>OY743142.1:7085526-9888291 GCA_963555695.1 Dasypolia templi
TTTCGTTCTAGTTCTATTAGACAACATGAAAAAACTTAATTGAAATACTGAATTGACATATTTGATTTGATTGAATTTAATGAAAATACTTAGTTTTAAACAGCCTACTATACACATTGGAATGAAGTTCCTTTCGGCGGCCGCGAGAGAAAATATGGCGCAGGCAAGCACTATTACGTAGATGAGCATCTAGTTTGTCAATTATGGTGATTATCGAAATCTAGGGAGTTATGGCTGTACCTGCCTACGCAACATAATTACGAAAATCGCCAGTTAAGTCCGCAAAGTTGGTGAGTAAAAGCAATATCATGTGTTTTATGGTGATTGTTACAATATCAACCTTCGCTTTGTCGAATAGTGACCTTCGGCCGATTTATCAATTGTGGTGGATTATCTAGTGAGTATAATAAGTGCCACTAAAAGTATATTTTAATTTTAGCATGCCAAAGAAAAACAGTAAAAAAGTCGGTTTTATGGAACTAATTAAAAGAGGTGGACGTTAAATCAATACAGAACACACTTGTTCCATGCGTAAAATCGACCGATGTTGCAGTGATAAAAATGATTTGTTTTTAATAACTTGCTACATCGGTTTCTCGTCGCGAGATACAGAAGTGTCGAAGTGCCTTTTTCGAGTTTACTCGAGCTTGGCGGTCAGGTTAGGTGTAAGGATGACGTCAAAATCTTAGACAAATTTCGAGAAATCGAGATATCGAGCGTTGTCGCGCTTGTCAGGTTAGCCCTACAGATCTCATTAGATGTTTATGTTATTCGGGAACCGCCGCCACCGTCCCGAATAACATAAACATCTAATGAGATCGTTTTACCCGCGTATGTAAACGGTAAACGTGCTATTAATAAGCCTAAGCATTTAATGTAAACACCTCCATATAATAATAACCGTTTATTCGGTTTGGTCAGTGAAACACCTTTAAAAGTATTAAAACACAGTTGCTCATAAAGTGGCTCTTATTACACGGCGTTTAAGTTCATAATGCAGTGGTTTCAACTCGCGTGAAAAAAAAGTTACATATAAAACACGAGTGCGGTAATGTAAAGTAAAAAGTACTTTACATTACCGCACTCGTGTTTTATATGTAACTTTTTTTTCACTTAACTTTCATCAACGTAAGGAGTTTTTATGTCTAAATACAACGAATATTTTTATGAATAAATAAACGATTAGTTACATTGTGATAAATCAATTATCAAAATTATCATCATTTCATCAAACTATGAATTTATCACAACATATTAACCTTAATTTGCGTATTCAAAACATTATTTTGTGTTTATTATATTTTTGAATAGGTTGTTTAGCGGTTTTGCCTGTGCCCCAATTTACATAGCTAACGTGGCGCGTAAAAAAAACAAAACCATCGCATCACTTTCCATATATATTTGTCTTTTCGTTGTGTGGATACTTATTATCAAATATGTCGACTTCACGTAGGGAAGTAGAGTACATAGATTTGACTCCGCCGGAAATACTAATCGAGGCACTAGCCTACGAAACTTTCATAGAGTGGAAAAACAGCAAAAATGCCCATCCATTTTCGGAGAACGTAATTTTGGCTTACTTCAGTGAACTGGCAAATAAATACAAGCCCAGCTCGCTTTGGTGTTAGATACACCAAAGCGAGCTGGGCTTGTATTCTATTCTATGTTAAAAAGCACTATTAAGACCAAACATGACATTGATATCAAAACCTACTGTAACCTTACGGCATTTCTAAAGAGACGCTCGGACGGATATATTGGCCGGAAATCTAAAGTATTATCACCAACCGACGTTGAAAAGTTTTTAAACGAAGCTCCGGATAGTCAGTACCTGGCAACAAAGGTCAGTTGAACTTTATAAATATATGTAGGAATCATCTCTATAATTACGTTAATGCAGCATAAGCTCTTTGCAGGTTGTGTTAATCTTCGGTGTTACTGGTGCGTGTAGACGTCAAGAGTTTAATGATATTACAACAAAGGATGTAGAAACCCACGGTGAAATGCTTCTCGTAAAATTAACCATTGCTAAAAATAAGATTCCACGATCTTTTACAATCCATGGTCAGTTTTATGAAATTTAAAAAAATATCAAGCTCTCCGTTCAACAAATGCAAAACATGACCGATTTTTCCAAAACTTTTAAAAAGGTAGATGTACAGCTCAACTCAAATACCAATGGTATCAACAAATTTGGAGCGATGCCAAGAGATATTGCAAAGTATTAAAATTTGTTTGAGACTGATTCTTACATTTCAACTGTAAAAATGCCAACAAAAACTGTTCGGTATCATTTTGAGAATTGTGCTTTCTCTAATTGTTTCAATAATTAAAGAAAATAACAATTCGAGTCTGTTTTTTTCCTCGCAAGTGTGTTGAAATCCGTCGTGTGATACGCGTGTGAATTGGTCATTACCCACTCGGCTCCCTTATCGCGCTCGACTAGGGCTCTCGCGAATAAAACCGCCTCGGGGACAATGACCAAAAGAGCACACTTGTATCACATTGTACTATTACAAACGTTTTTTCGGAAATCGCAGTAACAGCCGACATACTATCAATTTGAAACTTCCACTGTAATAATCGTCCCTTGTATTCCTGCCACGTTTGCACGTTATGATTTAAACTGGTTACCACACCAAATATGCATAATACTTTAGCATTTTTTTTTCCTACCCAATGAAAAAAACGCGGAAACTTCGTCGCCACTGTTAAGTTTGTAGGAGGAAGGCATGTAATACACACGTAAGTGGTTTACGCACTCACGTTTTATTTGAAACCTCAAATATTCAAAAGGGCGGGGCTTATGTCATCCTGATAGTTGTCACACATAATGACTAATCGCAGCTGTATGACCAATGCGTTGACTCATACTAACATAATATACAACAATAATAATAAGAAATATCTTTTATTTTTCGGAAAAGTGACAACATTGTTACACATACGAATACTTGTGTGACCATTTACTGAAATGGTCACATAAATATGGCTGCCAAACTATGTAAAACACAAGTAAATTGCGTATGAATAAATAAATTGTAAAATTTTTCGCTTCCTGTATTCGATTTAAAATCTTTTTTATGGGTTTTTTCATCAGGATTTTTTCAGCAACCTGTGTTCTTGATTTGTAACAATATGATTTTGCCGTAACATGGAATTTATTTATACCGCAACTGGCGAAACTTCGGGCGAAATATAACCTTTGTCATTGGCATGTTTGACCTCGTACGTGTTTTTTTTTCTTCACTTTATTGTATTTATTTATTGTTTGTATCTACTTGGCGTGTCCCAAATAATAAATTTTTCCTTTCAGATTGATGCAAAAGAAGATTCTGTCAGAATTTCAAAAGAACCCGGAGGAGCTTTTACGCGACAGACTGATGTTGTTTGGAGATTTCATGGACTTTGGCGCCGAAGATAGGAAGTACGTAGAGATCATTGACAAGGAAGAGGTACGTATCGATACAAGGTAAATTTTAATTTTAAATTGACAGATTTTTCAATAGTTAACTCTTATCTGAAAAACAAATATGACGGTTTGACCTATTTTCTACTAGCTGTTCTCCGCAACTTCGTCTGCGATTCAAAATGAAGAGTAGCCTATGTTCTTACCCAGTTCATAGCCTATATGTGTACCAATGTTGATGATTGTAAAATCGGCCCTTAGTGCCGATTTCACCATTGAAACTCAACGCGTTCAGTCAATATTCCACAGAAAATAATGACACTGATAGCCCTTCAACCTAGTATATGTGCTGAAAGCGTTCAGCTTCATTGGTGAAATCCACCCTAATTAAAGTCAAAAATTGCATAGATTTTAAAAACTTAAAATAAGTTGTTATATATCTTAAATGAAATAAACAGACTAATATTGTAAAGAGGTAAAATTGAATTGGTTTGTTTGTAAGTTTGTATGTAGGATCTACCGGTCTGAAAATGCATAAGGTTTGCTTTGCCGAATGTTAAAAGTACTGATTGTGACATAGTATTGAATCAAGAGAAACTAGAATTCGTTGATAAAACGGTTTTCTTGGGGATCACGCTCGACTCGAGGCTGCAATGGGGTCCCCATTTAACATCTCTTGCAGGACGGCTAAGTTCAGCAGCATATGCTGTAAGAAAAATCCGTCAGTTTACTAATGTAGATACCGCGAGGCTGGTCTATTTCAGTTGAAATTGAAAATTGAAATTGAAAATTGTTTATTTGTCCCAAAACAGTTACATAGATTATAAATGAGACATCCCCAGTAAGTAATTGATAATACTTGTGTTGGGGCTATCTCGCTCTTCCCTTAAATTATTAACAATATTGAGACGATTTTTACAATAGGTGACTAAAAATGAAAAAGTACAAATAGGAAGAAAAGATAACATTAAATGACTTATAAACTAATTGCAGCTCCTTGTGTACCTGTAGTTGTATGTCTATGAGAAACTGTATGTGCGTCTATTTTACAGGGTCTGTGTTATTGTGTGTGTGGGTGTGTGTGTGTGTATGTGTTTGTGTATGTGAATTTGTATGTCTTCTTTCAGTGCCGATGTGTTCGACGCGCAATTTATAGAATATACTAGATGAGTACTTACATTTTTGATAAGAAGGAATGTCAAAAGAAATTGTTTAACCAAGTCTAGCTAAAACTTGCTCAGCTTCCTCGTATGTTAAGGTTTTTAGCCACTTCGTTATAATCTTTTTGCTTACATGTGAGACCTCATGGTGGAACCTTAATTTTACATTTATTTTATTGTAAATGAAGGTCGATTGGGTTGCATACTGTCGTCGTGCAAAGACAGTTCGGACCCTTGGGGAGTAAGCTACTATATCCTTTCGTCTTTTCTCCTGGCTGTCTTGGTTAAATGGAATAGACTTTTGTAAATATAGTGTAGTAACTAAGAAATATAGTTTTCTTACTGAAAGTAAGCTACTGATTCTATATAGATCGACTGTGGGGTATCTGTATGGTTTATAGTACATAACTTTTATTAGTGACCTTTGGGCTCTTTCTAACTCAATGAATTTTGTTTTAGTGGCTCCTCCCCAGACTGGTAAACAGTATGTTATAACGGATTGTGTGAGCGCAATGTAGATGCTATTTAGTGTCTTCGGAGGCATCACATATCTTAGATTTTTAAATATCCATATCATACTTCTCACCCGTGACGTGACAATTTCAATATGCGAATGCCAAGTTAAACACTCGTCAACTATAACTCCCAGGTATCTTGTGGACGTTACATGTTTAATGGCTTGACAATCACAATTTTGGTTCAAGTGGTACGCACATGTGTGGATTCTGATTTTAAAATTATGGCCCGGCTTAGACCTTATACTAGGAGAAAAACAAATGTAGTTGGTTTTAGGAACACTAAGGGTTAGTAGATTGGCTTTGAGCCATCTATCTACGGCAACTAATCCTTGCTCGGCATTATTGCATGCAGCTTCCCACGTGTCTCCAAAGTAGACAATGGCCGTGTCGTCCGCGTAGGAGAAGATGTTTCCCCCACCGTTTCGTAGGTTGCAGAGTTCGTTAATATACACTAGGAACAGTGGTGGGCCGAGGACTGATCCCTGCGGGACCCCAAATACAATGTCTTCCTCCTCACTATGCGAGTCACCTATTTTAACTTGCTGTCTCCTACCTCGGAGGTAACTGTCAAAGAGGGCGAGAGCCTTACCTCTTATTCCTATAGCTTCAAGCCTTTGCACAAGGATGGGGACAGATACGGCGTCAAAAGCCTTTTTCAGGTCTAGGAACAACGTGACGCATTTGTAACCCTTGTCCACTTTGACAGTGATCTCAGACGTTAACGCAATAACCGCATCCTGAGTTGAGCGTCCCTGTCTAAAACCGTATTGAGAATCGGAAAGAATGTTGTATTTATTGAAATAACTTACCAGTCTTTTATTTAATATTTTTTCCACTATTTTCGAAAGGGATGGTAAGACAGATATCGGCCGGTAGTGGTTGACATCGCCCCCGTCCCCATCCTTGTGCACAGGCGTAATAATAGAACGTTTTAACGCGTCAGGAAATATGCCCTTTTCAAAACACAGATTAGTTAACTGGCTAATAAGAGGAACAACAAGTTCTCGAGATACTTTAAGGAAACCCACAGGTATGCGATCCCATCCCGAAGCACTTCCTGAGTCAAGCGACCGAAGTATACTATCCACTTCGGCCGGATCTGTCTCCAGCAACACGAATGAATTAATTTGGGATGGTGAACTTAAGTTAGTGACAGGTCTAGATGATTGTCCAGTCAGGGTTATTATTTCCTCCGCAAGTGTTTTTCCAATAGTTGCGAAGAATTGGTTTACACGGTTTAATGAGTCGAGGGGACATGGTGTGATATGCAGTAGGTGTGTACTAGCCGCCTTGGTTTTTTTTATAATGAGTGATGTCATTAATTTTACGCCAGAGTAGTTTAGGATTTTTTAAAGAATTTGATATCTGTTCTTTATGATATTGTCGTTTTAGTTTCTTAATAAGATTAGAACAATATGTGCGAAAACGCTTGTAAGTTATTATCAAAATAACGTTAAAAGGATTCCTCTGTTGTAACTGTAATTTATTCCTTAACCTGATACATCTTAAGGCCCCCATAGACATCCAGGGCTTTAAGGTTCGCTTGGAGCTGGAGACTGAGACAACTTTAGTATTTTGGAGGAGAGATGTCCTAATCACGTCTATCATCGCATTAGCTAGAATGTTTGGGTCTCTGTGTGCGCCTAGAAAAGATGTATCTGTGTCTGCAAGGTGCTTGTATGCAATCTCATCTGTTTTATGTTTGACACAAGTCTTGCTTTGGTATGTGCGTGATATATTTAAAAACACCATTGCATGATCCGTCACAGACGTGTTTAGGACTGCCACGAAAGCCGAGTTTTTTAATTTGTCGAGCTTTAGGAGCATGTGATCGAGGCAGTTCTCCTCCCTAGTAGGCAAGCTGTGTCCTGGGAGGAAACCATGTAAAGCTGTCATATTCAAATAGGTGAATCTGCCGGTTCTTAATTGTGCTGATTCTGATGGCTTTCCTAATAAGTTAATATTAATGTCTCCAGTAATGATAATGTTTCTATGTGTGTGAATACTTTGGAGGTATTGGTCAAGTGAGTTAATAAAAGTATCTGTGTACACATTCGGCGGAGACCGATAGATACCAATAATGGTGAAATTTAAAAGACTGATTTGCAGGGCTGATGCATGTGTTAAATTAATTTCAGTTGCCTGGGGTAAGTGGCAGTTTTTTATATAGGCTACTACGCCATCATTCTGGTTCAGTTGCCTAAGTGTATAAAACGAAGTATAGTTATTTTATATTGGTAGTGGCTTATTAGCGTTTAATCTGCATTCTGTTAGGATTAGCACATCTATCTCAACTCCGATTTGAGACAGAGTTACCTGAAAATCGTCGAAGTTACTGTATATGCTTCTTATATTTTGTGTCAAGACAGTCAAGTTATTAGAATCCTGTTGTAGGTATGTATGTAAGTGTGCGACATCAAGAATAGCAGAGCTAGCTACCTCAGCAGTATCCAATTCCTGTAAATTACATAAGCCACTATCCATTATAAATTAGAGTAAACAGACGGTGTTTCTTGTAGTTTGAACCATAATTTAGCAGTAATCTGACGACTAAATCTGTATATTTGTTATTAATTATATGAATGTAAAGTGGACTTACTGTATTCGGCACTGTGCTGAGTGGGTGTGAGTGTATTGAGTGAATTAATTGTTTTTGTTCTGTGATAAGGAATGTACGAAACATTGAGTTGGAGTGTGTAGCGGCGAGCTGAGCATGCTTACAATGATAATTATAATAGTGTAAAATAGATCCAAATTGACTAAAGTTAAACAAAACATTAATTTTATTAATAGGAAAAGGCAAATTGCCAGCATTAACAAGGAACAGTTGGTTAATAGTTACAGTGGAAACTAGTCATGCTTCTTGCATGAGCTGATGTACCTGGGCCTCAGTTTTGATGGCAATTGCCCGAGAATTCTCATCTTTTTTTACTAAAACACGACCAAATGCTGTCCAGCAAAATTTGTATTGCTTAGTTTTAGCTAAATCTCGGGCTAAGAAGAATAGTCGGGCGCTCTTAGGAGTTAGTTGCTCAGATATAAACACAGGTACCTCGGAGTTGTTTGTTATCCCAAGATGTTTTGCTTGAAGTTTACTTGTATTTTTAATATTATATGACTTTGCCTTCTTTAGTAAGTTAGTTTTTAACATAGTGGAGTTCAGGCGCGATTCTTTAAGGGAACTGTTTAAAGATATTAACATCATGACCGTACCTTGTCAATATATATATGAAAACATCATGTACGTACGGAAAAACTTAAATCTTTTCAGTAAAAGAGGTGAGAGACACAACTATGGGACTAGAAATAGGGGCCAATTGGTTCAACCAGGTTTCAGGCTGGCTAAAGTAGATTCATGGGGTACTGTTTAAAATGTTATAATAAAATACCTCCCCACATTCTCCAACTGAATGAAACGAAGTTCAAAACCTGTATCAAACGCACACTATGCAGCCAAGCATATTATAAGTTGGAGGATTACATCACTGACAAAAATGCTTGGCTCAACGCTGGTTCTGCTCCACAAGGGCGCCTAAACAATTGATTAGCATTCGGAAATATTGTTGGAGCTGCTGAAGATTGTAAAAACTATCTTTGCACTGTATAAATTCAATCTTTTAGTATTGTATGATTGCAAAGCACACGTGTGAGCACTATGTAGTACCTACTATAAAGCTACCCTATACTGGGCACGTCTGTCATTGACTTGAATGTGCCCTGGCGGCTGAGAGTATGTCACGCTCACTCTAATGTCTCGCTGGTGGTGGCGTGTGTGTTGGATCATTAAGTTCCCTTCAAAATGGTTGAGCTGAATGGTGCTGATCCATACGTCATGTTCATGAACGGGCGCCGTCAGTGGGAACTGGTCATCTCTTGGCTGCCACGCCTTTTTGTTTTTTTTTTTAATTTTTCTTTTCCGATTTTTTTGTTTTTTATTACGGGTCTTTCTACATCGTTCTCACATGTTTAATTTCAACAAGACTGATGTAACAAATTTTCTGTAACCATATTATTTAAAAGAGTGTCCATGGAGTTTCTTGCCCGTTCTTCTCCATAGGTACCTACTTCGCTTTGGAATGGGCAACTAGCTTCATATTTCTGACTGACCGACCCCTTGACAATTCAAAAGTGCCTGTAATGGGTTTATTTGAAATAAATGCTTCGAGTTTGAGTTTGGATTTTAAAAAATCTTTTCACATTTGATAGCCTAATTCATGAGTCTACGCTAGCGAAAACGATGTGATAGAGCGGGCAAGTGATGCGATGCAACGGGTGGGTCGGAGGAAATACCACAGTATAAAAAAAAACTTATGTTTATGGTCGGCCATACTTAAAAAAACATAGTTGGGCGTAAATAAATACATTAGTTAAACTATTGCTCGAAATATATAAAATCCCAAATATATTAGGTCCTTACATAAGAAATTGGCCTTTTTTATGGAAAAAGCAAAGATTTTTTTTCTAAATGAAATTTATAGGGTAAGGAGCAATTAAACTATATCAATAAATACCTACGAAACTATTTGTATTGTAAAAAGGAGTACAGAAAAGGTGAACACAATAGTATAACTTATGTGAGCTTGCTTATAAGAATAAAAGTGACGACCGGGCGTTCACGTACGCGCGACCATAGCGTGCGTACGTGAACATCGATTGCCCGCTCGCGTTGTACTAACTATCGGTGACGCGCGAATATCGCTCGGCACCGACTCGGGCGCTGACTCGGTTGAGGGGACTGAGGA
Organism: Dasypolia templi; assembly: GCA_963555695.1. Lineage (NCBI taxonomy): Eukaryota > Metazoa > Arthropoda > Insecta > Lepidoptera > Noctuidae > Dasypolia > Dasypolia templi. The sequence goes on from OY743142.1 coordinate 7,095,356, forward strand.
GTGCGGGCTTGTGGCGAACGACTATTACTCGCTACAAATTATGTATTCAATCCATCAAAGTATTTAACATTGTTATCTATGCACTTTCGGCTTTCGGCACAAACTCTAGATAGAAAAACCCAATAACACTTTGACCTACCTAGGAATCGAATTCAGGACCTCATGCTCAGGTGTAGCTCATGCGATCACTAGACCAAAGAGGCAGTCACTAAATTGTCTAAATTCCAGTATAAAGTGGTAAACTGTTGGAGCTAGGCCCGGGGAGTATTGTGGGTGTCAGAGACATTGCAATCGCAGCTCCTCTAATTTAGCGACCGTCTGTTGTGCAGCGTGTGGTCTAGCGTTGTCTTGAAGCAGCAGTGGGCTAGAATTGACCAGTCACGGTTGTGCAACTAGCTTTACCCTCATGTTTTGCAATTTTAACAATATAGATCTGCCGTAATCTTCAGGCCAGATCTTAGGAAGCTGTAGTGGATGACACCAACACTGGTCTACCAGACACTTACCAGTACCTTTTTCTGGGTCAGACATGATTGGGCCGGTTCTCCTGGGTTCAACCACTGTGATAAGCGTTTCCAATTATCGTACAGGACCCATTTTTCATCACAAGTAACGATACGATTCAAATTCCCCTCGTTAAGGTGATGGTTGAGTAATGTAACGCAGCACTAGACGCGTGTTTGTTGGTTGCTTCACTCAATTCATGGAGTACCCATTTTTAAAGCTTTTTCACTTCTTGAATTTGTTTCAAGTGAATTAAAATTGTTTTATCACTCACACCGAAGCCTGCCACTAACTTTGACTTGGTTTGCTATGGATCCGCTTCTACGATCACTTTTAATTTTTCATTGTCAACTAGGGACTCCGGCCGTCCACGGTGTTTGTTCTGTAGGTCAAAATTTTCAAAACGAAAATGTTGTAACTCGTAAATATCGCGATATTTTAAGTTTTCCATATTGTGAACAGAACGATGTGAACAAAAATTCAAATGGCGCGAAAACAAAGAAATCACTACATTCTAAACATAAATCCTAAGAAGCCGGATAAAACACCACTAAGTATTGGTAGTACCCGCGTTTAAATATGAGACATGGCTCCTCAGTCCATACGGACACAGTACACAAGCCTAAATGTTAAATAAATTTGAATTCGGAATTTCCAGCCAAACAACCAGATATTTGCGATCAAAGTGGTTAGACAAAATGCCAATTTCATATAAATGTAAGGATCTAATAACAGGTATAGCTCTCAATTTGACCATTATAACAACGAGTAAGCTATTATATCACCATTTCTCTCTAACCTCTGAAATCAAATTGCGGTTTAGCTCTTCTTAAACTATTGAATAGCTTCTAGATAACAGCTTTCAATTTATCCACGCCCTTACCTTGATTGTGATCAGATGGACGAGGTGCTAAACCACTACCTTGAAGAATACAACATGTCAACAACGGCTCCTCTTGACCTGGTACTGTTCGAGGACGCGGTGGCACATCTGTGTAGAGTGATACGTATCATGAGGCAGCCCATGGCTAATGGGTTGCTGTTGGGTATGGGAGGCTCCGGTAAGTACGACATTAAAAATTAATAGGAATTTGTTTTGCAAGGTTGCAAAGTTGAGTGAAATATAGAATCCTGAGCGTAGCGAGGGTTTTTCTAAGTACGAGACATAGAATTACTTTTCACCTCACTGCAGCGAGGAAAAACAGCTTAAAAATATACTAAATTGGTGTTTATTTATGTTTAAAACTAAAATTGAAATTACTACAATTGGTAATAATGTTTTTTTTTTCATACGGTCGCGCTGTCCAGTGCTATTATTCTAAAAATGAGGTCGGCGCACCGACAAGAAATATGTATACAAAATAGTATATAGAAAAACAACAGTATACAAAACTTCAACAAAACATTCTGTTTGGGGCTAAAATCTCAGCATGTCCGCGAGGCCTAAGCTGAGCTTTGCTTTTGTGTGAGTGCACAAAGCGACGCGTCCTTTGCTTGGCAATCGGACACACGGCTTTAGGCGCTGTGCGATCGCGCGATCGTATGAAAAAAAAAACAATATTACAAGCGATTGGTGCGGTTGGTAATCACACAAAAACCATGAATATGATACAGGTCATCTACTTCTCGGCGTTTTTTAGACTTTGTTGGCGGCGGCTTCCAGTGTAACTGGATGCAGCTGAATACGAAGTATTTACTCCCTATCTGCCCTCCACAACCCAGGAATATAATCCGCCTTGGCAAGACTGGTTGTCAGAATTTCGGGCTTCTGACAACCCGTAAGTAAGTTATATCTCGCCAAGGCAAGCAGGGATCATGTCATGATGTAAACGAAAATTATAGAGTTGTTTGACGAATCTTTTCAGGTCGTCAATCCCTCACCCGTCTTGCGTCCAGTATTTCGGAACTGACGTGCATACAGATCGAGATCTCAAAGGCGTACGGCATGGCGGAGTGGCGCGAAGACCTCAAGCAGACCATGCTGAAGGCCGGCGCGGAAAACAGGGGCGTCGTGTTCTTGTTCTCTGATGCGCAGGTGACATGACACAATCAATAAAAAATATAAGGTCCAGACGTAATGAGTATTGATATCTAATAATGATAAAACAAAAAAATACTTACTTCAAGTAACTGAACGAATGAATCATTGCGGTGACCGAAAAATTTTTTTTTTTTATAGGAGATATTATCGTTGTTGATGCAAAATTGGATCTTACTTTTTATTATAATCGCCCAATGAAATCCACCATTTGAAAACATTCGCGTTATTTTAAGTTTACACCTTTTATATTATAAGTAAAAATAGGTAGATAGGTTGAAGGAAAAGACACTTATGAAACGTTATATTGTAATCTCACACTTTGCTAGATGACACGTGAAAGTGGACGGCATGTTGTTATTGTTGAGACAAGCATAAAATGTTACCTATGTTGATGCCGGCGCTACATTGAGTTCAGAAAGTCGATTCTGTAAAAATCTCACCGGTGCGTGAAGTGAGCTGTCAGTGTCATCCCGTCATGGTCAATCCCTAGTACCAGTGGCACTGACAGCTCACTCCACGCTCACTTCACCTATGTTTTCACCGTTAAATGGTTACAGAATGGCACTACAGGTTTGCTAACTGTCCAAGTTTTGACGTTCTACATGGGCAACGCGTATGACTTGTCTACGTCTTTTATTATAATATCATTGGTTTACACGACAAATAAAAATGTTTTTAAATCGATTTTTGCCAACGAATACTGCAAGGACTCCTCAAAACTCATAGTGGAAGTCTTAACTTACTCATAATCATCAGCCTGTCCTACTCCCAACTTTAAAAACGAACTTCTTAACTTTAGAAACTAAACGAAACGAGTGTTACTACGCTTTCACAATATTTTTTAGATAAAAATGGAATCATTCCTCGAAGATCTGAATAACATCCTGAGTTCGGGCGACGTGCCGAACATATACGAAGCTGAAGACCTGGACAAGATCTACCAGGCGGTGCGTCACGCTGTGATGGAGATGAGTCTCCAGGCCACTAAGACGAACTTGTTCGCATGCTACCAGCGCAGGGTGCGGAGCAACTTGCACATTATGGTCGTTATGAGCCCCATCGGAGAGGTGAGCTATTAAATTGAACCGTGTGTTCATAGAGTTAAGCTTGTCTTCTATATTTTGCTCGTGGATTCGCCCGCTTGGATGTCGGAAACTATTCCACGGGAACGTAATTTCTGGATTGAAAGTGTGCCTTGTTTCATGGAAATCCGTATACGTCGAACAGCTTTTCCTTTGTAAAAATACAGAATTTCATAAAACAACACCATTTTACTCTCTATGCATTTTACTTACACTTTTATTGAAAAGATAGTATCTATGGCAACCAATATTATTATTTATAAAGACCTGTATTATTTCTCATTTCAACAAAAAGCCTACCTGTTTTTTTTTTAACTCAATTCAATTGCATTAATATGGAAGGAAATAATTATGTAATAATAATGTTTAATGCAAGCCAATTTTAGGATGATAAGGGCAGGCGAATGATAATTCCAATGCTTGTAAAAGGCTGCTAAGTCATAAGTGCTAACATAAAACCAACATTGTACACTTAGTTCGCTATAAACTTTTGACTTTGACTTTGACAGTTTTTCGGTTGGATAGGAAGTATGGATTATTATGTGGAGTTTTTTGCCGGCGACCATAGGAAACTACCAATTGGAACCATGCGCCTAGCTTCTGAAGGTTCGTTTTAGAATGAAAAATTTGGTGTGTCGTCCCTAGATATTCCGCGCGCGCTTGCGCCAGTTTCCGTCGCTGGTGAGCTGCTGCACCATCGACTGGTTCAGCGAGTGGCCCAAGACCGCACTGGAGTCCGTCGCGCACCACTTCTTCGAGTCCATGGGCGAGCTCACTACGGCTTCCAACGAAATCATTGGTGCTATGGTGGTTAGTAAGGCTGCTTTTTTCGAAATAAATAAATAAGATTTGTTTATTCTGCACAAATAAAACGCACATTTTAAAATAAACGTAATATACATACTGCTGCATAAATACAAAGGCGCAAACAGTAGCTGTTCTGTAACGCAGCCACGTCCGTATCAATAAAGTATTACAACTATACCACAGACATTTGAAAACAAACTGCTAAAAAAAACTACTGCAATACAGCTTATAAGGAGGTACCCGCTCTGTCTAAACTACAGATCGCTAGGTAACTAGTTTCTGTACTATGATCGCGTTCGGAATGTCCGCCGCATTCGTGGGATGTTGTCATTCCGAACGCGACTTTACAGACTGATCGCGGGGGAATTTTTATTAATGATCTGAAATTAGTTCGCCCTTGACCTAATGACGAGTTCGTGTGCGTGCGTGCGTGAATTATCGTTTAAAATTGTAAGCTATTGAAAAAATATTGATAACATTTCTTCGTTCCTTGCTTAAAACCAGTACATGAAAAATTAAACGTAATTTTACTGAATTTTTCTTTTTTATTGCATTAAAATTAAAATATGATTATGCTACCATAAAGAATATTGTACTGAAGGAGGATTCGGACAGACTGTGTGTCTGTTTTGTATACGCCTTTTCATTGCCTTATACTAACAAATGCCGCTGTACTACAAACGTCTGTGTTGCAGCCGTCTTTTTATTTACGCCTCCGGATTGTATACATAGAGCTGTTACAACCATGGAAGTACTTACCAATTTGGTATTACTATATTTTACAAAATTGTACATTAAAAACTTTGGACTTCCAAAAAAAAAAGCGAAAAATTACGATCTGAGACCGGAGTAGGCAACCCAATAGAGACAAAACTTCATACAAACGGACAATCACAGCACAGTGCACGACTGCAAAGCGCGGTAGTGCCAAGCCAAACTAAGTAGCATTGCCTCTGTGGCGTGACGTTCGTGCTGATTTGGAAACATTTCAGTTAATCTAAGATGGAGGAGAGACACGTCGTATTTTTATTTTATTTTAAATATACGCAATTTTTCTCAAACATACTTGTTGAAATTCAAATGTCTGTTTTGTGACCTTCAGCCTCTGTTGCTAGACTTCTATGTCTATACGTGTTTTAAATATAATTTATTTAATATACAGATTAAAGTCGCCCTTGTCTGTGTTATTGCGTTGCTCTTCTACTCTACGCAACGGATTTTGATGCGGTGTTCACCTTCCAAACTCTGTAAACAACAAAAACATAGCAAAAACGTAGCCTGTAATTCCCGAAAAGTTAGGCAGTACATATAGTACACCCACATTTCATTTCAGTTATGTTTAAGTCCCATGTAATATCGGGCGAGACTATTGCAATCAACTGGACCAATAAATCCAGACTCCGAGCTGCTTCTGAGAAATCCCTGACTGAAAAACCCAATAACACTTCGACCTCATGCTCAGCGGTAGCGCTATCTTCTGCATAGCCTTTCCGAACTATGATGAGGTCGGCTTCCAGTCTTAACGGATGCAGCTGAATACCAGTATTTTACATGGAGCAACTGCCTCCCTGACCTTCACCACCAAGATACTAGATAAGCGGTTGTCAGGTACCGACTGACAAAGATCCACGAATGACAGCCGGGCCCAACGGCTTATGAAGCTTATTAACGCAACACACATAGCGATGTGTATTGTCTTTTGTCCTGATATCAAGCAATGGATAAAATTGGTATACTTTTATTTCTTGAATACGAGTCCTTTGGCTACTTTGTATTTTATGTAATTTTTTTTGTAATGTGCGTTTTGTTTGTGCATTTTTTTTTCTTTCTTCCTTTTTCTTTTTATTAATTAACAAATAAATAATGATAACATTTATCATATCACCAGGCTGTATGCTGCTACGTGCACCAGTCGGTGGTGGAAGCGAGCGAGCGTTTCAAGGAGCAACTGAACCGCATCAACTACGTCACTCCCATGTCGTACATGGAGATGCTCGGCGCGTACGCCGAGATGTTCCGCAAGAAACAGAATGCCATACTCACTGAGTCCAATGCCCTCAAAACAGGCAAGTTACAAAAATACAAATAGTAATGGTAATGATAAATGATAAATGATTTTATTTTCTGTAAATAGACAAACACTTTTACACGTCAATCATATTTTTAAAACTAGGTGAGATCGGCATTTCCTATCTGACTACTCTAAGAAGAAACGCCGAAACAAACTCAGAGGTCACAGTCTCTTTTAAAGTCCAGACATAATCTTGGTCAGCTCATGTGAAGACCATGTGGATTGATATCTGAAATGGTCTTTTGAGGAAAGAACCACACAGAATGAGTGGACCTGTCCAGTCAGTGCACGCATTTGTCAGTTGTCATGCAGCTCAACACAGAACTAAAGGAGCTAAAGGATTCGACGAACATTACCAAAGAAAGGACATTTGGGTAGGCCGCATAAATTACTCAAACTGCCAGACCATTATTAAAACTAATAATTTAAAAAAATGCATTAAAAAAAATCCACAATGTCTTCACATTCACAATAATTAAAATAGTATAATCCTTTACAAAGTAAATGTCATTGCATATATGGTATATAATAGATGTTCTATTAAACTGTTGCAAAATGAGGGGTATGTCGTATCACATGGGTGTTTAAATACCTAGTTATGTGCTGTCTCATACATTACTTTATCTTCTCTTATACATCGGGATTGATACTACTAAATTATAGATAATTTTCGTCACATTCACTGATATCAGAAAATTGTAAGCAAGAATAAAAAAATCTTACGAAACTCAGTACAACATCAATCAAACAAACAGATAGGAATGACGCCAAAACTGGCTTTGACCCAGCACATCACCGCGCATGCGCTAACGCAGGCACTGCCACATACAATTAAAAAATGTTTTTTTTTAAGCTATAAAATGGCGCGCCCCGCTTATGCGTTCAAAAAATTAAAAAGATTCAATTTCGATATTGTGTTTATAAGATAATTCAATAAAACTCGTTTTGAAGCGTTTCCGGTCAACGCGATGAGATCGCCGCTTTCCTCCGCGACCATCAGCTGGACATCCTCCTCATACAGAAAACCTTTTTAAAACCTCACCATCAAAACCCGAACATTGCAAACTATAAACTAGTTCGCAATGACAGGTCTCGATGCCACAAGGGTGGCACCCTAATCTACTTTACTATAAAAAATCCTTATACTGCATCCCTATTGACCCACCTCCTCTCCTCTCTCATCTGGAGAGCTCTATCTGTCGGCTCGGCATGACCGGCCACCAACCGATCACCATCATCTCCGCTTATATCCCACCCGACAATGGTCCGGAGGATCCCATCTCGCTCCAAAAGGACTTCACTGCCCTCTTCGGTATGAGTGACTCCGTCATCTTGGCGGGGGATCTTAATGCCAAGTACCCGGCGTGGAATAGTAGCACAACATCAACCAGAGGTATGATTGTTTTCAAGTTAAGCGAATCCCTCAACTTTGACGTCATCGCTCTAATGAGCCCGACTCATTTCCCAGGAAATCCTAATCACCTTCCCGATGTTCTCGATGTAGCGCTGCTCAAGAATGTGAACCTCCGTTTGCAATCGATTGAGACGTTCCACGAGCTAAACTCTGACCACCGCCCTGTAGTCATGCATCTAGCACCCTACTCGGGCCCGATCGACCCCAACCGCCCCCCTCAGACCCAGATGATAACCGACTGGAGGAAAGTAAGCGAAAGACTGAAATCCACCACGTCGCCTCACTTAGACACCATCCCCGATCACTTAGTGTCAGTCGCCGACACGACAGCCGCAATCGACTCGTTTACAGAGCACGTACAATCCGTATTGACGGATTGTTCACGGGAAGTTCCGGTGATGGAAGACCATCGCTGGAAACTACCTACTGACGTACGTGACCTGATAACCGAGAAGAACGCGGCCATCCGTGCCTACGACTCCTTCCCTTGTGACGCGAACAAAGCCCACATGCTTCATTTACAGCGTGCTGTAAAGAAACGCATAGGGGAGGTTCGCTCTGAGGGCTGGAACAAGATGCTCAGTGAACTCGAGCCCACTCACCAAGCCTTCTGGCAATTACAGAGGAAATTGCGTTCCTCAGAAGAGGTCTCTATGCCTCCTCTCATCCGCCCCGACAATAGTGTCGCTTTCGACAGTCCCGATAAGGCTGAATGTCTTGCTGACAGCCTAGAGTCCCAATGTTCTCCCAGCTCCCAACCAGTAGACCAAGCTCACCTGAACAAGGTCGACGCTGAAGTCGAACGAAGAGCCTCCCTCCCTCCCGTCGAAGACCCTGATGATCCTCTGCCTCCCGTCACTCCAGACGAAGTGCACGACATCATTAAAGGGCTCCACGATCGTAAGGCCCCCGGTTCGGGTGGTATTACCAATAAGGTATACAAACATTATCCAATTACAGGCCAATTGCTATATTATCAAGTGTAGACAAAATATTAGAAAAATGTATTGTTAATCAACTAGGAAATTATCTTCAAAAAAATAGCATTATTAGTAAAAGCCAACATGGATTTCAAAAGAGTAAAAGTTCGACTACATTGTTATCTACGTTTAGTGACGAAATTAATAATAATTTAAATAAAAAGCAATTTGTAGTAGTAGTATTTTTTGATTTTAAAAGGGCATTTGATACATTAGAAAAAAATACTTTATTAAATGCAATGGAGGAGTGCGGGGTGGGGGAACCACTTAACAACTGGTTTAGGGACTATCTCACGAAGAGATATTACCGCGTAAAGGTGGACGAGTCGTACAGTGACGCGAGGGAGGTGATGTACGGGGTGCCCCAGGGAGCGGGATGCGGGCCTGTATGCTACCTTATGCACGTCAATAGCTTGTGCGGCGTTTTACACAGCTGCTCAGCGTACATGTACGCGGATGACCTGTGTGTGCTGTGCGCCGGCACCGACCTCGCTGAAACTTGTCGACTAGTGCAGCATGACGTAGATCGAGTTGTTGAATGGTCACACGACAACGGGATAATCCTAAACGCGGATAAAACTAAGCTAGTTGTAATACGCTCGCCATATTTACTACCACCTGGCGCACCACCTCCAATGTACACACATGAGTTTACTTGCATTCATAATAACTACGTTAACTGTAATTGTAAACCAATTGTACGCGAGAAATGTGTAACATATCTCGGAGTAAAAGTTGACGAGAACTTTTCATGGTCAAACCACATTGAGTACTTATGTAATAAACTTAGAATATTGCTTGGTAAATTTTACCATCTAAGCTATAAAGTGCCAAGCAGTACCCTAAAGTGCCTTTATCTGCAATTAGTTGACCCAATATTAAGTTACGCCCTCGACTGCTATGGTCTCACATTCAAAACTAACTTAGAAAAATTAGAAGCGCAACAAATTAGATTTTTAAAGCTATTAGTGAGTAAGAAAACTAAAAATAAATGTAAAGATGATTATAATAAGTAATTTAAAATTTGTAAAATACTTCCGATTAGCTTAAAACATAAATACCTACTTCTTGTAGTTACCCATAACCACGCAACTAGGATGGTATCAGCAGGTAAATTTGATGTACCTAGAATAACAAATTATTTTGGCGACCGAACGCTTGATAAAAGAGTACCATACCTTCTCAACCAATTGCCTGCTGATATAAGGAGTCAGGAAATAAAAAGTAAATTTGCCAAATTACTTAAGCAGTTCTTTTACAGGAGTCTGTAAGCGATGATCTTGGGAAAGTGGTATACTGTTGAGAGATAACAACTTATTAAGTAGTTTTGTTAGATAATAAGTCATTAGATATGAGTAAAATAAACACAATATGTTAACTTATAAGTTAACATATTATTGTGCATTGTTCTTAAGTTAAGTCTATTACAAACTTTGTTAATGATCAATAAATAATAATAATAATCTTCCCACAAGCATGGAAAGAAGCCACCGTCAACGGTATCCCAAAGCCAGGCATGCCAAAGTCTGAGCCCTCCAGCTACCGCCCTATTAGCTTACTCAATGTTCTCGGCAAAATCTACGAGAGGCTTATTTATAAGCGTCTCAAAGACTACGCCGAAGCAAAGAGTCTCATACCCGACGAGCAGTTTGGTTTCCGTAGCCAACACTCGGGCACCCAACAGGTCCACCGTATCGTAGAGCACTTATGCGCTGGTCTGCAGCGTAACGCGACGACGGGTGTCCTATTCTTCGACATAGCGAAAGCCTTCGACAAAGTCTGGCACAACGGCTTGATATACAAGCTCTACCAACTAGGAGTTCAAGATCGTCTCGTGCTCTTCTTCTGCTTTCTTTCGCTATCGCATCGAGGGAGCACTCTCGTCCCCTCATCCTATTCGCGCGGGTGTCCTTCAGGGTTCCGTACTATCTCCTCTCGCCTTCACGCTGTTCACTAGCGATATCCCAAAAAGTAAAAAGGCTCAGTTGGCTGTCTTCGCCGACGACACTGCCGTTTACTATACGGGACACTGTCCCAACGCTATAGCTCGTACTCTCCAAACCTCCGCAAACGTCTTAGGCGCTTGGTTTCGGAAATGGAGAATCGAGGTCATCCCCGATAAGAGTCAGGCGGTTCTCTTCTCGAGACGTCGTCGATTCCCTCCCCCACTTCCCAGCCCGATCACTATGTACGGTAAGCCGATCCCCTGGGAGTTTTGGTTGTTTTGCTACAATGACTGTCAATGACAGCTTTGATATTTGAATTGTCAATTATGTCAACGTCACAAAAGCACAAAATAGAAGGCAACTTTTCAGATAAGCTGTAGTTTATGGTAGACCAAGGAAACTGTATCACAAGCTTTTTGTTTATGGCTTTCATACAAACGACCTTTTTCATTGAAAGTAAAGAAACTATTATAAAATTTTTAAAATCGTGATCTCAACCTTAACTTCCTTCGATAAGGATTGTGATCGCAATGTTTTATTACTACCATTAATCCGTAGAACAATTTCTGAAGAGCCTTGAACCGTGGTCGTCAAAGATTCGTTCACATCTGTTACAAGGCCTCATGCACGCCCATTATAGTACCCACTCTTTGTGCACGCCTCATCACATGCAACAGCTGTCTGATGTAATATAACGCATCCGCTGAATAATCTGTCACTTGAAAATTGCAAACGATATAATGCTGAAGGTTTTTCGTAATTTATTTTTGTGGTTGCAACTTTAGTTGTCTGTATTGTCTGCGACTTTTCAGATACAACTGTATGTTGTATACGAAAATATACGAATAGTTATAAATTTAAATTTAATTTGCGAAAAATCTACAACATACTAAAGTTATGCATCCCATCCACCAAACAATTGGAAGATAAATAACATTCACATCACAAGTCGAGAATGTTTTTCTCAGAATACCTAGGCGTGATCCTCGATGAAAACCTTACCTTTAAGGCTCATATTAAGGCGGTACGCGCGCGCGCCTCCTTCGCTCTAAGCAGGCTCCAAATCGTGCTGACAGCCCGTAGTAAACTGTCCCATAAATGCAAGCTCCACATTTATACCGCAGTCATCCGTCCCATCATGACCTATGCCTGCGTTGTATTTGCGCACGCTCACCCACGTCATCTCCATAAGATGCAGACCCTCCAAAACCGTTTCCTCAGAAGTGTTACGGGTGCCCCTTACTACGTCCGAAACATAGATCTTCACGTCGACCTCAAAATGCCAACCATAAAACAGTTCATGAAACGCCTATCAAAGCGTTTCTTCGACTGTGGCATCAAACATTCAAACCCCCTGACTACAGCGGCCGCCCGCTACACTCCCTCTCGCATTAGCAGTATTCGCCGACCAAGGCATACTTTAATCGACCCCGACGACGCCACTACCCTCCTCCAGGAGAGTAGTAAGGCAACCAGCACGCTACATAAGCCCAAAACCCGATCGCCGTCCTACCGTCCTCGCCGCCGAGGCCCGCCGCGACGCCCAAATCCACGCCCCTCCCGACCCTTGCTCGAGCCAGCCCGCGCCGCTGAGCCTGTAGCTTTAAATTCGTCCCAAAATAATACCAATCCTGATCCAGCTAGTCATTTGCTGCCCTCTTCCAGCGACGCCCTAAGCGTTCGTACCCGAAGTTCGTACCCGAAGTTCGTTTCCTACAGGGGGTGCCCTTAGCGTTGTCGCTTAGTTTTAGTTAGTATTTAAGTTTAAGTCCTGGCTGGAGGCCTTAATTTATTAGGGCAATCACAGGCAAGTCCGCTTAAGCAGACGACAACCGCATAGGTTGACCTGCGAGATGCTAAACAAACAAAAAAAAAACTCGTTTTGAAGTTTATTATTCTACTTTTACATTAAATAAATGAGAGTAGATAAAATCATTTATTTGATAGTCATTTATTATAAACATAAAGATTTGTTTACCAGCTCAATAATAGAGTAACGATTAGTCAACCGGTATCGTTGCAATAATTATCCATATATTTCACAAATAAAACTTGGTAAAATTTCAGATTATGGCTTGCTAAGATAAATCCCAAAGGTTACATAATGTTTAAACTTTTTTATGCAGGTACTTTTTTTTACTAAAGTTTTATCGAGTTCTTTATTTTATTCTGTTTACTTTTAAATATCAGTTTTTTATTTATTGCATGCTGAAATGTAAAATATGGCGATACCAAGACTGACATAATATTGTTACGTCAATTGTAATAAAAGAAATTCAAAATCTATTCGCAGTCTCATCTCAGCGAAAAAACTAATGTCAAAAACTTGTTAAAAATTAAGGGAATTGCCTATAATTGGTTTTGAATTTTGAAGCATTCTTGACTTGGCAGGGTTAAACAAGTTGAACCAGACCGAGATTGAAGTCAAGGAACTTCAGATCGAGCTTGCGGAACTGAAGCCGCTGATGGAAAAGGCGGCGGAAGAGACCAGAAAGGTTATTCAACAGATCGCCACTGACACGGTTAGTCCCTACAGTTACATCCAAAATGTGTTTGTCACCTTACTGCTCATATTCACGAGCGGCACGCGCCAACAGAAGCAACTGCAGCCGTCGACACGTCGCTGCGCGTGTATGCGGTAACTGCACCCGCCGGCACTCGTCGACGGCAGCCGACAAAACGACGTCGCACGTGTATGCGGCAACTGCACCCGCCGACACTCGTCAACGGCAACCGACGACACGTCGCCGCTCGTGTATGTGACAACTGCAACACTTTTTGGCGGAAACCGTAGACGCGTCGACGGCTGCAGTTGCCTCTGCTGTTGGTGCGTGCCGCTTGTGATATGATCACGTAAGGGCTATTTTTGTATGGTTATTGCTCGATAGAATCTGCTTTACCGACACTGCATCATATACAGGGCTACAGGTTAAGTCGACCTAGATCCCATGAGGTTGTAGTTTTCATCATAGTTTCAATCATTCCTGACTGATTTGACTATAAAACACCGTACGCCTAACTGAACCGTTTTCAAGATGTTGGACTTTAAAGATTTTTATAAAAATTGCCTCTTTTTTTGGGTGTTTTGCCTCTAATTTATTTGTGTTTGCGAATTTTGTGTAGTAGCTAGGTTGCTTTATTACGGTACGGTACGGTTACGGTGTTTTCAAGTCAAATCAGTCAGGAGTTATTGAAACTACAACCTCTAGGTCGACTTAACCTACAGCTCTGTTTAAAGAAATAATGAATAGTAGAAACTTCTTCTCGCTGCTCTCGACTAGATACCGCGCTATCTAAAAACAATAGCTCCGTGAATGCGGAAACTCATTACTGTAGTGTGTATTTCACATCGTCACTTGACATTTGTCAGTTGACATTAACAACTAGCGTGCGTGAAGAATTGTGTTACCAGTTGCTCAACTGTTAATCGAGTTAATGGGAAAAATATTTTATGCTGTGGTCTATTAGTTTAGTTATAAATATAGCTCAGAAAATACTTAAAAATTAACAATAAATTATGCGCGATGCGCGTAAAAACAGATAGACTAAAATTCCAAAAATTATTCTAATGTATCCTTCATCCCCTCGATTGTTTTTTACCAAATATTTTCGATGTACAGACACGAAGTTTACATTTGAGGAACATGGGTCCGAAATACGTTTTTTAACAATCAGCTGTTTGCGAATTTTGTATGGGAAGACAATTTCATTTTTCGACCGAACATTTGTTCCATTGGGGAAAGTTGTTCAGTTTCATGGGTAGAATCACCCCTTGAAATAGTGTCAGCTAACATTTTTAAACCTTTGGTGTATAGATTACAAAGATAAACATTAAATAATTTATAGCTAGGTGAAGTATACAATAACTAGGTTAGATACATGAAATAGGATATACGTGTATAACAAAGTACAAAAACAATAAATTCACATTATAAAAATCTCAATTACAGGGTACATGATTCTTTAATACGCTGCAACACTGAATGCGCCATAAATGGTTCATGTTATTTAATGGGAAAATTTCGAAATTATACTATACTTACTGATGGTATGAGATCCCAGTGCCCTTCTTATTTCTTGTAGTATTATTTTTACACAGTTTCTCTATGCAAACTGGCATTTTACTTTAGTTTATGCCCAAAATTTAGTAAAACATTCGGCACGTGCACGTCACAGACAGTTTGCAGTGTAACTGACTTGGGTACGCTGACTTTGGCGTAGTATTTTTTGCCCCATTTGACAAGTACGCCGGCGGTATCTAATCGAGCGTAGCCAGACCAATCATTTATGTAAGAGTAGAAAGAAGTTATGTTAATACAGCAGAATGACATTCAACCATCTGCATGTAGGCACATGTCAAGACCGCATTAAAAATGTGATACTGTCAGGATCCGACAGTAAAATAAAAAATAATATTTCATAAAACGGCCAGACCATCAAAAAGGTTTTAGTTTGATATCAACTCGACATTGGTCAAGGGTGTATGGCGTTTTTATTATCAAGTGAATAAATACCTATCGTTTTGTTTGCAATAGTCTGCTCAGTGCCGTAGCTTCAAAAGTTAATACGTCGTGACTTGATAAAGGAAAGAGTTAAAAAACTGTAGGGCAGTTTGTTTCCGGTACGAAAGCGCGAAGTAATGAATTGTAAAAATGCGTTTCGCACGATATGTTTATTTTATGGGACTTGATTAAATATAGATTTACATTTTAAATGTAATGGGGATGATGACTTATATTAGAAATGTTCCAACAAAAAATGGAATAAAAATAAGGTTTAGTTAAATGTAGTTTAAATATGTTAATCGAAAAAACAGTAAAATCGATTGAAATATGAAGAAACTGCATGCTTTAAAAGTTTTTGAAGGGGATTATTCCTGTCCTCGTCGAGCGGTACGGACAATATATGGCAAGGCGCTACTATGAAATTAAATAGTCATGACGTCACTTCTACGATACTGCTGTCCTTGTCGAAACTTATTTTAAAACGTTTGCTTGAAACTTGGCAATTTTTTAAGCTTCTACACTTTTTATCAAACAATTATCTATTTTCGGAAATAATTTATTAGTTTAATTTTAAGGAATCGCCTTAACTTGTTGGAAGCAGTGGTGGCCCAGTGGTAACGGCCCCAACTTACGAGTTGTAGGTAGTGGGTTTGAACCCAGGCAGACGCTTTGAGTGTATATTATTTCATCGCCATTGCTCTCAAAACAGTGAAGGAAAACATCGTGATATAACCGGTATGTCCTAGAACCAAAAACTGATCTACCAACCCGCACTGGGCCCGCGTGGTGGATTACATTCCACTCACTCTCGAAGAGAGGAGGTCCGTGTCCCAGCAGCGGGAACATTATAGGCTCACTACGCTGATTATGCATAACTTGTTAATCCATATACTTATTTGTTGCTTAGGCGATAGCTGAGGAAGCTCGTGAAAGAGTCGAAAAGGAGACAGTCATGGCGGAGAAGATGGCCGCCGTCAACGCGGCCATGGCAGAAGACGCTATGAGAGACTTAGGTCAGTCATCATCATCATCACTCTGTCCAGTGCTGGGTCCACTACTTTCTTATGTCAATCCCCCCGCTTCTGTGCCAGCCTCATCCAGGTTCTACCCGCGATGGCAATAATGTCGTCCGCCCATCTCGCCGCCGGACGACCGATACTTCGTCTTCCAGTCCTTGGACGCCTTTCGGTCTCAGCCTTACTCCACCTGCCATCACTGCGCCTAAACAGGTGTCCTGCCCAACATTCACCATCCATTAGTGTTCCTTAATCTGTTTACTGATACTGAAAACCTTCCTTAGGCTGTCAGTTTGATTTATTTAAGATTTTTTGCATTAAGTTGGTAAGGGCTCGTCCGGAAAGTATGCCATATTTTTTCCATGTGAAAGTTTGTGAAGCTGTTTGTTATTACCGCTACAATGATTTGTTTGGAACTAGCGACACGCCCCTGCTTTGCAAGGTTTTTAAACTTTGGCAAAACATCGAGTTTTTTAATATTATATTCATGTTTAATATGAATGTATGAACACATAACACACATAAACCTTACCAAATAAATTCTCCAAATGATGGCTAAAACCGTATTTAAATCCACTGTGGAGTTTAGAAGACTACCTACACGAATTACTGCATGAAAGGTGAATATTTTTCATATGCTTGACTACGACCTCCAAAAGTCTGTCCAGTGTTTTGTTTTGATCAAAACACAAGCACATAACACCACACTATGCCATGCACTATGCATGCTGTGCTGGCAATTTGATGCCTTTTTTAAACTTTCAGAGGAAGCACTGCCAGCGCTGCGAGCCGCTGAGAAAGCGCTTCACGAGCTGAATCGTAACGACGTGGTGGAGGTGAAGGCGATGAAGAAGCCTCCCGGCGGCGTCGTTCTCGTCATCGAGTCGCTGTGCGTCGTGTTTGATATCAAGCCGATCAAGGTACTGTGCTCATCATCTGCTTAGCCCTTTTTCCAACTATATTGGGGTCGGTTTCCAGTCTAACCGGATGCAGCTGACTACTGGTAATTTACATGAAGGTACTTTCTTGTCTGACCTCCACGACGCGACGACTTCCACGACGATACCCCTTGGTAAGTCTACCCGTAACTACTGTCAATGATCTCCGAATGACGGCCGGGATCGACGGCGTTACGTATTTTCTAAGGCACGGGTGGGTCTAGGTATGAAATGGATAGTCACCCATTCTACAATTACTATTGACGGTAAATAAAACAAGGGCCCACACACACATTGATAAGAAGCCTTAGTTCGGCCGCCTATGCTGTTAATGAAAATCAACGGATAGCTGATGAAGATACAGCTAGAATGGTTCATTTTAATTAGTTTCATAGAAAAATTGTAATGTCCTAAGGGATTCTTCTTCGGGGAACCTGTGCGGACATTAATACTATCTTAGTTTTGCAGAAAAGGGCTGTTCGATCCATTTACATCCTAGGTCTTCGAGAAAAATCGAGAGAAATAAATATTTTGAAGTCACAATATATGTATAGTTGAAAATTTTGCTTGTAGGTCATCTATTTATTACGTGAGACATTAAGGGGGAGACGAATTCGAGACGAATCTAACTCAATCTCGTGTGGGGGACAGGGGGGGTCGCGTCATGAACTTTTGTGTGCAAGCGACAACGGTTTGGAGTGGTTAAAAGTGCGAGGTTGAAGGAGCAGATGATAAATAAAACCATAAAACTTGACATTTTAATTATTGTGAAAAGTAACTTTATAAAATATACCATTTTATATACATATTGACATTGATGAATATTAATACAAAATGACATGAATATTAATTTTGTAAAGTAATATACTGCTTTAATAATTGTGAATGTGAGGACTACGTGGGAATTTTTTACGTTATTTTGTTTTCTTTTTCAGTTAATTTTAATTATGGTCTGGCAGTTTAATTACTTAAAGCGGCCGAGGTCGAGTTGTAGAGCTCCTTTAGTTCTGAGTTGAGCTACACGGTTACTGCCAAATGCTTTCAATGACTAAAAATACCATTTCAGACACTAATGTACATGGTCCTCACATGATCAGACGGAGAAATTGGACTTTATTTAAAAGAGGCTTTCACCCCTGAGTTAGTTTCGCCATTTCTTCTCAGGAGTCAGGGGTAGTCAGATAGAAAATGTCCTGCACCACTATGGGCAAGCGGGTTGGTGACCGCAATGCCACTCCTTTCGCAACGATGACGCTGGTGCCCGTCATCACTCTGGAAAATATAGGTTGACTTGTTGGATGGCTATATCGCCTTGATTGATGGTAACCTGCGCGTAGGTGAGGTTGACATTTGGGGAGTCCGGTTGTTGTGTGCTCCCCTTACACCCCATTTTCGAATATTACACTCGGTCCCAAAAATAACAGCTCAATCACAAAAGTCCGAATATCTCCCGAACTACATCATCATCATCATCATCATCAGCCTATTTTAGTCCACTGCTGGATATAGGCGTTCCCTTATGAGCGCCATAGCGCCTTGTCTTCAGCTTGACGCATCCAGCATCTGCCTGCAATCTTTCGCAGCTCGTCATCCCACCTGGCCGGAGGGCGTCCTACACTACGTTTGCCGAGTCGCGGTCTCCACTCAAGAACTCGTTTACCCCAGCGGTTGTCGGTTCTTCGCGAGATATGGCCGGCCCACTGCCACTTCAGCTTGCTAATTCTTAGAGCTATGTCGATAACTTTGGTTCTCTGTCGGATGCATTCGTTGCGAATTCTATCCTTCAGAGAGACTCCGAGCCATAGAAACTATGTATGCTATCATAATGAAACGAATACCGTTCGATTGGACATTTAATGATACAAAATATGAATAAATTGGAAATTACGTGTATCTTCATTCTTATTCTTCTCAAAATAAAATAAAAAACTAAAGTAAGACATTTATTCTGAAAATTATTATTTTTTGCATTTTTTCGTTACATGCATTATTTTAATATTTCGTATTGCCTCCCCGAGCTCTTATTGCAGCTTCCAGGTGATTCAGCATGCTGAACAGCAAATTTCGGAGCCGGTTCTGAGGAATGGCTTCCCATTCCTCCACCAGTGCTTGTCTGAGCTCGGGTAGCGTGATTGGTGGGGAGTTACGACGTTTTACGCAACGCTCAAGCTCGTCCCATGCATGCTCTATGGGGTGCCACTGCATCAATTCGATACCGACCTCTCCAAGATATTCATTTACAATTCCAGTGGTATGGGGACGCGCATAATCATGCATTAATATGCCATCCCGGTCCATCCTCGCCATGAAAGGTCCCACATGCTCGTTCAGGATCTCCCGCAAGTACCTCTCTGCATTCAGTGTGCCATTTTGAATTAGCACGAGCTCGGTGCGGGCCTTGGCAGAAATTCCAGCCCAAACAAGTACTGAGCCTCCGCCGTATGCCACTCTTTCCTCCACACAGTCTTGATGGAAGCGTTCCCCTGGTCTTCTGTACACCAACTGCCTACCATCATGCTTGTAAAGCATGAATTTCGTTTCGTCCGTGAACATTACCATAGACCAATCGTCCAGTGTCAAGTGTTGGTGCTCACGCATGTATCTCCGTCTTGTAAATCAATGTTGCCGTTCCAGTTTGGGGCCATTTGCGGGCCTTAATGGTTTCAAGTTTGCCTCAGCAAGACGTCTCCTCACTGTGCGCTTAAATTGCGAATAAAGTGTTTTGTTTTTTTAGACCAACTGCAGTTTGAAAACGATTTCGTAGCAATGTAGACACCAGGTATCTGTCATCCCTGGCTGTTATGCATCTTGGCCTACCATTTCCTGGTCTCCGAAGGTGCGATCCGGTCTCTCGGTACCGCTGGACTACCCGCTGAACAGTAGACAAAGATGTTTCTTGCTGTTTCACGCTAGCTCCGCACAAGTTCCAAGAAAGTCTGGATTCTGGTACATTCATCTAACGTGACCACCATGCTCCACCTCACAGAATACTGATTTTGCACGTGGAAGTCGTTCACATTTATTTTTTGACATAATAGAAATGGAAAGAAACCATAATGACATTTAGCAAAAATTTCCATTTTTCAATTTTTTTTTTGGTAAATAAGTTTACTAAATAGTCTTTAATCTGTTTTTTATTTCATTGATCTAACTCTTACAGTTTTGTAGATATTCGAACTTATGTGACTGACCCGGTAATTTTGGAACTGAGTGTAATACATGAGGTGTAAATCGACTAGTACAAGTCGAGCGATGGTTATAGACTAGGTTTGTTTTATAAAATCAAAATGTCGGATTTTAGATGTCAATGTTTGTCGTGTTTTTATTTAAAGATACGTTACATCCGTATGTAACGTATCTTTAAATTAAAACACGACCATTTGTGATAACCACACCCCACAAATATCAAAAAAATAACACACTAAAAGATTGAAACAAGCAGTCTTATTCAGGTGATGACATAAAATCTAAAATTGACCTTAAATAACAGCCTCCAACTGCATCAGGTTTTTTGAAAAATGATCTGGTTTTGAACTTTATAATTTCATTCGGGTTTTTTGATTATTTCCTCAGGAACCAGGCGCAAATTATGGCGAAAAAATCCTGAACTATTGGAAGCCAGGGTCCCTTATGTTGTCGGACCCCACGGCTTTCTTAGAGTCGCTCCTGAAGTTCGATAAGGAGTCCATCACGGAAGATATGATCAAAAAGCTCAAGAGGTTCATCACTAACCCGGATTATGACCCCGCAAAGATTCTGAAGGTAATACTTTATTTATTTATTTATATTTCTACAATCACTGCTATCATTACAGGAATATTTCTAATGCGGTAGCTTGGTCCTTATTATACTATCTTAAATAACATAAAACATACAATATTATTTTTGTGAATTCATTCAGAGAGCAGGAAAATAAATCGATTATGTCAGCAGTGTCATTAAGTGCGTGCAAGGCGCGCGTCAGTGGCGCTTTGCTGAGTAAGTTGGTTCGTGCGTGTGGCACTGCTAGTAACCGTGGCTTCCTGCGTCACAATGCGTAATTGTCAGGTGCATTCAGACAAATCTCCTTCAAAACACCGGGATTATAAGTCTTACCGCGTAATAGTTGGAATACATATGTGGTTATAGCTAAGTCCCTCCTTGTCTCGAGTTTGATGTATCCAACCATACCAATAACGAATAAGGTTGGGTACATTAACGGATAGAAGGGATACACACCGTAAAGCTTCATGTACAAAAATCTGGTGAATTTGTTTTGTATACGCTCCAACATGAGGTTATATTTAGTCTCATGCGGGGCCCATTTATGACAGCATTAAATTCTATTTGAGTTCTTATAAGCGCATTATACAATGCTACAACTGCTTTCATATTAGTATAACTCGATGCCCGTCGAAGAACAAAACCCAGACTTCTGTACGATATTTTACAAACTTTTACAATATGGTCACGAAAAGTTATCTCAGTGTTTAGGCGTACACCTAGGTCACGCACCTCTTCCACCCGCTTAATTGATGTGCCCTCAAGCTTATAATCGTGATGATGTGGTTTTCTCATCCTGCCAAAAGTTATTACTGAGCATTTGCTTACATTAAACTGTAGTTTAGTTTTCCTACTCCACTCAGCTACATTGTCTATATCTTGCTGCAATAGTGCACAGTCACTTTTATCTTTGATGGCCATGATCAACTTAAGGTCATCCGCGAATAACAGACAAGTGGCAACCCTGACAGCCTTAGGCAGGTCATTTATCATAATAATAAAACTCAGCGGACCCACGTTACTGCCCTGACTTACTCCTGATCTTGTATAATATGACTCAGATTTACAACCAGCATATTCTACAAACTGCCGTCGATCTCTCATGTAGTTCGCAAAGAACTGAAGCAATTTTGGAGTACATCCGACCGCAGCCAGCTTTTCTAATAATATGTCATTATCAACCAAATCGAAAGCTTTTTTGTAGTCACAGTAGGCAGCGTCTACTTGTACTCCAGCATCAACATTTGGAACCACGTACGTCATAAAGTTCATTAAATTACTTGTTGTGCTACACGCCGGTCGAAATCTATGCTGGGCGTCCGATAGTAAACTGGACACTTGGTCAAAAATGCACCTTTGTATGGTAGACTCAAAAACTTTTGCTGGAGTTGACAGAATTGCCACCGGCCTATAGCCACTCACGTCTGAATCCATCCCACCCTTAGGTATTGGGACAACGCGCGTGATTTTCCAACACTCAGGAAAACATGAGAACTCAATGCACAGATTATAAAGATGTAAGAGTGGCTTCGCTAATACAGCGCGGCAATCCCTAATAACAAAAGCGGGAATTCCGTCTGGCCCTGCAGACCGTTTTGGTTTAAGTCGAGTGAGTGCATCCGTTACTTGACTCAATGCTAGGCGACCTATGTGTACACGCGAACTGTTGCCGTCGCTTGAAGCTACCGCGGCATTTACGTCGAGACGCGGCTGCTGACTGTTGTAGACAGAATAAAAATATTGCGCGAACTCCTTAGCACACTCTGAATCAGATAAAATGTTTCCATCCTTGATGATATTTTTACGGTTCCCTGTCGCTTTTTTTGACCTCACATAGTCCCAAAAAGATCTAGGATCTTTTGTAAACTGTTGTTGAACCCAGTCCTGGTGCTGATTATGGGCCCGTACTATCATCGTCTTTACCGCCGCCCTACACCGAGCAAACATCTCGTAGTCACTGCTTACCCCACTTTCTTTGAACCTCTTATGCAAGATCGCCTTTTTTCTAATAAAATGAATAATTTCACCAGTATACCACTCCGGGTATCTATATCTAGAATTTATACAGATTTTCCTTTTCCTTGGGACGCAACTATCAATACTATATAGGCTGTAATTGTGAAAAAGACTTGTGCTGAATAGGGACCTTTTTTTTTACCTCCAAAAAAAATTGTTTCCAAATAGTGCAAACAATATTACAAAAAACTGTAAAAGCTTCTAAAATTGCCAAGTTATAACCGTCAGCACTATCGTAGAAGTGACGTCACTATGTAACTTCGTACTAGCGCCGTACATTGTCCGTACCGCGCGACAATGACGGGAATATAAAAGCGTGTATCTTCTTCATATTTACATCGATGTTACAGATTTTTTCGATTATCTCATTTTCCTTCTTTGAAATTCAATTATTTTGACAAACATTTTTGATATTAGTCATCATCCATTCATGGTTTCATTCCCATGCCAGCCTGTAGATATTTCACATTTAAAAAAAAACGTAAAGACAGAACAAGTTACTCGGTTTCATTATCTTTTTACACCCGTTACACCCGCACCGTTTTTTCACCCGGCCGTGAAAATGTCACATCGAAATCTAGAATATAAGGTTCGGCTTCGTAGAGTTTCGTCCCTGTGACTCCATACCTGTGTGATAGTCACTTTCTAATATTTCTTTGGTAGCTCCGCCATGGTATGGTAAAGCGGTGTCCGCACATAACGGACGCAGTGATGGCTGTCATGAAAATGATGACAGCGGCAAATATTTAAATCGTTAGTACGGTACGCTACCGCGTCAATAAATAGTCGCGTTTCTGTTTCGTTTTAACACCTCTGACACACTGACGCAGCGAATTCACTTGATTGTCATGGAAACGCTTTATAATAATGTGTGAGCTCACTCTTATCAGTATTGACAGTTTTTCGCTTGATTTAGTACGGTGAGGGCAGATCTAGCAATTTAAATCTTTGGGCATTGGGGTCTGACTTTACGGTGTCAAAAACACTCTCTTGGAAAAAACACCAAATACTCTAATAAACAAAGTTTCAGTGATGTCATTCACCGGTAAGTTGCGGACACTAAGTGGGCGGTCATCGCTTTTCGAGGAAAAGGCGTAGATTCATGTCGCGGTGGGGACACATATTTGTACCCGATGAAAGTAAACATGTCTGCTGGGGAGTTTGTTTTGCCACTTCTTCTTCCCATCTAAAGCAACAGGAAGTTTTTTGGTGGACTGCCATTTTGACGTTCGAAAAGTGCTGACTTCAGCCTAGTTTGAATAAATGACTTTTGATTGATTGATTGTTGCCACCGAGACAAGAAACTTTATCTGACGTGGTCGGAGCGCCCGCGCGCAAGAATATCATTTAACTCTTCCACGGTTCGTAGGTGTTCTCTTTATTATGTTTTGAAATGTTTTGTAAAATATTTACTTTTGTGTCAAGTAAGGGTTGAAAGTTGCATGTTGGATCATACGAGTAATAACATCTTCCGCATATGCATATTTGTGCGGTCCCGGGCGGGGCGGAATTCTGGATCTAGATAATGCGGAATTAAAAATATTATTACATAATATTTTACTATCATGGATCACAAAGTAGCGCCTGATTCCATTACTTAGATTCAGTATGTTTTAAACGGAAATGTAATATTTAAAAGATCTTCAAAAAATGTCTGACCTTTTAATGATGCACACTTTTTTATATATTATTTATTTTTTACTTTCTAGCCGTTTCTCACAAGTACCCCCTAAATGGGTTAGGTTAGAACTCTGACCAACCGCTACGTCCAAGTTGGTCGATTTGGCCATTTACAATTTTTTGGATTTTTTTTGAGGTTCACAAAAAGAGGCGCAGTCATTATATTAGAGTGTTCAATAATATTTATAGGAATGGTAAATGGGAATTATTAAGTTTCGACAAAGTACATGCCGTTTTTAAAGTCGTATTTTGCATGTTTAAGGTGTCAAAAGCGTGCCAGTCGTTGTGCATGTGGGTTCATGCTATGTACAAGTTCTACCACGTAAACAAGGCCGTCGCGCCCAAGAAGGAAGCATTGGCCAGGGCTAACAGAGACCTGCAGATCGTTGAAGGTAGGCCACTTCTTGATTATAATATTAAGCAATACCCATTCTTGTCTGCCGTGGTGGAGGGTGTTAGGTACAGTCACATGCATATATATATATTACTATGGAGAACTCGGCAATAATATCTGACTTCATGATTCATGCATTAATATCTGTCTTCAAGATGACGACAAATATAAGTGATTAGTTTTGGAACGCAAATACAAGTGGCAGCACAAGTTGGCGTCGAAGGAACATGAAAACTATCTGAAGAGACAAGCGACGCCAAATTACTAATAAAAAATAAAGTACTACATCTGGTACCATTACCAATAGTACAGGTACTGCTCTGGTACTGGTATCACACCAAGGCCAA
Organism: Dasypolia templi; assembly: GCA_963555695.1. Taxonomy (NCBI): domain Eukaryota; kingdom Metazoa; phylum Arthropoda; class Insecta; order Lepidoptera; family Noctuidae; genus Dasypolia; species Dasypolia templi. The sequence goes on from OY743142.1 coordinate 7,120,859, forward strand.
TGGTACCGGTTCCCGATACCGGTAAACTTCAATGCGCACTAGCGTTCGGTGTTGTGTCAGTGACATATCATCGGATGTGACGTTGCAGACACAGATAATTCATGTTCATTGTTACTATAACGGCTGAACCCAATATCGTATCTTTCTCCAATTTTGGCGTACTGGAGATAGAAAAACCTATCAATCTCTGGTTTTAACGTCTCAATAAAGCCAAAGTATGCGGCCCCATATAACGTGTTGACAGCTATTTGTTTGACAGGGACAGATGGAATTGTACTGTCTATCATCAGTAGCGATCTGTCTTAGGTTATTAAGTTTGACCGTAAATTAACAGCGACAACACAAACAATCAATCCAACACAACATAACAACAAATCAATCAAATGTAATCAAGACAACACAAAAAATATTGAAGTGCCGTTTAATATGATGGTTCGTGATTGTAAATATGTTTAATGACTCCTTTAGTAGTATACAAAACAAATCTTTACGTCCTGCGTGTCGATTCTGTAAGAATAATCTCACCGTGAAGACTTGTGTGAAGTGATCTGTAAGTGTCATCCCGTCTTGGTCAATCCCTAGCATCACTGGCACTGGCAGCTCACTCTACGCTCACTTCACGTAAGTTGTCACGGTAAGATGGTCACAGAATTGCACCACTGGTACAGTACCTATTTGTTTCCTACAGCAATGCTGGCAAGCGCGAAGGCGAAGATGCAAGCGTTGCTGGAAGGCATCGCCAAGTTAAACGCGTACCTCATGGAGAAGGAGGAGGAACGGAAACGGATGGAGGAGGACATCAACCAGTGTCTCGCGAGAATGGACCGCGCTAACAGGTCACTATGTGCACACTATTGTAGAGAAACAAATAAATATTTAGTTTCGGGCTACAACGGCCTTTAGTCATTTAAAACTTTTGTTAATAAATATAGCTTAAAAATATGTCAGCAGCAAATCACTAGCTTGTATTGCTAGCTTGCTTGCTTTTTGTTGTTGCTAGCTTGTGTTGTTAAGGTAAAAAAAGAAAGAAAATCAACTATTGCCATGGCTTGAGCAAATGATTCAAGCGTTCCGTGAATTTAAAAAAAGACACGTATTCTATACCTTCTGATCGTTAACCTATTATACTTTTGAAACAGCTGAATTAATAAAATACACGAAAATTTTTCGAGCGTTAAAATATTTCACTATCATGTACTTGTTCCGCCATGCATAAAAAATGCAAATGAGAAGAGTTAAATAAGTTACCTACCCAAGATTTGAACCTTAAAAACGGCACAATGTCATACTATTAGATGACACGTGGATGAAGGACGGCATGTCGTTATTATCGGGAGCGAAAAAGAGACAAGACGATACGTAACTAGGCTAATTAGCCAAGTTCCGACGAGCCACTAGCGGATGTATAACCTATCTACTATTACTACTATTTTTACTTATAGTCTAATTGGCTTTAGATATTTATGTTCAACCAGTAAGTATTGTATAAACAAGGTATAATAGAATAAACACAAGACATCAAAGCAGTTTTCACAATCAGCTTTTGAATCGATTTCCGTCATAATTTAATTTCAGGATTAAGCCTTATCTCTGTACAACCTAAATGAACGACCGAATTTACGTTTTTAGGGTTCCGTATGTCCGAATGAAAAAACCATACCCTTATGGGATCACTTGTGTTCTTGCCTGTGCGTCTGTCACGGTTAATTTTGCTCCGCATCTAATGGACCTGTCGAAGGTAGATTGTAGAGTCCGTCATTATACATACGGTGCCGTCCATTTGCATACTGTCGCCGTTATGTATAATGCCTAAGGCAAAATGTATAACGCCTAGGCGTTATGTAAAAGCCATGCTAAGTTGTAGTATTATGTGTACTTATAGTGGGTAGAATCGAAAAAAAAACATAAGGAAAAAAGGTTTTGTGAGCAAGGCCGTGCGATTCCTCGAAATCGCGATGTCCCGCGGGGCTTGAAGGGCTGATGTTATTTTAGTCGTATAAATATTTTTTCTAATTGGAGTGTCTGAGGTCTTGCGTTTATTCTGATACGTTGTTTATATTTTTAAATTGCGATAAGACTGCAGTTATTTACATGATTTTCGTTTGGAATTTTATACAATATGGTTTAAATCCCATTTTAGGTTACTGAACGGCTTGTCCAGTGAACGCGTAAGGTGGATCAAAACCATCGCGGATTTGGACGTCGCCATAGTTAACTTGATCGGGGATATACTTCTCAGTGCATGTGCGTAATTTTAACAACCTTTTAATACTGCAGACAAAAGACATCTGAACGTACACCCAAACAAGTGTGTAGCACCCCTCAGAGACATAAGGATTATAATTTTATTATATGTATATAAGACAAATACTTAACACAATGAATATAATGTTTGTGCCATACTCGAGTTAATCATATTTTTGTTTGTACTTGTTTCTGTGATAAAATAACGTATTTTTCTTTTGTTTCTTATGACAGTACTCACTTTTTCAATATCTATTATATAATTTTTAGGCGCTGTGGGATACATAACGCCCTTTACAGACCAGTTTAGAAGAGATCTTCTGGCTAGCTGGATTTCAATGATAGAGGTGAATAAAAGTACTTATCATAAAATTTATAGTTAATAGTAGAGAAAAAGGGCAGTTTTATAACACACTTTTATTACTTCACTTGTAACTAACCAACGAACAATTTGTTGAGTTTGGACTCATATGATTCGTTTCCACGAGTCCAATACATTGAGCTTAGGCAACGAGGCTCTGATGACGGAGCCAGGAGGTGGATAGTAAAAACTTATTTGACCCTGGTTAGGGCACACAATAAACAAACAAAAAAAAAAAAGTAAAACAACATTCAGTGACTCACGGCTTCGCCAAATAAGCAGTGCAGCTTAAATGCCAGAAAAACAAGTGCCTGACGCTGGTCTGCAATTGAAGCTTATGTGACGAGGACGTCTTACGGATGTCAATCAGCAGTGAGTCTCTCAATCAATCAACTCAGCCTATTACACTCCACTGCTGGACATCACTCGTACTACGTCTTCCGCATCCAGTCTGTCCTAGCCAGTTTATTAAGGTCGTCGGTCCATCTGTTGGGAATCCCAAATTACTCTTTCTGCTACGCGATCTCCACTCCAGGACTCGTCTGCTCCACCGGCCACCGGCCCTTCGACAAACTTGGTCAGCCCACTGCCACTTCAGCTTGCTTACTCTGCAAGCTATGTCGGTAGCTCCGGTTCTTTTCGCGATAATCTCTTCTATATTCTTCAATGAAGCTCCGCGCATAGCCCGCTTCTTAGCGCGCTGATCGATTTTAAATTTATGGAACAGTTTTACTGTCAGTGTCCACGTTTCGGCACTGAATGTCATAACGGGCAGGACGCACTATTTGAAGACCTTAATCTTCAAACAATGCGGAAGAAGGCGACTAAAAGACTTGACTTAGTTTTCCAAACGCTGCCCAACCCAACTCAATCCTCCTGTCGGCTTTTTTCTCAAAGTTTTGTGTACCGAGCTGGATGTCTTGCCCTTGCCCTTGTAGATATACTCCTAAACGACTTCGTGAAGCGACCCTACGATGTGAATTGGACACGGCAACGAAAGTCAAGCACAATACTCACGGTATTGTACATGACTTTCGTCTTGTTAAAATGTATGCCGAGTCCAACCCACCTGAATAAACAGAAAGATATATATGCCTTGCAATTAATAAAATCTATGACTTATTTGTGTAAGAAGATAAATAACATGGAATAGTTGCAGAAGAAATAATTAACTGTGGCCAAAAAATATTGTAGTAAAAGTAGGCCCTGTTTCACTGTTATATTGCTAACAAACCTATAGTATTTTGTGTTAAGAAAGGGTCACCTGCCTTCTGTTTCAATTTAACAAAATAAATCGCGATCAAGTTGTCAATTTTATATATTTTTATATTTTTAAACATTAATTAGTTTTGTTAATAGGCGTCTTATTAAAAACGACCTATTGCTTCTGCCCGCAACTTCATCCCTGTGTTTCTTGTTTATTTATTTATTTGTGTCAGCCAACAATTGTTTACACAATGCATTTACAATAAGTGAACTAGTTATACTTACAATTATAAGGGTAACAATTACTTAAAGGCTAACACCACATTCACTATATATATCCGTTCTACTCCGTCGCATCGCATCACCTGCCCGTCTGCCCTGCACTTTGAATTTATGTGTTCTTCCCGCCCCCGCCCCCGCCCCCCCCTTCATACAAACTCACAAACGAAAAAAAAATCTCTTTATAATATTAGTATAGAAGTATAAACTAGATAGGTCTTGTAAGTTGGACCAATTTTGCCTATTGTCTTTTCAAAATGAGGTTTCCAAAGATTTGAGATGACAAGTGTGAAATAAATAGGATGAGGGAAGCTGGTATACGTATAATAAACCTTGGTTGATGTCCTTAGGAGGTGAAAGTACCGCACACGCCGCATGCCACCCCGCTGTCCACACTGGGCGACGATGTGCAGATCAGGTAACTGCTCCCGAACAACCTTTTAAAAAGCCTAGGATGATGAGTCCGTCCCAGTCCATTGTTTGCTCCACAAATTACTTCATAAATTAAATTATGAATTACATAAGAATGATCTCTCTAAGAGTGATCTCTACATGCATATAAGAATGGTTGTTATTCGTTAAAATACTGTTTTAGAGGTATCCTCGTTTTTTTTTTCTATTGTATAGGTTTTCAACACATTTTCAAAGTAGCATACATTCTGAAGAATACTCGTATCATATATTCTTCAGAATATTTTCTGGCTTTGTTTACTGCAGTGAATCATATACACTTTGAGGTATTATAAAGTACTTGCGTTTAGCTCCTTTTAGTCCACTTAAAACCCTTGTAATTCACAAGCGCGAAAAATGTGACGCTTATTGAATTGTCTTAAGGTATAAATTGTAATGAAATAAAATGAAACAATTATAAGAGTTTAGAATGAGGAGCCTTTTGTATTCTTTTTCTTCGTCGTATCAATGATTCCCTTTTGTCCTCCTCATTATCGTCATCATTTCAGTCGTAAGACGTCCACTGCTGGACAAAGGCCTCCCCCCAATCCATTTCGACCGGTTCTGTGCTTCCCGCGTCCAGCGGATTTCTGCGGCTTTCACAAGGTCATCGGTACACCTTGTGGGACGCCTTCCAACGCTACGTCTTCGGGTATGCGGTCGCCTATCCAGAACCTTTCGGCCCCATCGGCCATATGTTCTACAAGCAATGTGCCCTGCCCACTGCCACTTAAATTTGGCAATTCTTCGGGCTATATCGGTTACCTTGGTTCTCCTGCGGATCTCTTCGAACAGACTTCGACCACTTTGACAACGTTAGCATTGGCCTTGCAAAGGTCTTCCATAGCGCAGCTGTTAATGCACAGAGAGCATGACAAGAGGTGTGGCTTCGTTTCTGACGTGGCTCCACAGTCGCACTGCGGCTCACCAGAGGAATCCCAGATGACGTGTACATGCAACGGCCGACTTGGCTACTAAGTGCCGATTGCACCGAAGAAATTGAAGTTAATCAGCACTTTTAAACCCAATTTAAGATCTGTAGGTGTCAATATTCCATAGAAACTAATCGCGGCCTTGAGTGCGCTTTTTTTTGCAACTACTTAACGTTTTAGTTTTATGCAGGACGTGGCAGATGTATGGTCTACCTCGCGACCCGATGTCCGTGGAGTCTGCGGTGTTGATGTCCAACTCTCGAAGGTGGCCTCTCGTCATTGATCCTCAGACGCAAGCCAATAAGTGGATTAGGGCTATGGTAATTATTAATATTTTTGCCTTTATTTATACCTTAATTAAAATAAACATAACATGAAGCAATCGTTGATGGAGAGCTTCTTTGGCCGCCTGAAGAAAGTATTTATTCGTTTTTTATTTGTATAAACTTGAACTTGGCACGAAAACATATCTAAGGCCCACTTGCACTTTCATGGGTTATCCTAATTAATTCTGAGTTACCAGCTACCTCAAGGTTAATCAAATAATTCATTTTGCGCCACAAGAGTTGGAGGCTAACGTAGAGTTAAACTTTTAAATATTGAACCCACCAATTTGGGATAAACTTTACAAGGTACCGCCGATAACTTATTTTATATTGTTCGACGTTGTAGTAAGTGGAAATTCGGTACTCTAACAGCAGGAAATATAATCATGAATTCATATAAAAATAAAAACAAATTATAAGTTTTAATGTATTTATTTTGTTTTAAAATCTAAATTACAATATACAAGCTAACACTAAAATAAATATGTAATGTACAAATGTATACAAAAAAAAAGAGGGATAGAGCTCATAGGGCATCAAAAAATACGTCCGCATCGCTGTCAACGGGACAAGTACCCAAAAGGCTGGCAGCATTGCCACGTTGGATGGCAATGCTTATCCTTTGGGCAAAAAATTGGCCACCCCTCTGGTCACGAGAAGTGTCGACCAAGCGTTTGGCGATGTCCCGAAATAACTGATGAGCACTCTGACCCCAAGGACCTAGTGTTTCAACCCCAAACGGTTCAAACATATAGCTCCCAATAAGGTTGTTATATTTGCGCCGTTTGAGGTTTTCTGCTCCTGCAGCAGCCGCCCCGGCACAGCCCGCCGTGCTAGGAAGATGGGATGGCGCGAGGGTGTCGACACAGGTTGCATCCCACACCAAAGGCCTACCCAACTTCCAAAGCATTATGGTCATTCCATCTGGCCTCTTCCCATCGTCACGTGCCAAGCCATTGGGTTCTAAAACAGCTGCATTCACCCACAGCCAGCAGGCGGGCACGCTCGGCAGTATTGGTGGACGTATTAATAAGATTATTCCGTACCAACCTGCAGAGCGGCTCATCCCACTGTCTCTGGGAAGACGGGTTCTCGGGCAGAACCGTGTCCGGGCAAGCCACTTTCCAGGCGTACACCGCATCGGTCAAACACGGCACTTCAGAGTCAACCTGAGAACGGGCTAAGATTCTTGTGGTTAACTTTTCGGTGCTATGGACCGAGGACAGGAACGCCGGTAGGCTTACACTGGAAATTTTGCGGACGCCGACCCCACCAAAACGAATGGGTAGTGTGGCTTGCAGCCACGCACGGTCGTCCAATGCCACATTTAAAATGGATGTTAGAGTATTTCGAATAATATGATCGATTTTTTCTAAAAGGTGTGACTGTTCCATAAAGAGGAAGAGCGGAGAAAATACATAAAATTTGGACCGAAACAGCAATATCTGATAAGGGTGAATGCCGAATGTAAATTAATTTTAGAAAGTCTCTCCGAAATATCGTTAAAATGTTTAATTTTTTCGTCGACGAATTGTGAAAAGCTGTCTTCTAAAATTGGGGAACCTAGGAGATGTAGTGAACTTTTTTCCAAAATTTTGATATCTGGGGCTAATGAATTGAATTTCTGTATGGTCGATTGTCTGTCGGTATTGTCACAAAGGTAAATTTCGCATTTTGAGTTGTTGAGTTCGAGGCCGATGGATTGGAATTGCTGCTTTAGTAATTGAAGATCTTTTAGAACAGTGTCTACTTCACCTCCTAGTGTTCCATCATCTAAATACCAGACATTGAATTTTGAATTTAGTTGTTGTATTATGGGATGAATAGCCAAACTGAAAATGACTGGCCCAAGAGGATCACCTTGTTGGCATCCGACTGCAGATTCCAAAACGTTATCTTTATATAATAATTTTGATGGTTTCCTGTAGCACTGCCACATAAAAGCATACATTTCTGGTAACTCCTTTTTTACTTCAGCCAACAAAGTGTCCCTGTTAACGGAGTTGAAGGCGTTCTTAATGTCAACCTTGAGGATAACCTCACCTTTGTTTGAATTTAAAAAACTAGATAGGGCATGTACGGCAGCCTCGCAGCCCCCTTTGGATCCAAAGCCAAGCTGTAGGGGCTGGAACTTGTTGCTTAGAGTTTCGCAGTACAATTTGCAGCATATTTTGGCTGCCGTACGCCTGTAGGTGCACCCAACGGCAATGGGCCGAATACCGCCGTCCCTCTTGCGCAGGGCACATAAGTTGGCCCCGTACAAGACATCGACGACGGAATCATTCACACCACCGTTGAGCATCAGGTTAATAAGAGCTGCAAGCTCCTTCAAAAGCGACTCACCAGCTTCCCCGGCGCCTGAGCTCAATAAATCTTTTAAATGCTGAGGAGTCAGGCCGTCGAGGCCACCGGCGGAACCACTTCGGAAGGAGCCTACGGCTGCAATCAACTGGGGGGCAGTAACATTTAAAGGTGTTGAATCCGGACCGGGAGGGAGGGGTGGGTCGGGAAAGGTGAGACCATCCGCAGGCGCTGGATGTTTGCTATCCAGGGCTGAAAGCGTTTCTGGAGAGTAGGGCGCCACCACATCGCTACTGAAAAGTAGCCTGGCCGCTCCCCTGATGTCACCTTCACTTAATTTGGATTCTACATGTGAACATAACCCTCTTTGTGAAAGGTTACTGTGGAAAGGTAATTTTGGATCTAAAATGGTAGTCGAATTGTTACAGTTGTCTTTAATTAGGTTTGTCAATGTTTTTTTAGTTGCCAAATCTTTTTGGACATGCAGAATCCTATAAGGGAAGGTGAGTAGTTGCTCCCAGGCGTTATAAGAATTCTCCTGGGTCGCAAGGCGGAGACATCGCGTCAAACTTAAAGCAACAGACCGCCTTGCGCCCCGGGGAACTCTCTTTAAAACAGGGGTAGAATTTTTTAAATTTGAAAGGGTTTTCCAAAGGGTTTGATCTAAATGTGTTGAAGTTGTGGCTGGGGAGCACAAAGGCACACTATGAGGTTTGTGAACCTTGCCATAGTGTATCCGCAACCCCCGTTCGCCTTTAAAGAAGCGTGGCTGGGAGCAATGAGGACATCTCACCTGAGCATCGAGCGATGTGGCAGGTTGACTGGCACTTATTCCGGCGTCACTACAGGTGGCATTTAACATAGGTAAAAATAATTAGAAAAAATACACAAAAATAAATATTTACACTGAAAAACACTATAAAAACGTCCACAATAAAACTAGGAATTGTCTATCTGACAAGTCATGTCACCAAGTGCTTGACAGCTGCGACGCAGACGCGCGGGCCTAGGGCGCCGCAGCGCCACGCGTGCTCGCCGTAGGTGAAGGTATGTATCTTGCGCGCGTGCAGGATGGAGCCTTTCCGCCTTGAAGACCGTTGCAAGGGAGTCTAGCCCCGCGAGGCGTCGGACTTCTAGACAGGAGCACTTTTCAACAATTTTTTTGAATAAATTTGTGAAAAAGGCATGGAACTAATAAGTACTAATATATTATAGTACAGCAGGAATGACTTCAAGCACTGAAATGTTGGGCTTGAAAGCAAAACGGACTGACCAAACGGAAAGAGTTGGTGTATTTTCTAAGTGAAGAATTTATCGCTTTATCGCGTCAATGTAGCAGTAGCATTAAAAAACGGTGAATGGTCACGCAAATATCTTAATTAAATATTAATTTATTAGAAAATAACTCGAAACGATTTTCAAATTGAATTCTAGAGCGTTCAGTTCATCTATTTCAGAGATTGCTATGAAATGTCAAATTGCTCGAAAATGGTTGACATTTGCATATCATCAGGATCACCAGGGGTCATTTGGTTGCAAATGACCTCCCCTAGATCCCCTTAATGGATCGCATACATATTACCAATAACCCTGTATAACGTAATGAACGTGGGTGAACTGTCAAATTCAAACCATTGCGATCAATTGTCATAACTGGTGGGGGTTTGAATCGAACTTACCTGTTGTGAGTGTCACGTTTCATTCGGGTGTTTTGTGCATCTTGTTTGAAATAGTCTAACAAAGCTATACATAACATACATAATTTGCCTATAACGCTTTCACTGCTGGAACATAGGCCTCCTCTCTATGAGAGGAAGTGGGCCGTAATCTACCACGCCGGCCCATTGCGGGTGGAAGATTACGGCCCACTTCTGGTTGGATGTAACATGTCTTTTAATTCTTGTGATCACCACTCACCTTTTTCACCGTTTTGTGCGCAGTGGTGATGAAATAACTTACACAAAGTAATGTGTCCGCCTGGGTTCGAACTTACTAACTACAACTCATAACTCGTAAATGGTTTTCTGAAATGAAGTCTACTAAAATGACTAGGTGGTGGCACTGAGACGTCAGGTCCGGGCACCTGTCAAAAGTGTCAAAACGCCTATATTTTCTTTAGACGTTATTATTATCTCCTTTATTACATTAAAAACCTTATAAATTACATTTTTAAATATACTTTCAAAACTCTGAAAAAAAAAAATACATTTAAAAATATAAAAAATAGTATCCCACCGGTATCGGGAATAGGGTCCAAGCTACCGGCGGTCAGGGCTCCAGAGAGAGGAACCTCCTAACAATGCGAGCCGTGTCCAGAAGTACCGCTTTCTGAATCAAGCCCTTGATCCAGCTGCCCAACGAGAGCCTCCTCAGGTGTTTGTCGAGGCTCTTGGCTATTAGGCCATTGGCTGTCACGACTATCGGCACAATGATTGCTGAGTCCACATCCCACATGTCGACAACCTCGCGAGCCAAATCAAGATACTTTATTTCTTTATCTTTCTCGGCTTTCACGAGGTTACCGTCATGCGGGACCGTTATTTCTACAATCATTGTGCGCCGCTCTACTCGATCCACCACCACTATATCAGGCTTATTGGCAACAATAGTCCTGTCAGTGATGATGGATCGATCCCAGTACAAAGTGATATTTCCATTTTCGAGAACTGGGTCGGGCACGTACCTGTAGTACGGCACTTCCGATTCCACAAGGCTGTATTTCAGAGCAAGTTGCTGATGGATAATCCTAGCTACAAGGTTGTGTCTATGCAAGTACTCTTCGTTAGCTAGACGAGAACACCCGGAGATAATGTGTCTTATTGATTCCCCCGGACGGTGACATGCCCGACAGATGTCAACCGTGCCGTCTTTCACAATAAATCTCCGGTAATTGTTCGTCATCATAACTTCGTCCATAATTGCACAAATAAAACCTTCGGTTTCTCCAAAGAGGTCACCGAAACGTAGCCAGGTCACGGACGCTAGAAGATCTACATCGGGTCCATGTAGGGCCCGGAAAAAGCGTCCGTGAAGCTCCTTACTCTGCCATACTTCCATGCGATCATTAGTGTCAAGCACTACAGGTTTGCGCCAGTTCTCTTTGGCCAAGGAGAGCGGGGTGAGGCCCTTGTCCACCGCGACCACATCACGATGCATCCCCACGTCGGCTTCTAGGAAATATTCCCTGAGACTGCATATCTCGCGATTGTGTAGGGTCTTAGCGTTTAAAAAGCCTCGACCTCCACACTTTCGCGGGATATACAGTCTCATTACCGATGATCGTGGGTGATGCATTCGGTTTGCAGTCAGCAGTGTACGGACCCTCCTATCCAGGGCGTCGAGTTCGGTCTGAGTCCATTTGAGTATGCCGAAAGAGTACATCAAAACTGGCATGACCCAACCGTTAAAGGCGCGCACCTTGTTTCCGCCTGACAGAAGACTATTTAACACTTTCTTCAGGCGGCCAAAGAAGCGCTCCTTCAACGATTGCTTCATGTCAGTACCATTGATGCCCAACGCTTCCGACATACCCAAATACTTATAGGTTTCGGATGCGGAGAGGGCTTTAAGGTTTATGGAATCCGAGAGTTGAGTTCCCACGGATTCCACAATCTCCCCTCGCTTTACATGCATGACCGCACATTTGTCCACACCAAAGTCCATCCTGATGGCGCTACTGAAAGTTTCAGTTACTTTCAGTAGCTCCATTAGTTGCAAATTGTTGGGGGCAAAGAGTTTTAGATCATCCATGTACAGAAGGTGAGATATAACCTGACCACCTCTCCTCAGCCGATAGCCTAGACCTGAATCCTCCAGCAGTGTGCTTAGAGGATTCAAGGCTAAGCAGAACCAAAGCGGGCTCAAACTATCGCCCTGAAATATGCCTCGCTCGATCCTTATCGGCTCGCTATTCCTCAGGATATTCCGACATCCTGGATAGCGAAGGACCGTCCTCCATCGCCCCATACATGCCATCAAGAAGGTGCGCAGAGTTGCATCTACTTTATACAACTCCAGCACCCTCATGAGCCACGTATGTGGCACCGAGTCATAGGCCTTCTTGTAATCTATCCAACATGTCGACAGATCCTTTCGGGAACGTCGAACCTGTTGGCTAATGGCCATATCAATGAGGAGTAGCTCCTTAGTACCGCGGGACCCGTTCCTACATCCATTTTGAGAGGCAGACATGATGGAGTTGGTGTCTATATGTTTGTTAATTTTAGCTCTCAAAATGGATGTAAGCACTTTATAGACCGTCGGTAAACACGTGATCGGCCTATAATTTTTGGGTTCTGCGGTGCTACCTGATTTATGGAGCAGGTGGGTAACTCCTGTTGTTAGGAACTGGGGTAGCGAACCAAACTCCAAAGCCGTCTGGTACTGAGCCGCCAAGCGAGCGTGCGATCTTGTGATCCATTTGATCCAAAAGTTCTGCAATCCGTCTGGCCCTGGAGACTTCCAGTTAGGCAACGGACGGACTGCACGAGCTACATCTTGGGGGCAGATGGTAATAGCCCCCATTTCTGGTATTGGATTGCAGGCTCGCTCGACTTCCCGAGTCCAGTCACCTTCGGTGTGACTGACAGGCACCGACCAGATGCTGCGCCAGAAAGAACACATGGCATCATCATCTGGCAGGCACGTGTCAGCCACACCTTGGTTCGGTCGCTCCCAACCCCTATAAACCCACCTTTCATCGCTCTGGAAGGTGCGATTCTGAGTGTATCGCTCTACTCGCCGCTTATACCTACGAATACGGTTAGCCCATGCATACACTTTCTGCTTCAGGAAGTCGATGCGCTCTGTGACGCAGGACAGATAGTTCTGGGAGCTTATATCAGTCCCTGAGAACGCCCGCCTCACAAAGCGCATCACTCTTGGACGAGTATTGCCGTCTCTGAAGCAGATTAGTTTGCCGATGAGCGCTCTGGCCCCACCAATACGGTGTTCAATTCTGCACTGCCAGGCTGGTACGGTTGGTTTCGGTCGCGTAGCTCTAGAGTCATTGGGAAATTTGACGTGAGCTACACGACATGCCGCTACAGCCGCGCAGTACAGAATCGAATGAGTATCGGTGAGGTCTTCGCAGTCATCAAAATAGTTTGATAACTGCGAATCCAGGAGCGCCACCAGCGCCCTATTTTTGTTATGCATGGGCAAACGAGGTAAGCGTGGTCTAAGTTCGGGCGACATGAACCGATATTCCCGAATCGCACACTCCAAAGCATTCCTCAATTCCTCATTGCACTGGGTACTTACATTTGTAGCCCTATCATCACTTCCTTCGTCAGCTTGATCAGTGTTGGACTGTGGTAGTACCACAACAGTCTGCGACGGGGGGGCGATGACACGGCTACTCTGCATTTCACTTCGCAGTTGATCAAGCACAGTGTCATCCAACATATGATTACGTTGGATGACCCGCACCTGATCCGACAGTCGTTGTGCCGAAACGTTGACAGCTGGCTCAAGCACCTGAAAAAGAGAGAGCATCCGAACACGGTACGCAGTCAGATTATTTCCCCCCTCTGTAGCCCCATAGTATGAGCGCATGACGTTTTCATTGATGGATCGTGTCCATCTCATGCGCTGCACACTTCCACCGGGAGCTGGGACCCTATCAGAGGCCGGTGGGCCTCGAGGTCCTAAGCCGTCCGGCGGCCGGCGTCCTCCTCGTCGACGAGCAGGTGGTGGCGTCGTGGGCGGGGAGAAATACTCGTCGCTCGAGCTCGACGCAACTACCGCGGCTGGTGTCGTCACAGCGCTCACAGTAGCGCTGGGTACCGGCGGCGGCGAGGCGGAGCTGAGCGATGAGTCCGGAGGTGGTGGGCGTGCTTGACGTGCGGCTGATCTTGTCAACATAGTTTCTTCATTTCAATTTCGTTGGATCTTGTTCATATTATTTTTATCGGAGGTGACATCTGTCATGTCACCTCCGATTCTGTAGTTTTTGAATAAATTTGTTACATTTTGATGTGTTATGGTCTAATTTTTGGTTTTAAAGTTATTTTCAATTTTCAGGATTCGTTTCTATTGAAAGACTATTGTAAGACTTGGTCAAAATTATTTTCAGTAATATTATTAGTTAAAATTTGAAATTAAGACGTTTTGTTGACACGGTGTTGCCATTTATTATTATTATTATTATTATTATTATTTATTAAAATCTCCCTTACAACTATCATTACAGGTGATACCTAATGCGATAGCGAGGTCTTAAAATTATCCTACAATATAAATTTCAAAAACTATGAAAAACTTAAAAATACTAGTACTTAATTAATTTACTAATTTACACTATAACATAAAACAAACAATAGTATTTTCGCGAATTCACTCAAATGGCTTGTAAATACATCGATTTTCCCGTGAAGATCGTTAATCACCCGAATTGCACGGGTCAATGGTGCTTTGGCGAGAAGGTTAGTCCTGGCAGCCGGCACGGCCAGCAAAGGCGGGCGGCGCCGCCTCCACACATATCGGTCCGGTACACATATACACAGGCGCTGCAGTACTCCCGGGTTATGCTCAATTCCACGAAGTAACCTAACCAGATACGCCACAAGCGTGAACTCCCGTCGCACCCTCAGTTGGTTGTATCCGACCATACCGAGCACAAACAGTGTGGGGTACATCAAGGGGTAAAACGGATATACCCCATACAGTTTCTTGTACAAATGGCGCGTGAACTTGTTTTGTACGCGTTCCAGCATTACCGAGTACTTGGCCTCATGCGGAGCCCATATGACAGCAGCATGTTCCAAATGACTCCTAACAAGTGCGTCATACAGGACCCTGACTGTTGCGATGTTAGTGAAGTGCCTTGTCTGCCTCAGAACAAAACCCAAGTTTCTAAACGCTCTTTTACAGACCCCCGTAATATGATCGCGAAACGATAGTTCAGGAGTAACAGTAACCCCCAAATCCCGTACCTCAGAGACTCGTTGCATAGGCGCAGCGCCCACCACGTACTCGTGCACTAGAGGGGCACGCGCGCGCGTAAAACTCATCACCGAGCACTTCGACACGTTAAAGAAAAGCCCGTTGTCCTGACTCCATTCCACTACCCTATCTATATCCTCCTGCAATCGTTCGCAATCGGATTCACTATTAACCTGGAGCAGTAACTTAAGGTCATCCGCAAATAATAAACAAGTGCCATGTTTAAAGACATCTGGCAAATCGTTTATCATTATGATGAATTCGAGAGGCCCCAAATTGCTGCCTTGGGTCACACCGGACCAGGTGTAATATGGGTAGGATTCACACCCATTATAATCAACGTACTGCTGTCTATTTTTCAAATAACTGGCAAAGAATTTCAATAGATGTGGTGTGCAGCCGACTTTTGCGAGCTTAGTCAGTAAGACGTCATTGTCGACGGTATCGAAAGCTTTTTTAAAATCAAAATAAGCAGCATCAACTTGCCCACCAGCATCTACCACCGGCACCACCTGCGCCATAAAGTTCAGCAGATTGGTAGCAGTGCTTCGCGCCGGCCGGAAGCCATGCTGTGCGTCAGTCAGTTGTCCGCGCACCTGCTGTAGCATGGAGCGTTGGATCGCAGACTCGAACACCTTGGCCGGCGTCGACAGTACGGCCACCGGTCTATAACCAGTTAAGTCCGATCCCGCCTTGCCCTTGGGTACGGGAATGACCCGCGTGATCTTCCACTGAGTGGGGAACGTCGTCGAATGAAGACACATATTATAAATGTAAAGAAGAGGTTCCGCGAGCACCCTACCACAATCTCTAAAAAGAAATGCCGGTATACCATCCGGGCCCACTGCACGCTTCGGCTTCAGGCGCTCAAGCGCATCTATGACGTCATCCAGATGCAGTGCGTCAAGTTGTATCCGCGCACTGCTCGCCGCTCCCGAGGCCGCCGCCTGAGTATCTAACCGCGGCGGCTGACCGCTGTAAACCGATTCAAAAAAAATTGCGAACTGTTTAGCACACTCGTTATTCGATAGATGCTCACCCTCTTTAATAATAGTTTTCTTGCATCTTGCACTTCTCTTCGATCGTATGTATTGCCAGAATGACTTAGGATCTTTAGCAAACTGACACTGAATTTTATGTTGATGCAGTTTGTGAGCAGTTTCTATAGAGTTTTTAATAAGCGCTCTGTATTTAGAAAATTCTTCATAATCCGTACTAAGTTTAGTAGTTTTAAATATCTTGTGAAGTCTTGCTTTAGTTCTTAAATCTTTTATTATTTCTCTCGTATACCAATCCGGATAAATGTACCGCGACTGTGGACTAAGTTTTTTCCTGGGAACACAGTTATCCAAAATGTTATATAGTGTACTGTAAAATAAATCTAAAATTGCTTCTACATCGCTCAGCTCATACAAGCTTTTCCAATCAATCGAAACTAAGTTTGAATACAGCAATTGATAATCCGCTTTGTAAAAGTTCCACTGCAGTCTAATATTACGTTCACATGAATCAGACGCACGAGCAGGAGAAGCAGCAGGGGCGGCGGCGGCGGTGGGGACAGCCGCGCTCGCGGGCGGCACGCTGATCGCGAGCGGCGGGTGATGTGCGTCAACCGGTACGAGAGGCTCGTCCGCCGCTACTACCGACACCTCACCGTAAAAACCTGAACTTAAAACCAAATCCAGCTGCCTATTTAAACAATTGGGTACATTATTACTTTGAGTGAATTCACAAAACGACACGAAACATTCATAATAATTAGTTACATTCAAAGGACACGAATGTAAATTAAAATCACCTATTACTACAATTTCGTTATATCTAGTGCACAGTTTTTCTATTATACTAAATAAAATCATGTAGTCATTCTCTGAACTACCAGGCGGAATATAAATCACCAAACACAAAAACAAAAATCTGTTAATTAAGTATACCTTCGCACAAACCATTTCGAAAACACAGCTGTCTATCGAAATGTCCGTAACAAGTACTTGTCGCAGCTCGAACCGGTGTGTAGCCACTAAAAAAGTGCCTCCATGTTTGCGACCATCCGCTCGATCACAACGAAGTATGTGATATCCCGGCGGGATAATTTCCGGATCTAGTATAGAATCATTGCAACCAGATTCCGTGATTGCGTATAAGTCAAAATTTAAAGAATTTATATTATTTCTGAATTCGTCTAACTTCGTTCGCAGACCTCTGACGTTTTTATAGAATATTTCAATGTTATTCATTTGGTGTTGTTTTGGTTGACTTCCGAAACCAAATCCACTCACTAAATTCCGCGTTCATAGGCCAACATTCTGCTTGGTTTAATTTTTCAAAACAATGTTCAGGCACTCCTACATTAAACGACGAGTAATCACGCTCGGTTTTGTGTTTGATTTTGTCGACTTTGATAGAAACATTTGGGCCACATACGTTTTTCACGTGACTGGTTATGGCTTCCAGCGTAGTTTCTGGATGCAACCGCCAGACATGCAGGTGCTTTTTCCGTTCTGTGGCTTGGATTGTATTCAACTCCGTATTTGTTCCTACTCTCACTTCTTTAGGTTGCTGGTTTTTTTTATTATTTCGTACAGTTGTCCAGGCCGATTCACTATCCTCAGTTCCTCCATACGTTGGTTCCTTAGCAGCCAGTGGGTTAATAATAGACGTAGTCTTTACTGGTAGTACAGCCGGCTTCGTGGCTCCACAATTGTTTACATTTTGCGCTAAGGTGTAGGTAGAAGACGTTTTCTTTGGGCCGCATACGTTAGAACTGCTCTTTTGTCTCACAATGTCTGCTAAAGTTGGAGTAGAAGGAGGAAAGTCGGATGACTCCTTAATTACCTCTTGAGTTGGTCGTTCCTGGTTTATCTTAGCCTCTACTTTTTCCTCGAGTGCCCTCATCATTTTAACTACGTTGTTCATTTCGGTTTTAGTTTGAGAAAACTGGTTCAATAAGAGCGTTATAGTCTTTGCTTGGTTGTCCATGCGAGCTACCATTTCTGATCGAAATTCTCTCAATTCCTCTAGCAGTACAGAATCCGAATCTCTAATTATTGGTGTAAAATGAGTCTGACTCCCACGCAGCAAATTTACATTGCTAATTGGTGTAGAAGTGTTAATCTTGAAGTCAGGTGTATTCATGACTGGAATGTCACTATTCCCTCTTTTCGGTTTCGAACAAATGCATTCCGGGCAAGTCCAGTTATTCTTATAAGCCTGAGTATATGTCTTAAACGCTTCTTTATTTATTTCTAGACATGCTAAGTCGTATTTTACG
The DNA here is from genome assembly GCA_963555695.1 of Dasypolia templi. Taxonomy (NCBI): domain Eukaryota; kingdom Metazoa; phylum Arthropoda; class Insecta; order Lepidoptera; family Noctuidae; genus Dasypolia; species Dasypolia templi. The sequence continues at coordinate 7,139,174 of OY743142.1, forward strand.
TTGCATTTTACATTGGAACATACCATATATAAATCTGCTATTACTGAGCCACAAGCACCACAATTATTAGGCATTTTTATTTTGGTTCTTACACAAAATTCAAAATCTTGTAGCAACTGCCGCGCAATAATATTGTAGGTGTTATTAAATGATAATTTAGAATCTAGACTGTGAAATTATAATTATTTCAATGAAAAAATGTTGAGTGACTGAATGATGAACGAATGAATGTTACGCATGATGAACGTCATCATATATTTCATATTTATTGTCGAAATGGAAGACCTCTTGTCAAAGTGGCGGCAACCGGTGGCGTATATTTAAGACAAGCAAAGTGGGATCTACTGGGTTTTGAAACTTTTTTAACACTGTTTTTTTATATTTTAGGGCAAACTAGAAGGCCTGGTTGTATGCAAGCCGAACGACAGAGATCTACTGAGAAACTTTGAATCGGTGCTAAGGTTTGGTAAACCGATCCTACTGGAGAATGTTGGAGAAGAACTGGACCCGGCTTTGGATCCCGTTTTGAAGGTATGTGATATTTCAAACCGAACAAGACAAGGAGTTGGAACGCAACTCACCTTTTAGCACCTTAGGTCCGCGTTCTTCTCAGTGCCGTTAAAATTCGTCAAATATTTTCGGATTGCGTCACGATAAACAGTTGTCTTATTAAATTGGTCTCTAACGTTATTCTTGAACTAGATTTATTTTATTATAATTTTATATATATACATAGTCGCTGCAGTTCATGAGCGCATATCGTGTTACTTTATTAAACATCTTCTGTCAATGAATGTTGTTTAAATCAAGTAGCTATTTCTCCTCTTTGCAATAGGCATTTTGTTTTGAGTTGTTATTTGCCAGTTTCGTAACATTTACGCAATGTATATTATTTTTGGTCTCTGGCCCTAACATCAAGCAATTGACAATATGAGGGTTTTGGTTGAATACGAGGCTTTTAGCTACTTTGTAAGGACGTGTATTTAATGTAATTTTAGTTTTGTAATGTGCGTTTTGTTTGTGCCGAACTTTTTTATAATTTTTTTCTTTATTTTCTTGAAATCAAAACATATGATTTAGTACTCGCGAAAAGCTGCAACTATACACTCAATACCCACTTATATTATTTCATGTTTTTTTATTATTGATGTCGCTGGTATACTGTGTATTTAAAATCTATCCTAAATTCGCAGCGCCAGTACTTCCGTCAAGCTGGACAGATTGTGCTGAAATTAGGCGATTCCCTTATCCCGTACATGGCCGGCTTCAGGTTGTACATCACCACCAAACTGCCGAACCCAAAATTCAAGCCGGAGATCTCTGTCAAGGTTATGGTCGTCAACTTCGCGCTGGTGCCTAGGTAAACACTTCATGGATTCTTTATTAAGTTTTGGAAATATAAAGCCAATGTTTTAAATCCATTGCAACCGAAATTTATTAAGGACCTTCAGTCAGGAGTACCAGTAAGGTGTTACAGAAGACTGGAGTTATCATGTTGCTGTGATAGAGAAATTGTATCTTGTCTTGAGTTCTCTTAGAGCAAGTGACACTAAAGCCCACCTAAAACACGAACAAATCTATACATACAAATAAATAAAATTGAAGTGTCTGTTTTTAATGTTAAAATGTTCTTTTTACTAAATGCATATGCAAGTTTACATGGTACGTAAAACAAAAAAAAACGTCTCACTGTTTGTTCCGGCTAGTCTCCGAACTAGCTGGAATGGGTATCACCATTCCAGCTAACTTTTCATCCTGGGCCGGCTTTTAAACCTGGGAAAGGACATAAGTCACAAGGTCGCGAGCGGAAGCTAGTAATTAACAAATTTGAAACATCGTTTTTGTTTCTGTCAATATTATGAAGATAACATAGACAGAATAATGTTTTAAATAATTTTAGTGGTAAACGCATTTAGTAGTTCATGGTGCAGGCGGGCGTTAGTGTGCTCCAGCATCAGGAATGGTTTCCAAAGCGGGGAGAAGGGAGTGTGTCTCGAACAACCAATAGGCTTGCGACACTTTCACATCTATACTTAGCTTCAAGGCAATACAATAACATATTGGTTGATCACGAAACTCCAAGCCAGCAGAAAAAATGTAAATTATAGTAACGCGATGCGTTTAATGTAAAAGATGACACAGATATCGAGAGGGAACGCAGGGCGTTGGCGGTAAGGAGCCATAGGCTGGCCCGTAGGTTCGCTCGATGTACAAAAGAAGTGAAAATAGCACTTTTTAGGGCATATTGCCAATCTTTTTAGTCGAGCAGCCTGTGGGTTCGTTATACGCAACGAGCTTACAACGTCCTGCGTATGCAGTGTAATAATGCTTTCAGAATGCTGTTGGGGTTACCACGGCATTGTAGTGCGTCGCAAATGTTCGCAAATGCGCGAGTTGATGGTTTCCACGCACTATAGTGCGCAAGAAAGTGGCGTCGTTATTCCTGAGACTGCGCGGCAGCACCAACAGCATTTTGCAAATGATTCCATCCCGACATGACTGCCCCATACAGGCACACTGGGTGGGTATAGTTACAGGGAAATTGTAAATATAATTGTTTTCTTTCTTTTTTTATATTAGGTACCTACTATATAGATCTTAAGAAAATTGTTACTAACGCTTAAATGGATTCTGTCCGAAATAAATGAAGAATAATAACATAGACTGGAGCTGTAAAATGCGTTTATATTCAGCAGAACAAATAAAAAACATTTAATGTAAACTACTCTAGTGGCAGACTTAAAACTAATTCACCATCACGAACAACGCCTGATGAAGTCTTTAATGCAATAAGTTGCACGAAGTTGAATATCTAATATATAAAATTCTCGTGTCACAGTTTTCGTTGCCATACTCCTCCGAAACGGCTTGACCGATTTTGATGAAATTTTGTGTGCATATCGGGTAGGTCTGAGAATCGGCCAACATCTATTTTTCAAAAAAATAATTTTTTTGCAAAACAACGTTTGCGGGGTCAGCTAGTCTAATCTAATTTATAAAATTCTCGTGTCACAGTTTTCGTTGCCATACTCCTCCGAAACGGCTTGACCGATTTTGATGAAATTTTGTGTGCATATCGGGTAGGTCTGAGAATCGGCCAACATCTATTTTTCAAAAAAAAAAAAAATTTAGCAAAACAACGATTGCGGGGTCAGCTAGTAGTATAATAATATTGAAAGGTCTTTGATTGATTGTTGCGGTAACCGTTTTTGTTTTAACAATTAACTCCACAGTGGTCTAGCCGAACAACTGCTGTCAACCGTAGTGGCCCAAGAGCGCCCCGATCTAGAAGAGCTCCGCGGCCAGCTGATCGTGTCGCGCGCACAAATGGCCTCGCAACTAGCGGAGATGCAGGCAGACATCTTGTATGGCCTGTCAAACAGCGAGGGGTCGCCGGTCGATGACCTCCCGCTCATTCTGACGCTGGAAGCCATCAAGATTAAGAGTGCTGAGATTATTGTGAGTTCTCGAACGGCAAAATTTATTAGAAAATAGAATTGATTCTAGTTGCCCCTTCCAAAGGTATTTCGTGTGGGGAAGAATGGAAATCAACTTCATGGTTACTTTTTTAAATGTTGTACAAACGGCTACATATAATGCTCAACATTTCCAGTATAAGCTGATTTAGCATTTTATAGGATTTCCGTACAACGAGAGGTCAGCTTCTACTGGAAATGTATAGTTTGATATGTAGCCGTGTGTACATACAATATTTGGTTTACATTGCTTGCAGCAAGCTTGCAGTGGTCGCGAGCGCTTCTACTGAGTATGAGGTTGTGTTTGAATCCCGGGGCGGGTAAGGTGTTATTGGGTTTTTCCATCTGGAATTTGTCAGAAGCAGCCCGGAGACTGGGTTTGTGCCCGGTTGATGGCAATAGGCTCGTCCCCTATTACGTGGGACTTTAACATAACTGGCGAAATGTGGGTGTGGTTTTTTTTTCCTTTTTTTAATGGCTTTATCGCTATGCGATAACATCGCCCTGTAACATCAGCACATTCCATTATACCTAAAAACTTTAAAATAAGAATGCCAGTTTGCAAAGTATCCTAGATTGTTCCCATTCCGACAAGCCAGGATAGCATCACACTCTCCAATATCGTAGTTATTTGTTGGACCAAGTAAATTAAATAGCAAAGCCTCATTACGTACATTCTCCATCAAAACATGTTGGACATCTTCGACTACTCCCATTCTTCACAGTTGGGTGACGTAACCTTTTTCATCAGAAAACCAAACTTATTTGATGGAATGTGACCGGAACGAAGCCTTAGTGCCATGACTTCTGCTAAGCAGATTTTGATCAGTCCAATTATACACAACTGTGATTGAATAGTCTTGTACCAAATTCCCTTTTCTATAGACCTTTGGTTGAAGGATTCACTCCACACATCTGTACGCTGCTGTTTTAAATGTTCTAGATAAAAGTGGAAGACATGGAACGCACAACTATCGAGATCGACGAAGCTCGCAGCGGCTACGTGCCGGTCGCCGAGCGCGGCTCCATCCTGTTCTTCTGTCTATCTGACATGGCGAACGTGGACCCGATGTATCAGTACTCTCTGGAGTGGTTCGCGAAGCTCTTCGTTAGAGCCATGGCGGAGACAGAGGCTAATGGTAAGGAATTTTAAATTTTTTACTAGCTTCTGCCAAAATTATCCCACGGGAACGTGCTACCAGGACAAAAAAAAAGCCTATATTCCAAGGATGCCATATTTCTCCTTGCATTTTATCGAAATTATTTTACGGCCAAATAACATTCAGATATTATTGACGTTACTGACTGTTGCCTACGACATCGTCTCTGGCCTAGGATGAAAAGAAGCCTTTATCTTTCTCCAGCAGGCTAACATGCCAGACGCGACAATAACTCACTCTCGCGTTTCCTCGTCGCGTCATATAGACGCGTCACATTACTCGTTTTCTGACAGCGGCGCCATACAAAATATTCGACTCGTTCTGTCAAACTTGATGTTTTCTCGTTAAACCCTAACTTGGCACATTTGTTATCTCGCATTTTGACAACAAGTCGATTAAAAGAAACTAAACACTAATTAAAAGAGGTAGACGTAAAATCATTATAGTACATAATAATTCCATGAGTAAAATCGACCGGTCTTGCAATGATAAAAATGATTTGTTTTTAATAACTTGCTAAATCGGTATCTCCTCGCGAGATAAAGAAATGTCAAAGGTCTTTTTCGAGTTTACTTGAGCCTAACGGTCATGTTAGGCATTCTAATAACGTCAGATTCGTAGACCAATTTCGACAAATCGAGATAGAGAGCGTTCTCGCGCCTGTCATGTTAGCCAGGTCATGGTATATGTTTTAGCGTGAAAGCGTAACAAACAAACAAACTTACTTTCGTATTTATAATATTAATATATAAATAAGATAGGGTAGTAGTATGGATCTCCACTAAAAGATGTACACAATACTTGCCTCAAAAAGAATGGGTATTAGGTAGGTATACTCTTTCACTAACTATTATGAGTATTAGTTAAAACGTTTAAAGAGAAAATTTTAAAGTTAAAGGCTGATTCTGATCGATGATTGAAATATATTTGGCCAAATACGCCAAGCAAAGTGCCACAGGCCACCTCGCCTGAGTCCCAGCAGTGGGAACATTATAGTCCGATTATGAATATTTTTTTTGTTTCAGAGGACATAGTGGAACGAGTAGACGTGATAATAGTCCACTTCACTTTCCTGCTTTACCAAAACGTTTGCCGAAGTCTGTTTGAACGACACAAGCTGTTGTTCGCCTTACTACTGTGTGTCAGAATATTACTGGATAAGGGACAAATACGGGGAGAGGAGTTCAACTTCCTACTGAATGGGGCGAAGCTTGAAATTGTGAGTATACTTTGTTATATTAATAATTATACACATACAGGCAACTACAGTATGATGCTGACAAGAGGAAAATGTTGTACGGAGGATTGTTTGTTTTTTTTTAAACATTTTTGTGTTTGCTGTTTTTTTTACATTTAAAACTTTTCTTGAGACATTTCTTTTAAAATAACCTCTTGAAATTATCTTTCAACAAAAAGTTATGTATAACTTATCAACGTTAAGTTAGTAAAATTAATAACACTTATCATATCTAAGTACAGGTCTTGGTTGTTAGTTATTTTGGATTTCTCGACTATTTTTTTTGTAAATAGATAATTGCTTCATATTTTGCAAAAAATTACGAGAGTTGTGTCATCGCGGTTCTCTTTATTTTCTATGCAGTTCGACAGTGACCGCGCTTTAACTCTTGTCTTAGGGTCCAATAGCACGGCAAATCACAATGCATTTACAACGCTAAACGTATTTACAACATTGCCTCGTTGGTTTAAAGGTAGTATGAGGTCCTGGGTTCGGTTCCCAGGTCGGGCAAAGTGTAATTTGGTTCTTAGATAAGCGATTTATGGCTAAATCACTTATCTAATTCTGATCACTGTTAATAATAAATGCCTACTTTTCGTATGCCAAACATATAATAATAATAATAATAAATCGTTTATTTATATAAAAAGGGTCACATTTACAACAATGAAAAGCTGGCGTACCGTCAGTACCTTGCAGGATTTATATAACAGATTTGTAGGAAAGAAAAAGGAATGGAAGTTTGCTACCTTTAAAATAGCTCTCTGAGCTCTTTCAAGAGGAAGCAAATTAGTTTTTGGTGCGCTACCCCAGGAAGTGATACAGTATTGAATTATAGATTGACATAGGGCCAAATAAACTTTGTTAATTAATTTTGGATCTGAGATTTTTCGCAATTTTTTAAAAACGTATATTAGTTTGCGCACTCTATTAGCTAGACTTTCAATATGTTTTTTTAAAAGAGAGCGTGGCGTCCATTATTACCCCCAGGTATTTTATGTTGCTCGTTTTGAGGATAAGGGACATTTACACATGTTGACTGTACGGTTTCCACATTGATGGGCTTATAAATGAGGGTTAGTAATAAGTTGAGGCTTGCGCATGGAGAAGTGAATATATTTAGTCCTATCGGCATTTTATGTTAGTAAATTGCTTTGGAGCCAATTAGTCACAGTATTAAAACCTAGTTGAGCGATTTCGAACAGTTCACTACTGGTTTTAGAGGTAAATATTAACGTCGTATCGTCGGCATACGACATAATTTTGCCATCTTTAATATTTCGATTACACAGGTCGGTAATATAAATAAGGAACAGCGTGCGGCCCGAAATACTCCCCTGAGGAACACCAAAACCAGTCTTTTTCTGCTCATTGCTCGTAATATTATCTATTCTATCACACCGGCCGTGTAAATAATCTGTAAAAAGTTTCAGCGGCGTCCCCCTTTTTCCTATTGTCTCTAAATTATTCAGAAGGATAGAAACAGACACTGTACGAGCTACGCTGTACATTGACCTTTGTGGGAGTTCGTACGTCATACTCAATAATGCACATCGATATTGTTTAGGTGTGCATTTCTCTAACATAGTATTTAAGTGACATAATTGTGTAATTATATTCAGTAGCAATAAATCCATCAAGGGAATCGTTAGTCTACTCATTTACATAACATAACATAACATAACAAACCTAACAAGTACATAACATTTTCACTGTTGGGCATTACACCCCAACATTTGGTCCTTCGAGCAATTTAGTGTTGTGTGATTTATATCTTTTACGGTCGCGAATCGGTTGGACTGGTCTCTCACAAGCGAGTCGCCCCAGGATTCAATTGAGAAGGCGCATATCGTAGAAGAGAAAAGTTGCACAATACCAAGACCCAGGAGTGTGGAGCAACAGCCTACTTCTCAAAGCAAAGGTTCGTCAATTCGTCGGAAAGTTTGGCAACATGACGTCATCAGCTAACACTTACGAGAATCAGCGCGAACTTTACGAAAACATCAAGCAAGTCGGCATCAACATCAAGAAGGATGGCTGGGACAGGAAGAACGTGGACTACTTCAAACGGCGTATGCAAATGCTGGAAAACTTATGGAGTGAATTCCAGTTCAACCATGACCGTCTGTCTACAGAAGTAAGTGCGAGTCATCCTTACTTTACAAGCGATCTATATAATACAGCATTGAAGTGTTATAACGAGGTCAAGGAGTTAATTCTCCAACAACATCAGCAACTGTCGACGCATAAACGGTCCGCAGGGGGATCGGCGGTGCAACCAACACCGTTCGAAAGTGCCTCTGAACAAGATGAAACAGGTGCATCGAACAAGAAATTACAAGAGCAAACAGACAGCAAGGAGGAAGAACAAACCAGTAACACGATTGAGACCAACAAGAGGGATCAATCGCCTCCTCGGCAACAACAAAGCCCTAACAAGAGGGACACGGGTTCCAACAGTAAACTGGACGACCTATTACGCAAACAATCGGCGAACTTCAAGGCTTGTATGAGAGCTGTCGCCAACATTCAAGTGGAATTTATCACAGAAAAATGGGAATTCCAGGATGCGTTGCAATCGTTACAAGCGCGTTGGTCTGCTATTGACAGTCTCCATTGGGAAATCGAGTGCGAACTCAACGGGGACAAAAACGCAATATATGAAGAGCGCTTTACAAGATTCGAAAAGCAATATATTGATCTGAAGAAAGCATTAAACACCAAGATATGGTCCGGAGCTTATAGAGAAAGAACAACACCAAAGTTGGAGATACCAGTATTTCACGGAAAGTTTAATCAGTGGATACCCTTCAAAGACCTTTTCACGGAAGCCATCCATAACAATACATCTTTGTCAAATGCGCAGAAGATGCAATTTTTGAAAAGCAAGGTCCAAGGAGAAGCTGAAAGACTGATACAGCACTTACAAATAAGCTCGGACAGCTATCTAGTGTGTTGGGACATTCTCAACAATCGCTACAACAACAAAAAACTGATATTTACATCACATATCAACATGCTCTTCAATCTACCTACTATGCAACAACAGTCATTAGCACCAATCAAGAAAATACATGACGTCACAATAGAATGTTTGCACGCTATCAAGAACTTAGAAGTGGATGTCAGAACCTGGGATCCTCTATTAGTGCACATTTTGACACAAAAACTGGACGCTGAGACATACTCAGATTACATTGAATCACTGAAGAACTCGCGAGAATTACCGGTGCTAAAGGATTTCTTAAACTACCTAGAGGCGAAGTTTACTTCAATGGAATCGTCGCAGCGTAAACAAGACAACTATCAGAAGTCAAGTTCTGCAACAAACCAGAATCAAGAAGCATCCCATAACAAGAAATACAGCTATCATAACAACAAGAATCAGGCGGCTAGTAACAACAAGGTTACGAAATCGTTCCATGCGTCAACGTTTACTTGTCCACTCTGCAACGACGAGCATGGCCTCTTTTTTTGTGCCAAGTTTTTAGAAATGTCGAATGATGTAAAACTTAACACAATTAACAAATTGCAAGTCTGCATTAATTGCCTGTACAGCCACAAAGGCAAAAAATGTACTTCAAACAACCGATGTCGCAAGTGCAAAGCTAAGCACAATACGTTATTGCACGAGGCTGCATCAAAAAACAATGAACAATACCAAACGGATTCATCATCTCATGTCTCTCAAAATGATGAAGAAGCTTCGGAGATCCTATTAGCGACCGCCATAGTTAAGGTTGAGGGAGCTGATGGAACTCAGTACAACATGCGAGCTCTAGTAGATCAAGGGTCTCAAATATCACTGATAACAGAACGAGCAGCTCAACTTCTTGGGATCAAACGCCAGAAGTGTAAAGGAGTTGTCTTTGGAGTTGGAGAGAAGGAGAGCAATTGCAAGGGCATGATAACAATTTCATGCAGCTCTGTCTGCAGCGACTTCAAGTTCAGAAAATCAGTATACATAATGAGAAACTTAATCAAGAATCTACCAAACAAAACCTTTACAAAACCGTCATGGCCTCAAATACAAAACATCAACTTGGCGGATCCGGAATTCAACACCAGCCGACCAGTAGATCTGCTATTTGGAGCAGACATTTACTCCCAGATCATGCTAGGAGGAATGATCAAAGGCGATGACGTCACACGGCCCATCGCACAGCAAACATACTTAGGCTGGCTACTATGCGGACACGTCAATTCTACAAAATTACAATGCAACGTGGTATTGAACAACCTGGAGGATATGAGACAGTTTTGGGATTCCGAAGATATCAAAGACCAAGGCGACTTCTCAGTGGAAGGTCAGAAATGTGTTGAGTACTACGAAAACGGACGATACGAAGTTCGACTTCCAATGATAAACGACTGGGAATGCAAGCTGGGCTCGTCCAAACAGATAGCGATTGCCCAATTCAAAACTTTAGAACGAAGATTTGGAAAACAACAACACTTAGCAAAAGCGTATATAGAATTTATAGCAGAGTACATTGACTTAGGTCATATGCAACAATCAACATGTAACAAGACACTCGACTGCTACTTGCCACACCACGGCGTTGAACGCGCCGAGTCAACAACAACAAAGTACAGGGTTGTGTTTAATGCCTCCGCAAAAACAACTACCGGTTGGAGCTTAAACGATCTCATGTACAAGGGCCCAAACCTACAGCAAGATTTACAAGCAATATTAATACAGTGGAGGCAGTACAAGTATGCATACACAGCTGATATTGAAAAGATGTACAGGCAAATTTTTGTGGCCCACTGTGACCAAAGCCTACAACAGATTGTCTGGCGCGAATCACCGGAGCAACCGTTACTTTCATATCAGCTCGCCACAGTTACTTATGGCACCAAATCAGCGCAGTTTCTGGCCATAATGACACTACGAAGACTAGCGGAGGACGAGGGGCAAAATTTCCCGGAAGCTTCAAAGGTAGTGGAGGAGTCATTTTACGTCGATGATCTCGTTCACGGATCGCATACCATTGAACAAGGACAGAAGCTAATTTCGGACCTAAAACAATTACTCATGAGTGGAGGGTTCAATCTTAGAAAATGGTCAGCAAGAAACATACAAAACGCAGCTTATTAGCTGAAATATCAAAATTGTTTGACCCACTTGGCTGGCTGGATCCCTTATCAACAAAATTAAAGTTACTGTTCCAAAAAATTTGGGAGGTCAAATTACAATGGGACGACGAAGTTCCCGACAACATACACAAAGAATGGTGCAAAATACAAGCGGACATAAGGGCGATAAACTTGTGTGAAGTACCAAGATGGCTCAGATGCGACGGAAGACAAGCTATAGAACTACATGGCTTCAGTGACGCCTCCCTGGATGCCTATGCGTGTGTTATTTACGCACGAGTTCGCCCATCAACAGATGTTATTCTTGTCGCTGCTAAATCTAAAATTGTACCACACAGAAAAACAGCAACATTGCCTAAACTAGAATTAAATGGAGCGCACCTATTATGCAAATTAATGCAAAAGGTTAAGAAATCCTTACATCAACATAACATTCGAGTCTATGGCTGGACTGATTCTATGGTGGTCCTGGGTTGGATACAAGGTGACCCATCACGATGGAAAACATATGTAGAGAATCGAGTTCAAAAAATCAACACTGTAATACCGCGCTCGTGTTGGGATTACGTCAAGTCAAATGAAAATCCCGCTGACGCCGCGAGCCGAGGCCAGTACGCTGGTCAATTGAAAGGAAACAAACTATGGTGGCAAGGTCCTACTTGGCTATCATCAGTTGAAATGAGGACTTTAGAGAAACAGGTCTATAAGTCAGATCAAGAGGTAAAAACAACGGCAATGAAACAAGTCAATGCCGTCCAAACCAAGACAGAAACCATCAACATTATCGAACAACTATTGCAAAAACATAGCTCTATTAACCATGTCATTCGAATAGTCGCATGGATACACAGAGCATTGAACTTAACATTTCGAACATTGGACTCGAAACATCGCAATTTACCGAGTTACCTTACGTTGCAAGAACTGAATAGTGCAACTAAGGCAATTGTGAAACAAACACAAAAAAAGGTATTTGAAACGGACATAAGTCATTTACATAAACTCGGCAGGGTGGCATCAAATAGTAAGTTATTGCCTCTCAACCCTTACATTGATCAAGAAGGCTTGCTAAGAGTCGGGGGAAGATTGAACAACGCCCCATTAACTGAAGAGATGAAGAATCCAATGATCATCCCTCACGACAGCCACCTAACGCATTTGCTCATCGATCAAGCTCACCAAATGACGTTTCACGGTGGACCGCGACTCACCTTGTCGCACCTTCGCCAAAAATACTGGATCATCAGTGGCGTGCGAGTCACTAAAATGCAACTCAGAAAATGCGTAACGTGCCGAAAAAACAGTCCAACAAAACAACAACAAATCATGGGCGAACTGCCGACCGCAAGAATAAACCCTGCCCCGCCATTCTACCATTCAGGAGTGGACTACACGGGATTTGTCGATGTTGAAATGAATAAAGGAAGAGGGGCTAAAACCACCAAGGGTTACATAGCCATCTTTGTTTGCATGGTAACAAAGGCAGTGCACATCGAATTGGTCTCTGATCTTACAAGCTCGGCATTTCTGGCAGCCCTTAACAGAATGGCAGCAAGGAGAGGCGCTCCCCGCAATATGTACAGCGATAATGGCACGAACTTTGTCGGCGCTAATCGACTGCTCATGGAACAATACGGGGAAATAGAGAACACCTACAGGAACGAACAACTACAGAAGGAATTCGCCGAGATGTTCATACAGTGGCATTTCAACGCTCCCGCATGGCCTTCGGCAGGTGGATTGTGGGAACGAGCCGTAAGAAGCTTGAAACACCATTTAAAACGAGTGGTGGGTGAGCAGAAGTTAACATTCGAGGAGTACACCACAATCTTAACAAAACTAGAAGTTTGTCTAAACTCCAGGCCCCTGTGCGCGCTGAGTGAAAATGTGGAAGACCTAGACTGTCTGACGCCAGCACACTTTCTAACAGGGAGGTCAGGTTTGACCGTAATCCAAACAAGAGAAGACGCCCGAACAAGATGGGAGCTAACTAGAAAAATATACACAGAAATCTGGAAGAAGTGGAAAAACGAGTACTTGTGCCAACTGTTAGCAAGAACAAAGTGGCAGAAGCCTCAGAACAATGTGAAGATTGGTGACTTGGTTGTTGTACATGATGACCAGCGCCCCGCTGGAAAATGGTTGATGGGCAGAGTAACAGATCTTCACCCGGGGAACGACGGATATGTTCGTGTCGTCACCCTAAAAACAAGAAACGGCTCCATAAAGAGACCCATAACAAAGCTATCCATTTTACCAATTGACAGCGAACAAAACTCTGATCCACGAAACAACGAAAAGGGACACATACAACCTATTAAAAACGAGATCGCAACAAAACGTCAACAAACTGCCAAGACAAGCAAAATCAACTTGATCGGATTAGTAATGACCCTGCTGTACCTGAGTCCAGCAAGCGCGACAACAAACACAACAAACTATATCGAATTGCAACAAGGCCTATATTTTGATAAAGCCACCAACATGAAATTGATTCGCGACGAGTGGAAGATAGTGGTTTACTACGACGTCACACCCTACTGGCATGGAACAGCTGTTTTCACCAACTTTAACGATCATCTCGAAACCATATGTTCAAAACTAAAACAGAAAACTCAATGTGACGTCATCTCATTACAATTACATCATGCGTTCGCTGAACTCGAACACTATAACCGTATGTTGCTGAATCCGCAAGGTCGGGTGAATATGAGAAGCCAACGCGGCCTTATCAACGGTGTCGGGTCAATCGCACGTTCCCTGTTCGGAGTACTGGATGACCAATTCGCCGAACAATATCAACGGGATATAGAACTCATTAAGCAAAATGAGAAACATCTGGCCCTATTGTCTAAAAATCAGACAACTATAATAGAAGCCGAATACAACGTACTAAGAAGATCGGAAGAAACAATTGCAAAACAATACAAATTATTCAATCAACATCTGCTAAGCCTAGACAAGCTAACGAATAAAATTCATCAGGAAATTGAATCTCAAGAACTATCAATCGAGTTTCTGATGTCTGCTATCTCTGCAAACAGCTTTATAGAGCATCTAAGAAACGTTCAAGAGATTCTGTTGGATACCGTAACCAACATTTACAACGGCAAGATGAACTTACACCTCATTGCGCCAGAACAACTTCGGAACGAATTGAATGTCATATCCGGTCAGCTCTCAAAGGATGTGGCACTTCCCATCACCAGCATCCAAGAGGATTTCTTCCGCCTATATCACCTTCTACAAGTGAAGGCAAAAATGACAGAGAGCTATCTAATCATTGAGATACGGGTGCCGTTAATCAGTAGAGAAAACTACGAAGTTTATCACGTCATTCCTATCCCAAGAAAGAATGGCTTCGACATGGTCACCCTACTGCCGATAGCGGAACTATTAGCTATTAACATACAGAAGAACTCATATCTACCGATGACTGGAACCGACCTACATCAATGCATTCATTACGACAGCACGACTATGTTGTGCCCCATGAGGTCACCAATTTACAACATGCAGTCTGACGAGAGCCTTTGCAAGAAGAGACAAGACTCGTCTGACTGCAAAACAAAACATGAGAATTGTCAAAACAAGTGGTTGGAACTTAACAACATAAACAGCTATTTATACTTTTGCTGTGACGCTTGCAAAATACGCGTCATATGCGGGAATCAAGTTTCAACTGCACTACTTAACAATGCAGGGGTAATGACACTTGGTAGCGACTGCACTATCAATAGTGACACGTTCACGGTACATTCCCAAAGGCAACTGATGGACATAATGCATGCCAATGTTGAAGAACTCACGCTGGAAATACCTCCAATTAATCGGATCATCAACCTGACGGTACCGGTTTTGAAACACGAACCCGAGAATGAGACGGTAATGGATCAAAGCTCATTACTGCAAGAAATGGGAAAACAAATAGAACAGATGAAAGCCGCGACCACAGAAGACATCATATCTGATCGGGCAACATACCACGATATCCACCAATACGTAGTCATATACGTATTGGCAACAGTAGCAGCGACGGCTAGCGCAATATATGCTTACCACCGACTTCGCAAACATTGCACGAGTCAAGAGAAAACTGAGGCACCACCTGTTCCCCATCCAGTGCCCAGAAGGAGGTCGACTGCAAGCATCATGGACACCGCAGCTGTAGTTGACGTCACAGACGACAGCAGCGTAGTGCACTTATCGAGTGCACGAACACTCAACAAAGCAACGTCGCCTATTGCGCGTTGTGATTTAATTGTATAAGGCTCGGATTAGATTATTCTGGTTTACAATTCATTTACATTTTTATATTTAACATAACACTTTCATTTTTTATTGTTTCCAGTTAGCTTTTGTGAGTGGGCAATATGTACGAGCTACGCTGTACATTGACCTTTGTGGGAGTTCGTACGTCATACTCAATAATGCACATCGATATTGTTTAGGTGTGCATTTCTCTAACATAGTATTTAAGTGACATAATTGTGTAATTATATTCAGTAGCAATAAATCCATCAAGGGAATCGTTAGTCTACTCATTTACATAACATAACATAACATAACAAACCTAACAAGTACATAACATTTTCACTGTTGGGCATTACACCCCAACAGACACCGTGTCGAAGGCCTTGGCTAAATCAAGAAAGACACCCAGGGTCTGATTTCCTTTGCCGAGTTCTTCTGAAATATAATCAGTCAGGCTATGCACCGCATCGGCTGCCGATATTTTTTTTGTTATGTCTTTTTGTGATGTACAATAAAGTATATATAAATAAATAAATAAATAGTTTGGCTCTAAAACCAAATTGCACAGGGGATAAGATGTTGTATTTTTCTAGGGAATTAACTATTCTACTGTTTATAATTTTCTCTAGTATTTTTGAAATTGAGGGGAGTAAGGATATTGGCCTATAATTATTAACTACGCCTTTATTTCCCGATTATAAAATAGGGATTACAACTGCCTTTTTTAGACAACTAAGGAAAATTCCTTTGGAAGGACAGATTCGAAATATATGTGTTAAGGGAGGTACCAAAATCTGCTTAAAGTTTTTAATTATCCCATCCAACTGCACAGTCATCTTTTAACCCAGAAATAATTCGGATTATTTCATCTTCATCAATGTCTAACATAGCAAAAGATTTCGTGTTACGGCTATTGTATGATTTTTTTAAATCTGGTAGGCCGCAATATTTCGGAATCAGTTCGGCAAGAGTTTTCCCAACATTTGCAAAAAAGTTATTAACATTGTTAGCTGATAAGATTGGTGAAGGATTGTAATCAGTAAACTAGAATTTGATTCACGATGTTTCACATATTGGTGACGTTTTTAATGTCTTTCCAAAGTTGTTTGCTGTTTTTACCTGCTTTATTTAATTCATTTTTATCGTAATTATTTTTTAAATTCCTTAGGAGATTGTTGCAATAATTCCTGTATCTTTTATATACTGTTTTATTATTAGATTATCAGGGTATCTCTTAGTTCTCTGATGAGGTTTATCTCTGTGTCTTATACACCGAATTAGTTCAGGAGTAATCCATGGTACAATATTTTAAAATTTCTTATGTACTGTAGAAACTGTCGTGTTACGTAATATTGCTTGTTGCACATGTTTTATTAAGTACAATAAAGCCAAATTAGCGTCAGCAGTATTGTGAACTAGGCTAAAATCAAATTTGCATAAATCACATTCCAGCGTCTTTGTGTTTAGTTTGCTAATAACCTGAGGACGATTTAGCTTAGGCAGCGTAAAATTTACGTTTAGTAGGACAGCGTGATGGTCGGTAATTGTTGAGTTAGTAACAAGCGTTATATATGATAGGCTGGTTTTGGTCATCATATAATCGAGGCAGGAACCGCTCTGATGAGTAGGCAATGTGTGAGCGGGGTGAAAACCATGGTATAAGCAGATATTAAGGTAATCTTGGTTCCCTGCATCGCAGGTTTCGGAGGCAATATTTATATTTAAATCACCTGTTAGTATAACATTCTTAAATTGGCTTAGTGCTTGAAAAATATGGTTTAAGGAATTGTTAAAAGGATCTAAGTTTCTAACGGAAGGAGATCTATACACAGCGATTATCGCTGTAGTTGTACCAATTTTGGTGACCAAACAGTTACTCATACAGTCTTGCAGAGCATGTTCCTCGACTGTGACCTTTAATGATTCTCTAGCGAAAACTACTACACCATCATTTTGATTGTGGTTTTTTGTTGTATGCAATAAGTTGTCTCTCGGCATTACTGGGAGGTTATCGTAGCGATTTGATAGCCAGCACTCGGTAAGATCCATTATATCACAATCAAAGTTAAGTCTATGAAGAAAAATGTTAAAGCTATCTATGTTCTTATAAATACTACGAATGTTTTGGGTCAGTACGGTTAGTGAATTTTGTAGTCGGAAAGATATTTTCTGCAGTCCTCAACGTCACATGTCTTTGCTACAGTTTTAAACGTGTTATCTATATCGTTAAATAAGTTATCATCCATACTAAACAAAAAAAAACAATAATAAATTAAGTCTAAAATATAACTTAGTATGTGGCGCTCTTAGGCGCCTTCATAATCTATCGAATTAATGTACCTGTATTCGGCAGCTTTCTTAGCAGGGCAATCTGTGTCTCCCGTCTTGTGGTTGGCTTGTTTTTTAAAGCGTGTACATGTAGCACATTTTGGCGGATTAGCTTTCTTTGCGCAGTCTTTCATTGCGTGGCCCTCTTCACCGCAGTGTCCACATGTGGGGGCAGCAACTTTACATGTTTTGGCTGCATGACCGTACTGCTGGCACTTGTAACATTTAGTTACCAGGGTGAAGTCTCGTACCGGGCAGGACGTCCAATTTATGAATAATCTGTCTTGTGTGATGAGGGCCTTACGAATGACGGCTGGAACTTCTAGAATATAGTTGCAATTCTCAGCATCTTTCGTGCCAGATATGAGTCATTCTTTAGTGGTATTATACGGGATTGGCTTCTTGTAAGATTAAAGCTACTCAAATGTCAAGCAACAAACTATTGTAAACGTTTCAGAATTTAGGTATTTTAGTTTACATTGTATCTATATTTTTTATGACATTCAAAGATTGTCTGTTGGTTTTGAGTACTTTTTATGTAGCCTACGCAAATTTTCTGCAGATCTGGTAGCGTTGTCTGACGGGTCGTTGAGCAAATGAGAAAATAAGGTTGAGCTACACGAGGACTGCTGCATGCATGCCATCAATCGGAACAAAATTTGCTGCAAAAAGCCCTTCCAGACATGGACCTGCATTGTCAGACGCACACATCATAGTACTATAATGTTTAGAATTTAAAAGTAATTAGACCTCTGAGCTTGTTTCTGCATTTCTTCTCAAGGATCAGCTAGGAAATGCCGGCGCCATCTAGTTTTAAAACCTTGACCAAAAAATTACTTGTTAAATAATAATAATAATAATAAATCATTTAATTCAGGCAACAAAGACCCATAACATAAATACCTTATAGCCTAACATACATAATTATAAATAAAATAAAAATAAAAAAAACACTACCACAAAAAAAACTACACTTGGGAGCTTGGTTTTGGTCGTGCTTCCCTGTAACGTCTGTACACAACTCCTGCCGGCCAAAAATCTGAGCTTAGGAAGACAGCCTTCTGCATCGCTGGAACCTGGAGGACGTAGGACTTAAAATTTATAGTCCTGGTTGACTCCAACCGCGTCAGCTTCAGCAACTTCCGTTCCTCGGCACAGATTTGTTCTTGGCTCCTCCTAATGATGTACTGGAGGAGCTTATCTCCCGACGACTGTGGGTCTAACCGGGAAATGTACAGGAGCATGGTGGGCACTGCAGTGCGGACATCCTCACTTGCAGGAGCGGTACCGCGTTTGTTGCGGCTGCGTCGCGAACGACCCCTTTTGCTCTCAACCAGAGTAAAGCCGTCTTTATCCACTTTACTGGTTTTGGCAACCATCGGTTTCCGCTTCTGTGTCTCAGCAACCGCTGCCGCACCAGCAGAGGACAGCTGGGAACTTTGGCAACGGCGTGAAGCCTTCTTCGCGTAGGTTTCCTTACGCGGCTGTGTCTTTGGCGTTGTATTTTTAGCCTGTGACGTAATTGTGTCACAAACAGCTTGCACATCGCGGTCAATGATTCGCGTTTGCGTTGCATCGTCCGTCGCAGATCCAGTTTCGCTGACAGGCGAAATGTGAGCCGCAGCGCCTCGACGCACGTTCACATTCCGCGAAGGTGACGGTGTTGCTGACGCAGCGTTAGTACTGCGTAGCACTGATA
The DNA here is from genome assembly GCA_963555695.1 of Dasypolia templi. Taxonomy (NCBI): domain Eukaryota; kingdom Metazoa; phylum Arthropoda; class Insecta; order Lepidoptera; family Noctuidae; genus Dasypolia; species Dasypolia templi. Next base: position 7,158,428 of record OY743142.1, read on the forward strand.
CTTCTTGCCTTAGCTCAGCAACGGTTCGTTCTGAAGACTCGAGCTTCTTGTTGATGAGTCCGACTTCAGTCTTGAGTGACGTTATATCCTTTAGAAGTCTTGTGACGTCTACATGGTCAAACGTCACTGGCGGCAGCTTGTAAAGGTCCCTCGCTACGTACGTTGGAACATCATCCGGCTCCGTTTCTTTGAACACTCGGAAGACGTCCTGCAAGTCCCTCTTGCCACGTATTCTCGTGCTAAGCCTGATGTTGGTCTTGGCGGTCTCGCTAAGCACCTTCTTAGCCTCCAGGATCTCACACTCCTTGTAGCTGGTCATGCAGATTTGCTCCAGGGAGAGTTCATCCATCACATCCAACTTATTCTGCAAAAAGGCGAGCAGTTCGTGAACCACAATGATATCACAGATTTTACCCTGCGCCATTGCAATAATTTGCGTGTAATTAATTAATATAAATTAATATTAATTTAATTTAATTTAATTTTAATTTTATCATATTAATTTCTACGAACTGTCACTGCCGTCAATTTTGGACAATTGACGGCAGTGTTTTAAAGTGTTTCATCAAATTTCATACGTACATAAACTCTTGCCTTCTTCCCAATGTGGTAGGCAGAAACTACAGAACGCCACCTGCTACGATCTTTACATACTCCTTTTGCCTCATCCATACATCTGGTCACAGACGCACGCCGGCGCCGGTTGCAAGTACTACACACCTAACCTTTCTGATCAACATCACCAATATGGTCACTATACAAGGTGTGTCATAATTAGTAATGTCATAATGTGAAAGGCTGCCATTTGAATGAAAACTAAAAAAAATTAGGCTCTGTTTTCACTCAGTTTATTTAAAGGTGTAAAATTTATGACAGAAGTTAAGTCAGAAAAAGTTAAGTCAGTTTTTTTAAGTCAGAAAAATGATATCGGTCAAACGACCACCTCCTGAGTGTATGCATATTTGTGCTCGATTTACGGAATTTTAAATCTGGTGACCTGTAATACAGGTTGTTTCTAAAACCTACTTCAGGCACCATATCTCACAATGTGACTTATATAGTTCAAAACTGTTAATGACTACAAAACCATTGTGAGAGAAATAAATTAAAACTTATTAACTTATTAATTGTTGCTCGCAAAACAAATGCCGAATTGGTGATTTCATCTTCACTAGGTGTGTGGTTCGTTGAAACGCGAGATTTCAAAAAGGCCCAAAGAAAGAAGTCTGGTGCCGTCAGATCAGCCAATCTGGCCGTCTGTTCAAATCGCCAACACAGGAGATGTGATGTGATGTGATCACAGGGACCCGAAATTTGTGTTTCAAAATCTCTATCGTTGCCTGAGCTGTGTGACTGTGTGTATCGCTCCATTGCATTGTCAGCTAGTTCTCTATCTGTCTACAACATGTCACGGCATCATTATGACGGCATTTGCAAAAAATATGTCAGATTCAAATTATGACGTTATTGTTGCGACACCTTGTATGTCATTTACTTTCATGATGCGCAAATTATAAGGTTTTAAAAACAACAATCTTTCGTGGCCTACAGGAGATAGACAACCCGGATCCGAAGTGGATATCTCCTCGGATGTGGCTGGAGATGCAGCAGCTGGCAACTGTCACCACTATGTCTTCGATCCTCGCTGAATTCGAGACTAACATCAAGTTCTTCAAGACATACTACGACTCGCATACGCCACATAGGTAAGTCTAATGTTAAGTCATAAGTAATTTATTCATGAACAGTAGATGGTATTCGAAATTATATGGCATAAAAAAGAAAATTAATTACATAATAAAACAAAAAAACAAAGCACGCCAAACATTACAACAATGCATAAATAAAACTTATAGGACACTATTATAGATCTTCAACAGCATAAAGACACTTATTCAACAGGAAAATATTGAGTTGCTTTTTATGAGCTTGGGTGGTGGATAGTGCTTTTTATATCTAGAGGCAACTTATTAAAGAATATAACCGATTGATATCTGGGACTGTGCCTCACATTGGGTACATACCCATAAGTCATAAGTCCCGTAAGTCGACGTACTCGGGTCGCAGCCGGAATCGGGTGATACGGTCATGTCATAATTGTTAACAAAAATTAAATCTGTGCTTTGTATTTTAAAAATTATTTACGGGAGTGTATAAATAAAAAAAACCGGCCAAGTTCGAGTCGGACTCGCGCACCGAGGGTTCCGTACAAACCTGTTGATATATAAGACCTGAGTATTTGATATCAATTTCAATTTAATACCTCTTCATCAGGATAGGGGTAGTAAGTTTCAAATTATTCAAAATATTTTTATTAATGATGTAACAAAAACAATACGGTTTTCGCAATTTTGCCTTTATCTGTGCTATAAGACGTTGCTTCGTACCAAATTTCAAGATTATGAGTTCACGGGAAGTACCCTGTAGGTTTTGATTCCCTTGCGAGTGTCGAAAATTTGCAGCATAAATGGATGTATCTTTTGACTGCGTTGGCTTAGAAGTTTGATTTTTTCACAGCTCCAAGGTACAATAAACCTGAGTATTTTATATAAACTCCAGCTTAATACCACCACGCGTTCCTGAGAAAAAGAGTCTTGACAGACAGACAGTAGCAGTAACAGCAACAGCAAAAGTAACAGCTAGATAGGGGGCTACGATGTCTATTATATTACTTAAAAGTTTAATGGAGTTGCCCCAGTAATCACCAGGGTTTTTAGATTTAAGTGTGTTAAAGACGTTAATTACATCACTAGGCGTTACATGTTCAAAGCTAAATATGCGAGTACATTTTGGCACACTACTATTCAAAAGATTCTCAGCTTTAGACGGGGACGAATTTAAGGAGCAAGTCGTAGTTATAGGTATATTGGCAAATAACTCATTAAATGCCTCAGCTACGTCAGCTGGCTTATTAACTAATTTGTTATCGACTATAATGTCAAGTTGATTTTCTTGTTTAACCGACTTACCCGTTTCATTGTTAATAATTTTCCAAGTGGTTTTTACTTTATTATTGGAATTTTTAATTGAATCGCTTAAAAATTTTGATTCAGCAGAAACGCAAATCTTTTTAAATAATTTTGAGTATTTTTTTATATACTCTAGGAAAGGAGTATCAAACCTGTATCTATATAGCTATATAGCATCAGCTGTATGATTTATTTACTTAGCCCTTTTTACAAACCAAACTATTCCACTTTAACCTTGCATATTTTTTTTTCATTCACTTCGCTATCAGATGTTATTCTGTGGTCATGGACTTGGTAAATAAAAAAAAAATCGTTTCTTTGGGAAAGTGGTTTCTTATGAACAATCATCTGTTTAAGTATCGGTCACTAATTACCAGTCAGCCTATATAAATAAAAAAACTTTTGCCAAAAATGTTTGTCCGCGCAGCACTTCAAAGCTGCTGCATCAATATTTTTTGTTGTGTTTGTAGTTGTCAGGACAAGATTTGAAGAATTTTTATTTTATTACCGACGAAAAAGTTCTACGCTACGGGGAGTAAAATCATGTGCTGAATTTCATGGTCCCTGCTACCCTTTATTCTATTAGAGTTTCTTAACCACGTTAGGCAGTTGTTCCCGGCTGTCATTCGTAGATATTTGACAGTCGTTAAGGTTAGTCAGAAGCCCAAAAGTCTGGCAACTAGTCTTACCAAGGAAGAAGAAAGAAAGAAAAGACGTTTATAAGCGGTAAACATGACGCAAAAAAAGATCAAATATTCAAGAAATAAATGGTTATGGGAAACATGCGTCACATCCACGCAAAACGGCCATCGCTCAGCATAATGCTGCGGCCCTATGCAAGACAGAGCCCCAGCACTGGTGTGCGTTGACGTGATAACGTCGACCATACAGAGTACTTAAAAAAAACTATATAATGATAAATGTAAGTGTGATAGCATATACTAAACAGATATAAAGATAAAAATAAAATGAAAAATAAATAGACAAACATGTAAGCTACGAGAATATCATCCTCAATATTCAAGGGGTATCGTGTTACTCAGCAACTGGCTTGTGGATATCAGGCAGGCAGTCACTCCATTTAAAATACTGGTATTCAGCTGCATCCGCATTGACTGGAAGCTGTCTAGATCATACATCGACTATGGTGACGTGTGCTACTTTGACTTGAACGCGGTTTTTTTGGATAAGCTCGACAGATTTTCTACAATTGTATCCGGTTCATGTTCAACCTCAGAAAATCTCCTCTCCCACTCCTCCTTCTTATCTTATGTCTCACTTCCAATATCTATGTTCATCTCACGCTAAGAAACTGCGTTCTTCCAACAATCTTCTCCTGCTTTGTCCTTCTCATACTTCTGACTTTGTTCATTCTTCCTTTCATATTCAGTCCATTCTTCTTTGGAATGCGCTTCCTCTTGATATCAGGAAGGCCACCAGTCGGTATGCATTTGAGCGGAAATTATTTTCATAACAAATAGCGTAGAGTCGGCTCAACACTTATCACCGTTAAATTTATATATGTATACATGTATATTGTAAGTATATACTTTTTTATTATGTATGTATGTGTATTATAACTTACACAATATCTATTTTACATCACACATCACAATTTATATAATTTTTTAAAAGTTTTTCTTCTTCCATCATTGTTCCCTTCAATTAAAGCACCTGCCATCTAATCTGTTCACCACCCTTGGTTGACTGGTAGAAAATGCCTAAGGCATTAAGTCCGCCTTTGTACCTCTTTGGGTTCGAATTTTATTAATAAATAAATAGTTGTGAAAAAGTTAGGCAGATTGATTTGAGTGTTTCTATTAAGTGCATTTCGTATTAGCGTAATAACGCTATGATTTTTACAAATACGTCAATTGTATTTATTCGTTTATACTTTTTATACAAAACCAAAATACATAAAAAAACAATAAGCGGCCATATCGCTTTCTATGATCTTTTCCAGGCAACCTTTGAATGGTCAGTGATTTGCTTGGACATAAAATTGTCGTTGGTGCGTATAATAAGTTTAATACCATATTATGACATATAATATACCAAAATACATACACATGTATATACATATCCTAAACAATAGATACATAAATACTAAATATACACCCAGAACAAGTAAATGAAGACGATAAATAGTTACTGTTTTACGAGAACAAGTGTAGTGTCAGAATAAAGAAATTTTTCAGACCTGACCTGAGGATTTCATTTATTTGTTTATCAATGAAAACATCGTCAGGAAGTCTGAAATCCTCAATTCGCCGTGAAGTGTGGAAATCGTGCCTTACCTGTATGAGGCCTTTTCCCTGCAGTAGGACTGTAATAGACTGATATTATTACATAGAAACATTCCACAATTTATAAAAATCGAAATGTTTCCAGGAAAATTTAAATTACTGTCGTTACTACAGATGTTGCATTTCACGGACGCGCTTTACAATCATTCCAATATATACCTTATTACAACGAAGTAAGGGTCACATGACACGGGCTCGTGAATCGCATTATCTATACCCAAAACGACCCCTTTAGAACCCTCAGAGCGCAAGAAACGTGTTGTATTGAAAGAAATGAAAGAAAGAAGAAAAAAAAAACAATTGTCACAAATACACACACGTCAATATAAAAATATTGAGGAATATCTACCTATTGCAGGTTGCCGTTTCCAAAACCGTTGGACAGTCAGTACGACACCTTTCAGAAGCTGCTCATCCTCAAGTGTCTCCGACCTGACAAGATTATTCCAGGGTTTCAGGTCAGTTCGCATCACAAACAGGTAAACCAGAACAGGTATGCGTTTCGGTAAGATTCGTGTTTCCGAATTGGTACGCCGCTCCACAGAGTAACCTACCACAAAGGCATTATCTAAGTTCTATAGTCTAAGTTTTGTATGAAGTTTTCTCTTTGTTGGGTAACTGACTCTGGACGCAACATGTTTCGAAAAGTTTTTTGGAATTGCATAAAGCTGTTAACCATTTGGAACCATAGTGATACAAAATAGGTAAGTTTATTCATGGTTGTAACAGTTCTTCAAATTGATCTTATAATTGCGCGTTCGTAATTCCGAAGACGAAGATTGCCGAAGTGCATACTTTTGCTGGGAGTTCTGTACAAGCTAATTAGCCGTTTCCTAATTATCATTTTTGTCACTCAGAAGTGCGAAAACTTTCTATGTGTGAAAAAGTGCGAATGCTTAAGAGCGAACTTCTCGTTCCAACGAACGACATCTCTAACACCGAGATTAATACATATTGTTTTTCTCAGTACAGTCTGTTATTTTGTGCTTTGGCATAGATAATTATGTTACCCGTCTCTATCTTGCAATTGTCGTTTGGCAGTGGTGCGATAGTGACAGGATTAATGCTAAGCGAAAGCACGCCTTTATTAATGTCTCCCTGAACCGTCTCCGAACCCAAGTGGGAAGATGAAAGCGAATCTCGTTAAGTGGGGCTACTCCGACGGAATGGCAGCAGGGTGTGGATGTGGAGCTAAGTTACAAACTATGCTCCATCTCCTATACTGCCCTCTGGGCCCAGAAAATGCAGTCAAAGTGACCTGTGTGCTACCACCGATAACGCCGTGGAAGTGGCAAAGTTTTGGGCCAACAGCATTTAAACAAGTGTCGTGCCATAGACACGAAAAAGAAGAAAGTGAAAAAAAAAATTCCATTCGGCCTACGTAACAGGAAGGGATGAAAATGCAGAATGGAACACATGAAAATGCTGATCTGTGCGTGTAAATGTGATTTAAAAAAAAACCGTTCAAGTCAAACCTAAGTCATTTATTTAATATACTAAAGCCGCGGTGACACAATCAATGTTCGCTTGGACAAATTAGATTTGACGACTACTTGGACGATTTTAACCGACTTTAGAGGAGGTTCCCAATTTGTCCGAATCTTTATTTATTTTTTAAACATTTCTCGATTTTTAAACATGTGTCTAATTTATGATCCAAATGGATTGAAATAAATGATTTTTTGAATTTGAATTTGAATTTGAATTACTTATCCAAGTTTTTATCAGTTTATCACTTTCAAAACTTTGAATTTTCGTACGACAGCGCGGAATTTTACGTTTGCTGATGAAAAACCAAAGACAAAATGTATTTTTTATCGAACAGACCAATCGACTAGACGATTTCGAAACGTAGTGTACTTTGTCTGCCAATCTAACTTCGTTATCGTTGAAGCGATAGCGATTGTAGAAAAATAATTGCTCCTATCGAATCTTACTTTGTCTAGGCCATCCAAGTTGTGGAGGTTAGATAGGCAGTCGCTTCATATAAAATATTCGTATTCAGCTGCATCCGGTTAGACTGGAAGCTGACCCCAACATTGTTGGGAAAGGATAGGCAGATGAGTTTCTAATTTATATATACCATTATACAAAGGTTGGGGAGGCCTATGTCCTGCACGACAGTCAGTTCGGTTTTCGGCATTGGCGATCTACCGTTGCTGCCATAACGCGAGTAAAAGTCCAGGCGGAGGAAGCAGTTTCCCGGGGCAGGGTGACGCTGGCGGTGTCCTTGGACATCTCCAACGCTTTCAACACCCTGCCCTGAATCTATTCGGGAGGCACTGTGCTACCCCCTAGGGTGCCCCTGTACCTCCGCCACATCGTTGGGGCTTATTTGGCGGAGAGGTATTTTACCTACAGGGCACGCGACGGCGGGGGCCGGCGTGAAATGTCGTGCGGTGTTCCACATGGCTTGGTCGTGGGCCCTCTCCTGTGGAACATCAGTTACGACTGGGTACTGACGGGTGAGCTCCAACCGGGAATAGAGCTGACGTGTTACGTGGATGACATGTTGGTCACAGCCCGGCGGAACAAGTCGGAGGCCGTGGTCTTTCACGGTCTACGGCGGCTGCCGCTGCCGGGATCACACGTCGTGGTCGGGGACGACGACCCGAATTGCTGTCGAGTCTACCATGAAGTACCTGTGATTGGTGCTTGACAGCCGGTCGGACTTCGGCCCCCACTTTCGGCGGCTAGCGCCCAAGTTGATGGGCGTGCAGTGTCCTGCGGTGGACGTTTTTCAGCTGGAATGGTAGTAAAAGAAAGAAAAATGCGTTTTATTGGCATAATAGCACAAAAAATGACACATTAAAACCATAGAAACAGAAAATAAAGATGGTAATGCCCAAAGGGCCTCAGCTCAGCATAATGTCAGATGACAAAGGTGTGCATCTGACGCTGATTTTCAGCTGCAACCCACGAGTGCCTAAGCTAGAACGCTAAACAGAGAAGTGTTCATTTTAATAAATTAAAAAATTATCAAGCTCATACAAAATCAAATAATTTTTTTACATACATGTGTGTGTATGTTGTAATTAATGAATCACTAAAATAAATACCCAGTTTCTGCGTATTTCCTACATACATTAAAATAATAAATCTATACATAAAAAGTACACCACGACGTATAAGGCAAAATCGTGTGCAGTTTTATTATCATTGACAATAATAGTTGAATAATGATGATGATTATACAGACACAAGGCACATTTATTATTATTATACGGACACAACTGTTTCAGGACTACGTGGTTGTGGGTCTGGGCGCGCGGTTTGTGGAGCCGCAGCCGGCCGACCTGGCCGCACTGTACGCTGAGTCCGACCCCCTGGCACCCATCATCTTCGTACTGTCCACTGGGACGGATCCTGCTGCCGGTACATATTTATTTATAACTACCTTTTGCTCGGAATTTAAACCACAGGAACGCACTTCCGACAATAAAAAAAAAAAATGAAAACGTTTAGCATAGATTACAAATATACATAATTATGTCAACATTCGGCTCCTGAGCAATCAGGATCAGTTCAGCAGATTGATCGCCTGGGTTGTGGGAACATATCGAGCAGACATGTTTTTTTTTGTATACACAGACGTCTCCCTACCACACTGTTTAAACTAGGGATATACAACATTCGTTTACGATGCGCATGTGTCTCTCGGGGCGCTAGCGTAACCTCTGGATTTACCTTCCAACCTTTTGTACATTTTTCCAGTTGTAAGAGCTGCGTTGGTTTCGTCTCGTGCGTGATCGATGATGTTCTTATCAACCGCCGTTAACGGTCAGAACAGAACTGGCACGGACAAGGGGAATCCGAATGTCTAATTAAAACATTGCGATGGACCTCGCGGGTGTTGACGCCATGTGATTTTTGCCCAGTGCTCAGAATGTCAACATGAAGAAATTCAAGCAAGCGGGTAAACGCCTCGTCATCTAATTAGTAACGTGCATGAATGGATAAACGAAATTCCCACTGTCCCTATCTAATATCTAGCGAAAACACAGCCTAGGGAACGGGCTTGGGAAAGTCAGCGAGGAAAGAAGACCCTGTTGAGCTTGACTCTAGTCTGGCATTGTATGTAGACATGAAAAGTATAGCATAAGTGTTAGATCGTTTGCGCGATCGTCGATGAAAAACCACCAACTGTCATTGTTTCATTACTCACTCGGTTGAGCGGAAACAGTATGCGGTCGATAATATCAGCCAATGTACCATTTTTCGTGATTCAAGCGCGAAAAGTGGTGGTCACAATATTTGTCATCATACAACTCTTACGTGATCCGGTTGGAGGACACTGCCAGGTTCCTTAGTCAGGTCAGTTAGTCTGGGGCGGAACACCTGTCAAAGAATAACGCAGGTGTCCTAAGGCCAGCTCAGCGAGGACGGAAACCTCGCGTAGAGTAAAAGGGTAAAAGCTGGCTTGATCCAGATGATACAACTCTTACGTGATCCGGTTGGAGGACACTGCCAGGTTCCTTAGTCAGGTCAGTTAGTCTGGGGCGGAACACCTGTCAAAGAATAACGCAGGTGTCCTAAGGCCAGCTCAGCGAGGACGGAAACCTCGCGTAGAGTAAAAGGGTAAAAGCTGGCTTGATCCAGATGGTCAGTACGCATAGGGACTGCGAAAGCACGGTCTATCGATCTTTTTGTGTGAAGAGTTTTTAGCAACAAATGTCTGAAAGTTACCACAGAGATAACTGGTTTGTGGCAGCCGAGCGTCCATAGCGACGTTGCTTTTTGATCCTTCGATGTCGGCTCTTCCTATCATTGTGAAACAAAAATTACAAAACGTTGGATTGTTCACCCACTAACAGGGAACTTGAGCTGGGTTTAGACCGTCGTGAGAGAGGTCAGTTTTACCCTACTGATGGCCTGTTGCGGGATTATCCCTGAACGCATCTAAGGGAGAAACCCATCTAAATGCAAGGATATCTTTACTGTTGAGCCCCGAGAGTCGAGAGTTTTCTAAACAATGTGACTTTACTAGTCGCGCTTCACCACGTGAGGTGCGACACCGAAGCCCATTTGGACCGCGGAGATCGATGCAGTCCGTGTAACGCGTGCATCTACAAGATAATGATAAATGATAAATGATTTTTATTTCTGTAAGAGGGTTTGTACAAACACTTTTACACGTCAAACATTTTTTTTTAAACTAAATGAGGTCGGCATTTCCTATCTGACTACTCTGAGAAGAAAGGCCGAAACAAACTCAGAGGTCACAGTCTCTTTTAAAGTCCAGACATAATCTTGGTCAGATCATGTTAAGACCATGTGGATTGATGTCTGAAATGGTCTTTTGAGGAAAGAACCACACAGATTGAGTGTGCCTGTCCAGTCAGTGCACGCATTTGTCAGTAATCGTACAGCTTAACTCAAAAAATAAGGAGTTCAACGATTCGACGAACATTACCAAAGAAAGGACATTGGGTAGGCCGCATAATTACTCAAACCGCCAGACCAAGATTACGATTAAAACTAACTGAGATAATAAAATAAGAAAACAAAAGAAAAATGAATTACCCACATAATCTTAACATTCACAATAATAACAATAAAATAATACCTAGGTAAGGATTCATGTCATTGTTTACTTTACAGATCATATGAGGACCATGTAGGTAGGTGTCTGAAATGGTCTTTTGAGGAAAGAACCATACAGATTTGAGTGAGCCTGTCCAGTCAGTGCACGCATTTGTCATTAATCGTGCAGTTCAACTCAAAACGTAAGGAGCTCAACGATTCGACGAACAATACCAAAGAAAGGACATTTGGGTAGGCCGCTTCAAGTACTCAAACTGCCAGATATAAAAAAATATTACCCACCAAGTCCTCACACGAAATTAACATAATAATAATATTATACAAAGTAAATATTCATGTCATTGTGTATTTAATAATCATGAAATGTCAAAGTGTATATGAAATAAAACAAAAGTTAGGTACAAAACAAAAAAAAAAAAATGCAAAAATTGGAGCAGGTCAGTCCCAAGCCTCTTTGTCCTCAATATAGTCTTTGACTGTATGAAAAGCTTTCTGGCACAACTTACGTTTCATAAATGATTTGAATTTATTAAGGCTTAGTTCTTGAATGTGGCTTGGAATTTTATTATAAAAGCGTATACATTGACATCTGAACGAGCCACCTATTTTCTTGAGCCTTGTTGTAGGTACAACAAATTTGTGTTTGTTCCTAGTATCTATATTATGGATATCACTGTATTTTTTAAACAATTTTATGATTTTGTGGGCATATAAAAGATTTTCATAAATATACTGAGAAGGCACAGTCATTACATTAATTTCCTTAAATTTCTCTCTGCGAGAGTGTCTCGGATTTAATTTATAAATTGATCTAACAGCTCTTTTCTGCAAAACAAATATAGTCCGAATGTCGGAGGCATTTCCCCACAAAAGAATACCGTACGAAATCACACTATGAAAATAACTAAAGTATACTAAACGGGCTGTCTCAAAATCAGTAAAATTTCGAATTTTCCTAATAGTGTATGCTGCGGAGCTTAGCTTTTTTGACAATTTATCAATATGTGGTCCCCACTGAAGCTTAGCATCCAAAGTTAAGCCCAAGAATACTGTGCTGTCTTCAAGTTTCAATTCTTCGCCCTTTATCAACACATTCGTTTTGCCCTGCCTAACGTGAGGTAGCGTAAACTTAATGCATTTAGTCTTCTTTTCATTAAGAAGTAAATTATTAACATTGAACCAGTGAACTATTTTTGAGACCGCGTTATTTACATCGTCAGTAACCAGCTGCTGACGTTTAAGTTTAAACAAAAGTGAAGTATCATCCGCAAACAACACTATATCATGGTTATCCTTTATGAGGTAAGGCAAATCATTAATATAAATAAGAAACAAGAAAGGACCAAGAATTGAGCCCTGTGGAACTCCCATTGTTAAGATAGATCCGGGAGATCATTCTCCATTAACGTCAACGCTCTGAATCCTTTTACTCAAGTATAAAGTAAGAAGATCCAGAGCGGTGTTTCGGATCCCGTAGTGACGGAGTTTCCTGATAAACGTTTCATGAAGAACGCAATCGAATGCCTTGGACAAATCACAAAAGATGCCCAAGGCATCGCATTTATCTTCCCAAGCATTATAAATATGTCCTAAAAGTTCAACACCGGCCGGCATCAGTAGTTGAACGACCCCTTGTAAAACCGAACTGTTTGCTATGTAATAATTTGTGTCTGTTAAAAAATCTTTGTCGTTGGTCTAAAATGAATTTCTCAAAAAATTTACTAAATGTAGGTAGTACTGAAATAGGTCTATAATTTGTGGGGTCTGATGTACTACCTGATTTAAACAAAGGTATTATTTTACTTTTTTTCATAAGGTCAGGAAACTCCTCACAGTCAATACAATTATTAAAGATAAGAACTAGAGTAGGTGCTACAATGTCTATAATAGACTTAGCAACTTCTACAGAATTACCCCACAGATCTGCAGTCTTTTTTACATTTAATGTGTGAAAAGCTTTAATTATATCCCTACATGTAATATGTTCAAAATGAAATTCCGAATCGCAAAAATTTACATTTTCCTTAAGCAAAGACTCGGCAACAGAAGGTGATGAGTTAAGTTGTATAAATTCAATCTTTTAGTATTGTATAATTGCAAAGCACACGTGTGAGCACTATGTGGTACCTACTATAAAGCTACCCTATACTGGGCACGTCTGTCATTGACTTGAATGTGCCCTGGCGGCTGAGAGTATGTCACGCTCACTCTAATGTCTCGCTGGTGGTGGCGTGTGTGTTGGATCATTAAGTTCCCTTCAAAATGGTTGAGCTGAATGGTGCTGATCCGTACGTCATGTTCGTGAACGGGCGCCGTCAGTGGGGACTGGTCATCTCTTGGCTGCCACGCCTTTTTGTTTTTTTTTTTTTTAATTTTTCTTTTCCGATTTTTATGTTTTATAGTACGGGTCTTTCTACATCGTTCTCACATGTTTAATTTCAACAAGACTGATGTAACAAATTTTCTGTAACCATATTATTTAAAAGAGTGTCCATGGAGTTTCTTGCCCGTTCTTCTCCATAGGTACCTACTTCGCTTTGGAATGGGCAACTAGCTTCATATTTTTGACTGACCGACCCCTTGACAATTCAAAAGTGCCTGTAATGGGTTTATTTGAAATAAATGCTTTGAGTTTGAGTTTGAGTTTGAGAAGGGATTTAGTAGTTGAAACGAGAACATCTGAAAAGAATTTTTCAAAGGCCGCGGCGACTTGTGAGTCTGATTTTATTATGTTGTCATTAATAGACAGGCTGTAGTCAGTACTTCTGTTACTAGACCTACCCGTTTCACTATTAATGATTTTCCAAGTCGTTTTAATTACGTTACTACTGCTTTTAATCTTCGAACCCAAATAACGCGACTTGGCCATAACATCACGGCTCTGAAGGACCGAATTTAAGTCAGTTCGATGTCGGGGCTCGGAATAGTCTGTAGACGACTTCCGTTCCTGGCGGGGTGTTGTGCTTGGTAGAGTAACACGATAGTGTTACAATCCGTTGAGACTCTGCCCTTAGCTCGGAGATTCGTTTTTAGTAAAAAAATCGATTTAAAACACGAACTGATTAAATGATTGTCAATCAAAACCTTTATTGGTTGGAGGTTACTTATTATATTATACGGCACCAAACCCCTAGCTGGAAATGAAGATTGCCATCGAAACGCTAAGACGGATAGGACGGTATATTATAATTGTCTGCATGCCCGATCTCAACTGCATAATATGCTCGTATTTTTTTGTTTTACATATTATTTATAGATCCACAGATCGTGTATTAAACCATTGAGAAACGAATTATCCTTGTTCTTTTATTTCCTATGTGATTCGATGAGAATAGGTCAGTCCTTAGTTCTCAACAAGTGCCGTAGATTCAAAGTATTTTATGTCCTGACTTGATAAAGAAAAGAATTTGAAACTGACGAAGGTATAACTAATAGTAGAAGTATATATTACTTTTTGTGTGTATTACTATCTTCCAATTTCATGACAGACATGATATTGGAGACATCTATTATTCAACTAACGTTCGTATTATTTCCAGATCTGTTAAAATTCGCGGATAAGATGAAAATGGGCAAGCGATTCGAGAGCATTTCCCTGGGCCAGGGTCAGGGGCCGCTGGCTGAAGCCATGATGAAGGTTGGCAGTGACTTCGGAAACTGGGTGTTTTTCCAGGTAAAGGTTTCCACTCGAGATTCACATAGGTTAGGTAATAAGTAATACGGGCTGGTGTGCGCACCTCCACATCAAAGCGCGTTTTTTGCGTACGGAATAAAATTGGTTTTAAATAATGTTGTGTGTGTTTCAAATACTCCTTGTGACATCAGGATAATTTCTACAACCCTAAGGTTGTATAGTTCGACAATTAAACGTATTCAGTAATTTGGCAGTTCAAACCAAAATAATGTTACCGTACTTAGACTAGTGTTGGGGTATACGTAAACGTATTTGCAAAAATTGTACATATTTGAATAAATCACAAAATAATGCGTTGTTCTATTGGAATATTGAAAAATTAATTAGTCTTATATCTTATATTAGTAAGTCTTAGGAATATAATTTACATTAGCAAAACTGTAATTATTTTTATGCCTTTGAATTTTTTAATAAATATATATAAGATAAGGTAGCCGACGTCCGAAAGTAAACTCAACTGCGTTTAATGAGAGCGCGTTCAAATTATGGAATTGATGGGAAATCATTTCCTTACATATATTATATTACATATTATATTACGCCAATATAACGCTATTATTTTAAACTTAAAATGGGCAAGCATAACATTATTTTCAATTTATTGAATTTTCAAAAACGTAAAATCGGCCATTACTTTAATTAATATTTCAAGCACACAAATGTGACTTAATACTGCCGCTGTACGAAAAAAGAGGCATAACTTAGGAAAACAAAAGAAAAAGTAATTCTCACTGGGTGACTTGTAAGAGTTACAGTTTGTAACATAATTATGGTGTTCAAATGTTTTATTCTATAAATTAAAAACAAAATGGCAGCAACAACAAATACGTGCCCATGCATTAGGTTTTAAGAACAAATGTATGTCAAAGTTGGGCTTATGTCAGTTCAAGAGGTAAAGTTTATTATTGTCAGATTGACAATTGAATAAATAATTGTAAATTGTAATTGATGATGTAAAACTTTTATAATGTCAAAGTGTCGACATGGTAAAATTTTAAAATTAATTAATTATTGTAATGTGCCAATATATTATTATTTTAATATTTATTTTTAGTGAGTTTTGATAAATTTATTTCCAAAAAAAAGTTAGGATTACAATTTATCATATACAGGCTGGCATCCCACATCTACGCCCAAACTGAATCCATAAATTCAGCACATGATTCTGAAAATTTTCGTCGGTTATCAAATGCCCCTGCCACCCTGTATATCGATTCAGGATAATTGGAATCAAATCAAAATATTTTACATCACTTATACCTACATGGGCACTTATAACCGCCAGAAGCTAGGTGTATGTTCGAATTGGTCGTTTCCTATGGAGAAGAGCCGGCAAGAAACTCCACGGTTACTCTTTTCAAAATAATTGGCTTTAACAATGTTTTCAATTACAGTGTTAATGGGACGCCAATTAGGACGAAAATGAGTCAGTGACCGCTATTGCCATACTAAAACGCGACAGCTGTATTTGTCTATGGCATCACTTAGGTATAAGTGATGTCATAGACCAAATTGTATAATGCCTATAATCGCAGCAGTAGACAATGACTTTGACTTGAGCAATTCTATAACTTTTCAATTTTAATTTTAAATCTTTTTACTAGTTTATGTTTCAAATACTGAACTTTTGGCTTTTGTAAACACGTGCTTAATTTTTATAATGTGGGTTGTAACGAAACATAATATCACGCTTTATTTTCCCGAAGAGTTAGACAGAGATGTGTCTTTAGTACACACGCACTTCGTCAATCATGCTGATACATTGGGTTTTCTAAATCAAAATAAAACGTAATTTATTCAAACTATATTCCATTTACAGTTAATTTACTTTGACAGCAGCAACCTAATTACAACCTTACTGTAACGGGAATAAAGGTCACTGTGATTTAGACTGACTAGTCAGTGGCAACAAACCAACAGCAACCTTACTGTTAAAGGACTATGAAAAGATTTAAAGCTGAGTAAATCTGCACTTCTTGAACGTCAAACGTTTATACAAAACAAAATGAACTTTTTTCTAATATAATAATTTGGTGTGTTTCAGAACTGCCACCTGTCTCCCTCCTGGATGCCGGTGCTGGAGCTGAACGTGGAGCACATCCAGCCGGAGCTGGTGCACAAAGACTTCCGCCTGTGGCTAACGTCCACGCCTTCGCCGCACTTCCCTGTGGCGCTACTCCAAAACGGTACCAGTGCCTCATAGACCATCATGTTGCTTTATAGGAAACTCTTATTATTTCGTCATATCCGTCTGTCCTTCCATTCGTCCGTCCATCTGTCCGCCCGTCCGTCCGGCCGTCCATTCGTATGAACAGAGCCATACTCGGAGACTACTTGCACTATCAATCTGCAGGGTGTTGAATGCGTTGGAGATGTCCAAGGATACCACCAGCGTCACCCTGCCCCGGGTAACCGCTTCCTCCGCCTGGACTCTTACTCGCATCATGGCAGCAACGGTGGATCGCCCATGCCAAAAAACCGAACTGACTGTCGTGCAGCACATAGGCCTCCCTAACCTCTATATAATGGTTTATATAAATTAGAAACTCATCGGTCTATCCTTTCCCAACTATTTTGGGGTCGCCTTCCAGTATAACTGGATGCAGCTGAACACAAGTATTTTACATGGAGCGACTGTCTGACATCCACCACCCAGTTACAATGTAACACGATACCCCTTGGGTATGCCATCTGAATAGAGTATTATTGACAAGGTTTCTGGCTACCCGTAACGTCTGTCAAAGATCTACGAGTGATAGCCGGACTAACGGATTAACGTGTGTAGTGCGCGAGATCTCCCAAGACTCCTACATTACGTCCGAGCCGCACCGGCGCCGAACGGCATGATTTTGTTAAGAATGAAAATCACGCATGCGTCGGAACCGCATTGAAGCCGAGTTATATAATGAAGCAACGATCACATTTCAGTACAGCATTGCCAACGAAACTTTGCAGACGTATGCTTCTTATTTTAATATTGTTAAACCTTATGATGATTAAACCAAAAAAAAAATACTTATGTACCTACTTAAATTATAAACGCAGACATAAACAAATTCATAGTCGTCAGAGATAATTTTGGTTACATCCTGTTTTTGCCTGCAGTTCAAAACAAAGTTGAATTTTACGTGCTTTTTGAAGAAATTATGAAGCAACATTTTTAAAACATCTCAGAATTAGTGTACAGATTTTTGTAAAGTCTGTACAGTTTCATTGGCAGTGCCTTACTGAACTGTGAGCGTTGCTTTCTTCAATCAACAAAAGTACTAGATTTCCGATAAGCGCAACAATAACTGCCGGAAAAATAAGACCACAAATAATGTTGTGGTTTTATTTTGCAACATGGTTTCTTCGACCTTATTGCTTAGAAATTATGTGTTATTTTAAAAATATGTAAAGTTTTTTATGAAATTACCAAATGTATTGCAAACGATAATGAACTTTTTGTTTGTCTGTTAAGGTCTATAATCAAGTTTTAAGCAATCGCGGCCACTTGGGCTATGTGTTTTTGTTCCTAATCCTTAATCTAGTGCTATTGTTTCGCGATCTATGGTTGCTTTACTATTATAAAGTCGGCAGCAATGCGGTGTAGGTACACGCGGTTCGGGCCGGCGCCGGTGCGGCGTCGATAAGGCGCATGAGCGAAATTCTTTCGTGTATACAAACATGCGATTCGGCGCCAGTGCGGTTCTAGCGTCATGTCAAGTAGCCTCACTGTTACGGAAACTAACATTGACTTTTTGTTTTTCCAGGTTATAAGATGACAGTGGAGCCACCTAGAGGAATAAAAGCGAACTTATTGAAGGCATACATGAATCAAGTACCCGATTTTATGGAGTATTTCAATTCAACGGATGCCAAAGTTCCTAATTTTAAGGTAAGAATTATTTTCATAGTCTTTAAAGGGTAATTTAAAAGACGCACCATAAATGACGATGTTTGAGGCGTTACTCTAGGGTCGAAATTAATAAACATTACTTACTTACTGCTTTGGCTAAGCATTACACCTGTCACTGTCTCACAACTGTCAAAATTCAAGTGCACGATTTTTTTTTTTTTTTTGGGTATGGCATCTCGTAGTTGACCTTGAGAGGTCGTGACTACTTAACCGGACTATCCTGTGGCTGCCTTAAGCGGACTCAAAGCCTCCAGCCAGGGGATCAAGTGCAAGATAGAGATGGGACCATATTTAAGGCACAGCACACGCTGAGTAAGATTTAATAATATCGGTCTAAATGTAACATAACGGGACCCTTACAAGACTCCGGGGTCTGTCCGTCCGTTTGTCACAGCCATTTCTCTTATTTGCTACTGTTGATATTGGTTGGAAACTGGCTATATCTCACACTTACCTTGAAAAAAGAAAGAAAATATGTTACAAAATTAGATAGTGCATTTTAAGACCTCTTTTTTGTCATCTGTCTTCATCTGCCTAACCTTTTTATAACTATGTTGAGGTCAGCTTCCCGTCCAACCGGATTCAGCTGTTTTTTTTGTAGTTTCTGACCTCACCAAACTACTTAAGTACTGGGTAACAGGAAACCGCTTGGTGTTTGTCATGTCTATGGGGTGTTATTGACCAGTAGGGCAACCATGGCAAGCGAGACAACACTCTCTCATCTCATCTTTTGTCGAGATCTGCCTATAATTCTGACGTCATCCTGTGTATGTCTTACATAACCACAAAGCTCGAAAGAACTCTAAAAAGGCACTGACACTTACTTTTCTAGCGACAAGAGAGCGATGTAGCAAGTTATTAAAATAAAACATTTAATTATAGCAACATCGGCTTCATTGCAATCGTTCGATTGTACGTCCACTTCTTCTAATTTATGTGTAACTGATGTAGTAGTTAACTCACACCGATTTGTCGTGAAGGTTTGTAAGTTAAGTTAATATAGAGACATCCGTTCCACTAATATACACTAAATAGTTAAGTTTATTTAAGTTACAAGTAAGCCACAGTACTAGAGTGGAAGGCGATTATTTCTCTCAGTTGTTGATAGCTACACAGTTATAATTTCACTATATTTAAATTCGTTAGTCATGTTATTTTATTATGATAAATTATGACGCGTATCGTTGGCCTAAAGTAGGTTACAGATTAAAAAGAAAAATGTACGGCCATGAGACCGTACATAGAAAATTAAATATTAATATTAAATTAGATATTTTCGTGATTCTCATTCCAGTGGCTACTATTTGCGCTATGCATGTTCCACGGCGTGGTTCTAGAACGTCGCAAGTTCGGCCCGCTCGGCTTCAACATCCCCTACGACTTTACTGACGGGGACCTGCGCATCTGTATATCACAGCTACATATGTTCCTCAATGAATACAGTGAAGTGCCTCTTAGGGTGAGTTTGTATATTCTATTTTTAAATAGTTTCAAGTCATGGGTGTAAAAAACTCTTAACGAAGCCAAGTCATTTTTACTCCCCATTATTGTAATTTTTTTTGTACTGGACCATACTTAGGGATCTTCTGTTTACGGAGATATTGACTTTACTCTCATTTTATTAAGAAATAGCTTTTGTGCACGCCAGTGAAGCCGCAGTCTACTGTCTTAATTTACAACGGTTCACTCGTGATTGAGTAACAGACACGTACACAAACTTTCACATTTATACACATTATAACTTAAAATCGCTTTTTACGCTACGGATTTTAATGCGGGGTTCAGCATCTGAAAACCGCATACCTCCTAGAATGTATTCCGGAAGGTTTAAATATGTAATACACTAAAAATTTATGATCGAATTTGCCGTGTTTTTTTTTGGTTTCGGTTCAGTTGGAAGGCGCCATTCCGGAGCTTGTTGACTAGTTTGAATGTCAAACTCGTAAACCCACGTCTCGTCACCAGTAACAATTCATGAATGTTGGGTCAGAATTGACTTGTTCTAGCATGTCCTCATCGTCTCTTATGCGATTGAGCTTTTGGAGAAAATTCAGGTCTTTTGGGACTAGCCGAGCGGCAACATGTTTCATACCCAAGTGATTAATTAAAATGGTTTGGATGAACTCGTGAGACACAGAAAGTTCAGCGGCTATGAGGATTTTCACTATTTCCTTCACTTTTGAGATGTTAACTTCAGTTGAAGACATTGATGGCCTACCAGAGCGAGGCAAATCTTCCATCACAGCTCGACCGCTTTTGAACGCTTTGTACCACTCATTAGTACGTGTTTTTGATGAAGTCGATTCACTGTAAGCCTAATGTACCATTTTCATTGACTCCGACACGAAATTCCATTGGCGATTCCAAATTTAAGACAAACTCTTTGTTCGATGTTTTTGTCCATTATGAAATTCGCAATACACACTAGATATGATATAACTAATAACAGCACTGTATTTAATCTAAATAACAGATGCATCTCAAACTCCACACCAAAATGGAAAACAGTTGTGCCAATCTAACAACAACAAAAAAGAATTTGGAACCATCACAACACAACAAATCATCCATTCCCGATACTTTTTTGATATAATGTTTGTTAATATTTATATATTTCATGAAACTGTACAGGTTTTTATAAAATAGTGTATGAAAACGAATATAACTAGGTATTTCAACAGTATCATAAACTACTAATGAAAATCGAATTGGTTTATATTACCCCGCAGTAGGTGCGAAAAGTACGGTATTCTCCTCGGTGGTGTCTTCGTGTTGGGCGAGATTTAATCCCTCGCTGCACTCTGGATTCTACTATATAGTCCTTTGCTTCACTCAGGAGTTTACTCAAAGCTCTATCGCTGCGCTCGAGATTTCTAGAATCCTTCGCTGCTTTCGGAATTCAAAATAGTGCCCGTGACTTAAGACACAGATTTATCCTCATAATGAATAATCTTCTATTTATTTTTTCTATTTGATTTATTTAAATTTATCCTATTATACTTATATGATATGAAAGTATAGGTGTAAGAGAGAGTTCAATCAATAAAAAAGTAGTAAATTATATTAGACTAGGACCGGCCTTGTTTCGCATCGGGTGCAATCCACTGATATCTAAACATCGAGATTTCTGGGCTGTTTGAATTTATAATTATTATTGTTTTACACAAACAACCTTCCGGATTGAATTCTCGAAAATGATGTTGAAAATCGCATCTAAATCCATTGTGTAGTTTAGAAGAAGTAATCTGTCACACAGAAAGACGCGAAAAATGACTTTATTTTATACTAGCGTCTGCCCGCAACTTCGTCCGCATGAAATTTCTTGTTCCCCCGCATCGCATCGCGTCACCTGCCCTGTTTTCGTGAGCGAGTGAGTGTTCTTTCAGACTTTTTTTTTGCTCGGCTCCTAAAAATAACATATAGCACTCCTCAAGAATAGGGCTATGAAATGCAAACTTACAAACCAATAGTTTTACCTCATAATAATATTAGTATAGATTTATACAATTACAGATTATTATCATTGCCTTCCCAGATGTTAACGTACACGGCTGGCCACATCAACTACGGCGGGCGTGTGACGGACGACTGGGACCGGCGCTGTCTGCTGTTTCTGCTGGCCGACTACTACAGCTTGGCCGTCCTGTCTGATAGATATGGCTTCGATGAGGCCGGCGCCTATCGGCAGGTTAGTGCTGCCTTATGTCGGTAGCATTACCAGCGCTACGGTATAATTTTTTAAATATCGAAGCATTATGCTGAGATATTTCGCCTCGCAAAGGCCCTTTTTTTCTAATGTAAATTTTGTTAGTTTTAAATGGTCTTTTTTTATTGTTTGTTATTCCTGTGCGTGTCCCAAATAACATTTTTTTCTTTCTTTGTTATGTAAGCCATGTTCTAGAACAGAGTGCTAGTTGTCAGTCTGTTTGTATCAAAATATCACAAAATTTAAAAATCATCAAAATCACAATTGGCTTGTTTTTTAAAATTCAGTGATATCTTACTGAACAAACATTAGAAAATATAATTCAGTGTGATTGAGAACCTTCTCCTTTTTTTAAACGTTTAAAAACAATTCTGGTTTCAGCAACACTCAACGCTGAACATAGAAGACTACAAAAAATATATCCGCATGCTGCCGCTCTTCGATGACCCGGGGCTGTTCGGCCTGCATGCCAACGCGAACATCAGCTACGCCATGACAGAAACCAATTCCTGCATCTGTTAGTACAACGCTACAACTTTCTTTTCATAAAACCTATTCAGAAAGAGTTAGTTTATTCTTCTTAAACAGGGACTAAAATAGATATTTTATCCCTAGGGACTAAAAGTGATTTGAATTTGGAATGTGGATATTGTTAGTAAAAGCTCCAATCATCAAAGATCGTTATATGAACAAGTTATAGGCTGTATGATAAAGAAAACCGTGCGCGCCTTTACATAAATAAATAAAAAACCCTTCGAGAAAAAATAAAGTTCTTACTCAAATTCAAATTTCACTTGGATTAATAAAAAATTGTGTCTTCCTCAAGTAGTGAGAATGAAAAATTATTATGAAACATTCTTATTCATAAGTTGCACCTGCTTATTTTCTCATAGATGGCGAAACAAAGTAGAGTGTCCGCCTCGGAAGCGACACAATTTTAAGCTCGACTGACGTACTTTGAATTCCTCGCTGCGCTTCACTCGGTTCTGGATTCAAAGATGTTTCTTCGAATCCTATCTCGCCTTTAAAATTGTTGTTTGATACCTGGCCATTTGGCGCGCGGCCGAAATCTGAAATAATTGTTTGCCGCCATCTCGACGTTTACATCAGGTGTAAAGAGTGTGCTGTGTTCCGTGTTTTCTAAAGTAAATCATCGCTATCATTATGCCGAAAATATTTTGAAGTGCGAAGTTCAGACACGCGCGCTGACTTATCTTGCGCGCACTCTATTCATAAATTCCTAAGTTCTATCCGTTTTTATTAGTTTTAACGTGTTCTAAATGCTTTAGATATTTTTGTTTCATTGTAATATTCCGCACCTACACATGACTTGAGAATGTGTATGAAGCAGCAGATTTGTTCCCGATTTTTTGTTGGTTTCTTTGTAGAATTTGTTCATAATGACAACCTCTTTTCGAGTTTTGAGTTACTTCAGTTACAACTAGTATAAGCCATTTCCAGCACACATTGCCTGTAAAGTTCCCACTGCTGGGACAGAGCCCTCCTCTCTGTGAGAGGGAGTGGGCCCAGTGCCGGTTGGTGGATGTCACAATGTCTTCGAATTATTAGTTTTAGGACATGCCGGTTTCCTCACGATGTTTTTCTTCACCGTTTTGAGAAGCACACACACTGTACGCACTGTTGTTGTTAAAATCACTTTTAATGTAAATATGTATATGCGTACCTTGGGGGTAATTTCGAGTCATAATGCGTGATGGCAAACGGAATGACGTTCTATTATGTTGTCATTGTCTCCACCATGTTTCACATCTGCCAGGCGTCCTGTGACGGCCACTTTTTTTTAAATTGTATAAGGTGTCGCCCGCGACATCGTCTGTGATCCAGGATGAAAAACAGCCTATGTCTTTACCCAGGTCATCGTCTATCTGTGTACCAAATTTCATTCAAATCCGTTTAGCCGTTTTGGCGTGAAAGCGTAACGAACAAACAAACAAAGTTACTTTTGCCTTTATAATCTAATATATAAAATTCTCGTGTCACAGTTTTCGTTGCCATACTCCTCCGAAACGGCTTGACCGATTTTGATGAAATTTTGTGTGCATATCGGGTAGGTCTGAGAATCGGCCAACATCTATTTTTCAAAAAAAAAAATTTTGCAAAACAACGTTTGCGGGGTCAGCTAGTATTAATATATAAAATATACTTTAGGATTTTGTGTTTAACGAACTGTTGCCAAAATAAATGTGGGAATAAAAAGGCTGAGGTCAGAGGAAAAGTAAAATCAATATCTCAAAACAATCACGCCTTAAAGTCTTTACTCCGTCATTCAAAAGCTAACTGGCATTCTACCTTTTTAAATACCTTCCAAGTCATCTCAAGGATACGCCTTTGGCATACGTCATCTGTCTCACTTACACCTTATCATTCAGCTATTTCACTTCACAAAAGTCATGCATTTCATTCCTACGTAGATGTTATTCTTTGTTTCTTTACAGTTACACTGCGCGATCTACAACCTAAGGAGCTCGTGGCGGCCGGCGGAGCGTCCATAGAAATGGTTATAGAAAAAGTCGCCATCGACATTATGAAGGTTATGCCCAAGCAGCTGGATACGGAACATATCGCTGCCACGTAAGATATTTATCAATTACTAGCTGGCCCGACTGTCGTCCTTCTGTCCAAATTTCAATAAAGGACAATGCCAGAAACTCTATAGAACTTTGCCCCACTCAAATCAATAAGTTATTTACGAGCCTGCAATATGCAGCATCAAAAAGCTTATTTATTACTGTTAACTAAACATTTGTCCTAATGCCGGTAGAACTTGCGGTTTCTGTCAAAATCTTAAAACAATAATGACATTGATTATAGGTTAGGTGCAGTTTATAATTGTTATAAAGCGATTTAAACAACATATACGTCACGCATTATCATAATTATTGTAATCGTAATGTGAGTTTTTGTTATACAGGTATTTAAAACTTTTTTGTGTTGTGTATCATGAGCAATAAGTAACGCAATAGTAAATTCAGGGGTTGAATTCCTTTTATCGTGAGTTTGTAAGAGGCAAGTTCTGCTGAAATACAATGTATTATGAAAAGGTCCTTTAATCATTGAAATTATTTTCATTAATTGACATTTCCTGTAAATAGCTGGGACAGGATCTGGCATTTTCGTTTATTTTGTGTCGTTTAAGTAATGGTTGACTAGCGCCCTCTAGAATAGTTTTGTGTAATTTTCCCTATTTTCCCGATTTTTTTCTCGATACACTTTTCATAACAAAACAAAAAAAGCCTTTACGCATTTTTCCGAATTTGAACATTTTCCGCTCAAAAATAGGCAAAACGGTCCAGCCGTCATCAAGTGATGCGCTTACCAACGAACAGCATTTCAATTTTAATTCTATGCCTTATGTGCCTAGGTATTTGTCAAATAAAAAGAATAGATTGAATTTTATCTATAATTTTTGTAAAAAGAATTTTCTCGTGTTATTGCTTTGCAGTATTTGACCCTTACCTTGCTGTACTCAGCAATAATACAGTTTTAATTCTGGTTGGTGGAAAGCCAAACATGTAGTTTAAGGGACAAGGGCCAGGATGGCTCGCGTTTTTCTTTTTTGCAATTTGCAGGTCCCGACCGTAAGAAGTAGTTTCCAGAATTATAATCATGCAAATCATCTATACAACCCTCTAAGTTCATATAGGGTGTTCCGTAAGTCGACGTCAAGCCGAAAGCGGGTGATATTTTATATTTTTCTGTTAACTATTATGACCTGACCCGACACCGGCTTGAAGTCGACTTACGGGACACCCTGTATAACCCTATTGGTTGATATTTCGAGAATCATATTTTGCTCAACATACAACCTGACACTGATCTGTAAATTACAAAAACCTTAAGAAAATTTAAATTTCGCGGGCTACCTGACTCTTTTTTTTCTTAAGGTTGACCCACATATGTCAGCACTGTATCGCATTTTTTCGTCATAAAGGTTCGCCATCCCTGAAATAGAGGTAGAAAGATAGATTGCACGCCGCGGAATTGGCGATGCAAATTGATTCCTTGCATTGCGGCTATGTAGTTCAAGCCTTAACAATATTTCGTAATGTAATGTGTAGAACCAATGTTATAGTGTAAACGGTAACTACTTAATTTTCAAAGTTTTATTCATTATCATCATTCTATTGCTCTTCAATACTTCTCAATTAGTCGTTATCTCAGTAGTTCATTCATCGTTTCTTTGGCCTTCCGCTACTCTTATAGCCAACTACATTCTTACTACTACTTCTCACGACATTTTCCTGATGCCTCCGACTAATTGCATGATAATTTGGTGTATTGTATTGTAACTGTAATGTATTGAATTTTGTGTACTTTAATGGCGGAACATAGCAGACTTGCCTGTTACTAACACAACATCTTATGAACCTACGATCCACAATAAATTATGTATTTGCATTGAAATCCGTATCACATAACTTTCAAAGTTTTATAATTAACCTCTAAGAAAAAAGAAATATATTTGCTCTATACATTTCGGTCATTGCCTTTTAACAGATAGGACTTGGGACTTCAAGAAATATATAATTAAGCAGTAATGCAAGTCCTGGAAGTAGTTGGTTCATAAATGACTTCTGAATCGATTTCAGTGACTTTCAATTTAGGGCATACTGACCGCCGATTAAGACAAAACAAAAAACTAATCTCAAGGCAATAATACTAAATTTTAAATGCACAAAGTAATGCTAGAGTCAACGATTTTCATATTATAGCTTTAAAAAAAAAGAGATTTGGTCTATACTCTAATTGGGGTATATGAAGTCATGCGTTAATTATGTTACATATTGTTTAGTAGTTTCATCCTAAATAAGGTCCTGCCCGATTTCGTTCTCATGGAAGTCGTAAGACCCACAAATATACTTTTATCACATTTCCCGCCCGTTTCGTTTTCGCTCAGCGATCTTTTGGAATTTTTTTCTTGTTAAATAGCCTTAACGTTCTTCAAGAGTTGCAAAAAGTATTTATTGGCTACTATTCATCCTAGATTGCAGACAGAAGTCGCGTGCTAGTTTGATAATTTAATGATTTCTTTGCAGATATCCTGTATCGTACAAGGAGTCCCTGAACACAGTGCTTATACAAGAGGTTAATCGTTACAACAAACTACTGAAAGTTATCGACAATTCTTTGGAGTATGTTTTCATTACGTTCATTCTTTTTCTTAGTCCGTGAACTGTATATATCGAACCTACCCAAGGTTCTGGTATACAGTTCATATGGAAAGCTCAATTTTAAAGAAAATAATAATCCTGTGCTAATTAATAAGTCTTATTCTATTTCAATAAGTATCGTAGTCGGTACTATGTCAACTTTTTATCATAGAAATCATCAACATATTCCTCTAAGTTTTGTATAAACATCATATTTTCTAGCAACTATATCAGAACGTAGATAAATATGTTGATGATTTCTATGATAATTTTTAAACAGCATATTAAACATGCATAAGCAGTGGTGACCCAGTAGCGACCGCGACTTGACCAGTTGCAGGTCATAGGTTCGAACCTAGAGAGGCGCTTTACTTTGTGTAAATTATTTTATCACCACTGCTTTCAAAATGGCCAAGGAAATCATCGTAAGGAAACTGGCATGTCCTAGAGCCAGAAATTTGAAGACATGGTGACATTACCATCCCGCACTGGGCCTGCGTGGTGGATTACGGCTCACTCTCTCTCTCACAGAGAGGAACCTTGCGACTGTACTTGCGACTGTCCTTGCGACTGTCCTTGCGACTATCCTTGCGACTGCAACTGTAACTCGACGCCACGGAGCTCACAAAATGATATGAAAAAGAAAAACACACACACACACACACACATTCATGCAATGATCATTCATTTTCTCATTACTTACCTAAAATAAGGTAAGGAAACTGGAATTTGGCGGGGTAACTGATGCGTTGTTTTCTATCATTAAAGAGATCTTCTGAAAGCCATGAAAGGTCTAGTGGTGATGTCCGAGGCACTGGAGAACATGGGAGGTAGCCTGTCCCGGAATGTGGTGCCACAAATGTGGAGCTCTAAGGCATACCCTTCGTTGAAACCACTTGGTAAGTTTGCCCTCGGTTTCTGAAAGCCATTCGATTGACCGTTAAGACTCTAATGGTTTCTAAAAGTTCCATTCTAATCTTGTGTTAGCTGTTGTATTTATCGACTGCAAATATATTTTTACAAAATATCAATTTTTAAAACACTTTTAGATTCAATTGTTTTTTTTTTATATATTTTTAGTCGTTATATAACTTCAAACTTTAGAAACTGTTGTCATGTAAATCAACCAAATATGTTGACCTTGCTTACGTTATTATTCCTGTGAAAACGTGACTATTTGGTACAAACGGCTACTTAACAATCTATACATTTCGATTATAAGCTCATCTCGCATTTTAAAGGATTTCCGTACAATGAGAGGTCAGTTAATACTGAATGATTTCATCACCACAGCTCCCAAAACGGTGAAGAAAAAAATCGTGAGGAAACCGGTATATCATAGAGATAAAAATTCCATGACGTGGGACATTTATCAACCCGCACAGGGCCCGCGTAGTGGATTATGGCCCACTCCCTCTCGCGGAGCGGCGGCCTTTATCCCAGCAGTGAGAACATTATAGGCTGACTAGCTGTTACCCGCGACTTCGTCTGCAATCCACAATGAATAGTTTCATTTGTCCTTATCCAGGTCATGGTCTATCTGTGTGCCAAATTTGTGTGTAAAAATCAAACTCAAACTCAAAGCATTTATTTCAAATAAACCAATTACAGGCACTTTTAAATTGTCAAGGTCGGTCGGCCAGAAAAATGAAGCTAGTTGCCCATTCCAAAGCGTAGTAGGTACCTATGGAGAAGAACGGGCAAGAAACTCCACGGACACTCTTTTAAATCAAATGATGTTTACAATAGATTGGTTACATCATTCATGTTGAAATTATGCATGTGAGAACGATGCGGAACGTTAAAAGCGTATATAAATATGAAAACAATTCAAAAATAAAATGTAATTAAAATACGCCGTGGCAGCTAAGAAATGACCAGTCTCAACTGACGGCGCCCGTTCACGAACATGACGCATGGATTAACACCGTTCAACTCAACCATTTTGAAGGGAGCTAAATGATCCAATACACGCGCCATCATCAGCGAAACATTAAAGTGAGCATGACATACTCTCAGCCGCTAGGGCACATTCAAGTCAATGAAAGACGTACCCAGTAAATGGTAGCTTTATATCATGTACATACTCGTAGTACTCACATATGGCTTTTAGCAATTATACAGTACTAAAATGTTGAGTTTATACAATGCAAAGATTCTTGTTTTTAATCTTCAGCAGCTCCAACAGTATTTTCAAATGCTAATTAATTAGTTGATGCGTCCTTGAGGAGCAGAACCGGCGATTAGCCAAGCATTTTTATCAGCAATGTAATCCCATAACTTATAATATGCATGCTGCATAGTGTGCGTTTTATACAAGATTTAAATTTGGTTTCATTTAGGGGAGGTATTTTATTGTAACATTTTAAACAGTACCCCATGAAAGATGAGTCTACTTTAGCCAGCCTGAAACCTGGTTGAACTAATTAGTTAATTATATCAATTATTCATGATTAATTATTTCAATTATATTAGTGATATAATTGTGTCTTTCACCTCTTTGACTAAAAAGATGTAGATTTTTACGTACATGATGTTTTCATAGATATATTGACAAGGTACCGTCATGATGTTAATATCTTTGAACAGTTCCCTTAGAGCATGGGGTCTCAACTAGAACATTTTATAATTAGTCTTCAAAAAAAGTCAAAGATGGCAGCATAGGGAACCATTATGAAATTAACAATCATTAGAAAGCGATAAACGGCAGAATTTTGGCTGAAGTAAGATTAGTAAAAATCAAGACTTCCTTGTTAAATGCTGATTTATCTATTCACACTCGTTTTTCAAGAAACAAACATAAAATAAGCTTTTACCTTCAATTCGAACCCATACAATGATAAAAGTAGCCATCTGTAAATTTAGAGCTCTTTGCAATAGATGGTGTTTAAACTCAATTTGTCCTGTCCTCAAAGTAACCTTTATAGTCACAAATTTAAACCAAACAACTTATTTAAAATCTATTTCTTTACATAGAAACATTAAATAAATCAATTAACATGTTTTTCTGAAACCGGAAGTATAAAACTTTATTTTAAAAGGATTGCACGAAAAGATTTAAAATACTGTCTCTGACAATTCGTGAATCGCTGATGCTGCCATCTGTTGAACATTTTGATGACGAAAAATTGCCAGCTCAATTGCCAGACTTAGGGAGGTGTCATTTCTTTGTATGGGATTGGGTATCTGTACGTAGTATTATAATATCTGTGCTTAGAGAGTCGCGCCTGCGGAGGCCATATATGGTTCTGATGGCTCTTTTCTGCAGAATGAAAATAGACTCGATGTCGGCAGCCTGTTCCCATAGTAAAATACCGTACGACATAATGCTATGAAAGTAACTAAAATAGACTAGTCTCGCGGTATCTACATCAGTAAATTGACGGATTTTTCTCATAGCATATGCTGCTGAACTTAGCCGTCCTGCAAGGGATGTTAAATGAGGACCCCATTGAAGCTTTGAATCTAGCGTGATCCCAAGAAAACAGTTTTATCGACGAATTCTAGTTTCTCTTGATTCAATACTATCTCACAATTAGTACTTTGACATTTGGTAAAGAAAATCTGATGCACTGAGTTTTTTCTCTATTTAATACTAAATTATTAGCAGTGAACCAATTTCGGACCTGCAGTAAGGCGTTATTAACGTCGTCAAGGTTTGATGCACGCCTGTTAATCTTAAAAATTCACGAAGTATCGTCAGCAAATAACACCATATGTGGTTCTGGTTTTAAACAAAAGGGGTAGATCATTAATATAAACTAAAAAGAGGAAACGACCTTATATCGAGCCAAACAAACTTACTTTCGTATTTATAATATTAGTTAGGATTGTGTTTGTTCTTAGGACTACATACGCATTTTATAGCTCCAATTAAGATTTAAATTTTTCCTGGCTGAACACATATCTCAACATGATTATTCTTCTGTTTTCGTGTTGGAAGGAGGAAGGAAGGCTTACATTGCTTGCTACGAGTATTTATTTCTTATACATTACAATTATCTTCTACAAAATAAATAAATAAAGAGCAAAATAAAAACCAAGTGTATAAATTAATTAGTTCTGTGACCTTTTTAATTTGAACCTGTTCATTTATTTTAATTGCATTGACATTTTAATTTAATTTAATGCAATAAGGTTTTGCCTGAACTAAAGTTTTATTTTTTGTCTAAATGTATTGTTCTGTAATTCACACTCAATAACAGGTAATCCCAGTTTATACGTTATCGAGTATAATTTGATTACTATAATCATGTTTTACCATTCCAGCGGCGTGGGTAAAGGACCTGGGCCTCCGAGTGCAGTTCATGCAGGAGTGGGCGGCGACCGGCATACCCAAGGTGTTCTGGATCTCGGGCTTCTACTTCCCACAGGCCTTCCTCACCGGAGCCCTACAGAACTATGCGAGGAAACATGTAATCGCTATTGATACCATCGGTTATGCATTTGAGGTACGTATTAATTATGCATCAACACTCCAATTGCGTACACCATCAATCACAATCCGACGGCTTTTGAAGGGAATTGCTAACTCATTGATTCATAGGTTTGAAAAAATCGTCTGCTCCATAAAGTAAATAACGCAATGCATGTTGTTGAACTGTCAAAATGCATGGCATTTATATTGTAAGTGTGTAACGCAATAACCCCGTCTGTAATCTTTCGTCTGGCATCTTTGCACACAAACGGTGTGTTTGCTGAAAGCGTGGACAGAGTATAGCAATAGACAAGTCACTAAATAACAATAATACTGTCCTATATTTACTTAACGTTGACGTCGTGATGGTGTTGCGCGCTTCGAACTCGTAAGTTCATACTGGTAGAGATTACTTTGCCGAAACAGGGCGGAATGTGGCGAGCTGTGGGGCAGTATCACCACACCGATTCTGTCTTTAGGGAGTAGTCTTGTTCATCCCCTCTGGCTTGCCTTTAGTGGCCGGCTGGAGTGAACACTGCCGAGGAACACAGCTCCCACCTCTTTTTTGCCTTTGTTGGCTAGCTTAAGTAGAAATTTGCATCAATTCGGAGGAAGGAAGTATTGCAGTAAGTGCTAGTAGGGATCTTGACCATTTTCCGGGCTCTGGGATTGTTCTGATAGCCGTGGAATACCTCTCCTCTCATCAAGCACCTCAGGACATGTTGCCCCTTGTCACTACGACACTAAGTGCTAGCGACAGTTTTCAGGGGGCTTATTATAGTGGTGGAGTTTCTTGCCCCTTCTTCTCAATACGAAAATACCTTTTGGAAGGGGCGCCTAGAATCAGTTATATTTTTAATGTAATTTTTGACGTTCAAAAGTGCCTTTTTATGGGCCTATTTGAAATAAATGCTTTGACTTTGACTTTGAGTGTGTCACTCCCTGCTATCTATGCATATTTGATTAAATAAGTATCAGGCAGGGGCCATACATAGTTCTGAGTAACCAGTTCACTTTAGCTCTCCAAACACATATTCTAATATCTGTGTTGTTTCAATATCCTACAATAGCCCTACACCAACCAGGGGTTGTCCTTGGGTGCACTTGCATAGTGCGTACAGGGATAGTCGTCGGTTGGTGCTTCAGGTAATAAGTCTAACGGGCCTCTGAAAAAATCGAAATCAAAATATTAAATTTCACATAAACCTACATGGGCACTTATGACACATCAGAAGCTTCCAATTGGTGGTTTCCTATGGAGAAGAGCCGGCAAGAAACTGCACGGTTACTCTTTTAAAAATAATTCGCTTTTACATTGTTTTCTGAGGACAGTGTAGGCCTGTCAAGGTAGTTTCAGGTGCTTAGTAAATAGAATATAGTCTACAAATCGACAGTCTACAAAGCCTACAACGTTCTCACATTCACAAAATATAAAAGAATCTAATAACAGCGAGTTGTCTTCGACCTTTCGTACACCTTTCAAAGGTCCGGAACCCCAGGATCCCGTGATATGTCAAAGACACTATCAATAATAATAATGCAATAACTATATCCGTGAGTTCTTAATGCAATCCACGATTGAGGAGCGCTTTAAAGGTGGCTATCCGGGAATACCGTTCCATTCCACCTGTACTTGGACCACGTTTACCTCGTTTGCCCATGCACAAGAAAAACAACGCGCTGGTGTGTGCTCTAGACTCGCAGTACACATAAAATAGGAAATACAGAGAGTGACATTAGCATAGTTAGCCTATTATGTTCCCACTGCTGGGACACAGGCCTCCTCTCTGTGAGAGGGAGTGGACCGTAATCCACCACGCGGGCCCAGTGGTTGGTAGATGTCATATGTCTTCGAATTTTTGGTTCTAAGACATGCCGGTTTCCTCACGATGTTTTCCTTCACCGTTTTTGAGAGTAGTGGTGTTGAAATTATTAACACAAAGTAAAGCGCCTGTCTGGGTACGTACCTACGACCTACAAATCGTAAGTCGCGGCTGTTACGTTACCACTGGGCCACCACAGCTCTCTGGAGAGTGACATAATTATTACTCGTAATATTTTAAAGTGTCCTCCATCCGTACGTGTATTAGTGCGGTGTGGGTGTTGTAAATGTTTGATTGTTTTAAATGTAATGAAAGCGTCCATTTTCATTGGTGAAATTCGTCCTGAGTATGCTGAGTTTTCCTTTTTAAGTCCGTTTCGTGTGGTCATAAAGGGGCCAAATATGGAATTATATCCGTTTATAATGCCTGCTCTTAGATGGGTTGCTGCGATTAGTGGGGGTTGATATCACTTTGCTATCAGTCTGGTACGTCTGAGTGGAACCTGTGTATTCTCCTGTGCAAAAAAAGTTTCCTTGTCTTTTAGCCCCCGCGCACAGTACGAACACGAGTTCGACCATGGTCGCGGTTGATTCGTAAAATGGTAGTTTTTTATTTATTTATCCATGTTACGTTTATCATTAACATATTTTTTTTCCGAAGAGCTGGTGCTTCGCCCATTTTGAATAAACGTTGAATAATTTCCGCAGGCGCTAGCACAACCTCCTACAAAGAAACCGGAGGACGGGTGCTGCGTGCGCGGCCTTTACTTGGAGGGTGCGCGCTGGAACATGGGCGACCTGTCTCTCGAAGAGAGCAAGCCTAAGGAGCTGCATGTCCGTGAGTATAGCGGTGTAACTGTACAGCTATGGGATCGGTATCAATTCCTGACTCAGGCAGAAGAATTGTCAATAAACAAAATATGCTGTTTTTTTCCCTTTAAAATTGAGGTGATCGTTACCCATAGCGTGGGTCTCAACGCAAACAAAATAAAATCAGTCTTGAAAAAAATCACAAATTGCAGCCTAAGAAAATCATTATGAAATTAACAATCACTAGAAAGCGTTAAACGACAGAAGTTTGGCTGAAATGACATTAGTAAAAATCAAAACTTCCTTGTTTAATGCAGATTTAACTATTTACACTCATAATGCACGTTTTTCAACAACAAAAACATAAATGAAGCCTTTAACTTCAATTCAAACGCTTATAACGATAAAAATAGCCATCAATGTTGTTTAGAGCTCTTTGCAATAGATGATATGTGATTGATGAGATTTTAATCAATTGGTTCTGTCACCAGAGTTACCACTATCGTTACTCATTTAAATCAAACAGCTTTTTGTTATCTATTACTTGACATCAAAATATAAAAATCTGAAATCTATTAGATACCATATTTTTCTGAACCCGGAACTATAAAACTTTATAAAATAAGGATTGCATGAAACGTTTTAAAAGTAGGTTGACTCTTAGATGGCGTTGTAAAATTACAGTATCTGGCAATTAGCCAGCTCAATAGCCAGACTTAGGGAGGTGCCATTTCTTGGCATGGGGTTGGGTATCTGTAAGTAGGATTTTATTATCTGTGCCTATAGTCAATGGTCCACATGAAGGACTAAGTGCGGAAACCAAACCCTCTAACAACAACGACATCAGTTTCGAATTTAGCCCTGATATCCCATCGCAAAATAATGTTCAATTACGCGACTGACATATACACGCTGAAATTTTTGTGTTTTTTTTCCCGCTGCAAATGATTTGGTCTTGGTAGTGCAATTGATTTATTAAAAATAACAGATTTATAGTTGTGAAAAAGAAAGCTTATTTTGCTCTGAACATTTACGAACCGCTCTTCAATTTGTCGGCAGCGCGCGGCGGCGCGTGCTTGTCAAGTAGTACCTACGTTACATCTCGTGGATTACTATAGAGTTTCTCACGCCTTCGACTTGATGCATATTTTTTTAATTATTTGAAAACAAACAAAAAAAAAAACTCCATGATTCGATGGTACTACTGAAGGCAAATCGTTCTGCCGCGGGAAAACAACCATAAAAAACTCACCGTGAACGTCTCTATTTCCCTTGCTGCTGACTATTTTTGTGGACTTATGATGGATCCAAAAATCGTAACCCAAGGTTTTGTTACCATAAGAAATTATAACTTTTTAGTATTTTTTATAACATTCACATGCTTTAACATTGGACTCCCCCACTACTGTAGCTACTGTAGTACTGTAGCTGTAGCAGTACGTCTAACTTTAAAAAAGTGTCGAACACGACATACAAGTTAATAAAGTAATAAAATATAACCTACTATATTTAAATCGACGATTTTTACACGATTCTTCACTTTCTAGAATAGCTACTTAGTTGAAAGTTTTAAGGGGTCTCAGACCAGTAAATCTTTTCTAAATAACTTTTTCACCACACTACCTATTATTTGCAATTTTTAACCATCGAGTTCCGAGGGTAAAAGCCTTTTTTGTTATCTAGAGTGTAAAAGTGTTTTTCACCACACTACCTATTATTTGCAATTTTTACCCATCGATTTCCGTGGGTAAAAGCCTTTTTTGTTATCTAGAGTGTAAAAGTGTTTTAAAATTCGAAGGCTTCCGATTCAACACTTACTCGAAGTTTTAAATAAAACCAAAGAATGGGGATGGCAAGTTAAAGCTAATCTCAGATGGCGCTGCGTACAGTTGTTCTCAATGGCGTCAGTATGACATTTCTTGAATCGTGTAAACAAACGGAAAAAACGAAGATTGTGGGCGGTTATTGTAGTTTATTTGATAACATGGACGCGAAAATGTATTCTACTTGGAGCTTGCTTGAACTTAAAGCCGAGTTAAAGAGAAGAGGGGCGTCTGATAAACGTAGAAAAGCTGATTAAGTGGAAAGGTAGGACTCTTGAAAAAAACTTTTTAGGAGCTGTTTGCCTAGACCTAGTTCAACGTAGACCTTTGAAATCAATACGCTTACAATGTTTGAACGAATAATTTTATAATTAAATAACTTGTTAGTCGTTAGTATGCATATTTATTATAAATTTTTAAATTTTATATTGTTTGTGAATACTGTCATGTTTTGTATGTATATAAGTTAAAATTATTGAATCAAAATTCAGGATTATATTTACAACAGCTTAACTAATGCATAACTTTACTTATGTAATAGTTCTTTTTACTTTTGGAGTTAAAGAGAGATGAATAATTGGTTATATTTTTCCAGGTAAGAGCTGTATGACAAAAACTTTAACTTTAGTACACCACAACTCTCTCCAAATCCAACAGAACCCTCTATCATACTTCTACCATTGGAGATGTACCATGACATAAATATTAACTCTATTTTACCTCCGCTTGAAAGACAATGTATTAGATTATTTTGAAAGGTGAATATTTCTTATCGGTTTTATTTTATGTGATGGTAGGTAGTTCCTATTTTACTAATACGAAATATTTCTGTCATTTTGAAGATTCAACAAAAAACAGATGCATCAGAAAAATTATATGAAGACAGATTCCTCATATTGATAAGATCCGCGTTTATCAATGATCACTTTTATGTAAAAGGATTTGTCAAGAAGACAATGAAAAAACTCAACTATCAAGTTGACATCAAGATAGATCACCAGGGTGGCATGGCATTGCATGGCGTAGCATGGCATGGCATGGCATGTAAGCAGAAACGGACTTATTAGCCCTGAATCTGTACCTTATATACAGAGTCAAAATGGGGAATTACTATTTAAAAAAACCTGCCTATATGATTTTCAAGTACAAGGACAAATGTACTGCAGTGGCAGAAAATTCTGTAATTTATTTATATTGAAAAAGATGAGTTGTTCATAGAAAACATATTATAAAGTTAGATTATTTTTCAATAACAATATAAAGGCTGAAATTATGAATAAATATCTGTATAAAGATTATTTTAATATAATAAAGACACCTAAAAGTTATTTATGAGTTTTATTTGTGATACACTCTCAACAAATAGAAGGATGTGGGTTTTGATTGCTTGAAAGATGTTGGAAAAGATTCTTTTGAATGTTTCTCTTAGCATGTCTTTCGTCTCTCACACTAGCACTGGCTGATATCCTTTTCTGGTTCCATGAAAAGAGACTTGGTACTGCTTCTTTCTTTAAAAGTTTGTGTACACAGGGCAAACCTTAAAACAAGATGAACAATGATAAGTATTTAAATATATTATGTAATGTTAATAATTTAGGTATATAGATACTAGCTTAAATAGAAGAACTATCGTTTAAAACACCCACCTGTATTCACACTTAATGTTTGGTAATAATTTTCATGAAAATGATCTCGACAACCTCGTAGTCATAGTAGGCTCAGTTTTTAATCCTTACGGCAGCTATCCACTTTCTTCTTTTAATACGATTTATTGGAAATTTGTGTTGGCCTACGTTTTAACACCCAAATACACAACACTTTGTAATTTCTATATTATTTGTGAACATATTTTATAAGATGCTATACAATTTGACAGATAATTTGGAACAATCGTATACTGCGCCACTTTGACAGTTGCCTTCCCCATTATGAACAAAAACGTTTTTAAGACAAAAGTTGGGAACGTTCAAAACCTGTAAACCGAAAATTCCTGGTTATTCAGAACCGAAAATATCCGCTTTTTAATTTATTTTAATAAACAGATTTTAAACGTATTTTACTGATTTTTTTTTGCAAGTTCCTCGTAGTGTGGTGAAAATTGTTGTGTTTCACTTATGGGTAAAAGTTTTTAGCGTTTCGTGATTTGAAACCTTCGCGACGCTCAGGGTTATTCTATTAAACCACTCGCTTCGCTCGTGGTTTAATTCTAGAACCCTTCGCTAGCTCAGGTTTCAATCCAAGCACTCACGGCAAAAAACACTTTTACCCATATGTAAAACAAATAACTATTAACACATTGAAATATGACCATTGACTAACATTATTTTCTCCAACAGAAATGGCGATCATATACATGAAACCGGAACAAAATCACAAATTGCAGCAGGGTTTGTACGAGTGTCCAACGTACAAGACTTTACTCCGAGCGGGAACACTGTCCACAACGGGCCACTCCACCAACTATGTGATGACCATCGAGCTGCCCACACGTAAGCCGCAACCGCATTGGATCAAGAGAGGTGTTGCGCTGTTTTGTGCACTTGATTATTAGGTGCTTTTTATTCTGGCTTTTTTCTTTGAATTAGGTCTGACTAGATGAGACTGAAATTGACTGACAATGTTATATTTTACTAAGTGTTAAAAAACGCTTAACGAAGCCAAGAGCCTCCTGTTTATCCTGTCATTGTGATATTTTTTTGTTGTATCGGACCACACCTGGGAACTGAAAAAAAAAAGTTTAATATCTGAGTAAAAATTGGTAGACCTACAGCACTAACGGCAACTCTCATTTGTTAAAATCGGTCCAAACGAACTTATTATGTGGAAACAGACATACATACTTACCAACGAAAAACATAACTCTCCTGTTGGGCTCCGCCACAGTCGCGTTTCAATTGCGTATGTTGTTTTGATTTCGCTGGCGATCACGGGGTTTGTGGTCCCAGTCGACCGTCTCAAAACCACTATTGGGCAAGTGAGACCGCGGTCCCAGTCGACTGAGTAGAACTCTTACTAGAACTCTTTTTATCCTTTTTTAGCCCGTTTTGTTTCATTTCAGTATAACCTTAACACCTACTGAATTATATATTAAACTGTAATTTTTATTTCGTTCTCACTTTAACGTTGCGCGAATGACAAGGACAGAAACTTTTTATAAATATTAAGTTTTAGTGTGACTTTGAACATAAAGTTGTTAGTCGTTTAATTATTAACACGAAAAGAGCTATGTTATCTTTTTATCTATTTAGACTGTAACGAAGTTACGATTGTTAGTTGTAGTTAGTTGTTATTGTGCATTATAATATTACAATGTATTGTTATGTTCTGTTATTGTTTTTTTACTAATAAAGAGATGATAAATTGTTCGTTTTTTTATGCGTTTCATAATTTTTTCTTCTTCGTTGTTTCGAATGCACGACAGTGTGTTACACTTGTTGACCCAAAACATTGCTGGTTCCACGGCGTCGTCTGCAGCGCAGTGGTCGCTATGGCTGCAT
This sequence comes from Dasypolia templi, assembly GCA_963555695.1. NCBI lineage: Eukaryota > Metazoa > Arthropoda > Insecta > Lepidoptera > Noctuidae > Dasypolia > Dasypolia templi. The sequence goes on from OY743142.1 coordinate 7,198,085, forward strand.
TTTTTGAATTGAATTGAATTTGAATTGAATAGTTTGCGCCACACCCGGCTGTCGTACGATACGATACGTACTTTAAGAAAATCTTAACTATATTCCTGACAATCTTAGAAGTTCGATTTCACATTTATCATTATACATGCCGCGATTACTTTGTATGATGTCTACGTAAGAAGTCGAAAATTCTAATTCCTAATTAATTACAAAAAAAAATTTAAAAAAATTGTTTAATTAAACTTATGTTTTTAAATTTGGGGTCAATACACAAAGAACACTTCCCATTTCCCATATATTGTAAATCCTGATAATTACATTTTGTGTATAGTTATACGGTTTCAAAATTTCCCACCAAATTTTTTTATTATAATTTAATTTTTCTTAGGATAATTGCAAAGACCAAATTGTTAGAATTTTGCTTTAAAAGAGACCTTAAATAGTGCTTAAGTAGAGTGCGACAAGTTCTCAACTTCAAATTCTCTATTCTAAAACTGAGTGTTTATGCTTTCGATACCAATTCCCAATTAATTGTAACTTAACTGGTAAAGCAAATACGAGGTCGACTACAGTCGACTTCTCTGTGGTTCGTAAGTTGAAGTAGTTGTTTAAAAACTAAGAAATTGGTCCGCAAACTTCATTAACTGCCTCCGGTCTAGTTAATCATAATATACTAAGCTTCTACAGTGTCCCCACAGCATTTGTAAAGTTTTGTTGTAAAACTTGATTTAGGTTGTGCTGATATATAAAATTCGCAAGTAATTTATTGGTCTTGGCGCCATCTGTTGATTTCTCTTGGTACTACTACGTCTTGCCCGTCGTGGCCGAGCCATAAGAATTAACAACACCCTACTTCGATTATCACACTGCCGCCGTGTGCCACATACTTTCAACGAAGTAAACTAGGTGGCGCAGTCCTTCTCTCAAACTGTTTACATCAAGTTTAAAATGAATTGCTGCCAAGGCGAGCCGACTGCAGCAAGTGATAACATCCTTCTGTGCTGTGCTTGTGAGAGAAAATATAACTGTATGTGTCTCAATGTCATGAATGGCCAGAATGCTGCGCTAAGCGTTAAATTTAAGGCTTCATGGAAGTGCCCGTCCTGCAACAATGTAACCAGGCGTTTGGGTCGAATGTTAATACGCCTGGACGCAGCTACACAGAACCTGCGGTCGCAGCTATCTCCATGGATATGTCGTGTGACACCTTAGAGGTATCCAGTTCTTCTCGTATATACTATGATCCCAGCCAAGCTAAACCTGTTCAAACCATCTCTAGCTCCGACTTTGAAAGATTCTCAAGTGATTTAAACAAAACCCTCAGCAACTGGCAGAGTGGGATGAATAAAGAACTAATTGAAATTTGCGATGATATCAAATCTACTATGGCTAATAAACCAAAGGATATAAATTCGCTGCGTACCGAGCAGTCCCTTTTCAAGCAGAATGTGCGTGACCTGCGCAATGATGTTGCAAGCCTCCAAGCACTACTCAGGATTTGACGCAACATTATGACATCCTTGAGAAGCGTACCAGCTCACCAACAAACTCAAGTACCACTACAAATATGTGTAGATTAGAAATGCCACAATACTTATCCGAGAGCGTGAAGGTGAACCCTCGTTTCCTAAACGCGGAGAAAGAGACCTCGATAAATTCGAGCCAAATCTGTCGAATAAATGTCAAACTCACCTAGACATCAATATTGCATATAGTTTTTACTTTTATAATTTTAACACAATTGTGCGTGCCATGAAACATATTTTTTTTTTTTAATAAATCTAAATCTACATACCTTAACGTTTAAGTCAATTATAAATTAAATTTTCTCAAAACCAAAACCACTTAAATTTTAATGTAAATCAAAATTATATAGAATTTCAAATTTTAATCGACCTTTTATTTACTATGTAACTAAAATTATTTACAAGTTTGAATTTTATCTTTATTTCATATATCATTGGATTCCACAAAGTAAAATTTGATGTTTTACACAAGAACGCGAGATCTATTTAAATTTGTTGCAATACACTCAGATAATGGATAGCACTGAAAATTTGCTAGTTTACTACCAGAACATACAGGGTCAAATTAAATAAGATAGCAAAACTCTGCAGACGTGTTATGTAAATAAACAGAAATACCTAGATAGATAAAAATAATAAAGAAAATCCAATTAGAAAAAACCCAATAACACTTCATAACATCACGCCTGTAATCCCAGAAGGGTTAGACAGAGGTGTACCTATAGTACACCCACATTCAGCCATTTATACTTAAGTCCCATGTAATAGGGGGCGAGCCTATTGCCATCAATCGGGCACAAATCGAGACTCCGGGCTGCTACTGAGAAGTTCTAGATAGAAAAACCAATAACACTTTGCCCGACCTGGGAATCCGAACCCAGGACCTCATGTTCAGCAGTAGCTCTTGGGACCACTAGACCAACGAGGCAGTCACAGTAATAACACTTATGTTATAAATAATATGCCCCATATTTACCCTCCCCTCATCGTATCACAATCAAAGCCAATTCAACTAACGCAAAAACAAAAAACTGTAATGAAATAGTCGCACTATGTTACAATTACCTGCAATTCACTCGCAAAGGGCGTCCGGCAGTAACTAATACGATTAGTGACAGCTACCTGAACTAATTCTTACTCTTTTTACTTGAACTGTCTCTTGCACTTTGACTTTCCAAGTCTTTTATATTAGGCAGAACTGTTCGCTATATTCAAACCAAGTTATGTATGTAAGAAAAAATCTGCATCTTTTTAATAAAATAAGTGATAGACATAATATTAACACTAGAAATAAAAATAAAATAGATCAACCATTTTTCAGGCTATTTAGTACATACATCTTTTATCGGGTACTGTATTAAATGTTACAACAAAATACCTTGTGATTTATTGCAATTAAATGAAAGAAAGTTTAAAACTCATGTTAAAAAAACACTTTGTAAACAAGCATATTACAAATTAGAGGATTATATCCTAGATAAGAATGCTTGGAAACATGCTGGTCCTGCTCCATGACAATCTAGAGGCTAGACGAAATCATACTAGTTGCTTATTGTATTGTATAATTTGTTATTTTTGCTTTACTCACACACACACAATTACTTATTCCTAGTTAATGTCTTAGGAAATTACTACTTTCGCAATGTTTCTAAATATGTGAGCACCATGTAGGTACCTCACGTGATTGATTTATCTGTCTTTGCTTATTTTAAATTATTTTTACCTATTTGTGGTATTGTATTTTTATTCTGGGTGCATCCTCTTCACATATAAAAATATAACGTATGTATTGGGTGGAGTTTCTTGCCCCTTCTTCTCCATACGAAACTACCTTTTGGAAGGGGCGCTTAGAATCTATTTAAATTAAAATGTTGACGTTTAACAGTGCCTTTTAGTGTTATTTGAAATAAATGTTTTGATTTTGATTTTGACTTCGATTTATAATATGTAAACATAAAATATTTTGAAATTAAAACTTCTTTAGCGGCGTTGTACACTTTTTTTTGTAATGGGTAAAAAATGTTAAACTAGCGTCAGGACACGTGACCTGATCGAAAATTCGTAAGACGGATGATTGTTGATCTTTATTCATTGATTTTTCTGAGAGATAAACTATTTAATGTAATATAAATTGTCATTGTTGTGTACGATAGCGCAATAAATAAATATTGTATTCTACCACATACATGACAGTACTTTTATACTGATAATTAAAGTCATTCGTGCAAAATTATTCCCTAACCATTCCAAAATATCAAAAATGCACAACGTTAATATTCAAGTTTTCACTTCTGCTGGCACTCCCGGAGTGCAACCCGTTTTTTTTTTAGAAGTTGAAGTTGATTATCTGAAAGAAAAGAAAAAGAAGTTTTGGAACGGACTTCCTTAACGCTGCTTACGGTAGGACTTGACTGGTAGAAATCGTCATGTAAGAAAATAGCCTTATGCCTCCTCCATGTGACTTTCTCTCTCTCTTTTTCCCTTTGCATTATATACGATTGTGTATGTGAGTGCAAGTATTGCGCAAGTAACTTTATTCGTCATGGGTGTCCCCGACCGCATACTTTTTCAAAAACATCTTATTTTATTACAAGTTAGCTCGAATATATTTTAATTAAAACAGCTAACAGCAGCAGTAACAGTTGCAAAAAATTGTTTTGTGATAGGCTCAAAACGCTCATACTCATAAAATATTATTAACTGTTCGTTGGTCTATTAGTCGCTGTTGAGCGTCCTGGTATTGAATTTCGGTTCGAGCTACGTGTTCCTACGTTTTACTAACAATATGTCTAGCATTTTCTCAACTATGTTAGGGCCGGTTTCTAGTGTAACCAGATGCAGCTGAAAACTAGTATTTTATATTAAGCGTCTGCCTCAAAAATCCAGTTACTGGGTAACACGAAAACCCTTTTTAAGACTGGTTGTCAGACTTTTGTGCTTCTGACCCTAAGGTAATTTTGATATAAATATTTTTATTTCTATCAATCAAAATATATTCAACCATACTATCGATGCATCGCTGCCAGCGTAGTGGAAATTTTTCAATGCTCTTCTTGAAGAAGTCAGGTGTACGAGAGCCAAAAAACTCTTCAAAGAACTTCGATTAACCAATAACGAGTCGTGCGTTAGTTTTTAGTGTTCACTCCGTTCACGTAATTAATGTTGCGAGCCGTTTGTGCGGCATTGCTACCGCTACGAAACTCGTATTTTTATCGTGTCCTTATTGATGAAAAAGATACAAATTGATTTAAAACAAAACACTAATCAATAAACAATGACTGAATTTCAAAATAGAATTCCATAGTTTTTAAATAAAATTCTATATTATAATAAAATTTGGGATTTATTGCCCACCACACATGAATTTCCGTTTCAAATGGCCAGTATTGTAAAACGACAACTTCATAGGTCCTTAGGTAGGACCTATTTTTTAAGGTGCCCGTACTGTAACAGTAATATTTAATTCAATGATATAAGTATCACGAGTTCTACATAACACTCTATGAACACATTTTTTGTAACTTTTTTTTGGAATTTTGTTTCTATCTCACTTAAAGTTAGACGCGCCGCAGGAGCCGTACGCGAAATAGTCAGTGCTTTTTCGGATGGTCCCACGCATCTATCCGCATCATACGCGCCGAGTCGCATCCATTGCTTAACCAGCATTTCAGATGTATGACGTCATCCGCGCCGGTCGCACTGCATTAGCCGCACGCGCCACGCGCCAAATTTAATTACGTCATCTGCGTCCTGGTGGAATCCGTGTACCTACAGCATTAAACTAAAATGCGGGTCGTTCGGCGTGGATTAGTGCGCGTCGTTGTATACTGTTTTAAAGATTTATAAAATTCGATGACTGCGGCGCGTACTGCTACTGCGGCACGTACGGCTCCTGCGGCGAGTCCACCTTTATACTGGATGATACTTTAGAGGATGACTTAACTTTGTTCCTCATGCCCCTATAATCTAGACATAAGACCGTCACGACACTTTTGTTATGTAATAAAAGTGTGTAAAAGTTGCCGCTTTTCCGAGTGTTACTGACCTGTAATTGTGTATTATCGAGTGTGGTTAAGCATAAGCATAATCAGCCTATAATTTCCCCACTGCGGGGACACAGACCTCCTCTCTGTGAGAGGGAGTGGATAATTGACCCACTGAGCGTAATTCACCACGCGGGTCCAGTGCGAGCATATATCACATGTCTTCGAATTTCTAATCCACCCAGGCACTGTACTTTGTGTAAATTATTTCATCAGCACTGCTCTCGAAACGGCGAAGGGAAAAATCGTTGGAATGAGTAACTAGCTTCATATATCTGACTGACCGACTCTATGGCAATTCAAAAGTGCCAGTAAATGGTTTAATTGAAATAAATGTTTTGAAACATTGAAAACACATGAAACATGTCCATGTCCATGTCCATGTACACGTCTTAAGAACACAAGTAAATAGCGTAAAAATTGCCACGAAATGAACCACTTACTTCGTGGAAATTTGTCTATTTATTTGTTTGAAAAAATGCATTATTAAATTTTAATTTAGGTAGCAGGTAAATGTTTTTTTTTTTTAACAGATATTAAATGTATCAACTTATATTAACCGCTATACCTACTATTTGTGTGTTCACTCTATTTACAATAAAATTTCTACTTAATTTTGTCCTTGCATCAGAAGGTTTACTTAGTAACGAAGTCCGCTTAGTATGCAGGATTGTGTTCATGCTTTTTTGCGACCGTACAATCTGTTAACAATTTCAACAAGTTAATGAAAGTGCTCGAAATTTGTACGAAAAAGAAGTGTAGATTTTTTATAAAAGTGATTGTCTATGTAGTTCTGTTTTTTTTAAATATGCTACTTGACCTCATACGTCAATTATGTCAGTCAATAAATGCGAAGAGGCTTCTGCGTTCGCTCTCCGCACTACAGATGGGTAACGAGCCTCGCAGCCTCATCCCTCTTCCGCGCGTGTAAGGAATAACGTTGTTCATTGGGTTGTCTCATAATAGTGGACTACTGGTGCAACTACTGTGTTGTACTAATTCGAATAGTTACACTGACTGAGCAGACTATAAGTACCTACCTACGATACTGACGATGATCTCCCTACTTATGAACACATATTTACTTACACTGTGCTTAAAAAAAAACTTCTTTTACAATACCCGATTCATCTATAAAACCCTACAAACTACCTAAATCCGCCTAAATCATGTTTTTCTAAATGCCGAACGGGCACTAAGCCTTCAAACAATTCTTCGCTAAACGGTCGATTTAAATCTACATTCTCTAATTAAGTTCTTGGTCCTTTTGACGTACTAGTAGCTAAGGCAACAGCTTGTTAGAAACGGTCCGGTTAGAAACCGCATGCCTTCGTCCGAAATTGGGTCGGCTTTTGCAAAGGACTGAGGACCGGTAGCAACTGCCTCGTTGGTCTAGCGCTATTGCTTATCACGATTTCCTCCGGGGTGATTGCGTTACACATAGACAAGTTGCAATGCTTTTCCTTTCTAAGAGACTTCAAAAAAGGACGAGGTTATATATGTTCGTCTGTACGTTGTGTTGTTTTCGTAAATTGTGGAGCGATTATAAAAAAAACTTTTTCATTTGGTAGAGGGAGCTTGCATCGGTGGTCCCATATAAATTGTATTAACTTTACTTGTGTTGTTTTTGAGTTAGCTTGTATACGTATTTAATTCACTTTGTGTATCTTGATGATGTCATAATATTCCCTGGCACTGTTGTTTACATCGCATGTAGTGGTATACCAATTGGTGTGGGGGAGTTAACTTATCTACAAATATACACAATCGACTTCCAGAAAAAAACACTACAGAGTGAAAAATAATCGAGAAAAAAAAGGGATCTGTATTTTAGTTTTTCGCCACCGACTTTTTAATGAAACGAAATTAAAGAAATTTTATTCTTTGCAGTGTTTTTTTTTGGAAGTACGTTTTGACAATTCGACTACAATCATTCATCTGTTATGTGTGTTGTTGAACAGGTGATTTTTTTGGACAAACGAAGCATTGTATTAGAAATTTCTTCAAAATTTTTGAAATGTGATAGAAAGTGTGTTACGCAATTGGGTTGCTAGGTTCGAATACAAGGTCGGGCAAAATTTGAGCTAATGGGGTTTTCCGTCAGGGATATCATAGTAGCAGCCAGGAGTCTGGATTTGTCCCCGATTGATAGCAATAGGCTCCTCTATAACATGGGAAAATAAGCATAAGCATAATCAGCCTATAAAATTCTTACTGCTGAGACACAGGCCTCCTCTGGGCGTCGGTAGGTACTACGGTACCTGGTACACCTCTGCCTAACCCTTCGGGGATTTCAGGCGCGATGTGATGTGAAGTTAGAGAATATTTTAGTTTAGCTGGGTGAGTCTCATATCATATAAAGTTATTTGTTATATTTTCAATTCAATAACTTTCACAAGATGTAATAAACGCGAGATATTACAACTGTTGTTTACATATAACATTTATATACTCTAAAACTCATTTCGTATTAAATTATTTGGTTTAAAATATACCATCACTATGGTTAACATCCCGATTCAGAGCAATCCGACTCGGATAGGTTGGGTTAGAAACGTCATCCCCACTATTTATGGTGAACGATTTGGGTTAGGTTAGATTAGAACAGTGACAATGAACGCGCGAAGGCGAGCGAGCGAAGCGAGCTAGCCGCGGTAGCGTCCGCCGAGCGCCAGATCCCTTCTTTTGTGGTGCTATCTTGTTAGGCGGTATTCAGTATACTTTGTAGGTATATCTACTCAGGTTACTAACCATGATAGAAAAAAACTATTAAATTGATTATTATACAAAAACGCGTTTTTATCATTTTGGACTAAATAAATGTTATGTCTATTGAGTGTTATATCTAACGATTTAATATTCAATGTAACTTTTGCTCATTGAAATTTGTTATTTTAAAAATATGTTAAATATTTATAATATTAACTGATCATTATATAGTAACAAATTAATTTATTCAATTGTCTAGTAAAAAATTGAGATTTTGTAGTTACTTATATCATAAATTACTTACCACGTTTAGCCAGTTGGCAGTTTGTACATTCTATTATCATCGCATGATAGTTCATGCAGAATGACTATGTTGTTTTATTATAGGTACGTAGGTACATCAACATATCGACGCCGGATGTAGCTGAGAACCAACGCTGTGGTTCTGTTTGGTGCATTTATATTATTGTTCGAAAATTTATTCTTGGCGTTTCGACCATTATTGGACTAAAGTTGTCCCAACGCTGAACAACTTCTTCCATGAGGCCGGCATGACAAAATGATCAACTATCCCATACAAAACTTCAATATCTACTCGACTTACATGTATGGGACGGCTGATTATTTGTCCGCGATTGCGATGTTGCAGCTTTATGCATTTTTTGTCGTGTCTGGCGGGACTAAAATAATGTATTTTCATTTCTATAATTATGCCTAATATGTATCTACTGCCTATATTTATTTAGTAACTAGCTAGCTGACGAGACGAACTTTGTTCCGCCTCAGAAAATTATCTTAATTTTTATTCGTGAAATTTTCCCATGTTTTAATAGTTATTCTACTATACGGGGCGGAGACAAATCGAACATAAACAAAGATCATATAAATCGGTCCAGCTGTAATTGAGTTAACAATGGTGTAACTACAGGGTAGTTTTTTTTATTTATGTAGTAAATGAAAGTTTACCAACAGCTTACGTATACAACATTTCATATTAGGTATAGGTACATATAATTATGACTTACACGAACGCCACACTAAATTTCATGATATTCAGCGATCTTAAAGTAATAAAAATACTTACCTAAGCACCCAAGTAGGTACCTCCTCACATCTTGATGAATGACAAATAAAAACACCTTAAGTGTGGCGCCGTTTTTATTCAGATTTATTTATTTATTAAAAAAGCATGTTAAAAAAGAAAAAAACTAATTAAAACTGAAGTTTCTGAACACATTTGAACTTGACTTTTATTTTTTAATTTCCTTTTGATTCGAAGGCAGCGCCTAATTGCTGAGCGTTCATTGTACGTCTTCCACAGCCACAACTTTTATGATTAAATCCTAATTAATTATTATTTGAAGGAGAAAAAAAAATCTGCGTACTGCTTGGAAAGTTTTCGTGTTGAAGGTGCTCATTATCTTTGTAGCTATAAGCCTACGTTTTAACCACGACGCAACACTTAAGTATTAGATAAGATTTGTAGGAAGTTGACTTTGTTTTGACGGATCTTAGCACAGAAATAAGTAATAGGAATGAAATGTGTGATGTGTGTGTGAATGTGCTTAGTATTCTCAAGCGGCATGTTTGCCCAGTATTCTGTACCACTATTCTGTAACCATCTCACCGGGAAAACTTAGGTGAAGTGAGGTTGGAGTGAGCTGTCAGTGCCACTGATGCTAGAGGGATTGCCCAAGACAGGGCGACCCTGACAGCTCACTCTATTCAAGTTTTCACGGTGAAATTTATACAGAATCGACATGCAGATGAATGAACGTAATTGAAGCAAGAGAGGCCTCATGAGCCTACCTAAATCATTCCAATTTTAACCTAATATCAATAACACCAAAGTCACATTTCGCACTTTCATGATTTACTACTTACGACGAAATATAAGAAATCTCGAAATCACTTTTGATAGTTTTCATAAGCTCAAAATCATTCAATCATCTTAACTTATTTATTATTATAGAAGGGTATATCAATTGTCGGTAGGTAACTCATCATAAACTATGTTGGAGCCGGTTTCCAGTTTCTGGGTAGCACGGTGCCCCTTGGTAAGATTGGTTGTCTGACTTTCTGACAAGCGGATTAAGTTAAAGTGATAAATGTTTTATATTAAACACTAATTAATTTACATTTATATTATTTATGTATTATTTGATCTATTATATATTCTGTATCTGTCCGTGACATCACAGTGGGCCCTATCAGAATACCAGCGCTGTGACACTTATTTTTAAGTGTCGCAGCATTATGCTGAGATAGGGGCCTTTTAGTCTCGTACGGGACTTTGTTTTTAGTGAAAATTTACTTATGTTTTATTTTTGTGTTATTAATTTTTATGTTTTTATGAGTGTGTTTAGTTCAGTTTGTGATACTGCGTATCACACAACATACTGCATAATGTGTATTCCTGTGCGAGTCCTAATAAATAGTTTCTCTTTCTTTCTTTCTGGTTTCTGGATATCCGCAGCGGCTGACAAAAATCTACTTATGCCAGCCGGGAGTCGACCATCGGCTGAGCGTGCTTTCCGAGGCACGGATTGGTCTTGTAATGTAATGGATGGTCACCTATCCACGGACCGACCTCAGCAAGCGTTGATTAACCTTGAAGATCGACCCAAGCGGCTTTTACTATTTAACCACGAGTACCTATATAATTCAAACAAATAAATTTGCAATAAAATATAGTAAGTTTGTCAGTGGCAGCCCGGAGTCTGGATTTGTGCCCGATTGATGGCAATAGGCGCCCCCTAGTCTATGAAACTTAAGCATAACTGGCGAAATGTAGGTGTACTATAGATACACCTCTGCCTAACCCTTCTTGGATTACAGGCGTGATGTTATGTATGTATGTGTTTGTAAAAAATAGTTTTTCTATACTCATTTATATTTTCTTCTAATGCAAAAAGATTTAAAAATACATTTCTCATCAGGAATAACTTACAAGTAACTGACGTAACTCAAGTCCTTTTGTGAAATGGTTTCACAAGTTTACTTTGAACTGAGTTTTTCATACAAATTGAAGTTTTGTATGTTTTTAATCTTATCAGCTTGTCGATGGCAATATAAATTGTATTAGATCTGATGTTAACTATGACTGAAGCATTCTCTAAAGAACTAACATATGGCTACGTGCGTCTGCTACGATCGTAGCACTACTATGCTACGCTTTCGTAGCAATCAATGTGTCCGTCTTCTGTGCTTAGGAATTAAAATATGGGTGTGTGTGTGATAATAAAAACAAATGACCAATAACATCGTATTATACCAGAAAAAATATTATCATTTTAATAGAATGCGGACCATATATGTATTACTGAACGTGTACCTCCGTCGTAGTAAAATATTTCAATCATAACCAGTGGAATTTATAACCCTTTCTCTTCCTTCGCCGTAGTAGGGAAAATATAATAATAATTTAACAGTGTTCCACTAGTTCCTCGCTTCCGTTCAATGGAATCGGAACTGAAATTAAATCTGTTCCAAAAATATCCAGCGAATAGGTTCGTTTGTCGCTTCTCTATGGCTAGCAATTTGAAAATGGAACGCGATACTCATTTCAATTGGTCGAAAATTTAGGGTTTCGTGAGTGTGGCGTTGAAGCATGGGCAGGCTCGACTCGAATTTTACATAGTTGGAAAAAGCATAAATATGAAAAAGTTTTGCAGCATTTTAGTGAAGTAGGTACTTAATCCGAATGAGTACTACCTTAAAAATAAACTTTGTACCGCCTGAACTGAGCAAATTATTAGGCATTTTTATAGTATAGGTACACATCTGCCTAACCCTTCTGGGATTGTAGGCGTGATGTTATTCATGTATGTTATAAGAGCAGTGGTGACCCTGTCGTATCAGCACCGACTTATGAGTTGTAGGTCGTGAGTTCAAACAAAGTGTATTTAATTTCATTAACACTGCTCTCAAAAGAAGGAAAACACCGTGAGGAAACCGGCATGTGACATCCATCAACCCGAACTGGGCCTGAGTGGTGAATTAGCCATCCCCCTCAAGGAGGCGGCCGGTGTCCCAGTAGTAGGAACGTTATAGGCTGATTATGTATTTTTTTTTTTTTTTCTAGTTTATTTCAAAATGGGATTGCATAGTTTACAAATGTTCCATATATGTGTATTTTTTTAGTTTTAACTACATAATAAAAACGGGTGAAGTTCTGTTCTCCTAGATAGGCTAGAATTTAGCCTGTGTTAAGGAGAGACAGTGCTGCCGGTCCCCTGATTGGTGGATTATTTTAAAAATATTGTTGTTGGAAATTTTTTTTGGTTTAACACTGTTTGGTTTGGTAACAATTTATAGTTGGAAACAGTATCAGGATATAAGTGTATTTACAGTACAATAATTAGGTAGGTTTCATTTCATCCACTTATGTTAACATCAATTTACAGGAACAATGCAAACGTGCTAAAAGACAATAAATTCACGTAAATTAAAATCAATATCAAAATCAAAATAGAAATAAAAACCAAATTAAAATCAAGAACAATATGAAGTCCAAATTTAAAATTACATTATATTTTATTATTATTTATAATTATAGTATGTGTGTGTGCTTCTGTTTATTTGTATTGTGTATATGTGTACATGTGAGTGTGTCGTGAGTATTTGTGTGTGTTAACATGATAACTTAGGGAGGAATAATTCAGTGTCATCATAGTTGCGGTCCGAAAGGAGTATCCGTACAGTTTTTTACAATTGTAGAATGGAAGTTTAAAGATTGGGCATTTGGCATATTTTTAATAGAGAGATGGAGCAAGTTATGAAGATAATCGTTTTATTAATCATCATCATATACATATATGACGGAGGAGGACCTTCCGCATCATCATTACCACTCATCGTTGATTCCCCCCAACTGCAGGCGTCCGTATATGGGTAGTGTTGGATGACGAAAAACAGATTCGTATGCTCAATCAGACTATAATTACAATCGAACAGTAACAAGACCAAAGATAGGTAGGCGTATTTAGTTCATTCGTTACGTAACGCAGAACGCTCGATGGTCTGGTGGTGTCCGCGCGCGCCGTCCGCCAACAGAACAAGTGAAGTCTAGCATCGATTCATGGCGTGTGTTACAACATCGAACGCCACCAGATGGCGATGGCGATGGCGCTGGCGTTACGGATTAGATTGCAACTTTTTTTTTGTCATTTATCATTTCCTTAACACAGTGCCGTGGGATGTTCGAAAGAGATACCGCGGCCCTGGCACAGGCAACTGAAGGAACACGGGTGTGTTTTAGTACGTAAAAGTCTGCCACGCTGTAATGCTCCAACCAGACCGGCAGAAGTCATTTGATGATTTCCCACCCAAAAAAAAAACATGCACCCATAACCTAGTACATACTCTACTGTATACCTATCTTAAAATTTCTCTTCCTGTATACAGGGCTATTCAGCGGACCGTCTCGAACCTAAAATCTGCTTGCTTAGCTTTTTTCAAACTTTGTTGGGGTCAGCGTCCAGTCTAACCGGATGCAGCTGACTACCAATATTATATGGAACGACGGCCTATCTGACCTCCAATACCCAGTTACTGGGTAACACGATGCCTCTTGGGTAAGAATGGTTGTCAGACTTGGGTTTCTAACTAACCGTTACGACTATCAAAGATCTACGAATGACAGCCATTGGTACCGGCTGTCATTCATTCAGCTTAACGTGCTTTCAAAGTCAAAGTCAAAGCATATATGTCAAATAAGCACTTTTGAACGTCATTAAAATATCATTAATTATAGTCGCCCCTTCCAAAAAATAGTTTCGTATGGGCAATAAACATCACTGTTACTCTTTTAAAATGTTTTTCAATATTTTGTATGCATCTAAATTATGTGTGAAGACTATGCACCTAGAATCAAATTGTTATACCGAAATAAGTAACAAGAATTTAAAATGAAGCAATGACATAAAAGTTAAATCCCACCAAAAACATTCTGTAAAAAACTAGCCAAGTCTCGATGGAGCTGCTTGTTTATCTCTAAAAAGTAATGAAATCTAGACAAAGTAGTGCCAAGTCTAAGGTTCCTTACTGCGATTTCTTTATTATTATAGTTAATGTTGTGTGACTTGGCCGTTGAACATTCTATGATTAGAAGCTCATCTGCACTGGAAATATGTTTTTGGTGGGATTTCACTTCTTTTTGTAGAAACGTGGGCAAAGCAGAAGGGGAGGCATTCGCCCAGCAGTGGGACGCTATAGGCTAGATTAAATTAGAAGATGTTTCCCACTACGCTGGGTTTTTGCAATGACAGTCGATTTTTTTATGTAATAGTAGAAGGGGGCATTACCATATCTCTAATACAGCTAAGAACAGCTGAGGGTTCTTCATCAAATAATTCAGACCTTCGATTTTTGACATCAAATGAAGCGGCCCACCAAGTTGAATATTTTTAGTAAAGGCGGTATGTCGATCTCTAATAGTTTGGTTGGGCTCTTGTGTTTTCTATTCAGGGTCACCAGGTACTCCAGATCTTCGATTATCCTAGTTTTTATAGTTTTCCCTTTATGTGGCCATTAAACCCTAACTCTGTACCAATTTTCAGCTGTCTGAGTTTATAAATAAAATAAAATAAAATAATCTTTATTTCGGATAAGCAACATCCATACGGGTTAGTAAACAAAAGGATAAATTATACCTATGTTAGTAAACTTAAAATCTATTTATTGACTAGTGATGTTGTTCGAGATACATCGTCGAACAACATCACCTAACAAAGGAGAATCATACCTCTCCGCTATTGTCTTCAGGATGGAGTTGGAGCTCTCCCGCACTCCGCAGAGCAAAGATGCAGATTTATGTCTGACGATGGCGTGGAAGCCATCGACGTGTGCTTGTGCACACATACCTGATCCACTGCAGAAACGGGGCAGCCCCATCAGCATCCTGAACCCATTATTATACTGGACCCGTAGGGCGCTGATAGCCCGCCGAGAATAGTTGGTCCACAGGCTGCACTTGTAAAACATTTGGCAATAGGCTTTGAAAAGCGTTATTTTAACTGCCTTGCTATAACGTGCAAACCTGCGAGCCAACATATTACATCGGACTGCCTGATCATCAAGGTCGTCGATTACATAATGTCCCAAGTACTTGAACTGGTACACTCGCAATATGTCATTCCCATTAAGTTTAATCGGGGGCACATACTCAGGACATTTAGCACCGCCAGCCTTAAAGACCAAGACCTCACTTTTCTTGACGTTATATACTAGGCCATGTTCACGAGCATAGCCCTCGCAACAACTAAGCAGCTCCCTAAGCGCCCTAACCGTAGGGCTCAGCAGCACCATATCGTCAGCGTAGCTGATGTTGTTGACACTAACGTCATCAATGCGACATCCGATTTTTTTGCTGCTGAGCTCAACGATCAGATCGTTAACATACAGGTTAAAAAGTTTTGGTGACGTTATCCCTCCTTTTCTTACCCCGCACTCTAGCCCGTACGACCCCGACAGCCCATCGGCCCATCTCACACTGTTCGTCTGGTTGTAATACCAATACTGGAAGATACGCAACAGCTCGGCTGGCACTTTTCTCTCCCGCAGCTTTTTCCACAAAACCTCGTAAGATACAAGGTCAAAAGCACGGGAGAGATCTAAAAAGCAAGCATACACTGGTGTTCGACGTTTTGTGTAGTATTGCACCGTATGTTTGAGGCCAAGTATTGCACTTTCCGTGCCAAGATTATTACGAAATCCAAACTGAGCGTCGTGTAATTTTAACAGGCTATCCAACCGTGCGTCCAGCTGACTGTCGAATACCTTTGCGATAATAGTAGCCAGGGAGATAGGTCGATAATTACACTTATCAGCAACGTCACCCGTTTTATTCTTAACAATAGGCACGACAATAGTTCGCATGAGATCACAGGGAAGGTGCGAGTGACACATACATAGCGAGTAAAACATAGCGAGCACTCTAGCTATGTGAGGACCGGCATGCTGCAAGTGCTCAATGCTTAAACCATCGTGACCCGGGGACTTCCCTCTCGTCATTTTCTTAATGGTGCTTGACACCTGCTTGGCCGAAAAACGAACCAGATCAGAATCACGACAGCTTCCGTCATCAAGCACTCGCAACGATGAGGCCAGCCGTGACTCCACTGGTTTATGGGAAGTACTAGTTCTAATCTGATGATCATGAGTGAGTGAGTGAGTGTCATCAATGCGAAACTTTGCTTTCGCTTAACTTCGGACCTAAATGACCTACAGACTTGAAATTTTGGATTTTAAGTATATAGGATGACAAAAATTCTGCGTTCTGGTCTTATCCAGGCGTTCTCAAATAGGGGCCAAAATGCGGCGAAATGGTTCCAGTAAAGGATGGTACGGCAGTGTTTGCTTCGCGCTCGACTTGGCGGCGGTTCACTGCCGTGCCCCCCGATATGTGAAACATACAAGGTGCTAAATGTAAAAGTATACGACATAACACAACATCACGCCTTGTTTCCCCGAAGGGTTGGGCAGAGGTGTACCTATAGTAAACCCACATTTCGCCAGTTATGTTTAAGTCCCCAGTAATAGGGGGCGAGTCTATTGCCAACAAAAAAGTATACGATTTTCCGAACATTTTAACAGGATTTCTTTCTCGGGGAGCACGTAGAGCACAGAGTAGTCTCGATATGTAATGGATGGTCACCCATCTGGATGGTGATCTGCTTACCGCAGTCGGTTCCTGGGAACCGACTGCGGTAAGCATAACTTGACCTTCGAAAGACCTGTACGGCCTCCTTGAATATATTCTTCGAAAACGGCCATTTTAAGCTTTACAATATCCGGAACCCTACTCGTGTTATTTAAATTTCAAACTCAAATTCAAATCATTTATTACAAAAAAAACAATTAGCGGCACTATTGAATTGTCAATATCGGTCGGTCAGAAAATTGAAGCTAGATGCCCATTCTAAGTCGAAGTAGGTACCAATGGAAAAGAACGGACAAGAAACTTGACGGACACTTTTTTAAATCAAATTATGGTTACAATATATTGGTTACATCATTCAAGTTGAAGTTACGCATGTGAGAACGATGCAGAAAGTTAATAGCATCCGTAATATAATGACGAAAACAATTCAAAATTAAATTTAATTAAAATACGCCGCGGCAGCTAAGAGACGACCAGTCCCTACTGACGGCGGCAGCGCCCGTTCACGAACATGACGCATGGATTAGCACCATTCAACTCAAACATTTTGAAGGGAGCTAAATGATCCACCACACGCGCCACCATCAGTGAAACATTAGAGTGAGTATGACATACGCTCAGCCGCCAGGGCACTTTCAAGTCAATGAAAGATGTGCTTTGTTTGTTTGTTTGGCATCTCGCAGGTCAACCTATGCGGTTGTCGTCTGCTTAAGCGGACTTGAGAAAGATGTGCCCAGTAAATGGTGGCTTTATAGTGTGTACATAGTACTCACATATGGGTTAAGCAATTATACGGTACCAAAAGATTAAATATTTATAATGCAAAGATATTTTTTTTTATCTTCAGCAGCTCCAACAGTATTTTCAAATGCTAATCAATTACTTGATGCGTCCTTGCGGAGCAGCACCATCGATTTATCGGCCTCGCAGTTTGGTCTTCACGCCGTATATGCAGCAATGCTTGTTTGATTCGGCAGTCTCCTTTGTTCTTCAGCCCACCATGTCAAGTACGTTTCCCATCAACACAAATGTGTTTTCGTCGTTACGTCGTGTTTGTGAACGGGTGCCTCTTATTCGCTATGGCTTATTTTTTTTATTGTTTACTATGGACGCTTTTAACGTCCACGTCTTTCAACACCGTTCTTGCATGTACGATTTCAACATGAATTATTTACTAATACTTTGGTTTAAACCAGTGTCAATGAAGTTTCTTGCCCGCTCTTCTGCATAGCCCAACTATGGTTTGGAATGGGTAACTAGCTTCATCTTTCTGACTGACCGACGCACTGACAATTCAAAAGTGCCTGTAACTGGTTTATCTGAAACTAGCTGCCCGTGACGTCATCTGCGATCCAAGATCAAAAGTAGCCTATGTCCTTACCCAATGCATGGTATATCTCTGTGCGAAATTTCATCCAAATCCATTCAGCCGTTTAGGCGTGAAAGCGTAACAAACAATAAAACTTACTTTCGCATTTATGGTGTTATAAACAAGGATGAATGTTTTGAGGTTGAGTTCAGTAAAATAATGATGTTTGGCTTGTTTATTAACAATTTATTCATGGTCCACGAAAGCCAGTGCATCAAAAAACTAGTTTCTACCTAAATAGAGATCACGGCCAATGTGTTTGTTTCGGCATTTCTTCTCAGGGACAGTCAGATAAGAAATGTCTGCTCTAGCTGATCTAGATGTAAGTGTAAACTGTAAGTAAGTTTTTATTAACTTTTTATTAAGGCGAAATCTTGATCTCGAAAATCTCTAAATTTCGCCTGATTGCCGGGCGAGAGCCGGAATGGCCAATACCAACACCAGACTTAGCACACGAGAATTCGAGTAGCCTGCAATCTGGACTCGAGATTACTTTCCCTAATCTCGTCTGTGGAGTTGCGCTATCTAATTTAACGTGACCTCGAATAATATGATAATATGATTAATTTAGGTAAATAAAGGTTTTGTAGACTAACATGGTGCTGGTACAACGAATTGTTGGGTGAAGAGCTTCAGTTATGGCTTAATCAATTAGTTATCGCTATTGAGGAGTGACAGTTTAGACTCCCAATTTGATTATCACAATAATCATAATAATCATGTTACTATTTATGCTTTGGAGCTTATGATATATAACAAAACAGAAAAGCAAAACTCTGAGTGCTGTTCTGGTGAGTCGAGCGAGTACTTGTGCGTGTGCGTGTGTGTTTGTGTGTGTGCTATAGTTAGTTTCAAGCTTAATGAAGGACTTACTTTGTCGCTGCTTATGGTAAAAAACTCCTTATCTTTCCTTGACTTTCATCATTATCTATAACCGAGGAATAGCGGGCCCGCACGGTAATATGGAAACCCCTTCTCCGTCACAGAATAATAAACCGAGACGTTCGGAACTAGCCGGATCGCGCACCAGTCGCTTGCGAAACAAGTAGTTATGCACATAACTGCAAGTCCAAAAACGAATCACTGGCAGTTCACCTTATAAGAAGAATGTGGAAGAAGTTAAGACGCATAAACCAGCTTTTAAGAAGAAGAAAAAGACAAAGAGGAAACCGGACAAGGGCGAGTTGAACTCGCGTGGAGGGGGTTCCGTATGATGACTATGTTACCCGCCAAAAACACATGTAAAGTAGGTTGCCAAGACTTGCATAAAGCTTTCACTGTTAAAAAGTTATCAGATCTAATGTAGAGCCTAGCCCCTTACTCTACAAGGCTTAACTCTACAAACCTTACTTCTTGGTCAAAATGTACGGCTTGGCCGTTTCGTGGCCGTCGCACAGACACTCCTATGGGCCTATGGTAAGAGATTAAGTCACTGGTCTTTAATGTCGTGTCAAGCAATAGTTCAATGAAACGGGCGTGCCAAACATTTTGACCAAGGTGTAAGGTTTGTAGAGTTAGACCTTGTAGAGTTAGGGGCTTGGCTCTTGTGCTACCATAGCCCATCGCTCCACACAGCCACATCGTTGGGGCTTATTTGGCAGAGAGGTGTGTCACCTACAGGGGACGCGACTGCGGGGGCCGGTGCGAAATGTCGTGCGATGTTCCACAGGGCTTGGTTGTGGGCCCTCTCCTGTGAAACATCGGTTACGACTGGGTGCTGAGGGGTGAGCTCCAACCGGGAGTGGTCCTGACGTTTTACGCGGATGACACGCTGGTCACGGCCCGGGGTAGCTCGCACAGGGAGGCAGCGTTGCTGGCGACGGCTGCGGTCTCACAAGTGTTGTGCAACATACGGGTCCTCTATTTCTTTTTTTAAGCGATGATATTTTACTGATATTAGACATACATGTTTAAATCGTAACCCTTACTTTTAGCATAGTCGTGTAAAAAATGGTGTTTCTTGAACGCCAACACTTACTTTCTTCATAGCAAACGAAAAATAGTTTCTGCTCCGTTGTTTCTGTAACTGCTAATCTAACTTACATAAGAAATGGAAATAGGTATACGTATTATCCGTAAGCAACACACAATTTCACCTCCCCTGTATTCATATCTGTAATTTGTGTTGTGTACTTATCATAATCAGCCTATAATGTACCCATTGCTTTGAGACGGGTTTCCTCTCTTCGAGACGGAGCGAATCCTTATATCCAAATCACAACTATCACGCTCTGTCAGTATTTTTTTAGTTTGTTAATTATGGATATTTTTTTGTATTTAGTTTTAAAATGAACATATGAAAAGGCTGTAACACAGAAAATTTGACTTTGAAAAACTGTTTTCCCTGACTCCTTCATAGCTTATTTACCAACAATAAACCGTTCCAAGAAAGTATTTTTATTATCTCAGAATCCACGATATAAGCATCCGTTTTAAAAGTAGGCATTAAAATAGCTGTATATTTTGACTATACACTGGGGCTAATTAAAGTCCAATTACAATGAATTAGTTTATTAAAAAGTATCGTGCGTACAGTAAGTGAGTGGTCGGTAGACTGACATGACAAATGAAAAAAAAGTGTTCTAACAATTAAACGCCTACTAAAATAATTATATTACTTGGACCTATCGACGTTTGAATGCTATGTGCTAACCGCGATGCGCTTCGCCGCAACATATTCCCGGCCGTTGAAAACTTGTTTTTCAACCCTTCAGTTCTGCAGCAGTTGGCAGCGGGCAGAGACGGGTAAAGGGGCGTCGCACGCAGCCTCGTGAAGTTTTGATCTCTGCAACTCTTGAAACTCCATCAGGTCCTGGAAATAGCTGAAGAACTCGTCCTAGACGCCAGCTTAGTGGGGGGCTATTGTCATCAGCTAGGAGCACCATGTCACCTATGTTGAGCTGAGAGTTGCCTTTACGCCATTTTGTCCTTTGTTGAAGCTCTGACAAGTATTCCTTCTGCCATCTTTGCCAGAAGTGACGCCTTATTTGTTCAAGTCGTTTATATTTATCTCTTTGGTTGATATCATTATCTTCCAGGGCTGGTGCAGGTAGTGCCGTTAACGGTCGACCAATGATGAAGTGCCCTGGGGATAAGGAGAGTAGGTCGTTAGGAGAGGGTGATAGGGGGCACAAGGGACGGCTATTGAGTATCGCCTCCACTTGCGCAAACAAAGTTGTAATTTCCTCAAATGTTAAATGACTATTGCCAATAACTCGTTTGATATGAAATTTTGCTGACTTGACGCCGGCTTCCCAGAGGCCGCCGAAGTGAGGAGCGTAAGCCGGTATGAATTTAAAGTGAATTCCTTGTTGACCAGCAAAATCAGCTACAAGTTCATCGCCTACTACCTATCTCATTTGCGGCGGCGGTAAAGTTACGGCTATTATCACTAAATATTTCAATCGGTTTTCCTCTACGCGCAATAAAACGCCTGAGAGTCATTACAAATGCATCCTTGGTCAAGTCACTAACTGTCTCTAGATGAATGCATTTATAACGTAAACACACAAAAATACACATATAACATTTAATAACCCGACTTCCACGTCCTTTGCGATTCAAAATAAAGAATGGGCCAGCGAAGTCTAAACCGACGGACAAAAATGGGAAATCCGGGTTCACACGCTGAGCTTGTAAGTTACCCATTTTTGGGCATAACGTTTTGCCACTTATTCGACGGCAGCGCACGCATTTGTTGACTGTGCGTCTAGCTAGATGCTTGCCATTAACAGGCCAGACTGTTTGCCTAATTGTTGCTAGCAACAAATTCGGACCTGCATGTAGGTTCACAACGTGCTCATTCGTAAAGTATAGTTGTGTTATTCTATGAGAAGCGTGCATTAGTATTGGATGTCTTATTTCAAAGTTACATGTGGACGCATCTATGCGGCCACCAACGCGAATCAAGTTATTGGTATCTATAAACGGCGACAATGATAAAATTTTACTCCTGGCCGGTAGTTGTTTACCCTTTGTAAGCAATTCGTATTCGATAGAAAACGACTCACGCTGGGCTATAAAACACAGTGAGTGAAATGACTCCAATACCTCTTCTGTTGAAAATATGCCTACCCGTTTGTTATTGGGGTGCTTTATATTAAAGATAAACCTACGAACATATGCAACAACTTTCTGAAGTTTTTGATATGATGAAAACTTTTCAAAATTTATGAAATTATCCTGATCACTAATTATAGACGTGTGTGCTTTCATCACGCGAGGAACTGCTTGCCTGCCAAATGATCCTGAGCTTCGAATTTGGTGAGATCAATCCATTCTATGGTTAATGAAATTTAATTCTCAACAAGAAAGTACAAAGATCTCACGTAGCTTAGCTATTGTTTTAATTTATAGCAAATCATTTAAGGCTCCAACGAGCACCGATAACAAACTCGAAGGCAATGAACAACTTGCGTAAAGAGCCTAAAAGTGAGGAAAGCCTGGATCTGTTGTGATCAAGTTTCATTGTCCAGCTTAACTGTTTTTGTTAAGGCCAAAAGGCTAAATAAGCCAATCGAACTGAGTTTTGATTTACAGCTTTAATCTAATTGTGGTTGGGCCTAGCGGGTCAGCAGAGTCGTGAACTTGAGGTTTGGCGGTTCTTATTTCAAGAGACATTCTGGTGAAGGGTTTTTGTAGGATGTTATTAACTCAAAACAAAACGAACGCTGTCGATTTAGATTTCGTACTTATTATCTTGACCTAGACAGTAACCTATCATATGTTAACAATTGTAGCATTTATTCCCAGGAAATACGGCTAACAAATGATGCAAGTAGATGTAAACCTTCAACGAGGCGTTCTGGGGAGGAGAAGACATCCTAATTGGGATGATGACTAATACTAAAAATGTTCATAAAAATAATGTAATTTCAAAGAAGGCTAAGTAAAAATGAGATAATCGAAGAAATCAGTTATTATCGGTGTAAATTTGAAGAAGATACACGCTTTTAAAGTTTTAGAGGGGATTATTGCCGTTCTCGTCGCGCGGTACTGACAATGTACGGCGCTAGTATGAAGTTACATAGTCGTGACGTCACTTCTACGATAGTGCTGTCCTTGTCTAACAATTATATTAAAACGTTCATAACTTGGCAATTTTTTAAGCTTTTACACTTTTTGTAATATAGTTTGCGCTATTTGGAAACAAACAGTTTTTTGAGATTAAAAAAAAAATTGTCATCATCCCAATTGCCGCGTCAGAATTGTACCTTGTAAACGTGTGTTGTAACTTGAAATGGGCGGGAAGAGAGATTTTACTAGCTGATTCGTCACTTCATTAAAATGAAAGTATTGTTTCTACAAACTTGTATTTTGTTGCACCAAGCTTACATAAATTTGCTTCAGGTAGCCGGCCCGAGGGTAAAAAAAATGGTTATATAGCCGCACAAATAGTCGGTCCCAGTGTCAAGTGTTAAGTTCAAAAGTGCTGCAAAAACAGTGAGGGTGACGTGACGCGCTTTGTAGGAATACGCAAGGCAAGTTGTAGTGAGTTTATTTGAACATAATATGCCCTTTGGGATCGGTATTTGGTTGTGGTTTTAAATAAATATAGTAATGGAAATGTAAATTGTGACGCGAAGTCACTAATACCATTTATAATAAACTCAAATATGGGCTACAAATTAGCCAGACTCATGTATCAAATGGTGTTCGTGCCTTGTATGATACACAGTCTGAAAGTGTCGACACTCACTAAAGCCAACAGGTCAAGACTGTGAAAATATGAAAGAGTTATCATGAGATACCTTATTAACCGCGCTAAGAATAAACCAAGACAAAAGAAAATGCATGAAATTTTAAAAGGATAAGCCGTAACCAAACGCATCAAGAACCACTGGATGTGTTATCTCACACATGTCCACAGACGACGAAAATCACACCTGCTACATACTGCAACGCAGGACAAGGCCAAATCCAAATAAGTCGGCCGAACTATTTACAATTGGAATGACAACCTCAAACAGGACATGACTTACTTCGACAAGGAAATCAACTTCTGGATGGACACGGCTGTAGAACGAGATAAGATAAAAAAGGCTGCTAGCAAAATATACAAGAAATCGGAAACGGATAGTAGCGAGACCTCAGACGAAGATATTGGAACAACACAGCATAGCAGAGACCGGCGGCTGCGACGTCGTTAAAAGATGCCCTCCCATAGACAAATATTACCCGTCTCTCCACTAGTCCAATGCAAATTTTTGGGTGCATTACTCGATTGGCTCTCACTCTCCTTCCTATCCTAAGGGCACGTCCACCCTACCATTAAAGCGCCCCCGGTCTATTCCTTGATATGCAATGGTCTTTGTAGCACCATGAAGCATGAGGCTTCAAGGGCTAGTGCAAATCTTGGGGTTCATTCGATTAATCGAGTCTGGTCAAACCACGCTGGGGTCGGTGCATTTCATTCATTCATTCATTATGGAGGTCAGTCAGGCAGCTCGACTCGCAGAAGTCGACCAACATAGTTGGAAAATCGAGCCAGATTGACGTAATACATTTTAGAATCAAACCGTGTTGATGATGAACACGAAAGCCATAACCCAAAAGTGTGCCTACCCACATTTTTACGGATAGCGTTCATTAGAGATAGCGTTATTTCGGGTTGGAGTTATTCAGTGATACAAGCCTTGGTTTTCGGGTATTTTCTCGTAGCAAAATGTTTATGAAGACCACATAATCACCAAAAGTAAATTGATGGTCTTTGGTGTCAGCGGTCGCCGTTGTTATACTATGCCTCCGGTCAAGTTGAATACTTGGGGCATCTTTTAACCGCTGATCTCAAAGTATAAGCATAATCAGCCTATTATGTTCCCACTCCTGGGACACAGGCCTCCTCTCTGAAAGAGGGAGTGTGCCGTAATCCACCACGCGGGCCCAGTGTGGGTTGCTAGATCTCACTTGTCTTCGAATTTTTGGTTCTAAGACATGCCGGTTTCCTCACGATGTTTTCCTTCACCGTTTTGAGAGCAGTGGTGAAGCAATAATTTTCACAAAGTAAAGTGCCTGTCTGGGTTCGAACCTACGACCTACAACTCGTAAGTCGCGGCCGTTACCACTGGGCCACCACTGCTCCAAAGATCTCAATGACTTTGATGATATTGAATACCGCCCTTCGCATTCAATAAAACAATGGGTTCGGGTGTTGATGTGGCTTTTCCGCTTCTGTTGTGCATTAGTTATGTTTGCTGAAGCTTAATTAATGGCTTCTACGCTACAATGCGAAAAAGATGTGCCGGGTGCGGGACAGCCCCAACATTATACTGCGATGTATCGCGAGCAGACTGGACTGCTTGTGTGTATCGCATCGCTGCTACAAGCTTTCTACATCGATTTTGAGCTTGTAGCAACGGTTCTTATTCATATAAACGGCAGTGTTAGGTTAAGATTACTTACACAGTAGTTAAGAAATATTGTAACTAACATATTTGAGTCCATGTTACTTGCTAAATAAATATAAATAATCCCTTTCGTGTTATGTTGGCCTTTATTACTGTGTCATCATCATTATTTCAGCCGAAAGACGTCTACTGCTGGACATACGCTCCCCCAATCGTCGCTCCATATACCGGTTTTGTGCTTCTCGCATTCAGTGGATTTTTGCGGCCTTCACTAGGTCATCGGTCTATCTAGTGCTTCCAACGCTGAGCACAATAAGTGTGAGATGCAACATAAATGTCTTGCATCACACGTAGGAGAAGGAATTTGGTCAGTGATGCAATTTAAATTTCCCCTTTGGGGAGGGGGGACTTTCTCGGGTCAGCTGGTACATGCGATTGGGCACTATTTGTAGAACAATAAAGCCGACCTGAATCATTTACTACACATACTCGTATTTGTCTTTCCTTCGGCTCGTGCCTGTCGGCGAACTCCGTTCGACATCTTACCGCGCTGAATCAAGTTCGGGTCGGCTTGGCACAATTCGAGCTAAGCCGATGGCTAATTCGCAAACATGGATCTCCAGAAAGCCTTTTATACCGTTAAAGATTATATTGCGAACAAAAAGGCTAGAGTTTAACATGTCATGATTATTATATACACAACGACATGAATATTTACTTTGTAAAGTTAATATTATACTTTTTATTTTTTATTATTTTTTATATTAAAATATTTAATATAAATTATTTATGTGAAGATTTAGTGCTAAACTACATTTTATATTCTATTCTGCCGCTCAGCTATAATAATTCCGACTCAAACAAGTGTGTAGCATCCCTTATGTTTATGACATAAGGTTGGTTTTTGCGATGAAATAGGTTGAGGTGGTTAATAGATACATGCACGTTTTGTCTGTTAAGTTTAACTTCGTGTAAGAAGGCAAGCCTATTGCCATTAGTCGGAAAAAATAAAAACTCTGTGTACTCAGAATTTTCTAAGCGATAAACTCAATGATCTCCTGACATTTGTTTACCATGCCAAGCGACGGTTTTCAAGGGTAAAATAAAAAGCGGGTTATTTGTCGTCTAGTATAAATGTAAAAGCTTCGGGCTCATGAAAATAACAAATGTGTTTTTTTGTAATTCGCTGTGACAAACGCGATACTTTTACTACTGACGTGTCATTTTATATATTTCACTCATTCTAATGGATGCTACTTTTACTACGCGTGTATTTTTGTTTATAAAAATAAAAAAATTGAAGTAAATAATGTGTTTATGATCATAATAATCGTCACTAGTACCCCAATTCAGGTTCTTAATGGTTTTTGGTTAAGTCTTCTTCTTTTCGAGTGGATGGCAATATTTTATTATGTTAGATAAGTTGTGCCCACGCCAATCGAGGCATCAGTGGCTTTGTTTAGGTCCTCGGCAGTGCTGCACCCTATACCATAAAACTATACAAGTCTACAATTCTACAACATTGTTAAATTGTAGGATAATTTTCGTAACTCTGAATCAAAAATCAAAATCAAAAGTCATTTATTAAAATTAGGCTGAGAAACAGCACTTTTCGAACGTCTAAATTACATAAGACAGTCCCCCAAAACGCGCGCCCTTCACCACTTCATAGTGCTTTAGCTGCAATTATAAGGTTATCAAGGTAAAAAAAAAGGTTATCAAATATTATATAAGGATATCAAATAATAAATATAAATATAAGGTTATCAAATATTAAATTATCTGCCATATGTAAGCTAGCCACGCCAATATACCCAAAACAGAAACTAATAAAAATCAATGAAAAAACAACGTAACATAAATTACAAATATATGTGTGTTACAAATTACAATAATATGGGAGATGACTAATATTAGAAATGTTCGAATAAATAATGTAATTTCAAAGAAGGCATCTCCAAAATCGGTGGAAAAAGTGAAGAAGATACACGATTTAAACATCTTTGGAGGGGATTATTCCCGTGCTTGTCACACAGTACGGCCAATGTATGTATTTACCATTGACAAAACAAAATTGTTTAAAATTATACTATTTAAAAATGATTATACTACTAAAGAACATTTAGAGGATAAGTCTATAAAACCTATACAGACCTAATGTAAATGTATAATAATCACAATATATAAATATGACACTGACATGAAACCAATGTATTTGCACGCCCTATTATGACAGGATACGAGTATGCTGAAACAAAAAAGACTATAACATCTATTGTACCACATTTCTAGTAAATAAATATTTTTCATTGATTTGAGTTGATTAGTATGAAGTCACATAGTCGTGACATCACTTCTGCGACAGTGCTGTCTTTGTCAACAGTTATTTTAAAACGTTTATAACTTGGCAATTTTTTAATTTTTTAAACGTTTTAAAATATTGTTTGCACTATTAGCTAACAGATACTTTTTTGAGTTGAAAATAAAAAAAAATCATCATCTCTATTCTTTTGAATCTTTAAAAGCGTAATAAAAAGCATGAGTGCTATGTATATGTGGCGGCATCTACAACGCCACATGCGAACAACGCATCACAATGGCGTCACACAAATCCTGCATCGCGCAATCAGAGATTACCGCGCAACTTACTGACAACAATCATCGAGCAGTTGCCCACCAATATACGACATCCATCTGGCAGGAGGATCCTCCGTTTTCTGAGAGTATGAGTGAACTTTACACCCTGTTCCTCATATCTCTTCACTGGTGACCCCGACGTGATAAACGTCAGCGCCGGAGGGGAGTGATGTTGTTAGAATTTTAGACTTGTCACTAAAATTTACATATTTGTAAGGTTTTTCCGTTACGATTGTGTGGCTTAGTTTTGTGCTACACTTACTTGTAAAATTTACAAAGTAAATTGTAATTGCAAAGTTTTGTGGTATAGGGCCCAGCAGGGCTAACATGACACATGCGACAATTACTCACACTCGCGTTTTTACGTCACGTCTATAATTGTCTCTTTTCTCGTTTTCTGGCAGCACTGCCATACAAAATACTCGCCTCTAATATTTCAAACTTGATGGTTTCTCGACAAATCCTAATTTGGACAATTCAGCATGAGAAAATCACCGATTTTCACTAATTTAGTCATGCTCAATTTTGATGATGCGAGGAGTAGACAAAATTATGAAAAATCAAAATAACATAACAAATTCATAATTACTTATATACTTATTTTTGTCATCATTCTACTCGTATTATACAACATAATAACTACTACTTACATTGGAACGCAGCACTATTACACAGTTGAGCAGCACTTGTAGTAATAACCAGTATATTTGCCAATTAGGGTGATTACCGAAATCTAGGGAGTTATGGCTGTATGGCAATATATGTTGGGTCACCTCCGCTTTGTCGAATGGTGATGGTCGGTCCATTTGTCAATTGTGGTGATTACCTAGTAAGTATAGTAAGTGCCACTTATTTAAAATTTTATTTTAGCATGCCAAAGAAAACCATGGGGTTTACACCGGCATGGCGGCAATGAGACTAAAACCTCAGAGTTGAATTGGCGAGTCCGTGAGATGAACTGATTAATAACTAATAGGTCATCGAATCTGTATCGACCTATTATGGTTGTGCTTATAAAGGGAACATAACGTTTATGCATAGCAACTCGAGCCACAATCTAATAAATGCAATTCTGGTATCGCAATAAAAATAACAATAACAATAATCACTTAATAAATGGTGACGAACTGGCATGCGTTTGCATCCACTTCTCCAACACCACCGAGTCCCACCGCTCGGCAATGTTTGTTGCTAAACTCCTCCGAAACGGCTGGACCAATTTGTATAAAATTTTGTGTGCATATCGGGTTGGTCTGAGAATCGGCCAACACCTATTAAAAAAAAGAAGCAAAACGACGTTTGCGGGGCCAGCTAGTCTAAATATATAAAATTCTCGTGTCGAATTCAATGTTTGTTACCAAACTCCTCCGCAAAGTCAAAGCATTAATTTTATTTAAACCTAATTAATAACTTTTGAATTGTCAATGAGTCGGTCATTCAGAAAGAAGAAGATCGTTGCCCATTCCAATCCGCAGTAGTTTATTATGGTCCTGCCCATCCCCATTTGAGCCTGTCTGCCTTCTTGCCAACGTCCATATAACCCGTTTTCCACACGTTACTGTTCTAATTCTAGCTTAAAATTCTTTTTCCTTTTTTTTCCCCATAACTCTACTTATAAAGGGTCTATTTTGAGTTAATAAAGCTTTAGTACTAAAATGTGACGACCCTAATTATAAATAAGTTTATTACTTTGTGTTACATAATATCTAAATTTCTGCGTGAAAATGAGATTTAAAAAGTTATTTGAATTAATTGTGTTTGACCGTTCGGCTTAAAGGACAGTATAATTATGATAGACATTCATTAGAGATGACTTTTATTTAAGACTTATTAGAAGTTTTTACAATAAACTGAAAAGGAATGAAAATTAAAAATGACTGCTTATTAATCTAAATGTAATGCCTGAATATTATGTCACTTTGGATTATCAACTCTCGGCGCTAAGCTTAGCGTTGAAAATCCATCAGTGCACTACGTATTTAGTAAGATAAGTAGACATGAACATAGAGTCAGGAAAGTTAATTGTTGCTCATTTTGCCGTTTTTGTGTGTGTAGTGTGTGTATTTCATACAACTGTCAAAGAATGACAGTTTTGTTTGAAAATACTGACAATTTATGTTGGTAGTCATTGCTTAACAATGAATCCTTGACTTTACCACTCGATCCGGCCGTAACCATATCTAGTATGCGAAAAGGTTAGGCTTTGTAGACTTTCGTCTCAGTAAAGTGTTACGCAGGATGATGACATTTTGAACGTAAAAAGTATTTGTTTACAAATAGTGCAAACAATATAAAAAAAGTGTAAAAGCTTGAAAAATTGACAAGTTAAAAACGTTTGAAAATAACTTTTATACAAAGACAGTAGCATCATACAAGTGAAAGTAACTATGTAACTTCATACTACCGCTAAACATTGTCCGTACCGCGCGACAAGGACGCCCCTCCAAAAACTTTTAATGCGCGTAGCTTCTTTTATTTTTATTTTTTATAACCAACTTATATTAACAGTAAGCACCGCACATACAAGTTATCGGTCAGTACTAATAATTACACGTAAAACACAAAACTAGGTTAAATGACAGAATTAGAATGCATTAAACAAAATTAGAAAAAAATTAAATAAAAGTAGGTATTTAAATTAGATAAAATTAGACAAGATTAGATAAAATGAGCCAATATAAATTGAATAAAATTGAAACTAATTTATTAATAACAACATACAATTCAATTATTTACTCCAAGGAGATTGCACTGGCAGTGGCAATGGACTCAAGGTATCGAGTAGCTGTGTTCAGGAATCTCAGTTCAGGACTCACAAAGACATCTAAGCACTCGTCATACAGCAAAATGTTGCTAATATGGGTGAGGGCCAGGTAAAATGGACTAGTTTTAAGATTCATGGTTCTAGTTTGAGGAATTGAGAATAGAGGACGTTGGCGAGGGCGAAGTGTATGTCTAATGGGTGGTGGGATGTTAAAGGAGATGTGCTGAAGTAACGAATAATAATTAATCTTCATATTTCCATCAATTTTACAGGTTTTTTCGCTTATCTCATTTTACTATGACTTCTTTGGAATTATTATTGTTCGAACATTCCTAGTATTAGTCATCATTCCTATTAAAGTGCTTACTCGTATTCTACAGCTTGATTTGTCATTATTACTCTGGGGTTCTGTACCTTACCAAAACAAACCCGAAACATAAAACTTGACCTTGAGACTTTTGTAGTCCGATTAAATATTTTAATATCACCATTAACACTTACCATATTTAACTGAATATGCAATGGTTTGAAATTTAAAATACAGTAATACAGGGCTTTTATATTATATGTCGAGGTCTGTTCGCTCCTGATAAAGAGTTATTGGCCGTATAAGCGACGGCTTTTCTGGATTTTGCTTTTCATTTACACATGTGGACTGATGTTTGTTAAAAAATGTCTAAATAAGCACTCGATTTCCTGATGAAATTCTGCTGATATTCCTCCAACCGAAAGTTCATGTGCATCATTCAAAAAGGTTTTTTTTGGATCGTGAATTATACGAGTATTGTGAGAAAGTAGTTTGCGAAATTGTAACAGAAGCGGTTTTTAAGAAATAAAATTAAAATTTATTTTATTCGGGCAATTTTTGTCTATATTTTGTACCTTTTAACCTTCCTATTCATGATTCGTTTCTACTTATATTCCAGGGTGCTAAGTTTTTGGCGACAATTGGTATGTGGGATCGATGCAGGTATAGTATCCAGGGTTTTACTTTCGGAGATTTTGTACTGTGTTTTGTACTGAGCAGAAATTACGAAAGAGAAATAAACCAGGCTCTTCAAAGAACTATAGAGTGGCTAGAGACTAATAATTTAAAAGTGAACATTAATAAAACAAAATTTGTGCAATTACATATCTATCGATCCAAACCGCTGGCCCTAAACATATCTTATAAAGGAGTCGCCCTGGCAGAAAATGACTCTGTTAAGTATAACACTCAGTGCTTGAAAATAATAAAAATAAAACAGAAACGCAATCACATAAAATTCCTTGAATTTTAGAATTTTAATGGCACTAGTATTTTTTATTTTTTTATGTATGGCATCTTGTACTTGACCTTGAGAGGTCGTGACTACTTAACCGGACTATAAAGGCGCGTATACAGGCCCACTCTGTTTTTATAATGTCTGGCTGGCTGGCTTGCTAGGCGGCAACGGTCAATCCTCCCCACATAACTGTCGTGGTAGGATGTGACGTCATGGCGGCTGGCGAGCTGGCTGGTACTTTAGTGCCGACATCTTTGGCAGGCGTTACATTAGTTTCTGGGAATAAATTTAGATAAATTTTGCTCATGGGAAAATCATATAAATGACATTTTTGTTAAAATAAATAATTAATATACCCTTTGAGGCGTATTAGCTGCGACGTATCTAGAAATGCCGCAATAATTGATTTCCATGTCTATATAACCACCACTCTAAGGTATGGTATTATCCTGTGGGGTCGTTGTGTGGAGATTGACCAAGCATTCGTAATGCAAAAAAAGTGTCTAAGAGCTATATTTGGGTTGAAGCAAATAGAATCATGTCGTCCATTCTTTAGGAAATATAAAATACTAACTCTACCATGTATTTATATATTAGAATCCTGTATATTTTTAAACATAAGAGACTTTTTCAGGAAGCGTCAAGCTACTATGCTCCACGATCTATTTATACTAATAAGTTATTTTAACCGAGGATGAATCTAATAACATTTACAAGTAACAACAGTTATATTATGTGCATAAAGGTGTATAACAAAATACCAAATCCCATAAAACGTTACCATTTTCAAGATTTAAAATTAATTTGACGGGGTTTTTTATAGTGTACATGAGTTTTTGGATTATAAATTACAAGTTTTGTAAATTGCACGAATATTTAAAATGATTATTGTTATTTTATTATTGTGTGGCGAATCTCTCCCATTATTGACATGATTTTTATTGAAATGTATGATTATTATTTTTGCATTGTTATATTGATATCTATTAGAAATTTTAATATTTTGTAGCTAATCTCTCCCATTATTGACATGATTATTATTGAAATGTATGATTAATATTTTTGTATTGTTATATGGACATCTATTTAATTAAATAATAAAATTTTAATGGATTATCTGTTTAATGACAGCACGATTGTGACAAAAAAAATAATTTAAGTATATTTTTGAACTTTATTTTAAATTTGCACGCTGAAATTAATGGCAGAATAAGAGAACAATTTTGTACTTTTTACCAACCTTCTGTACCTTATTTATGGAAATAAATGATTTTGGCTTGATTTGATTTGATGACACTTCTAACTTAAATGCGTTGTATGTTTAATGTTCATCAAAAGATTTTCTTTTAGATTTGTAAGTTTGCTTTTGTCTGTTAGAAGTAAACATATATTTTTCCAAATATTTTGTAAACTCATATGCAAATCTTACTATTTCAGAGACTGAAATAAAAGCCCAGTAAATGAATGGTTTACTAATTGGGTTTATCTTATTAATTTTAATAATAATAATTTGGAAAATAATTCGAATAGCAGTAGATTATTAAGCCTTTTTAAATCGTTCAATTTGTTTAAAGTTATTACAGAACCGACTAGAGTAACTCCAACTTCTGCTTCTTGTATTGATAATGTCTTCTGAAATTTTGATCATTTGGAGAAAGCCATCGGAAATTATCTGCCGTCTGAACATAGTGGACAAACGACTAACTTATAGGTTTAAAACACCTTTACAAAAAGTGCAAATACAATTAAGACCACGACTGGAAGTTAAATAGATTCAATAGTGCCCTAAATAATAAGTTAAATGTTCTGGGCCATAATATGGACGATGCAAATAAATTGTATGAGGATTTCTTTTCATTAGTGCACACTAACTTCAATAAAACTTTAAAAAAAAAAGTGCCGTCATTTTATGTTTAGTGACTGGGCAACTAGAGTTATTGGGATAAGTAGGGAAAGTCTGTTCGAACTGTATGGTCTTAAGCCTGACATTAACACTGAAACTTACAATAAGTATGTTGCTATATATTTCAAAAAGTTCTGAAATACTTGCAAGGTAGCTTAAACGCTGTACATCAGCAACAAGATCAAATCAGCTGAAAATAAAATAAAAATAGTTTGTAAAGTTCCAAATTACGAAACTAGTAGGAAAAAAATACGAAACACTGAATTTACATTGGAGATTTCACTTGGTGCCATAAGCTCTAGATTTGAAAAGTCTCAATAGATTTTTTAAGAGCGATAGTTCAAGGCTGCTCGGTTGAATTTATTAAACATATAAAACCTATGATTACATATTTCAGTTTCGAATAAGAATTGCAGGTAGAACAAGTGTTTTTTTATAAAGTTAACACAAAACCATAATTGCAGAATTTAGAAATTAGAATTTATATATTTGAAGTTTGGATTATTCTTTCGTGTGCGTGTGGGTGTGTGTGTTTGCGTTTGTGTTTGTGTGTAATGGTGATGGTGTGTGTTGTATCGGTAAAGAATGTGTGTAATTGCTCTCGATGGAAGGAATTAGGGTGGGTTATTATTACAGAAAAGCAGGCGTTCGGTATCCAAGTAGTTATTTATAATTGGAAAGTTGGTATTTTCTGTGACCTCTCAAAAGCGTTTGACTGCGTTAACAGAAAGTGAACGTTAACGGGGCGACGTCCTCGGGGTCCTTAGTTAAGATGGGCGTGCCTCAAGGTTCAATTCTCGGCCCTTTCTTATTTCTAGCTTATATTAATGACCTTCCTTACATGATGGCTAACTTATCAGATATAATTTTATTCGCTGATGACACTTCTCTTATTTTTAAAATAGATAGAAAAGATACGGATGTCTTACATGTGAATGATAGTCTGGCTGTTCTTTCGAAATGGTTTGCAGCTAACAATCTTATACTCAATGCGAACAAAACTAAATGTCTTAAGTTCTCATCACCAAATGTACCCCAAGTGGGTTTAAATTTAAAACTTGATGGCAAGAAAGTAGATGCTATTACGGAAACTGTATTTCTAGGAATTACTTTAGATTCAAAATTGCAATGAGGCGCTCACATTAGAGCTATTTCAGGTAAATTAAGTTCAGCTGCAAATGCAGTAAGAAAAATAAGGCAGTTGACCGATATAGCCACAGCTAGGTTAGTATACTTTGCTTATTTCCACAGTATTATGTCTTATGGCGTTCTGCTGTGGGGATCAGCAGCTGAGGTAGATTCAATTTTCATTTTACAAAAGAGGGCAATCCGCGCGATCTACGAAATGGGTCCTCGCGAATCTCTTCGAAACAAATTCAAAGAAATTGATATAATAACTCTGCCTTTTCTTTATGTCTTAGAAAGTATTTTGTATGTTCGCAAAAACTTAGGACTTATTAAAATAAGAAGTGAATTCCATAATATAAATACACGTAGTAAAAATGAAATCGTCATACCAATTACAAATTTAGATTAACTAAAACAAGCAAATCATTTCTGATAAACAGTATCCGCTTTTATAACAAGTTGCCAAAGTCGGTTATAGAACTTAGCGATGGAAAGTTCAAAACCCACATCAAACGTGTCCTTATCAAAAAAGCGTACTATGAGATTAAAGACTACGTCGAAGACAAGAAAGTTTGGCAATAATTCCCTCTGCACATGTGGCTTCCCTGGTACCTCATAAATGGCATCACTATGTAAATTTCTAATAACTGCTCCCAAATAATGGTGTTTAATTTTTATTTTTTATTATAATATTGACTTTTACATAATTCTGACATAATATTTTCATTATTTGACATTATATACCTACAATTTTTAGTTAGTTTTTTATTTTACTTATTAGATTATTTTATATTTTGTAAATGTGAGAACGTCGTAGGCCTTGTGGATTGTAAATTTATAGACCATTGTCTATTTGTTTATCATATGGTACTTGTTGACAGGCCTACACTGTCCTCCCATACCTATTAACACTGTAATTAAAAAACATTGCAAAAGACAAATATTTTAAAAAGAGTAACCATGGAGTTTCTTGCCGGCTCTTCTCCATAGGAAATGACCAATTGGAACCTTGCACCTAGAATTTGACGTTTCATAAGTGCCCATGTAGGTTTATGTGAAATAAAATATTTTGATTTTGATTTTGGTGACAGATTTCTTGAGAGATGAGGTTGAAAGAGAGTAAAGTTTCAACTTCCTATTGATTTTATTATATAATTGTGGCCCTTGGAAGCAATGAAATCGTTTGGTGAAAGAGTATTTACATCTGAAGTGCTGACAAACTAAATCTAGTACTTCGCAACATTTATATAGTGTCGGGCGAAATGTGCTTACCTTTAACACGGCTCTTTGGGCCCTCTCCAATTTCAGCATTGTGGTCTTAGGAGCACCACCCCAGGTGGAAACACAGTATGATAGAAGTGATTGACGGAGGGCAAGGTAAACCTTTTTGACAATCCGTGCTTCTGCTACATGACGAAGAGTCTTAAAGACGAACATAAGTTTTCTAACCCTTGCTGTCAGTAGATATATGTGGGCTGAGAAGCTCAGGTTGTCATCAAGAGTCACCCCCAGATATTTGATTGTGGAGGTACGGTCAAGTTTAGTGCAAGAGCAAGCTGCGGTGCCTGGGCAGACGCTTGAGTAAGCGATTAGGGATAATGAGTTCGGCGGCTGTGTAGACTGGCGTTGGGTAAAGCAGATTATTTTTGTTTTATCCGTATTGAGGGTAAGTTGATTGTCGTTAAACCAATTTAAACCTTGATCTAGTCCTCTATGCGCTGAACCAAAAGCTTCATTCCAGGTATCTCCAGCAAAGGTAAGTGCAGTGTCTTCAGCAAAGGCCGAGATTTTTCCAGTTTGGAGAAGCAGATTACACAGCTGATTTACGTACACCAAGAAAAGTGTGGGACCCACCATACTTCCCTGAGGAACCCCAAAAGTAACATGACGTTTCCCAATCAGGTTGTCAATTTTTACGTACTGAGTCCTATTGCTTAGGAAGTCCGCAAAAATTTGGAGTGGGAAGCCACGTATTCCCAGGACCGCTAGTTTCAATACTAGGTTGGGAATAGAGACTGTGTCGAAAGCTTTTTTTAGATCTAAGAAAACCGTCAATACCTTCTTTTTTGCATCAATGTTTTTGACAATGTGACCCGTTAAATTTAATACGGCATCATTCGTCGAATTATTTCTTCGGAACCCAAATTGATCGGGAGATACTCGTAAAAGCTTTTTTCCTAATGGTATTTAATGAGTCTCTTGTTGATAATGCGTTCTAGGATTTTACATATTGAAGGTAGGACAGCAATGGGACGGATGTTATGTATAGGATGCACAATAGCTTTTTTTAAGTTCAAGAGGAATACACCGGTGCTGATGCAAAGATTAAATAAGTATATCAGGGGTAGACAAGATATTTTTTACCACGTTTAAGGAACTTAGTAGTGATACCGTCCCATCCAATAGCAGCGTCAGTTTTAAAGACATGAGCAACGCCTCAACCTCATTCTCATCAGTGTCAACCATCACAAACGAGTGTAGTGGCGCAGGTGTAGCCAAGGAGTCTTCCCAGATTTAATGAAATACAGTTAGGGTATACCACTTTTTAAATCGGGGGATAGCAAAGACCAACAATTAAAGACCAGCATCCGTTTTACCGGTTTTCAGCAAGGTGTTCGAAAAGGTAATGCTCAATCATTTTAACACCAATAAAATCTCACACGAATAGCAATATGGTTTCATTAAAGGTCGTTGTAAGACTGACGCCGGTGTCATTTTAGAAACACATTTACAGCATGCGAGGAGGCCCAAGATGACATAGGATTTTTTTGTGACCTCTGCAAGGTATTTGACTGCGTTAATCATGAAACCTTGTTCCTAAAACATTAGCAGTTTAGTAAATTCTTATTTAGATGATAGACAGCAAAAAGTTCAAAGAAATGGTGTCAATTCACTTGGTTTAAAAGTAAAAATGGGTGTTCCACAAGGCTCTATGTTAGGTATTTTCCTCTTTTTAGTATATTTTCATGAACCTCATTTATTAAAAAACCAACCGCCCTACTGCAGGTACAAAATTGGTTTACTGCTAATAATTTAGTTTCCAATTGGAAAACAAAAATGCATAAGGTTTGCTTTGCCGAATGTCAAAAGTAGTGATTGTGACATAGTATAGAATAAATAGAAACGAGAATTCGTTGATAAAACTGTTTTTTGAGGATTACGCTCGACTCAAGGCTGCCATGGGGTCCTCATTAAACATATTCTGTATGAAAAATCCGTTAATTTACCTATGTAGATATCATGTCTTACAGTATTTTATTATGGAGACGCGCTGCAGACATAGAGTCTATTTTTATGTGCAAAAAAGAGCCATCAGAGCAATATACGGCCTCCGCAGGCGCGATTCTTTAAGAGAATTAACATCATGACCGTACCTTGTCAATATTTATGGAAACATAATGTACGTAAGGAAAAATTTAAATATTTCAGTAAAAAAGGTGAAAGACACAACTATAGGACTAGAAATAGGGACCAATTAGTTCAACCAGGTTTCAGACTGGCTGAAGTAGATTCATCCTTCATGGGGTACTGTTTAAAATGTTACAATAAATACGTACTCCAAATGAATCAAACGCACACTATACAGTCAAGCATTATTATAAGTTGGGGGATTACATGGCTGATAAAAATGCTTGGCTCAACGCTGGTTTTGCTCCACAACGGCGCATAAATAAATAAATTAGCATCCGAAAATATTGTTGGAGCTTCTGAAGATTGTAAAAACTATCATATGCACTGTCTAAATTCAATCTTTTAATATTGTATAATTGCAAAGCACATGTGTGAGCACTATGTATTTCCTATAAAGCTACCATTACTGGGTACGTCTTTCATTGACTTGAATGTGCTCTGGCGGCTGAGAGTATGTCTCGCTGGTGGTGGCGAGTGTGTTGGATCATTAAGTTCCCTTAAAAATGCCTTTAAAATAGTTGAGCAGAATGATGCTGATCCATACGTCATGTTCGTGAACGGGCGCCGTCATCTCTTGGCTGCTACGGCTTATTTTAATTTCTGAATTGTTTTACAGTATTATTAACAATATTATTCAAAAGAGTGTCCGAATGGAGTTTCTTGCCCTTTCTTCTCCACAGGTACACTTAGGAATGGGCAACAAGCTTCATATTTCTGACTGTCTGACCCCTTGACAATTCAAAAGTGCCCGTAATTGGTTTATTTGAAATAAATGCATAGATTTGAGTTCATGATATTCATAAGTCTCTGAAAACATAATTGAAGTGATTTCGGGTTCTAAACTTACGATCTGAGAAACCGTGCGTGGGTAGAAGTATGATGGAATTTGATGCGGGTATAGGAAGGTTAAACAAGATCTTTGTACCGTTGCAAATTAGACGTAAGTACTCAATGTATAGTCTTATTTTGTACTAACCTATAAAATCTCAATGCTTGGCAAAGACCCGAAAATGTTCTCAAAGATCTAGAACTGTGTAAAATCATGTCAAATTTTTTGAAATTTTCTTTTTGTGAAGGCATGTTTTGGAACCGGTACTAAAAGTACAGGTTTTGTACCGGTACTGGTGGTTCTTGCCATTTCGGTACCGGTTACAGACGGGTCCCGGTTCCAGACGGTACCGGAGCCAGACGAATACCGGTACTCCACCTCACAAGTACCGGTACCAAATTCACAAATCTCATATTTGTTTTCTCACTCTAACTTACGGAAATATTTTTTTGGTACCAGTAAAGTACCGATACTGATTATAAAAAATCAATATTACAGGTCTGGTACCAGTATCACACCTAGGCCAATAGTACCGGTTCCCAAAAACACCGGTATTTCAAGCTCTGGCCATAGGACATTTAAATATCCCATTCATGCGGGAGTCGAACCCAACCCTTGCCGATAAGTCGAAAGTTCTTCACCTCTTTTTACTTTAATTGATTTATATCTAGCATTCAGTTTATATGAAGAGAGCAAGTCTACGCAAATGTTTTTGCTCGTATCATGCATTATATTTTAATTATCATAACACAATTTGTATGGAGAGAAAAATAAATAAACAATCGCAGATGCATTTTCTCTATTAATTTGATTTAATTTGTATAATCCTTTATGGTTATATTCAAAACAACATTGTGAAGTCTTACAATAAAGTTTAATTACTTATTTTTATTACTATTTGTAGAGATACGATGCATGATATTTTATCATTTATTTTGAATTACTTGAATGCTTAAAAGGTGCAATTTTTGAAGGTACTTGAAAGTTAAGTAGGAAAATTTCACGAAATAAGGAAAAGTATATGCATAACTTAAATGAGAGTAATTTTAATCATTAAGCTAACACATTATGTTATATGGTTTCACAAAAATTAAAAATAAATATTGTTTCAAAGGTCAGGTAATGAAAACACATTTTTCGCTTCATTATTTATTTAACAACATAAATGCGAGTTTAAGCTTATACTATAACTTTCTTCGCAATCGTAACTCCACAGTGACTATGATTTACAATGATTTTAATCTTTTACACAAAAAACTACATATAATTTTTAACAATAATTTTACAAAATTATTAAAAATAAAAATGGTTTTGAACCAATAAAATAAATAAAATTAATCATATTTCATTAAATACATACTTTAAATTAAATTAAATATTTAAAAACATCATAAAAATACATTCTCTTTTTAAATCACGCGTCCTAATACATGTTAAATATTCGAAATGCCTAATTTATCTGAATTATGCAGTCAAAAATCTTATTATTATTAATTAACTGTTTTTTTTAATGAAAACTTACGTGGAAATGTAAAGAAAATATACCTTAAAATAATAAAAACTATGGCAGATGGTGCTAAGTAAAAAACATCTTTGAGATTTCCTTGTGAAAACTGGCTGGATTTTTCACATGAAAATCTTCTTAAGATTGAGGTAGTCTTAACATTTAAAACGATTCCTATTTTTAAATAATATTCTAACACAAGGTATGACTAGTAAACAATTATTTGGTACATTAAAAACAAGTCCCACGCAAATTCTCAATACCGATATCACTTATCCATAAATTAACAAAATTATTTAAACGTCGAAATAACTGTCGCTGTCCTCGGGCAAAGCGTCATCAGCCGACCGTTTTCCTAGACCGAAACTGAAACGATGCATGTTCCTCTCCCTTTTGCCCAAACCGAAGTTGAATTTGCTCGCTAGTCGCTTGCCCAGTCCAAAGTCGTAGCTCCTTGCCCGCTTACCCAATCCAAAGTTGTACATCGGTAGTCGTTTGCCCAGGCCAAAATCATAAGCCCTAGCTCGTTTTTCTTCAGAAGTTTCGTCGTCAGCGAAGCGTTTTCCGAGGCCGAAGCTGTACGGCCGAGCGCGTTTCGTTTCGTAGCCTGTGACAAAAAGGAGACATTTTAACATAATGTAAATAGGTAACAAAGGAAGGCAAAAGAAAATATGAATAGATTGTTATTTATTTATCTTTATCATTAAAGTGTTATTGTTGAAGAATGATTCAAGAATGAAAAGGTAGCGAATGACAGCGAGTCACCGACTCCAAGGAACATGAGACAAGGGCAAGTGAGTAGGGGTGGTAGTTAGTTATTAAATTAATTCGGTAATTTACGTAGCCATATATTTATTATTGGGTACCTTTAATGAGTTCCCACGTTCCTACCACTACGTTCAAACCACTACGTTCAAACCTAATTATAATTATACTTTAATGATAAAGATTTTCTAAAGTTCTACAGAATTTTCATTTTGAATATTACTTTATGTAATAGAGGTAAATAATAAAAGAAAATTCTATCAATGGGATTTCTCGGAAAGGTCTTGTCGTATGTTTTCAGAAAGACCTGATACCTCGTTGGTCTGATTGTTGCAATCGCCAATCGCTACTGCTGAGCATGAGGTTGCTGACCTGGGTTCGATTCCCAGGTCAGGCAACGTGTTGTTGGGTTTTTCTATCTGGAATTTCTCAGTAGCAGCCCGGAGTATGGATTTGTGCTCGGTTGATGGCAAGAGGCTCGCTCCCTATTACATGGGACTTAAACATAACTGGCGAAATGTGGGTATACAGGTACACCTCTGCCCAACCCTTCGTGGAAACAAGGCGTGATGTTATGATATCTTTTGAACAGTTTGAGACAGCAGCAATGTTATTTTAAGAAAACTTTAGCTTGTTTACCTATACACCTCTCTCCCTCTACATCAATAAAAAAAGAAAAATTATGTCTTATGAAGGCATAAGGTTTCTTTTGCTACTTTATCTTTTCGTGGTTAAACTTCAGGCAGAACGCAGAAGGTTGTAAAAATCGATTCGTGAAAAGCTAGCGACAATAACAAAAGAAGACATTCCGAAAAAATCTGTCGTTTTTTTTTTTTTTCGACTTCATTTGTAAATAAAGTCCATCAAAAAGCGTTCACTGAAAAAGGGAGGTCGACATTTGTAAATGTGTGATATTAAAACTTCCGTCATTTAAAAAAACCTTTTTTAGCAATTGCAATTTAGATTGAGGGCTTTCCTCTTAATTCAGAACTTTTCGATGGCGAAGTAAATAGACTTCGATACGACTATTAAATTTAAAGCTCTGGCCAAACTGAAGCGAGCGAGAGTACGGGATGCGGGAC
Organism: Dasypolia templi; assembly: GCA_963555695.1. Taxonomy (NCBI): domain Eukaryota; kingdom Metazoa; phylum Arthropoda; class Insecta; order Lepidoptera; family Noctuidae; genus Dasypolia; species Dasypolia templi. Next base: position 7,241,019 of record OY743142.1, read on the forward strand.
GAAATTCAGTAGCGCCGATTGGGTTAACTAACTTGTATGGAGATGTTTAAACGGGGGCGAAAATCGCATAACTCCTTAAAATTAATACAATCGACGCGTGCATTCGCGTCTCGTATTCCGCTCCCTCACTCGCTTCTCCACGCGTATCATGACAGGCAGGGCTAACATGACAGACGCGACAATTACTCACTCTAGCGTTTTCTCGTCGCGTCTTTATCGTCACTTTACTCGTTTTCTGGCATCGCTGCCATACAAAACATTCGACTCGTTCTGTCAAACATGATGTTTTCTCGTTAAACCCTAACATGGCACATATGTTAGCTCGTATTTTTACAATGACAACATGAGAAAATCACCGATTTTCTCTAATTTAGTCGTCCTCGATTTTGACGACGAGAAGAGTGGACAAAATTATGATACGACAAAAGTTCCTTTCGGCGGCCGCGAGAAAAACTGTGGCGGAGGGGAGCACTATTACATAGATGAGCATCACGTGCAGTAATAACCAGTCTTTTTGCCAATTATGGTGATTATCTAAATCTAGGAAGTTGTGGGTGTATGGCAATATCAAACTTTCGCAACATTATTACTAAAACCAATATTGTATTTTAATTTAGTAAAAAAAGTCGGATCCAAGAAACTAAACACAAATTAAAAGAGGTAGACGTAAAATCACGGTAGTACTCGTACATACTAATTCCATGCGTAAAATCAACAGATGTTGCAATGATAAAAACTATTTGTTTTTAATAACTTGCTACATCGGTATCTCTTCGCGAGATATAGAAGTGTCAAAGTGCCTTTTTCGAGTTTACTCGAGCTGTCATGTTAGGCATTCTAATAACGTCAGAATCGTAGACAAATTTTAAATCGAGATAGAGAGCGTTCTCGCGCCTGTCATGTTAGCTCTGCTGGTTTTGTCAACAAAATATTAGAATAAATAACAGACAGAGTAGCCATATTACAGATTTCTTTTATCTTCTCTCATAGTATGTCAACGAAGATACAGGCCCGTCCGAAAGTTGTTAATCGGCAAAACAAGTGTCAAATTAAATATTTCGGACGGTCAGGTACTTACATCATCGGGACTAGGGACAACTGTCAAATCATGTTGTCATTCATAATTGGTTCGGACCCCGAAATAATCTTATGTCAGTTGGCGATACGAAAATGGAAACGCCCGTAACTTCGGCTAAAACTACGGATTTTATGTATAGGGAATAGACCCAATGTTTAGCCAGAGCCTTTTATTTATAAACTTTACTTAAAGTTAAGCAATGATCAACGTCATCTTGACCACACATTTTTTGACGATTTAACGGCACTCATCTTTCAGCAACGTTTATACATATTTAAAGCTGTAAATCTTTTCAAACCTTCGACACTTAGGTGTCGAAGGTTTGAAAACATTTACATTTACAGGCACTAAGTAATTTTTCTGAATAAAGCAATAGATGAAATTACAAATGGCCGTACCTGCATCATCGTATTGGTCAAAGAACTCGGCTAAAGCAGCTTGGTCCAGGTCGTTAGTCATTTGCTGGTCGTCATCAAAGTGGTCCTCGTCTACGGAGCGCTTGCCAAGGCCGAAGGAGTAAGGCCTGGACCTAGAAAGAAAGATAAAGTCAGTTAATGTGTTGGTTTTTCGATAAAACTGTTTTTGTGTTTTTCTTGGTGTAAACTTAACCACACTATTTTGTGAAACTTGCAACGTACGGGAAAACGATGGAGTTTCTAAAATAAAGGCTGTGTTGACCAAAAGGTGTTATCAGTAAAGAATATTGACTTCTAAAAATATTGGTTGCGTTTACAAAAATAAATTAATCTATTTCTGAATTTAATGGAGCACTGCGAATAAGACTGAAATATCTTCCACCTGTGGCGGCATCTACACCGCCACAGGTGTAACATAATTTTTGTAAAAAGAACAAATCAATTCGAACTTCTCACCACACTGACGTCAAAAACCTTCATCGCGCAAGCAGAGTTTACCGCGCTACTAGCCTATATACAACGTCCCGACATCAATTGTCGGGTAGTTGCCCACCAGAAAAAACACCCGACCGGTCCGGAGTGAACTGTAAACCCTGTTCCTCATGCCTCTTCCATATGCCTTTAACATAATAAGTTTACCTGTTCCTGTCTCGATTCGTCTTTTTTTAGACGTTGGTCTTCAAATTAGGTCCGGTTTCTTGGTAAGTTGTCTTAAGGGTCCTGAATACTGAAATGCTTATTGTAATAATTTTATAAACTAATATCTCACCGCTTGCCCAATCCAAAGTTGTAAACAGGCAGTCGTTTGTACTCCGACACATAGCTGTAGGCCCGCTTGCCCAGGCCAAAGTCGTAGTGAGGGGACCTCTTCGCAAGTGGTGCGACGTGGTCACTATGGGGGTCATTGCCCTCATGGGTCGTGGAGTCATGGGGTTCAGGGTCATTCTGCATCATCTCGGGAGAGCAGAGCGCTGCTCCAATCACGAGGAAGCAAACTGGGAGATATGTGAACAGCATTCTGGAACAAGAAAAAGTTTTTGAGTAAAAATTTTCACCATCTGCTGCCTAGACTATTCCAAAATATGCTCGGGTCGGCTTCAAGTCTTTCCGAACGCTCTGGAATACCAGTATTTATAAAGTGTTATAATGGGGATTATGACAAATATTAAAAATATTCGTAAAAAGAATGTAATTATAAAGAAGGCGTAGTAAAAATAAAAAAATCGAAAAAAATCTGTTAAATCGACGTAAATATGAAAAACATAACATAACATCACGCCTTGTTTCCCCGAAGGGTTGGGCAGAGGTGTACCTGTAAACCCACATTTCGCCAGTTATGTTTAAGTCCCATGTAATAGGGGGCGAGCCTAATGCCATCAACCGGGCACAAATCCAGACACCGGGCTGCTACTGAGAAATTCCAGATAGAAAAACCCAATAATACTTTGCCCGACCTGGAAATCGCACCCAGGACCTCATGCTCAGCAGTAGCGATTGCGACCACTAGACCAACGAGGCAGAAAATAAATTAAAAAATAGAATATGAAAAAGATACACGCTTTAAAAGTTTTTGGAGGGATTATTCCTGACAATGGCGCACTTTACGGGCAATGTACGGCGCTAGTATGAAGTTAGTTAGTCATGACGTCACTTCTACGATAGTGCTGTTCTTGCCTAACACTTACTTTTTAACGTTTTTAACTTTGCATTTTTTAAGCCTTAACATTTTTTGTAATATTGTTTGCAGTATTTGGAAACAATTTTTTTTGAGAAGAAAATTATTAACGTTTTCCCCTAATATCAGCTCACAAGATATAGCTTTTAGTCTCTTGCCTGTGAAGACAACGATTACATACAAAACATATCATCAGGTCGATGATGTAAAATGCACCCATTTTCGCCATTTATGTTTAAGTCCCTTCATTTAACTTGGGCGAGCCTATTGTTAGCCATCAACTGGGCACACAACCAGACACAGAACTTGTACTGAAAAAATCGTGATTAAAAACCCAACGAAACGATTGTGTTTGTTAGAAATGCGATTTACTGAGAAAATTTTACCACAATAAAGCTTTCAAAACAAAAGTTTTTCCAGTTGTAATAACTTTTATATCACGCTCTGGGATTCATCTTACAGGAAACCGGGGGCGTGTGACTATGACTGTACTATATCAATCCCCGAGCTCACGAGCAATAACTCGATTTGTGATACTAAACTCTTAAATTAATATTACTTGTTCTCGACATATCTCAAGTTAAACGTGTTTATTAATATGTGCATGATTGCATTTGCATCTTGCTCTAAACTTTTGATATACACACTCGAAGTATTTGCATAAGTTTTCCTAGAATCATGTTCGGTGTATTAGTTAATCTCGGGGTTAAGACCACGCATATATTTGATATTATTCTATGTTTCGAAGTTGTAAATTAAAGATACGAAGGTTGTATGTGTTTGGTAAATAAATACAACGTTGTAAAAGATTTTAATTAATTTAAGCCTGTAGCGGTATACGAACTCCTCCGTCTCTACAGACCTCCGTGGTGGCTGTCATCGTCGTGGCAGCCTGTCAAAAGTTCTGACAGATTGTTATACATATATGACAGGAAAAAGCCAAGAGGCCACGACATGTATACGACACCATAGATTATATAGTTACACTATTCTATTGAGCACGATAAGTTGTATAATGTGTTGCGAAAATACAAAAGTTTAACCCTAAATGGAAGCCTTTTCAATAACCCAACCCACTCCGACCACAAGTTCAAGTAGTATAAAATTAATAAGGAAATAACACAAATAGAAACTTTTTTTAAGCAGTCACTCCGTGCCTACATTTTTAACTAGATCCGAATTCTAATCTCAGTTTCAATCTGTCAAAAAATCTTCAAATTTACCTACATTTTTGACAAGTTTTTGACACTTGTTTGACGCTGAGGTGACATTGTGACTTGATTTTAAATGTTTTTAATCACGAGTATTGGCCTTCTGAATCGCCGGAGAATCCTTTTTCCTCAATTGTTTGTTACCAACTTTATCTCAGATTTTCGTACCACGTTTTCCTTTCCTATCAACAAAATGAACTCGACTAATTCCTATCAGACCACAGTGTATTTGTGTTGAGTCAACAAAAACAAGAAGAAGCGTTTAAGTAAACAAAACGGTTAATTAGTAACTTGTCCCGAAAATGCCGCAACATTCGAGAGAACCGATACTTACCTGCAAAAAGCCTATTTTAAATTACAAGTTTAGGTCGCTTTTCGTGTCTTATATGACTGCGTTATTCTTTTAAATTACGCAACAGATTTTGATTACGTTTTCACCATTATTAGAAAATTTAATTATCACTAACTTATATTAAAGGAATCCCGCTGTTTTGTGAAGTCGTAACTTAACCCAGTCTTTTCTGTTGCGCAGTCGGGTAAAAACCGTGCGAAGGAGGGTCGAGTCGCCCATAATATACCAGATGAAATTTTGTACCGTCTTGAAAAAAAAATGACATAATAGGTGAACTATCTATATAGCTATCGAAATGTCACGTGATCATAGGTCGTAGCGTAGTATCAAGGCCGTAGCGATTGTAGAAATAGAATCGCTCTGAGTCGAATATTCCAAAGCGAATTTACAAGTGATATTGTGTATGTCGCATGGCCCAGTGCTTAAGGCACCTGCGCCTCTTATGCACGTTGTGGGTTTAAATACGGTCACGTAGCAATGTGTCAAAATTACTTTCTAAGTTTATCTTAGACATCACTGACATCGGTGAAGGAAAACATCTTTAGTCTGTTTTTGGTCTTTGCCTATATTGTTTTCCAAGGAGCTTGACTTTTGTGGTCGCAAGTGCTACTGCTTAGCTTAGGGTCCTGTAATCGATCCTCAGCACTCCAATTGTGTAACACTTTAAATGACATTTCGAAGAACGCAATTAATTATCCAGCGCTTCATATGTTTGAAAAATTCGTCTGCTCGACAGCGGAATTAGCGTAATGAATGTTGTTGAACTGTCAAATTGAATCGCATTGCCATTTTAAGTGTAGTACGCAATTACCCCCCAGGTTGGGCAGCGTCCATCATTCTAAATGAAGGAAATAGACTATCCTATTTCACGAAAATTAAAACACAACTGCTGAAATCCGGGATCGCTTTAAATCTCAGCCTCTTCTCCTGGGGAATACAAGTTACAGAGATAGTACAGAATATAGATATAATAGTACTGACATGTTAGGTAATCTTCTTTTATAATTGTAAGTGTATTACGCAATTACCCCTCAGGTTGGGCAGCGTCCGAATTCTAAATGAAGGAAATAGACTATCCTATTTCACGAAAATTATAACACAACTGCTGAAATCCGGGATCGCTTTAAATCTCAGCCTCTTCAACTGGGGAATACAAGTTACAGAGATAGTACAGAATACAGATATAATAGTACTGACATGTTAGGTAATCTTCTTTTATAATTTTAAGTGTATTACGCAATTACCCCTCAGGTTGGGCAGCGTCCGAATTCTAAATGAAGGAAATAGACTATCCTATTTCACGAAAATTATAACACAACTGATGAAATCCGGGAACGCTATACATCTCAGGCTCTTCTCCTGGGGAATACAAGTTACAGAGATAGTACAGAATATAGATATAATAGTACTGACATGTTTGGTAATCTTCTTTTATAATTTTAAGTGTATTACGCAATTACCCCTCAGGTTGGGCAGCGTCCGAATTCTAAATGAAGGAAATAGACTATCCTATTTCACGAAAATTATAACACAACTGATGAAATCCGGGAACGCTATACATCTCAGGCTCTTCTCCTGGGAATACAAGTTACAGAGATAGTACAGAATATAGATATAATAGTACTGACATGTTAGGTAATCTTCTTTTATAATTTTAAGTGTATTACGCAATTACCCCTCAGGTTGGGCAGCGTCCGAATTCTAAATGAAGGAAATAGACTATCCTATTTCACGAAAATTATAACACAACTGATGAAATCCGGGAACGCTATACATCTCAGGCTCTTCTCCTGGGGGAAACAAGATACAGAGATAGTGCAGAATATTGGTATAATAGTACTGACATGTTAGGTAATCTTCTTTTATAATAAATAAAAATTAAATTCTGTTCGTTGGTAAGCGAAACCTCTGAGAACGGCTGGGCCGTTTTTTTTTAAATAGTTTTTTCTAGTCAAAGTTAGGATTTCACGGAAAGAAAAATTTCAAAAGATTCCAAAAAAAAAAACGAATCTGGAAAAAGCTGAACGTCCTGTAGGAACGCTGACACATCACCAAAGTACTTTTTATGGGTCTTTTGTTATCTATACTAATATTGTTCTTACGATTTTTTTTTGTTTGTTTGTATGTTTGTACATAAGGAGTAATCTCTGGAACCGGGCCAGTAGCGGTCGTATTTAAAAAGCTTTTTTGCATTTGATATCCCAGTTCTTGTGGAAGGCTATTTAACATCACGCCAGGACTCTTAGGAGCCGAGCAAAAAGAAAAAAAAAGTCTGAAAGAACGCTACGGAACGTTAGGTTCTGTATTTACCTGTACAGGAAAGTGAATAATTCAACTAAAGGCGGTTTCTACTTAAGTGGAACGTATCGAGCCTAACTTACCCATTTGACCACTTTCATTGTTTTTTTTTGTCTTTTTAATTTTATTTATAAGGACCCTTAACCTTCCTTGCTACTACAATACGGAGCAAAGAGAGATTATCGACTTGTTTTTTTATTTGTTGTTAGGTATTACTAAAGTAGATTCATCCTTCATGGGGTACTGTTTAAAATGTTATAATAAAATACCACCCCACATACTCCAACTGAACGAAACGAAGTTCAAAACCTGTATCAAACGCACACTATGCAGCCAAGCATATTATAAGTTGGAGGATTACATCTCTGACAAAAATGCTTGGCTCAACGCTGGTTCTGCTCCACAAGGGCGCCTAAACAATTGATTAGCATTCGGAAATATTGTTGGAGCTGCTGAAGATTGTAAAAACTGTCTTTGCACTGTATAAATTCAATCTTTTAGTATTGTATAATTGCAAAGCACACGTGTGAGCACTATGTGGTACCTACTATAAAGCTACCCTATACTGGGCACGTCTGTCATTGACTTGAATGTGCCCTGGCGGCTGAGAGTATGTCACGCTCACTCTAATGTCTCGCTGGTGGTGGCGTGTGTGTTGGATCATTAAGTTCCCTTCAAAATGGTTGAGCTGAATGGTGCTGATCCGTACGTCATGTTCGTGAACGGGCGCCGTCAGTGGGGACTGGTCATCTCTTGGCTGCCACGCCTTTTTGTTTTTTTTTTTTAATTTTTCTTTTCCGATTTTTATGTTTTTTATTACGGGTCTTTCTACATCGTTCTCACATGTTTAATTTCAACAAGACTGATGTAACAAATTTTCTGTAACCATATTATTTAAAAGAGTGTCCATGGAGTTTCTTGCCCGTTCTTCTCCATAGGTACCTACTTCGCTTTGGAATGGGCAACTAGCTTCATATTTTTGACTGACCGACCCCTTGACAATTCAAAAGTGCCTGTAATGGGTTTATTTGAAATAAATGCTTTGAGTTTGAGTTTGAGTTTGAGTACTGTGAATAGGCTCACCCCTATCACATAGGGCTTAAACATTACTGGCAAAATGTGGGTGTACTACAGGTTCACCCCTGCCTACCCCTTCGTGGATTACAGGCGTGTTGTTACGTTGAAATGGTAGAAAAAAAAGTGCCCGTATTTAATTTTTTTGCATGTAGAAGCTATTTACTAAAATGTTCCAAAATTGTCTTGTTTTATTAAAACTAACAGCTTTCTATAATCACGAAAACAACCTACTGCAACAAAAAAGGGTTAACTGAATCCTATTTAAACCCACACACATGGAAATTATTCTTTTAATTAAATCCGAGCATAAAATACTTAATAACTAAGCGTCGACAATTTTGTATTAAGTTAAACAAATTACATGAACAGGGTCAGGTTTTGTACAAAAAAAACAATATTCAATATATTGGTGGTCATCATAAGGCAGATTTCATCGTAAAACACAGCGCTTTTGTGCTCATAATTAATAAGATTAAAAAGAAAAAAAGAAGAAGCAAAAAATTTTAAGGAAAAATGTTCTCAATTTCTAAAAATCACCTCAAAAACGGAGAAGGTTATTATTTTTAGTATTTTTTAGTCTAATATTTATTTTTACTGAACACAAAGTATCGGATTATTCCAAATACACTCACTCATTGAGCTATTGATGTCATGTTTAAATGCGTTGCCATCGATTACCATTTGGAGTATGTGTTCAGGCTTTAAAAAGTCTTCAAATGTGGCAACATTTTAAGTGTTTTATGAATATTATTATTTTGGCGAGAAAGTCACCACAGTCATACCGTCACTAAGACAATGATGGCTAACACAATGTTGCCAAAGTAATAATATTAAAAAAACACAAAGTGTTGCCACTTTTGAAGGCTTTTTAAAGCCTGAACTGTATGTATGTAACGCAATTACCCAGCAGGCTACACGGATGAATGGAACGGGCACTACTTGTGTGAAAAAAGAAAAGTAAGCCAGCGTGGAGGTCGGAAACTATCCCACGGGAACATACTATCGAGATAAAAAGTTACCTATGTCTAAATCTATTATATTATAAACCATATGTTTGTATCAAACATCCAAACAAACTTTCACATTATTATCCTTTGTGTTAATCCAGGTTATAAACTATCTGTATGCCAAATTTCATTCAAATCCGTTCAACAAACACCCAAACATACAACACACACACAACACACGCGCACACACACACTCATTTAATGATATTATCATTATTAAGTAGGATAAAACAATGTTTAGTTGATGAATTCATGGTATCCTACATTTCCGTTCAAAGAGAAGCTCAGCACACGTGCGCCAGCTGCTGTGGAGCGACGCCTTTACACTTTGAACCGCCTTTATTCAAGCGACAATTAAAAGAAAGAAAGAAAATACATCTATTTAGCACAGACTAAAAGGCACACAACCCAACATATGATACTACGAGTACAAGTAAAACAAAAAAGTGTAAAATGCGATGTGATACTCGTAAATTCGCAGGAGAGCGGCTGCGATTAACAAGTTCTACTTTTTACTCTTAAACAATATTAATATGAAGTATGTTCTAGAAACTTTATTTTACACCTTTAAATTGAAGACAGTTTCAGTCAGTTTTAACATTACATGAGTGTAACTATAGATATACATGTTATAAATTAAAAGTTGCTTTTCGTGTCTCAAATCAAATCAAATCAAAATGTTTTATATTTCATTTTCTAGGTGCACGGTTCCACTTGGTCAAACTCAAAGAAACTCCACGGTTACTACTTTAAAAATAATTGAATTTTACAATGTTCTTAAATTACACCTACGAAACAAATGTTTGATAGTTTTTGCGGATGTTTGTTTAACAGTCACGCATGAAGGGCTCAACCGTTTTGCATATATTAGGCACATACATAGATCAAGTCCAGGATTAAAGATATAGGTAGGTTTTAACCCGGGTACATTTCCCTTAGGAGAAACATTGCGCAACCAGCTAGCATGATTAAAATTAAGGACACAAATACAAATTTGGAGTCTAAATACAATCTAACTTATGCTATAAATCAATGCAGAACTCCTTAAGGTCCGAATATACACTGCTTGGTTCCTCCATATTCACCAACGAGGCTGATATCCCACTGCTAGCGAAACGCAGTAAAGTAGGTTTAACAGAAAATAAGTTTTGGAAGACATGGAGAAGGCACAAAGATATGTTTTTTGGAACTCTTACTCACTTTTTTTTCTGAAGAAACTGATAATGCAACCTAAGGACCCGTTGTACATAATACATTATTTTTGCTGTGAAAAACTGCGATGGATTCAGCGCTGTATGGATCACTATGAAAGTTTGCTGACAGACACGGTGGCACAACAGCATGTCGCCGCCGCCGTCGCCATATATTATATAACCGGTGGTTTGCCGTGTTCTATAGAAGCTGACACGATTATGCTGCGGTGCGGCTAGCGTAAAGAAACCGTGCCATGTACAACGGACCTTACTGTCAAACTCAAAGCATTTATTTCGAATTTACCAATTACAGGCACTTTTGAAGTAACCTGTTCCAGTTGTTCCTTGCTAGTAGCCCATTCTAAAGTTTAGTAGGTACCTAGAGAGATGAACGGGTGGATTGCTGCTCGGTGAATGGCAATAGGCTCGCCACCATATGGGACTTAAACATAACTGGCGACGTGTGAGTGTACTATAGGTACCTACACCTCTGCCTAGCCCTTATGTAAAAAATCGTTACATAAAGTTAGTTACATCAGTCATGTTGAAATTATACATGTGAGAACGACGTAGAAAGACGTGCACAATAAAAGAGTCTGTAACAAAAAAAAAAAAAAAAACAATTTTGACATTAAAATAAGCCGGCTAAGAGATGACCAGTTCCTACTGACGGCGCCCGTTCACGAACGTGACCTATGGTTCAGCACGATTTAGCTCAAACATTTCGAAGGGAACTTAATTATCCAACACACACGCCATCCCCAGCGAGACATTTGAGTGAGCATAACAAGCTCTTAACCGCCAGTCAATGATAGACGTACCCAGTAAATGGTAGCTTTGTAGTAGAGTAGGTTCATAGTGCTCACACATGTGCTCGTCCAAAAAACTGAATGGTACTCTTTGATCAAGGCCACAAATGAGTAGATGTCTTTCTAGACACCACTTCCCTTCTTCGATCGCGTCATTGCTTCATACCATCATCATCACCACCGCTTATATCAGTATTATTTTAATCTTAGTTTCTCTTTCCAACACTGCAGTAAGGTGGTAGACCCCTAGGTGAGATAGTATTCAAAGGCGAGCCAAATCAATTGCATAAATGCTGTTTTGGCATTAGAAGTGAAGGCCTGTGTCCGACTGATTACGGACACAAGCATCCTTTCTTAGAGAAGAAGTGGGCTGTACCCACACGTGTGGATCCACGCGGGCCCAGTCTGGGTTGGTAGATGTCACATGTCTTCGATTTTTTGGGTTCTACGACATGCCGGTTTCCTCACACTGTTATCCTTCACCGTTTTGTGAGAACAAAAGTAGCTAAAAGTAATTTAATTTGTTTTTATTCGAATGGGGTCATTACGTACCCCGCTCCGCTTTCACTCGAGGGCTTGCTTACCGGTCTTTGTCAAGTTCGGCTTAGTTCCAATTAGTTAGCTGACGACTTTGGAACTCGATTATTATGTATTAAGTTTTTGAATCGAACTATACCGAACTTCTGTTTATTTCAGCGATGGTGAAATTACGGATTCCTATGCATGGAGCTATTTTATCTTCTATAATAATCGTCCATTAATACATATTTACTGAAATTATAATTTTAAAAAAGTTTGAATCCCACCCATAGGTACATTAGTTTAACGCTAGTTTGTGTTTGTGTAGAGTTATAAAGTTATTCGGTACGCTTCGATAACAACGAATATTGACTGTCTTTTTATATGTTCTAGTTTTAGCTGTACACTAAAGGTCACATAAGTATAACCTATTTACAAACAAAATCTTCAAACGTCATCCTCACCTGCACGGAACACCCACACACACACACGTTTTTCTTGTGAAAAAGTACGGTTTATTTGTGCGCACGGTCTTCAGGGTTGTATGGATTATTATGGAAGCTTGTTGACAGTCAGGTTTTTTTTACGGCTCGGTTTATACGCCGTGTGCAGGCACAGACTCGTTTTTTCACGAAATACAACCGTGCCATGTACAAAGGGCCTTACTTTAACCACTTACGTCCTAATGACTGCCATTTGACAGGGCAATTATTCATTTTGTCAGACGAAGTACTGGCAAAAACAAGGGGCGAGCCTATTGCCATTACACATAACATAACATCAGGCCCGTATTCCCCAAACGTTAAAGCAGAGGTGCACTTATAGTACGTACACCCAAATTTCGCCAGTTTAGATGCTAACAAGAGCTAAATCGGGGTCACTGTCAGACTATATAGAAAAGAAAGAGAAGCGCGATGACACAACGCTGGTAATTTATTGCAAAAAATTAAGCAATTTTATATTTACAATTTTTTATTGATTGGACCAAAAAAAATAAAGCACGTTAATATGTTGCTTGTAGAATAATCTGACAAAAAATCAGAATTATTGCATGTACTTTTTAGTATGGTTTTTAATCGTTAAAAGATTTTTTGTTGAGGTGTCTTTGTGATTATTTTCTATCGTATCAAATTAGTTGCATTTTGTTTTCAACACACTATCTATCAAGCATGCTATATCCTGAAGAACGTCATAATATTTTTCTATTTTTGTTTACTGCACAGTGGATCATATACTTTAAGGTATTTAAAACTTGCGTTCTCTACTGACTCCCGGTCATGTGTGAATACATATTTATGTGTGAGTGTTGCCGTTTGCGCACGTAATAAATAAATATATAAAACAAAATATTTTATTTTAGATATATCCATCCATCCATCCATCCACACTTACATTAAATTAATATTACAAAAATTGAGATTAAAATGGACATGAAAAATTTAAATTAAAAATGGGAATTCAAATTAAAAATTAAAATGGAAATTTAAATTTTGATTAGATGACTGATTTTACAAAATATGTACTTCCAATGGGATCCTATCAGCCACAATCCTCAAGACTTCGTTAATGGTCGACTAATTTGTTATCGTTTGCGGCGCCTGTACGTGCCGCGAGCTGGCCAACTTGAGTGACACAGTTATTCTCAAAAAATCTAATAACTTTCACAAATAAACTAACGCCTTCTTCCTATGGGGGTAGGCAAAGACTACAGAATGCCACCTGCTACGATCCTTACATACTCCGAAAACATAAATAATTACGTAAAACAATTAATTAAATAAAATAAGCGAATTACTAGTTCAGGAGGAGGATGAGCAGCACCCGGACTGCTAATTACAACGAAAACGATCAAGGCTTGGATGAAAAACTATAGAATAATACAATATAATTATACCTTCATAATACTTTATTATTATCTAGAAAATCAACAAAAACAATTATTTACATGCCACTCAAACCTGTCATTGTAATTATCGCAAACATATTCTGTATCTATTTATGTATTAAGCTTTTAGTGTACCTGTTTGTTTAGGCTAACACACACTTTTATAACTTGTCAATGATTGCTCGTCCTCTGTACGCAAACGTAATAAATATACGCTCCCTATTCAAAGATTTAAATCGTCAGATTCGCCCTACCGCTTCAATAGCTGATCGCTTTTCTGGTACGTTTTGACACCCCTAACGGACACAATGTGGCAAGCTGCCATGGAAACGCCTTATACGAAATATGTCTGCTATTTTTAGTATTGACACTTTTCGTGCAACATAATACGCTGAAGGCAAATTTAACGATTTTAATCTTTTTCCCTTTTGCACTTCTAATATTGACCTTTATAATTAAATTTATTCATTGCCACCATTTTCAGCAAAACATAGTCTACTATTTGGTACATGTATATAAACAGTATGTAAAACATAGTATTTTGAAAGAAAATGTAAGCAAGCCTGTTATGTTTATTTTTATTTTAAAACATTCCTAGCTGTTGCTCGCGACTTCGTTTGCTATCCAATATGAAAATAAGCGTATGCGCATCTCCAGGACCGGGGTAGTCCATACCCCTTTGCCAAATTTCATCCAAAACCCGTTCAACCGTTGACAAGTTTAACAAACAAACATACAAAAAAAACTCTTAATATTATTAATTTAATTACTAATTCTAAATTAAAAAAGTAGTTGTTTTTTAAAATTCCAAAAGACTTCACCAAATTGTTATACCCAGAATTAGTCTCATTCTAAGAATACTTTTTTTTTTTTTTTTACATTTTTTTCATACCGAACTGTCAGGCGTCATTCATATTGCACGGATAAAAGATATCTGACTTTGGTAAAATCAGCCCTGTAACATCAAACAGTTAAAACTTAAAGTAGGAAGTTAACTAACCATTTTGAAAAATCATCAACATACGTTAACTTTGTAACTTTGACACCAGAGGGGCAATTCCCTCATTTTTTAAGAACGATCTAAACTAATAAACACAAAAAAATGCTGCAGATTTAATTAAGTAAGAGCATTGGATATTCCTTTTACTACCAAAAGAGAAAATTAGCAGCACCCTATAATCCATGCTGCCGTTGATGGCTTTAAAGAGCTTAGCACTTATTACGAAACTTTGTAGTCAAAACGTTACACGGCTCAAACCCCAGTAATGTCTATAAGGACTCATTTACATGAGGAAAGTTTCTAGCTTCCAATAGTCAACTTTCAGTCAGAAGTCAACTTTTTATCTCAATCCAACAATCGCCTTGTTGGATTGAGATAAAAAGTTGACTTCTGTGGTGTTTTTCTGTAAATATCTCACCTTGAAAACTTAGGTGGAGTAGTAACTATATTCCATATATATTAAGAAATAATACTGTATTTTAAATAGGGCATTGTTTGTTTAATATTAAGTTGTTGTTTGTAAAGTACTTGCATGACATACCAGTTGTATGCAATTATACCTGAAGGAACTTTGGCTCCTAAAACACAGGCTTCTGGCCTAGTTTAGGAGGCGACAGTTCGCCATTTAATGTGACTCTGATGTACAATAACTGTTTAATCCTTGTATTTACGAATGTTATTTTTATGTGTACAAAATTAACAGTTTCATTTATTTATAATTATTATTATTCTTTTGAAGGGATAAGACGAACGAACGGATGTAAACTAAACGTTACGGTGAGAATCGCTTTGCTTAAGCAAATTGGAAGTGTTTGAGCAAACAAAAAATCGTTTTCGAATCATTGTTCGCGAAAATCGCGTGACGTCTTTCGTATGATATATAGTTATACAAGAATGTTTCACACGTGACCGATATTGGAACTAATACTGCCATCTTGTTTTTTAGGGTTCCGTACCTCAAAAGGAAAAAAACGGATCACTTAGTTGTCCGTCTGTCTGCCTATTTGTCAGTCTGTCAAGACCTTTTTTCTCAGAAGCGTGAAACAAATACGTAGGTGTTATCAAACAAAATAATCGACTATTTAACTAACATTATTTGTGGGTTGCAACATTGTTCTTTTTTAAATAATTTATTCTTTCTATTTGTGGCAACCCGTAGATCACTTTTAAAATATAAAACGGCGGGGTAATGCCAATTATGGTCTGCCCGATTCCACCCAACCCCTTCCCAACAAAGTGGTAACGGACTGGAGGAAAGTAAGCGATCGCTTAAAATCCACCACGTCCCCCCACTTGGACCCAATCCCCGATCATTTTGACTCTATCGCTGACACGACGGCCGCGATTGACTCATTCACAGCTCACGTACAATCAGTCCTGAACGATTGTTCAAGGGAAATTCCAGCGACGGATGACCGTCGCTGGAAGTTGCCGGACGATGTACGCGAACTGTTGAATGAGAAGAACGCGGCTGTCCGTGCCTACAGCAACTTCCCCTGCGACGCGAACAAAGCCCATATGCGTTACTTACAGCGTACTGTAAGAACACGCATAGAGGAGCTGCGTACCGCCGGCTGGGACAAGATGTTGAGCGAACTAGAGCCCACCCACCTAGCCTTCTGGCAACTCCAGAGGAAGCTCAGATCCGGAGAAATAGTCTCCATGCCCCCCCTGATCCGTCCCGACAAGACCATCGCCTTCGATGATGTCGACAAGGCTGAGCTTCTAGCCGACAGTCTAGAAGTCCAATGCTCGCCTAGCTCTCAACCAGTAGACCAAGCTCACCTCTCTGAGGTCGACGCTGAAGTCGAACATCCTCCTCCCAGCCTCCCTCCCTCCCGTCGAAGACCCAGAGTATCCACTGCCCCCAGTCACGCCCGACGAAGTGCACGACCTCATCAAAGGTCTTAAGGCTCGTAAAGCCCCCGGCTCAGATGGAATCACCAATAGGGTATTCCAACTTTTCCCTGCCCACCTGATAATGCTACTGACCACCATCTTCAATGGTGCTCTGAGCAACAACATCTTCCCACAGGCATTCAAAGAAGCCACCGTCATCGGTATCCCGAAGCTCGGCAAGCCAAAGTCAGAGCCTAGTAGTTACCGCCCCATCAGTCTGCTCAATGTCCTCAGCAAAATCTATGAGAGGCTTATTTATAAGCGCCTCAGAGACTACGCCGAGACATAGGGCCTCATCCCCAACGAACAGTTTGGTTTTAGAACCCAACACTCGTGCGTACAACAGGTCCACCGTATAGTCGAACACATCAACTTCGGTTTCCAACGAGGTTTGATGACCGGTGCTGTCTTCTTCGACATAGCGAAAGCGTTCGACAAAGTCTGGCACAACGGCTTATTATATAAGCTGTACCAACTCGGTGTGCCAGATCGTCTCGTGCTCATCTTACGGGACTTTTTGTCGAATCGCACCTTCCGTTATCGCATCGAAGGAGCGCTATCCTCCCCCCACCCTATTCGCGCAGGAGTCCCTCAGGGCTCTGTGATCTCTCCTCTAGCTTTCACGCTATTCACCAGCGATATGCCCAAGTGTAGCAAGGCGCAGTTGGCCCTGTTCGCAGACGACACGGCCATCTACTACACCGGCCGTGATGAAAATTCGATAGCTCGCATTCTCCAAACCCAAGTGAACAAGCTTGGCGCTTGGTTTAGAAAATGGCGAATCGAAGTCAATCCCTACAAAAGTCAAGCGGTTCTTTTCTCAAAACCGCGTCGCAACCCCTGCCCCCCTCGACCGATCACCATGTTCGGCAAGCCGATCCCTTGGGAGAAGCGAGCCAAATACCTGGGTGTCGTACTAGACGAACACCTCTCTTTTTCAGAGCACATTAAGGCGGCTCGTTCGCGCGCCGCCTTCGCTCTAGGTAGACTTCACTTTGTCCTCAATGCACGTAGCAAATTGTCACTAAAGTGCAAAATGCGTATCTACACAGCGTGCATCCGCCCGATCATGACATATGCCAGTGCAGTCTTCGCACACGCCAAGCCCGTTCGCTTCAATAGAATGCAGACCCTCCAGAACAAGTTCCTCCGTAGGATAACAGGCTCCCCCTGGTACGTTCGCAACGATATCCTCCACGTAGACCTCAGGATTCCCACTATCCGTCAGTTCATGAAACGCATTTCAAAGCGTTTCTTCGAGACCGCCGCGAATCACCGCAACCCTCTGGTTGTGAAAGCCGCTAGCTATATTCCCTCCTCCATTCCTCCTCCTTAGTCAAGTCCGTCGTCCCAAGCATGTCCTCACCGATCCCGATGACCACATAACTCTCATTCAGGAGAGCAGTAGGGCCACCAGTACAGTGCCCAAACACAGACCGACATTCCGACCTCGCCGCCGAGGTTCCTCGCGAAGATCCCGACGTAATTGTCCCCCCCGACCCTTGCTCGACGAAGTGCCAGCCCGCGCCGTAGCTGAGCCTGTAGCTTTAAATTCCCAGAATAATAATAATCAACAAAACTTGATCCAGCCTGTCCCATCTTGCTGTCCTCCCGTCAGCGACGCCCTAAGCCGAGGTCCGTACCCCACACGGGGTGCCCTTAGCGAGCGTTCGCTTAATAATATAAGTAGTTTTACGCCCCTGACTGGAGGCTTTGAGTCCGCTTAAGGCAGCCACAGGATAGTCCGGTTAAGTAGTCACGACCTCTCAAGGTCAACTACGAGATGCCATACACAAAAAAAAAAAAAAAGGCAATTATGGCCTCTTTTCGATTCCATTCTCAGCTACAGACGAACAGGGTGGTCTCGGGTTACAATTTTAGGAGGTTGTGTACCAATAAAGTGATTCGTTCAAAGTATTCGTGTGTATGTTTCTTACATAGGTTTACGGTCTCTTGGAGGTCTAAAAAAAATCAACTCAAAAAAAAAAACGGCGATTTATGCGACATATTATAATACTCGCAAATAAATCAAAACCATAGGTAGGTACTTTCCGTTGACCTAGAATCATGAAATTTAGCAAGAAGCAAGGTCTCAGAGCACAAATAAAGGAAAACGTTCGAAAATGGTAAATTTGTAGTTTAATCACTTATAAAAAAGCAATTACAAACTAACATTTGCAGTTGGAGAATTGACCGTGACGTATATATCGATGTATGGGAGAACATGTTTTTCAACTACAATGTTAAGTTTGTTCTTGACATAAATTCATCCCAACTACGGAACCCTTCATTATGCGTGGTCCAACGTGCACATATCCGGTTTTTTTTTCAATGCAAATTTACGAATGTTTAGCAACAGCGCCATAAGATCCATGCAGAACTATAACACTCGTAGTATTCATAAGATCGATGCAGCACTATAATAGTATTCGAGATTTTGTTTCTCGTTTGAGTTTAAACACATGAATGTGATAATCTAGTCGATTATTAGTAGTAACACTGCCTACGAGACTCGCATGCACATTCTCGTAGCTCGATGGGCGAGAAAGTCCTCTCTTGTAAATGACCCTGTGTTGTTTACGTTCCGCTATGTTGTTTAAAAACCATTTGACCTTCCACCCAACCTTACTTCAAAGAAGTAAAGTCTGTAATCCCTTGGCAAAGTAAAAGCTATTTTAGTCGCTCGTTTCTAAAGGAATGCATGGCTCATTTAAAATTCAATCGTATGGTTTTGCAAACAAACCCGGCTATTCCCGGAACTTATATTGGAATACTGTCTCTGTGAAGTTTGTGGCGTTAGAATACTGTGCTTTTTAAAATTATATGTATGTTCTTGTTTACTCTTTAAGCAAGTTTGTGTCAATATGTCTACTTCAGCAACCTTGCATTCACAATCCGAGGGTTTGGGGATATTCCTTTTCCATTGCTTCATAAGTTTGAAAAATGTATCAGTTTAAAAACATAAACAACGCAATAAAAGTGGCTGAACTGTCAAAATGAAAGGTTTTTGCGATTGATTTCCGTTGTATGTCTGTTAGGTACGCAATTACCCCGCTGGTTTCTTAGTTCCAATTAACTTGCAACAGCAGAAGCAAATAATTTCACACACATTTTAAAATTATCGGGCGGATGTTGAAAATAAGATGAAAGAAAAATCCTCCATAGAAAAAATACTGTGTCAATACTTCATAACCAATTTTGACACTGACAGCTCTTGAACGCCTTTTTTGATGTGCTGAACGCGTTCAGTTTCATTGGTGAAATTCGGCCTTTGATCTGATTTCACCAATTAAATTTAACGCGATCAGTACATAAACTCGGTTTAGTAATTTCACCAATTTTACTAAACGCGTTCAGGCTATCTAAAAGGCGTTCAAGAGCTGTCGCTGTCAATATTCGATACAAAATAGTGCCACTGAAAGCTCTTAAACCGAGTTTATGTACTGATCGCGTTAAATTTCATTGGTGAAATCAGACCTTAGTTTTAGATGTGCTGAATACGTTCAGTAACATTGGTGAACTTCGGCTTTAGTCGTCTCGGTATTGCCCCTCTTTTCTATCCATTTCATCTTTCACACAGTCCAAAGATCTATCGTTTCTTTGGTCTTCCTCAACTCTCACAGGTACACTCAAAACTGTCTTATCTTAAATTCCATCAACATCTTTCAGCCTTTTCCTAACTATGT
Organism: Dasypolia templi; assembly: GCA_963555695.1. NCBI lineage: Eukaryota > Metazoa > Arthropoda > Insecta > Lepidoptera > Noctuidae > Dasypolia > Dasypolia templi. The sequence goes on from OY743142.1 coordinate 7,261,124, forward strand.
TTGGATCGGCGGGTTGGCTTCCAGTCTAACCAGATGCAGCTGAATACCGGTATTATCAACCCAGTAACTGGATAATACAATACCTCTTGGTAAGACTCCAATTACACAAATCCAATTTAATCCAATTATACGTATGAGCAAGGAATATAATAATACCGTATTAAACACACTTTTAGATTTAGATATATTCAGTGACAAGCTAAAATAATTCAGAAAAAAAATCACGCTATCCTTGCCAAGTTGTTTTTAATTTCATTTTTTCTCTTTTTTTTTACTTAAACTTTTACGTTTACATATTTTTTACTTTTGTTTGTTGTAGTCTTAATCACGTTAATCTGTTTTAGTTTTTCTTAGTTTTAGTTTAGTATATTAAATTTCTCTAGTTCATCTATTTCATCTAGTTTTGTAATAAATAATGAAAATAAAGTAATGTTAAGTTCATAAAACGTTTAGATAACTTCTAAAAACGAATGACCGTTTATTTTTATTGAAATGAAAACTTCGATTTATTGAGCGTTATTGATGTGGAGTCTTATTGAAGAGGGCAGTAAAAGTTTTACTCAAACTACCGTCAATTAGTTTTATGAAATGGACATCATAGACTAATATATATAAAATGAGATAGACTTGCAACTGACGTTCTCGGTTTTAGTTAGCGACCAGCGCCGTCTGAACGCCAAGCTATGAACTAAATGAATATATATAATTTGTATAGGTAGGTGCGTATAGGCCGTTACGCATAGGTACTTACGTATGAATTCATGAATTGTTGTCTTATTTATATTTCTATGGATGTTTTTAGACACACAAGTTTAAGTACCTATCTTGGGTTATATGGGGTACAGGGAATGAGTTAATAATACACAAATATATTATTGAATTAATTTATTTATCATACATTAATTTCGACACCAGTTTGCCTCTGTCGTTTCGCACCCTTTGTTTTCATAAAATATTCTCGAGCCCGTAGAAAGATGGGGTCGGTTTCATCACTTGCATTACACAAATAAAACGAACCAAATAAAACTCAACGAAATAAAACACAAAAACACCAAAAATTACAAGAAAAATGCGTACGAGCATGTTAACACACCAGTGGAAAATTTCCTGTGACGTTCGGACTTGTGTTGCTAATGTATGATACCAGAAAACTCCTGATAAAATTCTATCATCGTGAAAATATCATTTATAATACAAAATGTTATATTAAAAAATTACGAATAAATTACACTTGGTTGTTATATCATAAATTTTAGTGCGACTGGACTTATTAAATAAAAATAGTAAAATTCAAAATTTGTGCAATTTAAGCAAAAAAAAGTGGCAACACTGCCATGAAAAAGTTCCATGTGTGCGGGACAGATGGCACTTTTCACAATTAAAAAAAATTGTTCTAAGTAACCAGGGCATGATGGACATCTCGCTCGTGATACTATAGGGGTTGAGTTGCACAGATAGAGTAAGAAAAATCTCAAATGAAATTGTGTGAGTATTTACAATTATGTGTAATATGGGGGTGAATTATAGGTATACCTCTGTTAAATCAGGCGTGATGTTTGTTGTATAAAATTTTGTATGAATACTACGGTTCCACGGTAAAGGCAAAATCGTGAAGGAAACAGGGACATCTGAAATCACCAACAAAGTATTGATAAATTCTCTGTCTTTCTCTGTAGTTTCAAGAAGAAACCTTTTCTCTTTTGTTGGAAAATTATAGGTTGGTAGTCGAGTTATAGGCATAAGCATGCATAGCATAATCAGCCTTTTATGTTCCCACTGCTGGGACACAGGCCTCCTCTCTGTTAGAGGGAGTGGGCCGTAATCCACCACGCGGGCCCAGTGCGGGTTGGTAGATGTCACATGTCTTCGAATTTTTGGTTCTAAGACATGCCGGTTTCCTCACGATGTTTTCCTTCACCGTTTTGAGAGCAGTGGTGATGAAATAATTTACACAAAGTAAAACGCCTGTCTGGGTACGAACATACGACCTACAACACGTAAGTCGCGGCTGTTACCACTGGGCCACCACTGCTCTCTAAAACAGCCTATAACGTTCCCACTGCTGGGACACAGGCCTCCTCTCTATGAGAGGTAGTGAGCCGTAATCCACCACGCGGGCTCAGTGCGGGTTGGTAGATGTCACATGTCTTCGAATTTTTGGTTCTAGGACATGCCGGTTTCCTCACGATGTTTTCCTTCACCGTTTTGAGAGCAGTGGTGATTAAATTATTTACACAAAGTAAAGCACCTGCTTGGGTTCGAACTCACGACCTACAACTCGTAAGTCGGCAACGGTCCCGCGTTACCACTGGGCCACCACTGCTCCCAAAAGCGAGTTGTAGGACGTGGGTTCGAACCCAGATAGCCGCTTTACTTTGTGTAAATAATTTCACCACCACTGCTCTTTAAACGGTGAAGGAAAACATCGTGAGGAAACCGGCATGTCCTAGAAACAATAATTCAAAGACATGTGACATCTATCAATCAACCTTTAATTTTGTAAATGTGAGAACGTCGTAGGCCCTGTGGATTATAAATTATAGACAATTGTCTATTTGTTTAACATATGGTACCTGTTGACAGGCCTACACTGTCCTCCCATACCTGTTAATCATTGTAATTGGAAAACATTGTAAAAGACATATTTTTAAAAGAGTAACCATGGAGTTTCTTGCCGGCTCTTCTCCATGGGAAACGACCAATTGGAACCGTGCACCTAGAATCTGACGTTTCATAAGTGCCCATGTAGGTCTATGTGAAATAAAATATTTTGATTTTGATTTTGATTTTGATCACACCCGCACTGGGCCCGTGCTGTAAGTTGTAGCCCGTTCCCTGTCACTGAGAGGAGCCTGTGTCCCAGCAGTGGGAACATTATAGGCTGATTTTCATTATGCTGTTGGGAGAGTTTCCATAATAGGTACCTACATACTTTATAATTTGAATGTGTTTTTTTTTTTTTTTGATGCCTTTACTTTACCTAAGGCCAATATTACAAGCCAGTACAGAATGCAGAAATGCAATAAAAAGTTCCAATAAAAGCCTAGTACATACGTAAAAGAGTGAAAACGTCGACATGCTAGTTTGTTCCATTTCAGTGCGAACATTCCTTTAACTGGAGTAAAAGTTTGTTGGTCGAGAAACAATGTGCAGTAAGGCATTGTTGGCAGTTGGTTTGTTTCAGTATTGTTAATACAAGACTATTGAAGAGTTATCGATGTAATAATACAGTTTTGTTAGGTATGTAGGTCCCTATTTTTTTGTTTTTGTTTTCGGGGGGAAACCTTCAAAAGGTGCCCGGGCTTTGGGGATAAGCCTGGAGAGTGTGGGATTTTTACCTCAGTAAAACTACCTTGTGGTCACCATCTGCACATGGAAGGGGCTTCGATACCTCTCAAAAGACCGAACCGAAACCCTCTCTGTGCACCACCTGTTAGAGCACATCTCTGGGGAGACTGTAAGTGGGTTTCCTCGAAACATACGTTCGAGCGTCGAGGTGGTTGCCTCCCCGACGCCTTCTTCTCGTAGCGGGATCAGCTCTATCACCATGCCGCTCGGCAGCCTCCGTTTTGGACCATTATAGTCTCACAGAAGGAAGCTATTTCCCTCCAGTTCTAACTCTGCTAGCATAGACCCAACTACTGCTGGTAAAAACAAATCTCGCCCGATCTTGGCGACAAGGACCGCCTGAAAGAATCTCACGGGTACTCTCGAGCATGTGCTGTGCAGAATCCAAGCCACCTCCGCATAGTGGCAATTTGCCGTGGCCTTTCGCCCAATCTTGTTCAGGTACTCACCGAAGCAACCGTGCCAGGTCACTACCTGAGTGAGCAGGTATGTAGGTACCCACCAGCCTGTTTATGTGTGAGGAGGCAATCTTTCAAAATAAAAAAGGTAGGTTTTCCGTCAGTAATTTTACCGTAGCAGACAGCATTCCAGATTTGTGTCAGGTTATGGGTTTAAAACATCATGAGGACACCTGGACTTATCCATACTAATATTAGTACTTCGAAAGAAACTGTCTGTCTGTATGTATGTTAACTTTTCACTCCTACACAACTGAACGGATTTTGAAAAAAAATAGGCAAGGAGATAAAAGGCATCCTGGGGAAAGACTTAGGCTAATCTTTGTCTCAAAAATCATTCTAAAAGGGGATGAAAGTTTGTATGGGAAACAGCATTTCATTTGTTAGGGATATGAACATTTAAATTTAGGTTTTTAGTAATAAATTAAAAAAAAACATAAGGGTTACGAAAACTTTTCAAAATATTTTTTACAAAAATTCTATTAATACTCGTATACGAAAACTTGCGGTCGAATAGTTAACGATAACAGTGCCGTCCTTGTGTAGAGTGACGAGTGACATATTGATGTAGCATTGATAATGATAAACCTAAGCATTCCTAGTACTTGTTGGCGGGCCTACACGGTCATCTCATACCTTCTTTAACAAACAACAAACACAAAAAACAAACACATAGTGAACAAAATTTTACAAATTGTCAAATTTTACTTTTTGGCTTCTTTGTACGTGTATTTTATTTGCTTTTTATGTTTTTATTTTTGTAATGTGCCTTTGTTTGTGCAGAATAAACTCTTTTTTTCTTTTTGTCAATCTGTAGAAGCTTATTATTTTTAGAATTATTTTTTGGCCAAAGAATGACTATTTTCATACAATGTGGCAATGCTGCCAGCCTTTTGGGCACTATTCCGTTGACAGCGATGTGGGCGACTTTTTTGATGCCCTTTGAATATTTTCCCTCATTTTAAATAAAGGTACTTGCAAATATTATTATTATTTAAGACCGTTAGCTTTAAAATTATTCTATTTATAGTAGGTTATCTTGGAGTTTCTCGCCGGCTTTTCTCCATAGAAAACGACCAGTTGGATCCGTTCACCTAGCTGCTGACGTTTCGGTGCTCATGTAGGTTTAATTGTACATAACTAAAATACCATCCTTTCCGCCTTCTCAGGTGGATACACCAAAAATTAAAAATATATACAAACCTTGTCCGCAAAATTTTAAACACATTAAAAAGAATTAGCCAAATTGGTGCAGCCGCTTCGAAGTGTTGCAAGGCCAAAATTTTTGGAAATTTATGTTTATTTATATTCTCAGACTAGCTGACCCCGCAAACGTTGTTTTGCTTTTTTTTTATTTTATTTGATAAATTGATGTTGGCCGATTCTCAGAACTACCCGACATGCACACAAAATTTTATACAAATCGGTCCAGCCGCTTCGGAGGAGTTTGGTAACAAACATTGCGACACGAGAATTTTAAATAAAAGATAAAACAACAACACAACAAAGTCACTTCTCGTCCCAGCCCGATCACTATGTACGGAAAGCCAATCCCCTGGGAGAAGCAAGCCAAATACCTAGGCGTGATCCTCGATGAAAATCTTACCTTTAAGGCTCATATTAAGGCGGTTCGCGCGCGCGCCTCCTTCGCTCTTAGCAGGCTCTACTTTGTACTGACAGCCCGTAGTAAACTGTCACTTAAATGCAAGCTGCGCATCTACACCGCAGTCATCCGTCCCATCATGACCTATGCCTGCGTTGTATTTGCGCACGCTCACCCACGTCATCTCCATAACATGCAGACCCTCCAGAACCGTTTCCTCAGAAAGGTCACGGGTGCCCCCTTCTATGTCCGTAATATAAATCTCCACATCGACCTTAAAATGCCTACCATAAACCAGTTCATGAAACGCTTATCGAAGCGCTTCTTTGACTGTGGCATTAAACACTCCAACCCCTTGATCTCAGCCGCCGCCCGCTACACTACCTCCCGCATTAGCAGTATTCGCCGACCAAGGCATACTTTAATCGCCTCCGACGACGCCACTACCCTCCTCCAGGAGAGTAGTAAGGCCACCAGCACACTACATAAGCCCAAAACCCGATCGCCGTCCTACCGTCCTCGCCGCCGAGGCCCGCCGCGACGCCCAAATCCACGCCCCTCCCGACCCTTGCTCGAGCCAGCCCGCGCCGCTGAGCCTGTAGCTTTAAATTCGTCCCTAAATCACTCAAATCCTGATCCAGCTAGTCCCTTGCTGCCCTCTTCCAGCGATGCCCTAAGCCGAGGTTCGTACCCCACAGGGGGTGCCCTTAGCGTTGTCGCTTAGTTTTTAAGTTAGTACATAAAAGTCCTGGCTGGAGGCCTTAATTTATTAGGGCAACCACAGGCAAGTCCGTCTAAGTAGACGACAACCTCATAGGTTGACCTGCGAGATGCCATTCCCAAAAAAAAAAAAAAGTCACTTCTCGTGTATGTCGGTGCGATCGCTTATATCTCATGAAATACGCAATGGATCTTGAATCAGTTTTCAATATTAAGACATAATTTAGGTATAAAACAATTCATGTTTTATACCTAAATTATGTCTTGAACTTAATGTCAAGTCGTAGAAACCGTGTGATTTTTTATTTGAATTATATTCGACACGGAAAATTGAAATACGAACTTTTTCTTAAACTGAAACATTGAAGTAATGCTTCTAAAAATCCCGAATATCAACATAAGTATTGCTGCTTAGGGCCTCAAGCCACTTAAAAGAGCTACATACAAGACGAAACGATGAATACATTATGAACATTTGGACCTCTTGCCCTCCTGATGAGGTAAGTAAATAACTCATGTAACAGACTCAAGGGAGATGCTACATAAGTGAAAATTTAAATAAAGAACGAAATACACAGTAATGATGGTTGCCTATAGGCTATGTTACGGATGATGGTTTACTAAATTTTTTTTATGAAAAGATCTCGTAAAATATTTCAGATCCCATCCAGACTGCTCCTTGGTTGACTTAATACTGGTCGTAAGCGCTACTGTTGAGCGTGAGGTCCTGGGTTAGATTCCCGGGTCGTGCAAAGTGGTAGTGGGTGTTACCAATCTACAGTTTCCCAGTAACAATGTGTGTAAAATTTAAAACGTATACAAACAAGAAACCAAAAAAAATGTGACCTTCACGGGACTCCTGGCAGATGTGAAACAAGCGTGAAGGGGGTGTGGGTAAGTAAAGATTTATTCTTCAAATAGGACTAGATTGCATGGCAAGGTAATATGAAGCCTAAGCATAAACTTACTTAATCTAGTGAGTGGGTACCGTACTGTTGTCCTAGATAGGTTACAAAATAACCTGTGTCTAGGTTGAATTACAATAGCACTTATTAAATATGTATATAGTAATCATTATAGTACCCTAAAAAATTAGAGACCAATTAGTGAACAACAAAACAAAACTTTTATTTAAAAGTTTGCAATATATAACAAAACGAAAATATATTTAGTATGTGGGTGTGGTGAGTATATTGTTAGTGTGCTGAGTGTTTCGCTTATTTATGTGATGTGTAATGCATGTATGTGATTGACTGATCACGTCTTGAGTTTTTTTTTTCGGTTTCGTCGTAGTTAAGGTTTAGAAAGAAGGAAAGTGCGAACTGTCTTTATGCAATTAAAGTTTGTTAAGCCGTAAATCGCAGTTTTTGCGTTAATTTTCTTGTACTCAATATTCAATACATTATTGCATTTCATATGTATTACATCGATGGTATACCGAAATAAAATATCGATATGGAGGGTCCAGCTAAATTATGGCCCAAATCTTAATTGAGGGAGGTTTGATGCTTAAAACGAAGTAATTTTTAATAATTGTTGTTATGGTTTCATTAGTGAAACTCGCCCTAAGACATTGTGACCTATAACATCGCCTTGGTCTGTGAAGGTGTTATAAATAATTGAAATTTAAATAAATAAATAAATAGGAGAAAGTAAGAGGGCTACGTAGCAATTCAAGTAATACAATATTATTATTAACTATAAGATTAATTGGGTGTATAATTATATATGTATATTTAGGTTTGTGTATAATAATAATAAATATTTTTTTATTGAATCAAAGTTACAATTATTACCTTATAATTAACTTAACTTAATTTCGGTCTGTAACTGTTAGCGATCTTCCTTTTTATCTTTACGGCGGACCCCAACTAGGCGGCGCCTGTATCTTGGGGACCAGAGTTGTGATGCATGATTCTATTTACCACTACAATTTTGTGAGAATATGTAAGAGTAGGTAATTGTAAACTTTTATATAAAACTAAATTAATATTGAGATCATTATGAAAGTGAAAACTTAAATCATAAATTATAATATAAACAAAAATAGAAGCTTAATTTGCACTGAACAAAGCACAAGACTAAAAATGTTAAACAATAAAATAAAATGTTAAATAATCATGAGTAAATATAAAAAAAGTAAAATTAAAAAATTTAATAAAATGCTAAGGAGCTAAAGTAAGGTGTGGGTGTGTGTGTTAGTGGGTGGGTGTGTGTTAGTGTGTGCGTGTGTGGTGTGTAGATGTTAATGTGTGTGATGGTAGTAGGATTCCGAGAGTGAGTTGAGTGTTGTGAGAATGCTTTCCGATTCATCATACGAAAGACTTAATAGCCATTGTTTGACAACATTTTTGCATGTAGAGAGGGAGAGTTCTTTTAGGTCACATGGCAAACTACTGGTGACCTTGATATATACAAAAGTGTGTAGATAGGTAGAGTATATTAGATATTTTTATTTTATGTGATGCATAAGAATAATGTAGGTAATTATTGTGGACTTAACATACATATCATCACGCCTTGTTTTATTATTATTTTATAAGTTTGTTATTATTTATGTAGTCTTTTTTTTAAATATATATTTTATAATAGTTTGGTGTTTAAGAACTAAAATAACTTTATTTAATTTTGCAATTTTACATGACAAATCGTGTCATCAAAAAATTACTTTACTGAGTAGTATGATTTAGATTCCAGAAATTGTTTCAATTTATGAATCCTGTTTCCTCATCATTTAGCATTTTATTACTTATATTTTTTATCGACATGGTTGGTTGTGTGCATTTTGAGTAGAGAGTGGCATAGAGTACTGGGCCAAGGTTGAGGGCAAACTTTTTTTAATAAAAGCTTTGCGTGTAGATGGTATGATGTCGATGTAGATCACATCTAAATCCTTGACGTCACATCTTCACCGCGATCGTAAAAAAACTCAGCGTCAATCGCTTCAAATCACTTTAAGCAGACACTACAGCTTTCAAACGATCATTTAATCTCCATTAACTGTACTTTTACAGCCTGTTATAGGTTAACTGCTAATAGAATATTAAGTGTCATGGCGACATTCAAGCCATAATTGTCTTTTTTTAGGGTTCCGTACCGAAAGGATGAAACCGAAACCCTATTACTGAGCTTATGCTGTCTGCCTGTCTTGGGGCTGTATAATGTTAACCTTAATAGGTAGCCTGTTGAATACATGGCCTTTGTCATGGAAAATAACATAACCTACGCCTGTAATCCTTGAAGGGTTAGGCAGAGGTGTACCTACATAATGTACCCAGGATGTTGCAGTTTTTTGTCCGTTTTTCTCCATAGAGATCTACGTTTTGGAATGGGCTTTAACTTTCGTAGTAACTGTCCGACTCTTTGACAATTAAAAAGTGCATGTAAATGGTTTTATTGAAATAAATGATTTGAGTTAGTGTATCCCTTGTAATAAGGGGAAAGCTCATTGTCATCAACCGGGCACAATTCCAGCCTTCGGGCTGCTACTGAGAGATTCCTGATGAAAAACTCAATAACAATTTGCCCGACGTGTGCATCGAACCCGGAACCTCATGCTACAGCAACGAGGTATTCATGAAAAATGATACAGATTATTTTATTTTAAAAATCATGGTGGTACGGAACTAGTAGTGCGCTCGTCCGACTAGCTCTTGGTCGGTTTTTTTTTAATTCTAGACATAAAAATGTTGTTGTTTGTCCACGAGTTAGCTTTTAATTAAAATGCAAAAAGTTTGGCAGGCTAAGCTTATAACGAGGTGTTAAATAAATGTTATTTTTTATCAATAGGTAGGTTCATAAAAAAAAGGTTTTTAAAATTTAACCTTATAATAAGTTTATAATTTTATTTTCCACTGTAAAAAAGGAAGGAAACAGTTAGAAGGATTTTTATAAAATGTTTATTGTCTGCCAAACTGACCTTCACAGCACTTTTACCGGGAAACATGATACCTCTTGGTAAGACTGGCTAACCGTAACGACTGACAAAGATCTACGAACGACATCCGGGACCAACAGTAATCAAAAAACAATTAGGAAAGTTTTTTTTACCAAATCTTGCTTCAGTAATTGGTTGCGGAAAATACAAACGAGCGAGCATCTAGAAAATATCACATTCTATTAAAGAAAGTTAAATCTGACATTCAAAAGCATATTCAAGAGAACAAGAAACCTGTTACAAGATCCCAAAGAAATAAAACAATTTTAATTTCCAACTGTCAGAGTGGAATCTGAAAATTAGGACACGTCAACGTTTCATTGCGGGATAATTTTAAATAGGTTGAGCATTTCTCTTAAGATTAAAATACTTTTAAAACATAAAATATTTTTAAAACATAAAATAACATCACGCTTTCTTTCCCCGAAAGGTTGGGCAGAGATTAACAATAGTAGGTACCCCCACTTTTCGCCAGTTATGTATAAGTCCCATGTAAAAGAGCTATTGCCATCAATCGGGCAGAAATATAGGCTTCGGGATGTAAATGAGAAATTTCTAATGGAAACACCTAATAACACTTTGCCCGACCTGGGAATCGAACCCAGGACCTCATGCTCAGCAGTAGCGCTTCCAACCACCAGACCAATAAGGCTTTTAAAACTTAAAATAGCGTCGCTTTCCTAATGTTTTGTTGTGTCAACAATGTAAAATTTAAATTAATGCAGAGCTCACAATGGAGAATGTCCCGGTTTGCATAATAAGCTTGATAATGAAATGCTACCACTCTTTGGTTTGAGTAAGTAGGTTTTTGTTGAACATCAAGTTTGTAAGATAGTTTTATTTTCTGTTTGAACTTTTTTTTATAGCTGCGATGTTTTAATTGCACACAAACTTCTGCTTACGACTACGCCCGCGTAAACTTTCTTGTTTTAACATAAATTATATCGTATACACTTAGCAACACAGTAGTTTAATTTAATTAGTGAAAGAATTTTTGTAATCGGGTCAGTAATTCCAAAGATCAAATTCATTAATTCTACCCCTTTATAAATAACATAATTACAGTATAGATTAATTAAAGAGGTAATTGCTTTGTTTGTTTTTATGTGAGTTTATACATTTAATATCAAAACAGCAGTTTACTGAAAACGATAAATCATACAATTAGGTTTACTCAAAATTTTACACTCACAAAATATCTTTGAAATGTTTCGAATATCAGGGTTTAAAATAAGTTAAGTCCACAATTTCGCTTTTATCACTAAAATCTACTTGAAACATGTTTTATCTGTGATCTCGTTCCGTCGAGACCAGGTGAATTGCTTGTGTATCGGAGCATGTCGGCCGCACACCAGTAAAAAAGGAATATAGTTTCATGTAATCAGAAAATTAGCTGGCTTTGTTGACGAGATTTTTCTTAGATTTTTCTGGAGCAATCGTAAATGTTGATAATATCTTGTGTTTATGTTTATTACAAATAAGCAACCGTAGTTGCATCGCACGTTTTTTACGACCTTAGAAAGTATTGAGATTTCTTTATTGTATGTAAGTGCCATATTGCACAAAAACCGTCTGGAAAAAATTCTCTAAATCATGTTCGAAGAAGAAGAAGTCTATGTGACCGCGTTGTTCTGGCAGACACCAAAATAAATTTTAATTTATAATGCGCCTACACATTATAATTATACGAATATACAGTGCTTATTTCTATAATGTAAATTAAATTACACGTAATGTAAGTCTTAAAGTCCTTGTTTTTTTACAAAAATAAATGAATATGATTAGGTTAAAATGGTATGTGTTAATTTTCGAGTTTTAATCTTGTTACTGACATATCACACTAATAACCAGTTTCACCTTATTTACTGTTTTAACATTTAATAATTAATAAATGAAAATGGACACAATGATCGAATACATTTTACAGAACAGACTAGTTTCTGCTCGCGACTTCGTCTCGTGAAATTTCTTATTCTCCCGACCCACCGCTTAGCATCACATCGCCCGCGCGTGCTTTGTTTTCGCTTTGCGTTCTCTCTGATTTTTTTAATTTTTCTCGGCTCCTAAAGGTTTCATCGATTTCAAATTCGACTTGTACTTCCAAAGATTAGCGTTTATTATTTTAGTATAGTGATTAATTCCTAAATAAAACAGTTCAACTGGTATTCAAAATGTATGAGTTGCAATTTTAGCGGACAAAGGGCTATCACGAACAAAGTTTATGTAGCGTACCAATGTAAAAATAACAACGGGGTAAAAATAGAAGTAACAAAAGGTTTAGTTAAAAAAACGAATGCGGTAATGTTATTAACAGGGATGCTTGGGGTATTTTGCTTCCATGACAATTGGTGAGGTTAAGTTACTCTTGCCACGGTCAGTTTTTTTGGATGGGTGACTGGTATTTGTTTATTAGTGTCTTGGATTCTGATAAACCACACAACATCACACGTATATTCCCCGAAGCCAGTTATATTTCAGTCCAATATAATAGGTTCAATAGAATAGGGGGCGAGCCCCCTATTCTATTAAATCTTCTATGTAATTATTAAAAATAAAATGCTGTTCGTTGGTAAGCGCATCACTTCAAAGCGGCTGGACCCATTTGGCAACGTTTTATTTTAAAATGTTTGTCCAAAACAGGTTAGTTAATAGAAAGAAAAATTTGAAAAAATCCGGGAATATTTTAAAAAACGGGACAACGGAAAGCAAGTTCAATTCCTATGGGAATATGGGAGTCTTCTATTTATTATTTAAATTTCGACCGGATGTCTGTCAGGTCAGCTAGTAAAAAATAAATTAAAAGAAACTCAGAAAACTAAACTAAACTAAATACATACCTAGATTCGGAAAACATACGCACAGAAAGGCTAACTAAATAATTTCTAAGGACGTTTAACAGAAAACAGACTTGATTCAGTCTCATCCTGCTCATGTCTCAGTAATTACTTCTCGTGTCTTATCTCGAGCCGCCGCGGTATCTAAGAGCAACTGTGTGGTTAACGAATTAAAATAAGAATGTGCAAATAAGTGTGCGGTCCCGTAGTACGAATCGCTTTTATAAAGATAAATAATATAGATGTTTGTGTGTGAATACTTTACTCAAAATAATATTTACATTAATTTAAAAATACATAAGTACCTAACTAATATTTCGAAGATTTTGGCAAGATCATAAACAATTATTTTCTCCAAGATAGTTTCATATACTTACGTGGTAACCAAAAAATTAAACCTATAAGTTTTTTTTTGTTTTTTTACTTTGTGTTATAACTGTTTGTGCATACGCAACACACACTGCAATTTTATTTATAGCAAAACAACGGCATTTTTTCGCAGTTTTTGACACATCATATCACTGTACAACCATTGTACTAACTATCTTTTAAAAAGGTAGGCCATGCCGCTTTGTCGATTTGGCGTGTGTTCGCGCTAACACCACTAGCGACACGCCGTAGGAACGCAACGGGATACAAAACGTGTGTTATCGAGTTTTATGCTCATTTTTTACAACATTGTAATTTATCACGGCTTCTAATATGTGTGTGTATTTTTGCATGTTATCTATTTTGGCCCCTTTCACCCTGCAGTGACGTCATTGCTTGCGATTAACATGCAAATTATGTTGTCTCAGACCAATCACTTGTCTATGGCGATATGTTTAGGAGATTAAAGTTAAGAGTATACATGTATGTAACATGTGTGTCTGTGGTGATAAGATGTGCCAATCAAGAAGGTTTTATTTGTAATTTGTTTAATCAAATCTACGTCTTCGATTACCTTGTGAAGACCGCAGGAATCCGCTATATGCAGGAGCCACATGCCTATGATGATGATGCTAAATCTACTTAATAAAGATCTTAAATTCTTTCACTGACAGACCACGGACATTCGAAGCCGTTGGGTCTAGAAACAAACAATATTGCACAAGAGTTCCTTAAACGTGAGACATGTCTCACTTATTGCTGTCAAACTTGGCTTGTTTCGAGCAAAAACAATCAAAAAGTTTTAGTTTGCCAACGCAATATGGAGCGAAGCATGCGAAACATAAGGCTATATGACAGGTGGGCGACAAAAATAGGAAAAAGGACAAGAGGTAGCAATGTTTTACAAAAAATAAAAAAATCTTAAACTGGACTTGCTACATCATGAAAACATACAAAAAAATGGTCGAGAGCCGTTTTTTTTTTTTTTTTTTGAATGGCATCTCGCAGGTCAACCTATGAGGTTGTCGTCTGCTTAAACGGACTTGCCTGTGGTTGCCCTAATAAATTAAGGCCTCCAGCCAGGACTTAAACTTAAATACTAACTAAAACTAAGCGACAACGCTAACGGCACCCCCTGTGGGGTACGGACCTCGGCTTAGGGCGTCGCTGGAAGAGGGCAGCAAGGGACTAGCTGGATCAGGATTGATATTATTTAGGGACGAATTTAAAGCTACAGGCTCAGCGGCGCGGGCTGGCTCGAGCAAGGGTCGGGAGGGGCGTGTATTTGGGCGTCGCGGCGGGCCTCGGCGGCGAGGACGGTAGGACGGCGATCGGGTTTTGGGCTTATGTAGTGTGCTGGTGGCCTTACTACTCTCCTGGAGGAGTGTAGTGGCGTCGTCGGGGGCGATTAAAGTATGCCTTGGTCGGCCAATACTGCTAATGCGGGAGGGAGTGTAGCGGGCGGCCGCTGAGATCAAGGGGTTGGAGTGTTTTATGCCACAGTCAAAGAAGCGCTTCGATAAGCGTTTCATGAACTGGTTTATGGTAGGCATTTTAAGATCGATGTGGAGATTTATATTACGGACATAGAAGGGGGCACCTGTGACCTTTCTGAGGAAACGGTTCTGGAAGGTCTGCATCTTATGGAGATGACGTGGGTGAGCGTGCGCAAATACAACGCAGGCATAGGTCATGATGGGACGGATGACTGCGGTGTAGATGCGCAGCTTGCATTTAAGTGACAGTTTACTACGGGCTGTCAGTACAAAGTGGAGCCTGCTAAGAGCGAAGGAGGCGCGCGCGAACCGCCTTAATATGAGCCTTAAAGGTAAGGTTTTCATCGAGGATCACGCCTAGGTATTTGGCTCGCTTCTCCCAGGGGATCGGCTTACCGTACATAGTGATCGGGCTGGGAAGTGGGGGAGGGAGTCGACGACGTCTCGAGAAGAGAACCACCTGACTCTTATCGGGGTTGACCTCGATTCTCCATTTCCGGAACCAAGCGCCTAAGACGTTTGCGGAGGTTTGGAGAGTACGAGCTATAGCATTGGGACAATGACCGGTATAGTAAACGGCAGTGTCGTCGGCGAAGAGAGCCAACTGAGCCTTTTTACTCTGTGGGATATCGCTGGTGAACAGCGTGAAAACTAGAGGAGATATGACGGAACCCTGAGAGACACCGGCGCGAATAGGGTGAGGGGACGAGAGTGCACCCTCGATGCGATAGCGGAAGGTGCGATTCGACAAAAAGTCTCGTAAGATGAGCACGAGACGATCTGGCACTCCTAGTTGGTAAAGCTTGTATAACAAGCCGTTGTGCCAGACTTTGTCGAAGGCTTTCGCTATGTCGGTCGAGAGCCGTAATGGAATATCTACTTTTATATGTATATAAAATTCTCGTGTCGCAATTTTTTAAATCAAACTCCACCGAAACGGTTGAACCGATGTGTATGAAATTTGTGTGCATATCGGGTAGGCCTGAGAATCGGCCAACATCAATATTTAAACAACAAAAAAAAGCAATACAACGTTTGCGGGGTCAGCTAGTCTATATATATAGATAAAATCTATAGGTATCCTAAGAATGGAATAAGACAAAAGCGACGTCAAATCAAGAGATGGAAAGATGACTTACCAAAAGGATGAAGTAGATTAGCTCGTATCTCTATATGGAAGGAGGCCTATGAGGCCTATGTCCTATGCCGGAGGCCTATGTCGAAGAGGACCTGACCAACAAACTGGTTGCTGAAGAAAATGGAATTACTTACCTGCTGGAGAGGGAAAAGACCAAAGAAAAGATGGATGGAAAACCGGCCAACTGCGAGTCGGACTCGCACACGAAGGGTTCCATACCACAGAACAATATTTAACACAAATACATATTAAGAGGATGATAAGAGGTAAAGCGTCGACACTGTCAGACTGCATAAAATAGAAAGAGAAGCGCGATGACACAACGCTGGTAATTTATTGCAAAAAATGAAGCAAAAAATATATTGATTGGTAAAAAAAACACTACTAGGTTAATATGTTGCTTGTAAAATAATTTGAGAAAAATCAGAATGATTGCATGTATGGTTTTTAATCGTTGACATATTTTTTTAGATGTATCCACATAAAAATTTGCTTTTAGGTTTGTTTTACAGTCCCCTTAAAACATAACCCCCTTTAATTGTAACTCTATTTTATTTTATAATTTAAATTCTAAGACATATGACATCTACCAACCCGCACTGAGCCCGCGTGGTGGATTACGGCTCACTACCTCTCATAGAGAGGAGGCCTGTGTCCCAGCAGTGGGAACGTTATAGGCTGATTATGTTAATGTTTATGTTATAGCAGAAATAGAAATACTATCACTATCTGTTTAAATTTCAACTGTGTACTTATTAAAGTTCATGAGATGGCATGAGGGGGCTGTCCCCCTGCCAGACAGACGCACGGACGGACAGCGGCTTAGTAATAGGGTTCCGTTGGCACCAACTGGTTACGGAGCCCTAAAAAGGAGTGAATGATAGAGTGACGGCTGCCAAGGGAAATTGGAAGAAAAAATACAGGCCAAGTACGTGTCCAAACACGCACAAAGAAGGGTTACGTTATTGGGATGAATTTATCCCGAGAACAAACTTAACATTGTAGTTGAAAAACATGTTCTCCCATACATCGCTATACGTCACGGTCAATTCTCCAACTGCAAATAGAATACAATAGAATAATATTTATTTGTTAGTTTGGAATCGCAAGAAACGATTTTTCTTAATGTGATAAAACTACAAATTAACAATTTTCTGACTTTTTCCTTTCCTTGTGCTGTGAGAGATTGCTTCTTGCCAAATTTCATGATTCTACTTGTAGGTCAACAGGAGGTACCCAATAAGTTTTGATTTATTTGCGAGTATCATTCAGTATGCAAAAAAAAATATGTCGCATAAATCACCGATTTTTTTATTGCGTTGACTTAGAAGTTTGATGTTTTAGAGCTCCAAGGGACCGTAAACCTATTTAGTTCAAATTAGTATTTGATATTAATTTCAACTAAATACCTCCACGCGTTCCTGAGAAAAAGAGTCTTGACAGACTGACAGACAGACGGACAGACAGAAGGACAATGATGTGACGTTTTTTCCTTTTGAAGCACGGAACCCTAAAAACGTGTTGCGCCGATCCCAAGTGACTTCAGACACAGTGAGAAAACTGATAATTTTAATATTGATTGCTATGACTGCCTCGTTGGTCTAGTGATCGCAAGGACTGCTCGGTCGTGGTCGGGCAAGGTTTTTCTATTTGAAATTTCTCGAAAGCAGCCCGTAGTATAGAATTTGTGCCCGATGGTAGCAATAGACTCGTCCAATACTACATGGCGAAATGTGGGTGTACGATGTGTCTAACCCTTGGGAAACAAGCCGTGATGTTATGTTGGGTGCCGGTGTAATAACAGGCACATTAGACATTTTAGCTTTGTCTAATGTTTGCATATTTGTATGTTTGGATGTCAGATAGTTTATATCCTGCGAAATTATTACGTACACACTAACAGCAGGAATAGCATTTATATTGACAGTTCAAAAACCAATCCAAAAAATCCTTCAAAATGATTCAGAATGATGGGAATAGGCGCCCCTTTTTGTATGGGGGGCGAAATGTGGGTGTTTCTCAACCCGTCGCGGTAACAAGGCGTAATGTTATGTGTATGTGGGCGAATCTTTTATTCGAAACTCACCTGCTGATTGAGTCGTACGAAATCTTGGACAATAGAATTCAATATTATGAGTACACTCTACCGTACACCCATTGTGTCACATAGCTTAAATAAAATGAATGGTCAAAAGGAATATTGTCATAATCACCTGTAAGTAGTTACAAGATAATAATGAATTTGATAATTAAGTAAACGAACGAAATGATATCCATTCCATTGTATCCGTTTCATCCCCTCAGGGATTTTAAACAGGCCTATCAAAATATGAAAACACAACTCTCATAATTAATTAATAATTTCAGTAAAAAGAAACTACAAAAAGTGTCCCTGTCTGTCTATCAGGTATGATAGCGATAGGCGGGTAAACTACTAAACCAATTTTGTATAGAAATAGCTTAACCCCCAAAAAGGACAATACCACACTTTTTTTCTGTCAATCCTTTAAGGGTTTAAATGGGGTGAAACCTGGTTGGAAATTCCGATATCCACGCGGATAAAGTCGCGGGTGAAGGCTAGATCAAATAAATAGTTAATTTGTCTGAGTACTCGACAGTTTTTGTTTTCAAATCGTCAAAAATAGGTCAACGTTGATGCACTTTTTAAACTAAGTTTGTTACTAGTAATATGCTAATGGATGCTTAATTAGTTAAAATTAACTTTCAGTTATTAGTAAATGTGGTGTGTGGGGCTGAAGTGCGGTCACGTTTTGTTTTGGGGTTCTTTACGTAAGGAAATATGCTACCGTTTCCATATAGCTGTTTTTTACCAGTGCGCAAACTGTTACCTTGAATTCTGCACACCCTAGCGTATAAGTTTTTCTCTCGGATATCGAAAGAAAATCTTTTGTTTCATAGAAAAGTGTAATACTTTATTATTTATTTATTTAAAATGGGTTTACTCTTGACTCTAGTCTAGGTCAGAGGTGACAGAGACAAAGTCTACGATGGAGTGAGCTTACCCAGAAGAAGCCTGAGAACTTTGAGGAGATTCGGGTTGAACGCGTTCGGGAACACAGAGGCAGGTAGTGAGTTCCACTCTTTTGCCGTGCGCAGTATGAAGGATGTTGGAAGCGCTTAGTGCGAATTGGTGGAATGGCAACAAGGTATGGATGGTAATTAGCAGTACATCTGGATGTCCGATGGTAGAAGTGGACAGGTGGGATGAGGTCGTGGAGGTCTTGCGCACACTCACAGAAGTACAATCTATAGAAGGCCGACAAGCAGGCAACCTTGCGGCGATGAGCCTAGCTGTGAAGCATGGCATCGCCAATGAGTCTCTCACCTCTGCGTTCCACTGAGTCGAGCGCGGCAAGCGCCTACCTACGCGGAACAACAGTTTTTTTTAAAATAACTGATGAAAAATTATTACGCTAGGCGGAGTCCTGAGAGTAGAACCTTACGCAGAATTCAAGGTTAGGTACAGTTTGCGCACTGTTTTTTTTTTCCTGAATTACTTACTTCGATTTCGTCTGCGTGTATTTTATATACTTGCTACTGCCCGCGACTACGTTCGCCTTTTTTTGGGTGGAAAATCATAAAAGGACTTCTCCCGCTCTGGGTGGAGCGGGAGGGCGTGTCAGACTTTTACTGACTAAAACCCACCCGTGTTCCTTCAGTTGCCTGTGCCAGGGCCACGGCATCTCTTTCGAACAACCAGCGACCCTGGCAGACTTCGTTCGCCTGGAAGTCGAAGTCGTAAAACAACACACTTAGTTTTTATTTTTTGCTCGGCTTCTAAGGATCACAGCTTGATGTTAAACAGCCTTCCTCATGAATTGAGCTATACAATGCAAACATATTTATTCAAACCTTACCTTAGTTCCAGAATTTAGCACGTTCAAACAAAAAACCGGCCAAGTGCGAGTCGGGCACGCAAACGAAGGGTTCCGGTTTCACAATAAAAAATAAAACATGTTTCTTCTATGAAGACCCCATGTATTTTATTTTTAGTATTTGTTGTTATAGCGGCAATAGAAATACACACTGAACATTTAAACTGTTTCCCTATAACGGTTCATGAGATACAGCCTGCTGACAAACAGACGGGCTGACAGCGGAGGCTTAGTAGTAGGGTTCCATTGCCACCCTTTAGGTACGGAACCCTAAAAACGAACTCTTAAGCTATATTAAGAGATTTCGTTTTTTTTAACAAATATCCACCATGGAAAGAACGTCCTTCCTGTCCCATGATACTTATTTGTAAAATTTCATAATGATCAGTTCAGTGGTTTAGACGTAAAATAGTAACAGGCAGACAGAGTGCCTTTCTCTTTTAAAATATCAGTATAAATTGAGGTATCCTTGGGTAATTTTCAATAACATTGGGTAAGCAAAAGTCCTGTAACTGTCTAAGTTTATGCATACTACACGTATTTATGGGAAACGCTTACCTCAAATTGAATGTTTAAATGTACCTTAATCCATCTAATACCAAATTGTGCTATGTTTATGTTGATTGTGATAAATATACCAAACGAATATACACCAACATTCCAGATTTTTAGCATCCGTACCTTCGTTACTTAAAAATATTATTTCATCTATAGGATCAAAACTGTTTAAGCGTTCACTACGCTCGATTTTTTGGCGTGTGTGCGTGAACGTTGCACACAAACATAGCATTGCAATGAATTTGCCTAAACTTTAGAGAGTGAATTTTGTGCACGGACTCTTAAGAAACAGCTCTATTTAAAAAAAACCTGGGACATAAAAGTATTTTTAACGTTCAAATTCAAATCCACTGAATGAATTCACAAAAAGGCTTTATTTAGGCTGTGTTGTTTTCTTTTCCACATTTTTTTTTTATCATATCCTACTTATTAATTTTATAAACGTGAAAGTTTCAATGTTTGATTCTCAGTAATTTTGAGTTTGTTTTGGCAAATCCAAATCGTGAAAATTGGCACACAGAGGAGTTATAACCTGTATTAGCACATAGGATACTTTTCATCCCGATGTTCCCACGAGATGGAGAGTCATGTGGGTAAAACCGCGGAGCGTAACTAGTTCCAAATGACATAAGATCACGCCTTGTTTCCCCGAAGGGTTGGGCAGAGGTGTATCTATAGTACACCCACATTTCGCCAGTTATGTTTTAAGTTCCATGTAATAGGGGGCGAGCCTATTGCCATCAACCGGGCACAAATCCAGACTCGGGGCTAATACTGAGAAATTCCAGATAGAAAAACCCAACAACACGTTGCTTTACCTGGGAATCGAACCCAGGACCTCATGCTCAGCAGTTGCGATTGCGACCACTAGACCAACGAGGCAGTCAATATTATTATTTGTCCTTGGTAACACTACCCAGTACCACATGCGTTACATTATTTTCCCTATATCTGCCGCATCAATGCACTATACCCTTTCCAATTTCCCGTCAAAGGCAAAGGGTACGAATATAAATATACAGAGACACAAATACGAATATCAAATGTATCTGTCGCCACATTTTGAAGATACATAAGTCTGTTTCTCATATTGGTGACCGCTCGTATTTTCCTACTAGCCTGCTTAAAAATAACATAATTTATTAGAGTCTAAATCTAAATATTTATTAAACGTGGCACTACTGCCAACCTTTTTAAAACTTTTTCCATTGACAGCGATGCAGACGAATCTTTTAATGCCCAATGAGCTCTTTTTTATATACTTGTACATAAAACAAACATGTATTTTAATGTTAGCTTGTATATTTAAATTAAGAGTTTGAATTAACCAGACTACCTACAATATTGGGTAAATTCGCAAGTTTACTTGGCAAGATTTCTCAAGAGACGTTTTAATATTTAAAAAAAAAACTAGGAGTACCTTCGTCTGCCACAGTTGCTTGAATTAAATAATATAGCTGTCCATAGTGTTGTACAATTAGGTGTGTAACCATCAATATTGGCGGTTCACCTATAAGAGTTCCTTCAGCCTTGGTATGTGCGCGGCCGATATGACGCGCCGGACGCGAAATTGTCGCCTCCTTCTCGTAAAGCCCGACTCTTTGTTGTTAATGACCGGTAATTGGATTTTCTTTTTTTACATTGTTGTAATTATAACATAACCAAACCCATTATTTTCCAAATAACGGGATCCAGAGATGAGTTGGGATAATTGCTATACCAATGGTGGATGGTGGTTCTGATCCATCACCTAGGTATGAATGTTGTGTCGGGGAAGTAAGACTTTTTTATGTTTTTTAATTTATGTGAGCGGATGTTAATCCGTTGGTCCCAGCTGACAATCAGTCTTACCAAGGGATACCGCATTACCCACTAACTAGGTTGTAGAAGTCAGTTAAGCAGTCGCTCCATGTAAAACACTGATATTCAGCTGCATCAGAAATATACTGAAAACCGATGCTTGCATACCCTAAAGAACTATCAATAAAGTTTACGATTATCTTGTACTTAAAAATATGCCCCACAAAACCATATGGTTGAATTACTCGACAGAGAGTAGGGCATTGAAATATGAGCTTTATCGACGGAAAATTCTGGCAAGCAATTTACTGTGATACCAATATCTTACAATTACTTTTGCCAGTGGTAGGGCCCTACCTACCGCCACACCATATTGATCTTAATAAACAAGGTACCTAGTAATAAGAGTTAAAAGTGTCTAAATAATTGGAGCATTTTTTGTAAATTTCTAACACTAGAATACTCCTCAATGCCAAGTAGGCGTCAGTTGCGACTGGCCAGCTCTTATTTTAATGATTCTATTTTTGAATAGTTTTTTCCTTTTTTCCGTTTTTACTCTGGCCGCTTTAAAGTTACATATCTTTTAACATCGTTCTCATATATAAGTATACATTCAAGATTAATGATGTAACCAATATTTTCTAACAATATAGTTCAAAAGAGTGTCCTTGGAGTTTCTTGCCCGTTCTTCTCCGTAAGAACCTACAGAGCTTTGGAATCGGTAACTAGCTTCATTTTCTTAATTTAGCTTCTTCACCTTTGACAATTTAAAAGTGCCTGTCAATAGTCTAGCTGATAAATACTCTGAGTTGAGTTGAAGTAAAATGTTGCCCGGCTGGAAAAATTGCCCGTGTAAAGTTACTGTTTCCTAGTAGACAGAAATGACCATGATTTGACTTTACGGTGTCAAGAAACGCTGTCTAGGAAACCACACATACTCACCATCCTACCTAACGTTTCAGTGACATTCGCCGGTACATTGAGGACGCTGTGGCGGTCACTGCTGCCTTAGGAAACTCTAGCTAAAGCGTTACTAAATCTTGTATTGTATTACGCCCAATTTGCAACAAGTGGACATTCAAATGTCAAGTTTCGTGGCTACAAGACCAACCCTACCGCTTCCCATGAGGGTCGTACAGACCCGTTCACGCTTTGATTAATGTTAGTACTTAATTAGCAAAAGTACTGAGTGTATTAATCTAGCAAACGAGTATGCCATTCACTTGGTAATCTAGTTTGACAATTGAGTTGTTACTCATAATAAGGGGCTTAAGACAATTTAGGTTATGATTTAAATAGTTCAGATGCTTAGGTAATACAATATGTGGCATGTTTCAGAAAGTTGTGGTCATATTTGTGGGTGTGGTTCAGACGTCCCTTAGAAAGAAAGAAAAGAAAGGAAAGAAAGAAAAAGAAAGAGAAAGAAAGAAAAGAAAGAAAGAAATAAATAAAAAACATAAACCCAGGTTAAGGCACACAATATTCACACAAAACAAAAAAAAACAGAAGAAAATAGTAGTGTGTGTGCCTCACGGCTGCGCTAAATAGGCCCAGTGCAGCCTAAATGCCAGACAACCAAGTGCCTGGCGCTGGTTTTCAACTAGACCCAATATTACAAGGACGTCTTACGCATGTAAATCAGTTTTATCGATAGTATTAATATAAAAAAGTAGGTACATAAAAATCGGTAAAGCCGTTCTTGAGTAATAAAAGGTGTAACTTTTTTTATATTTTTTTGGGAATGGCATCTCGCAGGTCAACCTATGAGGTTGTCGTCTGCTCAAGCAGACTTGCCTGTGGTTGCCCTGATAAATTAAGGACATAAATTTAAATACTAACTAAAAACTAAGCGACTACACGCTAAGGGCACCCCCTGTGGGATACGAACCTCGGATTAGGGCGTCGCTGGAAGAGGGCAGCAAGGGACTAGCTGGATCAGGATTTGAGTGGTTTTGGTACGAATTTAAAGCTACAGGCTCATCAGCGCTGGCTGGCTTGAGCAACGGTCGGGAGGGGCATGGATTTGGTTGTCGCGGCGGGCCTCGGCTTGTGTAAAGTACTGGTGGCCTTACTGTCTCCTGGATGAGGGTAGTGGCATCGACGGGGGCCTTGCCTGGCTTTTGGGATACCGATGACGGTTGCTTCTTTCCACGCTTGTGGGAAGATGTTGTTGCTCAAAGCGCCATTGAAGATGGCGGTCATAAGCATTATTAGCGGGGCAGGAAGGAGTTTGTATACCTTATTGGTAATACCGTCCGAACCGTGGGCTTTACGAGCGTGGAGCCCTTTAATGATGTTGTGCACTTCGTCTGGAGTGACGGGAGGCAGAGGATCATCAGGGTCTTCGATGGATGGGAGGGAGGCTCTCCGTTCGACTTCAGCGTCGACCTTGTTCAGGTGAGCTTGGTCTACTGGTTGAGAGCTGGGAGAACATTGGGCCTCTGGGCTGTCGGCAAGACATTCGGCCTTGTCGATACTGAATGGTGTAACTAGCCCGACTGTGTATTTTATATTACCTATGGATGAATAAAATACTAAGATATGGGACAGAAATCTCGATGTTTTGACTTGTCGCCATTGCACGCGTGCGAAGTAGGGGCGGGTCGCTAGTATTAATTATTTTTATTTTGATAGGTTCGCGTTGATCAGAGATTTTAACCGTCTATAGCTACGAATTTCCAAATGATTTACGTCAAAACCAGCAGTGAATACGACACCCCAATTATTAAGTCTCGAGTCTCTTATTAGTTATTTTCATCCCCTTTCAAGATAATATTTTTCTGGTATAATCTTTGGTTACAAATATTTAAAAGTTACCGGTAACCCGATCTTAACTTTTAGCTGGTCATGATATTTAACAAGTTCTTTGTTATGACCGCATCTTATTTCCATGTTTTAACGCGTAAGGATGTTGAAAGTTTTGTAATTTTCTTGACTTAAAGTATTATATTGTACATTATATGGAGAATAAATAACATAAAACTGAATATAACACAACTAAAGAATCATAAGGCATCGAAAAATTCGTCCATATCGCTGTCGACAGGAAAAAAGAGAGAATTGATTACAAATCGTTTATCTTGAACTTGTTAATATACACGTATATTCTTAGAGTTTAATGCGGAGAGGTTTAAACCTATAACGGTTATCACATCGAAATCTATAAAAATACTAAAAAGTAATGATAAATTCTGTAATTTTACATTATATACAGATCTGTGTATTGTTATGTTACGATTGATTTTGTTTGTATTGTGTAAATACTTTTATTGTTTTCATTCGTTACATTTTCAGGGACTGTCCAAGAACATAATGGCCTGGACTATAATACCAATGACCTATACATTCTATCATAACTTTTTTTATTCAATCGTAAACGTCAATTACAGATGCTGTTTACGAAATACGGTTTTAGTAAAAATATAAAGTGAATTTTTATATTGTTGTAATAAGTGTTTAACTCGTCTTAACCCCACTTAATATAAATATTGTTGGGAAACAAGGGTTGGGCAGAGGTGTGCTTATAGTACACCCATGTTTCGCCAGTAAGTCCAATGTAACAGGGGGCGAAACTATTGCCATCAACCTGAAACAAATCCAGGTTTCGGGCTGCAACTGAGAAATTTCAGGTCAAAAACCCAATAACGCTTTTCCCGACTGGAAATTGAACCCAGGACCTCATGGTCAACAGTAGCGCTTGCGATTATAAACTACAACACACAACATACTATCTATGCATGAAAACATAAATTGTACAGATTATCAGTTATTCGTGCAACGCAAATTATGATTCATGTGACGTCGGAACATGTCTACTCTTATAACAAAATTATATATTATTATATAATGATTTATGACGGTACTTATAATGTTTTGGAAAGCAATGGTTCACCTATGAGAAATAACACTTTTAGTAATATATGTATCACTAAAAGTGTTGTTTCTTAACGACACATTCAAAAATTATTTGATACAAATCACACATGTACTTTCAATTTTGTATTATTATTTAAAATCACTAGAAATTTTAATAATATTTGGAAATCATTACTTTAGTTATTTCTGTATTATTTACAACTTTGCATACATAGTTGTAAATAATACAGAAATTACTATAATAAAATAAATATGTAACTCCTATTTGCTTTCTATGGAAAACGTCAATGACACTATATATTAAAACACAGCGACTTATATATAAACCAGGGTCAAATTATTCACCGTAGAACAATCTATAGTATTTGCATGTTACGAGGCGACGCGCGCTTTATTTGTGGTAGCCAAAAGTACAAACACGCCGTGTCTGTGCATGAAGACAAGCTGCGTCAGCACATAACACACACACTTCTGACTTCGCCACTGTCTCTCGGACGGTACATTCCGCGAGGCCTAAGCTGAGCTTTGCATTTGTGTGAGTGATGATTACCAATCGCACCAATGTGATCGCACGCACAGCGCCACAGGCCGATTGTATAAGTCGGTTTAAACCAAGCAAAGGACGCGTCGCTATGTGTGAGTACACCAATGCAAAACTCAGCGTAGGCCTCTTGGACTGAACCAAGACTTCTTGCGCTTACACACACATTCACAGCGTGTTTGTACAACACTTGGTAACCACAAGTGAAGCGCGCGTTGCTTCGTGAGGTAAAAATATTGTACTTGAATTTATTAGTTAGGTATACGAAAATATATTTTTATTGTTTGTTTTATCCTTATTAGATCTCGATACCAAATACTTCGTCCGCGTGGAATTTCAGACCCCAACCCACTGCGTCGCATCCTATCGCCCGCGCTAGTACTTCGGTTTTGCTTAGAATCCTTTAACACTTTTTCCTTTTTGCTTGGCTCCTAAGGGTCGTAACGTCATGTAAAACAGCCTTTAACCTTTCTCAAGAATTGGGCAATCGCATAGGTTTAGTCTGAAGAGATATGAGGAACAGGGTGTAAAGTTCAATCATAGTCTTTGAAAAAGGGAGGATCCTCCGAACAGATGGATGTCGTATCTGGTGGGCAACTGACCGACGATTGATGTCGGGAAGTAGTATATTTGCCAGCTACAAGGTAAACTCCGATTGCGCGATGCAGGATTTGCGTGACATCAGTGTGATGCGTTGTTCGCATGTGGCGGTGTCGATGTCGCCACAAGTCCATGTTCAACCACCAGAATCTTTACCCCCGTCATTTTTTCTTTGTCTATAAATTCAAACTCAAACTCAAAGCATGTATTTCAATTAAACCATTTACAGGCACTTTTGAATTGTCAAGGAGTCGGTCAGTCAGAAATATGAAGCTAGTTGCCCATTCCAAAGCGTAGTAGGTACCTATGGAGAAGATCGGGCAAGAAACTCCATGGACACTCTTTTAAATAATATTGTTGTTACAAATCTAGTAATTACACCATTCATGTTGACACTATAGGTGTGAACGATGTACAAAAACCGTACACGTTTAAAAGCGTCCAGAGTGCAGCTGAACATAATTAAAAACAATCCAAAAAATAAATGATTAAAATAAGCTGTGGCGTATTCAACACATTGTTACTGGATAAATTATAATGACATTAAAGTAATACTGATACAAAAAAAAACAGTTCCAGAGAAACAAAAAAAAAACCCTTCTACGTTATTATCTCAGGCTATCCATTCTGTTTGCAAAAAGTGGAGATTCTGGCAATCACCAGCATTCAGATATTGAAACCCCTGAAGTACTCAAACCGAACCCGTTACATTTCAAAACCACTGTTTGACCACTGTAATTTTATTCAATAAGGTTGAAACTCGTCCCATCACTAAGTATTTGAGTCTATATTCCCCTTGGATGACAACCAAGTGGGGCAGTAAGCAGATTCTAGTTGGCAAGTGGTCTCAAATATCGGCTTTTTATTAGAGCGTTTACAGAGACCGGATCGCAAACAAAATGATTAATGTATTCATTGTGGAGGGCTGTAAACCGAGACTGTCTATGATTTGTGTAGAATAGGTTAGTAAAGAGATTAAATTAATTGATTAGAAATAGATTTTGATGTTTTTTTGTAGTCGCTTTTTTTGTCGGTCGGTTTGATTTACTGTGGTAAAAAAAATAGTGTTTACAAAAAAAAAACTCTTACATCAAACCCATAATGTCCATTTGGTACACATGCCTTAGAAACTATTATAAGTACCAGAGAAAAGACACAAACTATATTTGTTATTATGCCACAGAGGCTTGTAGGTACGTATACAGTGTCCCAGTATCATCATAATTTTTACTACCTATGCCTTCTTAAAAAAAAACATTGTTTTTACGAACATGTTTAGTATTCTCGTGTCGACTCGTCGGAAATCACCCACTTTCCGCACTTGTAGCATAAATAATTATAGTACCTACATTACATCCTGAGTTGTATGTGCGAGGTATGTATTTTCTCACCATTTATTTAGCGTTTAATATCGCAAAATAATACAACGTTACGGCGTCGTCGTATTTCAAACAGATTTAAAATATGTTGGACGAAATGAAGTTTAGAAAATGTAATATCAAATTCCTAGTTTAAACAAAGTTAACGCGCACGTAGCAAGTAGTTAAGTCTTACAACATCTTTATTGAAGCTCTAACTTGTGAAAGTCAGTTTCTTGACTTGTTTTGGCTTTCAGTCAGACTTTTGATCAGTATTATGATACAACTGTCATTTACCCTCTTCATACATTCATTCTTCATTTAAAAAGTTTTGCAATTTTGTCTATTGGAAAGGGAGAGGAAGGAAGTCTTATTTTTTTTAAATTCATCTCCTAGCTGAGTTGAATTTAGGATAAAAGTTTCTTCGAAAGATTTTCATTTTTGGAAATGGGAAATGTTTGTTATATTTATAACCCAATCACGCAAAAACGGCCGAACGGATTTGGATAACATTTGGCACACATATAATTTATAACCTGAATTAACAGATAGGATACTTGTGGACCCAATTCTGAAGCCCACGTAAATGAAGTTGCGGGTAGAGGGAAGTCTTAACTAATATTACATAAAGCTCAAAGATTTGATTTTTTCTGTTTGTTTGTTACGCTTTCACTCTAAAACGGGTCAACGGATTTGGATGAAATTTACCACATATGTAGACCATGATCTGTATTAGGAGATTGAATATTTTTTATCCCGATATTCTACTCAGCTAATCATAAATAAGTTTGAATGTTTCAGATTTCATGAATTGTACGTTGGTTACTGATGCACTCACGCGTCAGCTGTTGAACTGATTTGTATGAAATTTGGCTAACAGTTTGTGTATGGTGTAGGATAATAAATAATACTTTTTAACCAGATAAATGTAGTTGTTTTCTTTGTATGAAACAAAAACCGGAGATCAGCTTGTGCCTCATAAAAGCGAAAATAACGATAACACACCGTTTCATCTCATAACGTTATTTGCAGCAACGATAATAGTAACTGATATTCGTAACGAGATTAAATCGTAAAATTTCATGATATTGTCTCCCGACGAATTTGTGTTTACGTATCACCATTTATTCAAATTACTCACAAAAATTCAACGAGAATAATTAATGCTTCATTTGAAATGGACTGTAACAAACTTTATTCGAGAGTGTATTAAAAATGAAGTTTTATTGTTGTCTCTAGACGCCTCTTCCGCACGCTGATTCATCAATTAGATGAATATTTTAACTCAACTCGAATTTTCACATGATAATCAAAGTGGCTTCAGACTACATGACTATAATAAATTAATTAATTTCTACATAAGATCTTTACAGACTGCCTCGTTGGTCTAATGGTCTCAATCGCTACTGCTGAGCATGAGGTCCTGGGTTCGATTCCCAGGTCGGGCAACGTGTTATTGGGTTTTTCTATCTGGAATTTCTCAGTGGCAGCCCGGAGTCTGCATTTGTGCCCGGTAGATGGCAATAGGCTCGCCCCCTATTACATGGGACTGAAACATAACTGGCGAAATGTGGGTGTACTAAAGTACACCTCTGCCCAACCCTTCGGGGAAATTATCTTTACAGGCCTCGACCGCATCGTTGGTTTTGTGGTTCGCAAGTGCAACTAGTACTGAGCACAGTAGTGGGCTTGTGGAAACTGCTGCAACTTACGAGTTGTAGAACCTACGAGGTTCGAACCCAGGCGGGCGTTTTACTTTATGTGAATCATTTCATCACACTGCTCTCAAAACGGTGAATGAAAACACAGTGAGGAAACCTGCATGTTCTAGAACTCGAAGACATGTGACATCTACCAACCCGCACTGGACCCGCGTGCTGCATTACGCTCCGCTCCCTCTTTCAGAGGGGAGGCCCGTGTCTCAGCTGTGGGGACATTTTAGGGTGATGTGTCGGATCCTGGGTTAGATCCCCAGGTCTTGTGTTAGAAATTATGGATGAAATAAAACCCAATAACCCTATTGTTTTTTTTTTTCATCCAGAATTTGGTGTTTCTGGAACGAGCCGTTTATTTTATTATTTTGTCGAGTTGGAAACTCTTATGGATGTCATCCGCCCTGGGGTGGGCAGTTGGGTCTGTCAGACTCTTACTGACTGGAGATGCGACTTCCACTGGCTCGAACTGGTGATGTCCCGCGGTATGCGGACGAGACTTTAACTTGACCTATCCGAAATATCTGTTGAAAGATCACCCGATCTTAATAATCCTGCCTACCATTCAGTAAATGCAAGCGTTTTTTTTTACCAATAGCTTCTGCCCGCGACTTTGTCTGCGTGAAATTTCATGTTTTCCTGACCTACGCATCGCATCGCATCGCCGCATTATAACTTCATTTTCGCTTAGCGTTGGCTAAGGGTCAGACATACATATGCAACTATGACGAAGTGGAAAGATAGTGTTTTAATCTGTCAAACAATTTAACTGTAAATAAAAAATACCGTTTACTAGATCTAATATCGCAAACTAGTAAACATGACGCCGTTTGTCCCACAATCATAAAGTTTTATGTGTAAACTTTCAATCTTCTATCTCAGACTAGTTTAAAAGTATAATGTACCGCGTCTTAAGAAGAATGTTCTAACTTTAGCGGAGATGGAGTTTGTTGCTGCTGAAGTATCTTGTTGATACAAAAAAGTAACGGTAAAAAATCTATTGGTGTTTGAATTTATAGTTAGAGCCATAGATTTCATCATCGAAAGATACGTTCTGGGTAAATGATCCGATAGATAATTTTGTAAAGATTCTGTTTGCAGTCTCACCGGATACAGCTGAATACCAGTATTATACATGGAGCGACTGCCTACCTACGCGCGGCGTAGCAGATTATGTCTACGACGGCGTATCTCGTAGCAGTTTCTACGTAGCTACAGAAACCAAACCCTCTAACATAGAATAAAGAACATAATTGTCAACAGTATCTACGAAAAAAAACTATGCGCGGCGTAACAAATTATGTCTACGATGTCGTAGCTCGTAGCAGTGTCTACGTAGCTACGGTAAAGAAACCCTCTACCATAGAACATATTGATGTACAGTATCTACGAAAAATAACCACGCGCGTCGTAGCAGATTATATCTACGACGGCGTAGCTCGTAGCAGTGTCTACGTAGCTACAGAAATCAAACCCTCTAACATAGAATAAAGAACATAATTGTCAACAGTATCTACGAACAATAACTATGCGCGGCGTAACAGATTATGTCTACGATGTCGTAGGTCGTAGCAGTGACTACGTAGCTACGGTAACTAAACCCTATACCACAGAACATATTGATGTACAGTATCTACGAAAAATAACTACGCGCGTCGTAGCAGATAATGTCTACGACGGCGTAGCTCGTAGCAGTGTCTACGTGGCTACGGAAACCAAACCCTCTAACATAGAATAAAGAACATAACGGTCTACAGTATCAACGAATAATAACTACGCTCGGCGTAGCAGATTATGTGTAAGACGGCGTAGCTCGTAGCGGTGTCTACGTAGCTAACTAGTACGCAGGCAATTATGCTAATGATAGAATGAAGTTGTAGTATTTTTTAAACTTTTCTTATTCCACAGTTGTAGAGGTAACTTACAAACTTTTATTGAACCAATGATGTTAGAGGTCAACGAGCTCACACTTTCTTTGCTTGTACCCACAATCAATATTAGCGTGTTAAAAAGTTATAACGTATATGTTTTTTGAAAGGAGAAAGTCATTTGACATCACTGTGTTTGTCTGTTTGCATTATACAAATATGTATTACAATAGACAAAAACGTGACGAGAATAATAATAACAAAAAACATTCGGAAAATGAAAAACGTGGACACCAAAATACCTACTCTTCTCAATATATCTGGTAACGTGTCCAAAAAGCCCACGTTGAATGACAAGATAACTATTAAATAACAACTATGTGGGCCAAACGTTTGCAACACAATGCACAGTGTACCAAATCACACATTGTTGGACAAAACTGTCAAACGCAGTGACTGCACGGTGTGCAAATTGATGTACGTTGAAAATTGGGTCGACGGTTCCTATAATTTCGTTGATTACGTCGTGGTCTGCTTATTTCGACGGATTTGCATGTTTGACGGGAAAATTTGATTTCAAGTAATTCGTGAAATTCGAATATCATATTTAATTGTGTGCTGTTTATGATCTGACGATCTATTCTGTATAAATATCATTGTGAAGGTGCGGTGAGCACGAAGTGAGCTGCTAATAGTACCAATCCCCTGCATCAGAAAATAATAGCTCTCACTTCAAGCTTCACCTAAGTTTTCACGGTGAGATTTTCACAGAAAACACCGGCTGAAGTCTGAAATTGGGCTACTTCGTGCTCGTCATTACACTGGTAATTCATGTATTGCACCGTTAAATATTAAAAAGTTAAAGCTGCACTTTAGGGTACGTGAGTAAGTTTTTATTAGCTTGCTTGCACACAGGGCGTATGCAAGAGAGTATTGTGAAGGTTCACACACAAACTGCAAGCGAATTTAGCCTATAATGTCCCCACTGCTAAGACACAGGTCTCCTCTCTGTGAGAGGGAGTGTGACGTAATCCACCACGCGGTAATAGTGTGGGTTCATGACGTGCCGGTTTCCTCATGTTGTTATCCTTCCTACCTTTGTGACAGCAGTGGTGATGAAATAATAGGTATACGTTAAGTAAAGTGACTGCCTAGATTCGAACCCACGACACGAACTCCTAAGTCACGGACGTTTCCACCTCTGCTCATAACTGCAAGCAGTGCAAACAAGTTTTTGTTTGTTTGTTTGGCATCTCGCAGGTCAACCTATGCGGTTGTCGTCTGCTTAAGCGGACTTGCCTGTGGATTCCCTAATAAATTAAGGCCTCCAGCCAGGACTTAAACTTATATACTAACTAAAACTAAGCGACAACGCTAAGGGCACCCCCTGTGGGGTACGAACCTCGGCTTAGGGCGTCGCTGGAAGAGGGCAGCAAATGACTAGCTGGATCAGGATTGATATTATTTACGGACGAATTTAAAGTTACAGGCTCAGCGGCGCGGGCTGGCTCGAGCAAGGGTCGGGAGGGGGCAAACAAGTTTCCTGCAACACAAATACATGTTGCTGAACATAGATTCACAACCACTTGAGAAATTACTAAAGTCTAGGCTTTAGTTACTTCTTAGGTGGCAGATGTAAGTATGCCTAACCTAGAAGTAACCTATTTACTGTGTCAAGGTGGAGGCTGGAGTAAACATAGTA
The DNA here is from genome assembly GCA_963555695.1 of Dasypolia templi. Lineage (NCBI taxonomy): Eukaryota > Metazoa > Arthropoda > Insecta > Lepidoptera > Noctuidae > Dasypolia > Dasypolia templi. Next base: position 7,294,938 of record OY743142.1, read on the forward strand.
AATTCTGTATGCCGCCGTCTCGACGTCGTTGGAGCTATAAAGTGACTCGTAAATTCAATCATCCGTTACAGAATGGCATGGAATTAATAACTATTTATTGCTTCGTTTTGTTAAATCACACAATTGCTAGTAACCAAATAACACTAGAGGATTTTACGCGATAATCACTGGACTACCGTCTTAGGTTCGAATCCAGACAGGCGCTTTACTTTGTGTAAATTATTTCATCACCACTGCTCTCAAAACGGCGAAGGAAAACATCGTGAGGAAACCGGCATGTCTTAGAACCAAAAATTCTAAGACATATGACATCTACCAACCCGCACTGGGCCCGCGTGGTGGATAACGTCCTATTCCCTCTCACAGAGAGGACGCCTGTGACCCAGCAGTGGGAACATAATAGACTGCTTATGTTCTTGACGCTCAGCCCTTAGCCGAGCAAACAGACAAAGTCAGAAAGTAAGCTATGTGAAAAAAAGTACTAGCGCTGGCGGGCGATGCGATGCGATGCGATGGGGGTTTTATAAAAATATGGCCAATATGGACTTCAACGCGTACATAGCCGCGGCAGAAGCTGGTTATAAATAAGAAATTAGACAACTCTATACGGTATGTGTGGTGTCTGTTACCTTTGCACACCTTAATGGATGAACGGAACTTTATCACTGAAGATGTACCATGCCCTTGATTAGGTCATATACCACTTTTTATCCCGTTAGTACGTTACCGAGGGCGAAGCCGCTGGCAAAATCTAGTAAACCATAAACTGTAAAATTAAATGATGGGATTTGTCAGGAGTCTCCAAATTGGCGGTTGTTCTTTTGTTTTATCTTTTTTAAAATCAAAATCAAAATCAAAATATTTTATTTCACATAAACCTACATGGGCACTTATGAAACGTCAGATTCTAGGTGCACGGTTCCAATTGGTAGTTTCCTATGGAGAAGAGCCGGCAAGGAACGCCATGGTTACTCTTTTAAAAATATTTGTCATTTACAATGTTTTTTAGTTACAGTGTTAATAGGTATGGGAGGACAGTGTAGGCCTGTCAAAAAGTACCATATGTTAAACAAATAGACAATGGTATATAAATTTACAATCCACAAGGCCTACGACGTTCTCACATTTACAAAATATAGAAATAATCTAATAGAATAAAATCAAAACTAATAAAAAATTGTAGGTATATAATGTCAAATAATGAAAATATTATGTCAGAGTTATTTATAAGTCAATATCTAATAATAAAAAATAAACATTAAACACCATTATGGGAGCAGTTATTAGAAATAGCACCATTATTACCCATTTATTACGTATATCGGCATAACCATTATTTTTAAAACGTTGCCCCATACTAGGAATGACTCCTGTATCGTGGGTGCGTTCACAAACATGAAAACTCACATACACAAGACACCCAGACCCGGAACAACTATTTGTAGGTCATACAAATATACCGCTGCGCCGACCGTGCCGTGCCGTGATGGCAATAGGTAAGCTCAAAATGTGAGTAGATACTATTTTATTGTGGTACCTCTGCCTACCCCTCTTTGGTCATGTTTAATGGTCCATGTCAGGTTTTAAAACAGCAATATCGGTGTTTTAGAATGGGGATGATGACTAATATTAAAAATGTTCGTATAATTAGTGTAATTTAAAAGAAGGCATAGTAAAAATGAGATAATCGAAAAAATATGTTGCGTCAATGTAAATTTTAAGAAGATATACGCATTAAAAGTTTTTGGAGGGGATTATTGCCGTCCTTGTCGCGTGGTACGTACAATGTTCGCCGTTAGTATGACGTTACATAGATGTGACGTCACTTCTACGATAGTGCTGTTGTTGTCTAACACTTATTTTAAAACGTTTATAACTTGGCATTTTTTTTATGCTTTTAATGTTTTTGTTATATTCTTTGCACTATTTGGAAACAAACGTTTACTTTTCATGAAGCTGTCTCTTTTTTATGGTAACAGGAAATATTCCTGGAAACTTGAACTCCTAAATATACGAGTATTTGGTGAGGTTTAGGGGTCAGATAATATATGAATAGGAAGTAAAATATTTAAAACAGTACAAATACTGCGATGCGTTCATAGAGAAAACGGATATTGAAACAGGAAATCAAAACTTTTATTCTTTACAAAAACAATTTTAAATTTTTGTTTTCGTTTGAGACTGCAATTTTCAAAACATGATTTGTACTACCCGTAGATATGGCTTATTTATAACATACCGTAACATAACATCACGCCTGTAATCCCAGAAGGGTTAGACAAAGGTGCACCTATTAGTACACCCACATTGCGCCAGTTATGCTTAACTACCCAATAACACTTTGCCCGACCTGCGAATCGAACCCAGGACCTCATGCTCAGCAGTAGCTCTTGCGACCACTAGACCAACGAGGCTTATTTATGTATATTATATTATTATCATTTTTCTGTGTTGTAGTTATACAACTAAACTGATAAGTTTATCGTATTTTAATTTAAATAATGTACCCGCTGTGCGCTAGCATCACTATCAGTGAATCAATCAAACCCTAAAATGGTATGTTTAATAATTATCCGGTCTGCATCCGTTTGGACAGGAATTCTACCTCCAACAAAGTTAAAAAAGGCTTTCCCGCCGTTTTTTTAAACAATCCATGTTAAAAAGATTTTCCACCTATTTTTATTTTTCCTCGATAGAATATCAAATCCATCTTCATTAAAACCTCTTTCTATTAATGAACTTTTTTTTTTCTATTTCAGTCTATGGCGCCGCTTACCACTAATTGTTCTCGTCGTGAACAATACCAGTGGTGGTATTTCGTTTATAACAGGGAATTTAAATGAGGGTGCTATTGTGCTTAGTTACAACCCCTTGTAAATAATAATAAAGCCTTCAGGTGCAAGGCGAGGAGTATTTTAAGATCAGCTTATTTGTTTATGTAAATACTAACTGCGCCCCGCATTGGCACCCGTATAAGTCTCGATTCCATACGAATATTGGTAAAAAAGTATCCTTTGTCCTAATTCATATAATGTTCTATCCATATGCCGAATTGCATCCTAATCTGAACAGCCGTTTTAGCGTGAAAGCGTAACAAACAAACTTACTTTCGCATTTATAAGATTATATATTAAGTTAGATTATGTTCCTTTTTTTTAGCTAAAGAATATAAATGTTGATAGATGGACCTGCTTCATCCGTCAACATTTGAGGAAGGAGTTAAGAAAAACAGAACAGTCGGAACTGAGAGATCTATTTTTATTAAATACATGTTACTACCTTCAATTGATAATATTACATCTCTGTACTCCTGATTTATACTCTGATAATTAGTTAATAACTGGCGAAATGTGGGTGTAATATAGTACAACTCTGACTAACTCTCCGGAGAATACAGCCGTGATGTGCGAACTATCTACCGTGTACAAACCCAGGGTCCGGGCTGATACTAAGGATTTCCAGATGGAAAAAACCCAATAACACTTTGTCCTAACCGGGAATTGAACCCAAGACCTCTTTCTCAGCAGTAGCGCTTACTGTCACCAATGACGCAATCACAAAGCTAATCACATATTTTCTACTTTAATTTCGCAATGTTAAGCATTTAAAAGCGAATTCCAAAGTATTATAGCTTAAAACAATAATTTATCAACGACTGTTTCATTGTTCGAGTTTTCCAGTTGATGTTAGCGCCAATTATTTGGAAGTTTGACTCTTTCAATATTAATACCATTTCTTGTTGACGAAATATTTAAAGAGAAATTTTAAAAACATATTTTGCTTAAATCTTGCTTTACAACAGTGGAGTAATTAGGGTATTAAAATTTTATTTTCGGTCATGCCTGATACTGATCTGATTCGTGATCATTTGTACGATTCTGCTTATTTCGTTAAAACCACATATTGAATGAACGTCTTGTTGGCTTCAAAATTGATACCCATATATTTTCCTTAAAATTCTATTTCACACATACATAAGACATACATAAAATCTAAGGTTGAATTTAAAATAAACACTCAATTATACTGTCGAGTCAAACGTGGGTGCCTTAATAGAAAGAGACTTAGACGTAAGGATCAGTGCAGACAAAAGATGAACGTTTTATAAGATACTGAATATTAAACCTTATTTTCCGTGACTTACAGTGCAAAAAAGAACGCGCGAGAGCAACCAAAGACGGCCTAGGAACCTTTTGATGTCAACGTCTTTAATTTACACTTTACGAATTTACACTTTATCTCAATAATAATTAAGTTTGTTTTTGAATGTCACCAAAAATATACATATTCTGTGTGCTCTTCTTAGAGTGTAAGACTAGCCTAAAGATCGTGTCTGAAAAAGCCTATTTTGGCTGAAAAGATTAATGACAATAAGTTCTGATTATAACACGACTTCTTCGAGATTGGCTTTTAATATATTGCTATGTTGATGTTCAAAGGAAATGGGAAGCTATTTAATTTGTTAGACGTTTTCTTTATGCGTTTAGTATCACAATCAGATTGGTGTGTGAAAAGATCACTTTTTATTTTGGGGTCGCAAAAACATCGAAGCGGAAAATGTAAACATAAATTCAGTACATGATTCTAGACCCTCTAGCCACACAGACATATAAAGAGTAGGGACCAAACATTCGTTAAAAATTGCGTATCCATTACGCACACATAGGGAATGTTGTCTTTACAGGACCGGACTGAGGCCGGTTGCCGCGGATATACTTACTGAAAATCCACGAAAATCGATATTCTCTGGGTATAAGAAATATAGAGTATTTATCAATCAAGTCTGAACGAATAGAACCACCCATCTATTACGGTGGGTATTGTAAAAGGCGACCAAGGCAGTATTTTTTTGACGGCCGGCTTGATGGTATATTTACACACACCGTTAACATCAGTATCGGATAGAAGAACTGGCCCTGCAGTCTTTAACCCAATGCACGCATGCCTGGAAGAGATCGCAGAAAACAATACAAGTAAAACATAACATCATAACATAACATCACGCCTGTAATCCCAGAAGGGTTAGGCAGAGGTGTAGCACACCCACATTTCGCCAGTTATGTTTAAGTCTCATGTGATAGGGGGCGAGCCTATTGCCATCAACCGGGCATAAATCCAGAATGCGGGCTGCTACTGAGAAATTATAGATATAAAAACCCAATAACACTTTGTCCGACCTGGGAATCGAAGCCAGGACCACTAGACCAACGAGGCAGTTTTAATAAAACCTTAATTTATTTGAGGTCGGCGTGTCTCCTTCGTACAAATGTATTCGTTCGTATTAACTATCATCTCAACAGTCACACCGCTTCTAGCTGGTATTGTCTTTCAGACAATCAATCCATACATTTTATTTTACAGGAATTTTGCACGCTTTGGTGGAAAAATCCCTTGCATAATGCATAATCAGCCTATTATGTTCCCACTGCTTTACACAGGCCTTCTCTCTGTGAAATGGAGTGGACCGTAATCCACCACGCGGGCCCAGTGCGGATTGGTAGATGTCACATGACTTCGAATTTTTGGTTCTAAGACATGCCGGTTTCCTTACCATGTTTTCCTTTACCGTTTTGGGAGCAGTGGTGATGAAACAATTTACACAAAGTAAAGCGCCTGTCTGGGTTCGAACCCGCAACTCGTAAGTCGCGGCCGTTACCACTGCGCCACCACTGCTCTTCGAAAAAATCCTTATGAAGGGAAAATACCATGGTTTTGTTTGATTCACGGAATTGACATCCCTGATAGAGTAACATAGGAAGGCTGATTGAAGTTTGTCTGGGGAGTTTGTCGGGGAAATATACCCGCATTTTTGTCTTGATCGGAATGTTGGACCACAATAGAGATGAATGAAAAGCTACTGCAAATAGCTGAGATGAGAATGTTAAGAAGTATGTGTGGTTTGACGAGAATGGATCAATAATGGTATTAGAAAAGCTGTGGGACAGCCAATTGTCGCGGGATTGGCATGTGATTTAGAAGAATGCAAATTTTGTTGAAATTAAATGCAATTTGAAGCACTTCTAAAAGTTAGATGCTCCTAACAAATCTTTAAATGTATAATTCTGTACGTCTGTATGTACTGAACTCCTCCTAAACAGCTGGACCGATTTTGATGTTTTTTTTTTGTGGCTTTTTGAGTTGGTAGCGCTGCAATCGAGTTCTGGGATTTTTTTTTTCATGAAGCCGGACACGAACAGCTAGTAATAGTCTATTAAATCGTTTTAAAAGGTTACGTTTCTCTTCCTATCTGTCACTTATCAGATTCACGTGATTTTTGTTTTAACTCATAGGTATGTTCTCTGGCCAGGTTAAAGTAGTAACCTATGCATAAGTATGAGAGCAAAATTTGTTAATAAGTACAACTAGAAAAAAAAACAAAATCGTCAGCCAAAAAAATACTCTTATACAAAAAAAAAACTAGTATACCTTACTAGAATTACATTATCAAACGGTTCTCCTGAAATATTCAATCGAAAAAAACAACTTGACCTTACAACCTTACAATTCACTGCCAAATAAGGCAGGCAAAATCGGTTTAAAGTAAATAAAAGTCCGACTTCGGGCGAGTTGGTGGACAATAGCGGACAATGTTAAAAGCCAGGGTTAAAAGGGGTTGAGAACTTAATAGGCCTCTTGTCACGGAGACGGCAATCAACATGCGTCCTTTTACTTCTTCACCGCCTCTTCCGGGGTTCCTTCGCAAGAGTCGTGACGTAAGCTTCAAGTCACAAGAAACAATTTTTAACATTTTAAGGGTCAATTTCATACTACACATTACACAGACGAGATTTAAAAACGATAACAATATTTTTTTTCAAGTTAATTTTGGAGTCCTCGACCGCAGTTAGTGTTGTTACATGAAGTAAGAGTTGAAAAACTATGTTTTTGTCGTGTTTAAGAAGATACCAATCACTTCTGTGAAATTTTCAACAAAAGATGATTTTTTTACTGATATTTCAAGTAAAAGCTCTTACAGTGGTCGATGACCCCAAATTATTTTTGTTGTTGTACAACGTGTTATTGAATGAACGCAAGAGCTCATACACCCCAATTAGTATATTAAATTATAAGACTAAAATAACATATGTAATTTAATTAAGATAACCACACCTAGCAATTTTTTATAAAATAGTTGTCCTGACTAAACATAAAACGTTTGAGCACACTACTCGATCTGTACCCACACTAATAGCGCACGCACCGCACACTCATGTGCCTGCCAGCTGGCTAGGTAGGTAAGCACTGCAAGAGTAGGAGTACGCACTAGGTATGTGTGTACGTTAGTTCAATGACCGAACATTACGTACAGATCACACGTAAAGTCTCGTACACACTGGCGCGACGACGCAGCGCGACACAAAAGCACCGCGTGTCGCCCGACGAGCGGTGCCTCTGTGTCGTGCTGTGGCGTCGCGCCTGTTTGTGGGAGCCTTAATAAATAAGCTTTGCATTATTTTGTACTAAGTTATTAGGTTTAGCAAAAGGGAAGCATTTTCAAATCGAGTAACTTTTCGCCCGTCTGCGATAGGGTTAAATCTGGCGTGCGCCCGCGCCCCGTCGCGGCACGGTCGCCCCGGAGACTGACTCATTTAAGGTTCGTTCACACAGTCCCGTCGTGCCAGTTTGTGCGAGCCTTTATCTCTTATGCGTACCTAACTGTCGCGATATCATATTCAGAGTCGGCGTGTATGAAAGATTTGAATCATAAATATTTACACTAATTAAATTCGGTAAAGATAAAAGTAATTACTTACAGGTTTGAACTATTTACACTACACTATTTCTTCGTCTCCTTTTAAACTTTCAAAATGTCCGCCACCTTGCTTGATGCACTTTGTTGCATGCTTTCTTATGTTACATTTTAGTTTATTTAGTACTTCAGTGTCAATTTTCACAATACCAAAGGCGAGTTCAATTTTTTTTCTGAGGTGTTCTACACTCGTTGCCTCGTTAACGTAAACGAGCGATTATATTCAACCCCACAAATAAAAGTCTAAAGGCGTTAGATCAGCCGATCTGGAAGGCCACTGCACTGGTCCTCCACGACCAATCCAACGGGGCCCATATTCTGCATCAAGATGCTGCTGAACGTTCCATGAGAAATGCGCGGCAGCACCGTCGTGTTGGTAAAACACGTCTCTTAAAAAGAAGAGCGGGACGTCCTGCAATAACTCGGGCAATGCTTCCCGCAAGAACTGTAGGTAGGTATCTCCAGTTAACCTCGGCAGAAAAACGGCCGAGTATGCGTGTACCTATGACGCCCGCCCACACGTTCACGGAGAATCTGTGCTTACTAATGTGTGTGTAATAATGACGGAATTGGATTCAGAAGCTGATTCTGAGCAAACTACTTTCAGGTCTTGCGCTTATTCTGTTACAAGTTGTATATTGTCATGTTTAGATCTCGATACTCATCACATCTGAGGAGTTTCTCTACAAAATTTAATTTGATCATGTCTTAGTAATTCATTCATTCTCCAAATTAAATTTTGTAGAGAAACTCCTCAGATGTGATGAGTATCGAGATCTAAACATGACAATATACAACTTGTAACAGAATAAGCGCAAGACCTGAAAGTAGTTTGCTCAGAATCAGCTTCTGAATCCAATTCCGTCATTATTACACACACATTAGTAAGCACAGATTCTCCGTGAACGTGTGGGCGGGCGTCATAGGTACACGCATACTCGGCCGTTTTTCTGCCGAGGTTAACTGGAGATACCTACCTACAGTTCTTGCGGGAAGCATTGCCCGAGTTATTGCAGGACGTCCCGCTCTTCTTTTTAAGAGACGTGTTTTACCAACACGACGGTGCTGCCGCGCATTTCTCATGGAACGTTCAGCAGCATCTTGATGCAGAATATGGGCCCCGTTGGATTGGTCGTGGAGGACCAGTGCAGTGGCCTTCCAGATCGGCTGATCTAACGCCTTTAGACTTTTATTTGTGGGGTTGAATATAATCGCTCGTTTACGTTAACGAGGCAACGAGTGTAGAACACCTCAGAAAAAAAATTGAACTCGCCTTTGGTATTGTGAAAATTGACACTGAAGTACTAAATAAACTAAAATGTAACATAAGAAAGCATGCAACAAAGTGCATCAAGCAAGGTGGCGGACATTTTGAAAGTTTAAAAGGAGACGAAGAAATAGTGTAGTGTAAATAGTTCAAACCTGTAAGTAATTACTTTTATCTTTACCGAATTTAATTAGTGTAAATATTTATGATTCAAATCTTTCATACACGCCGACTCTGAATATGATATCGCGACAGTTAGGTACGCATAAGAGATAAAGGCTCGCACAAACTGGCACGACGGGACTGTGTGAACGAACCTTAAATGAGTCAGTCTCCGGGGCGACCGTGCCGCGACGGGGCGCGGGCGCACGCCAGATTTAACCCTATCGCAGACGGGCGAAAAGTTACTCGATTTGAAAATGAATGCAACTATGACACAGTGGAAAGATAGTGCTCTTTCACTCTCCTCTTAAACACAGCAACAGTTTGACAGTTCCTTATATCAGGCGGAAGTGAATTCCACAACCGAACAGTGTGCACAGAGAAAAAATAGGAGTAGAAGTCGGTTGAGTGTGGAGGGGGTTTTAGGAGTCAAGTTTTTCTTTGAAGACACTACATATCACCCCACACATCATTATTTCAGCCAAACAACTGAGCTGCCGACTGACTGCTGGACATTCGCCTTCCTCAAGCATCGCCACATCGAATGTTTCGTTTGGCAATTATGTTCCACTCCTAGGCTATGGCTTCCTTTCCCTATTTCCATCTCTCGCAATACCGCGCTTCTTCATTTTAAAGCCATTTTAAAACCCAAATAATCTTTTGGATCTAAGCGTAGCGATACAACAGCCGAACTTAAGTAACGGTAACTCCGAAATCTCATGTTTCTATAAAATTACCCTTACTATATGTTAATTTAAAAGCAATCAGGCTTCAAGTACTTTCAGTAGATGTTGATATGCTTAGTGTGTTTGTGGGCTGCATCCAAAACCATTTCGAGAAATGAAAAAGCCGAAGTAGCCGTAGTACTATCATAATAATTTCCGTGGCGTAATTTCAACAGATATGAATTAGGGCCCAATCAAACCGAATCGCAGCGACAAAATGTGGGCACGCAGAGGAGACGTTATATACAGTTTGACAAGGAAATTCGACCTATTTCTTGAAAGGGGTTATACTAGAGGTTAGGACATTATCAACAAATTAAGTCCAGTTAGCTAAGGGTCCAAACTGGATGGTTACCTAACTATGGCGGATCGGGCCCTAAGAATAAATTAATTTAATGTGTGAGTTTGACAATCAACCTGTACCTTGGGGACGTGAGTTGTGATGCCATTACAATATTAAATTGGCTCTTGGCTATATGATAACATCCGCATGGATCGATGCCGCGGTCAGTTCGTGGATGGGTGACCATCCATTAGATTATTGAGACCCCGTACCTTGGAAAGCTCGCCTTTGGTCCAGGCTGTCATTCGTAGATCTTTGACATTCGTTAAGGGTAGTCAGAAACCCGAATGTCTGAAAACCAGTCTTACCAAGAGGTATCGTGTTTGGTCACGCCACAATAGCGGCGGTAAGTCCTCCTGGTCCAGGCAATGGTACAGAGCGAGAGGGAATGGAAAGCCGTCACCTCCTTCTGCGAAGCAGTAATTCTCGCGAAGGAGGAGGCGGAGCGCGTGAGGGAGAGAGCCTTGCGCGTTCACGCCCCTAGTCGCCGCAGGAGACGCCCTAGGCGTTGGGAATCGCAAGCAGATTCCCGGCCACCGTAGGCGCGGGCTTGCGGATGGCGAGCAATGGATAGCTCGCCGTCCGGTAAGCCTGGTCCTTACCCGGGTCGACGGCGCGTCGTGTTCCACGCGCGCCTCAAAGAGATGTCAGCACAAAATGACGGGGTCCGTAAGGGCCGACGCCTCCGTGTCGCGGGAAATTCGAAAGCGAAACCGTGGCCCTGGCACAGGCAATTGAAGGAACACGGGTGGGTTTTAGTCAGTAAAAGTCTGACACGCCCTCCCGCTCCACCCAGAGCGGGGTGAACGTTCACGCGGGAAATCATTTGATGATTTCCCATCCAATAAAATAAAAAAAACAGGGGGTACAACAGAGTCGTGGAGGTCAGATAGGCAGTCACTCCATGTTAAATAACGGTTAGACTGGAAGCTGACCCCTAGTTTGGTAAAAAGTATTAACGTCGAGTGATTTTATTTCATTCCAAGTTCAGAGGACACCGACAAAGTTATGTGGGAATAAACGTTCATCCGCTCCTTTCATTAAATTTTTCAATCAATCGGTAGGCGAGGGAAAGATGTCGACTGCCGAAATCCGACATCTTTAGATCGTTTCACTAATGAATTAATTTTTCTCTGTTGGTTTATTTCGTGGCGAGACGTTTCACTTCAAATAAAAGATTCCTCAATGAGCGAAAAGTGAAGTCTGATATCGGCTTAATCAATTCCAATCTTTATAAGCGTTTTATTCAGATTGTAAAAAATGAAAGGATGTGTCGCCACACATATGTTGACTTTACAATGTAATTATCTCTTTATGAATTCCTCCTCGTGCAACTGAATGCCAAGGTTAGAAACAGAGCTCACGGCGGAAGCTAACGTCGCTTCCTGTCAGTCTGTTTCCTATTGAGAAATTCCGATATCCGCCGAGAATTCACTACCGATTGAATTGCTGTTTTATATTAGAATGAAAGACTGCAGATTTGATGATAAAATCCATAGGATTTGTTGCTCTGGTTTATTCAAATAGTCTTTGATGAAACAAACCCTGTTCAGGATAATTCTAAACGTTTCGTCGTCCTTCGTTTCAACTGTATACTTTTCTATCAACTATTTTTCGGTAATTATAGTATCCTTCTTTATACATATATTATAAAGTTATACAAATATTATAAAGTTAATAAGAAAAAGGGTTCCATAACTCAAAAGGCATAAACGAAATACTTCGTCCGAAAATCGTTAATTTGTCACATTTTTTTTTTTTTTTGCGATTACAAATTTACATTTGCAGTCTAAGAATTGACCGTGACGTATATCGATTTAGGGGAGAACATGGTTTTCAACTACAATGTTATGTTTGTGTTTGGGTTAAATTCATCCTAACTACGGAACCCTTCATTGTGCGCACAAAATACTTTGTGATAAATGGCAATAAAAAAAAAACTCATAAAAGTACACTTTTTACACAAGCATATTACAAATTAGAAGATTATATCTATGATAAGAATGCTTGGAAACATAGTGGTCTTGCTCCATAGGACAATCTAGTCTAGAAAAAATCAAACTGGTTGCTAATTTTATTTTTTAATTCGTTATTTTTATGACTTATTTCTTGTTAAAATTTTAGGAAAATCGTATACTTTTACAATGTTTGTAAATATGTGAGCACCATGTATCTATCATTAATTTATCTGTCTTTGCTTCATTTTTAATTCTTTTAACCTATTGCCGTATAGTCCTTTTATTCTTGGTCATTGTCTTCAAATATAATTAATATAATTATAACATTAATGTGTACAAAATATTGTAATTTTTTTAAAAAGAGTAACGGTGGAGTTTGTTGTCCATTCTTCTCCTTATATAACTACCTTTTCAACCTATTAACCTACTTACCTTTTCAATTCTATTTCTATTTTAATGTAAATGTTGACGTTCAAAAGTGCCTTTTATGTGCCTATTTGAAATACATGAGCGCATTTGACTTGACTTTGACTTTGCGTGATCCGACACGCAGTTGGCCGGTTTTTTTTCTTCAGACATCAGTTTCAACAAACACGTAGGTACTCGTATTTTTTAAATATCGATCGGTCTCGTTTCTAAGACTGAAAGAACTCTGCTTCTTAGAAACATGACTGAATGGTTAGTAAGTTTAGATTAGTAGACAGGCAGCTTTGTCTAAATGAAGTCAAAGTCAAAGTGAAATCATTTATTTCAAATAGGCATTTTTTTGCGTCAAAAACAAAAAAACATGTAATTGATTCTAGTTACTAAAAGGTAATTTCGTTTGGAGAAGAATGGACAAAAACTCCACCGTTACTCTTTTAAATGTTTACAATATTTTATACATTAATTACATTAAGTAATAATAATAAATAATTGTTTATTACCACAAAGTTTAAGTGCATTGCACTATACATATTAAAGTTCTTGCATTGCACCTTGAATAAAAATTACTATGCCACAATAGGTAAAAATAATGAATGTTATTACCATAATTTCGTTTCTGGATCGTATTGATAAATCCAAGGTCCTGATTTCGTAAACACGCCGAGACGAGCCTGCTTCAAATGTGTATATCATTTCACGGCACCATTTCACCCGGGCCTGCTTCTGAGCATCGGTTGAGTCTTTTTTTTTTTTCTTTTTTTGTTCCCGGGGTGGAAAATCCTCATGGATGTCCTGCCTGCGAATTCGTCCACGTGAAATTTCTAGTTGGTTTTCGCTCTGCATTCGTTCTGACCTTTAATCTAAGTGTCCTAGCGTGTTATTAAGTAATCTTCCTCAAAAATTTGGCTATCAAATGCAAAAAATAATGTTATGTATCCAACTGGTAGTTCTAGAGATAATCGCGGCCAAACAAACAAACAAACCCTTCAGCTTAAGCTTATTTTTCGTTTATCGGTTTAATTTCTGATTTTTCAATAGTCAGATAACTTTTATCTGAAGAATAAATCTGACAGTTTGACATATTTGCTAAACAAAAGCTGTCAAACCGCTAAATTTATTCCTCAGATAAAAGTTATCTGACTATTGAAAATCCGCCTATAGTGTACATATAGTTTTTTTTTTTTTGCGGATCACACATAAAAATACACACAATCGATAAAGTATTAGTAACAACGTCTTAGAAACTATATTGGTAAAACTTGCAAACTAACCTAACAACAACTAATAATTACGTGGCTCAACACATGTTGGCACGTGCCTCCGCACCCAGTTTCTAATGACATGGGCTTCCGCGTATATCTTCGAAGCGCTGTAGGAGTGCGGAGGCCCTATCAACATCCTAAAGTCATTGTAGACCTTCTGCGTATACTTCACACAATTTCCTTAACACTTCTTGTATGGTTACAGTACCTACCCGGATGTTCACCAAATCTTAGGGAAATATCTAATATGTCAAATCTAATCTTAGGGAAAGTTCGATCATACAGAGCAAAGGTTCTAAACCTTATTTTACCCATCGCTTACACTGAGAATGGAGACTAGTATTTTTTTACTTACCATCTGTCTTGAATCTGAAACAGCTTTTGCCACGATTATATATAAACGTGACATATTATATAGTCGTAAGATCCTATCTCAACGCCCCCTAATTTTCTCAGGTTTACACATACATATTCAGCCATGTGCACAGGATCACAGGCCTCCTCTCGGTGAGAGAAAGTGGGCCGTAGTTCACCACGCGGGCCCAGTGCGGGTTGTTGGATGTTAGGCTAGGTGGCGCGAGTAGTGTTCCGCGCGCGCCGCTCACAGACGTTGCGGAGGGAGTATACCTCACTCCCTCCGCCCGAGACGGGGCCCGCGCGAGTGGGCCGGCACCAGCCGGGGATGCGGATTAATTATGTGTTCCGCGACCCCGGCGTAGGTGTGAGATGGAACACCGGGGTGGTTTTTAGTCAGTAAGAGTCTGACAGACCCCTCCGCCCGCCCCAGGGCGGAGGACATCCATGAGGATTTTCCACCCCGGGAACAAAAAAAGAAAAAAAAAAAAGACTCAACCGATGCTCAGAAGCAGGCCCGGGTGAAATGGTGCCGTGAAATGATATACACATTTGAAGCAGGCTCGTCTCGGCGTGTTTACGAAATCAGGACCTTGGATTTATCAATACGATCCAGAAACGAAATTATGGTAATAACATTCATTATTTTTACCTATTGTGGCATAGTAATTTTTATTCAAGGTGCAATGCAAGAACTTTAATATGTATAGTGCAATGCACTTAAACTTTGTGGTAATAAACAATTATTTATTATTATTACTTAATGTAATTAATGTATAAAATATTGTAAACATTTAAAAGAGTAACGGTGGAGTTTTTGTCCATTCTTCTCCAAACGAAATTACCTTTTAGTAACTAGAATCAATTACATGTTTTTTTGTTTTTGACGCAAAAAAATGCCTATTTGAAATAAATGATTTCACTTTGACTTTGACTTCATTTAGACAAAGCTGCCTGTCTACTAATCTAAACTTACTAACCATTCAGTCATGTTTCTAAGAAGCAGAGTTCTTTCAGTCTTAGAAACGAGACCGATCGATATTTAAAAAATACGAGTACCTACGTGTTTGTTGAAACTGATGTCTGAAGAAAAAAAACCGGCCAACTGCGTGTCGGATCACGCAAAGTCAAAGTCAAGTCAAATGCGCTCATGTATTTCAAATAGGCACATAAAAGGCACTTTTGAACGTCAACATTTACATTAAAATAGAAATAGAATTGAAAAGGTAAGTAGGTTAATAGGTTGAAAAGGTAGTTATATAAGGAGAAGAATGGACAACAAACTCCACCGTTACTCTTTTTAAAAAAATTACAATATTTTGTACACATTAATGTTATAATTATATTAATTATATTTGAAGACAATGACCAAGAATAAAAGGACTATACGGCAATAGGTTAAAAGAATTAAAAATGAAGCAAAGACAGATAAATTAATGATAGATACATGGTGCTCACATATTTACAAACATTGTAAAAGTATACGATTTTCCTAAAATTTTAACAAGAAATAAGTCATAAAAATAACGAATTAAAAAATAAAATTAGCAACCAGTTTGATTTTTTCTAGACTAGATTGTCCTATGGAGCAAGACCACTATGTTTCCAAGCATTCTTATCATAGATATAATCTTCTAATTTGTAATATGCTTGTGTAAAAAGTGTACTTTTATGAGTTTTTTTTTTATTGCCATTTATCACAAAGTATTTTGTGCGCACAATGAAGGGTTCCGTAGTTAGGATGAATTTAACCCAAACACAAACATAACATTGTAGTTGAAAACCATGTTCTCCCCTAAATCGATATACGTCACGGTCAATTCTTAGACTGCAAATGTAAATTTGTAATCGCAAAAAAAAAAAAAAATGTGACAAATTAACGATTTTCGGACGAAGTATTTCGTTTATGCCTTTTGAGTTATGGAACCCTTTTTCTTATTAACTTTATAATATTTGTATAACTTTATAATATATGTATAAAGAAGGATACTATAATTACCGAAAAATAGTTGATAGAAAAGTATACAGTTGAAACGAAGGACGACGAAACGTTTAGAATTATCCTGAACAGGGTTTGTTTCATCAAAGACTATTTGAATAAACCAGAGCAACAAATCCTATGGATTTTATCATCAAATCTGCAGTCTTTCATTCTAATATAAAACAGCAATTCAATCGGTAGTGAATTCTCGGCGGATATCGGAATTTCTCAATAGGAAACAGACTGACAGGAAGCGACGTTAGCTTCCGCCGTGAGCTCTGTTTCTAACCTTGGCATTCAGTTGCACGAGGAGGAATTCATAAAGAGATAATTACATTGTAAAGTCAACATATGTGTGGCGACACATCCTTTCATTTTTTACAATCTGAATAAAACGCTTATAAAGATTGGAATTGATTAAGCCGATATCAGACTTCACTTTTCGCTCATTGAGGAATCTTTTATTTGAAGTGAAACGTCTCGCCACGAAATAAACCAACAGAGAAAAATTAATTCATTAGTGAAACGATCTAAAGATGTCGGATTTCGGCAGTCGACATCTTTCCCTCGCCTACCGATTGATTGAAAAATTTAATGAAAGGAGCGGATGAACGTTTATTCCCACATAACTTTGTCGGTGTCCTCTGAACTTGGAATGAAATAAAATCACTCGACGTTAATACTTTTTACCAAACTAGGGGTCAGCTTCCAGTCTAACCGTTATTTAACATGGAGTGACTGCCTATCTGACCTCCACGACTCTGTTGTACCCCCTGTTTTTTTTATTTTATTGGATGGGAAATCATCAAATGATTTCCCGCGTGAACGTTCACCCCGCTCTGGGTGGAGCGGGAGGGCGTGTCAGACTTTTACTGACTAAAACCCACCCGTGTTCCTTCAATTGCCTGTGCCAGGGCCACGGTTTCGCTTTCGAATTTCCCGCGACACGGAGGCGTCGGCCCTTACGGACCCCGTCATTTTGTGCTGACATCTCTTTGAGGCGCGCGTGGAACACGACGCGCCGTCGACCCGGGTAAGGACCAGGCTTACCGGACGGCGAGCTATCCATTGCTCGCCATCCGCAAGCCCGCGCCTACGGTGGCCGGGAATCTGCTTGCGATTCCCAACGCCTAGGGCGTCTCCTGCGGCGACTAGGGGCGTGAACGCGCAAGGCTCTCTCCCTCACGCGCTCCGCCTCCTCCTTCGCGAGCATTACTGCTTCGCAGAAGGAGGTGACGGCTTTCCATTCCCTCTCGCTCTGTACCATTGCCTGGACCAGGAGGACTTACCACCGCTATTGTGGCGTGACCAAACACGATACCTCTTGGTAAGACTGGTTTTCAGACATTCGGGTTTCTGACTACCCGTAACGAATGTCAACGATCTACGAATGACAGCCTGGACCAAAGGCGAGCTTTCCAAGGTACGGGGTCTCAATAATCTAATGGATGGTCACCCATCCACGAACTGACCGCGGCATCGATCCATGCGGATGTTATCATATAGCCAAGAGCCAATTTAATATTGTAATGGCATCACAACTCACGTCCCCAAGGTACAGGTTGATTGTCAAACTCACACATTAAATGAATTTATTCTTAGGGCCCGATCCGCCATAGTTAGGTAACCATCCAGTTTGGACCCTTAGCTAACTGGACTTAATTTGTTGATAATGTCCTAACCTCTAGTATAACCCCTTTCAAGAAATAGGTCGAATTTCCCTGTCAAACTGTATATAACGTCTCCACTGCATGCCCACATTTTGTCGCTGCGATTCGGTTTGATTGGGCCCTAATTCATATCTGTTGAAATTACGCCACGGAAATTATTATGATAGTACTACGGCTACTTCGGCTTTTTCATTTCTCGAAATAGTTTTGGATGCAGCCCACAAACGCACTAAGCATATCAACACCTACTGAAAGTACTTGAAGCCTGATTGCTTTTAAATTAACATATAATATGAGTAATTTTATAGAAACATGAGATTTCGGAGTTACCGTTATTTAAGTTCGGCTGTTGTATCGCTACGCTTAGATCCAAAAGATTATTTGGGTTTTAAAATGGCTTTAAAATGAAGAAGCGCGGTATTGCGAGAGATGGAAATAGGGAAAGGAAGCCATAGCCTAGGAGTGGAACATAATTGCCAAACGAAACATTCGATGTGGCGATGCTTGAGGAAGGCGAATGTCCAGCAGTCAGTCGGCAGCTCAGTTGTTTGGCTGAAATAATGATGTGTGGGGTGATATGTAGTGTCTTCAAAGAAAAACTTGACTCCTAAAACCCCCTCCACACTCAACCGACTTCTACTCCTATTTTTTCTCTGTGCACACTGTTCGGTTGTGGAATTCACTTCCGCCTGATATTAGGAACTGTCAAACTGTTGCTGTGTTTAAGAGGAGCGTGAAAGAGCACTATCTTTCCACTGTGTCATAGTTGCATTTATTTTTATTTTTTATTTTCATCTTAGCGTTTGCTACACTGGTCGACGTCATTCAACGCCGGCTGTCGCTGAAAACCAGCGCTGGGGCTCTGTCTCGCATAGGGTCGTAGCATTAAGCTGAGCGATGGCCGTTTTGCGTGGATGTGACACATATTTTCCCCCGATTTGTTCTCTTTGGTGTTTGTGTTCGATCATTGCGTCATGTTTACCGTAAATAAACGTTATTTTCTTTTTCTTTTCATTTGTATATTATATAAATATATATTTATTTTTATCACTTTATATTTATATCTATTTAGTGATATTTATTTTAGTAGTATGTATCTATGTAAGTATATTTTGACATTCTATGTTTATTTTTAAATAGTGAAAATTTTCGTTTTTAAGAATTTTGTTTTCTCTTTTACTCTTACACACGTTGTCTTTGTCTACACCTATCATATTCTCTCCTATTGCAGGTGTGCTGGAAGAGATTTCTTTAGAAATAAGCATTACCTTTGTACGTACTTTTCTGTTCTATTTATTCTTCTTGTCTGTTTATATGGGTGTACATAAATGGCAAAATAAAAAATCGGGTGCTGCTTGTGGTGAGTGGTCGTCTTGCTGTCTTTGGTTTTATCATTGTTACAGTAATTGTTCTGTTGATTTATTTTACTTTGATGGTCCTAGTTTATCATTTATTTATTTTATTTGTTGTATAATAATTTCAGTATTGCATATGTAAGCTGCCATGCACTTTAGGCCTGAAGGCTTTATTTATGTATTTGTGTTATTTACATGCAATTTTTTTTCTTTTTTTTTGTCATTGGCGTTTCGGTAATTACTTGCAATTGTTTAGAATCAAGTTCTTCTAACTGAACAGACAGCTGTGCTGCTGGGGAGTTTGTTGCGCCACTTCTTCTTCCCAGCTAAAGCACTAGGAAGTGGTGAAGGGCGGGCTTTTTGGGGGACTGTCTTATGTAATTTTGACGTTCGAAAAGTGCTGATTCTCAGCCTAATTTGACTATATGACTTTTGATTTTGATTTGATTTTTGAATAAATAAATTAATTAAAATCATTAATTGCATCATCAAGTTTCAGAAATCCGCAGCAACAGCCAACGAATCTTGTAACTGTATAACTTTGTTAATGAACACCTACAGGTTTATTATACATTTCGAAAGTTAAGCATAGTTTTAAGCCCTTGAAGACCAACAGACTCTTACACTTCGAACTTTGCAACATAGTTTGTGTTTTTCGATACTCATTGTCTTAAACTCCTAAGATATTACAGAAATATCTCAAGTTTCAAGAAGTACTTAGATGGTACACCTTAATGTTATAAACATTATTTTAATGTAGACGAAAGAAAATGTCAGAAGACATTTCTATTTTATTAAGAAGATGCAAATTTTATTTTGTAATATTTTTGTAAGAGGCGAATTCGGGGATCTAATGAAGTGGTCTAAAGAATGTTTCATGATCTGTCATGATGTGTTTAAGGGACACTGACAGTTGATCTTTTAAAAGATTTGGTTTCATGTTTTTTTGTACTCATAGGTCAGAGATCAGAGTACATTTTGTTAAGTATCTGGTACTTATTAGCAGGTCTACACTGTCGTCCCATACCTATTAACAGTGTTATTAGAAAACATTTAAAAGCAAAATTTTTAAACGAGTAGCCGTAGTTTCTTGCCGGCTCTTCTCCATAGGAAACACGCAATTGGAACCATGCACCAAGCTTCTGATGGTTTATAAGTGTCCATGTAAGTTTTTGGGTAGTAAAATATTTTCAATTTGAATTTGATAGAGATTTGTGATTTGATTTGTGGTTTGATTTGTGTCTGTCTGCCACGTTTATAACTGAATTAATGTAATGTAGGCCATTTTATGTTAAGTTGGTTTTATTAAACCAACACTCTAAAGTAAGTCTAACACTCTAACCCTAGATCACTAAACATTAGTCTCACAGGCGACATGGCCCCAAGAATTCGCTGTTTAGGCATGTTCCCGGCATACATTAGTCTCACAGACTAATGTTTAGTAATAACGCGTGTAAAGTGAGGTCAGGTAAGCTTTGAGTAATTTTGTTGTTGGATTAACAGAATCAAAGATATCCTGCAAATTGGAAATGTTGTTGCTAGTACTTCTCAAGCACAGCCAAACAAACGGCGAAATTACCATCTTGTCTGCTCAGACTACGAGGATCAAGATTTTTAATGGGTCTTTAAGTTTATAAGAAACCTTAATACTACATCTTATATTATCCACTTTTTTGTATAAATAAATATCATTTCGAGAATTTTTTTATCTTTTAATTTTGTTGGTCAAAATGACTTCTGTTTAGTGAATGTGTAACTCGAAAACATATTTAGTGAGCTAGGGCTAATACTACAAAATAATTCTGAAGTCTTGTGATCAGGATAAATGTTGATTCAGTAACCCTTGTCAAACAAAATGACAACGTAATGAAATGGCAGAAGACCATACCACTTTAAATTGCACGAGAGTCATTACTGTACGTCGTGTGAACTTTAAGTATGTAATGCTATTCTGGAACCATCTCACCGTAAAAACCTAGGTGAAGTGAGCGTGGAGTGAGCTGTCAGTGCCACTGATGCTAGGGATTGGCCAAGACGGGATGACACTGACAGCTCACTCGTAAGATTTTTACATAATCGACTTGCTGTTATCTGACTGCCCAAACAACACCAAATCTTGCTGATTAACTAGTGTCGACACGAGAAAAGAAAAAACTTTTTTATTAACAGAAGAAATAAAAACTATGCGTGGATTCGTAGCAACTTTTCCTAAATAGAAAATAAACTTCAGTAAAAGCTTGTAAAAAAAATTATGACAAAAAAGACTTCTTTGAAGTATAAACCACTTATTCCGTACATTCTGTAGTAGTTTTACGTGTTACGTGCTTCTAGATGTTACCGTTACAGATAAGGCTTTTAGTGAACACAAACGTAAAGGCTTTGATAACGTTTTTTACAAGTTGGCGACGTGATTCTCTTTCCGTGATACCTACCTACGCCATGTTTTTAAAGGGTTTTTTTCGTGGATTCAATTGATATGGAAGGCATGGGACGTGTCTGTAGATACGTGTCTGTTTAAGAGTTCATATTATGTTACCGGAAAATATTTAAAAAAAACAATTTTTCGCTCGTATTCCCATAGATTCAAGTTTATTAAAAACACCTAAATTAAATAAGAGCTACAATAAGTTTGCGTAATATATTTGAAGCAGCCCTTGCACTCGAACAATCAATATGTTCACGAAATACAACATACAATAAAATTGGGAAATACTTTTATTGCGCATCAATATAAATCACCTGTTGCACGAAAACGATCTATTATATTGTCGCAATAACATTGACAATGTGAGCAAGATTTTACTGAAGCGTCGATCTATTGCTTTGTGAGATTGCTCATAAGTCCATAGGCAATCTCACAAAGCAATAGATTGACGCTTCGGTTTCACTTACGAGCTTCTTCTATAAGTTGTTTCTGTACTATAGACACTCACACACACTCACTTTGTCTGTAATTGATAGTAGTTCATAATTTCAACTAACTTAACAAATGGAGTGCTAGCTTAGTCGTTGCCGTGCTTGAGTAGGAGCAATTATGGCGAGCCCTGAGTTCGTATCTCACCTGCGCCTGCGGACTGATGTTATTTTATTTATTGATTATTTGATGTTTTTTACGAATAATATGCATTTATAGTTTTTGGTAAGTTATTAATAATACCCAAAATGATATATTTTTTTTGCTTTAAAAAAATTACTTGATGTGGTTCGATAATCATTCGATACTAGTCTTGTTCATTTTGTTTATTTAGATGATAAAAGTTTGTAGGTAGACCACAAAAAAGTGAGTAAATCATTTCGATGTCTGTGAGCTAGTTGCAATTCGTTACGACTATTCATCTAATTGAACGTTGTTGGTTAGTGACGAATGTTTAATTAGCAGTATTGGGGTTATAATTTTCAAAATGCAATGAAATATAAATATTGAAGTGTTGGCAATAATATTGCGCTGCGTAAAATTGGACGTAAATGATGTGATAACACAAATGGACTAAGTGTGAGTGTTATCATTTAAATATTTCATATTTTACCAAATATAAATTAATATTTGTTTATTTTATAGGTCGAATAGAGAGAATAATTATCTCGGAATAGAGGGTTGATGTAATCTTAAGGATATATAAAAAACTCCTTACCTATAATCAGCCTATAATGTTAACAGGCCTCCTCTCGGTGAGAGGAAGCAGGCCGTAATCTAACAAGCGGGCCCAGTGCGGGTCTGCTAGATGTCACACTTTAGAATTTTTGGTTCTAGGACATGCTGCTTTCCTTAAGATGCCTTCACCGTTTTGCGAGCAGTGGTGATGGAATTATTTACACAAAGGGAAGTGCCTTAATTAATTTACTAGTCGGGTTCGAATTTAACCTACGACTCATGTCGCGGTCGTTACCACTGCGCCACCACTGTTACCAAAAAATCGATTGCAAACTTACATTTCCAGTTGGAGAATTGACAGTAACGTTTGTCGATGTATGGGACAACATGTTTTTCAACTACAATGTTTATTTAATTTTTATTTATTTATTAAAACTTTATGCACAAGTAAAAAAATACTGTACAAAGGCGGACTTAATGCCTGATGCATTTTCTACCAGTCAACCTTAGGGTGATGCAGAGACAAAACATGGCAGGTGCAACAAAGGGGATAGATAACTCGAAAAAGAATACACTACTAAAACATAAATACTTAAATACATACATATAAACAGATTAAACTTTGTCAGGAGAAATAACGATAGTTAGATGAGAAAACGAATCCAGCAAATCAGCGTTGAGATGATTTAACAAACTTCTCACGAATATGTTCACGAGCCTTCACTTTGAAAGATAACCGACTGGTTGCCATCCTGATGTTCAGAGGGAGCGCATTCCAAAGAAAGACCGCCTGGACAAAGAAAGTTTGTTCTTGGGATAAATTCACCCCAACTAAGAACTACGTTCGACACGTACGTGTAAGCATTTTTTTTTTCAGTCTAGCTCTCCTTTATCAAGTAAAGTATAGCATGCGATACAATTTAGGTTCATTTTGATTTGCAACACATCTGGGCGTAGGTACATTGTACATACAACCTTAGGTTTATCACATTATGAAACGACCGTTTGATTAAAAGATACAAGTAGATTAAGGCAAAAAAGGTGTAATTAAATACAGTTAGGGGAGTTAAAGCTTATTATCTCACACAATTATGTACATTCAATTAAGTAGTTTTGACATGTTTGACATAAACTTGGGATAATTACCTGAGACTAACAACAGGTGTCAGGTTGCCACCTATACGTCGTTGATTGATAGAAGATGACGTGAAATATGGATGAAATTAGGAAACAGGATGGAGAAAGTCACTGTTGACCACACAACAAATGATCAACTCTTATTTTAACTATGGATAGAGAACAAGAATATTAATTCGTTGAAGAATTAAAATGCGGTTCCTCAATTAGTGACATGTTCGTAACCTGGTAGCTGCCAAGGCATAAACAGTCAATCAATGTTCCGTCTAGTGAGACTCAGACCTGCTCTCTGTGAGAAGGAGTGGGCTAGAACCCACAAAACGGACCCAGTGAGAGGTAGATGTCAAATTCTAGCAAAAGTGTGGTGAAGAGTTTGAAAGCAGTGATAATGAAATAAATTACACAAACTAGCACTGGTTAAGTACCTGTCTGGGTTCGAACGTCTTAGTAAGAAAGTATCAATAAAAAAACGTTCAATAAAAAAAATGGTTTTCTCATTGTGTAAAAACCTGGACTCAAAGGGTAAAAATCGCCACCAGGAGAGCAAGCATGATGATCAATCCTCTTTTAAATAAAGGTTGCCTAAAACCCCTGGTACGATTCGGGGTGATATTTCTTAATGAAAATCTCTCAGATAAATGCAATTAACTTAACAGTAAGCCAAATGAGTTAATATGAAGGGTTTTATACTAAACACAATATGAGCTTAAATTACGAGGTTTAATTGTGTCTTTGAAGTGTTCGCAATATTCGCATTGGGCCTACCTATATGTTTCCATTTTAATAACTCTCACAGCGGGTACTGATATAATTATTTAAACCTACCAGGTGTTTTATTAAATACTTAGGTGACATGACATTTTAAAATTAAACTGTTCATTTATTAAATTTATAAATTAAAATAAATTTTATGAGTGTTATGAGTTTCAGGTGAAGAGAAGTCGAAATTGCGCAACAATGTCGCAGCGTAGCAGTGGCTAGTGTGAAAACCCCTTTAGAACTTCCACGTGATGAGACCGCACGTATCTGGCAGATTAAGTTTTTCACAAATAATCAGCTAACTCACAATGAAATAATAATAACTCACAAAGATTTTCAATTACAAAGACGGTTAGTTAAATATTACTTTGTTGAACTAACGTATCGATTCTTTTCCATTCGAATTGGTAATTTAAAACAGACCATCTCTTTTATCTTCTTAAAGGACCTCTTGAATCAAGTGGCAGAGCCAATTTGAATTAAAAAAACATTCAATAAATTTTAATTGAAAGACGACAGTATTTATTTTATCCGCCCTAGTCAGAATTGCTAATATAAGATAACATAACAACACATCACGCCTTTAATCCCAGAAGGATTAGGCATAGGAGTAGGTGCATACAGTACACCCACATTTTGCCAGTTATGCTTAAGTCCCATGTAATAGGGGGCGAGCCTATTGCTATCAACAAATCCAGACTCCGGGCTGCTACTGAGAAATTCTAGATAGAAAAACCTAATAACACTTTGCCAGACCTGGAAATCTAACCCAGGACCTCATGCTCAGCAGTGGCTCTTGCGACCACTAGACCAACGAGGCAGTCTTATTAATTTGTGAAGTTAATTGCTAATATATTATTAATAAAAATTAATCATTCGTTTGGTACTCGTACTTGCTTTACGTAATGCTAAATTGGTCATTTAAATATTAACATTCTTCTGAATATGGATAAAAAACTTACCTCCCCTTGTCTCGGACAGCAGCAACTCAATAGCAACCTTAATTGTTCTTTAATCAAAAAATTACGCGCAACTTAATAAAAACGCATGAAAGCACTCTTGTACGAACAAAAGTGCTTTTTACATCAATTTGCATGTCTTAAGCTGAAACATGGACATTCAGAGATGGTCCCACTCAATATTGTTTATGTAATCTGAGGGAACGTGATACGAACGCCAAATTAATGTTCGTTGGGACTCGAAAATTCCTGTTTCAACCATCATGCACTTCATGGAATAGTTCCAAAATGGTTGAGCTAAATGGTGCTGATCCTTGCTTCGTGAACGGGCGCCGTCAGTAGGGACTGGCCATCTCTTAGCTGCCGCGGCCTATTTTAATTTTTGAAGAATTGTTTTGATCTTTTCATTACGGACGCTTTTAATGTGCACGTCTTTCTCCATCGTTCTCACATATACATTCATTACAACACGAATGATGTTACCATTTTTTTATATATTTCATTTTAAAGCATGTCCGTGAAGTTTCTTTCACGTTCCATTACTTTGGAATGGGCAACTAGCTTCATCTTTCTGACTGACCGACCTCTTGACAATTCAAAAGTGCCTGTAATTGTTTTTTTTAAACTACTGCTTTGAGTTTGAGTTTGAGAATTGAGTGTTACATATTCCTAGGGTTGGTGGACCAGTTGTTTCACGAATTAAGAATGTTCTAGGACTTTAAAGTAAGGCCTCCTTAATGTAAGGCCTGCCCACGACGATGCTACTCAAAATTAACGAGTTGCAAACTCAAATCACCAACGAGTAGGCAGAATGTCACAGCAGTATAGTATTCGATGATGGCCCCTACACGACGCAACTAATCACGAACTAGTTAATGACGCGTTAGAAAGTCGCAAATCACCAACGAGTAGGCAGAATGACACAGCATTAGAATTTCAATCGTGTTCCGTACACAACACAACCAATTGCAAAGTGCGCTGCAGTCGGGTAACAAAAGGAGTCTTTTGCCCAACAGTGAGTTTCTTGGGAATGTAAATAGTCTTATAGACCACCATACACAACAGTGGACCGTTTAAGACTTATTAGTAGATATTATTTCAGAAGATGTATTAAAGAAAAACAAAAAAAACACAGGAAATAATAGTTTAAAAGAAGCGTACACATTTCATACGAATAACAATTGAAATCCATTAGGATCATAGCATCGCGTAATTTTCCGTTCACGAACTTTAAAATTGCAGCTTGTTTTGAAAATACCAAAAATTTAAAAAGAAGCGCACTTTCCAAACTAAGGCACACGTGCACAAGGACGACACAAATGTCGTATTGAAACTTATGGCTTTAAAGGCTGTCTGTTACAGATAAAGTTGACATGTGGAATTTGCATTTGCACAGCGCTCAACACAAGCTCGGCTTTCTTTAGATTATTGAGCCTATAATGTTCCACTACTGGGACATACACAGGCCTCCTCTCGGTGAGAGAGAGTGGGCCGTAATCCACCACTTGGCTCAGTGTGGGTTGTCTTCGAATTCCTCACGATGTTTTCCTTCACCGTTTTGAGAGCAGTGGTGATGAAATAATTTACACAAAGTAAAGCGCCTGTCTGGGTTCGAAACTACTACCTACAACTCGTAAGTACAACTGGGCCACCACTTCTCAAGTCAGCTTTCTTAATTTACATTACATATCCAAAATAGGTCTCATCTTTCCTCTTCCAAAAAATGAAATAATTATATCATAACATAACATCACGCCTGTAATCCCAGAAGGGTTAGGCAGAGGTGTACCTATAGTACACCCACATTTCGCCAGTTATTTTTAAGTCCCATGTAATAGGGGGCGAGCCTATTTCCAAATCCAGACTCTGGGCTGCTACTGAGAAATTCTAAATAGAAAATCCCAATAACACTATTGTCCAACCTGGGAATCGAACCCAGGACCTCATGCTCAGCAGTAGCTCTTGCGACCACTAGACCAACCAGCCATTAAATAAAGAATGTAATATAATAGCAACAATTGGCATGATTACATATTAACGTTATCAATAAGAGTGGAACATAGCAAACCACTCTTCATTATCTGTGCTTTTAATAATAGGAAACCTAGAATACCCATGCAAATAGAAATGAATCAGCAAAAAGGGAGTAATGAGTAGGAAAAAAAACAAGGTAATCCTAAGAATTGCTAAACTTAAGTCACAGTGGGCAGGGCACATTGCTCGCAGAACAGATGGCCGATGGGGCCTAAAGTTTTATGAGTGGCGACCGCATACCGGAAGCGAAGCGTTGGATGGCCTCCTACAAGGTGGACCCGTGACTTGGTACAGGTCGCAGGAATACGATAAAAGCGAGAAGCACAGGGCCGGCCGATATTGTGACGCTTGGGGGAGGTCTATTTCCAGCAGCGGATGTCTTGCCTGAAATAATGATTATGATGATGGATGAAAGCGACCTTTTTTTTTTTTGACTTCTCCCGCTCTGGGTGGAGCGGGAGGGCGTGTCAGACTTTTACTGACTAAAACCCACCCGTGTTCCTTCAGTTGCCTGTGCCAGGGCCACGGTTTTCTCTTTAGAATAACCCGCGACCCTGAGGCGTCGGCCCTATCGGACCCCGTCACTTTGTGCTGACATCTCTTTGAGGCGCGCGTGGAACACAACGCGCCGTCGACCCGGGCCTGGTCCTACCCATTGCTCGTCGGGTAGGACCAGGTGGCGAGCTACCCATTGCTCGCCGTCCGCAAGCCCGCGCCTACGGTGGCCGGGAATCTGCAGGCGACTCCCGACGCCCAAGGCGTCTCCTGCGGCGGCTAGTGGGGGCGTGAGGGCGCAAGGCTCCCTCCCTCACGCGCTCCGCCTCCTCCTTTGCGAGCATTACTGCTTCGCAAAAGGAGGTGATGGCTTTCCATTCCCTCTCGCTCCGTACCATGGCCTGCACCCGGACCGGACGCGAGAGATCGCCGCCGCCAATCGCCTCCGCGAGGACACTGCGGTGCTCCGCCCAAGCTGGGCATACCTCCACCGTATGCTCCACCGTGTCCTCCGGGCGATCCACACAATGGTGACACCCGGGCGTTTCCTCCCGCCTTATGCGAAACAGGAATCTCCCGAAACAACCGTGTCCGGTGAGATACTGTGTCAGGCGGAAGGTGAGGACGCCGTGGCGCCTCTCCAACCACTCCTCAAAGAGGGGACTTACCGCCGCTATTGTGGCATGCCCTATGAAAGCGACGCTGTCGTCCTGAACCGGGCACAAATCTAAACTCCGGATCGCTACTGAGAGATTCCTACATGAAAAACCCAATAACTCTTTGCCTGACCAGGGCATCGAATTCAGGACCTGTCACGCTTGCGACTACTAAAATACAACACAGATTATCCCAATTGTGGTCAGTTTTACAAACGAAATAATTTAGAATAAGATTTTATAGACCATACGAAATTTATTAATCTTATTAATTATACATGGCTCGTTGACAGATTAAGTACCTGTTTATTTTCAAACCGAAATCAATCATTTACAATAGGCGGTTGATCGATTTGAATCTGTACAAGTTTTTGTAATTATTTTTAAGGAGAATACCATTATTTAAAATGTTTGAATCCAAAGTCAATCTGCCTGGTCTTTTCGTAAGTAAATTGGGGTTCGCATCCAGTATTACCGACTGACATGAAGTGACTGCTTATCTGAAGTCTACAACCCAGACACTGGGTTGTTACCTAGTATACCCCTATTGTGAGACTGACTGTAAGGACGGTCAAAGATCTAAAAATATCAGCAGGGAACAACGGCTTGACGTGTTTTCAGAGGAACGGAGGTCTCGATATGTCATGAATGGTTAGGTGATCATTCATATCGAGACCCCCACGAATATATAGCGGGATCGCTACGCGCTACGATGACTACGACCGTATGGTACGACTTAACATCAAATCGAAGTGTTGGAAAGGAATATGTTTTAGCAGTATAGAGGGTGTTACTCGTCACCTACGGGTATAAATCCTACAGATTACATTGCGACATCTTTTTAGTTGGCATTTTTTGTCGTATTTGGGTTATAATTTTAACTGCCTTTTTAATACAAATTTCATCAAGCGACTTAGACTGATTAAATAAAAGCGAAATTAAATCCTTCTTAATGAACAGATTTAATCTTTTGTAAAATTAAATGTTATGAAATCACTGTTTTGGATAGACGGAAGTAGGAAAGTTAAGATGCGATTAACGGCTAAATAACTTTAGATTAACATACTAACGAACTTTATTCTATAATTAAAATCGCATTAAAAGGCTACAGAGCCCTATTAGTTTCAAACAAATTATCGCTTGTTCCGGATCAAAGGGATAAAATGAAGAAGGGTTTTTTACTAGATAAGGGGTTTATTAAAAGGCTTCGTATGTCATATTGTAGAATGTTCTAGATTAACTAAACCTATTTTGTTCGGTTGGGAAATCATCAAATGACTTCTCCCGCTCTGCGTGGAGCGGGAGGGCGTGTCAGACTTTTACTGACTGAAAACCCACCCGTGTTCCTTCAGTAGCCTGTGCCAGGGATCACGGTATCTAGATGAACGAAACCTATTATATAATGCAAATTGTTGTGTTGTAATGGAGTCGTTTTAGAAGAAGAATATGGCGTAATATCACGCTTTGCTTCCTCGAAAGGTTGGGCAGAGGTGTATCTATAGAACACCCACATTTCGTCAGTTATGTTTAAGTCCCATATAATACCTAAAGAAAGAAACTTACTTTCACTTGTATAATATGGATGTACCTATGAATTTGTTCCTGTTTTTTTACGCAAAGTATTAAATAAATATAATCAAATTGCCTAATTTATAAATCTTTCCTTCTTTCCTTTTTTTATTCTGGACAGGAAACGTACCAAAAAAAAAACCTTATTGTAAAATTAACAATAGCAACCCGAAATTTGGAACTATGCACGGTAAACTGAAATAGGAACGCCCCATAACGAACCGAATTTAAATCAGTTAAATTAAAATTCTATAAACAAAACAAGTGATGCTTTGTTTATAGAATTTTAGTTTAACGGAACGGAAGTGAGGTGCGAATCCGCGCAGATTTACTTTAAAATGAGTTTTGAAGAGGTTTGAAGTGTGCCCTCACTATAAAGTCGAAAACACACAACTGTCCTACATAATATTTTGGTTGCAATTTTGCCGAAAAGCACAATAAGTAGCACTAGATATGAATAAAGACTTAAAACTAAGTTAATATCGTAATATATCGGATGATTTTTTTACCGTCTTGGAAGAAATAGGATTTTCTAAGTGAAAAGAGTAGAAGCCATAAGGCATAGTTTTTATTTTATTTTAAATAACAAACAAAGAAATTGATCTATTAAAAAATACTACAGATTTGAAGTACTAGCAACTTAATCAGTGCGACGTCACTCCATGACTAGTAGCATGTAGCTGAAAGTACAGAAAATAGAGAGAAAGAACGTGAACGTTTAAATGTGTAGTATTTATTGCTAGACCCATTCCTGAAAAAAATATAAAACTATGCCATAGGCTTCTACTCCGTTCACCTATTATACCCTATTTTTGAAACGAGTATTTTAACTTCTTCTTAAGTTTGTATAGGCTAGAGTAGCATGGTACACATACGGTAAGCTAGAAATCGGATAAAGCTACATTCACTCAACGAGGCCATGCTAACCATGACAACAGTCACCTGTGTGTAAATGCCATATGAAGGATTTCAGTCCAACGAGTTAAGTATGTACAGAGATGACAGGATGATGACTACTATGTTGTTAGTGTAAATAATCTATCAGTCAATATACTAGGACGTTATCTAAACTTCGGGACTACAGAAACCCTACACAAATAACGAAAGAATTCTTTCAGTTTTATTGCAAGCACAGCTATATTGGGAATAGGATGGTTTCCATACTTTTTTATAAAGATGGCCATCATAGGCGGCGTAGCCCGCCACTGCTATGGGTGCCTACAGACAGAACTAACCTGCTTGCCAAGGCACCCCTTACCAGAGCTATCCGTACCATCAACGACCTTCAAACCCAGATTGATGTGTTTACTTGTTGTTTGAGTGAATTCGCAAAGGTATTACTATTTATACTATGCTACAAGCAAAATAATTAGGCTAGTATATTATGCTGTATGTAAGTTATGCTGTTTTGTGTTTTTTTGTATTTGTGTAATAGTTTAATGATGGTGTTAGTTTTAATATTTATGATTTTCATGTTTTAAGTACATAGTTTTGATTAATAGTTTAAGTTCTTAACTGTCGCATTAGGGTAACCCTGTAAGGGTAGTTAAGTTTTTATAAATAAATTAATTTAAAAAAATAAAAGGAAGTTCTGTGTTCTGACTATATCACACCCTTCATACAGTGATTTAAGAAAACAAAATATACTCATATTCTCAAACCTAAATTGTTATAAAATTACTATTATAGCTGACCTCGCAAATGTTGTTATACTTCTTTTGTTTTTTTTTTTTTACTTGATTTTGGCTGATTCTTAGACCAACCCGATATGCACACAAAATGTCATACAAGTCGGTTCAGCCGTTTCGGAGGAGTTTGGTAACAAACATTGCGAGAATTTTATATAATTATTAGTTTAGACAAAGATAGATAGACAAAGTGTCTGACCAAACTGATAGTTATTTTGTGGAAGTCCATTGATTCGTTTTTAAACACAGATTACTGTAAGTACATGAAAACTAAATATGGCTACAGGCACTTTGTAAACGAGGGGCTCGTGGCTATATAAATGATAAAGATAAAGATTCATTTATTTGTATAAACATGTGTGACATGATACATAGCTATGCACATTTAGATGGAAGAGTTTAATATTGCTGGTTCAACATGTTTTGCCATATTCGGCATACAAAATTGTTTTGATATTTAAATAGAAATTATAAATTAGGAAATAATTACATTATAGTCAAAATTCAATCAATTCAAATACGTAATTACAATCAATACAAAATTAATATATATAAAAAACAATAGAATTAAAATACATTATTTAGATTTAAATTTTATCATTCAAAAACTCCGTAACATTATAATATCCCTTACTAATTAGCTTTTTTTTTGTTATCTTAAGGGAATTAGGAATTTTATTGCATATCAATGGGGCCATGCATATTACACTTTTTCTAAGAAATGCTGTTTTGGAGGGGAGTGATTGCAGCCAAAGTCTGTACTTCTCACGTCAAAGCCGCACTGGTCGATCGTTAAGCTTCACTTGCCACAATCGGTTCATGGATGGGTGGATGGTCCATTACTTATCGAGACCTCTCCCTGCCATGGAAAGCACGGCAAGCCGTAAGTCCCGCCTGTTATTCGTAGATATTTGA
Organism: Dasypolia templi; assembly: GCA_963555695.1. Classification (NCBI taxonomy): domain Eukaryota; kingdom Metazoa; phylum Arthropoda; class Insecta; order Lepidoptera; family Noctuidae; genus Dasypolia; species Dasypolia templi. The sequence goes on from OY743142.1 coordinate 7,327,995, forward strand.
CACTCGTTACGGCTATTCAGAAGCACGAAATTCTGACAACCAGTCTTGCCAAGGGGTACCATGTTACCCAGTAACTGAGTTTTGGTGGTCAGGTAGGCAGTCACTCCGTCCAAAATACTGATAAACCGTCTACTGCAGCGCTTTGTAAAATCTAACCAAAATATTATTTAAACCGTCAACAGATTCGTTTAGTCCATCAAAAATGTTTCATGTGCTCATAATGAGCTGATCAGATTGATCAATCACTTGTGTGGTGTATCGGAAAAATGATAAGATAAAGATACTATTTATTAGGTTGCAGTGGAGTCAGCGCAGCGATAAGAATTACAACACTATTGTTAATATTTGGAAACCAAGTGTTTTTCTTTTAGTAGTTTCAGCGACCCGCCACAGCTTCGCACGGTTTTTGTGACTTATTAAAACATCAAGATTTCTTTATTATTATACGTAGTTTTCATAATACACAAATCTTTTGGAATAAATTCTTTAAATGTTGCTGGAAACCACATCCAAATCCGTCGCGAAGTTTAGAAGAACGACGAATTTATACAGAAACACGAAAAGCAACTTTGTTGTATACTATTTATGATAGATATGGTACTTTGCCTGAACAAGTGTCTGCGCACACTTGTGCACTATAATATAACCCGCACCGAAAGACAATCTCTGTCGAGATTGGCCGCCATGGCCGAAATACGGTCCATACAAAATACAATTTTTAACCAACTTCCAAATGAACAGTTTTTTTTTTCTGTGTTTGTAACGCGATATAATTTATTTATTTATTTTGCTCGGGTAGTTTTTCAGTTAGCTACAATTATACGTATTTTTCAGCTTAGTGTTTATTGGTGATGTTATAATAAGTTAATGCCACTGTTATTTACATTGCAAGTATTGGCATATGAATTTGTGTGAAGTAGTTACCACAACCACAAATTGAAAATCATAAAGTGATAACTTTTATTTCTGAAGTTGGTGGCAAAAAACGAAATTAAGAAACTAAAGAAACATACTTCAGAAACAAAAGTTATTTTCCACTTTGTTGTTTTTTATTAGTATTATAGTTTTTGTAGTACTAGTTAAAGTAGGCCATTAATATGGCACATCGGTTATTAGGGAAGGTTCGGCTTTGTAGAGCGCCGTCACTGTCAGTCATACCTGTGTGTCTCTTTCTAAAATTTTATTGTCTCATGTTAACGACTGGTTCATTTCAATTGGTAAGTCTTTCATGGTAGGGGATTAAGTATTTGCTTCTATAAAGAAGGAACAAGCATTATCGTAAAGTATTAATATATCATTATTTTAATTAGGCATTGTGAATGTGAGGATCATGTGGTTCATTTCTTTTTCCTATTTACTTTTAATGATAATCTGTCATTTTGACTAGTTTATTCGGCCTTCCCAAATGTCCTCGTTTTGGTATTTCTCGTCGAGTCGTTGAGCTCCTTAAGTTTTGAGTTGACACGATTCCTGAAAAATGCACTGATTGGACAGATCCACTCAAATCTGTGTAGTGCTTTCCAAAAGACCATAGATCTAAGACATTAATCTGGGTGGGTCCTCACATGATTGACCAAGATTATTTCTGGACTTAAAAACAGACGGTGACCTCTGAATTAGTTTCGTCTTCCTTCTCAGAGAAGTCAGTAAGGAACACCGAACTCATCTAGTATTCAAACATAAGTTATTGTTGTCATGTAAAAGTTTTTTATGTTAATCAACACGATCGCTCACTGCAATTTACTTCCTTACAGAATTACATAGGAAAATAGCACATTTCACTACACTAAACAAAACACAACTCGGCCAAAAGACTATGCTCTAGTCAGTAAAAGTTTTAAGTAAAGCATAAACAAAGTTGCAGCTACATAACACTTTCAGAAGAAATTATAATTGTCTTGTTGTTCGTTACGAAGCGCGACTGCTAGCCTTGGGGGTCCGGTATTTAATCCTTGGAAACCTAGAATACGCGGACTACTACTGAGAATTCTAGATATCTGCTGTTAGGTACATAAAACCGCGAAATGTGATTTCACGAAATACCTTTGCCAACCTCTTCGGTTAAAACAGGTATGATGTTATGCCAAACAACCCTTTGATACGAGTATGTGTTCCACATACGGTTTCACATTTTATCTCACGGAAAATTCTCTTTGTAGAGGCGACTATGGCAGATACCAATGAAATGCAGATGTGGATTCATTGATAAGATATTGGCTATTTATATCATTGAAAAATAACCTTAATGTTCCCGATATTTGTTTCATGTGCCTGTTATTAACATAACGGTATCCAAGATAACAAACCAACACACCTTGTTACCCAAGGGTTAGGCAGAGGTGATCCCTTCGTTCATCCACATTTCGCCATGTCATATTGGGCGAGTCTATCGCCACCATCGGGCACAAATTCTAGACTCCGGGATGCTACTGAGAAATACCAGATGGAACAGCCTAAAAACACTTTGCCCGACCTGGGAATTCAGTCCAGGACCTCATGATCAGCGGATGCGCTAGAGACCAGTTGACCAACAAAGCAGACATCGTCACCCATATCCTTCAAAGTGGAACATAGCAACGCTACTTAGCAGCAAGAACAGGTATAGGGATAGTACTCACCCGGATGAGCTCCTTCACAAGAGAGCTTTTCTCTAAATTGTTTTAAAACTTTAATAGACCTAATTTTTACAGCTCGTATTGTGTACTCGGACTTCTTTTCTTCTTAAAGACTTCGGGGACAGTAAAGACACACCAATATTTATAGACCTGTGTCAGTGTTGCCGGTTTTCAGCAAGGTTTTTGAAAAGATAATGCGTAATCAGATGCTCAATCATTTTAATACTAATAAAATCCTTCACGAACAACAGTATGGTTTCACCAAAGGGCGTTGTACGACCGACGCTGGTGTTACCTTATTAAAACATATTTTTAACGCGTGGGAAGAGGATTAAGACGCCATAGGAATCTTTTGTGACCTCTCCAAGGCATTTGATTGCGTCGATCACGAAACCATGCTTTTGAAACTTGAGCATTACGGACTCGGAAAACTTGCGCTCAGTTTAGTAAAATCTTATTTAAATGATAGACAACAGCAAGTTCAAATAAATGGTGTCAATTCACTTGGTTTAAAATAAAAATGGGTGTTCCACAAGGCTCGATATTGGGTCCTTTCCTCTTTTTAGTATATATTAATGACCCACTCCATTTATTAATAAATCAACCACAAATGGTGTTATTTGCTGACGATACTACCTTAATTTTTAAGGTAGATAGACGTGCTTCAAATTTTGACTACGTAAATAACGCCCTAATGCGGGTCCAAAATTGGTTCTATGCTAATAATTTAGTACTAAATGGAAATAAAACTAAGTGTATAATATTTTCTTTACCAAAAGTCAAGAGTAGTGATTGTGAGATAGTATTGAATCAAGAGAAACTAGAATTCGTCGATAAAACGGTTTTCTTGGGGATCACGCTCGACTCAAGGCTACAATGGGGTCCTCATTTAACATCTCTTGCAGGACGGCTAAGTTCAGCAGCTTACGCTGTCAGAAAAATCCGCCAATTTACTGATAGATACCGCGAGGCTGGTCTATTTTAGTTACTTTCATAGTATCATGTCTTACGGTATTTTACTTTGGGGACGGGTTGCAGACATCGAGTCTATTTTTATTCTGCAGAAAAGAGCCATCAGAGCCATATATAATCTCAACAGGCGCGATTCTCTAAGGGAATTGTTTAAGGATATTAACATCATGACGGTACCTTGTCAATGCATCTATGAAAACATCATGTACGTAAGAAAAAATGTACATCTTTACTGTAAAAGAGGTGAAAGACATAATTATAAAACTAGAAATCGGGACCAATTAGTTCAACCAGGTTTCAGACTGGCTAAAGTAGACCCATCTTTCATGGGGTACTGTCTAAAATGTTATAATAAAATACCTCCCCATATACTTCAACTGAATGAGACAAAATTCAAATCCTTTGTCAAACGCACACTATGCAGGCTGGCATATTATAGGTTAGGGGATTACATAACTGATAAAAATGCCTGGCTTAATGCTGGCCCTGCTCCACACCACAACTAATTAATTGACATTTGAAATACTGTTGAAGCTGCTGAAGATTGTAAGAAGATATTTGCATTATATAAAACTCAATCTCCTTTTGATTATATAGATGCATTGCATAGATGTGAGTACTTTGTACTATAGAGCTACCATTTACCGGGTAATGTCATAGATTGACATGGCGGCTGATACGAGTAGTATGTCATGCTCACTCAAATGTCTCGCTGACGGTGGCGCGTGTGTCGGATCATTTAGCTCCCTTCAAAATGGTTGAGGTGAATGGTGCTGATCCATGCGTTATATTCGTGAACGGGCGCCGTCAGTTGGGACTGGTCATCTCTTAGCTGCCACGGCTTATTTTAAATAATTATTTTTTTTGGATTGTTTTTCCAGCCCGATCACTATGTACGGCAAGCCAATCCCTTGGGAGAAGCAAGCCAAATACCTAGACGTGATCCTCGATCAAAACCTTACCTTTAAGGCTCATATTAAGGCGGTTCGCGCACGCGCCTCCTTCGCTCTTAGCAGGCTCCACTTTGTACTGACAGCCCGTAGTAAACTGTCACTTAAATGCAAGCTGCGCATCTATACCACAGTCATCCGTCCCATCATGACCTATGCCTGCGTTGTATTTGCGCACGCTCACCCACCTCATCTCCATAAGATGCAGACCCTCCAGAACCGTTTCCTCAGAAAGGTCACGGGTGCCCCGTTCTATGTCCGTAATATAAATCTCCACGTCGACCTTAAAATGCCTACCATAAACCAGTTCATGAAACGATTATCGAAGCGTTTCTTCGACTGTGGCATCAAACACCCAAACACTTTGATCTCAGCGGCCGCCCGCTACACTCCCTCCCGCATTAGCAGTATTCGCCGACCAAGGCATACTTTAATCGCCCCCGACGACGCCACTACCCTCCTCCAGGAGAGCAGTAAGGCCACCAGCACCTTACACAAGCGCAAAACCCGATCGCCGTCCTACCGTCCTCGCCGCCGAGGCCCGCCGCGACGCCCAAATCCACGCCCCTCCCGACCCTTGCTCGAGCCAGCCCGCGCCGCTGAGCCTGTAGCTTTAAATTCGTCCCTAAATCACTCAAATCCTGATCCAGCTAGTCCCTTGCTGCCCTCTTCCAGCGACGCCCTGAGCCGAGGTCCGTACCCCACAGGGGGTGCCCTTAGCGTTGTCGCTTAGTTTTTAGTTAGTATTTAAGTTTAAGTCCTGGCTGGAGGCCTTAATTTATTAGGGCACCACAGGCAAGTCCGCTTAAGCAGACGAGGTACAGGTTGACCTGCGAGATGCCATACACAAAAAAAATGGATTGTTTTTAATTATGTTTTGCTGCACTCTGGACGCTTTTAACGTGTATGGTTTTTGTACAACGTTCTCACTTATAGTGTCAACATTAATCGATGTAACTAATATATTTGTAACAACAATATTATTTAAAAGAGTGTCCATGGAGTTTCTTGCCCATTCTTCTCCATAGGTACCTACTGCGCTTTGGAATGGGCATCTAGCTTCATATTTCTGACTGACCGACTCCTTGACAATTCAAAAGTGCCTGTAAATGGTGTAATTGAAATAAATGATTTGAGTTTGAGTTTGTGCAGTGTAGTACAGCCCACTCCCTCATCAAGAGTGGAGGCCTGTGAACCAGCAATTTTTATATGAAAGCAGAAAAATACAGCAAAATTTTTAACCACCCTGAGAAGTTCGGCATTACTCTGAAGGCAGTCTACCCTATGTTTATCCAATTGTGGTCGTAATAGTTAACCGGCGACACCTCATCATCATCATCATCATCAGCCTATATTAGTCCACTGCTGGACATAGGCCTCCCCTAATGAGCGCCATAGCGCCCTGTCTTCAGCTTGACGCATCCAGCATCTGCCTGCAGTCTTTCGCAGATCGTCATCCCACCTGGCCTGAGGGCGTCCTACACTACGTTAGCCGAGTCGCGGTCTCCACTCAAGAACTCGTTAACCCCAGAGGTTGTCGGTGTTCTTCGCGAGATATGGCCGGCCCACTGCCACTTCAGCTTGCTAATTCTTTGAGCGAGACACATACCTACAACTAGATATATAAGACTAAATTCCTCGTTGTTATAATGTCAAAACCGAATTTGTGATTTAGACTGTTGAGAACATCAAGTTATTACTAAAATATAAAAGGTGACAGTTGTTTTGTAGGTACAACAAAAAAAAAGGGTAAGCTATTTTCAAAAGATTCATTTTCTACATCACAGGCAGCTACAGCATAGGCTTTTTTTGAATTGTTACTTTTAATTACGTAAAAAGGCTTACAGCTAAATCATTAACTAATCAAATAACTTCAAACTACTTCAAATCTAATTGAAAGCGTCTTCGGTTGGCTTTCGTATTCCCGTTTCCATCCTCTTGTAAGCTTGTATTTCACCAATGAAACTGAACGCGGTCAGCACTGAAACCACGTTTAAGGGCGGTCAGTATCATTGTTTTCGGTGGGATATTGACACTGACAGCTCTTGAACACGGTTTAGCTGCGCTGATCGCGTTCAGTTTCTTTGGTGAAATTTGCAATAAGAAGTAACATGTGCCAATAGGTAGTTCCGTTAGTTTCTGACATACAATATGTCAGATATTGATCTGAAAATGGAAATGATTCCTGAAAATCGAAACATGAAGGCGGTTTAGGGTTGAAGTTGGTATACAAAATAATAAGTGTGCAATTATAAGAGTTCCAAGCCGATGATATTTTCCATTGGAAAAAAATACTAACTTCCTTCCCCATCATACGTATCGATATCTAAACACACACACACAACAATTATGTTTCAATCCCATTTTATAGGGGGCGAGTCTGTTGCTATCAACCGGGCATAAATATATACACTTTGCGCGACCTGGGAATCGAACCCAGTACCTTATGCTCAGCAGTAGTGCTTGCACTAAAGAGCGCGACCATTAGACCAACGAGGTAAATGTTCTGAAGTTTAAAGCAATTGTTTGTACTTTAAAAAAACATTTATAAGCCTCTTGAGGCTTGGGATCTTCGGAAAGCTCTTCAAATAAGTTTATTAACTAAACCAAATAATTTTAGGTTTCTGATACTTTCAGACTGGAAAATGAGAACCCATAAAAAATATAGAAACGTAGTTTTAATCAAGAAAGCGTGTCGAAACGATAAGTCTTATTTAAAATATTTTTTGCTTCAGTGCGTAAGAACTGGATTTAAATTAATAACAAAAGATTTTTAAAGGTTTTTTTTCCATAATTTGCTTCCGAATAATAATGTCTTGAGAATGCTAGAGGTATTGAATTAAGTGCAACAGTTTGGTTTCATAAAGCTTTGAACGAAGGAACAAGTTAGTTTTTTTTTTTTGGTCTAGTCATACCAAGGGGTATCGTATTACCCAGTTACTGAGTTGTGGAAATTTATTCGGTAAGACTGGAAGCTGAATCCAAAATAGCTGGGAAAGACTAGAGTGATGATGACGAACTTAAAACTTTTAGGTATTGTATGGTAAAAACAAGGCCCCTTTATAATCTGTAATGCAAGAACAAATTTTTTTCACATTTTCTTTGCTCTCCGAAATTATTTCACAAATGTAACTAATCACGAAGTTGTATAACTTTTTATTAAAACGTATAAGTTTGAAATCATGGCCGCGAGTGAACAGAATGTACGAAAATAATTATTATTATTTTAATTGTATTTATAAGTATTTGCCTACCAGTAGCCTGAATAACGTATAATGTTTCCAATGCTGGGACACAGGCCTACTTTCAGTGAGAGCGAGTGAGCCACCGTTTACTTTACTTGCACTGTGACACAAATGACGTAGAGAAACTTATGGCTTTAAAAGCTGTCTGTGACAGTTAAAGTTGAAGTTGTACAGCGCTCGAAACAATCACGGCTTTCTTTAGATTAATCAGCTTATAATGTTCCCACTGCTAGAACTCAGGCCTCCTCTCGATAAGAGGGAGTGAGCCGCAAACCACCACTCGGGTTCAATTCCCCTCACGATGATTTCCTTTACCGTTTTTAGAGCAGTGGTGATGCCTGGGTTCGAACCTGCAACCTTCCACTGGACCACCACTGCTCTCATGTTACGTATCGTTAACGTAAATTTATGTTTGAATCGAAAATACAATTGTCGTATTACATTTTGGTTTAGTTTCATGCACTACTGGAAACCAGTTTTACCAACTTGACAGAATATTGAGATTCTTATGTAAATCTAATATATAAAATTCTCGTGTCACAGTTTTCGTTGCCATACTCCTCCGAAACGGCTTGACCGATTTTGATGAAATTTTGTGTGCATTTCGGGTAGGTCTGAGAATCGGCCAACATCTATTTTTCAAAAAAAAAAAAAAAAGCAAAACAACGTTTGTCGGGGTCAGCTAGTTTTATATAAATGTGTTATGCATATTTTTTATCCGAAATAAATTATCTAAATGATGGTGAAATTCGCATCAACTCCGTTGCTTATTTTAGAAATAGATATTTTTGGTGTGAGAAATCGCTGTTTACGCTAGTGCGTAACGTAACGCACGCAAAACATTGAGCTTATGGGTGCATGCAATGATACAGGGTTCATTGGGATATTTAAAGTTGTGATATAACATTAAAAACGTCTGTTAAAGTTGGAATTTTGACCTTTCATATCTCTGTCACCTGAAGGTTCCCAGAAATGGTCCTGTGCAAAAACAAGGGTTGCACAACGGGAGTGCCGGCATTTTTGATATAATGAATTGTTATTAAATAATTTTGGAGGAATTGCTTTAATTATCATTATAAAAGTACTATAATTTATGTGGTAGAATACAATATTTATTTATTGCGCTATCGTAAACATACATGACAATTTATAATACGTTAAAAAGTTTATCTCTCAGAAAAATCAATCAATAAAAATCAACAATCAACGTCTTACGAATTTTCGATCAGGTCACATGTCCTGACGCGAGTTTTAAATTTTTTACGCATTACAAAAAAAGTGTACAACGCCGTTAAAGAAGTTTTCACAAAAAAAAAAGCTATGACGGGGAGTTCAGGTGACTCTCGAATTCGTTAAGTGTTTTTTAAAGACCCGTTATAACATATTGTTCTAACAAAAAAATGAAAAAAGGGCATTTCCGCCTGTTCAATACGACGACCTACTCTTTAGACCCTTATCACTACTCGTAAGACGACTTTACCGTTGTTATGTAAGTACCAAATATTTGTGTGATCGTCCAAATGGAATGGGCAACTTTCCTCATCTTTCAGACTGACCATTGAGAGACTGAGTCATTGACAATTAAAAAAAAGTGCCTGTAAATGTTTTTTCAATGAAACCTATAAAAATAAATGATTCGAGTTTTAGTTTGATATTTTTTTTCATTTTCCACGTAAAAATTATTTACGCTAGAGCTAGTTTTTAAAAGGTTGCCTTAACAAATTACGTTTTTCGATTGTTTTCTTACGATTGCTGCTGGGACAATGCGATAAATTTTATATTGGTTGTCCCAACATTTAACAAGAACTAGAAACACAGCTTTTTAAAACCGCAAAAACTTTCATACTTGTAATTATTACAAGTTATTCCTCTTTCGTGTGTTTAAAATAAAAGGTGTAGGTATAGATAAGTTTTGGCTTCAACCTTTTCAACCTAATGGTATTTTGTATTCAGTTTGAGTAAAAAATAAAGTGTTTAGGAGTTAGCAGTCCTATTATTGTGATTAAATTCAGTCCCAGTAATATTTTTCTACAGATTTCCTCCGTGAGTGTTGAGAATGCAACAACTTTATATTTTATTTTATTGAGCTTGAATTAACACCCAATTCAAACGTGAAAACAAACGAGGTCTATACTTAAATTGTAACATTTCTTGGGCTTCGGTCACTAATAACTTATAACAGTCACAAATAGTTTTAAAATATTTTTGATTGGTAATTTGCGACGGCGACGGTTGAAATTTCCGATTTAGAAAATATTCTTTAAATCAAGTTACTGTTGCAACATATGTAGTTTAATGTTGTGGTGTGGTGTTTATGTCGTATCCCTTTGTAATGTACTGTTTGTACAAATAATTGGTACAAGAGGGCGGTCTTGTGTTGAGAAAAACACTATATACCATTTGCTATGTATCTCAGTATAATGCAATTTAAACATAGACTCGTTAGCTTTCGTCTGTAGTAATAGAATGATTTGCGAAGGTGTCTAAGTACTTGGATATTCTGAGTGAAAAATCGAGTCTACATAAAAATTAAGAGCTTTTTATTTTAATTGTCAACAATAGCAGGACCTATTTAAAATTAGGATAGAGTAGCTATTACATTAATATAATAATTATTATTATTATTTATTTCTTTCCACAAATTACAGATATAGTATTTATTAGTCTACAGACACAGTTTCATAGTTATTTGTGGAAGACTGGTGCCTAAACTAAGTTTTTTACAAAACCTGTATGTCAGGTCACCATACATATAGATTAAATATATTAAAAAAGTAGTTTCTTTCTAGAACAGAATTTTATTCGATTATCTATTTTTTTTTGTATTTATCTTATTTATGGCGGAAAAAAACTTCTCAGCAAAGCACTGGAATGTTTATGATAAAATCTGTAGAAAACATGACTAAATATCCCTTTTTCTGAAAGAAAAAAAAACTAATTTTCTATTTGATACATAGCACTTTTTGAATTAAATAATTAACGCCCATCCATTTCTAACAATATCTCAACCGAGCCTAAAAAACACCAATAACCTGAATCTGAAAAAAACATGAAAAATATCCTGAAAAAACAAGTTTCAAAACTTACCTGAATATCTCGAAGACTCGTAAGGAACAACGCACACGCGGAGAAATGCGGCGTGCCTTGAGCGCGCTCGCTTGGAACTGTGCGCCGAACTTATGTGGCAGGCTTTTATAAGCGTTCGCGAACCAATGAGTGGTTGTCGGGCGGGCGGAATTATATCTATAGGGAGGTACTGGTCAAGTGAATGAGAAGCTTTTTATAGTATGGTGAGCTTGTTTAATGGTAACTTTATGGAGATATTTTAATATATTTTGGATTAGTTATATATCATCAATTGGTAAGGGTAAAAAGCTTGTTTGATATTAAACATGAAAGATTTCATGAGAAAAGGATCAAACGTATGGGAAGGTGGTGGGCTAGTGAATGAGAACTGGCCTTTTTAATTTGTATTTATGTTTTAATTGTGAGCTTGTTTTATGTTAAGTCAATCGGGATATTTTGAATTAAGTAATATGTTAGGGTCCAGTGAGAAGTGATTCTGAGTTGGTTGCTTGTCAATCAATATCTCTTTGACATTTAATTTTATGGAGATATCCTGGATTAAGTAAAAATATGTTTGGTATCAATGTGACTTTTTCAAATGTTCGCTCTGTGTGTGTGTGTGTGTGTGTGTGTGTACCTGCGCGAATGTTTTATAAGTTGCTGACATGTATAATGAGAAACACACACAAAGAATAGAGGATCAGCTTGCAGAGCTGAAAGCGCGCGTCATCATGTAATGTAAATAGATTCTAGAAATAATTCAAATGTAACTAATAAATACGCTCTTCATTGATGATTTCGCTAATTTATAAGCTCTGCGGGCTCAAAATACTTAAGGTACCTTTTAAGTTTATCTACACCACTGACATAGGTTAAGGAAAACATCATGAGTCAATTGCTAATTCGTTTTAAGCAAGTGTATAATGATCAATGCTTTCCTTCTCTGTATGAGAAGAGCTCTTCACCCTACCTGGTAACGTATCAAAGATTTGGTTAAATTCTAGAACTGGCTTGGCAAATAGAGCTGTTCAAAGTCAAAAAGAAAAAAAATACAACATATCGGCGTAAGAAATGTTATCGTTGTTTCTGGAATTTATAATAATTTTACTGAGTTTGAATCTCGATTTTTATAAATGTACTTACGTATAAATGTACGACTTTGAATAATACTAACTTGTAAACAATAATTTTGTGTTAGTTATTGAAAATGTATGTAAGTTAACGTGTGTTTTGCGATTCTAGAAATATTTAAAAAAAGGTTTTTGTAGGTCTAGGTAGCTTGCTGTAGGTCCACTTAGTGCATTCATTTGTTTGAAGGATTTTTGATATAAGATAAAGAGTTCTCAAAAACATGAAACAGCTGTAAAGAACATTTTAAAAAATGTAGTTTACAGACCAAAACAACGTTAAACAAACTCGTCACAACTATATCCTGGGAGTTGTGGCGGAGAGGTATACTCAAAATATTAGGCATTTTATGAGGAGGTTGCTCAGGTAGGAAATATGTTTAATTATAAATGTTTATTTGTTTGGTCGTCCTCTGCATGGTGTGTTAATTATTTAAACATCCTACCTATTTTTTAACGACCTATTGGAACCGTGCACGCTAGGTGCACGGTTCCAATGATTCCGGTTCAAATGAATTACGATGAAATCTGATGTTTCATATTATGAAGTGAAATTGAAAAATAAAAGATTTTTATGTATAGGTGTCTGCTTTTGTTTTGGAAAGTATAAAGTGTCAGGTATTTTTCAGAAAAAATGCTATTTGGACCATGTTATATTAAAGTGTTTTTATGCAATAAATGAACGAAGTTACATGATTGAAGTCTCATATTTTATAAAAAAATATTCGGGATTTGTACAGGATAATGATGTTGATGATTTGAACTCAAAAATCTCTGTTTGAAATCAATAACTAATCCAATAAAACTAAGGCTACTTAAATAAGTTAACGATGAAACTAGATACTAGCTAGATTATTTAAATCAAAAGACTATATCAAAAAAGTTTGCACACAACCAATTGAAAAAAAAAACTGTTGTGAATAAAAGTAATGACGTCAGCAAGAGTTGCATCCAGTTGTAAAAGTCGTAGGCGTTACGGTCCCACGTACTTGTGCAGAAAAAGAGATTCTACATTATTTACAGATAGCACAGTTCTCTGTAGTCGTAGGTGTCACAAAAGTTGGTGAGGGAACTGTGATGAAGTTTTCATACAAGAAGTTCTTGCGAGCTTGAAAATTAGAGCATCCTGAATCGGATAAGTTAGATTTTCTATGTGATTCAGTGAAAGAGCTTGAGAATTGGCCCGCGCATGTAGCTTAAACCTTTTATAAGCCATGAACAGAATACTGCAGTTTTAATATTTCCTTGAGGTATTCATTAAATAACTCACCAATAAGAGTTTGAGGTGTTGACTAACATTTTATGATTTTTTGCTTACGTGACACGTTGGGAAGCCCCTGTAGCTAGGGAACATGAACAAGAACATGACATAAAATATTCTCCGAAGAGGTAGGAAGATATATGGGGGAATGTAAGTCCCATGTAATTGGGGGCGAGCTAATTACAATTAGACCCGTTGTACACACACGTTTTCTGGCCTTGAAAAACAGCGGTTTATTCACCGTGTGTCGGCACGGTTGTCAGTGTTGTATGGATTACTATGGAAGTTTCATGGCACCGTCACCGTAAACCATAGAGCCGCTGGTTTGCCGTGTCATATACAAGCTCATATACTATACTGCGGTGCGGCTAGCGCGCACAACGTAAAGAAACCGGACCTTGTACAACGGGCCTTAACCGGGTAGAAATCCTGAAACTAGGCGTACGGCCAACAGTAGACTGCTTCTGAATCAGGTTGTGATAATTAATGATTCTCTGATGCCCGATTGACTCTCTAGTTGAGCTTGCATAATTTCACCGAAAATATTTGTTTCGAGAACCCCTTAGATTATCTGCTGACCATCAGATATATAGATCGAGTTAAATAAAGAAAGATTGTAAGCATCCTAATCCTAACTAATGTTATAAATGCTAAAGTAAGTTTGCTTATTTGTTACGTGTTTACGCCAAAACGACTTAGCGGATTTGGGTGAAATTTGTCACACAGCTCAGGTAGACCATGAACTGGGTAAGGACACTTTTATCTTTTATCTCGCTATTGTCAAGGGATCGAGACTTAAAAAAATTAAACAAAAGCCTAGAAAGACATTTTGGATTTTCTTTAGGATACGCGGAAACTAATCAGTACCTCATGCCTATTTGCATAATTAGACCATAATTTTCCCACTGCTGGGACGCAGCCCTCTTCTGTGTGATGGAGAGGGGCCTGTATTATACCACGCGGGAGTAGTGAGGGTTGGTGGATGTCACATGTATTTGAAGTTTTGGTGCTAAGACGTGCCTTCAGCGTTTTGAACAAAATGAGTCCGATGAATTTGGAGAGGTGAAAATGAGTCTTAACACGTCAAACGCTTAACACAACCGATGAAGAACAAAGTCAAAGTCAAAGTCAAAGTCAAAGTCAAAGCATTTATTTCAAATAGGCCCATAAAAAGGCACTTTTGAACGTCAACATTTACATTAAAAATAGAACTGATTCTAGGCGCCACTTCCAAAAAGTAGTTTCGTATGGAGAAGAAGTGGCAAGAAACTCCACCGTTACTCTTTTAAAATGTTTTACAATATGTTGTATACATTAATTATATTTCTATATGTGAAGACGATGCACCAAGAATAAAAATACTATACCACTATTGGTACAAAAAAATTTAAAATAAAGCAAAGGTATATAAATTAATCACGTGATAGGTACATTGTGCTCACATATTTACAAACAATTGTAAAAATATATGATTTTCCTAAAATATTAACTTGGAATAATACAATGTGTGAGTAAAGTAAAAATAACCAAATATACAATACAATAAGCAAATAGTATGATTTTGTCTAGCCTCTAGATTGTCCTATGGAGCAGGACCAGCATGTTTCCAAGCATTCTTATCAAGGATATAATCTTCTAATTTGTAATATGCTTGATTACAAAGTGTTTTTTTAACATGAGTTTTAAACTTTCTTTCATTTAATTGCAATATTTCACCAGGTATTTTGTTGTAACATTTAACACAGTACCCCATAAAAGATCTATGTACTTTAGATAGTCTGAAAAATGGTTGATCTATTTTATTTTTATTTCTAGTGTTAATATTATGTCTATCACTTATTTTATTAAATAGATGCAGATTTTTTCTAACATACATAATATTTTCATAAATGAACTGGCAAGGTACAGTCATTATATTAATCTTCCTAAATAGTTCCCTAAGAGATTCGCGGCGACGTAGATTGTAAATGGCTCTGACAGCTCTCTTTTGCAAAATAAAAATGGATTCAATGTCAGCAGCCCGACCCCACAGTAAAATGCCGTATGACATAATGCTGTGGAAGTAGCTGAAATAAACCAAACGCGCGGTTTCAACGTCTGTTAACTGTCTTATCTTTCTAACAGCATACGCTGCCGAGCTTAGTCGCCCCGCGAGAGATGTTATATGGGGTCCCCATTGTAACTTCTGTCTAGCGTGATTCCTAGGAACAGCTAACAGTGCTAGTGACAAGTATCAATCTAATACCCAAAGAAACGCCATAACAAGGGACATTACCACTAAGTAATATCCCCCATTTTGGCTTTTCTTTAGGTACGGAAACTGATCGTTCTCTCTCTTTAGTGTTGTGGTCGGAAGCGCAACTCCTGCATATAGTGTCCTGGTTCGATTCCCGTTCGGTCACGCAAAGTATTTCTGATTGCGAAATGCTTAGGTATATTTCATTCCCAGCCGTCTACTAATTATAAATGTCAAGTGTAGGTAGTTACAAATTTAATGTGAAATAAACTTTCACTTTATGGAAGGCTGTTTGTTTTGATCGTCAACTAGGATATATCGTTACGTAATAGCTAAGCTTAAATACTCGCGTTTGTTTACTTACCTACCAGCAAAATGTTTGCTGTCATATAGGTTTTGCTAAGACTGATCAAAGCTATGTTGCTTTGATTTGAAATTGAGATAAATTGGATGCAGATTATTTGCACTTAATTGAGGTTTATTTTGATAAAATTGGCGTAATAAATATTAGTACTGAAAATAAACAACATCTGTGTTGGCGTAGCACGTGGTATAGAATAATTTTTAAAGGACTTTTACACTCATATTCTAAGTCGTAACCTCGAAAGCTACTCGACTCACAACTCTGTCGAGGAGACCTCAAGGCGTGCCTCGGAAGACCCTCAAAATCGGTATAAATAGACGTCAGATTAAGGAAATTATGTGGTCCCCCGAATGAGTTAGCCTCGAGGTGATACGTCGCGAATACGTCAATATTCATTAGAATCTTTAAAAGACATTATGGAAATCGGATGAAATACGCGTGTTTTGGTTAAAACCTCCTTATTGACAACCTCAAAGAAGCCTCAAGGTAGATGCCTAAGTACCTTAAATTTGACAGTTGGTTCCTCAACTCAAACTCATCTCGACGGAAACTGTTTGAGATGAGGATTAAACTTGCTATGAAAAACAAACCACCTTAGTGAGGTTGAGTCAAGTCAAGGAAATCATGAGGTTTTGACTTAGAATATAACAATAATAATATAATATTTAACTTACGAAGATTTCAAATGTGTTGGGATTCTGCTGCCCTGCAAAGTATAGACGACACTACGGTCTCGTGGTATGTGTAGGTTGAAAGGTGACTGATGGATCACAACCCTGGGCTATTTGGCAGATTACCTGCTTTTTTTCCACAACCTGGTAAATTTTTCTCTAGCTCGTGCCTTCATGAGAAAAGCCATCCACATTTAAGCTACTTGTGCTTTTTGAGACACGTTGGTATCACTTGAATTCGTGCTCTCTTCGCCGACTCTGCGATGCGTGACGATAAGAAATAAATAAGTTATCTGGCAAAACGCGTTATTTTCAACTTGACTCAACATGATTACTTTCTCGGTATTAGTTTTTCACTGGTGCTATTTTCCGTTCTTCAACGATCAAAGCTGCGTCTTGATTTGACTTATTTGTACCGAATGATACCAGTTAAAATTTGCCTTATTTCAGTTGTACTCATTTTGCGTGGAGTTTCACGCGAACTGCAGGAAACCTTAAACCCCTAAAACCGATAGTGCGTAATATTTTTCTCAATCCAAACGAACATAAAACGAGAACAGGAGCATATATTTCTTGATATATGACTAAGTATGCTCTGTCCCTGATAACACAAAAAGAATTTGGTGGGTTAGAATAAACACGAAGAATGTGAATTCGCTTGTTTTGTGTAAATCGACAGAGGGCTTCGCTATCTTTTTTTCTAGCAAACAGAGCAAGAAAGAGCCGTTAAACTGTCATCTGTCACTTGTGTTTTATTTAACCTAATTTGACAGCTATTATTTACTCTTTTTCTTGGGTCAGCGAGCAGTGCTGGCCCAGTCAAGAGTGCAGCCACTCACTTTACTTTGTGTTGATTAATATATCACTACTGCTCTCCAAAACGGTGAAGGAAATCATCGTGAGGAAACCGGCATGTTGTGGAACCTGCGTTGGGTCACTTTTACGGCCCTTGCCTGGCCTGGAGGTATATGTCCCAACAGTGGAAACATTATAGGCTGATTATGCTATGCTTTCTTGGTTCTTCTGCCAGTGGGAGATAGCAATATGAAGTTTGGTATTACTTTAGCTGGTTTTAATATTGCAACCTCAACTTGCAATGCCTGTATAAGGAGAATTCTAACTGATATTTATGACCAGTGCGTCTTGATTACAAACTGTTGTGCAACTTATCTTGGCTATGAACGTAGGAAGTGTAAACTGAGCTTTTTTTTAATCTTCCCGTTTTAGTCACTACCAGAAGAATTTAAATCTTAGCAACCTAATCCCTTTCGGTTTATTAGGCGTTGTATGAAAACCTTGTATTTTTTTCATGTAGGTAGGTACTGCAAAGGTTGTCTCTCTTCAATAGCCGACCTCATGCCTGTGTAGGCTGGTAAGAAATTAACAAGGGTTAATTTTGAACGTCGATTGTTCAGAACGAGCTCTCATATGAAACATAGGTTTTGTTAGCTGAAACAACATTACAAAGATAGGCCCGCCCATGTGAACAAATATTAAAAACTACAGTACAGCTAAAGTAATAACAGTGTCTTATCTTCTGCTACAACTCCGTAGATAGTGTTGATCAGAAACTACACTAGCTAGTAGGTACTCTACAGGTTAAGATACTCGTACACTAAATAACATTTTGTTGTTACATTACATAATATTATACACTGACTGACTGCCTCGTTGGTCTTGTGGTCGCAAGAGCTACTGCTGAGCATGAGGTTCTGGGCGAACCCAGAACCTCATGCTCAGCAGTAGCCAAAGCAGCAGTTTTTCTGTCTAGAATTTCTCAGTAGCAGCTGGGGTCTGGATTTGTGCCCGGTTGATGGCAATAGGCTCGCCCCCTATTACATGGGACTTAAGCATAACTAGCAAAATGTGGGTGTACTATAGGTACACCTCTACCTATCACTTCTGGGATTACAGGCGTCTTGTTATGTCATGGTCTGCAGTTCTCTACGTGTGAATGTGTAGTTCATATTTTTCTCATTTTGATTCGTTTCCTTTGTTTTATTTCGGACATTCTTTTCGCAGTAGTCGGATAGGAAACACCAATTTCATCTACTTTTATAAAAACGTGTAAAAAGTGTTTTTTTAAACAATCCACAAAAAACTCATTTTAGGAGCAGTGGTGGCCCAGAGGTAACGGCCCCGACTTACCAGTGATAGGTCGTAGGGTCGAACCCAGACAGGTGCTTTTCGTTGTGTAAATAATTTCATCACCAATGCTCACAAAACGGTGAAGGAAAACATCGTGTGGAAACCGGCATGTCCTAAAACCAAAAATTCGAAGACGTGACTGTGACATCTACCCACACTGGGCCCGCGTTGTAGATTACAAACACTCCCTCTCCTGTGTCACTGCAGGCACACAGGCCTCCTTTACAGAGAGGAGGCCTGTGTTCCTGCAGTGAGAACATGATGGCTGATTATGCAAATATCATTTATGTAAGGAAACTTGTTATGTAAGTCTCATACATAACAAGTTTCATTTCCTAATCGAGGGCAAATTATTATATTCCATTCTTTTCCCCATTTAGCCACATTCCGGGTTAGTTACTGAAAAGCAGCCGTGCAAAAAACTATTTATATGGCTATAAAACAATTTTGCGAGTTTAGTTTTTTTTAAATGTCTAATGGTTCATTTCAAGGATGAACCTGACTGGATGATGGAACTGGACTGGAATATGTCTTCCGTCTTCAATCCCTACATCAAAATTAATGTAATAATAGATTAAATTTGCATATCATCGTAAGTAAATTGATATGGTAAGCCTCTGGGCGTGAAACATTTTGATCTACCTTTAGATTATTTGCAGTCAAAGAATTTATTTATTTATTTAATTTTTCGAACACATAAAACTACAAAGGTGGACTTAATGCCTAAGGCTTTCTCTACCACTCAACCAAGGGTGGCGAAGAGATAAGATGGCGGATGGATGCTTTGGTTGAAAGGAACAATGAAGTTTTTTGTTTTTTGTCAATATAAATTGTGATGAATTAAAAACAAAAATTCAATATTCAATTTCAATTTCAATTAAAAACGAATTGACTTCGCTGAATACCAGTATTTCATTTGGATTGACTGCCTACCCGATGTTCACAACTTAGTTGCTGCGTAACGCGATACTCTTTGGTAAGACTTTACGGCCTCTGACTAAGCGTAAGGACTGACAAAGATCTTTAAATGACAACCGGGACCATCGGCTTAACGTGCTTTTGGAGGCATGAAGGGGTCTCGATATGTAATGGAAGGTCACCCATCCACGAACCGGCCGAGGCAAGTGTAGCTTAACACTACAATATAAAAATTATATAATTATATTAATTTATACACTAAGAGAGCAGTGGTGGCCCAGTGGTAACGGCCGTGACTTACGAGTTGTAGGTCGTGAGTTCGAACCCAGGAAGGCACTTTACTTTGTGTAAATAATTTCATCACCACTGCTCTCAAAATGGTAAAGGAAAACATCGGGAGGAAACCAGCATGTCCTAGAACCAAAAATTCGAAGACATCTGACATCTACCAAACCGCCCTGGGCCCGCGTGGTGGATTACGGCTCACTCCCTCTCATAGAGAGGAGGCCTGTGTCCCAGCAGTGGGAATGTTATAGGCTGATTATGGTATACACTTCTGTAAAAAGTCTAAAGCATCACATCGCCCGCCCGCGCTTCTACGTCGTTTTGCTTAGCGAAAATTTAGACATTTTTATATGTTTGCTCGGTACATAACGTTCGCAGCTTGATGTTAAATAGCCTTAAGAATAGGGCAAAAAAATATCGGACCCATAACATCCATTTGGTATAAAAAACGTTTGGTATATTTATATTTTTCTGTATATATTTTACATTTTTAAACAAAGAACTACTACTTGGACGTTTAATGAAAAATAGCCTTTTCTGTTCCGGTACTGTTCTGAATGCACAATTCCTCTGGGTTTAGTGATTTTAATATGAGTGAGAAATCATCAAATGACTACTCCTGCTCTGGGTGGAGCGGGAGGGCGTGTCAGACTTTTACTGACTAAAACCCACCCGTGTTCCTTCAATTGCCTGTGCCAAGGCCACGGTTACTCTTTCGAATTACTCGCGACCCTGAGGCGTCGGCCCTATCGGGCCCCGTCATTTTGTGCTGACATCTCTTTGAGGCGCGCCTGGAACACGACGCGCCGTCGACCCGGGCCTGGTCCTTACCGGACGGCGAGCTACCCATTGCTCGCCGTCCGCAAGCCCGCGCCTATGGTGGCCGGGAATCTGCTTGCGATTCCCGACGCCCAGGTCGTCTCCTGCGGCGACTATGGGCGTGAGGGCGCATGGCTCTCTCCCTCACGCGCTCCGCCTCCTAATTCGCAAGCATTACTGCTTCGCAGAACCAGGTGGTGGCTTTCCATTCCCTCGCGCTCCGAACCATAGCCTGGACCAGGGCCGGACAATTGTAAAGAGTCCTGAATTCTCGATAAAACCACATACATTACAACACTTTTGGAAAAACGAAAACTCTTTCTAAAACAATCTTTAGAATAATCATGGAATAGATCCACATCAGGAAAGTATACTTTGCGATTTCTAGGCTCAGCAACTTCAATCTCCGGTAGTATATTGTTATCGATATTATCTATTACACGAAAATTCGCTTCGATGTGTTCCATTGCTTTAACCGCTCCTTGAGTAAAGAAAACGGTGACTATTACTTGGCTAAGAATTCTAACTTTTGACAGTTCTAACTTCAAGCAATTGCTAAACTATAGATTGAAAATCGTTACTCGAGTAATCACTTTTACTCAAGTAATCACTTTTACTTGTTTATAAATGCGGGTGTTAGAAACTACTGTTAGTACTTACAACTACCAGAGAATCAACACAAACTTTACTTATTATTACGCCACAGTTGCACGGTGTATCCAATCTCCCTGTATGGAGCTGTCCCGCCGATCACCTGCGCATGATGGAGACCACTGCTGTAATGTTATTCTGCAACAATCTCACCGTGAAAACGAGCTGCCAGTGCCACTGATGTGTCAGGGATTGACCAAGACAGAATGACACTGACAGCTCACTCCACGCAAGTCTTTGCGATGAGGTTTTTACAGAATCGACATGCTGTAGTTGAGCCAGAGACTTATAATTACTAAAAAATGCATTAATATTTTTTCAAATCTGACTGGTAGTTCTAGAGCTTAGCGCAGTCAAACAAACAAACTATTCATGTTTATTTATTGATTTAAATATGTGATGATATGATTACCTATCAATTTGATCCCTCACATTTGAATTTACAAGCGCTCATTGAAACGCGAGTAATTTATAGATTGTTTGAATGTAGGAACTAATGACGGATTTGACAGTGAAGTGTCAGTGTTGTTTTGTGCATGGCATTGTAGTTTGTAGGTTATAAATAAAGTATTGTGGTAAATAAAATACCTGAAGGATTTTAAAGGAGTCGATATTCGTGAAATTTGAAGCTTTTAATGTTGTTTCTTTATTAAAAGGTCAAGTATTATTTTGTAAAGCAATAGTTACCTACTTAAGATATCACCGTCGTCGGCTACCTGAAATAAGATATCGTATACAGGATGGAATTTTGTAAAGCCATCTGAAGGGTAAGTACTCTTAATACTGCAGATAGAAAATTTTACTTAGTATTTTTTTCTAAATGATTAAAATAATTTAAAATTTCATGGTTTTCCTTTCATTTAATTTATCAATTTTGTTAGACAGATTTCATCCTTATTGAATTGAATTGATCCTAACGATCGATGCAATAAAAGTACAGGGTGTGCAAGCTATCTGCAATTTTAGTCGTTTCGATTCTCGGGTGTGGCAAGAGAATTTTTGAAAATCTGCAGTATTCTTTCTATTCAAAAATAAAGGAATTTTTAGTTTGAATAAAATTTTCTATCGACAGTATTAAGAGTACTTTCCATTCAGGTGGCATTACAATATTAAACCCTGTCTATAGATGAAGTTTAATCTACTTTTTACACTTTAACCTATTTCCAGGGATAGCTGCATCAAATAACCTAATTCATGGGTTCCCTTAATCACCGCAGTCTCAAAGAGCATTTAACCAATTTGTAAAAATCTCAACGTAATTTTAAGCGTATTTCTTTGTAATAGTTCTCTCAGAACTTATAGGGCCCATGGGAAATCCGTTAGTAAGACGCATCAAGCCCCCATTGCATGCCATCAAAGCTTTTTGTAATTTCGGTTTCTGTGAGCAATTTGGTTGTTTTCGAGAATGGTTTATTTGTCTAAAGGAATAAAATAAGAGGGAAGTTGGTATTTTTTGGAAATTCAGATGCAAGACTATAGTGGTGTACTATAGGTACACCTCTGGCTAACCCTTCGGGGAAACAAGGCGTGATGTTATGTTATGTTATGACCAAACCATCCATGCATACTCTTTATAATTTTTGTCACTGCATCATCTTTTAAACCGCACCGTTGCCTTATCACATCATTCCTCAGCCTATCATTCATGGTCACACCACACATGCCCCACAAGGAACACATTTCCAAAGCATTTATTCTGCTTTCATGCTTCCTTTACGACAACCATTCTTATCAAAGTGTATCGTGATACTCTATAACTGGGTTGTAGATATCAGATAAGCAGTCGCTCCATTTAAAATACTGGTATGCAGCTGCATCCTGTTAAAATTGAAGCTGACCCCAACTCTTTGAACGAAGGCCTTTCCTGCTAATCAACAAGGACCTTAAACCATTAAAACAATTAATTAACCATTAAATAATAGATTATGGATAGATCTAATGGTCTTATGGTTTTTTATTTATTTCATAATTTATAATTTCAGCTTATAATCACTAACTGCTGGGTGGAGCCCTCCTTTCTTTTCTGCCAGACAGGGTTCCATGTTCTTTCCATGTTCTTATTCCAACTATTTCCACTGCAAGTTTGGTTGGTAAACAAAATTTTAAATAAAATATTTTTGGGCGTTATGCTAATCTGACAGTCACGCCATTTTCAAAACCCTAAAACCCTGACTAGCGTCATGAAAATTAATGTTAACATCAGCGGAACCTGACAGCGCAATCAAATGAAAAAAAAACCTAATCTCCGGATCCACATTTTCACGATTATCACATTATATTTTAAGTCTTTCATGGATTGCCGAAAATGAACCCATCGATGTTAGATTTGTG
Source organism: Dasypolia templi (assembly GCA_963555695.1). Classification (NCBI taxonomy): domain Eukaryota; kingdom Metazoa; phylum Arthropoda; class Insecta; order Lepidoptera; family Noctuidae; genus Dasypolia; species Dasypolia templi. The sequence goes on from OY743142.1 coordinate 7,351,654, forward strand.
TAATAGATAGTACTTACTTTTATAGTCAAATATTATCGGAACACTTGAGGTCGACATGACATTTCCATAGAACTCATCGACTCAACACTTTAGCAAATGATATCAGCGTTTCTTTGTATAAATACTTCAATCCTGCTTTTTAGGGGACCATAAGTGTAGTTGAAATTCCAAAAGTAATATTAACTTCATTTATTAAGAGAGCGAAAGACTAAAGTTATCGAAATGTACAAAAATATACATAACTGGATAAGTAGCTACAGTGTATTGTCAGCGTAGCCCGTAGAGCTTTTCGTAGACCCAGCGTAGCTCGTAGCAAATGCTCGTAGACGTCTGTTTTTTTTTTTCAAATATTATATATACTTACTAAGTTCAAAAATAAAGTATTCGGGCTTCTCAAATGCATACGCAGCTTATAATGTTCCCACTCCTGGGATGCAGGCCTCTGTGTGAGAGGAACTGGCCCGTTATCCACCATGCAAGCCCTGTGTGCGTTGGTGTAAGTCACATGACTTAGAATGTTTGGTTGTAAGACATGCCAGTTTCTCCGCGATGTTTTCCTTTGCCGTTTGCTCAAAATCATATCCAGTTTAAAATATGTTCCATCATTTGTATAGGTACGGAAACCCATACCGGAATTGACCTTAATGTCTCGGCCTCTAACTCCTCTGCATTGTCGGTCGGAAAAAATAAACTTGCTATAAAATCCACCGAGTCTGGAAACTCTTTAGTTTAATAAAAGAGAGGGTAAACTAGTCATAAGCCTAAATAAAGGGAATGATGACAAAAGGAGGCTGATAGTACTTTGTATCGAACTCATTACACTTTTAACCTCCTTCTGCCTGTGTTGCCGTCATGAATTTTCTTCGCCATGGTGATACTATAATACGTTCTATTTTTAAAATGAAACAGCTCGCTTGATATTATACGCATCATTCATTAGTTTTTTTGCTTCTTTGAAATCTCGGGTACTTCACTTTTTTTGTTACTAAGGCTTATATTTTCCGTCTAAGGATGTCGTGATTTCCTTCCACCAAGAGTTGGACTATAAACTATAAATATTGTCTGCAATTAAATTAGTTTATGATGTGCTTTAAAAGTTTGGGTCTAAGATGCCCGAAATATTGAGAACTGTAGCAGTTATATCTGACTATCTTAGCAACATTTAGATACCGCCATTCAATCTGCATTTTTGGTGCCGAAAGATTTTGAAGTTGCGAAGGCGTACCGGAAGACATAGCGTTGGAAGGTGTGAGACCAAGTTGGAGTGATGACCTAGTGAAGGCCGCAGGAATCCGCTGGATGCGGGAAGCACAGAACCGGTCGAAGTGCGGTGCTTGGGGGAGGCCTATGTCCAGCAGTGGACGTCTTTTGGCTGAAATGAATGAATGAAGTCAATCTGCCTAGCCTTTTCGCAACTACGTTGAGGTTGGCTTCTAGCCTAACCGAATGCAGCTGAATACCAGTATTTTACATGGAGCGACTGCCTATCTGACCTCCACAACACAGTTACTGAGTAACATGATACCCCTAGGTAAGACTGGTTTTCAGACTTTTGGAATTACTCGTAACTATTGTCAAAGATTTACTAATGACAGCCGAACCAACGGCTTAACGTGCATTCCGAGGCACGGGGGAGTCTCGATTATGTTATGGATGGGTTGATCATACACGAACTGACCACGGCTACCTTTTTTTTTTTTTGTTCCCGGGGTGGAAAATCCTCATGGATGTCCTCCGCCCTGGGGCGGGCGGAGGGGTCTGTCAGACTCTTACTGACTAAAAACCACCCCGGTGTTCCATCTCACACCTACGCCGGGGTCGCGGGAACACATTATTCTTCCACAACCCCGGCTGGTGCCGGCCCGCTTGCGCGGGCCCCGTCTCGGGCGGGGGGAGTGAGGTGTACTCCCCCCGCAACGTCTGTGGTCGGCGCGCGAGGAACACTACGTGCTCCGCCTTCTCGGGTCCTGATGTTGGGGGGCGACGGATGTCCCCGAATCCGTCGCCCCTGGACCCATTTAGGGGGGCCGTAAGAGGGCGTTGTCCGCCCTCCTCCGACGCCCGGTGCGTCTGCTGCGGGCTGGGTCGAGAGTCGAGATCTCTCTCTCCCTTTCCGCAGCCTCCTTCCGCGAGATAACCGTCTCGCAGAAGGAAACCACCGCGTCCCAGGACTCGACGCTGCCGACCATCGAACTCACTACGGTCGGCAGCGACAGGTCACTGCCTACTTCTGAGATGAGGGCACGGCGCGGCTCCTCCCAAGCGGCACACTCTGCCAGCGTGTGCCACGCCGTGTCCTCCCGGCAGTCGACGCAGTGGTAACACCGGGCGTCCGGGTCCCTGTTAATGCGACACAGGTACTTCCCGAAGCAACCATGCCCCGAGAGCACCTGCGTCGCCCGAAACGACAGGGAGCCGTGCCTTCTCCCGAGCCAGCGGTCGAGCACTGGCCGGATCGCCTCGATGGTGCTGAGGCCGGCGGTAGGGCGTGAAAGCCTCACCCGCCATTCTGCCACCAGGACCTCGCGGAGCTGCAACCGATGCTGATCGATATGTTGCTGCATCGGTCGCTCGCCCCGATCCCGCGCTGCCTCGCGCCACCGGTACAGTGACGCGAGCACCTTCGCCTCCAGGTCCCAGGGCGGTGATCCGGCCAGTGAACAACCCGCCTCGAAGGAGATCGTGCGATACCCCCGAATGACTCTGACGGCCATCGCCCGCTGCGGCGACCACGGCTACCTTGGCTTAACCTTTAGACGATGCTATCATTCAGCCACAAACCATCGGCAGCACCATTATAAACAAAAAGACCTACGGAACCTCATGAAAAACTCGAGTATACACCACAGTATTCGCCCGCTCAATGTCTCGGTATAAAGCAGATAACATCAGCCAATAGCGGCAGACGCGTGGGTCGGGTCGCGGTGACGTCACACTCAATGACGTCATGGGCTTGCACTGACACAGCTATATTTTGTACGAGCTAAGGAAAGTGTTCATTGTTAATTAAATGCTTTTGAATCGATAAACTTAACGAGTTATTTTATCATTTTGGCTTATTTGAATGAACTTCTATTTATTTGCCAATAAACAACAAGATATTTTCTATGTATTATGATATTTTAAAAAGAAAAGTTAAAAATGACCCGATCGTTTGCTACCAACGTTTTGAATTGTATGCAAAATGCGTCATGAATTCAGGTAATAAACATAAACACAGCATAATAAACGAGGATAGGCAACTTTAAAGGGTACGTACAGAACACCAACAATTTTCCAGTATTGTTATGTTGAATGAAGTATTTATAACAATTATTTTTTTAAGCTGATAGTACTTAATATTAAGCTCATAATAAATATTACAATTTTTTTTAACTTCACCTCTCTCTTTTTTGTACTTTACATATACCTCTGCCAAACCCTTCGGCGATTCCAGCCGTGATGTTATGTGTTAAATTCAAACTGAAAAGCATTATATTTTTCCGAAACATCAGCAAAAAAGTTTTCTTATCAAAAATCAATTGCGTGGGATCGGGACGTTATCCAATTTTTGCGAGTCCACCCCTCTTGAACGTCATAAGGTTATATAGACCAATAGTAACGCAGGGTTTAGATAGCCACCTACGCAAGTTAATATAAATGATGATCTATAGGCAACCAGTTTATCTTGACACTTGATATCAGCAGGGTCTGCAAAAGCTTTGTAATGAAAACACCAGTCACAAAGCCGTCACCTACGCACTTCGCAAGATAAGTAAGTTCGTGAAAAGTACAAGTAGTAAGTAAGTGCAAGTACGACGAACTTACTCAGGTTTGACTGTTGAGAAACCAGTTCACTGCTGGTAACGCGAAAAGTTACGCACGTAAAACATTGTGCTTATAGATGCTTGCAACTGCAAGGGGTTGATGCATGACATTTAAAACTAGTTTTCAATTAAATAGTGTAAAAAATGTAGACCTTAAATATCTGCCGTAACCAGAAGGTTTGGTTTGAGTGAGAGAGTTCTACACTTTCCTCCCATTCTGATTAGCACTGTAATTTGAAAACGTTGTCAAAAAAAAATCCTTTTAAAAAGAGTAACCGCGAAGTTTCTTTCCGGGTCTTCTCCATCGGCGTAGCTAGGGGGCAAGGGTGGACAATGCCCCTATGCAGGTTGGTGTTAATTAAGAAGCGTTTTCCTCCTACTTCTGCCATGACATAATTGCAAGAGTAGAGAAATACCAAAGAAACGATGGACGGGTGCGAAAGATGCTTTAACTAGAAAGGGAGTGACTACTGTAATAATGGCTAGAAATGCATTGAAGATAAATGATAAATGATAAATGATTTTATTTCTGTAAATAGGTTTGTACAAACACTTTTACACGTCACTCATATTTTAAAAACTAGGTGAGATCGGCATTTCCTATCTGACTACTCTGAGAAGAAACGCCGAAACAAACTCAGAGGTCACTGTCTCTTTTAAAGTCCAGACATAATCTTGGTCAGGTCATGTGAAGACCATGTGGATTGATATCTGAAATGGTCTTTCGAGGAAAGAACCACACAGAATGAGTGGACCTGTCCAGTCAGTGCACGCATTTGTCAGTTGTCATGCAGCTCAACACAGAACTAAAGGAGCTAAACGATTCGACGAACATTACCAAAGAAAGGACATTTGGGTAGGCCGCATAAATTACTCAAACTGCCAGACCATGATTAAAACTAATAAAAAAAATGCATTAAAAAAAAACAACAAATCCACAATGTCTTCACATTCACAACAATTAAAATAGTATAATCCTTTACAAAGTAAATGTCATTGCATATATAAAGTGCATCAATGTCAAAGTGTAAATAAAATATGAAAATAATCTTGGTCATTTCATATGAGGACTATGTAGACTGGTGTTTGAAATGGTCTTTTGAGGAAAGAACCACACGGATTTGAGTGGACCTGTCCAGTCAGTGCACGCATTTGTCAATCATCGTGCAGCTCAACTCAGAACTAAGGAGCTCAACGATCCGACGAACAATACAAAAGAAAGGACATTTGGGGAGGCCGCGTAAAGTACTCAAACAGCCAGACCATCATCATTAAAAGAAGAAAAAATTGACATTTAAACGAGCCACCTATTTTCTTGAGCCTGGTAGTGGGAACAACAAATTTGTGTTTATTCCTAGTATTTTTGTTATGGATATCACTGTATTTTATAAACAGATTAATATTTTTATGTGCATATAAAAGATTTTCATAAATCTTTTATATGCACATAAAGTGCAAAGAATAAGACATCGACCATAAATTAATTGGTATGAGGGTCCTCCTCCTTGCGTCGTATTCGTTAATGCTGAGGGTCGTGACCTCCTTTCAGTATCACCTTCTCCCGGATGATCTTTCTCCATCGCTTTCTCTGGCTGGTGAAGGGGGCTGTCGACTGTGGAATCAAGGGCGGTACGGATCTGGCCAGACCATCGTATTGGGCAGCGTCCTCAAGGTATTTTCACATCCACCTTGCCGGTCGCTTTTAGCTAGGTTGCCATCGTATTTCCTCGCAATGTGACGGAAATATTCCAAGATTCCGCGCAGGCACTCGGATGACAGCCGTGAGGAGATCTTGAGCTCTCGCAGTATGGAGATTTTTGTCCGATATGCTGTCCAGGGGATACGCATATGAGTATGGCATAAGGGTAAAAGGTTGATTATTTGCCTCTTCTCATACAGAGAAGAAACGAGCATTGATAAACCACGCTTGCGCAGTGGATTGTAGGTTATTAAAAATTCAGAGTTCAGGTTACTTCACGAAGTTTTCCTTCACCGTCAGACAGTGATGTCATGGACACACAGTTTATGGAATTAAAATATGAAATTGCTTCTTGCCAGATTCCAACATAGAACTTCATGCTCGAAAAGCTGGTTCTATAATATCTGGGCAATCATACCTTAATAGCATTATCAAAATATAATGTTCCCACTGCTGGGACTCAGGCCTCCTCTGTGTGAGGGATTGGGCCGTAATCCAACACGCGAGCCCAGAGCACGTTTTCGAATTGGGATGATGACTAATATTAAAAGTGTTTGAAAAAAAACAAAGAAGGCATAGTAAACATCATTGAAAAAATCTGTTAAATCGATGTAAATATGAAAAAGCTACACGTTTTAATTTTTTTTGACAATGTATGGCTATAGTATAAAGTTACATAGGCGTGACGTCGCTTTTACGATAGTGCTGTCCTTGTCACTTATTTTAAAACGTTTATAACTTGGCAGTTTTTAAACTTTTATCTAATATTATTTTCACCATTTGGAAATAAACATTTTTTTAGATAAAAAATTAAAAAAATTGTCATCATCCGAATTCTTGGTTCTAGGACATGCCGGTTTCCACCAGAATTTTTCTTTTACCGTTTTGAGAGCACTGGTGATGAAATAATTAAATAATTTAAATATTTTGATTCTCAGAGCAATCACCACCAACTTTGCCCAATTTCGAAGTTCGACATTTAGAAGTTCGAGAACATAATGCCAAGTTATAATAAGCACATAATAAAGATACAACTTGTATAAATTGTGGGTAGTCGGAGCATACAATGTCAATTAGAAACTATATTGTAGGTACAGAAGCGTGGGATGTCATTCGTAATAGGGTAATGTAGCGATGATACCTTGTTACCTTGTTTAACAATGTTGTTTTTAATAAACCCCAATGAATGGTCAGGTACGTTAAATGTTAAGAAACATTGCAGTGTTACATTTTTTTTGTTTAACCAAAATGCATTTATTTTATTTACGAATAGCAATAGTTTACTGTTTACATTTGTTGTCGCTTCGAAGACAGACATACATATTTACATACAAACTATGTTATTTAAATATGATTTGATTATTAATTTGTTAAAACATAAATTTAATTAATATCCTTTCGAGGGACATATACAATTAATACGTTTACCTATTTAAAATTACATAAAATATTTATCAGATTAATAGTTAGGTTGGCAGCACTGGTGTCGCGCCATTATTGTTCCGTTGTAAACTTCCGGAGCAATGGTGGGGCGACACTTGCCAAACGAATATTGGAAGAGTGATCGGCAGTTGGTTTTGAGCAACAGTGCGAATAACATCTCCAGAACTGGAATGTGTTTAGAAAATTAAGTCACATTTATTATTTATGCGTGCAGTTTAATTAGAGTGTTTTACACATTTGATACAATAATGAATAATAACATTTTGAATTCGGCTTTAAGCACATATTATTTTAATATAATTTGTCACTTGTGTTTTGATATTTTTTTAAATGCTACGGTTGCTTATCGCTTATTTTTTATGTTTCAGCTCAATTAAAGTGTATTACAATAACAATAAAAACCGGCAAACTGTGTGTTTTAACATTGCAGTTTAAAAACGTATGCAGTCAAACCTCCAAATGTAAGATTGTAATATAAAAAAAAAGTGATATAACTACAATTTTTCCGACTTTTTCCTGTACTTGTGCTATGAGACCTTGCTGCTTGCCAAATTTCATGATTATAGGTCAACGGAAAGTACCATAAAGGTTTTGATTTATTTGCAAGTATCAAAATATTTCGCATAAATCTCTGTATTTTTTATTGCGGTAACTTAGAAGCTTGATCTGATTGGAGCTCCAAGGGACCGTAGACCTACGTATTTGCTATTAATTTCAACTTAACAAAAAAAAAGGTTTTGCTTTTGCTCTTCATAAGCTGTCCAAATTTGTGAACCGTGACGCCGTGCTTATTGCCTACCATAGCTACGTAGAATCAGTTCTTAGATAAGGAGTCGTTTTCTGGGATAACTCGATAGACAATAATTACGTTTTCATAGCGCAAAAAAATGCGTACTATACTCAAGGGACAGTTGTAAACCATATTTTGAATCCTTGAGTCTTGCATACATTGCCGTCATTACACATTTTTGAGGTGGCAGTGTTTGTAAAGACAAACCCACAGCTTTTCGAAGTAAGAGCCCCAGCTGATCCACGGTTAAGGAAAAGGAATTCGAACATTCTTTGTGTTGTTCGCAGTAAAACAGCCCTACTACGTAAAAGCATTTATCGAACGGCTCAAGTTATTTTCAATAAAATTCCACGACTGATGAAAAAAATAATTATGATATGTTTAAAAAGAAGCGGAAACAATTTTTAATTCATAAATGTTACTACTCCACAGCTGAGTTTATGGAGGAGACTAGTGATATTTAGATGATTATAATATTACATTTAAGTTAATTTTATTCTCCTTATTGGTTTAGATGTTCTTAAAATAACTCTTTTGTTTTTCAATGTAGATTTAAGTAGGTATATTTTAAGTTACTCTGTCTTATTTACTTATTCGTACATCTTTACTTATTTTTATGTTGATATTAGTAACTGTGTGTTAGTACGTGAGGAATTGTGTGTTAGTATGTAGGTAATGGAACTATTTTAATTTACATGTGTGTCTGGCGGCATCTACACCGACACATGCGAACAACGCATCACACTGACATCACACAAATCCTGCATCGCGCAATCAGAGTTTACCGCGAACCTAGCATATATACAACTTCCCGACAACAATCATCCGTCACTCGCAGTCCAACTGCTATGCCACCCCTAGATGCGTCAAGTGTCTAGGAGAGCATGGCACCGCCGACTGTACCCGCCCTAAAGATAGGGAATTATGTTTAGAGCCTCCCAGCTGTGTACTCTGCGGCCAATCGGGACACCCGGCAAATTACCGGGGCTGTCCTAAGGCCCCGAAGTCCTCCTCTCCTAAACTCGCGAAACGCGCGAGCGACCGCCAGCACAGGGAAAGCCCCTGGGGAAAGCCTCCTTCCGCGCTGATGCCGGAGCGGCTCAGTCCGCAGAGGCCGTCTCCCTGGGCTAACCTAAATCACCTGAAGGCTCCCGCAGCCTCGGTGCCCTCTATCCCCGCGCAACCAGCGCAACCCGCTCAACTTCCAGCGCTGATGGCTTCCGCCATCCCAGCGCCTTTGGCAGCCCCCGCGGCCCCTACGGCCGCTCCAGCGGCACCTCAGGGAACCCAGGGCCGAAACAGCGCCCAAATCATATTAAGTACATACGCGGCTCTCTTCACCACCGCCGCGGATAAAATGGCGGAAGAAATCGTTGCTGCAAACGGCAACGCAATCCGCCTCATGGAAATTCTCAGCGCGTATCCCGAGATCGCGCAAGTTCTACACTCACTCAAATATTAATTCTCAATGGATAATACGAGAGTAAATAGTAACAAACCCCGATCCCTTAAATTAGGCTTTTTCAACGCAAATGGCGTTTCAGGTCAACGCGATGAGATCGCCACTTTCCTCCGCGACCATCAGCTTGACATCCTCCTCATACAGGAAACCTTTTTAAAACCACATCACCGAAACCCGAATATTGCCAACTTTAAACTAGTTCGCAATGACAGGTCTCGATGTCACAAGGGTGGCACACTCATATACTTTAGGAAATCTTTGTATTGTATCCCTATAGACCCACCTCCTCTCTTCTCCCATCTGGAGACCTCTATCTGTCGGCTCGGCATGACCGGCCACCAACCGATCACCATCATCTCCGCTTATATCCCACCCGACAATGGTCCGGAGGATCCCATCTCGCTCCAAAAGGACTTCACTGCCCTCTTCGGTATGAGTGACTCCGTCATCTTGGCGGGGGATCTTAATGCCAAGCACCCGGCGTGGAATAGTAGCACAACCTCAACCAGAGGTAGGTTAGTTTTCAAGTTAGGCGAATCCCTTAACTTTGACGTCATCGCTCCAATGAGCCCGACTCACTTCCCAGGTAATCCTAATCACCTTCCCGATGTTCTCGATGTAGCGCTGCTCAAGAATGTGAACCTCCGTTTGCAATCGATTGAGACGTTCCACGAGCTAAATTCTGACCACCGCCCTGTAGTCATGCATCTTGCACCCTACTCGGGCCCGATCGACCCCAACCGCCCCCCTCAGACCCAGACGATAACCGACTGGAGGAAAGTAAGCGAAAGACTGAAATCCACCACGTCGCCTCACTTAGACACCATCCCCGATCACTTAGTGTCAGTCGCTGACACGACGGCCGCAATCGACTCGTTTACAGAGCACGTACAATCCGTATTGACGGATTGTTCACGGGAAGTTCCGGTGATGGAAGACCATCGCTGGAAACTACCTACTGACGTACGTGAGCTGATAACCGAGAAGAACGCGGCCATCCGTGCCTACGACTCCTTCCCTTGTGACGCGAACAAAGCCCACATGCGCCATTTACAGCGTGCTGTAAAGAAACGCATAGGGGAGGTTCGCTCTGAGGGCTGGAACAAGATGCTCAGCGAACTCGAGCCCACTCATCAAGCCTTCTGGCAATTACAGAGGAAATTGCGTTCCTCAGAAGAGGTCTCTATGCCTCCTCTCATCCGCCCCGACAATAGTGTCGCTTTCGACAGTCCTGATAAGGCTGAATGTCTTGCCGACAGCCTAGAGTCCCAATGTTCTCCCAGCTCCCAACCAGTAGACCAAGCTCACCTGAACAAGGTCGACGCTGAAGTCGAACGAAGAGCCTCCCTCCCTCCCGTCGAAGACCCTGATGATCCTCTGCCTCCCGTCACTCCAGACGAAGTGCACGACATCGTAAAAGGGCTCCAAGCTCGTAAAGCCCCCGGTTCGGACGGTATTACCAACAAGGTATACAAACTCCTACCCGCCCCTCTAATAATGCTCATGACCGCCATCTTCAATGGCGCCATGAGCAACAACATCTTCCCACAAGCGTGGAAAGAAGCAACAGTCATCGGTATCCCAAAGCCAGGCAAGCCAAAGTCTGAGCCCTCCAGCTACCGTCCCATTAGCTTACTCAACGTTCTCGGCAAAATCTACGAGAGGCTTATTTATAAGCGTCTCAAAGACTACGCCGAAGCAAAGAGCCTCATTCCCAACGAGCAGTTTGGTTTCCGTCCACAACACTCGAGTATCCACCAGGTCCACCGTATCGTAGAGCACTTGTGCGCCGGTATGCAACGTAACGCGACGACGGGTGTGCTATTCTTCGACATAGCGAAAGCCTTCGACAAAGTCTGGCACAACGGCTTGTTATACAAGCTTTACCAACTAGGAGTGCCAGATCGTCTCGTACTCATCTTACGAGACTTTTTGTCGAATCGCACCTTCCGCTATCGCATCGAGGGTGCACTCTCGTCCCCTCACCCTATTCGCGCCGGTGTCCCTCAGGGTTCCGTCATATCTCCTCTAGTTTTCACGCTGTTCACCAGCGATATCCCACAGAGTAAAAAGGCTCAGTTGGCTCTCTTCGCCGACGACACTGCCGTTTACTATACCGGTCATTGTCCCAATGCTATAGCTCGTACTCTTCAAACCTCCGCAAACGTCTTAGGCGCTTGGTTCCGGAAATGGAGAATCGAGGTCAACCCCGATAAGAGTCAGGCGGTTCTCTTCTCGAGACGTCGTCGAGTCCCACCCCCCCTTCCCAGCCCGATCACTATGTACGGCAAGCCAATCCCTTGGGAGAAGCAAGCCAAATACCTAGGCGTGATCCTTGATCAAAACTTAACGTTCAAAGAGCACATTAAGGCTGTTCGCGCGCGCGCCGCTTTCGCTCTTGGTAGACTCCACTTTATTCTGACAGCCCGTTGCAAACTGTCACTTAAATGCAAGCTGCGCATCTACACCGCAGTCATCCGTCCCATCATGACCTATGCCTGCGTTGTATTCGCGCACGCTCACCCACGTCATCTCCATAAGATGCAGACCCTCCAGAACCGTTTCCTCAGAAAGGTCACGGGTGCCCCCTTCTATGTCCGTAATATAAATCTCCACATCGATCTTAGAATGCCTACCATAAACCAGTTCATGAAACGCTTATCGAAGCGTTTCTTTGACTGTGGCATAAAACACCCCAACCCCTTGATCTCAGCGGCCGCCCGCTACACTCCTTCCCGTATTAGTAGTATTCGCCGACCAAGGCATACCTTAATCGCCCCCGACGACGCCACTACCCTCCTCCAGGAGAGTAGTAAGGCAACCAGCACGCTTCATAAGCCCAAAACCCGATCGCCGTCCTACCGTCCTCGCCGCCGAGGCCCGCCGCGACGCCCAAATCTACGCCCCTCCCGACCCTTGCTCGAGCCAGCCCGCGCCGCTGAGCCTGTAGCTTTAAATTCGTCCCTAAATAATATCATTCCTGATCCAGCTAGTCATTTGCTGCCCTCTTCCAGCGACGCCCTAAGCCGAGGTTCGTACCCCACAGGGGGTGCCCTTAGCGTGTAGTCGCTTAGTTTTTTAGTTAGTATTTAAGTTTAAGTCCTGGCTGGAGGCCTTAATTTATTAGGGAATCCACAGGCAAGTCCGTCTAAGCAGACGACAACCTCATAGGTTGACCTGCGAGATGCCATTTATAAAAAAAAAAAAAAAAAAACAACAATCATCCGGCAGTTGCCCACCAGATACGACATCCATTTGGGCGGAGGATCCTCCCAACTTCACACCCTATTCCACATATCTCTTCATGTGTCTGCGGTTTCGACACAACTGATTTTATTATTGTTTGTATGCTCTCGAGTAAAATGTAGCGAACTAACCATCTTATTATATATAAAATGATTTGATTTGAGTTGAAAAGAATAAAAGACAGAAATAATACAAAAAAACCAAACGATCCGATTGGCACAATATAACACATCACAGTCAGTCATACACACCACAGTACTTTATAATTTATCTGTAACACTTTCTTGCCATCATCATAATCAGCCTATAACGTTCCCACTGCTGGGACACAGGCCTCCTCTCTATGAGAGGTAGTGAGCCGTAATCCACCACGCGGGCTCAGTGCGGGTGGATTACGGCTTACCATTACGCTGCTTTCTTGCCATACTTAACTATTATTCACTCATTGCTTTATTTGTATTTAATTTAGTAGTAGTGTAGTAGTTTTTAATAAAAGTACATTGACAGCCGGACTCTTCAGTGCGCGGCTGCGCCCGCGTCTCATCGCTTGATATAAAACAATAGTTGAATAGTCTATACCACTTACAAGTGATGTTGGAGCGTCGGGCGTGGGTGTATACGTGTATTCTTTTTAAATTGTACACAAATACAGTTAACATTTATTTTTTGTTTCCGTTTATAATAACTTATTTATTTATTTATTATTTTCTCCTTTATTACATTTAACAAACTTATAAATTACATTTTTATATATATATTTATTTTAATTATATATATTTTAATTATTTATTATTTTTATTATTAAAGTGAAAGCGTTGTGTAAGTCTTGGCAACCTACATACTTTACATAAAATGTTTGGTGGAAACATTACATTTCTTTTTGTAGAGTGCTGATTGCTGATTTATGTTTAGGTATTTTTTTTTTATTTACTCTCTCAACAAGCCATTTCATTTGATATGTCACACGGTACAGTTTGCAAAACTTTTGTTATTAATTTTCTAGTTTGCACCGCAAAAGTGACCCCACATAAAAAAATACATACCATTTGCTTAACACTTCCGTTTTTGGGTCACAGAAGTTCATATGTGTATCAAATTTCAACTTTATCAGTCCAGTAGATTCGAAGCAAATTGGCTGTGATAGGCAGACACACGAGTGATCCAAGGGAACCCTAAAAGGCTCACCCTGTGCCTTAATACATGTATGAACAAAAATGCTAATATATAAAGCAGAGCTCGTTTATGCATAATCCACTTTAGATAAATCCAACAAAAATATTATTAGAAAATATGCATCAAGGCAAGCACACGCATGAAAATGATTTCCTGTGTTGAAAAACAAAGGCAAATTGGTTTACCTGAGTATCCATTACTTTGCATGTAAACTTATTAGGCAAATGTACGAGACGCCTCTGTGAAGGTTTTGTCTCGGATTGAAATAAAATACATTATTTTAAATACTTAATGGGTTCGTGTTGTTGAGCTTTTTCGGCAGAAAGGTTTTAACAATTTTATTCAGGATGACGCAAACGAGGGACATATTGAAGGAGGGTAGTATACAATTCTAGTTTGTGAATGGAAATTTACATGGAGCGACTGCTATCTGCCGTCATCAAACCAAAACCTTGGCTATGACATCTGTGTATCTTATTTCCTTTTTTTTATGTCTTTAATATATCACGGGACCCTACATCCCGGACCTTTGGAAGGCGTACGAGGAGCCGAAGCCGACGCGCAAAGGCCCTGTTAGACAGTTTCATGCGTTGAGATGAGGCACCAACGGACGTTTATCACTGTATGCAATATGCAAATGCACCCAAGGATAACCCCCGGTTTGTGCAGGACCATTGAAGAACATGGGAACTAAACATATGGGGCTATGAGTTCGGGTGGCTATAGAGGTTTGGTTACCTAGAACTATGGAAGATCTATTTCCGCTGACTGATCAATGTTATGTATAACACAGATAAAATGGCAGTAACTGACTTGCACACTCAATAATGGGCCACCGAAAACGGTGGCTAGCATATAGTGACGAAGCAAAAAGGTGGCAGCACTTCCTGAGGTGCTTGAGGAGTGGAGACGTATTCCACGGCTATCAGGAAAATCCCAGAATTACGGTCAAGATCCCTACCAGCATCTTACGGTAATAATTTTTTCCTCCGAGCACATTTGCTCTTGCGAATCTCTACTCAGGCCGGTCGATAAAGGCAATTGTAAAGAAATAAAGAAATCTCGATGTCTTGGCTAGTTGTGAAGAAGGTTAGGTCACTAGTTGATACTTAGATCTGTGTCATCAGAATTTTGGGCTTCCGATTGCCAGTAACAACAGTCGTTGATATCCTCATGACAACCAGGAACTACTTGGTCTTTCGGGTCTTATAGGGCTCTTTAGAATAATATGTAACGGCATTGACAACAACTAAACTTCACAGATCGAAGAGCCCACGTGTGTTATTGCCTCTTCAAAGACAACAACACACATACCACTACTTATCCTTGTTCTACAATAATAAAAGTTCATAATATCACAATCACAGAGTACGAAAAACCACCTAGGCAGTATCTAGAGACAAAATAAGTGGCACCGAAAGTGCGTTAGGCGCACAACTTCTGTCAAGTCCTTAGACCAAGTCCAAGAACCGCCTTAAAGCCGTCAGTTTCTATTCGTCATTTATACCGTAGTGCTCGTGCTAGGGGTTCGTAGCAAAATTTTAGCGGTTAGTTCGTGGATGGGTGTACATCCATAACATATCCGTGCCTCGGAAAGCACGTTAAGCCGTTGGTCCCGTCTGTCATTCGCAGATCTTTGACAGTCGTTACGGTTAGTTAGAAGCCCAAGAAGTCTGACAACCAGTCTTACCAAGGGGTGGAGTCAGATAGTGAATCCGGTAACAATAGAACCCCATCCCAACTTAGTTGAGGAAAGGCTAAGATTGATTTATATCTTAGAGCGAATAAACGATGACACTCTCGATTTTTGCGGAAAGTGCCGCCTCTAACAACGGCTGCCAAGGCGACTCCATGCTCTGTGGTCACAATAATGTCTATCGGAAGACAAGTAAAGCAATTTTAAGTTAAAACAAGGGCACTTCTTGAGGTAAGGATTCAATAACATAGTAATATGGAGTACTAGAAACTGAACGGTTATTGCAGTTTATGAGAATGTGTGGTATTGTTATAACTACGAGTATAAAGTACACTGGTAGTTTTCAAGCAGTTTGGTACCAAATGGACTAAGATTCTTACCTGAAGTGGTGATTCTTTGCTTGTCATATTTTATAAACTAACATGTCTAAACTGAAACTTGGTCGCTCACAATGGGGGTCGTTAAAAGGTTGACAAGTCACCCAAAGGGCAATGGCTATGCTTGGGGATCATAAGTGATAGAATCAGAAATGAAGAGATCCATAGAAGAAACCGACATAGCCCAAAAAAAAACACGTACCGTGGTTGTACGACTGCGTACCAGAAGTCGTAGCGTTGGACGGTCTCCCGCCAGGTCGACCGATGACCTAGTGAAGGCCGCAGGAATCTACTGGATGCGAAAAGCACAGAACTGGTTGAAGTGGCGGTGCTTGAGGGAGACCTATATCTAGCAGTGGACGTCTTTCGGCTGAATTTATGATGATGATGAACGCAGCGTAGTAAGGCTTCAAATTGAGAAAATGAATATGTGAATTCGAAGCCAATTTGGTTGTACACGTAATTCATACCATACGTGTTTCTAACAACAAAGTTCCAGAAATTCAAGCCTTATCTATTCTATGCAATGACATTTATGATTTTTTAAATGACCTTTTTATTTTCATGTGAATGAGTGAGATTGTGAAAGGTTATAATTTGCTGTCCCACTAGAGGGCAAAGGCCTCTTCTCATAAAGAGAAGCCACGAGCATTGATCACCATGCTTGCTCAAGACGGGTTGGCGATTTCACACTTATCAATCTATATATATATAGATTGATAAGTGTGAAATTTATATATAAAAGGAGAAACTGACTGACTGACATATCAACGCACAGCCGAAACTACAGTTACAAGGAACGTGAAATTTTGCATACGGTTTCCTTTAATAATATTGGGAATCAGTAAGAAGGGTTTTTTTTTAATTCAACCTATAAGAGTCACACTCAAATAGGTTGAATTTTCAAAAAAACCTTCTTACTACAAGTGGGGATTTTGTTTGTATGAAAAATCTTATTCCTTGAGTTAATGACTAATAACTTGGCAAGTATACATAAGTAAATAATAAAGTTTGTAATCTTCAGTTTTTCTCAACTACGGGGGTAGTTGAGAAAAGAGAGGGAGACTGAGGGGTGTCAAAGTTTGTTTTGAAGAATTTTAACGCGCGGTCTTATTAACTCAAAACTCAGTATTTATACCTAAGACCAAGTTAAGAATAACGCGTCATCAGGGTTTCTCGAAAATCTACCCTTAACGGGGCGTAAAGGGATATTCAATGTTACAGGGGAGGATTTTACTACGTGGCTTGATTAACTAGAAAATTTGTATACATTATATCCTAGTCAAAATATGGCAAATAATTTCCCAAAATTCCATCGGGGTTGAAAAGAGAGAATACAGTTTATATGAAAATTATACAGTAATGAAAAAAAGTAAAAAAAATACAAAATTTTTAAGTTTCAGAAAAATGTCTTACTTTAGTTTTTATTTTATTTTGAGAATAAGAATGAAGGTACACATAAGTTTCAATTTATAATTTTTTTGTATCATTAAATGCCCAATCGAACAGTATTCGTTTCATTATGATAGCATACGTAGTTCGGGAGATATTCGGACTTTTGTGACTGACCCGTTTTTTTTTGGGACCGAGTGTACTTTGTATCTCATTTATGCGGACCGTATGTTTTTACGAGAAATCAATTTCTTTAAACCGAATAAACTTGAATCTTAGTCCGAATACATTCCTAAATGAATAATAAAATGAACTACTAATAGGTTTTCAAAACTACCCTTCAATGGGATTTTAGAGGGTCATATAAAAGTTTTGACAGAAAATAAAGAGTTACAAGTTTTTGGGTGAAATGGTTCAGCAAAAGAGTGTTATTAAGTATTTGAGAGAGGATTTATCTGCGTGTCTGGATTAATTAATAATTACGATATAATACGAAATTGGGGTTATTTAATTTATTTGGGGTCGTCGACCCACGACAAATCTTTTTTTCTTCTTCTGTACATATTAGCCTTCATCTCAGTAGTCTCACCCTTTTTCTACCCATATCATCTTTCACACAGTTCATCTATCGTTATTTGGTGTTCCCCGACTCTTACAGCCCACATTCATACTCAAAACTTTCCTCATCATATGGCCATAAAATTAACAACCGATTTCCACACAACTTTTCAGTCCCCGGTGGCACTTTCAGACTTCCTCTTAAATACTAATTTCTTATTTTATCCATTTGCGTAACACCACACATCCCTCATATCATTCTCTCAGCTGAATCAAACGTTGATAATTGTAAACAATAAAAAAGTATCTTGCAAAAATATAAAAGGAACAAAGTTACCCAGTTCAGAAACTAGTTTAGTCAATACTTTTTATTACATAGATGTAACAAGTCTCTCTTTTTAAAGGTAGTCGTTAATACCAGTATGACGTTTCACTGAATTCATTACGTCAGATTTTGCGGGCACGGGAGCACAATAATGAGCCACTCTGCCCAGCTTTGTAAGTCACACACCGCGTGCAAGAATAACTAGCAAAGAGTAAGGCCCTTTGGGTAATTCCTAGTTTACTTCGAAATTAAAATTATTTTTGTAAAGCAAACTCTTAGTCATGATTTTGTCCGAAGGGATTTTAGGAATTACTTCATTATATATACATATACACCTCGAAATATTGCGTAGTTATTAATGTCTTAAAACGGTTCCAGAGAAGAGACTTTTGTGACTGAGCTCATCCGGGGAAGTCGATACAACCATTCCAAATTATGATGCTAAGTGGTTCGGTGGATATTAACTACAGGCGTAATGATCCATATCAATTTAAAAATAAAAGCGATGCCTCCGGCATTGTCAAATGTCAGTGTTAGGCGCTGCGACAACCGAAAACTCGCCGGTGATACAGACACATTCATTTAATTGCCTCAATATGGTATTGTACAGATTTTCTAACACATACACAATAGTTCTTCATATTCCGCCTACTAAATTCGGCATGCAAATTGTGTGACAATAAGAATGATTCTAATTTAATATATTTGAACAAAAATTTAATTCCCAGTTCCTAAAACAGAAAGTATAAGTATAATAAGTCAAGAATTGTCTACATATCAAATTACAAGTGTCAAAGAAAATTTCAAATTGTCTAAATGTCAACTTTCAAAGAAATTAATTCACAAATGGTGAATACACAAAATTAGCACAACAAATGTAACACAAATGTAGCTTCAATAAATTTGTCAAATTTAATTTTCATGTCGTGCAACTTTAAAATTGCAAATGGTAAAGTAATGGTGGTGGTTTAATTGTATTATGGAATGTATGAATTCTTTCATAAATTCCTTATTACAATTAAATTATAAAAGCAATTTTCGATAAGCCATGCTCTGAGATGCTTCTGAAAACTGCGAACCAGCAAATGGTTCGCAGTTCTCTAATAACCTTAGGTATATTATTACATATCGTTACTAGTGTTTTTGTGGCAGTACGCTATTCTACATTTTGGAATTGCCAATTTTGATGGATCCCTCGAGGTTTTGCTCTTTTGAGAAACATTGTCACTATCTGCTTTACTGAAAAGCTGAGGATGTTTTTTTTTTACAAATATTCCCATTTCAATTATATTGCATGATGGTAATATTTTATGTTTTTTTTTTAATGTTGTGAACAATTATGCTGTGGCCGATCTACACCGCCACATGGGAACCACGCATCACATTGACTTTACGAAAATCCTACATCGCGCAATTAGAGTTTACCGCGCAACTAGCATTTATACATATACAACGTCCCGCAACAATTGTGGGGCAGTTGCCGACCATGCCCAGAACCCTCCCTCCCCCTCCTACCTCCCTTTTCCATAAAGGATAGTGAACTTCACACTCTGCTCCTCGTACCTCTACAACGTGTAAAGGAATAAACGCAAAAGCTCATACACCTCAAAAAGAATATCAAATTATAGGACTATCATAACATCCGTAATTAAATTTAGCTAAACCACTTAACATAAAACGTTTGAGCACACTACTCGATCTCTACGCACAATAATAGCGCACCGTGTGCCTGACAGTACGCACTAGGTATGTACAGTTACCGAACATTACGTAAAGATCACACGTAAAAAATTGGAATTTTGTTAAATTATTCAATTAATATATATTGCAATACATAATGTACACATATAGTTAGTTAGTATTAATGAAATAGAAACAATTATGGACCCTGAGAGGAAGAGCGCTATTATGATTTTTCTTATGACTACTTATTGTGATAAATGTTTATTTAATATTTCCAACCTTTCTGTTTTTTACATCAATATTAGTAGTAATATATAATAACTTGTTTATTTATTCTCTGAATATAATGAATGTCAATCCATGTTTTGTATTAAATTATATGTTCATATTTTTTTTATTTAATAATTCGATTAAAAATTTCGTATTTTGTAAAAAAAAAAAAAACCTATTTAAAATAATTACATATTTAAATTAATACTTAATTTAAAATGTTACTTATTTTGTAACATAATTATTAGATAGATATTCTTCTATTGTGTAGTAACTTTTATTAATTTAGAATTGTTTTAGTTTAATTAAAAATTTATGCGTTTTGTTTTCTTGTTTTTGTTTTTGTTCTTATATTTTTGTTCTAAGGTTTAGTAAAGGGAAAGTATTTTTTTATCGAGCATCTTTTCGCCCGTCTTCGATCCTTCAGCTAACGTAGGCTGGCCGCCGCACTTATTGTCTCTGATGCATACCTTACTTTCGCGATATCATATTCCAAGTAGTAAATGTTAGTGTTAATAATAAATAAAAAAATCATAATATTGCAATTAATAATAAATTTTATAATCAAATAATAATAAATAAATAATATAGCCATAACAACTACTCAAAGGAAATAATATAAATTAATTAATAAACAGGATATAATACATGTACAGGTATCTAAAACTAATCTAAAATATTGTAGTACATTTTGCAGATAAAGTACAAAATAATGGTTAAGCGATATGTTATTATCCTATTTTCGACCTCCTGACTTTGTTTATATTGTAGTTAAAATTTGCTATTATAAATACTACTTGATTGTCTCCTGAAACAGGGTTTCCTCTCTCCTAAACTTTTGCTGTGCCCTACAGGGTCCATAATGATCTCTATTATATAGTTACCACCTAAGTACACATTATGGTAAAGCAATAAAGATATTGAGTATTGAGTAATATACGTAATTACTTACAGAATTAAACAATTTACACTACATCAAGTACATCTATCTCCCCTTTTAGTAAACTTTCTAAATGTCCACCGCCCACCGATCATTTTATTGCACGCTTTCTTAAGTTATATTTTAGTTTACTTAGCACTTCAGGGTCACTTTTCACAATACTTCAAGCGAGTTACATTTTTTGTGTGAGGTCTTCACTTGATGCTTTGTTTACCTATACGAGCGATTTTGTTCGACCCCACAAACAAAAGTCAAATGGCGTTAGCGAGGCCACTGCACTGGTCCTTCACGACCAATCCAACGGGGGCCATATTCTGCATCAAGATGCCGCCGAACGTTCCATTAGAAATGTGCGGTAGCACCATGATGTTGGTAAAACACGTCTTTTAAATAGAAGGGAGGGGCGTTCTCTTATAACTCGGGCAATGTTTCAAAAACTGTAGGTAGGTAGGTATCTCCAGTTAACATCAGCAGAAAAACAAGGCCGAGTACGAGTACCTATAACGCCCGCTCACACGTTCACAGAGAACCTGTTCTGAAACGAATCAACGTGGCATGCATGAAGATTCTCATATCTCCACAAATGCTGGTTATGCTGGATGTAAATGCCAACTCTCGTGAAGGTGCTCTCCTCCGTCCAGTACCGTAATTGCGGAATACACAATCAATAGGAATCTGAATCGTTTTGAAACAGATTGCTAATCCATAGCTTCTTATCTTCGATAAAAAAATCTGCTTAACAATTTAATAACGCAATGAATGTTGTTGAACTGTCAAAATACAACAGATTAGTCGTAATCGTTTACGAAAATGTGTTACGCAATTAGGCTGCTGATGATGTTACCTTTCAAGTTCTCCATGTCCCATCGTTTGTGGACTTCAGACTAACTTCTTTTACCTATTTATAATAATTAAAGTTAGGATGGTAATCCTAACTTTAATAATGCGAAAATAAGTTTATTCGTTTGTTTATTACGCTTTCACGTCAAAACGGCTGTACGGGTTCGGATGAAATTTGTCACACAGATAGACTATGACCTGGGTATAGACATAGGCTACTTTTCATTCTGGATCGCAGATGAAGTCGTGGGCATCAGCTAGTAATAAGTACTAATAATAAGTCAATATAATTATAAGCCAGTAATAAGTCCAGCACGTCGATCCTGTAAAAATCTCACCTTGAAGACTTGCGTGGACTGAGCTGTAAGTGTCATCCCGTCTTGGTCAATCATTATTAACAGTTGCACTGACAGCTGACTCCACGCTCACTTTACTTAAGTTCTCACGGTGAGATGGTTACAGAATAGCACTACAGGTCTCCTCCCTATGTATTAAGTAATGTCCAAGATAAACTCAGAAACTTAAAAAATTAAAAACTATTTTTAATACAACCTACTTTTGCCGACATTACTCTCGTATTATAAACAGCTACAAACATTGTTATGAATCCTACGCACACCGGTGCACGACTGCATGCCACTGTGCCAGTATTTTTAACGTTTTCCAATACACACGCAATTTTTAAACCTTTTTTCTTTAGTATACCATTTCTCAGTCTATGGCAAACCGAGGATGCATAAACTTTCCCGTTTTACTTATTAGTTAGCTAAGCTTTGCACTACGCCTGAGAGATTTTAATTGCGAGGTACTCGTATTTTTTCGTTAGTTGGCGAACATGAAAACATGAAAAAGAAGTGTTGGTCGTTGCGCGCCGAGATAGACAGACAGACGACATTGTTGCCATCGCGGGTAGAACCTGAATTTGGCTGGCACTGGAGCGTGAGGTATTGCCACAAGCAAAGAGAGGTATTGATCAGCAGTGACGTCTGGCTGTGGATGGTGATTATGGCAAAACTTCCCAGAAATGATCGCGCGCGTTCTTGAGCCCCTTAGGCGATTTTTAACATCCTCGTATCACAAAAGCTGAAAAGCTGCAGCAGCTTCTTAAAGTGTGTCCTTCCACTCACCGGCGACTAGTCTAAGGAAAAAGTTATGGAGAGATGGTGCTTCTCTACCCAACCCATTTCTTCCACCTGCTAAAATTCTCCAACCTGTCCACGAGGTGCCCAGGCGAAACCCTGAAAACTTGCTTAGGTTTGCCTCCTGGAGTGAAATTTGGTAAGCAATGGAACACTATATCGAGTCCATCGTGTTCCGGCATGTAACAGGAGCTGATGGAAGCTACTGAAGGTGCCAAACTCGTTGTAAATTCTAGACTGACTTTAGTAGATTGGCATCGACACTCTAAAAAGAATGTAAACTGCTAACTGGTGATGATATTATGGCGGCCTACATGCGAACTTCGTATCTGACCAATCGTCGCCGTCACGAAAATCCTGCATCGCGCAAGCAGAGTTATCCGCGCTATTTACCTATGTACAGAAACCCGACGACAACCGCCGTCGGGCAGTGGCCCACCAGCCACAACATCCTACTGGTCGGAGAATGAATAAAAAACACTAAACACAAATGAATAAAATACAATAAATTACGCTGTACTCTATTTGACAAACCGTTTTTACCGTAACTTGATACAGCCATTATTTCTCGAGTATTCTTTCTTTTGAAGCTGCGTGTCATCTGTTAGTAGATATCTATTTAAATTAGCATTCGGATAAAAGTGACATGACAGCACGCCTTCATTCCCGAAAAGTAAGGCAGGGGTGTTTCTACCTACAGTTGGAACACCCACATTACGTCAGTTATGTTTAAGTCGGGTATCAATAAAAGGCTACAGAAGTTCTCGCTGAAAATAGACCTAAACAAGCCCCTGCTATTTATCTCGTTTCTTCTTCACAGAAATTTGTCAATGGCAATAGGTTCGTCTTTTTTACATGGGACGTAAACATAACTGACGAAATGTGTGTGTACAGTTCGTACCTACGTCTCTATCTTACCCTAAGGAGAATTCAGTCATGATATTATGATTAATAATTTCATGACTGAACTCTAAGAGTTCGACTTGCAGACCGGATACGGAACACGATACTGCGCTCTAAAACTCAAATCGCAGACGTCACCAAAAAGCAGCCAAGCTCAAGTAGGCCTGGGCTGGGTGGGTTTGCCGCTTGTCGGATGCATTGTGGGCTAAGACCACCACAGCATGGGTTCCTACGTCTAACGGCATCGCGGAAGACCCAGGCGTAGATGGCGGGATGCACTTGACGATTATAGGTTGGATTGGTCCATATTGGCTCAGGACCGAGTTGAGTAGAAAAAGGAAAGGGAGGCCTTTGCACTGCATTGAGACAAAACAGGCTGCATGTTATTATTCCTACACGTGCCTCAACTTCTGCTACATAATGCGGTCTTTACACAGGACTATAAATCGCAATTCGGCTGGGTCGTCGGTGACTAGAATCGCAAGTTCGAAAGTAGAGTAGGATTCGACTTTTGTCGTACGGCGACACGTCTCATGCGCCGTTGACTTTTATCGACCTATGTAAATGGGGTGGCGATTCGGTTTGTGAGAAGATTTGGTAAGCGACCAGCTTCATGGCGAAAATTGCCATAGTGTAAATCCCCCACGGTACTCACATCCACAATGAGTACAAAATGAAATCCATCCTTGGTTTCAACTGTTCGCAGTACCGAGAGCACAAATGATGCTGTAATGTATTCATGAATATTTCATTGAATACTGTACGTTTCAATGATTATTATTCCTGTGAGTTTCAAAGAGTGTAATTCACTCGCTGATCAGTTATGCAATTTATCGATAAACGGTTGAATGTATGTTTAAACTGAAATGCTGGCTTTTATTGAGGTATTAATTTCTATTTATGTTTTTAATTTTTATTTCTGCTTGAATATAGTTTCCTATGGTTTTGTTGGTATATTGGCGTGTGCTAGCTGACATATGACAAATCATTAATGTTTTGTATTTCGCAACGCTAATTACTTACTATTGTTTATAATCTATTTCTTCTAACTGATCAGACAGCTGTGCTGCTGGGGAGTTTGTGTCGCCACTTCTTCTTCCCAGCTAAAGCAGTAGGACGTGATGGCGGGCGGGCGTGCCGGGGGACTGTTTAATGTTGGGGGACTGTCATACGTCATTTTGACGGTTAAAAGTGCTGATTCTCCGTTTAAATAAATTACTTTTGATTTTGGTTTTGAATGCCAAATTCAGTGTTTAATGTATAAAAGTTCCAGTAAAAAGTATGGAACTGACGGACACCGCACAGTCTAAACCGCTCTAGAAGGATGAAATTTTTCAAGAGTTTTCCGTTCCTTAAAGGTTGCGAAAATGAACAGTAAGGAAGGATTTTGTAAAATTCTCCACCCTAACTGGGTTAAATAGGTCATGCAAGTTTGTGTGTATGGAAGCTCATCGTTTTTTTGCCGATCGTAAATATCATCGGGCACAAGGCATGATTTTCTGAAATATTTAAAGGCGATGCCAAATCAAAATATGTATATCGATAACTAATTGTGATATAACAAAACAATAACATAATTTTCTAAACTCAAGTGATACCATCCTAGTCTACCTACCCGCGTGAATTGGTATATATCCACTCAAACCTAGCTAGACAGTATACACGTAAGTCTTATACAGTGGTTGGAGTTAGAAACAGACAGAGTCGTTGAGGTTTTTAGGGTTCAGACCCCAAAGGGTCAAACTCAAACTCAAAGCATTTATTTAAATTAAACCATTTACGGGCACTTTTGAAGTGTCATTTTTTATTGGTCTCTCTACAATCGTTACACTGTTCAACCAAAGTAACACAAGCCAACACACAAGCCAAGTGCACAATATTAGGCGATAGACACATCATGCAAAAACAATATTGTATAATGAAAAATAACAGTCTACAGAAATGACGCATAATTTTTACACAATTTTAAAACGAACAGTAGACAATAGTTGAGGAAATCGTACGTTACATCTAATGGTTATCTAGTTTCGTGGCCTGGAGCTTGAATTTTCGAAGTGAAGCGCAACAAATATCAATCCTTTCATCACAATTATTTCAAAGTTTGATAAGACTTGGGACTGGAGAGTTAGATCCTGAAACAGTTTCGCAGAAAGGGGGACGTAACAGTTTGATAGGATGACGCGGATATTTATAGGGTAGGTTGAGATTAAACTTACTTAACAACTGGGGGCAATTTATTTTACTGTGAAGAATTTTAAACAGAAACATTAAATCATTATTGTGTCTATGTTTTTCAAGTGAGGTCATTCAAAATTTTTCAAGACGTTTTGCGTAGCTTGGAACTTTCTTAGCTATTTTCGTAGAGTAGGCAAGATGGTTTAAAAATCTCTTCTGAATGCGCTCTAACCTAAGACTATAAGACTATGTGATGCATAGTTGGGACGGCACACAAACGAGCAACACTCCAATACGGTACGAACGAGGCAGTTGAAAAGGTATATTTTTGTTTTGGGTTTGCGGTAACATTTTGCATTCCGCATGACAAAATCAAGTGTTTTTGACGCTTTTTTGACCATATTGTCCATGTGGGGAATAAATGTCAATTTGCGGTCAAGAAGGACCCCCAAGTCTCTGATTATATCTACTTCACTTAGGCACGTACCGTTCATACTATATTTGAAGTTGATAAACGTTGACTTCCGAGCAAACGTTATTTGAGGACATTTTGTAACGTTTATTTGCATATTTACACCATTACACCATTTCAAAAGGGGTGTACTATGCTAAATCGAATGACAAAAAATCGATCATCAATTGATCGACCACTATAAACGAACAACAAAAATACAAAATACAAATACAAAATATATTTATTTCAAAACCATTGTATACTTTTAGTTGGTGCAGACGCCTCCTTTTAAGCATATAATGCCTGTGTTAGAAGACGCCGCTCTTTCTTATGTAGCCTAAGGGGTGACAAAATTATAATAATAATAAAAAGAGAGAGAAAAATAAAAACTACTTAAGACATTTTACAAAAGATATTTAAAGAGGGGTGTGGTGGAGTGGAGTGGGAGGTGGGAGTGTAAGTGTGAGAGTGGTGTGATGTGATGTGATATGAGTGATGTAAAGCAATGTGATGCGAATGTTAAGATGTGATGTGAAAGTGACTGACATAGAGAGTGGCGTGGCTGTGTGTGGTATGTGTGTGTGTAGGGAGGTGTGGGTGTGTGTGTATATATGTTCATGTGTGAAGGAGTGACTCAGTATATATGTATGTAAATGGTTTTATCCAGTCTGTTAGTTTTTTTTTACATTCATGTAGTTGGTTGGGATAAATTAATATTTGTTTGTTTACCCTGTTATACAGCTGAGCAGATCGATGTTGATATTGTATGGCCGCGAATTTCGTATGAGTCTGTGGTATTTTTGCAATCAAGTCTTTTCGCCTTTTCGACATTACTTTTGGATCAATACATCGAGTGTTCAAAATATCGAATGTTTGTTTGATGGAGCGTTCAACGCGTCGCATATTCACTCTATCGAAATATCAATATACTGAATAATTTTTTAAAAGAATACAAGAAAAACACAACATTAAAAAGATTTGGGTTGAGGGGTTGGCAGTATTTTACATGGAGCGACTGCCTGACTGGCTTCTCCAACCCAGTTACTGGGTAACACGATACCCCTTGGTAAGACTGGTTGTCAGACTTTTGTGCTTCTGACGTCCCCTGACGATTGTCAAAGATCCTCGACCAACCAGCCAGCCAGCCAGGACCAACGGCTTAATGTGGTTTCCGCCTCACGGAGGGGTTTATATAAGTAAGTAAGTAAGTAAGTAAGTAAGTAAATGACATGAATATTTACTTACCTAGGTATTATTTTATTGTTATTATTGTGAATGTTAAGACTATGTGAGTAATTGTTTTTTACTTTTTTTATTTTTGTTATCTCGGTTAGTTTTATATCGTAATCATGGTCTGGCGGTCGGCCTACCCAAAGTCCTTTCTTTGGTATTGTTCGTCGAATCGTTGAGCCCCTTATGTTTTGAGTTGAGCTGCACGATTACTGACAAATGCGTGCACTGACGGAACAGATCCACTCAATCTGTGTGGTTCTTTCCTCAAAAGACCATTTCAGACATCAATCCACATGGTCTTCACATGATCTGACCAAGATTATGTCTGGACTTTAAAAGAGACTGTGACCTCTGAGTTTGTTTCGGTCTTTCTTCTCAGAGCTGGCTAAGATAGGAAACGCCCACCACATCTAGTTAAAAAAAAAATTGATGTGTGAAAGTGTTTGTACAAACCCACTTACAGAAATAAAATCATTTATAACGGGCAAGAAACTCCATGGACACTCTTTTAAATTATATTGTTGTTACAAATATATTTGTTACATCATTAATGAAACTTTAGGTGGGAACGATGTACAAAACCGTACACGTTAAAAGCGTCCAGAGTACAGCGAAACATAATTAAAAACAATCTAAAAATTGTTACAAATATTTATATTTGTAACAACAATATAATTTAAAAGAGTGTCCATGGAGTTTCTTGCCCGTTATAAATGATTTTATTTCTGTAAGTGGGTTTGTACAAACACTTTCACACATCAATTTTTTTTTTAACTAGATGTGGTGGGCGTTTCCTATCTTAGCCAGCTCTGAGAAGAAAGACCGAAACAAACTCAGAGGTCACAGTCTCTTTTAAAGTCCAGACATAATCTTGGTCAGATCATGTGAAGACCATGTGGATTGATGTCTGAAATGGTCTTTTGAGGAAAGAACCACACAGATTGAGTGGATCTGTTCCGTCAGTGCACGCATTTGTCAGTAATCGTGCAGCTCAACTCAAAACATAAGGGGCTCAACGATTCGACGAACAATACCAAAGAAAGGACTTTGGGTAGGCCGACCGCCAGACCATGATTACGATATAAAACTAACCGAGATAACAAAAATAAAAAAAGTAAAAAACAATTACTCACATAGTCTTAACATTCACAATAATAACAATAAAATAATACCTAGGTAAGTAAATATTCATGTCATTTACTTACTTACTTACTTACTTACTTACTTATATAAACCCCTCCGTGAGGCGGAAACCACATTAAGCCGTTGGTCCTTGCTGGCTGGCTGGTTGGTCGAGGATCTTTGACAATCGTCAGGGGACGTCAGAAGCACAAAAGTCTGACAACCAGTCTTACCAAGGGGTATCGTGTTACCCAGTAACTGGGTTGGAGAAGCCAGTCAGGCAGTCGCTCCATGTAAAATACTGCCAACCCCTCAACCCAAATCTTTTTAATGTTGTGTTTTTCTTGTATTCTTTTAAAAAATTATTCAGTATATTGATATTTCGATAGAGTGAATATGCGACGCGTTGAACGCTCCATCAAACAAACATTCGATATTTTGAACACTCGATGTATTGATCCAAAAGTAATGTCGAAAAGGCGAAAAGACTTGATTGCAAAAATACCACAGACTCATACGAAATTCGCGGCCATACAATATCAACATCGATCTGCTCAGCTGTATAACAGGGTAAACAAACAAATATTAATTTATCCCAACCAACTACATGAATGTAAAAAAAAACTAACAGACTGGATAAAACCATTTACATACATATATACTGAGTCACTCCTTCACACATGAACATATATACACACACACCCACACCTCCCTACACACACACATACCACACACAGCCACGCCACTCTCTATGTCAGTCACTTTCACATCACATCTTAACATTCGCATCACATTGCTTTACATCACTCATATCACATCACATCACACCACTCTCACACTTACACTCCCACCTCCCACTCCACTCCACCACACCCCTCTTTAAATATCTTTTGTAAAATGTCTTAAGTAGTTTTTATTTTTCTCTCTCTTTTTATTATTATTATAATTTTGTCACCCCTTAGGCTACATAAGAAAGAGCGGCGTCTTCTAACACAGGCATTATATGCTTAAAAGGAGGCGTCTGCACCAACTAAAAGTATACAATGGTTTTGAAATAAATATATTTTGTATTTGTATTTTGTATTTTTGTTGTTCGTTTATAGTGGTCGATCAATTGATGATCGATTTTTTGTCATTCGATTTAGCATAGTACACCCCTTTTGAAATGGTGTAATGGTGTAAATATGCAAATAAACGTTACAAAATGTCCTCAAATAACGTTTGCTCGGAAGTCAACGTTTATCAACTTCAAATATAGTATGAACGGTACGTGCCTAAGTGAAGTAGATATAATCAGAGACTTGGGGGTCCTTCTTGACCGCAAATTGACATTTATTCCCCACATGGACAATATGGTCAAAAAAGCGTCAAAAACACTTGATTTTGTCATGCGGAATGCAAAATGTTACCGCAAACCCAAAACAAAAATATACCTTTTCAACTGCCTCGTTCGTACCGTATTGGAGTGTTGCTCGTTTGTGTGCCGTCCCAACTATGCATCACATAGTCTTATAGTCTTAGGTTAGAGCGCATTCAGAAGAGATTTTTAAACCATCTTGCCTACTCTACGAAAATAGCTAAGAAAGTTCCAAGCTACGCAAAACGTCTTGAAAAATTTTGAATGACCTCACTTGAAAAACATAGACACAATAATGATTTAATGTTTCTGTTTAAAATTCTTCACAGTAAAATAAATTGCCCCCAGTTGTTAAGTAAGTTTAATCTCAACCTACCCTATAAATATCCGCGTCATCCTATCAAACTGTTACGTCCCCCTTTCTGCGAAACTGTTTCAGGATCTAACTCTCCAGTCCCAAGTCTTATCAAACTTTGAAATAATTGTGATGAAAGGATTGATATTTGTTGCGCTTCACTTCGAAAATTCAAGCTCCAGGCCACGAAACTAGATAACCATTAGATGTAACGTACGATTTCCTCAACTATTGTCTACTGTTCGTTTTAAAATTGTGTAAAAATTATGCGTCATTTCTGTAGACTGTTATTTTTCATTATACAATATTGTTTTTGCATGATGTGTCTATCGCCTAATATTGTGCACTTGGCTTGTGTGTTGGCTTGTGTTACTTTGGTTGAACAGTGTAACGATTGTAGAGAGACCAATAAAAAATGACACTTCAAAAGTGCCCGTAAATGGTTTAATTTAAATAAATGCTTTGAGTTTGAGTTTGACCCTTTGGGGTCTGAACCCTAAAAACCTCAACGACTCTGTCTGTTTCTAACTCCAACCACTGTATAAGACTTACGTGTATACTGTCTAGCTAGGTTTGAGTGGATATATACCAATTCACGCGGGTAGGTAGACTAGGATGGTATCACTTGAGTTTAGAAAATTATGTTATTGTTTTGTTATATCACAATTAGTTATCGATATACATATTTTGATTTGGCATCGCCTTTAAATATTTCTCTACCTAGGTATTATTTTATTGTTATTATTGTGAATGTTAAGACTATGTGAGTAATTGTTTTTTACTTTTTTTATTTTTGTTATCTCGGTTAGTTTTATATCGTAATCATGGTCTGGCGGTCGGCCTACCCAAAGTCCTTTCTTTGGTATTGTTCGTCGAATCGTTGAGCCCCTTATGTTTTGAGTTGAGCTGCACGATTACTGACAAATGCGTGCACTGACGGAACAGATCCACTCAATCTGTGTGGTTCTTTCCTCAAAAGACCATTTCAGACATCAATCCACATGGTCTTCACATGATCTGACCAAGATTATGTCTGGACTTTAAAAGAGACTGTGACCTCTGAGTTTGTTTCGGTCTTTCTTCTCAGAGCTGGCTAAGATAGGAAACGCCCACCACATCTAGTTAAAAAAAAAATTGATGTGTGAAAGTGTTTGTACAAACCCACTTACAGAAATAAAATCATTTATAACGGGCAAGAAACTCCATGGACACTCTTTTAAATTATATTGTTGTTACAAATATATTTGTTACATCATTAATGAAACTTTAGGTGGGAACGATGTACAAAACCGTACACGTTAAAAGCGTCCAGAGTACAGCGAAACATAATTAAAAACAATCTAAAAATAAATTATTAAAATAAGCCGTGGCAGCTAAGAGATGACCAGTCTCCGACGGCGCCCGTTCATGAACATGACGCATGGGTCAGCACCATTCAGCTCAACCATTTTGAAGGGAGCTAAATGATCCAACACAAGCGCCACCGTCAGCGAGACATTTGCGTGAGCATGACATACTATCAGCCGCCAGGACACATTCAAGTCAATCTATGACATTACCCGGTAAATGGTAGCTCTATAGTACAAAGTACTCACACCTGTGCAATGTTTCTATATAATAAAAAGGAGATTGAGTTTATATCATGC
The DNA here is from genome assembly GCA_963555695.1 of Dasypolia templi. Taxonomy (NCBI): domain Eukaryota; kingdom Metazoa; phylum Arthropoda; class Insecta; order Lepidoptera; family Noctuidae; genus Dasypolia; species Dasypolia templi. The sequence continues at coordinate 7,383,738 of OY743142.1, forward strand.
AAAAATATTCTTACAATCTTCAGCAGATCACAACAGTATTTCAAATGTCAATTAATTAGTTGCGGTGTGGAGCAGGACCAGCATCAAGCCAGGCATTTTTATCAGTGAGGTAATCCCCTAACATATAATATGCCAACTGAACCCTATCACTAAGCCTCCGTTGTCCGTCCGTCCATCTGTCTGACAGCGGGCTGTATCTCATGAACCGTAATAGGTAGACAGTTGACATTTTCACAGAGTGTGTATTTCTATGTCCGCTATATCAGCCAACATTAACAATAAAATATTGTTAAAAATTAAAGGTGCCAAGATACAAGAAACGTGTTTATTTGCCTTGTGGTATGGAACCCTTCGTAAGCGACTGTTTTTTAAATAAAATATTTCCTAAAGATATTCTCTCTCCTTTCCGCAAAACAGGTAGTCACAGCCTTTCATTGGCAGCTTAACCTGTAAATGTCAAAATAATATTTATGTCCATTTAAAGTACAAAAAGAAATAAAAATTACCATCTGTCATTGTCTGCTCGGCAGGTGTTATAAAAACTTTATAACAATACGAATTTCTAAACGATTCATCACTTTCATTCAGGACTATATTTCCTATTTATTGTGCTTATAATTTTTTTGAAAGACGGCGGCAATGGCGGATTTTTTTTTTAAATTGAAAATGGCGCGTGGTTCACAAGAGACTAATAGATATAAGGGTGTGTCTAGACCGAGCTCAATTGGCGATTTCGTGACATATTTTGTGACGTATGATATGACATACTTATTTTAAAACCCGTGGTGTGGGATAAGGACAGGAAACGGTGATTCCTATTTTAAAGCGACGATGGTTGACGACGACCGATCACGTTCTAAGGTGTTAAACATTCGCATTCTAACTTCAGTTTTAATCTTTCAAAAATTTCTCTGTTTTTCATAAGTTTTTGACAAGATTTTGACATTGAGGTCGCTGGATGAGATTGCTACTAAATGTTGAACGTTTTTAATTTCAGGAATTGGCCTCCTGATTGCAACTTAAGTTATTTGAGAAAAATAAAATAGTTATTCTAGATTAGTAAAAAGCAATGTTATACAAAATACATGTAATTCAGAAAAAATATTTACAAAACATGTCCATAAATCACAGTGAGAGTATTTACAATAATATTAAGAACGAATTACTTATACTAATTATAGTTTACTAATAAGAATGTCAATAGAAAGATTTAAAAAATCTTAAGTAAAATAGTACACAAGTTGGACCATACGTATACTGATACCCAGTCTGCATACTAGATTTCAAGAATTCAATCAAATATAACCAATAGTTTATTCACTATAGCTAGTCAAAAGTCGGTCCATTACTACTTATTATATTATTTAAATAATATTACGTTTAAAATTTCGATTTTAAAGTGATTAAAGAGATTTTAGAGAGCAAGAAAAGTCTGCGAGGGTGTTTTAATTTATTGTCGTCTCCACATTGTAGATAATATTTTAGTAAAAATATTTCATAAAAGCCAGAAGAATAACGATGTCTATTATTTGTTTTTTATAACTAAAATTATGAAAGAATAAAATTGGTTAGCTTTTCAAAGGTTTTTGTACGACTGTAAAATCAGGATTGTTTAAGTGGTCTCTTTAGATTTAGACGGTGCCTAGATTAAATAAAATATCTTATGAATAATACATATTTTGGCAACGATAATGTAAATAAATTAGGTAAGTATTGCGTGCGGGAAATACATTTTCATTTGCATAGGTAAAAAATAAATATCTTATAATGTACCCAATCATCTCATAGTTATCAAAAAAAACAAAATAACAATTATACCTTATATTTAATATACATAATAACAGCGCATACTGTCAAGCTCAGTTTTGTGCTTTTAGATACAATCATACAAAAATAAAAAATAATCACATTCATGAGCTGCAGACTCTTAATTTCAGAGTAGTAGTAGTTAATAGAGGCATTGATATTTTTTTGTTTCCAATCCAAAAAAAAACCTACCTTTCTTCTACTGACATAGGTTTGTACCGTCGTTTGTCGGACGTAAAAAATTTCACCGTGTATCCCATAGCATCTTTATAACAATACAACAATAGCCATTGCGATGGATAAAGTCGTGTTTAGACTGAGTCAAGACTGACGTTAGACCGACTATCGCACTGTAAACAATGACGCACACAGTTAATTGTTTGCTTTCACGGGACAACAAAAAACAAATGTTTTGAGTATTTATGACACTGTTGGGCGATGTCCAAATAGCAGATGATTTTCCCAACGAATCGCTTTCATTTTTCCAAAATCGTACAGCGTTGGATCGGTTCATCAATGAATTAATTTTCCACTTTCATTAATTCAGTGATAGATAAAAATTAGTTAAAGCGAGGTGTCTGATATCTTAGGGGCTATTCCCGAATTTTTAAGCTTTGTTTACACGATGCGAATTTCTTACCCGTAGCATACTATAAAATTAAGGCAACAAATGACTTGCATATATTTAAACAATGTTTAGACGATGCAACTTTTATTGTTGCTTCAACCTCTGGTATGCCACAAATTTGTTGTTCCATACAATTTGTCCATGTAGGTATTGCATTTTATATGAAACGGCAGTTTTTATTTAATTTTATAATCGACGAACAGTTTGCGGGTCGATTTCCATGTCAGCCTGTTTAACTAATTTATAAAAGCATGTTTTCGCAAATTCGCTCTATTTTATAGCGACCCTCCCCTGCTTCGCACGGTTTTTACGACTTGACGAAGTATCGAGATTTCTTTTATATGCCGGATGAAATTTTTTACAGTCTCGAAAAAAATACGGTATATTAAGAAAACGGAGTAAAAGTAAAACACAGTTTTTTTTTTTTGTAATTACAAAGTAACATATTGATCTAGCAATAAATACTACACATTTGAAGTACTACTCACGTTAACTTGTTACGTTAAGTTGAAGTAGACGTCACGCCATGACTAATCGCAGGTGACTGATAGTACTGAAATTAGAGAGAAAAAGCGCGCGGAAGCGGCTCGCGCGCATAAAGCCCAGTTTCAACAGTTATTTCCACATCTCCTCTCCGCTACCGGGTCGGGCCTAAACCTGAGTGGTTTTCAAAACACATCTCCTCTCGTCTCCGCTCTTCTCCGCTTTGGTGGAACCCAGGCCTAAACGTCGAGATTTTTTTTTTATCGGTGCATTATCTTTTATCAAAATTTATGTTTCATTGTTTTAGTATGAAAAGTTTACTTTAAATGTGTAGTTTTAATTGCTTGAAAAAAGCTATGCCATTCAACTCCGTTCACCTATTAAAATTTTTTTTTTTCAAGACGGTAAATAATCAATCATCCGGTAAGTTTAATATTAATGTATTACACAAATAAAACTTCCAAAATAAATTCTCTTAATAATGGTGAAAGCCGAATCAAAATCCGTTGCAAAGAACATCGCGGTCACACAGAGGGACACGAAAAGACTTTCAATTGTTTTAAGCATAAATGCGACGACACACGATTGATCAAAATGTTATAGATTCTGCTTACGAAAGAAAAATAAATTTTATAACAGAGGATAGGGTTCAGTAGTGCTATTCTGTAACCATGTCACCGTGAAAACTTAGGTGAAGTGAGCGAGCGTGATGCTAGGGATTGATCAAGACGGGATGACACTGACAGCTCACTCCACGCAAGCCTTCGTGGTGAGATTTTTACAGAATCGACATGCAGTTCATGTTTACCCCAAATGGTAGGCAACGTACTTGTTGATATTTTTGTATGAGATCGCTCTATCCAAAACTTTTGATCTAGGTAAGACCCTAGACCGCGAGTGCGATTCAGCTACTAATTTATAGTACACGAAACGAATCTTTGTGTTTTTGAAATTAGCTGCAGACCGGATTTTCTTATTTAATACGAACTTTACAAAATAATGAAGAGATGTCTTTTTTAAATTTTATATCGGATATCGTTCTCCGAGATTCCTGGGATTTCCTTCAACTGTCGAAAAATTAATACAAAAAGACTACGTGCAGCTAACTTCACAGACGCAAAGATACCTTTGACATCAAGGGTCCTCCATTTATCCATAATACTGTGGTCCGTGGTACAACTGATCAGCTCTTCGGTCGATTAGGACAAGGTTAGCGGTCTTAGCCGGGTACCCATGATGATAGATCCATTTTTTGCCGCCATCTTTAATCTCCTTATGACGGTGGGCATGTCCGTGCTTGGCGTGGTTGTCTTGGCCCACAGCTGATTTGTGACCCTGAAATAGAAAAAAGTTTTTCACTGTTAAGTGAACATGGCGAGAAGAGCTTGACTCCTACTGAAAAGACTTTATTCTGTTTTTTTTTCAGTCTCAAGACGCAAGGACACTGTGTCCTTAAGAGTCCCTCATTTATCTATAACAGTGGTCCGTGGATCAACTGATCAGCTCTTCGTTAGATTTTATCCTTGTATTGCTTGGCTTCCCTTTGCCCTGCAGTAGAACAATACTGACTAGTTAGAGACTGTTTGAGGACCAGATAGCCCGACCACACACTTGTTGAGTTTAAGTCCCATGTAATAGGCGGCCGGCCTCTTGGCATCAACTGTGCACAAATCTTCGAGCTACTGCAAAGAAGTTCCTAATGGAAAATCTAAAAGCACACACACCAGCTACCATAAATAGTAGTTTCTATCTTGCAATTCCTTATATTTAATTAAGGCTCTATGAGTCCGATGACCAACTTGCCGACTTTCAATCATTTCATCACAGCATCAGGTATTGTCTTCAAACCATACGACTGAAGACTAATACAGGAGGCAGGGACAATGACGCGTAACTGATTCAGTTTACGAATCCGAACTCCTCTGCGTTTAATTTTTCGTCGGTTATATAAAAGAAAAAAAATTGACTGCGTAGTTGTTGCACTTTGGTATGACACAGCTGATTCCTTTTTTATAACCCAATTCGACGCTAGGGGGGGGGGGGGGTCTAGAATCACGTGCTGAATTAATGGTTCCAGTTTGCTAGTCTATATCCCTGCCATCTATAATTATTATCAACCTTACCTCTCTATAGTTAAAAGTTCTATTACCTTAGACACATGCAAGTTGCCTCCTTTAGCGAAATGCCCAGATTCGCCCTTTGCACGCTCCTCGTGGGCCGCCTTGAAGTTGCCGTTCTTGAAATGTCCACCCTAGGGAAAAGATAATTTTATGTTAAAAACATTATCACATCGTTCATATCATTTTGGGGGTAAAAGTGGAGTCATTTATCAAAGACTTCTTCTCAAACAGAAAAGGACCGTGCATAGATTACCATAGATCACATTTCAGTTTATTTTTGGGCATTCGGTTTCCTTCTTTCAGCAGTCATCAATTACCTCCCAATTTATTTGGAGTCAGCAAGAGTCGTTGCCCGGAATGTTACCATTTTATAAATATTGTATATGTAAGCACCTAGAACTAGATATGTATAGTGTCTTTATTTTATTTCATAATGTGTTTATTTTTTCTTTGCGGTTGCTGCACCGGTTGACGTCATTACGTCAACGCCGGCTGTCGCTGAAAACCAGCGCTGGGGCTCTGTCTCGCATAGGGTCGTAGCATTATCCTGAGCGATACCCGTTTTGCGTGGATGTGACGCAAATTTCCTCCTAACTTGTTATTTTTTGTGTTTGTGTTCGTTCTCTGCGTCATGTTTAGCGCATATAAAAACAGTTCATCACTTCTTACATCTTATCCGAATCGTATAGCCATCTACATTCATACTCTAAACTTTCCTGACGATCAGTCGTCAATTACCTATAGTAAGTTATCTATATCCAGGCATTTTTTAACTTTCGGATTCAGCCAGATAGTTAAACTTCAATCCCCTAGGTTTAATTTAGGTTTACAAACTGAAACCTGGCAAACTCAAAATTTATTCGTGAAATATTAAACCACACTAATTAGCTCCAATAGTTTTACTTGATCATTCATTACTTTGTTACAACGTAATATATTTTTTGTTTTAACTATTCATACATAATTGACCAAAACCTAACTCACAAGCCGTTTGGTGTTGAAAAACTAAGGTCATGGGGTCTGAGTGCCCGCTTAGTTGTTCAAGACATTGCCAAGCGGTTGTTCGACTCTTTACGTGACCAGAGGGCTGATCTTTTTTGGCCAAAGAACGTGCGTGCGTGCATTGCCACACAACGTGGTAATGCTGCCAGCCTTTTCTGGTGATGCTCTTTGATTATTTCTTCCCTTTTTTATATTCAGATAACTTATATCTGTAGAATAAATCAGACAGTTTGACATATTTTCTATACAAAAGCTGTCAAACCACAGTATTTATATATTTTCAGAAATATGTAAATATTGTCTTGAAAATTAAATAAAATAGTTATTATAAAACCTTGAAATGGTTATGACATTTCTATTACCCACAGAACTCATATAGGAACTTGTATTAACTTGTCTTAATCAAAGTAGTTTGTGATCTGTCTTGAGTTGTATCTCAGGATTTCTAGAACATGTATATTGAAGTAACTTGGTAGCTAGTTTTCCTAGAAAACCGACCATGTATGAAATATTAATATATGTAGAACGACAACTCTAGGTACAGTCATCGTGAAAATCTTTCTCGGCAGGGTAACTTGGTGAAACACTAACAGTAGCACAATAGCTTTAATTTTGACAGTTCAACAACAATCATTGCGTTATTTACGTTGTTAAAAGACAAATTTTTCTAACATATGAAGTAATGGATTAGTAATATCCTTCAGAATCATTCAGATTGTGATTTAAAATGTGGTGCTGGTGTATCCAAGCTAGCTAGTGAATGACCGTAATTTATTCTTTTGATTTTAAATTCATGAAAATATGAGGAAATTAATGTTATCATGTACTACGACTTGGTAAATCTTCATTATTTGATTATAAGCGAATTTAGGACTACTATTTAGGATTTAGATCAAATATATCTATATAAACAAGAGTTATGACATTAAGGTATAAAATGACGTGACAAGTTTTTGCTACAATACTCTACATGGTTAAATTAAATTACATTTTCACGATAAAAAAAATAAGGGATCAACGCGACTGCTGGTAGTTTTGTTACTAGAAGTATAAATTAAGAAAATATGTTTTATTTTGTTCAAATATGGATACGAATCACGTCTGTCAAGTACACAAAAAAAAACTATGATTTTAAACTGATATTCGAAGTGAAAAAACTAATTGCGGTCGATGACTCCAAAAACAAATCTGCGGAGTTTCCCTAGATAATTTAATTTGACCCTGTATGTGTGACGATTAAACTAATTCGTGTCGGTGAATACATCTTTTTGAAGCCTACTAACACTTCAAAAATACTAGTCTACAAATTCTTAATTCAGTAAAATATTTTTTTTATAAAAATAAGTAAGTAGTTTTCGTAGTATCAGAAAGATACTACTGTACTTATTAAACAGTATTACGTTAACATGTTGCTTGTAGAATACTCTAACAAAAAATTTTGATGTCAAAGATGCACGTCGCTCTGGTCGCCCTATTACGGATAAAATGGATGCCATTTTTGAAAAAGGTGGAGCAAGATAGCGGCATATCAGTAGTTACGACGTAGCTGAAGAACTGGGAATTGACCACAAAACAGTTTTGGTGCATTTGAAAAAAACTGGGTGTACAAAAAAGCTCGATATTTGGGTACCTCACGAGCTCACTGAAAGAAACCTAATGAACCGTGTACTCATTTGTAATTCTTTATTACTACGTAATGAAACCGAACCATTTTTGAAGAAGCTGATAACTGGTGACGAAAAGTGGATCACGTACGACAAGAACGTGCAAAAAAGGTCATGGTCAAAGGCCGGTCAGGCTTCACAGACTGTGGCGAAACCCGGGTTAACACTCAACAAGGTGATGCTGTGTGTGTGGTGGGATTGGAAGGGCATTATTCATTATGAGCTGTTACTACCAGGCAGGACCATCGATTCTGAACTCTACTGCGAACAACTGACGAACTGATCAAAGCAAGAAGTTGAGAGAAAGCGGCCGGAATTAATCAACAGAAGGGGTGTGGTTTTTCATCATGATAAGACCTAGACGCTAGACCTCATACATTTTTAGCCACTCAGCAAAAATTAACAGAGTTTGGCTGGGAGGTGTTAATGCATCCGCCGTATAGTCAGGACTATACGGCCTTGCACCTTCAGATTTCCACCTGTTTCGGTCTCTTCAGAATTCTTTAGGCAGTGTCAGTTTAACATCACGAGAGGACTGCCAAAACCACTTGTCGCGGTATTTTGATCAGAAGTCCCAAAATTTCTACAGCAATGGGATCATTTCCCTACCTACAAGATGGCAAAAAGTTATCGAACAAAATGGTACCTACATACTATAGTTAAATGTAAAGAAACTATGTTAAAAATGTTTTGAATTTTCTTAAAAAATGCGGAGAAACTTTTTCCCCAACCTATTATATCGGTGTGTTTACTTGTGTACATTCTCGTTCACATAAGTGTCCGGGCCAGCAACGGAGCTTCCCTGTTACGTTCCGCGAAAGGCCCTGTTATATGTAAATAGACCTTTAGCCGCGGTGGCGGCTATCATGAAAACGATGGCACCGGGGTTTGATTTTAACAGTGTCAAAAACACTCTAGGAAAACACACCAATTTACTTTAATAAATAACGTTTTAGTGACGTCATTCGCCGGTAACTAGCAGACGCTATGTGGCGGCCACAGCTCTTTTAAGAAACCGTAGCTAAACTCTCTTTAACTTATACCTTATTTTCCCATAAAACTAGTTCATTTAACACAAAGTTAACTTAATGAAAACTTAATTAAATTTAAACATAAAGTGTAATTACGTAAAGAAAACACGGGTTTTAATTACTGTGAGCCGTTAAGTTAACTGCATGGTACGCTTAGGTTAAGCAGGGAATGTTACTTACTAACTGTAATCTTACGTACTTTCTTTGTACATAAACTTTCATTTACTTCCATAGTCATTGTTCAGGGAATTATAGTAGGTTCATTATGTATGGCAGACATCAGTTTTGTAATATTTTTATTGCACAAGTTTGCATGCACAACATTACAGAATTTAATCCCAATGCGTTACACAGAGCAACACGAACTAAAAAGTGTCACACATACCTACCTAATGTAGGTAAATGCAATTAATTAGAAATTTTCATTGGAAAAATTAAACACGACGAAATTATCAACAAAACAGATTGCAATCAAGTGAAATAAATTACATAAAACATTATTTGTACTCCTGACTAAGGCCATGTAAACTAGTTTAATGGCAAGTGGATTGTTAAACTCACGCCTATTTCGAATAACAAATCCTAGTCTCCGGTATGATTCACAAGCAAGCGTCCTCATGTGATCATGAAACGTAAGTCTTGGGTCGAATAGTACTCCGAGATCTTTCTTCTTTATCATAGAAAGAATACGGGCTATCTGCTCCTCGCCCAGGACGTATTGTGCATGTGCACGCCTAGGATTATGTGCACGACTAAAGGACATAACACTGCATTTGTTGATGTAGAAAAGTAACTTATGTTGAATGCTCCACTGAAAGACAGCGTTAATGTCCTCTGTGAATGTGTTTAGTTTCTGAAACAGAATCCTTTTCCACGCCATATATTAATTTAAGGTCATCTGCGTAAAGTAAACACCTAGCATGTTTCAGTACCTTTTCGAGGTCATTAACCATGATCCCAAATAGTTAAGGTCCAAAAATAGAGCCCTGGCACCAGACCGAGTGTGGTCAGGCGTGGACACAAAACAATCATGTCGAACGAACATTTTGCTGCAGATCCCGTAACTTGCAAAAAAATCTAGCAATTTCGGGGTGAAGCCTATATTATCAAGTTTAGCAAGCAATACGTCGTTATCAACGCGGTCAAACGCTTTTTTAAAGTCAAAGTAAGACGAGGTAATATCAACCTGTACGCCTTTGTCTAAGTGCTGCGAAATAAGATCCACCAGCGTAAGAAGGTTCGTATTAACAGAGCGGTTGGATCAAATGCCATGTTGGGAATCGCAGAGAAATGGTTTGCATTTCATAATTAATAAGCCTGTGTGATATCGATTCAAACAGCTTAGGAAGTGTAGAAAGTATAGCAATTGGCCGATAGTTCCTCTACGTCAGAAGTAACATAAGATTTAGGATTATTTATTTAAATAATCCTAAATCTTATGATTATTTAAATAAATATTAGGCTAGAACTAGCGATATCTTCCAACGCTGTGGGTAATTTCCGGTGGACAGCGCCAGGGTAGAAATCAGAAGAACCGGTGATTTTAGATGATCTTTACATTTTTTAATTATGTATGCGGGAATATTGCCTGGTCCTACAGCAAAGTTTGGCTTGAGTTAGTTATGAACCGTTTCTACATCATTTGTTTTAATTTCATCAATATATACAAAGTTTGTTTGGTTGTTTTGATAGTTATTGTTTTGACTTTTATAATCTAGAAACGATTATCTAATTATGCCGCAAGTTTGTTTGCGTACTGCATCCGATCCGAATCCAACTTTGATCCGACTTAGATCGGAAAAGGTATATTACCAAATTCAGATCCGAACTCTGTCCGAGTTCGGATCTAGTGCGAAACCCCTCATAAACAAATAGTTCAGGTACACATCAGTGGTGACAATTTGAAGATGGCAGCGCCTTTATGTGGTGGCAATAAGGATATTATTGTAGTGCAAGCTTATGTTACCACTGAAACTGTCATCCGGCAACTTCGGATCGATGTTTTGAAATCCGAAAAGTATGAAGGTTCGTAAATAAAATTGTCGTCGACTGGTCGACAATTCACATTATCAGAGGGCTGGGTCGTTCTTTGGCCAAAAAATGAGGATTGCCATTCGACGTGGCAACGCTGTCAGTCTTCTGGGCACGTTTCCGGATGACAGCTATGCGGACGAGTACTTCGACACCCAAGTGTCCTATTGTTTTTGTATTTATTTGTATACTTAGTTAGTAAGTCATTTAATTAGGCTAGTGCAAATAGTGACTTGCGTTATACATTGTATATAACATAACATAACATCACGCCTGTAATCCCAGAAGAGTTAGTCAGAGGTGTACCCATAGTACACCCACATTTCGCCCGTTATGTTTAAGTCCCATGTAATACGGTATATAATCATTTTGATTTATAGAATATCAGGATGAAGAGTAGCCTAGTCCTTACCCAGGTCATGGTCTACCTGTGTGCCAAATTTCATTCAAATCCAATCAACCGTTTTGGTGTGAAAGTGTTACAAACAAACCAACAAACTTACATTCGCATTTATAATATTAGTTAAGATGATTTAGATATCTTCACAAGTTTTGGAACAGAATGCTATTGCAGTTCACTTTTGAAACAATCTTTGCGACTATCCAATTATAGATTAACAGGCGTAAACAATAATAACGATCATTCATTACACCTTGAGTTTCTTGCAAGTGAAAATCGTTCGAAATAATGAATCGTGACCGCTAATTTTCTACGACATCTATTCAAATCACTTGTACAAGGTCAAACAGTGCAATATTTAAAAAAAATCGTTTAATAAATTATTATAATCGGCACAGTCACTTTCACATGAAACCTTGGAAATAAGGCCAACAGAAAAACCCAATAAGTATGAATACAGCCTTGAACCGTCACGACAAATTAAAAAAAAAAGTATTTGAAGTATTTTCTAGACCGAATTAAGCCTAGACACTTTTGAAATCCAGGCACGATTCACCCGATCCAGTTTGATTTGAAAACACGTAATTTTAGTTACGGGCCAATGATTTTTACTGAAATAAACGAGAGGAATCATTAATGAGGGTAAATTAAGACCAGCTTTCGATTTTATGTGTCTGCCGAAAAAACGGAATTAGCGTTGAGACACACTGGCAAAACAATGTCTTACATTTTTGGATGTAGAACAACGTAATATAAAACTTATACCGCAGTACATAAAATTGATTTTCCAATAGACTTTTCCGGTTCTGCAATATATCATATTTAGCTCAAGTATATATAGATCTGCATGCAACATCAAAACGGAACAAAATTTTCTTTTTATTCTGCTACGAATAAGATATAAACCGTAAAAGGTTGGTTATTCGCACCTTGCCGTACCGCGTCGTGAGTGTGTTGCATGCTTAGGATAAATATAAGCTCATAAAACATTTTCCATTACTTTTATACGTTGTATATACATTTTTTTATGTTCAAGCTTGCCCTAACTTTTAAAGGGGGCAGGTATCTAACACCCACATTCTAAGTCGTGACCTCGAAAGCTATTCAACTCACAACTCAGTCGATGAGACCTCAAGGCATGCTTCGGAAAACCCTCAAAATCGGTATTCATTGTTGTCAGATTAAGGAAATTATTAGGTCCCTCGAATGAGTGTGAGTCGAGGTGATGCATCACGAATACGTCAATATTCACTAAACTCTTCAATAGACATTATGCAAGTCGGAAAAAATACGCGTTTTTTGGTTAAAACTTCCTTATTAACCACCTCAAGGGAGCTTCAAAGTAGACCGTACCTTGTAATTGACATGTTCATAAATTCAAACTCACCTCGACTGAGGAGACTGTTTGAGATGAGGAATAAAAATTTAAACTATAAATATCAAACCACCCAAGTGACTTAGAATATGGGTGTAAACCACGAAACGATCAACTGCTATTGTCAATGTTTAGAGTCCTCAAAATATTTATATACAAAATGCAATTGAAGCGATTGACAATATTGCAAAGAGATGGACAGCAAATGACAAAAAATTTGATTGATGTCAATTGACGCACGTGTATCGATATTATTTTCAGAAAATGTCAATTTGGATGGATTAAAAATGTTCGTAAAAATTATGTAATTTCAAAGAAGGCATAGTGAAAATTATATAACCGAAAAAATCGGTTAAATCGATGTAAAAATGAAGAAGATACATGCTTTAAAAGTTTTTGGAGGGGATTATTCCTGTCCTTGTCGCGCGGTACGGACAATGTACGGCGCTACTATGAAGTTACGTAGTCATGTCGTCACTTCTACGATAGTGCTGTCCTAGTTTAACACATACTTTAAAACGTTTGTGACTTGGCAGTTTTTTAAGCTTTTTCACTTTTTGTAATAAATACTATTTGCACTATTTGGAAGTAAACATTTTTCTTTAAATAAAAATAAAACAATTGTCATCTTCCCCATTGTTGATATAAAATCGGCCGCACCAGCGTACATGACAGACGTAAAATTTCATTCACATCTCATTATAAACCAAACGTCTATCTTTTCTTTTAGAGATGAAACCGCAAGAAATGCCTTACATTATTTTTGCGTTCGAAATCATAGTGTTCTTTAATTTCTCAGCACTATTCTAAATCAAATGAGGCATGTGCAAATGATACACTTCATTCGTATATCATTACGATTTTACTTTACACAATCAATCGATCCGGGGACACTTTATTTCCTCATTACTTAGAACGATTGCTTTTCAGCTAGCCGCGGACAATTACTATCAAAACTATTTGTATTATCTAGATAATCTTCTTTTAGAAATAGGTTTTCCGGATCAAGATTAAACATCCTGACCCGGATATAACGTGTGTGAGACATTGTGGGACGATGTCTGTACATAGAAGTTTGCTACTTAGAAGTTTGCATTTTTTAAGTTCTGTTATTTTTCGTGCAAGATACTGTGTTTGAAAGGCATTCAAATTCACGTTAGTCCTGGCGCAAACGTTCATAAGACACAACTATAATTAAATGTAGGTACTAAAACAGAACATACAGACAGCAACAGCATTAACTTAACTTATCACCTACCCCCAGAAATAAGTGAACCAAGGACTCTCCATCAATTTACATAAACCAATGTATTTACATAAGAACTCTGTAATTGTACGATACAAACATATGAACATACAGCGTGTATCAGAAAGGTGTAGTCAAATTTAAGAATGTGGTTCAGACCATCAAACTGAACAACTTTATCTATGGGACCAACATTGTGATCGCGAAAAAATACACTACTTTAATGCACAAAAGTGTATTTTGCATGGTTCCTGTGATTTTCAATAAATTACCTAAAGCAAAGCAATGAATACTGCCTTTTTTAAGAAAAATTTAAAGAGCCTTTTACTTAATAAATGTTACCAAAACTTGAACATCTACTTAAACGATAATTTTCAAAGTATCTTTAAATTATGGATATGATTGCACTGTAATCATTCTAGAAATGACATTGACTAAAAAATTATTAATCTGTATCACAAAATACAACTGTAAGAAGAACATTCTATGAATGTAATATCTTGAAATATTTTATCTAACTTTTATGTTATAATGATGATCTTGATTTTGATAAACCATGATTGCATCAATTTTGCATGACTTACGATAGAATAACTTGAAACATGTACAATAAATACTAAATATATAAATTGAAAGTATGTGATTTGCCTCAAACAATTTTTGTATCGATATGGTCATGAAGTTTAAAAGTTTTTTCATCATTTGCAAGTTATAGAGAAAGTACTGGTTTTTTAACGAAACGTACTGAAGCTATGATTTTTGGGGCATCGTGCATCGTCTAGTTTCTAAGGGTCACCTTCAAGTCTATGTTGATATTATGTTGAGTACCTGATAAAATGGTAACTTTAAAGCCAAATTTGTATGTGCGCAAGAATTGAAATACAGAAATGTTTATACTGGAAAAGGTTTGTTCATTTTATAATTATTCGTCTATTATAAAAATAAATGCTGCATAGGTTTACACTTTTTATGAAACAGCAGTTTTTTTAAAATAAGTTACGAAAAGTTTCTACGCTATGGGTCTAGAATCATGCGCTGAATTAATGGTTACGGCTTGCGCTTTGATGTCGGGATTCCACCCTGTATATTGGTTTCGTTGTCAATCACCAAAATACACTTGAAAATTACAAAATGAAACCTTGGAAAGTCGGCAAGTTGTCAAGGAAACCTAATTATACATATAATTAATTAATTAAGTGATAAAATTGATATTTCCTCGGCTTTGATGACGACGTATAGTTACAGTCGACATAATAGTTTAATGTGGAGACAAAAAATTAAGTTCCTTGAACTTTGGCAGTTAAAAGTAAAAAAAAAAATTCTTACTTTACAACGTAAAACCACGTGTATTGCTATAACCGATAACAGCGCAATTTGGTGCTTCTAAATGTTTTTTTTTAAACCGACCTGCTTCGTGTTTGTTGGCCTAAATTACCTAAGTGCCAAAAATACCGATACTTGTGCTATAGAATTTTTTTGTCGGCAGATTTGACGTACAAAGGATCTATCCTTGGAACGTGAAATCTGGCGACAAAAAATGTTGATGTTATTGATATGAGTTACAAATCACTAGGACAGTTACAGGGGAGCAGTGGTGGCCCAGTGGTAACGGTCCCGACTTACGAGTTTTAGGTCGTGAGTTCGAACCCAAGCAGACGCTTTACTTTGTGTAAATAATTTAATCACCACTGCTCTCAAAACGGTGAAGGAAAACATCGTGAGGAAACCGGCATGTCCTAGAACCAAAAATTCGAAGACATGCGACATCTACCAACCCGCACTGAGCCCGCGTGGTGGATTACGGCTCACTACCTCTCATAGAGAGGAGTCCTGTGTCCCAGCAGTGGGAACGTTATAGGCTGATTATGATTATGAGGACAGTTACAGGCTATTTTGATACATTTTAACATCAGGCATGCTTCTTTTGCTGCAGCTTTTTTTCAGTAACTCATTTACTTAAAAAAACTGTCGTTTTACTACGTAACACAAATAAATTCCTTTCATTTCGACAATTCAACAACATTCATTGCGTTATTAACGATTTCGAGCAGATTAATTTCTCAAACATATGAAATAATGGATGAGCAATTTCTTTCAAAAACTTTCGGATTCGCAAGTAGGGTGCAGCCGGTATATTCTCTTAAAATCTCACCGTGAAAACTTAGGCGACTCCTTAGCACCAGGTGGACTCACTAAACGGTGAGATTTCATTTTTTTAAGAGCCACTTACCTTTGAAAGACCATTCTCTTCGTTGAACCCTCCATGTTTCTCCTCCTCGCCGGAGTCACCATCTTCTTCGAAGAACTCGACTTTCTTCTCATATTCCTCTTTTTTGTGAATGTCATGGCTGCCTTTTGTGCTATGGCCTTTCGAATGTTTTCCCGATTCCTCATACTATAAATGAATAAATTGGTACAAAACACATATTTTCTTATGTAGAGTATGAATTCAACCTCATGTAGGTTGAATTCATACACTACACCCACATTTTGTCAGTTATATTTAAGTCCCAGCTCGCGAAGCATGACCACCATAGAAACAAGTTTTGTCGATAGAAGAATAGACTATTGACAGATGAACAAAAGAATCCGTCATTTTACATAACAGACATACCATCACGCCTGTAATCCCAGAAGGGTAAGGCAGAGGTGTACCTATAGTACACCCACATTTCGCCAGTTATGTTTAAGTCCCATGTAATAGAGGGCGAGCCTATTGCCATCAACCGGGCACAAATCCAGACTCCGGGCTGCCACTGAGAAATTCTAGATAGAAAAACCCAATAACACTATGCCCGACCTGGGAATCGAACCCACTAGACCGTCATTTTGTCTATTTTATCCGTAATGTTGTCTATTCTATCCGTAATTTTGTCTATTCTGTCCGCCATTTTTTCTATTCTGTCCGCCATTTTATCTATTCTATCATTCATTTTGTCTATTCTATCCGTCATTTTGTCCATTATTCCGTCGACAAATCCCAGCCATGTTACGAGTGCTAATAATAGGAAATGAACCTATTGATGTCAATCGGTCACTAATCTACCTACTCCGGGCTGCTACTTTCTTTTATAGCGTTCACCCACCGCCACCGTCAACCAGACATCAAATGAGAAATGAGATTATTAAGATAAGATAAGATAATATTTATTTGCTTAAACATGTGTCATACATACAAGAAAATACATGCATGCAAGATGGTAACAACATTATTGGGTACAGACATGTCCCGAACTTCGAACTTGACGGACGTGCGGACAAACGGTCTTACCATCCCCACATTATTTTATTTTAGTAATACGATCGTTTTTAATTACTGACTAAATTGTATGTACTGTCACTCTCACTTCGTATAGGTAGATCTAAATAAATGTTTGTGCAAGCGTTCGAATTATTTCTGCAGTTTTTATTTTCAGAAGCATTCGTTTCCCACAATTAGAAAAGCCCTGGAGATCGAAACCAGGACTTTTAGTCGCGCTTGCGGCCTTTGCTAGACCAACGAGGCCGTCAACGATACGATGAATTATTTAATTTAAATGAAAGAAAATAGTCATACTTTTGCATGTTTCTTCCCGTGCTCTTCATGGTGGTGGTCTCCGTAGTGACCTGATTCTTCCTCATGATGTTCATCCATGCCTCCGTGGTCGTCGTATTTCCCCAGGTGGTCCTCCTTATCGTGATAACCCTTCGATGACTTGGTCTCCTTGTGAACGCCCTGGAATTTGAATATTAAGTTAGTTATTTTTGTAGATAAAACATTTTAACAGATATTTAAATAAAACTTTTTACAGTCCGTTCAACCACTTTTCACTACTATTCCGTAGCCATACGGATGATAGTAAACGCAAAATCGTGGTTACAATACCAACTGTTTACTGCAGCTGCCATTTGTCATGCCATCAACGAAATATAAGTCAAAATCGGTTGAACGCACTGTAAAAACGTTTATTTAAATGTCTAATCTTATTCCAAATGGAATGTATATTAGTTATGTCATAGAGCATGTACTGAAAACGTCAGAATAAAAAAAGATCTATATTTATAAAATAAGAACTTCAACTAATAGATGCTACTGAGTGCGCCAAACTCAATAAGTAGCTAAATGCTAGGCTGACTCAATTAAGATTGAACTTTTAACAAGAAGAAGAATACAAGTGTCTTAGAAAGTGTCATTAAATACAAAAATGTCTAACAAAATTACATTGAATACAAGTGTTTCACAATAACATGTCATAAAATACAAGTGTGTGAGAAAATGACAAAATACGAGTGTCTATTAAAATGTCAAAATACAGGTGTCTTATAAGTATTAGTTACCTATGTTATAAACATTTACATAATTTTATTTAGAAAACATTTCGGAAAATTAATTTAAATACAAAAATACATGTTTACTTTTACTTTTTGCAAATTTCGCCTCAATATTTTTATAACTTATCATTATAGTTTTAGAGGCATAGAGGAAACTGAAATGATGTTTATTTCTAGGAGTACTTAGATCTTTTAACACACTTTAACCCGTCAAGTTTTTGTCAAAAACTAGAAGGCGTCGGCATTTCCTAGCTGACTGGTCCTTGAGAAGAAATGCCGAAACAAATTCAAAAATCATAAATCAACATTGGGCGGGTTTCGGCAAAAATTTTGTACGTCCTCGAAAATGCGCTTATTTAAAAAAAGTAGGCGAAGGACTGTTATATCGGCAGCCCAAACACACAAACTTAACCCTTTACTTAAACACGGAAAAAGTTAAAAAGAATAACGTAAAATAACCCTTCTGTGTTTAACTTATAAACTTGTAATAACTTCGTCATCATACAAAAACCTCGCTGACACAAGGAATAGTGGATTTGTGTAGCGTAATAACTTACGGAACGTAAAATTGTTATATTTTTGACCCTATGACGTGGACGCCTCGGACAAGGAGGCTTTAAGAAAAATTACTTATGCTTAATTGATAAAAACACACGTGCTTGTGAGGACAATTTTCGTAGTTCTCATTATATACATGTAAATAAAAATCAATTGCCACATGTATGTAAGATTATCCTTTGAATTCTCGGGAAAAAACAGCCATATCAGTCTTCTGATTTAGCGGGTATTTTGTTGTGTTCGTAGTTTTCAAACAATGTTAATACAAAAAAAAAAAAACACCGGTAAAGTCAAAAGGTACTTTTGTATTAAAATCTCGAATAACTGACTGTCAGACAACGTACGGCCTAAACTATAAGAGATAAAGACATCAAATTTAGCCAGGCGACGCCAGGTGTTCGTTACACCTAGTTTCTGATAAAAATATGAACCCTTTTAATTGTTTCTTACAAGTTCTAAAATAGCATTCGAAAATTGATTTTATACCCAACTTTCTTAATTAGTACTACGCATTATTTGTCTAAAAAGCAATGCCATTAAAGTTTTAATTGACAGGTCAAATCAAATACTAGAAATATTTTATTAAATGTCAAGCACTCATTTTTGTGACAAAAAAAAACTGCAAAGTTAACATTTATGGCATTAACTAATTTACCCCTTCAACCTCCGCTAGCACGAAAATCAAGCAAAATACGAGTACAGCATTGGTTTTTCTCTAAACACTTATTGAACTTCTAGTGATGGAAGCGTTTGTAAATTAATGATTCCGTTAGAAATTTTTACGCTTTATCTGTCAAAGAATCAATCAATCAATCAATCTTTATTTGAGAACAAAGGTGTACATAAACATGTTATTATTATTGTAGTCGAGCTCTAAGTTCTACCAATGAAATTGTATTAAATTATACAAATAGTAGTTTAACAGTAATTAAAAAATTCCAAATGGGTACTAGTTTTAAAACAAACAAAAAAAAATTATAATAGGAAATGGATCATATTGTATCATTTGAAAAATCTTCAATAGAGTAGTAATACGTCACTAATAATAGTGATTTGTTTTTGTTTATAAAAACAAAATTAGGAGCTGTGATTTGAATACACAATTAATTTTCCTGATTTTACCTATATTGTAGACGAAGTTTAGGGAATGGATGGCCCAAAACGTGTTGCTGTTGCACGTTGGGCAAAACGAAAATTAATAAACTATTTGATCCGTGACATTTGTTTTGTTGAAGCATTCCCGTTTGAGCACCTATTTTTGGGGCACCTATTCATTGAGCACCAAAGGCATTTTGCATGCTCAATGCATAGGTGCCCCAAAAGTAGGTGCTCAAACGGGAAAACTTCGTTTGTTTTGGGATTACATTAATGACATTGTATTAAGCAGTCAGCCTATAATGGGACACAGGCCTCCTCTCTTCGAGAGGGAGTGGGCTGTAATCTACCAGGGGACCCGGTGCTGGCTGGAAGATTTCACATGTCTCCAGATTTTTTATTCTAGACCTGTTCTCGCTCACGATGTTTTCTTTTACCGTTTTGAAAGCAATAGTGATGTAGTTTATTTTTTTCTTTTTACTGTTTTTTTTTTATTATTTTATTAATAACGATGTCTGACTGGCATTTAACTTGAAATAAACATGTATACATGCATATATCGGATATACATTTTTATGATAAGATATTTATTCAGTATGGTTGGGCTGATTTTAACAAAAAACGCTATTAGCACATCTAAACAGAATGGCAGCTCTTGAACGCGGTTTAGATGTGCTGATCACGTTCAGTTTCATTGGTGAAATTCACTTTTTGTGTTACATAACGACAAAATTATTCGATTGTAAATAATTTTACTTAAAAACTGCCAGAGAAAATATTACATTTAAAAATATTGAAATTACAGTTTCGTTAGCGTGAAAATCGAGTTGAAATAAATAAGATTTCGCGGAACGTGCTTTTGTATAGAAACAAATTATATCATAATATTATCCGTTTTCTGGCTTTGTTGCTATTTTTTGTGTATTTTTTATACTTTCACTAGTTAACAATAATGGTTTCATAAGTACGTGGGAGAAAAATTTTCAAAGTACTCTCCACTGGCCTCTATACAAAGTTCATGTGTCTGAACCAGTTTTCGAAACACTTTTTCCAGTCCGCCGTAGACACCTCGTTAACAGCCTGCTCGAACGCTGACAGCGCATCTTACGGCGACGAAAATTGTATCCCTTTGAGCAGAAATTTTATAGGTCAGGGCTGTAAGGAGGGTGACCCAGGAGTTTGACCGGCGTACTGTCCAGGAAGTCCCGCAGTAGCCTGCGGATACATGTGTTTTGGTCGCTTGTTGCTCATAACAATGAAAACTTCTGGCAAGCATATGGTAGTATACCATTCAGCGTTGATGCTTCTATGTTCCCGTTAAGGAATTGACGCCAATTAGCCAATCAAATTGAAAAAGCTCACGATCAATATCTTACCCCCGCTTCTAGATTGCTTCACTTTGGTAGGCGTTAATTAGTTTTGAAAAATTCAAACCGTCGACTGGCGCTTTATTTATTTTTTGCTGCACTCTGGCCAGTGCAGCAAAAACATAAATAAAAACAATTCAAAAAATAAATAATTAAAATAAGCCGTGGCAGCTAAGAGATGACCAGTCCCAACTTTTACTTTTACTTCATCGTTTTAAGTTTCCAACGTTTACTTTTACTTCATTGTTTTAAGTTTCCAACGTTTACTTCATCGTTTTAAGTTTCCACCTCTGTCGGCATTCGCCATGACGTGCCTATGTTTTTTTTTTCCGAATCTGCACCCTAATTGCGTAACACATTTTCGTAAACGATTACGACTAGTCTGTTTGATTTTGACAGTTCAACAACATTCATTGCGTTAATTACATTGTTGAGCAGAATTTTTATTGAACTTTTGAAGCAATGGATTAGCAATCTGTTTCAAAACAATTCAGATTCCGATTGGTTGTGTATTACGCAATTAGAGTACAGGTTAAGAGTTTCAGGAGGCCTTGATGTTCTATCCAATAAGCCTGAACAATAAATAAAAACATCACTACGGTAATATGTATGATCAGTAGTAGTACGAATGTTTTGAAAACAATCTTTTTAGAATCGAATGAAAACATGACCAATAGGACAATAGACATTTACATATAACAATTTAGTTTCCAATGGATAACAATAGCAGTGAACGGAAGAGGTGACATGCGTCATACAGAATTACGTAATTATAAATATTCTCTCTGACGTAAATTTAAAAAAAAAGGTTTTTTTATATTTGGACTCTCACACGAAGGGTTCCGTACCACAGTACAATATCTTACGCTACATTATTTAAAAAGCAAACACGTTTCTTGTAGCCCCCTAAAATTTTAAAATTTATTTTATTTTTAGGTGTTCTTATAGCGGCAATAGAAATGCACACTCTGTGAAAATTTCAACTATACTTTTCATGAGATACAGCCCGCTGACAGACAGACGGACGGACGGACAGCGAAGTCTTAATAATAGGGTCTCGTTGGCACCCTTTGGGTACGGAACCCTATAAAGAAAGGAGAAGAAAATATTTGCGTATCAACGTAATCTAATCTTTCAACTGAAAATAAAGAGAGTGTACTAATCAATTTCAAATAACATAACATAAACGTTAACAATTAAGAGATATGTCAATAATTAAGGCAAAACCAAAAAAATACATATATTTGTCTACACGTGTTAACATACCAAATATCGCTGTAAATATGTTAGAACATTACCATTATACACATGACTTACGTCCACATAAAGATAATACCAGGGTTTTGCTTTGATCAACTTCTTGATAAGGTTGTAAGTGTTTTTCCTCATCGACCAGTCGGTGCCCTTCGTACAAATTCAAAAACATGTGAATATATACGTGGTAGCTCTATTTGGGTGGACCTATCCCTTTTAGCCTTGTCTTTTTGAGAGCTGCAAAAATGTGTATACACTTAGCAACTAAATCAAACAATTGAAATAATGCCAACATAATAATTAGTTCAGAATTAGAATCACAAGAAATATTACATCATCATGTATACATATTTTTGCACCTGATTGTATAAGACTTAGGTTCAGATCTCCCAGAAAAAGTGTGCACTTCGGAAATCTATTATGCAGCTTTAACAACCATGGAAGCACTTACTTATATTTAATGACTATTTGTAGAAAATTAGAGAATAACAACCCTTTTTTTTTTGAGTCACGGCGATGTGCGAGCGTTTTAGGTAACCCAACATCGATAAATCATGAGACAAACCCTCGATGAAACGCGCACTAAATTCCATGCACAGTTATTATTTCCTTATACCTCTAATTTTGCATCACTGCCAATATCACAGAGATCTTTAAGTTTCCCTTCCAAGTTTTTTAAAGTTTTTGGACCATAATAGAAAATAAATCATTAAGAAAGTTTAAATTTGAATTTAACCTCTTGACAATAAGGTTTCTGTTAGGTTGCTGCAGCTGTCAAGTCCGTCAAAATTATAGTAATCTTTATTTTTGTTGTAACAAGGTTGCTTTTGGCTTGCAGTTGTCAGAGGTAAAATAACTGTGAAAGTACTATACTACATAGAACACAGAGCAGCAATACAAACGTTAGAAGCTTTGCCTCTATTGGGGTTACTCTGTGGCGCGACGTTCGTGCTTATTCGGAAACACGAAGATTACCGAAAGACATACATTTTCTGGTTTACCTGTTAAATGTTGATGAATAAGGCTGCTTCCACAGTGCGAGTCTATTGAACCCATTTGTTGCAACCGCACCAGGTTCGTACTGTGGACCCAGTCTTTAATTTATTCAGTAAAATAAAGTCAACTCGTAAAAACAAAAACGCGACAACAAAAGACGCTTGACAATAACCCACAATAGCTATCTATTGTGCGTTATTTGCCAAGCGTCTTTTGTTCTGATCAATCAATACAATGAAACAAATGAAATATTGACTCAATCAATTTGTTCATTTTCAGACAAAACACAAGTTTTATTTTTATTGAGGCTATTCCATAATAGGCTCTATCAGGGGTAATTGCGAAACACACAACAATTTCACTGTCTTTTATTTTGACAGTTCGACAGCATTCATTGCGTTATTTAAGTTGTTGAGCAGAGGAATTTTTCAAACATGGAAGCAATGGATTAGGAATTTAGTTCGAAAGTGTGTTACGCAAATACGGTGCTGGAGGTCTACTCGAATCCCTTAGTACGAAATCCGTAGTTTGAAGTGAAGTTAAGGGCGCCCTACTCCGTACAACTAAGTGCCAATTTCAGTTGCCTGTGCCAGGGCCACGGTATCACTTTTGAAAAACCCACGACCCTGTCAATTACTGCTGTCATCTCTTTGAGGCGCGCGTGGATCACGATGCGCCGTCGACCCGGGCCTGGCTAGCTCTCTCCCTCACGTGCTCCGCCTCCTCCTTCGCGAGCATTACTGCTTCGCAGAAGGAGGTTCTCACGGCTTCCCATTCCCTCTCGCTTCGTACCATGGCCTGGACCAGCTGCCTAATTGCGTAACACATTTTCGTAAACGATTACGATTAATCTGTTGTATTTTGACAGTTCAACAACATTCATTGCGTTATTTACATTGATGAGAAGGTTTTTATCGAACTTTTGAAGCAATGGATTAGCTATCTGTTTCAAAACGATTCTGATTCCGTTTGATTGTGTATTACACAATTGGGGTACAGGGCCGGGCGCGAGATATGGCCGCCGACCCGTTTACAACCTTAAAAGATGTTTCTTAAATAAAAATATTTTCTCACCTCGTAAGCTTTTTTTCCCTCCTCGCTGTGTTCGTTTTCATGCTCTGAATGATGCTCTCTGCCGCCACCTGCCAACATAATAGTTTTATTAAATACTAGCTTTTGACAGCGTCTTCACCCGCGTTTATGTCGAAAATTATACCTCGAGGACGTACGAGTACTACCGGAATAAAAAGTATCCTATGCGTGCCAATCGTCTTAGTCCGTAAAGTTGCGTGAGGAACAATTAGCTAAATATCCTAACACACTAACTTTCACATGTAATATGTATACAGGTTGTCCCGTAAATCGACGTCAGTCCGGAATCGGGTATATAAATACGACAATTAAAAAAAAATACGAGAAAATCTATCGAGACATCCTAGACGTCGACTTACGGGACACCAAGGTCGAACTAAATAAGCTAGCGAAACATGATAAAACAGAAAAACCAACTCTTACTTCAAGTAACTACATTACAAGCAGTCATTGACCCCTCACAAAAAAACATCCACCAATACTCCTATAAAATGTTTTACAATATTTTTTTCTAGTACATGTTTTTATATTATACGTGTTAGTGTTATTGTTATTTGACACTAATCTATTTTTCTGTCTTTCTTTCTTTTATACTCATCATGTCTGCGGAGTTACTCTGGCTTATTTAATTTGACTCTGCATAGTAGGATTAAATAAATATAGGATGTCAATACGTTTTAAGTGTCGCGACCCTAAAATACTAGTATTATTTACTCACCTTTATATGACAGAGCATGGGCCTTAAAAAACTTAATCTTGACAGTCCCGTGAATGGACAAATTAAACAAAAGTATTATATACTACACATTTCCACATAAACTTTTTTTGTTTTACTGAGATATTTATATTCAAAATTAAAATAATTTGTACAATCCGCGAGGCCTAAGCTGAGCTTTGCATTTGTGTGATAGATAGTGTAGTTGAGAAACCGGTTGGTGTCAACCGGATTATACATTCGGCCGGAGGCACTGTGCGTCTCTCCATTTTGGTGCGATTTGTAATCACTTACACAAATTCAAAGCTCAGTTTATTCCTCGCGGACTGTACTACGTAAATAACAACTACAGCCTAATTAATTAATAAAATACAGTATACCTAACTATAAATAACAACATCATATCAATTCGATATTAATCAGATTGTTATTTTTTTATGATTAATTTCAATGACATCATTTGAACACTCATGATAAATGTATACGATTTTTTTTTGTGTATGGCATCTCGCAGGTCAACCTATGAGGTTGTCGTCTGCTTAAACGGACTGGCCTGTGGTTGCCCTAATAAATTAAGGCCTCCAGCCAGGACTTAAACTGAAATACTAACTAAAAACTAAGCGACTACTCGCTAAGGGCACCCCCTGTGGGGTACGGACCTCGGCTTAGGGCGTCGCTGGAAGAGGGCAGCAAGGGACTAGCTTTTGAGTGATTTTGGGACGAATTTAAAGCTGAGAGAGCCAACTGAGCCTTTTTACTTTTTGGGATATCGCTGGTGAACAGCGTGAAGCTGTAGCAATAGTACGGAACCCTGAGGGACACCGGCGCGAATAGGATGAGGGGACGAGAGTGCTCCCTCGATGCGATAGCGAAAGGTGCGATTCGACAAAAAGTCTCGTAAGATGAGCACGAGACGATCTGGCACTCCTAGTTGGTAAAGCTTGTATATCAAGCCGTTGTGCCAGACTTTGTCGAAGGCTTTCGCTATGTCGAAGAATAGCACACCCGTCGTCGCGTTACGCTGCAGACCAGCGCATAAGTGCTCTACGATACGGTGGACCTGTTGGATGCCCGAGTGTTGGCTTCGGAAACCAAACTGCTCGTTGGGTATGAGGCTCTTTGCTTCGGCATAGTCTTTGAGACGCTTATAAATAAGCCTCTCGTAGATTTTGCCGAGAACATTGATTAAGCTAATAGGGCGGTAGCTGCAGGGCTCAGACTTTGGCTTGCCTGGCTTTGGGATAGCGATGACGGTGGCTTCTTTCCATGCTTGTGGGAAGATGTTGTTGCTCAAGGCGCCATTGAAGATGGCGGTCATAAGCATAATTAGCGGGGCAGGAAGGAGTTTGTATACCTTATTGGTAATACCATCCGAACCGGGGGCCTTACGAGCGTGGAAACCTTTAATGATGTCGTGCACTTCGTCTGGAGTGACGGGAGGCAGAGGATCATCAGGGTCTTCGACGGGAGGGAGGGAGGCTCTCCGTTCGACTTCAGCGTCGACCTTGTTCAGGTGAGCTTGGTCTACTGGTTGAGAGCTGGGAGAACATTGGGACTCTAGGCTGTCAGCAAGACATTCAGCCTTATCGTGACTGTCGAAAGCGACACTATTGTCGGGGCGGATGAGTAAATGTATACGAAAGCGATCAGGATATTTTTATATCTAAACCTATACACATAACACATACATAACCTCCCGCCTTGCTTCTCCGAAGAGTTGAGCAGACTCGTACTTATAATACACTCACATTTCGCCAGATATGGTCAAGTACCATGTAATAGAGGACAAATATATTGCTATCGACCGGGCACAAATAAGACCTCGGGCTGCTACTGAAAAATTCCAAATAGAAAAACGTAATAACACTTTGCCCAACCAACTATTCCAATCATAAAATTATGTGAGGTATGTTAAATGACGATAGTAACTATATACATGACGTAGAAAGACTCTACACATAGCCGTCATCTACGGCGCATTATGTACTCATCATAATAATTGCTTAGAAACGACTTTCAAATTTGCTGTTGTGTTTGTGTTTGCGGTAGCGCAATGTAACCTGTGCCTTTTTATGGGCCTATTTGAAATAAATGCTTTGACTTTGACTTTGAACACACGCAAAACATTGTGTTAAAGTTATGTTATAACATTAAAAATGTGCTTCAGTAAAAAAACGTCAATAAAATTTGGAATTTTGACCTTCATTATCTACGTTACCAGAAGGTTCATAAGTAAGGTCCAGTACAAAAAAAATACAATAACGGGGAGTGAAAGTAACTCGGCTTCGTTTAGTGTCTTTTTACAAACGTTATGTCTAAAAGAGGCACCAGTAGTGCTATTCTGTGACCATCTCACCGTAAAAACTGAGGTGAAGTGAGCGTGGAGTGTGCTGTCAATGCCACTGATGCTAGGGTTTCACCAAGACGAGATGATACTGACAGTTCACTCCACGCAAGTCTTCACGGTGAGATTTTTACAGAATGGGCATGCAGTTTCCAAAATTTTGTAATGGCATGTCATGCGGAGGAATGAGGGTCATGGCGTGAGGAAAGTTTAAGTTGGAGATGCTGGATTGCCTTTGGGTGAGGGGAGAACCAAAAGAAACGATTGTTTTATTGAATGTGTGTTGGGCAGACCAAAGAAACGATGAGTGAATATGTGTTTAGAAAACATTTCTGTTATGTTTATAAAACCTTCTTAAGGGTTTAACTTTAGAATGAATAAGTATTGTGATTATGCCATCGCTACTTCAAAACGAATTCCTTTATTTTTATTGATACTTGATGTGGGTAATGTAGCGAAAATTGATATGTAAAAAACCTAGTGGCAAATCGTTAGGCCTTGTCCATATCAAAGCACACATGAGCGACATTTATTGGGCACATATTTGAAACGTTTTTCCCATTTCCTGTACATCGAATTTCACAGCTCGTGGCATACAAACGTGCCCCATAAATATGCGAATAAAACTTTATTTATAAACTATTCGCCCACCACTTGTGAGCTAAAAATAAGATATTTCCAGAAATCCATTTCATGTAGTGGCATCTATATAAATGTCGCTTTCTATTTTGATACAAAAAAAGGTAAAGTGACAAATCAAGATAACCAAGGTAACCGACATATCCCGAAGACTCGCCAAACTTAAGTGGCAGTGGGCAGGGCACATTGCATTCAGAACAGATAGCCGATGGGGCCTAAAGGTTCTGGAGTGGCGACTGCGTAGCGGAAGACAAGTTGGACCGATGACCTTGTAACGACCGCAGGAATCAGCTGGATGCGGGAAGCACAGAACCGGTTAAAGTGGCGGTGCTTGGGGGAGGCCTATGTCCAGCAGTGGACGTCTTTCGGCTGAAGTGATGATGATGATGAGGATTTAAGTGATAACTAAGACAAAAAGTGAGGGAAGATGAATATCCACTTGAGCAGGGTCTAGCTGTGTCGCCCGCAATGGAACTGTGGGACCTTTAGTCAACATCGAAGACTCTATATGTTTTTTTTTTTTTGTAACATCTT
This sequence comes from Dasypolia templi, assembly GCA_963555695.1. Taxonomy (NCBI): domain Eukaryota; kingdom Metazoa; phylum Arthropoda; class Insecta; order Lepidoptera; family Noctuidae; genus Dasypolia; species Dasypolia templi. The sequence goes on from OY743142.1 coordinate 7,412,429, forward strand.
CATAATTATGCAATTACCGAGTTCTCCCGAAATCGATTGCATATAGTATTCGGGCAAACGACCAATTGTAGTCGAGTAGGCCCGTTTTCGGAGAATCCAGTCCATAGACTCTCTCTAAGTTCGTCAACGAAGATACGGACATGACCGAAAGTAGTTGATCCATCAAAACCATTGTCAAATGATTTTTTTCGGATGGACAAACAACACATTGGGCGCAGGATCAACTGTCAAATCGTGTTGTTATTCATTCTTGGTTCGGAAACCGGACTAATGTGGAGTATGAAACGTCGGTAACTTTGACCAAAACGTTGGACTTGGTGCGTAGGGTTGTAGCTTCATCGTTGCGATTACCCGAAGTCGGATACACACCGACACCACTTTTCCCTTCAATTCTATTAGTGCTATGCCTGTCGTTACAATGTCCAGTTCTGCTCAACTTCATTCAAACACTCGTAGTCATAAGCCAGTAGTCATAAGTCAGTATATAACTGCGCCTTAAGTTTTGATAGCAAAACATAAATGTTAAACCAAAATTGTTTATGCTATCAAATAAAATTAGGAATGTTTTAAAGACAATTTAAAGACAATCTGTCTTTGAATTGAGATCAGTGCTTAATTTTCAATAGAAATCTGCTGGACTTCAAGTAGAAAGTTTGAATCGTAGGTAAAACGCAGGTATAAGGTTTATCTGTGCAGTCAGTATTGTTTTGTTGAATAACAAAAAGTAAGACAGCAAAACTTTTCGGCCCACGATTGTTTCAGTAGGTAGGTAGGTCCAAGTTCGAGAAAGAGGTCAATCGTCGAATCCGACTCGGCTGAGCAGCATTCGGAAAGCTACGTAATATATTCTCGTCGTCTAAAAATCTCACCCGTAACGACTGTCAAAGATTCACGAATGACAGCCGGGACCCACGGCCTAACTCATATCGGTATGTAAAGACAGTAACTGTTACGCGGACCAACCGCGGCAAGCGTAGCCGACCCGTTCGGCTGTTATGATTTAGCCACGAGCTTCCGAGAACGTTTATCTCAAAGCCAGCTACAGGCCTCAAAAAAGCTCGCCTTAAATAGGATAAGTCAGAAAACCGGGTATTTTTCAATCTCGGTAACTTTATGACGTGAGAAATAAATTAAATGTACAACGGACAGTCGCCGCTATGGCAGGGCCAGGGCGCCGCAATTCAATTGCACTATGGCGCCCGCCATAGTGCAATAAAAAGTCAGTAGGTTAACTCACAACACATACTGACTCGGCACCACATCACAACACAACCTTGAATTTAGACCCGTAGTGGACTAAACACTACTCAGTGATTACACTTGGACACTCTTGCTTGTGGCAAGAAAACCAAGAATGGATAAAAAAGGCTCTGAAGCAGTCTTGAATGCACACATCCTGGACAATCTGCCCAGCCACCAAATTGCTGACTGAACTTATGACTTCAGTTTGGAAGGTCTTGTCAGTGTCGGGTATGTTAGTATGTTATCCCATCCCACAAGATCTGTTCTTATTCTTTCTTTGTTTTCAAATAGGATTACCATTTGTAACTAATAAAAAGTCAATATATTTGATTGAACCATTTCAAACACTTTTGAATAAAAATAATAATTGCTTACCAAAACAAAAGAGGTCTTTTCTAAAAGTTTCTGATGATGGATGCCAATTTGTAGTGCTACTTACAAATTGAGAGCTTCAAATTGATTATTTGAATACTATATTTAACACGAAATTTTAATTTTAAATCGTCTATAGCATGTTTTTCATTTTGCCAATTGAGATTAATTTTATAACCGTAATCTACGTCGATGATGTTTCAATAAAAATTCATGAATATAGTAGTTTATAGATTACAGCTAGAAGCCAAAGTGCGGTTGCACATTTTTTTTTTGTTCCCGGGGTGGAAAATCCTCATGGATGTCCTCCGCCCTGGGGCGGGCGGAGGGGTCTGTCAGACTCTTACTGACTTAAAACCACCCCGGTGTTCCATCTCACACCTACGTCGGGTTCGCGGGAACATATGATTACCCCGACTGGTGGTTGGGGGGGGGGGAGTGAGGTGTTTGACTCCCCCCGCAACGTATAAGAGGGACGCGCGTGGAACACTACGCGCCGCCACCTCGGGTCCTGATGTATGGGGGGCGGCGGACGTCCCCACGTCCGCCGTCCCTGGACCCATTTAGGGGGGCTGGAAGAGAGCGTTGTCCGCCCACCGCCTGCGCCTGGTGCGCCTGCTGCGGATCGGGAGAGTGGACGAGATCTCTCTCTCCCTTTCTGCAGCCAAACTTAGGTGTCCTCTTCGTTCACGGCAAATACTAGTTACAGCCTTTTTTAAACTGGGTACAACTAAATATAGCCAGGCTCAAGTGGTTAAAAGTACAAGAGCTCGGGACTTGCGGCACCCCGACTCGGACAGTTTAAGTTCTAAGGGGATGGCGGGGTCTAGTAGTTGAGCGAAGCGAGCGAACAAAGACCCCCAAATCCCTTCCTGGTTATTATTTTATAAACTACTAGCAATTCTCCCGCGACTTCGTCCGCGTGGATATCGAAAAAAAAAATTGTTTTACCATTAGAAGCCGAAATGATGTCTGGTGAACATATCCAGACATCATTTCGGCTTCTAATGGTAAAACAATTTTTCAAATTTGTCCAGTATTTTCGGAGCCTATTCAAAACAAACAAACAATCAAATCTTTCCTCTTTATAATATTATATTAGAATAGACTAGCTTCTGTCCGCGGCTTGAGTCCTGCCAGGCTCGCGAGTTGTTCGAAAGAGATTCCGTGGCCCCTGGCCCAGACAACAGAAGGTAAGGTCGGAAATTAAACGTCGTCGTCGAAACAAAAAGTGGCCTATGCCCTTTCTCAAGATACCATCTATCTACCTGCCAAAAATCTTTAAAATGTATAATATAAATATATATATATATACTCGTATAATATGTAAAATTATAAGCATACTTATTATAGGTATAGCCGCACTTCGGCTTTAAGCCGTAATAGACATGAAATTGAGACCTTCTAAAGGCAGATGTGTTATTTAAGAATTTAACCTGTCTAAGATTTGTTTACACTTTCATATGATACTTTTGTAACAGGCTATAGTTAACGTACCGGGTGACGTATATGACAGGTTATAAAAGCTTTTTTTTTTAGGGTGGGAAATCATCAACTGACTTCTCCCGCTCTGGGCGGAGCGGGAGCGCGTGACAGACTTTTACTGAATTAAACCCAACCGTGTTTCTTCAGTTGCATCTGCCAGGGCCACGGTATTGCTTTCGAAAAACCGCGACCCTGTCAGGAGTTTCTATAAGCCTGCGGGTTAATAGGGATGGTGACGTTTTTTTTTATTTATAATTCAAAAAAAAATTGTTTCCATTTCGTGCAAACAAACATTAAAAAAAGTATAATAGTCAAAATTGTTATGGAATATTGACGCACACAGCTCTTGAACTTGTTTTATTTCGCGTTATGGTTTAGTGGTTAAATCGGGACTAAGTCAAAGGGATTTAAAAATAAAATAGAAATAGGGATTATGTAATTTTTTTTTAAATTTTGTCGCATTAAAAATTTTTGTTTCTTTTTAGTCCAAAAAATATTGTAAAAAGTATAAAGCTAAAAAAAATACCAAGTTATAAACGTTTTAAAATAAGTGTTACACAAGGACAGCACTTTCGTAGAATTGACGTCACGACTATGTAACTTCATACTAGCGCCATACATTAGTCTGTACCGCGCGACAAGGAATAGATCAATCCCCTCCAAAAACTTTCAAACCGCGTAGCTTCTTCATATGTAAGAACATAAATTTAACCGATTTTTTCCATTATCTAATTTTTTTTAATGCCTTCTTTGAAATTACAATAATTGTCATCTTCCCTATTGCGTAACAAACTAACAGTAGAATTGGCTTTAGTTTTGACAGTTCAACAACATTCATTGCGTTATTTACGTAATAAAACAGACAAATTTTTCGTACATATGAAGCAATAGATTAGCAATATCCTTCAAAATTATTCAAATTGATTATGATAGTCTTTTACACAATTAGGGTGTAATCTGGATCTGGATTGGGCACCATGATTTACATGTGAAATGAAAAGTTTTTTTTTTGTTTTTATTAGAAAAGACGTATATTGAAGAAATTATGATAAATTTCTTATAAATTAACTTCCCTTGACATGCATGTAAAATTTTATTAAATTGACATTTGTTTAACTAACAATTTTGTTTTATAAATAACTGTTTAATTTACGATATTATAACTACTATTTGCTCGACTGCAATAATATGTAAATTTAAGACATTTTGTGTAAACCTAGGTTTATAAATAAAAATTGATTGATTGAAAAGTATTTAGTTTTAATTCCGGCTGATTCTATATTTTTGTAAAATGATTTACTGATGTAAGTAAATCAGACGTGGTCTTCCTATCAAACCCTTAAGTTAGCCGCTCATCCTAATTAAATTGAACTTCTGTTCTATATATATAAAGTGTACGACAGACGAGTAGCATTCAAGAAATTGCCAAGTTTTATCTTAAATTGAAATAGTGAAAACTGGCGTTTAATTTTATAATCAACTTTAATCCTAGACTTTACCAGGAGAGGAAAAAATGCGAACTCTTTATTTGTTTTCAATGTTTTTCTTTACTTTCGTGTTAAAAGGTTCTACTAAAAACGCGAAGGAAAAATGTCAAGATTTTGTTACTAGGTTTCTAACCACAAAATACTACTGAAAAATTGCTATGATGAAAAGCAGTTGCATGGGTTACCATGGGCCTGAAATCCGGTCAAACATTGGACTTATCAATGTAATTTTTTTTTTAAACACGAGAAAGTTTTTTTTTGCTAGTGCCAAACCCAGGTCAGACAATCATAGACTTAAAATAAACCAGCGACCAGCATGTCGATTCTGTAAAATCTCACCGTGAAGTTTTGCATGAAGTGAGCTGTCAGTGTCATCCCGTGGTACTGACAGCTCAGTCCACGCTCACTTCATCTAAGTTTTCACGGTGAGATGGTTACAGAATAGCAGTACTGCCTCTGCTTCGAAAAACGACTTTTACAACTAAACAAAATATTTATATATATTTATCTAAAATATAATTCAATCTGCCTAGCGTTTTCCGAACTATGTTCGGGTCGGCTTCTAGTCTGACCTGATGCAGCTGAATACCAGTATTTAACCTGACCTCCACAACCCAGTTACTGGGTAACACGATACCCCTTGGTAAGACTGGTTGGCAGACTTTCGGGCTTCTGACTACCCGTAACGACTGTCAAGATCTACGAATGGCAACTGGGATGGGCTTAACGTAAGTTTCCGAGGCAAGGAGGGGTCTCAGTATGACCACAACCACGGAAAAAAAAAAAAGTAGAAGTTCCCGTTAGTTGACCCAGTGTCACAATTATGCGGAAAAATATGTAAATTAATAACAATTTTCATCAGTTGTAATAAGTCTTAATTTTGTATGAACAACAAGTAAGCTTTTCGTCAAAGTTGAATTTGTTGTTCATACAAAATTAAGTCTTGTTACGACCGACGAAGGTTGTTATTATTTTACATATTTTCCGCATAATTGTGACACGCGCGTGATAGCTGTGTGGGCACTTCCAACCACAACGCACTTTAATTTTTTATTTTTATAATTCTTCTTTTTTTTAACTTGTAGCATCATAATATGCTGCTGTATGAAAAAAAACTGATATCTTGGGATAATAAACTTAAAAACTGACCCACATAATTTTCTAAATAATTAAAAAAGATCGCAATAATTAATCGTCGAAGTCAAACTTTTTAAGGGTTGAACTTTGTAGAGGAAAACACAAAATCGCGGGCGAAGTGCTACTACTCTATATGTAACTTTAATGTTGTATTGTTGTACACAAAAACCTTAATAAATTCTCTCAATTATGGTGAAAAGCGCATCAAAATACGTTGCGCAAACACGAAAAGCGACTTTAATTTATATTGTGTATAAGACATGTTACACAATACCATAATTAACGAATACATTATCTCCTATTCAATTTTTCAATCTTAATTGACAGTCTCTTTTTCAACACACAAATCAATTTTATACACCTGCTTTTTGATGTTTATGTAACCTCACGGTTAGTCGATACTTTGATTTAAGTCCAGCCATGATGATGACGTCAGACCCACCATGACATCTCAACGCCATGGTTATGTCACGAACACCATAACCACACGCTTGAAGTGCCTACAGCATGTTTCTAAATTCATGTTCAAATCAAATCAAATCAAATCATTTATTCCTTTGCAAACATGGGTATAGTACATAGGTGTTTTTTTATATTATAGTTCTCCACATTTTACCGTCACATGGGCATGCAAAGGTTTAATTCCAAATAAAAAAATAAATGTTAGATCATTGGAATTACAAAAAAAAATAGTAAAAATGTCAGCGTGATCACAGAATAAAAAATAATGAAAAATAAATAATGTCAAACGGAAGTTAAAAATAAGTGAAACAGGATCGCAGTAATTTTGTCAATCAGAGAAACAGTATTTCAATCAGCCAGTGAATCATCATTAAGAAAATCGTCAATCGTGTAATAAACTTTCATAATTAAAAGTTTCTTTTAGCGCCCTTTTAAATTTGAATGTAGTCATATTTTTTTAATATTAGTTACTCTATTATTTATGAGTGGTGCAATACCAAAAAAACTTTTTTGCATTAGTGCGGTTTTACATTTTGCTTGACATTGTAGATTCATTACCGGACAGGTATGTTTGTATCTTCATATGTTCCCCTATAACTCCTAAACTGCTTATCATAACATAATATTACACCTGCAATTCCAGAAGGGATAGGCAGCGGTGTACACCCACATTTCGCCAGTTATGCTTAGGTAAGTAAGTAAAGCTCCCAGTCGCCATGTTTTTTTTTCGACTTTTTCAACAGTCATCGTCATATTTCAGTAAATTTTGACAAAACCTTAATAAATAATACACCCAAACCTTACTCAAGAACCACCCCGTGCATTATTTAAAACTGTATGAAAATCCGTTTGGTAGTTTTTGAGTTCATCGCGCCTTTATACAGACAGTCAGACGCGGTGGGGGGACTTAGTTTAATAATAATGATGTAGTGAAAAGACACAAAGTCAATTACATGGGAACAATGCTTCTAATTGTGCAAAATTTTAGGTACGTCAGAAACTTCACTCCATTCAATAAGAATATGATACACCCCATCCATCCCATGATTTACCTAGTTTTTAGGAAGAAAAAAGAAAAATATATCCGACTTTACCGTAACGACCTACGACCGACTTACTTAAGAGATAATTATATCTACCCATAATTACAAGTACAAATGTGATGCAGTTATGTAATGTTATGTTTTAATCTATCTTGGACACTTTAGAGGCGGGAAGTCATCAGTACAGAATCTTGGCTGCAGTTATAGTCTCATGTTCCATGCAAGTTAAATTTTTGTAATGACATTTACGCTGAAAATTAGCCCTTTTTGAACGTCAAAGTTACTTGACAGCTTTCAAATCGTTCGCCATTCACCATTTCCCAGTTCTTTAGCTGGGACGAAAAAGTGTCGTAACAAACTCCCCAGAAACACAGCTGTCTGTTCAGTTAGAAGAACAAAAAATAAAAATTTCAATTACTTAAATGAATTGCCATATTGGAATACAATTCGTTAATAAAACTTTTCAATGAGAAGATAATGCGTGTGTACGGTCTCATCGCCCTACATTTTTCTGCTTACTCTACAACCTACTTTAAGCCAACGATGCGCGTCATAATTTATCATATCAAAATAACATGACTAACGAATTTAAAAATAATGAACTTATAACTGTATAGCTGCAACAACTGAAAGAAATAATCGCCTTCCACTCTAGTAATGTCACTTACTCGTAACTTAAATAAAACTTAACTATTTAGTGCATCTTAGTGGAACATGTTTCTCTATACTAACTGAACTTACAAACCTACACGACGAATCGGTATACGGTGTTAACTACTACAACCCGTGCAACGTTTTAATGTAGATCACGTTACTAATGGAAACATCCTGTATAATAGCGCTATAATCAAATTTGTTATCGCACCATAGAATCCAATTGATTTCCCATCAATTCACTTTCTAGGTACACTTTCGATTTCTAATGGGATTGTCTACAGTTCGTCGTCACGGTAGGTTGAGAATAAGATCGTCTTACTAAGGTTGGGATGAGTAGAGCAGTCCAGTATTGAAAGTTGAGTTTAAAATATTTTATGTCAATAATATGACGTACTACAGTGGACTGAGTTTTTATCAGAGCAATAAATTGTTTAAATTGCTCTGGATTGATGAATCCGACTTTTGGTCTAACTTAAGAAAATAACCAAAAATTCGAAGACATGTGACATCTACCAACCCGCACTGAGCCCGCGTGGTGGATTACGGCTCACTACCTCTCATAGAGAGGAGGCCTGTGTCCCAGCAGTGGGAACGTTATAGGCTGATTATGTTATGTTATGTTGCATGCTGAATGGTAAAATATGGCTGTGCTTTAGTGTATCATGACACCTCTTATGTATTTCCCAATATTAGCAAAATAAATGTCTATTCTACTAAATTCTTTTAAGTTTTAGCGTATTGGCGTTATTGCTAATCAACAAAAACATCAACGGAAAGTGCGACGAAGGGTTAGGTTTAAACTACCTGTTGCTGGTAGTTAAAAAAGGAAATTATTTGGGACGGCATAAGCGGAATAAGGCGGTACTTCGGCCTTCTTTGCATTTTGTAGATACTTAATTTACAGAACCTCACACTGTGTTTACCTAACCTTTATTGACTAATTACTTAATATTCTAATTTTAAATCTTTATAAGTGGCATTAGTAAATAGGATATTAATTCAGATTTGTAACAGTTGAAATGAGAATCATGTCATTTAGTTTAAATAGGTTTTTAACTTTATAATTTTCATTTTTCTAATATTAGATTATTTTATATTTTGTGAATGTGAGAACGTTGTAGACTGTATATTTGTAGACGATTGTCTATTTGTTAAGCATATGGTACTTGTTGACAGGCCTAAACTGTCCTCCCATACCTATTAACAATGTAATTTGAAAATATTGTAAAAGTCAATTATTTTCAAAAGAGTTACCGTGGTTTTTCTTGCCGGCTCTTCTCCATAGGAAACGGCTAATTGGAACCGTGCACCTAGCTCCTGATGTTTCATAAGTGCCCATGTAGGTTTATGTGAAATAAATATTTTGATTTTACATGTTCTGTGGTAACCACAGAATGATTTTAAAAGGAACGATGAACCTCCTTTTAGAAAATAACGTAAACAACTGCAACGAAAAGCCAGTACCCATTCAATGAAACTACTGACAACCTATCAACCACTGAAGCGTTTCCACAATCGTTAACAGTACGCTGAACGATAACCAATACATTAATATAGTGGAACCGTCTGTGTTATTCGCCACTAATGCCCGGAAAATGGGATTCTCCTTCGAGATTTGTGTTGAAACATGATTTTCCTTATGATTTCTGTTATGTCGGAAATGTCTTGTGGAACGTGGTTCGAGTTCTATGACCAGGGAAATTTTCTAAAAAAATATTGCAATGACCCTTTAAAAGGATGCCTTAAATTCAATTTCACCCTGTATAAGGTTTAAAACAAAGTCGGTTTTCGCATCTCTCTGTGTCACCAATTTGGTCTTCTAAGCTACAATGGATTTTGATGCGATTTTGAACATCATTAAGAGAATTTCTATCGGAAGGTTTATAAATACAAAATATTAACATAGCACAGTCCGAGATATCGTCAAAATCGGGCTAGTAAATTCGAGCGAATCGTCAAGTCCAATACGTACTAGGCAATATGCATATTTTGAATTGTATGCAATAAAGTAAAGAAAAAAGTACACCAGAAACTACATTTACCCATTTTTTTTCGTAATGTTTTCTTAACTTCGTGCGAGTCCCCCGTTTCCGGCGAGTAAATTCTTGCTAATTGACTAATAAGCCAGTACGGGATAAGTAAGTTTTTTAAAAATAAATCTCATTTCATCATCATCTTCATTGATTGCGTTTAAGAAAACGTACTAAATACGTACAGTAGTATAAAGTACGTGACAGGATACTACTAAGATAATAGATTTTCAAATAATATTGTGTGGGTGTCGTTGTAATCTCGAAATTGGTATTTCACGATTAGGACATTATAAATTATATTTATCTACCCCTATCCTTGACCTCGGGTTAGAACCGAAAATAAAGAAAACATTTAATCTAATCGGATAGGAAAATACCAATAAAAAATTATGGAGGATTATCCTTATTTATGGATGAGAATATTCTTAATTAACAGTTTATGGTGGCACGATCTATGGTTAATAAACATAAATCAACACATTCAACACCATTGTTGAAGTGCACATGTTTTGGTATATAGTGATAACGGAAATGAACCGTATGAGTAGGTACCGAATTCGTATTTTTTTTGTCATTGTTCTATTTACACACACACACACACTCACACACACACACACACACCGGCACACCTGTGCCTAACCTTCTAGGGATTACAGCCGTGATGTTATGTTATGTTCTATTTTTAACCATATTTATGTATATTTATTTGTGCTTATATTATTATACTGCCTCTTTGGTCTAGTGGTCGCAATCGCTACTGCTGAACATGAGGTCCTGGGTTCGATCCCCAGGTCGGGCAACGTGTTATTGGGTTTTTCTATCTGGAATTTCTCAGTAGCAGCCCGAAGTCTGGATTTGTGCCCGGTTGATGGTAATAGGCTGGCCCCCTATTACATGGGACTTAAACGTATCTGGCGAATGTGGGTGTACTATAGGTACACCTCTGCCCAACCCTTCGGGGAAACAAGGCGTGATGTTATGTTATATTATGTTATTATTATATTATACACACAGTAATTTAAGCAAATTTAAAAAAATTGCGTCAAAAAATTCATCCGCATCGCTGTCGACTGGTAATGTACCCAAGAGACTGGCAGCGTTGCCACGTTGTATGGCAATGCTTAGCCTCTGGCCAAGGTAAAAGCAAGCCACCCTCCTTCAACCATATTGTGTACATAACACTGGACCTTCAAATACTGGATCGACTGTCTAAAACCTAAACCATTACAACCCTCTAAGTTCATATGGTCCTATTAAATGACAAAGTGATAATCAATAAGAATATAGTCGTAAGAATGAACATAGAGGGTTATACCGATGCTTTAAATTATTTTAATTCTGTATATACATGTTTGATACGTATGGAGAACATTGGTGGCGTAGGTTCGAACCCAGACAGGCGCTTTACTTTGTGTAAATTATTTCATCACCACTGCTCTCAAAACGGTGAAGAAAACATCTTGAGGAAACCGGCATGTCTTAGAACCAAAAAATCGAAGACATGTGACATATACCAACTCGCGATGGGCCATCGTGGTGGATAACGGCCCACTCCCTCTCACAAAGAGTAGGACTTTGTCCTAGCAGTGGGAACATAATTAATAGGCTGATTATGTTATGTTTGATACGGTCTCAAATCATATTTTGTTCAACATACAACCTGACCTCAAATTCCAAAAAAACTTAAGAAAAGTCCTAATTTCGCGGCAACCCTGGCAACACCCTCTGGTGGCTCAGTGACGGGCTTTCCAAATGTAATTCCACAAAAGTCAATTAAACCTTTATCGTCAAAATAATTTATATTTAGTAACTTCTGGAATTATTTCTATTGATAAACCAACATTAATTTTACAAAATCATGTTTAATTTTCTGTAGACTGTATTCAATTAAATCATTTATATAGTGGTAAATGGAATTGCGAGGAGAATCCTCGCCACTCATTTGGCTGGCGGTACGTTTCAATATGGCAATGTTACCAGTCTTCAAAAAAAATTTAATGCTCAACAAAACGAGAGACACATATTTTATAAGGATTCAATGAGTTAGAAAGATATCATTTCCACGAAAGAATCCATGTTCCAAGTACATACCTACACTTCTTCTGTTGCACTTCAAGAGTTATGTTTAAGTTTTAATGTAATACATACTTAGATACATAATCAGCCTATAATGTTCCCACTGCTGGGACGCAGGCCTCCTCTCAGTGAGAAAGAGTAGGCCGTAATTCACCAAGCGGGCCCGGGTGCGGGTTGGTAGACGTCACATGTCTTCGAATTTTTGGTTTTAGGACATGCTGGTTTCCTCACAGTGTTTTCCTGAACCGTTTTAAGAGCAGTGGTGATGAAATTGATTACACAAAGTAAAGCGTCTGACTGGGTTAGAACCTACGACTCGTAAGTCGCAGTCGTTACCACTGGGCCACCTCTGCTCTCACCTCTGCAGGGTTCATGTAATAGGATCGAGTATATTGCAAAAACCGGCACAAATTCTGACTCTCGTCGGTTTGTAAGAAATTCCTAATAGCTAAACTCAATTAAACCAAACCTACAAAATAAAAGATCAAAAGTCATGTTTCAGTATTTAACAAACATAATACCAACTAAATTTGTCCGTATATTCAAATCGTCTACAGTCGTTCTTTGACAACTGCTCAATTTGCTTAGCAATTTTTCTTGACTATACACCATTTTTTTACTAAGTAATTGCGATAAAAAAAGCGTTTACTTAGAAACTAGGTAAACTTTTCTTAAACAGTGAATTACTCTGACTGCATAAAAAAGTAAGAACCGCTGGTTCGCGTCGATCGGCAATTATTCGGAAACTCTTCCATTACGCTTTACATCAAACTACAGTAAAAATAGTTTTAATTCAGTAGGTGTCTTGAAGAATTTTAAACAACTATCGCACGTTGTCATATTACCGGGGCTTTTTGAAAATCGACACTCTATTATGTTTCCATGACAACGGATCAATAAAGATCTACCTATATTGAGCCAATTGTAGCGTCCGAGTATGCCAAGGGTCTCAGATGAGTTATAGCATTATTATCAGTCTGAATAATGGTCTAGAGAAGTAATTGGTTTCTTAAATTTTCCTCTTCAGGTTTTGAGACCATTAAATCCAGGTTTGCTTACAAAGCTTTCCTTCAAACGTCGTATAAATAAAATAATAAATAAAATAAGTTTATTGACACAAAATACCTTTGCATACAATAACAATACAAATACATTTCACAAATACCTACAGTATTTTGGGAAAAGGCTGCACAAATACTTTAAAAACCCTGTCTCCTAAACTAGGAAAACCCTGTGACCTAGGAGTCAGTGTTCTACTGTAACTTCGTGTACAAAAGAGACCTTTATTTATTTATCGTGTCATGTATATGTGTAAAGGGGGCGATAGCTGTGAGGTTGTAAGGGATGTAGTGTGGTGTATGAAAGGGCCCCCCCCCTTTGGTGTTTAGTGGGAGGATGTGTGTGGGTGTGTGTGTGTGGGGGTGTGTGTGCGAGGGTGTGTGTAGTCGAGTAAGGAGTGTTCGGTGAACTAATTACATAAAGCTGTCGGCTAGCGAAAGCTGTTTTGTGAGAAACTGATGGGCACGCAGATTTGGCTTTACGAGTGGTTGGATCTAAAGGAGGAACTGAAATCGGGACCTATTAGTTCAACCAGGTTTCAGACTGGCTAAAGTAGACTCATCTTTCATGGGGTACTGTCTAAAATGTTATAATAAAATACCTCCCCACATACTTCAACTGAATGAAACAAAATTCAAATCCTTTGTCAAACGCACACTATGTAGGCAGGCATATTAAAGGTTAGGGGATTACATAACAGATAAAAATGCTTGGCTTAATGCTGGTCCGGCTCCACACCACAACTAATTAATTGACATTTGAAACACTGTTGAAGCTGCTGAAGATTGTAAGAATAAATTTGCATTATATAAACTCAATCTCCTTTTATTATATAGATGCATTGCACAGATGTGAGTACTTTGTACTATAGAGCTACCATTTACCGGGTAATGTCATAGATTGACTTGAATGTGCCCTGGGGGCTGATAGTATGTCATGCTCAAACGTCTCGCTGACGGTGGCGCGTGTGTCGGATCATTTAGCTCCCTTCAAAATGGTTGAGCTGAATGGTGCTGATCCATGCGTCATGTTGGTGAACTGGCGCCGTCAGTTGGGACTGGTCATCTCTTAGCTGCCACGGCTTTTTTTAATAATTATTTTTTGGATTGTTTTTAATTATGTTTTGCTGCACTCTGGACGCTTTTAACGTGTACGGTTTTTGTACAACGTTCTCACTTATAGTGTCAACATTAATCGATGTAACTAATATATTTGTAACAACAATATTATTTAAAAGAGTGTCCATGGAGTTTCTTGCCCATTCTTCTCCATAGGTACCCACTGCGCTTTGGAATGGGCATCTAGCTTCATATTTCTGACTGACCGACTCCTTGACAATTCAAAAGTGCCTGTAAATGGTTTAATTGAAATAAATGATTTGAGTTTTTGAGTTTGAGTTTGACTATGCTTCCTGAGGGTGGCATTGAGCACAAAGAGCTGCCGCACAGTAAGTACCCTGCATTCCCCGTACAATTCACTTGTGGGAAATCTATACGGCTTGCTGAGCATCACCTTGAGCACAGCCCTCTGGGCACGTTCCAATCCAAGCAGTTTAGTCTTAGCGGTGCCACCCCAAACCGGAATGCAATAACTGATGACAGACTGGCAAAGTGCAAAATATACCATTTTTAATGTTTTGGAGTCAGCGCATTGCCTAAGAGACTTGAAGATATAAATAAGTTTCCTAACTCTTGACGTTAGGCTTTCAACTTGAGAGTACCACTTTAGTCCGTCATCAATCAGTACACCCAGGTATTTGGTTTGACTAACACGACTTAGTGCTGAACATGAACATGAAGAGGAGTCCAAGCAGGTATGAGCAATAATATTTAAATCAGATGGAGCTATTTAAATTAAAGTTATTAGTCCAGCGACTAATGGAAAAAAGAATGTAGTTGGTTTTAGCCAAGTTAAGTGACAGAAGGTTATTCTGCAGCCACCTCACAACCGTATATAGCGAATGTTCTGCATGATATTTCAAATCAGTCCAGGTATCCCCATACACTACGATCGCAGTATCGTCAGCATATGTGAATATCTTGGAATTGGGGAGTGCTAGAGTGCAAAGGTCATGTATAAATATTAGGAAGAGCGTAGGCCCCAACACACTGCCCTGCGGAACTCCATTTGTAATGATTTCTTCATGACTAGTGTATGAATCTGTTTTGTAGGTAGCTCTTGAAAAGCTCATGCGCTGTTCCCCGAATGCCTACAGCTTCCAGTTTCAACAGGAGAGTAGGAACAGAGACCGTGTCAAAGGCTTTCTGTAGGTCCAGGAATATTGAAAGGCATTTACGATGATCATCTAAATTCTTAGCAACAGTTTCCGTTAGGTCGGCAATTGCATCTTCCGTAGATACACCTTTTTTAAAACCATATAAATGTCAATATTATCTTAAGCAACAGTCAACTGATCTTCACAACCCAATCAATTACTGAGATTTCTGACTACCCATAAAGTTGACCGTCCAACGCTACGTAGGTTGTGAACGGAAAGGTTTGCCATGTTAAACTGCGCGGTGCATTTGTTTGTAGTAGCCACACATGGGGGTGTGGCTACTCCACACCTCCATGTGTGGCTACTAAACAAATGAACCTCAGCGTGGATCGCTGAAGACGATGACGCTTACATTTTCATACAAAGCTAAGCAAAGGACACGTGCGTACTAACGTACTAAGCCGTGGGCCGCTGTGGAGGTACATTTACGGCTTTTGAATTGATTCTAATTTCTGTTTAATTTTAGAATCAATTTTTTTGAGTCCATATGAAGTTATGAATTTTAAAATGATCCATATTTTATCATTCTCATCTACGAATCTTCTGATTGCGATTCATGAAAAGTTTGTCCCAAAGTCCCGCATACCACTACCTACTATTGGTTGTTTTTTGTCCTAATACCAAAAAGCTATTGTAATCTAAAAGAAGAACAATTCCATCGAAATTTCAAAACTTTCGATCGAACTTCGCATCTAAATCAACTTGATTGCGGTTTAACACCATTTTCAATTGTATTATAATTTCTTCCTACATTTCTTTTCATTTGCGGTCGGTACTGAAATCAATTGGTTTTGTCATCAACCAAACGGAACCATTGTGGTTGCGCGTGAGCATGAACCGTGACGGATTATGCAATTTAAACAGGTGTGGGTGCTTATTTATTATACTTAAACAGTAAACAATGATTGTTTATTGCGAAACTTTAAAAAACCATTAATAAACCAAATACAAATCCTAACATAACATTTATATCTTATTTCACGCATTTTCTCCAAGGGCAGAAACAACAGAACGCCACCGGTTAAATAATTAAAGTTACAAGATCATTTTCATGCACAAAACGCCCAAACTTAAACTCAAATCATTTATTGCACTTTTGAATTGTCAAGGAGTTGGTCAGTCAGAAAATTGAAGCTAGTTGCCCATTCCAAAGCGTAGTACTAACCTATGGAGAAGAACGGGCAAGAAACTCCATGGACAATCTTTAAAATAATAAATTATTATTATAAAATATTAATAACATCATTAATGTTGAACTTATAATATTATATGTGACAACGATTACAAAAAGACGTAACTTTAAAGGCGTCCAGAATACAGCAAATAAAAAAAATAAAAAAACACAATCCAACAATTTAATTATTAAAACAAGCTGTGGCAGCGAATATATGACCAGTCCCAACTGACGGCGCCCGTTCACGAACATCTCAACCATTTTGAAAGTAGCTAAATCATCTAATACACGCGCCACCGTCAGCGAGACAATGGTGCCGATTCTCTTGTCACAAATGCCTCTAAACTAGACTAAAAATCACTAAAATTTGGTTTAATTCTGTCAAATGACGATTTTCCATTCTGAAATTGACTATAGTGACACAACTTAATATTTATATTTTAGTTTGATATATATAAATATTTTAGTTTGACAGCACTAAGATTGCACTGAGTTATTAATTTAGTGAAAATGGTAATTTTGCTATTCTGAATTTTACGTTTTTCAACAAAAAATTTGATTGTCTAACTAAATCTGAACATGAATCTGACTATTTTTAAACGCGATTAAAAAGGTGTGGAATAAAATTAGGTGGCGTGGACTAAAATTCACACCAACACCTCGACTTCAGACGTGCAAAAACGGTACTTTATCTTTCTTTTTCTTTTTTCGCTCATATCTCGAAAACGGTGTGTCCTATCACAAAAATAATGAAAATTTCGACCCCCTTTGTCACACTGAAACCACCAAATCTCTACATTTAGAAATTTTTATTTATATATTTTCCACACAAAAAGTCAAAACTTCCATATAAAACACGTCGAGGCTGCCCCAGGCTGCCTCCGGCTCTAACAAAGACGTTGCGAAACCAAAAGAAAAAAAAAACACGTGGACTCGCGATTGTCAAATTCGATTATAGTTGTGTCAAAATTATTTTTAAATTTAGAGATTATTTTTCGCAGAATAGCTTCAAGATTTTCATAGTAAAAAGTAAGGAATTTTAGTGATAGTTTAATTAGTTTAGTTCGGTGTACAAGAGAATCGGCACCATTGTCATTTTTGCTATCTAATACTAGGGGTAGACGCCCTCAGTCTAAGTGGACCGAATATCTTTTCAGGTTGATTGGTAGCAGCTGAATGAGAGTAGCCGAGGATCGAGTCAAATGGCGTGCGATTGGAGAGACCTATGGCCAGCAGTGGACTGCTATAAGGTGATGATTATTATTATTAATCTTATCAACCCAGGGGCTTTCAAAGCCATGAGAGATTAAGAATAACATAGAACATTTACAAGTATAACATCCTTATTCGTTTTTACACCATTTGTTTGTCCCCACTCAAGAATACATAAAAGGGAATGCTTTCAAAACAGTTTAGACCTACTTCCTAACCCAAATATATCGGATGGAAAGTAAACACACTTACATCAGTTATAATATACGGTGTAATATAATAAGGTGAATATATTTCAGGACTTGCTTTTATGATGAAAGATTTGAAGTAAATCGACAAGCCTTTAAAAAAAATACACCTACAGACAAAAGTGTTTTTTGTCTTTGAAAAATATCCTACAGAGGTTTTTAATTCGTGATATTTTTTGTGATAATTGTAGATTTGGACCACGATTAGGTAATTAAATTCAGGCAAATTATCTGAAATCACCAACTCTTTGTAATTAAACGTGATCAAAGCTTTCTCGTTTCTTTATTTATATTATTTAATTTGTTTCTTTGCCGACGTGGAAACGAACAGGATTGTAATTTCTCTTTTTGACATTACTGTTTAAACTAAGAAAGAAAAAGCAATTTAAATCACTAAAATATATCTGAAATACTTCATATAAAGCAAAAGAAAATGTCTTTCTACTTATGTATGCCCAAAATTACCAAAATATGTTAAATCTCAAAAAATAGGTAAGTTTCCTTTGACCTTTTCAAGAGTTTTATCAATGTCTTCTTTGAACTAACTTTTGTCTGACACTAAATAAAATCCCTTCATACCTAAACAAAGAGAAAAACTGCCCTTGATGAATTAAAAATAAACAAACCTTGTTTAATCAAAAGAATGTTTGTAGAGGATTAGGGCGAGAAACATGATTTTAACATGAAAGGAGATCGTTGAAAAATAAACTGAATAATAAAAAGTGTTTTTCTTAAACTGGACACGTATTTTTCTCTAATTGGGATTAGGAAATTGTCGTGAGGAAAGTTCTGAGTGAGTTTTGACAAGAGTAGGGGAAGAACAAAAAAACTATGGATTGACTGTGTCAAAGATGATGTAGCCAGAAAGGGATAACTACCGAGATGACGAATATACTAGTATGTATGAAAAACGCATGTTGCGCCAACCATGGACTTCTATCCATTATCAGAAATAATGAAAAAGCGTTGCCAATTTTTTTCATATCCCGTAACTCTAGGGTACTATTGAGACCATATCAAATCATCAACTGGCATATGAATTATGTTTCAATCATCCTTTTTATTTTTTATTTTAATACAAAATAATTCGACATAGTCACGATTTTTCATGAAAAACACCCTTACGTGAAATATGACAACGTCGCATTTTCTAAGCTTTAGATATGAATGATTGGTTTGAATAAAAATTAATTATTCGTATATAACAATGAAACTTGGTAGATGTCACATGTCTTCGAATTTTTGGTTCCAGAAAGAAGAAAGAAAAAACGTTTATTTTGCGGTAAACATGACGCAGTTATCGAATACAAACACCAAAAATAAAGAGTTGGGGGAAAATATGCGTCACATCCACGCAAAACGACAAGCCAAGCCGGTTTCCTCACGATGTTTTCCCTAACAGTTTTGACAGATTGGTAATGAATTAAAATACACAAAGTAAAGCGCCTTATTGGGTTTCGAACCCTACGACCTCCAACTCGTAAGTAGCTACCGTTACCGCCATCACCACACCAAACCATGGTGGTTGGCAAACATTGTGGAGAGGTCAATGCCCTTTGTGTTGATACAAAGGGCATTGACCTGTCCACATTCCGAGAACGAAGGAGCATTGCACATCACTATACGCTTTCTTGGAATGGACACTTGAGACAATTTTAGTTTTTCTTAAAAGATATCTAGCAACGTAGGATTTACACAACATGCATAACAGTTCACCCCTCCAACTAAACCTAAATAACGTAAGGTCTTTTTTTTAAGAGTTTATTTTACTGTAAGAGTCGGTTTTGTCAATGAGTTCCTACGATACCTCTCGATCGTCAGTCGACACTTTTTGTTAAGGTTTTAATCAATATCATCGTGTTTTTTTAACAATCGTGACACTTGCAATCTGCCTGCAACGAAAATGTAATTTATTTTATTTTAAAATGCAACTGCGCCTGCATTCACTATAAAGTTAACAAAACGATGTAGACATCGCACTCTTTCTTAACACCAAACATTGACAAGATAAATTATACATTAAAAAGTTAATTCGTTCTACGCCATTAATTATCCATAGCATACAAATCAATCATTCAATATCGCAACGAGAACGTTTCGAAACGCAAACGTTTTCGTTTAAAAGCGTCGTTTGCAATGTACTGGCGACACCCCTAACTAATTCGAAGGTAATTGAAGTTGCGGTGCCCCTACAATGAACAAAAGGTTCTAAATCACGTTATAGAACGTGTTTCGATAACGAGTCTTTGCTAACCTCAATAAAAAGTGAAAAATTCGTTATTAGTATTGATTTTTCAAGCATAACTGGCGAAATGTGGGGGTACTATAGGTAAACCTCTGCCTAAACCTTCTGGGATTACAGGCGTGATGTTATGTTATGTTATTTTTCAAGAGACAGTGAGGCGGGGTCGCGGCAGACCACGTAGGAGATGGTAAGACGAGCTGGACAGGTTCCGTGAAAACTGGAAGGAGGACGCGCGAGCTCACGAAAGACGGAAGTAGTGGAGGAAGGCCTTTGCCCAGGAGTGGGACAGTTAAAACAAAACCAAGGAGGTCATACTTATTTACAGCGG
Source organism: Dasypolia templi (assembly GCA_963555695.1). Lineage (NCBI taxonomy): Eukaryota > Metazoa > Arthropoda > Insecta > Lepidoptera > Noctuidae > Dasypolia > Dasypolia templi. The sequence goes on from OY743142.1 coordinate 7,432,967, forward strand.
CTAAATGAGGTTTTCTCCCGCTGAATAACCATTCTGCAGTGGTTTATGGTCCGAGCCCTTTGGTCACATGGTCTAAACGGATGCAGCTGAAGAATTCTGTATGGTAATACTTATTCCCCGCGTAATCTTACCACGTGCAAACTACGTCAATATCGTGTATTGTAGACATGTAATGGCAAGGAATCGAAATGTCATATTCTGTAAGATCCAAGATAAATTGTCTATGGCACATTATTAAATCAAGCGTGCGTTTAGAAGTTTTGTTCAACAGTATTTGATCCTAAAACTATTAATTGCAAATACTTAATTCCTAGAGTATCGTTTTTTATTTAAATCTATCTTCATTTATGACATTAAATTAAAAACCTTAAGGCTAATATTTATTAGACATAAAATACAATGACAATATTTTGACAGCAATGTTATTTATTGAGTTAATGTTTTTGAACGTACTTACGTTTGAGGATTCTTGTAGACTTATATGAAATAAAAAAAAACATAAAATTAACTGATTAGAACATTTCGTGATTGAATAATCGTAGTAGTAAGTATCATCATTTTCAACAATAGTTTATAAGTGAATATAGCTGCAATGTCCCTTGTATATAAACGAAAAACCTTTTTTTTCTTACCTTCATTATACGTTTAGCTGAATTATACCCTTATTAAAATCGTCCTATCGAAACACGCCAACTTTCGTTGGAGGTTTCGAAGTAAGGAATCTTTAAGTGGTCATAGTGAATTAGGGCCGGACCAGTTACTGAGTCACCGATACCACTTGATAAGACAGGTTGTCAGACATTCGGACTTCTGACGACCCGTAACGACTGTCAAAGATAATTTTTTGATTGTCAGAAGTAAGTTTTACCAATAAACAAGATACCAATAACAGATTTTTGAGTTACGAAGGGTCTCAGTTCGTAAAGATGGTCACCCATCCACGGTTCGACCTCGGCAAGCTAGCTTAACATTATTGATCAATTTGGCCGCTGTTATTACTTAGCCACGACTCTCCATATTGTCAAAAGCAATCGGACAAAACCATAGACATTTTTTCGGTAAACAAAAGTATTTTTTCGGTTCAGTTGTGATCTATGAGCGTTGCAGCTGTTGTACTTTCTACATTTCGAAAAAAAAATGTCTTTTGTATTTCAAGATCCGTGTAAAATGTTAGGTTTCAAAATACTTAATTCATAGTTTGGTCAACAAACAGGTGGGTTTTAGAATTAGTATAAAAGCAATCGTCACGACTCAAATTACAGTTGAAAATGGTGTGAAATTAGTATTGCGTGTGGTGTCACAGTTCAAAACAAAGTAATTGAAAAGGAAACCGAAATGTTATTTGTACTGAATAGATTGTGAAACACACACACATAACATCACTCCTGTATTCAAGGAAGGGTTAGCCAGAGGTGTACACCCACATTTCGCCAGTTATACTTAAGTCCCATGGAATAGGGGGGGAGCCTATTGCCATCAACAGGGCACAAATCCAGACTCTAGGCTGCTACTGAGAAATTCTAGATAGAAAACCACTTTAACACACAATAACACTTTGCCCGACCTGGGAATCGAACTCAGGACCTCATGCTCAACAGTACCTAGCTCTTGCGACCACTAGTCCAACGAGGCAGTCAAAAAATAAAATAAAAAATGGTGGTGGTGAAATATTGCAGTAAGTTAAACAAAATCAAAAGTAGTTTGCTGCAATATAGTTCAAATTCTTTAAATTTTACTTGTACCTAATCTAATCAATCTGCCTAACTTTCCCAACTATTTTGGTTTTGGATTCTAGTTTAACCGGATGTAGCTGAATACCAGTATTTAACATGGAGTGACTGCCTAACTGACCTCCACAACTAAGTTACTGGGTACAGTCTGCTATGCCTAAGTTGAGCTTTGCATTTGTGTGAGTAAGATGACCAATCGCACCAATGAGATCGCGTGAGGGACAGCGCCTCGGGGCGATTGTCCGATTGGCCGATTGCAAAGCAAAGAACTCGTGACTATGTGCACTCACAAAAATGCAAAGCTCAGCTAAGGCCTAGCGGACTGTAACACGATACCCCTTGGTAAGTATGATTGTCAGACTTTTTGCTTCTGACGACCAGTAACAACAAAATGGAAAAATCATTAAATGTCGTCTCCCGCTCTCTTGTCAGACTTTAACTGACTAAAACCCACCCGTGTTCCTTCAGTTGCTTTTGCCATGGCCACGGTATCTCTTTCGAACAACCCGCGACCCTGGCAGAGTCCGCGATGCATTAACAATATAATAGTTTTGGCCCGTAGCTTCGCCATTTTGGAGGTCAGATATTATCCCACGAAATCAATAGTCATTTAATCAAATTAGGCTGAGAAGCTGCACTTTTCGAACGTCAAAATTACATAAGTTAGTCCCCCAAAACGCCCGCCCTTCACCACTTCCTAGTGCGGAAGAAGAAGTGGCGCAACAAACTCCCCAGCAGCACAGCTGTCTGTTCGGTTAGAAGAACTGGATTTTATACAATTGTAAGTAATTACCAAACCAGTAGACCAGAGATAGTATTGAATCAAGAGAAACTAGAATTCGTGGATAAAACGGTTTTCTTGGGGATCACGCTCGACTCAAGGCTACAATGGGGTCCTCATTTAACATCTCTAGCAGGACGGCTAAGTTCAGTAGCTTACGCTGTCAGAAAAATCCGTCAATTTACTGATGTAGATACCGCGAAGCTGGTCTATTTTAGTTACTTTCATAGTATCATGTCTTACGGTATTTTACTTTGGGGACGGGCTGCAGACATCGAGTCTATTTTTATTCTGCAGAAAAGAGCCATCAGAGCCATATAAAATCTCCGCAGGCGCGATTCTCTAAGGGAATTGTTTAAGGATATTAACATCATGACTGTACCTTGTCAATACATCTATGAAAACATCATGTACGTAAGAAAAAAATTACATCTTTACAGTAAAAGAGGTGAAAGACATAATTATAGTACTAGAAATCGGGACCTATTAGTTCAACCAGGTTTCAGACTGGCTAAAGTAGACTCATCTTTCATGGGGTACTGTCTAAAATGTTATAATAAAATACCTCCCCACATACTTCAACTGAATGAGACAAAATTCAAATCCTTTGTCAAACGCACACTATGTAGGCAGGCGTATTATAGGTTAGGGGATTACATAACTGATAAAAATGCCTGGCTTAATGCTGGTCCTGCTCCAAACCACAACTAATTAATTGACATTTGAAACACTTGAAGCAGCTGAAGATTGTAAGAATATATTTGCATTATATAAACTCAATCTCCTTTTATTATATAGATGCATTGCACAGATGTGAGTACTTTGTACTATAGAGCTACCATTTACCGGGTAATGTCATAGATTGACTTGAATGTGCCTTGGCGGCTGATAGTATGGCATGCTCACTCAAATGTCTCGCTGACGGTGGCGCGTGTGTCGGATCATTTAGCTCCCTTCAAAATGGTTGAGCTGAATGGTGCTGATCCATGCGTCATGTTCGTGAACGGGCGCCGTCAGTTGGGACTGGTCATCTCTTAGCTGCCACGGCATATTTTAATAATTATTTTGCTGGATTGTTTTTAATTATGTTTTGCTGCACTCTGGAGGCTTTTAACGTGTACGGTTTTTGTACAACGTTCTCACTTATAGTGTCAACAATAATCGATGTAACTAATATATTTGTAACAACAATATTATTTAAAAGAGTGTCCATGGAGTTTCTTGCCCGTTCTTCTCCATAGTGACCTACTGCGCTTTGGAATGGGCAACTAGCTTCATATTTCTGACTGACCGATTCCTTGACAATTCAAGAGTGCCTGTAAATGGTTTAATTGAAATAAATGATTTGAGTTTTGAGTTTTTTTGAGTTTTGAGTAAATTAAATTAATTGCCATACGTCAGCTAGCCACGCCAATACAAAAAAAAGTAAATAAAACTTAATAAATAAATAAAAGCCTCTAGGCCTAAAGGGCATGACAGATGTACAAACAAATAAAATAAATAAATGATAAACTAGGACCATCAAAGCAAAATAAATTAACAGAACAATTACTTTAACAATAATAAAACCATAGACAGCAAGACGAGCAGTCACCACAACCAGCACCCATTCGCGAGCATAACGCAAGAATCAGTCATTACCCCCCTCGCCATATTTGATGGAAGGAGGAAACCCGACCCCCGACGCTACCGCAAGCAGTGACATCTAAGGGAGCCTGACGAAACCATACAACAGGGATAATAAAGTATCCAATATCCTAACCCAGGCCATAGTCTACCTGGCGGCCAGCTTTGGCCGAAATCCTTTCAGCCGAAAAGTTACATTATTTATATCCTAATAATAAAACTGAAAAGTTTGTTTGTTTGCTTGAACGCGCTCATCTTTGGAACCTCCGAAAGGTTTTTTTTTGTGCATTTGATCATCAATTATTGAGGAAGGCTATTTAAAATCACGCGTGGACCCTTAGCAGCCGAGGAAAAAATAAAAATATAGTCAGAAAACGCTAAGCGAAAACGAAGTATTAGCGCGGGCAGAAGCGCAGTCACTGGGGTAGAAGCTAGTAATTTATAGAATTAAAATATGGATAAGCCCCCTAAAGTTTAGCCTTAGCTTCTGCTTATTACAATACCTTGAAAAAAACGTCCAGCATTTTGCCAGTGGTTTATGGCACTGAAACGTGGTTTACGGGCATTACCAGCCTCATAAGAAGGCTGAAAGTCAACCAAAGGTAAAGAGGGCTATGCTTGGAGTTTTCAAATCAGAAATGAAGAGATCCGTAGGAGAACCAAGGTAATGGAACCAAGGAATTGTATGGAGTATGGCCGATGGGGACGAAATGCTTTGGAGTGGCGACCGCGTAATGGAAGACGTAGCGTTGGAAGGCCTCGCAGAATATGGACCGATGACCTGGCGAAGGTCGCAGGAATCCGCTGCTTGGGGGAGGCCTGTGTCCAGCAGTGTAAGTCTTTCGGCTGAAATGATGATTATGAACGTCCAATATTGAGATGTGTTTGTGATTTCTCCGCCTATTTCTTCAATCCAGAACAAAGAAACTGGCGAATGTAATTGCATGGAGGTAGATTAATATGCTTCCCGACAAAGGACGTGAACCGAAAGTGACAAAACGCTCGCTGATATTATGCTCTAGCAATAATCTATCTCTATTTATAAATTTTTACTTTAAATATTTTATATATTTTTTCTATGTATATGATGTTTTGCTTCTGCTCGCAACTCCGTGAAGTTCAGTGTTCCCTCTTTCACGCGGAAGTCACCCATACCATAAAACGTATGGGACCAATAGGGATGATGACAATTTGTTTACTCACAAATATATTTGTTTCCAAATAGTCCAACAAAAGTGCGAAAACTTAAAAAAAAATGCCAAGCTATCAACGTTTTAAAAAAATTGCTAGGCAAAGACAGTGCTATCGTAGAAGTGACGTCACGACTATGTAACTTCATACTAGAGCCATATATTGACCGTATGCGCGACAAGGACGGGAATAATACCCTCCAAACACTTTTAAAAGCGTGTGCTTCTTCATATTTATATAAATTATCTCATTTTACTATGCCTTCTTTGAAATTCATTTCCTTTCTACCCATATTATCAAAGTCAAAGTATTTATTGGTGTGATTTTTGGCGATGCAGTAGGTCTTATGAAAAGTAATGGCAACTCAAAAAACAGCCCATTTATACACCATTTAACAATGGTGCCGATTCTCTTGTCACAAAAGCCTCTAAACTAGACTAAAAGCTCTAAACTAGAAAAAATCAATAAAATTTGGTTTTATCCCGTCAAACGAGGATTTACCATTCTTAAATTGACTAAACTGACACATACCTATGACTACATTTTAGTTTGACAGCACTTAGATAATACTGAGTTATTAATTTAATGAAAATGGCATTTTTGCCATTCCGAATTTGACGTTTGTCACCTAAAATTTTGATTGTCTAACTAAATATGAACATGAATCTGACAATTTTTAATCGCGATTAAAAAGGTGTGGAATAAAATTAGTTGAATAAATATTCAGAACACAAAAAAACAAGTAAAGTTTTTGAATTTTCGACCATAAATACGTCAGTGATCGCTGTTATTCTTATTTTTATTCATTGTATTTTACTCTCTTAACATTAATCATGGTGATCAGTGAATTATGGTGTTGGTTGTGCAATGAGTGCTATTAATTTGAGCTTATAAATAGTTGTATAACATGTACACACGTACTACTGTTGTTTATCCCTTATAAATAAGGACATATATAAATAAAGACGTAATAATTTTTATTAGGTTTATTAAATTTTGTGACAAAGAAATTCGTCAATGATATAGTCGCATTTTTCAATTTAAAAAAGTCTCCGTATAAACTGTGTCAAGTTTAAATCTTAAATACATACATACATAACATCACGCCTGTAATCCCAGAAGGGTTATGCAAAGGTGTATTTATAGCATACCCAGATTTCGCCAGTTATGCTTAAGTACCATGTAATAGGGGGTGAGCCTGTTGCCATCAACCGGGCACAAATCCAGACTCCGGGCTGCTACTGCGCTAATCTTTAATGTAATTTGGTATTTTACTGAATATTTTCGGAGTAATACGGAGGATGCTTTTGTGACTAAGGTAGTCTTTGAGGCTCTTAGACACAATTTACACAGTTCATTCATCGTTTCTTTGGTCTTTCCCTACTCGTATAGCAATCCACATTCATTCTCAAAACTTTCCTCACAACATTTTCCTTATTCTCCGCATACCATTACCACCGATTTCCACACTTAAACTATTTATTCAACGGTGTCACTTTCAGACTTACCAACAACACTAACCCAACCAAATCTAATAGACGTAAGAAACCTAGTGATTTTATAATAAAAATATGGTGACTAAAGTTGCAATAAAACCAATTCTTACAACATAAATAAATATTGAACAACTGGTCACACTGAATTATATTATTATTGTGATACAATTTCATGTTAAAGCTATTAGATTTGTAGTCTACGCGAAATAATTTGCACTAGTTTTTTTTCAGGCTGACCTGAAAAACGTACGGTTGAGGAAAATATTAATGTTGCATAGTTAAGCTGTGGAAATGAACGTGGTCGATAGTACTTTCTCGATCGAGCCCTTTCACAAGGAGCTAGTAGATAGTGTTACATGCTATTTATTTAGCGCAGCCATGAAGAACACTTTCCTGCACTTTAGATCGTACTTTAAACTTTTACTTGATTTGTTTATTTCGTTTTGAGACCAAAGAAACTATGGATGGACTGTGTAAATAAATAAAATTCGTTTATTTCAGACTATCTAAACGTCCATATTTTGTTAGTACTTATCTTAAAACTATGTTAGTCATGAGGAGATCACTTATTATAAAATAAAATAGATAGAATTAGATATTTGAACATGACATTAAAATTAATAAATTTATAAAAATTTAAATATATAATTGAAAATAAGCTTAAGATTAAAATTTAATTTAAAAAAAAAAAAAACACAATGGTTATCTAACATGTAGCCTGATGAGCTATCCCACAGCTGCCGAAACTGGTCTGTCTGCAATCATCCTTAGGATTCCATTGCCACTCCCTCGAATTCGGCGAATTAGTGAGGCTGACTTTTTACGCATTATAGCGTAAAAGTCATCTAACCTCGCGTCGGCAAACATGCCCGAGGCACTGCAAAATCGAGGCAGTCGCACTAGAATCCTAAAGGCGTTGTTGTATTGTACTCTGAGAGCATTGTAGGCCCGCTGCGTGTAGTTAGTCCATGGGGCACTGGTGTAAAAGCTTTGACAGTAGGCTCTGAACAAAGTTATCTTTACTTGGGCTGTACACCTCTCAAATTTATGTACCAACATGTTAGCGCGCACCGACAATGCTCTCCGCTCCCTCTCAGTGTCTGCGTCATCATGGAGGGTTTCGGTCACAACACGCCCTAGATACCTAAACTGAGAGACCAGACTCAAAGATCCCGTTGAGATACACTGGTGGTATATGCTCAGGTTGTTTATTATTACCTCTGATGAGCATGTACTCACTCTTTCTATCGTTGTACTTTAAGCCGTGACCCTCAGCGTAGGCCTCACAGATACTAAGCAGCTTCTTAAGCCCACCGACAGATGGACTCAGCAACACCATGTCGTCCGCATAACTGATGTTACTGATGCAAACGCTATCTATATGACACCCGACATGGCTGTTGCTGAGCTCACCTACCAGCTGATTGACATACAGATTGAAAAGTCTTGGTGGGGTCAGCCCCCCTTGCCTCACTCCACGCATAAGCGAATATTCTTCAGAATATGCGTTTCCCCACTTAAGATAGTTTTTTTGGTGTTTATACCAAAAAGAAAATATATTGATGAGTTTGGCGGGAGCCCCGACCTCCCCAAGCTTAGTCCAGCGCTTATTATAATCGACCAGGTCGAAAGCCTTCGATAGGTCCAGAAAGCAAGCGTATATGGGTGTTTCCTATCAACATAGTAAGCGACTGTGTGCTTTAGTGTCAATAGAGCACTTTCAGTTGACAAAGTATCACGAAATCCAAACTGGGATGGGATGTAAAAGATGTTATGGCTGGAAAGGGAGTGACTACTGAAATGAGGACTAATAGAGAAGTATGAAAGAAAAAGACAAAACTGGTTTATGGGCAGAACAATGATGGTTGGATTTTGTTTATTTGCAGTACATTTTGGTGTGCCTAAAAGGCCTGTGCTAATTAAAGGTATTTTCTGTCTTTCTTTTCTTTCTTACTTTTCATTTTTCTTGCTTTTTCTTTTCTTTCCTACCAACCCGCAATGGGTACGCGCGGCCCACTCCCTCTTACCAAGAGGAGGACCTGTGTACCAGCAGTGGGAACATTATATGCTGATTATGCTTTTATTTCTTAAGTAAAAATTGCTTCGATGTTCAAACAGTTTCGAGGGTGTGAGTTCGCGTGTTTAAGCTAGTACTGCCGATCTAATTTAAAAAATCTCACTGTGAAAATTAAGGTTAAATGAGCTTGAAGTGAGCTGTCCAGTGGAATACAATAAAACAGCATATCGATTCTGTAAAAATCATCCCGTCTTGGTGAATCCCTAGCATCAGTGAAACTGACTGCTCACGCCACACTCACTTCACCCAAGTTTTCACGGTGAGCATTAGACACGGCGGACATTGCATTATGATATCTAATTCCTTATTAAAGCCACAGACATCATGATGATCAGCATCACAAATCGATGATCGAAATCGACATCCGATAACTAGCGACACGTTTTGACACATATCTAAATAGTTAGATTTCTGAGCGTTTTGACAATAAATTTAAAACAATTTAATCGTTTAGTAACTATTTAGCTGTTGCCCTCCCTTTCGTCCGCATACCTACTGATTTCAACCCCCGTTTGCCCTGTTTATAATGGTTGCAACTTGTCAAAACATTGAGATTTCTTTATTCAATGTTAGTTTAATATATTTTTTTATAAATTTAAACCTGCAGGAATACATCTCTAAATGATAGTGAAAAACGCATCAAGCCCTTTCAACACGACGAATGAATTTTATGAAAGTATTGATTTCTTAGTGAACCTCTACTTGCACTTTTATTTCTGGCTGTGTAATTTTTGTCAGTCAGTCACGCAAATATTTTAAAGCTTTAAGTAACTATGCGTTAAATTAACGGATGGTGTTCGAAACACAATACTTCGCTCCAAAACAAATATAGCTGACGTGGCTCAAAAGGCTGCCCAACTTAAATGGGACTGGGCAGGACATGTTGGGTGGATAAACTGTGGGCCCAAGTAACACAGAACTGGTGCCCTGAGACAGTGAGGCGGGGCTCGGCAGATTACGTAGGAGATGGGGCGATGAGCTGCATAGGTTCCGTGAAAACTGGAAGAAGGACGCGCGAGTTCGCGAAGGATGGAAGTAGTGGGGGAGGGCTTTGCCCAGAAATAGGGCAGTGTAGGCTAGTAAAAAAACCTTTTATGAACTGCGTTTTTGTAGGTACTAAAATTCTCGATCTTGAATATTTTCCAACAAAAACAGTCGTTTGGGAGAATACGTTTTTCAGGTAACCAGTTTAGTGCAGTGGGCAACGAATAATGCTTGCACTGTGTGTGAGACGCTTCGCTGACACTATTGTTGTTGTTATTTTTTATTTATATTTATAATATTATTTATAAATATTTTTCTTTCTTTCTTTCTTTCTGATCGGAAAAAATCGTTTTTTTAAAGAAAATTGTCAAATATATCAATGTTTCCTTTTTGTATTACCCAGTTGTTAAGACTTTTATAATTTATAATTCTATCTTTTATTAGTTTTATTATTAATTTCAATAGACTAGAGATTAAGATTATTAGATGTTCTTATTTTATTGATTCGATGTTCCCACATTTATGAATTGGTACAATCTATTCTGGTATGCAAAAGATACTGTGTACTGAAAGCAGATGTATAGGCAAAAATTAAAAAGAGTATGCTTAGATGGTTTGATCTTGTTGAGAAGATAAATGAAAGGCGAGTAACAAAAGGTATTTACAAGGCAGATTAGGGTGGAAAGGCCTGGAGGAAATTATATTGACCTTATTGGTGATGTTCTTCAGAAAGGTTACTGTGCATAGTACTCGAAACCGGCGTGCATGTATGACCCGATGTATGAACGCAAACGAGGCAAAAGGAGGTTCGTCGTAAGGATCGTAGCTGGTGGCGTTCTGTAGTTTCTGCCTACCCCCATTGGAAGAAGGCGGGCGTTTATGCATGTAAGTGTTCTGACATAATTGCAACATCGTAAATAAATATACCTTACTAATTAACTACTATCATCGGGAATGGCAGAAATCTAAAAATCAAAGAACGAATCATCGATATCAGTAATTGTCAATATACAATGTATTAATAAGGACAACAAGAGGAGAAATCTCAGTGGGTAGGACAATGAGCTCCCTGGTTGGATTTTATGAGTTATTTTAGAGCAAATCGTGCGTATCAAAATGTAGGAATGGAACGTTGATGAATGAAGTATGACACTTATACCTTCATTCATCAACGAACTGTGTGAAAGAGCTAAATGAGAAGGTGTAAGTGAGACGGATGACGTATTCTAAAGACATAGGCTTGGGTTAACGTGGAAGATGTAAAAGGTGGCAGCGATATCTGGGTACCGTAGTGGTTTTATTAAATAATATTTTATAAATGCATAGCACAGGGTTGAGTACTTTGTACTATGGAGCTACCATTTACTGGGTAATGTCTTATATTGGCTTGAATGTGCCCTGGTGGCACGTTTGTTGGATCATTTAGCTCCCTTCAGAATGGTTGAGCTAGCTGCCAACGCTTATTTTAATAATTTATTTTGTGGATTGTTTTTGTTTATATTTTGCTGCACTCTGGACGCTTTTAACGTATACGGTTTTTGTACATCGCTCTCACATATAGGATCAACATTAATGATGTAATTCATATATTTGTAAGATATAGAACATTATTTAAAAGAGTGTTCTTGCCCTTTCCTCTCCATAGATACCTACTACTTTCTCTACCGCAAATAAACGTTTTTTTTTGCTTTCTACGCTTTAGAAAGGGCAACTGGCTTCATAAATCTGACTGGCCGACTCCTTGACAATTCAAAAGTGCCCGTAAATGCTTAATTTTTTTAAATAAATGCTTTGAGTTTAAATTTGAGTTAATCGACGCGCACATTGAAATCATGAACTCACCACATGACTCAAAAAAAAAACAGCAGTTTTATAGAAAAGTGCACCCTACGCCGTCGAAATGTAAGGTAAAGCAATTAAAAAAAATTACCGATGAAATATTTCGACGCGCGGCGGTATCGTGATTTCCTTTTCTCTTTCTCCGACATCAGCCCCTATTCCCACAATATATTTATATATATAATATTTGTTTATGTATATTTTGCAAAAAAACTTTTTTTATTTATTTAAAAATAGTACCTACTTATTTTTGTGGCTTAAAAAATGCTTTCTTTTTAGCTTAAAATCATATTGAGTAACTTAAAATCGGGTTATCACAGGTACCTCACACAAAACAAAAGTGTTGTTGTTATGTGTACATAATAAGAGGCCCAAAGATCTGAAAAGAGGTATCACCACGGAATAGAAAAAAACAAGTGGAAGTGCCCACACAGCTATCACGCGCGTGTCACAATTATGCGGAAAATGTGTAAAATAATAACAACCTTCGTCCGTCGTAATATGACTTAATTTTGTATGAACAACAAATTCAACTTTGACGAAAAGCTTACTTGTTGTTCATACAAAATTAACACTTATTACAATTGATGAAAGTTGTTATTAATTTACATATTTTTCCGCATAATTGTGACACACGCGGGTCAACAAACGGGCACTTCTACTCGTTTTTTTCTATTCCGTGGGTATCACCATAGATTATTGGCAACAAAATCTAAAATAGTTAAAATACAGAAACAAAAACACGTATAATGCGATGTGAAAGTTAAACTCTGGCATTTTATTACAAACTAGCTTCTGCCCGCGACTTTTTCCGCGTGAAATGTCTTGTTTCCCCGCCCCACCCGGTCGCATCGCACCGCCTGCCCGCGCTATCACATAGCTTCGCTTAGCGTTCTTTCAGACTTTTTTATTTTTGCTCGGTTCCTAACGGTCATACCGTAATGTTAAATAACGTATAGAATTTCTCAAGAATTGGACTATCAAATGCAAAAATAAATTTTCAAAACTGACGGGAAGTTTCGGATATTACCCCTACATACAAAATTACATAAAAACAAATGTTACCTTTTCATAACATTCGTATAGCTTATCATTATTTAAGAACTAGTTTCCTTCAAACAATTTTATTGATCTATGAACTACGTGTAACTCCTACGCAATGGTGGCTTTTAGATTTCAATCACAATCACAAAAGAAATCTCTTTGAGGCGCGCGTGGAACACGACGCGCCGTCGACCCGGGCCTGGTCTTTACCGGACGGCGAGCTAACCATTGCTTGTCATCCGCAAGGCGACGCCCGGGGCGTCTCCTGCGGCGACTAGGCGCGTGAGGGCACAAGGCTCTCTCCCTATCGCGCTCTGCCTCCTCCTTCTCGAGCATTACTACTTCGCAGAAGGAGGTGACGGCTACCCATTCGCTGTCGCTCCGTACCATGGCCTGGGCCAGGGCCGGACGCGAGAGATCGCCGCTGCCGATCACCTCTACGAGGATATGGCGGTGCTCCGAACCAAGCTGGGCAGACCTCCACCTTATGCTCCACCGTGTCCTCCGGGCGATCCACACAATTGTGACACCCGGGCGATTCCGCCCGCCTAAAACGGAACAGGAACCTCCCGAAACAACCATGTACGGTGAGGACCTGTGTCACGAGGAAGGCGAGGACGCTGTGGCGCCTCTCCAACCACTCCTCAAAGAGGGGACTTATCGCCGCCATTTTGTCGTGCCCAAAGGTATGAAGGCCTTAGCAATCAAAATAATAAAGACTCAAAAAGTTTTTATCTAGTTTAGCCGACATACTGGGCGCATTTGGTGTCGTCATTGGTCGGAATTTAATTTCACGACGACTATTTAAAAATGTATAGACCTCTATACAGAAAAGTGCATTGTGGCTCGATTTAGGACTGGAGCATATTTTATTTCACATTATTAAAGAAGTTTCTATTGTTTTTTTTCTAATAATATTTTTCTAATGCATGTCACGAAAAAACTGACAATCAGCAAGAAATAATAACTAATGTCAGTCATATACCATACCTAATCAATTTCCATCAGATCACGTGGGAGCACAGATTCATTATTTTGAGGAAAAAGTATCCTCATTATTTGTGAAAATAAAACTTATTTTTATCAAGAAAAGTCGGTTATCGATCAAAATATTGTATCTAACAGCCTCCCATCTCTGAAACGAAAACCTTGTCAAAGAAATTAGGGTATTTGTAACTATTATACTACCATTTTCAGAGAAAAGGGCTATATATATCTAATTTTAATAATTGTAGCTCCTATTCAGACGTTCCAAAGTTCAATTTTGGCGGTGGACTCTCTTCTGCAGACGCAAAATAAATTTTGTGAAAGACGTGAGTGGTTCATTCCTATGAACCGCAACTTTGTGATAGGTGAAAAATATACTCGTATTTTTTCTGTAGGTACAACAATTTACACACATGTAAATTGGACGAAAGGTCGGAACGTAAACGTGTAAGTAAACGTAAACTTTTTCCAGCACCACGGAATATTTGACCACTATGCAAATTGCAATACCATAATAATTTAGGTTTTACTGGAACATTGCGTAACATTTATTGCATAAATATGTAAAAATGCAAAAAAATGCATATCATTCAACGCATACAGTTACCGCTGCATTTATTAATTCGCTAGTCAAACTCAAACTCACCCTCAAACTCAAAGCATTTATTTCAAATAAACCAATTACAGGCACTTTTGAATTGTCAAGGTCGGTCGGTCAGAAAAATGAAGCTAGTTGCCGTATTCTTTCTTTAAGTCAGTTAAATGCAGTAACCATCTTGCATTTTTACTATTTTACTATTAAACTTTCCTTCTCTTTTATGGGGAGTTCTGTTAGGCTACATGATCCCACAGCAAAGGGGGCCTTTGCCCAGCTGTGCATTATGCAGCCTAACAGTAACCTTCTCTTTCGTGTGGATCGCCCGGTACAGTAACCTTCTCTTCTCATTCTGACATATTACATCGTATCATCTACATAATTTCAACCGAAAGAATCATCCCCCAATTACCGCCACATCGACCGGTTCTGCGCTTCTCGCATTCCGCGGATTCCTGCGGCCATCACAAGGTCATACACCCTTGGCTTATAAGATATTTGACCTGGATTTCCACACGTACGGAAACTTTAAAAACAATATCAGTGATTTCTCCAGTACACTAGACCAGAATGAAAGAATACGGCAACATTATGAAGTAACATTCATAAGACAGTCTTGTTTTAATGTAAACTTAGACGAAGAAAAACATTGCAAGGAAACTCATATGTCCGATATTGTTCAATCTGAAGTTTTATTGTGTATCAATGTATTGAATACTGTTCGTATTCAATACATTGAAATCACGCCAACAATGTAAGACTTTCGTACCAAATTGGCCTGAAGATGGTTAACTTAGAAATTAAAATATTAAATGATATCCTAGACAGCTCTAGTCGTCCTGCCTGTCCAGGGAGCAAAAAAAACTGATTGTTTAAAAAAAGATACTCCACTAGTAATCCTAATCTATGTATCGAATTAAGAGTCTATTACAATTTTTAAGTCTTATTTGAATAAAAATATCACTTACCCTTCTCCTGATAGCTATCCTCATGCTTTTTCTCCGGTTCCTTGTGATGCTGTGTGGATGCCGGGATAGCATCAGTGACAGGCTCAGTGTGTGTGGGAACTATATCACTTCCTGAAGGTCCAGTTTCTATTGTTGTGTCAATTATTACGGAATCAGACCCTGTCGTATCTGTACCCGTTGTGCCAGTTGTTGTTAATTCCTTCTCAGGTTCAATTGGCCTGATTATTACATCAGGTGCAATAGTAGATTTGTTTTTATTATTTTTGGTCTTTCTCTTTTTCGGGAAGAACAGTGCAGGCTCACCCTCTTTGCCCTCGCTGTCCTCTGGCACTAGCGATATTCTGTCAGGAATATCTCCATTTGCAGACGTCGAGGTGTATTTCGCTGAGAATTTCGTAGAAGGCCTGCCTGAATTTGGCTGTCTGGATCTTGGTATCAGAGTTGTAGTAGTTTCATCACTCTCATCATCATATATCATGTAAAGCTGTGGGTTTTTGAAGACAGACAGTTTTCCAGATTCTATTTTCTTATCCTTCAGTTCCTTCTGTTTGATTGTTCGTTTTGGTAATTGAGTTGTAGTTGGTTTAGTTCTCTCGGGACTTACTCTGGGTCTGTATTTGTCGCTGAGGGCAACTTCTTCCTTTTCGTCATATTCATCGTATTCAGGATACGTCTTTTTTGGTTTTTGTGGTTTATCCCCATACTTGTCGTTATCAGTGACAACAGATAACTGAGCTTGAATTTTTTCTCTTTCACGTTCTTCTTTGTGCATTTCCTCTTCTTTAGCTTTTTCTGATATCGCTACTTGTTCTTTAGCATGACGCTGTTTGAGTTCATCAACGGTATTCAAAATACTTACCTTCCTTGCTTCACTTTCAATTCTCTCTTGCTCATCACCCAATGGTTCTGGTTTCCGTTTTTCCGCAGTTTCAGCATCATCATCATAATCAGCTTCATCTTCATACTGACGAGCCTTTTTTTTGGTAGGTGCTTGTGTGGCTTCTGTACTAATTTCTCTATTTTCAGGTAGCATTTTCTTTTCGCCATCTTGGCCTTCTTCGTCTTCTTCGCTCTGAGCTGCCTGTCTTACTTCTTCAGCTTTATGTTTCGCTTTTTTAAGAGCTTCGATAACAGGATTGGTTGGTCGTTTTGTTATTATGTTAACAACGCCATCTATATCTGATATTACAGTGTGATTTAGGGGTGTAAGAGGTTCACTTGGCAGTACTGGTCTATTAGTGTCTGACCAATCCCTCTTTTCATAATAGTCTTCACTGTCGCTTCCACCACCACCACCATCTTTTTCATAATAATCATCGCCGTCTGGTCCAGCCACAGCTCTAAGTATAAAATTAACAGGTGGTGCTAACCGCTTCTTAGGTTTATTTTTCACCTGTACGAACTGTCCTAATTCCTCACCGTGTTTATTTTTAAAGGGCACCCAATCCGGGAACAGATCACCTAAGTTTGTTTCACGTTTTGTCACATTTTGTTCACTCACAGTTCCTATACTAAGTGCGTTGGTACTTATTATAATTGAAATCAGTGTTAGCTGTCTTGCTATCATTTTTACGGAATTCATTTTTTCTATCTATTGAAGCATAACACGAATGGATCACAGCACCGAGGTGATTGTGCGGCGGCTGCGCGCGATTAACTGTTTGTGTCAGTTAAAACTACTATTATTTATATTGTTTGAAAAACGATTCTCTTCGCTAGTCATAACTATTGGCACTAGAGAATTGTATGGATCCGTTTCTGGTATTTTACTGGTCTCGTATTTTGAGCTATTGAATAGCCGTTGAGGTAATTATGACATAATTTTGTACAATAAGGTTTATAGCATTTTCTTATTGTTTGATCCTGAGCCGTTTGTCAATCGAATAACTTTCATAGCCTTTCTTATGTATGGTGAATTATTAATATTGTTTTTTTTTTTTTTGTGAAAGACGGGTAGGTAAATGTTGCAGCTTCGAGGGTTGGTCCTAAGTAGGTTGGCCCACATTATCGCCACTCGCTGAGACAATGAATTAGTGCGGCTAGTAAACCAAAACTATCAAGTTCAATCATTACCATGATTAGCCAATCGGCTTTGATTTAGAGAACCCTATTTTTGTAATCGCTTTTAAAATTTTAACTCCATATACGAACCCTGCTGCAGTCTCCTTATGTCTGTATTGCATAATGCATGCATAATCAGCCTATTATGTTCCCACTGCTGGGACACCGGCCTCCTCTCTGTGAGAGGGAGTGGGCCGTAATCCACCACGCGAGCCCAGTGTGGGTTGGTAGATGTCACATGTCCTCGAATTTTTGGTTCTAAGACATGCCGGTTCCCTCACGATGTTTTCCTTCACCGTTTTAAGAGCAGGGGTGACGAAATAATTTACACAAAGTAAAGCAGTTGTAGGTCGTAGGTTCGAACCCAGCCAGGGCTGGGTTCGAACCTACGACCTACAACTCGTAAGTCGCGGCCGTTACCACTGGGCCACCACTGCTCCCAAATGTACGTCATGCCTTTATTAGACCCGTTAAAAAGTCTTATCCTTTTATAATTTTCTTTAGCATCTCTACAAAATCAACTTAAACAACTACAAAAAAAACATAATAATAATAATATTTCACTTTCAATTACATTCAATACATCACAATAAATAATGGTCAATTAAGCTAAGTCTAATAAGTTTTACAAACATCTGTGTCTGAACTAGATAATTTAATATGGAATAGCGCTGTTTTATCTCAGACAACAGCGCAATTCCATATAAATATGTCATTTGGAGGCCAAAAAGTACTAATGCGGCTCAAACATTACAAAAACATAATGCAAAAATAAAAAAATACAAACAATTTAGATTTAAAAAGGGATGATATATAAAGGATTTTGTGTAGAGTGTAGTAGAATGAGTATGTGTGGGAGGGTGAGTGTGGAATTGTAATCTATTGTGGTACATTTAGATGATTTTAATTACATTTTATTTCAAAAAAAAAATTAACTTCACCGTCAAAATGTATGTGAAAAATAATAAATTAATTTTGCAGTTACCTACATTTTAAATAATAAAATGTGGGAATGACAAGGCGTATCCGTACTATTGTCAGCGACGCCTAAAGTGGAGACAGCGCCGTGAAATCTTGAATTATCAGTGCAATGTTCAAACAGACTTGCGTTTTTAAAACATTTTGCTGTCGGTTTTAAAATAAGTACAGTAATAAATAAAAATCATTAGTGTGAATACAAAAATAACAATTTTAACATAAAATAACATAGCATGCCTGTATTCCCCGAAGGGTTAGGCAGAGCTGTACCTAAAGTACAGCCAAATTGATAAGTTATGTTTAAGTCCCATGTAACAGGGGGTGAGGATATTGCTATCAACCGGACACAAATCCAGAATCCGGGCTGCTACTAAGAAAATCCCAACTACGTAATTGAAATTATTCCTAAATAAAAATTTGAAATTTTGGTAAAAAAATTGTCATTCCGACTGAAAAATGAGTGAAAACCTGGAATTACTACCACCAAACGGGACTCGAGCTCGCGGAATGCGCACCGAAATACAGGTAAGGCAGGTAAGAATCTATTGAAATTAAGACCAAAGTAGATTTTGATGAAACATAAGAGATTAAAAGTTTGATTAGTTTTTCGTTAAGAAAAATATGTTGACATTTTTACAAGTGAAAAGGAAAAACGCTTTAATTTTTTTTTGTCGAATTTTTGTACGTCATTGGAGATCTAAGATAGATGAGGCTGACTTAATAAGGAAAGTTTTTCGTCAGAAGTCTGACAACTAGTTTTAACAAGGGATATCGTATTACCCAGTAACTGGGTTCTGGAGGTCAGATAAGCAGTTGCTCCAAGTAAAATACTGGTATTCTGTTGCATCCGGTAAGACTGGAAGTCGACACCAAAATAGTTGGATGATGACAGGAAACACAAACAGTAAAAAAAGTGCAGGGGAATTTAAAACTTACCAAATAACTAAATGAAGACAAAAAAGAGAGCTGTGCGGTGTGGCCAAAAAGGCAGTCACTGACCTTTCATTGGCCTTAAGGAGGAATCCATCGAAGAAAGTTCAGTGAGTAATCAGCGATAAGTGTTCGCGACATTTTGAACAAACTCGCGAAGCCTAGTGTCCGGAGCTCAATAATTTAATTGATTTATGAAATTATAAAATAAACCTTGAATGACGAATAAAAAACATCTTACTGGTGATTTAAAATTAGAATTTTGGGTTTAACTGGGTAGCACTACGAATTGGCATCCACAAGTACGTTTTCTGTTCTGTTTATTTACATTTTCATATGACACTATTGGGTCTGCTACATTATTAAATTCAAGCGTTTCACTCGCTGCGTTTTGCCCGCCCGTCTATCTATTCAAGGCTACTTGACGAAACTCGTGTGCCGACCATCAGCTCCTGTAACTGGCTCTTGCTTCATCAGCAAAAACTGAGGTCGCTGACCTTGTCGTCTGCTGAACCGAATTGTGTACATAGTGTTATTATTCGGTTCGTCTTATTTGTTAATCGATTTCCGCGGGAATTCTCACTGAGTGTAAGTGTCTGTGGTTCAAATTGCGGTGGCGTAAGCTTGCGGTTGCAATTTTATGGCGGTTTAGTGAAATATTTATTTATAGAGCTAAGTGTTGCTTCTTTTGCATTGTAGAGGAGCTGTCACCCGTATACTGAATTGAGAAATTCTAGTTTAGAACTGTCAAAGTCTACTTTAGCATTCGTTATCCCATATTCGTGGCCCGCGAAATTTAATAGGCTATCGCTTTAAGAAAGAAAGAAAACACTTTGGTTCCAAAGCTATCTCACCAACCGTAAGCAGCGTGTGGAAATACGTTTAAGCAATGGCTCTTCCCTTGTTTCGTCACTTTCATCTGTTAATAGGGGAGTCCCGCAAGGCTCAATACTAGGTCCCATCATCTTCATTTTGTATTGTGCGGATATTATAAATTCCCTCAAGCGGTGTAGGTACCACATTTATGCTGATGACGTCCAAGTCTATATCTCTTTTAAGCCAAGTGACTATGACAGCGCGTTAAAGGACCTTAGCGATGATCTTGACAGGATAGCATGTTGGGCTGAAAACAATGGTTTGGTACTTAACCCTACTAAAACTAAGTATATGCTGTTTGGAACCAAGAACCAAATCAGTGCAGTGCCGGCAACACTTAACATTACACTGATGGGTAGGTCGATCAGTCGCGTCAGTGAGGCCCGTAATCTTGGTCTAAACATGGACGCTGGGTTGAGATATGAAGCACACGTGGCCGAGTCAGTGCGCACTTGTTTTTACCGGCTTAAGATTCTCTATAAAATAAGGCCTTATCTTTCAGAGGAGCTGCGGATCCAGCTGGTTGAGTCACTTGTGCTATCTAATCTAAACTATGCTGACGCGGTTATTGGCCCTCGTCTACTGGCAAGAACTGATCGACTGATCCAAAGGGTGCAAAACGCCTGCGCTCGATTCTGCTTCTCGATACCACCAAGAAGTCACGTAACGCCATTTTTAAATAAGCACTCAATCCTCAAAATGAAGTCACGCCGTAAGTTGCACTTGGCATGCCTACTGTTTGGAGTTATAAACTACAAGCAGCCGTCCTACCTGTACAATAAACTGAGCTGGATCGCTAGTAGAAGAGAATGCGCAAGTAGGCAGTGCTCGCAGCAACTCTCCACTCAATCGCACAAGACAGCTGCTTTCAGGGGAAGTTTTAGATACGCCGCATCCAAATGTTGGAACAATATTCCCCCGCCGATAAGGAACCTGAAATATCTTGGTACCTTCAGAATTAGACTGCGGCAGTTTCTTATCGCCTCGCAGGAAAAACTCGGTATGACTGTTTCCAACACTTCCTTTATATAACTGGCTGTCGTGATCTTCCCGAGTTAATTTGTATACTTAGCGTAGCTCGTGGACACATTCCTGTGATCAAAGGTAAATAGTAATTCAATGATTTGTTAAATAATTATTATAATACACTTGTAATAAACCTATATTTATTTATTGTTATGCATATTTAAGTCAAGCCAAATTTTTTATACGAGTATATCATTTATTTTCGCATCAACGCCACTGTAATTAATTATAATTATGGTTATAATACGATTACTCATTAATATACACTATACATAATTATGACTTTTACATAATCAACGAACACAAACCTTTCCCGATGCAAAACTTCTGTAGAATACCAATAGTTTAAGTTGCGGGTACTTACATAATCTCTCTGCACAAAACAATTTGTTATAACCAATGAATCTGGTCTGCTCGACGTCCGTATGTCACTGCAGGGATCAAGCAGAATATCAGCGTCAGGTATATTTGCCTGACACATGCTGAGCTGGCCTCCCATTTGGTGCAGCCTTGGGACGCACACCGCACTGTTCTCCTCAAATTTGAACTTTATTTCTTTGGGTTTGTTCACTTTTTATTTTTTTCTGTATATTGGCACGTTGTTTATATTTATTATTGTTACTTTTTAACATTATTTTATGTTCTTGTGTGTTGTGCTGCGTCTTTTGTGTGCACCGAATAAATGTTTTATCTATCTTATCTGTTTTATCTACTTTTTCGTATATTTGTTCTTTTTAGCGTCATTTTTATTAGCGGTAAAAATGACACAAAACAAGAAAAAAAAAAACAATTTGGGGGAAAACATGCGTTACAACCCCGCTCAGCATAATACTGCGAACGTATGTTAAGCTAAAGTAGAATTGTACAAGTTCTTAACTTAAAATTCTCAATTCGGAAACTGGATGTCCATCTCACTAAATTCAGCGACATGGATCCTGTATGAGCATTACGCTAGTTATGTTTAAGTCCGATATATACTGCTAGAAAATGCCTCAGGTATCAGGTCCCCCTTTATACACTTTTTTTTTTACTTAAGCATTAAGTTTTATTAAATAAATACAGGTTTACCTAGCTCTGAATTTGGATGAAGCCCAAATTAGGTATTCCTTAATATTCAAAATGGCATCATTATCACCAATTATTGAATATAATTAAATATTTCCATATGACTAGACGGCTGCCACACTTTTGTCAGCGACGTTGTCCGCGTGAAAGGACAATGCAAGAAACTCTGCCCCTGCCTGTATAGAACTTTGCCCCACTCACATCAAAAAGACATTTACAAGCCTGCAATATGCAGCATCTTAAAGCTTATTTATTACTGTTAACTAAACATTTGTCTGAATGCCTGTAGAACTTAAGCTAAAATCTTAAAACAATAATGACATTGATTATAAATTAGGTGCAGTTTATAATTGTTTAAAAGCGAATTTAAACAACATATACGTTACGCATTATCATAATTATTACTTAAATAGCTCAATCAAAAATGCCAGCCTGAAACATAAATTCCGGCGTGCGTGTTCCACCAGATGTATCAAGGTAAACGAAGCAACATGAGTTTGTGAGGATCGTGGCAGATGGCGTTCTGTAGTTTCTGCCTACCATCTTGGGAAAAAGGCATGAGTTTATGTATGTTCGTGTTCTGTTAAAGTATTGCAGATTTAGCCCACGTTCGCATGGACGTACATTTTATTTTTATTTTATTTTATTTATTTGGGAAAACAAACAATTGTACAATTTGTGATACAATAAAATATGTTATAACATATACCGCATCGGGATTTTATCGCACACTGGATTTTCTGCGCTCTGCTTAGCGCCGAGAATCGAAAATCCAACAGTGTGTTTTTTCGACGCGCTGGTATAAACTCATGGGAAGAAGGCGTAATTCTATGTAACAATGCCAATTTGAAACGTAAATTATTTTTACACAATACTTGAAGAGTACGACGGCTGCTCACTAAGTCTCGCTGTTTATTTACGGTCGCAATGCAATGATGGCTTGTAATCAATAATGAAATGAAGCCAAGATCAAAGATCAATAGAAGAACTTGCTACAACTATTTGGTTAGAACAACAAAATTAATTCTTCAACTGAGGCATTATGGGCAGATTTTTGTAAAAAGTTTTTGTTATTTGATTTGACTGCCTCGTTCTGAGTTCGATGCCCAGATCGGCAAAGTGTTTTTGGGTTTTTCCATCTGGTATTTCTCAGTAGCAGCCCGGAGTCTGGATTTGTGCCTGGTTGCTGGCAATAGTCTCGCCCTCTATTACATGAGACTTTAATGTAATGTAATCTTCTATACCTACAAAATATGTACGCCGTTATTGGTAAAACATGGACGCACACAACATACTACTACCTCAATACCTTGCATGTCTTATTAGTCAGTTTATGTAAACGCATGTTTGACAAATAAATGACCTTATCTTATCTTAACATAATGAGGATTACAGGTGCGATGTTTAGTTAAGTGGCTCTGAGTGAAATTCACCCCTAGCATTTAAATAATAAAAAAGAACATAAAATCAAAATTCATTTATTCAATTCAAATAAGGCTGAGAATCAGCACTTTTCGAACTTTTATTTTTATTTGAACAGACAGCTGTGCTGCTGTGGAATTAGTTGCGCCACTTCATCTTCTCAGCTAAAGCACTAGGAAGTGGTAAAGGGCGGGCGTTTTGGGGGACCGTCTTTTATAATTTTGACGTTCGAAAAGTGCTGATTCTCAGCCTAATTTGAATAAATGAATTTTGATTTTATGTTTTTTTTTATTATTTAAATGCTAGGGGTGAATTTCACTCAGAGCCACCTAATTAAACATCGCACCTGTAATCCTCACTATGTTAAAGTCTAATGTAATAGAGGGCGAGACTAATGCCAGCAACCGGGCACAAATCCAGACTCCGGGCTGCTACTGAGAAATACCAGATGGAAAAACCCAAAAACACTTTGCCGATCTGGGCATCGAACTCAGAACGAGGCAGTCAAATCAAATAACAAAAACTTTTTACAAAAATCTGCCCATAATGCCTCAGTTGAAGAATTAATGTTGTTGTTCTAACCAAATAGTTGTAGCAAGTTCTTCTTTTGATCTTTGATCTTGGCTTCATTTCATTATTGAACAAGCCATCATTGCATTGCGACCGAAAATAAACAGCGAGACTTAGTGAGCAGCCGTCGTACTCTTCAAGTATTGTGTAAAAATAATTTACGTGTCAAATTGGCATTGTTACATAGAATTACGCCTTCTTCCCATGAGTTTATACCAGCGCGTCGAAAAAACACACTGTTGGATTTTCGATTCTCGGCGCTGAGCAGAGCGCAGAAAATCCAGTGTGCGATAAAATCCCGATGCGGTACATGTTATAACATATTTTATTGTATCACAAATTGTACAATTGTTTGTGTTCTCAAATAAATAAAATAAAATAAAAATAAAATGCACGTCCATGCGAACGTGGGCTAAATCTGCAAAACTTTATCAGAACACGAACATACATAAACTCACGCCTTTTTCCCATGATGGTAGGCAGAAACTACAGAACGCCATCTGCCACGATCCTCACAAACTCATGTTGCTTCGTTTACCTTTATACATCTGGTGGAACACGCACGCCGGAATTTATGTTTCAGGCTGGCATTGTTGATTGAGCTATTTAAGTAATTACGGGTGTCTAGAATTACCTCATTGTTTTATTTGTTTGATTACCTACAATTCTAAGTGGCTTCTATGCGCGACTTTAGAGCTGAAATTAAAATACTTGGATCGTTTAACACTCCGCAATACACGTACACAATATGTAGGTTCCCGTTAGTGAAATAATTTTTCGGAATCGGATCAGATGTACCTATCTATTTCAAATATAACCACAGTATAGATAGGTAGATACTTTCGTCGTTACGAGCCCCCCCCCGACCCTTGCTCGACAAAGTGCCAGCCCGTGCCGTAGCTGAGCATGTAGCTTTAAATTCCCCCTATAATAATAATGATCCAAATCAGATCTATCTTGCTGTCCTCCCTCCAGCGACGCCCTAAGCCGAGGTCCTTAGCGAGCAGTCGCTTATTAATGTATGTTTTTCGCCCCTGGCTGGAGGCTTTGAGTTCGCTTAAGGCAGCCACAGGATAGTCCGGTGAAGTAGTCACGACCTCTCAAAGAAAACTACGAGATGCCATACACAAAAAAAAAGTCGTTACGGGTATTTAGAAGCCAGAAAGTCAAACAACTAGCCTTACCATTTTGTTTCGTATTATCCAGTTACTGGGCCGTGGAGGTTATGTAGTCTCCATATAAAATACTGGTATTCAGCTCCGGTTAGGCTTTAAGCCGACTTCAACATAATTGGAAACATGCTAGGCAGATGATCTCTGAGGTCTGATTTGATAAATTAAATTGAACGCGATCAGTGTCATTATTTCTATGGAATATTGGCACTGACAGCTCTTGAACGCGTTTCAGATGTGCTGAACGCGTTCAGTAACATTGGTGAAATCGGCACTAATAGGACCTATTCCTAAAACCTTCCTAAGCTTAGCTTAAGAGCGTAGGTCGACGTGAAAATCTCTGTGTCAATTAGTAAGGACACGAAACGAATCGCAAGCGCGCCACTGGCGTAATCACGGGTTCTACACACCTACAGTGCGCTTCTTTTACAAAGTCGTGATGTTTTAAGATTTTCATTGTCGATCATCGGAGTTAAGACGTCGCGGAACTGTACTCGATTTGTTGGGCTATTATTGTGATTTGGAATTTTAATAAAAGCAGTGTATCGCAGTGTGTTTTCATTGCACGAAATGCCTTACACATCTTTTGCCCACATGATGTCAGAGTCTGACGGAGTTAATCCTGACGATCATTAATAACGCTGAAGAGTTTGTTTGTTTGAACGCGACTTTGGAAGTAACAGTCGAATTTTAAAATATATGTTTGTATTTCATAGCCAAATTCTTTAGGAAGGATAGGCTATTTAACATCACACTACGACACTGACGAGCCGAGCAAAAAGAAAAAATTGCGCTGGCGGGCGATGCGATGCGACGCGGAAGGATGAAACACGAGTGTGGACGCTAGTTAGTCGATTTAAATTGTTTTCGAATTTGAAAAGGCCCTGCATTTTTACACTCACATAAAGTCTTAATTATAATGTTTAGTAATAATAACATATTTATGCAAAAATTACAAGGCATAAAATAATAAGTTTGTTTAAATGGAAATGATATTCCTACGACTTGCCTGAACTATGTTAGCCTGTTCGTCAGGCGAAAATTTATAAAAAATAAAAAAGTTGATACTAGACAAATAAATTATATGTTGATTAGCCTAACTTTTACTTTCTAAACTCGACAAATACTTGGACTTAAAAAAAAAACAGACAGAGACGTCATGACCTCTGAGTTTGGTTCGGCATTTCTTATCAGGGATCAGTCAGCTAGAAATGTCGGCACCATATCGTTTTAAAACATTAACCTAAAAGTTTATGTGCAAACGTGTCTTTACTGAAATAAACATCATTTTATTTTTTTTCAACGCAAAATTGACATTTCGACTTGTTATTTCCTCCACCTACCTAATGTAAAAAAGATTTTTAACTAGTTCAACTTTCAATTTCAGTTTCTTTCATAGCATTCATAGCACACTATAATTGCAAAACATTTGTCAAGTGTCCTACATTTAAAAATCAATAAACTGTAATAGGTAATATAAAATCAAGACCAAAAGCTTAAACAGCATGAAATAAAACGAATTACTGTGTATTATAGGGAAATTGGCAACGAAATATTCTAACTGTTATGCAATTTTAAATTCTGTAAGTTACAACATAGAGTTGAAGACATATTGCCAATTATATTCTGAATATTTCAGTACAGCCAGTTAAATTTCAACATTAAGTGGTGAAGTTAAAGTCGTTAATGGCTTGATAGGTTACTAAAAGATACGAATTTTCGAAGATAATCAATTTCATCGATAGTTTTAGTCCGTTTTTGTTTCATTTTGAGACAATTCACCTGTTAGCGAAATAGTTGTATCTATCCATTTTATCATTATTAATTGGATATTTAAAGGTTACTGTCGCGATTGCATTGAGTTATAAGAACCTTAAGAAACGTTGCTTCTTAAACTACCTACTTACTTTAGAAATATTTTCTTAACAGACACTTAACATAAACTCATGCTTTCTTTCACAGAAACAACAGAACGCCACCTGCTACTATCCTTACATACTTCCTTTGCCTCGTTCATACATCTGGTCAAACACGCACGACTTGCAAGACCTGACCTTTCTGAAGAACATCACCAATAAGGTCACTATATATCCGCCTAGGGCGTCACCTTCCGGCGTTTCCACTCACATCTGCCTTGTTAATACCTTTTGTTAGTCGCCTTTCACTCATCTTCTCAACATAACAAAACCATCTGAGCATATTCTTTTAAATTTTTGCCAATACATCTTCTTTCAGTACGCAATACATTTTTCTTTTCCATGCTAGAATAGATTTTATCAATCTTTAGATTTGGTTGAATTGAATTATAAGAAAATCCAATTATTTTAATAATTACTCCATTAAATATCAGTAATTTACAAAATTCCTAACAAATAAAACACAAAGCAAGCATTGATTGATTGAACTTTTTTTTCTAAAATTAAACTTGTATTGTCGATCAGCGAAGCATTTCACGCACCGTGCAAGTAATATTCGCTGCCCACTGGACCGCTTTATTGCATCTACTGACAAAATAAACCAAATTATACTGTTATTACTGGAAAATATTCGAGAATACTGCACCCAGTTCATTAAAAATACTTTTAGCTATAAGATATTTGACTGTGCCCGTTTACAGCAACATTCCCTAAGTTTAAGGGATCCCCTAAGAATGGTAAGGGGGCTTTTAGAAGTTGGTTTCAGTTTCACCAACAGTAAGTTAAACGTTTTATTGTCCCCTAAATTTAGGAGGTCGAAATGTGGGCCCATAAAACGGCACAATACGTAAGTGATCTCTCAAGCAACGAAGATGCAGTGATTTATATGAATTTGTTGAAATTTTTTAAACTGTGTCTACTATATTCGTCGTAAATAACGCCATA
The DNA here is from genome assembly GCA_963555695.1 of Dasypolia templi. NCBI lineage: Eukaryota > Metazoa > Arthropoda > Insecta > Lepidoptera > Noctuidae > Dasypolia > Dasypolia templi. The sequence continues at coordinate 7,461,246 of OY743142.1, forward strand.
GATCAAAAATATATCGGACCATATATAATAAAAAAGTCAGATTCAACAAAACTTTCGAAGTCGTTCTTCGAAAGTTTTGTTGAATCTGACTTTTTTCGAAGATAGGAATAAAAATCAAAATTAAATTCTTTTAATCGGCAAACCCCAAATTACGAAAAAATAAACACTTATTTTTTTACAACACTGTAAGGAAAAGGTTTTGTTAATCTTCAGTGTTCTACTTATTGGAAAGGATTGAACACACATTAGAATGTCCTGATAATAGGTGAGCACTTAACATACCTATTAATGTTTTTATAAGTATCCCCTAAAATGTAGCATTAAAAATACTTATGCACGTGTTTATTTTTTTTGTAATATTACGCAGCGCACCCTCACGAGTCACAACCAACAAACAATCAAATCTCAGAATCTCACGTTTGAGCGTCACAAAAGAGAGAAGTTTCAAATACAATTAGGACCACAGAAAACACGCGAGGTATCGTAATATACATAAAGTAAATAAGCAAGAAAATAATATTAAATATGAATTAATATTTATAATTGCTCTATAAACATGTTTTATTAATAATTGTATAATATGTGTAGAGATTACAAAATTTCATTAAAAAAAACTATCTTTTTTCAGAGAATCGATAAGTTCAAAGACGATCAGTCACTATTATCGAAAACAAATCGTCACATAATAATGTGTATACATGTACATACGAGGGCGGGTCAATAAGTCCGTGACTTTTGGAATAAAACACAGATTTTTTGATAAATAAATGTTTTATTTTTCAACGTAGTCTCCCTTGTGCTCTATACACTTTGTCCAACGCTTCTCCAATTTTTTTATCCCTTCCAAAAAATATGATTTGTCGAGGTCCTCAAAATAGGCCTTTGTTTGCGAGATGACTTCATCTTTGGAGTCAAATCTTTTTCCACCAAGCCATTTCTTCAGGTTTGGGAACAAGAAGTAGTCACTCGGAGCCAAATCTGGAGAATAGGGCGGATGAGGGAGCAATTCATAGCCCAATTCATGGATTTTTGCCATGGCAACTGCACATGTGTGCACCCTTGCATTGTCATGGTGGAAAATAACTTTTTTCTTGGCCAAATGAGGTCGGTTTTTTTTCAAATCGTCATTGAATCGGTCCAATAAGTTGGCATAATATTCCCCATTGATTGTTCTTCCCTTTTGAAGGTAGTCAATGTGTATTATCCCGCGTGCATCCCAAAAAACAGTCGCCATAACTTTATTGGCTGACAAACCCACCTTGGCCTTCTTTGGCGCCGATTCACCCTTAGAAACCCACTGCTTTGACTGTTATTTGGTCTCTGGTGTGTTGTGATGGATCCATGTTTCGTCCACGGTTACAAAACGGCGCAAAAACTCCTCCATATTGCGATTAAACAACGACAAACCTTCCTGTGAAGTTGTTACACGATTGCGTTTGTGGTCGACTGTGAGCAAACGCGGCACCCATCTTGCGGAAAGCTTTCTCATGCCCAAGTGACCATTCAAAATTGAAACCACTGAGCTATGCGAGATCCCTACGGCTTCCACAATCTCTTGCACTTTCAATCTTCGGTCGGCCAACACCATATAGTGAATTTTTTCGATTGTTTCGGGTGAAGAGACCTCAACTGGGCGTCCAGGACGTTCGGCATCTTCAGTGCTTGTACGGCCACAACAAAATTCAGTAAACCACTTTTTTACCATTGAAATCGATGGTGCAGAGTCCCCATAGTATTTATCAAGCTTAGCCTTGGTCTCGGTAATGGTTTTTTTTCGCAAAAAATAATGCTTAATAAGCACACGAAATTCACTTTTTTCCATTTTTTCCTCAAATTACTGGGTGGTCTGATAAAGATAGCTGTCAAACACAAACTAACTTACGCAGCAAGTTCAAATTTTGACAGGAGTCAACTGACAGATGCCTGTTGACAGGAGTAGTGTTGCTTTCAGGTCAGAAATTCAAAAAGTGACGGACTTATTGACCCGCCCTCGTAGTATAAAAATTATGGTGAAACAAAATTTCATTGAGGAGCTAGTTTTGGGGGAGCTTTTAAGCTACAGATCCCCATAGGTGGTAGTATAGGAAAATAGGCATGGCTGACAAAAAATGCACACCCAGAAATATTATAGAGTCCCCTACATCACAGCACTCACATCTGCCTTGTAATCTTAGCTTTATAATGGGGATGATGACAATTTTTTTATTTTTATCTAAACAAATGTTTATTTCCGAATAGTATTTTAAACTAGTATTACAAACAGTATTACAAAAAGTGTAAAAGCTTAAAAAATTGCCAAGTTATAAACTTTTATTTTTTTATTTTTTTATAAATGGCATCTCGCAGGTCAACCTATGAGGTTGTCGTCTGCTCAGACGGACTTGCCTGTGGTTGCCCTAATAAATTAAGGCCTCCAGCCAGGACTTAAACTTAAATACTAACTAAAAACTAAGCGACTACACGCTAAGGGCACCCCCTGTGGGGTACGAACCTCGGCTTAGGGCGTCGCTGGAAGAGGGCAGCAAATGACTAGCTGGATCAGGAATGATATTATTTAGGGACGAATTTAAAGCTACCGGCTCAGCGGCGCGGGCTGGCTCGAGCAAGGGTCGGGAGGGGCGTAGATTTGGGCGTCGCGGCGGGCCTCGGCGGCGAGGACGGTATCGGCGATCGGGTTTTGGGCTTATGAAGCGTGCTGGTGGCCTTACTACTCTCCTGGAGGAGGAGGCGTCGTCGGGGGCGATTAAGGTATGCCTTGGTCGGCGAATACTACTAATACGGGAGGGAGTGTAGCGGGCGGCCGCTGAGATCAAGGGGTTGGGGTGTTTTATGCCACAGTCAAAGAAACGCTTCGATAAGCGTTTCATGAACTGGTTTATGGTAGGCATTTTTAGGTCTACGTGGAGATCTATATTTCGGACATAGTAGGGGGCACCCGTGACCTTTCTAAGGAAACGGTTTTGGAGGGTCTGCATCTTATGGAGATGACGTGGGTGAGCGTGCCTCGACGACGTCTCGAGAAGAGAACCGCCTGACTCTTATCGGGGTTGACCTCGATTCTCCATTTCCGGAACCAAGCGCCTAAGACGTTTGCGGAGGTTTGGAGAGTACGAGCTATAGCGTTGGGACAATAACCGGTATAGTAAACGGCAGTGTCGTCGGCGAAGAGAGCCAACTGAGCCTTTTTACTCTGTGGGATATCGCTAGTAAACAGCGTGAAGACTAGAGGAGATATAACGGAACCCTGAGGGACACCGGCGCGAATAGGGTGAGGGGACGAGAGTGCACCCTCGATGCAATAGCGGAAGGTGCGATTCGACAAAAAGTCTCGTAAGATGAGCACGAGACGATCTGGCACTCCTAGTTGGTACAGCTTGTATATCAAGCCGTTGTGCCAGACTTTGTCGAAGGCTTTCGCTATGTCGAAGAATAGCACGCCCGTCGTCGCATTACGCTGCAGACCAGCGCATAAGTGCTCTACTATACGGTGGACCTGGTGGATACTCGAGTGTTGGGGACGGAAACCGAACTGCTCGTTGGGAATGAGGCTCTTTGCTTCGGCGTAGTCTTTGAGACGCTTATAAATAAGTCTCTCGTATATTTTGCCGAGAACATTGAGTAAGCTAATAGGGCGGTAGCTGGAGGGCTCAGACTTTGGCTTGCCTGGCTTTGGGATACCGATGACGGTGGCTTCTTTCCATGCTTGTGGGAAGATGTTGTTGCTCAAGGCGCCATTGAAGATGGCGGTCATAAGCATTATTAGCGGGGCAGGAAGGAGTTTGTATACCTTATTGGTAATACCATCCGAACCGGGGGCCTTACGAGCGTGGAGCCCCTTAATGATGTCGTGCACTTCGTCTGGAGTGACGGGAGGCAGAGGATCATCAGGGTCTTCGACGGGAGGGAGGGAGGCTCTCCGTTCGACTTCAGCGTCGACCTTGTTCAGGTGAGCTTGGTCTACTGGTTGTGAGTTGGGAGAACATTGGGACTCTAGGCTGTCAGCAAGACATTCAGCCTTGTCGGGACTGTCGAAAGCGACACTATTGTCGGGGCGGATGAGAGGAGGCATAGATACCTCTTCTGAGGAACGCAATTTCCTCTGTAGTTGCCAGAAGGCTTGATGGGTGGGCTCGAGTTCACTGAGCATCTTGTTCCAGCCCTCAGAGCGAACCTCCCCTATGCGTTTCTTTACAGCACGCTGTAAATGGCGCATGTGGGCTTTGTTCGCGTCACAAGGGAAGGAGTCGTAGGCACGAATGGCCGCGTTCTTCTCGGTTATCAGGTCACGTACGTCAGTAGGTGGTCTTCCATCACCGGAACTTCCCGTGAACAATCCGTCAATACGGATTGACGTCAAAGTTCAGGGATTCGCCTAACTTGAAAACTAACCTACCTCTGGTTGAGGTTGTGCTACTATTCCACGCCGGGTGCTTGGCATTAAGATCCCCCGCCAAGATGACGGAGTCACTCATACCGAAGAGGGCAGTGAAGTCCTTTTGGAGCGAGATGGGATTCTCCGGACCATTGTCGGGTGGGACCAAGTTATAAACGTTTTAATGTAAGTGTTAGACTAGGATAGCACTATAGTAGAAGTGACGTCACGAGTACGTAACTTCAGACTAGCGCCGTACATTGTCCGTACCGCGCGACAAGGACAGGAATTATCCCCTCCAAAAACTTTTAACTCCAAAAGCTTGTATCTTCTTCATATTGACATCGATTTAACAGATTTTTTCGATTATCTCATTTTCACTATGCCTTCTTTGAAATTACATAATCGTTACGAACATTTTTTAATAGTAGTCATCATCCCAACAATCTAACTAATTGGTATTTTGGCACTGAAGGGAAACTTTTTGCTTGTGAGCCACGAACGCACGCAGTAAACGTAAAGTCAATTCGAACGACTTTAAAATAGAAAATACTCCTTTCGCACATAACATTTACATAGTTTTAAGACTTAATTTATATCTATGGGTGATGCTTGACGCAAAAATTTAAATGAAAATGCTATAGGATTATAATAATTTATTCTTGAGCTTTAGGAACAGTGGTCCAGGCCGGCCCAGTGGCCCAGTGATAACGGCCCCGACATACGCGAAGAGAATCCAGGCATGCGCTTAACTTTGTTTTAATCACTTCATCACCACTGCTCTAAAAACTGTGAAGGAAAATATCGTGAGAAAAACCGGCATGTGCTAGAACCAAAAATTCGAAGACGTGACATCTACCAACCCACACTAGGCACTCCCTCTCGCCGACACAGGCCTTGTGTCCCTTTCATAAGTGGGAACATTAAACGATGATTACGCTTATGATATGCTTGCTTCAAAAACTGTTCATAAAGTGGATAAAGCTCCCATACAAGTTTGGCTCCGCATATGCATAAATAAAACAGTATATGCTAAGAAGGAATATTTGTATTTAATACTTCAGAAAATATTTTATTACTCTAACATAGCTGGTGACAAGATATAAGACATTTTAGGTTATTACTTTGTTATGGCATTTTGAAGTTTAATATAGTATGCTTGCCATTGTCATTATAGTCTAGCGGTTAAGGCCTCACTTCCCATGAACGTGGTTGAGGGTTCAAATCTTGGCAATTACCCGTGTGACTTTTTCCAATTCATATGTCACATCGGCACATGAAAAACTTTGCGAGGAAAACTGGACTTACAGTTAATATAAGTCTGAAATCGCCAACCTGTCTTGAGCAAGCGATTAATACCTACTCGTTCCTTCTCTGTATGTGAAGAGGCATTTGCCCATTAGTGGGACAAGCAAAGGCTGGTATTATTATTTAATTAAACATTATCTTGGAACAATGACATTTTCTTATTGTTGTTGACTGTCGTCGTTGGCGTTATTTGGCCGCCTAGGTACTGGAGATTGCGCTCTGAAAGCTCGATGCCAACATGTGTGGCAAATAGAAAAGTTCATAATGTATCCCTCTGTATTTTACTGTGTGTACATAAATAATAAAATAAATCATTTCATAACATAATAATTGTATAAAATATTTATGCAGTCGTGGTACATAATAAAATCAAACATATTACATACTAACTTGTTGAAGAAAAATCCATTCAGATATTACATCATGAATGTGCTTTTGCTTTCAGGGTTACGTGTCAGTGTGTGAAAACGAACACACATCAGGGATCTTTCACACTTTACACACACGACGATAACCAACACAAGGCCTGGGTGTTCCACTTGTACCCGAGTTTTATGTCTGGCTAGCCAGTAACCTGCAAGAATGGCACACAATCACGATCAGACGCAGTGACCTAAAATATAAAAAAACCTCCAGAAGTATAAACAAATACACCCGACACCCTTATATAAGACCTATTGAAGACGTTACTTAATATGTTAAAAGTCTCCAATCGCGGAGTCATCCACTTTATTACAACAGATTGAATTTCATGCGAATCCAACAAATGGCTTCTTAAGCGAAGCGTTGCCATACACACACAGATTTTGCAGCGTCAGTTCTCCATTAGAAATAGGGTAAAAATCTGTTGTTCAAAATCGAGTAGTCAAGGTAAATCGAAAGAAGATGCAAAGTCCGTGAGCGCCGGGTTCGGTCGGGAGCAGTAATAACAGATATCCAGAAACAAAGCCAAAAGTCGTCGTAACACCACAAGAATACAAAAGAAATCATTTAAGATGCGAGCCACAAAATCCAATACACCATTATATTGGCTACACACAAATGACAAACTGTCATGTCATTTTATGTCTTGACTTTGTCATACAACCCGTAACACACGTACAGTAAGCATTCAAAAGTGCATAGGCACGGTAAAAGTCGTATTGCTGTGAACCATCGGTACAATTGTATGTGTTTAAATGACACACACGAAAAAGATCGCAGTTTTGCACGGCACACACTGCCGTCAAGTCGCGCACTCGCATCGCACTACACGAAACAAAATTGCAATAATAACAATATAAAAAAATGCTGCTTTTTATTATTTTTGTTTACAAAAACCAAAACATAAAGGGTTTAGAATAGAAAAGGGTTTTCAGTGAAAACAAAAATAAAAACATTTACAAAAACAAACCGATACGATTATTTATAATAACTTCTTCAGCCAAATGGGATGTGCAATACTAGGTATAACAAGGAACTTAGAAGAAATTTGGTTTATTTTGACATGTGAAATGTTTTAAATTTTATAAGTAGATTTATTTAATCATAAACATTAAGCTACGATCATTAATTTCCAAAATAAGTGTTTTAATAACTGGTTAAGTAGGGCAGTTTGTCTACATTAAGTATTTCACATTTTATTTAGCTTTAGTGAATACAGATTATATGGACTTGAGGATAGCTTAAGTATTAATTTTCTTTAAGAATAGACGATTGAAACTAAACCTCATTTTTTTAAATTCAATAATTATGGATATAGCGCAATATACAGTATAACTATTCCGAAACTTAAACGTTATTGTTTACTACGTTATTGTTTGCTGGGCTTCGGTGATGCAACCTTTCTAGCGTGGTTTACACTTCGAACAGTTTTTAATGACGTGTTGAATAATTCAGCAAAATATCCGGTTGGTATGAAGTTATTTGTTTAAAAAAGTTTTCCAGTTCATAAACAAGCGCTCCGACTAACAAGGATTCCGTCTTCCTCACATCTCTTAACCCACAGACTCACAGTATTTCTCTAGAACAAAGAAAGTATTACTATTAGACATCTCTAAGCAAAATACTATATATTATTAAAATTATGAAAAAAATATTAAAAATAACATTATTTTATAACACTTTACTCATAATTCACAGATTTAAACAAATAATAATTTGTATTTAGTAAAATATGAAATATTTAAATGAAAACACTCACACATAGTCCATTTGTGTTATAAATGACGTCATTTACGTCCACTTTTACGCAGCGCAATAATATTGCCAACACTTCAATATTTATATTACACTGCATTTTGAAAATTATAGCCACAATACTGCCGATTAACAGATTTAAACATTCGTCACTAACCAACAACGTTCAATTAGGTAAATATTCGTAACGAATTGCATCTACCTCATAGAAATCGAAATAGTTTACTCAGTTTTCTGTGGTCTACCTACAAACTTTTATTATCTTAGTAAACAAGAAAGTATCGAATGATTATCGAACCACTTCAAGTAATTTTATTCAAACAAAAAGAAATTGTTCATTTTAGGTATTAATAATAACATTTCAAAAACTGTAAATAGATATAATTTGAAAATAACATCAAGCTTAATCCGCAGGTGCGGGTGAGATTTGAACTCAGGGCTCGCCATAATCGCTCCTACCCAAGCACGGTAACGACTAAGCTAGCATGCCTTATGTTAAGTGGGTTGAAATTATGCACTACTATCAATTACAGACAAGTGAGTGTGTGTGCGTGTATATAGTATAGAAACAACTAATAGAAGAAGGTCGTAAGTGGAACCGAAGCGTCAATCTATTGCTTTGTGAGATAGCTTATGAACTTATGAGCGCTACTGTACATAGCTTTAATATGTATACAAACATACATAAACTCACAGTTTTTTCCATAGTGGTAGCTAGAAACTACAAAACGCCCTGCACTGCGCTGCTACGAGCATTACTTACGTACTCCTTTTTCTTTGTCCGCTTTCATAAATCAAGTCGTAAAGGCGGATCGTAATAATAGATATATTGTGTTGTACACATAAGGTGTCAAATATATAATTATTAAGTATAGCTGAGCGTGTCTTTATTTTATCAGAAATGATATCGTAAATGTCACAAAAATATATTTTAAATTACCTTATATATACTACAATAATGTGTCCTGAACTGAATATCTGATAATAATAAAAAATTGGTTATTAATTATGTTATGTTATATTGACTTTCTCAGTAGCAGCCCGGAGACTGGAAATATGTTACATGGGGCTTACACATAGCTGGTGAAATGTGGGTGTTTTGTAGTTATACCTTTGCTTAACCCTTTAGGGATTACAGGCGTGATGAATTAATTGGATGTATGTGTAGATAGGATGTGTATATTGGACCAATCACTAAATCAAAATATGCGTTACTTTGAAAACATTTGTTTATCGGTTCGTGTACGTATCTTAACAGAAGAAGATAGTGTTACCATTACTTTGAAGAACCAAATTAATCTCTTGGTATTAATAAAAGAGATAAATAAAATTTGTCTTTTTTACTTTTACTTCCGTTATCACTAAACACGCATAAAAATATTTATATTTCTCACTATTTTATCTAAAATTACTAGTAAATGACTCATATTTCATGGGGTAATGTTTAAAATGTTACAATAAAATACCTCCTGTATATGGATACATGAACTGAATGAGACGAAACTCAAATCCTTTGTAAAACGCTCACTATGCAGGCAGGCATATTATAAGTTAGGGGATTACTCACACACAATCTATTGCTTTGTGAGATTACTTATGGACTTATGAGCGCTACTGTACCTGGCTAATCTCCGTTGAGATTGGCCGTGACAGAAATCTGTCGGGAGGATTATTCTGTAAAGTTCACATCGAACCTCACTAAAGCACACAATTTAAAATAAAACTAGTTGCCTTTTAAAGTCCTTTAAGTAGAACTCATTGCGAAGGAAGTTGTCCGGGAAAGTACTACAACTACACCGATTTCTTTATTTAGTGTGCTGTAGTGCTCATACACACGAGTGACACGCGACGATGGCAGAGGCAACTGCAGCCGTCGGCAACATGCCTCTGCAGTTGGCTGGTGTCGCTCGTCTGTAAGCACATTAAGTCTGTTTATAAGCACTAAAAGAATTGGTTCAGGGGGAAGTACTCGTACACGATACCTATTTCTCTCGCAAGGCGTTACTGTGTTCCTGTTCGAAAGGATATTACAGACACATGTGACATGACACGTTTCAGCTACATCTCAAGGATAGAACTGCACCTGTTAAGCTTATGGTATTGATGTGGCGACCATCTACAGCACCAAATTCGAACTACGCATCACACATGACGTCGCGCTAATCCTGAATCGCGCAAGCAAAATTATCGGCGCGATTAACATTTGTACAGAAATCTGATTTCATCCGTCGGGCAGTACCCCACCAGGCACAACACCTGTCTGAAGTTCTTAGCTTCTCAATGGAGGATAATGAGCTTTGCACCCTGTTACTCTTTTTTACATATTATAAACTAGCTTCTCCTGTGGCTCACCAGCATGGTATGTCGATAAAAATTGCATATGTCCTTCCACAGGGCTCAAAGTATTCCCATACCAATTTCATTAAAATGGTTCCAACCGTTGCTGATATTAGCCGGGTTAAATTGTTATTTTTTTGTTATAAGTAGCGTTTATTCTTATGCATTAATACAATAGCTGATATTTTGACATTAAAGAAATAAAGAAAGAAAATGCTTTTATTTAGCACAGACTAAAAGGCACACAAAGCAGGTAAATTTATAAGAGTAACAATCAAAGTAAAAAATAAAAATAAACAAAGTGTACAGTGCGAAGTAAGAAATTAGCAGGGTAGTGTGCCTCACGGCTGCGCCAAAAAGGCCCACTTCAGCAAAAAAAATGTTTACTAGTGCTTGACGCGCATTATAGACACCATTTTATTTATTTGTAACCGACTGCGACCGCGTTGTTCTTCTAAACCACGCAACAAAATTTGATGCTGTTTTCACCATCATTTAGAACCTTTTCTTTTGCATACATTCCGGAAGGTTTGTGTGTTTATACATGGAATCCACACAATGACTACTGTTTGAGAATAATCCAAACATAATTAGTTTATTTGTGGTAGCAAAATTTATATAAGTATTTAGAACTAGTTTTATAAACTAGTAACATTACTACTAGTAGAAACTTCTCGGTGTCATGTACTTTTGCTCTTGTGTAAAACTAATAATTATACCTAAGTTGGAAATACAGTTTACTGCTAAAAATCTACAAGCATTTTATTTTACATGCTTGTTGTGGTCCTTCGAAACCTGTGAAAAGTGGTGCGTTGTGTAATTCGCGTCTTCAAGTGTATTCGTTGGGTCTCGGCGCCGGCGCCATTGTTCGTAAAGCCGAGCTAGATTTGCGAGAATTAAGTACTACATATTTCGCAGAAACACATTGCATTTGTTGTGGATTGCAAATCTATAATTTTGCAGCTCATTGCCAGCTAGATCCATAGTCCGTGTTCGCCGGGCAAGTTTGCGGGAAATCTATAATTTCTCTACAAAGAACAAGAAGATTCGCGAAGATTTCTGCGTATTTCACAGGAATACGTTCAATTGAAGATTAATTATTATATTGTGATAAATTGCAAATCTATAATTTTGCATCTCATTCACATCTACCTTCCATTACAATTATCATTCGTGGAGCGGATTACTTGTGGTTTCATTTATTGCGTAATACGTAAATTTATTACGTTACACAAATCCTGCATCGCGCAATCAGAGTTTACCGCGCAGCTAGCTTATATACAACTTCCCGACAACATCATCGGGCAGTTGCCCACCAGATACGACATCCATCTTTTCGGAGGATCCTCCCTTTTCCAAGAGTATGAGTGAACTTTACACCCTGTTCCTCATGTCTCTTCAAATGTATTAAATTCAGTAAAAGTAAACACTCTGTTTACACAACGTACCGTCGTACCTTGTCGTTTATGTGTACCGATTTTACATTTTAGGTACAAATTTACAAATAAGTAGAAACCGTAACAGCGTCGTAATAATTTGCACTGCGTGGCAACGTCGGTTTTCAATGTTTAATCATTGTAGTTCATTGAATCACTGACCGAGTGATCCAATTCAACAGAGTGTTCCAATTTGCTCAAAATTAAAACTCTACTTTTTGACCAAATTACAGGACCGATTTCGTTTATTTTTATATTTCGAAAACAAGTATGTGGGAAAGGCGATAACAAGTACATATGTGGCTTCATTTATTGCCTTTATGTGGTTTCTATACTGTATAATATAATAAAGAAACATTCATGTTTTGTCAAGACATAAAAACCGTGCGAAGAAGCGGCGGGTCGCTGATACTTCTACAAAATGGTCGTAAATGACGGGAGGCTTTTTGTTCATGCTAATTCAAATAATTGTCATCGATCCCTTTTCTTATTGGACAGCCATTTCTTAGACCTAATTGTTTGTCAGCATCACAAATTAATTTATCTATCAACAAGATATATTATATTGCCTTTGGCTAAAACCTATCATCACAAATAGAAAACAAGTAGTTATCTGTGTTTTTTTCATGTAGTTTATTGGTCATAAACTACAGATATCTAGAAATTAATACGCGGTGCTCCGACATAAATATCGTTTTATTATTGGATAGCAGTTTTATTGATATCCTATCGATATTAGTAATGTTAATAATGTTTTGTTTATCCAAAGTTATACATAGACACAGGTTGAGCACAGTAATAGAAATACTGACATGATACATACAAATGTAAAAAAAGTTAAAAGACTACAAAAATCTAATTATAAAAGTATAAACCCTGTCTCTTAAACTAGGAGGCATGTATCCTAAGAGACAGTGTTCGTCCAGATGGTTGCGTTAATTGAGTTGACTACCATGACGACCATAGAAACGAGGTTTATAGACAAAATTACAGATAAACGAAGTACACCTGTGAGATCACAATACCAGAATATTTTATGCACGGGCGTATTTAAAACTAGGTTATTGAAAATAAATGTGATTTGCATGGCTCCTTAAATCTGAACGAATTAAAAAAAATGTGGACAGAAATGTTATTATTTCGTCCATGATTTCTGTGGTATTTTGTTCCACCAAAAACACATCTTATTATCTATTTATGTATTTAACACCTGAGGAGCTGTTGTGCACAGCAATTCTTTCTATGATTCAGTAGGTACTAAAGTCTTTATGAAAATTGTATGACACTCATTTAACTTACATTTGTTTATCTGATATTGTTGTACTGCTGAAAAGCAAACCTTTAGCTACCTCTGTCTATTTTCCACATCCATTTATCTCATTTCATGTGATCTCATATTATTTTCCTTTTAGGAATGTTGTGACATTTTGTATCTAACATTGTCATCTGTCAGTTTTTATTTTTCTATGGTATAGAGCTAAGAGGTCGTCTATTTTATTATAAAGGTATCGTAAACTAGTGTTAAGCCAGGTTCTCACTGTAAGCCATCTTTATTGTTCCTGGCCGATAATTCATTAAGAAGTATTTGATTTAAAAAGTCACTTCTAGAACGATCGGCCAGAGTCTATAAAAGGCAACCGTTAGTTTTTACCTGGTTCCTTCTTTTTCCTCCTATCGTTTTACTCTGACCATTCTTTGTTGCTTAAATATAAATAATTTTATCTCTGAGTTCTGATTTATTTATAGTTTCGGTGAATTAAAAGAAATATTAGCTAAAATCAGTGAATTTAATTTTATATTGTGTGTGTGAAGGTGTTCGAGCTCTCCCGATCACCTCCGTCCCTCCCACCTGAGTCTGCCAGTTCGAGACGTCTTTGAGAAATACAAGGTCCTGACGTCAAATAACGTGGCATGTGACGCCGCCGCCAATACACTGGGACCAGAAATCCTGACATCAAATAACGTGGCGTGTGACGCCGCCGCTAATTCACAGGAACGAGAGGTCCTGACGTACTCACTCATACTTTAATTTTTATTTCTAAGATCGAGCCTCTCGCGGGTTCCTCCTTGACGAACCAGAACCGACGCAAGCTCCCTTACTACGGACTGCGGGACGGAGGAGCGGCCGACGCGAGCTGATTCAACCGTGAGCTGCTTCGCGACTGTGAGCACGGAGAGGCTACTGCGAGCTTCAACTCGACAGACTGCGGACCGGAGGAGCGGCCGACGCCTCGAGCTGCTGCACGACCGTGAGCTCCCTCGCGTTAGACTGCCGGCAAGAGTATCGTCCTATGCTACCACTAATCGATTCATATTCCTTAATATCTTTTTCTATGTAACTTTGTATTTTATAATCTAAAAATTACATTAACTTGTAACCACGTTTAGCTAGTCGGCTAAACGTTTCGTTACATTTCTTAAATCATTATTTTTTTGTAATATGTTTATAATCCTCTACTTTATGTTACATTTGCATGCTCAGAATGTACATGGATCCTATAATTAATGTATCAATTTAATGTTATGTACCTACATTCTAAGCAAATAAAGACCTATTCCATTCTGTGAACAATTCATCAGTCATTTTGTCTATTATATCTGTCACTTTGTCTATTATATCGGTCATTATGTCTTTTCTATCGGTCATTTTGTATATTAAGTCTGTCATTTTGTCTTCTCTTTCGTCGACACATCTCGGTCATTCTAAGCGTGCTGAGTGAAATAGTGTCGATCTATCTATCGTTACATGGTGAACAACAATATCTTTAATGTTTTGTTTGGTTCAAAGGACTTGGCCTATGGAAGTTGATACTGGCAATGCCCCTTGCATTTTACTTTCGATTGTACATATTATTTTTTCCGCGGGTACAGGAATATACTACCGAGATTAAAAGTACCCTTTGTGTTAGAAAGTAAGAAAGAAACATGCGTTTATTGGCATTACAACACAAAAAAATATGACTCTATAAAAAACAGAAACCAAATATATATATATATATATATAGCTCAGCATAATGTCAGATGACAACACAAGGTGATATCTGACGCTGGTTTTAAGCTGCAACCCACGAGTGCCATACGCCAGAATGCTTAAACCCAGAGAAGTGTGTGTCCGTTTTAATGACATGCATACTATATAACAAAAAAAAAGATAAAATTAAAAAAAAAACACCTGAAATGAATATGGCAGATATGTCGGCTCGAACATTTCCAACATCCTTCTGATGGTGTAGTAAAAATTCTATTAATTTCAATTTAAAAGTTGTTAGTCCAGGTTATAGACTATCTGTGTTCCGAAATTCATCCACATCCGTTCAGGCGTTTGGTGTCAATCCGGAACATGCATTTACGATAAACTAATCTTTTTGCTCCTATTGCCTTCTCATAGAACACTTTTATTCATGACTTTTTATTTTTATTACTTTATTACTATTACCCATATTTCTGATACATCATACTTATATTACGAAGAGGTAAAATTTGTTTGTAAGTTTGTATGTGAGGTGTAATCTCTGAAACTACCGGGCGAAATTGAGAAATTCTTTTGCATTTGATAGCTCAATTCTTGAGCAATACTATATGCTATTGAACATCACGCTATGACCCTTAGGTGCCTTAAAGAACGATACGCGAAAACGAGCAAAACAAATAATAGTCAGAAAGAACGATAGGCGAAAACGAAAAAATTGCGCGGCGCAGGTGATGAGATGCATGCGACGCGGCGGGTCGGTGGAACAAGTACTTAAACGTGGACTAAGTCGCGAGCAGAAGTTATTAGTACATAATAACAATATAAACCTATTATTGCTTCCCTGCAGAGCAAAGGCTTCTTCTCAGGCAGAGAAGGCACGAGCATTGAAGCCCAAAAAAAAGTGACCCAGCTCCTTGATTCAAAAATCTGTTAAAACTGGTCACATTACATCAAACTACCTTAGAAATGAATGTCAATAGAAACTCTTGTATCCAGATCGCGTCATAAACCGTTAGTACATCTGTACTTGCAGTAAGGATAACGTTTCTGGACATCAGACATCCGATGCTGTGCGGATGAGCCGAGGTGGATCGGAATATGTTGGAGAGAGCCATGACGTAAAAACATTCTTACTAATGTTCGATGGGTTGGGATTACTCTTGTTCTTGTTATTTAATCTGGAAACCCCTGACACAAACAAAAACCTCTAAAAATGGCGGAACAGATTTAATAATTTCTTTCTTTTTAGTTAAGAATACTACTACAAAACAAAAATAATCTTAAAGTTCAACAGTTTGGCAGCTACGATGCCGCAGACAGACACGCAGATACACACTTTAAACTTATAACACCCCTCTTTTCCGTCAGAGGCTAAAAAGGAAACTCCTGGCATCTCACTGACTGACTCCCTGGACCTAGAAGGCTGAAATTTTGTACGGAGGCTCTTCACGATGTCGACAAGGAATGTCCATTATCACATTGGAAAACGGTAACGACACGATAACTTACGTCACGACACGACAAAATATCTTCGGACTGGTAGTTTCATACAAATACTACTAAACGATATTACACTATCGCCGCCGGTCATCGAGTTTTATCTTTGCAGGTGTTTTATTATTAAATTAAGGCATAATTTCTTATCTTTTTTTTATGTCTAGATATTTATAAATAATCAGTAGTAGGTAACAGATCGGAATTAGGTATTAAACATGACTATCCATGCTTAGCGTACGGAATTCCGTTCGGTTGAAGGCTCGTGCACACTGGCGCGACGTGACAGCGCCCAGCGACATGACCCAGTGAGAGCAGTGGTCACCCAGTGGGAGCATTAGTTGCCTAGTGAGAGCAGTGGTGGTCCAATGGGAGCAGTGGTGTCCCAATGGTTATGGCACCGACTTACGAGTTATAGGTAGTTCGAACCCACGAACGACCCACTGCCTCTCAAAGAGAGTGGGTCCGTGTCCCAGCAGTGGGAATATTGTAGGCTGACTATGCTTATACTGAACTGTTTTACGTGTACAAAAGTAATAAAATCCTTGTCAGTTTTTGTCATTGGTCGACCAAAAGTAAATGCGCATTTAGCCTCGAACCTCATTAGGTATTTACAAAACTTTGCAGCTAGTAGGTATAATACAATGTGTTTTATATCGGAATTTTAATTTCAACATTGATAATACAATAGGCGTGATCAGTATTGTATAATTACATTTTTAAACATCCGGCAAAAGTATTTTTTGTTAGTACTTCCCTAGGTATCTCTTATATTGTCATAGGAGGTGGTTTATGAAACTATCAAAAGTGAATCGTTCTGTCGTGCGAATCGTTCATCGGAGAAGCCAATTTCGGAGAACTGTTCCAGAATCGTTCGTACAGCTCACCCTGAACAGTTAGCCGCTCTACCAACCAAGCATGCTGGACACAGGCCTCCTCCAAGCGTCGCCACTTTAAACGGTTCTCTGTATTAATTCATGCATGCATGATCAGTCTTTAATGTTCTCACTGCTAGGATACAGGCCTCGCGGCGAGAGGGATCTGATTGCCTAAGCATTTACGAGGGCATGTGTTAATATTCTCGTTACATGTGACACTTATCTGTATAAGGTTTATGTTTCTATTATAATGTATCAGTGATATAAAAGTTACAAACAATCATAACTACGATAGTAGGAATTATAATACCTTCGTTTAAAGCTGCCGTTTATTGTGAAACTCGGTTAGGAACACCGAAATGAGACGATAACTCTCAAGTATAAAAGCCTTTTAAAATACCTGTTAATTCCAGAAATTAAAGCCATACATTAAAAAAAAAATATTCATAAAAAAACTACATAGAATTGTATGATCATCAAGGGAGTAATTTCTAAATGTTTGATAAATTGATAAAATGTTCGAAATACATTAAACGATTCATCGACGAACATTTTAACTCAAGATGAGTTAATAACATAATGTATGGTATTGATAACTTGATTGTAATTTCCTACCGATCAGTACAGTTTCCACTTATAAATGACTGACAAACGTCAGCATAATCATTTTAATGTTGGGGACAGGCTTTAACCCTGGCCCTTGGCCTCTGCAGAAATAATCTAACCCATTGGGGTTTCATCGTTCAATCTTTACCACGGCGTGAATTGTGAGTGCCATTTCTTCCTTATCCGTCGTGAACAACCACCTTGAATCCTTCAGGATTTAAAAGGTATCTAAACGGCGACTCCAACCAGTGTGTACTGACCAGGACAGTTTGTTCTGGACGCACTGGTCGGAGTTCGTTTATTGAGTGCGAGTTCGTTTATTGAGTTTATTGATTATGCAGAGTGCGTAACTAGACTACACCATGTATTAATCTTAAGGGTACGTACCCTTAAGATTAATACATGTACGTACAACGGCGGTCTTCTTAGTAATGAATGGGCTCAATTTGAAACGTGATAACTGAAGAATTAGCGGACTGTATTAAAATAGTTGTAATACCATAAAGAACAAGAACAACGTAAAGAAAATGGAACAAATGCCCGTAGGGGCGCGCGTCACCTCGCGTCTTTCCGTCGTTTATCACGAGCATTTGTGGTGCGCCGACACTAATAACAATGTCTAAATACTTACCAAACATCTTTAAATAAGAAAAACAACTAAAACTAGATGCGCTTGAACTTCTAAACACCATTGCAACATGAATAATTGTCTTTTCAATGCCCTTCTTGAAGAAGTCAGGTGTACGGGAGCCAACAAACTCTTCAAAGGCATTTTATACTGCCTCTCGGGTATTGAATATTTCACCTGCCAAGAAGTTGTCAAAGGAGAATGACCAAAAGTCGTCTCAAAAAGTCTCATCAAAGTCAAAAGCATTTATTTCTAATATGCATCAAGATCATCATTTTATAGTAATTATTTTCATATTTTTTTACGACCCTTCGCGTCGGGGATTTCATTTTTGAACAGGGAATTTAATCTAAAGTCAAAAAGTATGTCTATTGACGATAATGTTTTACTCCCTTTACATGACGTTCCGTTTCACTTGATATGATTAACATAACCTTTAATTTTGAATGTGATCTTGATCACGTCTTTCAAAAGTCATGTAAAAAAATTTACTAAGCCGATGTACGAAATGTACTACATTAATTTGAAATAACAAGAACACGAAGTTCATTTAAAAGATTAACATTTTTAACCTATGCTTAAATGGCCATGCACAGCCGGTCATAGGGATGTAGAATGAAATAGAATCAATTTTTGAATCGACTAACCAGTAATATAGTGGTTCGTCGACCGACTGACGCCGTCAGGCAGCCGGCAAAACCGATGTATCAATATTGTGATACCCAGAAACTTAACTACACATTCATTAGAACAAGCGTCTACTCTAGTCCAATGATTAACTTGTTACAGTCGTGGAAAACTCAGGTAGGCAGATCTTATTTTACTCTTTGAATATATAAGAATGTCAGGCACCTTCTATTTCCAGGCTAATCTTTTACTGACTGTAGCATCTAAAATCTTCCGTAATTTATTTTATAAAAAGAAAGAAAGCATATTTATTTTCGACTAGCACATGAAATAACAACCGATAACTGAATGACGAACCCGTTCGAGGTCAAAAAAGGCTTTACTCTTGATTTTAGGTGTTACTTCTGTGAATAGGTTACGGAAGACTACTAGACAACTACATAAAAAGTTAAAACACACTTTTCATTCATTGTTTTTATTGCAGCTGTCTTTAGAATGTGTGCTTTGCTTTATATAGTGTTTGACTCTGCTTCAAGATCAAGCAAACACAATCAGTAGAGGAAGTTTATCTTTGCCTGCTTTTGGTCACAGAAGAGTATGTTTTTCTTGTGGCATTTCTTTTCTACATGCAACTAGAACGTATCCTGTAATACAACGTCGACAAGGGAGAAACATTTTCAGTCTTCTTTAGTTTATTATTAGATGTGTTTATAATGTAGTGTCCCGATAAGTGAAGGTTTCACAAATAAAGAATATTATTATCTATTATTATCTATTTTGACACAAAATCTACATGACCATTACCATGTATTCTAAACAGTTACATTACACTTCATTCTTATACCAAATCAATAATCCATTGCAAAATGTTTTGAACTACATGTTTAATGTAGGTAATTATATGTATATTTATTTATAAATTGATACTTCTTTAGGTTTCAAGATTGGAAAGAGTATGTGCTGTGTACTGGAGGTCAGCTACAAGAGAAGTGCAAGTCGTGATCAGCACAACTCCAATCGCCCTGGTCTGTCTAACTATTTTGCCAGATGCTGAATCAAGTTGAGATCTCAATATGCCTGAGCCCATATTCCACAAAAAAACTTGCACACTTCAAGTTAGGTAAAATCCAAAAATTACGTCTGCTTTGTATAAGCGTGCTCCTAGCATATCCAATCACTGTATATTTGTTGACTGTTTTGAAACAGAATTTTTACTGGTACCCTCATCTATAAAGGATCTTTTACTTTTACTTAATCTTTTACTTCATTACAAATTCCGGCAGATTATAATTTTCTCAAATATTTTTATTATAGGATAAGGTGTATCAATTCATACACTAAATATTTGAAGAGGGGCTTCTATAGGTCGAACAGAAGCTATAGAAGTGAAAAAGATTTTTTTATCTTAGCATCTAATTTAAAAAAAAAATAGTTTAATATTACTTAACACACATAAAAATACTGGCTCTTTCATATTTTGTAACATCCATTACGCTAGTTTCTACAAAAATACTACGTAGAAACTACTTTCATTGAAGCGGGCGAGGTCATGGCAGCGCGCTTAGATGTCGCGTGGCTTTTATGAATGATCAAAAGAGACCCGAGCCGTGGCGCCGGCGTCGCGTCGCGTCGCGCACGTGTGTTGCTTCAGTTGCCTCGCCCCCCGGACGCCGCGCCGCCCGCCGCCGTGGTCAGTCCCGCGCGAACCGCTTGTTGCACTGTACGCGGCTTAACTAACCTGGAATGCATCGCGCTTCGCGCAACAAACGCAACAATGCCGAAATATTCCAACCAGGAGTACCAGAACATGGTGGACTGCTACAATGAGGGTGGACTTATTTTTCTCACAGCACAAGCCTCCTTCATAGGGAGCCTAGAAGCTCTACAGCGGCAACGGGACTACGGGGTCTACATGCTTCAGCTGCAGACGGAGGTAGACCTGATCTTACGCCGTTGGACTTCCATGTGTGGGGTAGGGATAGACCTGATTTATGGTAATGACGGCCAGACCATTTCTAGTGCTGAACAATAAACCGTGAATTGTGAACGCTTGTGTACGCAGTGATGGCTAGATATAGAGACATTATTAAAAGTGCAACGACACATTATTTAACGTGCAACTGCAGGGTGAATGAGCAATTTTGGTGTAAATAGTGTAAATAAAAACTACGTCGTTATGACGTATGTACATTTTAAATTGTTGTAAATAAGTTGATTCTGATTTTTTAAACACGCTTGCCTAATTATTGTTACAATAATTCGTTGCATACCGTATGCAGTGGGATAACTGATTTTCGCGTAAAATAGTCATGTTACTAACAATGTTGTTTGCCTACAAAAAGATTGGTCAATAAAACGTATAATCTAACCGTAATGCAGTTACTTTATAGTTACAAAGGTCTTTGCGGTTATTTTACGAAAAACATAGCAAGCTATTTATCCCGTTAACCACTAAGAGGAGAAACAGCGTGTACCTACAAAGGCTACAACAGTCCAGTCCACATCTGCCAATCTGGTACGATTTTTGATAAAATATATTCGCGCTATGCACTTCTTACAGTTTACATCTGTACAAATAGGTAGGTACACAACCTCTCAATCAGCTGACAGATACGACTCGACGCAAAGTTACTTATGCGAATTCGTGTTGCGTCAGCTGTTTATTTTTCTATTATTATTATCTAAAAGATGTGTAACACTACGTAGAATATGAATGTTTTTATCGTAACTAGGATCCTTTTCGTAAAAAAAAATAGAAAATGATTGAAACGTCTCGATACTCGCTTGTAAAAGTCGTGACCTCACAGAGGTCATTATCTGCTTATTCTGATTTAAGTACCTAGTTTACAGAAGGTACTGTTTTTGTAAAACTTCGAGGAGGGAATTCAATATTGTACCTACTTAGATTTAGGTCGATTTGTATTTTAAATTCATATTTATTTTTATTGTAAGCGATAACTCTGTTATCAAAATAAGACGAGATCGAGTTACGAAGTCTACCTAAGTTGGTTTATTGTTAACATCATCACGCCTGCATTCCCCGTAGAGATAGGCAGAGGTGTATTGTCGAATGTTCATTACAGTTCACCAGTGATATGTTAAACTGATAGAGACGGCCCGCTCCAAGCGGCTACAGACGGACGGGCACCGCACCCGCGCCTCTGCCCCGCCGCGTCTTTCGTTCATAGAGTAGACCTTAAATTAAAGGTTGTATGCAAAATATCTCAAGCAGTTTTAAATTATGATAATTACGTAAAATAATTAAACAGTTAGATAAAAAATTCTTTGTCGTTTCTCTAGCTTCTGTTCGACCTATAGATGTCCCTCTTTAAATATTTCGTGTATGAATAAATACAACTTATGTTTGTGTCACTTTTGGCTTCTAATAAACTCATATCAGTTTTATGACTTGTTAAACCAAAGGTCTAGCAGAACAAGTTAAAAAAATGCCCCGATTGCGTTTAGCACTTACTTAGTTTAAGCTGAGAACTGGTGATATTAATGAAAGGTTGGCTGACTCTAATGTTTAATTAATAAAGCCAGAGTGTGTTTAATAAATGAGTTATGTGGTCCCATTATACTTAGGATTTAATAATATATTATTTGGTAATTCTGACTTGCCGTCTAATTCTATACCAGCAATAGTCATATGTGGTGCTACATAAGTGTTTATCCAAAGAACTTGTAATCACTTTTTTTAAAGCAAATATACAGTTATCAAAAACTGGATACTTGGTGTTTTTCTTTTTCACGAATGTGATGAATGACTTATGAATAATTATTTTATATAAAAATTATTGACTTTGAATCGCTATTAAAACTCAAATGGACTTGTTTGTTTTATTTTTTTACTTACACCGAACAGTATTCTAAGATTATATTTCTCAAGACGCTCCCTAGTCCAATGATATAGGTTCCCTGAGATACGTTACCCGCTCAAAGTATTAGCAATATAAAGGTTGGGTTAATTCCCTAGTTTCAGTCACGCACCCTATGTCGCGGCTATACGTAGCTATAACTCGTAATTCTTACTACTATAAGCGGATTACGCTGTTTTTAGAGCAATAATATTCGTTTGTGTCGTGAGTTGTCTCAAAAAAAATACGTCATTGGTATCGTCGAACAAAATATAGGTAAGTACATAAGTAGCTTGTTTATAGGTTATTTTCGATTTTATAAAATAACTCCGAAACCCGGGTTTTGTTTCCAAAAACACCTTTTGTAGGAGTTAATATGTTATGTGTAGTCTATAAAAAATAAAGTTTGATTTTGATGCAGCATGGTATGGGATACCATACATTTACGAGCTTTTTGAAAAAGTAAAAGTCTGTCGGCGCAAGGTCTGTTCAGTACGATAGATGACGTAAATCTACCAACCCTAGCTTTCTGGTCTTAGAGACAGTCTGTTAAGCCGTATGAGGTCGAACGTTGTCGTATAGAAGCAGCGGAGACGAGCGATTAACCAGTAACGAGTCGTGCGTTCGTTTGTAGTGTTCACTCCGTACACGTTATTAATGTCGCAACCCGTTTGTGCAGCATTGCTACCGCGACGGAACTCGTATTTTATAATTACTCATATTTTTATCGTGTCCATATTGATGAAAAAGATACAAATATAGTGAAAACAAAACACTAATCAATTAACAAATGACTGAATTAAAAACTAAATTCCATAAACTTATTTCAAATAAAATTCATTTGAATTTAGAATTGATTGCCAGCGATACATATATTACGTTTCAAATGGCCAGTATTGTAAAACGGCAACATCATAGGTAAAGACCTAATATAAGCACGATTTTAGATTTTCAACTTTCAGCGCCACGCCGAAAGTTGAAAATCTAGCAGCGCTTTTATTAGGCATTAATAGATTTTGTCTACTATTAGCAAAACAAGCATAAGTGCTCCTATTCGGATACGAATGAATTTATATACCGCTTGAATTTTCTCTAAGTAATCTCGGCTCCCTCTCGGATTATCTCGGCCAGGCAGCAGGACAAACCGAATGGTTCGCTACGATCCCCAGTTTAATATTACAAACGTGTGGGAGAGTATGGTTGAGTGCATCGCTTCAAGATGCTGTGCACCTATTTGTTCTAACAATCATGTAGGGTTTTAGTACGTTGTGAGGGAATGTGGTGTGGTATGTTGTTACAAAATAATCCTTCATCCAAATCACATCTTTTATTCCATTTCTCTATTTAACATTTACGGAAGCTGTTGTGCACAGCAATTCTTTCTATAATTCAGTAGGTACCAAAACTTTATAAAAATTGTATGACTCATTTAACTCACATGTATTTAACTGATAATTGTTGTACTGCTGTAAAGCAAACCTTTAGTTACCTCTGTCTATTTTCCACATAAAGTTTTATAATTTCTTGTGATCTCTTATTATTTTACTTATATTGAATGTTTTTACATTTTTTATCTTGTAAGATATAGATATAGATATCTTACAAGATAAAAAATGTAAAGTGTAACTGACAAATGAGAATGTATTGTCATCTGGCAGTTTTTCTTTTTCTATGCTATAGGGCTAAGAGGCCAGTTATTTATTGTAAAACTAGCGTAAAGCCAAGTTCTCACTGTAAGCAATATTTATTGTTACTGGCCGACAACCAAATATGTAGTATTTGAATTTATATTTGAAAAACAAAAAAGTCACTTCTTGAAGATCTGCCAGGAACTATAAAAGACAGCTGTGAGTTTTAACCAGGCTCATTTGACTGGATCCGTTGGCTTCATTCCTTCCGTTCTTCTTCTTCTCTGACCAGTCTTTGAGTTTCTAAAGCTGCTTAAATATACACCAGTCTTTATTTCTGAGTTATGTACATTATAATTTTTGTATATATCATGAATTACAATTAAATCAGTGAAAATTCAGTGAAATTATTTCATCATAGACTTATTGTGTGCGTGAATGTGTTCTACTCTCTCGTCTTTACCCTCCGACCCTCCCACTTACTGACCAGGCTGCGGGCTGGTGGAGCAACCAACGCGAGCTGCTACGCGACAGCGAGATGCTTCGCTACCGTGAGCTCACCTCGCGACGGGCTACGGGCCGGTGGAGCAGCCGACGTGAGCTGCTTCGCGACCGCGAGCTGCTTCGCGACCGCGAGCTGCTTTGCGACCGCGAGCTGCTACGCGACCGCGAGCTCCCACGCCCGAAAGATATAAAAACAAAGAAACTACAACTAGAGTATTAGCGAAATAGTTATTGTTATTTACTGAGATAAACACTCCTATTAATTAAAGTGGAATTTATTGCCAACAGAGTAAAACACTGAATTTTTTCAACATGGCTGATCGGTTACGAAAGAGGGAGGTACAGGCACTAAAGTTACGTTCCGTTATCACACTCTTCGCCAGCATAAACTAAGACAATCTTAACATGAGATTACACTACTTACTTGTTTTTGTTGTTATTATTGGGTTGGTTTGGTTGTTATTGGGTACCCAATTTATAATAATTAGGTAATAATATACCTAATAATATTATTTAGTAACTTATAATACCCATTTACTCATCTAGCGATTGATCGCATGTCCGAAATTGATTTAAATTTCGTTTCTATTTTAAACTCCTCATATCAATGTAATAGTTATCTATTACCAGCTGACCCCGCAAACGTTATTTTGCTTCTTTATTTTTATATTTTTATGGTTTACGTCCTATTCTCAGACCTACTGAATATATACTCAAAATTTCATAAGAATCGGTCGAGCCGTTTCAGAGGAGTCTTGTTACAAACAACGTGTGGTTTTTATGCAGGTTTATTCGCCACTGGGCTAGAACATAGTGGACTGTAAATACAAATGTATAGAAAACTACTACCTAAATGTATCTATAGGCTCACCACACACAAAACGCTAATCTATTTGGACACACTGTGACACGAAAATTATATTATTAGATTAATAAAATATAAATGAATAATAATAGCACTGAAAAATAATGATCAATTCACTATGAGAATAAAATTAACATGAGATTTGCACTGAAAAATTGAAATGATAGGATGACGTATAACAGTCACTGCTACGATCGAGACATAAATAAATAAATAAATGGTCGAAAAATTTATAAAGAGTGAGAGGAAGGAGGCCGGCTTCGTTCTCATCCTTACGCCAGTGTTCAAGATTAATTTATATTTGATCGAACAAAATAATATTAAATCGCAATTAGAAAACAGGGGTTGATTGTAGAAGGGTGAAAATTTCAAGTTGTATGTATTTTTCAATGCTAAATCATAATAAAATAAAATAAAAAATTGTCAAAAGAAGAAAAATAAATATTTTGGGGTCCCTTTTCATTTAGGGGTATGAAAAATAGATGTTGGCCGATTCTCAGGCCTACCCTATATGCACACAACATTTTATACAAATAGGTCCAGCCGTTTCGGAGGAGTTTGGTAAACAACATTGCGACACGAGATTTTTATATCTACTAATATATTAAAAAATATGCCAAAAAAAGGCATTCGCAGATCGGTGGGATTCCCCGATGTTGCAGAGGTGGATGCAGCTTCATGCTGAATTTCAATTGTATTTTGTTAAGTTGTGTCTGTAACCTCCTAACACTAGAAGTTAAGTTAAATTATTACTATGGACTCCTGTCTGAAATAAGTTTTCCATTCTATTCTAGTGCATACGTCTTAAAAATCTAAATGAGGTTAAACTAAAGTTAACAAAAATAATCTCTTTGGACGAGGCTACCATATAATAATATATAACTACCACGAACCCGAATGAGACTGGAAAATTCATGCTACTGAATAATTCTTTAAACATTTATACACATATTTAAACATTAATCCCCATAATACGTTTCCCGGCCCGGGACTCGAATTCCAGCACCCTATTGCTCAGTGGTCTTGCTTTCGAGTACTTGATCAAGTAGGCAGTCAAGGAGAAGCAAGACTGATGTTGAATTTATTAATGTTTTTTTTATAAGTACTCGAATTTTATCTGAGCCTTATAAATACAAATTATACGGGCAGAAAAACACCAGTCTATGCGGTCTTTCTTGATCTCTCTAAGGCTTTTGACCCTGTCTGTTATGATAAGTTGTGGGAAAAGCTTGTAAAGCTGGATGTACCTAGCGAGTTAATAAGTCTATTGAAATTTTGGTATGGCAATCAAAATAATCGGGTCAAGTGGGCGAATTCCTTTTCTGACTCATATAAGTTAGAGTGTGGTGTTAGACAGGGTGGGCTTACTTCGCCAACCATGTTTAATATTTATATTAACCAGTTGATTGAAGAACTCAGCAGCGCCACTGTTGGTTGCTCCATTGACGGTAAGTCAGTCAATAATCTGAGTTATGCAGACGATATGGTGCTGCTGGGTCCTTCAATCAACGGAATAAGAAAATTAATTCAGATTTGTGAAGTGTATGCAGCCTCCCACGGGCTCGTGTATAATATAAAAAAAAAATGTGCTCCTTATTTTTAAGGGGAGAAACCGAGTGTCGTCCGAGATTCCTTCGATTAAACTGAATGGATGCCCCTTAAAACGAACACCACAGTTTACTTACTTGGGTCATGTGGTGACGGAGGATCTCTCGGACGATGCAGACATGGAGAGGGAGCGTAGGGCGTTGTCGGTCCGATGTAATATGGTAGCCCGCAGGTTTGCACGTTGTACGGATGGTGTAAAGGTTACGTTGTTTAAAACGTATTGTCAATCTTTTTACACATGCAGCCTGTGGGTGAATTATACGCAGCGGACCTACAACGCCCTACGTGTGCAGTACAATAATGCCTTCAGGGTGCTGTTGGGTCTCCCTAGATACTGTAGTGCATCAGAAATGTTTGCGTGGACGCAAACGGATGATTTCTTTGCCCTTATGCGCAAGAGAACTGCATCAGTAATGAGTAGGGTGAGGGGGAGTACCAACGTCATCCTGAAGACATTAAGGAACAAATTTGATAGCCCAATCGTTTGGCACTGGATGCACACGCATGTGCGTACACGGGGCATGGCGATTGGGAGGAGATTTTATAAATGAATCACGCGATAGGTACATTGTGCTCACATATTTACAAACATTGTAAAAATATATGACTTTCCTAAAATATTAACTAGGAATAAGTCAGTGTGTGAGTAAGTAAAAAAAATATTTAAAAAAAATTTAAATTAGCAACCAGTGTGATTTTGTCTAGACGGGATTGTCCTATGGAGCTGGACCATCATGTGTCCAAGCATTCTTATCTTGTATATAGTCCTCTAATTTGTAATAAGCTTGTCTGCAAAGTGTACTTTTTATACGAATTTTAAATTTTCTTTCGTTTAATTGCAATATATCACAAGGTGTTTTGTTATAACATTTAACACAGTACCCCATAAATGATGTATGTACTTTAGCTAATTAGAAAAATGGTTGATCTATTTTATCTTTATTTCTAGTATTCAAATTATGTCTATCACTTATTTTATTAAAAAGATGTAGATTTTTTCTTACATACATAATTTTTCATAAATGAATTGGCAAGGTACTGTCATAATATTAATCCCTTTAAATAGTTCCCTGAGAGATTCGCGACGAGGAAGATTGTATATGGCTCTGACAGCTCTCTTTTGCAAAATAAAAATGGATTCAATGTCAGCAGCCCGACCCCACAGTAAAATTCCATACGACATAATGCTGTGGAAGTAGCTAAAATAGACCAAACGCGCGGTTTCTACATCTGTTAACTGTCTTATCTTTCTGACAGCATAAGCGGAGAGCTTAGCCGCCCCGCAAGAGATGTTATATATGGTCCCCATTGTAATTTCTCGTCCAGCGTGATTCCTAGGAAAACCGTCTGATTAATAAATTCCAGTTTTTCTCCATTCAATATGATGTCACATTCGCTACTTCTAACATTAGGTAATTTAAATCTAATGCATTTGGTTTTTTTTTTCATTTAGTACCAAATTATTTACCGTAAACCAATCTTGGACTTAAAGAATCGAGTTATTCACGTCGTCCAGATTTGGTGACCGTCGGTCTATTTTAAAGATTAACGATGTGTCATCTGCAAATAACACCATCTTCGGTTGATTTTGAAGTACTTGAGGTAAATCATTAATGTAAACTAAGAAGAGGAATGGACCCAATATCGAACCTTGAGGAACGCCCATTTCCATTTCATACCCTAATGAGTTTATGCCGTTTACTTGAACTTTAACCTTTCTATATTTCAGGTATGATCTAAGTAGATCAAGAGCTGTATTCCTAACCCCATAGTGCTCCAGTTTCAGAAGAAGGGTCTCATGGTTTACGCAATCAAATGCTTTAGAGAGGTTGCAAAAGATTCCAATGGCATCTTTTGCTTCCTCCCAGGCGTTAAAAATGTTCTTTATTAGAGAAACACCAGCGTCAGTGGTACAACGCCCTTTGGTGAAACCGTACTGTTGTTCATGAAAGATGGAGTTTTTATTAAAGTGTCGTAACGTTTGATTGAGCATCAACTTTTCAAACACCTTACTGAGAACTGGTAGAATTGATACAGGCCTATAATTGTTGAGTTCTTTACTATCACCGGATTTGAACAAAGGAACTACTTTACTGTGTTTCATGAGATCCGGAAAGACACCTTGGTCTACACTGGTGTTAAATATGACAGCTAAATAGGGCGCAATGGTTTCGATGAAAGTTTTACAGACTTTTACAGAAATTCCCCAGAGATCTTCTGTTGATTTAATTTTAAGATCTTTAAAAGCTTTTATAACAGCCTGGGGGTTTGTATGCTGAAACCTAAACTCCAAAGGGCATGCATTTACATTCTTTCTAAGTAAGGCAGCAGAGAACTCGGGTGAGGAATTTAAAGCTTCAGTAGTTTTTAGGGAAATATTAGCAAAAAAGTTTTCAAATGACTGAGCTACTTCTAGATCTGAGTTGATAGGGCCATGTGCAGTTTCTAAATTAAATTCAGTACGCTGTTTTTTCCTACCTGTTTCGTTATTTATTATTTGCCAGGCAGTTTTTATTTTATCATCGGCTGATTTTATTTTATTGCTAATATAAAGAGCTTTAGCAACTTTGCACACATTTTTAAAAATTTTAGAATATTTTGCAACATACATATTAAAGCTTATATTATTCATATGTTGCTTTAGACCATAAAGTTCAAAAAGTTTTCCCCTGCTTTTACGAATACCTGGAGTCGCCCAATCACTAAATAAGAACTTTGTGTAAATACTTTTGGTTTTAAGTGGAAAAATTTCATTAAATTGTGTGTTTAATAGTGAAAAGAACTCGGCATAGAACTCATTTGGGTCACATAAATTATAAAAACTTTGACCAAATAATTTACTGGCCAAAGAGTTATTTAATTTCTCTAAATTTTTACATGTAATTGGCCTAAAGCTTATTTGAATTTTTTGTATAGGCAGGTCATAATCCAGTACATTAGCCAGCGTGTTAGGTCATACTGCAATAAAACAGGCTCAATAAACAATAAAATGTGACAATCGAGGTATTAGTGACATATCTATACAACCGCTGATAGTGATCCGTAGGAAATTAATTTAATTTTCGATGGTATCGGTGTTCGACTACTCCGGGGGAGTGGTCGACCGACCGATACCATCGAACATTTTCATTATTTTATTCATGTCTCAAATAAAACTCTCTATGTATCTATGAATTTATTGAGAAGCTAAAATTGCTTAGTAGTTCAACCTTGCTGAGCTGCTAACTTCCTTAATAATGATATTGGGTTAAGATATTATAGAGGCATGAGGAACAGGGTGTAAAGTTCACTCATACTCAGTAGAAAGGAATAATCCTCCGAAAAGACGAGTGTCATGTCTGGTGGGCAACTGCCCGACGATTGTTGTCGGGACGTTGTATATGCTAGTTGCGCGAAAAACTCTGATTAGTTCTCTGTATGAA
This sequence comes from Dasypolia templi, assembly GCA_963555695.1. Classification (NCBI taxonomy): domain Eukaryota; kingdom Metazoa; phylum Arthropoda; class Insecta; order Lepidoptera; family Noctuidae; genus Dasypolia; species Dasypolia templi. The sequence continues at coordinate 7,491,965 of OY743142.1, forward strand.
CAAGATTTTGCATGACGTCAGTGTAATGCGTAGTTCGCATGTGGCGGTGTAGGTGTCACCACAATCTAACAGCGGTGTACTTGCGGTTGTGTTTTTCTGCCTACTGCTTTGGGAAAATAGCCTTTGGTGTATATGTGTATAACTAAGTGCCCGCCACTATTTATGCCTCTGCAGTTATTCGTCCATTGCCATCCTAGAGACAGAGCTGAAATATCTCTATTCTTAAATATGCTTAGAAATTCAAGCATTATTTTGACAACCTTCGTCGAGATAAATCGAAAATGCTGCACTGGTCAAATGCGACATGTGAGCAGCGGCCGGCAATGTTAGTGTGAAAACCATGGAACATACCAGTCAGATTTGAAAAACTATTTTTTCATTTGATAGCCTATGAGCTAACATCTCGCTAGGAACCTTAGGAGGAAATTTAAGAAATAACGCTAAGTAAAAACGAAGTAATAGCGTGGGCAGGCCATGCGACGCGACGGAGTGGGTCGGGAGAACAAGAAACCAGGACTGAAGGAGTAACCATGCAGTGTCTTCTGTAACTTGAAAAAAGTTAAAGATGAGACATCTAAACAAACTGCGATGATGGTGTATCACGGCTATATCTGTTCCATTGTTCGATATGGTATCATTGTTTGGGGGAATTCCACGGAAATATCCAGAATACCTCCTAATAGCACAAAATGCATTCGTGCAATTATTTACATGGACTGGTCTGAATAATGCAGACCAGTGTTTAAATCACACATGCTTCTTACTGTTCGAAGTTAGAATTAATTTTAATAAACGTCACAGTGCGTGTATATGGCGCCACTACTATATAACACATTACCTACCTGGATAACTACCTTACAAACTACCTTACAAAAAATTCTGCTTGGTTTAAAAAAATATTTAATATCGCATAGTTTTTATTCAGTCGATGGTTCCCACTGTAAGATATAGAAGTGACAACACTACTTTGTTCTATAGCGGTATGTCTATGGTTTACGGAGAGACTGATAATTTTGAACCGAAATGTGTGTTGTGTGAAGAACAACTAAATTGGTATCTTGTGTTTATGTTTACGTGATACTTCCGCTATAGCTCGGATAATGTACCAAGAGACAAATACATTTATTATACAACTGGACCGAATTTCGTTTAAGCAAACCGGGCGCCTTAATGCGCCCAAAGACTCGTTCTTTATCACATTGGACTTAAACATCACAGGCGAATTAAATTGGAGGTAAACAGGCAAGCAATACTTTACGGGGGGTATAATCATGACGCACTATGCTAAAAGGCGTACTAGAAGAACATACACCGATGTCTATATGTAAAGCCCAGCGCACATTACTGCCGCAGGTCGCCGTATTGCGCCAATTTAAATTAGGAGTCGGGCCGGACCACACCGCAACGCATTATTTGTCTCAGAAAGATTCCTATTTGGAATCTGATTTACAACTGTATCCAGTGCAACCATTATGAAGCTTACAAACATTTGGACGAGCCACATTAGCAACGCATTGTAAAAATCTTCCTACAGTAATTTTACTTCATAACATAATTTCACCCGAAAGGCGTCAACCGCTGGACGTAGGCCTCCCCAAGAACCGCCACTTCAACTAATTTCTGCCGCATCTGCCATCTGTTCTGCGAACAATGTCAGCTGCCCCCTGCCATTTAAGTTAGGCAATGTTTCGGGCTATGACGGTTACCTTCCTGCGGATCTCTTCATTTCTGATTCGATCACGTAGGTTAACTCCAAGCATAGCCCTCTCCATTGCCCTTCGGCTGACTTTGAGCCTTCTAATAACCAAAACATAACAACGGCCGCAGAAATACGCATTGCTAGCGATCCATCAGTGCGTTGCGCTGCGAGCCGGTGCGGCCCGCCTTTGACCGCGATGGTCATAGAAAATGTACCAAAGTGATGAATGAGATTTTTGCAAAGCGTTACTTTTCGGTGCGGCTCGTCCTTATTTGCACTAGCCTTTAGGGCCGTGCGCTCCACACGACGAGATTAAGTTTCTGCCCACCCTCCTGGAAAAGGCCTTGGGTTTATATTGAGATTAATAAAAATACGTCTGTAGTTCCCAATACTTGTAGAGCCGCAGTCAAAATTAATTACAAAATCATGTTTTAATACTTATTATAATAATAGTACCGTCATGCTTACAAGTTTTTTTTTTAATTTGTCAGTCCAGTTTGTCACGCCCTCGACACGCAATTTATTAAATTATCGTAAGACACGCCTTCTGCGTGTCTTACGATAATTTTAATCAATCGAATTCATAAATAGATATGAATTTCGGACTAGAGCAAAATGTCTATTTTTTCCTTTGAAAGTTCTTCCGATATTTTCTCTGTTTCTCTTTTGTCCCGCAAACTGTACTGTGTGACATACAAAATGAAAGGGCTTGTTGTGAAGGTCTCAAATATATGTTTGGCAAAACAAAATAGTTTAATGTTTTATTCTTATTAAGTTTGCATCTTTAATTTCATCAAACGTCTTATAACGAAAGCAAGGCAACACAAAATTAATTTCATCTGATTCCGCTCTGCCGTTACTGAGTAATCCAGTGACCAACATACAAACACCAAAACATTGACATTGATAAAATTTGATATAGTGATTAAATTAAAATCGAGATAAGATGTTAAATAAACCCCGTCGTGTGATTCACGTGAAGCGAAAATATTTAACACAAATATTTATCTAAAGCAAGTCATTGATACCCTAATAAAAAACAAATCATATATATTCGGAAAGCAGACATTCCGTCGCTATATTAGCGGCTAACTTCGTATATATCATAGTTCACATATTAATTAATTATTTAATTTAAAATGTGTAAGTTATATATTTCTTTGCTGCTATTATCTCTTACTGCATTATGCTATGGTGATGTTTCCGTTTTGGATGGCACCGAACTGGAGTTAACGTTTTTGGTAAGTTAAAACTCCTTTTCATTCTTACTTTTTCCTCTCTCGTAACAAGACGAGCTCATACCGAGGAAGAAACGTTAGTCAGCAAGGTTGTAAGGCACCTTCATAGGTGCTGCCATTCATCTTTATCCTCCTGTCCATAGATCTCAATAAACTTGGGGATGACGCAGAATAAGTTCTTCCATCTAAACTCTCCGCCCGAGCTACATTAATTTTCAAACAAGTTTTCCATCTTTTCTTTGGTGTTCCTCTAGGTAATCTTATTGCATATCCATATTGACTCTTAGTTTTATAAAAAACCACGCAAAAATAGTCTCTAAATTGTTTTTTTATTTATTATATCCAATGCTTGTTTCAGATTCATCGCCATGGTGACAGAACACCATTAGAATCATCATTAAGTCTCAGCAGCGATGCTGAAATCCTCAAATTGGCCTCTGCTCAATACGGATATGGCCAGCTCACTGATGTTGGTATAGTACAATTAAAATTATTGATAAGAAATATGTAAAACCAAAAAATCCCGCATCATCCAGATAACGAAATTAAGCGAGAGATAGACAAAACATATTTCTTTTAAAGAGGCAAGCATCAATTTAATTCGCAAACAACTTCTGACTTTCTGCCACAGCCTTTAAAATAAGCCCTTCTACCACACGGTAAAGTAATTCTCGATGTCACACTCCATACTTCTGTTCCTCTACTAACATAATCACTAGTGTGGTCATCAATGCTTAGCCTTTTCCTGAAGATGCTGACCCCAAGTCAGCTGCCAGCCTAACTGAATACCAGCATTTTACATAGAACGACTGCCTATACGATCTCCACAACCAATCTAAAGGTGTTGGTAATGTCAGTTTACCAATTACTTCAGGCTCGTTTTTAATAATCCTATACGAGCTGATAAAAAAACATTTCCTTACACCATCTCGCTTTCCAGGTCGGCAAACGTCGTGGCTACGCCCTCGGCCAATACATTCGCCGTCGCTATGACAGTCTTCTTTCACCGAACTATAACAGATCAGAGATCTACATCAGGTCCACTGACTCGACCAGGGCTAAGATGACGGTTCTGGCAGCAATGGCGGCAGTCTACCCTGTCGACCAGGATAACTGGAGTGACTCTGTCAACTGGACCCCGGTTCCTTACACTACGGTGCCTGCTAAATATGATTTTGTAAGTGCTTTTCTTGTTTATTCTTTATACGATGATATATTTCATGATCTTCGATTCGTGGTGATTGAGCGCCTGGACAGACCTATGACTTCCTACTATAGATCACACTATATTACATGTTTTTACATGTCTAAGTCTTAGGTACTTTACTCGATGATACTTTCCAATTTTGTGATACATAAACTTTTAAGGGCTGGTTTTTTCAATTCGAGATATCCCTATGATCTTATGAATAATTTTAAATTTTGGACAGATTTTCTATATAAAACTGGCAGAGACGTCCTTTTCATTTCGTGGATAAAAGATATCGGCTCGTTGGAAAAAATCAGTCTTAAACATAACTTCCATCGTTCTCCCACTTACACGATGCAAATTACTTGCATCATCTTTACACTGTTAACGGCAAAACTCAATAACATATATTTCACCTAATTTGGTGAATCTTACGGCCCACGCTATCTATCGATGGGAGGGTCTATCGCTTACGTATAGCTATATGTATGAAGAAGCCAATGTATGCGTCTCAATTACATGTTGACAGTAATTTGTTTGACAGGACAGTGATTTAACAAGACAGATATGTCTATCCGCCGTCTTCATTGCTTCAACGCATGGTGTTCCACAGGCAAATTAATCTCAATGTGTTACATCAGGCTTCAGACCACTCCTTCACAACATATATTTTTTTACAGAACCTACCAACAGCGAACTGCCCAAATCTTCTTGCGAAAGTCACCTTGAGTGGAACAGACCCCTTCCCATCACTGGACCAGTACACTAATGTTCTGAACCAGTGGTCCGAAGTCGTGGGCTTCAACATCTCCGCGCAGCCCGAGTATGCTTACACCTTGAACGATATCTATACTGCCCAGGTAATTCTCACATGAAATACGTCTGTCTGTTGTTCCCTTTTTACAGCTAGTTATGTTATAAGTCCCATGAAATAGGGGGCAGGCGAGCCTGGACTTTTAAGACTCTCGGCTATTACTGAGAAGTTCCTGATGGGAAAGCACGACCTGGGAATAACGAGTCCCAATTAAGTATGTACTTAAATCTTGCGACCCAGACCTGAAAATGGAACAAAATAAAATATCATACGACTCACGAACAGTTTTTTTTTGTCACTAGTCCTATGATACGTAGCAGTTTATAAGCGGATTAATTTTGTTATTCACAGATAAGCTTAGGAATTCCCCTGGACCCGAAACTTGAAGAGATTTACCCCGAAATAAAAGACATTGCCGGCATCGCCCTTGATTACATCTACGGCAATGAAGATAATATCGCTTTGGAATCTGGTAAGCTTTTTAAGTAACATGCCGATCTATTCTGATTAAATACCATTGTGAAACCTTCTTAGAAGTAAGTCTTTAAGTGAACCGTCAATAGTTTAGATTCCGAACATCAGGTGGCACAACTCAAGCTCACTCCACCTAAGTTTTCAAGGATTGTTTTATGCAGAGCTAGCCGCGTAAAATTTCTGGTTCCTCTGACCCACCCCGTATCTTTTTTCTTTTTGCTCAGCTCCTAATGGTCAGAGCGTGATGTTACGTAGCCTTAAACATTCCTCAAGAGTTGGGCTAGCAAATGCAAGATTTTTACAAATCCGTTTGGTAGTTCCAGAGATTACCCCTACATATAAGCTTACATACAAACAAACAAATTTTATATTGTCGGTTTATAATAATCGTATAGATGGAACAGCTGTAGCTAAATTACCTTGACCCCGATATAGAAGATTACTCCCATTTATAAAGCATTAAACTGTTCTTCTTCCAGTTTTACTTTTTCACGTTAAGTATCAGAACTTTTAAACAATCTACAGCACACTAACTCACGGTGAAGCAATAATATATGTATATCATGTGAAAACTCCAACGCAAAACGCAACCATATCCTAATTAAATGTTCCATTGCAGGTGTACTCCTAAACCAGTTCTTCAGCGTCGCAGATCAGGTAATTGCAGGAGAAGACGTGCCTCGTGTCCAGGTGTACTCTGCCCATGACTTGAACGTGTTTGCATTCCAAGCTGTCACCCAGATCACTCCTAGGCAAGGAGTTCCCAAGTATGCTTCTGCTTATGCATTGGAATTGAGAAGGGTATTGGCAACCGGGGAGTACATTGTTGTGGTGAGTGTTTAATTCTTCGTGTCGTATAATCACGTGATAATATAACAGCAATAGTTAAAAATAATAATTTATGTAACAAGTAACAGAATGCGTTGTTCAGAGTCAAACTGGTATGTTTGACTCTGAACAACGAGGAACAACGAGGGCCCAGTGCGTGTGGGTGGCTCAGTGCGACTGGGTATTTAACTACCCAGTTTGGTTAGATGTCGTAGATCCCTCTACCATTACATTTAATCAACCATCCTCCATTTCTCCCCAGCCTGTATACCTCAACACGCCAAGCGAAGACGTAGTCACCTACCTGCAAGTATCGGGCTGTGACAAACGCTGTGACATCGAGAGCTTCCGCGCCATCACCTCCCCGTTCAACCTAGAGGAAACTGAGTGGAGGACCTTGTGTGGCTTCTCCGAGGACATGGATATTGATACGTCTTCTATTGATTAGGGATGAAGAATGATGGACCGGTTTTTTCTAAAGCGTTTTGCACTTTTTGTGTATTATGCAATAAAGCTGTTGCAGTTTTTTTTATATAAAAACATGTTTTATTTTCTTTGGTTAGGTACCATTCACGCCTATATTTCCTAAAAGGGTATTCCATACTTCACTTACGCTGCTGACGAAACCCACCGCGTCAGTGACGTTTCACAAGCTAATTCTACGCAAGTCATTATGGCAGTAGAAACTACTGTCTACGGAAAAAATTACTAATTGTAGACAGATTTCTTCATTTTGCCTATTCTATCTGTAATTTTGTCTTTGCTTTCGTCGATAAATCATGTTTCAATGGTGTTCATGCCACGCGTGCAGGACAGGTGTAGACAAGATAATGCAAGACTGTTAAATTGTTTTTCATCGACAACGACAAAAAGAGGAGGTTCTCGAAAATCTATATTTTTTAAATGTTTGTTACGCGATATGTTCCGCAATAGTGGATCGATTTCGGAATTTCTTTTTTAATGGATAGGATATGCTTCAGGGGTGTTCCCATATTAACTGTATTAACTTTGCTAAGGTAGTTTTTCAGTTAGCTTCAATAATACGTTTTTTTCAATTTAGTATATAATTAAAAATGTTATAATAATTTCCTGTCACTTTTATTTACAATTTTACATAGCAAGTAGTGGTATACGAATTTATGTGGGGTAGGTAGAAACAAAACAAAACTTAAAACTTAACAACCGACTTAAAAAAAACAGTACAAAGTGAAAAATACATGTATTTAGCACATACTAAAAGGCACACAATATAATATAAAGCAGAAAAAAAAAACTGTTACGGTTTTACAGTTTTTGTAGCAGGGCAATCGTAGCAGGTGGCGTTCTGTGGTTTCTGCCTACCCCCATGGGAAGTAGGCGTGAGTGTATGTATGTGTATAGTAGTAGGGAAGTGTGCCTCACGGCTGCGCCAAAAAGGCCCAGTTCAGCAAAAATGCCAGACAATTAGTGACTGACGCTGGTTTTGAACTGGACCTGCACCCTAATTGCGTAACCGATTTAGTTTTTGAATGCGATTCTGAAATACAACAAATTGCGAACTTAATCGTTTGCTATAATTGGGATTGTGTAATGAAATGATTCTAGTTCAAGCAAATTTTATAGGGATGTTCAAGATTTCTAGCCACTTTTTGTTTCATCAAAAAGGAATTATTAGCTTCTGAATAATTTTGCAACAATTTAATCTTGTTTTAACGATCGTCTACTTATGCTTATAAATGAAAATCTTCAATGACGGCTGAAAAATGAAAAACCAATATATAAAACAATTTCTAACATAGACTAACAAAATTGAAATACGCAACGAAACGTTCTTCTTTTATTTTAATTTTTAATTTAGTTTATTATGGGATAATAAACAACTACAACATATACATAATACAATAGTTTACAAACTTTTTAAGGAGTAATATTGCAGCCCACTACATTATCCGCAAATAAATCATATATAAAGATCAGTGGTTGCCACTAGACGAGCATTACCAAAATTAACAAATATTTAAAACAATAAGTAATATACTATAAAGGTAGCTATAGTAACAAAACCAAAACAGATAAAAAACTATTTCAATTACTTAAATTATGCAATTCATAAAACATAGTAATAAGATTACAATAAAGATAATTTCATTATAATATTAGATTTAAATTAATTTTTCGAGCATGCAAATATATCAATATCGTTGAAATTAGATTTATAGGACTCCAACATTCTATGAATAGGGGAGCGTAAGCCAGAGTTAGTGCGACAAGAATTAAGCGCGAACAGAGTACGAACACGAACCTGACGCACATGAACTGTTCGAGGGACAGAATAACAAGGTTACTCGTCAAATCAATGGCATCGAGATGACTGTGAACAATATCGTGAAGCATGTTGGCCTCCAGGTATTTGCGCCGGTTCTCCGGCGCCGGGACCGTATATTCTAACTGGGAGCGAACGAGCGTCTTATACAGATAGAGATAGGTTGAGGTGCGCTTGAAGTCTGTTGAAGATCTCATCACAAATCCATACATTTTAAAAGCACTATTGGCTATGGCTTCGATATGTTGGTTCAAGTACAGTTTGCCATCAAAGAGAACCCCAAGATCCTTCACAGAAATATTATTTAAGGAAGACAGTTAAGGCTGTAATTGATATTGAAGATGAAATTGTTCTTAGTAAAGTGTATATAGTTACACTTCGGGACACTAAGATGCAGCTTATTTTCAATACAGTAGGCAGTTAGTCTGTCCAGGTCCTCCTGAAAAGATTGGCAGTCGTTCATAGCACGTATCGCATGAAACGCCTTCAAGTCATCAGCGTACATCAAGAATTTGGAATTTTTAAAGCATTTTTTGACATCGTAGAAATAAATAATGAATAATAGCGGTCCCAGAATAGAGCCTTGTGGAACTCCGGAAGTAATACTAACAGACAGACTGATGACCATTAACTACAACCCTTTGTGACCGTTTTTCGAGGTACGATACAAACCAACACAATAAATTTCCGCGTATTCCAATAATAATAAGCAATTTTACTCAGGAGAATTTCATGATCGACCTTGTCAAAGGCTTTTTTGAAATCAGTGTAGACCGCATCTACTTGCAAACGCCTATCAATACCTTCGAAAAGGTAATTAGCAAATATTAACAGGTTAGATGTCGTAGATCGGCGCTTAACAAACCCATGCTGTTCAGGAATGATAACATTATGTAGAAGAGGGTAAATCTCGTTGTGAACCAGTCTTTCAAAAAGCTTTGACAAGGTCGGCAGAATCGAGATAGGACTATATTGTTCGACGTCATGCTATGAGCCACCCTTATGCACTAGGGTAATGTTTGCTCGCTTCCACACCACCGGAAAGACACCTTCCTGCAGACATCTATTAAAAAGGATATAGATAGGCTCACAAATATTATCAGCCGTAGCCTTAAAAAAGGCCGCCGGAAGACCGTCAGGTCCTGCCCCCTTAGAGGGATCCAACCGTTTCAACTCGCCGAGTATTCTTGATTTATCGATATGCAAATTACTAATTAAGCTACCATTCTCTGCGTACTGCTGCGGCGGAGCCCACGTGGTGAGTGTGGGTGATACGGGCTCAAATACAGACAAGAAATAGTCCGAAAACATATTGCAGACAACATCAGGATCACTTGACTTGATATTCTGGTACTGCATCATGGACGGAATGCCTGTCTTACTTTTACGGTTAGAAATGTAGGACCAGAAATGCTTTATGTTACTAGAGAGACTATCTTCTACCGTGTTAAAATAATTGGAATAGCAGGTTTTACACATATGTTTGAAGATAGACCTACATTCGAAGAAGTTGTTATAGTCCTTGACGTTGTTGTATTTTTTCCAATTGATCCAAAGACGTTGCTTCTTTTTAAATATTTTAACTAATTGTGGCGTAAATCATATTGGGAAGTCAAATGATCTAGTTCTTGCAAGGGGGACTAGTGGGCTAATTATGTCACTCAACATACTATAGAAAGCCTCCACAGCCTCCTCCGATGATAGATTGTCGAAAAGCGCGAACCAATTGACCTCATCCATGTGTTTATTGATGAGATCGTAGTTAGCTTTGCGGAAATTATATTTATTTATCGGTTTTCTCTTCATCATTTGTGTGGAAAGGCTAACAGGTGCAGTTATAACAAAAGGGGGGTGATAGGGATCGACTGGTAATAACGGATCTTTCAGGTTGCCTATCGAACAGCGAGTGTTCGAGATAAACAAATCACACAAACAAATATTGGTGAGCATCTAGGGAGGACATGAGATGCTTCAGTTCCGAGCATAAAGGGTGTCTACAAACACATGCCACACAGGCCTCATGCCCCGTCGTTATCGTGTCCCACGTGACATTAGGAAGATTATAATCACCGACTATGTAAACATTCGTGACGTTAGGTGCATTTAAGGTGTCCTGTAAAAAGTCAAAATGAGACGTATAGACATCGGAGCTAGTCCCCGGCGGGATGTACACTGCGCTGATGACATGTATCTTATGTTTATTGGTTTTGCAAGGCAGAGCAACCATTAGGTGCTCAACATACGCCGAGGGCTTACAGTGTGGGTAATTAAGAATATCGAGTGAGACCGATTGATGTTCCCGCAGTATTGCAATGAGCACCCCACCCATGTACATTCACGATCCCGGTCACAGCGGAATACAACGTAACGAGGGTCAATAAACTCGCTATTCGCTATTTCTGGTATCAGTCAAGTCTCAGTCAGTATTATGATGTCATACGAGGATGCCAAGATATTCACAAGCAACGAGTGTAGCTTAGTTCTAATTCCCCTACAGTTCTGGTAGTAAACTAACAAATTATCTGTGCTATCCATTATTTGAGTATATTGCAACAAATTTATATAGATCTTGCGTTCTTGTGTAAAACTTGAAACTTAGTGGAATCCAATGAATTGTAATGGTACATAAAAAGCTGGTGAAATAAATTAATATGATAACATTAAAACTTGTAAGTAATTTTGAGTTACATAGTATAATATAAGGTCGACTAGAATTTAAAGTTGTATAAAATTTTGGATTACATTTAAAAGCAAGTGGTTTTGATTTCATGAAAATTGTATCTAGAATTGAGTTAAATTTTATAGTAAGTAGATTTAGATTGATTAGAATAGTATTATGTTTAATGGCATGCACAATTGTGTAAAAAATATAAAAGTTGAAACTATAGACAATATTGGTACTCAAATGATTTAGACACCTAATCGACAGATTTGTCTAGAATTTTATCGAGATCTCTTTCTCCGCGTATAGCAAACGAGGGTTCACCTTCACGCTCTCGGATAAGTATTGTGGCATTTCTAATCCACACATATTTGTAGTGATGAATTTTGGCAGCATCCCGGGCTTTACGAAATAACTGTTTCTTTTTCAGGGTTAAATGTTCGTTAAGGTAAACAGAAGATGACGTTCCAGTTATGCCTATTTGTTCTGTCTTGAGAGATGACGCCTTACGGAAGGCACTAAGTAGGTTATCCCTGTGTATACACGACGTAAATCTGACGATGACATTTTTTGGTCTAGTGCTCTGTTGGTGTGCATGTGGCACTCTATGAACAGCGACGATGTTCTGCTGTGTGACTGGGGAGTTAAGTGCAAGACCAATTGCTTCAATGAGAGCCGGCAGGTTTTCGTTGCGCCTTTCGGGCAAGTTACCCATTTCAACATTGCATTGACGAGCCTGTTGTTCCAAAGTATCAATTTTGGTCTCAAGAGAATTGATCAGCTTCACATCCGCAGCCTTGGTGCTATTCAGTTCGCTGGTACTTTTCTCAAGGATGTCGTAACGTTGCGTCAAATTTTGAGTAGTTGCTTGTTTCTTTTCACGTTTTAGTTATCTGTGGCCAATGACAAAATCGTAGAAAAGCAGTGTTGTCAATTTAGTGGGACTTCCACCAAACCTGGGGGTTTTGGGCACCCTTACTGGGGTCGGTGGACAAAATTTATCTTTTAGCCTCTTTAGTGGCTGGTGGTGATTTTGTCTAGTGATTAATCGAAATTCACTTTGTAGAAAACTACAATCAACTACTGAAACTGTAACTCGTTATAATATTATAAGGACACGATTATGGCATGTTAGTAAAGTTGGGGCTTCTGCATCACTTCCCTTCGCTTCGCTCGGTTCGTGATGCAGACGCCCCAATTTTATACACGCAGCTTCTAACCGTTACGGAGTAAAATACCGTCCGGAATTCGTTACGATATTGTTGTACGGTTAGTGATGCAGACGCCCTATTTTATACGCGCAACGTCTAACCGATGCAGTGTTCTTTTAGTCCTGATGAACCGATCGATTGAAGTGTGGTATATTCTAACAGAGTAACTGTTTCAAACACTTAAAAATGTAAAATTTTCCTTTCACAGCGTTCACATAAAAACATTGAGGAAAATGCATGTTGCATACTAGGATTATCGAAAATCTCCGAATCCGCCGAAACGCCACATGCTACTTTATCATATATAATATTTTTACAATAAAATAATCCAGTATCAGCCATTGCCATAACCAATCTTCGCCTCAAATCACTCGTTGCCCAATAATTATTAAATTAAAATTTACACATTTTAACGTGTTATACATTTCGTAGCGAGCGACATGTTTTGTTTATTCACTTCTTAGTTCTCTAATTATAAAATCATAATGAGGTCGTTGTCAGCAACTTATAACGATTAACATTGAGCGGGATTGGGATAGAAAACTCTAAATTTGATATTACATAATTTAAAAATTAACAAGAAAATATTTATTTCAAAAAATTATTATTTAAACACCATTTATTTAAACATATTAACATTTTTTAAAGCGCATATTGAATCATGATAAATACAACTAAACAAATCATGAGACTTTTCATATTTCGCATTTATGCTTAACAAGCTAGGACAGCCTTTATCTTCTAAATTATTTACATTGTGATTATTATTATTCAAAATATTTATAACCATAACGCTTTTACTAAACCTTAGCTTTGGTGTAAACACGTTTATCTCTTAAAATATCTACAATCAAATTGTCATGATTTGATTATGGCACAAATCCTTCATTCCAGTATATCTTTCTTTTACTTTCAAGCCATCTAACTTGGCGGTTTTCTGATTTGACTAAAAACACTTGCATTTTTTTATTACATAATACAGAAAATTCTTTTATGATAAATGCATTTGCCTCTGTTTTAAAACCTTGAACATCTACAATGGCAGTCATGATAACCTGCGCACTATGTTACTAAAAGGTATATATTCCACAAGTCGATCGTTAATAATTAAACAATATCCAGTTGTTTTATTTGGTATTGGTGTTGAACATTCAATTTCTTGACGAACATATATAGGACCTGTCTTTAAACTATCGTTTTGTCTTGACGATCTATAATGAAGACAGGTGCTTTCTCTTTAAAATCGGTTATTTTAAGCAAGGGGTCTGCGAGGCAGTTTAATACGACTGACGAAATTTAACATACATTTCGTATAATATACCTACTGTATTTGTTCTCAGAAAAATTTTAGCTAAGAGGCTCGTACGGATAATACTGGGAATTCAAAAATAGCGTTATGTTTGTAACTGCACAGTGATCGATCAGTGCTTGCTTTTACAATCTTTGCTTTTACTATTTTTTCTATACCCTTGTAAAAAATAACATAACGAGGTTTCTCTAATTGTGAAGTAGTCTTGGGGCCGTAAGTCTATTTAAATATTTTAAATATTTAGTCGCCTGATAAACAGCCAGATAATTTTATACTCTAGATAGCTATTCGACGAATTAACTGAGGATTGAAAAATCGGCCCTTAACGGACCGAGATTGCTTTGTAGTTTTAGGAAGTACAGGATATTCGTATAAATCCCAATTCCTAAATGCTATCTGAATAGGTTTGTCTTTTTCTAAATGTTTTAGTGTCAATCGTTCACGATCTGATGCTTTTTTCTTATGTCTTTGCACCTTAGTGGTTGTAGAAGAAATAGGCTTTTTGTTAATTGCCGGGTTTTTATAATATAATATCAGTGTGTTTGTCAACTCTAGTTTCCAAAAGCATGTTAGTCGATAGAAGAACATAGTAATATTATTACTATTTTCTTCTCTAAATTTTATACAATAACCAAATTTATCAACTTTTCTAATTGATGTACATAGATGAAATGATTTTTTTTTCACTGGAAAGTAAATAACGTTTGTCGGTGTTTCTATGAATTGATTACCTGTAGCAGTATTAGATACAAATTCATGAATAATATGACTTGGTAACCCGTTCGAGTATGAACCGTGTATAAAATCGCATTCGATTCTGATCACAGGAAGAATGTTTTTATTAATGGGTGTATTTGGTATTGAATTGAATACTGAAAAGTATAACAAACACCATTCATATTGACCAGATAAATTAAGAGGTGGATGAAAGAATGTATCAAATTCTGATTTATTTCCAGAGATGGTAACCGTTATATGCCTGTATACTGATCATTTTTAGAAGATCCTGTTTATTTTATTCTATAATTACACCAAAAATTCTTCAAAAAACCTAAACATAGGTCTCCGCAATTGTAAGGGTGTTCACGTTGTATATTATCATAATTATAGTGAACATTAACTTCCTTTGCCGGTTTAAGATTTCCATAACTGGCAAAATACTCAATATAATCAATGTATTTTGCATAGGCTACCCAATGAGATCCTGGATTTGTTTAAGTATCTAAGTTAATAATTCCGTATCCTTTTTTTAAAGGTTTTTTAGGAAGCTCATCTCTCATAAAGACACCTCGAAAATAGGAAAAGAAATATCCATTCTTCAAAATATCAATGTTAGTTAAGGCTGGCCGGGGTAGCCAATTTTTTTGTTTTTTCTTTTGTTACAAAAATTCCAAGCCCGCTATTATGAGGTTTAAGATGTTGTCCTTTTCCAATACAAGGAGCTTCCATTTTTTCTTATCAATTCAGTAAAACGTTTTTTAGCCATCTTGATTTCATTTATAGTTTTTGCTATTCCAGCAGCACCACCTGCTAAGGCACAGCTGCTGATAATCCCGCAAAAATAGGAATCAAAGGCATGCTACGCCAGTTTTTGGTATAGGTATAACTCGAGGAAGTTTTATAGAAGAATCATCAAACAATTCTCTAGCAGCAGCCATAGCTAATTCTAATGCATTTTTCTTGCATTCTGGTTTAATGTTTTAAATGTGTTTTTTGGTTTTAGTAATAATATATTTTTTTAATTTTAAGACCAATTCCAAACGTAATTTTTTCTTGAAGCATTTTTATTTCGGTTATGTTTTTTTAGGCCAGCACAAGTTTTAATTTTTGCTAGCATAGCGCTGCATACTAGATGAGCTGCGAAATTTTCATCCGTAGTTGCATCAGAAGTACTCTCTCCAATACACATCATATGACTGATCAATCATGGGAAGTCCACATACTAATAAATAATTATTAAGTTAGTAAGGGAATGTTTCTGTATTATAGTATATTCGACTTAGCAATCCAGCTGTTTTCGGTAGAAGGTAAACACAACCATTTTAGTGAAAGCGTATTTCTCTTCCTTGTGAGAAGTTTTTCAACCATGTAAACATCAGGATGTTTCTGAAGCTCCTAGAATAGGTTGACCCTCTGATCGTATCATCAATTAAGTAGGTGATAGGAGTTGTATTTTTCGAATTTTAAATATTTCTGTAGACCAGTTGGGAGTATATCCCTTTTCAAATGTTCCTTTGTACTTGCTGATATGCACATAATCACCCACTGTAAACTTACTTTTTACACTAACTTTTTTTACCAAACTTACATATCTTTCTGATATGCATTTCTTATTACTATAACGTTACTATCCACATTTGCTAGGATTTCATGAATCGTTCGATGGTGGGTGTGATTGTATTTATAAATAACATTATTGAGGGTGTTATCTATCCAATTATAATTACCTTTTAAACTAAATTCTTTTTATAGTTTAGTTTTCAATGTTCTGATAAATCTCTCATCTTTCGAAGCCTTTTTTGTGGAGTAAGTTGAATAATAAATAATATAATAAGATTTCATGTCTCATTTTGTAATTCTGTTCCATTATCAGTTTGTAAATTTTTAGGGACACGCCCCTTATCCAACAGAATTTTAAAAGTGTAACATACAACTTATTTGTTCTTACTTTTCAAATTAAGCGCCCAAGCGTATTTCGAAAATGTATCAATTACCGCAGGAATAAATCTGTTTTTTTATTTGCTTCATAAATTGATCAATCAAGTCCGCTTGCCATAGGTCATCTATATCTTTCATAATAACAGTTCTTCGCATGAATTTCACCCTCACATTTTTATGAATTTTGTTTCCACATTGTCTTAACTCATGTTGAAAATGTAATGTACCTATTACGCTTTTCTTTTTATGATTTTCTATATTTTACTTAGATTCTTCTGAATTCATTATTCTATCAAAAGTCAATATTCATTACGAATGATTCTGTGATACTGAATCAATCATTATAAACAATATTATTTATTCCTTAATTATTTTAGATTCTTTCAATTCTTCAACTATTGATAAAATTTCATTATCATGTTTTGAATTACCAGCATCCCTCGAAGCTACTAATAACTTCAACCTCTCAAACAATTCATTGGGATCGTCCCAATATACCAAGTCAGTGCTCGTTTTATACTTTTTAATCGTAGGCAAGCTGCCTCCAAGATTTGTCTGATTTTTGTCGTTTGATGTCTCAGAAAATAATGGTTTGCTTATTTCACAATATTTTATTCCATTGTCACCTCTTAATTGACCTTTGGAGTTGAAATCTCATTTATGGACATTTGTATGATATAAAATATCCTTATAGACATGTTTATCTGCGTTTGATACCGAGTTTAAATTAGTTTTTTTTTTCGAAGTAAAAGTTCTTTTAGTCCCGGGGTTAAATTGTTTTAAATTGGTTTTGTCCCCAAATTTAATTAAAATTAAATTGTTTTCGTTATTCAAACTGTCCACTTTAGAAAATGTTACCACTGAGTTACCCATCATTAAACTTTTATTTTCCGTTCTTATTCCAAATGGTATGTTTATACATACCATTTAGAATAAGAAAGACAAATCATCGTCGTGAATATAATAGATATCATCGCGTTCTAGTGAAATTTCTAAATTATCGCTTACTTCATTTTGAGGAAATTTTCAAGAATTTAAATCAGCATTGTAAAAATTATCCCAATTAGTAGAAAAACCTGTGTCATTCTCATCCGATTTGATTGCTTCAGAATGTGTGTGTGACACATTTTCAATATTTATAAAAATATTTTTGAATTAACGAGATTTTTCAGGGGCTGTGTAACTGGCTTAAGCATTTTATCAAGCGATAACTTCATTTCATGTTCCTGACTTTTGATGGAGTCAGCAGACTTCATTAACTCTATATTAATATTTTTCTCCATGTTATATCCTATATAATACTGTATATGCCCAAGGTTACTGTAACACTGGTTTTATTTTATGTATAACATCAATTTATAATATCATTCAAAATGAAAAAAAAAACTGTATCTTCAATTGGTTATTGATGAATCTTTGTTGATGCTAACAAAATTATATGGCTTACTCCAAACTGATAAACAAATATTTTTGAATAGATTCCATGACATATCACAACTGACATGTTCTTCGAAAATATGCTCTAAATTTACATCATCATATTTAAATATTATAAGAAAATTTGTATTGTCACGCAGCAGCTGTTTTGAAATTTTCAAGTACGTTTGAGATAAATGAAAGCAATCAATTTGTATACGTCTGCCCATAGAGAAATAATTTCAAATGTTATTTGTTTTTCGCAAGCATCATCATCAAAAATAAACACAGAATTGCTTAAAGCTTCACTCGGAGTTATAACATCTTTATCATCATTCAACTCATAAAACTTAATCCGTGGTACTCTCTTTATAGTTCGTAAAAAAACAAATTTTGGTTGAATTTTATTTTTTATTTTTTTTATTATAATCGTATTTATTTTGTTTTAAAATCTAAATAACAATATACAAGCTAACACTAAAATAAATATGTAATGTACAAATGTATACAAAAAAAAGAGGGATAGAGCTCATAGGGCATCAAAAAATACGTCCGCATCGCTGTCAACGGGACAAGTACCCAAAAGGCTGGCAGCATTGCCACGTTGGATGGCAATGCTTATCCTTTGGGCAAAAAATTGGCCAGCCCTCTGTTCACGAGAAGTGTCGACCAAGCGTTTGGCGATGTCCCGAAATAACTGATGAGCACTCTGACCCCAAGGACCTAGTGTTTCAACCCCAAACGGTTCAAACATATAGCTCCCAATAAGGTTGTTATATTTGCGCCGTTTGAGGTTTACAGCTCCTGCAGCAGCCGCCCCGGCACAGCCCGCCGTGCTAGGAAGATGGTATGGCGCGAGGGTGTCGACACAGGTTGCATCCCACACCAAAGGCCTACCCAACTTCCAAGGCATTATGGTCATTCCATCTGGCCTCTTCCCATCGTCACGTGCCAAGCCATTGGGTTCTAAAACAGCTGGCACCCCGGCGGTGACAAGAGCCCGACGGATGATGTCATTAATGCTGGCGTGCCGTGCCATACGACCAGCGCTCTTGCTGCAGGAAAGGCCATGGTGTCCGAGGCAGTTGACTGCTTCACCGCATTGAGAGCGATGCGGAGCCCCGCAAGGAGCGCCCAGACGCAAACAAGTAGCGAGCCGGAATGTGGAGTCACAGAGCAAAGTGCCTATGTTGGATGACGGTAGCGCCTGAAGCCAGAGGCCCGACTCCCATTCACCCACAGCCAGCAGGCGGGCACGCTCGGCAGTATTGGTGGACGTATTAATAAGATTATTCCGTACCAACCTGCAGAGCGGCTCATCCCACTGTCTCGGGGAAGACGGGTTCTCGGGCAGAACCGTGTCCGGGCAAGCCACTTTCCAGGCGTACACCGCATCGGTCAAACACGGCACTTCAGAGTCAACCTGAGAACGGGCTAAGATTCTTGTGGTTAACTTTTCGGTGCTATGGACCGAGGACAGGAACGCCGGTAGGCTTACACTGGAAATTTTGCGGACGCCGACCCCACCAAAACGAATGGGTAGTGTGGCTTGCAGCCACGCACGGTCGTCCAATGCCACATTTAAAATGGATGTTAGAGTATTTCGAATAATATGATCGATTTTTTCTAAAAGGTGTGACTGCTTCCATAAAGAGGAAGAGCGGAGAAAATACATAAAATTTGGACCGAAACAGCAATATCTGATAAGGGTGAATGCCGAATGTAAATTAATTTTAGAAAGTCTCTCCGAAATATCATTAAAATGTTTAATTTTTTCGTCGACGAATTGTGAAAAGATGTCTTCTAAAATTGGGGAACCTAGGAGATGTAGTGAACTTTTTTCCAAAATTTTATATCTGGGGCTAATGAATTGAATTTCTGTATGGTCGATTGTCTGTCGGTATTGTCACAAAGGTAAATTTCGCATTTTGAGTTGTTGAGTTCGAGGCCGATGGATTGGAATTGCTGCTTTAGTAATTGAAGATCTTTTAGAACAGTGTCTACGTCACCTCCTAGTGTTCCATCATCTAAATACCAGACATTGAATTTTGAATTTAGTTGTTGTATTATGGGATGAATAGCCAAACTGAAAATGACTGGCCCAAGAGGATCACCTTGTTGGCATCCGACTGCAGATTCCAAAACGTTATCTTTATATAATAATTTTGATGGTTTCCTGTAGCACTGCCACATAAAAGCATAAATTTCTGGTAACTCCTTTTTTACTTCAGCCAACAAAGTGTCCCTGTTAACAGAGTTGAAGGCGTTCTTAATGTCAACCTTGAGGATAACCTCACCTTTATTTGAATTTAAAAAACTAGATAGGGCATGTACGGCAGCCTCGCAGCCCCCTTTGGATCCAAAGCCAAGCTGTAGGGGCTGGAACTTGTTGCTTAGAGTTTCGCAGTACAATTTGCAGCATATTTTGGCTGCCGTACGCCTGTAGGTGCACCCAACGGCAATGGGACGAATGCCGCCGTCCCTCTTGCGCAGGGCACATAAGTTGGCCCCGTACAAGACATCGACGACGGAATCATTCACACCACCGTTGAGCATCAGGTTAATAAGAGCTGCAAGCTCCTTCAAAAGCGACTCACCAGCTTCCCCGGCGCCTGAGCTCAATAAATCTTTTAAATGCTGAGGAGTCAGGCCGTCGAGGCCACCGGCGGAACCACTTCGGAAGGAGCCTACGGCTGCAATCAACTGGGGGGCAGTAACATTTAAAGGAGTTGAATCCGGACCGGGAGGGAGGGGTGGGTCGGGAAAGGTGAGACCATCCGCAGGCGCTGGATGTTTGCTATCCAGGGCTGAAAGCGTTTCTGGAGAGTAGGGCGCCACCACATCGCTACTGAAAAGTAGCCTGGCCGCTCCCCTGATGTCACCTTCACTTAATTTGCATTCTACATGTGAACATAACCCTCTTTGTGAAAGGTTACTGTGGAAAGGTAATTTTGGATCTAAAATGGTAGTCGAATTGTTACAGTTGTCTTTAATTAGGTTTGTCAATGTTTTTTTAGTTGCCAAATCTTTTTGGACATGCAGAATCCTATAAGGGAAGGTGAGTAGTTGCTCCCAGGAGTTATAAGAATTCTCCTGGGTCGCAAGGCGGAGACATCGCGTCAAACTTAAAGCAACAGACCGCCTTGCGCCCCGGGGAACTCTCTTTAAAACAGGGGTAGAATTTTTTTAAATTTGAAAGGGTTTTCCAAAGGGTTTGATCTAAATGTGTTGAAGTTGTGGCTGGGGAGCACAAAGGCACACTATGAGGTTTGTGAACCTTGCCATAGTGTATCCGCAACCCCCGTTCGCCTTTAAAGAAGCGTGGCTGGGAGCAATGAGGACATCTCACCTGAGGATCGAGCGATGTGGCAGGTTGACTGGCACTTATTCCGGCGTCACTACAGGTGGCATTTAACATAAGTAAAAATAATTAGAAAAAATACACAAAAATAAATATTTACACTGAAAAACACTATAAAAACGTCCACAATAAAACTAGGAATTGTCTATCTGACAAGTCATGTCACCAAGTGCTTGACAGCTGCGACGCAGACGCGCGGGCCTAGGGCGCCGCAGCGCCACGCGTGCTCGCCGTAGGTGAAGGTATGTATATTGCGCGCGTGCAGGATGGAGCCTTTCCGCCTTGAAGACCGTTGCAAGGGAGTCTAGCCTCGCGAGGCGTCGGACTTCTAGACAGGAGCACTTTTCAAGCAATTTTTTTGAATAAATTTGTGAAAAAGGCATGGAACTAATAAGCACTAATATATTATAGTACAGCAGGAATGACTTCAAGCACTGAAATGTTGGGCTTGAAAGCAAAACGGACTGACCAAACGGAAAGAGTTGGTGTATTTTCTAAGTGAAGAATTTATCGCGTCAATGTAGCAGTAGCATTCAAAAACGGTGAATGGTCACGCAAATATCTTAATTAAATATTAATTTATTAGAAAATAACTCGAAACGATATCAAGAGCTATCAGCTGTATTTGTATTTTTTCTTTATTGTTACTATTATTATTTTCTGTATTATTTCAGCTGTATTTGTTGAAAATTGGTTTTTGAATAAAGGTAAAGTTTTTGAAATTTGAGCCCAATTTCATGCAATAACTAACTGATTACAACGTTTGTTTTACCACAATTCGAGGGGCCATATATTATATAACGAATTGAATTAGCGACCCACGGGCCAGATGTTAAAAAATCGATCCGAAAAAAATACTCTAAACTGTCCGATGCACTCGAGTGGACTTGAAAACAGCGCACTCTGTTATAATATTTTGATTTTTTGTAATGCAGCTACATCCTTCGTTCTTGCACTGACAGAAAGCTTTTGAAATTCCTGATATTTTTGCTCGATGGCGTTGCGTTGAGTTTGGCATAATTTTCTTTGTCTGAGGTTGAAATCACTTGTTGAACTGTGCTCGGTTTGTGAAAGTGAACTTTTTGAAAAATATTGGTAAGTAAGATTCTTATTGGTTTTACACGTAAGATTATATACCATTATGTTGCTCATTTTACTGCCTTTCGAATGATATATAATGAATGTGATTCCCGAGTCGTAAGATGCATGATAAAGCAATTAACTTATTATTGTATTATTAAAATTCACTTATTATTTCAATATTGGAATTTGTATTACATACTAAGGTGCATTTACACACTTTATGTTAAATGCATTGTTTTATTAAGAAGATTTACATAGTTAATTAGGTATTAAAAACAATTTTATAATGTCCCCATGTTTAAGTTTTTTTCATCTTCTAATGTTTGTCTTTTATCATCATCTCTGCTAAGTACAAGTTTATAATTTTTTTGAGTAAATGTATTTGATATAATGACTACAAATTGTACAATTGTTTACAATGATTTTTCTTAAGCGCTGATTGTATTGTAAAACTCTTTTATAGTTTTCAATATTAAGTTTATATGTAACGTTTTTTTTAATACCATTTGCATTTCTTATTGAAGTGGTTATAGAATCTATACAATACAATTTTGCTCTTAAGCCCACAAACTCGGAAATGATATCACCGCCCATCTCATCCTTGAAAAATCCTGGTATTTTACTATTTACTTTTGGCATATCATAATTTTCATTTTCAAAGTTGCTTGTATCAAAGTATATAATATACTTTTTCCTGTCTTTATAAAAGTCTTCACTATATATTAAATACAGAAAACTTTCGGTATCAGTATAACAAAGTTTGATGCACTTTTTATAAATACGTTTCATTACAGAATAGTGAAAATGATATAAATGACTCTTGGCCAATTCCAAAATTGAATCCAATATAAGTCGGACGATCCAGAATTATTTGTGTATTTTGCAACTGGATTGCAACCAATCACTCTGATAGCGTCGACATGTTTTTTAAAATACGTAGCACTTATGTTTACTGCATATATTTTTCTGCTCCACACGCTTTATTAATCTGATTTGATGCATCTTTCCACACATTAACCAGTTTCACATCAACTGGTTTTTTTTTTTGTTTTCTATTGTCTTACCGAAAATAGAGTTATTTTGCTTTTTGAAAAAATCTCTTTCAAAATCTGAACTTGCTTCTTGACGAAGTGTTGTGTTCAATAAGATGTATGGAGCTAAAAATGCATTTTGACTGAAAGTTAATATCTTATGAATCTAGAGTAAAATAAGTCCACTAAACACTCTTTCAAATTAATGTAATGAATCACATACTTACATTAAAAAATTAAAAAATCGTATACAGTGCCGCGTGCGGGTCGCTCTCGGGATTTATTTTCTATAAAATTGTGAATACGGACTTTATATAGACTAGATAATATACCATTACGATATGGAGAACAGTCTTGAATTGGTGGATTTCTTACGTTTTCAAACAATATTTTGTGTGCTAATCAGCGAAGTGACAAAAAACAATTCGCGGGGGGCGCGAAAAACAGAGTGGCGCATCGCGCTCTTTCGCTCTTGTGCAAACTAGATATCTCGGTCTCTGTCGCACTCTCGGTTTTATCACAAAATTCTAGAAATTAAGATGGATTGTGAGATTTGTAACAGAGAAATGAATGCAGGCGAGACTATTGAATGTTACGGATTCAAGAAGGGATACCATTACAGATGTGTGGACATAACCCCGGCGGCGGCGGTACAAATAAAGCCTACTTTTAAGTGTGCCTCCTGTTGTAACGTAACTCAGCGTATACGAGTAACAGATGATACACGGGTACGTGGTGGTCATGCCGCTGGTTTCGTAGATCAAGCAAATCAGTCGTTTGAGGAAAATGTTGCTCAGGAGAAAGCCCTGTGGTTGACATCGGACGAGATTGTAGATCAAATTAATAGTTTAATCTTGGCTAAAATCAGTGTTTTTGAAACAAATATTATACAGGAGATTAAAGCCAGTGTGGCTGTTCTGGCGCTAGAAAATACTAAACTAAGACAGGAATTAAAGGAAGCTAATATGAAATGTAGTTCTTATGAGCGGCAAATTAAAAGATAAAAAACTGAAGGACTATTTGGAGAGAAAAAAGAAGGTTATAATATCTATACCAATTACCAGAACCAACGACCCATACGGGTACCAGTACCTACAATTTCGAAGTGTACTACTGCCCTGGCTGCATCGTCTCGAACAAATGCCGTGGAGTTGGAGTGCAAGCAACTACGCCTCCGCCTCCGCCGCCGTCCCAGAGGCCCGTGGAGACAAGTTACGCAGCGGTGGCCAGGAAAGCAGCGGATATGAGAGGTGACGATAGTAGTAACAATGATTGGATAGAGGTTAAAAAAATAACAGACGAATTTTTACATGTTTGGTGGCTGAATAAAAGCACTTCAGGGGACGATCTAAAGGAGCATATCAAGCAGACACTAGGAACGGACTCTGAAATCGTAATCGAAATTTAAAACCAAAAACGGAGCGAGACTATGCGTCATTCAGGATTGGTGTTACATTAAGTCATTTTGAGAAACTTTGTGACCCTGAGATATGGCCAGTGAATGTAGAATACAGTGAATGGATTTAGTTTCGTCCCAATACTAACCCAAAATCAACCGGAAACCCAGTAGTAACTTCAACATTTTATACCAAAACGTCAGAGGACTCAGAACTAAGACAACACATTTTTTATCACTACTCGAGTCATCAGGATCTGATTTATTTGCGATTACCGAATCGGGCCTTAATGAAGCGATTCAGAACGTGGAATTTGTGGTTCCTGGCTATCAGATACTACGATGCGATCGGGCGGATGGTCGCAAGCAAGGAGGCCTATTTTTAGTGGCCACACCGAGGTACGAGTTGCGACGAGTGCCGGTGCCAGGTAACGTTGATATAGATAGTCAGAAGTTTGAACTGATGTGTGCGGCTGTTTATATGCAAAACTGTTTTAAATTGACTTGTTGTGTCGTCTATATTCCGCCAGGGGCTGCCGACAATGAATATTTATCGATGTTTAGTATATTAGAAAAAATATGTGTCAAATACACCAGTAATTTAATTATATTAGGGGACTTTAATATGTACTCGTGTACAACAACATTTCTAACTATTACGAATATTTCATGGCCTTCTGTGAATTTGCTCAGTGCAACGCAGTACCTTACTGTAAGGATGGGCAGTTGGACCTCGTGTTGAGTGCTTGTGGTGGCGTGTCGGTGAGCGCGGCAGACGAAGGCCTGCAGCCCGTCGATGCGTACCATCCTCCGCTGGCCGTGAGCATCGAGCGCGGCTCGCGCACGCGCCCGCCTCCACCACCCCCCGCGCCGCGTACGTCTCCAGCTCCAGAAACATACTAATCCATTAAATAATAGACACGTTTATCCAGTTTGGTATACATCGGAAATTATTAAAGACATACAAGTTAAATATTTATTACATAAAAAATATAAACCAAGTAAATCACGCAGTGATTATGTGGAATTCTCACGATACAGGGCGAGAGTGAAAACCGAGACTGCTCGAGCGCATGATCAGTACCGCAATCGCGTGTAAGGGCACCTGGCGAAGGATTCGCGAGCGTTTTGAGGGTATATTAGGTCTAGGAAAGGCGATTCGAATCAGCGGAAGTTAATTAAGGACGGGCGGGTATTATCGGAATACGAATGTGCCAATGAGTTCGCTCGGTTTTTTCAGTCGGTATACAATCCGGAACCTCCCGAACTGAGTATGGCTGCAGCGAGTGCGGGCGAGGCGGCGGGCGCGTCGCCGGGCTCGCGTGTGCACCTAGCGAGCGTAGGCTGACGTACAGCGCGCACTCGCACGCTTTCTGCCTAAGCGCTCAGCAGGGCCCGATGGTATTCCGGCGTACATATCTAGGGATTGCCGTGCGGTATTGGTTAAGCCGTTGCTACACTTGTTTAACGTCTGTATCAAGACCGCGACTTTTCCTGAGTGCTGGAAACTTATTCGGGTAGTATCCGTGCCAAAAGGTAGTAGAGGTTCAGCACCTTGCGATTATAGACCTGTAGCGGTATTATGCACTCCAGCTAAAGTGTTTGAGTCGACCGTTCACGGTAGCCTGTATCCACAGATTAGCGCTATGTTTTCCGACGCGCAACACGGTTTCCGTCCTGGGCGGGGGACAACGGGAAACTTACTGGATCTTATGACACAAATAGTACCGACGGTGGATGCGGGTCAACAGGTAGATGTTGCCTACTTCGATTTCCGGAAGGCTTTTGACACAGTAGATAACGACGTCCTTCTAGCTAAATTGGCTGGTGTAGGCTGTACACCTCACACTTTATCCTTTTTCGCCTGCTATTTACGAGACCGTTGTCAGTACGTCGACTGCAGTGGGCAGCTCTCTGAGCCCTATTTCACGAGATCAGGAGTTAGTCAGGGCAATAATTTAGGGCCTTTTCTCTTCATTTTAACAGTTAACGACCTGCCGAGAGTAGAGCAATAGGTTTTTAATTAAGTATTTAGACATTGTTATTAGCGTCGGCGCACCACACGTGCCCTTAAATAATGCCATCACCATATTTTTATCTAGCAATAAAAGACATGCTTATGTTATTATGTTATCATAAGAACATGATATAATGTTTAATAAGTAAGATACATGTATAATAACGTGTAGGTAGTTAAATCGTATATTAATATGATGTTTGTAATTATGTTATGATAGTAAATCAAAATCTTTTGGGGGTGCGATCCTTAACCAGTATTCAACGTCTTTTGATTGATTTAACTACATAGCCTTAGGTAACATTAGGTTGAATCGAAGCCATTATGCTACTGAATAATTATAGTAATAGTAATAGTAAACATAATCCCAACAATACGTTTCCCGGCCCGGGACTCGAAAAAATTCGACTACTTGATGAAGTAGGCAGTTAACGCGAAACAAGACTGATGGTGAATTTTTTAGTGGTTTTATTTTTGAGTACTCGAATTTTATTTGAGCCATTTAGGCTAGTACTTTTGTACAAACAGCAAAGTCGTATCGTCACCATTACAAATTATATTATATCACACCCGCGTGGAAAGTTCATTTATTATGCGTGGCAAGCAGTACATTAGCCATCGTGTTAGCTCATACTGCAATAAAACAGGCTCAATAAACAATAAAATGCGACAATTTAGGTATTAGTGACATATCTATACAACCGCTGATAGTGATCCGCAGGAAATTAATTTAATTTTCGATGGTATCAGTCGGTCGACCAGTATATTCTATTAATGTCACAAATAGAACTCTCTATGAATCCGTTGAAAAGCTAAAATTGATGGGTAGTTCAACCTAGCTGAGCTGTTAACTTCCATAAAGATATTGGGTTAAGATATTATAGAGGTATGTGGAACAGGGTGTAAAGTTCACTGGTCCTCAGAAGAAAGAGAAGATCCTCCGAAAATACGGGTGTCGTGTCTGGTGGGCAACTGCCTGACGAATGTTGTCGGGACGATGTATATGCTAGTTGCGCGGTAAACTCTGCTTGCGCGATGCAAGATTTTGATTTTGCGTGACGTCAGTCAGTGTAATGCGTAGTTCGCATGTGGCGGTGTAGATGTCACCACAATATAACAGCGGGGTAATTGCGTAACACACATACAATAGCAATTAAGGTAATGCCTTTTTTGTTAACGTTAGCTGCAATGGATTAGGAATTTCCTTCAAAACTTTCGTAAAGGAAGTTCTGCGATTAGGGTGTAAGAGAGAGATAAAGATATTTAATTTTGCAAATAAGGGTACAGTTAATGGCGTTATTGGGAATCGGTTCAGCCATATCTAACCAGTAGACATGTAAAGGTTACAAAATTATAATCGAATCTACTAAACTATAACAAACAGAACATAAAACAACACAAACCAAAATTAATCAAGGAATATGAATAAGAATATGAAAATATTTTGAATAGCTTTTTTTGCTGGATCTTTTTAACAATAGGCTTGTGGCGAACCAAAGTAATTGTCGGTGGTTGCCCACTGTAAGTTATAGAAGTGACAACGCTCTTCGTTCTAGAGCGGTATGTCTATGGTTTACGGAGAGACTGATAATTTTGAACCGAAATTCCGTAAAAAAGACCGAAATTATTATAGTGTTTTGTGAAGAACAACTAAATTGGTATCTTGTGTTTGTCTTAACTTGATACTTCTCATATAGGTCGGATAATGTACCGTGAGGCAAATACATATATTATACAACTGGACCTAGTTTCATTTAAGCACTGGGTGCCTTAATGCGCCTAAAGGCTCATTCTTTATAACATTGGACTTAAACATCACAGGCGAATTAAATTGGAGGTGTACAGGCAGGCAATACCTTACGGGGGATATAAGCATGACGAAGTCTGCTAAAAAAGCGTCTTAAAATAACATACACCGATGTCACTGATTCGTTCAAGTACGTCGTACCCACGTAACTAGTCACAAATGGCTTGCATGTAAGAGGACATTGTATGGACGCAGTAAGAGAAACAGAGTAGTCTATATGTAAAGCTTAGCACACATTACTGCCGCAGGGCGCCGTATTGCGCCAATATACATTAGGAGTCGGGCCGGGCCACGTCGCAACGCATTTTTTGTCTCAGAGAGATTCCTATTTGGAATCCGATTTAAAACTGTGTCCAGTGCAACCATTTGGAAGCTTGCTAACATTTGGATGGGCCACATTTGCAACACATTGCAAAAATCTTCATACAATTATTTTATTTCATAACATAATTTCAGCCGAAAGACGTCCACTGCTGGACATAGGCCTTCCCAAGCACCGCCACTTCAACAGCTTCTGTGCTTCCCGCATTCAACGGATTTCTGCGGCTTTCACAAGGCCATCGGTCCATCTTTTAGGAGGCTTCTAACGCTACGTCTTCCTATACGCTGTCGACACTCCAGAACGGCCATCTGATCTGCGAACCATGTGAACTGCCCACTGCCACTTAAGTTTGGCAATACTTCGGGCTATGTCGGTTATCTTCCTGCGGATCTCTTCATTCCATCACGTAGGTAAACTCCAAGCATAGCCCTCTCCATTGCCCTTTGGGTGACTTTGAGCCTTCTAATAATAAAAGCGTAACAGCGAAATCTAAATAGAACAGGCTGAGTAGTTTTCGAGATTTTATTTCTTGTATATACTTAGTATATACAAGAAATAGAAAACGAAAATAATGTTGATTTTAATAGTAGTATGAATCCACGGTTTCGTCCAGACGACTGCTGCTTTTCTTTTGTTTTTAGGGTTAAGTACGCCCTAATGAATGATCACTCTTGTATCGGTCTGTATGTCTGTCTGACTGATTTCGTTGAAATTTTGTACAAGTATGAATTTCTGTGACCCAAACACGGACATGTGTACGTAAATAAATGAATTTTGAATTTGGGGGTCACTTTTGGGGTGCAAACAAAAAAATTAAAAACAAAAGTTTTGCAAATTGTACCGTGTCACATACAAAATGAAAGGGCTTGTTGTGAGGGTCTCAAATATATGTTTGGCAAAACAAAATAGTTTTATGTGTGGCGGAACAATAACCAATTGGACCACCACCTTACATTTTAAAGCGGAATTGCTTCGCTCATGAATCTTGGGCCAAACATGCAGATCACACGATGTTTGCACCGAAATGTCCGAACGCTTACACGCGCCGCGCACATAAAAGTAGCACGTGATTCTTGTACCGGCGACGGCGACAACGACCTTGGCTGCGAAAATCTGCGTGCACGCACTTCCCCTGGCCGCGGCCGGTGAGCCGGGCTGCGGAGACACAGTCTTCAGCCTACCGCCTACCGAACCATTCGATAGGCGGTAGGCTGAAAATGAATTCAGTTGATTTAATTGCTTTAATAATATTCTTCATTTCTTCATCTATTCTCGAAACGTTACTTCATCGTTCCGCTACACTACACTTTACGATTTAAAGCTACTATAAACCTTTTTAAGAAACATATGGGAGAACCACTTCCACTTATCTAGACAACTTGCCCCTGATCAAATCAACGAATCCTACGATTCTGCTGTCGAGATCTTAGAGACAAATTTACTATACATAACCAAACAAATAATAAAATATCATAAAATATTTATCTAGCTTTAAAAGACATGAGATGACACATAATAGAAGAAAAAACAAAAGAATATGTTAAAAATGCACAGTAACAATTCCCCATCTAGTAGATATCGGTGACCATACTGATCTTCTACATATGTTTTATTCTTATTAAGTTTGCAGCTTTAATTGTATAAAAAGTCTAGTAACGCAAAACGCTACACATAAATAATTTCATCCGATTCCGTTCTGCCGTTACTGAGTCATCCAGCATCCAACATACAAACACCAAAACATTGATATAATTAGGTATAGTGGTTAAGTTAAAATCGAGATAAGATGTTAAATGAACCTCGTCGAGTGATTCACTTGAAGCGAAAATATTTCACACACTCATTTATCTAAAGAAAGTCATTGATACCATAATAAAAAACAAATTATACATAAATCACCTGTTTTGAGCAGGTAACGTTCAAACTACACTTGCGGTCAAATAATACGGGTCGATGACGAAAATCCCAGTTACTTGTAAATTAATAATGGTACATGCATGAAACTATGTGATTTAATCGCATAATAATAAAAGCATCTTGTACTTTGCAAATAAAACTTTAAATGCAAAGTACAAGATGCTTTCGACAAAAATATTACAATCGAACGTTTATTCGATGATAGATACCCATCTTCGATTCATGGTGTTTGAGCACCTGGCACGGACCTGTGACTTCCTATAACATAACTTCCATCGTTCTCTATTATAGCAATTTCGTAACAATTATGCTCATAGCTATTGAAGTCTATTGATTCAGTGGTTACGATGCGATTAACACTAAAATTACAATAGCAGATACGGCTGCTATTCTAATAGAATAGAATACAATAGAATTTCTTTATTTCGGACACAACATATCCATATAGTGTTAGTATACATACAAAAATAACTTATTGTCTAGTGTTAGTAACAATCAACCTCCGCACAAACTGTCGTATAATCGGAGAACCGAGACTCTCGGCTACAGTTTTCAGAATGCTGTTTTGACTTCCCCTCACTCTCCTCAGTAGCGACGCAGTTCGTTTGCGTATAATTGCAAAGAAGCCGTCGGTTCGGGCTTGCGCAAACATTTCCGACGCGCTACAGTAACGAGGCAGCCTCAACAACATCCTGAAAGCATTATTATATTGGACTCGCAGGGCATCAAGCGATCCCTTAGTATAATGGACCCATAGACTGCCCGTGTACAAACTTTGGCAATAAGCCTTGAATAGTGTTACTTTACTACTAAGCATCTCTCTGATTGCTCCTGCCGACGGACCCAGCAGCACCATGTCATCTGCATAGCTGATGTTGTTAACTCTAACCCCATCAACACTGCATCCGACACGCATGCTGCTGAGCGCTACTATCAGGCCATCCACGTAGAGGTTGAAGAGCCTGGGAGACGTCAGACCACCCTGTCTCACCCCGCACTCCAGCCTATACGGCTCAGAGACTGCATCATCCCATTTCACCTGGTTGACTAATAAACAATACATTTATTTTATGAATAGTATTCATTTATATGAAATTAATAGGCAATTTGTTTTATTAATGATAACAATTTAGTGAGTACCTACTGGGTGAAATTTATCGATATACTAATCAATCATCTTTATCTTAATTTTCTAGATTGATTGTGAATTTAATGTTCTCTGAAATGCATTCTGCTTCATATCAAAATTATCAATAGATTTTCTAAAATATTATCGTTATTCATCTTATGATATAATATTGATATATCCCTTTATATTCCTCATAGCTGTCATCAGTGCTTCTGATCAACGTGATCACACACAGCCTTTCAAACTTTAGGTCCATCTACACGATGCAAATTACTAGCAATTAGATACAATACTTTTACCAATTTTGGTGAATCTTACGGTCCACGCTATCTATCGATGAAAGGGTATTTGTATGACGAAGCCCAAGTTTATGTCTCAATAACATGTTGACAACAAATAAATCGCAACGTGTTACTCACTATCCCTCACTTCATTTTTTCTTGCGAAAGTCGCCTTGACTGATACAGACCCCATCCCATCACTGGACCAGTATAATGACGTTCTGAACCAGTGTTCCGAAGTCTTGGGCTTCAACATCTCCGCACAGCCCGTGGATATTTATACCTTGAACGATATCTATACTGCCCAGGTAATTCTTACTTAATATACGTCTGTCTGTTGTTATTTTCTCACGCCTACACCACTGAACCGATCGTTATGAAATTTAAAAGATGGGGAGGCTACTTTTCATTCTGAATATTTGTATTTAAAAAAAATGGATTACAAAATACACGCAGACGAAGTCGCTGGCAACAGCTAGTTATGACATGGTAAGCATGACGCTTGTATTCCTTGAAGGAGTAGGCACAGAAATCTTGTACACAACTTTCAACAATTGTAATTATAATATTATAATGCGAAAGTATGTTTGCTTGTAACGGTTTTACGCTAAAACGGCAAAACGGATTTGGATTAAATTTGGCATAAAGGTAGACCATGACCTGGATAAGGACATTTTCATCCTGGATCGCAGACGTAGTCGCGGGCTACAGCTAGTTATGTTATAACTCCCATGAAATAGGGGGCGGCGCGAGCCTGGACTTTTAAGACTCTCGGCTATTAAAGAGAACTGACTAACAACCACCCGTGTTCCTTCAGTTGCCTTTGCCAGGGCCACAGTTTCTCTTTCGAATTTCCCGCGACCCTGAGGCGCCGGTTCTATATGTGCTGATCGCGTTCATTTTCATTGGTGAAATCCACTTTTAGTGCCGTTTCACCTATAAAACTTAACGGGTTCAGCACATCTAAAACGCGTTCAAGAGCTATCAGTGTCAATATTCTATATAATAATGACACTGAGAGCTCTTGTATCAATGTAGTGCACGGATAAATTACTTATACAATGCGTTGGAGCGTGGAAGTCTGGCATCGTTTAAAACAGGTTTTGTTTTGTTCCGGCTCGTCTCGAAGTATTTCTTTATTTCCGTCTCACTTATTTATCAGTATTTTTTTATTTGCAATTTTACTCTATTTATGTACTTAATCATCACTATTATTATTTGAAACAATTTTATTTTCATATGTATGCATACACACGTTACGTTGCAGTATAAAACTGATTTACATCCGTAACCTCACAATTCAGGTCCAGTTGAAAACCAGTGTCAGGCACTAGGTGTCTGGTTTTTTTTTGCTGACTGGGCCTTTTTGGCGCAGCCGTGAGGCACACTACCCTGCTAATTGCATTCTTCGCACTGTTCACTTTTTTATTTTTATTTTGATTGTTACTCTTTTAAATGTTACCTGCTTTGTGTGCCTTTTAGTCTGTGCTAAATAAACGTATTTTCTTTCTTTGTTTCTTTTTCGGAAACGTAGTTTATGTACTGATCGCGTTCAGTTTCTTTGGTGTAATCCACCCTAAGCAACGTCATTAACGCGGCAGGAACTACTTTCCACCTGGTGTAGGCAAGATAATGCAAGACTGAGTAGTTGGCTTGAACCATTGCGATGAAACATCATGCATCTAAGTCAACAGCAATCAGTAAGAATACACACTTTAATATTCAACTATTCCAAGCGCCCTAATTTCCTATGGGATCGTGATCTCGCAGACGTATTGAAAAATGCAACGAAAGAATTGAATAATATCTAGATTACAAAGTATAATGTAACATTTTCATTTCTTTGCTGGAAATGCCAGATAAAAAGGGCAAAAAACCGTATCGTATCTTACAGAAAAGGGGTCATAAAAACTAGGTATGTTTGATTGATGGCCGATGGATTTGAATTTCCGGGCGATTTAAATTGGTAGCCAATTTGCCTATCAATTTATTTCCCTTGCAACTCAGCCTATCGCAGTCCACAACACCCCGTCCATCGCCTTCCGCACCCAGTCTGTTCCGCATACCTTTTTTTAAGGACGTCGGTCCATCTAGCTGGGGGACGTCCCATACTACGCTTGCCGATACGCGATCTTCGCTCCAGGACTCGTCTGCTCCTCTACCGGTTATCGGTCCTTCGACAAACACAGCCAGCTGCAAGCTATGTTGGCAACTCGGGCTTGACATAGGTACTGTTTTTATTGATATTTCCCTGGGTACTAATTGACCACGGGATAAAATGCTATTTTATCAACGCTTTACACACGGATTCGTGATTTCAGTATGCGGTTATAGAATAGTAGGGTGGGTTTAAATTTGCATTCCTTTTTATAGAGAAAAATACCTAGGTAAAAACGTATAAACCAGAATATCATGTAGACAAAGTCACGTACCTACTCAAAAATTATCAAAAATAATTTCTTCAAAGAATTCTATCTCACAAACCAACCTACGGTTATACGAGTACCAGCAAACAGAAAATTTATTTCACTCAAAAATGATTGAATTATAACTCAGCCCATGAGACTTGGCCTCTAAAGAACGTGACAAACATAAGTAAACAGGACACTTTTATGTTTAAAATGAAGGCATCAAAGACATGTTCAGTTAATTTAGGTACTTACTGATAACCTAAAAACTATCTACTTCTGCCAGAAGCCGAGATCTATAAATGTTTTTTAGCCAGTGCTTTGATCGAGACATGTCTTCGTCTCTTTGCAGTTTGACAGAAGTGCAACAGTGACGACACCTACGCCTTCAATAAGTTTGCTCAATATTTCTATCTCGCTTTAAGTTTGCATCAGCCCTTGCACTCAAATGATCCATTATTTTGACCAACGTGGCGCGCGCTTGGCGTAGGGCTGTGTTTCGTACATCTAAGTTAAATACGTAATATTGCGACGAAGTATCCAGTATAGACGGTTGTTTTTTTCTATTAGTGAATACGCAATAGTGAAGTGTTAGAAGTGTCGTGTCGACTGCGAAAGATGAGATAATTAAATGCAAAGGATCTCGTCAAGCGGTCTTCCATAAAAAGTGCGTTACCAAAGCCTTCAGAAAGGAAAAGAGTGAGGACTGCGTCTCGCTGCCTGGCTCGCAGCCTGGCTCACTTAGTCTTGAGGAACCGAATATTTCAGTAACTCTGGCTGATATGAACAAAAAACTGGATGTTGTCTACAAAATGGAGAAAAAGCTCAGTGAGTTGGCCGATCTCGTTGATTTGGTACAATGCAACCAATGAATTTCACAACATTCCGACAAGTGCAGTACAATGACACACGGTATAAAAGACTTAGCCGCTCTAAATACATCAGAAAACCTTGGATTGCTCCCGGCCTTATTAGATGTATGAACCACAGGGACAAACTTCATCGTGATTCAAATAAACACCCTCAAGAACAAACCAAAAAACTAATAAACAATCGTTACAGCAATTTATTCACAAATATCGTGCACCGGCTTAAACGCGAACACGACAATGAAACATTAGAAGATACCAACAACTATGATTAATGTATAAAGAAAGCTATCAGAAGTATAAGTGAACAGACCTACAATAGAAGTTCTCTTAACAACAGTTCTCTGAATAACAGAACTGCTAAAATTGAATCTTTGGCAAAAACTTCGATAAACAACTGCAATGATTACTTTTTCTCAATTGCCAAAAACGTAGCCGTATCGTCGCGTACTCACGTCGCTCTGCATGAAATATATTTATATATTTCCGTCGCGTCCAGGCCATGGTACAGACCGAGAGGGAATGGGAAGCCATCACCTCCTTCTGCGATGCAGCAATTCTCGCAAAGGAGAAGGAGGAGCGCGTGAGGGAGAGAGCCTTGCGCCATCAGTCGCCGCAGGAGACGCCCTGAGCGTGAGGAGTCGCCTGCAGATTCCCGGCCACCGTAGGCTCGAGCTTGCCAACAGCGAGCAATGGGTAGTTCGCCGTCCGGTAAGGATCAGGCCCGGGTCGACGCCGCGTGTTCCACGCACGCCTCAATGAGATGATAATGAAAAATGCATAGGAATATTCCTAGACCTTACAAAAGCTTTCGACACAAGAAAATTTCGAGAAAAAAAGTACGAAAAAAAAAGTTCTATACGATGGGTATAGAAGGACTGCCACTCAATTGAGAACACCATCAGTAGTCATAGCAGCGTAGAATTTGGAGTGCCTCAAGGTAGTGTACTCGGCCCGACACTATTTACCATTTATATTAATGATATTCATCACGCCATTAGACAAAATGCAGAATTCATCTGCTTTATTTTTTATAACAAATCTTGGGAAACAGTCCGCGGAGAAGCCCAAAACGGCTTAACTAGTATCAAAAACTGGCTCGACCTTAACCTTCTGTCACTTAATATTAAAAAACGAACTACATCTGTTTCCAAAACTCTCTCATCAGCACCAAAACTTCCTTTACAGCTTCGAACCCACCCTTCAACTAGCAGCACAACTCCCTGTACCTGTGAGGAAATTATAAAAGCTTAATATCTCAATTACTAAGGGGTTCTGTTAGATCAACGTCAGTCATTCGGACCCCATATCGACTTAGCTAGACGAATCAGAATGCTGATTCACGTAATAAAACTGTAACGTAACACGGCCAGCAAAAAGATCTTACAACTGGTGTACCTATGTGACATTATGTGAGTCAGTTCTCTGCTACTCCATACCAGTATGGTGCAGAGTCGGTATAATCTCAATGATACGATTCGAAAGAGCCCAAAGATCAGTGTTTA
Source organism: Dasypolia templi (assembly GCA_963555695.1). Lineage (NCBI taxonomy): Eukaryota > Metazoa > Arthropoda > Insecta > Lepidoptera > Noctuidae > Dasypolia > Dasypolia templi. The sequence goes on from OY743142.1 coordinate 7,528,891, forward strand.
AAGTTATGTATAGAAAACACTTTCGTTATCCTACAGATCATCTGTATAAAAAAGCATCAGTCCTTAATATCCGACACTTATACATCCTTAAATTAGTACTGAACCAAAACAAAATAACAAACCAATCCACAGAATATCAAAAACTTCTTAAACAACGAATCTACAAATGTCCACTTACTGTAGTAAGAACCGCCTTTGCACAACAAATACAAGAATTTATGCTCAGTCTCGTTTACAATAAAATAGCAAAAATCTGTGATTTCAAAAATTTTAGGACCCACCAAGTTAAAAAAAAACACTACTCTGAAACTGAAGCCTTCGTTAGAGTAATATATTCATCATCATATCATTCATCATATCAGTCATAATATATTATAACAAACACTTTATCTCACTCACTTCCTCACTCATATCACTCTCACACTACCTCCGAACCCCTCACATACATTACCATTCGTTTAATACATTCCTACGACATATCCTAATTCAAATAATTGTTATAACGGTCACACACATTAAAATTTTCATCTCTTTATTTTTGACTTTGTATTGCGTAAAATTTTCGGAATACATTTTTCATATACATTTACAATACGAGTACAGTATCGACCCTGAAATATCAAATTGTTTAAACTCTCTAGGACTCCACGAGACTGTAAAATTATGTTTCTCTTGTAACAATAATTTTAGCAGTAATTTATTTTTACTTTAGTTATAAGGCAATGTAAAACACTATTTGCTTAATTAACGATTTATTATTATTATTATTAAAGTTAAAACAATTTATAAAAGAACACCCTAGAAGCATACCCTATCCATTAAAACAAGAAAATCCGAAATCGATCTACAATTGCCGGAGATATCAAATAAAATTTGGAAGTCTGTTTAAAATACTCAAACAGACTTGCATTATCTTGTCTACACCTGTCCTCCACGCGTATCATGACTACTATAAAAACGGGTTAGAACAATAGACAAAATGTCAGATAAAATAGACAAAATAAAGAAATCGGTCTACAATCTGTCATTTTGTCCGTAGAAAGTAGTTCCTGCTTCCTTAATGACGTTGCTCAGAATTAGCTAGTGAAACGTCACTGACATGGTAGGTATCGTCAGAAACGTAAGTCAGTTTACATCAGTTAAAAGTTTCAGAGGTATGTGGATAAATAATCTCGCCTCCTATTACTTTTATGACTATTAAATATAACTGACGAAAATATGTCGTCTGTTAGCTCGGCCACCACTCTTTCATTATATGCAAAGCTGTTTTTGCACGTAGACGTTTTGTCGACCGGGATGGTTGGCGCTCTTTGGGGGAGACTTACGTTCAGCAGTGGACGGCATTTGGCTGATGATGAGGAAGCTGTTTTTAAGAAGCCAAAGGCTAAACGTAGGATGGTTGAGTTTCGCTGTCTTTCAGACATCATGACGGATCACTTCCATAATGATTTGTACATGATACCTTGGTCTACCATAGGATATATGCGTGATGTTGATACAATGGTACATACTTTTAACTCGTACAAACTACAACTTTTTGATCTCTACGCTCCTATCAATAAAAAGATCTTCTATAAGCGGCCTACGCCTTGGATCACTGACAATATCCGTCTGATGCTCACGCTGCGAGGTGAGGCAAGGGACAGATGTCGTAAAACTAAAGAACCGCATCATAAGCAATACTACCTGGATCTTAAGCATGTAGCCACCGCAGCATTAGTCAGGGAAAAGACAGCATATTTAAAAAAAACATCAGCAATCAAAGTAAGGACCCCAAACTACTGTGGCGTAATTTGAAGTCAGATGTACTTCCAGACCTTAAGACAAGGCTACTGCCAAGTCATTGTAACAATCCAGATAGTATCAATGCGGCTTTTTTGGATGTTCCACAAAACTGTAATGACAATGTCTCAAAAATGCCCTGCTTCTATTCTCGCAGGCACAGTCCAGCCGAGTTCTCGTTCGGTACAACTAACCAAAAGACAGTTCTTAAGATAATCGGGAGTCTACGTTCTAACACTCAGAGTGTTGATGGTATCAGTTTAGAAATGTTAACCCTCACAAAACTCAAAACTCAAACCGTCTTATTCCAAAACACGATCTAAATTTAGTACGAGGATTATTGCTAGGTTTAAACCAATACTAAATAAAACGTTATTATAAAATGAAGTTTATCACTAGTTCATGAACTATCTATGGTACTAAAGTTAAACCGCCGAGACCCCTAGTTTAACTATTGATCTAACTTCGGTACTAATTTATTTGAGGTTAGCGTTGATGATTTTTGTGTGTCTTAATTTACAAATAGTTAAAATTGGATATCACTGGGATTGACTAGACGGATTTGGAAGATTTAGATACGCTGGAGATGTCTCGGCGATCTTACAGACATCGTCATCGTGTAAGTGCCTTTGAATTCAGTGACGAAGATTTTAGATATAAGTATAGGTTAACAAGACGTTTTGGAGAAAAAATTGTGCATGTTCTACGTGAGGATTTATCCCACGACCCTCGAGGATGCCCATTGAGTCCTGAAGTGCAAGTGGTTTGTGCATTACGCAACTGGGCTCGCCATTAAGTACGTACCCTTGGTCAATGATATCATAACATTGGAGAAAATGCAATTCATAAACTAATATTATTGTTTTAATCGTAGATTCAAGATGATACAGCTGATTTAAATGGTGTGTCTCAATCAGCTGTCAGCAAAACACGCAAAAAGGTAGCGGAGATTTTTATTAAAATAGTCATTAACTTCAATGACAAAGTGGTGAGGAGCAATCGCCATTATTTCTAAGTCCTAAGGAGAAGGTGGTGGTGGTTTTTCGCCAGCGCCTGTCTTTGATTGTTCCCTCCTATGGGTCGATAAGTTGGATTTAGCGGACAACTTCATTCTTTTCCAAGCCAACTTTAACTCGCCATCTGATCTTCATTTACCCGTTAATTCAATAATTCTAAAAATAATAAATATATGCTAATTAAGATCACTTAAACCATAACGTACTTGTACCCACATCAAATGCAATAAGTACATACTTAATCTGTATATTCTTCCACTCTTTTATTTTTCTGCATGTTTATTGATGTCTTTGTGGACTTATCTTCTATAATATGTGCCGAGTGGGCAATAAGTTGTCGTAATATTTTCTATAATAATAAGAACATCCGCGTTAGGTCGTCAAAATAAGGTTAAACAAAGTATTGTTTACCTAATAATAATAAAAATCCATATTTTACTAACTTTTTCTTCAAAACTCCAGTTTTCACCGCTTTTTTTGCTTTTGTTGCTCCATTTTTTATCGTAGCCCACGATTTAACCGAACAACTCACGAACAAACCTCGTAAGAGTATATATTTATATATTAAACAATAAATGAATATAAGAAGTGCATTTATTTATTATGAAGGACGCAGCGTCAACGTTCGTTTCAAATAGCGGGCGCTGTCGCCTACCTAATTCAATCCACTTCACGCTAGAGGTGTAATTAAATATGACAACCGATTATAAAAGCGCGTCAAAAGTACAAGTTGTGCTTGGTAAATATATTTTAACCTAAACAAATAACAATTATTGACTTAATTTTGTATTGATACATAATTATTAAATCATTTCAAATGTTAATATAATATCAATAGTTAAAGAAACGGAACGTTGCTTCAAATAAAACCTGTGTGAACGAATAAAATAATGCCATTTTTGTTTCTTATCTGTGGATATTATTTAAATCATGGACCTTCTTTGGTACTAACTGATCCTCAGAAAGTCTTTGTTTTGTAATAGAAACACATTTTGAACCTGTTACTAACGTTATTACCGTAACAATCCTAGACCTTTTAGTCGTGGTTTAAACCAGTACAAAAGCATTTTTTGTAATAAGACTGAAAGCATTTATTTCAATTAAACCATTTACAGGCACTTATAATAAAAAACAATAAAATAAAATAATAAAATTGCCGTGGCAGCTAAGAGGTGACCAGTCCCAACTGACGGCGCCCGTTCACGAACATGACACATGGATCAGCATCATTCAGCTCAACCATTTTGAAGGGAGCTAAATGATCCAACACACGCGCCACCGTCAGCGAGACATTTGAGTAAGCTTGACATACTATCAGCCGCCAGGGCACATTCAAGTCAATCTATGACATTACCCGGTAAATGGTAGCACTATAGTACAAAGTACTCACACCTGTGCAATGCATCTATGTAATTAAAAGGAGATTGACTTGATATAATGCAAACATTTTCTTACAATCTTCAGCAGCTTCAACAGCATTTCAAATGTCAATTAATTAGTTGTGGTGTGGAGCAGGACCAGCATTAAGCCAGGCATTTTTATCACTGATGTAATCCCCTAACTTATAATGTGCTTGCCTACCTAATGTGCGTTTTACAAAGGATTTGAATTTCGTCTCATTCAGTTGAAGTATGTGGGGAGGTATTTTATTGTAACATTTTAAACAGTACCCCATGAAAGATGAGTCTACTTTAGCCAGTCTGAAACCTAGTTGAACTAATAGGTCCCAATTTCTAGTACTATAATTATGTCTTTTACTGTAAAGATGTAAATTTTTTCTTCCGTACATGATGTTTTCATAGATGCATTGACAAGGTACCGTCATGATGTTAATATCCTTAAACAATTCGCTTAGAGAATCGCCCCTGCGGAGATTATATATACCGTAAGACATGATACTATGAAAGTAACTAAAATAGACCAGCCTCGCGGTATCTACATATGTAAATTGACGGATTTTTCTGACAGCATAAGCTGCTGAACTTAGCCGTCCTGCAAGAGATGTTAAATGAGGACCCCATTGTAGCCTTGAGTCGAGAGTGATCCCCAATAAAACCGTTTTATCGACGAATTCTAGTTTCTCTTGATTCAATACTATCTCACAATCACTACTCTTAACGTTTGGTAAAGAAAATCTAATGTACTTAGTTTTATTTCCATTTAGTACTAAATTATTAGCAGTGAACCAACTTTGGACCAGCAGTAGCGCTTATTCACGTCGTCAAAATTTGAAGCACGTCAATCTACCTTAAAAATTAAGGAAGTATCGTTAGCAAATAACACCATTTGTGGTTGACTTATTATTAAATGGAGTAGGTTATTAATATACACTAAAAAAAGGAAAGGACCCAATATCGAGCCTTGTGGAACACCCATTTTTACTTTTAAACCGAGTGAATTGACACCATTTATTTGAACTTGCTGGTGTCTATCATTTAAATAAGATTTTACTAAACTGAGCGCAAGTTTTCCAACTCTGTAATGCTCAAGTTTCAAAAGCAGGGTTTCGTGATCGACGCAATCAAATGCCTTGGAGAGGTCACACAAGATTCCTTTGGCATTTTGGGCCTCTTCCCACGCGTTAAAAATATGTTTTATTAAGGTAACACCGGCGTCGGTCGTACAACGCCCTTTGGTGAAACCATAATGTTGCTCGTGAAGGATTTTGTTAGTAATTAACTGTCCCCGGATTTTAAAAGTGGTATTACCTTACTGTATTTCATTAGATCCGGGAAGACTCCTTGATCCACACACAAATTAAATATTGCCACACCCTTTGCCAACTACCCTTTTTTATTTTATTATTTGCGATGGGTTTGCTCTTGACTCTTGTCTAGGTCAGAGGTGACAGAGACAAAGTCTACGATGGAGTGATCTTACCCAGAAGAAGCCTGTTCACTCTAAATTTGAAGAGATTCGGGTTGAATGCGTTCGGTAACAAAGACGCAGGTAGTGAGTTCCACTCTTTTGTCATTCGCATTATGAAGGATGTTTGGAAGCGCTTAGTACGAATTGGTGGAATGGCAACTAGGTATGGATGGTAATTATCAGTACGTTTAGATATCCGATGGTAGAAGAGGTCGTGGAGTTCTTGCGCTCACTCACCGAAGTACAATCTATAGAAGACCGACAAGCAGGCAACCTTGCGGCGATGAGCCAAGCTGTGTAGCTTGACATCCCCAGTTTGACGTCGCAAAGGTTGCTGCAATAATCCATGTAGGATCTATATTTTTTATAAAGAGTTAAAAGCTGTCCAGGCGTAAAGTATCGCTTCACTCTATTTAGGATACCCAGTTTTTGGCCGCAGACTGATCTTTGCGCTCAATGGTAGCGCTAAAGTTGAGGCTGGCCGTCAACTCCATGCCTAGGAGCTCGAGCAGAACAGATGTACCCCGAAAAGTAGGAGTTTGGTCGAAACGACCTGTTTGTGGTGAAAAGACAAGCCAATGATTTGGTGTCGTTAAAAGAGACCAGATTGTCATCACCCCACTGGGAGACATGGCTTATGGTCAAATCAGTCCGCTCTACTATGGCCTCTCTTAAGGAACGAACTTCACCCCCGCTGGTTTTCGGGCTGGACAAATATCTCTGAAACAGTACTGTCATCTGCGTACCCAAAATACCAGGTTGAAGTAGGTCATTGATGTGCCTTCCCCAGTGGGTTCCCACATTGACGAGCCGGGGGGCTCAGTACCGTGGCTTGGTCCCCACGGTGAAGCTAAGAGGAACCCGAGGAGGGGCCGCTTGTCAGGGCTTCTGCCGAAGTGCTGACGACGTAGCGACCGACGTCATCGCAACTGAGGTGAGGCCACAGCGGGAGAGGAGTTTCGGTATTGCGTTGCGCCGCTCATACACAAGAAGATCGCCAGTTGACCGTCCCCGGCAAAAGCCATGTTGACGGTCACTGAGGAGATCATTGTCTTCAAGGTAGGTCAGCAACTTACTGTTCAGTACCTTTTCCATAACCTTGCATTTCGGTAGTGAAAGTTGGGTGTACGTCAATATGACGTTTGGAATGTTGCCACTAGATACAACGTGAAACGTATATTGAGGATGATATTCTCGTAGCTTACATGTTTGTCTATTTATTTTTATTTTTATATCTGTGGAGTGTATTCTATCACGTTTAAACTTATTATTATATATATTTTAAAGTACGCTGTACCAGTACAGCGTCTATAATAATTGTTTGCTGCATCGGTCGACGTCATAACGTCAGCGCTGGCTGTCGCTGAAAACCAACGCTGGGGCTCTGTCTTGTATAGGGTCGCAGCATTATGCTGCGAGATTGCCGTTTTGCGTGGATGTGAGGCATTTTTCTCACAACCTTTTGTTTTTTGAGTATTTGTTATTTTTTTGCGTCATGTTTCCCGGCAATAAACTTTTTTTTTGCTTTCTTTCTAAATGTAAGTGTGTTGAAGTATGAAATACCCCTTTAGGAAGCAAAATAAAATGTGTTTTTTTTTATAAAATTGAAACAGCTTTATTGAATATATACAAAAAAGTACAAAACGCTTAATAAAGAACCAGTCTATCATTCTTCATCCCTAAGCAATAGAAGACGTATTAATATCCATGTCCTCGGAGAACCCACACAAGGTCCTCCACTCAGTTTCCTCTAGGTTGAACGGGGAGGTGATGGCGCGGAAGCTCTCGATGTCACAGCGTTGGTCACAGCCGGATACTTGCAGGTAAGTGACTACGTCTTCGCTTGGCGTGTTGAGGTACACAGGCTGGGGAGAAATGGGGGATAGTTGATTAAGAGTAATGGTAGAAGGTAGTTAAATACCCAGTCGCACTGGGCCACCAACTCGCACTGGGCCCTCGTATCCTCTCACAAACTAGTTTAACTCTGAACGGGCGCATTCTGTTACTTGCTACATGAATTATTTTTAACCTATACTAATTATTACGCGATTATACGACACGAAGAAGTATACACTCACCACAACAATATGCTCTCCAGTTGCCACTACCCTTCTCAATTCCAAGGCATAAGCAGAAGCATACTTGGGAACTCCTTGCCTAGGAGTGATCTGGGTGACAGCTTCGAAGGTAAACACGTTAATGTCATGGGCAGAGTACACCTGGACTCGAGGCACATCTTCTCCTGCAATTACCTGATCTGCGACGGTGAAGAACTGGTTTAGAAGTACACCTGGAATGGAACGTTTAATTAAGATATGGTTGCGTTTTTCATTTCCTCATGCTATACATATATTGTTGCTTCACCGTAAGTTAGTGTGTTGTAGATTGTTTAAAGGTTCTGAAACTTAACGTTACAGGTAAAACTGAGAGAAGAACAATTGAATGCAATCTCAACAAATGAGAGTAATCTCTCGGGGTCTAAGTAATTTAGCTACAGCCGATCTATACTAATACTATAAACAGAAGATGTATTATGAAATTTGTTTGCTTGTTTGTTAGTATGTAGGAGGTAATCTCTGGAGTTGAGCTATCAAAGGAAAAATTATCTCTATTTGATAGCCCAATTTTTGAGGAATGCTTTCGGCTATGTAACATCACGCTATGAATCTTAGGATACGAGCACAGAGAAAATTAATACGGGGTGGGTCGGAGGAACAAGAAATTTAAACTATTGACGTTTCACTTAAAGCTTACTTCACCTAAGTTTTCACGTTGAGAATTTAACAGAATAGATCGGCAGGTTACTTTAAAAGCTTACCAGATTCTAAAGCGATAACATCTTCATTGCCGTAGTAGTAATCAAGGGCGATGCCGGCAATGTGTTTTATTTCGGGGTAAATCTCTTCAAGTTTCGGTTCCAGGGGGATTCCTAAACTCATCTGTGAATGACAAAATTAATCCTCATTATAAACTGCTGCGTATCATAAGACTGGTGACAAACAAAAGTGTTCGTGAGTCGTGTGATATTTTATTTTGTTCTGGGTCGCTAGATTTAAGTCAGTACTTGAATGAGGCTAATAATTCCCAGGTCAACATTTTCATCAGGAACTTCTCAGTAACAGCCGAGAGTCTTAAAGCGCAGGCCCGCTCCTCCCCCTATTTCATGGAACTAATAACATAACTAGCTGTTGCCTGCGACTAAGTCTGCGATCCAGGATGAAAAGTAACCTATGTCCTTCTCCAGATCATGGTCTATCTTTATGCCAAATTTAACCCAAATCTGTTTGCCGTTTTGGCGTGAAACCGTAACAAACTTTCGCATTTATAATGTTATAGTTATAATTATTGAAAGTTTGTTGTACGAGATTTCTGTGACTACTCCTTCAAGGAATATCAGCGTCATGTTTTGCTTGCTGTTTCCCGGGACTTCGTATGTGTGTATTTCGTAATCCATCATTTTTTTATACAAATATTCGGAATGAAAAGTAGCCTCCCCTCCCCAACTGTCAAATTTCATGACGATCGGTTCAGTGATGTAAGCGTGAAAAGGTAACAACAGACAGACGTATATCAAGTAAGAATTACCTGGGCAGTATAGATATCGTGCAAGGTGTAAGCATACTCGGGCTGCGCGGAGATGTTGAAGCCCACGACTTCGGACCACTGGTTCAGAACATCAGTGTACTGGTCCAGTGATGGGAAGGAATCTGGTTCAATCAAGGCGACTTTCGCAAGAATATTTGGGCAGTTCACTATTGCTAGGTTCTGCAAAAAGAAAAAAAAAATTGAAGTAGTGGCCTAAAGTCTGATTTACATGTTGCGATTTATTTGCCTGTGGCACACCATACGTTGAAGCAATCATTTTTAATTTAATTGATTTATTTAATTCAAACACAGTGATCCATATTTATGTTAGTATACTTAAAAATTATGTTAGTAACAAAATACATTTTATGCCACAATAATCATACAGTAGATAAGATCCGATACCGGTTCTTATCGATATGCAACTGCACACAATGCCACAATGATGGACAGTCCATGTTGCCAGCCACAACGCTAAGAATGCCGTTGCCACTGCCGCGGACACGACTAAGCAAAGATGTCGCTCTTTTTCTAAGGATGGCATGTTAAACGTTGCACCGTCCTATAGCCGAAGCCAATAAACAATCTTCTTCGCTCATCATAACATTACATCACGCCTGTAATCCCAGAAGGGTTAGGCAGGGGTGTACTTATAGTACACCTACATTTCGCCAGTTATGCTTAAGTCCCATGTAATAGGGGGCGAGCCATTTGCCATCAAACGGGCACAAAACCAGCCTCCGGGCTGCTATTTCTGCGCTATTGATGATATTCAGTATATTTCTATCTATCTTAGTATGACGTCTCACAATCATCGATAAAAGGTATCTATCTAACGAAAACAAAAAATAGGATTCTTTTCTTGACCCTCATGTGGGTTACGTTACGGTCAACTTGAAATTAAAAATCACTGTGTTTAATTATCCTTTTTATTAACACTTTCTTTAAATTTAAATTGTTTTATGACTGCATGAAATAATTTATATTAATTTGAAACTCTATAAGTACGTGGTACCTACATGACTTCAATGTATTTTGCTAAACATATTTTTAACGCTGGACAGAAGGAATGTAACCTAATTCATTGTTTGACATAAGGCACCAAACCTAGTTTAGGTTACTTTTAAGTGAGGATTGATTTCGGTGAGTAAATTACTCACTGCTGTTTTGTTTGAACGAAATCTATATAAAATAATAACAACTTTATTTTCCTATTTGATTATGGTCAGTATGGCATTTATAAGTTGAGCTGAGATAAGTAGTTGATAAATTATGGATTTTGAATACTATTTTCATCTCAATATAATTTTCCCAATCGGATAACTAACCGGTATGTACTGGTATGGCAGACGCTCCCATCGATAGGTAGCGTGGGCCGTAAGATTCACCGAAGTTGGTATATGATACGTTATTGAGTTGTTACAACAACAACAGTGTTAAGACGATGCAAGTAATTTGTTGCTTTGATTTTATTGTACGCCGTAGGCAAGTAACTTGCTTCGTGTGACTGGGGCTGAAGTTTGAAAGGCTGTGCCTGGAGCCAGGGTCTTGTTGATGCTCTATGAAAAAAATGTACAACACAGCCTGTGTTGCACATTTTTGCAGGACCGATGGGCCAGAGTCACGTTGATCAGAATCACTGATGACAGCTATGAAGTAAATAAAGGATGCTTTGGTGGTCTTAGTTAAGCTGTGGGCAGTTTCAATATTTATTCATAAAATAAAGAACGATGTAAAAATTCAGAAAATCTATTAACGATTTTGACACGCCTCTTGGCGTAAATCGAAATTACTATAGGTATTAATTTTAGACCTACACTTATGCATCATTTGTCTACCGTAGTTTGCTCCGTAGCAGAATGCATGGCAGAGAGTAATAAATTCGCAAACAAACTAGCTCATTAAGATAAAGTTCATTGACCAATAAATTTCACTCATTAAGTTTTTATCATTAAATAAAGCAAATTGCCTATTACTTTGTACATTTACCTTTCATGTGATTGTTTTATCTACTTGTGCGTTATTTTAAATAATTTTCCTATTGTGGTATAGTTTTTTTATTCTTGGTCCATCGTCTTCACATATATAATATGATTCGGCGGGCAACATTATTAGGTTTTTCTATCTAGTATTACTCAGTAGCAGCCTAGAGCCTGGATTTGTGCCCGGTTGATGGCAATAGGCTCGCCCCCTATTACATGGGAGTTAACCATAACTGGCAAAAAGTGGGTGTACTATAGGTACACCTCTGCCTAATCCTTCTGGGATTACAGGCGTGATGTTATGTTATGTTATTTATGTATACAAAATATTGTTAAACATTGTAAAATAGTAACGCTGGAGTTTCTTGCCCCTTCTTCTCCATACGAAACTACCCTCATAAGGGGCGCCTCGAATCAATTCTATTTAAATGTTAATGTTGACGTTCAAAAGTGAATTTTAGTGCCTATTTGAAATAAATGCTTTGACTTTGACTTTGACTTTCATACGATTATTGGAATAGCAGCCGTATCTGCTATTGTAATTGTAGTGTTAATCGCATCGTCACCTTCAATAGCTATAATCATATTTTTTACGAAATTACTGTAATAGAGAACGATGTAAGTTATATTATAGGAAGTCACAGGTCCATGCCAGGTACTCAGACTCCATGAATCGAAGATGGGTATCTATCATCGAATAAAGAATTTAATAAAAGCACTTACATAATCATATTTAGCAGGCACCGTAGTATAAGGAACCGGGGTCCAGTTGACAGAGTCACTCCAGTTATCCTGGTCGACAGGGTAGACTGCCGCCATTGCTGCCAGAACCGTCATCTTAGCCCTGGTCGAGTCAGTGGACCTGATGTAGATCTCTGATCTGTTATAGTTCGGTGACAGAAGACTGTCATAGCGACGGCGAATGAACTGGCCGAGGGCGTAGCCACGACGTTTGCCGACCTGGAAAGCGAGATGGTGAAAGGAAATATTTTTTTATCAGCTCGTGAATGTTTAAAAACGAGGCTGTAGTGATTGGTAAACTGGCACTACCAACACCTTAATATTAGTTGTGGAGGTCGTATAGGCAGTCACTCCATGTTAAATATTGGTATTCAGTTAGGTTGGCAGCTGACCCCAACATATTCAGGAAAAGGCTAAGCATTGATGACCACACTAAAGATTGATGTTCGTAGTAGAGGTACGAACAGACGTAAGGAATATCCCTCCTCATGTTTATGTCTCCATTGATACCCGTTTACGACATCCATTTTGTCACCGATAATTACTTTACCGTGTTGTAGAAGAGCTCATTTTAAAGGATGTGGCAGAAAGTCAAAAGTTGTTTGCGTATGACATTGATTACAACAAGTTTCTTTTAAAGAGGCGGGCTCTTTAAAAGAAACTTGTTTTGTCTATCTCTCGCTTTATTTCGTTAGATTTTTTGCTTTTGCAAATTTCTAATCAATAATTATAATTTTAACTTACATCAGTGAGCTGACCATATCCGTATTGAGCAGAGGCCATTTTGAGGATTTCAGCATCGCCGCTGAGATTTAGTGATGATTCCACTGGTGTTCTGTCACCATGGCGATGAATCTGAAACAAGCATTGGATATTATTATTTTAGTACAATTTCGAGGTTTTTTGGTGTGGATTTCTGGAAAACTAAGCATCAATATGGATGGCAAGAAGATTACCTGGAGAAAGATCAAAAAAAGGTGGAAAATTTGTTTGAAAACTGATGTAGCTCGGAAGGAGATTTTAGATGGAAGAATTTGTTCTGCGTCCCCCCAAGTTTAATAAGTTTTAGCGGCAGGAGGATAAAGATGAATAGCTGCACCTATCAAGGTGCTTATGGCTGGGTAGTGTGAGCTCGCCTCGTTACGAGAGAGGAATGAAAAAGAGTTTTTACTTACCAAAAAGGTTAACTCCAGTTCGGTGCCATCCAGAACGGAATCATGACTATGGCATAAAGCACTAAGAGATATTAGCAGCAAAGAAATATATAACTTACACATTTTTAATTAAATTATTAATTAATATATGAACTATGATATACTATATATACGGAGTTAGCCGCTTATATAGCGACGGAATGTCCGGTTACCGAATATATATGATTTGTTTTATTACGGTACAATGACTTGCTTTTGATAAATGTTTAGTTGAAATATTTTCGCTTCACGTTAATCACACGACGGAGTTTGTCGATCATCTTATCTCGATTTTAACTAAATCACTTTATCTAATTTTGTTAATGCCATTGCTGGTTTTAGTGTGTGGGTCACTGGATGAATCAGTATCGGGAGAACAGAATCGAATTGCTGATGAAATTATTTATGAGTAGCATTTACGTTACAACACGTTTTAAAGCTAAAGATTAAAGCTGCAAACATAGCACTATATGCTATGTTTGCAGCTTTATAAAACAAAAAAATATGTATATGCCAGAATAAAATCTAGAACGATTTCTTTTTGTAAAAAGTCACAATCTTTTCAGTACATTTCAGCATGTAAAAATTGGTCCTTGCAAGATAAATACTCTCTCGACTTATCATTATATTTACTTAGTTTTCTTTTGTTTATGTATATTGTTTTCTTACCATTGTAAATTATTTATATTAATGTTTGTGGATTTTTACTAGTATTAGTGTAATCAACATAACATTCAAGCAGTAATGTTTGGTTTTTGGTTATAGCTTGTTTCTTACATGGCATCTTTTGCTGCATCTGGTTAACCCTAAAATGATGAGAAACGCTGGCGAGATGATGATATACTTAGATGACAATGTCTTGGTAATAATTCGGTGACAAATAAGTGTCAAATAACAACAGGCTACCTAGGTTATTAGGAATGAATTAGACTAGTAAAGGCAACTCACTCTAATAATAAAGGCTTCTTTTAATTAATAAAACGAAAAACAAAAATGGTTATACAAAAGGAAATAAAAGAACTTTCAGACGAAAAAAAGCGATTTTGTACGTGCGTAAAATGCGTGGATTTGTATGAAATGCTAATAAAATTGCAACGCGTGGACGTGACAAATATGATGCCACAAAATAAGCATGACGTAAATAAACTTTGATATTGTAAAATACAGCTTGAGTTCCGTAATATTTAAGGGGCTCAACCATATTTATCCTACTTACTCTCTATAAACTTAAAACTCTTTCCATATGGGGTACCATAGAACCCCATATTTACGATTCTTACAAACTATTCTTGCTACAGCAGATTAAAACACCGTGTCTGTCTGAACGCGATAAACTCAACTCCAGAGTTTTACTACAAATTCCGGGCCTACAAAATTAAAGTCAAATAATTTATTTCAATTATATTTTCAGAAAATAGAACAGATTTTTTGTTGGGATGTGTGGTTTTAGATCTCTCGCAAACAGGGGCGACGCGAATGGAAGGAATAAGAAATGAATATATAATAACAAGTCTGAAACTGGCATCGGAGTCTGAAAAGTTTTGTGGAAATCGCTTGTCGTGTGATGCGAAGGAATTAGGTCAATGCCATGAGGAATGTATAAGAGTAGCGGAAGACCAAAGAAACGATGGGTGGACTGTGTGAAAGATGATGTGGCTAAAAGCGGTGACTACTGAGATGACGCCTAGTAGAGAAAAATAGAAAAAGAAAAACAATGGGAGAAATGATAACAAGGGATAGACAACGGCAAAACCAGAAGCCCCCCATAAATAGTCCCCCTATTTGTGGTCGACCGACTGATATTATCTTGTAAATACTTTTCATTTTGACATAACTATAATTTATCAAACGAATTATACTAATATAAGGAAATAATTATGATATAATAATGTTTAATGCATGCCAATTTAGGATGATAAGGGCAGGCGAATGATAAAATTGCAATGCTTGTAAAAGGCTGCTAAGTCATAAGTTCTATCATATAATAACATCAACATTGTACACTTAGTTCGCAATAAACTTTTGACTTTGACTAAATTAATTTCCTGCAGATCACTATCAGCGGTTATAAAGATACGTCACTACTAATACCTTGCTTGTCGTATATTATTGATTATTAAACCTATTTTATGGCAGTATTAGCTGACACTTATTGGATTAAATTTTATATTATTACTTGGCTGTATGCTGTGAATGTTTGTGCCTGCTTATTTTTGTAACGTAACACCAGATGGCGCTATAATGTTGGCTATCATGTCGTTTTACTTACTGTGCAACGTGTGCTAATGATTCTCGCCACGGTGTTCTTGGTTAGCACGTGTGTTTAGGATTTGTTGTTGTTTTTTGAAGTTATTGTTGATATTTTGTGACTTGTTTTCATTTAAGTGTGTTGTCCTTGTGTCTGTAAACAGGTTTGTATTGTGATTGTCTTATTTTAAATTCGTTTTATCCAAGATGAATAGAAATAAACCTCCTGATCCTGATCTGCCCGACATAGCAGGTCCTCCATTCCCACTTTCTCCCAATGCGCTATCGCAATTTGCGGATGTTGTCTGCAGTATTACAGAGATGTATATACCACAATGTTCCCAATCTCAATTAAATCAGTCTTCCTGCAAACGTCCCGGTAACGAAGATATTTTGACACCTTCCCCTCCAAGCAAACAAAAAGAAAGACAAATTGGTAGTGTCAAATATTCGGCAATGGATAAGGCTCCTTTCATCGTCCACGTCTCTCGTATAGAAACCCAACCCAACTCAGGAACCACCTTACACCCTGTTAATTTTGGAAAATTCTTAATGAACAACAACATTGCTAACATAGTTCGTGGTGGTGTTAACAGAGTTGGTAGAAACCGCGTTTCCGTAGAGTTTGCTTCCCCACAGGATGCCAACTCTTTCTTGGTTAACACCCGGTAACCTAAGTACAGTTATACTGCCTCTTTCCCTACATTCAACATCACAACGATGGGAGTAGTAATAGGTGTGCCCTCTGATATCTCAGAAGATGAGGCTATCAATTTTCTGTCTGTGCCCTCAGTTTGTGGGCAAATTCTTAAAGTGCGTAGAATTAATAGGAAAGTCCAGAAAGACGTGGATAATGAGTGGAAACCAACTGAAACTTGTGTGATCTCTCCATCTTATGAAAAAGCTGCTCATCAGCAATTAATTAGTTCCCCCCAACCTTTACAGCGTAATGGCTGCGCTCTCAATAATAATGTCTCTTCCAATCACAGTACTTCTTCTATTATTGAATTACTTATAAAACTCTTACCTATTATTATTTCTTCTTCTACTTCTATTACCGTCCAACGTTGCCGATCAACTTATGACTCTTCTCTTAGACATTAGAAATGGCGTCCCGCCCAGTATTTCTTCAGTGCAACGTGAGGAGCGTTTGGCATAAAAAGCATGACCTCATATTTCTCTTAAATAAATACAAGCCATTGGCTTGTTCCATAGCTGAGACTTGGCTTACCCCAAGTCTCAGCTTCCGTATGCCACATTTCAATATTCTCAGATGTGACAGACCGGTTGGCTATGGGGGGTCGGCCCTCTTAGTCAATAATCGGGTCCCACTTTTGCCCTTTACTATGCCTTCACTAACGGGTGATTTGAGCATTACTGCAGGGAGGGTTGAGGGCATCACAGTGTTTTCCGTATACATTGCACATCCTCACCATATTTTTTTTTATCATTTTAAGAGATAATTTTGCTAGTGTCCATGGTCCGATACTGGTCATGGGCAACTTTAACTGCCACCATTTCTGAACGCTGTGATACCTTTGGTGTAGCCTTGGTTGACATTTTGGATGACATGGATCTCGGCGTTTTAAACAACGGTTGCTCAACATGACGATATCTTCCAGGACAGCAAAAGAGTTGCGTAGATCTTACGTTTTGTTCGATTGAGTTGGCAGCATCGACTCACAGGGAATGCACTGCCTTGTCACATGGTAGTGATCACGACGTCATATCTTTGGTTAATAAATTTTATTAAGAAAAAACTTCCTCTCCACTTTTGAAATATAACCTGTACAGACCAGATTGTACCAGGTTTGTATCATTATTGGAGGATAAAATTGTTGTTCTTCCAAATTTAAATTCAAATTTATCAGATACTTCTGGTCATTGCCATGCCAAGAGTTCATATGAGAGTTTTGTAACAGCTATTACCTCTAGTGCAGATTCATGCTTTCCATTGAAAAACAGTGCCCGTAATAAAATCCCTTCACCCCGTGGTGGGATCCAGAATGCACTTCGGCGATTAGGGATAGAGACGAGGCAGAAGTGAGTTACAATTCAGATATGAGCACTGAAAATTTGTTAGCATACTGTAAGCTTAATGCCAAAACCAAGCGTTTTCTTCGCATTAAGAAACGAACGGGTTGGGTCAAGTTTTGCACCTCTTTATCTCCCTCTACTCCAGTTTCAGTGGTCTGGAAAAACATAAATAGGTTTAGACGTGGGTGCTCTCCATCAATCTCTTCACCAATCACTAGGGAAACAGTTGAACATTATTTTGACAAAATAGCACCAGCTTATGTTCCACTTTCGTTGGAATGTCAAAACACACCCCTGTATTATGTAACAGAGGATCCTTTCGATGCGCCATTTACTTTGGAGGAATTGAATGTGGTAGTTAAACATGTCCGGGACTCAGCACCTGGTACTGATGGCTTGCCATATTCTTTCATTACCCGCTCTGGTGAAAATGCTTAAATATATTATTTAAATGTTTTAAATTATTGTTATAGTCATGGTTGGGTTCCAGATCAGTGGAAAACACAAATTATTATTCCTGTATTGAAACCAGGCAAACATGCAGATGATCTGAATGGTTTTAGACCAATTGCTTTATCTTCAG
Organism: Dasypolia templi; assembly: GCA_963555695.1. Taxonomy (NCBI): domain Eukaryota; kingdom Metazoa; phylum Arthropoda; class Insecta; order Lepidoptera; family Noctuidae; genus Dasypolia; species Dasypolia templi. The sequence goes on from OY743142.1 coordinate 7,546,925, forward strand.
TCCTAGCCAATTTACTAGAGCACCTTATTAAAAATCGTCTAGAGTGGATAGTCGAATCAAGGGACTTGCTGCCGAGCCGTCAATTTGGTTTTAGGAAAGGACTTAGTACAATAGACAGTGTTAGTATTTTAGTAGCGGACATCCGCTTAGCCTATTCTAAAAACGAATCCGTTGTTGCCACTTTCCTTGATATCTCTTCTGCGTATGACAATGTACTTCTTCCCGTACTCAGGCAAAAACTGCAACAGCTGAGTCTTCCGGCTAAGATGATACAATGCATATGTGAAGTTCTGTTGTACCGTTCATTGGTCTGAGAGTCCAGGGCGAGGAGTTCGCTACAAGGCATACATGGAAGGGACTCCCACAAGGATATGTCCTGAGTTCCATACTCTAGAATTTACGAGTATATACGGCTGATATTGGGTCCTGCCTAAACAACAATTGTCAGACATACAATACGCCGACGACATTGTTCTATATGTGACAGATTCCTCCATAGTTGACGCTGCGTCATCTGTATGCCTCTCTCTGGATTCTTTGAATAATTGGCTTTTAAGCCATGGTCTGTCGCTTTCTGCACCAAAAAGTTTCTCGCAAAAGACTCATTCCTCATATTTCAATAAACATTTTATGCAACCATATTCCTGTAGTTCATAAAGTTAATTTAATTTTTAGGCGTTACTTTAGATACAAAATTAACTGGTAAACCTCACATTCAAATCATCACACACAAAAGTCTGAAAGAGTTATTTCAATTTTAAAAGTTCTTGCGGGCAAACACCCGCAAGAACTTTTAAAATTGAAATAACTCGTGGGGTGCTCACCCCTACACCATGAAATTAGTTTATAATGCCTTGGTTCGTAGTGTCTTGGGCTATGGTACACATCTTTTGATTGCTTGCAACAAAGGTGCTTTGGCAGGGCTGGATAAGGTACAGTCCAACTGTCTCCGAATCATCTCAGGTTGTATGAAGTCCTCTCCCGTTAACGCATTGCAGGTAGAATGTGCTGAACTTGCTCTAGCCCTAAGATGGCAATATTTGGCTTCCCGTTTTGTGTCTAGACTAATACGAGTATGTAGATCCTCCCATCCTCTTATAGGAAGTCTGAACTAGTTAGATGCCTTATGTAGAAACTCAAATTTCTGGAAAAATAAAGAAATTCCCTTGATCATAAAATCCTTTCGACAAATTCTAAATTTAGGTGGCCCGATCGTCCAGTATCCCAGATTACCTCTTTATAATTTTCCTTTTGAAGTTTTAAATTTTATCCCAAAAATTATGTTCGATATTGGTATATCCAAAAAAACTCCGTCAGCTAGTTTGACTTTCAATGCGGTGGTGGGCGAGCGATGGAATGGTTTTCAATTATTTTTTACGGCCGCTTCGAAACTTACCGATTTTAGTCACACTGGCAATGCAGTCTATTACCAAAGCTCCAAAATTATCCTTCAATTTAAAAGCCCTAAGGAGTCTTCTGTATTCACTAGTCAAAATAGTACAAACTGATTTACTTTTTTTTTTTTTAAATTATTTTGTTGATTAACTTTCACAATATTTACAATATTATTATTATAATTATGATTTCACAATTTATAACTTAAGACTTAGAGTTAACTCGACGAATGCTAAGTAGACACAACCGACGCTCCTCTGATGACCAGGTCTTTTATACCGCCGCGATGGCTAATGGCTCTTTGTCTTTGTTTACCAGAACTTTCTCGTTCCTGGTGGTCCAAGGGGTAATTAGTATTGGAGACTGATGTCCAATTGTTCTGGTTTCCATAACATCTCCTATGTCTTCCTTGAAAAGGTTCATTATATTTTTAATGTGTTCATTGTTCAGGTCGTGTTGACTACTCCCCCTTAATTTGGAAGTCCATGGCTTCTTCCAAGCCTTGGATCGAAGAAATTTGAAGAATATCATAATAAAAATAAGTATAATATCCAACTATATTGAATTAGATTATGTTTTCCTTGCGTTGCTAGTTCTTCTATTTGCTTAAAATGTTTTAATTTCGCTGAGATTTTCATTGGATCGTAATTCAATTCAATTTCAGGAGTATCCTTAGTTTGATTAATTTCTAGATTAGTTATAATTATTTTATCATTTGACTCTTTTGTATTGAATCTTATTATATTTGCAACTTTAACTTCACAATTTTCTCCTGTCAGCAAATAAGGTCCTCTAGCCCATGATGTTTCTTCGTTTTTTTCACAATTAATCTTTATTTCGGTAGTTTTGTTGAAATACATGTAGATTGCCTTTGGAGATATTTCCTGTATTTCTTCTGCTGGACACTTTATCGGAACTGTGATACATTTTTCTGTAGCTTTATTCCGTAAGAGCTCGGTTTCACAAGTTGTTGTCTGTCTAATGCTTTCTTTACAAATTATTTCTGTAAGCATCGTGCAATCTTCTACTTCATATATTTCTAACTCGGTGTATGCTAACATAACCTTTCGCATTATAGGATAGGTGCAGGTTGGGATATTTTGGTTTATTGGAACAATTTTTCTTGTATTATATACTTGTGGTTTAACTAAAGGTATTTCTAATATAAAGTATACAATGTGGTCAATTATTTTACTCTTTACATTAATAAAAGGTTCAATAGCATTTATATTGTTAGATATCATTACATCTTTATTAATTTTATTAATAGTATCTTGTAAAAGGTGAGATTGTATTATACTATAATGATACATATGGTGTTCAGAAAACGTGATAGCTGTTGACAATCTTTCTGCTATATCCTGTAAGGTTTGAGCTTGAAACAGTATCTCTAAAGCTACCTTTTGATGAGCTTTAAAATTTGCTATCTGTATATATTGTTTATCTAATATATTTTGAACATTAACAATTTTTTTTAATTTGGCTATTATATTCTTCTAAAGTTTCGTCTGTTATAGATATTTATTTATTATATGCTACTCTTAAAGTTTCTAAATCTTTTTGAATACTGTTGAGATCATCCTGATCTAAGTTTCCTGTAATGGCTTTTATAATTGAACCTAAACCATTAATTAAACCTCTTTTACTTCTACTTTGTATATCTAAATGATAACATATTTCGGTTACATGATCTAAAATAACATTAATGCGATTAAATATATGTTTTACATCTTCATTTTTAAAATTAGATTGTGACATAATTCTAGTTACAGTATCCTTAAGTCTATTTTATGTTCTGATATAGGCCTTATTTCTAACTTATGGATAATTGTCCATCTTCCTTCAATAATACGAGTGGGTTGCATTTCCACTAATATTACATGTTCGTTTGACTCTAATCTACTAAAATTGTGTCCGTTGACAATGAAGATTCTGTAACAATGAGTTCTACTTCATGATATATTCTGCCATTACTTAATTTGTATTTATTGTGTGGTTCACAAGCTAGTATATTATATGGACCTACATATCTAGCACTTTTTTTATGTCTCTCTGCTTTACTATTTTTTTAATATACCTTATCTCCAACTTTAAAATCTTTTGCTGGTCGTATTCTTTTATTAATTCGATCGTTACGTTTTTATTTTTCTTTATGTAATAAATCATGAACATTTTGGTTTAATTGACTTACGAATTGTTTTTGTTGTTTTGTATAGTTTTGGATTACTACTTTAAGGTTATCGAAATTTTGCAGTTTTGGTTTTCTTCCAAAATGTACTTCAAAAGGAGTCATATTTATGGCACTATGTCTAGTGTTATTGTATGCATGTGTTAGAAAATAGATCTTTTGATTTTTATTAAACTCTGTGTCTCTTTGTAACCTGTACAGCTCTTGAATCGTACTATGTAACCTTTCTACATCCGAGTTTGACTTGTGATGTTGTGGAGAAGTGGTGTGATTAATAATATTGTATGTTTTAAATAACTCATTTATTATTTCGCTGCAAAATGATTGTTCACCATCATGTACTATTTTCTTAGGTGCTCCTATTAGTGAGAATATCTCCGATAATGTATCGCAAACTTTGCTTTTTTCCGTTGGTTTTATTATAGCATACTTAGAAAACTTATCTATGATTGTTAAGTACCATTGTTTTTCTAAAGACATGAAATCTATGTGCCAGACTTCCATTGGTTCGTAGGGCGTTTCAGTTTCAAAAGCTAATGTTACGTTTGGATGTCTATTATATTTTTCTTTTTGGCAAGGACTACAATGTAGAATATATTTCTTTATTTTGTTTCCTCATATTTTCCCAATTATATTTTTGTTTTAACTGTTTATATAAACTTTCAATTCCAGGGTGTCGATTATCTTTTAAATGGTATTCTTTGATAAGTCTTAATTGCTCTTCTTTTTCATATATTTCTACAAGACTTTTTGTGAACCTAATTGGTTTAAATTTTGAATGATCAAAATATTTACGATAAGTTTCAGATACTCTATAATATAAATCATCATTAGGGATTATGAAAGCATATTTTCCAAAGGGTAAATATTCCAACATAAATTCTTTTATAATATCTTCCTCATTATTTGGTGGGACATAAAAATACCAAATTCCGTTTTCTCGACTTGCCTTCTTGTATGGTGCATATTCGAATATTACACGTCTTAATCTTTTAGGTGGATACGTATTTATTATAGGGATTCCTTCATCACTATCTTCTTGATTAGAATGTACAGTATCTTGCTGATTACTATTCAAATCATCGTTAGATTGTTTTAAGTTTTGTAATGATTCGTCTTTTGAAGAATTACTTATACTGGAATTTGTTAATGCCAAATCTTCTTCCAAATTTACGTCTAATAAGTTACCATCAGTGTGATGAATCTCTACACGACTTTATGCGTCGGCGACATAATTATCTTTTCCTTTACATGTTCTATAGTAAAATCATAGTCTTGTAAAATTTAATTTCCATCTAGTTAATCGCTGATTAGGTTCTTTTAATTTAGCTAACCATATTAATGCTTTGTGGTCTGTACGCAACGTGAATTTTCTTTCATAAATATAAGGTCTAAATTGTGTTACAGCCCAAAGTATTCCTAATAGTTCTTTTTCAGTTGTATTATATTTTTGTTCGGCTTTACTTAGATTCCTAGATGCATAGGCTATCGGATGACTTTCTCGACTTAATACGGCTCCTAAAGCTATGTCAGATGCATCGGTCGTAATTACGAAAGCTTTATTAAAATCTGGGAAAGCTAAGATAGGTGCGTTAGTTAATAAATGTTTACAAGTCTGTATTGCTTCAATATAATTTTTCTGATGTATATCTATAGTAGCATCCTTTTTTGTATATTCTGTAAGAGGTTTGACTATTTTACTTAGATTTGGTACAAATTTCCTATAATATCCTGTTAAACCTAAAAATGCTCTGATTTCTTTAACAGATTTTGGAATAGGGAATTTTTGTCTAGCTTCAATTTTTTTTTGATTTGGTTTTAAACCATCTTTATTTAAAACATGGCCTAGGAATTCAATTTCTTCTTCCATAAAAACGCATTTATTTTTATTAACTTTAAGGTTGGCTGATCTTAATGCTTCAAAAACCTGCTGAAGCCTATTGATATGCTCTTGTTTTGTTTTTGAATACATTATTATATCATCTAAATAAACAAGACATATATTTCTAGTGATTTCCTTGTTCAGTACTTTATTCATCATTCTTTGGAAGGTTGCTGGTGCATTTTTTAATCCGAATGGCATTCTTAAAAATTCATAATGACGAATGAAGCTTCATCCATTTTAATTTGATGATAACCTGAGGTTAAATCAAGAGTAGTAAAATATTTATTACCTTGTAATTTTGAAAATAGTTCATCTATGTTGGGTAAAGGAAATTTATCTGACCTAGTCTTTTCATTTAATTTTCTATAGTCTATTACCATTCTCCATTTTTGTATTCCAGATTGATCTACCTTTTTCGATATGATGTGTACAGGTGAGGCCCATGGTGATTCTGAGGGGCGAATTATATTTTCACATAATAACGTATTAATTTGTTTTTTTATTTCCTCTTGTTGAATTTGCGGTAACCTAAATGGTCTTTGATAAATGGGCTCATCATGAATTAAATTGATATGATGTTTAATTTTTGTCGTTGCACTGTTTGTGACGCTTTCTGTAAATAAATATTGATATGTATCACAAAGTTCTTTGATATTTAAATTATTATCATCAGTCATATGAAAAATAAGTAATTCTCGTTCCGGCATACTTAATTTTCTTTCTTTTAAATCTATTTTCGCATTAATTTGTTCAATCATTTCAGTACCCATTAAAACGTCATACTTATCACTAAATTCGTAAACATACAATTTCATCGTTCCGTTATCTTTTCCGAAATATCTACACCAGTATGGAGTTTCTATTACACCATTGTGAGTTGTTACTCCATGTGAAGTTCTAACTGTGAATCTTTCTAGCTTTTTACATTCAGGAAAGTATAACTTTTGTGCCATTGGTGTTATAAATGAACGTTGACTTCCTGTATCTATTAATATTCTTAGTTTAGGGTTTTCTGTTTCAAAATACGTTAAATATGATTTTACATGATTAAATTCTATAATGTTTTGTTTATATCTAATCCCTCGTGAAAATCCTGACTTTCTTCGGGAACGTAGGAACAGTTTTCCTCAGGAATATAATAATCTTCGATTTGGTTTGGTTTTAATTGGGCAGCTGTTCTCATTGTTACGTCTTCTGACTTTTGTATAGGACGCTGTTGTGGTTGTGATTATTGTGGAAAATTATTTCTATATTGTTGAAATTGTGGATGTGGAGGTCTTTGGAATACGTTGTTTTGATTTGGATTCCAGGTATGTTTCGTTTGATAAAAAGGTCTATTTGTAAACTGAGTGTTTATTCTCTGTTGTTGCGAATGCGATTGTTGAGGATGAAATTGGGTGTTAATGTGTTGTGTCGGTTTAAATTGCGGTACGCTATGGAGCGTACCGCAATTTTTCATATGACTGATGATAATAATTTAAATATCAAAGAACTTTGTGATACATATCAATATTTATTTACAGAAAGCGTCACAAACAGTGCAACGACAAAAATTAAACATCATATCAATTTAATTCATGATGAGCCCATTTATCAAAGACCATTTAGGTTACCGCAAATTCAACAAGAGGAAATAAAAAAACAAATTAATACGTTATTATGTGAAAATATAATTCGCCCCTCAGAATCACCATGGGCCTCACCTGTACACATCATATCGAAAAAGGTAGATCAATCTGGAATACAAAAATGGAGAATGGTAATAGACTATAGAAAATTAAATGAAAAGACTAGGTCAGATAAATTTCCTTTACCCAACATAGATGAACTATTTTCAAAATTACAAGGTAATAAATATTTTACTACTCTTGATTTAACCTCAGGTTATCATCAAATTAAAATGGATGAAGCTTCATTCGTCATTATGAATTTTTAAGAATGCCATTCGGATTAAAAAATGCACCAGCAACCTTCCAAAGAATGATGAATAAAGTACTGAACAAGGAAATCACTAGAAATATATGTCTTGTTTATTTAGATGATATAATAATGTATTCAAAAACAAAACAAGAGCATATCAATAGGCTTCAGCAGGTTTTTGAAGCATTAAGATCAGCCAACCTTAAAGTTAATAAAAATAAATGCGTTTTTATGGAAGAAGAAATTGAATTCCTAGGCCATGTTTTAAATAAAGATGGTTTAAAACCAAATCAAAAAAAAATTGAAGCTAGACAAAAATTCCCTATTCCAAAATCTGTTAAAGAAATCAGAGCATTTTTAGGTTTAACAGGATATTATAGGAAATTTGTACCAAATCTAAGTAAAATAGTCAAACCTCTTACAGAATATACAAAAAAGGATGCTACTATAGATATACATCAGAAAAATTATATTGAAGCAATACAGACTTGTAAACATTTATTAACTAACGCACCTATCTTAGCTTTCCCAGATTTTAATAAAGCTTTCGTAATTACGACCGATGCATCTGACATAGCTTTAGGAGCCGTATTAAGTCGAGAAAGTCATCCGATAGCCTATGCATCTAGGAATCTAAGTAAAGCCGAACAAAAATATAATACAACTGAAAAAGAACTATTAGGAATACTTTGGTAATTTAGTGGTATGTAGCCTTGTTTACCCTCCATTTTATTTTTAGAAAGTGGGTCGGTGTCTCTACTTACTCTAGTCTTAGATTTATATACAAATTTCGGAGATCTAATTAGAGGAATTTTAGATAGGATAATGCTACTCGGTGCTTACAGAACGCAGCTGATGACAACACGGAGAACCAGCATTTCTTCACTTTATCTTGACTTATTTATTTGGTAGGATACCCAGTTTTTAAGACTTTAAAGTCACGCGAAGTGTTTTAGCGAACTTGGAGGTTTTGCCTCAAACGTCCTTGAACTTTATAACACTATCACTTTTTAGCTGGGCCCCACGTTGGGCGCCAGTCAAAATAGTTCAAAATGATTTAGTTTAAAAAAATTAACTTTCACAATATTCACAATATTATTATTATAATTATGATTTCACAATTTATAACTTAAGACTTAGAGTTAACTCGACGAATGCTAAGTAGACACAACCGACGCTCCTTTTGTTTGTTTGTTTGGCATCTCGCAGGTCAACCTATGCGGTTGTCGTCTGCTTAAGCGGACTTGCCTGTGGATTCCCTAATAAATTAAGGCCTCCAGCCAGGACTTAAACTTATATACTAACTAAAAACTAAGCGACAACGCTAAGGGCACCCCCTGTGGGGTACGAACCTCGGCTTAGGGCGTCGCTGGAAGAGGGCAGCAAATGACTAGCTGGAACAGGATTGGTATTAATTAGGGACGAATTTAAAGCTACAGGCTCAGCGGCGCGGGCTGGCTCGAGCAAGGGTCGGGAGGGGCGTCGATTTGGGCGTCGCGGCGGGCCTCGGCGGCGAGGGCGGTAGGACGGCGATCGGGTTTTGGGCTTATGTAGCGTGCTAGTGGCCTTACTACTCTCCTGGAGGAGGGTAGTGGCGTCGTCGGGGTCGATTAAAGTATGCCTTGGTCGGCGAATACTGCTAATGCGAGAGGGAGTGTAGCGGGCGGCCGCTGTAATCAGGGGGTTAGAATGTTTGATGCCGCAGTCGAAGAAACGCTTTGATAAGCGTTTCATGAACTGTTTTATGGTTGGCATTTTGAGGTCGACGTGAAGATCGATATTACGGACATAGAAGGGGGCACCCGTGACCCTTCTGAGGAAACGGTTTTGGAGGGTCTGCATCTTATGGAGATGACGTGGGTGAGCGTGCGCAAATACAACGCAGGCATAGGTCATGATGGGACGGATGACTGCGGTATAGATGCGGAGCTTGCATTTGAGGGACAGTTTGCTACGGGCTGTCAGTACGAATTGGAGCCTGCTAAGAGCGAAGGAGGCGCGCGCGCGAACCGCCTTAATATGAGCCTTAAAGGTAAGGTTCTCATCGAGGATCACGCCTAGGTATTTGGCTTGCTTCTCCCAAGGGATTGGCTTGCCGTACATAGTGATCGGGCTGGAACCGACGCTCCTCTGATGACCAGGTCTTTTATACCGCCGCGATGGCTAATGGCTCTTTGTCTTTGTTTACCAGAACTTTCTCGTTCCTGGTAGTCCAAGGGGTAATTAGTATTGGAGACTGATGTCCAATTGTTCTGGTTTCCATAACATCTCCTATGTCTTCCTTGAAAAGGTTCATTATATTTTTAATGTGTTCATTGTTCAGGTCGTGTTGACTCACTGGTGAGTGTGTGGCTATATTGGAAGCGTGTCTTTTTATAGAGTCACACCATAACATTGAGAAAGCCGTTATTTTTACAGATTCCCTTACTTGTTTGCAAGCTTAGTCCAAAACCCCTTTAAAAGTAAATTGCACAGTTCACTTATTTTAAAAATTAAAATCTCTTTAATGTCCTGCGCTAGTAATCAAAAGGATGTTCAGTTAGTTTGGATCCCTAGCCATTGTGGCATTAAGGGTAACGAGTGTGTTGATGCTCTGGCCAAAGATGCATGTTCATCTTTATCGTCAGATCTCACGCACAACTCTTATCAGGGTTACGACTTATTGTCCCATCCACGACAAAACCTGCAGTGTTCCTGGCAGGAACAGTGGAATATGTCCAGCAAAAAGAAATGCATTTTTTTTTGTTATGCTGTGTGTTAGAGGGCACCCTGGATCACATATTTTTCGAATGCTCTAACAAAACCCCTCCTCTAGATTTGTATAAGCGTCTCCCAAAATTTAAGATTCCCCTACCGATTAATTTCCCCTCCCTTTAAACATATCCCTCTCCTGACCTGCTTGTGGCGCTGATGATTTTCATCCGTCACAATAATATAAAGTTATGATTTATTTCCCTAATTATTTTGTGTGATGATTATTTATGTATAAATAAATGTTCTAACAATTATAACTATTTATGTAATTTTTAACCTTTTGTATGTTTCAGTCCAGTACTAACCCCACAAGATCTTCATTGAGTATCATCAAAGATTTTACTTTTTCTTTTTTTACAATACACACTTGCTTTTCCTGTTCACTTAGACATTGGCAGAACAGTCGACATCGGGTTTGCGTGCCATAATAAAATATAGAATAGAATAGAACGTGTGCTAAATAAAATCTATTATGTAGTATAAACCTAAGAAGTCTATGTTTATTATCCTAACCTCAATAGGTTATGGGCCCAGGTCTACGTGAATGACCAATTCGTGATAAACAAAGAGCAGAGAAAACAGTAAAGTAAAGGTAAGTGTTTTTTGACAGTAGAACCGCGTGCTATAGGAATAATTTAAAATGGAGAGAAAGACAATGAACCTAGAAAAAATCGATGGAACGAATTTTAAACAGTAGAAATTCCAAATAAAATGTGCCCTCCGCGCCAAAGGGTTAGATATTAACACGTCAAAACCAGAAGGAAATGCAACTCAATGGAATAAGGATGATGGAATGGCTATGTTTATAATAACATCAGCTATGGAGTTGAATCAAATAGCACTCATCGAAAATTGCGAATCAGCGCTTGAGGTGATGACCAAACTTGAGTCCATTTATGAACAAAAATCCGAAATGACTAAAATGATGATACATGAGCGTTTTTATCAATATAAAATGTTGCCGGCAGATAGCATTGCTAGGCACATTGCTAAAGTTGATAGTTTGGCGAAGCAGCTTAAAGAAAGTGAAGAGATTGTTAGTGATACTGCTATTATAACTAAAATATTGAGTGCACTACCTCCCAAGTACAGATATCTACGTCAGGCTTGGATGCCACTTGATTCGCAGAATCAAACTATAGTTAATTTGACAGCTCGCTTGTTAATCGAGGAGGCTAGTTTGAATGTAGAAGAAGATAACGAAACTGCTTTATTAGTGGCAAAACAAAATACAAAGAAGAAATCTGTTCCATTAATGATAAATGATAAATGATTTTATTTCTGTAAATAGGTTTGTACAAACACTTTCACACGTCAATCATATTTTAAAAACTAGGTGAGATCGGCATTTCCTATCTGACTACTCTGAGAAGAAACGCCGAAAAAAACTCAGAGGTCACAGTCTCTTTTAAAGTCCAGACATAATCTTGGTCAGGTCATGTGAAGACCATGTGGATTGAAATCTGAAATTGTCTTTCGAGGAAAGAAACACACAGAATGAGTGGACCTGTCCAGTCAGTGCACGCATTTGTCAGTTGTCATGCAGCTCAACGCAGAACTAAAGGAGCTAAATGATTCGACGAACATTAGCAAAGAAAGGACATTTGGGTAGGCCGCATAAATTACTCAAACTGCCAGACCATGATTAAAACTAATAATTAAAAAAAATGCATTAAAAAAAACAACAAATCCACAATGTCTTCACATTCACAATAATTAAAATAGTATAATCCTTTACAAAGTAAATGTCATTGCATATATAAAGTGCATCAATGTCAAAGTGTAAATAAAATATGAAAATAATCTTGGTCATATCATATGAGGACTATGTAGACTGGTGTCTGAAATGTTCTTTTGAGGAAAGAACCACACGGATTTGAGTGGACCTGTCCAGTCAGTGCACGCATTTGTCAATCATCGTGCAGCTCAACTCAGAACTAAGGAGCTCAACGGTCCGACGAACGATACAAAAGAAAGGACATTTGGGGAGGCCGCGTAAAGTACTCAAACAGCCAGACCATCATCATTAAAAGAAGAAAAAAAAAATGCAATGACCCACATAGTCCTCACATTCACAAAAATTAAAACAATATTATACTTTATACAGTAAATATATACATGTCATTGTTTAGATAAAAAAATACGTATATAGAAAAAAAACATTAAAAGAAAAAAAAAGTAAAAATAGCAAATTACACATCAATTATGTCTGTGTAAACTTATTGGAGCAGCTCAATCCCAAGCCTTCTTGTCCTCAATATAGTCCTTGACAGTATAATAGGCTTTCTGGCATAATTTCCGCTTTATAAAAGTTTTAAATTTATTAAGGCTTAGTTCTTGAATGTGGCTAGGAAGTTTATTATAAAAACGTATACATTGACATTTAAACGAGCCACCTATTTTCTTGAGCCTGGTAGTGGGAACAACCAATTTGTGTTTATTCCTAGTATGGATATCACTGTATTTTTTAAACAGATTAATATTTTTATGTGCATATAAAAGATTTTCATAAATGTGCTGAGAAGGCACAGTCATTATATTAATCTCTTTAAATTGGTCTCTGAGGGAGTGTCTGGGACTTCATTTATAAATTGATCGAATTGCCCTTTTTTGCAAAACTAAAACTGTTTGAATGTCGGCGGCATTTCCCCACAAAAGAATACCGTACGCCATCACACTATGAAAATAACTAAAGTAAACTAATCGCGCTGTCTCTAAATCAGTTAAATTACGAAATTTTCTAACGGCGTATGCTGCAGAGCTTAGTTTTTTTGACAATTTATCTATATGGGGGCCCCATTGAAGCTTGGCATCCAAAGTTATGCCTAAGAATACTGTGGAGTTTTCGGGTTTCAACTGTTCACCCTTTAAAAGAACACTAGTTTCTACTTGTCTAACATGAGGTATCGTAAACTTAATACATTTAGTTTTTTTCTCGTTAAGAAGTAGGTTATTAACATTAAACCAGTTAACTACCTTAGCGAGGGCGCTATTTACATTGTCAGTATCCAGCTGCTGACGTTTCAGTTTAAATAAAAGTGAAGTGTCGTCTGCAAACAAAAATATATCATGATTATCCTTTATGAGGTATGGCAAGTCATTAATATAAATAAGAAACAAAAATGGGCCAAGAATTGAGCCCTGGGGGACCCCCATTCTAACGACAGATCCAGGTGATCTTTTTCCGCTAACATCTACTCTTTGAATCCTATCACTTTAGTAAGAAGTAAGAAGATCCAGAGAGGTGTTCCGTATTCCGTGCGTGTTGTGGTGTGTGGTGCAGTTTCCTGTTTAATGATTCATGAAGAACACAATCAAATGCCTTGGACAGATCGCAAAAGATGCCCAAAGCATCGCACTTGTCCTCCCATGCATTATAAACATGTCCTAAAAGTTCAACTCCGGTACATCAGTAGTCGAACGACCCTTTGTAAAACCAAACTGTTTGTTATGCAGTAATTTGTGTTAATTAAAAAATCTTTGCATTTGATCTAAAATAAGTTTTTCAAAAAATTTACTAGGGTCAGATGTACTACCCGATTTAAACAATGGTATTATTTTACTGTTTTTCATAAGATCAGGAAACTCACCACGGTCAATACAATTATTAAAAATAACAGCTAAAGTAGGTGCTACAATATCTATAATTGACTTAGCAACGTCCTCAGAATTACCCCATAGATCGGCGGTCTTTTTAACATTTAATGTGTGAAAGGTTTTAATTATATCTAAAAACGAACAAAGAATTAAGTGCAAATTCAGAGGTTCACATCGTTTTGTGAGAAACGTGGTCATTATGCAAGAGATTGCCGCGCCCCTAAACAAAAACAAAAACAACCAGGAGAAAGGAAAATGTTAGCTTTCAATGTGGCAAATACAGACTGGAAAAATAATGATGAAGGTTTAAGATGAATATTAGACAGCGGTGCCTCAGCACACATGTCGTCTGTACTTGAAAATTTTGTTGAATTGTACGAGACAGGATCTCCACTGAAACTAGGAAACCAAGAAGCTGTAGTAGTGATTGGCCAAGGAAATGTTTATTTTATTTTATTTAATTAACAAGTGTTTCAATGGACAGTGGTAGACAAGTATCCTGAAAACTGTTCTTTATGTTCCAAAATTGAGAAGAAACCCATTTTCTGAAGGAGTAGTGACAAGACAAGGTTATAATATTGTAAAGAAAAATACTGATGCTTTGATTTACAAGGACAATAAAATAGTGCTGTGTACATCTTTGCAAATTAATATTTTTATGAGTTGGTAATGAAAACACTTCAAAATCCAGTGTGTAACGTAGTGCAAAAAATAGACCTTTAAACATGGCATGAACGTTTGGGTCATTTGAATGTTAAAGAAATACAGAAAATGTGCAAAAACAATGTGATTACTGGTGTGAACTTATCAGATTGTGACAAGTTTGTATGTGAGGGTTGTGCTTATGGCAAGCATGCTCGTCAACCATTCAAGTAATCAAACAGAGGACCACAACAACCAGGTGATGTTGTATACAGTGATGTTTGTGGACCACTCAGTGTGCCTTCTGTACAAGGTATGTTTTTTTTGTTTTTTTTTAAAGATGCTGCTATTAGTCTTAGGTATGTGTACTTTATAAAGAACAAATGTGATGTGTTAAATTGTTTAAAAAAATACAATTTAATGATTAAAAACCAGTTTTCACATAGTGTACGCATATTACACACTGATAACGGTGGAGAATACTACACTAACAAAGACTTTAAAGAATTTCTTGACAGTGAGGGTATTTTTCATGAGCTCACTGCCCCTTACACGCCTGAACAGAATGGCCGGGCAGAAAGAGAAATTAGGACAATAGTGGAAAGTGCCCGAGCAATGCTTTATCCCCGTAATGTACCACTCAATCTATGGGCAGAAGCAGTCAATTGTGCTGTTTATTTATTAAATCGCAAACTTCAAGTCAGACACCAAACAGTTCACCTATGGAGTTATGGAGTGACGTAAAACCTAGTTTGGATCATGTGAGAGTGCTTGGATGTGAAGGATATGTTCATGTGCTTGATCAGCTGAGAAAGAAGCTTGATTGTAAGAGTCGAAAGATGATGTTAGTTGGATATGATAATACAAACTATAAAATGTATGATTCAATAAATAAATAAATTACAATATCAAGAAATGTTATTTTTGATGAACAAAAAAGTCCAGAATAAAAACAGAATGAAGCTCAAATTTACATATGTGATGATGAAGAAAATGCTGAAGTGGTCATAGATAATACTGGGATGAGTACAAGTACAAGTAGTGATCAAAATTTGTAAAGTGATGACAGCACACATACTGCCATTGATGAAAATGATGATACATATGAAACCTCACAAGAAATTGATCTTACTGACATAGATCATTCAAATGTTAATTTGCGACCACGCATAAAAAATTATTTCGAAGCAAATGTAATGGAGTTAGATATACCTTTAACTTGACGCAAGTAATAGTAAGGAATGTGAGTTATGGCTAGAGGCAATAAACCAATAAAACCTGGAGTTTTGTGGACAATGAAAACCAGAGAACTTTAACATCCAAATGTGCTTATAATATTAAAAGAAACAAAGATAGTCAAGTAGAAAGATACAAGCTCGAATTTGTGCCCGTGGTTTCACACAAATTAAAGGGATAGATTACAATGAGATTTTTTCACCTACTACAAGATATGAGTCAATAAGAATACTGCTATCTATCGCTGCTGAATATAATTTGATTTTAAGGCAATTAGATGTCAAGACGGCCTTCTTGTATGGAGAGTTAGAAGAGGATATATTTATGGAAATTCCAGATGGAGCGCCAGAAAATAAAATATGTAAGTTAAAAAATCCCTGTAATCCCTGTGCCTAAAATAAGCATCTCGTTGCTGGGATCAAAAACTCACACTTTATTGAAGTTTGGTTTTGTTCAGTCACAAGCAGACAATAATTGTGTATTTGTAGGTAACTTTAATGATATTCAAGCTTTGTTAGTTTTATATGTAGACGATTTAATCATGTCTCAATCAAATGTAATATTAGATCAAATGATGAGTTACTTAAAGCAAGGATTTAATGTCAAAGAGTTAATTTTAAACCGGTTTGTTGGTTTAGAATTTTTAAAAAGTGATAATTCTGTTTATATCAGTCAAAGACAATATATTGAACAGTTAATAAATAAATCACTCTAGTAATACACCTGTTGATGTAAATGTTCAGTTAACTAGAATAATTAACAATGAGCAGATTAATTTTCCTTACAGGGAAGCCATAGGGTCATTATTGTTTTTATCTACAGCAAGTTAGATATTTCATACTCGTATGGTGTAAATCTGTTAAGTAGATATATTAATAATCCAAGTGTACATCATGTTAATCAGCTTAAGAGAATAATTAGGTATCTTATTAAAAGCTTAGATGTATGTATAAAGTATCAAGGTCATGAAAGTTGAATTGGATATTCAGATTCAGATTTTCCTGGGGACTTAGATACAAGAAAATCAACCACTGGTTATATTTTTATGTTAAATGGTGGACCTATATCTTGGTCTAGTCAAACACAACCTTGTATTGCCTTATCAACAACTGAAGCTGAATTCATGGCTAGTTGTGAAGCTGCCAAGAATCTTTTGTGGTTAAAATAGTTTTTCAAAGAAATTAATATCAGTCAAGGTTGCACAACTCTGTGTATTGATAATCAGAGTGCTAATAAGCTAACAAATAATCCTGTCTATCACACAAAGACGAAACACATTCATGTTAAATTCAATTTCATTAGAGAAAAGGTCAAAGAAAAATTAATTGTTATTAAGTATGTGCAAAGTTCAGATCAACTAGCTGATATTTTTACAAAGGCTCTACCTACTGTTATATTCGAACGCATAAGAGATGAAATATTGTCAGTTGTAAGTATTTTTATAGCAGTCAAATTATAAAAATTGTGGGAGTATTGGATTTAATATTACATTATTACTTGGCTGTATGCTGTGAATGTTTGTGCCTGCTTATTTTTCTAATGTACACCAGATGGCGCTATTATGTTGGCTGTCATGTTGTTTTACTTACTGTGCGACGTGTGCTAAATAAAATCTATTATTTAGTATAAACCTAAGAAGTCTATGTTTATTATCAGTTCAGTTCAGGCGTGGTGGACAAACGATTGTCGTCACCCTTACGTCACTTTCGGTTCGAATAAACTCCATTCTCCGTTTCGGTGATTCATGACACTGAGTTAATATCAGTTAAAGAGTATTATTATATTCTTGTGATTGGTGTCAATTTAATAAGGCAGAGGTGTTCTTAAAGTAC
The DNA here is from genome assembly GCA_963555695.1 of Dasypolia templi. Taxonomy (NCBI): domain Eukaryota; kingdom Metazoa; phylum Arthropoda; class Insecta; order Lepidoptera; family Noctuidae; genus Dasypolia; species Dasypolia templi. The sequence continues at coordinate 7,564,374 of OY743142.1, forward strand.
ACCCACATTTCACCAGTTATGTTTATGTCCTATTTATTTATTTATACAACAATTGCTTGCTGCACTTACAGTAAATACCAAAGCGCGCAGCAAGCCAACATTTACAACAACAAAACAAACATTTAACAAAAAGTATTCATACAAACATATTTAACAAAAAAACTTCATACATACATTAAATATAGATTTACTGCCATACAAAAAATGACAACATTTGGCTCCTGAGCAATCAGGGCGTTCAGCAGATTGATTGCCTGAGCTGTGGGAGCATATCGAGCAGTATGGGTACGCACAGGCGGAGCTGCGAACAGGCACCGCGAGGCACAGGCGCGCGACCGCCGCAACCGGTCCGGAGCAAACAATTAACAGCGAGCTAGAGTAGTCCCGTCATCGATCTTATTATTAAGCAATAAGTAGTTATAGAAAAGCCAATCACTGGGGTTTGTTATGAGACAGGCAAGTAGGTTTAAGGATAGGAATGTTATACTCACTCTTTATTATTCGTTTGTAGTAGTTAGTGGATCAACAGCGCACACTTACGTCTCAGTTCCAACGTGTTGATGCCTACTATTCCGGCAACAAACAGAGACGGATATAAATAGGGATAACACCCATATTTTTTTTTTATATAGGTAGCTTGCAAATTTTCGTTGCCCGTTCTATCATAAGCTTGTATTTTTGTTCATGTGGATCCCATACCAGTGTTTTGTACTCAAGTTTACTACGTACAAACGAATAATAAAGAGTATGACATTCCTATCCTTAAACCTACTTGCCTGTCTCATAACAAACCCAAGTGATTGGCTTTTCCACTGATATTATTAATTTATTATTATTTATTATTTATTTATTCAGTTAGATACACATACATTCAATTACATTAAGTTGGTGCCAACATAAACTCATTAGAGTTTTACCGTGCACCAAAATCATCGACGACATCATTTAAAGAATAACAACTACTCAAGAAGGTACACAGTCAAAAATAAAAAATTAAATGAAATAAAACGGGTATTAGCTAAAACATTATCTTTTACTAACGAGCGAACATCGGTGACCATTCTGACCGTCCGTCCTTGCAACAAAAGTGGTGGAGGAATGTTTGATTTGATACAGGTTGTTCCTTTTTAGCAACAGCTTATTTTCTTGTTACTTTTGCTTTATGTTGTTATTGTTAGGTAGACATTATGGCTTCATTGTGTATGTTTTTTAACGATTTAAAAAAAAAAAAATTAAAAGTATATAACCTTTGACTAATATGCTATCCTAAGTATTTATCTTTTGCAAGAAATGTTGCTTTAGTTTGTAGTTTATGTTTTTCCGAGTAATTTTGTCCCTCAGTGATATAGGTAGTTGATTAATAAGGTAAGGTATTAAATACTTTAACGATCTCTTGCCGTGTAAGTTCGTGTACGTTGGAAGTAACAGCTTAGCATTGATGACGCTACGAGTCCTAATTTCATTGTTATTAATGGTTTTTGTTTTCTTTAGATTTTTGTTAAAAAATTGTTCCTTTAACAGTACAAATTTAATTTTTTCATGTATAGGTATTATCTTACAGAATTCAAATAATTTATGATAGTCATTTTTGTATTTCTTCTTAATGTTATGCGGGACCACTGCTTTCAATATACGTAGTTGAAGTGCGTAAATTTGATCAAGGTGAGTCTTATATGTCCTACCGTAGCTCGACAGACCATAGCATATCGTGGATTCGGCCAAGGCTTTGTAAAGCATTAGCAGAGTTTGATATGGAATTTTGCATTTTATAATTGAGAATTTTGCTAATATACATCTCAATTTATCGCACACACCGTTTATGTGCTTTTTCCAATTAAGTCGGCTATCTATGGTAAGTCCTAGGTATGTTTGGCTATCCACGAGATCTATGGAGTCACAGCTGCAAGGCTTGGTTACTTTATTGGTGCAGCTGTCATGCAAACAGTCATGACAGTGAGCTGTTAGTTTAGGCAGGTAAGAGCTTCTATTTTGACTGGAACTGATGTACATTAATTTGGTCTTGCTAGCGTTTAATACTAGCCCAGCGTCATGGGACCATTTAGCCAACAAATCAAAGTCCTCTTGTAGTTGCCTTTGGGCATCACTAACACTCCGTTCAGCGGCTATAAGGCAGGTGTCGTCAGCGAACTGATAGATCTCGCACTTTTTTATAACATTCACAAGGCTGTTTACATAAGTGAGGTAGTGCAGTGGTCCAAGGACCGATCCTTGCGCCGTCCCTTCAGTTACGATGACTGGTTCACTAGTCGCGTCGCTGATTTTGACCATGTATTTTCTGTCATCAAGATAGTTTTCGCACCAATCGAGTAGTTTGCCTCTAACTCCGCTGTCATGAAGACACTCTAGTAACCGGTCATGTCTGAGCGTATCGAATGCCTTGCTGAAATCGATAAATACTACTAAAACGTGTTTTTTTTCATCTAAGTGTTTATGTATACTATCTGTGAACGTTGATAGCAGCTGTGTGGTATTCTTTTTTGGTTGAAAACCATATTGTTTGTCAGTTAGTATGTTGTTTTTTTCATAGAATTCGTGTATTTGTTTGTAAATGTATTTCTCTATTATTTTATCAACAGTGGGCAATATAGTAATAGGTCTGTAGTTGTTGTAATCCAGCCTACTTCCTTTTTTGTGTATCGGTCTGACAATCCCTGTTTTAAGTGTACATGGATACTTGCATGTTTGTATGCATAAATTAATTAAGTTAGAAATGACTGATGTAATTTTCGTACACAATATTTTGATATCTATGGCTCTCATTCCATCAATTCCTGGGGCTTTATTATTGTTCAAAGACATAATGATTTTTTTAACTGATTCAGGACCTGCAGGCTTTATAAGCATAGTAACATTAGCTGGGGTTGTGTACTCTCTTTTATTTAGCAATGGTTTCGAGCACTTAGGCATAATTAGCTTTACGCTTTTATTGAATGTGTGTGCAAAATTTTCAGCGATATCTTTAGGAGTTAAATTAGTTTTATAAAATGAATACTGAATAGCGTCATCAATAGAAGTTTTTATTCTTCCTGTAATTCGATTAAGAATTTGCCACAGCTGTCTTATATTGTTCTTATTAGATAAAATTTCTGACTTTATGTTATTGTTTTTAGTTTTGTGTATTAAAGTATTTGCATAGTTTCTTGATTTATTATATTTTTGCTTTAAGACTAGGTTATTGCAGTCTTTTATCCATTCCATGAATAATTTATCACGATGTTCACAGGCTTTTATAATTTTTTTATTCATCCATTCATTTTTACTACGGGATGAGCTACATTTAACTTTGGTTTTATATTCAGATTTTTTATAACATTCTTTGAACTGGGTATGCATGAAGTTATATAGGGTTAAGGGGCATTTTATATCCTGTGATTTTTCCCACTGAATCTCATTGAAACTTTGAATAAGTTTATGATTATTTATGCAGGTCTTGTATTTAGGGACATCCTGTATTCGCGCGCCAGAGCATGCGAGCATCACAGCGCGATGGTCAGCCAGTGTGGTACCGAGTGCCGCTGTAAGTACGTCTTGTGTACGGGATCGCGCATAAATATGATCAATACAAGATTTACTTATTTTACCGTTAGATGTTGCTATTCTGGTATATTCAGTGATCCCGCACAAAAGGCCTATGCTACATAACATGTTATTGTATTTATGCCTTACAGGATTATCCGTTTTTAAATCTATGTTAGTATCTCCCAGTAAGTATAATTCTGTGTTTTTAGTGAAGTTTTGTAGTGAAGTTTGTAGTTCGTCAATAAATAGAATTTTACTAGAGCTTGGTGGTCGGTATACCGCACACAGATTCGCAGTATAGTTCGAATGGGTGGTGACAGTACAGAATAAACTTTCAAAGTGTATAGTTTTCACATTTATAATGCTACATTTGTGTTTATTATTTACATACACTATAATGCCACCACCCCTTCGGGTCTTACGCAAGGCTGTGTACATTCGGTAACCTCGTAGTGGATACAGAACACTATTGCTTTCTGATACATTACTTTCCGTTAGAATGATGACATCGATACATTTTTTTTGAGATAAGAATCATTTGTTCTAATGCAGAGAAGTTTAAGATTATTGATCGAATATTAATATGCATGCACAGTAGGTTAAGTTGATGGTTAGGAATACAGTTTAAGAAGTCGTTAATATTTAGGCAGTCATTAATCTCATTAATATCACAAAATGAATTCGCCATGGTTTTTAATTTACACATTCGTGCAGCTTTGTTTTTTATTCATTTGCGATGTCATGCCGACTTACTGATGTGCTGATTAAAGGTCATATTCACGTCTAAGGTAAGTCCAAGATCTTTTATTTCGTTGACTCGCTCCAGAGGGACACCTGATATATGGTAGATATGGTGAATTGGTGCTCGCTAGCGGGTAAAACAAATAGTCTTGCACTTAGAAGTGTTAAATTCTAAGAGATTGGCTTCACTCCATTTTACCACCATATCGATTTCCCTCTGCAGTGCCTCACAGTCATGCACATTATCAATACCCAAGAATAACTTCAGGTCATCCGCAAACATGAGACATCTTGCCGTCCTGACGACCTCCGGCAGGTCATTCACCATTACAATAAACTACGTAGGCCCCAGGGTGCTACCCTGGCTTACACCAGAGCAAGTTATATAAGGGGCAGATTCGAAACAACAGAAATAAATTTGAACATACTGAAGTCGGTCTATGAAATAGCTCGAAAAAAGTTGAATCAACTTTGGAGTAAATCCTATTGCAGATAATTTTTTGAGTAGGACATCATTTTGGACCCGATCGAACGCCTTCTTAAAGTCAAAATAAGCCACGTCAACTTGCTTATTTTTATCAATTTCAGTGACAGCATAGTCTACAAAATTAATGTGGTTTGTCACAGTCGACTTACCGGCTCTAAAACCATGCTGACACTCGGCTAGTTGGGTCTTGACCTGACATGTGAAGTACCGATTAAGTATAGACTCAAAGACCTTGCCGAAGGCTGACAGAACCGCAATAGGCCTGTAGTTGTCCACTTTTGACCTAGCACCACCCTTGGATGGAAACCCACAGGGGAACCCGTGAAATTTTCCATACGAAGCTGTTTGTATGGCTAAGTTATAGGTATATAGAAGTGGTTGTCTGAATATTTCTAAGCAGTCTTTCAGTATAAAGGGTGGAATTCCGTCAGGCCCTGAAGAGGAATGGGCTTTTAAGCGGCGAATTGCTACTGATATGTCGGCTGAGTCAACTACATCTATGGCGATCCGCGAGGAGCATAGTGGGTCTGTTGCCTCCACCTCAGAATTGGCTGCAGATAGAACAGGGTCATACGGCAGAAACACTGAACTGAAGTATTCAGCAAACGCATTTGCTGCGTCTTCCCCCACCACGGTCCGTCCATTATATTCAAACTCGGTGCACGTTTGTCTAGAAGCCTGCTGACCTTTTACAAAATTCCATAAATTTTTAGGATATATTCCTTATTTGTCTGATCGATTAGCTCTTTAGCTCGCTGCCTGTAAAATTTGTATAATTCCTGATTGAACTCAAATTTAAACTGCTTGATTTTAAATTAATGAAAATACTTGTAAGGTTTTAATAATGACGGGTGTAAACCACGCCGGATGCTGATACTTCGAAATTTGCTGTTTTTTCTTTTTTGGTACATGTTTGTCAAAAACTTCATGTAACTTGCTATATTGTAATGTGACAGCTTTGTTGACGTCTGTTTGCGAAAAAATATCGTCCCATTTTGTTGATAACAACTCACCGTATAAAGATTGGAAATCAACTTTACGGAAATTCCATTCTGTCGGCGTAGTGCTCAGCACCAAATCTAACATCTTACCGAATTTATTGCTAACAGAATTTTATTGCTTTAATTTACAAAAAGAAAACAAATAATTATGAGGCATAATAACATTTTCGCTACAAGAATTTGATTAAAATCGCCCAATATTAACACATCCAAAACATTCAATAACACTTTGCCCGACTTGATAATCGAACCCAGGACCTCAATATCTGCAGTAGCTCTTGCGACCATTAGATCAACGAGGCAGTCAACTTTCAAAACTTTTTTGACTTCAAAAACCGTGACATTCCTAAAAGTGAATCATTCTGTGGGCGAAATGATCATCAGAGAAACGAATAATAATAATACATTATCAGAACTGTTTCAGAATCACGGTTAAGGCTTCTGTTAATAAATTCTCGTAGTCGTTCTAGCTAGACTTCCGATCTCTGAAATCTTTAACTATGTCGATGTTATCGAATAGGCGAGTATCTCACACACACAACAAAAAAAAGGTCAGTGCTACCACTTCTGAATTGCATTGTAGTAATTTTTGTCATTTATGTGCTTGTTTAATATGGGTATATTAAACAATAATTTAACAACATCAATAACACTAAATTAAATTACCCATCAACTGGGTACTACTGTCTGCTGTCTGTCATCAGAATAATATTAATTTTCAGAGTGTTTATTATACCCACTGAAACTTAAGATCAGACACTAAAAGCAAAAACAAAAGAAGAAATCAATATCGTGTCTCATGTCTCCGACCGTTTCTTTACAGTTATCACTTTCTCACTTTGGCATTAGTCCTGCGATGTAATTGCGTAAAACACTAACAGTAGGAATAGCTTTCATTTCAACAGTTCAACAACATCCATTGCGTTATTTACGTTGCTGAGCATATTTTTTTTTTGAACATATGAAGCAATGGATTAGTAATATCCATCTAAATGATTCAGATTGTGATTAATAGTGTGTTACGCAGTTAGGGTGCTGTTAAGCGTTGATTTCCCACGACAGGGGTGGCTGTCATGAAAATGACGGCATCGGAGTTTGACTTTACGGTGTCCAAAAACGCTCTCTATGGACACACAACAACTTACTATCGATAACGTTTATGTGACGTAGTTCACCACAGTCTAAAGAAACTCGGGTTTAATGTTATTTACTGACTAAAACCCCCCCTGTGTTCCTTCAGTTGCCTGTGCCAGGGGCACGGTTTTCCCTTTAGAATTACCCGCAACCCTGAGGCGTCGGCCCTATCGGACCCCGTCACTTTGTGCTGACATCTCTTTGAGGCGCGCGTGGAACACGACGCGCCGTCGACCCGGGCCTGGTCCTTACCGGACGGCGAGCTACCCGTCGCCGTCCGCAAGTCCGCGCCTACGGTGGCCGGGAATCTGCAGGCGACTCCCGACGCCCAGAGCGTCTCCTGCGGCGACTAGGGGCGTAACGGCGCAAGGCTCTCTCCCTTTACTTTTTTTATTACTGCTTCGCAGAAGGAGGTGACGTTTTTCCATTCCCTCTCGCTCCGTACCATGGCCTGGACCAGGGCCGGACGCGAGAGATCGCCGCCGCCGATCGCCTCCGCGAGGACACTGCGGTGCTTCGCCCAAGCTGGGCAGACCTCCACCTTATGCTCCACCGTGTCCTCCGGGCGATCCACACAATGGTGACACCCGGGCGTTACCCCCCGCGTTATTCGAAACAGGAACCTCCCGAAACCACCGTGTCCGGCGAGGACCTGTGTCAGGCGGAAGGTGAGGACGCCGTGGCGCCTCCCCAACCATTCTTCAAAGAGGGGACTTACCGCCGCTATTGTGGCGTGCCCAGCACTGGGTTCCGCCATTAGATCCCGCCGGAACTCTGTCCGCTGTACCGTGATTTCTCGCGGCAGCGGAGTTACACCCCCGCGTTTTGCCTTCTCGCGCCACTCCCATTCGTGCGCGAGGGCTTTTGTCTCCAGATCCCATGGCGGCAATCCGACAAGGAGGCTCGCCGCCTCACAGGAGACCGTGCGGTATCCCCGGACCAGCCGGATGGCCATGACCCTTTGGGACGCGATCAACCAGCGGGCTGGTCGGCGCCTCAAAGAACGTGCCCACACCGGTACCCCGTAAAGGGCCATGGACCGCACGACTCCCGCGTAGAGCCTCCGGCAGGAGGCGCTTGGACCCCCCAGATTGGGCAGGAGCCGCCTCAAGGCAGCCCCAGCCCACTCCAGTCTGGGAGCCAAACGTCGGAAATGCTCCACGAAGTTCCACCGGCTGTCGAGGACGAGTCCCAAGTACTTCATCGTCGACTCGACGACAATGTGAACCCGTCCTGCCGTTATCTGGGAACCCGACTGTGGCGCGTTCCGAGGACCATGAAAACACATGTCCTCGGACTTGTGCAGGGCCACTTCGAGTCCCAACTGCCGGATCCTCTCTACGATTGTCGCAACCCCGAGTGTCGGTAGTTCGGCCGCCGCCTGGTGCGATATCCCCTGTGCCAGGACTAGCGTGTCGTCAGCGTAGCAAACCACGCTGACACCACTAGGGAGGTCGGCAGCACCTAGTCGTAACCGATATCACACAGAAGCAGCCGGCGAGAGATGTCGTGCGGTGTCTCACAGGGATCGGCCCTGTGAGACACCGCGCGATGTCTCGCTGGTTCCTCTCTCCCCGGTGGCCGGGGTAGATGACGGCCCTGTCTGTCTAATAGGCCTCGACCACACGACAGAGGTAGGTCGGCATCGGGTGATACCGCAATGCCTCCCTGATGCAACTCCAGGGCAGGGTATTGAAGGCATTGGCGATGTCTAGAGACACCACCAAGACGACCCCACCCCGGGCAACAGCATCCCCCACTAAGCATACCACGAATATATCCCCGAACCGTGCTGCCACGCAACCCCGTCCCCTCTTGACGGCCTCGAGGGACAGGGTACCGGCGGCGGCCAACGAAATTAGGGCCACTAAGCCGCTCAGGTCCTCCACCCAGTCATCCCTGGGCGGGACAAAGTACGGCTCGGCGACCACGGCCACGTGAATCGACCACTCTGCTATGCTCTGGAGCAAGAGATACTGAGCTCTGGCAGAGTGGTTGATGTTGCCCTGGAGGAGACGGAACAGCGCCATTTATGCGCAGTCCATCCCCCCCTCTGTACCGTTCTTAAGCCGGGAGTTGGCCGAAGAGGAGCCCTTCTGGCCCCTTCCCCTCCTTCTGTTGGCGGGCACGCCACTGGCTTTCACCCCCCATTTGTGCCCGGCGGGCCTCCCTGCAGCCGTGCAGAGGCTGCAGTTTGGCGCCGCGGAGCACTGGGCCGCCTTGTTGCCGGGCTATCGCTGCGGTCCGTTTGTGCGGTGCATCGGCCCCTGAAGTGCCCGACGTCAAGGCACCGGTAGCACCGCAGGGCCCTGGGCTGCAGCAGTTTGACTCTCGCTGCAACCCATGCCCACCAACAGACGCCCAGCGTCGGCTACTTTGTTCGCCGCCGCCACCGGGCACCACACCCAAATCGAGCCGAGCCCGGAGGCGTCGGCGCGGATTTCGACCGCCCGCACGTCGTCGGGCGGGCGTCCACCGATACGGGCGATGGCCTCCACGACCTCAGTCGGGGTCGTCGAATCATCCAGGCCGTCGACTCACAGCTTCGCGGTCTTCATCGGCCTGGTAATCCGAACAGGACGAATGGTGCCTGCCCTAACCTGCTCAGCAGAGCACTCACCAGTCCTGACGACGGCAGCCACGACCTCTTCCTTCGTCACAGAGTCGTCCAGGCCCAGGATACGCATGTCAGCGCACTTAGTGGGCCTGGACACTCGGACCTCGTCCGCATTCAGGGACGCCCTAAGCTTTTCAGCCAGAGCGTCTGCGGTCGGGCTGCTGGCTGCACCCGGGACCTCCAGCATCCGTGCCCCAGTCGCTGTGACCCTTAACCGGAGGCCATTGGTGACGCCGATCTCCTGGAGGTTCACCGCCGTCCTCGCCTTGCCGAGAACCTCGCTTCCGGCTGTAGTGTTATCACTACAGCTGCGGACTTCGGGGCACGGAGCCTAGCCGCAACGCTTCGCTCCTTGCGCCGCTGCCGCCTCTGTTTTCTTTTGGCCGCCCTTGCTGCGTTACCCGCCTTCCCCTTCTCCCCGACCATTTGCCACTCGGCGTCGGTCGGGGGAGATTTTCAAGGCGGGGGCGGCCGTCTCGCCATCAGGGCTGGGGCCCTCGCCGTCTGCGCAGCCACTCCACCTTTCCTGGTCTGGGGCGATGCCGTTTTCGCCAGGGGCGGGCCCGCCACGGCTCCACTTTGGGTCTGCCCCGAGGACCCTGGTTTGGCCGCGGTGGCGGCATACGAGGCCGCCTTTCGCTGGCCCCGTTGGCGGCTGGCTTGCCGCTACCGGAGGGCGCAGGACAATGGCCTCCAGAGCGGAAAACCGACTCTGAAAGGCAGCCACCTCCTGCCGCACCAGGGTCAAAACCTGGTCCTCGGCAGACACGGGCTGGCCTTGCCCATGCTGCTCCCTTCCTGGTTGCACCTCCGGGAGGCCAGCTCCTTGGACCTTGGCCAGGTCTATCTCCTGGAGGTTCACCGCCGTCCTCGCCTTGCCGAGAACCTCGCTTCCGGCTGTAGTGTTATCACTACAGCTGCGGACTTCGGGGCACGGAGCCTAGCCGCAACGCTTCGCTCCTTGCGCCGCTGCCGCCTCTGTTTTCTTTTGGCCGCCCTTGCTGCGTTACCCGCCTTCCCCTTCTCCCCGACCATTTGCCACTCGGCGTCGGTCGGGGGAGATTTTCAAGGCGGGGGCGGCCGTCTCGCCATCAGGGCTGGGGCCCTCGCCGTCTGCGCAGCCACTCCACCTTTCCTGGTCTGGGGCGATGCCGTTTTCGCCAGGGGCGGGCCCGCCACGGCTCCACTTTGGGTCTGCCCCGAGGACCCTGGTTTGGCCGCGGTGGCGGCATACGAGGCCGCCTTTCGCTGGCCCCGTTGCCGGCTGGCTTGCCGCTAGCGGAGGGCGCAGGACAATGGCCTCCAGAGCGGAAAACCGACTCTGAAAGGCAGCCACCTCCTGCCGCACCAGGGTCAAAACCTGGTCCTCGGCAGACACGGGCTGGCCTTGCCCATGCTGCTCCCTTCCTGGTTGCACCTCCGGGAGGCCAGCTCCTTGGACCTTGGCCAGGTCTGCTCGGAGCTCCACATTCTCCTTTTTAGGAGACACTCCATGCCTGTCAAGCGGGCGACTTACGCCCGCATCTCGGCGTGCCGTCCGGCGGAGGCCCGAAATTAATAGCCTCCGCTGCCTCTATAATGGAGGCCGTGGCTGCAGATATGGCTTTGTCTTTAGAGGACTGAGTCCTCTTCAAGACCACACCTTGATCGCGACAACCAACGACCTCAGCAAACCTGGCCGATCGCTCTGATTTAGAGCCGCCAGCGGCATCCACCTGACGACGGGGCGGCGGCGCCCGTTCGTGGCGAGCCTCCCGGCTCGCTTGGCTGGCTCCGCTGGACGCGCTCTGCTTGGCTCCCTCTCCTGGGTGGTGAGCCAATGGTCGAGGAAGAGGCGGAGGCCTCTTTATCGGACCATTCGATTACAGGTATAAGCGCTTACCTGCGAGAAGGGAGATAGACCACGGTAGGAAACGGTCGATTTAAGGCTAGGCTAAGGAAGTTAGGGAAATTAGTGGTGTTGTAGGAGAGCGATTTAATATTAGATGAGTTATTAATAGTTGGGTTGAAGCCCAGATTAGACTAATCTAGTATTTAACGTAGTATGTGTGTGTTGATGTTGTTGATGAGACTAGGTGAGTCTTTAGTCATTATAATTATCCTAGGCTGATGGAGTTGATAGCCATTATAAACAATCAGACAGAGACGTGTTGCTGGGGAGTTTGTTGCGCCACTTCTTCTTCCCAGCATAAACACTAGGAAGTGGGTGCGCTCTTTGGGGCTGACTCCAAACGAGCATGATGTCGACGCAATGCCGCTGAAAAGCCGCTTGCGTCGTTTTATGGAAGTGTACGAGTATCTCTGAGTACTCCGAGTGTACAAGCGAGCTATCGTGTGAGTTACGACTGATCAAATACCTGTTAAGCGCTAGCGTTTGGGCTACTCACAAGTCTATATAATAATATATTCTGAATCTCTCTACTATCTGCTTTCTAAAATCACATTAATAAAATGAATTCCTAAGTCTTATTCACCATTTTTTTTTTCAATTATTTCCTTGCCTTAATAGGACAAGGCATCGGACTCTTTAAATTTGGGAATACATTTCTATTATCGGTAGGAGAGTGTCGTACGGGGTGGAGTGCGGCCTTTTCCCCTTCGGGGAAAACCGACCTTAACACTTATATTAGTATAATTAGGAATAACTAAAATTTTATCAGTCTAGGGTAATTTAGGTACAGACATATCATGACTGCTAAAACATAATACGCGCATTGTCGTGGAGTTGCGGACACCAGCCCGTATTACCTATTACCTAACATAATGAGATTCAACAGAATTAGTAAACCAGAGGGATTTAAGTCCTACCTACATCTCCTATCAAAGAGACAAGACTTACTGACAGTGTACACCATATTTTGACTTAGTTTTAGCGGTTAAAATATTTTTTGACGTTTACGGGGTGAACAAAACGACAAACGCCAGTAAGTGATTCAAACAAAAAAAAAATCAGAAGAGCGAAAAACACAAATTGATGCAGTCCTTGGAAAATTCTTGTGCCGTGCACGAGATCGACAGTTTTTTTTTTTGCATTATTTGTGAGAAAAGGAAAAGGTTTATAACAAAATTATTTGTGATTGGAACGGTCGAGTTTTTTGTTACGATGACGCCTTGCCACATCAACCGGTTCTGTTCGCATCGAACTCCTGCGGCGAGGTGACCTACCACTCGGTACAAAATAAGCAAGCCACCACGAGAAAGTTGACGATTCATACAATGGAGTGGTTTCGAAGCAGTAGTAGCAGTTCTTTTTGTGTGAATCCGTAAAAGAACATCATGAGAAATACGTCAAACTCTGACATTATGTGTAAAAAATGTACAAACATATCTCCAAAAAATACCTCTAGGGGTCCTAAACAAGAGCAATATTCATATTTAATTAAGTGAACGCAGACTTCTACGATTTCTTTGGGAAAATGTAATCTTCGTGGTGCAAAACCTTACAATTTCCCCGCCAGAATGAAATCTCTGTACTTTACGTAATGAGCATAGACCAAGAAATGGCAAGATGTTCCGTGGTGTTACTGGATGTGCTTAGAAATAATTTGGCACTTGTTTCAAACGAAAGGAATGAAACTTTTTAAACTTAATAAGTGCAACGGCTAAAGTTACGGAATTCCGACATTCTTTTGTAGGTATGCAAAAGATAACCAAGTAGGTCCTTACACATAAAGTTAAAAAAAATGCTTCTGTCACACCTGCGTAACGACGATTTTACTTTTTACGCATTGATTAACTTGTTAAATAAGACATTCACAGATGTTGCCAATATTAAATATGTTAATTGAGATGTATCATTGTTTTCCCGGGTGTAGTTAAGAGACTGACAAGAGCTAAAGCGCGGTCACTGTCACACTACATAGAAAAGAAAGAGAAGCGCGATGACACAACGCTGGTAATTTAATGCAAAAAAAAAGCAATTATTATTATCGATTTACGAAAAATCTTTAGACTAGACAAAAAAACACTATTACGTTAATAATATGTTGCTTAGCATCAGATTAGACTATAATCTGATAAAAAAATTTGATTGATTGCATGTATAATAGCGTGGTTTTTAATCGTTTAAATATTTTTATAGTTGGATTATGTTTTCAACACACATGGTTTTCTGATTTTGTTTACTGCAGTGGACAATGTACTAATAGGCATTATAAAACTTGCATTTAGGTCCTGTAGCCTTAAAATAATTTAAAAGGAGCCTCTTCCGCAATCTCCACATCCTTGTTCCTGAAGCAAAACTAAAAATGCACAGGAAATGATGCCGAGATGGCTTACCCGGACCGCCTTCCGTCTACTAACCACACCGTCGCATGCATATGCGACGTTTCTCTTTGTGGCTATAAATGTTACTTTAGTAGCTGTTAATAGCGGTGTTAAATGACACAAATTTAGTGACGTTATCATACTTAACGTGATCCCCGACCAAACGACATTGAGTATTCGGTCCTTCTCCGTCCCGCCACTAAGCCTTGATCGGTCCCGTTCCCTGCGCACGCCCCTTTATCATAATAGGTTGGGGAAAAAGTTTCTTCGCATTTTTTTAGAAAATTCAAAACATTTTTTAACATAGTTTATTTACATTTAACTAAAGTATGTAGGTACCATTTTGTTCGATAACTTTTTGCCATCTTGTAGGTAGGGATATGATCCCATTGCTATAGAAATTTTGGGACTTCTGATCAAAATACCGCGACAAGTGGTTTTGGCAGTCCTCTCGTGATGTTAACCTGACACTGCCTAAAGAATTCTGAAGAGACCGAAACAGGTGGAAATCTGAAGGTGCAAGGTCAGGACTATACGGCGGATGCATTAACACCTCCCAGCCAAACCTCATATTTTTGCTGAGTGGCTAAAGATGTGTGAGGTCTAGCGTTATCATGATGAAAAAGCACACCTCTTCTGTGGATTAATTCCGGCCGCTTTCTCTCAACTTTTGCTTTAATCTCATCAGTTGTTCGCAGTAGAGTTCAGAATCGATGGTCCTGCCTGGTGGTAACAGCTCATAATTAATAATGCCCTTCCAATCCCACCACACACACAGCATCACCTTGTTGCGAGTTAACCCGGGTTTCGCCACAGTCTGTGAAGCCTGACCGGCCTTTGACCACGACCTTTTTCGCACGTTCTTGTCGTACGTGATCCACTTTTCGTCACCAGTTATCAGCTTCTTCAAAAATGGATCGGTTTCATTACGTCGTAATAAAGAATCATACATGAGTACACGGTTCATAAGGTTTCATTCAGTGAGCTCGTGAGGTACCCAAATATCGAGATTTTTTGTGTACCCAGTTTTTTTCAAATGCGCCAAAACTGTTTTGTGGTCAATTCCCAGTTCTTCAGCTACGTCGTAACTACTGATATCGATCTTGCTCCACTTTTTCAAAAATGGCATCCTTTTTATCCGTAGTAGGGCGACCAGAGCGACGTGCATCTTTGACATAAAAATTTCCGGATTGAAAACGCTTAAACCAAATTTGTGCTACTCTCACAGACACTGCACTAGGTCCGAAAACATCGCAATTTTTTTTCGCGGCTCTCGTTGCATTTTTACCTTTTTTGGAGTAAAATTTTAAAATGTATCGAATTTCTTCATTAGATTCACTCATCTTGACAGTACCAAAAACATATAAAAATCACACATTTTCCCAATTTGAATTTGGAATTATGTTCTTTAAAATTTTAACTTTCAATGATACCAAAACCAGCCAGATAAAAATAGTATAGCCAAAGAGATTTTATTACAAGTTCATACATACTATAATGCGAAAAGACTTTTTCCCCCAACCTAATAGAATTCGCACTTTTTTTGGAATTATAAAAAGAGTATATCGATCTTTTTAAATAAAATAAAACGTTTTTATTTAGATTTTTAAATTATCTATTCGTTAGTGTTATCGTCAAATTTTTAGAAAGTCACCTTTAATTCAGCCGAACGTAATTCCTTTAGCAACAGCTGCATGAAATCAATAATTTAAGACACTTTTTAAAAGGAGATTTTAAATGTATTTGGAAGCTATATTTAGTAGGCGTGTTAAGTGAAAGGCCGCGAACAAGATTATAATAGTTATATTTGTAAATCAAAACACACCGCTGTTGTACAGCGAAGGATATAAACGAAGTTAATTTGAGATCACAGAAATGATTTTTACACCAGAAGGTTCAATATGAGAATCTGTGAAGTTAGCAATATAAAACAATCGTAAATCAACTTATTTCGCGAATGAAATAGAATAACGCGGGAGAGATTAAAGAAACGTGGAGTCTTGATGAAGGCGTGTTGATTACTCCCTCGGCGCGCGCGATCATCTAGTCTGGCCCGGAGCAGCAGGTCTTGACGCAAGCACACATGCGACTTGGTTTGCAAGTCCTTGTGCTCAAACACCTTATGCTGTGAATGGTCCGATGCTGGACACGGGCGTAGGTCAGACATTCTTTGTCGTAATGTGCTGACAAAATCTGGGTAGTCTACCTTGTTGGTTGTTGCGGTGAAAAACTCACCGGGAACGCGTAACTGCTCTCCATACACCAACTCAGCTGGTGAAAATTCGCGATCCTCCTTGTGCGCTGTCCGTAACCCTAATAGCACCACAGGTAGAAAACTCACCCAATCCTTCGTGCCATGTGACATCACAGCGGCTTTCAGCGTACGATGGAAACGCTCAAGCATACCGTTGCAGGCTGGGTGGTACGCTGTTGTCCTTGCCAACTCGATTCCATACGTCTTTGCTAAATTTTGAAATAATAGTGACTGGAATTGTCTACCTTGGTCCGTTATTACCTTCTTAGGGCAACCATACCGGGCACTCCGATACGAACGAATTCGTCACCGTCTCCGCTGTCATGTCAGGAAGTGGAATCACCTCCGGCCATCTGGTATACCTGTCAATGAAAGTAAGGCAGTATTTTAAATTAGAATATACTGGAAGTGGTCCTATTAGGTCGACATTAAGCTCCGCGAAACGTACATCTGGTAAGTCAAATTTACCTAGAGGAGATGTAGTATGCCCTGTTACCTTCGATTTTTGACACGGAATGCACTCTCTTACCCAAGCGCGGACGTCTTTCCTAAGGGACGGCCAAACAAAACGTTCACTGACCATCTTGATGGGCGCCTTCGCACCAGGGTGGCTAAGGATGTGCAACGACTCGAACACACGGCGTCTGTAAGTCCGTGTAACGAAAGGTCTGTGTTTAGACAAGGAAACAACAATAAATATTCACGTCTGAAGCTGGTACTGTCGCTAACTCGAGTGTTAACGAATGGTTACCCCTCAGAAGCTGTTGTAGGTCTGGATCATCACGCTGTGCAAGGGCTAGCTCCATGAGATTCAGTGGCGCAGTGACTGCCTCAATCCGAGACAATGCATCGGCCACGTGGTTGTCCTGCCCGGACACGTGCTGGATATCAGTCGTGAATTCTGAAATGAAACTCAGTTGATTAGTCTGTCTTGGTGAACCTTGTTGGTCCTTTTTCTTGAATGCGCTTATCAGCGGCTTATGATCGGTGTATACCGTGAAGCATCATGCTCCCACCATGTGGCGAAAATGCTTGATGGCCCCGTAAATTGCGAGGAGTTCACCGTCATAAGCGCTGTATTTCTGGTGCGTCGGGCTCATCTTCTTTGAATAAAAAGCTAAGGGTTGCCAAACGTCATCCACTCTCTGCTGTAATACGGCTCCTAGGGAAACATTCGATGCATCTACTACGAGTGCCAGCTGCGCATCGACAACTGGGTGAACCAAAAGTACTGCATCTGAAAGGCTACGCTTGCAACGCTCAAAAACCTCTAACAACTGAGAAGTCCAATTAACTGGTTTCGATCCTTTCATGTTTGTGCCTGCCAATAAATCGTTGAGTGGCGCTTGTTATTCAGCGGCATTATTCAAGAAACCTCTGTAAAAATTGAGCATCCCTAAAAATCGTCTCAAGCATTTAACGTTCTGAGGCGGTGGGTAATTCTCAATAATCCGAACGGTGTCGTGATGGCTGTCTTCTCGATATCAGCTATATATGGATTTACTGGAATTTGTTGGTATGCTTTCACCAAATCAACAACTGAAAAGATAGTACTCCCATGTAGATGCTGAGAGAAATCCTCAACGTGCCGGACCGGGTACCTATCTGGCACGGTCCTGGCATTCAGAGCGCGGTGATCACCGCAGGGCCTCCAAGTGTCGTCGTGTTTAGGCACCAGGTGTAGGGCAGACGCCCAAGGTCCACTGGAAACACGAGCTGCCCCTTCCTTAACCATTGCTTGGGACTCTGACTTAGCTATCGTTAATCGATCAGGCGCTAAACGGCGTGGCCGGCAGAAAACCAGTGGTCCGGGCGTAGTGTTAATGAAATGTACGGTTGAATGACGTACCTGTCTTGGTGCACCGGACGGCCGTGAGATGGTCGGAAATTCTCGCAGCAGCTCATGGTACCAAGAAATTCCAGTAACAGCCTTGACGCTGGGGTTCTCCATCTTCGCAAAAGCTCCGCTAAACGAATGGTTAGTTAACCCGTCGATCAACCTGCTGTTGTGGCAATCCACCAAAAGTTTGTAGTGTGAAAGAAAATCATACCCAATAATAGGTTTGGTCACATCGGCGACAACGAAATTCCAGCTAAACTCCCTGCGTAGACCTAAATTCAGCTGCAAATTAATATATCCGTACGTAGATATAACATAATTATTAGCTGCGCTGAGGTCCGCTTTTCATTTAAATAGCTGCGGGTGATACTGGTTCCGATCTGTGCGTCTACCGCACAGATCGGAACCAGTATCAACTAGAAAAGGTTTTCTAGAATATAGATCTGTGACGAATGAGCTACAGTCAGGCTTTCGTAAACGACGTGGTACTTCTACGGCTCTTTTGGACGTGACAGATAACATCCTGGCAGCACAGGACAAAGGCTTATGCACACTCCTGGTTCTACTTGATTTTTCGCGAGCTTTTGGCTGCATTAATATAGATCTATTTCTATCAAAGCTAAACTATTATGGATTTGATCAAAATGCGATACAGTGGTTCCAAAGCTCTCTCACCAACCGTAAGCAGCGTGTGGAAATACGTTTAAGCAATGGCGTTTCCCTTGTTTCGTCACGTTCATCTGTTAATAGGGGAGTCCCGCAAGGCTCAACACTAGGTCCCATCATCTTCATTTTGTATTGTGCGGATATTATAAATTCCCGAAAGCGGTGTAGGTACCACATTTACGCTGATGATGTCCAAGTCTAAATCTCTTTTAAGCCAAGTGACTATGACAGCGCGTTAAAGGACCTTAGCGATGATCTTGACAGGATAGCATGTTGGGCTGAAAACAATGGTTTGGTACTTAACCCTACTAAAACTAAGTATATGCTGTTTGGAACCAAGAACCAAATCAGTGCAGTGCCGGCAACACTTAACGTTACACTGATGGGTAGGTCGATCAGTCGCGTCAGTGAGGCCCGTAATCTTGGTCTAAACATGGACGCTTGGTTGAGATATGAAGCACACGTGGCCGATTCAGTGCGCACTTGTTTTTGCCGGCTTAAGATTCTCTATAAAATAAGGCCTTATCTTTCAGAGGAGCTGCGGATCCAGCTGGTTGAGTCACTCGTGCTGTCGTATCGAAACTATGCTGACGCGGTTATTGGCCCTCGGCTACTGGCAAGAACTGATCGACTGATCCAAAGCGTGCAAAACGCCTGCGCTCGATTCTGCTTCTCGATACCAACAAGAAGTCACGTAACGCCATTTTTAAATAAGCACTCAATCCTCAAAATGAAGGCACGCCGTAAGTTGCACTTGGCATGCCTACTAT
This sequence comes from Dasypolia templi, assembly GCA_963555695.1. NCBI lineage: Eukaryota > Metazoa > Arthropoda > Insecta > Lepidoptera > Noctuidae > Dasypolia > Dasypolia templi. The sequence goes on from OY743142.1 coordinate 7,583,690, forward strand.
TTGGAGTTATAAACTACAAACAGCCGTCCTACCTGTACAATAAACTGAGCTGGATCGCTGGTAGAAGAGAATGCGCAAGTAGTCAGTGCTCGCAGCAACTCTCCACTCAATCGCACAAGACAGCTGCTTTCAGGGGAAGTTTTAGATACGCCGCATCCAAATGTTGGAACAATATTCCCCCGCCGATAAGGAACCTGAAATATCTTGGTACCTTCCGAATTAGACTGCGGCAGTTTATTATCGCCTCGCAGGAAAAACTCGGTATGACTGTTTCCAACACTTCCTTTAAATAACTGGCTGTCGTGTTCTTCCCGAGTCAATCTGTATACTTAGCGTAGCTCGTGGACACATACCTGTGAACAAAGGGAATTAGTAATTCAATGATTTGTTAAATAATTATTATAATACACATGTAATAAACCTATATTTATTTATTGTTAGCATATTTAAGTCAAGCCAAATCATTATTTTATACGAGTATATCATTTATTTTCGCATCAACGCCACTGTAATTAATTATAATTATGATTATAACACGATTACTCATTAATAAACACTATACATAATTATGACTTTTACATAATCAATGAACACGCACCTTTCCAGATGCAAAACTTCTGTAAAATAATTTAAGTTGCGGGTACTTACACAATTTTCTCTCTGCACAAAACAATTTGTTATAACACCAATGTATCTGGTCTGCTCGACGTCCGTATGTCACTGCAGGGATCCAGCAGAATATCAGCGTCAGAGATATTTGCTTGACACATGCTGAGCTGGCCTCCCATTTGGTGCAGCCTTGGGACGCACACCGCACTGTTCTCGTTAAACCAGACTTTCGTTATGTGTGTCGTTTTCAATTCTCGCGGCCGCCGTCATGCGTAAAGGCGGTTAAAATATTAGATTCAAATATATAAGATAGTGCAATCCACGAAGACGCGCCCCACTATTCTTCCTAAACGTTTATAGTATATGTGTGCAAGCTTCCGTCAATGTTTGAATGTTATCAGTACACACTAATTACCTATGAGTGCACACGCACACTACAATGAATAGACTAATCAGGAGAGAGCGTCGTGGTCAAAGTGAAAGATGCTCTACTTTAATTTTATATTTTTTACCCGACTGCAAGGAAAGGGTTATGTTTTTTTTTATTTTTAGGTTTGGATATTTTATGTGATTATTAGCTACTATACGATAATATTAGCGTCAAAACGTTAATTTAAATGTACCGTGCAGTGGTGCCTATAAAAGCAGAGCGCGGCCAGTACTCGTCTCACTCCGTCTCAAGCAGCTGTCGCAATAACATCGTTATACTGTTTGAAATTGTCGTCATTTAAATCAAGACAGTATTTTTATTAGTCTAAAATTGTATTGCTGATAATTAATTAAGTTTAGTCGTTTCATTCGTTTTTTTTTTAAATCAGATTGATATTAACCGCTAACATCAGAAGAATCTTATTTTCTGCGTCACGCGAAAAGTTTTTCAAATCATGTCTGAAAGAGCTACCACTCGTAGTAGAAGTAGGCGTGATCAGAATAGTGATGCAACCGAACTCCAAGACACCCTTGGAGTTATTCTGGCGCGCCTGACCGCGCTAGAAAACACCAGCCTACCCGCAACTAGCACCGTGGCGGCGACAATGACTCCAGAAGCAAGTGCCTGGGCAGATCATCGCGTCTTCGCCGCAGGAGCCACAACCAGCAGTGCCTGAGTCGAACACCAGCATCGTTGGAGAATCGCTTGCAAGTACTTCGACGTCATTGGATGCTACAGATCGCCTCATTGGAGCGTTGAGTGCGTTAACCAAGGTCAGATCCAACCATTATTATATTTCAAACTTCGATCCCAGCATAAATGACATCGATTCTTGGTGCGAAGAAGTGGAAAGGGGACGTTATATTAATAGATGGGACGACAACGAGTGTTTATCCCGGATTGCTAACTGCCTGAAGGGAGATGCACGTAGTTGGTTAAACGACTGGGTCACAAACGATCGTACCTGGTCTAACTTCAAGATCGAATTTAAGCCGCTTTGCTCACGAAGAATTGATGTTGCAAATATCTTGTTTGACGTCATGAGTACTAATTCCGACAAGTATTCCACGTACGCAGAATATGCTAGGCGTTCCATCTTGAGACTTAATATTGTTAGAAGGTTAAGCGATGATTTAACGGTAGCAATTGCCATACGTGGTGTAACTGATGCGCAAATACGTGCCGCTGCGACTAACGCTCATTTAACGACCAAAGATCTTGTTGAATTATTCTCTATTTATACCAAACCGAAGCCCAATCCATCTGTTACCTCTGTGAAATCATCCCAAAGTAAACAGTTTGACCGAAACTTCCGAAAACGTCCGCACAATAATACTATTCGCGAAATAACATGTTATTCTTGCGGTAGTGTGGGTCACTTGCAGCGCGCGTGCCCTAAACAATCAAAAACGGTTAAGTACGACGAATCGACAGGAACAGTTAATAAGAAACCTAATGGTCCGTGTTCATTCTGTAATAAGCCAGGGCATGACGCCTCTGTCTGTTTTGCTAAACAAAGATCAGAAACGCATAATTAAAACAACGTTAACTTTAACGCGTGCGTCAACAGACAGTGACGTCACAACGGCTGTCTGTTATACAGGGTATACGTAGCAGACGTGCTAATAGACAGCGGATCGCGCGTTTCACTTACTTCTGATTCGGAGCTAAAATATTTTAAGTGTACCCGACTACCCACATATCAGGTTTTACGTGGCATAGGTGATCAAAATATTGACAGTAATAGTCGCGTTATCTCATTAGAGGTAGATCTTTTTGTTGTTCCCTTAAAATGCCTAAACGTGCCCGTACTAATAGAGACAGATGTTTTGAACCGCGAGTGGGTAACGTACATTTGTGCAAACGATGAGCAACGTATAACTCGAATTCCAAGTTCTGTTGGCCAAACTGTATTACTCATCAACTCAAGTGAACAATTTTACGTTAACACGCCGCTTGAAGGTAGTGATCGTGAAAAATTAATGTCGGTCGTAAATCAGTTTAAGGAATACTTTATAATTGGGACTGTCTTAACAACAGTCACAACTGGTCATATGCGCAATGAGTTGACGCAATCGAGAACGTACGCGAGGTATTCAAAACACTTACTTCCGCGCGGTTTCGATTAAATTAAAGAAAAGTACATTTGTGGCTACAGAGGTTGAGTACCTAGGTCGAACTATCTCTGAGGGTCAGGTTAGACCGAGCGAACAAAAAAATAAAGGTTTTAATTGACTCCCCTGTGCCTACAAATGTAAAACAGGTTCGACAGCTACTCGGTTTAGCAGAGTATTTTCGCCCCTTATAACCGGCTATTCTTTTTTGTAATACCTGAGATGCAATAGTGAAAACGGTCAGGTCGAACGCGTCGTACTTGACGTATTTTGTTTATTATGTTACATAGAGAGGCGTCTAAACCAGAAAGTAAATGTTCCGATTCCTTATGGAAAACGCAATTTGTTATCAACTGCACTAAACACAAGAAAACACAGTTCTCACCTTTACAATTTTTGGTGTTGAAGCAGTCACGCCGTCATAAGATCCCTTGTTCGCGATGTCGCTGTTGATGACTTGCGACCGAATCGCGAGGGGTGACGAGAGTTACAAAGACAGCGAGTTAGCGAACTGCTTTACCAGCATAGACTTAAACAAGATGAATGTGTTTGTTATAAAAACTTAAGTTACAGGCAAGTAGGACTCGGGAATGCGAGGGCCATATCGTGTGGTGAAAACCCTTCCACACGATTCATACGAGCTACAGCTGTTAAATGGTTCGTATGGTAACGTTACTCAGGTTGCTTGGCGGGGACAGTGGACCCCCGAGTTGTGTGCCACGTTCTTTGATAGATTTACTTTTTATCGTAAAGGATGTATGATCGTGTATTGTATCTGATGTGTATGATTACATGGTCTGGTCATGGTCGTGTATACATGCATAATGGTTGTAAGCGCATTGAGATATGTCTCTGCCAAGACGTGCTAACTGTGTGCCTCCGTCTGTTTACTTACAAGGGCATTGAGCAATGGCTCTGCCGACACGTGTTAACTGGGTGCCTCCGTCTCAGTTTATTTATAAGGGCATTGAGATATGTCTCTGCCAAGACGTGCTAACTGTGTGCCTCCGTCTGTTTACTTACAAGGGCATTGAGCAATGGCTCTGCCGAGACGTGCTAACTGGGTGCCTCCGTCTCAGTTTATTTATAAGGGCATTGAGATATGTCTCTGCCAAGACGTGCTAACTGTGTGCCTCCGTCTGTTTATTTACAAGGGCATTGAGCAATGGTTGTGCCGAGACGTGCTAACTGGGTGCCTCCGTCTCAGTTTATTTATAAGCGCATTGAGATATGTCTCTGCCAAGACGTGCTAACTGAGTGCCTCCGTCTGTTAACTTACAAGGGCATTGAGCAATGGCTCTGCCGAGACGTGCTAACTGGTTGCCTCCGTCTCATTTTAATTATAAGGGCATTGAGATGTGTCTCTGCCAAGACGAGCTAACTGGGTGCCTCCGTCTAGGTGTGTTGTATTTTATTACAACATACAGGTGTTAGATTAAGTAATAAGGATATTACTAAGAAGTGCTATTCTCTTAATTCTAGCTGAAGAGGATTGTCTCGCAGCACCATCTACCAGTGCAACTAGCTGTGAAGACCACTCAAGTCGTGGAGATGCAGACACACACCAAGGTCCACCAATTACTGATGCAGCTATTGAAGACATGAGCCCTTCGCCGTGCCTGAGTCCACTTGCCGAAGATCGTGACTGTGACGAACAGGGACCATCATCTGGACAAAGTGGTTGAGGACAACCACAAGTCAGGAGAAGCCGTATTAGCGTCAAAACGTTATTTTAAATGTACTGTGCAGTGGTGCCTATAAAAGCAGAGCGCGGCCAGTACTCGTCTCACAAGCCCGTTCGCTTCAATAGAATGCAGACCCTCCAGAACAAGTTCCTCCGTAGGATAACAGGCTCCCCCTGGTACGTTCGCAACGAAATCCTCCACGTAGACCTCAGGATTCCCACTATCCGTCAGTTTATGAAACGCATTTCAAAGCGTTTCTTCGAGACCGCCGCGAATCACCGCAACCCTCTGGTTGTGAAAGCCGCTAGCTATATTCCCTCCTCCATTAGTCAAGTCCGCCGTCCCAAGCATGTCCTCACCGATCCCGATGACCACATAACTCTCATTCAGGAGAGCAGTAGGGCCACCAGTACAGTGCACAAACACAGACCGACATTCCGACCTCGCCGCCGAGGTCCCTCGCGAAGATCCCGACGTAATTGTCCCCCCCGACCCTTGCTCGACGAAGTTCCAGCCCGCGCCGTAGCTGAGCCTGTAGCTTTAAATTCCCCGAATAATAATAATCAACAAAACTTGATCCAGCCTGTCCCATCTTGCTGTCCTCCCGTCAGCGACGCCCTAAGCCGAGGTCCGTACCCCACAGGGGGTGCCCTTAGCGAGCGTTCGCTTAGTAATGTAAGTAGTTTTACGCCCCTGGCTGGAAGCTTTGAGTCCGCTTAAGGCAGCCACAGGATAGTCCGGTTAAGTAGTCACGACCTCTCAAGGTCAACTACGAGATGCCATACCCAAAAAAAAAAAAAAAAATACTCGTCTCACTCCGTCTCAAGCAGCTGTCGCAATAACATCGTTATACTGTTTGAAATTGTCGTCATTTAATCAAGAAAGTATTTTTAATAGTCTAAAATTGTATTGCTGATAATTAATTAAAGTTTAGTCGTTTCATTCGTTTTTTTTTTAAATCAGATGATATTAACCGCTAACAATAATATTACCATTTTTCAATTATAGACATAAATGAAATACGTGAAAAAGTTTTATTGAACTTTATTGAGAAATGAAAATCGTCATTCACTCGTTTCAGAAATATCTGATTCAGAGTCTGATGTATCACCGTCATTTATAATAAAACTAAAATCAAGATCACAGTGTCTCATGTATTCGTCTTCTATTTTTTCCACGTGCTGACAAGTGTTGAACCAGACATCTTTATTTACTCGATCAAATGATTCATTTAAAATGGGCATAATCGAAGTGTAATTTTGATTGATATTGCGGCTAGCAACGTAGTTTTTTACAATACCCCAAATGTTTTCGATTGGGTTTAAATCTGGATGATAAGGAGGCAGCCGAAGCACTGTGAATCCATGTTCTTTCAATAATTCGTCAACTTGGTACCTGCGGAAGTTTTCTTTGTTTTTTAAAATAAGGTCATAAAGTTCAGGTTTTTTGTAGCTTGGTTCAAAATTGATATTTTTTGCATTCAGCCAAGTCTTCATGTCTAAATTGTTGGAGTTGGATGTTTGTATTTTTTCCGAACTAGTATTGTGATAGGCTGCATTATCCAAGACTACCACGGCATCATTTGGGAGATTTGGTATTAGTTTCTCCTTTAGCCACTTTAAGTAATTTTCTGTGTTCATGTTATCGTGGTAGTCTCCGGATTTGATCTCTGCTCTGTATGTCAACAACGCATTTGGTACGAAACCCTCTGCACTACCGCCATGTACTATAATTATGCGCACTCCTTTTGTTATATTTTGTTTTATTGCTGTTTTAGAACATTTTTCGGCCCAGGATTTTTTTTTCACGTGGTTGGTATGAATATATGATTCATCTGTGTAGACTATAGGTCTACCTGCATTACGAAAAGACTTTACCTGTTTTAAATATTTCAATCTTAACATTTGAATATCATGTTTTTCGGTTAGCACCTTCCCGTTATTTTCATTTAGAACCCAGTTTAAGTAAAAATGTTCTTAGGGTTGTAATACATCCGTCAAATTGTATACGGTCTTTCAAAACAATATTAAGTCGTGATAATGTTGGAAATTGCCTATGTTCTCTATGATAGTTTAGGATAGTTCTTCGGACTACACCAATATCAAATTCGTCTAAATTAATTTTTCGTGGTCTTACCCTTCTCTTCTTCATAGGTGATGTAAAAATAGAAGCACTTCTGCCTACTAGAAAAGAATGCGACGTACTCGCTTCATTTTCAGACTCAATATCCGCTTCCGTAGTCGGCTCTGTTGTACGCTCCGCACTTGGGACTACAGGAACTATCGCATCCGTCTCCATAGTTATATTCGATTCCATAGCAGGTACTGTAGTTTGCTTCACTGTATTAGTATATTCCTTTCTTTCGCGTAGAATTCTAGTCACTGTGCTTTCAGATACTCCAACAGCCTGTGCGGTTCTCCATCGCGCATCAGTGAGTTTTTCTGAATAATTTTTACTTGCTTCTTTTTTTATAAAATATTAAACTTTAGAAATAATTTCTCTTGCCTAAAATTAAAAAAAAAACATTCAATAGTTTTACTTATTTTTAAAGATGAAATGAAGTCTTCTTTTTAGTCAAATTTGCTATTTTCAAAAATAAATTACTTTCCTTTGCTTTTGTCATGTGTTTTTAGTAACTACGAACTTCTAAACAATCATTTACATACCTGGCTTTTAAGTACAACACGCTGAGATTTTCTCGACATTTAAAAAAAATATAAAGTAGAGCAACTTTCGTGCCAAGTCTGGATTTATGCAACATAGGGTGTACTACTTGTGTGCATCGAACCGCTGACGGTTCGCGACTGACGCTCGGAGCAAACTCCCCGCACCCCGCGATCCCCGCAACCAAAAATTGGTGGGGCGCGTCTTCGTGAATTGCACTATCTATATCCAAATAGGTAAAGTAGTATACATTCTGTCAAAACAAATCGGGAATGGATGATTTGTTTATGGTTTACGGATTCTTTTTTTTGTTGTTAGTTTGGTAGAACTGTTCAATTTTGGAGCGAAGTTTGAGTTGCAGTTGTTAAATGTATTAAACACAGTGCTGTTTTTCTCGTAGATGATATCTAGTGTGTATTACGAATTTCATAATGAACAAAAACATCGAACAAAGAGTTTGTCTTAAATTTTGCCTCGCCAATGGAGTTTCGTGTTCGGAGTCACTGAAAATGTTACAGAAGGCTTACGGTGAATCTTTTAGAACTAGACGTAGACTTTATCACAAACACGTACTTATGAGTGGTACAAAGCATTCAAAAGCGGTCGAGATGTGATGGAATATTTGCCTCGTTCTGGTAGACCATCAACGTCTTCAACTGAAGTTAACATCTCAAAAGTGAAGGAAATAGTGACAAAAAATCCTCATTCAATTTTCAAAGAAATAGCCGCTGTACTTTCTGTGTCTCAAGATTCGATCCATACCATTTTAAATATTCACTTGGGCATGAAACATGTAGCCGCTCGGCTAGTCCCAAAAGACCTGAATTTTCTCCAAAAACTCAATATCCCACTCAATACTCGACTCAATCAATCAAACTCAATACTCCATAAAAGTCGCTGAGGTCAATACCGACCCAACATTCATGAAACGCATTCAACTGGTGACGAGTTTGACCTAGCAAACTTGTCAACAAGCAACGGAGTATCGCCTTCAAACTGAACCGAACCCGAAAAAACGATGCCAAAGTCGATCAAAAGTCAAAGTCATGTTGACTGTTTTCACGCGTGTTTGCACTTAATTCTTGCCAGAAGGTCAAACGGTAAAAAAAAAATTAATTGAGCGAAAATTCTAATAATAATTTAGAGTCAGATAGTGTTAATGACGGCTCATTCTCGCGTAAACGGATTCGTTCTCAGACACCAAGTATACAAGATAGTGACAGTGGTTCTTCAACGAGTAGTAAACCCAGCCCTAGAAGTAATCCAGCCCAGCCCGAGTAGAAACGCAGACAAAGGACTCCCAAACCGCAACTATTCAGTTTAGAAAAAAAATATATGGGGACCTCAATATCATTTTTGAAGACATATCCATAGAGACCCCACACGTATGGTTTTGATGAATAATTGTGTGAAAATCTTAATTCGGTTCACAGAATACATCTACTTAAGTTTCAACAGTATAGTTCTCATAGTTTTGGAAAAAAGTGGCTGTGACATACGGACGGACAGACAGACAGACAAACATGACGAATCCGTAAGGGTTCCGTTTTTTGCCATTTGGCTACGGAACCCTAAAAATTAACGGAACTACAGCGATTAATGTGGTAATTATGCTGTTCGGTTTTCGGATGCACAAAAGAAATATTCAGCTAACCCCGGTTTTGTCGAGTTAAATGTTAACGACGAATTAAAACGTTTTGAATCGGATAAGTTAAAAGAAGATTCATGCTCATATTTATTGTAGGTAACGAGCTTTTGCTGGATTAACGAATGCTTTACTTTCTCAAAAAGACGAATTTCATAAACTATTACAATCATTGATGCATTGGTCAAATGAGTCAAGAGAAAAAACTTGTTGACACCCAACAAGTTATTCGAAATAGTCGACACATTTTCGAAGGAATCCGCGTATAGTAAGGTGATGACTTGTTTGAAATAGTATCCGGTCGTAGAGCCGATTTAATAAATATACATCGAGAGGCTATGTTGCGCCAGATTTCCGACGGCTTTCATCGCGACGTATTACATAAAATTCCTCCTAGTACAGAATCACTTTTTAATGACGAGGTACAAACCCACCCTCAAAAAATTTGGAGGGGCGTGGATAAATTAACTGTGTCAACAAAATCGGTACTTCAAACTTATTCTAAGGAAACTTTTGTATCAAAATCAAAAACCGTCCACTAGTAAGCAAGCTGATGCTAGAATTTTTCGTCGAGACAACTTCAATAAAACACAAAAACATGGCTCACACGCTTGTTTCGCGACGGTGTAATAGAAGGCCCGATGACACTACGCGGCGCCTAGACGGTGTGATAGACGGACAGGTGACTAGGTGACACCATATCAGTCACACCAGACGCCGACGCAGCATATTTTGTGTGAACCAAACGTATGACCGATGTGCAATCCTCGTTCCGAAAATAGCATTCTTGTTTCACTTCAACCATCGAATAGGGATGGCGATTCTTTCCGAAAAAGGTGGATTTTAAAATCAAATTTTTCATTAAAAAATCGAGGGCTAAAAGATCGATTTCTAAAAAATCCTTTTTCTTTTCAAGTTTGTATTTACTATGTAAATATAAATTAATTTTATAAAAACAAGAAAGATAACATAATAAACAATCTCTGGGATCTATTATCAGTAAAATCAGGGTTTTTTTTAGTTCAGGGAATTCGATATTAACAATTATTGATATTACCGTAATATTTTATCAATGTATCAGATCAGGTATAAAAGTAGACATTTATTTACTAAATGTATTTGTTACATTAAAAAGTTAAGAAACTAGATAATATAGCTTATAGTTCCCAATGCTTAATATCTAAGCTTTTAAAAACAACAGTCTGTCAAGTCTACTGGGATCCAAGCGGTTCCGCTCATCACTTGCGATGTTGCCGGTAATTGAAAAAAGGCGCTCACAAGGTACAGATGATACCACGATACTCATAGACATCACAGCTATCGAATGAAAATGGTGATAAATAGAGATTTTTTGTTCTTGCCAGTATAGTATAGGATCATACTTTAGGTGCACAACTGCCTGCCATAAATAATGTTTAAATTCTTCGTTCAAGCCCTGACTTTCCAGTGCAAGTGTATTACATGTACAGAGTTGCTTTTTTACCAACAACTTTTTCCTTCTATTGCGTCGAAATCTTCAGTATTATTTTGTGGAAGTTGCTGCTGTGATTTAATATCTCAAAAAGTATTTATTCTATACATATATTGCTGGAGAACAGGCGACATGGTGGTTATTATTATTCAATCTAAGATCTATATATATTACGGCAATAAACCAATCAAGGCATACAAAATAAATGAATGACAATAACGCAATATCAATCAAGTTTTTTTTTTGTTCTTTTTTTACGGCCTTGGTGTTGCACCATCCGTATTATTTAATCGTTATTAACAAGGTCAAAGATTACAAACGAACCTTTTTATTTATTAAAGAGAGGCGACGGAAACTAAGCACATAGCCATCTCGCGAGTTTTTGAGAAATTAATCCTTTAACCGGCAACACCGTAATGTTACGAGTACATTCCGCTAATTGTAAATAATTTTATGGTTTTTACCAAAACAGAAAAAATCGAATGTCGATTTTCAAGGGTGATATATCGATTCAATAAATCGATTATGTACAACATATCGATTTATTTGGTTCGAAGAATCGATTCTTCGATTAACCGATTTCAGATACCATCGAACAATCATCACCTACTTAGAATTAGTTTTTGACCCACTGTTGTAATTTTTATATTAATTATACTCAGTACTAAGAACAAATTGGTTTCTTTTACATCCTCCGGTTTCAGCCTTCGTAATTGGCGCAGTGTGTAGGATACTCGCGGGCCGGTTCGCTAGAGTAATTGCTAGGATCGACTTTAGGATCATACGCGACTCGCGGGTCACCCGGGTGGTTCTTAAATTGACGCCTTACCAAACAAACAAACACTATCTATACCAAATATTATGTTAGAGTAATTATTAACGTTTATTAATTATATCATTTAAAAATAATTGTAGAATAAGAATTAATTACATTTATCATTTCAATAATCATTAACTTTATAATAGGCTTTATTGATCGAAAAAATCTTTAATTTATTTTTAAATGATGTAAAATTCGTTGCTTCCTTTATATTATTAGGTAATTTATAGTATATTCTAGGGCCCACACATAATGCACTCTTATCAAACATAACTGTTCTATGGCGTATTGCTCGAAGTGTACTGGCAAGCCTGGTAATTTTTAACGATTCATATTTATTTATATTTTTCCTAATGTCTAATGCTAGTTCATAAATATACAGTGATGGGAATGACAATATTTTCAAATTTATAAAATTTGGTTTACAAGTATCTGTAGGTTTCAATGCACAGATTGCCCGGATACACTTATTTTGTGCTTTGAAGACTGTTTCTCTCTCAGTGGCATTCCCCCAAAACACTACACCATTTCTCAGTGTCGAACCAACGTAAGCGTGGTAAGCCGATAGAAGTGCATTTGGATTTACTCATTAACGAAGCCTATACAGAGCATGTGAATACGTACTTAGTTTGATGATATGTGTCCTCCATGTGATGTCTGAATCTATGTATAGTCCAAGAAATTTAGTGGTCTTTATTTTTTCTGTGTTTATTTGGTCATAATTTATATTATAAGTACTTACTTTTATAACACGACGCCTTACTCCTTCTTCTGGCTTGTGTGCACAACACTGACTACTGTCACAAAATAATGCCTAACAGTACTATAAACCAGTTACTAAGCGGCATTGAAGAAAGACTAAAGGGGGGGGGGGGAGAAAATCATATTATTGCAAGTGAAAACAATTACATAAACTTCATAAACTTACTAAACGAGTCCCTTCGAAAAATTACACACACCAACGTAGTAGTTTGTCTCCCTACGTATAAGATGGGATCACTTATATATAACTACAAAGTTGAGATGTTTAACAACCTCCTTCACCTTGACAATCAAAACCGTAAATACGCATACATCTTCGACAGCAATCGTGATCTAACACACGAGATGTTTTCTTATACTACGGGCAGAATAAATAAATACGGAATCAAAAATATATATGACAATATTATGAGTAACATTCAGATTGATTTAGACCTATATTGTCAGACAAGCACACAGACGAATAACAACAGACAAGAATGTGACGAGTTTTTGACGACTGGTGACGAACACAATTCGAGCCTGAAGGAAAACCCCAACTTTTTTCGTTTATAACAGTATACATATACTTCATCAGAATGTTGCTGGACTCTTGAATAAAAGCGACACGCCTACTGTGTATTTGGAAGAACTAGAAAATAGTAAAAAACGGATCGATACTATGTGCATAACCGAGCATTTTATGACACCTGAACAGGAAGGACTTCTAAATATACCAAACTACAGCCTAGCAACAAGTTTCTCCAGAGATAATAGAAGAGGTGGCGCGTGCATTTTGACCAGGGTCGGACACAAGTATAAAGTGTTCAATTTAGGGAAATATTCTGTAATTAACGTAATTGAATGCTGCGCCATAAAATTGACAGGACAAAAAATTATTATTGTATGTATATATAGGGTGCCTCAATCTAATATCGATAAATTTTTCGAAATTTTAAATAATATTTTGCAATTATTGTGTTTAAAATTGAAGAATAAAAAGGTGGTCTTATGTGGGGACTGTAATATCAACTTATTAAAAAGAAATAAACAAACCTTAGACTTCGAATATACATTGTTAAATTATAATTTAAAATTGCAATTTTCTCAACCCACTAGATTAAGTAGTGGGACCTGCTTAGACAATATAGCACATAATATAAAAGGCTGTAAAGGAGAGATTATAGAATTAGGCCTGTCAGATCATACCGCACAATTTTTGGAATGTTCTGTTAAGAAGACATGTGTCTTAAAGCGTTGGAAAATAAAAAGACGGGATTATTGTCAAGATAATGTAGACAAATTTAGGAATTGCATTAAGAGTGTCACTTTTTCGGACATATATACAACTAATGACGTCAATGAGGCCTACACCCTTTTTCTTGACCAATTCAAATGCTTTTACGATCTTTGCTTTCCCTATAAAACAATAACAAAATCGATTACCAAAAAAGTTAAATGGATCACTAGCGGGATAAGAAAATGTAGTAAAAGGAAACGGCACTTGCTATGGCAATATAGAACAAACCCTACCACAAAGAACAAACAATCGTTTAAAACATATTCTGCACGGTTTAAAAGAGTTATAACATTAACACAAACATCACGAAATAACTACTTCATTAAAACGTCCCAAAATAAATCTAAAGCGGCATGGACCATAATAAATAATTCTAAGAACTGCTTCCCTAAAGAACCAATAACAGAAATTCAAACAGAAACACATAAAATCACGAACCCATTAAAAATAGCTCATGCTTTCAACAAGTTTTATACTAATCAAGTTACCAAATCAAAAAATAAAACTTTATCAGAAATTAAAGTTTGCCCAAATACTTCAAACTCTTTATTTATGGAGCCGACCATACCTCAAGATTAAATAATCATATTAACTCACTTCGAAATACAAATAATGTTGGTTATGATGGAATATGCACTAAAGTTATCAAAGAAGTGTCTCAGTACATAGCTCCACATCTCAGTCACATAATTAATATGAGTATTTCTAACGGAGATACCGTTAGAAATACTCATATTATTATCCCTATCCCTGAGAAATTAAAAACTTCAATAATTGTACCATTGCACAAAAAGAATGGCAGGCAAATTATGTCAAATTATAGGCCTATCGCGTTGATACCCGTCTTTTCAAAAATATTTGAAAAAGTCATTTATAAGTCTTTGTACAACTACCTTGAGAAATCAAACATATTGGTAAAGGAACAAAAGGGATTTCGTAAGCAGAAAACAATCAATATAGCTATACATGACCTGCTTCTCCCTATTTTGTCAAATGTAGATAAGAGAAATCCTGTATCTGCTATCTACATGGATCTAACCAAGGCTTTTGATTACGTGGATTATCCTATACTAATACATAAACTAGAAAAATATGGTATACGGGGAAATGTACTTGATCTCATTCAATCTTACTTAACGGGCAGAAAGCAATTTGTAGAAATCACACATATATGCTCAAACACCAGCTACCAGAAAAAATATCGCTCGGCAAGCGAGGTTATTAAATACGGCGTGCCTCAGGGTAGCGTCTTAGGACCCCCCCTTTTTTTGCTCTACATTAATGACCTTCCGGGGCAAATAAACCACCCAATGGTACTATTCGCCGATGATAGCACCGTTGTGATTAAGTGTGATAATCCTTGCACTTATGAAAATGAAATAAATATGACATTAAATAGAATTATATCATGGTTTGACAACAATAATCTAAAAATAAACTTAGAAAAGACTAAAATCATGCATTTTTATCAAAGGATCCCACATAAAACTCTTGACATTAGCTATTTAGGGACAAAAATAGAACCAACAACCACTACTAAATTACTCGGTATAAATATAGACAATAATTTAACTTGGAGACCACAAACAGACGAAATATGTAAAAAACTTAATAAATTTGCGTATGTTCTCTACAAATTATCAAAAACCGTGAGCCTAGAATCCGTACTAACAGCCTATCACGGCTATGTTGCATCACCTCTCAGATATGGCGTGATATACTGGGGCAATTCAGTGGATAGAGAACTCGTATTTAGAGCCCAAAAAAGATGTGTCAGAGCTATGTGTGGCCTTAACAGCACAGACAGTTGTCAACCGTTCTTTATACGTCTACAAATTCTTACCTTGCCATCATTGTACATTTACGAAACAAATGTGTTTGTCAAATCTAACAACTCATTGTACCAAATAGCTACTAAAAGTTACTACAGAAAACTACGCGATAAAAATAAGTCAGAACTCGAAGTAACTCATGGCAAAACGGCACTTATGAATAAAAGTACCTTCTGTATGGCCAAAAAAATATTTAACAAACTACCTGAAAAAATAATAACGCTAAATCTGGACAATTTCAAAAAAGAACTATTAAGAATTTTGATAAATAAATGCTATTACTCACTAAATGACTAGCTAGACGACGATTCTAAAATTACTGCCTTGAAAAAATTGTACAACACCTCACCTATTTTGAGGATCTTGAATCTTGTTTGACATTAACATTAATATGACACTTAAATTAATCTATTTGACATTTATTTTAATTGATTGCATTTTTAAATTTTTATGCCTTTTAGTATTGACTTTCTTAGTGATGTGAAAGTTAGTTACGTAATTCTAATGATATTTTATAAGTTAAATGTATGGTAAATAGTAAAAATTTGACAATGTTATTTATACATAATTCAATATATTTGTACGCCTTTGTGCAAAACATAGAAGATCTACCTTTCTGTAACATCTCACACTCTGTTGTAATTTGACCTATGTTTACAAATAAAGCATTCTGATTCTGATTCTGACTATGCCACCAAAGTAGATCGCAACACAAACAAGATCAATCATCGATAAGACGATAACAGCTACAGTACCTACAGACTGCTAACGACACCTAACATTCGACTTGTGAAGTGTCCGTGACGTCTACGAGGGTTACAACCACATACAAGCATGAGACGGTATATAACCGGTCAACCAAGGAGGAACAATCTTTTCTCACTCGACGCTCGACTCTCGCCGCGGACGGACGTGTTTGTGCGCTCTCCTGCTCCCGGCCCAGTGTTGTGCTTCCCGATTATTCTCGTCGCTACCTCGTGACGTCATCGTAGTCGCCCCGACTACACCGACAAAATCATTATCAAGAAATTGATTTTGATTTTTAATCAATTAAAAAGTGCCTTTTTCAAGGCAAATCGTATTTCTTAATCAGACTTTCGTGAGTAGCTTCACTAGGCCCATTCTGGGTAAAATCACAGTTTCGTGGTCCTCGGTGGAAACCATACGGTGCCAACGAAGCCGAGTGGGGTGTTGACCCAATCACACCCGCCGAACCCCTTCAGGGCGAGGCAGTCAATTGGACGGGTCCCAGATGACCGGCCTTGGGCGGTCTCCTAGTCCCCGGTCCCTCTGACCAAGTAGGCACCGCCAGCTCAAAAATCGCTTCAATTAGCGATGCCCTCGAGCCCTCTTCCTCTCCGTCGCAACTTCCAAGTTGCTCGCCGCCGGCTGTCCACCAGCGAGCCATCTCCTCGCCCGACCTTGCCTTATCTAGATGACAGCGACTCCCAGAGCTCCTTCCCCTCTTCCGACTAAGGCGTCTTCAAGACGGTCGGCTCTAAAAAGAGGAGCCTCAAAGAGAAAGCGAGTCCTGAAACAAGGACCAAAAAACCCGCTATCGAACCTTCTACCTCCGCTCCCGCGGCTCCATCCGCCACTGCCCCCTCCCAGGCCGCCTCGGCCTCAACCTCCTCTTCCCTTTGCCACAGTGCTGCCAAGCCCTCTGCCCAGCCTTCTGCGGCAAAAAAGATCGCCCCCCCTCCCCGTGTGTTTATCCAGGACAAGGGGAAATGGACGGATGTGTCAAAATGGTGCACCGAGTTAAGAATCGGCATCGGAATCTGTCGCAGAACGTCCCAGTCACCGAAGTGCACCGGATGCACCGCGCCAGAGGCAGAATGCCATTCGACATGGTCCTCGTGGTCTGTCCTCCTACTGAGGGTCACCACCCCATTTTCAATGTCCGAACCATCTGCAACCTCACCGGCTTGCAGATCGAAAAGCCATTTAAGACCGGTGTCATACGGCAGTGTCACCGCTGCCAGCTGTACGGGCATTCGCAGATGCACTGCCATGCCAAACCCAGGTGCGTCAAGTGCCTGGGCGAACACGGAACTGCAGAATGTTCCCGTCCTAAAGACCGCACCTTGTCCACAGAGCCGCCAAGCTGTGTGCTGTGCGGCGAGTCAGGCCATCCGGCCAACTATCGTGGGTGCCCCAAGGCTCCCAAAACCTCATCTCCCAAGCTGACGAAGCGCGCAGACGCCCGTTAACAAAGGGAAAGCCCCCGCTACGCCCACGAGTGGCCAACGACTCATCACCAGGAGCGACTCAGTCCTCAGAGGCCCTCGCCCCGTAATTACCTTCACCACCAGCAGGCTTTTCCAGCCTTAGCTCCCAGACTCGTTCCTGCGGCCATCCCTCCACTAATGGACCCCCGCATCCGCGTCAACGCGCCCCCAGGCATTCCTGTGCCTGTCAACAAAGCCGCTCTCGCCGCTTCAGCTCCACCCGCAGCCAACAGTGTGGTCGGCCAGAACCCGATGGACGCCTTCAACGTGATCTCGAGCACGTTCACGGCCTTCCTTACCCCTCGCGCCAGGAAAATGGCCAGCGAAATTGTTGCAGCCAGAAATGCCGGCATCATGATACAGAGTAAATATAATGCGTACCCGGACATTACGCAAGCCCTGATGTCCTTTTCCAACCAACCCAACCCGAATTATGGATAAAGGAATCCTCGCGAGAACCAAACCCCAATCCCTAAACCTAGGTTATTTCAATGCCAATGGCATCCTACGACAACGCGCTGAAATCAGCGTTGTCGTAGGATTGTTCAGGGAATGTTCCTTAAGCCCAGTTACCGAAATCCGTGAATTGTAAACTATCGTACAGTTCGCAATGACATGACGCGTTGCCATAAGGCCAGTACCCTTATCTACTACAAAAAGGACCTTTACTGCATTCCCATTGACCCTCCCACACTTTCACGTGTCTTGCTGTCGGCTTGGCATGACAGGTCATCAACCGATCACCATAGTATCGGCCTACCTCCCCCCCATTAATACTTCGGAGAATTTCCAACTCCTTACTGAAGATCTTTCTGTCCTATTTAGCCTGAGTGACTCCGTTATCATAGCGGGTGATCTCAACGCAAAACACCCCTCCTGGAATAGCACCAGGACCTCTTCTAGAGGGAGACACTTGTTCAACCTCTCCTCCTCTCAGAATTTCGATGTCATCGCGCCGATGACTCCCACTCATTTTCCCCCCGATCCCAATCACACCGCCGATGAGCTGGACGTGGCGCTCCTACAGAACGTCAACCTACGGTTGGACTCCATAGAAGTGGTACAAGAGCTCGCTTCTGATCACCGTCCAGTAGTCATGAAAATGGTCCCCCGCATAAGTCTGCCCGACTTCACCCAACCCCCTCCCACCAAAGTTGAACGGGCTGGAGGAAATTAACCGATCGCTTAAAATCCACCACGTCCCTCCACTTGGACCCAATCCCCGATCATTTTGACTCTATCGCTGACACGACGGCCGCGATCGACTCATTTACAGCTCACGTACAATCAGTCCTGCACGATTGTTCAAGGGAAATTCCAGCGACGGAGGACCGTCGCTGGAAGTTGCCGGACGATGTACGCGAATTGTTGAATGAGAAGAACGCGGCTGTCCGTGCCTACAGCAACTTCCACTGCAACGCGAACAAAGCCCATATGCGTTACTTACAGCGTACTGTAAGAACACGCATAGAGGAGCTGCGTACCGCCGGCTGGGACAAGGTGCTGAGCGAACTTGAGCCCACCCACCTAGCCTTCTGGCAACTCCAGAGGAAACTAAGAGCCGGAGAAATAGTCTCCTTGCCCCCCCTGATCCGCCCCGACAAGACCATCGCCTTCGATGATGTCGACAAGGCTGAGCTTCTAGCCGATAGTCTAGAAGTCCAATGCTCGCCTAGCTCTCAACCAGTAGACCAAGCTCACCTCTCTGAGGCCGACGCCGAAATCAAACATAGAGCCTCCCTCCCTCCCGTCGAAGACCCAGAGTATCCACTGCCCCCCGTCACGCCAGATGAAGTGCACGACCTCATCAAAGGTCTCAAGGCTCGTAAAGCCCTCGGCTCAGATGGAATCACCAATAGGGTATTCCAACTTTTCCCTGCCCACCTGATAATGCTACTGACCACCATCTTCAATGGTGCTCTGAGCAATAACATCTTCCCACAGGCATTCAAGGAAGCCACCGTCATCGGTATCCCGAAGCTCGGCAAGCCAAAGTCGGAGCCTACGAGTTACCGCCCCATCACTTTGCTCAATGTCCTCGGCAAAATCTATGAGAGGCTTATTAATAAGCGTCTCAGAGACTACGCCGAGACAATCCCGACAAAAGTCAAGGGGTTCCATTCTCGAAGCCGCGTCATACCCCCTGCCCCCCTCGACCGATCACCATGTTCGGCAAGCCGATCCCTTGGGAGAAGCGAGCCAAATATCTAGGTGTGATTCTCGACGAACACCTCTCTTTTTCAGAACACATTAAGGCGGCTCGTTCGCGCGCCGCCTTCGCTCTAGGTAGACTCCACTTCGTCCTAAATACACGTAGCAAATTGTCACTAAAGTGCAAAATGCGTATCTACACAGCGTGCATCCGCCCGATCATGTCGTATGCCAATGCAGTCTTTGCACACGCCAAGCCCCATCGCTTCAATAGAATGCAGACCCTCCAGAACAAGTTCCTCCGTAGGATTACAGGCTCCCCCTGGTACGTTCGCAACGAAATCCTCCACGTTGACCTCAGGATTCCCACCATCCGCCAGTTCATGAAACGCATTTCAAAGCGTTTCTTCGAGACCGCCGCGAATCACCGCAACCCTCTGGTTGTCAAGGCCGCTAGCTGTATTTCCTCCTCCATCAGTCATGTCCGCCGTCCCAAGCATGTCCTCACCGATCCCGATGACCACATAACTCTCATCATTTTTTAAAAGAGTAACCATGGAGTTTCTTGCCGGCTCTTCTCCATGGGAAACGACCAATTGGAACCGTGCACCTAGAATCTGACGTTTCATAAGTGCCCATGTAGGTCTATGTGAAATAAAATTTTTTGATTTTGATCCAGGAGAGCAGTAGGACCACCAGTACAGTGCACAAACACAGACCGACATTCCGACTTCGCCGCCGAGGTCCCTCGCGAAGACCCCGACGTAACTGGCCTCCCCGACCCTTGCTCGACGAAGTGCCTGCCCGCGCCGTAGCTGAGCCTGTAGCTATAATTCCCCAGATAATAATAATATAATCCAGATCCAGCCTGTCCCATCTTGCTGTCCTCCCGTCAGCGACGCCCTAAGCCGAGGTCCGTACCCCACAGGGGGTGCCCTTAGCGAGCGTTCGCTTAGTAATGTAAGTAGTTTTACGCCCCTGGCTGGAGGCTTTGAGTCCGCTTAAGGCAGCCACAGGATAGTCCGGTTAAGTAGTCACGACCTCTCAAGGTCAACTACGAGATGCCATACACAAAAAAAAAAAGGAACAATCACTCGCTACTTAGAAGGCACAGTGGTCGATAGCCCCGCAGTCACCACTGTTGTCATAAGCTTGACCTGAGCGGAGGCCCCGTCTCCCTCAGGAATAGCCGAGTTAGGAGGTAAAGGGATAGGATAGCCCCGCAGTCCATCCCTAGGACCACTCATAGGTTTAACCTAAGTCTAACTGTGTTTGCTAAAATCTGTCAAGTGTTTGAAGTAAAGCGAATAAACACCCTATCTGTCATCCAACGCTGGTTTTATTCCACCGCCACCATTAAATTGGCGCCCAACGAAAGCTTATTCTACCCGCAACCAATTTTATCGGATTACCCACATTTTTGACGGTGTACCCACACCGTCAAAATTGTGGGTATTGGCGGATAAACAGGAGCCTACCCTAAAGAGAATTCATATTATTTTGACAGTATTGACATGTCTTAGAAAAAACAAGAGTTGGTGGTGGTTACCCGCGAAAAGAAAAAAGAAGAAGAACATTTGGACTTTGTTTACGGTCTTCTCAATATTACCTACAAAAAGGAGATTGCTCGCACGACGGTGAAGACGTTCGCTGAACTTCTGGATCGTGGTCGTCATATTGAGAGTCTGCTCAAGGAAGCTGGTGAGATAACGACGTCAACGCAATGAGAACGAAAGCCGCTCCTTTCTTTTAAAAGAAGTTCCTTTAAAATGCAAAGTTTGTAGTTCCACATCATGAAATACAAAACATACTGAACGCTTACCATGACTCACCTGCTGCAGGTCATATGGGAGTAGAAAGAACAGTGCAACGTATAACAAATAATTTCTACTGGACGGGACTACGAAAAGATGTTATAAAATACGTAAAAACATGTGTAGAATGCCAAAAACTCAACTTGTAGACGTGCATACCCTGATGTATTGCACAGCATTAGTTATTTCCGAAGAACTTAATTTTTAAATCACAGAATACACAGGCAACGGAAGACAAGGAAATATTACCAAACCAGCATGGCAGCAGCGACTTGAAAAAGATATAGAAAAACTTAGAGCAGACTGCAGTAGACTAACTCATTACATTAACAACAATGGATCAAACAAAGTAGTTAAGAGAGTAGAAGCAATTTTTAAAAACATGGCTACCCACACTAGACACGAAAACGATAATAGGAAACCGGAAGAGTTCTTGGACACATTGAAACAGAAGTTAGCCCTAAAAGAGCACAGGTTGAGAAGATACAAGAAAGCACAAGAACGTTAAAATGATATCTACTTGTTTGCTACGAACGAAAAGAACTTTTACAGAAAATTACAGAAACTACAAACTGACACAGAAACATCGACAGCCGAAAACAACATTGAACTACCAACAGCGGAACAACTAGAAACATTTTGGTCTGGCATTTGGGAAGAGCAAGTGCAAAATAACGAACAATCTGATTGGATAACATACGAAGAAACTAAATGAAGTACACTCGAAGAAATGGAGTTCATTGAATTAACTGAGTCTGACATAGCTTGCATGGTATTGATAAAATACATAATTACTGGTATGAAAAATTAGAGTCATTACACAAAATTTTTGCTAAAAATTTAACAGAAATTATTTTAGGCTAACAAAACATTCCTGAATTTTTTGCTACAGGAATAACTTATATGTTGCCAATAACTCAATACTCACCACAACCTTCACAATACAGACCAATCACATGCCTGCCCACTATATAAAAGATCCTAACGACAGCAATCACTACAAAAATCAATGAACACATAGAACATCATAACATAATAGCAGAGGAACAAAAGGGATGCAGAAAGGGCCACATGGGATGTAAAGAGCAACTTGTTATAGAATCCACAGACATGTCGCCACAAAGAATAGGAACCTACATTGCACATACATAGATTATAGAAAAGCATTCGATAGTATTCCTCACTCCTGGCTAGTTCAAATATTACAGATATATAAAATAAACTGAAAAATAATAGTTTTCTTACAGAACATGATGTCCCGTTGGAAAACTACACTTTCTCTGAACCCTCTGTCCCACCTGCTTCATCGTTGCCAAGTCGGATATTCCCTTAAATATACTACCACAGAAGAAACAGTCATCCCACATATTATTTGTATGGATGACATAAAACTATACGCAGTCTGAAAAAGAGATGAGAGAATTATTAATAAATACCACGACAGAATTCAGTAAAGACATAAACATGCACTTCGGATTAGATAAATGCAAAACAGACCGAAAACCGGGTGACTATCTTGTTAATAATACAGACACAATCACAGCTATGGAACCAGTGGATTTATATGAATATTTTTCAGTAGCAGCCCGGAGTCTGGATTTGTGCCCGGTTGATGGCAATAGGCTCGCCCCCTATTACATGGGACTTAAACATAACTGGCGAAATGTGGGTGTGCTATAGGTACACCTCTGCCCAACCCTTCAGGGAAACAAGGCGTGATGTTATGTTATGTTAATCACTGAATACAAAAGAAGGGTGATCGCAGTATGTAAAACTCAGCTCTCCGGAAAACATTTAATAAAGGCATTGAACACCTATGCGATTCCAATATTAACATACTCGTACTCGTTTGGAGTGATTAAATAGTCAAAAACTGACATCCAGCAAATAGAGAGAAGAACACGCACCACACTCACTAAACACAAGATCCTTCACCAAAAATCTGCAATAGAAAGACTGACCCTCAAACGGCAGTACGGTGGAAGAGGCCTCATAGCGGTTCATCATCTTTGGCAGAAGCAGATAGCTAGACTAAGAACAATCTTTCAGTCTAAATCACATACAAGCAATATTCATAAAGCCGTAGTTATGAACGATACCAGTTACAGCCCACTTAACTTACACGAATAGATAGATACACAACATACTAGCATTGAAAACCCACATAAGCAAAAGTTAGAAGACTGGAAAAAGAAAGTGTTGCATGGACGGCACCCCCATGATCTAGAACAATCTCATATAGACACATCAAATAAATGGCTTAAAATTGGTAACTTATTTCCGGAAACCGAGGGTTTTATAATTGCAATACAGGATCAAATCATAAATACTAAAAACTACAGGAAATTCATCATAAAAGATCCCAAATAACAAACGACATATGCCGCAAATGTCACAGCCAACCAGAGACCATACAAGACATATCAGGGGCATGCACAACACTCACACAAACAGACTATACACACAGACACAATCAGGTAGCAAACGTCATCAATCAAACTTAGCACTCAAATATAAACTCATAGAAGATACAAACACTCCTTATTATAAGTACGTACCACAAACAGTTCTAGAAAGTACCATACACAAACTCTACTACGATCGCGCCATACTAACCGACAGGGCCGTTTATTATAATAGACCAGATATTACCCTTTTATATAATGTTAATAAAGTCACATACCTCATAGATATTGCAGTCCCTAATACACATAATTTACAAAAAACAATAGGTGAGAAAATTAGTAAATATGCTGAACTGAAAGAAGAAGTGATTAGAATTTGGAGGCAAGAAAAAGTCTACGTGGTACCCATTGTTGTCTCCAGGACAGGTGTTATACCCAATCACCTCCACCACAGCCTTAAACTAATAGACCTGAAAGACTTAATTTACATAACACTCCAAAAAGCCGCAATTTTAAACACCTGCAGAATAGTTAGGAAGTTCATGCAAATTGAGGAAAATGAAATTAGTCCTCATAACATGAATCCTACGTGATAACACTAAAATCACCACACACACTACATTGTCTTGGCTTGGGCCCGTTAATGTAGCTTAAACTATCCAAAGATCTAAGAAACAAAATTTGTTTAACTAAATAATAATTATAAAAATAAATAAAGGTATTCTAAGCACACTGCTGGAGGATTCAGGTCTAGGCTATCGGCTGAGGAGAGGTGGTCAGGTTATATCTCACCTTCTGTACATGGATGATCTAAAACTCTTTGCCCCCAACAATTTGCAACTAATGGAGAAACTTTCAGTAGCGCCATCAGGATGGAATTTGGTGTGGATAAATGAACGGTCATGCATGTAAAGCGAGGGGAGATTGTGGAATCCGTGGGAAACCAACTCTCGGATTCCATAAACGTCAGAGCCCTTTCCGCATCCGAAACCTATAAATATTTGGGTATGTCGGAAGCGTTGGGCATCAATGGTACTGACATAAAGCAATCGTTGAAGGAGCGCTTCTTTGGCCGCCTGAAGAAAGTGTTAAACATTCTTCTGTCAGGTGGAAACAAGGTGCGCGCCTTTAACGGTTGGGTCATGCCAGTTCTGATGTACTCTTTCGGCATACTCAAATGGACTCAGACCGAACTCGACGCCCTGAATAGGCGGGTCCGTACACTTCTGACCGCAAATCGGATGTGAAGTGCGGGGTTCGAGGCTTTTTAAATGCGAAGACCCTCCACAACCACGAGGTGTGCAGTCTCAGGGAATGTTTTTTTAAAAACCGAAGTGGGTATGCACCGAGATGTGGTCGCAGTGGACAAGGGGCTTACCCCGCTCTCCATGGCTAAACAGAACTGGCACAAACCTGTAGTACTTACTACTGATGACCGCAAGGCGGTATGGCAAAGCACGGAGCTTCACGGGCGCTTCTATCGGGCTCTTCATGAGCCTGGTGTAGATTTCCTAGCGTCCGAATCCTGGCTACGTTTTGGTGACCTTTTCGGGGAAACTGAAAGTTTCGTCTGTGCAATTATGGACGAAGTTATCTTGACGAATAACTACCGGAGACATATTATGAAGGACGGCACGCTTGACGTGTGTCGGGCATGCGTCCGTCCAGGTGAGTCCATCAGACATATAATCTCTGGTTGTTCTCGTCTGGCTAACGGCGAGTACTTGCACAGGCATAACCAAGTAACCAGGATTGTTCACCAGCAACTTGCTTTGAAACACAAACTTGTGGATTCTGAGGTACCGTATTAAAAGTATGTGCTCGACCCAGTTCTCGAAAATAACCTTGTCACGTTGTACTGGGATCGTTCTATCATTACTGACAGGACTATTGTCGCTAATAGGGGGGGGGAGGGGGTAAAGTTGCCTTTACGTACACAGCAACTTTTTTAGGTGGTGGTGGTGGTATCTGGTTCTGTAAATTTAAGGCAAATAATTCACAAAGCACTCAATAGAGGTCTCTACAAAACGACTTATACTTGTTGTTTAAAATTGCTATTTTGATTTCTTATTTATTTTCAATAACTTTAATTGTAATTGTTAAGTTAAATGTAAGACTTAAATTTAAATTACGGGCAGATGCATCTTTTTGAGTTTTTCGATTCATTTAATCGATTGCTATTAAAAAATCCCGATACGTTTTGTAATTTGCAAACGTGAATATATACTCGTATTGAAATTTCTTAAGCAACTTTGTTTCATTAAAAACTAAATTAACTTTTACAAACTATCTAAAAGAATAAATGTGCACATTTTCCGTGCAATGAAATGAAACTAGTATACAGTACAAGTAATATATGTATATAAAAGGATAATAGTATGGTTAGTTATGGAACATGAAATCCAGGTGGCGCTACTTGTGACACGTTGGCATAAAAATCCCTTGAGATGGCACTCTATGCCAGTATTATAATGATGCTCTGTGAGCCTGACATAGTAGTGATAGATCGATTAGCGCGCCGCACAATGATTATCGATGTTGCCATTCCACATGACGAGAACCTCGTGAAAGCTGAGAAAGAGAAACAAATTAAATATCTCGACTTAGCACACGAGGTTGTTGACATGTAGAATGTGAGCTCGGCTGTCATTGTGCCGATTGTCGTATCGGCCAATGGCCTGATGGCAAAAAGCCTCGACCTAGATAGAATAGAAAGTAATTTTGACCAAGTCTTACAATAGTTTTTCAATAGAAACCAAACCTGAAACTTGAAACTTACTATAAAACCAAAAAAGAGACATGAACACATAAAAATGTAACAAATGTAATCAAAAACTACAGAATCGGAGGTGACATGACAGATGTCACCTCCCATGTCACCTCCGATAAAAATAACATGAACACGAAATACACTGACGAAATTGAAAAATGTGGAAACTATGTTGACAAGATCAGCCGCAAGTCGAGCACGCCCACCACCTCCGGACTCATCGCTCAGCTCCGCCTCGCCGCCGCCGGTACCCAGCACTACTGTGAGCGCTGTGACTATACCAGCCTCACAGAAGACCTCACCGATACTCATTCGATTCTGTACTGCGCGATGTAGCGGCATGTCGTGTAGCTCACGTCAAATTTTCCAACGACTCTAGAGCTACGCGACCGAAACCAACCGTACCAGCTTGGCAGTGCAGAATTGAGTACCGTATTGGTGGGGCCAGAGCGCTCATCGGCAAACTAATCTGCTTCAGGGACGGCAATTCTTGTCCAAGAGTGATGCGCTTTGTGAGGCGGGCGTTCTCAGGGACTGATATTAGCTCTCAGAACTAATATGTCCTGCGTCACAGAGTGCATCGACTTCCTAAAGCAGAAAGTGTATGCATGGGCTAACCGTATTCGTAGGTATAAGCGGCGAGTAGAGCGATACACTCAGAATCGCACCTTCCAGAGCGATGAAAGGTGGGTTTATAGGTGTTGGGAGCGACCGAATCAAGGTGTGGCTGACACGTGCCTGCCAGTTGATGACGCCATGTGTTCTTTCTGGCGCAGTATCTGGTCGGTGCCTGTCAGTCACACCGAAGGTGATTGAGCTCGGGAAGTCAAGCGAGCCTGCAATCCACTACCAGAAATGGGGGCTATTCTGCTCCCAAGATGTAGTTCGTGCAGTCCGTCCGTTGCCTAACTGGAACTCTGCAGGGCCGGACGGGCTGCAGAACTTTTGGATCAAATGGTTCACAAGATGCGCACGCTAGCTTGGCGGCCCAGTTCCCTAACAACAGTAGTTCCTAACAACAGGAGTTACCCACCTGCTCCATAGATCAGGTAGCACCGCGGAACCCATAAATTATAGGTCGATCACGTGTTTACCGACGGTCTATAAAGTGCTTACATCCATTTTGAGAGCTAAAATTAACACACATATATCCACCAACTTCATCATGTCTGCCTCCCAAAATGGATGAAGGAACAGGTCCCGCGATACTAAGGAGCTACTCCTCATTGATATGGCCATTAGCCAACAGGTTCGTCGTTCGCGAAAGGATCTGTCGACATGTTGGATAGATTACAAGAAGGCCTATGATTTAGCATTTTGCACGGTTGACATTTGTCGGGCATGTCACCGTCCGGGGGAATCAATAAGACATTATCTCCGGATGTTCTCGTCTAGCTAACGAAGAGTACTTGCATAGACACAACCTTGTAGCCAGGATTATCCATCAGCAACTTGCTCTAAAATACAGCCTTGTGGAATCGGAAGTGCCGTACTACAGGTACGTGCCCGACCCAGTTCTCGAAAATGGAAATATCACATTGTACTGGGATCGATCCATCATCACTGACAGGACTATTGTTGCCAATAAGCCTGATATAGTGGTGGTGGATCGAGTAGTGCGGCGCACAATGATTGTTGACATAACGGTCCCGCATGACGGTAACCTCATGAAAGCCGAGAAAGATAAAGAAATCAAGTATCTTGATTTGGCTCGCGAGGCTGTCGACATGTGGGATGTGGACTCAGCAATCATTGTGCCGATAGTCGTGACAGCTAATGGCTTAATAGCCAAGAGCCTCGACAAACACCTGAGGAGGCTCTCGTTAGGCAGCTGGATCAAGGGCTTGATTCAGAAAGCGGTACTTCTGGGCACGGCTCGCATTGTCAGGAGGTTCCTCTCTCTGACCGCCGGTAGCTTGGACCCTGTTCCCGATATCCGGTGGGATACAATTTTTTATATTTTAAATGTTATTTTTTTCTATTCTTCAGATTTTTGCAAAATATTTATAAATGTAATTTATAAGTTTTCAAATGTAATAAAGGAGATAATAATAATAAAGTTGATTTCATAAAAACAGTACTTAGATTAAATTACATTTAAATGCTATTCTAAAACAAAAGTACACAAAAATTTTTGCTTCTGGAGCCGAACTAGTAAGGACCTGTATTTCGGCTAACAGCGCCAAACCCCTCAAGGAAGATGAATAAATAAGGAATAAATTGGAACAAACTCACAAAATGTCTATGCTATCCACTGGATAAACGATGATCTGCAAGTTTTCGTTCTTCTTTGCCCGTGACTATGACTCGAAAATTCGACGGGTCTGAAGTCCGACGCCGGTCGATGACTTCGTCCTCTGGGTGTGTGCAGTGCTACGCGAAGTTTCTTCAACAAGGTATTGATGATTCCTGCTGGAACTGTCGCTGCTGAAGACCGCAACTGAAGAGCTTCGAGTTTGAAGTTCGTTGTTGGATATTTCGAATAACAACACTTGAAACTCGAACGATAGCTCAATATTTAAATTATTTCGATAAGGGATTCAATTATTGGATGGACACGGTGGAAGAGCAAGAATGCTGCTAATGAGATGCTATGTACAGAAACCGGAAAGCTAGAACTGAGACGAAGACATTGAAAAGTGAAAACAACAACATTTATCACAGCAGAGCAGTGACATAGAAAAGGGCCGCGAAACCAGCTGAGTTGAAAAAGTTTCACCGATGAAGCTCGACCTGAATCAACCCGGCTGCGACGTCGTAAAAAATATATAAACATCTTCCGCCTCTCCATTAGCCCAATGCTTACGTTAGGGTGCATACTCCGTCGAGGCCGTCAAGAGGGGACGTGGTTGCGTGGCAGCACGGTTTGGGCACGGTCGTGGTAGGGGTATACTTCTTCCCGAACCGAACTCTCGCCGAGTTCCACAACTCCCTGGCAGAGTTGAGAGTCGTCGTCGTCGGGATCCGTTCACTTCCCGTGCTCGTCTTCGGGGACTTCAATGCCAAGAATGTAGCTTGGGGTTCCCGATACACGGGCACGCAGGGCAGGATGGTGGAGTACTGGGCTCTGGAGACAGGCTTGGTCGTCCTAAACCGGGATTCTGTCCCAACGTGTGTGCGTATGCGGGGTGAATAAGTGGTGCATATTTCGTTTGCCAATCCCGGTCTGTCGCCGCATGTCATTGACTGGCGCGTCATGGAGGGGGTCGAGACCTATTCCGACCACCGGTACATCCGGTTTGACGTCTCCACCCAGACCTTGAGCGCGCCGGTCCGACAGGCTCCGAGTGGTCCGCGGTGGGCGCTGAATCAGCTGGACCGGGAGCTCGTCCTGGAAGCCTCGATCTTGCAGGCCTGGGTGTCACCACCGGACAGGCATCAACGACAAGCCTAGAGGACGTGCCTGGCGCCAGGTGTGCTGGTGGTCGCCAGAGCTGACGGCTTTAGCGCGAGGCGTGCGTGGCTGCGCGACACCTGTACACCAGGCACCGCAAGCTACGTATCCGCCCTCCGGATACGGAAGCCATTCAGACGGAGCTGTCCCTCGTACAGAGCGGCGAAGACCGCCCTCCGAGCGGAGATCCTACGGGCCAGGACACTGGCCCGCGAGGAGCCGCTGGAGACTCTGAACAGGGACCCGTGAGGACGCCCCTACAAATTGATGCGGGATAAGCTCGCCCATGGCCTCCCCCACCGACGCAGAGTTTCCGGCCCCAGCTCGTGGAGGTCGTGATGAGCGCTTTGTTCCCTTCGCGAGGGGAGCACACTCCCCCGCCCATGACTCCACCTACTGCGGTGCCGGATGCGGACCACACCGGCGACGGCAACGACGATGCTTCGGAGGTGACCGAGATAAAGCTGAGAGTGGCGGTACATAGGCTTAGTGCCGTAAAAACCGCCCCACGACCCGATGGCCTACCTGGAAAAGCCTGGGTTCTGGCGTTGGAGGTTCTCGGGCCTCGACTAAGGGGGCTCCTAAGCGCATGGTTGGAAGGGGGTCAGTTCCCACTTCGCTGGAAGACGGGGAAACTGGTCGTCATTAAGAAGCCGGGGCGCCCTGCGGACTCTCCGTCCACTTACCGGCCCATTGTGCTGCTCGACGCGGTGGGCAAGCTCTTTGAAAGAGTCATTGTAACCCGCCTCGTCGGGCGGCTGGTGCGGGTGGGGCCGGATTTGGCGGGAAGCCAGTTTGGTTTCCGCAGGGGGCGCTCTACGATGGACGCCATCATGCGAGTGCGAGCCCTCACTACAGGGGGTGGTGTGGCCCGGGGTGGGGTCGTCTTGGCGGTGTCTCTGGACATCGCCAATGCCTTCAATACCCTGCCCTGGAGTTGCATCAGGGAAGAAAGAAGAAAAAGAAAGGCATTGCGGTATCACCGGATGCCGACCTACCTCTGTCGCGTAGTCGAGGCCTATTTGACGGATAGGGCCGTCATCTACCCTGGTCACCTGGGAGAGTGAAAGTTTGTGATGCTGAAACCTTGCCATGAGCCCCCGAAATGTCCGGACTAATTCGATCAGATAATGAACCTGGTAAATAAGCGTGGTGATAACTTCGTACTAATAAAACCAGTGTATTCAAATTTAAATAATTTTATTTACCTTATCATAAATAGTTTAACATGCATCCACATAAGACTAACATGAAAAATAAGCGTATTTTATACTACTCAAAAACAATTACACATTGTTAAATAAAGAGTTATCAAAAGTTTCTTCGTGTCACACTGCAGTGCACTCGTTCGACACACCATTCAAGTTTGCATTAATTTATTGTGAAAAGTGAAAAAAAATTGTACTTAGGACTCACGAAAACTAAAATTGAGATATGATTGAACAGATTTTTATGTTTTTTTTTTTAAAGGGCAGCTGTTTTAAATTAAGAAAAAAAATTATATAAGTAAGTCCTAACTGGTTAGAATTGTTGTTAATTTAGCCTGTTCAGTTTGCGAGACAAATAATGACAAAATAAGTCTAATTTTCTCACTGGTATAGAGGTTTGAACTTACCCTTTCATTCATAAACGTCTTATTATTATTATTACAAATGTGGTGTATCGTTAACCGGTCTTAAAGAGGAAACGCGGTCACGTGGTCGTTGGCGTTCATTCCACACTAACTTACTCGCTCGGTTTTCTCCCTAGTTAATGATACTAGACCAAATATAGTATCTACCACTATTGTCCATGCCATGTTTAGATTTTTGGCGTAATACTATTAAAATGATTTTTTTTTAACTTATTGTGACCGCGTTTCCTTTATTATAAAAGGCTGGCCCTTTAAAAATCAAGTACTTATGAATAAAAGGGTTAGTTTTTCGATATATTATGGCACTATCTTACTATTTAATATTAAAAAAGAAATCACTATATTCCTTTAAATTGTTATACAAAAATTTTAAGATGAAAGAAAACTATGGAGTTGTTTTACGAGTGAATGTTTACATATTATAATTTATGATGCACAAGTGTAAAAATATACAGCCGTGTACCTATAGAACCTGTGACGCACGGTACTATTATTATTATTACAATATCAAAACACTATGCGATCCAAAACTTAACTACGACTATGTTATATGTATAGTTAGCTTTTTGTTAACAGTTAGCAGTTGAATACGTTTCAATTAATGTTGAAACAAAATGGGGTTTCTGTATTGTTGTTTTTAGCTTTTAAAATAGTTCATCGTTAGTTACCAGTCCAAGGCGTATCGTATTACCCAGTTACTGGGTTGTGGAGGCCTGGTAAGCAGTCGCTGCATGTAAATTACTGATATTCATCTGGATCGGTAAGACTGGAAGCCGACGCCAAAATAGTGGATTTTATTTTTATATTAGCCAGACATAGAAATTACGACTCTTTTCACTCCTAGACATCGAAATTTCTCGTGGCAAGAGGTCATAAATCATATTATTCTTGAAAGTTATTAAAATAAGAAGTTGATTCTTTGTTTAATAATTTTCAAGAATAATATGATTTATGATTGATGAAATTGATTTAGTTTAGTCAACTGCTAACTACGAACTACACCACACGCCTCAGTGTGCAGGTTTTGTGCCAGTAAGTGTAAATTATCCTCACTAATATAAAAATTCAACTTGAGATAACATCCTTTTTAATATTGCACGAATCTTACTCATAGGCCACTTAAACTATATACAGTCAAAAATTAAATATTACTTACTAATAAAAAATTAATAATATCGTTGTAAAGCAAAGTAATGGCAAGAATTAGCATCACGAGGATTCTTTTTTTTAAATAAAAAAACAACAATTTATTAAAATTTACTAAAAAATATGAGTATTAATGGAATGAAGTAAATACTTCCAATTAAGAAATATCGATTGTCTTTGTTACACTTCAGTGCAAATAAAAGTAGGAGCGATTTTTTTTTAATTCAGTATACAAACCTACGTCTACTATGTAAAGCAGTTTTAAGTATTTACACGATGTCTTTATGTTACGTACAAAATCGTGATTTTTGTTTGTCTCCCTTTAGTACGCTTAGCGAAGACTAGTTGATTCTTCTGACAGATTGTGTAGCATTATTTCATGTTTGTGGATTTGATCCATTGTAGGGTGCATTGAACAAAGACCGCGCTGCCAAATTGTCATCATGTTGGAACATTTTTGAATAATTTGAAATACATTTTCTTTTAAAATATTTTTTTAAAAAAAACACTGTCAGGGAATGTGATTGAGGTCCAACAGCAAAGTAAATCATTTTTATATCCTAACTAAATTAATAAATCTAATGCGAAGACAATATTACTATGTTTTACTAATGATTTCTAATTAGAAAACATACAAGTTTTTTTTTATAAATAACGTATAACCATCGCATTCTAAGTTAACAACTTTAATTTAGCATCTAAATTATATTTATTGTATTCAACACACTTTATATCAAAGAGGATTCATTTCTAGTCAAACACTTCAACACTTTTCCAAGAATTTTAGTAAAAAATTATGAACATTAGGAAAGTAAACACTGTAAAAATCTAATATCAGTCGTAATTCTATTGTTTGGGCGTTCAAACTACGGAGTACCACGCACATTATTTGTGAGATTCGCATAAGTACAGTAAACGGGATTTCATCGAGACACAATATAAATAACAACTACGTACAACGCTCGCTATTTATCATTAATGATTAAAAAATTACATTTTTTTTGCAAGAAATTTTTATACAATAATGATAATGCCTTAAAATTTACAATCTACGTGATATATCCTTACCGTTACCAAAAATGTTTATTTCGCAAAGGAATTAGTTTATTAAAAAAACGATATTCTTACTCCAAGTTTTTGCGAAATCGACATATATTTTTAATTAAAAATTACATCCGTTACAAATTATCACTGTCCAAATACCAACTTCTTTCAAAATAACAATCGGTGCGCCCTATTCACATTTTCGCGACAAAATCCTTAGACCGCCAGAATTAAAATGTAATAAAAATGCATACTGTATACATTTATTCGGCCCAATGTGTTATTTCTATGAGTATATTCTAGTGTAGTAGAAAAAATATGAATAGCTATATTATGTGTCTTTAGCGATAAAGGCCTAGTACCCACCTATGAACTTGACCAATCAGTTGTACCTAACATAACGGAAAATGGTATTTAAATACTGCCCTTAACAACGTATTGTTATCTCACGTCACGCGCTTTACTTGTGGTAACAAGTGTCCAAACAAGCTGTGAATGTGTGTAAGCGCAGGAGCGCGCGTACTCGCACTTGGCCGGTTTTTTTTACCACAATAAGGGGTTTCCATGTAAATTCACGCCACCGGGTGGCGCCACTTTGACAAGAGTTCTTATAATTCTACAATAAATATAATATAAACATATGATGACGATCATCATTCGTTTCATTCATTTCTACATCATTCTGTCGCGACTTAAGAAAACATGGGCGCTTTGACAGGTGCCCGAACCTGACGTTACAGTGCTGCAACCTAGTGAACGTCAATTCAGAAAACCCTAATTTACGACTGACTGCCATAGTGACACACTACCCGGTATATGTTTTTTTTTTTTTTCAAAACTAACCACAAAAGGTTGTGTTCAAAAAGCCTTCGAGTGACTTTATTGGTGGGGACAAGCTTACACGTGTTTCTCCCACCTCCAGTATGTTGTGCCACACGTACCATAACGACAACACGTGGACGGGCGCTAATTTGTACCTTTCGGCAATTTAAAACATGGTTTTGGATCTGTAAAATAGTTCTAATTCACTCTTCATCCTATGTGCAAAGCCTAGGAGCATAACCCAGAACCCTAGCAAAAGATGGTTTATATCTGGGCTCGCCCCATTCGGGGCCAAGCACCCTTCCCCTTTGTTTCCACCTCCAGTTTCGAGTTCTTTTTCGGCAATTTAACAAAGAATAACATAGTTTTGAACATGTAAAGTGGTTTAAATCCGCTTTTTAAAGTCATGTCCTAGTGCTAACCACTCCTTTTTGAGAAGACCCTCAGATTTGAGGTCCCTTTCGGCAATTTAACAAAGAAAAACATATTTTTGGACCTGAAACATGGTAATCATCCACTGGCCGTTCTAAGTGATAAGCCTAGGAGCATGCAGCCCGTACAGCCGGCGCGCGAGGGGCGGGCGGTGCCTGGGCTCGTCGTCGGCGTGCGGCGCCCAGTCCTGCAGGCGCGCGCCGGCCGCCAGGCGGTGCGTGAGGCGGTGCGCGATGCTGAACCCGCCGGAGCCTTCCAGCTGGGTTAGGACGATTATTACTTGTCTGTGGAGGGATAAAAGGGCTATTTTAGTGAACGCTAAAATGGGATTAGGGGACCGTTCACATTTACCACAATCACACCACATCGCAGCGATAAAGTGTGGTCAAGTAGTGGTCACGTGTGAGTAGTGTCGCTGCAGTTTCTTGCATTTGCGTTGTGGTCCCTACAAAATTTCATGTTGCATTCTCGTTAGTAGTTGCAGTGTGGTTACGTTGTGGCTAGTATTTGCAGACAGATCGTTGTGTTTGCGAAGTGGCCTTGATGTGGTCGGTATCCCCCACTGTTGATTTTGACGGCCAAATGTGGTCTATGCGAATAAACTATTTATTTATTTTCATACAAATTGGCGTCCGACCACGTTTTATCGTTGTGGTGTTCTTATCGGGCTCTCTAAGAGAAAAAAAAGGGTAATAATGTGTGAAAAGTCAAACAAACAGCACGATTACTAAAACATTTCCACGTTGTGATAATATCTATATTATTTTATATCAAATATTGAGATACCCCAAATCTAATTTGATTAAAACTTAAAATTCAATCACGACAAATTTCAGGACCGAATGACAGTATTACTCCGAATGACCAAAACAAAATGACCACCAGTGGCAACACCCACTTGAATCAATTATTCAAGTGGGCGGTACGATTCTCATGTTTAAATGGAAAAACATTTTATAAATTGAAAATAATAAATGAAAGTCCAGCTTTTGCTTTATTGCCAGTATCATGAAAATAATTTGTACGATTTTATTTCAAACAGTTATATTTTATCCTAGGATCGTAGTTTTCGTCACTTTAAAACTGAAAACTGTGTGAAATATTATATTTTACCTGTTCAAAAAACAGCTAAAATATAATATTTCACACAGTTTTCAGAACTCAAACTACACAATTGAGGTCATTATTTAAATATGGCAACAACTTTTTTTAGATTTTTTTCTACTCTTCATGTTGCATCCTGGCAGTCATGTGAATATGTCAACTTTAGCCTAGCCTGTGTGTACATTGTGCAATAAATAATTAAATGAATAAACGACACTATATTACTAAGCATTTCTTAGCTAATCGCAAGGGGGATGATGCCTAATATTAGAAATGTTCGAACAAATAATGTAATTTCAAAAACGGCTTTGTAAAATGAGATAATCGAAATAATCTGTAAACAAGATGGAAAAGTGGTGAAGCTACACGCTTTAAAGGTTTTTGGAAGAGATTACTCCGTCCTTGTCGCACGGTACGGTTATGTATGATGTTAGTATGAAGGAACACAGTCGTGTGTCTAGCATTTATTTTAAAACGTTGAAACTTTATTTTTTTGCTTTTTTACACTTTATATATTGTAAGCACTAAATAAATAAAAACATCATCCCTATTCCTGGTCGGACATAACCCTCAAAGTTGCGTTACAAACCCCGGTTATTCAACTAAAGCAACTATTCCCGATTAATCTAGCAGCTACGTAGGCCCACGCGAAATATTATTTTCCAATTAAAATAATTCTTTCTGGTTTTCCTGCCAACACAAGCTCGTGTCAATTTTAAATTGAAAAATTTCCGTACGTGCAGGGCTCTTAGGCCGACATCTACAAACGTTACTGCACGTACTCAGGCTAAGCCACCTGTCAGTGTCGAACAACTGTTAAAATACAAGTGCAAGATAGCGACAGAGAATTTGCTAAGTAAAGTTTATAGACCTCTGCCTTAATCGAAATATTTGTCAAAATATGTGCAAATCCACACATTTTTACGACAGGTGCTGTTTGACAAAGCAGAAAACTGTCACATTGTCGCCTGACATCTGTTCGTTTTATTAAAAAGGCTCCTGGTTGAAGACTTAAGTATGTAAACACGAACTGCCTAAACGAGCTACTTGTCCAACTAATTCACAGAACTCACCTATGTAAAGGCGGTACAGAGTCGATGGTCTTAAGCTCGCCTCGAGTAGACACCACGTTGTAGCTCTCCTGACAGTCACATTTCACGTGGATCCACTTGTCTGTGTGACGGTTTTCCACCATCACTACTAAACCGGCCCAGCCCTGGAAACAAAACGTAAAAAGGGTAAGAAACATTTTAAAAATTGATTGGGTTAAATCATCCTATTATTTTTATCAAAATCAAAAAAAAAAAAAAAATTGCGCGTGCGTGGTCGTGCACGAGACAGAAGTGAAACTTCTTAAAAAATAAAGATTAAGGGAGTTATAGCTTTCTTTCTCTCATGTAACGAAATGACGCGTCTTTGAAACTTCGCTGTCAATTCTCGTCCAATTATCGAATTGCCGCCTAAAAAGTTTTACTTAAAAATCCTGTTCCAAATTGAGTTTGTTAATCTCTTGAAATATATACAGGGTGGAAGGGACATAAAATAAAAAAATAAATTACAAGGGCATAGTGTACAAATAATAAAATTAACCTTACCTTCGTCAAATAATAAGCTGTCATTCCCTGCCTGCCTTCATGTCTCTGTCCCCTCGCCAGCGTGAGTCCAATGATAGCATCAGCCAGTATGTGCGCGTGCAGCGACGGCCTCTCTACCGACAGCGGCTTGGACGAGTGCGCCGCCAGCACGTGGCGGGGCCAGGCAGAGCTGTCGGCTAGCTCTAGTCCGGTGTGCCAGTGATTGAAAGCTAGACAGACAACCAGGTAGAAACCTTTTTCTAGCATTTTGTGGCAGCCTACGAAGCCGCGAACCTGGGATTAAAACAAATAGTGGTTAGTTTGAACATTTAAGACGTGTCACAGTTTTGGAAGACGTGAAAGACGTGGAAGATTACAGCCCACCCCCTCTCCAAGAGAGAGGCTA
Source organism: Dasypolia templi (assembly GCA_963555695.1). Classification (NCBI taxonomy): domain Eukaryota; kingdom Metazoa; phylum Arthropoda; class Insecta; order Lepidoptera; family Noctuidae; genus Dasypolia; species Dasypolia templi. The sequence goes on from OY743142.1 coordinate 7,621,927, forward strand.
TGCTTGTGTCCCAGTAATGGGAACATTATAGGCTGATTATAGACTTTTTTCAACAGTCAGGGTTAGTATGGCAACGTCGTTAACTTTTACAATATCAAGCACAACGATAGTCCATTCCATTACTTAAGTCGAGAAAAATAGCAAATTAAAAGTAATGCTTTAGTTTTCAATTTAATCCTTTTGCACCATTATTTGTGACGTTTTTGCTTTACATTAAGTAAAAAAAAACGGTACTACTTTAGTTCTATTTTAAGTTTATTGTTTTTCAAAATCCAGCTACAGGATCCGTGGGCACGCCACAATAGCGGCGGTAAGTCCCCTCTTTGAGGAGTGGTTGGAGAGGCGCCACGGCGTCCTCACCTTCCGCCTGACACAGGTCCTCACCGGACACGGTTGTTTCGGGAGGTTCCTGTTTCGCATAAGGCGGGAGGAAACGCCCGGGTGTCACCATTGTGTGGATCGCCCGGAGGACACGGTGGAGCATACGGTGGAGGTATGCCCAGCTTGGGCGGAGCACCGCAGTGTCCTCGCGGAGGCGATTGGCGGCGGCGATCTCTCGCGTCCGGCCCTGGTCCAGGCTATGGTACGGAGCGAGAGGGAATGGCAAGCCGTCACCTCCTTCTGCGAAGCAGTAATGCTCGCGAAGGAGGAGGCGGAGCGGGTGAGGGAGAGAGCCTTGCGCCCTCACGCCCCCACTAGCCGCCGCAGGAGACGCCCTGGGCGTCGGGAGTCGCCTGCAGATTCCCGGCCACCGTAGGCGCGGGCTTGCGGACGGCGAGTAATGGGTAGCTCGCCGTCCGGTAAGGACCAGGCCCGGGTCGACGGCGCGTTATGTTCCACGCGCGCCTCAAAGAGATGTCAGCACATAGTGACGGGGTCCGATAGGGCCGATGCCTCAGGGTCGCGGGTTATTCTACAGAGAAAACCGTGGCCCTGGCACAGGCAACTGAAGGAACACGGGTGGGTTTTAGTCAGTAAAAGTCTGACACGACCTCCCGCTCCACCCAGAGCGGGAGAAGTCATTTGATGATTTCCCACCCAAAAAAAAAAAAAAAAAAAAGCTACAGGATCCGGCACGTAAAAAGAACGCTGTCCGTTTATCTGCGCACTGAGCGGATAATTTAAATCCAGCTTATTCCAACTAAGCAGCTAGTAAATTACCTGTTATGGTTCTACAATAAAACAAAGTCATATTATTAAACAATAGCCTAACTATCTTTAGAACACGACAGTACCCGTGCGCAGACATATCCCCTCCTCAGTCACTCAGCGTTCTTTATACGTGACGATAACTATTTTGGACTCCTTTACCTCACTTTTCTCTTCTACTGATTTAGCTATCACTTTAAACCCCGTTTGATCATCACTATAATATCGTTGACATCAAAATACAAAGCTTTGATTCCTACCTGTCTCTTGCTGTGCGCTACAAGTTTCCCGACTTGCGCACTAGGTCCCGACTTAGTGCGGAACACAACCACGCACAAATCCAACTGCGATCGTTGGCTCTTCGCCGAGTTCCTGTAATTAAATAAAAAATAATAGTTGTTGAGATGTATATTTTATTTTAATAAATAAAATTCCCCTTGACTTAAAAATAAACTATACGGGGTGGCAGGGACATCGTGATAGACATAACATTAACACTAGAAATAAAAATTAAATAGATCAACCATTTTTCAGACTATCTAAAGTAAATGTTAAAACAAAATACCTTGTGAAATATTGCAATTAAATGAAAGAAAGTTTAAAACTCATGTTAAAAAAAACACTTTGTAAACCAGCATATTACAAATTAGAGGATTATATCCTAGATAAGAATGCTTGGAAACATGCTGGTCCTGCTCCATAGGACAATCTAGAGGATAGACAAAATCATACTAGTTGCTTATTGTATTGTGTAATTTGTTATTTTTACTTTACTCACACACTGACTTATTCCTAGTTAATATTTTAGGAAAATCATATATTTTGCAATGTTTGTAAACATGTGAGCACAATGTACCTATCACGTGATTAATTTATCTGCCTTTGCTTTATTTTTAATTCTTTTTACCAATTGTGGTATAGTATTTTTATTCTAGGTGCATCGTCTTCACTTAGAGAAATATAATTAATGTATACAAAATATTGTCAGACATTTTAAAAGAGTAACGGTGGAGTTTCTTGCCACTTGCCACGAAACTACTTTTTGGAAGTGGCGCCTAGAATCAGTTCTATTTTTAATGTAAATTTTGACGTTCAAAAGTGCCTTTATAGAGGCCTATTTGAAATAAATGCTTTGACTTTGACATCGAACCATGATTCTGAATCGCCCCTGCGTTAAAATTTTGCGTAGGTTATAAAAAAACATTGTTGTTCCATAGATTTTGACCTCGTGGGTATTGCACTTTTATATGAAACCGCACATTTTTTTTAAATAACCGACGAAAAATTTCTACGCTACGTCATGGGGTCTCAACTCATTTTTTTTCTCATAGATGGCAGCATAGGTAACCATTATTAAATTAGCAATCAATAGAAAGCGTTAAACGGCAGAATTTTGGCTGAAGTATGATTTTTAAAAATCAATACTTCATTGTATAATGCTGATTTATCTATTTACTGATTATAATGCACGTATTTTCAACGAAAAACATAAATGGAGCCCATAGCTTCAATTCGAACTCTTATAATGATAAAAGTACCCATCTTTTAATAATTTTGTTTAGAACACTTTGCAATAGATGGCGTTTTACTCTTTTTGTCGTGTCAACACAGTAACCACTGTCGTTTCTAATTAAAATCAAACAACTTTTTTAAAATCTATTACTTAGCAAAGAAATATAACATGAATTTATTAACACGTTATTCTGAACCCGGAACTATAAAACTTTATATAAAAGGATAGCACGAAACCTTTTAAAAGTAGGTGGACTCCTAGATGGCGTTGTAAAACTACAATTCTCTGGCAATTAGTGAGTCGCTGATGCTGCCACCTGTTAAAAATTGAACGAAGAAAAATAGCCTGCTCAATAGCCAGACTTAGGGAGGTATCATTTCTTAGTATGAGATTGGGTACCTGTACAAAGTATTATATTTTCTGTGGCTACGTCTAGAAATAAGAACTGAATTAATGGTTACAGTATGCGCGTAGACCCTGTAGGTATGACCCATTTCTTTCAAGATTTTCACCGAACATAGCTCATGAAGATTGTACAAAGCAACAAATAACTACGCAGTAATTGTTTGGTCTGCGTTGATATAATTTCAAAACTTTTTATTAGGTTCCCCAAAACAGCTTGATTTAAATTCATACAAAACCACAACATTACAAATACAGTCGGCCGTAGTAAATGTGGGCCAAGCCCTGAACGCGAATTTGTGAACAGACTATAGAGGTATGAGGAACGAGTGTAAAGTTCACACAAACTCTATGGAAAGGGGAAGGACCCTTCGACCAGACGGATGTTGTGTTTGGTGGGCAACTGCCTGACAATGATGTCGGGGCGTTGAATACAGGGTGTCCCGTAAGTCGACGTCAAGCTGCAGTCGGGTCGGGTATAACCCGTTAGTTAACAGAAATATATAAAGTTAAAAAATGTAGCAACTTAATAGGAGTAAAAAGACGGTCACTGGCAGTAGATTTTGTTTTTTTTATACATTTATAAATGCCAGTATTAAAAAAAAACATTAAAAAAAGTTTTGATTTTTTCTACCTATCGCCTATCACCCGATTCCGGCTTGACGTCGACTTACAGGACACCCCGTATATGCTTTCGCGATGTGCAATTCAGCGTAACGTCAGTGTGATGCGTAGTTCACATGTGGTGATGTAGATAGTTGTCTGGCATTTATGCTGAATTTGGCGCAGCCTGATGAGATTGATGTTTTGTGTGAATATTGTGTGCCTTAACCTGGTTCAATTAAATTTATTTTCTTTCTTTCTATCTAGAACACAGAAAAAAAAACACAAAATAAAAAAAAAACAGAATTGTTGGTCTTGTGGCGGAATGTTCCGCCACAAGACCACCAATTCTGTTTTTTTTTTTTTAAAGTGAATGATTTTATAATAGGTTAGTTCAAAACTGACTTGGAAAAAATCATGCCAGAGCAGTTTTTAAAGTTCTCCAGAATTGTAAGTTGAAACTTTTTTTTTTTTTACTTTCAAGCTGTAAAGACTTACCTCTGTCCCTCTTGGAAGAGCGTGAAGTCTACCTCGGTGGGCTGGCTGGCAGTGAGCAGGAGGCACGTGAGGTGGCGCGTCGAGGACATGGGCGGCAGGATGCCGGCCAGACGCACCTCGTGCCAACCTGAACGCACCTTGCATATGTCTATGCAGTCGAAGTACCTGCGAAATGTCGAATTCATACAAATATTATTGTCGTAATAAAAAAAGAAAAAGAAATAGTTTGCCGTGGACGAACATAGCGCCCGTGACCGCACTGCATAACATCGATACGCAGAGAGTAAATTATGAATTAATGTAGTCACACTTTTCAGACTAAAAGCGTTATTAATACTTAATAATTAAAAGTTCCTTATAACTTTTATCATGTGTTAAAATATTTGATTCATATCGCGTGCTGCACAACGTGTAGTGGTACTGTACTCACTTGAGCACGTCGTCGAAGCTGATCCAGAAGACGCCCTGATCCCTGTCTATGTGCTGCGCCGGCTTGCTGGCCCGGAGCGCGTCGCGCGCGGCCGTCGTCCAGCGCGCACAGCCGGCCGCCCACGCGCCGCGCCACGTGTAGTGGCCCCACGGGTTGCGCAGGCGCAGGAGACGCGTTGGCGCTGAGGCTGCGATGTTACCTGCATTTGAATGTAAGTATGGCAAGTTAGCAATATTAGAGCCCAAGGAAATAAGACAAATTAAAAGTAAGTTTAAAAAAAAAACGACTGAAGATTTCACACCCAGATTATCAAATTTTATCAGTTTATATGTGGAATAAAATTGATGTCTGACATTATGTATTGAAAAACTGTCAAATACATAAAACTGTTTCTTGGAAAAGGTGTCGGTGTTGGAAAAAAATCCCTTTGGCTTCAATATAGTGTATGGAAAATACAGCAATATAATGTGTAAAAAAATGCTAGCAAAGATCCCGTAAATCAGGTTTTTGTCAAAAAGAATTTCTTGAAGTATTAGATTTACGTCTATTCATGTAGTTTCACAGGTTTCTTACTTACTTAATTCTGCACAAAAAAGTCCTAGGTACAAGATTCACGTATTACCAAATGTTTTTAAAATTAACGGCTGACTAAAGCACTAATTAAAATTATTAATACTTTAACTACAGTAATTCGGTAATGGCCCTATTAACTAAATGTTGCAACAAAGAAGAAAATAGCTTTGTTCTTCTATTCATTATTAAAGTTTTGCGTTCAAAACGCTCTCGTGTATTCTTTGCGGCTTTCGGCATAACACCTTTTGAAGCTACGGCACTACGCAGACCATAGTATGCTATATTTAATAACTTCACAATAAAGATCAAAATAGCTTAACCTTTGTGTCAATCGACTTATGTCAAGTTGACATCAACCTAAAACCTTTTTAATGGCGTTTTTTTTTAATTTTCAGATTCTGATATTGGTGCCTATTCTCTTGTCACAAATGCCTCTAAACTAGAATAAAAATCACTAAAATTTGGTTTAATGCTGTCAAATGACGATTTTCCAGTCTGAAATTGACTAAAGTGACACAACTTAACTATATTTTAGTTTGACAGCACTAAGATGGCACTGAGTTATTAGTTTAGTGAAAATTGCAGTTTTGCTATTCTGAATTTTACGTTTTTCACCTAAAAATTTGATTGTCTAACTAAAGCTGAACATGAAACGGACTATTTTTAATCGCGACTAAAAAGGCTCTTAAAAAAGTGTTTAAGGTGCAGACACAATAAATTAAATAGTTTTCTGGATCAACATACTACTAATGGTGGATTTAACCGATGAAACTGAATGCGGTCAGCACATAAACTAGGTTTAAGGTCTGTCAGTGTCATTTTATGGAATATTGACACTGACAGCTCTTGAACGCGTTTTAGATCTGCTGAACGCGTTCAGTTTCATTGGTGAAATGGCACTTAAGGAAGTACCTAGACTAGGTTTATTTGAAACAATTTTTTTACACAAAGGTAGAAGTAATAGGCACAATAATAACTGGTTATTCAATATACGGATAAATTGTTATTTTCAAAAGAAGTCAACCCTAACGTAGTCAGAGAAGAGACAAGATTTACGCGATAGAAAGAGAGGCAACTTTTAGGTGAATATAACTGTAGTCAATTAGCGCGGAATTGCACTTTATTGTGTCGTAGCAAGAGTCGCTATTTATTTAAAACATTTTGCGGAGTAAATCTTCTGTACTTGTACTATTATGTGTTCTGTGCTTAAAGTGACAAAGATATTTTGAATGTGACTGTACCTGCACTACTTGATCCGCCTGCATTGACTGAAGCAGTGTTCGCTCCGCCAGTCGTGCACACTTCTACTACGTCCAATACAGAGTAGGCGTGTCGGGGGCGAAGGCCTAAGCGCTGGTATTCTTCTTCGTCCACCTGAGGGAGAAATATAACATGATTATTCAATTTCAAAATTATTTATTATGGGACAACTAGGTTCAAAAGTTTAGTACACAAAGACTATTGTTAGTACTTAAATACAATTACAAAGGACAACACTCTTAAGTGGCAAGACTTTCTTCCGAATGACGGCATGAAAATCGTCAGTATAAGCCTGCGCGAACATCTCGGAGGCACTGCAGAAACGAGGAAGTCCTAACATCATTATGAAAATTTTACTGTATCGTACGCGCAAGATGTCCAGGGATTTTTTGGTACAGCTTACCCATAGACCACCCGTGTACAGACCCTGACAATACGCTGTAAACAGCGGACAGCGGGTTTTTATTATACAGGATCAAATAAAATTAGCTAGCTAAACTAGCTGATAAAACAATAAGAAATTCTTACAAAAAGTTCATTCTAATCATAAGACAACTCTCTGCAAAGTTCTGTAATTGACCTATAGGTGGGTCAGTAATAAATACATAACATAACATTACGCCTTGTTTCCCCGAAGGGTTGGGCAGAGGTGTACCTATAGTACACCCACATTTCGCCTTTTATGTTTAAGTCCCAAGTTATAGGGGGCGAGCCTATTGCCATCAACCGGGTCAAATCCAGACTCCGGGCTGCAACTGTTAAATTCCAGATAGAAAAACCCAATAACACGTTGCCCGACCTGGGAATCGAACCCAGGACCTCATGTTTAGCAGTAGCGATTGCGACCACTTCAACAATAAGGCAACAATCATTTTAAGTTATAAACTTGAGAAAGTTTTGGGTACCTTCATATTCCCCCCGCCACAACTAGCCCCCATAAGGAAGCACGCCTGCCTTGAAGACAGCAGTTGTGCCCACACGAGGTCGCGGTCCAACTGTTCGAGGGGAGCCCCGCCCCCCGCGCCGCCCGCGCCGCCCGCCTGCAGGGACACCGACTCGCACGGCGCGCCCGTTAGAGTGCAGAGACCTTTGTAAATACACAACACATACAAAACATTATACAGTTATACATATACTAGCTTCTGCCCGCGACTTCGTACGCGTGAAATTTCCTGTTCACCCGACCCACCCCGTCGCATCGCATCACCTGCCCGCGCTAGCCAATCGTTTTCGCCTTAAGATTATGGCAAAAAAATGAAAAAAGAATTTTTATATCCTACCAGAAGTTCTAAATATAATCCCCTACCACAGATAATATAATACTACGTCGAGATACCCAATCCTATAGAAAGAAATGAAACCTTCCTAAGTCTGGCAATTAAGCTGGCAATTTTTCAACAGATGGCAGTATAAGCGAGCCACTAATTGCCAGAGACTATAGTTTTACAACGCCATCTAGGAGTCGACCTACTTTTAAAACGTTTCATGCAATCCTTTTTATATAAAGTTTTATAGATCCGGGTTCAGAAAAACATGTTATTAGATTTCTTTTATATTTATATGTAAAAAGCAATAATAAAAAAAGTTGTTTGATTAAAATAAGTAACAAAATTGGAAACTGTGATGAGGCAAGACCAATTGAGTAAAATGCCATCTATTGCAAAAAGCTCTAAACTTAATGATTAACAGATGGCTACTTTTATAATTAAAAGCGTTCGAATTAAAGATAAAGGCTTCATTTTTATTTTATTTTTAAAATACGTGCATTATGAGTGGAAACTGATAAATCTGCAAGTTTAGACTTTTACCAATTTTATTCAGCCAAAATTCTGCCGTATATCGCTTTTTAATCATTGTTAATTTCATAATGGTTACATAAGCTGCCATCTATGATTTTTTTTCAAGACAAATTATAATTTGTTTGAGTTGAGACCCCATGCACAGACAAACTCACAAACTAAAAAACAAATTTACCAAAGGTTCTCAATAACATAACTACCGCTAAATGTGGATAGCTATGCGACTCGATTACTCGCTAATTATTGGACACTAAGAGAAGATGAAATATACAGACTCAGATTATTTTCTTTTCTAAGGCAATTTTGAACCTATTGAGGTTTTCAAAGGTATGTCACGTCACATTGCCACATCTTTGAGTTTGATTTTGATCTACTTTGCCTACAGGTTACAGGGCTATTGACCATTAATTGCGCTAAAATAACTTTTACGTTTTGTGGTTTATTTTACGGGTTTCTTTTTAGAAACTAAAAATAATAAATTTTGAAGAAATAAGAGGTAGTTTTAATACTATTTATTAACAACTAGCTGAGCCGACAGCCGTTGTCGTGTCAGTTTTAATCTATAGAAAAAAGCACTTTCATTTATATTAAATTGCAGTAATGTTTTTTTGTTTGTGCCTAAACAGTTTTTTAAATCCTTTTTTTCCTTCTTCTGACACATAATTGTCAAACGTTTATTAACGCATGAAATATATAACAGCACAAACACTTGCTAATGAAGATACCACAAGACGATTGCGTTCTGACTATTTTCTAATACTGCAAGCAATTACACTTGGCCGTTAGGTCTTCTTCGGGTGCTCGAATGACTTTACTCGATGCATTAGTTGCACTGGAATATGGGGTAATGACTACGAGTAGTTTGAATAAAGTCGAGCAGAACTGTTCATTGTGACGACTGGCACTGAATATAAGTGGAAGAAAATCTGGCGTCGGATATCCGAATTCGGGCAACCGAAATGATGAATCAGGTATAGATTGTCCGAAAACGGGCGTACGGAGTCGACCGTTCATTGACTCTTGGTCGTTTGTCCGAATTGGGATGATGACTGTTCGTAAAAATAATGTAATTTCAAAGAAGGCATAGTAAAAATGTGTTAATCGAAAATAATTGTTAAAACGATGTAAATATTAAGAAGATACACGCTTTTATAGTGTTTGTTGGGGATTATTCTTGTCCTTGTGTGCGGTACGGACAATGTACGGGGCTAGTATGAAGTTACATAATCATGACGTCACTTCTAAGATAGTGCTGTCCTTGTCTAACACTTATTTTAAAACGTTTATAACTTGGCTGTTTTTTAAGCTTTTACACTTTTTGTTATATTATTTGCACTATTTGGAAAAAACATTTTTTTTTGACCATTATGCCATTAAAGTGCGCGCAAAATAAGTCTGCACGCACCCGTAATTGGAAATATTAATTTGCAGCCATCTCTACTTTTATATCAGGTGTCGAGAGTGTGCTATTTTCCGTGTTTAAATAATCGCTATCATTATTGCCGAAAGTGATATAGTGCTGGCAGGGATTAGCCTTGAAGGTCATACAAGCGCGCAGACTTATCTAGCGCGCACTTTAGCCTAATAAGTTTCCTGTGACGTCATAAACATAAATACAAGGTGAGTGTTTTGACGTCTTTTATGATATTTAAACTGTCAATAATGTTGCTAGCAAAAAAAAAAACTTACCTTCAATAGCTCTTCCTGAGACTAATGCTTCGTAACATCCATGTAGTTTCGCAACGGCTTTTTCTATTAACGGCACCCATAGTTGTTTTCTTTTAGCCTGAAAATAAATGGAAAATTTTTGACTATTGCTCCAATCTTTTGCGCTTGTACACCCTTCGATCAACAAAAGCACTAGCTAAAGGATTAGAAACCAAAACACATCCAAGTGATTTAAAACTTGATTATAAACCTTAAGATTCAAACATAACGTTTACTATAGTTCGCAATATATTTACTGGTTTGATTGTAACGAAAACGTATCTTTAAAATAAGAACAAAAATATTTATGGAAAAAAAACACAATTTCTAAGCTAATTAATATGCTATGTTGTAAAATAAGACCATAGCATTATTATAATAAAAACAGATTTATGTGCCATTGACTTCTACTCCGTTCACCTAATAAACTCTAATATTTCCCTGTTAAAGTTAAATTTCAGTAATTATGTATAAAACCACTAGCGGTTTTATACAACAGCTGATTTGACAGTCAGTCTGCGACATCAATGCTGCATACTGCTATTAGACCGTTTATACATGTCAGACCGAATATAAAATGCAAAAAAAAAAAAAACTCATAATACAGGCTGGAATTTTGAGACGGGGCAGCAAGGGGTAAAAATACATTCAAAATGGTCAGTTTCCGCAAAAACTTTTTTGATGTCGAAAGTTTGATGTTGAAAAATGGAACTCGAACGTCAGTTGGTTCTATAGAGTTTTTCCTTATAAGTAACAGGAGTAGTTCCTTAAAAGTGGCATCAATTTTTTTGTGAAAATTGCCCATTTTTTGCTGACTCATCATCATTATTGTCTTCCAGTACAACCGGTTGCAGCTGAATACCAATATTTAACATAGAGCGATTTTCTTGCCGACAGAAAATGTTTGGCAAAATCTTTGAACGTGCCGATCAAAATTTCTCAAAAAAATCGAATAGTCTAAGACCGTTTTTCCGTAGCTACAACGATTTTCGATTTACCTACCCTTACAGCCCTACCCTTCGGGGATTCATGACGACTATAAATAATGATGAATCTTATAGAGAGAGGAAGTGTTCTAGGTTAATATAGGCACGTTACGTAAACAAACACGGACATCCGCCAATATACAGCCACCTAAACTCACAAGCGACGGCGCGGTGCGGACCGCGATCCGCATAGACACTAGGCGGTGTGACACACTACAATACCGCCCACACACTCATGACGGCCCCTTAGCCCGGACAGCGAACGGCTAGCTCTGTGATCTGGACGGGCGGGGACCATTCCACAATCACTCACGTAGGCGCGCGATGCCCGCGTGCCTATTCATCTTACCGGCCACTGTAGGCAACTGAATGAGGGGCCCGTTTTACGGGCCAACGTATAGCGGCCGCGGCCGGGGGCATAGCACTGGATCCGCTCGCCGCGCCCCCTTACGGGGACGTAGCGACTACCAACGAAGAGAGAGAAAGTGTTTGTGTTTGTTTGTGTGTTCTTGCTATTTTGTTGTTGAGCTCTTTGTAAAGGAGATCGTACCAAAGATACACTTGCCTGCAAAAGAATTGGCCGACCCCATGCTCTCCATTTGAGAGACGATTTCTCAAAAATCTCCATTAATACCTAAATCCACTTTTATGTAAATAATTCATTATTTTACATTGTGTGAATGAAAGTAAGGTACAGTTTATTTGTACATTCACTATATTTTGTTAAAATCAATATTCTTGATTCTTTCAGATGTCCTCATCACTCACATGCACGGAAAAAGTGCGTGTGCGTGCGTGACTGATTCATTAGTTAGGAGAAAATCGCGAACTTACAAACGTGGGGTTGAATCAAGAACCGCCTTTTTGTCAATGAAATTGACAAGACCTTAATTTGGTTATTTCTGTTCGTTTAATGAAAAAAATTACTTGATGTTTTAATTATCTTCAAATAAAGGTGGTTCTTGATTCAACCCCACGTTTGTAAGTTCGCGATTTTCTCCTAACTAATGAATCAGTTTTAATAATTCTTTCAAACCGATACAAATCTTTAATATCGATGGAAATATGCCATGTCGCGCGGTACGGAAAATGTATGGCGCTAGTATGAATTTACATAGTCGTGACGACACTTAGCACGATAGTGCTGCCTTTGTCTAACAGTTATTTTAAAACGTTAGTAACTTGGTAATACACTGTTTATTATATTGTTTACACTCTTTAAAAACAAAAAAAAAATGAGAAAAAAATAGTAAAAAAATCATGATCCCTATTACATTGTTTTAAATCGAAGAACACGGGGTGGGTCGATTTTTTGCATGCAAGTGGAATAATTAATAACGTTACCTGTGAATAAACAAGATGTCCCTTCTTATTGGCGGGTAGAAGGTCGTCCACGGTGACAGTAAGCCACCTACCGTCCTTACACAGTCTCAGTTGGTAGGCACCTACGCTTGGCTCTCCACGCACAACAACGCCTCGCACTAGGGAGGATCGTTCTGCTAGTACTGCTAGCGCGGACAGGAGCCAGCAGTTGCCTAGAACACCTGGGGAGAAGAAATATAAAATTAAATGCTATTGTTTAATTCCGTATTTACATCTAATTGTGCATCCAAACAGAGCGGGGCATGCGCCACAAATGATTTTTTTTTACGATTGGCTACATAATTTGCGCCGTGTCCTTCGTATATAGCGCGGCATACACTGGCCGAATGCGTCGCATGACCTGTCGCAGTCGAACGTAGCTCCTTCAATGGTTGGCAGTGTAGAGTCCTGGGACGTGGTGGTATCCTTCTGCGAAACACTCATCATGCAGAAGGAAGCTGAAGAAAGGGAAAAGGAGATTACGAGTACTACCCGTCTAACCCGTCCCACAGCAGGTGCACCGGGCGTTGGCTACGGACTCGGGGACGTCGTTCACCCCCCATTACACGGGCAGCGAGATGGCGTCGCGCAGTAGTCCACGCGCGCCTCTATGTCGCATAGGAAGGCGGATGAACACATAAAACAAGAATGAGCTACCTTGCGATATGTCGGAAGGCCTGGGGTCCCGGAACACGACCCAGGGCAGTCGGTGATCCGCCTCCACGTGTATCTGATGCGGCCGCAGCCAGCGGCTGGCCGCGCCCGCCTCCGCGCCGCCGCTGTAGTACAGCGAGCGGGCGGACGAACACATAAAACAAGAATGAGCTACCTTGCGATATGTCGGAAGGCCTGGGGTCCCGGAACACGACCCAGGGCAGTCGGTGATCCGCCTCCACGTGTATCTGATGCGGCCGCAGCCAGCGGCTGGCCGCGCCCGCCTCCGCGCCGCCGCTGTAGTACAGCGAGCGGGCGGACGAACACATAAAACAAGAATGAGCTACCTTGCGATATGTCGGAAGGCCTGGGGTCCCGGAACACGACCCAGGGCAGTCGGTGATCCGCCTCCACGTGTATCTGATGCGGCCGCAGCCAGCGGCTGGCCGCGCCCGCCTCCGCGCCGCCGCTGTAGTACAGCGAGCGGGCGGACGAACACATAAAACAAGAATGAGCTACCTTGCGATATGTCGGAAGGCCTGGGGTCCCGGAACACGACCCAGGGCAGTCGGTGATCCGCCTCCACGTGTATCTGATGCGGCCGCAGCCAGCGGCTGGCCGCGCCCGCCTCCGCGCCGCCGCTGTAGTACAGCGAGCGGGCGGACGAACACATAAAACAAGAATGAGCTACCTTGCGATATGTCGGAAGGCCTGGGGTCCCGGAACACGACCCAGGGCAGTCGGTGATCCGCCTCCACGTGTATCTGATGCGGCCGCAGCCAGCGGCTGGCCGCGCCCGCCTCCGCGCCGCCGCTGTAGTACAGCGAGCGGGCGGACGAACACATAAAACAAGAATGAGCTACCTTGCGATATGTCGGAAGGCCTGGGGTCCCGGAACACGACCCAGGGCAGTCGGTGATCCGCCTCCACGTGTATCTGATGCGGCCGCAGCCAGCGGCTGGCCGCGCCCGCCTCCGCGCCGCCGCTGTAGTACAGCGAGCGCGGCGACGCGGGGAACGACGAGTCTACGTACGGCTCGCCCGTCTGGGGAGACAAAATTACGATTTTCTTGGGTTTGCTGAACACGTGCCTCCCAAATATAACATCAATTTACGTTTGAAAGGGAAATTGGCAAAATAACCAGTTCATTGAAATTTAATGGTTGATCTGACGATTTAACACTTATAGCATTTATATAGAATACATTTCTAACCAGTGAATTCAACACATGATTCTAGACCCCCTAGAATAGCAATTTTACGTCGGTTATAAAAAAACAGCTGTCTCTTAGAAAAATGCAATCCCTACGCGGTCAAAATCTACTGAACACCATTTTATTTTTATAATTGACGAAAAATCACCTTATCCTGTATTTAGAAAGCATAACGGACAGTTCCATTTGGAAATATATGATAGATTTTCTTTAAAAAAAAAATACACGAGGCTGTGTCAAGGACATTGACGCGCAAACTGTTACGATGATGACAGTACATGATATAAACCCCCTGTGTAGAAATTTATCGTCAATTTTTTTTTTTTACTGTTGTTTGCACTTTAAATAAATGTCTAAAAGTAATTTCACCGTTGTTACCTCTCACACCAACCTTACTGCATCTAAAATAAATATCGCTATGATTTCAACAGTCTTGCTAAATAGGAGGTTTTCTTAATGCCGCCAAATTTGAGACACGGGACTCAATATTTCTAAGTTCTTAGGAGGTACTCACGGCTAAATAATAACAGCCGCACGGGTCGATCGAAGGTTAAGCTACGCTTACTGCGGCCGGTTAATGGATGGGGGGAGATCCATTACATACTTAATACTCAATATCTTTATTGAGACCCACCCGTGTCACGGATAAGCCCATTAAGTCCCGGCTGTAGAACCCCGAAAACTGACCACCAGTCTTACTAAGTGGTATTGTAACGTCTTACCCAGTAACTCGGATGATGATGAGATAAACGAAAAAATGTGTTAAATCGATGTAAAAATGAAGAAGATATACGCTTTAAAAGTTTTTGGAGGGGATTATTCCTGTCCTTGTCGCGCAGTACGGACAATGTACGGCGCTAGTATGAAGTTACGTAGTCGTGACGTCACTTCTACGATAGTGCTGTCCTAGTCTAACACTTAATTAAAACGTATCTTGGCAGTTTTTTAAGCTTTTACACATTTTGTAATACTATTTGCTCTATTTGGAAATAAAAAAAATTTTGTAATAAAAATTAAAAAAATGTCATCATCCCCACTGGGTTGTTGAGGTCAAATAGGCAAATTAACACGAGTGTCATGATATTTTAAATACATAATTGTCAAAGATTTTGTAATAATAATTTGCTTTTGTACGAAAATAAATGGTGCTACATATAAAGTTACAATTGTTTCTATTCCATAAGTAGTTAAGGCTGCTGCTGGTCTGTTCCTAAACCAGTTCTCATAAAAAACTTGTAAATTAAAAGTTCCATTAGAACGGCTTTTTAAATCTAAAAAAATACAATCAGAGGTTAACAAGGAACGGGCGTCTTGAAAGAACGAGAAGTATGTAAGCATTATTCAATGAAAATTTTTCATTTTCACAACAAGTTCTAACCATTTTTTGTATGCAGGTTTTTTTTGCATTCTCAGGAATTACAAACAATTCGGATCCGGGATTCTGAAAGGCTTGTCCGTATTATTCTTTCGTGGGAATAAAAGTGAAGTTTAGGCATATTGGCGCCCGATAATCCGATCACTGATGATAAGCATAGGTATCTAAGTTCTTACCGAGGCACACTGTGCCAGTACCTCCTGCCACTGCGTCCACGCATGGCTTTCTTCACTTAACCGCAGTATCTCCATTGGAGTGCTCTCTTGACGCTCGCCGTCTGAACCTTCCGCTAAAACAATGGTTATATTAAAGTTAACTTGATTTCAACTATATGCTGGTGTTTTATGGTTTCGAGGTAGGGTCTAAAATAGTCTTGACATCAAGGCTGACAAATTACTTGCTTACTAAGAGTTATCGTGTTAATGCAGTCGCTCCATGTAGAATACTGGCATTCAGCTGCATCCGGTTAGACTGCAAGCCTTTTTTTTCGTTCCGGGGTGGAAAATCCTCATGGATTTTCCCCCGCCTTAGACGGACTAAAACCAACCTGGTGTTCCCTTCTCACACTTGCACCGGGGATCATGGGAACTTGTGCGCCTTCCACGATCCCCGGCTAGTGCCGGCGCGCATCTGCGGCCCTCCTATGTCCGCGGGGGGAGTGAGGTGTCAATCTCTTCCCGCGACGTTCAATAGGGGCGCGCGTGTAACACTACGCGCCGTAGACTACAAGCCTACCCCAAACATAGTTGTAAAAGCTGTTGTAAATTAACAGCACAAAGTTTCAGACGAAAAATAAAAAAATTGTGACCAGTTTCCGGGTCAAGTGAAGTATACGGCGCTCGATCGCATGTTTGCTTTTTTTGCAAGCCAGAATCTTAACAAACTAGGCTGGGAATAAGCACTTTTCGAACATCAAAATTACATAAGACAGACCCCGGGCACGCCCGCCCTACAACTCGTCCTAGTGCTTTAGCTGGGAAGAAGCAGCGGCGCAACAAACTCCCGGGCACGCCCGCCCTTCACCACGTCCTAGTGCTTTAGCTGGGAAGAAGCAGCGGCGCAACAAACTCCCGCGCAGCACAGCTGTCTGTTCAGGACGCGTAGCATAACAGAGTTTTATCGACCGAAGAATGGACATAATGACAGATAGTGTACGAACTCATGTATCGTACATGGCACGCGCGCGTTGCATAGATCAGCACTTTTCCGTCGCCTTGCACAAATAGGGATGATGACTTATATTAAACTGTTAAGTGTCAAAGAAGGCATAGTAAAAATGACACAATGACAAATACATCGATGTAAATATGAAGAAGATACACGCTTTAAACGGTTATTGGAGGGGATTATTGTCGCGCGGTACGGACAATGTACGGCGCTAGTACGAAGTTACATAGTCGCTTCTACGATATTGCCGTCCTTGTCTGACACTTACTTTAAATGTTTATAACTTGTAATTTTTTAAGCTTTCACTATTTTTAAAATATTGTTTGCACTATTTGAAAACAAACAATTTATTGATAGAAAAATAAAATAACTGTCATCACAACCAGCGTTCATAGTCAGCTGTACTCATTCAAACAACATTCATAAAGCATTAGTTACATGGTAGTTAAATATATTCCATAAGGCATCTTGGGCTATCCGTGACTTATCATTCAAGCTAACAACACAAGGTATGTGCGACCCATTCAGCAGCGCATACAGATAGAAAAGATAAATTGACAGATTTATTTTATTCATCTGTAATTTTGTCCAGCCTGTGGTGACACTTCTTTTTAAGTGTCTCAGCATAATGCTAGAAAACTAGCTTTTTGGCCTCGTACAGGACTTTGTTTTTTTTTTCTTTTTTTGAAGATTCTGTTTAGTTATTTTGTGATCACACATGTGTACTGCGTATTCCTGTGCGAGTTTCAATAAATGCTTTTTCTTTCTTCCTTTCTTTGTCATTCTTCCGTCGACCAAACTCGTTTCTATGGTGTTTGGAGGTGGTCGTTTCATGGTACGCGTGCAGTTATAAGAACTTGATTCTACAAGAGTATGGAAAGTAATAAATATTAAGAAACACAAAACATTTAAATAAATAATTTGCTATTATGTTAGCTAGCGCACGCCAATAGACCAAGAAAAACGTTGAAAATCATACTCCAGCAGAAATTTATTAAAACTTAAGCTGAATTGTTTGTTTGAACGCGCTAATCTCAGTCGGATTCGAAAAATTCTTTTTGCATTTGATTAACTTCACGCTGCGACCCTATGACGCCGAGCAAAAAGAAAAAAAAATCTGAAAGAACGCTAAGGAAAATCGAAGTAATAACGCGGGCAGGGTTTTTTTTAACGTAAATAGAAGTGTTTTTAAACACCAGCACGAAATGAAAAGTCCATAAAATAAATAATTCCTATTCAGGGTATTACTAAGGCTAAGGCTCCGCTGTCCATCCGTCTGCCACAGAGCTGTATCTTTAGAACCGTAATCATAATCATAATCATAACAATCATTTATTAATTATTAATTGCATACCATATTGTAAAAAGATGATACAAAGGGCTTAAAGCTAGGTACAAAAATATGGACCCTGTAAGGGCACAGCAAAAGAATAAAATAAAGTAAGTAATAGTAATAGTTAGACATTTAAAATGTTCAAGAGTGTGTACTACTATAGCCGCTATAACAACAAAAATAAACAAAAATCTTTCAACTATTAGATATAGGAATAGTAGATAAAAGAAACTCATATGAAACAGTTAAAATAGAAGTTTATTTATTGAAATTAAAAGTTATACTTGAGCAATTATTAAACGTAAGGTTAAGAGTTATGTTGAGCAAATTTATATTTAAATTTGGAACAAGTAGGATAGAAACGAATAATACGTACGTAAAAAAAAGTATTGATATCGGCTGGCTGAATAGAGCTAATCCATTGAGATTGGCACCTTTTGGTGCGATAAAAAAAAACTGTGCAATAATGAAATTTCATACATTTTTATTGCTCTAGAGCTTTAAAGACTCGCTTTGTACTGAGTTTTTAGTGTGATTGTGATGAAATTAAAGCATAGTTGGAAGAAAAAAAAAAGTTATATAAAAGGATGACCGGAACACCGGGAATGCCTAACTAGTCGGGTGTTTAGTATGGAAGCGACTTCCATAAAAATACTTATTTTAAAAAAAAAACGGGATTCTTGGATTGCATAACTATTCAGATTAATTATTAATTTAAAATTAGTTTAACGCACGATGCAAATAAGTGTATGTAACGTGTAAGAGGAGGGGTGGTGTGTTTAATAAAATCAATATAGGGTAGGTAGATATGCATCGGATTCTATAATCAGAAATAAACACAAAACATGTCGTTTCCGGAATTGCGGGATATTTCGATACAAAAGCGTATTCCGTATTAGACAACATCTCAACTTTAGGTGAATATGCATCCGAAAATCCGATCTATAATCATCATAAAAGAAACGTGTTTTTTTTTCAATCAGCTGAGTACTTACGTGAGTCCTCATCGTCAAGCGAAGGTTGGTCGGGTGCGGCCGGGAGAAGCCTCGTCTTGGGTGACTGGCACATCTCACACGACGACGCGGAGCTGCTGTTCACGTAGGTACACTCCGAACATGGCCATTCTGTTGTTTCTGGTCTGGTTATATGAAAAAGGAAAGAGTGTTTCAGTCCAAGTATGATCAAGTAAATACTTTACAGTTTTACCATTGCATAATCTTACTATAACGTGCCCACTGCTGGAACACAGGCCTCCTCTCAGTGAGAGGGAGTGGGCCGTAATCCACCACGCGGGCCCAGTGCGTGGACATGCCGGTTTCCTCACGATGTTTTCCTTCACCGTTTTGACAGCAGTGGTTATAATACTCAAATTAAAAAGCATTTATTTAAAATAAACCAATTACAGGCACTTTTTAATTTTCAAGGTAGGTCGGTCAGAAAAATGAAGCTAGTTGCCCATTCCAAAGCGTAGTAGGTACCTATGGAGAAGAACTTTAAATAAAATTATGGTTAAAAAATATGGTTTCATCATTCATGTCGAAATTATGCACGTTAGAATGTTGCAGAACGTTAAAAGCGACCGTAATATAAAGATGAAAACAATTCAAAAATAAAACATTATTTCAATACGCCGTGGCAGCTAAGAGATGACCAGTCCTTACTGACGGCGCCCGTTCACGATAATAATACATGAGTACATTACGAAACGTGTGACCTAAGTAGTCCATTATTGCACGGCGTGAATTAACAAAAGTACATAAGTCAATTAAAATCGAATGAATGATGAAATGTGTTGTATGCTGATGTATACAATATTTTAAATTTATTAGATCGGATATGCAGCGGCATATTTACCTAAAGTAAATTTTACGCTGTGAAAGTAGGGAAGCGACTTCTTAAATGATATTTTTTTGTGAAAAAAACCTGGGATGCCAGGAATGCATAACTGGTGTTATGGGTGTATAGATAGCATGAAAGACTTCAAAAAGAGAAATTACAACCGGGATTGTTTACAATATTAGGTAGGTAGAAATACATCCGATTCTATGGACAGACACAAAATTTGTAGATTCCGGAACAGCGGGATTTTTCGATACAAAAGCGCATTGCATGTTAGCCAACATCTCAACTTTAGGTGAATATGCATCCAAATATCCGATCTCTATTTATTAGGCAACAAATTCAATGTTACGTTTTTGCCCATTTCTCTAATTGCTTCTGGGACAATGTCACCACCCCCATCTTCACTTTAAACACTTACTTCTCTTGAGTGGTTCAAATTGAAATATACTGATGGACCACTTAAGTCACAAAAAAGCGTGACTTAAGTGCGGGTCTCGGTCACACAGTGCTATAAAATAATTTACACAAAGTTAATCGCCTGTCAGGGTTCGAACCCCCGACCTATAACTCGTTAGTCGCTAAATAAACAGATAATAAAACTTAAATTACCTGAGGTTGACGTACTTGGGCTCGGGCGGCGGCGTCTTGTGCCTCGAGCCGCGGCGCGGCAGTGCGGGAGTGTTGCGAGTGCTGCGGCGAGGGGACGGGCTGCGACCCGCTGGAGTACACATTGAGATAGATTCATTACTACAAGATAAGGGATAACCAACCACTATAAGTCTTAAAAAAAGGCAAACATTTTAAACTTTAAAAATTATCCGAATTTGAAGGTATGATATAAGGCTAGGCGACAGTATGAGACCGATTTCCTTCAAAAACATTTAATAAGTTAAGCATAAATGCAAAAATACTGCTGAGCCCCCTGTCGCTGTTGCTAACCTGTGGACTCAAACAGTACAAGTACAGACCGATTCAAACTTAATGGCGGTTTGGAACATGAGGCGTGTTGCTGCGCAGAAACAAATTCACCTGTCAGCGGGGGAGAGGGGTGAGGTACTACGCAGCGAGTAGCTCACTTCAGAGACGTCGCGACTCGCGCTTTACTTGTGGTAAAAAAGTGTATAAACACGTTGTTAATTTGTGCATGCAGACGAGTAGCGTCAGCACATAACACACTCACGTACTTCCGACTTTGCCATAGTCTCGGACGGTACCGAGAGCTCCTCCGCTTACAACCATTCACAACGTGTTTGTAGACCTGGTAACCACAAGTAAAGCACGCGTCGCTTCGTGAGTCAATTAACCTTGTAATGATGAATAACTTCGAGGTGAGTTATCTTTGAGTCATCGATCCCACAATGCCTTAAGACCACGTCCTTCCCGCGTTATCACGTACGGGCCCAAACGTTGACACTAACCATAGGCCTGATCCACAAATTGAAGGTTGCTCAGCGTGCAATGGAGACAGCAATGCTCGGGGTTTCTCTGGTGGATAGAATTCGCAACGAAGTCATTCGCCAGAGAACTAAAGTCACCGACATTGCGCATAGAATCAGCATGCTAAAGTGGAAGTGGGCCGTCCATGTCTGTTAGACAAACGTAGTGTGGGACGCCCTGCGGTACGATGGATCGATGATTTGAATAAGGTGGCTGGCAGCGGGTGGATGCGGACTGCTCGGGACCGGGGTGGTTGCCGCTCTATGGGGGAGGCATAAGTTCAGCAGTGTACGGCAATTGGCTCATGATGGTTTCCGGCTCAGACGCAGTGGGCGAATGCGGTCATGCCGAGGATTCCGTTTCACTTTTTCTTTTCTACAACTTATGAGTAGACGATTTTTCGGGGCGATCCGGCCTTACGTACCACTGTCTGTGGTAGTCTGTATTCGTGTAGCAGAACCAGCGTATAAAGTGGCTGTCGGCTGGGACACAAGCCTCCTCCGCCCGCCCGGCGGGCCCAGAGCGGGTTCGTAGATGTCACATGTCTTCGAATTTTTGGTTCTAAGACATCCCGTTTTCCTCACGATGTTTTCCCTCTCTTGAAAAAATTGGTTCACGCGCTTGTTCCGCCTCTCTCTTGAAAAAAGAACGGTGCCAAAATCCTGGAAGCTTGCTAATGTACAACCAGTGCCCAAAAAGGGCGATCGTGCAGACCCTGCCCATTACCGTCTTTCGCCGGGGACGGTCAACTGGCGATCTTCTTGCGTATGACACGCACTGCTGGGACGAAGCCATAGAGAAACACGGCGAAGCACTTGCTGTATCGCTAGATATCTCGAAGGCCCTCGACAGGGTCTGGCACGCAAGTCTACTCAGCAAGCTTCCTGCTTATGGCATCCCCGCTGATTTTTGTAGCTGGATAGCAGATCGATCGATTAGAGTAGTCGTTGACGGCTGCTCCTCTGAGCGTATGACAATTGGATGCCGGAGTTCCTCAGGGGTCTGTTCTCTCTGCAACTCTTTTCCTGCTGCACATCAATGACCTACTTCAACCTAGTATTGTTCGGTACGCAGATGGCAGTACTGTTTCTGAGAGATACTTGTCCAACCCGAAAACAAGCGAGGGTGAAGTTCGTTCCTTCAGAGAGGCCATGGTGGAGCGAACTGATTTGACCTTAAACCTTGTCTCCCAGTGTGGTGATGACAATCTGGTGTCTTTTATCGCCACCACACACACACACAGGTTTGTCTTATCACCGCAAAAAGGAGTCGTTTCGACCAAACTCCTACTTTTCGGGGTACATCTGTTCCTGTAACTGTTCGGCGCGAGCTCCTAGGCATGGAGTTGACGCCCAGTCTCAACTTTGGCGCCACCATTGAGCGAAAAGCCTTAACTGCGTCTAAAAAATTGGGCATCCTGAATAGAGTGAAGCGATACTTTACGCCTGGACAGCTTTTAAGTCTTTAAAAAGCGCAAGTCCGATCCTGCATGGAGTATTGCAGCCACCTTTGGATAGCTCAGCTGAATACCAACTTGCCGCACTCGACTCAGTGGAACGCAGAGCTAAGAGGCTAATTGGCGACGTAAAACTGGTCGATGCCAAGCTTAACAGCTTGGCTCATCGCCGCAAGGTTGCCCGCTTGTCGGTCTTCTATAGATTGTACTTCGGTGAGTGTGCGCAACAACTCCACGTCCTCATCCCACCTGCCCCCTTCTACCATCGGACATCCAGACGTACTGCTAATTACCATCCATACCTAGTTGCCATTCCACCAATTCGTACTAAGCGCTTCCATAATGCGCACGCCAAAAGAGTAGAATTCACTACCTGCGCCTGTGTTCCCGAACGCATTCAACCAGAATCTCTTCAAAGTTAGAGTGTACAGGCTTCTTCCGGGTAAGCTCACTCCATCGTAGACTTTGTCTCTGTCACCTCTGACCTAGACTAGAGTCAAAAGTAACCCATCTCCAATTAATATAATAAATTTAAAAAAATACACAAAGTAAAGCGCCTGTCGGGGCCGATCCAACGACCCATAAGTCACGGCCGTTACCATTAGGCATGTTTGTGTGTCTATGAATAAATAAGTAACCACTGGTACTTACTGGCACCGTGGTTGGCATCAGTGACCGGTACAGTGAGGCCGTGTTTAGGCACGGGCGGCGTCTTGCACGCCAGACACAGATTCGCCGACAAAGGGTTCTGCAGCGTACATGAGCTGCACGACCTGAAATACATTAGGTTAAGATTAATGGTCATAGAAATATATTTCTTTACCCTATGAAGTTGCCGGTTCACAATACTGGCCATTTGAAACGTAATTTATGTATGGCTGACAATACATTCTAGATTCAAATTAATCTTATTTAAAAAATTTAGAATTCCATTTCCAAATTAAGGCATTTTTTTATTGATTAGTGTTTTGTGTTCACTACATTTGTATCTTTTTCATCAATATGGACACGATATAAAAACGAGTAATTAAGGAATGCGAGTTCCGTCGCGGTCGCACAAACGGCTCGCAACATTTATTACGTGTACGGATTGAACACTACAAACGAACGCACTACTCGTTATTGGCTCGTCCCCGCTGCTCCTACACGACAACGCTCGACCTCATAAGGCACAACAGACGTCCTCTAAGCTACAAGAGCTGGGGTTGTAAGTTTTGCGTCATGCAACGTACTCACCCGACCTTGCGCCGACAGAGTTATACTTTTTCCATAATTTGTACCTACAACGTTTTGGCAGAGAAAAAATTCAACACCCGAGAGACAAAATGCCTTTGAAGAGTTTGTTTACTCCCGTACACCAGACTTCTTCAAGAAGGGCATTGCAAGGTGCATATTTTGATTGAAAAAATATAGAATGAACAGGCTTCTTCTGGGTAAGCTCACTCCATCGTAGACTTTGTCTCAGTCACCTCTGACGTAGACTAGAGTCAAGAGCAAACCCATCCCAAGTAAAAAAAATGAAACTGAACGCAAAAGGTTTTAGATTGATGTCAACTCGACATTGGTGTTTGCTAATTTGATCTTTGTTTTCAAGTAATTAAATATAGTATTCTATGCAAGTCTGTCTAGTGCCGTAGCTTCAAAAGGTATTATGTGTCCTGACTTGACAAAGGAAAGAACTTAAAAACTGACTAAGATATAAAAGACTCGACCGTACACAAGTCATCGTTTACCAAATATCCAAATGTGATTTCCATACATGTTTGTGTGACACATGTATGGAAATCACACAGACGACTAAATTACCAAAAGTTATGTGGCTGCGGTCTCGATCCTGCGCAGGCGGCACAAGCGGCGGCTGTGGACTCGTTGACCAGCGTGCAGCGAGTACACGACCATGTTATCACCGCTACAGCCGGGCTCGGCGCAGGTGTGGAATCTGAGGAGAATGGTCTCTGTATCACCCTAAGGTTGACTGGTAGAAAATGCCTCACGCATTCAGTCCACCTTTGTAGAGTATTATTTTACTTGTGCCATGGGGTCTCAACTCGAACAAATTATAATTAGTCTTGAAAAAAAAATCATAGATGGCAGCATTAAGAATTATGAAATTAACAATCACTAAAAAGCGTTATACGGCAGAATTTTGGCTAAAGTAAGATTAGGAAAAACATAACTTCCTTGTTTATTGCTGATTTATCTATTTACACTCATAAACCACGTATTTCCAACAAAAAACATAAATTAAGCCTTTTACTTCAATTCGATAAAGCTGTTAAAAGTAGCCATCTGTTCATCATTTTGTTTAGAGCTCTTAGCAATAGATGGCGTTTTACTTAATTTGTCCTGTCAATTTGTTTGTCAAGGAACCACAATCGTTAATAATTTACGTTTAGTTGTAAACATAAATAATTAACGTTGGAATTTGCATAGAAATACGTGAATTGAAAAGAAATCTATTAATATGTTTTAGTACATAATTATCTTTTTTTTTTATTTCACTGAACCCGGAAATAAAAAGCTTTATAAAAAAAGGATTGCACAAATTGTTTTAAAAGTACAAACAGTAGTATCTAGTCTTGTGCCTGCTCGGTCATTTTGAAGATCGCTCCGTACTAGTTCATTTCATACAGTGAACTAGTTCATTCTATTAGTTCTAATAGCTCTATTCGGTCTTCGTTCTCGGTGGTCAGCATCTCATCAATCATCTCATTCTTGCGATTCGGTCGGTCGGGTTCGGTGAGGATCGTCATTCGTCGGCTATTCTCTCTCGTTCTCATTCACAGACATCGAACGTATCTGTCAAAAATCTGTGACTGTTTATCATTTCCCGTTCTCGTTCGCACAAACGATCGCGCGGTTTACAATGTCCGAGATCGAAAAGACCTATTAGACCTAATAGACCGATTACGAGTCAGCGTTCGGAAACGTTTCTTCTAGTACAGTGCGAAGATACGTTTCCTATTCGTTCATCGTTCATGAACTACACAAGACTAGTAAAATCTATTCTATTGTCTGTCAATGTCAATTATGTTTCCGTCATGTCTGACTACTAGTTGTTGACTGTAGACATGGGCGAAACAGCTCACTGAAAAGATAAAGAGCGACTAGCTCTTTCACTCTAAAGAGCTATATCACTCTTCTAGCTCACTAGCTCTTCTATAGCTCAGTAACTCAGTCGCTCAGACATCGACTGTTAGCTCATTTGACTCACGCCGCACACGCGTCGATTCGTCGAATGAGACGGCTCGGCTCGCTCAATATCAATAGCTCTTTGGAAGTTTGGACTGTGTATTACGGTTCTTTAGATCATAAACACGCTACGCGAATTACTACGGATATTGATAATACCTTGTTTTTTTTTGTGGCTGTGGTTATATGAACGGTCGAGTATCTTATTAGGATTGATTTTTGTGAAATAATTTCACATGTAGTTTCAATTTAGTTCACAGAAATATTTAAAAAAGTTCACAAAATTGTACCTCACTAAATCTAAAGTAATAACGTAATTCATTTTCACAGCTTACTACTCACAAAATCTCATTTATTAATAAGAATACACTATTGGTACTTTTTATGCAGCGGCATGCATGTCATTTCGTCGAAACAACCGAAAAAGTTATAAGCTTTATTGTTTGATTTTACGTAAACAACCGGCAAAATACAATGCCGCGGTTTCTTTGAATAACGTGCCAAAGTGTTTTCTACTATAACACAATGAAAATAAAGATAGATTTACTACTATTTACTAGATAGATAGTGACGTATGTCGTATGAGTAGATTGCAATGACGTATTGCGCCGGACAAGCAGAGAGCCTTGTTGAAAGAGCGAACAAATGCGATTCGAATTCATCCGAAGCATTCCGAAGCGAGCCGACGAGCCGTTTAGTCGGTGACTTCGGTCATCGGTGTCTCGCTCGGAACGAACCTACTGAAGTACTGAGCTACTGAGCTAGTGAGCTAGTTAGCGAGCGAGTGAGTGATCGAGAGCGACGTCAATCGAAAAGAGCTAGCTCTTTTCTATCACTAGCTCACGAGCTACCCATGTCTAGTTGACTGTTATTGTTTGCTCAGTTTCTTTTCTCTGCGTCGTATACGTTTTTGTTATTTTTCTAACCGACCTGGCTTCGAATTACGGATTTGTGGAAAAGACACCTCCCTATGACTGATATGGAACCTGGAAACTGGACAACAACGATTCTTGCACATACAACGACCTAAGCTAGTTAAAACTTCGGATTTTGATTTAACCGCAGGATTTAACAAAGTGCACTTAATATGCCGCCCATCAAGTGCTCATTTTTGAAGTGTAATACGCCAAAAGATTTCTCACTATTTCGGTTTCCAACTGGACGTGCAAGTTCTTTGGCAGTTTGGTTGAGCAATTGTGGTAAGTGCTATTATTTATGTATAAACACGTGATAAACGTCTGCTGAACCCGCACATACAAAGCTTGTTTGTTTTAAGTACTCATTCACATAATAATTAACATAGCAGCGCATAGTATGATCAAATGTAGTGTTACACTACATACATAATTGCATTGTGTGCTAACCGCCAAAGGCTCTATAAAATAAAATAAGTACTTACTATTACATCAGATAATAAAATACTAATGTCTATACCATACAGTAGGTAGTCCAAATTGTTTTTTTTTGTTTGTTGAAAACTGAATAATCATAGCTCAACAATGTACATACCTACATTTAAAATGTGACCATATATTAGTCAATAATATATTGTTTGTGATTTTAGGAAACGTGACGAAAACTCACCTAAGTCAAAAGGAACTGCGGAACAGATACCTGTGTATTATACATTTTGATGATAAGTTCATTCAGAAAAAACATTATCAAAAATGGCAGCGCCTCAAAACTACAAGGATGAGCAATCCTCGATCATGACGCCACATTCATCATGTCCATCAACATCACAAGGTATCTTTTTAGTGTCACAATGTACCTATCAGCATCTTAAGAGAATTCTGTGTATAAGTTGTTAAGAATGACAAGAACTGTTCTTGTCATTCTTAAATACAACTCATCAATAGTTTGTAACATAGAGACAAAATGCTTGATTTATTTAATGATAACATTAACGTTATTCACAAAATCAATATGGTGTCTGATTTAGTGAAACAAATTTTAAAAATCTTCCCGATGATTGTCATCATTTTAATCACATAGATTTTTTTATTAGAAAATTATTTGAAAATATACGATTACTGTAAATCAAGAAAGAAATCTATTGAACCAAAATCAAAACTAAGAATTCTACAAAATAAATAATTTAATGGCCTTGTTGCTCTAGAAGTCCATTTATTTTTGCCCAATCAACCAGTGCGATTCCCGTGTTGGGCATATCCATGTGTTGGGCATCGGAATTTAAGTTAATCCTCGAAAAATTTAAACTACAATATCAGCTGATACAAACGCGCGCGTACGGCACGGGCATTGACCTCAACGGTCGCGCGGCTGTGTTAAATATTATGGAGCGATCAGCTGTTTTTGTACTGATCACTTTGCTATCAGTTTTGATAAGTACCTACTATTAATTAGAAGAATTAAAATGTTTTTATAAAATATTGCATTCGTTTTTTTTTACGTTTAAGTAGGACCTAGTACCTACTTGTATCCTCCTACTCCTAGTACCTATTTGTTTCATTTCCTTGAAGAAGGCGTGTTTTCAGAAACAAGAAAAGTGAAAACACGCCTTCTTCGTCCGAACTCAGTGCTTAGACTCTAAGCACTGGTAGATTTGGTATCGAAGAGAAGAAAATCTAGATTTCAGAATTGAAATACTTTAAAACACATGAAAAGGCATTCGCAGCAGCGAGAAAATTACTAGCTCACACAAATCGTAGTATTATAATATCTGTGCACAGATGAAACTATTCCGCCAACTTGAGACATTTTTGTTGTATTGTTATTACTTGTCCTTGAACTCACTGTGCGATGTCATAGTCGATGAGCGATGTAGAGAATCTATCGTAATAAAACAATGCCATCTAGTAGTATCGATGCCATCCAGCATCGATGCCACCTAGTATCTAAGTCGACTCCTCGATGGCGTTATAAAACTGCAGTCTCAGGCAATTAGTGAGTCGCTTACTCTGCCATCTTTTGAGGAAATTAACGAAGAAAAATAGCCAGCTCAATTGCCAGACTTAGGGTGGTGTCATCTTTGTATGAGATTGGGTATCTGTACGTAGTATTATAACATCTGTGCTTGTGCATAAAGTTTTAATAAAAATTGAAATAAATTATTACAACAGGCAAAACTGCTTATCGTTTTTTTTTATTCCCTCTTAAAGTATTGCGTTTAAGAGGTAATCTGGATTGTGCATAATCAGCCTTTAATGTTCCCACAGTGCGAATTGGTAGATCTCACATGTCTTCTTATTTTTACCTGACTACGGCGAAGCAAAAAGGAGGGTTATGATTTTGACCGGTATGTATGTATGTTTGAATGTTCATCTGTTTCCTCAAAACTTCTAAACTGCTTATCATAATTTGACAAATGAGGTATTGTTGGAAGCGTCTTGATCGTCTGCCCGTTATAGGCTATATGGCATCACATTAAATTTAACAAAAATGGTCAGGGTATAGCCGTGGTCGCATGCCTTTATAATTTTGTAGGTGTTCCTGGTACCCACGTGGTATACAGGCATGCGGCCACAGCTTTACCCTGACCATTTTTGTATCTTGTATCGATTTCTGACTGAAATATTTCCTTGTTTCGTACTTTTAAGAGCGTGATTTTTCAGTTGTCGTGTTTTAGTTTTTGAGCTCACTTTTTTAGTTCTAGGTTTCCTTCACCGTTTTGAGAGCAGTGTTGATGAAATAATTTACACAAAGTAAAAAAGCCTGCTTGGGCTCGAACCCAGGGACACCTGCTCCTTCAACAGCACCTCCAATCCTTCTATTAGCACCCCAATAAAGTAACACAACAACGACTTTCTCTCTTCGACAAACAAGTTTTCAGTGAGAGATTCCAAAAAGATTTTACAACCTATATCAGAAAGGACTCGTCCAGGGAAATGCGTCCATAATGAAAACCTACTATCGCCAAGCAGTACAAGTGTTCTGGTTTGAAAGGTATGAATATCGACTAAATGCATCAGCATAACATAATCAACCTATAATGTTCCCAATGCTGGGACACGTAATCCACCACGCAGGCCCAGTGCAGGTTGATAGATGTCACATGTCTTCGAATTTTTGGTTCTAGGACATGCCGGTTTCCTCACGATGTTTTCCTACACCACGATGTTTTGAGAGCAGCGGTGATAAATTAATTTACATTCGACCGTAATACAAAAAAATTGCCTTACCAACAGCAAACAGCAGTTCATCGCTATTCAAGTCATGGTCCAGCGACGCTATCGGCACAGTTAACTTCTTAGGTTCTCGGCTCAACTCCACCTTGGTACTGGTACACGCTTCTGAGGTCGGTAAGGTTGGACGTGTACTGTGAAACATAAGTTTTGTTTAGAAAATACACTTCCCAAAATAAGTGATTTAAAAAGGACTGCCTGAAAGGTTTGGTTTTGAAAACCAAACATGTTCTTTTTTGTGTTCTTTTTTTAACGCAAATAAATGTATTTTCTTACGTTTCTTCCTGTTCATTGGTGAGACCAATTTTCGCAAATTGGAATTATAAGGGAATACATTTCTTTAGCGCATAGCTGATTGTCCGAGCCGTCATATAATTTTATAAGTTGTCATGACAGGTGAGATTTGTTTCTGTAAAATATGACAACAACTCACTTATTATGAGGCGCATCAACTACATCTCTGGTCGCGAGCGTCACCGCGGCGTGCGGCGGCCGCCCGCTGCGACACACGTCGCAACAGCGCGCCCACCACGCGTTGTACGCGAACCAACACTCGCTGCACTGCCACATGCGGCTCTCGCGACTGTATGTAACACGCAATGGACATCGTTATCAAAATTCTTGTATTCAAAGTAGGCTGTGAATCAGCACTTGTTGAAGGTCGAGTGTTACAAAAGACGGCCAGCTTTTATTACTTATAACTTCCTTTTCAATCGCCAAGTTTCGTGGAAGGCTATGTCATAAAGCAGGACAGCGAGACATCACGAGACTCAATGCAGTTTTCAGAAATACCCTACTAAATAATTACTTTTCCTTTTTGAACGTTTCATGAATACGACTCTCGTGTTTCGTGTGACGTGACGTCTCACGGCGGCGTGGGGCGTGGCGGTGTTTGAGCTAGGAAGAGGCGCAACTATTTATCAACACGTTTGTGTGTTATATTTTAAGACCTTGTAATTCTATTCAATAATTTGGAACACCCTTTGCCGAGACCATATTATTGAGTCTATACAAATGTGGCCCCTAGTACAGATCTTGACGTGTAATAATAAATCAGGTCACATGCGTGACTTAACAAGCAAATGAGAGATTATATCAATTGAATAGAATGCATGCAACATTCATATGTGCATTCAAGACAAAATATAATTTAACATTTCTAATGTTGGTCTTTTTCTATTGATATCTACACTCACCCGCCACTGCTTCGCAAGGTTTTAACGACTTGACAAATGATCGATTTCTTTACTATATGTAAGACTAGCTGTGGCCCGCGACTACGTCTGCGAACCAGGATTAAAAGTAGTTTATGTCCTTACTCAGTTCTGTGTGACAAATTTCATCTTAATCCGTTCTCACGTTTTAGCGTGAAAGCGTAGTAAACAAACAAACTTTTTCGCATTTATAATATTACTAGCTTCTGCCTGCGGCTTTGTCCGCGTTTATGTCGGAAATTATCCCAGGAACGATCTACCGGAACAAAATGTATGCCTAGGTCCTTCCCTAGGATGCCATTTAACTCCTTGCCAAATTTTATCGAAATCCGTCCAGTGGCTTAGGCGTAAAAAGGTTATATACAGACACGAGTCACTTTCGAATTCTAAACAATTATTTAAGAAAATGGCTTTGGATATTTTGTTTAGTGAGTAATTTAATTTAAATTGAATTAAGTAACTCAGCTGTATTGTGACTTTTTTAATCACTTGTCTTTAGCACTTCATTAAACCTTTTGCTAAAACGTGGATAATGGTGTGGGTTACGTGTTTGAACTTAGTTTGAGTAGTTCTCTGTATTTTTTATCATGTAACTGTTTTTTGTCTCTAATAAATAAATAAATATGTATATATTTTTTCCGCAATAAAATTCTTAAAATTATATTGAAAACTGCATCTAAATCCGTTCAGCAGCTTAGAAAAACAACGCGGTCACAAATTTAAAAATGAAAAGCGGCTTTAATCTAAACTAATATTATAAAGAGCAATGATTGGATTTCTTGTGTGTTGTTAGCTCTCCCTTTTTACATGGGACTGAAACATAACTGGCCCATTCTTTCACCTATTGAAAATTACATTATAAGCGAGTAACATGGGCTGTAATTGTGGTGTCTTAAGACTTTCACGCGAACGAAGAAACGAAGTCGCGGGAAGAATCTGGTTTATAAGAGGAATGATGAATTTTTTTAACCTCAATAAAATACTTATTTGTGTCCAAATAGTGCAAACAATATTGTAATAAGTGGAAAACTAAAAAAATGAGAAGTTATAAACGTTTTAACATAAGTGTCAGACAGCACTATCGTAGAGTTGACGTTACGACTATGTAACTTCACACTAGTGCCATATATTGTCTGCACCGCGCTACAACGACGGGATTAATCCCCTCAAAAAACTTTTAAACAGATGTTAAATCAATGTAAAATTACTACAAAATGTAACGCCGGAAAGTTTAGAAGTTTTGCGCTTAAAATTATAGCAGAATTAAGTACATAAAATCCTAAATCATAATTTATATTTTCAATATTCTATTATATCTTCTCACTCATTTTATTATGTTTCAGTTTAGTTTTTCTTAATATTTTTATTTAACCATACTGTGCATTCAATGTATTCATATCGTACGCCGTTCGTGTTTATTTTACTATTTTGTATGATGTGAAAAATGTTGTTGGTTATACATTTATGCTCCCATTTTAGTTTTAAGTTCTTTATCATACATTTTAATGTGTAACCGTTTATTTTACCAAATAAAATAAAAAATAACATTTTTACTATGTCATCTTTGAAATTACATACTTTTTTTCCAACGTTTTTAATATTAGTCTACATCCCTATTATGTAAAGAAGAGAGTCAGTCATAGAATCAGGGGCAATAAAAAAAACTAAAAGACTCACGTGGCTTGTTGCTGCGTCGAAGGCACTTTACTCGGCTCCCTGGGATTATGGGACACTTTCCCCACAGATGGCAGCATATTAAAAACTTTAGATTCCCTCGCCGGCCCTATATGCGACGTTCGAATATTCGAGGCCGCCACGTCATTCACTGGCGAAATGCAGTTCTCAGTACCTAACAACTCGTCTATCCGAGCATAGTCGCCATCACTTATGTCATTTGAGTAAAGAGCCTCGTTCTGTGAATTACTCATCACTGTTTTCGTATCCTGGACCGAAACATATGAATAACGGGTACCGTTATTATTGACTTGTAGTTGCAAGTTTAGATCCTTATATTTCCCCTTATTTGGCAGTGCGTAAATGACGCCTTCAGCGTTTGTGTCCCAGCTACACTCTTTGTCGATCAACTCGACGCTGTTTTCGTCAATCTTCGCGTCTTTCCGGCCGTCGGACTTCGGAAGGCTATTGCAATAACTCGCTAGAGATTTCTGATAGTCGTTCAGACTTCTTCGACTCGATATCACCTTACCAACTGGACGTTCAGCATTTGTTTGTTCCGAGAAAGACCGTCGGTAAGTAGGGCGGATTTCTGGCGAATTCTGTGCACTGATCGACCTGCGGAAGGACGCTCCTAAAGTTGTACTTCCCGTCGGCCAATCAGGGACCGTTATCATGACACCACCTGACGTGGGAAGCGACGCTGCACCATCTCTTCCTGCAGATGTCTCATGCCTTCCCAAAGTCGTCACACTTAGACCTCTAGCGTTAGAAATCCTCGCTAACGGAGACACTCTCGGCGAAAGACACGCTTCACAATTCGTCCTGATTCCAGAATTCTCTAGAGTGCACTTACTACACGACCACTTCTTTAAATGCAGACCCTTACTCTGCTCCCTTTGGTACTCTTTGACATAATTGAGCTCCCAATTGGATTTACTTTCATTACACTTTTTCGGTCTCCGGGTCACAGTATGTAGACTTCTGAGGAACGACTCTCGCGGGTTACACTGGCCGTACCTTTCGGAGACCATTAAACTCGTGGGTCTGTTTATGGTTCCTCTGCCAGTTTCGTCGACTTTCCACCACTTTTGCTGGGAGTTGATGACGGAGCCGTGGGATAGAGACCTGGTGACGCCATGAGCATGGTCCGTAAGCTGAGTGGGGGAAAGCCTGAGGGACTGCAAATCGATATTTAACCGGCGACCGTCAGAATAGCTCGTTGTGGGTTTATACGATGACGGGACAGCTAGAGTGTTGGACCTTATCATAGTGTTGTCTGTAAAGAGCAATAATTACATTTAATTACAAAAACAGGAGAATATAAGAACTATGTTTAAACATGATGAGCCTAAGGCTTTCTGTACATGACGCCGGAACCGCACCGGCGCCGGCGCATTGATTCTAAGTTAAATAGTTAAGTAACAATCACAGTTTAGTAAAGAATTGCCAACGAAACTGTCAAGATGTCTGCTTTTTATTAATACAAATATACGTTATGATGTTAACTTTAACAAAAACAAAGTGTTACTTAAGTAATTTATAAACGCAGACAGAAACAAATCATAAACGTATGGCACAATTTTGGGTACATCCTGTTTTTAGCCCGCAGAGAAGACAAAGGTGAATTACGAGTGCTTTAAAAAAAATATAAATAATGAAGCCATTTTTTTAAATCAGTGTAAAATGGGGACCACAGGACCTAAACGCAAGTTTTATACTGTCTAAAAGTATATGATCCACTGCAGTAAAAAAAATCAGAAAACTATACGATATTCTTCAGAATATAGTATATATAGATAGTGTGTTTAAAACATAATACCTACAACTATTTTGAGACGATAGAAAAAAACACGAAGATACCTCAAAAAACTTCGTTTAACGATTAAAAACCATACTAATATACATGCAATCATTCTGATTTTTTGTCAGATTATTCTACAAGCAACATATTAACGTAACAGTGTTTTTTTTTTTGTTTAATCAATAGATTTTTTGCAACAAATTAGCAGCATTGTTGTCATCGCGCTTCACTTGTGACGGCGCTTTTGCTGTTGTCAGCCTCTTAAGTCTTTACAGTTACAGTTACAGTCGGCAATGCTTTTCTGAACTGTGGTCGTTGCTTTACAACTTAAAACTCTACATCAATGCACTGTACATGCGGTTACTGCGCGGCTCCGTGTGATTTTCATTCGTATACATACACAAACATTCGGTCCGGCGCCATGTACAGAAGCCAAAAGCCGCGATTCTATTGAGAAGTCTTGCATGCAAGTATGACGTCACATTTGCGTACATGTTGCTTGCATTGGAAACATGTTTTCGAGAGTGTGCAAAATGCATGCAGGTTTTACTTGCATACAAGTGGGTGGAAGACGTACACGTCACTCGTTTGCAATTCTAAACGTGCAACTAACGTTTGCGCGTTCAATTGCCTAATGTAATCGCGCCTCTAAGCCTGATAGCACGGTGCAATTTAATTGCCAGTGGTATACCATAAGTTGTCAAGAACTTGCATCGTTAATGGGACTCATGGACTTGAGACTTACCTTTAGCAGACTTTTCTTTGTCCGTCATCCCTGAAGCTTGATCCTCATCATCAGACAGCCTGAAATACAAAAAAAAATGTTAGCTCAGTTAGATTCACAAAGCACTTCTAGTATAACAAAAAATAATAGCACAATCTCTTAGTAACTTCCATCGTATAGTCAACATCTGCCTAGACTTCTAAGTTGGGGTCGGCTTCAAGTCTGCATACCAGTATGTCACATGGAGCGACTGCCTATCTGACCTGCACAACCCAGTTACTGAGTAATACGATAACCCTTGTTATGGCTGGTTGTCTGACTACCCGTAACGACTGTCGTCTACGAATGACATCGGGACCAACGACTTAACGTACTTTCCGAGGCACGGGTCTCGATATGTAATGGATAGTCACCCATTCACGGACTGACCTAGGCAAGCGTACCTAACACGTGCGGCTTGTTATGTTATTACTTAGCCTCCATCGTATCGGAAAAGGACCATTGTTGTCATCAATCCGATTGTCAAGCTTTGTCAAATCATTTATTTTCAAATCAAATTATTTCTTTTTGCAAACATTGGTACATAGATGTTTTCTTAAATTCAAGTCTTCCATATTCTACCGTCTCATAGGCATGCACATAATATTCAATTCCAAACAGAAGTTCTATTGACGTCGAATAAATATGAATGTCAAATCATTAGAATATCAAAGAACAGACTAATAACAATAAGAACATTTTTACAGTAATGTCAAAAAATAATGAAGTATGTCAAAGTGGCAATCAGAATAAAAAGTGTCAGAATAGGAACATGTATGTAATAATAATAATAGTTTATCAGTCAGTGCGGAGATTTATCATTAAAGGAAGTCGTCAATTGGGTAATAGCTTTTCTTAATTAATATTTGGTTTAGTGCCCTTTTAAATGTTATTAAAGTCATATTTTTATCACATCAGATACTTTGTTATAAATGCGTGGGGCAATACCAAAAAAACTTTTCTGCATATCTGTGTGGTTTTACATTTCACTTGGCATAGTTTGTTTACATATTGAGTCCGTATCGGATTTTTCCGAACTGCTGACAATTTTTCAAATAATTGTGGATTGTGTTTTACAAATAGAGCTGTTTCCAAAATGTATAAAAAAGGAAAAGTTTAAATTTTTAAAGACTGAAATTAGGAAAGACAGCTATCTGCTGTTTTAAGACCGCACATTGACCTTATACATCGCTTTTGCATTCTAAACACTAGTTCCTTATCTGATAGATTTCTATCATTAAAACTTCGCCTGACTCTCTTACTCAATATTACAACCTTGGTAAGCAATACTAACATTTGGGTTTTCGCTGCGTTGATGAAATTGCATTATTTTCGTCTTACTTAAGTTTATTATTAAATTATTATTACTTAACAAGTTAATTATGTCATGCAATCAAGTTTTTATGTCCTGCTCGTAACTATTGTGATTTGTACATTTTGTTCGATGTTACTTTCGAGAGATCGTTAATGTATATTAAAAAAAGTGGCTGCCCCAGTACGCTACCCTGTGGAACCCCATATTTTACATGCTTTGGTTCAGATGTATATATGGTTTATATTTTACTTTTCAACAAATTCTAGAAATTTCTGTGTATTGGTGTCTATTAGTTAAGTACGATTCTAGTAACTGAAGGATGTTCCCTCTTATACCGTAACTATGTACTCGTACTAGCTTGTGTAGCAGAGTTTTATAATCCACATAGTCAAAGGCCTTGGTCATGTCGGTATAAATAGCACAGACTGGATTTCTCCTATCTACAGATGGCATGATGTTTGTTAATAGGTCGAAGAGTGCCATATTAACGGTAGTATTCGTGTTCGTGACAAAATAATTGAAATATTTCGAAGTAAGTGTAAAGACAGTTGTAGATAACTTTCACAAAAATTTTGGAAAAAATGGGAATTTACGCTATGGGTCTATAGTTTTTTTTTTAATCTGTTTTGTCATCTTTTTTGTGTAAGTGTTTTATTACAACTTTTTTGAGCTTGTTAGGGAATACGCCATTAGCAATACACAACTTAATTATATGCGCTAATGGAGGTGCTATCACTTCTTTAGTAAATTTTATGAGTTTTGTAGAAACTTTAAATTAAAATAAAAAAACAGAATTTTATGATTTTCGTATCCAACAGTGTTTGTGTTTTTTAACCTAAAAAATATTTTTATAATGTCGTCAGTTGTAACAGGTTGCATGAACGTTGAGGAAATTTTCGTTCTCAATTGTTACTTTCAATGTCAGCTATTTGTGGGCTGATGTAATAAACACAAGCCAAAGTACCTAAAACACAATGTTGTAGCATCAGGGAGGTTTAAGAACCTACTATTGTCTGTTCCAAAACTATCTGAAGAGGAGGGCGCAAGGCATACTCTCTCACGCGCTCCGCCTCCTCCTTCGCGAGCAATACTGCTTCGCAGGAGGTGAGGCTTTTGCCCTGCAGTTGAAAAAAAATAGGCTTGTATTATATATTTATTTTAACCTGTAGACGGGCGCGTGTGGCGCAAGCGCGTCGCAGGCGGCGCAGCGCCACGCGGCAGACACGTTGCGCAGGCCGCACGCGCACCGCCACGCGCGCGACGCCTCTGGGGCGGAGCCCACGCACGACCATCCGCTGTAACAAACACGTTATAACACTAAGTGCCGATGTTACCAATGTTACTGAACGGGTTCAGCACATCTAAAACGCGTTCAAGAGCTGTCAGTGTCAATATTTTATAGAAAAAATGACACTGACAGCTCTTAAACGTAGTTCAAGTACTGATCGCGTTCAGTTTCATTGGTGAAAAAGTACTAAATATGTAATTAGTGGTGTAAAAAAAAACATATTCAATAACAAAACAAATGAAGCCGTTACTTACATAATAGAAACTTAAACTTGGATCATTGTGACAAGATATTCAAGATACGTAATACATAGGAAAAAGTTTTCAATTTGTGGGAGTCTGACACCTAAACTAAGCCCATGCCTGTATTTCAGGACAAAATTGACAACCGGGTTTACAAATCTTATAAAAGTATGTTTTGAACGACGGACATACGATAAACATGTCGATAACCAAGCTGATTACGAACAACACCGAACGCAACGTGAAAATTGGATGTGTGGAGGTTGGGCATGTCATTAGTACATTTACCTCAACCAAATTGTATCCTTCCAAGCGAGACAGGACAAAAAGTTGCTCGACAAACAAAAAACGCCTGGAAGAACTTTTGGTTGATAAAACATCTCATGAAAGAACCTCTCCCGCTTTCACTAATACGAAAGCCTTTGGAGCGCAAACATGATCACTAACAAAGCCTCAAAAGTCTGCACTTGGAGACTGCCAACAGGCTATGGAACGAAGAATACTAGGTATGAAACTCACAGACCACATTAGAAACTCTTTACTTTGTTTAAAAACATACCTAAATAGCGGATGCTGGCCGAACAGCTGCTGGACTAAAGTGGAACTGGGCTGGCCACATCTGTCACATGTCAGAGCAGCAATATGCAAAAAACACCACTCAGTTCCCAAATAGCAGGAAACGACTAAGCAGCAGGCCCGGAAAGAGATGGTGAATAAACTGGACTCCTTCATAAAGGATTGGCCCACAATTGCAGTAGACAGGTAAGAGTGGAAACAGCGAAGAGACGCCTATGTTGTTGGTAAAATTGGAATAAATTTTCAGAGTTTTAGTGCTAATTTCACCAATGTTACGGAACATGTTCAGCACATCTAAAACGCGTTTAAGAGCTGTCAGTGTCAATGTTCCATATAAAAAATTTAAACCAACACCTCTTAAACTATATGTACTGATTGCAATTAGTTTCATTCGTGAAATCCACCCTTTGTGTGTGTAAAAGTCCTCATGATACAGAAAAAAATACAAAAGTTGGATAATTTAGTGTATTTACTAATAACAATATTATGCTCACACACATGTAACAAGAAGCAATAATAGGAGTGCCCTTCCAGTGACAATGGCACTGAAAAAATTATCCTACATATTGCTTTTCAAATAATTTGCCATTTCCTTTCGTTATCTTCAATACTTACTAATTGCTGGTAGGTTATCATAAATTAGTTGCAATGCAAACCAATGCAAACACAATTCCCAGATGGAAATGTATTGTTATCCAGATCATGGAGTATTCATTTTAAAATGTCTAAGGGTGGATTTGACCAATGAAACTGAACGCCATCAGCACATAAACGAGGTTTGAGAACTGTCAGTGTCATTATGTTCTATGGAATTTTGAAACTAACAGCTCTTGAACCTGTTTTAGACATGCTGAACGTGTTTAGTAACATCATTGGTGAAATCGGCACTAAAACAGTTGGCTTTACGTAACTTACGGATGCCAAACATGGGCCTAAAGCACCAATCGCTGTGTAATCAGGAAGGCAACATAAAGACCAGATGTAATACTGATATAAGTTAAAAGATCCACTATCATTCTTCATCACGAGACTCCATCTTGTAGATAAATAAAAAAAATACTAAAATTGAGAATGTCAAAATGCAGATGGGCCAGCCACACTATCAGGGGGCAAGAGAAATGGAAAAAAATAAAGTGATCCTATGGTACTTTAGAGGGGGAGAAAAAAAGGAAAACCTTAGAAAAGTTGGCAAGATGACTTCGTGAGGACCGCTGGAAATACATAGATTAGACGGGCAATGAACCTGGTGAATATATTAAAAATTTTGTGCTACATAAACTTTCTACAAAAAGGCTACAAATTAAATTAAATTCAAATGGTTGGCTTTATTAGACTACCTGCATATTTAAGCAGTTTTGTTTTAATCCTATTTAGTTAAGGTCACTTAACAGTCAAGTTTAATGGCTTTGTTTGAAACAAAAACGATAATTTGAAACATAGTTTTGATTATGAAAAACTATGCACCACACAATTGTCAGATTAAAATTATGATGTGATTGGCAAAAATGTTGCTATTGTTTATTATATAAATTAAGTACTACTGGAGTAGGTATGGGTAGTCAAAAACATGTAAAATATGGATAAAGGTTTTGATGTTCAAGATTGTTTAAACAAAGGTTTGATTCCCATTTCATCAAGAAAATGATAATCTGTCTGTTTGCAACTTACGAAAATAAAGAATTTTGATTATAATAGACGTGCAATTTACAGGATGGAGTTTCTTAATTTTTAATTGATTTTTTCAAAAAATACACCATTCATGATAAGATCTTTTTGCCACTCATACTCACATGAAACTCTACTCCTAATGATGTTATTCACAGAAATTCCATTTTAAGATACATGAAAATACTATCCAAGGTACGATAATAATGAAATGAAACATCCATTAGTCGAAACTGCCCCACGATACATACCTAGACACATCGCGAACAACGAACACATATAATCACATTTTTTACACAATTGCTGACACAAAAATACCTAAAACTACACGTTAACATCTAATTTAGTTAATGAACTAGCTTCCACTGCGCACAACAATGAAATACAATAGTAATATAACCTAAAATACGGGTCACGAAAAATCAATAATTTGCTGACAGAAACTGAACGACGGCGATAGTTACGAGGAAAAAAAACACACCTGTTAAAGCTATTTTCAGTCGGTATGACGATCGCTTCAGAACCAGGTGTAGTTCCTTCGCTTTTTCCAGTTCGCGATGTAAATTCCGGCGATGAATCTCGACAATTTTCTTTAGATATTCCGCTGTCATGACTCGATACCCGCTTTGTACCACATTTTAAACACTTCACACTTTCTGTTGGATTGATCTGGCCGCACGTCTGACAATGCCATTGCAGCACCGATGCGATTGAGCCCATTTTAATTCACACATGGCTATGATACCATAACAATGCTTCGTTTTATGAAAACAAATTCAGATTTGAGAAAAATGAAAACAGCTGATCCACCATGTTGTTTGTGTATAACTTTTTTTTATGTAGGTACGCGATGCGACGGTATACAAATTGTTTTCGGTTTTATCGGTTTTTTTTTCTTTTTTATTTACATAAATTCGTTTTGATTTCATAAATATTAATTAGATAGTTTAAACATTTTTAGGAACCATTATCTCCAATAATTTTGATATATTTTGTT
Source organism: Dasypolia templi (assembly GCA_963555695.1). NCBI lineage: Eukaryota > Metazoa > Arthropoda > Insecta > Lepidoptera > Noctuidae > Dasypolia > Dasypolia templi. The sequence continues at coordinate 7,663,561 of OY743142.1, forward strand.
GCACAGCGACATCTACCATTATTTGTGAAGAAGCAAGAACATCGTCGAGTTACATGCACAGAAAACTATCCTCCTAACAGAGGTTACATGTTTGGTTACATGCTTGTAGTGTTACAGTTCAACAGCAGACAGCGCTGTTTTGTCTCTGCATCTCTAGTGCCTGCTGCAGTTTACAATAAAAACTATTCATTATCTTCCGTTTTTGTTCCGTCAAAAAACATGTGTGGTGTGCAAGTTAATAAGTTGATACCTACTCTAGAGTTCGTATGGTATCCTGTGGGAGTAATATTACAATCTGCCGAATTGAAAAAGAATTTATATATTACATACAAAAGCCAGACAGAATAAACATTATTAAACGAAACAAGGCGACTCATAAAAATAAAAGCGCTTATTTAAAATAACGGAAGCTGTTTTTTACACTACCAATCATGAATGATAAAAGGCCAAAATTGCGTATCGTGTCGAGGCCGTTTATATCAATTCAACAGCAATAACTTTAAAAACCCACGGTGGATATTATTGCTCGCTGATAAATTTTGAATCATCGTTATTTCCCGAGTACGGATGTGATATTTCGGATTTCATAAAGTACCTACCTATTAGGGGTGTGCAGCTTTGCGTTGTACGGTTTTGGGACGACTCCTCGGGTACATAAGTGCTTGCCTAATGTTTTCCGTTTTGATATGATGATAGCCTGCAGATGTTTCTGTGGTTATCGTTTTTATGAAAAGTTAGATACGAATGAAGGATTATTTTGGTGGTTTTATCCCTAATTTGCTTTTGCCCGCGTGAAAGCTGGAAAGGAGAATGGACAAATAACAATGCCCACTTCCCATACATTTCAAAACCTGATATTGGAAGTTTATGTATAGTTATAAGGTATAGTAGAAACACTGCCTATAAGTTTAGAAAATTATGTCATATGGTCATTTTTACAATTGAAACGCTACGAAGTCCAAAAAATATTAATGTTACTTTTTGGTAGGTTAGGGGTTAGGATTTGCCGTTATAAAGAAATAAATGTGCTAGAACGAATTATTTATAACTCGAAGTTTAATCTAAAATTGTAATACTTACTTTTAATAATACATATCTATGTTCTAAAACGTCTTTTTTACTTTGAGAATTCCTTAAAACTATCTGCCCTTATGTCACTGCTTAGACTCTCGATAATTGACACTATAAATTGAGTGTCGAGCATTAAATGCCAAACGTCAAAAAATACGTTTCAATCGTCCTAACTCAATTACATATTGCATGATTCATTAATTTAAGTATTATGTAAAATGGAACGTCGTAAAAAAGGGTACCTAGTTGAGATGTGTCCAAAGCATGCTAAGCTAATATAAAGAAAAATTAAAATTAAAACAAGTCCTGCGTTTCTTTTAACATTGTGATAAGCGTAATTATTATTCAATTTAACTGTATTTTAAGATTTATTTCATTTCAATACATGGCCAGGTGAAAAATGGGCGTTCTGCTTTGTATGGAGCCTGGGCGGTCCTCGGCCCAAAAATTATTTTGATAGGTAATAATTGATGTAGTTCAGTACTACAACTACATTTTACTATCTGAACACTTGTGTAGTGTTATGTAATAATATGGCTAAAGAAAAGTGAAATCAAAATAAATCAAAATAAAAAAATCAAATCCAAGATAATCTAAAAGATATTTATTGAAATAATTATGCACATATTATGTACATATTAATACAGTACATTACAATTATGTACATATTATTAACTGAAAGTGATATAACAGAATACGTTTATCGAAAAACAAACGAAATGATTAAATTGGAGAAAATATCTTTTCTTCGAGATAAATATCATAATGCCTACAAGTTTTTTATTTCGGAACAAAAGTTGCTCACGTTCTTGGATGACAAACTTTGGCCCCAGGGCATTATATTTAGGCGATTCAAGAACTTTAAGCAAAAGAATGCGAACGGTGGAGGCAACACTGTAAGCGGCCCTGCCACGGAACATTATGATAGTAAACAGTCATAATAGATACAAACTAGTCAGCTTCAACTGTAAAAATGTGAAACGAGCAGTTCAAGGCATTCAAGAACTATGCCAGTCCTCGGACATTATTGCGTTACAAGAAACGTGGCTGTTGCCCGGCGACTTACAGTTTCTGAGCGAAATCGACGACAACTTCGGGTGCGCCGGTACATCCGCGGTGGATACGACCGCCGGAATGCTTCGCGGCCGGCCCTACGGAGGGGTTGCACTACTTTGGAACAAAAGAGTTTTTCAAAATGTGTCGGTCTTGCAATGTGATAACCCGCGGGTGTGTGCAATTAAAATAACTATGGGCTTAAAGTCATTCTTAGTGTTCAGTGTTTACATGCCTACAGATAAGTTGATAAACTTAACGGATTTCACGGATTGTCTCAGTTTGGTGAGTGCTATGGTTATTAATGAGGATACTGAGTCGGTGTACGTGATGGGTGATTTTAACGCTCATCCTAATGAATTATTTTACAACGCTTACTTTTTTCTGTAGTGAATTAGAGTGGACATGTGCGGACGTTGAGATATTAGGACTTGATTCGGACACGTTTAGCTTTGTTAGTGAGGCGAATGGTTCTAGACGCTGGCTGGACCACTGTGTGACTACGAACGCCGCATTACAATCCGTAGTAAATGTTTACATAAAGTATGACGTCATGTGGTCAGATCACTACCCTCTAATTGTAGAATGTAATTTTGATGTTATAAAACCAAAAATATCCTTTAACACGGGATCGTTAGTCAATAAGGTACTATGGGGTGAAAGAAAACCAGACCAAATTTTATTATATAGTGAGATCTGTCATGAGAGATTGAGACTTGTTGATTTTCCTAGTGTGTTTCGCGACTGTAGTGACCATGTTTGTAGTAATGTGCAAAGCATAATGTGATAAGCATAGTTTTAAACACTTTTGGAAATCCACAAAAAAGTTCAATGGCAAGCCTAGCCTCCCAGTGAGCGTTAACGGTATCAATGATCACAGTTGTATAGCTGATATGTTTAAGGATCACTTCACTGTAAGATCGCCATTGGGACCATCACGGTTGGCGAACGATGTTGGGCCGCTTTGTCAGGAGATTGGAGCTTTAATTACGGCTAAACATGTTAAGGAAGCTATAAGAGCTATATCGCGTGGGAAGTCTCCTGGCCATGACGGCATCAGCATCGAGCATTTCAAACACGCAGGCCCTCACTTGCCTAGAGTGCTCGCAATGTTCTATAACATATGTATGGGACATTCGTACTTACCTTCTGCACTTATGAAAACTGTGGTGGTGCCAATTGTGAAAAATAAGACTGGTGATATTTCTGATAAATCCAACTACAGGCCGATTTCACTTGCCACCACAGTAGCGAAAGTGCTTGATAGTTTGCTTAATAATCAACTAGATAAATACCTGAACATTAGCGACAACCAGTTCGGTTTCAGGCCGAGACTCTCCACAGAGACAGCCATCTTGTGTGTGAAGCAAACTATCAAGTACTACACAGAAAGACGAACGCCTATTTATGTTTGTTTGTATATGTTTTCTCGACTTATTATATGTTTTCTCGACTTATCGAGGGCATTTGACCTGGTTAATTACGATATCCTGTGGAAGAAGCTTGAAGATATATCCATGCCAGCGGAACTCAGCAGGATCTTTAAGTTTTGGTATCATAACCAGGTCAATGTTGTGCGATGCTCGAGTGCATATTCCGAGCCGTACAGGTTGGAATGTGGGGTGAGGCAGGGGGGAATAACCTCACCCAAACTCTTCAACCTGTACGTCAATGCGCTGATAGAGAAGCTGAGCAGCACCCGTGTCGGCTGCCATATAGATGATGTCTGTCTCAATAATATCAGTTACGCGGACGACATGGTACTGCTGAGTGCTTCTGTATGTGGCCTTTCAAAGCTGTTGGGCATCTGTGAAAAGTACGCTCACAGCCATGGCCTGACATATAATGTAAAAAAAAGTGAATGCATGGTCTTTCAGGCTAGAGGAAAATGTCCGGCAACGATACCTGCCATAAAATTATGTGGAACACCACTGAAGAGGGTAGAAAATTTTAAATACCTTGGACATATGATGTCCTCTGATCTGAAAGACGATGCGGACATAGAGCGAGAACGCAGGGCGTTGTCTGTAAGGGCAAATATGATAGCCCGCAGGTTTGCTCGATGTACCCCAGAAGTAAAAACAACATTGTTTAGAGCATATTGTACATCATTCTACACGAGCAGCCTGTGGGTCTCATACACGCGCGGACAGTACAACGCTTTGCGTGTGCAATATAATAATGCATTCAGGGTGCTGATGGGGCTGCCCCGGTTCTGCAGCGCATCAGGGATGTTCGCCGGGTCGCAAGTAGACTGTTTTTACTCTACTATGCGTAAAAGATGCACATCCCTGGTGCGCAGGGTTCGGGCTAGCTCCAACGGCATCCTGAGGGCATTCGCGCAGAGGTTCGATTGCCTGTACCTGAACCATTGCTGTCTGGTTCACATACTGACCAATCGAGATTTGTAGTATGTTTGTGTTGTATGTTTCAGTGTATGTCATTATTTTTTATTTTTGTAATTTTTATGCTTATGACCCTTTGTTGGTCGAAATAAAAGTTTTTCATTCATTTCATTCATTCATTACATTATTAGGATGCTCAATAACCATACTAAGTAGGTATTAAAATAGGATACAACGAATGGGGAAGGTCGGGCAAAGCTAATTGTAGATGGCGTGACCATAGCTAGCTCCCTACGGCCTACAAAAATTTTGACATTTCGTTCATTCATTTCATTTTATGTTCATTCATGAGTTTGATTTTATTTCACTATTTCGTTATTTCAGTTTTTTTTAATCAAGTATATACATGGAAAGTGTCAGAATTTTAAACCTTGAATATTTCCTCGGAATCACTTACTTCAAAATGTTCACGACATAAATTCGAACTCAAAAAAATCTGTACGAATAGCTTTAAAGCACAATCTTCTAATTTTAGGGGCTTACGAGAAATTCAAACTCCAATTTCGGAGTATCTAGGAACACAACATCGAGTCAACTTTCGCAAAAATAAAATAAAACCACATCACGCCTTGTATTTTTAGCTTGTGTTGGGAACTAGCTACGACAGCGCCATTTTGACAGTTGCCTTCCCCATTAATATGCTTTTTTATACAGCCCGAGAGACGGATACCAACAAAGGATATCTTTTATCGACAAACCATGTGAGCTAAGCTGCGGGCATCAGATAGTATCTACCTATAATAATAGTGCCTACTTTTCATGATCTTGCACTTAATTCCGCTGCTGGTAATTGAATCTCTTCGGTTTGATTTCTTGCCCAGCCTACATACATACCACCCTGGCAGGCAACTGTCAAGTACCTATTTGTCCGGTTATCATATAATATATGTCAGTGTGAATCTATAAAGTTTAAATACTCATTCACAGAATAAAATGAGTTTTCTATAAGCCATTTGAATAACTTTGTTTTAAAACGATTGATTGGCAGTTCCCTTGGTAGTTTATTAAATATCCTTATAACCATTGGAAAGCAACTTCTGTGATATAGATGGCTTTTCATTGGTGGAATAATGAATTTATCAGGGTATCTTGTCTTAAACCTAACAGTGTCTCCCAGACGTTGAACTAAGTCGGAGTGCATTTTACAAATTTACAGCATACAAATATGTACGTACCAGGAACAGTTAAGGGGACGACGAACATCGCACGTTATAGAAATTCGAGGCCGGATTCGGAATATTGCTATCTCTGTTTGACAAAAGAAGGGAGTGAGGGACGCGGTGCGCAGCCGTGTGTGTGTGACTGTGTGAGTAGATGGATAGCTATTATGAGCTGTCCTGTACTAACTGTACCTTCCATTCATTAGTAACGACTCTGAAGATATTTCTATCTATTAGTAATTAGGTATGTTCATGATTTGCGTTGTTTTTGTTGACGACTTTGGGGATTCGTTTGTAAATCTACAGACGAGTAATGCGTTTTTTGGAAATTTATTTATAATGCCGGTATCTCAACATAATTATAAGAATATTTCGACATCTAGGCCTTGTAAAGAAAATCAAGAAAAGTACCTAGGTATATGCTGTTGGTGTTCTTGAATAAATTATATAAGGTACTACTTATGGTACTTATACATCGTCATCGCGCGTGGTCTTAGGCACCGTCCTAATAGAACACGATTGCGCGATCATCGCGCGAGTAAGCCATGCGACCATCGCGTGTACGCGTGATGGCAAAAACTGGTGTCCTAATTGATCATCGCGCGAATTGACGACGAGTGCAACATCGAAAATACAAAAGTGTGCAGCACTCTGTTGTAATTCTCAATGCTCGGTTCAACACAGAGAGTTGAAAATTCAGTACGTGATAAAATCCCGCCTCGCAACAAACAAAGCTTCATACGTAGGTAGATACGAGTAGGTAGGTAAATACTAATTTATACTAAATATACTTAGGTACCTAGTAGTGTGAAACTCATACCAAGAAATTTTTCAGTAATATAGCTTATACATCAGAATAACACATAGACTATAATTTATAAAGATTGTGTGATTTGTCTATACTAATATTATAAAGAGGAAAGATTTGATTGTTTGTTTGTATTGAATAGACTACGAAGCTACTGGACCAATTTGAAAAATTGTTTTACCAGTAGAAGCCGAAATTATGTCTGATGAACATAGGCTACTTTCTTTTTTCGAAATCCGCGCGGACAAAGTCGCGGGCGAAGTGCTACTTCATAATATAATGATAAGTATAAAGTAAGTCGGAAAAAATCCAGCCCTCTGCGAGCTATCTTGTCGTGCGCTGTCTAAGCTGTATGGTGTTGGTGTAGACGTAATACACGTAATAATGTATCGTGGGATTGTTTGTCAAAAACAATTTTAAATAAAAGTCCGCGACAGCATACATCTACATTTTATGTGGAAGCTATTATAGCCAAAATAGTGAGCCATAAATGAATTGCTTTTATGTTTTTACAAATCACATTTTAGAGTATTTAATTAATTCTCATCAAAATGAATACGTTTATCGCTTTTGGTGTTTGTTAATTAATAAGTGTAAAAGACAAAGTTTATCTACATGATAAACTTTGTCTTTTACACTTATTAATTTGGAAGGATTGTTCAAAAGTTACCACTATCCGAACGGAGGATACCGCGCGCAGAGCGGGGGGCTGTGATGTTTCACGGCCAATCCGCTGAACTGTGTTTCAAGCCTGGGGAAAGTAGCCTATGTACTTATAGGCTACTTTTCATCAACACTCCACATGGGCGAATCCGCAGGCGGAAGCTAGTAAGAAATAACGTTAGAAAAGTCCGTATTGTAATGTTACGTATCAACATTTTTATCAAATTTACTGCATGTGTACTAAAACAATTTACTTATTTTATTTTTGTAATATTTATTTTCTTAAATTGCAAAGTATTTCTCACACATAAATTAATGTTGACTTCGTAATTGAATTACACAAAGAAAATTTCAGTTGATGTATCAATGGTTAGGTTACTCGATACCAAATATAAAGCCAATCTGAATCCAAGTTCACTGCATTTATAAGTCAATAGTGTCAAAAATATTACAATACAATTAAGCAAATAAATACGCACGCCCAGCAGGGCTAACATGCCAGACGCGACAATTACTCACTCTCGTATTTTCTCGTCGCGTCTATACCGTCACTTTACTCGTTTTCTGACAGCACTGCCATACAAATTGACTTGTTCTGACAAACTTGATGTTTTCTCGTTAAACCCTAACATGACCACCTAATTTATCACGCGTTTTGAAAATTCAACATGAGAAAATCGTAGTTTTCTATAATTTAGTCGTCCTCGATTTTGACGACGAGAAGAGTAGACAAAATTATGATACAAAAAAAAATTGAATATCCAAAATAACATGGCAAATTCATAATTATACTTATTTTCGTTCTAGTTCTATTAGAGAACATGAAAAAACTTAATTGAAATACTGAATAGACATAATTGATTTGATTGAATTGAATGAAAATACTTAGTTTTAAACAGCCTACTATACACATTGGAATGAAGTTCCTTTCGGCGGCTGCAAGAGAAAGTTTGGCGCAGGGAAGCACTATTACGTAGATGAGAAAATACTTATTCCATGCGTAAAATCGACCGATGTTGCAGTGATAAAAATGATTTGTTTTTAATAACTTGCTACATCGGTTTCTCGTCGCGAGATACAGGAGTGTCAAAGTGCCTTTTTCGAGTTTACTCGAGCTTGGCGGTCATGTTAGGTGTAAGGATGACGTCAAAATCATAGACAAATTTCGAGAAAACGAGATATCGAGCGTTCTCGCGCTTGTCATGTTAGCCCTGCTGGACAATAAAGTAATCGTCTAACACTGACAACAAACACGGGAAACCCCGGCGCGCGGCGGGCAAAACGCTGCGGTAAATCGTTATGTGTGTGTACACCCACATGTCGGCCCCTTAGCCCGGACAGTGAACGGCTAGCTCTGTGATCTGGGCGGGCGGGGACCAACCACCCACTCTGCAGGAACGTCGAGTCGGTATCTCCGTCGCAGGTCGCCGCCGCCGGGCCTCCCCTAGGTAACTAGGGGTCTCACCTGGCGGTGACAGACCGCCGAGATGCCGTGAAGCAAGCGACGCTTTGTGTTAATAGCGTCGCGGCGTACCTACAGAAACACACATAGCAACCACTCACATGGGCGCGCGTAGCTCGCGTGCGCCCAATGAATGACAAATCAAAAAGATTTTATTGTCAAGAAGCAGCCTCAATGAGAGGCCCGTATTTAGGTCGCCGTATGGCATCTGCGGCCGGGGGGCCAAGCCCCGGCACCGCATGCAACGCCGCCGCGATATAGCTACGAGCCATTTATCATACAAGTCCGCTTAAGCAGACGACCACCTTATAGGTTGACCTGCGAGATGCCAAACAAAAAAAAAAAAAGAGCCATTTATCATAACCCCGATATGAGTAAGGCGGTTCTCTTCTCGAGACGTCGTCGATTCCCCCTCCCCCTTCCCAGCCCGATCACTATGTACGGCAAGCCGATCCCTTGGGAAAAGCAAGCCAAGTAACTAGGCGTGATCCTCGATGAAAACCTTACCTTTAAGGTTCATATTAAGGCGGTTCGCGCGCGCGCCTCCTTCGCTCTTAGCAGGCTCCACTTTGTACTGACAGCCCGTAGTAAACTGTCCCTTAAATGCAAGCTCCGCATTTATACCGCAGTCATCCGTCCCATCATGACCTAAGGCGCGTTGTATTTGCGCACGCTCACCCACGTCATCTCCATAAAATGCAGATCCTCCAAAACCGTTTCCTGAGAAGGGTTACGGGTGCCCCCTACTATGTCTGAAACATAGATCTTCACGTCGACCTAAAAATGCCAACCATAAACCAGTTCATGAAACGCTTATCTAAGCGTTTCTTCGACTGTGGCACCAAACATTCAAACCCCCCTGATTTCAGCGGCCGCTCGCTATACTCCCTCCCGCATTAGTAGTATTCGCCGACCAAGGCATATCTTAATCGCCCCCGACGACGCCACTGCCCTCCTCCAGGAGAGTAGTAAGGCCACCAGCACGCTACATAAGCCCAAAACCCGATCGACGTCCTACCGTCCTAGCCGCCGAGGCCCGCCGCGACGCCCAAATCCACGCCCCTCCCGACCCTTGCTCGAGCCGAGGTTCGTACCCCACAGGGGGTGCCCTTAGCGTTGTCGCTTAGTTTTAGTTAGTATTTAAGTTTAAGTCCTGGCTGGAGGCCTTAATTTATTAGGGCAACCACAGGCAAGTCCGCTTTAGCAGACGACAACCTCATAGGTTGACCTGCGAGATGCCAAAAAAACAAACAAAAAAAAAGCCATTTATCATAGTCCGGTTAAGTAGTCACGACCTCTCAAGGTCAACTACGAGATGCCATACAAAAAAAAAGCCATTTATCAGTTACAAGTCCGCTTAAGCAGACGACAACCTCATAGGTTGGCCTGCGAGATGCCAACAAACAAAAAAAAAGCCATTTATCAGTTCGACTCGCACGGACACGCTTCCTTCGGAAGGGTTTCGGGCAGTTGAGCGCTCTCTGGCTTGCACGGTCGGCTTCCATCACGGAACCGATATCGGGCGGTCGTACCTAGTACTCAGTCGTCATTGTAATATTAGTATTTCTGTGTAATTTGTTAAAGTGTGATTTTGTTTGTGAAGTTAACAATAAATTACGGCTGCTATTATACTGGTTTACGAGTGGTTTTCATTGGAAGAATTCTTATAACATTTTATAAAAATCTTTTTAAAGCGAAATATTGTATTGCTTTAAAATGACTTTTTTTACACTTAATGGTATTTAATACTAAGTATTCAATTAGTAGTCTTTATAATTTCTGGATTAGAATTAGAATTTCTCTTTCTGCTTGCTGTACGATTCGATTTGTTTATATTGTTCATCTCTAAGATCAAAAATAAAACTATTGCAACAAATAATAAATAATTTACAAAATGCGGCATCATACTGTAATATACATATTTAAATCATATCATATATAAATACTACATTGTTGGATGCACCGAATCGAAGAGTACCACATATGGTACTGTTCGATTCTGTGCATTGTAGTTGGTAGATGACATATCATCTTTCACCAAATAGCAGCCACCACAATATACCTATACAAAAATAGTCACAAACAATAGGTATTTGCAATTCGTGATAAGAGCACAACATAATAAATTATAATCGATTAAAATGTTACATGTGACAAGCTGACAACCCTACGGGAAAAAAAATGGTGGGCAATTTCGTCAACAATGCATGCACCAAAAACATGCATGTAACTTTGCCCATTAACAAATCTTACGATTTACACTGCTGAATTATTATGTATATTAATTAAAACAAAACAACATATATAGTATAACTAAATTAAATTACTAAATAACTAACAACCTGTACAAATTAATATAAAACACTCAGGCGTCGAAGTACTCGTCCGCATCGCTGTCATCTGGAAACGTGCCCAGAAGACTGGCAGCATTGCCACGCTGAATGGCAAAGATTATTATTACGATTTTAAGTCAATATCATCAAGCATATTAACGGTGGCAAAAAAAATACTTACCTGGTGTAACTGCCACTAAGTACCACTTTTTGGTAAAGTTTTTGTACCGGGTTTGCTCGCGAAATTTATTACCAACTTTTACAAGTTCTGACAGGCATTTGAAGTAACATCGGTGACATTACGTTACTTAGTGCTGCCAAAAAACAATGAATTTTCTATTACAGATAAAAAAATATTTCTAACTACAGACAAATTTGCTATATAATGAGTTTTACAAAAAATACTCAACTAGGCAAAGTCAAACGCCAAGGGCTAAGTTGCAACTTTTTAAGGTATCTAGCAATAGGTTGCATTACCTAACTACTTATGTTTGTGGTTCTAATTTAGATACTTGTCTTATTTTACGGATCATGGGCGTACCTACATCAATCTGCCTCGCCTTTTCCCCACCTTAAATAGAATTATTTTATTCTCTTTCTTCAGTTTAAAAGTGTCAAATAACTTTTTTATGAAGAAAAAAAAATGGCGGTTTGACTTATTGTCTATACTTAAAACGCTTTAGCGTGGCAAAAGCTGTCACCTACATTTTCACAAAAAAACTAAAATATCTCCAATAGCTTCCTGAATCAATATCTATATTCAACATGCTCCAATAACGGAAACAGTACGAAACATATTAGGGAAAGCACAATGACCTTTACTGCAAAGCCAAAGCGATTCGGGTATAAACTGCCTCATCAAATTTTTTTTTCATTTGAAAAAAATTATCTGATCAATCTATCAACTTGCCTTTCCACCTTTTTAGAAGACGTTCGGACGGAGGTAAAAATATCGCGGCGGGATTTTTTCGCGCACTGGATTTTCAACTCTCGGCGCTAAGCAGTGCGTTGAACATGTGCATATCATATGCAAGCTGAATAAGAAAATGTATATTACATGGAGCGGCTACCTATCTAAACTTCACACCCCAGTTACTAAGTAACACGATACCCTTTGGTAAGACCGGTTGTCAGAATTGTGCGCTTCTAACTACCAGTAACGATTGTCAATGATCCACGAATGACAGCCGGAACCAGCATGTCGATGTTGCAAAAATCTTACCTTGATGACTTGCGTGGAGTGTGCTGTCAGTGTTAGTGTCAGTTAGATACGAGATCGTTCGTGTCTAAATGTACCTACATGCCTATTAGAAAAGGGATAACTAATATTAAAATTGTTCGTAAAAATAATGTAATTTAAACGAAGGCATAGGAAAAAATCTGTTAAATCGATGTAAATATGAAGAAGACACAAGGTTTAAAATTTTTGGAGAGGATTATTCCCGTCCTTGTCGCGCGGTACGGACAATGTACGGCGCTAGTATGAAGTTACATAGTCGTGACGTCACTTTTACGATAGTGCTGTTACGTCTTACCCTTATTTTAAAACGTTTGTAACTTGACCATTTTTATGCTTTTACACTTTTTGTAATATTGTTTGCACTATTTGGAAACATTCATTTTATTGAGATAAAAAAAAAACATCATCCCCATTACCGAGCTTGAAACTAAAGTGTAACAATAGTCACCCACTTACCCACCTAAAACAATCATACTTACTCAACTTTTATATGGATCTATCATCCGCTTCCTTCATCCCAAATCCCCATAAAATTACACTAAACACTATCCAAATCCACCATTTCCTTTAGTGCTAAGCATCAACGTGATGAAACAACCACTCTGATCTAGCCGTGCACGGCGTGTGCAGTCGGCCGGATGACCCGCATCTACCAACTAAGTTCACAGACCGTTATGGCGTAGTTAAACCTAAGCGCACATTATCGGACAGTCTCACGGCAACCGTACAATCGTGGCCCAACCGGACATTCGGACGGAATTTCATTGCAGCGCTAGCCAGCACTAATGTCAAAATAAACGAGCCATTAATAAGTTCCAAATTCAAATGCGGAGTTGAATTTTAAGATGCTAAAAATAGGATGTGTGTTTAGTTACGTTTGCTTGTGTTTGTAAATCGAATAGGCATTTTAGGGTTCCGTTCTCTGATCCATAATATGCAAAGCCAACGGGGCTCTATATTGGCAAACATTTATGTTAGATTCAGCAGGGTTGTAAACTGTCTGCCATTCATCTATTAGAACAGGGCTGTATTTTTTGTCAGCAACAGCTTGCTAGTTCACGGAATAGTGTAACGGGATATCCAGGCCTTTAAGATTGTGAAAAACATTGCAAATATGAATAAACTTGATTAATTAAATTTTTGTCCACGATTTTGATCTTCTCTAGGTGCACAAATCCCACTAACACTTGCTGTGTTTTTCCGGGTTCAAAACAACTTTACAGATACATAAACTTATTATTACACTAATAAAAATAAATAAAAGAGCTTTTTGCTTCTCAATACTTTTCAAGCCATTAATTTCAAAACCACAAATCCTTTTGCGGGCTCGGAACGCCTGAATGTTTAAATCACAATAATTACTGGAAAATGCAAGCAAACAACGTGATATTAATGTGATCGGGGCTTAATGGTATAATTCAAGCCAATAATTACGCGCGATGTCCACTACGCCATTGCTAAGTGTATGTGAGAGGCAATTCGGAACAGACGCGACATGTTACTTTAAATTATGTCATACAACTGTCAAAAGCATCCGTGGAATGTCATTGACAGTTATATTGCTCACTTGATTTGGTATATTGTTGTGTGAAGTTTTCGTGTTTGTTGCTGGAGGGTGAAAGGTGGTAATTATCGTTAAAGTTTGATTTAACTTCGTCATTGACACAGGTGCGTTTGATTTGAGGGGCAATAACTTATTTGGTCTTCCGTACTTAGTGTTTGTCCGTTTGTGTGTGGATGGGAGACTATTATTTGCTTAATTAAGGCGATTCCATCAAAGTAGTCAATGCGGAACAGACGAGACATGTAACTTCAAATTATGTCATGCAACTGTCAAAATCATGCGTGGAATGTCATTGACATATACTGGTCACTTGATTTGTTTTGTGCTACTTTTATACGACAGTTTAATGCTATGTGAAACTCTGTTTGTTGCAGCACGCACAGCACGACCATAAAAACGAGTAGAAAAATAGACAAAGTGACAGCTGCATAAAATAAATCTGAGGCCGTAGCGTGAGTTTCTTTAAACCATCTCGTCTTTACACATCGACCACGTACGGGGCTCCGATTGGCCCTTCAGCAATCGGAAGTTGCGCCCCGAATGCTAAGGGCCAACCGGAGCGCCGCAAAAGGTCGAAGCGTAAAGTCGATTTGGTTTAAAGAAACTCACACTAGTGCCTCTGTTATTTGGTCTATTCTTGTCTGGAGGGTGAATGAATACAAGCCTATGATTGTCCCACTACAGGGCAACGTCCTCTTCTCATACTAAGAAGGTACGAGCATTAAACACCACGCTTGCCGCAGACGGGTTGGCGGTTTCGGACTTATATAAGTCCAGGTTCCCTCACGATGTTTTCCTTCACCGATGTTAATAATAACAAAACATAACATCTGTTGCTGTTCTGGTTAGGCAGAGGTGTACCTATAGTACACCCACATTTCACCAGTTATGCTTAAGTCCCATATAATAGGGGGCGAGCCTATGGCCATCAACCGAACACAAATCCAGACTCCGGGGAAAAACCCAATAACACGACCTGGGAATCGAACCCAGGACCTCATGCTCAGCAGTAGCTCTTGCGAGCACCGAGGCCAACGAGGCAGTCATAGCCAAAATAAACTCAGAAAGTTCGTATGAACTTATAAAGTAACATTGGTACCTAATTGCTCGAATTTGAACCCCTTGCATGAGAGGCGAGGCTTCAAACACTGGGCCATCACCTGCTGGAGGGTGAAAGGCCGTAATGATCGTTAAAGTTCGATTTAACTTTGTTATACAACTCTGGTGCGTTTGATTTGAGGAGGTAAAGTAGCTGCCGCGATCAATTGATCTGTTGCCAGAGATAAGCCAGCTGACATTTTCAGGCTATTCCTTTCAAGGATTGTTTTTTCCATTAAGAAATTCTCAGTAACAGACCGGAGTATAAGCTCGGTTAATAGCAGTCACAGAATCCTTTTACGTTGGAAAAATCCGTACCTCTGCCTACCCTTTCAGGAAACGAAGGCGGGTTAATTATATCCTGACAATAAAATTTCCCCGAAGCCTACAATGGTGACTTAATCAATCATGCTCAAATACATTCAGAGCGGTTTTACAATTTTTTTATACCAAAACTAATCTATCTGAGGGCTTGCATGTGGCATGAATAGCACCTGTGGATTTATTAACCTGAAAAAACACCTCAAAGCAAAAGTAAACCGTAACTCGTAGAGTTTACAGTTGAAATTCAAATGGGGTGGATGGTTTAGATTTTTGGCAACCATTTTGTCCGTTAAAATAATCCATCTTTATCTGATGTTGACAGTTTCGTGTCTGCTGACGAGATGCATCGCTCAAACGGGTTTTTTAAAAATATACAACCTGTTTTTTATATCCTATAACTCTAGGGTTATATTCTGTAGGTAAAAATAATACTAAACCTCCTAGAATAGGTGGTCCGAAAATGTATAGTTTCGGAGATATCATCAATTATAATTAAATTAGGTCAAAAATTGTCACCAGTATGACGACTCTTTACTTATGCGAGGTTGCCGATTTTGTTTACTTACAGTACAAAGAGACCCTCGATGTGTCTAGGTATCTAAGTTTCATTGATAAATACGAGTAATTAATTTTTTTTCAAACCAATCATTCATTTAAAGCTAAGAAAGTGCGACGTTGTCAAATTTAACGTAAGGGTGTTTTACATTAATAATCGTGACTTGAACGTTGACGTGACTGAAAAATGAAAAAAAAAGGATAATTCATACATTATTCATATGCCAGTTGATTCTTTGATATGGTCTTAATCATGCCCTAGAGTTATGGGATATAAAAAAACAGGTAGTATTTAAGGATGAAACCGAAGTGTATTTAGAATCACCATTATTATTATGACTTTAACATACATAAAAGGATCTCACCTTACGGTCTTAAAGAGCATCTTGTAAACCAGCACCCTAATTGCATAACACATTTTCGTAAACGATTACGATTAATCCGTTTGATTTTCACAGTTCAACAACATTCATTGCGTGTTGTACATTGTTAAGCAGAATTTTTATCGAACTTATGAAGCATGGGTTAACAATCTGTTTCAAAACGATTCAGATTCCGATTGGTTTTGTAT
This sequence comes from Dasypolia templi, assembly GCA_963555695.1. NCBI lineage: Eukaryota > Metazoa > Arthropoda > Insecta > Lepidoptera > Noctuidae > Dasypolia > Dasypolia templi. The sequence continues at coordinate 7,679,868 of OY743142.1, forward strand.
TACGCAATTAGGGTACAGTACCTAGTGCTATTCTGTAACCATCTCAACGTGGAAGCTTAGGTGAAGTGAGCGTGGACTGAGCTGTCAGTGCCACTGATGCTAGGGATTGACCAAAACGGGATTAGACTGACAGCTCACTTCACGAACGTCTTCATTGTGAGATTTTTACAGAATCGACATGCTGAGCCAGTAACTGGTTTGTGGGGGTCGGTTAAGTAGTTGCTCCATGTGACATACGTAATGATAATAAGGGGGAAGCTCCCGTTTGCCCGCGTAATTCATTTTTTTTTACATTTTTTGCAATTTAAGCAGCCTAATTTCGTAACACATTTTCGTAAACGATTACGACTAATCTGTTGTATTTTGACAGCTCAACAACATTCACTGCGTTATTAACATTGTTGAGCAGATTTTTTATCGAACTTATAAAGCAATGGATTAGCAATCTGTTTAAAACGATTCAGATTCCTATTGATTGTTTTGTGTGTTGAACAAATTAAGATTTACGATCGTAACAACCCTCAATTCATATAATGCAATTGATTGATATTTTATGACATTGTTATTCAATAGGATTTTATGAACTTGGGATGTGTAAATTTTACCTCTAATATTTTTTTTCTTTTATGTTTAACAGTTTACCAATAAGTCACAACCCCGATCACGACCCTGACCCCATCCACGGTACAAATGCTGCACCTACTAGCAGGAATAGCGCCACCAGTAGTTTACAGAGCGGTGGCAAGCTCCAGCGAAAGAGCCAAAATGGCCAAAAGAGCCAAACGATGACCTTTGCACGACAATACCCTTGCGCCACAAAGGCTGAAAAGCCGAAACAGTTTTTTAAAGTGTGTCGCCCCATTCACTGGAGAACGTTCTAAAGAAAGACTGAAGCTGTGGCGAGACAGTGCTTCCTTTCCTAAACCTTTCGTTCCACCAGCTTAAGATCTTCCACCTGGACATGAGTTGTCTTGGGTAACCTGGAAGTCTTAATACACAATACGGACCCAGGTTGGCAAAAGCAAGGAAAACCTGTTCAGGGACTCAGCTTTGGAGTGTAAATGGTCCACAAACGATGGGACACTTGTATCATGTCCTGTGTGTCCCGTCAGCTGCACGTTACAGGAACTGATGGACGCTAGTGATGACGCCAAACACGTACCTATCCGAATTCTGGGCAGAGTCCATTTAGATTGCCATCGACACGCTAAGAAGTGGTTAATGTCAATGTCACCATCACGTATGTTATAATGACGCTCCTTTAAAATTTTATTTTAAAAAAAAAATTATTTTAAGTTCTTTACATATGCACGTTTAATAATTTGTATTTTTTTTACTAAATCCTAACTTCCTTACAAATATTAAAAAGGCGAAAGTAAGTTTGTTTGTTACATTTTCACGCCTAAACCACTGAACCGATCATCATGAAATTTTGCAAATACGTGGTCAGGGTACAGAAAAGGACATAGGGTACCTTTCATCCAGAGAAAACTGTTTCTGTAGGAAATAACAGTAATTTTCGACGGTCATAATTGCTTTAGGACGCTAGATGGCGCTACGTGTCTTTCGAATGATGATCGAATGACATTATTTTAATCTTTATTAGTGAGTTAAGAGTATTTTTTTAAATATAAATAGGTGCGCGAGTTTATAACCTGGATCAACTTAAAATATTCTTTTTATTTCGGTAGTATATTTCGTATAATTTCCGACATCCACGCGGGAAAAAGCTAGTTTTATCAATTTACCAAAGTTTTCACTGTCATAAACTAATCAGTTTATTGTTTTCATTTTATCTGTTTTTAATTCATATTTTTATGTACGACTACGATGTTACCAATAGGGACTCAATACTCAATACTTTATTGCATGTCATTAGGGATTGCAATCCCGCAACTCACTCAATCCCGCGGGATTGATATGCGGGATTGATCAATCCCGCGGGATCCCGCGGGATCCCGCATATTTGAAATTATTCACAGTAGTTCAACTTTTTGCCCCGTTTGTATGTAAGATAAAGTATAAATTTTTTGATCTTATAGGGCTATAAGGTCGAAAAATTAATACTTTATCTTATTTAAAATTATGTTATAAAATTGAATTGAAACTACAGGTTTTTGTTTAAAAAATCACTAATAATTATGCAACAAAAATTATTTGTTTTCTAACAAAATAACAATGAAATTATAATTAAGTACGAGTAATTAGTAATCAGCCTTATTAGACCTTAATTTTTAAATGTATAGCATCAAAAGTTGTGTTAAATTTTACCCTTACATCTAACAACAGTTTTATGATGTTTGTAATTCAGTCTTAATAGTCTTATTCATATAATGACTAATGCACGCAAAACTTCACGAATGTTTTAGCGGTAAATTTAAATTTGCGGGATCCGCGGATCCGCGTTTTGAAGGTGCGGGATCCAGCAGATTAATAAGTGGAGCGGGATCCCGCGGGATTGCCGGATCCCGGTTTGCGGGATTGCAATCCCTACATGTCATATGTACTACATAGACATGATAAATGATGATGATGATGATGACATTTTTTTTATTTTTAACTCTAAATTATATTTGTGTCCAAATAGGTGTTAATAATATAAAAAAAAATTGCCAAGTTATAAACGTTAAAGGTAAGTGTTAGAAAAGGACAGCCCTATCGTAGAAGTGACGACACGACTATGTGACTTCATACTAGCTCCATACATTGTCCGTACCGCGCGAAAAGGATGGAAACAATCCCCTCCAAAAACTTTTAAATCGTGTAGCTTCTTCATATTTACATCGATTTAACAGATTTTTTCTATTATCTCTTTTTAAATATGCCTGCTTTGAAATTACATATTTTTTTCAAACATTTGTTATATTAGTCATCATCCCTATTATTAAATACTAATTTTTTAAAATGTAATATTGAATATTAGCACTAATTTAATAAGTAAGTTCCTATATTTTCTAATTAATTGTTTTATGTTGTGGCGTTTTGATTTTAAGAATGTATTAAGTACGAAAAACCATTATTTATTGTCCAACTTACATCTATCATTACAGAGTAACCTTTTGCGATAGTGTACATATCGAAACACATATCTAACTTATTATTATAATTACATTTTGTAATTTATAACAAACAATGCATTCTTTGTGAACTCACTCGGAGAACAATACAATAGGTCCGTGTCACTAGCTGTGAGGTTGAGAGTGCGGAGTGCGTCAGGCCCGGTTTCCACCAAAGCGAAGAGGAGCGGAGACGAGAGGAGATGTGCTGTGAAGCTGGCAGGTTATTTCCACCAAAGCGGAGAGCAGGTGTGACCTGTGTGTAGCGGAGATGTGAGCTGTGAGAGCTCGAAATCAGTCAAGTGCGCAAGGAGAAGGCAGCGAACGGCACGCGCAAGCGCGGGCGCAGCCGCCCGACTACACATCTCCTCTCTGCCGAGCCGCTCAGCTCACGACACAAAACTCTATAGAAAGATGTGACATCTCTTTTCCTCTAGGCTTGATCCATTTCCACCGAAGCTTAGCGGAGAGGAGATGTGGAAATAACTAAATCTGATTGGTTATTCAAAACACATCACCTCTCGTTTCTGCTCCTTCCGCTTTTGGTGGAAACCGGGCATAAGTGGCGCCTCACTTAAAAGATTGGTGCTGGTGCGTGACTCTGCCAGCAGCCGTGGCTGTCGTCGGCGCCACACGTACCTGTACACACACACCTATGCGTCCTAATATGTCCGCATTATAACCTTCCCTCTAAGTAATATGTACGAGGTGAGTGCGAGATCCCTCCTGACCCTCAGTTCGTTACATCCAACCATACCCAAAATAAATAAAGTCGGGCACCTAAGCGGATAAAATGGGTATACACCAAGCTTGTTCTCACAAACTTGTTCTGTACTCTCTCCATTTAATTATTATGTTTACAAAAATAGGCTTCACCTAGTCCATTTCCTTTTCCTAGTGCACGTGTCGGAAACTACGCTCCACGTCTATGTCCAAAAACATGCCGTCAAAGTGACCTCTGCGCTGTCACCGACGTCGCCATATACATAAGTGGCGAAGTTTTGTGCCAACAATTTCACCTAGTCGTTTTCCTTTTCCTAGAGCATGTGTCGGAAACTATGATCCACCTCTGTATCCCAAAACATGCAGTCAAACTGACCTCTGCGCTGTCGCCGACGGCGCCATATACATAACTAGCAAATTTTTGGGCCAACAATTTCACCTAGTACTTTTCGTAGGGCACGTGTCGGATACTATGCTCCACCTCGGCATGCGGTCTCAACTCGAACAAATTATAATTTGTCAAAAAAAAACATAGATGGAAACATAGGTAACCATTATGAAATTATCTACATCACTAAAAAGCGATATACGACAGAATTTTGGCTGCATTATTAATGGCAAAAGTCAAAACTTAATTGTTTAGTGCTGATTTATCTTTTCTTCAATTCGAACCCGTATAATCATAAAAGTAGCCATCTGTTAATCATTTTGTGTTTAGAGCTTTTTGCAGTAGATTGCGTTTTACTCAATTTGTCCTGTTATCGCACTTTCCAAAATTGTTACATATTTAAATCAAACAACTTTATTTTATTATTATTTTTACATTGAAATATAAAAAAAATCTAATAACATGTTTTTCTGAACCCGGAACTATAAAAAAGTTTACAAAACGGATTGCACGAAACATTTTAAAAGTAGGTCGACTCCTAGATGGAGTTGTAAAATTACAGTCTCTGGCAATTAGTGAGTCGCTTATGCCGCCATCTGTTGAAAAATTGGACGAAGAAGAATTGCCAGCTCAATGGGGAAGGCAACTGTCAAAATGGCGCTGTCGTAGCTAGTTCCCAACACAAGCTAAAAATACAAGGCGTGATGTGGTTTTATTTTATTTTAGCGAAAGTTGACTCGATGTTGTGTTCCTAGATACTCAGAAATTGGAGTTCGAATTTCTCGTAAGCCCCTAAAATTAGAAGATTGTGCTTTAAAGCTATTCGTACAGATTTTTTTGAGTTCGAATTTATGTCGTGAACATTTTGAAGAAAGTGATTACGAAGAAATATTAATTCTGACACTTTCCATGTCAATTACTTGATTTAAAATACTGAAATCACCGAAAATAACGAAATAGTGAAATAAAATCAAACTCATGAATGAACATAAAATGAAATGAATGAACGAAATGTCAAAATTTTTGTAGGCCGTAGGGACCTAGCTATGGTCACGCCATCTACAATTAGCTTTGCCCGACCTTCCCCATAGCCAGACTTATGGAGGTTTCATTTCTTTGTATAGGATTGGGTATCTGTGCGTAGTATTATATTATCTGTGACCTCGGTGTCCCAAAACATGCCGTCAAAGTGACCCACAGAGTACACTATAGTATTGAAGTGACCTCTGCGCTGTCACCGCCGACGTCGTGGAAGTAGTGAAGTTTTGGGCCAACAAGATCTGAAACACAGCTTTGCCAGACGTAGTCCTTGTAAAAATATCCTACAAATTATTCAAATATTGCCGCTAACATGATAAGCACAAATAATATCATAACATGACGCTAAAAACAAGTTTTGCGACGTCACGGTAGTGTGTAACGCGCCTTCTCACCACAATAGCTGACCCTTGTATTGTGTTACTGCCCTATATTAATATAAATATAAGTAATATTTTTTGGCAGGATTTGCTTGCCTCATGCTTGTACAAAATTATAAGTGAATGTCGGAAATGATACCACGGGAACATGCTACCGGGATAAATAGTATCCTATCCACCAAATCTATTCAACTGTTAAATCGTGAAAAGGTGTGTAATAGACAGACAGAATATAAATGCAAATATCTTGTTTTAATTTTGAATAATCAGGTTTTTGTGATTCTAAATGTCTAACATAAAAAAAAAAACATTTTTTTAAATATCCTATAATTTGTCTCTTTTGACCACGTATTACCTACATAAATGTATTAGCGAAACTATTTTTTAACTTCAGATTTAAATGATTCGGATTCATCGGATTTAAATGAATTTTTATACTAAAATTACCTCAAGTTACGGGTTTCCAATTCCTTAAATCTCTAAAAAAGAGGTAAGAAAAACACCACTTGAATTTTAATAACAACCCCTATTTTTACCCCCTTGGAGGGTGGTTTTACAAAAACGCTAAAAGAAATAAGTTTGTATTTCTTAGTTTAGGTGTCAAAAGGTAATTAAGAGTTACTTTCGAATGTATAGTATTTATTTATATATACTTTATTGTACACCACAAAAATACATAACAAAAAATAAAAACAAACACTACAAAATATATAATGGGCGGCCTTTCTGCGATCTCTTCCAGGCAACCTTGGAATGGACTGTCCATTTTTTTATTTGTCTGGACATAAAATTAACCCCATTTTCGATAATTTTGTATTTTTTATGATTTAGTATAGTTATTATTTGTACCAACCCCAGTCGCTGGTACAAATAATAACTTATACTAAATCATATAACATATAATATACTAAAATAGATACACAAATATATACATATCTTAAATAATAGCTACATAAATGCATACGTACTAAATATATAAGCAACAAAATTAAATTAAGACGATAAATAGATACAATTATAGTATGGATATAGCATGGATAATCTTTCAGTAGGAGCAGTGGTGGCCAGTGATAGCCGGGCGGCCCCGACTTACGACTAGGTCGAACCCAGACTGGCGCTTTACTTTGTGTAAATAATTTCATCACCACTGCTCTCGAAACGGAGGAAAACATCGTGATGAAACTAGCATGCCCTAGAACCAAAAATCCGAAGACATATTTGACATCCACCAACCCGCACTGGGACAGCGTGGTGGATCACAGCTCACTTTCTCTCGAAGAGAAGAGCTCTGTGTCCCAGCAGTGGGAACATTATTGGCTAATTATGCTATCTTTCAGTGGTAGATGCCTAATTCAGTTGTTTAGTTGTAATGGTCAAAGCTTAATAATAATCTTAAATTCATTCATTCATTTACAGACAACCCACAGCAAAATTTTGCGCAAGAGTTTCTTATACAGAGTGGCGAAAAGGTTATCACATTAAATAGTACAGCGATTATTACAAGTTGTAATCTGTCTGAATCTGTTGTAATAAGTCTGCTAAAATAATAAAATAAACAGTTGGACTAAAAATAGAGCACTCAATTTTTCAAACTAAATAAATAGTGTAACCACCCTTGATACTAAGGCACTAGACCCGAGCGGGACAATCAACAATTCAACACAATCTTTATGGTATTGTTACTAAATATTTACAATAGTGCAGTGGTGGCCAAGTGGTAACCTTGCTCTCAAAACGGTGAAGATAAACTAAAACCAAAAGTTCAAAGACATGTGACGTGAGTGACGTCTACCAACCCACACTGGGCTTGTGTGATAGAATATGGCCCACTCCCTCTCACAGAGAGGAGGTCTGTTTGCCAGTTGTGGGAACATAATAGGCTGAATATGAGAGATCTGATAAGACGTAAATTTTTGGTTTTTAGAAATATGTCTACAGTTTGTCATTTTATCTATTCCTCGGTCGACTGGACTCGATTCTATAGTGCTAATGCAATGCGTACTGAGAAGAAATGCCGAAACAAACTCAGAGGTCAAAGTTTTTTATGTTTTGAGCAGCAATTCCCGTATTTTTAAGAAAGTTCGCATTTAAGCTCAGTCTCAATGTCAAAAATTCTTCTAATTTAGTATTTATCTACATTTTTGAAAAAAAATTAACATTTGTTTGTCGCAGAGGTGAGACTGCAACTAGATTTTGAATGTTTTTCATTACGACAATTGGCCTTCTGAACTCCAGTCATTTGGACACTCATATTCTTTCCCGTTTATATAATACATAACCTACACTATGCACGAAAGGGAATGAAAGGATTAATTAATATATCGTATCAAACTACAGAGTTCAATGAATGGCCAGCAAAAAGAAGTAGTATGGCCTCACCCGAATTCTCGGGAATGTCATGAGCCTTCAAAGGCTTCCATTGGCTTCTTATGGCAAATTTGGCGTATCAATTCGTGTGAAATAATGGCTTTTGCCTTCACCGAAGAAGATAATCAGTTTAGAAGAAAATGATAGTAGATTATACAACAAGTGAACAATAATTCGAGGGACTAAGTTGGTTCCCGAGAGCAAGGATTCAAGATTAGAAACCGAAGCGGGAGATATAAGGACCGAGATGTTTTTTTTATGAGTTGTGTACTCAACTTTTAACCATTGACTGCGAGAAAATAGAAAAGAACCGAACTATAATTGGAGGGATATTAAAAAAAAAATGTGTAGCTCTATAGTCTATGGAATAGCTCTATTTAGCCAGCCAGTAGGTACTTTCAGCATGTTTTTTTTTTTTTGTTCTTAATCGTACAATGCGTGCTGGTTCCAAATTCATAATGTTTTTATTTACTCAGTGGCTAAAAGAGAGTTTTGTTCGATGTTATCTATGAATCAAATGCCTTTTTTCGAGTGGAAATGGTAAAAAGGGTTTTTAAATACGCTAATCAGGCCGCATGCCCATTGCAAGCAACAATTTAAATCAGTCTCAAGGCCCATCGCCCACGACGTTACTCAAAAGTAATGTGTTAACTCAAATCACCATTGAGTACCCAGAATGGCACAGCACTGGTACTTTAATGGTAGTCAAACGCGACTTACCAACGAGTTATTGCTTTCTGGCCGTCCGCGTTTCTGGGTGCCTACTCTCCGTCAACAAATCTTCGAAGTCAATCCTACACCCAATACTTTTCGGACGGGCAAAAATACAGCGGGAGAATGGACGTCTGTCAAATCGTGGTGTATTAATAAAACAGTAATAGTAAATATTAATGATTTTTAGGTTCGGACCCTAAGCCTTTATTGATTTATTTATATATACTTTATTGTACACCCTAACCCAATCTTGTGTCCTTAGGTTATAAGGAGTACAAAACGCCGAAATTACGGATTTCGTGCTTATGGAGTAGGCGCCCTGATACCTGTCAGTGCGTGAATCCTACTAACTAATAAAGATCAACTTCGTCAAACACGTATTCGTTTCTATGAAACTGACAGATGACAAGAACGCATTCTCTCTTCGGGCCAACTGTAAAAAGTCTGTGATTGGTGGCGCCGTGAACATTCTGTAATAATCAATTTTATTTCTGTACAAACCGTTTACATAAATTAAAATCATTTAGTTTGTAACTACTTACTTTTCAGTATCGTCGCGGACGCTCGTGCTAATAGTTTCATCCCCTTAAACTCTAAGAACACCATTCCTAATGAAATCAGGTGCGACAAACACCATCGGAGTAGAAAATTAACTTGAAAAAGAAAATCAAACGGAGTAAAAACTTGAGAAAAGGGAGCTACCCTCTATAGGAGTGGAAACAGCAATGTTTTCGATTTCGAAGTAAAATACCCCGGTGAATTGCTGCGACCGGTGGTCGACGATTTCTTCGTGTTACTCTAGAACGAAGGGTTGGTTGACATGACATTATTTTAGGAACACTTTAAACTATTTGTTGCCCGCGACTTCGTCTGCGATTGAGGAGGAAAAGAAGCCCATGTCCTTCTGCAGGTCATGGTTTATCCTTGTGCCAAAAAAAAACCAGATCCTGTCCCAGTTATTTACAGGAAATGTCAATTAACTAAAGTAATTGTAATGATTAAAGAACCTTTTCATAATATATTGTTTTTCAGTAGAACTTGCCGATTACAAATCAAAGATAAAAAGAGTTCAACCCCTGAATTTCCTATTGCGTTACTCCTACGCATGATACACAACATAAAAAAGTTCAAAATACCTGTAAAACAAAAACGCATATTACGATTATAGTAATTATGATAATGCGTAACGTATATGTTGTTTAAATCGCTTTTAACCATTATTAACTGCACCTAACCTATAATCAATGTCATTATTGTTTTAAGATTTAAACAGCAACCGCAAGTTCTACAGGCATTAAGACAAATGTTTAGTTAACAATAATAAATAAGCTTTAAGATGCTGCATATTTCAGGCTTGTAAATGACTTTTTGATTTGAGTGGGGCAAAGTTCTATAGAATTTCTGGCATTGTCCTTTCATTCAAATACGTTCAGCCATTTTAGCGTGTAATCGTAGTAAACAAACAAACTTTCGAATTTGTAATATTATTACTAGTTGTTGCCCGCGACTTCGTCTATGATCCAGAATGAAAAGTATGTTCTTACCCAGGTCATGTTCTATCTGTGTGCCAAATATCGTCCGAATCCGTTCAGCATGACGCGTTTAGCATGAAAACGTAAAACGCAAAACAAAACAAAAATCTTACTTTCGCATTTATACTCGTATTACTTATTAGTTAGGATAGTTATGATTAGGAATGCTGTGTGTTGTAGCACTGGTAGGCCGCAATCTAATTGCGTAACGCACACAGAATGGCAATCCATGGCAATCCATTTTATTTTGACGGTTCCGCCACGTTCATTGCGTTATTTACGTTGCTACGAAGCAATGGATTACGAATTTCATCAAAACCCTCAGATTGTGATACAAAGTGTTTTTCGCAATTGCTTGGCCGGAGTTGTAAATCCCCTTTTCAATTTTGGCCATTGGTTTTCATCAATCACGAGAGTTACTTTTTCCTAAGATTTTGTTAAGCGTTATGTAATGAATGGTATTTTATTTCAAAGAGAAACACTTAAGAGGCTGACAAGACCTAAAGCGCGGTCACTTTCAGACTGCATAGAAGGAGAAGCGCGATGACACAACACAAGTAATTTATTGCAAAAAATTAAGCAATTATCTATTTACAAAAAATAATTATTTGACGAAAAAAAAAATACACTATAACCTTATTATGTTGCTTGTAGAATAATCTGACAAAAAATCGGAATGATTGTATGTACAGTAGAGCTCATAAGTCCGTAAGCAATCTCACAAAGCAATAGATTGACGGTACGGTTTCACTTACGACCTTCTTCTATAAGTTGTTTCTATACTGTAGACACGCACACACACTCACTTTGTCTGTAATTGATAGTAGTTCATAATTTCAACTTACTTAACATATACCATGCTACCATACGATTATGGTAGGAGCGATTATGGCAAGCCCAATTTTTTTTTTTTGCGTGGGAAATCATCAAATGACTTCTCCCGCTCTGGGTGGAGCGGGAGGGCGTGTCAGACTTTTACTGACTAAAACCCACCCGTGTTCCTTCAATTGCCTGTGCCAGGGCCACGGTTACTCTATCGAATTACCCGCGACCCTGAGGCGTCGGCCCTATCGGACCCCGTCATTTTGTGCTGACATCTCTTTGAGGCGCGCGTGGAACACGACGCGCCGTCGACCCGGGCCTGGTCCCTACCGGACGGCGAGCTACCGATTGCTGCTCGCCGTCCGCAAGCCCGCGCCTACGGTGGCCGGGAATCTGCAGGCGACTCCCGACGCCCAGGGCGTCTCCTGCGGCGACTAGGGGCGTGAGGGCGCAAGGCTCTCTCCCTCACGCGCTCCGCCTCCTCCTTCGCAAGCATTACTGCTTCGCAGAAGGAGGTGACGGCTTTCCATTCCCTCTAGCTCCGTACCGTGGCCTGGACCGATCGCCTCCGCGAGGACACTGCGGTGCTCCGCCCAAGCTGGGCAGACCTCCACCATATGCTCCACCGTTTCCTCCGGGCGATCCACACACTGGTGACACCCGGGCGTTTCCTCCCGCCTTATTCGAAACACCCGTGTCCGGTGAGGACCTGTGTCAGGCGGAAGGTGAGGACGCCGTGACGCCTCTCCAACCACTCCTCAAAAAGGGGACTTACCGCCGCTATTGTGGCGTGCCCAGCACTGGGTTGCGACAATCGCACCCTCCATGTCGCCATGAGATCCCGCCGGAGCTCTGTCCGCTGTACCGTGATTTCTCGCGGCACCGCAGTAACACCCCGGCGTTTTGCCTCCTCGCGCCACTCCCATACGTGTGCGAGGGCTTTTGCCTCCAGACCCCATGGCGGCAATCCGGCAAGGAGGCTCGCCGCCTCGTAGGAGACCGTGCTGTATCCCCAGACCAGCCGGACGGCCATGACCCTTTGGGACGCGTTCAACCGGCGGTCTGGTCGGCGTCTCAGAGAACGCGCCCACACCGGTGCCCCGTAAAGGGACATGAACCGCACGACTCCCGCGTAGAGCCTCCGGCAGGAAGCGTTAGGACCCCCTAAATTGGGCAGGAGCCGCTTTAAGGCAGCCCCAGCCCGCTCCAATCTGGGAGCCAAACGTCGGAAATGCTCCACGAAGTTCCACCGGCTGTCCAGGACGAGTCCCAAGTACTTCATCGTCGTCTCGACGCCGATGTGAACCCCTCCCGCCGTTATCTGGGAACCCGACTGTGACGCGTTCCGAGAACCATGAAAACACATGGCCTCGGACTTGTGTAGGGCCACTTCGAGTCCCAACTGCCGGATCCTCTCGACGATTGTCGCAACCCCGAGTGTCGCTAGCTCGGCCACCGCCTGGTGCGACCTCCCCTGTGCCAGGACCAGCGTGTCGTCAGCGTAGCAAACCACGCTGACGCCACTAGGGAGATTATGGCAAGCCCTGAGTTCGAATCTCACCTGCGCTTGCGGATTAAGCTTGATGTTATTTTCAAATAAAAACTATTTATAGTTTTTAAAATGCTATCAATTTTACCTAAAAAGAACAATTTTTGTTTGTTTTAATAAAACTACTTGAAATGGTTCGCTAATCATTCGATACTTTTTTCGTTCATCTTGTTTACTTAGATAATAAAAGTTTGTAGGTAGACCACAGAAAACTATTTCGATATCTGTGAGGTAGATGCAATTCGTTACGACTATTCACATAATTGAACGTTGTTGGTTAGTGACAAATGTTTAAATCTGTTAATTAGCAGTATTGTGGTTATAATTTTCAAAATGCTGTGAAATATAAATATTGGAGCATTAGCAATATAATTGCGCTGAGTAAAAGTGGACGTAAATGATGTGATAACACAAATGGACTAAGTGTGAGTGTTATCGTTTAAATATTTCAGATTTTACTAAATAAAAATTATTGTTTGTTTAAATTAGTGAATGATGAGTAAAGTGTTATAAACATAATGTTATTTATAATAATTTTCTTAAGTATTATAGTTTATAGTATTTTGCTTAGAGATGTCTAATAATATTACATTCTTTTTTCTAGAGAAATACTGTGAGTCTGTGGGATATATAAGATGTGACGAAATGACGGGAATCCTTGCTAGTCAGTGCGCTTGTTTATGAAGTGAAAAGCTTATTTAAACAAGACTTCACATGGTGAATGAATGTAATATAGCCGATGCCCAGCAAACAATAACGTTTATGGTTTCGGAATAGTTTATCCTGTATATTGCGCTATATCCGTGATTATTTAATAATAAAAAATGAGGTTTTGTTTCAAACTCTTCTCTTAGAGAAAATGAATACTTAAGCTAACCTCGATATGTAAAATAAAATGTGAAATACTTGATGTAAACCACTTTTTAAAATCACTTATTTTGGAAATAAAAGATCGAAGCTTAATGTTTATGCTGAAATAAATGTACTTATTTTTTTTACATTTCACATTACAAAATAAAACAAATTGCTTCTAAGTTTCTTGATAGAGTATTGCACATCATATTTGGCTGAAGAAGTTATTATAAATAATCGTATTGTAATCGTGGTTTGTTATCCATTTGTAAAATATTAAATATTTTTAATTTTTTTTTCACTTTTAACGCTTTTTTTATTCTAAACCCTTTATTGCAATAACAAAAATAATAAAAAAGCAGCATTTTTTTTGAATATTGTTATTATTGCAAAATTCAAAATAAAAAATTGGGAACAAAACTGCGCTGCATCTTATGAGATCAGACCCTAAGCCGACTGCTTCTCAGTCGAACGCTTGGCGCCTAATGCTACCAGCTCATATTAGATTAACTCGGATAGCAATGACATAATCCGGTCAGGTCTCGAGCATGACGCGTGTCTAACAAAAGCGACGTAAATATATTTTTGTTCCGTGCAGTGCGATGCGAGTACGCGACTTCACGTCAATGTGTGCCGTGCAAAACTGCGATCTTTGTTGTGTGTGACGTTTAAGCATATACAGTCGTACCACGAGTTCACAGCAATACGACTCTTAATGTGCCTATACACTTTTGAACGCTTACTGTATTTTGTATGGTTTGTAGTAGACAAAATAACATTTTAGAGGTCTTCGTGTTTTTTTTCCCTATCATATCAAATAGGTTGTATAACATTTTCAAGGCACTATCTAACTAGCATATATCCTGTCCACTTAATAATATTTTAAAACTAGACGCAGTCGGTGTTTCCTAACCGACTACCTACTCTGCACGCGTATTGTGGTCATGACCACAATAGAAACGAGTTTTGGCGATAAAAGAATAGACAAACGACAGTGAACACTGTCATATTGACTATTCTGTAATTTTGTCTACTCTACCGTTGAAGTTAAAAATAGAAATTGTTCTACTCGAGTCATGTCGCAATGTTGCGTTGCGCCTGTCTGCAGGAGCCCTAATACCTTGACAAACCCTCCGACGATTATGTCATGTTTCATCATCTACGCAGCCTTTCCAGCTGTTTTGGGGTCGGATTTCAGTCTAACCGTATCCAGCTGAAAACCAGTATACATGGAGCGACTGCCTGTCTGACCGCCACAACCCAGACATTGTGTAATACTATAGGTACCTCTTGGTAAGACAAAGTTTGTCAGACTTTCGGGCTTCTGACGATTCGTTACGACTGTCAAAAATCCATGATGACAGCCGGGACCAACGGCTTAGCGTGATTTAATTTCTGTAAGTAGGTTTGTACAAACACTTTTACACGTCAATCATATTTTTAAAAACTAGATGAGATTGGTGTTTCCTATTTGACTACTCTGAGAAGAAAGGCCGAAACAAACTCAGAGGTCACAGTCTCTTTTAAAATCCAGACATAATCATGGTCAGATCATGTGAAGACCATGTAGATTGGTGTCTGAAATGGTCTTTTGCGGAAGGAACCACACAGATTGAGTGGACCTGTCCAGTCAGTGTAACGCATTTGTCAGAAATCATGCAGTCAATACAGAATTTAAGGAACTCAACGATTCGACGAACATTACGAAAGAAAGGGACATTTGGGTAGGCCGCATTAATAACTCAAACTAAAAAAAAACACGTTGTCTTCACCTTGAAAATAATTAAAATATTATTATGCTTTACAAAATAAAATTTCATGTCATTGTTTACATAAAGCCCATCAATGTCAAACTGAACATAAAACCATCAATCATAAAATGATCTTGGTCAGATCATTTGAAGACCATCTAGACTGGTGTCAGAAGTCTTTTGAGGAAAGAACCACTCAGATTTGAGGATTGTGGTCTCCCATCCACAGACCTACCACGGCAAGAGTAACTTAACCTGATCGATCGACCCGTGCTGCTGTAATAACTGCAAACGTCCAAAGGAACTATCGTTTCCACCAAAAATGGTTGCTCGACCGGCTTACTTGAGCCGATCGACGGCCTAAACCTTATCTTGCACCGTCATCTGTCAAACGTATTGGGTACTACCCTTAACTCTATGAAAGTGAAACAATATGTGACCAACACACAATTTGAAACCTTAAAACTGACGACCAAGGTAGAAAATCTAATAAAACAACGGATAAGTCTTGGGAGCTGATCATTAAAAGAGGATATACGGAAGCATGATGTATCAGTGGCCGGTATTAGGAGCTGCTTTTTTGTGTTTCGAGAGAATTTTCAGAGATAAGACGATTTGGAGAACATCACGCCTGTATTGGGTGATGATGTAGGCAGAGTAACACTCAAATTTCGCCAGTTACGTTTAATTGCCATGTAAGTTCTCAAATACAGGAGCGGCACGACTTCTATTGTATTTATTTTTAGAAAAAAATCCTTGTCGCACGTTATACTATAAAATATTACACGTTTTATTGTTCCTTAGTCAACAAGGAACCTTTATAGTTTTGCCACGTCCGTCCATCTGCCCGCAGATTAGACCGCAATTCAAGGCTGTAGAATACGTTACAAAGTTTAAACGAAACCTGTCACAGTTAAGTAGGCTATACAAGTTAACGAGTAATAGTCGACCAACTTACATTTGCATTTGGAATGTATGTGACAACATGTTTTTCAACTACAATTTTAAGTTTGTTCTTGGGATAAATTCATCCAACTGCGAAACCCTTCGTTTTTTCGGTCTAGCTCTCATTCGCCAAGTGTGCATATGCGAAAAGAACTTCGTTCCAACGTCTTGTCCACCTCACGACTGTTTTATTACGATTTACATAAAAACTCATAAAGGCACAAACCACTGATCGCCACCTGCTACGATCCTTACATAGTACTTTTGCCTCGTTACATAGCTCTACCACGAGGTTTCACAGCCAAAACTCGCTATCGTCTCCATAAATGACATCTATGAAATATTGTACAGCGCCCCTAACGGTTACAGTAAGAATTACAATTTGTAAAACCATGAGCACTATTGATTTCGATACGTAAGAAACCTAACGTACTTAATCTATTCGATAACACAAACGTTTTTCAGCTGCCGCCATACAAAACAGCACCATGAGCACAGAAGCTATCGAAAAATACGCCTGCGATAGTAGTAACGTAGCTCACTAGCATTTTGAGGTGTGAGACATGTGTTTACATTAAAATTATATAAGTATTTGAGTATATTTTAAACAAATTAATATCTGAAAGGGCTTATTTAACATGGAATATATTAGTGTCCGCTGAGTTGCGTTTTTCACGTCGTTGGTCTGAAGACCAACGACGTGAAAAACGCAACGTGAAAGACGAGACAATCTATCGAGTTAACCTTAGCGAGTGCGTAAGACTCCGTAAAACTGATGGTGCTAGCATTATCGGAATGTATTCGATGCACATTAATACGCTAGCGAGTTTAACGCTAGCGAGAATGTTTTCGGCAACAACTCATGATAGACGCACTGGACATACACCCACGCTGGTTGCGAGTACTACGCACCGTACCTATCTGAAGAACATAACCAATAAGGTCACTATATGTCCTCCTAGGGCGTTTCCTCCCGGCGTTTCCACTCACCTCTGCCTTGTAAACCTTTGTTAGTCTCCTTTCATTCAATCTCTCAATATGACCAAACAGGCATTACCAATTTTAGGGTTTAAACATTAAAAAGTAGTCTGCATCTGTGCTGCTTGCTCCCTTCTGTCAATAAGAATGCACAGCTGCAGACTTTAGAGGGGCAATTATCGTAATTTTATGAAAGTTTACAGTCCGATCTCAGTCTCCATCTGTCAAAAAATCAGTTTTTTAGGGTGGGAAATCATCAAATGACTTCTC
This sequence comes from Dasypolia templi, assembly GCA_963555695.1. Lineage (NCBI taxonomy): Eukaryota > Metazoa > Arthropoda > Insecta > Lepidoptera > Noctuidae > Dasypolia > Dasypolia templi. The sequence goes on from OY743142.1 coordinate 7,697,233, forward strand.
CCGCTCTGGATGGAGCGGGAGGGCGTGTCAGACTTTCACTGACTAAACCCATCCGTGTTCCTTCAGTTGCCTGTGCCAGTGGCCACGGGTCAAAAATACTCCCAGGTTCCTCTTGACAAGTTTTAGACATTGAGTTTTTAATTACGGGAACTGGTCGTTTGGCTACTGCTGACAAACTTATATTGGGAAAACCTATTAACGCCTAAATACTACACAAGTGGCTATTCCCATAATTGTAACCACATACAAAATACCAATGTCTCTGGCAGACTGAAATTGTGGCCACATAACAATATAATTAGTACACAGGTGTGTACTGCGGCCAATGTATTGATATTATACCTCTGTGGTGTCTTATGACTCCCTTGGGTAGAGGGTGTCCACTGGTTGGCCGCAGTCCGAGCTATATTGTGGCACGATGATGATTGGGTTTGTCAAGACTATTACATTGTATTGTGGTCATAGTTGTTGATAGTATAGCTACCTGTATCCCCATATAACCCTTACAAAATGCTTAATGTCTATCTTAATGTATGTCACCTTTAATTACCAATTTTAGGGTTTAAACATTAAAAAGTAGTCTGCATCTGTGCTGCTTGCTCCCTTTTGCCAATAAGAATGCACAGATGCAGACTTTAGAGGGGCAATTACCGTAATTTTATGTAAGTTCACAGTCCGATCTGAGTCTCCATCTGTCAAAAAAAACAGTTTTTTTAGGGTGGGAAATCATCAAATGACTTCTCCCGCTCTGGGTGGAGCGGGAGGGCGTGTCAGACTTTTACTGACTAAACCCATCCGTGTTCCTTCAGTTGCCTGTGCCAGTGGCCACGGGTCAAAAATACTCCTAGGTTCCTCTTGACAAGTTTTAGACATTGAGTTTTTTAAAGGCGCACAAGAGTTGAAACCCTGACTCCTAAACTAGGAATACCTGTGACTTAGAAGTCAGTGTTCTACTGCCACTGGGACACTATTAACCCTTAAGGATAATAAGAGCTGGTAAGGTGATATTTTACAATAAAACGTATTAATAATTAGTCAGTTTAAAACAAATTTGAAGAATAAAATTAAAGTAAAAAAAAAAAAAAAAGTTATATAAAAATTAAACAGTAAAATGACTGTGTTGTTGATTCTGCATGTGTAACTCGTGCGTGTTTTGTGTGTGTGAGTGGGAAACGTGTGTATTTTGTGTTGTGTGAGTGTATGAGCTTAAGTTTGTGAATGTAGTGGTGTCGAAAGACTGTGTTTGAGTTAGTAAGAGCGGTGTCTTCTGTTAAATTAAAGAAGTCGGTGACTGAATTACGTTTTTTGTATGGAATGTTGTGAGTTATGTCAGATTGGTTAGTAGTTCCTCAGTTTGAGCGTATTCTAGGAGGTACAGCATGTTTTTCGGATAAGACTTTATTTTAATACCGTTATTATGTACGTTATTGTGTGTTTCGTTTGAACCGTTTTCTACCGGTATTTGAGAGGAGTCTTAACATTAATGCAACAAAATCACAACAAAATCTCTAATCTTGGTAATTAATAACAATCACAACTATTCACATTTGCACGCAATAGTTTGTGGCAAACATGTCTGAACCTGTATTTTTTTCTATAAATTATCCTGCATGCACGTTTTTATTCTTGTATGTGTACACATGATTGACCAAATAAATTTTCGGATTATACGGTGTAGAGCAATAAAAACCTGTAAATACGGCCGCATGATAAACAAACGAGGTTCAGTTTTTGTTCAGCAGTAAGAAGTTTTTTTGTTTTGGGACGGACTTTTAGCAACGCAACGTGTAATTAACCGGTTAATGTAGATCAAGATATAGTTATTAAAACGTTCACGTTGTAAGAAAAGTTCGGAGCAACACTCAAATTTATTCATTCATTTGATGGAATTGTAAATTCCTTCAAATGAGACAAGGCTCGGAATCGGCAAACCTTGGAGAAACTAATGCATAACTAACGCGGTACCGTAATAGTGACAGTTACAAATTTAAAATTATTTGATTTGATTCCTTAGATCCTAATTTAAATAATCGCCAAGAGGTTTCTCATTTGAAAAGAGGGGTTAAATTAATTAACCCCTCTTTTACATTACTAGTTTGCGTTTACCATTTTAGAGCAGTGATAGCCCAGTGGAAACGGCCCTGACTTACAAATTATAGGTTCTGGGTTCGAACACAGGCGCTCTTCTTTGGGTAAATATTTTTTTTAATTTAATCACCACTACTCCAAACGGTGAAGGAAAACATCATGAGGAAACCGGCATGTCCTAGAACCGAAAACATATGACATCTAGCAACCCGCACTGGGCCCGCGTGGTGGATTACAGCCCACTCCTCGGAGTGAGGAGGAGGCCTTTTGCTCAGCAGTAGAAGCATTTAAGGATTACTTACCATTTACCATTTTTGTTACCATTACCATACCATATTGTTTACCATTTTTGGACAATATACACATCCTAACAAATATTATAAATGTGAAAGTAAGTTTTTTTTTGTTTGTAACGTTTCCACGCCAAAACGGCGGATTAAGATGAAATTCGGCACACAGATAAAGACCATGACCTGGGTAAGTACACAGGCACCTTTTCATCCTGGATTGCAAGCAACAGCTAGTTATTGAATAAAACGCCCCTTCCGGTATCCGTTAATGGCGAAAGAGCGAAGATTAGCAAAAGTGAACTAGTACCTACACAATAAAAATCCTCTTTACTTGCAAAATACGTTTTGTCTCCATGTACTCCAACCCGTGAACGTTGGATTGCACCAACACCTTTTACACACAGGCTAGGCGGTAAGATCTCAAGCAGGAAATAACAAATTGTTTCATCTTATTGAAAATCTCGCCCAAATAATCGCGTGTGTATATCAATCGACACAACTTGTATGAAAAAAAAAGAGAACTTGGGACGTAAATTTTGCCGTAGATTTTGTATGAATTGATCTGCCAAATTAGTTACCTGAAACTTACACAGAGGTTAAGAACAATGCAAATTCCTAATAATTACATGATCATCAGCATTTCAGCCGAAAGACGTCCACTGCTAGACTTAAGACTCCAGCTAACGTTGCCGCATCCACCAGTCATAATTATGCTTCGCGCACCCAGCTTTACATATACTTTGATTTAATTGGAACTCACATCGAAAACTCACAAATAATTGAACTACAGAAAAATGACACATCAAACCCTAAAGCAATTCACTGCTAGACGTAGGACTCCAGCGAACGTTGCCACATCCACCAGTCAAATGCTTCGCGCACCCAGCTATACATATACTTTGATTTAATTGGAACTCACATCGAAAACTCACAAATAATTGAACTACAGAAAAATGACACATCAAACCCTAAAGCAATTTACAGCTCATTTAAATTTTAAATGCACCACATGTACTCCCATCGGCTGTATGTACTGTCCATGCCTACCCGCAATTGTACCCTCTAAAATATAAATAAAATTGGCACTAGGGGTGCATGGGTAGGCACAAGGGAAATGCAGGTAATGCACTCTAGTAGAGGAATGGAGGGGGGAGGATGAAGGGGATGCACAAATTTATAGCGTCGTAAACGTCCAATCTAATCCCCTTAAATTGCACGGAGGTGTAACGTGTGAGGTGATTTGTTTTGTATCGCTGTAATTAGTTTATGTGAGCGTATTATTATTTTAAGAATATGTAGAATAATCCGGCCCGAAGGACCAGGAAAAAGTAATTTGTTAAAGGACTTTTTAAGCACCGGGTTGAGGTTTCGAAACTAGAGTAAATATGCCGAAGTGATTAAAATCATTTATTTGCAAGAATATAGTACAATATATGGTTTTAACTTTTGTTTTAAACAATTGACGATTTATTGATTTTCTCACTGTAGGACGAAGGCCTCTTCTTATACAAAGAAAGGATGAGCATCGATCACCACGCTTGCCCAAGGCGGTGACATCCAGTGATAAAAAAAACATTTAATGAATGCTCCAACTTCGCCAAATCGCAGGGAATAAGCGTCCAGCAAGGTCGATGCTTGTTCCTGTTATTGTTCAATTGATAGAAGGTAGCTATTCACAGTAAATACCGTCTTTCAGCATATTTACACTACATACAGCTACCAGTTGCTTTAAGAAGTCACACACACCAAAGCGAAGCTGACACAACTTTAAGAAGCCTTAAATACCAAAGCAAACAAATAAAGTCGGCCACTTGGTCTACACCTGGACACATGAAGTTGCTCGACTTAAGACAAGTTGTCGCAAGTTACAACTTAAAACACAACTTAGCCCCAAGCTATGGTTCTTGTTTAACTAAGTTACTTGAAGCAGTTTGGTTATTTTAGCGTTGAGATGTGCATTTTGGAATGCATATATTGTTTTTGTTTTGTGTGTCTAACACGTTTGCGTATGTCAACTTTAAACAAAGCTTCAAAAAACATTTTCAAAGATTTCTTTTGTGATGATTTATTCTTCTTATTTCTTATGCCTATGGCATTAAATCCGGCTCTTTACATTCGTGTGCGTGCAGTGTTAAACAAATAAGGCAGGATTTACATCTTGTTTTAGTTAATTTCAGAGCAAATGATATTGATTCATACGAATCAATTTCATTTGCTCTGAAATAAACTCTTTTTAAAGTCAGTGCAATTCAGATGTGGGATTAGGTTAGACATAACTTTTCAAATTATGTCAAGGGATGCAATATTTTGTGCAATATTTTATCATATTCTGGCCCAGAAATTCCCAGAACTACTCTTAAAATAGCTTCAATGCTGATTCGCATGCAATATCCGAATTCGTGCGTCAATTCACAAAATTCGGGCCAAAAAAATGGCGCGATTCTCTACTGGCGCCCAGTGTGGGGCACAGATTAGTAACATACAGTGTCGTAGATTTATCCAAGTCAACTTTTGATAGATCGTGTTAACCATTCGCTAACTATGTTTGACATTCGAAAATGAAATAAACCTTATTCCAAAGAGATTAGAACTATGAAACCGCAAGTCCCAATTGGGCGGCTATAAATCCTTACGTCTTTTCATTTGGAATCGAATTCGATGGAATTCACATCTATTCACGTCTATTTTTGTCACAAAGTTTTATTGAAAAAAAAATGGAAGTCGTTTTCGGATTATTTTCATAGTAATTGGATTAAGTTGTTTTTCGACCTTGGTTGAAGTTAATTTTGTGTCCATTCATTGTAAGTAATTTTATACCAACAAATTCTCACTAACACATGCGTATGTATGATTATTTGAACTGTGTGTGTCACACACATGGTAAATCATTCCTGGCAATGTAAGATAAACAAACGTACACTTATACTGGTTCTGTATCCTAAGACTATTCCAATAAGATGTAAAATTATATTTTAAGTAGGGATGAGCTGCGACAATCCTGCAATCGTGGTGATTATTTGCAATATAGCTCCGCAATCAAAAATCGTGAGGCCCCGTTTACGACCTCAAGCGCGCTCTACACCTGTTTCTGTATGTTGATCCGCAAGTCGCGTTGCAGTGATTCGTACCACTTACCACTTCTTAACCACTTCTTTCATTTGTTTTCACCGCCATTGCTGTCGCAAGGCCTCGTTTTGCTTGAGCGTATAGCTTGTGGCCACGGGGTAAAGATTGAAATAGACGACCGTCAACAATTGTTGACAAACCAACAACACTCACAAGTAAATTCTATACTCATCACAAAATCTATCAAACCATCTATCTGTCGGCTATCATACAGCCTAACCTTTCGGAAATATACATTCAAAGTTATGACGAAAACATTTTGTGTCAGCATTTCCCTTCGGCCCTAAACAAGATATGTGTAAGAAAAGAGCAATCAATCGACAATTTATCACTGCTGAGTAAGGAAACGTTTATATGACCATTTGCCTGCAATAGGGCGGAACATAAAACCATCATGATGTTACTAGCAGGCCCCTCGGTTTCACCTGCATAGTCTCGATTCCGTGGGGTTTTCGGGATAGATTCGTTTAGCCGTTTTTGATGCGTGATTGAGTGACAATCATCAAAACATTTTTTGTAACCTATAAAAAATCATATTTATAATATTAGTAGGATTAATGTGTGTGTAGTCTGCGCAAGAACTCCACGACCTCATCCCACCTGCCTCCTTCTACCATCAGACATCTAGACGTACTGCTAATTACCATCCATACCTAGTTGCCATTCCACCAATTCGCACTAAGCGCTTCCAAACAGCCTTGCTAAGTCTCCAACAAGTTTCGTAGCGCGGGATCATAAATATATTAATTGTAGGAACTAAGAAAAGGACAACGGCTTCGGAAGGTAAAGACACAGTTTAAAATAAAATTCAAAATATTACGTCAGTTTGTCGTGTGATAGTCCTTTCATACAACAGCTGTTAAAGATTGTCAAATGAGATTTAAATTTACGGTCAATTTAAATCGGTAGTCAATCATATAATCAGTGAGTTTCCCCTGACTTTGCCTGCTGGAAAAGAAAGAGCACTGATTAGTAGGTACTAATCTACTTCAATGCGTATTGGTGGTTTCATACGTTTACCAAATCTAGATTTTTTAACGAGTAAATATTTTTCTGTTGCAAAACTTACTGCCCATTAGCATGGACAATAGCACTTATATAACTGACCATTAGTCAGCTATTCAATTAGTTAGAATTCATTAGTCAGCTAGATTAAAATACTGGTATTCAGCTGCAGACGAATAGGGTATGAAAAGGACAGGAAGACAGTGGCGTGCATTTCATAAAGGCATATAAGCAGAGCGTACCTCGAAAAGTCACCATAAACTAATAACCTATCAATTACATAATAAGTGTTCCCCGCAATTTCAGAAACTCACTGAGTTGTCATGCTAACCAGAAACAAAAACTTTATACAAACACATACGCGCGGTGCGTCACGTGGTGGTCAGTAGGCTGTCGCCGAACGGCTTACTTGGCTCCATTACTATTCGCACAAGCTCATTTGGTCTTTACGCGTTCAAGCTAATACGACGAAATTAAAATCGCGTATGTCCGACGCGTTTTAACATGACGTTCAACCTTCGCAATTTATCAGCCTTAGGTAGGCATGCTTACTCAAATAACCAACCGAGTGTTCGTCGTGATTTGCCCGTGCGAAGAAAAAATCGGATGGATAATTGATTTTGCGGGGCGTGCGTCGCGATGGCAGGAGAGTATTTCATTTCATAATAATTCATTTTAAATTGTTTTTTTGTCATCGACAAGCGCGAGCCATTTTTTTCAAGTAGTTGTTTATTTTAATTATTTTGTGGTAATTTTAGTAGAAATTTTAACTTGATGTGTTTAAGTTTGGGGTGCTATGTGTGTGTAAATTAAATCAATGGGTAACGAAACTGCGTAGATTGTGGCGATTAATCGCTTTGTTTGAATAAATTGCGGACAAATATGCAATTCTTTAACCAGTAAATTAATCAATAGTTTTATACTAACTTAAAGTGCGTACGTACTAACGGAAAAGTGTAAAGTGAGCGAGACGAGACAAAACAAATAACAAATTAAAAGGTTTTTTTCAACCACTTGAGATATCCATCAAATTGCAAGTGTGACACTTATCGCTTTATAATGTGCTTATCATTCATTTTTTTATACCTGTGGTGGTAAAATAGTTTCGTCCGACAGATGAAGATGTTTTGATGTTTTAGTTCATAGAAGGCAGTGAGTAAGAAAATAATTTAAACATTCAAAATAGGTACTTTTGTAATGTTTCTGATTAGTGACCGCGTCTCTCTGTCTAGACTAGACCAGGTGGCCAAGTGCCTGCCTACCTATTCTGAAAAGCAATTGCAACATGCACATGAAGGCAGCTATCTTTTAAATTAGCTAGTAAAAAATTACCATGTATTCTGAATCATAATATAAAAAAAAAACACTTGTGTAGCGTTTTTGGGGTTAATTTAAATGCGTGCTCCTCTTCTATTTACCTACCTTTTATAGAAGCGGAGCTGAGAGTATATTGATGAATGGGTCTATCAGCACCCAATCGGAAATTTAATCATGAGTAAAATTACACTTACCAATTAAGCGGCTACGTTTTCTTCGATTCCTCAGCGAGCGACGAACAGAAGCAGCAGATGGAGCACATTCTCTAGCGGTAATGTTAGAGGTTTCATAAGAAACCCGCTAAATAATTAGCGGTTTTATACGGATTTATTAGGGATCGGTTTGGTGGTGGTATTCGCGAGATGAATGCGTCTTCTACGAATATATGTTAGGATGAGTGATGAAATCGATGGCTGTCGCGAAAGGAAATGGACAAATGGTTGCTTTTCCATTCGAACAAATGAATTGACATAACAGCAAGTGAATGCTTCCAACTCCCTCTCTAATTGGGTGCAGAACCGGCGCGAACCAACACGTTAGTGCATTCCAGGTTTTGAACCCGGAATAGCAGCGACCGGTTTCAGTTCAAAAATGTTCATTAATTCGTCTAGTGGTTGAAGATAATAACCCTGCTTACCGATCGGTCTGGCCTCATATATCGGTCATTATAATCTCAATGGACATTAGAATACGAGGGCGAAACTGAAAGTTTTTAGAACCGGCCACTTGTTAACGATATAATAAAAAATTAAGTTCAAATTTTGAAAATGCTTCTTGCCAATATTATTGTGTATTTATTGTCATTTGCAATTTAAATTGTCATTGTTTACGATTTGGCGGCAAACTGAAAATTGTCTGTATCACGTCAGCATGAATTTAACGCGAGAAAAAGTACAATGATCTTTTATGACTATCGATGTCATTTAAGTCAAAAAGAAAGTTATGATACACTTCAATTGGCCTTTCACGATGAAGCCCCATCTCGTGCCACTGTTTACAACTGGTTTAATGAGTTTAAACGTGGCGCACTAATCTCACCGATGATCTGCGTGAGGGACGGCCTTCTACGGAGAGACTGACAAAAGAGTGACTTATCAGCAGATTCGGACAAGCTAAGACATCGGTATGAGTCAAGTGCACAAAATCCTCCATGAACATTTAGCGGTCAGGAAGCCTTGTGCTCGGTGGATACCTCATAATTTGACAGAGGCCCAAAAACTCCGTCGTGTTGTTTGATATCGTGCAATGGTTCAAAGATTTAACGGAGGTGTCTCAAATGCTGTGTTCGACATACTTACGGGTGACGAAAGCTGGATTTATTGTTATGAAAAGAGACAGTCTGCTTTCTGGGTGTTTCCCTCCGAGGACTTGCCAACTAAAGTGAAGAGAGGTTGAAGCATGGGAAAAAAGATGGTGGCGTCGTTCTTCGGAAGGACATGTCATAACACAACAATTGTTTTAGAGGATCGAAAAACAGTTAGTACTGCGGAGTGCTGCACTAACAATTGTTTGCCACTTGTCTTGAAAAAAGTTCGGGAGATACGACCTCGCAGTAGGATTCTCCTTCACCACGACAACGCCTCGTCGCACACCGCTAAGCAAACAATTGACTACTTGGCGACGTCAGACGTGGAATTACTGGGTCACCCGCCCTATAGCCCCGACATCGCACCTTGCGATTTTTATTTATTTCCGAAAATACAAGAAAAACTTTGAGGAAAACGTTATATGGACGCCGAGGAATTAGTGGCTGCGTTTCAAAATGCCTTCGAAGAGACCCCTAAGGACGAGTGGACAAAGTGCTTTACTCAATTGTTCCATCGGATGCAGCGATGTATTGATGTAAATGGACACTATTTTGAAAATATACAATAAAACTAACAACCTGCTAGTTTGATCAGTTTTTGATTTTCTAAAAACTTTCAGTGTGGGTGACACGTATTCGTATAAAAGAAAATTTTAATTAACACTCTAACAAGTAAGTTAAAGTTTTCTTTTCTTTTCTAATCTCCGTTGAGATTGGCAACCGTGACCGTATACCGCTTACCAGCAATATATGTTATATGACCAAATCTCTGATACTCGTATTTACAAGATATAACAAATGAATCCATAATTTAAGTTGATGTAATGATCAGTTATAGCTGTAGGCCTCTTTAGAGAGGTCCGTGACAAGCTCGAGATGCGCAGCTTTGATAGCCATGCATACAAAAATGCACAGGTAGGACTTTATTAACCTAGATCCCCGACCTTTGCGGTCAGATATCAGTATATGCCAAGCATAGTCGACGCTACTATAAATAAAAGGAAATTCTAAAGTGCTTCTAGTGTTGGGTAATTGTCCCATGATTGGCTGCACATTTTGAGCTTATCTAAACCATTTCAGGCATTTACAGTTGACTTAGCAAGATTTTGCCCCTCAAAGGCCAATAAGATTGGCGAATAGTCGATGAAAGCAATTGTGGACCTGCATGTAGTAGTTTTTAATGTTCCGTTTGAAATATTATTTTTGTTAAATGATGCTTGCTACAGAGTAAAATTGGATATTTTACGTCGTATTCATACGGGGAGTTATCTATTCTGTCCCTAAACGAATAATATTATCACAGTCTAAAAAGGGAGTCAAAGAAGTTAACAAATTTTTAAGTGTCGTTGCCTTCCCGGATTTAAGAATAGCGCACTCATCTGGGAACATTTCAGATTTAACTACACGTAGTATAAGAGGAAAGGCCATTTTAAGTTCATCAGCAGAAAGGGAAACTGTTATTTTAGAATTATTATTATTTAAATTGTGAATAAATCTTAGACTATAAGCTACGACGCATTGTTAATAATTGTAGTTAGAATATTTGTGAATTCATTGTTGTATGTCTGAACTACATGTTAGGTTAGAACTAGATTTACTACTGTATCTTGTCAGAATGTATAATTTGATAGTAAGGTTGTCAATATAGATGTATAATTATATATAAAATGCTAAAATGAATAAATGTAAAACTCGGTATGTTTGTGCTCAACGTAAAACGAAACGTGCGTCTGCAAACGCACGTGTTGTGTGATTCATAACTCCCGCCACTGGGTAAGCGTATAAAACTAGTTGTTACACAAGCAAACGGGGTTGTTGAGTTGAAGCGATTGTGGAGTGCGCACCTCTCTGTAAGTACTAATGTAAGTACTACGATTTATTATTTATTGTATATGTAACAATGACTGTTGTTCTGATTTTGAATGTTTGTGTTACTTAATATAATAAAATATGATTTTGTGAAACCAAGCTTAGTATATTTATTTCATACCTACATTTAATATCTTTATAATCTTTATGGTACACACAATTTAAAAAAGGTAAAATAGATAAGGTAGGATTGTCCTACATAAAAGTACGGCACTCCTACATGTCAGAAGTGGGATGCGAATTTGACATTTGTTTAAATATGTATTTTTTTTTGTATTTTCTTTTTTTTTTCTTCCTTTCCTTTTAAATTGCGTAACGGTTAAAACCTGCGTAGTTTGCTTTTCTTATTTCCTAATTCCCAGATAAAATGGAAGAGTTCACTGGTACTGCTACGGGACAAATACCCTCGCGGAACTCTGCGGGCCGATCAGATGCACATCGATCACGCAGCCCCATACATCGTACTCCAAGTCCTATATTGACAATGAGGACACGCAGGGACCGCATAAAGCAGCTGAACAGTCGTGAGGTACAACCCCACAGAGGACGCGATGTTCCATCGCCTCACAGCCGATGCGATGATTGGTTGTCTCGCAGCCAAAACAATGAGCAATTGCCTAGCCGCCAAAGCGACTGGCAATCGCCATGCAGTAAACACAATGGGCGCTCGCTGCGCAGTTGGCGTGACGGGCAGTCGCCGCGCAGTCGACGCGATGGACGGTCGCCGCGCAGTCGACGCGATGGGCGGTCGCCACGCAGTCGACGCGATGGACAGTCGCCGCGCAGTCGACGCGATGGGCAGTCGCCGCGCAGTCGACGCGATGGGCAGTCGTCGCGCAGTCGACGCGATGGGCAGTCGCCGCGCAGTCGACGCGATGGGCAGTCGCCGCACACTCGACGCGATGGGCAGTCGCCGCGCACTCGACGTGATGGGCAGTCGCCGCGCACTCGACGTGATGGGCAGTCGATGTGCAGCCGAGATGACGGGAGGTCACGCAGTCTTCATGGCAGGCAGTCCTGCAGCCGACGTGACCAATGGCCTTCTGGCACACAGAACAGGCCTTCGGAAGCTCATCAGCCTCTCCGCTATCTTGGTGAAGAACAGATCCAGAATCCGGGTGAGTCAGCTGCACATTCTTATAAAATGGACGATATTGCTCAGATTTTCCAAATGATCAAAACTGTAAGCCAAACTGATTCGTTGGACAAACTAGGATCTATGCAAAATACGATACCGGAATTCGATCCAGGAAGGAAAGAACAGACGATGACTATGTGGTTACACAAAGTCAACGAATGTGCACTCATTTACAGTTTGACTGAAAAACAAATTGTCCACTTTGCGTTACCTAAGTTAAGAGGCGTTGCCAAGAGGTGGTACGAGGGTCTGTCATCAGTCCTTTACTCCTGGAGTGAATGGCAACAAAAGCTTTTGTCTGCATTCCCTCCGGAGGAAAATTACGGGCAAATGCTCAGTGACATGTTGGCTAAAAGAGCTCGATTTAACGATTCGTTAGAGGAATACTTCTATGAGAAAATTGGTTTAATAAATCGCTGTGGTATAGAAGGCACTCGCGCAGTAGAATGCGTTTTGCACGGTATCGACGACCGATCTGTGAGGTTGGGCGCCGAAGCTGTTAAGTTTTCAGACCCAGATAAATTATTATCATATTTGCGTAACGTGAGAAATATAAAACCGCTAAATGACCGTAGAAACGTAAAAGGTCTTCTAAATAGAACCAATGACGCACAATCTCGAACTTCTGGCAATAGCAAGCAAACCCGTTGTTTAAATTGTAGACAAGAAGGTCATTTCGTCGCTCAGTGTCAACGCCCAATTAAGAAATGCGGTAAATGCAGTAAAATTGGCCATGAAACTGAACAATGTTTCTCTAAAATTCCAGCCACAGATAAAACCGTATTAAGAGTTGTCAGTGACGAAGTAGGCTTATTACCCAATTCCTCTGTTTTACTAAAGCCCAATCAAAAATATTTTAAACAGGCCTTTGTCAATGGGGTATCTATGCAGGCCTTCGTTGATTTAGGTAGCGAATGCTCTATGATTAAAGAATCTGAGTTTAGAAAGATCAGTAATCAGTTTGATAGCAAGAACTTGCCAATCCTGAAGGGTTTCGGTAATTCGATAGTCAGTGCCATCGGTAAACTCAAAGCTCATATTATCATAGACAGTGCTGCAGCCAACGTGGACCTGCTTATAGTCCCAGATAACGCCATGCCTTATCCGCTTATGATTGGTCAAACGTTTACAGAACAGTCGCACATAATCATTAAAAAAACAAGCGATCGTTTAGATATATCAAGTCTGGGCATTCTCGAAAGCTATAACCATAAAATTAAACTATTTTGTAAAAACAAGACTGAAGTATCAGGACTTACTATTGTCGAGGTATACAGTAATGATCCTAGTTTTAATGGGGAAATATTCATAGAAGGTAGTATACGTTATGAAGATCAAGTAAAATATTCGGTACTGTCTGGTATGTACTACATTCAGAATGGCCTCGGACTTATAGTTGTTACTTGTGCACCTTCTTTGAGATTGGGCTTTGAAGCAGACTTTTTAATAGCGCGAGGCCTAGTAGCCCACGAAGAAGAAGCATGTCACGTTCTAAATGTTACAAACTGTACGGCTCGTGTGCCTTCAACCTTAACAGAAGCTCAATTAAATATTGCTGACGATCTATTTCCTGAAGATAAAGAGAAGCTATTGTCATTACTAAACGGTTACCGCGAATGTTTTGCTCTGGATTTAACGGAATTAGGTAATACATCGGTCGGTAACATGAAAATAGACTTAAGTGATGATCAACCGGTAGTTTATAGGCCCTATAGGCTGGCAATTGCAGAAAAAGAAGTAGTTAGAGGAATGATCAAAGAGTTATTAGATACGAATATCATACGCCCCTCCACTTCATCTTATGCGAGTCCCATAGTCCTCGTTAGGAAGAAAACCGGTGAATTTCGACTTTGTATTGACTATCGAGCGCTCAACAAAAAGACTGTTAAAGAACATTATCCAATGCCTCTTATTGACGATCAATTGGATATTTTATCAGGAAATAAATTGTTTACTACGTTAGATCTGGCATCCGGATACTATCAGGTGCCTATTGCTGAAAATGATAAATATAAAACCGCATTTGTCACGCCTGATGGTCATTACGAGTTTAATCGCATGCCATTTGGGCTTGCTAATGCGCCAGCGATATTTCAGCGATTAATGAATCGGATATTAGGGAATGCTCGACATGGGGAAGCATTGGCATATTTAGACGACGTAATAATACCCAGTAAAACTCTCTCTGAAGGTATGGAAAGGTTGCAGTCTGTACTAGACCTATTTAAAAACGCTGGACTTTCTCTTAAGCCATCCAAGTGTTTTTTCTTTAAACGCACAGTAGACTACTTGGGATTTGAAGTTTCGGAAAAGGGTATTCGACCAGGTTCGAAAAAAATTGAAGCTGTTGAACATTTCCCTGTACCACAAAACCAGCATAACGTCCGTCAGTTTCTAGGACTAGCTAGTTTTTTTAGAAGATTTGTCCCCAAGTTTTCTATTTTGGCAAAACCACTCACTCATTTGTTAAAGAAGAATATTTCATGGCAATGGGGACCAGACCAAGAGACAGCCTTTAGAGTTTTGCAAAAAGAGTTATCTCAAAAACCTACTTTGGCCTTATACAATCCTAGCGCGTTAACAGAACTGCATACCGACGCTTGCAAAATAGGCGTTGCTGGAATTCTGTTACAAAGAGATGAAAATCTAGTTCTCAGACCAATTGCTTATTTCAGTAGACAAACGACCCCCGAAGAACAGAATTACTCGTCTTATGACTTGGAAACATTAGCGGTTGTATCCGCCCTTCAAAAGTTTCGCGTTTACTTAGTTGGGTTATCATTTAAAATAATAACGGACTGCAACTCTTTAAAAGCAACGTTTCAAAAAAGGGATATGCTTCCTCGTGTCGCTCGATGGTGGGAACAGATGCAAGAGTACAATTTTTCAATTGATTATAAACCAGGCCCATCCATGTCTCACGTTGATGCGCTCAGTAGGAATCCAGTACCAAGTTCAGAAACCGGAATTTATGCAGTATCAGAGTCTACATGGTTGACTACTGTGCAAGATGCCGATGACGATATACAAAGAATAATAGGCATTCTTAAAGATCCAAAGTTTGATGACTTAGTCGATATAAAATCTAATTTTAAACTAAAAAATGACAAATTGTTTCGAATAACTGCTGATGGAGATCGATGGGTTGTGCCAAAGGGAGTACGTTGGCAAATCGTAAAACAAAACCATGACGATATAGGTCATTTTGGTTTTGACAAAACTTTAGATAAAATAAAATCCAATTACTGGTTTATTAAAATGCGACGTTTCATAAAAAAATACGTAGATTCATGCCTAGAATGCGCATATGCAAAATCATCCGGTGGGAAAAAACCTGGTTATCTCAACCCAATCCCAAAAATAGCAGCTCCTTTTGACACAATACACATTGATCATACAGGTCCCTTTGTGCGAAGTAGTAGAGGCAATATGTATATTTTGGTTTTAATAGATGCCTTTACTAAATATATTTATTTAAAAGCAGTAAGAAACACTAAAACTAGTATGTCCATTAAAGTACTTAAAGAGTATTTTGGCATCTTTGGGGTTCCTAGAAGATTAATTTCTGATAGAGGATCCTCATTTACAAGTGATAGTTTTAAAACATTCATTAATGCAAACGGAATCAAGCATATACTCAATGCTGTTGCTACCCCCAGAGCAAATGGGCAGGTAGAAAGATATAATAAGACAATTGTAGATTCATTAACAGCAAAAACTATTGGTGTGGCTGAAAATAAATGGGACGATCACCTGCCAGAGATACAATGGGGAATCAATAATACGTTAAACAAGGGCATTAATCGGACTCCTGCGGAAGCTTTATTTGGCAAACGATTAACAGGAAGTAGTGAGAATAGGATCATTTCCGAACTAGAGGGAGATATTACTAAAGTTAACGAACAAGACCTAATAGAAATCCGTGACGAAATCAGTGAGCATATAGCCACCAGTCAGGAGAAAAACAAATCTTACTTTGATAAAAAACGTTGTGCCCCAGTAAATTATCGGGAAGGGGACTTAGTACGTATTGAGCGTCAGGTGCCTTCTACAGGGCACAGTAGAAAGTTAATACCTAAGTTTCAAGGTCCATACCGAATTACAAAAGTATTGGATCACGACCGATATCATGTCGAAGATACACCTCTCACAAAAAGGGGTGGTAGAGATTATTCTACTATAGTCGCGGTCGATAAACTTAAACCGTGGCTGAATTTTAATAGACCACATGATAGTGACAATGATTTTTCCAACGAGTCTGATTAGTTGGTTTAAAAGGTGCCAGATTGTATTGGACGGAAGGGTCCTATAAAATGTATTATTGACAAAGGTGTCATATTGTATTGGACGGAAGGGTCCCATTACATGCATTATTGACAAAGGTGTCATATTGTATTGGACGGAAGGGTCCCATAACATGTATTATGACAAAGGTGTCATATTGTATTGGACGGAAGGGTCCCATAACATGTACTATGACAAAGGTGTCATATTGGACGGAAGGGTCCTATAACATGTATTATTGACAAAAGTGTCATATTGTATTGGACGGAAGGGTCCCATAAAATATATTGTTGACAAAGGTGTCATTTTGTAGAGGACGGAACGGTCCCATCATACATTGTTATGTAAAAAAAAAAAAAAAAAAAAATATTACGAACAATGGTTTATTGTACTTTTAATCTATTAATAAATATAGAGTAAGATTATGATTTGTTGTTAAATAAGCACGAGGTCATGCTTAGCATAGGATGGCCGACTGTCAGAATGTATAATTTGATAGTAAGGTTGTCAATATAGATGTATAATTATATATAAAATGCTAAAATGAATAAATGTAAAACTCGGTATGTTTGTGCTCAACGTAAAACGAATCGTGCGTCTGCAAACGCACGTGTTGTGTGATTCATAACTCCCGCCACTGGGTAAGCGTATAAAACTAGTTGTTGCACAAGCAAACGGGGTTGTTGAGTTGAAGCGATTGTGGAGTGCGCACCTCTCTGTAAGTACTAATGTAAGTACTACGATTTATTATTTATTGTATATGTAACAATGACTGTTGTTCTGATTTTGAATGTTTGTGTTACTTAATATAATAAAATATGATTTTGTGAAACCAAGCTTAGTATATTTATTTCATACCTACATTTAATATCTTTATAATCTTTATGGTACACACAATTTAAAAAAGGTAAAATAGATAAGGTAGGATTGTCCTACATAAAAGTACGGCACTCCTACAATCTACTAAGTTAGAAAGTACTTCTGGTAGATCTTGTTTCACGTATTTATTTGGCTTTTATGCCCAAGCATTTTCATTATTTAATAAAAACTGAGGGCCTGACCACCAAAGTGCAGAATCGCTGATGAGTTCAGCCTTCAGCCCACGAGATACAAGATCCGCCGGATCGTCCTTAGACGGCACGTATCTCCACTTAATACCCGAGCTACTTTACACGATTTCTAACGAAAGGCTGGCCGGTGCAGACAACCATCCCAACAGTATTGTGGAATCACACCAATACTGAAATCGGTGGATTGGTATCGTGAGAGAATCTCTTACCTTTGTGCACAACCTAGAACCTAACAGAGCCCCACACAGTTCTAACAGTGGACTAGTTGTAGGCCTGACTGGTGCCACACGGCTTTTGGAAGTTAACGTAGCTGAACAGTGACTGTACCTGAATTGGTTACAGAACGAATGTATAATCATGCACCATATGCCTTTTCAGACGCATCTGTGAATACGTGAACTTCGTGGGTTATGGAGTTATAACATGAAATCCATCGCGGAATTTTTATGTAATTTAAACAAGGTAAGGTACTCGCAAATACTAGCCATGAGTCTGCAACCTCCGGCGACACTTCGTCATCCCACTCACATTTATCTATCCAGAGTATCTGCATTAATATTTTTGCTTCGACAATGCAGGGACTAACCAAGCCTAGTGGGTCGAATGCCTGACTAATTACTGATAATAAGTGTCGTTTTGTTATTTTTTTATTGGATTCGATATGACCAATGTACAACTAACGTTTTAGAACGAGTATTGTTGTCTGAAAGGTCTAATAGTACATGACTTGAGTAATATGAACTACCTAACTCTTTTAAAATTTCTGGGCTATTCGACTGCCAGTTTCTTAAGTTAAATTTGGCAGACGCCAGAATAGCCCGCGTTTGTTTCCTTACACAATTCAAGTTCACCTGAAATTGTGTCGCTTGACTAAAGGATTCGATGCTTTATCAGCTAAGCTCACCAAACACTTAGTAGCCAAATGTGTAGCTGACGCTGTACCGTACGTCACCGTGTTTAATGTATAGGTTTTTAACGGTTCTGTCGGATTTTCACGAAAAATTATCTGTTGTGTCAATAAATAGCTCGATAAATTTTCTCGATGTCTGCCGAGATCACAAATGTATACTGTCGAAACCGCAATAAAATATAAAGTAAATCGTCCTGAACGGTCGGACCTACAAACTGCAAGTCATTGAGAGATATCCCTGAGGTAGTTTCTGCAGATGCATCAAATACGTTACGTAACTTAGTAGTAATGCTAGACTCGCGCATGACCCTAAAGTGAGGCAAAAAATATTTGACTTTACCTGCGGGCTTTAAACTAGAATCATTTACCGTCATATGACCTAAACTCTCGTACTCTGACATAAAGTTTAAATACATTGACTTGAACTTTTCTGACGTTCAAATCGTTTCTCTAGCGATAATAAAACGGCTTTTTGCGATGCCGTGTGAACCTCCTAATGCAGAAGGATCTGACTTAAAAGGTATTGTGACCACAAAACGATCGTCGTCCTTACGTTTTGTATTCTTATAAAAACTGTCTTCGCAAGCCCTTTCTTCCGAAAAAAGGGAGTGCTCAGTTCAGACACTGTATCCAGTTCCCAAAATTTTAATAAATCTGTACTGGGATTGGTTTTGGCAAGATTACAGAAATGTGAATGGGACGTACAGTAGCGCTCATAAGTCCATTAGCAATCTCACAAAGCAACAGATCGACGGTTCGGTTTCATTAACGACCTTCTACAAGTTGTTTCTATACTATAAACACGCACACACACTCACTTTGTCTGTAATTGATAGTAGTTCATAATTTCAACTCAAATTTTACCAGTTACCGTGCATGGATAGGAGCGATTATGGCAAGCCCTGAGTTCGAATCTCACCTGCGCCTGCGGATTAAGCTTGATGTTATTTGTTGTTGTCTGGGTTAGTGCCCGGTTGGTGGCAATAGGCTCGCCCCCTATTACATGGGACTTAAACATAGCTGGCGAAATATGGGTGTACTAAAGGTACACCTCTGCCCTACCCTTCGGGGAAACAAGGCGTGATGTTATTTTCAAATAATATATATTTATAGTTTTTGATATGTTATTAATATTACCTAAAATTAACAAATCAACAATTTTGTTTGTTTTAATAAAATTACTTGAAGTGGTTCGATAAATCATTCGTTCCTTGTCTGTTTCATCTTGTAAACTTAAATAATAAAATTTTGTAGGTAGACCACAGAAAACTGAGTAAATTATTTCGATTTCTGTTAGGTAGATGCAATTCGTTACGACTATTCACCTAATTGAACGTTGTTGGTTAGTGACGAATGTTTAAATCTGTTAGTTAGCGTTATTGTGGTTATAATTTTCAAAATGCAGTGTAATATAAATATTGAAGCGTTGGCAATATTATGGCGCTGCGTAAAAGTGAACGTAAATGATGTGATAACACAAACAGACTTAGTGTGAGAGTTATCATTTAAATATTTCATGTTATACTAAATATAAATGACTATTTGTTTAAATTACTTAATGATGAGTAAAGTGTTATAAAACATAATGTTATTCACAATTTGTTTTCTTAATTATTATAGTTTATAGTATTTTGCTTAGAGATGTCTAATAGTATTACATTCTTTGTTCTAGAGAAATACTATGAGTCTGTGGGTTAAGAGATGTGAGGAAGAGGGAATCCTTGCTAGTCGGAGCGCTTGTTTATATATATATAATCTTTATTTCGGACCAGTGTACTCACAATCCATATAGCATTAGTAACAATGACTTACAAAAACTATTTTAGTAAAACATGTAAATTAAAACAACTAAAAAGACGTGGCCCAACATACGTTGGCACGTGCCTCTGCACCCAGTGCCTTATAAAGGGACTGTCCATATTGTCACATAAAGTTTGTAGGATGCTGTTGGAGCTTCCGCGCAACCTACCCATTATTGACGCTGTTCTCTTCCTCATAATCCCATGAAAATCGTCAACACGGGCTTCCGCGAACATTTGCGAAGCGCTGCAGAAGCGCGGAAGCCCCATCAACATCCTAAATCCATTAGTATATTATACGCGCAGGACGCTGTAGGCTGTCTGCGTATATTTCACCCACAAGCTGCACGACGCTTTATGAAGTGGAAAGCTTATTTAAACAAGACTTCACATGTTGAATGAATATGAAACAAATGGTTTTATATGAAACAAATGGTTTCCTACCAACCGGACATTTTGCTGAATTATTCAACACGTCATTAAAAATTGTTCGCCGTGTACTCCATGCTATTAAGGTTGCAGCACCGAAGCCTAGCAAACAAAAACGTTTAAGTTTCGGTATAGTTTATCCAGTAAAAAAATTAGGTCTAGTTTCAATCCTCTTTTCTCAGAGAAAATAAATACTTAAGCTATCCTCAATAAGTTATCTATATTCACTAAAGCCAAATAAAATGTGAAATACTTAATGTAAACAAACTGCCCTACATAGCCACTTATAATAATCATCATCATCATCAGCCTATTTCAGTCGACTGCTGGACATAGGCCTCCCCTAATGAGCGCCATAGCGCCCTGTCTTCAGCTTGACGCATCCAGCATCTGCCTGCAATCTTTCGCAGCTCGTCATCCCACCTGGCCGGAGGGCGTCATACACTACGTTTTAATTATTATTACCTAATTATTTATAATAATAATAATAAATAATTTTTTTCAGATCTTACGATTAGGTACATCCATAAATGTTAGTAAAATTGCGAGCTTACAAACTAGTGTTACTTATTAAAGTAACTTATTTTGGAAATTAAAGATCGAAGTATTTATGGTGAAATAAATCTTTTTTTTTTTACATTTTACATGTCAAAATAAAACAAATTGCCTCTAAGTCCCTTGATATAGTATTGCACATCCAATTTGGCTGAAGAGGTTTTTATAAATAATTGTATCGGTTTGTTATCCATATGTTAAATATTTTAACAAATAAATATATTTTATATTTTTGTTCTTACTTGTAACTCTTTTTTTTTCTAAAACCTTTATTGCAATAACAAAAATAAAGAAAAAGCAGCAATTTTTTTGAATGTTGTTATTATTGCAAACCAAAATAAAAAATTGGGAAAAAACTGCGCTGCATCTTATGCGATCAAAACCTAAGCCGACTGATTCTCAGTCCAACGCTTGGCGCCTACTGCTACCAGCTCATATTAGATTAACTCGAAT
This sequence comes from Dasypolia templi, assembly GCA_963555695.1. NCBI lineage: Eukaryota > Metazoa > Arthropoda > Insecta > Lepidoptera > Noctuidae > Dasypolia > Dasypolia templi. The sequence goes on from OY743142.1 coordinate 7,718,872, forward strand.
TTTAGCAATGACATAAACCGGCCAGGTGATGAGCATGATGCGTGTCTAACAAAAGCGTCGGAAATATATTTTTATTTCGTGCAGTGCGATGCGTGTACACGACATTTTGTCAGTGTGTGCCGTGCAAAACTGCGATCTTTGTGGTGTGTGTGGTTTAACGCGTACAGTCGTACCGCGAGCTCACAGCAATACGACTCTTAACGTGCATAGATGCACTTTTGAATGCTTACTCTACGTGAGTGATAGCTTAGTGAGCCTGAAACTAACCATCCTAGTCTACTCTCACATAGCCTCGGTTGGTTCTTGCCAAGCTTTATGTGGTTGGCTGATATTATGCACTAAAAACATCTACACCAACCAATATGTCTACAGCTTATGGAGTATAATGTCGGAGCCGCCAGCTGCAGACCCACAGGCATGGTTATTTGCTTTAAACTAATTGGAGTTGACGGTTAAAGTTGTGTAATATCTGGTAAAATTAAACAGTCAATGTTAACCGAATAGTCACCGCAGTTGGACTCGATTATAAGACTGCATGATTGTGCACTAGAACTAGTTTGGTTGCCGCAGCTTATCACATAAGTTCTCGGTATTAATTGGCTGTACTACCGCTATCCAGTAGTATTCTTGCGTCACACCTCCCACCGTTGGCGCTCACCGCCTTCACCAGCGCTGTGGAAAGCAAAACAAACGAGGGAGTATACGGTTGCAAATTGATTGAAGCGTTATCAGCAAGAGCAATATTTTCTGGAGTACTAGGCATTGGGGTTTGTGAGGGAGGGGTTTCTGTACGTTTCATGTGCAATAGGGTGTTATGCCTAGCTGCACAGTACCTACAGTGGGTTATTCTGCACCTTTTTTCATTATGACCCAATCTTAGACAGTTCATGCAAACTTTGAGATCCTTGACCTTTTCATTACGTTCTTCTATTATTAACCTTTTAAAAGAGTCACAAACGTATAAGAAAGTGATCGGCAGAACACAAAGGACATTTGAACCTTTTTCTTTGAACTAGAATTATTATAGTGTTATTCTTACCTTTATTTGTTAAATTCTGTGAAACTATCGCAAAACTTTTGGATTTACTATTATTATTGTTTGTTTTATTATTATGCTTGTTATTATCTTCCAACGTTTCCAGTAAGTCAGCCTTGTTGTTTATAAGTAAATTGAGCTCACTAGCTCAATTTACTTAAGGAGTAGGAGCACCAGATAATGTATTTCGATATATTTGTTTTTAAACATAATAGACCTTTTCAGCAAGCGTCACGCTACTATGCTCCACGATCTATTTATACTAATAAGTTATTTTAACCGAGGACGAATTTAACATTTACAAGTAACAACAGCTATATTATGTACATAAAGTTGTATAACAAAATACCAAATTCCATAAAAACGCTACCGCTAATTTCAAGATTTAAAAGTAATTTGACGAGGTTTTTAATTGAAATATGCTTTTATAGTGTACATGAGTTTTTGGATTATAAATTGTAAGTATTCTAAATTACACGAGCTATTAAAATGATTATTGTAATTATCATTGTGTGGCGAATCTCTCTAAATACACATACGACAAATTATTATTTCTGCATTCTTATATTGACATTTATTTCAATAAAACAATATTAATGGATTATCTGTTTAATGACTGCACGATTGTGTTATTTTTTTTTGAAACTTTATTTTTTTTTGCACGCCGAAATTAAAGGCAGAATAAGAGAACCATTTTGTACTTTTCTCCCACCTTCTGTACCTTATTTATGAAAATTAATGTTTTTGATTTGATTTTTTTTATTTTGTTAATAATAGTATTCCAATGCTGAGTAGGCTCATCCAATGACTTGAGTGCTCTTATATTTTATTAGTTACATCTATAAGACGACGCAAAGCGACACTAGATTCTGTAGTGACTGGTTCGACATCGAATAAAGCCTGCAAATATTTGTCTATGAGAAGACGACCGTTATTGTACCTTTCACACAATAAGTCCCATGCTAATTGGTTATGCTGATCAGTATCATTATCATATTATTTAGCATGAGACTTATTGCCTTAGAATCTATATTTTTAATAACTTCGGCTGCCTGGCCTTTTAAAGAAGCGCGTAGATAATGGAACTTATATCTGTCAATACAAACACTATCGTGAATTAAAGAAATAAAAGTGTCCCTAAACTCTAGCCAGCACTGATAACTGCCGTTAAAGCGTGGTTAATCTATTGTAGGTAATCTAACAAAGTTATGTTTAGTCCCACCTGACATCATCACCTCAGACCCTACCACGGAACTTGTGGAGTTACTTCGATGACACTTGCCATCCAGTCCGGATAGCAAACTCCGCGCCAACGCTGCCAGCATGAAGTATTGCTGCTCAAACTGCCCTCTCATAGCGTAGGCCTCGTCCGGCTTGTCCGACGACACCTCGACCTCTGTCTGCAATTCGTTAAATTCGGCGTACATGGCTACAAACTTTCTACGCGGGTTTCTAGTTCGATTATTTGCAACTTGGAAAGATTGTCGCAGCTTTTAAGCACTGCGTTTTTTCACCAATTTGTCGGCCATTTTGCCGTAAAACAAAAATTACTTAGAAGAAAAATTCTAATTTAAAATAACGGTCTAATTGAAATGGGTAAAAATGCAACAACTGAAATAAACTCGAAAGTAACTGTATATAAAACAGCACACTAAACAACACACAACACAAACAGCTGTTGCCTTGTAAATGTTTCACGTTAGGGCCAACATGACAAACGCGACAATTACTCACTCTCGCGTTTTCTCGTCGCATCTTCATCGTCTATTCCAGGGATTCCCAAAGTGGTCAATATCGACCCCAAGGGGTCGATATCGGTTTCCTAGGGGCGACATAAACGAAAACTGATTTTGGGGGTCGACGAGGTCTTAAAATCGACCCCTATTAAATTAACACAAGTTCTTATTTAAAACTTTCAAGAGAGGTAGGTAGGTGCTGTATTGTTTATGAAGTGTTACGTGTACTAAGAATATTTAATATTTTTGTAGGAAATAGCATTGTTGTAGTTATATAAAGCCTCAAGTTCGTACAAGATGAAAAACTCGGCAAGTCAGTGTGGACAAGTTTGTGCAAGATAATGAGTTCGAGCGTAAGTCTTTCAGGCGCGTTTTGACTTGCTCTCTATTTGACGCTTATGCCATTTAACACGAACGAATTCATGACCAAGTTGCAAGTCCAAACATTTTCCTGATATTTTACTATTTAACGAGCTTGCACTTAGGTTGAAAGTTCATTTGCGTTTTGAAATTCGATGGAGCTTGAACGATAATAACTCATACAAGTACTCAATAATTTCAAGACATTTCAAAGTTATTACATAGCTAAATTAAATGAAGTAAAGTGACTGAAAAACTTGCAGTTGCAGGCAGTTGTTTCATTTGTAAAAATTTACCAGTAAATTTAACAGTTTATTATTGTTTTTTATTTAGGTAGTTTCTTATTTTTTATTTGCAGGATTATGATGGCGGACACAAAAAAAAAATGCAGACAATACAGTTTGGACTACTTGAAGTTCGGATATATTGCATATCCATCAAATCAACACTTGCCGATGTGTCTCAAATGTGAAAAAGTATTCAGTAACGATGCCATGAAGCCTTCAAAAATGGATGACCACTTATCAAGAGTACATGCTGACAAAAAAAGTAAGCCCTTGTCATTTTTTCAAGCACTTAAAGAAAAACTAGACAAAAGTCCATCCATAAGATCGATGTTTGCGTCATCATCTATTAAAGACGATGATGGTTTACGAGCATCCTATAATATATATCCTTAACAATGTATTGCACAAACCCGCACATGATATTTTAAAGAGAATACCTTTGAGCAATAACACCGTTCAGAGACGCATAGACGAGATGGGACGCGATGTGGAAAACATTTTATGCAAGTTCTTACAGACCAACAGATTCTCTCTCCAGTTGGACGAGTCTACATTACCCGGCAATGAAGCTCTGTTAAGATATGTTCGATATAACAAAGATGAAAATATGTGCCAAGAACTGCTTTTTGCTACATATTTAGAGACTGATACCAGAGGAGAATCGATTTTTCAGACCGTGGAACATTTTTTTTACTGACAAAGCTATTCCATGGAAGAACATTGTTTCTGTTGCGACTGATGGTGCACCGTCTATGGTTGGTCGTCATCGTGGTTTTATAGCTCACTTAAAGCGACAACTGCCTGATGTACTGGTAATTCACTGCGTGATTCACAGGCAGCATTTAGTAACAAAAAAGCTGAGTCCTAGTATAAGTCTTTACAACATGGAATAAATGCTATCAACAAGAGTCGAAGCAATTCTTTGAACTCTCGGTTATTTGCTCAGCTATGTGAGGAAAACGACGAGGTTTTTACTCGATTACTTCTGCACACAGAAGTTCGCTGGCTATCAAGAGGCTCTTGCTTAGAAAGATTTTCAGCCATTTTTGAATCTGTGTTGGAGTTTTTACAAGAAAAAGATCCGAATTTGAAAGAAAATCTAAAGATTTGTAAAACAGATATTTATTACTTGATTGATATCTTTGGAATGTTCAACAAAGTTAATTTGCAGCTGCAGGGTGATGATCTTAACTTGATTAAAACAAAATCAATAATATCGGCCTTCGTGGGTAAACTAATCCAAGTTTACCCACGAACTACCACGAACTACAAAAAATTCATTCTAAGGCAGAAAAGAATATTCGCAGTTTCTGCATTTCTAAATATTCTGCAATAAAAAACGTCAAAATTACCAGAAATGCTTCAAGATGATGACATTTTATTATATGTCACTCACTTGGACGCATTACACAAGGATTTTACGGAGAGGTTTGAGGATCTTTTAAATTTACAAATTCCTCAATGGAAAATAAATCCGTACAATACCACAGCCATAGAAGAAGCCAATGTGATAATGCAAGAAGAGTTGATTGCCATCAGCACAGACGAAGAGCTTAAGCAGAAGTTCAACCAAGGCTATCAGAAGTTCTGGTTACAACGCAACATTGAAACACAGTATCCTACATTGTGGAACATTGCTGAAAAATACCTTATCGCTTTTCCATCATCATACCTAGTTGAAAAAAGCTTCAGTGTGGTAACAAACATTTTGACGAAACAAAGAAACCGTTTGAAAATCAACGAACGTGGAGATTTAAGGCTGCAACTCAAACTTGATATTTACTGAATTGTATGTCTTTTTATTTTGTTAAATTTTTATGAGAAAATTAAGTCAACTTTATTCACTTAACCAAGTGCAAAGTTTTCCAATTGGTACCTTAGTACCTAGGTATTTTGTATCAATAGGAAAAAACTAAAGATAGGCCCCCTTATTCATAATAGTCTGCTAACTTAAAGCATTGCTAATTCTCACTCTGTCTTCATTGACCTTAGTCAGGATGAAAGGGTTGATCTTAAAAGTAGGTAATTTGGCCATGGGGGTCTGAGGTAACAGTTCATTTTGGAAAAGGGGTCACTTGTCCAAAATTGTTTGGGGATCCCTGGTCTATTCTATTCTATTTTTCTTTATGGCAATGGTGCCGATGTCGTCAATTCTGCCAATGTCGAATTTGATATGGGAAAACGTGCTATGGAGGACAAAAGATTTAAAAAAAAACAATAATTAATTGATTATAAACAATTGAATTTACTGTGAAACTTGTTGACTAAAATTTATTAGTAGGTACACTGAAACAAACAAACAAAAATTACAGTCGATATACTAAACAACAACATCATAATTTAATGTCTTTGACACGAATAAAAAACATCAAAGCCTCAAAGAGCTTTGGAGAAGAATGTGTTAGAAGTGATGGAAAGTTAGTTGGGACAGGGATCTTTAATATAAAGAGATGGCAATTTTTTTTAAATACAATTCATGCTCTGGGTCATTATTGGAGCAGTTAAAAATGATGTGCTCCAAAGTACCTTCGTCCAACCCACATTCGCAGAGCGATGTGTCTCTGACCCGAATTTTATGAAGGAAGACCAGCGAACAACAATGGCCTATACGAAGACGGCAAAGAATCGAGATCACTTTCTCGAATGAATGAATGAATGAATGAATGAATGAATGAAATGCACCGACCCCAGCGTGGTTTGACCAGACTCGATTAATCGAATGAACCCCAAGATTTGCACTAGCCCCTGAAGCCTCATGTTTCATGGTGCTACATAGACCATTGCAAATCAAGGAGTAGACCGGGGGGCACTGTAATGGTAGGGAAGAAGACGTGCCCTTAGGATAGGATTAGGAGTATGAGAGCCAATCGAGTAATGCACCCTAAAATTAGCATTGGACTAGTGGAGGGGGGGTAATATTTGTCTATGTGAGGGCATCTTTTAACGACGTCTCAGCCGGTCGCTGCTATGCTGTGTTGTTCCAATATCTTCATCTGAGGTCTCGCTACTATCCGTTTCTGGTTTCCTATATATCTCGCTAGCAGCCTTTTTGACCTTATCTCGTTCTTCAGCCGTGTCCAACCAGAAGTTGATTTCCTTGTCGAAGTAAGACATGTCTTGTTTCAAGTTGTCATTCCAAGTGTAAATAGGTCGGCCGACTTTTTTGGATTTTGCCTTATACTGCATTGCTGCATGTAGTAAGTGTGGTTTTCGTCGTCTGTGGACATGTGCGAGATAACACATCCTATGATTCTTGATGCGTTTGGTTACGGTTTTTCCGTTTAAAATTTCATGCATTTTCTTTTGTCTTGGTTTATTTTTAGCGTGGTTAATCAGGTCTCTCATGATAACTCTTTCGTATTTTCTCAGTCTTGACCTGTTGGCTTTGGTGAGTGCCGATACTTTCAGTCCGTGTATCATACAAGGTACGATCACCATTTGATACATAAGTCTAGCTAACTTCCAGTCCATCTTTGTGTTTATTATAAATGGTATTAGTGACTTCGCGTTTCTGGTGGCTTGTTCGCAGCGTTTTTTAATTGTGCTCTTTCTGCTTAATGCAGATGTTATGTATGTGCCTAGATATTTCATTTCTTCGACTGTAGGTAAATTGACTCCATTAATGGTAACGTAGGTCGTTTTCTGTGAAGCTGTGGGGTCCCTTATTAGTATTTTTGTTTTTGTTTCGTTTATTTGGAGGCCGACACTAGACAATAAGGGTTTAATATGGTAAATGATACCTTCAAGCCTTTCTAGGTCTTCTGTAATGAAGATAAGATCGTCCGCAAATGATAATACCAGGGGGAGACAGATTTCCTGATCTTGGTCCAATTTAATTAATTGCGTTTCATCCTCAAGTGTTCTAAGGACATCATCCATAACCAGTGTAAACAGGCGAGGGGATAGAGGGCAACCTTGTTTGACTCCCTTTCCCTTGATAATCCAGTTGCTTTGTTGGCCACACCATTTGATATATGTTCGTTCATTCATGCAAACTTTGATTATCCTGTTGGCTAACGATTTGTTAGTCCGTTGTACTAATATATCACTCAGTGCGTTCAGGTCAATGTTATCAAATGCCTTTTCTATGTCGAGGGCGAGTACAAAGATTCTTCTACCGGCACGCCATTCTTCGTCCAGTACCCTCTTAAGTGTAAAGATGTGATCATCTGTTGACCGATTGTTTAGAAAGGCAGCTTGGTAATTGCCCAATTCTTTTATCGTTTCGTCTAATTTGTGTAGCAGATAGGAGGCGTAGATTCTGTAGCCTGTATTGCAAATTGATATGCGTCGATAGTCGCTTGTATCTTTAGGGTTATTATTTTTCGGAATTGGTACCTGCTCTGTTTCTAACCACGTGTCGGGGACTTCATTCTGATTCCATGCTTTGTTCATATGATTGGTGACGGCTTTCTGTAATATAAGGGGCATCGCTTTGTAAAGCTCAATTACCACTTGGTCTGTTCCCGGAGCTGTCCCGTTTCTCATGTTGTTAATAATTTTCATTACGTCATCCACAGTGGGTCCTACATTTTGAGCGTCAGTTATCGGCTTCGTTACGTTAACCGTTGGTATAGGTGGGCCCTCTGAGCTTTTTAGGATTTGTTCCCATTTGGACATTGGTATATATGCGTTTCTTTTACGACGTTTGGTGTGTTGTTTGCTGCTCCTGTAAAATAGGTACAGTACCTGCATGCGTTTTGAAGGATGTTTTTTTCCCAGTCCATTAAAGAAGTCCCTACATGCGTTTTGTTCTTCTTTGTATTTAATCTTTTGAAGCGTTGCCTGACATTCTTTTACACGATAATGTCTATTTGGGTTATCTGGTTGTCTTCTTTCTAAGAATTTAGCCTTTTGGAGGTTGGCAAGAGCTAATCGATGCTCCCTGGAATGAGTCGGTTGAAAAATCAGGGTTTCCTGGGCCGCTTCTTTTAGTACTCCCGTTATGGTACTCCAAGGTATTTCGATATTTGCTTCCGTTGAATTTATTCCTATATTTCCTAGTTTTTTGGTTATGCATTCTTGGTATTTTGTTGTGGTGGATTTGCTATTGAGAGCGGCGTAATGGCATTGTTTATATTTAAAATCCTTGGCCTCCAGTTCTTTTCCCTTCGCGCCTTGCGCTAGCCCTTTTGTATTATTTTTGGTGCTTTCGTTATTGTGTAGAATGCGGCTTGTTTTTAGCAGCCCCCAGATTATTTTATGGTCGGAGATGCCCCTAGCAGCCCATTCACCTTTAATGAAGTGAAAGAGTTTTTTTCCTGTATGTAGCGTAATAATGTGATCCAATTGGGATTTCTGGGTGCATTTAGACCATGTTATCTTACAAGATGGTCTCGCTTTTGTTGTTTCTATTTGCAGTTTTTCCCTGTTGGCTATATCCATTAACATTTCTCCGTTGTGGTTGGAATAGTCATGATAGAGGTTTTGGTGAATCAGCCCTTTGCGTTGGAAACTTAGCGTATCTTTTCGACCAATGTGTGCGTTAAAGTCGCCTAGGATTACTAGCGTACATTTCTTTGGTTTTTGTCTAATTAGGTTTAAAACCCCTATGAAAGATCTTGTTGCTTTATGGGTACAACTGTTGATGTGTGAGTTGATTATATAAAGGGGAGCATGCTTGTCACTTACCGTACCAATTCTCAGGGTGATTGCCATTGCGTCGGTGTCCTTTTTCATGTTATTTATTTCAATTCGGGCATCTTTTCTGATTAGAATCGCAAGTCCTCGGTGTGCTTTGCCTGTGATTCCAGATAGGTGCCATTCGTAGTGCGCGGAGTTGTACCTTCCTGAATTCATCCCTGTTTCTTGTAGGCAGGCTACGTGTATGCCCCTATGTGAAAGTTCAGCGTCTATTTTAAATTTTTTGCTCGGTTTCGAGGCGCCACGGACATTCCAAGTTGCAATACACAAGTCAGGGCAGGTGTACTTCGTTGTGACAGAGGGCGGGCTTCTGAGGATTGTGTCTCCAGTGGCATCCGCTACTTCGTTTGACATCGGTGTACCTAACGAGGAGGCTAATTGTTTACTCGTTCTTAATGCATTAAGTAATTGGGGGTTATTCTTTTGGAACCGAGGTGTTGTGGGCTGTTTTTGATCTGCTCTTATGTTGTACTGGTTACTTGAATTTTCGATATTTTGTAATGCTCTGGCGTTTGTTGATTCCTGCGTTAGAGTTTGCTGGTTACTGTTATACCGGTCGTCGTCAATTATCACCCAGCTGTCATAGTGCTGTTCATTGTAGAAAATATGTAAGTTACCTGGTACTGCCTCGCCGGTGGGTGAATATACCAGTGTGTTCCCGCTATTCGTGTGAACAAACACGTTTACAAGGTAGTATTCTGTCGCGGCAATTAGGATGTCTTCACCTCCCCAGAATGAATCAGTGAACTGCGCGGTTACGTATTCTGATATCATTTGTTCCTGAGATAGATTATTGTTAGGAAGAAAGTCCTGAATATTATTTAAAAGTGCTACGCTTATTCTTTCATCGTCTCGATTCACTGACACAAATTTTGCCAGATCGCGGCGTACCGATAAGTGATCGAAAGTCAGACCCAAGACATTGTTCATTTGGTGAGCTCTAAATAAACAATTCCCGTCCCTTTTCATAGGTACTTTTACAATAGCCATTGTGGAATTTTTGCTTTGTTTAAACTTTAAAGACACTGAAATTTTACTAAGACAGGGGTAAGATTAATGTGCCGTCCCTTTTGGATTCTGAGGAAGTGTATCTTTTTGTGGAGCTTTACAATTCAGCGTAGAAAGTTTTTAGTGTTTTTTTTTTTATGCATCCGAACCCTTGCTTGACATGTGTCACACAAAAGGTGGTCAAAAAGATAGGGGCTGCATCTACTCAGATTATTTGTTGGCCGTATTTCCTGGGAGTTAATGCTACAGTTACGTTACATACATACAGGCATCGTTCTTTTTGTTTGAGTAAATAGCATCCAACAGAAATTTGTCAAGATAAACGTCACCCTTCACCAGAATGTCTCTTGAACTAGGGACAGCCAAACCTCAAGTTCACGACCCTGCTGACCCGCTTGGCCCTACCACAGTTAGATTAGAGCTGAGAGTCATAACTCATCCGATGGACTTATTTAGCCTTTTTTGTTTGGCCTTAACAGAAACATTTACAAGAAAATGCAAATTGCTAGTTGGAGCCTTAGATGACTTGCTATAAATTAACACAAATTAACACAATAACTAAGCTAAGTGAAATCTTTGTACTTTCTTAATGAGAATTAAATTTCCTTAACCATAGAATGGATTGATCTCACCAAATTTGAGGCTCAGGATCCAGGCAAGCAGTTCCTCGCCTGCGTTGAGGTTAGGTTAGGTTAGGTTAGTCTCTCCCTGCCGTTTCGGGCGACGCAGGTGCTCTCGGGGCATGGTTGCTTCGGGAAGTACCTGTGTCGCATAAACAGGGAGCCGGACGCCCGGTGTCACCACTGCGTCGACTGCCGGGAGGACACGGCGTGGCACACGCTGGCAGAGTGTGCCGCTTGGGAGGAGCCGCGCCGTGCCCTCATCACCGAAGTAGGCAACGACCTGTCGCTGCCGGCCGTCGTGAACGCGATGGTCGGCGGCGCAGAGTCCTGGGACGCAGTGGTCTCCTTTTGCGAAACGGTCATCTCGCAGAAGGAGGCTGCGGAAAGGGAGAGAGAGATCTCGACTCTCGACCCGGCCCGCAGCAGACGCACCGGGCGTCGGAGGAGGGCGGACAACGCCCTCTTCCGGCCCCCCTAAATGGGTCCAGGGGCGACGGATTCGGGGACATCCGTCGCCCCCCAACATCAGGACCCGAGAAGGCGGCGCGCGTAGTGTTCCGCGTGCGCCGCTCACAGACGTTGCGGTGGGAGTACACCTCACTCCCCCCGCCCGAGACGGGGCCCGCGCAAGCGGGCCGGCACCAGCCGGGGTTGTGGAAGAATAATGTGTTCCCGCGACCCCGGCGTAGGTGTGAGATGGAACACCGGGGTGGTTTTTAGTCAGTAAGAGTCTGACAGACCCCTCCACCCGTCCCAGGGCGGAGGACATCCATGAGGATTTTCCACCCCGGGAACAAAAAAAAAAAAAAAAGGTTAGGTTAGTCTACACTTACAAAGTAATTATATATATCGAAAAAATGATTTCAGCCTGTGTTAAATTATAATTGTTGGTATGTTTGAGGACAATATTACCTAGATTAAAATATAGTAAATTCAAGCAGGCATTCATTTATACTTGACAGGAAGCAATAGTAATAGTCACTGAATAGTGATTACAAGTGTAATAGGTAATTGATACAATCGAAAAAATGACTCCTTATCTTTGTTTATTATGTTGAAATCAGAGGTCTCGATCGCACTATTTGTCAGAATAATAGCGTATATTCGTTTATCCCGCACTACTACAATTAATATGAATACACTGTCCTATTACAATTGTTTAAAGTTATGTTGAACATGCGCGTGGCTTTGGTTTAACGATCTAAATCGCAGCCGCAGCTTAGAAGTACAGCTTAAGGTACGGAACGATCTCACCAGTAATGCGGAACGGATCAGGTCAAGTCACTCCTCAGCAGCAGATGTCTCAGCTGCATGGAACGCACTTATTTATCTTTTGAACCGATTTAAAATATTTCGATTTAAGACACTGACACACACACACACAGAAGAAACAAGGTTTGGTTTCTAAGTCCGGCAAGTAAACCACCATCTGTTGGGCACGTTGCCTCAAGCGGAAACAAAGGCGCGACCTTCCTGTTTGGAGTTTCGAACAGAACTCTCCAAAGAATCGAGATCACTTTCTCGGATATTTTTTTGTACGGATAAAACCAAGGCTTGGGCGTAACATTAGGCTGTATTGCGTGATAAAAAGCACCTTTCCGTTTACTAGAATTTAGCCACTGTACCTGCCATGAGGTAAACAATTTCTTTTTTGGAAGGTTCAGCAAATCGTAACCCTGACATTGAAAATGTTTGAGGTTAACGGCTTGGGACGTAACTAACTGCATCCTTAGCGAAATAATTAACATATTCGTTTCTTCCTATGCCACAATGACTTGGAATCCAAACCAATTGTATGGTTTGTTGGCACTAGAGAAAAGAGACTTTTTTATTTGAAGCAGTATTGGACTGTGTAGTTTGCTCTTGAAAGGATTATGCTCCAAAGCTTGCAAGCAGCTAAGTGAGTCTGTAAAGATGACCCCAGAACTTATGCTATGAGCCTCTATAAATAAACACACTTCTAATATAGCCACGCACACACCTGTAAACACTGATGATTGTACAGGGCATCTGAATTATAGAACAATTTTGGAGTTTTGGTAGTATACCGCCAGCACCAGTGCAACTTGTATCTGATAATTTAGAGACATCCGTGAAAAATCTTTCAAAATTGTACCATCGCTCACAATCCGCCGCATTGAAAATAGAGTCCGCCGAAGGAGACTTTTTCGATATGCCAATATTGTAGAAAATATCTGGTTTTAAGCATATAATTTCATAGTCAAAACTGTGAATAGGAGGTTTCGGATACTGAATAATGGGGGAATCTAAATTTCGATAACAACGGAGGGATTTTAAAAACAAAGGGACTTCTTTATGGTTCCAATAATTGGAACTGCGGCATGCAACATCCAAGTCGTCCACTTTTTGAACAAGAAGGTGAGAGGATTTGGTGACTAGCCCAGAATCTCGATGCTCGATACTGCCTTCTCAAGTCTAACGGTGGTTCTACGCACTCAACCTGCAATGCGTTAATTGGTGAGGACTTCATTCATCCTGATATGATCCGTAGTCACTTAGCCTGAATTCTGTCTAACCTTGCCAAAGCACCCATGCCCCCTGCAGATTAAAAGAAAAGATCCGTAGTCCAAAAAACTGCGAATTAAGGCATTTTTTACCAGCTTCATGGTGTAGGGATGTGCACTCCACCAAACACCGGCAAGAACTTTTAAAATGGGAATAGTCCTCTCGCATCTATTAACTAAATAATTTAGGTGATGAAAACCACTCAATTTGGAATCTAAAAGTTTTTTTTAAATTATTTAGTTTACCTAAGAATTTTACTTTTGAAGTAACTGGTATACAATGTCCTTGGATGCTGAATGATATTTGTGTGATCAACCTCCTGCGGGAAAACACAACTACAGCACTTTTTGGGGCAGACAAACTCAGTCCGTGGGAATTTAACCATTGGTTTAGAGAGTCCAGGGATACGCAGAGAGATGATGCAGCGTCGCTAACTGAGGTATTGGTAACATATAAGGCCAATTCGTCAGCATATTGAAGAACTTGGCAATTATTATTAAGGCATGAACCAATGTCAGTAAGGGACTAAGAACAGAGCCTTGTGGTACGTCCTTCCATGACATCCTAATGTCAAATTCTTCACCTGGGACTCTCAAACCAAAGAACAAGACATGAGCAAACTACAGATGCACTGTACCATCCTCTCCGGTATTCTCAGCTGTTGCAATTTGTGATTCATTTTTCGAAAACGATGAGCGTATATCTGATACCAAAACCCCAACACTGTCCATAGTACTGTTTCCCTTTCTAAAACCAAATTGAGACCTAGGAAGTACGTCTCTCGATTCTACTATAAATTCTAGTCGGTTCGGATATATATATATATATATTTCGGTGTTCCAATATTTTTGAAAGGGCTGATGACAAAGCGATTGGTCTGAAGCTGTTGGGGTAGTCAGCGTGTTTGCCGGGTTTTAAAATGTGTATGGTAATTTGTGTTTTCCACTGATCAGGGACCCATCCATTGAATCACCGACAGCATGCTGAAGTGGAAGTGGGTCGGCCATGTTTGTAGACGGACAGACGGTCGATGGAGCAGACATGTGCTAGAGTGGAGATCGCTATTGGGCAAACGTTGTGTGGGACGCCCTTCGACACGATGGATCGATGATTTGACGAAGGTAGCTGGCAGCGGACTGCTCAGGACAGGGATGGTTGGCGCTCTTTGGGGGAGGCTTACGTTCAGCAGTGGACGGCCATTAGCTGATGATGAAGTAGATACGCAACAAAATGTTATATGTAGTACAATTACGTCCACAAACACAGGTTCACACGCTCTTTCTTCATTATCATAGTCCGATATTACACGGAAATCCGACAGACACGTCTTTGTATTCATAATCAAAAATCAAATTCAAAACTCATTTATTCAAACTAGGCGAGAATCAGCAGAGATACTCCCCCAAAAAGGCCCACCCTTCACCATCATACGGACCTATGGATATTTTCTTGTGGTGGCGTCTACACCGCCAAATGCGAACTACGCATCACACTGACGTCACGCAAAATCCTGCATCGTGAAAGCAGAGTTTACCGCGCAACTAACATAACGTCCCGACATCAATCGTCGGGCAGTTGCCCACCAGACACAACACTCAGAGGATCCTCCCTTTTCTTTAGAGGATGAGTTAGCTTTTACGCCCTGTTTATATCTCTCTCTATATATATACATAACTGTGGTATATGTATATATGGTATGTGTATATCTATGGTCGACTTGTCATAATAAAAAGCATGTCATCAAAAACCCAAAACTTATCCTCTTAACTTAACAAACCTAATTAAATCCAGCATATATAAATGAAGCGATGGTGAGCAATATCGTTTGGCAGGTTGCCAGATCTCGTGCTAAATTAACGGAACACCTGCATAACGGGGCTTATTGTTTTCAGACTGCCAGACGGCGAGAATGCCAGATTGCCAGATCGTAAATGCTAATTAAGTGGTTTGGTTTCAGATTGGACAAAGCATGCATGTAGATTAGAGGCTGAACTCTTATTTCACCGAATATATACATATAAAAACAGTTTCATGGCTTAAGGTTTGGTTTCGTAAGACAACGGTGAACGGCCACTCAATAATGACTGTCAATCTCAAACACAAACTGAAAGCATTTATTTCAGTTAAACGATTTACAGGCGCTTTTGAATTTTTATGGAGTCCGTCAGTCAGAAATATGAAACTATTTGCCCATTCCAAAGCGTAGTAGGTACCTATGGAGAAGAACGGGCAACAATCTCTAGGCAAAGAAAAGAAAGAAAAAACCTTTATTTGATCGAGTACAAACACCAAAAAGAACAAGTTGGTCGAATATCACACCCACGCAAAACGGCAATGGCTCAGCTCAGCTTAATGTAGCGATGGTTTTCACAGCCGACAGCCGGCGTTGAATGACGTCAACCGGTGCAGCAAACGTTAAGATTAAAATAAAATGCATACACCTACTAACTAGGTAAGACACTCTTTTAAATTATAATGTTATATATATATTGGTTAAATCATTAATGTTGAATTTATAATTATATGTGAGAACGATGTAATTTACATTACTGTAATTTACAGCAAACAACTGTAAATTAGCGTTTTTGACACCTTTTTGTCAAATATTGAAGATAATTACAGATTGTCATGAAGTCTGTTATAATAAATGACCGCATTCGTAGAAAACAAAACTGTAATGACCAAATAACAAAATCTATTTTCGATTGATCGTTCGATGATGTAGGTAAATAAGAACTTTGCGGGGTTTTTCTTTAAGGGTTTTTCCTGTATTTATTTATCAGGTAGTATTTTGAACCAGTATTTACTTCTAGCGAATGAATAATAACCACAATGCTTTTAAATAATCTCCATTAAATTCAAATTAATATTCAATTGTTGACCCAAAAACAGCGATTATTATAAAGCCTGTTACAGGAAGTTATGGCAAACAAATTTCCATTTAATAATAAAACGATAAACATAAAATATTGTTAACAAAACGTAAATTTCGTCATCCATTTGTTACTGGTGTAAGGGCGGGTCTCACCGCTAGCCAAGCGTGGTATCCGAACGTCAATCGTTACTTCGTGATGGCCTGGAGGTTTATGATTGGACTTCTCGAGCACCAGTTTACGTTTTAGAACCATACAAGGAGAATTTAGTAAATAATAAGACTTTTCACTTTCAAATAAACCACTTAAAACTATAAAACCAAGACTTGTTAGTCTGAAATCACCATCGCACTGTGAGTAAGCGTGCGTACATTGTAACTTCTCTGTATGAAAAGGCTGCAGTACCAATACTGCTATCTATCAACGCCATTATTTCGCAATGAATATAAAGTAATGTAATCAGTTTACCATTTTGGTCGGAAGAATGTTATTTATTATCTCCTTTATTAAATACTTAAAAGTAACGTTTTTTTTTTTTAAATACATTTAAAGATATAACAAATAGTAAGTATATAGCCCACCGGTATAGGAAACAGGGTCCAAGTTACCGGCGGTCAGGGCTGTAGAGAGAGGAACCTCCTAACAATGTAAGCCAGAAGTACCGCTTTCTGAATCAAGCCCTTAATCCAACTGCCCAATGAGAGCCTTCTCAGACGTTGCTCGAGGCTTTTAGCTATTGAGCAATTGGCTGCCAATTGACTTATTTATTATTAATTAAATGCAGCCCAACAAAAAAAACACTCACTTACAAACACGCTAATCGCTCACAAACGGACCAGCACAGAAGCGGCAAAAATGCATATTTTCTGCTCAATTATTCTGCGGCAGACCTCACACAAAATCATTAATTCAAGGGTAGAGGACGTTGAAAAATTTGTCAAATGCAAAACGACCTCTCAACGGTTTTGTGAGTGAACCGAGACACCCCTGTGTCTATGGTGTGATGTTTATAAATTGTTTATCCTTTATCCTATGGATTGAAGTAAACAAGAATTAAGTAGGCTTGCCTCTTTTACCACGAAATTCGGAAGCTGTTGGGGTGGAACGAAGTTTTGTAAGAAAGGGTGGAATAATGCTGAAACATGATTTTAATCAGGGACTTAAAAACTCCTTCATAATGTTTACAGAATTATAAGTGTTACATTTTGAATTGAGAACAGAATTAACAAGACAGATGATCAAGGATAGATGTGAGACATATAGTGACCTTATTGGTGATGTTCTTCAGAAAGGTCAGGTGCGTAGTACTCGTAACCGGCCTGTATGTATGACCAGATGTATGAACGTAAACGAGGCATGTAAGGCAGGTGGCGTTCTGTGGTTTCTGCCTACCCTCATGGGATGAATGCGTGAGTGTATGTGTGTACCCATCAC
Source organism: Dasypolia templi (assembly GCA_963555695.1). NCBI lineage: Eukaryota > Metazoa > Arthropoda > Insecta > Lepidoptera > Noctuidae > Dasypolia > Dasypolia templi. The sequence goes on from OY743142.1 coordinate 7,736,398, forward strand.
GACGAAGACGAGGCGAAGACGAGGCTAAGTTTCGTTAGTTATTATAATTCGACTACTGTGTACTGGCAGCCAATAAAATTGGCATCGGTGAAGGAAAACATCGTGAAAAAATATAAGTTTGAAATCGCCAATCCGCCTTGAGCAAGCGTGGTGATCAATGCTCGTGCCTTCTCTGTATAAGAAGAGGCCTTTGCCTTGAAATGGGAATATAATTGGTTGGTTTATTTTAATCCACACAGCCTGCAATTTTCCTACTCGCAGTCTCTTTTCTTGATTAAAAGGAACAAACAATGCTTTAATTACGACAAAAAAATACAGATTTGTTTAGTGAAACTGTCGAATTGCATTTGCCTCTAAGTGCACACTTTATCTAAAAGAACAGTGATCTAAAATAGTAACATTACCAAACAGGCAATTACTTAATCCAAAACAACAAACAGTCACTCCCAAGATTTCCACCAGTTTTCCTTTAATCACTGCCCAAATGAGAGTATACCAACCACATCAAAAGTATGAACCGCTGTGATATTATGTTAGAATCAAACAAGACACGACCACTATCTGTTCAACGTCATTATGATCAAAGAATCGCTTCTGCGTTTATTACTGCACTGAAGTTTGAGTGCTGTGTGATCAAATGTTGGGCAACAATGCGAAGAATTCAGACGCGACACTTGAAACTTTTTGGGTGATTTTTTTAATAACCTGCATCGGGCACTGATATAGAATGTTTGAATATTTCCAACTGTTGTTTCTTAATAAGATTATTTACCTAGCGTCAGATAAGCATACTCAGCCTATAATGTTACCATTGCTGGGACTCAGGCCTCGCCTCTGAGAGAGGTAGTGGGCCGTGCCATACTCCACCACGCGGGCCCAGTGCGGGTTGGTGGATTATCTAGGTGATTAAATTGAAATAAATACAGGTTGTCGGCAGTGCGATGAAATTTTTCCAAAAATTATAAAAAAAAATGCTGTTTAAAATACTGATTACATGAAATAGCAGATTATTTTTTTGTAACCGACGAAATACATAGTTTGTGCGAATGCGGTAAACACAGCGCTTATGTCAACACCAAATATCACTACTTATAATCGCCCGGTTTTTGAATTGAGAATTTGAAGTTTACTTGTCAAACTCCGCTTGAGCATGAATTTATAATGATTGACGCGGAATTTAAAAATTTTATTTCCAAAAATCATAAGACGTTTTGAATTTCGTGGGCTACATTGACGGAATTTTTAAAATAGAGTCATATTCTCAACTTCAAATTCCGAAACCGAAACCGGGTTATTACACAGTTTGGTCTGTGGTAAGTTGGTATCTATTCCAACACGAACCACAACTAAAAAAGCATTTCTAACCCTTAGCTTTATGTTTTTAAACAGTAAAAGGACATTCCTAGCTTTTTTTTCTCCCGAACGCCAAAAAATTAAATCAAGACTCTTCTTCAACACGCTTAATCTATGCCCACGAAAACATAAAATCTAAAAATACCCTCCACATTCAGTGCATTAAACAAACAGATCATTTACACTAGCCGAATTAAAATGAAACGCATACATACGTAACCCCCGAATAAAAATAAACTTTTAACATCTCGACCCTTCCGCCATAAAAATAGTAAGCGGAAGAGAACGTGATATTTTAACAGGATTTGTTATTGATGTAAGTAGCTTTAATTTAGTGGAGGGAAGATAAATGTTCAGATTTGAGAATCGCGAATTACGAATCATAGTTACCGGTCGTAGGTTTCATCACCACTGCTCTCAAAACGATGAAGGAAAACATCGCGAGGAAACCGGCATGTCCTAGAACCAAAAATTCGAACACGTGTGACATCTACCAACCGGCATTGGGCCTGCGTGGTGGATTACGGCCAATCAAAGTGAGGAGGCCTGTGTCCCAGCAGTGGGAACATTATAGGCAGATTATGATGATGCAGATTATAATGTAGCATCACGGTTGTAGTGTCGGAAGGCCAAAAGAGTAGGTGAAAGCCACTTGTCCCACCACCGACGAGGAAGCGACTAGATACCTAGATATCATAGATTTTCTCGCTTAAGAAACGTACAAAAACTTGTTCGTTCCGTGTAAGTACAAGAGAGGGCCGAAATATTGACGTCATAAAAAAAATGATTAATCAAGCCCATCCGAAAATACCCCATGTATGTTTCGCGATTCTTGATAGATTTAGGGTTTTTTTTAAAGATCGAAATAAAAAAAAACATTTAGACTAACTAGTTGGAAACAGTATTCAATTATTGTTTAAAAATAACAAAATCTGCTCAGTTGCTTGAGAGCAGAGATCCACACGTTAAACTTGCAAAAAAACATCCCTCTTTTTCCGTCGACGATTGAAAATTTACACCAACTCGCCGTGTGACAGAGATGAACAAACTGCCGAAGGTACTACAAATTAACTGGGAGTTGACAACTAATTTGTTAAACAGCAAACAATTAGTGTGTCTGAGGAGCGAACGTGTGCTGAATGCGAACTTAACATTTTTTCAATAACCATTTGTCTGTTACTGTGGCTGTTTTGCAGATGAGAATTGTTTGTCTACAGTTTCCCGTACTATACAAGGTGTAAAAAGACCCATCACGAAGCCGTCATATATTGCACAAAAATATTTGCTGGAAAGCGTCTTTTATTTGCAATGCTACGCACGCCAAACATTTTTCGTATGTGTGCACGCAACGGTACGGGGGAATATTTAAGGTTGTGTTATAACATTAAACGTGGGAAGTGCAACCCCTTCGCCCTTGCGTAACAAAGGATAGGCACCCAGCGGGCGGGGGTTGCCCTCCCTTCACGCCTCCGGATTTTTATAAACACTCTAGGGGTAGGAGCCAAAAGACTACGAAAAGTCGGGGTGCCCCGATTCGGTTTTGGAACAATGTCGACCTATTTTAACCATGAAGTGGGGTACACTAACTTCTCACAACTCTGGGAGAAACGGAATGAACGTAAACAAATGACACTCACACATGACGCAAATAGCGTTTTTTTTTGTTTTTACGTTCCGTTTCATCGATTTTGCACGACATTTTACACCACAGCCGATTTTAACGTTTCGTTACGCTGTAATCTAATTTGAGGTTAGAAACATTTATTATTAATTTCTCGAAAAATACGCATTACCTTGTAATAAGAGTGGTAGCGTTATAATCAGGGAACCCACCCCTACCATCTTCAACCCTTTTTACCCCAAAACTCCTACCAAACGATACTAGATCCGAGCCAAAATTATTATAGCAATGAAGGGGAGTGCAAGTCAAAATCAAATCAGACCAAAATATTTTATTTCACATAAACCTACATGGGCACTTATGAAATGTCAGAAGCTAGGTGTACGGTTTCAATTGGTCGATTCCTATGGAGAAGAGCGGGCAAGAAACGTCATGGTTACTCTTTTAAAAATAATATACGTTTACAATGTTTTCAAATAACAGTGTTATGGGAGGACAGTCTCGGCCTGTCAAAAAGTACCATATGCTTAACAAATAGACAATAGTCTACAAATCTACAATCTACAAGGCCTAAAACGTTTTCACATTCACAAAAATAAAATAAATAATACATTAAAAACCTATATAAACCAAATGAAATGAATATCCTATTAATTACCTCGGACCGCTAGTACCCTACGTTCCCTCTCGATGTCTACATTATCCTTAAGGTCGTCGGCAAGTATGTGGTTCACTTTAGTTATGCTCATGCCATTTAGGGTGAAATTAGGCGTATGATCAGGGCACTTACCGGCGGCCTTAAAGACCCACACTTACACTCACACTTAACAAAACCATTACTGCTACTGTGTTTCATCTTCCGATGAAACACAGTAGCTGGTAATATTGTACCTTACAGTGGTTTACTGATAATATACTGCAAAGAAACCCTACTGTCGCAGAACTCCTCAATGACGAACAGGATACCGATTATTCTGACTAAAGTACAAAATAAAGTAGTAGTAGGGGAGCTGGTTCCTAGTTGTCTCAAAATTTACATAAATATTTTTAATTGGGAGAACAGAAATAAAACTACCAATTTTTCTTTATTAATCTTATATTTAGTGTTACAGCCTTCATTAACTGCTCTTACATCTTAAAACAATAACTAATTTGTATGAATATTTTGAAAATAAAAAAATTAAGTCGAGTGTGACAAATTACCCCTGACATGGGGTAGGTTGTCACAGATCACAATTGACATCGCTGTCATTGTCGCAGGCACAATTTGGGCAGCATTTTTTTTTATTTATTCCCATTACATTTTTCATGTAACCACATTTTGTATTTTGTGCTCTTCATTGGGCTTGCTGCTTGACCTGGTTTCAGAACATATCGAACATGACGTATCATCCAAATAGTCATCGTCTTCCCTACTCACTTGCTTTTGTTTCTTATTTTTCTTCTTCGTAGGTTCATTTGCCTTGGTTTTTCTCATTTTTTGTTGCTCTGCTAACGCATTCTTAATCGGAGTTTCGGTCAAAATTGCAGTAGTACTTTTTCTTCAATTGAAAGTCGTTTTCTTAGCTGGAGCTTTTAGAAATGGTTTTAAAATTTCAGGCGTTGGCAAATTTTATGTTGGAGGAGTAGCTGCACTGGTTCCAGGAGTTGGGAATGGTGTTCTACAAGAAGCTAGGGTATGTTCCGCGTTTGGAGCAACAGTCTTCACTTTGTATAGCCTGGTCGATTTCCTGGTCAACTTCAGATCTATCGGTTACATAAGATGGTGCAAAGTCTATGTCAGTGAAGATGTTACGATTATATGGCCATATGCCACTTTCTGAAAAGCCTTACATTCGGTATCTTTATATTTTTTATAGTATCTTGCGAATATCCTATAGTTAATATAATCTTTGGTAACACGTCATATAGAATTGCTACGACCCACAGCACCCACCGCTTGCATCATGACTTCTGCGCTCGTCTGGCCGCAATTAGTGAGTCTTTTTCGATTTCTAGGCATGTTTGCTATATGAAACAAAAAATATAACAATTGATAGAATATTTAAATATGTACTGGGGTTTATTGTCTCAGTGACAACTAGCCCCAAAACACTGAGACAACATGTACCAGAGATAAAAAAAACGTAAACACTAATAATAACATCTAAATATTTACAAATGAAAACACTTAGTCGTATTTACATTAAAATTGACTATTTTCTTAATGAAAATATATGAGAAACAACACAATACATAACTAAATATAGTTAAAAACTAAGGTCAAAGTATAGAGTAAAATTTACTCACCAAACGATTTTTTAAATATTTCACACCACACGGCGTTGCAGGAGACTAGCGGCTATGACACTTTCTAATGTTGGTAGTACTGGTGTGCGTTCCAATTTGTCAAAAGTCGCGTTCCATAAATGCTTTTAGTTTATTAATATCGCACTTGTTGTCACCAGTACTTGAGACTACAAGGACACTCTCCCCCTACACGAATTTTTGTTTGGTAGGTTCCACAGTTTTCTTTTTCCGACTTCAAAAACAAAACATATCAAAGTGCAAAAGAACTTTATTTTCAGTATTTTCTTGCTAACGACTTCCCAAATTAAAGTTAGATGCATCTTGTGGTGTTTTATTTAATGCCTTATTTTCATCATGTGTGTCATAGTTTTTGAGGGCGCCGATGCCGAAAGTCAGAAATCAAAATCCAAAATGGCAGCCATAACCAGAGGTGGATCTCATTAAAAGTTTAGCTTTTCACTCGGGCTTTTCTCGGGAAGGTCTTTCGAGAGTCAAGCAGATGTTAGAGAGGTTCTAACATAGTTTACAAAGTACAAGTAAAACAAGTTTTGAAGATATTTATTTATTTGGGATCTCCGACAAAGAATACACCGATACAATTGAAATCACAACAATATTTTAAAGATAATTTCATAAGTTAGTTTTTTGCCTATTCAAATGCGCTCATAAAACGTGGTCCGTCTTCATGCGATGATAACGCTTCAGCACACTCCTAGAGTGGGTCTACAGTGGCAGAAATTTAAAATCCAGTTAAGAGTCCTAGGATAGTGTCGATTATATAGATTATCTGTGTTACTAGCTAGTTTTTGAATACTTTAATTGTAATCTGTGGAGAACGTAGTGGGTAGCATAATTGTTTTAATATTTAGTATCTAAGATATTATGACTATTTATGACTGTGCTGTTTGTTTTTCCTTAAATAAATAAATAGACACTGAAGACGCAATGACTGCATTCGTAAGGAGTGTGGTAGAGAACACCAGCTAGCGCTTCCCACCAGGCAAAATCGGAAGACTTATACTTTTCAAGGGAGGAATGGTACCTACACCTTCTCTAAGCGACACATTGTTTTCCGACGTGCATGCGAAGGATTTTATTTGTGTAACGTGCGTTTTGATTGTGCAGATATAACAATATTTATTTTTATTTTTTTATTTCAATAACTGACGCGTCGTGAAAGCGTTGTCACCCCCAAGAAAAAGCTCAAATGCCTCTTGTGCCTATAATCTGGGGGGTCTACTCCCTAAGGATGGATTTCAACAATGAAACTGAACGCGATCAGTACATTTAAATCGCGTTCAAGAGCTGTCAGTGTCAATATTCCATAACAGTTTTGACACTGACAGCTCTTGAACGGGTTTCAGATGAGCTTAACGCGTTCAGTATCATTAGTGAAATCGGCACTCAGTCCGTCAACGAAGACTCGGGCCCGTCCAAATGAACCAACACCGAGAGTTGAAAATCCCACCGCGATATTTTACGTCCATGCGAACGTGGCCTACGTAAAATAATGCATTTATTTCAATTAAACCACTTACAGGCACTTCATAATTGTCTTATAGTCAGAAAGTTGAAGCTATTTGCCCATTTCAAAACGTAAAATAACGAGAATAACTATGATACTCTCTTAAATCAAATAAGTCGACGGGTACAATGGTTTTTGAGCAAGCATAATATGAAAGGCGAAAACTTGATAGCTGAGTAGGTGCGGCATCATAAGAGAACTCCGAAAAAATATATATAAAGAGTTTCAGACAGGAGCCCCGTGGTTAGAAGACCACTTCCAGATTTCGGAAATTTACCAAAAACTAGTGATCTTCAGAGCGATTGATTTTGGTATAAACGTGTGTGGCCTAGAAAAGGGAGTATCCTCGGACCAGATGGATGTCGTAACTGGTGGGCAACTGCCCGATGATTGTTGTCGGGAAGTTGTATATATGCTAGCTGCGCGGTAAACTTTGATTGCGCGATGCAGGATTTGTGTCATGCGTTGTTCGCATGTGGCGGTGTAGATGCCGCCACATCACTCCCCTCCGGAGACCGGAGGTCGAAAGTGGACTAAGTCTTGTATCTTGCGATGCTTGCCAATGCCAGTTGGGTTCCAGTGGGTTGGAACCGGGTGTCGCATAGTTCGCGGTGAGTCGGAACTGTCTGCGAAGATGCCCCAGTGTCGACCAGGAGAGGGATTAAGCGCTCTGCTTGTGGACCGACCGAATGTGCAGTATGCTGTGCCAAGGTTGCTGATGAGGCTGAAGGTGATGACCAGGTATGTGCTTGCGCTGCATGCTGATGGTCAGGACAACCGTTCAAGCCGTGGTTGCTGGCTGGCTGTGTGACTTGCGGGAGTGATGATGATGACGTCACGCTGAAGTAGTTGCACGAAGGCTGCGCTGACGTTCATACTCGGGGTCACCAGTGAAGAGATATGAGGAACAGGCTGTAAAGTTCACTCATACTCTTGGAAAAGGGAGGATCCTCCGACCAGATGGATGTCGTATCTGGTGGGCAACTGCCCGATGATTGTTTTCGGGAAGTTGTCCCTTCTCACGTACATACATTAATGAGTTTCATACATTTATGAGTATTTTAATCGGACTTAGTACGTGCGAAGGGATAAATGCTAGCTGCTCGGTAAACTTTGATTGCGCGATGCAGGATTTGTGTGATGCGTTGTTCGCATGTGGCGGTGTAGATGCCGCCACAAACCAATTTAACAATTTCTCCATCAAATTTGGCTATTAACAACTTCTATAACCTAAACATATTAACAATTTCTCCATCAGATATGGCAAATCTGATGAAAAAATGGTGGGCTTTCTCTGAATCTGACAAATTCAGATTTGGACCATTTTTAAAAGGATGTTCGGGGAAAATAAAAGTTTCTGCGCAATAGTATTACATGCCCTTCACAAAATTGCGAAACACACTATCAACCACAATTTAAATAATTGTGAAGGATATTCGTAATCCATTGCATCATATGTTCGAAATATTTGTTTTCTCCAAACCATAAATAACGCAATGAATATTGTTGACTCGTCAAAATTGAAGCATTTCTACTGTTACAGTATCACGCAATTACCTTACCTAAAGTGAAAACGAGGGTCGACTGTCAACTGTCAACACGCGTGGGCGCGCTGTTGGAGAAATAAGTGGCTTTCTTGTATTAGATCGTGAGTTTATGCCTAAAAATCGGGAAGTAAACTTTAACCTGTGAAATCTGTGAACAATAGGTATGATGGCTGATATTAGAAATTTTCATAAAAATAATGTAATTTCAAAGTAGGAATCGTAAAATGAGATAATCGAAAAAGTCTGTTAAATCGGTGTAAATATGAAGAAGATACAAGCTATTAAAGTTTTTGAAGGGGATTATTCCCATCCTTGTCGCACGGTACGTACAATGTACGGCGCTAGTATGAAGTTACATAGTCGTGACGTCACTTCTACTATAGTGCTGTCCTTGTCTAAACTTATCTTAAAACGTTTATAACTTGGATTTTTTTAAAGCTTTTTCACTTTTTGTAAAAAAAAAATGCACTATTTGGAAACAAACAATTTATTGAGATAAAATAAAAAAAATGGTCATCATCCTCATCATCATATTGTTTGTGGCTTAAAGTATTGTGTAATTCAAGCGGAAAACAGTGATACAAAAAAACAATAGTGAAAATCTAAGTTTTCAAACTTTTTCAACCCACCCCCAATTTATTTTTTATTTTTTCTTTTAATTTTTTGACGTCATTATTTCAAAATGTCATTTGAAATTCGGAAAAGTGTTGCCATTGTAAGAAAACATTTACCACCATGAGTTACAAAAACGATACCAATTTGACTAGAGCGGGAAATCAGGCTCTAAGTCAAACGTATGATACTGATGAAAATCAAAAGAACAAAACCTCGCCTAAGAAACTTGTTCAATAAATCTTTCACCCAAGCCTTTTCAATAGACAACGATCTAATTCACTAAGCGAGATTTCATCTAATCAGTCGGGTTCTTCCAACAATCCCATCTTATTCGCCTGTGCGAAAGACTCAGATTAAATCACTGAACCAATGCCAGCCGCACATCCAAACACAGATGTAACACAACCTCCAACATGGCAACGAGTTCCAACATCTAAGAAAAGAAAAATATGCGAAAACTCCCCTCCACCAATTGAGTCAGAAAACCGTTCTCAAACCTGCCGGTTGACCTAACAGAGGACACAGACACTGAGCCTAAACCACCAAATAAGCCCCCTCCTATTGTTCTGTATGGGATTAAGGATTTAAACGAGCTCACAAAACTAATTGAGTCCGCAATTCGCCCGGAAGGGTTTCGGTATAAAATAATAAACAAAAACCTGCTGCGCGTAATGGTTAGCACTGCCGATGACTACAAACAAGTCATTGATCAGATTCGTCAGAAGGGATTAATCGGACTAGTAATTAAAGACCTCCATCATAATACTCCACATGATGCATCATTCAGGAGCTGGAGAAATATAGTAACAAGGTCAGAAGAGAAATCATCAATCACCGCTATGGACCAGACAAAACACCTACCTCCACATTTTTTGTCAGTTTGGAACCTAGTCCAACTAACAAATTTGTTAAAATATCCAATATATCCATCACCAACGCATCAAAATAGAAGATCCACGTAAAACTAAGACAATCGTACAATGCCAAAGATGCCAACAATATGGCCACTGCAAAAACAACTGCATGAGGCCGTATAGATGTGTTAAATGTGCGGAGGGCCACAAAACTTCAGAATGCACCAAAAAAGACAGAAATACACCCGCCAAATGCGCTCTTTGCTCCTGCGATCATCAAATATTGTCAAGAAAAATGAAGCCAAGAACTATTCCAATCGGCAACTCCAACTCTCCTACTGAGATAATCCGCACCAATACAATTTCAGAAAGCTCCACCCTACCCCAACGAAACTCGTATCGCAGATCGGACCAAAAGTACTCAGATATTGCCGCTGGACGACCCAAGGTTCCTCCACCAGACAACGTCGTTACATCTAGTCACATAGAAAACTCTCAACAAAACGTAACAGTAATGGAACAACTATTAATAAAACAAAATGAAAAAAATCGACCTACTCCTGCAACAAATCAGTACCCTAGTGGGCTTACTGTCTACAGTAATTACTAAACTAGCACCATAAAATGACCCCTCTACGAATCGATACTTGGAACATCAATGGATTGGCTCCCAATATCCAAGAGTTGGAGACTTTTAAGAAAGCCAACAAACTAGACACAGTACTCATCTCAGAGTCGCACGGGACGACCAGAAGCTTGTTCAACATTAAAGTCTATATATAACATTTACCACTCCACCCATCCCGATGGTAGTGCGCATTATGGCTCAGCACTGGCCATTCGAGCCAACCTGAAACATTCACTAATAGAACCATATTCTACAGTGCATTTACAAGCCACTACAGTTAGGTTGGAGGAACAAGCAGGCCCTATTATTCTATCCTCAATTTACTGTCCATCAAGACACAAAATAACGTCAGACATGTTCAAAACCTACTTAGCCATAGCCATAGGTTTATTGCGGGTGGTGACTGGAATGCGAAACATACTTTTTGTAGATCCCGCTGTACCATCACCCGTGGACATGATTACAAACGCTGTGTTGATGAAAATCATTTAAAACCTAAATCTGCAGGTGAGGCTACCTACTGGCCTAGCGACCCAAAAAAACTGCCTGATCTCTTAGATTTCTTCATAAATAAGGGTATAAATAGCTTACACACTACCATCGAATCAAGTCTAGACTTGATTCGATGGTAGTGTGTAAGCTGATCTGATCTAGACGGGTCATCAGATCACACTTCGGTGATCCTCACGTTTAGCACTAATAAGCTCACTCGGCAAATAACCGAGTCTCTGTCGAATAGCCGAACTGACTGAGACGGCTTTAAGACCTACGCCAATGAAAACTTTACTACTACTATACCACTGAAGAACCAAAATGATGTAGATAACAACTGCAGATCACTAACGCCATTCAAGTGGCTGCTTGGATAAACACTCCCACTTGGCCCAAAGGTTTCACCAACCCTTCTCATCCACCAGACGTAATGCAAAAATCTTGGCGCCGACTTAGAAGAATATGGCATCAATCCCGTCATCCTCAATTACAACAAGGCAGCAAAGAAGTTAAAGGTTACAATCTAGGAGTCTACTAACTCAACGTTGACAACGAACTTACAGATGATGTCACCTACTGGGGTTGGCGCGAACTCGCTCTGGAAGGCCACTAAAAACGTAGATAATCCTCAACAATCATTTCCTCCAATCAGATCACAAGCTACCTGGGCAAGAACTGACCTGGAAAAGGCTGAGGCATTCGCAATGCATCTGAGTTCTGTGTTCACTCCCAACGAGAGCACTGCTGATGAGCATGAAATTGCCCATTATACCAACAACACCTAAAGAAATAGCGAACGAAATCAGACACCTGAACTCGAGAAAAGCCCCGGGATTCGACCTGATCACGCCTGCCATACTTAAACACCTTCCCAGAAAATGCATTTATTTCCTAGCTAGTTTGTTCAATGCAATCTTTCGAACATCTCACTTTCCTGATCCGTGGAAAATCTCTGAAGTTGTCATGATCCAGAAATTAGGCAAACCTGAACATGAAGCCTCGTCTTATCGGCCGATAAGCTTAACGCCTGTACTCTCCAAACTATGGGAGAGAGTATTTCTTAACCGACTTAAACCGAGCATAGACGCCAATGATGTTGTTCCGTCTCACCAGCTTGGCTTTCGGAAATCCCACTCAAAAATAGAACATCTAGTTTACCAAACAAAAAGACAGGCTTTTAAATGTAAAAAGTATTGTTCAGCGGCGTGTCTTGATGTACAACAAGCTTTCGACCGTGTCTGGCACAAAAGATTGCTGGCGAAAGTGAAGGAAAAACTTCCACACTCTATGTTCCTGCTAATCCAGTCGTACTTATCCGACCTACTTCCAAGTGAAACAGGGCGAAGCAAGATCGTTTGAGATTGTTTGAAGTAAAAACTGGTGTACCAAAGGGATCTGTTATTGGCCCAGTGTTGTACAACATATTTACGTCAGATCTCCCTACATTGGACGGCATAACAACAGGAACATATGCCGATGATATAGCCTATTTATCGGTTGATGACAACCCAGAAATGGCCAGCAATAGACTCCAAAAACAGCTAGACGAAACACATAAATGGCTCTGTAAGTGGCGGATTCGCGCCAGTGCATTCAAGTCTAACCATATCACCTTCGCGCTCAGACACGGGAACGCATCTCCTGTTAGACTTAGTCCTGATACCCTACCACACACAGGTTGTATCACAAAATATCTTGGCTTCCACTAAGATAGGCCTAACATGGAAGCATCACATTAAAAATAAAAGGGCCGAGATAAACCATAAGTTCCGCAACCTGTATTGGCTCATGGGAAGAAACTTTTTGCTCTCTGTAGCCAACAAACTCCTCATCTACAACTCGGTCCTTAAGCAAATATGGACCTACGGAATTCAATTGTGGGGCGTTGCCAGCCAAGCCAACATACTCTGACTGCAAAGAGTCCAAAATGGTATCCTAAGATCAATAGCAAATGCAGCTTGTTTTACTAGGAACGACGAATTCCATAAATATCTATAAATGCCGTCAGTAAACTCTGAAATCGAGCGGTACAAAAGACAACACAAGGCACGCCTTACATCCAAACCCACTAGTTACTGAACTGTTAAACCCGACAGCGGTGGTAAAAAGGCTGAAGAGCCACCTTTTATAAGTGGGAGGCGCAACACTAGCTGCTTCATCACAACGCCATTTTAACATGGAAGGAATTCGCTTATGATCCGGCGACCGATTGCCAATAGAATGAATTAATTAAAAAAATAAAATGTATCTAAAGGCTTGATGGAGAAACCTTTTGGCAAAATATAACAAAACTTCATTGATTTACCAAAGTACCCAAAAGTGGTTATAATATTGCATGTCTATGTCAAAAAGCCGTAACTTTGATTGCTCTTCGAAATTGAAGCTGAACCTTTTGTGAAGATTTCTTGGCATTCAGAAGTTTGAATATACTGATTACAAGCTATGTAGCAAAAGTTAAACACGTTCGGGGTACACCATAGACAAAGTTGAATATTTCAAAATTCGACTATGACACCGACTATGAGGATGTTTTCTTTTGTCAAATAATTGGTTTGTTTACCAATTATTTGAAAAACATCCTCTTTGTATCTGCTATCCAAAGAGCAATCCTAATTGAAAAAAAATATTAAGATGCTCGTCAATTGTTTGATAAAGCTGGCAAAGATGGAAAGCCATACTTACTAAAATAAAATTAAAGAACATTAAAACTCTTTTCTATTCAAGGTTTTATTCTAATACGGAACCTATGTGCTCAATTTCGAAACCGATATCGCCCGCCATTCTCAGTGATAGTTCGTTTTTGTGAATTTTGTTAAATAAGGTTCAACACATCTGCTTAGACAGCCAGCTGTGGGCTAGATTAAATGAAAGATCATGAGATCCAAATGTATTTCTAACCAATTACCAAAAGAAAGGAGGTTATCAATTCGTCTGTATAAACAGAATGAATCTTTCAAGTTAGCATGGTTAACCAAATCTGAAACTGTAGATAATACCGAAAAATACTTAAAGGAGTATCGGGGTCGGTCTGATGAAAACTAAACCTGCATCATTTGATTTTTTTTATCAATTGTTCTAGCTAGGACTCGTACTGGTAGATTGTGAAACACAGCCTGTGTCATTGCACCGCCCGATGGTGTCGTTAATAAGGATGAAATTCTGGAAAGTAATGACACACGGCAAATTAAAAGAAAGGGCGCAATTTTAGCAAAAAACAAACAATAATCCTGTACCTATTGATTGGATCTGTCCCCTCTGGGAACCCTGCAGTACTTTGTCTAACTTAGTTAAACCACTTCCCTTCATAAATTTGGATCTAGATTATTACAAATGTGGTCTGAACTTAATCCTGAATATTCAGTCGAATGAAGTTCGCAACTTTAGAAACAATATCTAAAGATGAATATTTGAAAGTTATGACAATATTACCAGTCAAGATTTCCATTCAAATACATAAATATATTAACATACATGATGTGTCCCAGTACATTGTAAGCAGAGTTTCAATTATTATTGAAAGTGATGAAGGATAAAACGCAAACAAAGTCATGAAAACTAATGATTATGGAGGAGTAGGAAACTGATAAAAAAGATACATTGTGTAAATGACATTATGAATTATTTTATTGCAAATAATATGTTTTATGACAGGTCCAGCGGCGCGTGACTTGTGATTCGTTGCTCGGAATGTTATCGTTTTATAAATATTGTTTATATAAACACTTAGAACTAGGTATTTCTTTCATTTCTTATTGTGTTATTTTATGTGGGCCCGGTCCTTACCGGACGGCGAGCGACCCATTGCTCGCCATCCGCAAGTACGCTATAACGGTGGCCGGGAACCTACTGGCGGTTCCCGACGCCCAGGACAGTTTTGACCCCCTAGATTGTTGATACTTGAGTATCTATACATCAGTAACTGGACAGTGAAGGTAACATTGGCAGTCGCTCAATGTAAAATACTGGTATTCGGTTGCATCCGGTTGGACTGGAATCCGACCACCACATAGTTGATCAAAGGCAAATGATCATCTATTCTTGGCAGGAATTCGCACATACCTCGTGCCAACACAAGAGCACAAGAAAATTGTACAGAGTTACACCACTGAACTAATCTTATACTGGCCATCTACAATGATTGAAGCGAGACAATTTAATTAGTCTTTTGTCGAACAAGTTAAATATAAAAATCGCGTGCTAGATTTGTGTGATTTGCTCAACGCTTTGCTTAGCACGGAGAGTTGAAAATCCAGCAGTTTGTTTCTTCGACGCCCTGGGATGCACTCTTTTAGATTCTCAACGCTCGTCTCAACACCAAGAGTTGAAAATCCAGTGCCCGGTAAAATCCTGCTGCGCTATTTTTATTTATAAGGAATAAGTCATCAGTTAGTATCGATTATGAAGATAGGAGAGGCGCGTTTAACGCATTAGATTATCCTGTAAGGGTAGATGTAAGTAGATAAATAAATGAATAAATCTTCTCGAAAATTTGTAACAGAAAGTGACTGCGTACTGCGTACCTACGCTATCGTCCAATGACGTCCGAAAACTAATGAATCCATAAATACCCGTTCTTCGGCTCGGCATCGTTAATCGTTTTCATTCAACGTTCAAAGTGAAAATCGAACACTGCGCGATTAAAATCGCAGCGGGTAAAAATCGCGGCCGTGTGAACAGATGTACCGCTTTCTATTTGTTCCATTCCTATCGCGGATCGCGTTTTTATGCCGCCGCAATTTTTTACGACTTGGGCTGAATCGCCGATGGCTTATAAAAATGACAATCGTGTTTGTGTAACAGAACAGGTATATGTATCGTATCGTCATAGGTTACATAAAAGCTCTTTTTCCTGACAAAACAAAATAGTTTATGCTCCCTTCTTCCCACCTACTACTAATAAAATCATGTCAAATTTAAAGTCTCTCTATATTACACAATTTTACCCACATTCCAGCCCTAAACTTGGTATACGTTAATATCGTAAATTTTTACGCGCGTACAAAATTTTAGAAGTCTTTTTACAGAATGTGTCGTTACGTGTCGAGATTTTAAGAACAATTTTTCTTTGAGGCGGGAGAGATAAATCAAATTAGTTTTTCGTGATTCGATTTTGGTATTAAAATGAAAGTAGGCTTTTTGATGTAGCAGGTTGAAAGTCAGACAGCTGATGGAACTTTTCGATTATGTTTAGTTCGATTGGAAGCTTACTTAATAACAGTAAGTGGCTATAAAGTGAGTTAGGTTTATATACCCACATTACCCACTTACCACACAGTTTGCCTTGTAGATTGAATATCCATTATGTTATTTAAATGCATCTGTGTAAGGAACACAACACTTCGCGTCGAACTAAAGAACACAGACATCACGCAGAAAGCCGCTAAACTTAAATGGAAATGACTGGTATAAGAAATCGAGACTCTGGAAAGTAATCCCCACAATCCCGTATGCGTTTGAGCAGTGGTAGAGAAGTTCTCGTGTCCAATCGACACCTAGCTCCTGCTGGGGAATCTTCTTTAGAAACAGATGAAAATGATTCCAATGATGACGACGTGTTCATCGATGCAATCGATGGCGATGATCGTAACACAGACGGCCAGCAAAATTCCCAGACTGAGTTGGTCCAGCCAAAGAACATCACGACAGAGACTCTTTGTCGTTCTGAAAGAGTACGACGTCCACCTGCTCGTGTAACTGACTACGTGGCACAATAAATAAGCCCAGGAGAATGGAGTAACATAATATAAACTCCTCGGTCAATATTGTACGTCGTAGGTGAAGAAGAAACCGTTTGTCCTGTCTGCCGCATGTCAGATGACAAATGGGCTATGAGGACCACCGATTGGGTCCCACTAAACGCACGATGACATCGCGGCAGGCCGACGTGAAGATGGCGGCACGAGCTTGACTCCTACAGAAAGGACTGGCCGGCCACTGGCAAAATACAGAATTGTGTGGAAAAGGGAGAGAGAGTCAATTGCCCTGCAAAAATACACTACAGGCTAGTTAGATATGATAAGGTTACATTCAATATATCCTTGCCTTGATGCTGCCTCGTTGGTCTAGTGGTCGCTATCGCTACTGGTAAGCATTAGGTCCTGGGTACGATTCCCAGGTCGGGCAACGTGCAATTGGGTGTTTCTATCTGGAATTTCTCAGTAGCGGGCTGGAGTCTGGATTTTGCCCGGTTGATGGCAATAGACTCGCCCCCTATTACATGGGACCTAAACATAACTGGCGAAATGTGCGTGTACTATAAGTACACCTCTGCCCAACCCTTCGGGGAAACAAGGCGTGATGTTATGTTATGTTGCCTTGATCTGGATGAGAACATCGTGAGAAAACGTGGAATGGAGCATGCGACGATATTAAAATGCAGGCTGATATGTTTTTCGTTGATTGCCTCTGGTTAAAATACTTTATAAATATGTGTAAAAGAAAATTTTTAATGCCATCCACATCGATTTAAAACTCTCCCCACGAAATTTTAGGACAGGTGGTGTGTAAAGTATACAACTTGTTATTAACATTTAGAAGCTCCCCATCTACATGGAGTTTGGTTTTTCCGCTCTGTAAACACATATTTCATCACTAGGTTCTGTGCAAATTGCAGGGCAACGGCTCGGACGGTGGGGGTTCGCTAATTAACTGCGGCTCTGTGGCATGCAACCATTATATTAGGGCCAGGAGACCAGCGACTCTGATTTAGAATTTGTTTTTGATTGAAGAACATTTTCATTCTAAGGGAAAGGACATGGATTTTATGTGGCCCAGCACGGACACAGCCTTAATAATATTACAAAAAAACCTATAATATTTGAATTTCCATTATGGAGAAATCCATTTCTCCGCATAACTCGGTGGGAAAATATCAATTTTAAAGAGTATTATTTTGTTTGTTTTGGTTTTGATTTCCATCCGTGAGTTGATGCAATGCTTTGAAATAAAATGGTAATTAGTACATATTTGTTGTTCGAAACGATATGTTTTTATTTGTAATTTAGATAACAGAGTAAGAAAAATAAATATTTTTATGCGTGTTTAGTGATAACGGAACTAAAACATTGTATTTATCTCTTTAATGAAAAATCAATAGATTAATAGGTTCTTCAAAGTAATGGAAACACTATCTTCTTCTTTTAAGATATGTATACACGAAGCGATAAATATATGTTTTCAAACACATCCTATCTACACATCCTATCCATCCAATTAATACATCACGCATGTAACCCCTGAAGGTTTAGGCACAAGTATACCTACAATACACCCACATTTCACCAGCTATGTGTAAGCCCCATGAAACATATTGCCAGCAACCGAGCACGAATCCAGACTGCGGGCTGCTAATAAGAAAGTCAATATAACATAACATAATTAATAAGCAAGTCATCATCATTTAGCCAAAGAAGTCCACTGCTAGACGTAGGTTGGCCCCTCGCGGGAATTTGCTGTATGCGAGAAGCACTGGTCTATGTGATACCTACAGATTATTGTACAGTCGACTACAAAGAGATGTATCCCCCCTAATGTTGCAAATACATCTACCCATTGAAAGAAGTATACATACTTCGTTACAAATAATAATACACATGAAATATGACTGCCTCATTGGTCTAGTGGTCGTAATCGCTACTGCTGAGCATGAGGTCCTGGGTTCGATTCCCAGGTCGGACAACGTGTTATTGGGTTTTTCTATCTGGAATTTCTCAGTAGCAGCCCGAAGTCTGGATTTGTGCCCGGTAGATGGCAATAGGCTCGCCCCCTATTACATGGGACTTAAACATAACTGGCGAAATGTGGGTGTACTATAGGTACACCTCTGCCCAACCCTTCGGGGAAACAAGGCGTGATGTTATGTTATGACGATTATATGTGTTCACTCAATGTGCCAAATTGATATATACAACATAAAGGACACTGTAATGTTTACGCTCCGAAACAAATTACAGTGTTCACCTTTCGTTACTATATTATGTATACAAGCAGATATTCTAATTTTAAATTTTAGAAATTCTGTCAAAACCTAAATGTATTTCCTAACAGACGGAGTGGCCGATTATCTTTAGGTTTCTGGGGATGGGTCTCCGATCAGGCCCAGGGAATGCATTTGAATGCTAATAATTATATAGAAATCTTAAGGGATGTTCTAGGCCCTACATTTAGAAACGTTTTTGGAGGAGAAAAAAATTATTTATTTCAAGACAATTCTTCCATCCATAACTCTAGGTTAGTTTAAAGATGGATTTACGAACAACACAATATTGAGCTGATAAGGTTAAGTCCCAAGACTCCTAACTTTAGTGATAATGAGAACGTGTGGGGTGTTATGATCCAAAGTTAGGAGCCACCTCAAGTAAGAACGATAGACAATCTAACACAACATGTCTACGAACTGTGGGATTATTATCGTGGATCTAACTTTTGTGAGCATGCAGCAAATTCCATGCGAATTCATTTGCAAGAGGTAATCAATGCCAATGGAGGGTATACAAAATATTGAACAATTTTATATATTTTTGCTTAAATATGAAGTAGAACTACTATGTTTTAATAAGAATATTATTTATAAGTTATGTTATTATAAGCAAAATAATAATTTTAAGTTTAAATAAATGAGTTTTATGATAATATAGTTTCTCTTTGACGAGTAGGTTGTACGTACAAGAATAGAAACATTTGGCGAACATAATTTGTGGTCAATTTCGATAAACAAATGACACGCCAATAACGTCATGCACGAAATGAAAGAGAAAACAGGTATTTTTGTACTACTCTAAAATTTGAAAATAGAATGACACACCTGTATACATATCATTGTAACCAAAGACGAACATATTACTTTGTTTCTGAGCGTACACATTAAATGATAAATGATTTAATTTCTGTAAGTAGGTTTTTACAAACACTTTTACACGTCAATCATATTTTAAAAGTCGATGAGATCGGCGTTTCCTATCTGACTACTCTGAGAAGAAAGGCCGAAACAAACTCAGAGGTCTCTTTTAATGTCTGAAATGGTCTTTTGAGGGAAGAACCACACAGAATGAGTAGACCTGTCCAGGAGCTCAACGATTCGACGAACATTACCAAAGAAAGGACATTTGGGTAGGCCGCATAAATTACTCAAACTGCCAGACCATGATTGAAACTAACTTTAAAAAATAAAAATAAACTGAGATATAAACAAAACAACAAATCCACACTGCCTTCACATTCATAATAATTGAAATATTATAATACTTTACAAAGTAAATTTTCATGTCTTTGTATAGTATGTTAAGTCCATTAATGTCAAAGTGTATAAAAATCCGAGAATAAACTTGGTCAGATCATATGAGGACCCTGTAGACTGGTGTCTGAAATGGTATTTTGAGGAAAGAACCACACTGATTTGAGTGGACCTGTCCAGTCAGTGCACGCATTTGTCAATCATGATGCAGCTCAACTCAGAACTAAGGAGCTCAACGATTCAACGAACAATATAAAAGAAAGGACATTTGGGGAGGCCGCATAAAGTACTCAAACAGCCAGACCATGATTAAAACAACTGAAAGAAAAAAAGAAAAATACAATGACCCACTTAGTCCTCACATTCACAAAATTAAAATAATATTATGCTTTATACAGTAAATATATACATGTCATTTTGTATGGAAAAAGGTACAAATATTGAAAAAAACATAATTATTTTTTTTTTTTTTTTAAATGCAAAATTATATTAAACATCAAGATTGTCTGTGTAAATTCTTCCTGAGGACAGGAAGGCTTGGGAATATAGTATTTGACAGTATAATAGGCTTTCTGGCATAATTTCCCCTTTATAAAAATGCGAATTTATTAAGGCTTAGTCCTTGAATGTGGCTAGGAAGTTTATTATAAAACGTATACATTGAAATTTAAACGAGCCACCAATTTTCTTGAGCCTGGTAGTAGGAACAACAAATTTGTGTTTGTTCCTAGTATTTATATTATGGATATCACTGTATTTTTAAAAAGATTAATATTTTATGTGCATATACATATGCATTACATTACATTATTATATTGTGTGTTACAAGTATTTGTAACAAACAATGACAACATCATCAAACGATATATATTTTTGTAACTTACTCAAGACAGGTTGGCGATTTCAGACTTATATTTACTATAAGTTCAGGTTTCCTCGCAATGTTTTTCATTTGTCAGTTAACTTAGAAAGTACATAATTATGAATTCGAAAAAGTTACACTGGTACTTGCCAAGAATTGAACCCACAACCTCGTGCATGGGAAGTGGACAATGTACAAGCTAAGCTTACTGTATTAAACGACAAAATGTCATAACAAAGTATTAACCTAAAATATCTCGTCACCACCGAGTTCTGGAGTAATAAAATATTTACAGGACTATTAAATACAAATATTCCTTCATATCATATATTGTTTTATTTATGTCCATGCGGCGCCAAACTTGTATGGGAGCTTTATCCATCTCCTTTATGTTAGTGCAATTAAATTTAGGCCATTTGTCGGTGGCTGTGTGATTGCGAATTTGCTGTACATTTTCTGACATGGTTATTTCTCTGCTAGTCATAATTTGAGTGAGTTAACCTGGCAAAAGATAGACTAATTCTCAAGTTATCCTATAGTTTAACACGGGTAGTACCTGAGGAAACCTATCTGGGACTATCGGGTAGGGAAAAGTCCAGAGGTGAAGACGATAAAATCCAGACTTGTCTGTACATGAAAACTCAGTTTTACGGCTTAGTTCTTATTGAACAGTCTATTGGGAGAGGCGAAGGCCTGCACGAAATCTCTATTTCGGGCCGTTTCGCAAACAGGTCGCCAGCCCACTTCACAGACAAGACACAAGTGATGTTGTTAGGGTTTCGTGTCCTAATGAAATAAAGTAACGATTATAGGATCACTTGTGTGTCTCTCAGTCTGTCCGTCTTTCAAAGCCAATTTGCTCCGAAGCTACTAGACCGATTAAGTTGAAATTTGGTACACATTCGAATTTCTGTGACCCAAATACAGACGTGTATCGTATAAATTAGTTTTGATATGAGGGTCACTTTTGCCAAACTATATATTTAAAACAAAAGTTTTACAAACTGTACCGTGTGACATATGACAAATGACTAAATGACTGACATATTATGGTAATTAATTTAATGTTTTGTGTTTCGTAATGATAATTACTTACTATTGTATATAATCTAGTTATTTTAACTGAACAGACAGCTGTGCTGCTGGGGAGTTTGTTGCGCCACTTCTTCTTTCCAGCTCTTAAAGCACTAGGAAGTGATGAAGGGCGGGCATTTTGGGGCAATGTCTTTTGTAATTTTGACGTTCGAAAAGTGCTTTTCTCAGCCTACATAATTTGAATAAATGACTTTATATTTAGATTTTTATTTTGAAACGAAGGGACTTGTTGCATAATTTAAAAATAAACAGTATTGAAGTTATTTAAGAAAATATATGAAAATTGACCATTCCCATTATTATCTCCGAACAAGTGAGCCTTAAATTAAAATTAAAATACAAAAATTATTTATTTACTCACATATCACAGAAAAACCTATAAGAAGCGAAACCTAGAAGAATATTGTGCGTACATACTTACTTTTGCACTTGAAGTGTATGGGAGAACATGCTTTTCCAATGTGATGCCAAGTCTGTTCTTGGGATCTGATCTGGAAACGCCAAGACGAGCTAAAATCAAAACGCAAACGCAGGGGCACCACCACTTTTCACGAAACGTTTCGTCGTATTTTCATTTTCTCATAGCTTCGGCCTGGATAATGCTAAAGAACTCAAATTCTCCGGATAAAATGTAGCTAGCAGCCTTAAGTTTCACTTGTCTAGTTTTTATACTTTGGATTTTATGAATACCTTAAATACATCGATGTCATCGAGGCCCGGGACCCTCGGCCGAGTCAGACGTCTTTTCAACATATGGCGCGAGTTGTGTGCCTGTGCATCTGTGTCGAAATTTAAATAATTTAAAACCGTACCAAAGTGGAATACGTGCATTCCTGATTCCCAGCCTGCGGTTGAGGAGCATGGAGACTACCCCGAGATAGCTAACCTGGTGAGATCGTTCCTTATATTTGAGGCATTTGTTACATCAGGCATTCCACAAGGATCGCATTTAGGACCCCTACTTTTCAATATTTTTATTAACGATCTCGTGACAAAATTAGTATGTCCCTGTCTATTATATGCCGACGATTTGAAGGTATTTACGTCGATTAAAAACACCTCCGACAGTGAAACCCTTCAGAACGATTTAAGTGTCATTTCTGACTGGTGTACCCTTAATCGAATGATATTGAACATAAATAAATGCTTTGTTATAACTTTCACAAAAAAACGTGTAAAGAACACCTATGACTACAGACTCGGGGGTCAGTCGTTAGAACGAAAGCACGTAGCCCGAGATCTCGGCGTGTTGTTTGATGAACAACTATCGTTTAGGGATCATTACAATAGCGTGACGAATAGAGCACTTCTCGGTTTTAAATCAAGGTCTACCAAGGGATTTAAAAAACCTCAAAGCTTCATATTACTTTATAAAAGCCAAGTAAGAAGTACTTTGAAATACTGTTCGATAATCTGGTCACCGTATTACACTCTTACCGTATTACTCTGACAGAATTGAAAATGTGCAAAGAAAATGTGTTAAGTGGGTGTCGTACCGGAACGGCTTCTCAAGAACGCTACAAAGCTATTCAGAACGCCTTGTTAAGTTCAATCTGGAGACTTTGCATGCTCGTCGCAAACAGCAGGACTTGATAAACCTGCATAAGATCCTACATTCTAAGCTGGACTCTTCAGTTCTTCTATCCCTCATAAACATCAATACTAGGTATTTTTATTTTATTTTATTTTTTATTGTAAGGAACAGCAAACAGTTATATTATGAGAACTTACAACTAATTTAACAAAAACAATTTTAATAATAATATAACCCACAACGCTGTCCACAGGTAGACACAAGGTTTAGAAAGAAAAAAAAAGTGTAATCGCTAGGAGCATTAATAGCAGTACGTGCAGTAAAAAGATATACATATAATGAGCATTAAAAACGTTAAAATTCAGATAAGGATTACATAATATAAAAATACGACAAAACAATTACGTTAGATGATTTTCAGAAGGGGTAAACAAAGGGGATTTACTTATTTAGCAAGACGGAGCGAGTGAGGCTTTTAAATCTACTCATTGTACAATTAAAGATGTCAATATCTTCAAAATTACTGTTGTATGAGTCAACCATACGGCGGACAGGTGAGCGCTCTCCAGAGTTAGTTCGACAAGAGTTTACTGCAAAGAGAGTACCTGCGCGAACCTGTCGCCTGTGAAACGTTCTCGGTACAGAGTAGCAAATCATGGTGTTTAGATTTATACAATTGAATTGATTTCTGACAATTTTATATAAAATAATGGCTTCAAGGTATATTCTTCTAGAGCTAAGGGGCAGGAGCTTGTACTTGCTGAGCAATTGAGAATAAGGTAGGTAGGTTTTATGGCATCTATAGTGCATGCCACGTAAAAATTTGTACTGAACATTTTCAACCATTTCAGAATATTTATTGTAGAAGGGGTTCCATACAGACACTGCATACTCTAACTGTGAGCGAACTAGGGCTTTAAACAAGCATATATATGACGCGGTTTTTTTGAAGTCGAGGGTAGATCGCATGATAAAGCCATACAATTGGTAAGCCTTACTTACAATTTTATTAATATGCAAATCTAGGCATAGTTTGGAGTCAAGTATAACGCCGAGATCACGAATTGAATTTAATTTTGTGAGGTGTACTTGACAAAGGGCGTACGTGAAGTCAACAATGTGCTTATTTCTGGTGAAAGTAAGGTAATTGCATTTCGGTATACTTAGCTTCACTTTGTTCCTATGACAGTAGTCTGTTAGTCGGTCCAAGTCTTGCTGCAGTAGAATGCAATCAGTAACAGTTTTGATGGATTTATAGATCTTCAGATCATCAGCGTACAGTAGGAACTTCGTGTTGTGAAAGCAATAACCTATGTCATTAATGAATATGATAAATAATAACGGCCCAAGGATAGAGCCTTGTGGAACACCGGAAGTAACTTCGATAGTGTTTGATCTGTATCCGTTGATTACCACCCTTTGGCAGCGGTTTGAAACATAAGATGCGAACCACCGCAGCAAATTACCTCGAATTCCATTGAAGGCAATTTTATCCAGCAACAGTTTATGGTCCACCTTGTCAAAGGCCTTGCAGAAATCTGTGTGTGGGGTGACCCCGCTGCGTGATGTTACTGCAGGGAAGACACTTCCACTGGGCTTTTTGTTCGTGAGTAAAACATGCGAATTGTTGTTGTGTGACGTTGAGACACTCACAGTGGTATATGTCGTCACATATATGGCACCTTAAAGACAATGCGAGCTGACCAACCGCTCCATCACAATGACAACACAAACAAGTATTATTCATGGTCGGAATTGTTAAAAAAAGTGATAAGTGGCGCCACCTGTTTTAGGTATAAGTATGTCTTGAATACGTGGTACGTGAAATCGACCGCAAAACGATCAAGGATATTTGCACGAATAGCTTCCAATGTGGTACCGACAATTTAATATAGATGGCACTATTCTCAAATACACAGAATCCGGAATGATTTGCATAAATTGATTGCAAAATGTTCTTACACAGAATTTTCAATTCTATAAACTGTACGCGAGTCCACAAAAGAAACAAGAATCTTGCAGGAAACTGTTATTGAGACACTTTTTCTATTTAAAACACTAGTTACGTAGCACTGAGCGATTGTTGTATGTGAAAATAGGGCGATATTGTTACTCACGGTTCTACTGAATGTTCAACACTTTCTTTATGTAGTTTATATGCACAAACTTTCAGCGTAGTCAGGATAATCGTATTTTCTGACTATAACAACGAATTGCAGTCAGATTATGCACTTTAACTATTTTTAAAACTATTATTTACTGGAGCAAGTTAGAAGACGTAAACACACGTACAGCGCCACCTAGCGACCCGGGTATAACACGCGAATACCATAAACTTTTGCACTGCAGGTCTTTACAAATAATCCCTCCTATTACAACCCTATCGTTAGAATGTGTCGCCTTTACAACGAAATTTCCAAAGATGACAATAGTATTGATATCTTCGATTCCCGTGCTGTTGTTTTCAGAAGAAATGTATGTACTCTCTTTTTCTAATAGTGTTACGCTTTAAATACTTTTTTTCCTTAAATAATGTAAATTTGTCTCAATTATGTACTTTACCTGGCGTGTTGGTCTGTTTGGTCTCCTACTCGTTCCCTGCCTAAGTAGAAGTGGGAGTGGGATGGAGGACAGACGCACAGACCTTGTTCCTGTATAATTATGTATAATTTTGTGAACTAAGCTTTTTACTGTTGTTGTCATCATTGCTATTGTTGTTGCTGGTCATGTTGTGCGATTACGCTTTGGGTGATAATCAGGTAGAAACCTGTAATGTGAACCTAGTGATATATTGTGATTATCACCTGTTGTAGTTGCCTTGTGAATAAATAAATAAATAAATTTGCCATCAAAGCTGTATATTGTCACATTACTTACTGGATCCTAACTACACAAAAGGATGAAAGTAGACTTGGTACAGATAGTTTAATGGATGAGATAGAAAATACAAGGAGTACTATAAAAACACATAACATGGTTCACACGACACTGAAGTTTATACAGCAGGCTTGAAGATGAACAGCTGGAAAGTTCGCCCGGAGCAGGAGGATGAAGGATCTTCGTAGATTGGCTTCGTGGGCGTAATCGGCTCCGTGAAGGGAAGAAGAGAAGCAGCTGGAGGAAGAGGGTCTAGAGGTGTCGAAGGGACACTTCAGAGTGCCAGTATCCTTCGACAAGGTTGACGCAAAATCTTGACATACAATCTCCAGGCAGATGGTTACTCAGCAGAGTGCAAACGTAGAATTTCTAGGCAGATGGTTTGTTGACAAAGCCCGGACACCCAATCCCCTTTCAGATGCTTCAGCCCTTTCTTATATAGGAAAAATATTCCTCTTCCAGAATTTATTGTTGACGTTTTTTTTTAAAGTTTCAAAATTATGTTTTCCTTCATTCTGACATCTCATAAAACCAGCCTGTGTGTTCAGCCAAAATGTATTAAAACCTCCACGATCGAGTCTGAGCGTGACCTCATTAATTACTTTACTTTAAAAATACATTATTTCAGCTAATCCTATTGATAAAAATAATTCAAGTTATATAAACCAAAAAGTAATCTTCATAGACTAAAAGAGAAAAAGAAAAACAATGACAGTTTGAAAATTTGACCTAAGTGTCACAACAATGGAAAATGTAAGAAAAAATATGAATGTTTTATTCAAGATATTATAAAAGAAATCGTTTTAGAACGATTGGTAAAATGCTAAAAAATAAAAGAATATGATACGGGAAATTAATGGATGAATGAATGATGACTAATGGTGTAAGTATAGCAAAAACTATAATATGTAAACTCTTAGGTACGCGCTGCCCCTGAACAGTTGTCTAACCGAAATCGCGGTATTTCTCCGCTTTCGCCATCACTCGTGTTATTTTAGAAGCTATTTATTATAGCTCTACACACACTATGTCATTGAATATTAAACTAAAATTAAAGCATTGATTTAAAAAAAAACTGTATTTTGTAGCAACGAGCTTACAAAAATGTGCTTTAGGTAGGCGACCCGAGGGTGACACAAAAAAAAGGTTTGACACAAATGGTCGGTCCCAGTGCTAAGTGTTAAAGTTCGAAAGTGCTGCAAAAACATTTAGTGATCGAATGAGTTTTTTTGTTCCGTCTTGGTAGAATGTGGTTGCCGCGCCGCGACGAAGCCGCGCTGTACACTCAGCATGCGCGTGTAAACCGCGCGCAATGTTTTGTGTTGGGTTCGATTCCCTACTTGCTGCCTGGATTGAAGCGTAGACTTCTTCAGCTTTTATTTGAGTGAGGCAGGTAGCCATGTCTCGTAACTTACAAGCAATGATAAAGTGATAGTAGGAGAATGGAAATTATGGAAGAGCGGATAAGTAATCTTTAATATGTAGCACAACAGTAAGTTGACATATGACAGGCTTGCGTTGAATTGCAGATAAAATTGCCAAAATGATTTAATAAAACTGCAATATCTGCTTCTACTGTCTGCTACCATCACTGGCTCTGCGTAAACAATACCACAATTCAAAAATGAATTACAAGGTATTCATTCACAATTATACGAGTATATATGTAAGTTATCACCAACACATAGGTGTATTGGAGTAAAAGGTTGGGACAATGAAATAAGGTATTATTTTAAAATTATAAAATTTTACGCATATTAGTATGTTGCTACTCGTAAAAATGGTGAGCTTAGATTTCATACAGGTGCGTTTTTAACGTTATTTTCAACGTTTAGGTTTTGTTCGTTAGCCATTGCGATTATGAGTTATGATTATGAATGACTAGGTGCGAATTAAGGAACAGCTGATGCGAAGACAACAGGGAAGCACGTCGCCGAGTTATTAGCTGTTATGGTGAAATGATGTAATTGCGTAAACAGGTGGATTATCTAACCGTTATATTTTAGCTTCATAAGAATAGAAGTGATTTTAGAAAAATATAAGGCTGTTAATAAGAATGGTTGCCACTGACACAAAGACTTGAAGACAAACGAAAACATTCACTTGAATGTTGTTAATTAAACATATGAAATAAGACTAGGTAAACGAATAAATAAGGAATAACTTGGAACAAACTCACAAAATGTCTAAGCCATCCACTGGATAAACGATGATCTGCAGTTTTCGTCCTTCTTTGCCCGTGACGACGACTCAAACATTCGACGGATCCGAAGTCCGACGCCGGTCTTCTGGGCGTGTGCCCAGAAGACCTTGTTGCAGAAACTTCGCGTAGCACTCTACGCGAAGTTTCTGCAACAAGGTATTGATGATTCCTGCTGGAACTGTCCCCGCTGAAGACCGCAACTGAAGAGCCTCGAGTTCGAAGTTTTTTGCTTTTTCGAGACCGTTACTTTTGAAATTAAGACGACGAGATCCTTGAAGGACCAATGTTAGCGCGGGAAGCATCTAAAGAGTGGACTTCTGTATTTTAGGCAAGGGTTTAATGCCGTGATTACAACAATAATAAAACTGTTCCTGACAAAAAGCTAATAATGAAACTAAAGTAAGAGGAGTATCGTCCGCCGCGGTGAAATCAGAGGAAGTGAGTGGTCATCATGCCGAGACGTGTTCTCACCGTGATGTGCCTCAGCCGATGACGTGCTAAAAACTCTGCCTGCGCATGCAGACCGTGCGCAATGTGTTGAGTTGGGTTCGATTCCCAACAGTGCTCATTCTACTTTTGGATATTTCGAATAACAGCTTATCAAGACTTGAACGAGAGTTCAAGACCTAAAAAATTTCGACAAGCGATTCAATTATTGAATAGACACGGTGGAAAATCAAGAATGCTGCTAATGAGATATACAAAAACCGGAAACAGTTAGTAGCGAGACCTCAGACGAAGACATTGAAAAGTTTGAAAACAGCAACATTTAGCACAGCAGAGCAGTGGCATAGTAAACAGCCGACAAACCAGTTGAACCCCGCTAGAAGATTCACAGATGAAGCTCGACCTGATTCAACCTCCCATAGACAAATATCACCTCCCATAGACAAATATCACCCGCCTCTTGTGGTATTTTGTTACAACAAAATCACATCTTATAATCTATTTATCTATTTAACACCTGAGGAGCTGTTGTACACAGTAGTTCTTTCTTTTCTTTTCTTTTGCTCGAGACTCACTAGTCAAATGTATTTCTAAAGCTTCTGAAATATAAACAGTTTGAAACTAAGTGAATTTATTTATTATCTTGTGTGCGTGAAAGTATTTGACTCACTTAATCACCTCCGACCCTCCCACTTTCGTCTTCGAGAGGAGTTGGAGACGTATTGGAGAGAATTGAAAACGTGGTGTAAGACGCCGCCAACTGAAGGTGTTCGAATTAGTCGATCACCTCCGACCCTCTGACTTGCGTCTACTACAGGAAATCAACGAATTCGAGAGAATAACTTGGCGTGAGACGCCACTTAAGGTCCTCACGTCTACACTATTAAAATTTATATTTTATTAATTTCTAAGATCGACCACCACGCGGTTTTTCTTCCGACGCGAGCTCCCTCACAACGGACTGCGGGCTGGTGGAGAGGCTGCTGCGAGCTCCCACTCGACGGACTGCGGGACGGAGGAGCGGCCGACGCGAGCTTATTTTATTCGTGAGCTGCTTCGCGACTGTGAGCACGGAGAGGCTGCTGCGAGCTTCAACCACAGACTGCGGGCCAGAGGAGCGGCCGACGCCTCGAGCTACTACCGACTAATCATTTCTAATCCTTAATATCTTTTTACTTACTTTTGTAATCTATAATCTAAAAATCATTTTAACTTGTAACCACGTTTAGCCAGTCGGCTAAACGTTACGTTACAGTTTGGCGCCCAACGTGGGGCTCGATTTTTTTCCTTCAAAATTCTAAAAAACTACTACCACTAGTATAGACAATTCTGGAATAACCTTTTTGATATCATAACTTCATCATTATTTATTACTAGACCTTTTACTTTTTAAAACCTTTTACTTTTAATAACTTGTACTTTAAAAACCTAGTTACTCATAGGAGTACCTTTCTCTTAAAGGGATCCCTAGACGATCAATCCCCTTTAACTTAAAAAATCTACTACTAATGTTAGAACCCTCCGAAACCCAATTAGTACCTCTCAAACCCTCTCTTAGTACCTCTCTAATCCTCTCTTAGTTCCTCTCTAACCCTCTCTTAGTACCTCTCTAATCCTCTCTTAGTACCTCTCTAACCCTCTCTTAGTACCTCTCTAATCCTCTCTTAGTTCCTCTCTAACCCTCTCTTAGTTCCTCTCTAACCCTCTCTTAGTACCTCTCTAACCTTCTCTTAGTACCTCTCTAACCCTTTCTTAGTCTAACCCTCGTAGATCCTCTTGGAACCTCTAAGTCTTACCCTCTCAAACCCTCTAAGTACCTCTTTGGCCCTCTTAGACACTCTAAGTATATCGCTCTATACCTTATTAGTACCTCTTATACACTCTTAGTATAACCCTCTTAGTACCTCTTATAACCCGCTAAGACTCTCATAAGCACTTAACCTATTAGGCTAACTTTGTAATACCATTATTTATTTACTTTATTCTTATGATTATATATAGGTTCTTTAGCCATACTCTTTCGAGCCGTTGGCAACTCTATAAAAAAGCCCCTAATGCCATTTAGTTTTAACATTTCTCTTAAACTTGGGTTTCTCTTAAACTCTTAAAACCGAGTTTTATCTCAAACTTGGTTTTCTTAATGCTTTGTACATACTGTAAATAATTTAAATATGGGTTTTCAAACAGGTGCGGGTTACGACACCTAATTAAAAAAATAAGCCTTCGTAATTTAATTAAATATTTCCTTGTGGAGTATGCGTCATCGAATGTGAACCATATCCCCTCCGTATGTATGATTGAATGAGAGAGTTTGCTGAAAGAATGAAAGAGATTGTATGTTAGGTCAAGGAATTATTTTAACCATCAAAATTTTCAATGAGTTGAAAATTTTCCGGGGTTCTTGGGGAAATGTGGTATTTTGTTACAACAAAATCACATCTTATAATCTATTTATCTATTTAACACCTGAGGAGCTGTTGTACACAGTAGTTCTTTCTTTTCTTTTCTTTTGCTCGAGACTCACTAGTCAAATGTATTTCTAAAGCTTCTGAAATATAAACAGTTTGAAACTAAGTGAATTTATTTATTATCTTGTGTGCGTGAAAGTATTTGACTCACTTAATCACCTCCGACCCTCCCACTTTCGTCTTCGAGAGGAGTTGGAGACGTATTGGAGAGAATTGAAAACGTGGTGTAAGACGCCGCCAACTGAAGGTGTTCGAATTAGTCGATCACCTCCGACCCTCTGACTTGCGTCTACTACAGGAAATCAACGAATTCGAGAGAATAACTTGGCGTGAGACGCCACTTAAGGTCCTCACGTCTACACTATTAAAATTTATATTTTATTAATTTCTAAGATCGACCACCACGCGGTTTTTCTTCCGACGCGAGCTCCCTCACAACGGACTGCGGGCTGGTGGAGAGGCTGCTGCGAGCTCCCACTCGACGGACTGCGGGACGGAGGAGCGGCCGACGCGAGCTTATTTTATTCGTGAGCTGCTTCGCGACTGTGAGCACGGAGAGGCTGCTGCGAGCTTCAACCACAGACTGCGGGCCAGAGGAGCGGCCGACGCCTCGAGCTACTACCGACTAATCATTTCTAATCCTTAATATCTTTTTACTTACTTTTGTAATCTATAATCTAAAAATCATTTTAACTTGTAACCACGTTTAGCCAGTCGGCTAAACGTTACGTTACACTCTCCACTAGTCCTACGCTTGCGCTAGAGTGCATACTCCGTAGGCTCTTAATCCTTCCTATCCTAAGGGCACGTCTTCCCTATCATTACAGTGCCCCCGGTCTATTCCTTGACACGCAATGGTCTTTGTAACACCATTAAGCATGACGCTTCAGGGGCTAGTGCAAATCTTGGGGTTCATTCGATTAATTGAGACTGGTCAAACCACTTAAATAAAAATGAATAGAACACCCTACAACAAGAAATGAAATCCCACCAAAAACATTTTATGTATAGTAAGATGGTTGCCAAGGGGCCGTACATTCATTGGATCAAGATGTAAGGTTCGTAGAGTTCGCTTGGCTCTACATTAGATCTGATAATTTGAAATAGAAATTAAATCGTTATATAAGTCTTGCCAACCTACTCTCCAAGTTTTTTTGATTTTGGTGGTTGTATAAATCCTTGGGAATCGTCTCCACGCGAGTTTAACTCTCACTCTCGAACTAAACTTGTCAGGTTTTTATTTTAAATAATTTAGCAGAACGCGTTTCTAAAAGCCCCAAATCCCAGAGACCATGGTGTTAATTGTTTATATACCTAAGTGTTAAATTATGTTCAAAATTAGATTTTCACACGGCACGGACCGCGAATGTTTGTCATATTATATAAATTAAGGAATGCAATAAAAGTAGGTTTGCACCATTTAATTGCGCAGAGTTAAAAATTTATTTTATTCTAAACCTTTCGTAAGACAAAGGAGAAACCCGTTTCTGGGCCTAACCGTTACACGCATCAGATATGTACCAAAAAACATTGGTTTGAACATTGACACCGTTCCCTCTATTTCACGCTAAAACGGCTGAACAGATTTGGATGAAATTTGGCACATGGGTAGACCATGACCTAGCAAAGAACATACGCTACTTTTCATCCTAGATCGCAGACGAGGTCGCGAGCAACAGCAAGTAATATATAATAAAACATTGCTATACATTACGACTGCCACGTTGGTCAAAGCATCTGTAGCCGAACTAGGCAAAACCTGTATTTCGGCTATCAGCGCAAATCCCCTCAGATAATTTTACACTAATCATAGCCAATAACAATATTTTTTACAAGGTATGTAACAGTTAGTGTTATTTTACACATAGGTATTATTATTTTTTAATGTTATTATAAAATGTAGAGTATGAATGCGTGACCTCTCATTGCGTGGGATGAAGTGTGAGTGTGTGAATTGAGAGAGGGTGTGTGAAAGTGGTATTGAGTTTTCAATCCTGAATTTCTCAGTAGCAGCCCGGAGTCTGGATTTGTGCCCGGTTGATGGCAATAGGCTCGCCCCCTATTACATGGGACCTTAACATAGCTAGCGAAATGGTGGGTGTTCTATAACTACATTTCTGCCTAATCTTACGGTAAAAAAGGCGTGATGTTATGTCATATTATATATCTAAAACCTAGTAATGAAAAACCTTTGATAACAGTTTGGCAGTTTGAGTAATTTATGGGGCCCACCCAAATGTTCTATCTTTGGTAATTTTCGTCGAATCGCTGAGCTCCTTAAGTTCTGTGTTGAGCTGCATAATTACTGACCAATGCGTGCACTGACTGGACAGGTCCACTCAATATGTGTGGTTCTTTGCTCATAAGACTATTTCAGACACCAATCTACATGATCTGACCAAGATTATGTCTGGACTGTAAAAGAGACTATGACTTCTGAGTTTAATTCGGCCTTTCTTCTCAGAGTAGTCAGAGAAGAAACTCCGATCTCATCTAATTTTAAAAATATGATTTACGTGTTAAAGTGTTTATATAAACCTACTTACAGAAATAAAATCATTTATCATTTAGTCCATTAGCATAGCAACTTAAGCAGGCGCCAGACGACCATTAAACAAGACCTAAAGGCATGCACACACTTATAATTCCAGCTCAGACACCCACGTTCAGCCTAGCTCCGCTCAGACAACATTACGGTCAACAGGTCTGGGCCAGCATCGCAAAGTATGGCTTAATTAATAACGGTATGCTATTGTTTCGCCTATAAGGAGACCTTTATGCCCTAACGGATTACCTTAACAAGACTTGAGTTCTGTTCAACGGAATATTTGCATGTGAAAACCACCTACTATAATTATGTAGTCAGAGAAATCAATCTGTATTAATATAATGATGACGGGAATCTATATAATGGTGCCGATTCTCTTGTACACCGAACTAAACTAACTAAACTATCACTAAAATTCCTTACTTTTTACTATGAAAATCTTGAAGCTATTCTGCGAAAAAAAATCTCTAAGTTAAAAAATAATTTTGACACAACTAATCGAATTTGACAGTCGCGAGTCCACGTGTTTTTTTTTTTTTATCGATTTCGCAACGTCTTTGTTAGAGCCGGAGGCAGCCTGGGGGCAGCCTCGACGTGTTTTCTATGGAAGTTTTGAATTTTTGTGTGAAAAATATAAAATAAAAAATATCTACATGTAGAGATTTGGTGGTTTCAGGGTTACAAAGGGGGTCGAAATTTTCATTATTTTTGTGATAGGACACACCGTTTTCGAGATATGAGCAAAAAAAGAAAAAGAAAGTTAAAGACCCGTTTTTGCACGTCTGAAGTCGAGGTGTTGGTGTGAATTTTAGTTCACGCCACCTAATTTTATTCCACACCTTTTTAATCGCGATTAAAAATAGTCAGATTCATGTTCAGATTTAGTTTGACAATCAAATTTTTTGGTGAAAAACGTAAAATTCAGAACAGCAAAATAGCCATTTTCACTAAACTAATAACTCAGTGCAATCTTAGTGCTGTCAAACTAAAATATAGTTAAGTTGTGTCACTATAGTCAATTTCAGAATGGAAAATCGTCATTTGACAGAATTAAACCAAATTTTAGTGATTTTTAGTCTAGTTTAGAGGCGTTTGTGACAAGAGAATCGGCACCATTATCTTAGTAACTACTGCATGTTGATTCTGTGTTAGTGTCATCCCGTCTTGTTCAATCCCTAGCACAGGGATGGCGAACCTCTATGCATCTACGTGCCATTTTTTTCCAAATAAATATTGAATGAGGCCATAACGTGCCACCAAACAGTCTTGACGACTTTCTCTTTATTAATATTTATTTGCATTTATATACTTTTACAATAATATGTTTTATATTTATGTAAATTATAACACAAATTAGAGCTACTTCTGCTGTTGCAAACTAGAGGATCTAGTTACCAAAATTCCTGAAATGATGCCGCGCTCAAATTATTTTGATACGTGCCACAAATGGCACTCGTGCCATAGGTTCGCCATCTCTGCCCTAGCATCACTCCACGCTCACTTCACCTAAGTTTTCACGGTGAGATGGTTACAGAATTGCACTACTGATCCGACTTTAAAAGAGTAAGTAACCGTGGAGTTTCTTGCCAGCTCTTCTATATACAGATAACGACCAATTGGAACCGTGCACCTGGCTTCGGACGTTTCATAAGTGCCTATGTAGGTTTATGTGGAATAGAGTTTTTAGACTTGGATTTTTGATTTTGATTCAGAAATTTCTTTCCATTTGTGAAAGAATTTCCGAAAAAAAATTTGGTTACTTTAAGCCAAGTGTCAAAGAAATTTTTTGTTTAAATCAATTTAAAAAAAGGCACACAGGGACATAGCTAACTTAAATAGTGAGAAACTTAAGAAAATATTTTAAGTAACAAACATATTTGTCGTTTGACCTATCCAGTGAATAATGATAAAACAAGAAACATCACGCGGACGAAGTCGCGTGTAAAAGCTAGTAGGTATAGTCAATCAATTTGATTACCAACTTAAATTTTCCGTTTATTCAAATCACAACTGTCGTTCTAGCTTAGACAGTTGCAACGTGGCTAATTGACGTAGTTGTTCAATTTGATCAACA
Source organism: Dasypolia templi (assembly GCA_963555695.1). Classification (NCBI taxonomy): domain Eukaryota; kingdom Metazoa; phylum Arthropoda; class Insecta; order Lepidoptera; family Noctuidae; genus Dasypolia; species Dasypolia templi. The sequence continues at coordinate 7,772,662 of OY743142.1, forward strand.
ATTAATTTCTCTGACTGTAGCTAAGCATTAACTAGAGGTATATTTTAAAACGATTCCAATGAATATTATACGTCTTATGTTAATATTCAGAGGAATCGTTTTACAATACACGTCTAACTAATGACATGACCAGTTATGTAAAACTCTAATCATCTCTATTAAAATTCTTAGCGTAAATATGGCTATTTAAAGAAACAAACATGACCCCATATCGCCTGTAATCTAAATGTAAAAATAACATTTAATCTAAATAGGTTAACAGTAATATTTAAGTAGGTAATTATATTTCATGAGCAGTTATGTAAAACTCTACTCATCCCCGTAAGATTACATAGCGTGAATAAAAAACCATAAAATAATCCGCATCGCTTTTAATCGAAATATTACTCGCTTAATTGAGTATATAATAATTATTTAATTTCTATAGTAACGACATAGTCATAGATAAACAGTCATCTTTCGTTCCTGTATTTAATTAGGCGATTTGAATTAGTTATATTACAGCGGTATCTATAAAATAACCACAGCACATACGACGCCATACCACCACACTGAATAAATGATAAATAAATTGTCATTGTTTAAGTAATAAATAAATGGGACGAGGATTTTTGGCACGTGGTCAAAATTGGAACTAACGTCCGCCGCCATCTTGTATTAATGCACAAGTATTTACGCGTCAAAAGATCCTTGTAAAAGTTGCAATAAGCCCAGTAGCAGGAAGGAATTTCAGGATTTATAGGATAAATCGCTTCACCGAGACCGCTCACAAAGTAGGCGAGCAGTCATGGGACGACCTATACCATCCAAAATTCAATTCGCCCTTTTAGGACATTGCCAAGAGTTACCAAGGCCCAATAATTTCCTTACTCAATAGATTGAGGCACGAAGAAAACTCGAAAAATTCTCCGACCTATACTATCCGTGTGAACGAAACCATAGCGCGATTCAGAAACTGGCCCGAATGGTACAACGCCATCTATCGAGCGAGGGGTCAAACTTTTGCGATTTAAGTTGGAATATTGTTTCGTTATTGAATTGACAATCTATGAACAATATGTGATTAGTTTTGTTAAAAAATGTGATAGAGCAATATGATCATGTTAAGCAGTGGAAGAATGGCCAGCTGTGCGCGACGAATTCAGATCAGGAAATTCAATGGATTCACATTCTTTACATGTTTGGAATACAGATTGCTTTCAGAAAAGTTGTATGTGGCGACCGCGTGCCGGAAGGCGTAGCGCTGGAAGGCCTCGCACAACCCGTAGTGGACCGACGACCTTGCGCAGGAATCCGCTGCTTGGGTAAAGCAAAAAAAACTATGTCCAGCAGTGGACGTCTTTCGGCTAAAATTATGCTGATGACATGTTTGGAATTAAATATTTGATAAAGTTAACTTAAGTACCTATAAAATCAAAATCAAAAGATTTGATTTCACATAAACCTACATGGGCACTTATGAAACATTAGTAGCTAGGTGCCCGGTTCTAATTGGTCGTTTCCTACGCAGAAAATAATTGGCTTTTACAATGTTTTTGAATTACAATGTTAATAGGTAACAAGTACCATATGCTTAACAAATAGACAATGGTCTACAAATCTACTGTCTACAAGGCCTATAACGTTCTCACATTCACAAAATATAAAAGAATCGAATAAAAGAAAAATCCTCTTATATATAAAAATCTCGTGTCGCAATGTTTGTTACTCCGAAACGGCTGGACCGATTTGTATGAAATTTTGTGTGCATATCGGTTAGGTCTGAGAATCGGCCAACATCTAGATAAAAAATATATATAAGCAAGACAACGTCTGCGGGGTCAGCTAGTCTACTTCTTCTAGTAATATATAAAATTCTCGTGTCACAGTTTTCGTTGCCATACTCCTCCGAAACGGCTTGACCGATTTTGATGAAATTTTGTGTGCATATCGGGTAGGTCTGAGAATCGGCCAACATCTATTTTTCAAAAAAAAAAAAGAAGCAAAACAACGTTTGCGGGTTCAGCTAGTAATATATAAAATTCTCGTGTCGCTAATTTTTGTGACCAAACTCCTCCGAAACGGCAAGACCGATTTGTGTGAAATTTTGTGTGCATAAGCTGTCGGCAGATTCTCAGACCTACCCGAGGTCTGAGAATCTGCCGACAGCTATTAAAAAAAAAAAGAAGCAAAACAACGTTTGCGGAGTCAGCTAGTCTAATGTATAAAATTGCAGATGAACAGACAACACAGTAACGAATTTGGATTACTATCCTATTCACGAAAACCAGTAATAAAGAGGTGAAAAATAATAGAATAATTGATAAATAATAATAGTTCCTTGTGCAATATATCAACAGGTCAGTACTAAGTACATCCCCCCATTCGCATTCTAAACAACATTACTACACATAACGACCGCCGTTGGTCTACTTCGCAAGTACTGTTGAGCATGAGGTCCTGAGGGTTCGATTCCCAGGTCGGGCAAAGTGGTATTGGGTGTTCCATCCAGAATTTCTCAGTCGCAGCCCGGAGTCTGGATTTGTGCCCGGTTGATGGCAATAGGTTCGCCCTCTATTACATGGGACCTAAACATAACTGGCTGAATAGGGTACATCTCTGTATAACCCTTTGGGCATTTCAGACATGAACATCAGTTCATGGACTACTGATGTTACTTCTTAGGCTTCCGTAGTCAACAAGGAACCCTTAGAGCGGTTCTGCACTGCATTCGATCCGAATCCGAGAAATTTCGGTCCGAATTAGCCATAGTACTTTTTGTATGAGGGGCTGCGCACTAGATCCGAACTTTATCCGTCCGAATTTAGTACATTTCCAATTCGGATCGAACTCTGATCTTGAAATTGAATTCGGATCAGATGCAGTGTAGAACCGGTCTTTATATTTCGACATTTCCGTCCATCCTTCTGTCCGCAGCTTAGCTCAGAGACTCTTACCACTAGAAAGCTGTAATTTGGCATGGAAATAAAATATTGAAAAACATATTGTGTTCCTACCCCACACGTAAAGATTGAATTGATTATTTTTTTCTCGTCTAAGCCCATGGTGTGGGGTGTCAGTTAAAAATATAACGGGTGAGTGTAACCATTTTTCGATTCAGGGATCGTTTTGAGAAGTATTGCTTTAAAGTGCTAATTTTTTTTAAAGTCAGTTGCACAAAAACAACCATTTCGCTGGCAGGTGGGGGACCTGCCAGCGAAAAGGTTGTTTTTGGATATGTGAAAAAAATACAGTAGTTTATAGTTAATATAGTGTATAGTACAAAGAAGTTAAAAGGAAAACTATCACAGCTAAACTGTAGGCTTTACAAGTTAACGAGTAATAGTTGACCAACTTAAGTGTATGGGACTACATGTTTTTCAACTACAATATTAAGTTTGTTCTTGGGATAAATTCATCTAACTACAGAACTCTTCAGTGTGCGTGGTCCGACTCGCACTTGGCCGGTTTTTTCTAATTTCTTCAGTTACAACTAAGATTATTATCTCACATTGCAATCCCAAATCAGAACCATATTTAAACTATGACCCCAGATCCCACCTCCCCTTCCACAAACCCATTAGGGTAACTTATTTCATTACCGGTAACTTCCGTGGGGTCCAGAGTTTGGGGCCTTTATCAATCGGTATCTACAATTCTGTAATAGTGAAGTAAAAATCGATTTGTTAATTAATAAGGGTAAAGGGATGACGTCAGGTTAATCTGAGATTAGCTGCGGATTATGATTAAAGTCGCTTATTTTATGGACGGTTAGTACTTTGTACAAAAAAAGAAATGTTTGGTTTTTAACTATTTCCTTTATTTAATTTTAATCAAAGTGTTTATAATTAAATAGTTGTTACATTTTATATAATAGTGTGAAAGAACACCAACTGCATTAACATTCAACATGACCTAACAAAAGTATTTAGAAAAGGTATTACTGCTAATGTATACAATTATAGGTACCTACCATTACCAGTGTTAGGTTCGAACCGAGACAGGTGCTCTCAAAAAGGAAAACCTCGTGAGGAAACTGGCATGTCCTTGTCCATGTCCATGAGAAAGACATGTGACATCTATCAACCTGCACTGGGCCCGCATGGTGGATTGATTTCAGCTCACTCCCTCTCACTGAGAGGAGGCCTAGCAGTGGGAACGTTATAGGCTGATGATACATGCTTGCATTAAATTACTACAACACTATGGTTATCGTTCGGAATAGATAAACTGAGTGGCTGACACAAGACTTGTCATTATTATACATATTTGACCTTAACTAATACAGTGTCTTCATAATGTGCACCTAACGAAACTAAGCTTAATTTTATCGACGAAAAAAAACCCTATCACGTTGAAACAAACTCAGTACTGGCTGGAAATAACAGGGCGTCCTCCTAAAATAATAACTAAAGAAAAAACTCAACGTCAATAGCGAGTTAAGGTGTTTTTTTTATTAAAACAAAAATAGGATATTTTTTCATACGTTTTTACAACAATTGTAATATTTCTCAATAAAAGCCCCGACTACCTACCCTTTTGTATTCTCTAAATTATTCTCCATCGTATCCGCTTTCTAAAAGTAAAAATACCATGTTTATAACATTTCCTATAAACTTTTAAAGAAAGGCCTTGCACTCGGCTACGTACCATACTTTAGCAGGTAGGGGTACTTATTTTATTTTTAATAGTTTTTCCGTCGATAAAGTTTAGCTCAGTTTACCTCATTTCAATATGCATACATGGAGTCTCACACTGTATATTTTGTTCAACTGTATCAATCGAAGAATTGTATTTGTGTCTACATTAGGTACCTGCCTAATAGTTGTTTATCAAAATCTTTCCCCCGCTTCAAGATCGCTTCACTTTGGTAGGCCGCGGTAGGCCTTGATTCGTTTGAAGCACCCAAACCGTCGACTTGCGCTTCGTTTCTGGATCGTATTGATAAATCCAAGACTCATCACCTGTAATGATGTCGTAAACACGTCGAGACGAGCCTGCTTTAAAATTTGTTTATCATATCACGGCACCATTCCACCCGGACCTGTTTCTGAGCATTCGGTGAGGTTGTGCGGCACCCAGCGTGAAACTATCCTTCTCAAGCGAAGATGCACGTGTAGAATTTCGTGAAGGCTTCCCGGTCCAACCTGCAGTATGTGCTGAATCTCTTGATACTTAACTCTCCTACTGTCTTGGATTAAAGTTATCACTGCTAGCACGTTTTCTTCCGTAACAGCCGTCAAAAGGCGACCACTTCTTTCTTCATCCCCCAAAGTTAGTCGACCGCACTTGAATTATACGAACTGTTATACCAACGATACACGGTCGCCATAATAGGGCCTTCAATATTGAATGCCATTTGAAGTCTATCGTACGATTCGTCCGGTTTCAGGCGACACTTGAAATCGTAAAAAATCATAGCGCGAAAATGTTCCCGGCTCAGATCCTTTTTTTTAATGAGACACGATAATTTAAATTAGCTCTTGCCTGAAAAACTTTTGCCTGGCCTGGTAAATATTAATAATAATCACGCGTATCTTTAACATTTTAATATTAAGCAGTACGGTATAATTAGAGTTCATTTTATGTTCACCATATTTTAAAGTCCAAGGGAAGATTTTTCAGTAGTCTCTCTTTATCTGAAGAATTAATAGGTCAGTTCGACATATTTTCTGTACCAAAGCTGTCAAACCGAAATGTTTATTTTTTACACGTTATTTGGCTACTCTCGGAAATGGAATTATAAGATAAAAAAAAATTAAACAAAGGTGTTGTCTTATTAAAATAATGACCTCAATTGTGTAGTTTGTCGAAAAGTACTATAATATACTACTCTGTGTAAAAAGTATCGGGAATATGTCAATAAAAAGACCCGCGTAAAAGAGGTCGTTCTAATTTTTTTACTGCAGGTTGGTAGCACTGTACTGATTTAGCGCGCAAAATTTGAGCGGGATCTGTCATTTAATTTGTTTTAAACTACACTTTTTGTTGGTCATAGTTTTGAGTCCTCGGCGATTTTTACAATGGAAAATATTGTTGAACAAAGAGTGTGCCTTAAATTTTGTGTTTCAAATGATATTTCATGTGGTGAATCACTACAAATGTTGCGAAATACCTACGGCGAATCGTGTATATCGAAAACAAGGGCTTATGAATGGTATAAGGCTTTTAAAGAAGGCCGAGAAGTAGTAGTAGACTTACCTCGTTCTGGTAGACCTTCAACCGCTACGACCAAAGAAAACATCGACAGAATCAAGAAGCTAGTGCTCGAAAATCGACGTATGAGTCTGAGAGAGTTGGCTAGTGAGGTGAAAATATCTTTTAAGTCCGTCCACAACATTCTCATTGACATTTTAGGCATGAAACGCGTCGCCGCTCGACTAGTTCCAAAAGAGCTCAATTTTGTTCAAAAAGCGCAGCGAAAGCATGTCGCTGAAGACATGGTTTCCCGAGCTTCTACGGATCCGACCTTTATGAAACGTATAATAACTGGCGACGAGACATGGGTTTATGAGTACGACATGCAAACAAGCCAACAGTCTTCAGAATGGCGTCTCGAAAACGAGCCGAAACCCAAAAAACCGCGGCAAAGTCGCTCCAAAATCAAGGTGATGTTGACAGTTTTTTTTGACTACCGTGGTGTGGTTCACTCCGAATTCCTTCCAGAGGGAGAAACAGTGAATAAAGAATATTATTTAGGCGTCATGAAGCGTTTGCGTGAGAGTATCCGCCGAAAACGTCCAGATTTGTGGCAACACAACTCATGGATGCTGCACCATGATAATGCACCATCACACACAGCCATTATAGTGAAAGAGTTTTTAGCGAAAAATTCAACAAAAGTTCTCGACCAAGCACCGTATTCACCTGATATGGCTCCGTCTGACTTTTTTTTATTTCCCAAGTTAAAATTACCACTTCGAGGAAAACGTTTTGAGTCGATAGAAGCCATAAAAGAAAATTCGCTGAATGAGCTAAAGGCCATACCGCAAATAGCCTATGAAAAATGTATGGAAGACTGGGTGAAGCGGTGGAGATGTTGTATTGCAAGCGATGGGGCCTACTTTGAAGGCGATAAAATAAATTTAGATGAATAATTTGTATTTTTTGATTTATTGACAAATTCCCGATACTTAGTACACAGAATGTAGTTATTACAATTGTAGGCATATCTTAAACCGCTAAAATATAATATTGCACGCAGTCTTCACTTTTAAAAGGACGTAAACTACGATCGAAGAATAAAATATAACTATTTTAGATGAAATCGTGCAAATTATTTTTATGATATTGACAATAAGGCAGAAATCTAAACATTTGGACTTTAATTTATTGGGCGTCCCTACTGGTCATTCGGTTTCTGACATTTATCGTGATTGAATTTGTCCCTCGTCAGTTTTTAATTGTTGGTAAGATTTTATTTGTTGTATTTTCCATTATCGTTTAATTTGTTGTCGCGTAAAATTGTATTTTTTTTAATAAAATCATATCATTAGAATGACTAGGGAAGTGTTGACTACCCTATTTCCCGAACCCGACTGAGTGCAGTTTGGACTGTATAAAACTCATACCTGCTATTGTGAGCTATTCTTTAATTATTTCAAACAATCCGAAAAAAACAAACAGTATAAAAATAATCATCGAGACATAATAAAAACAAATGATAAAATATCATTGAAAAAAAAAAAAAACTACGTCACTTATTTTGGAATCCGTCTGCTATAAGGTCAATTAATCTGAGGTGTCAACGTCACACGCTCACGACTGTCCAAACGTGCGACCGGTCACTGCTTTCTTAATCTTTTTGGACAACGGCGTATATTTATGAGATAAGCGGCAATGTGTACAACAGAAAACAGAAGTACTCAGATAAGCAAATGACATGCAAATGGGCCAATATATTATGCAAAGAAACCGTAATCATGAATTCAGCACACTTTTTTCGTAGATTATCGAAAAAATATCGCCTGTTTCATAGAGAAGTGCCGACGAAATAGTTCAACGCGGGGTTTGTAATATTTCAACGGTTAAAAAAAGGAGTGGAAATTTATCATCGGTTATTTAAAAAAAAACTGTTCCGTGCATTTTTACTGCATATGTAGTAGAGCCCCTTTCTATGAAACAGCCGAAATTCATGGTTCAGAATCATGTATTTGATGTCAATTGTTATTTATAGAAATCATCTCTGTCAGCAAAGCTACGTTACACGTGAGCCAAGCCGTGGGCATAGCTACTGGTCAAAATCGCTACTGCTGAACACGAGGTTCTGGGTTCGATTCCCGGGTCAAGGAAAGTGTAATAGGGATGATAACTAATACTAGAATTTTTCGAAAAAATAATGTAATTTCAAGGAAGACGTAGTTAAATGAGATAGTCGAAAAAATCTGTTCCGAGCCTTTACGTCGCGTGACGACCGGTGCCTTCGCGCAATTTTCGTCGCGTGTCGCGCCTTTTTGTAGGAGCCTTTTAAACAACACCCAACCCTTTCGCCCTCACATGGCGTGATGTTATGTTAAGTTATATGTAAGTACTATAATGAAAGCCTTCTATGCCTAAACTTCAAGTGAGGCATGAAAAGTACCACTTGAATAACAAATCTCTTTGAATAGTGCCTCGCAGACGAGAGTCAAAAGTTTCGTCTTCACACAAGGATTATTACTCGTCTACACATGTCTGAGTACCTTGAGAGGTGTCAACTAAAATTACGTTTTTTTTTATTAATTGCCATTCACCGCTCCTATTGGTGTCAGCTTTGCCCACGGCTCCACTCGCATTGGCTTATCACCATAAGAAATAATTATGCAAAATCCTAATCAGCTTGTAGTGTTTCCACTGCTGATATACAGGCCTCGTCTCTGTGAGTGGGAGTGGGCTGTGTAATCTATCACGCGGGCCCGGTGCGGATAGGTAGATGTGAAGTTTTAATTCTAGGACATGCCAGTTTCCACAAGATGTTTTACTTCACCGTTTTGATGGTGATGAAATAATTTACACAAAGTAAATCGTCTGTCTGGGTTCGAACCTACGACTTACAATTCGTAAGTCGGGACTCTTTCTCTAAAAAATGTTTTTTTTTTTTAATAATATACCTAAATGTGTCTCATCATCGCTCCTGTGTGCACTGAAGTGTTAGGCAGAGCCCTGTTAAGTACGTGACTCGCACGTTACAATTTTGCGAAGTAATTTTCATTTGCACGCTTTCTTTCTTAGTTCGTAGGCTAACTAAGGGGAACTCTATGTGACGGAAATAATAAAAATTGGACATCATTACGAAAGTCGAAATAAAAATAAACGAACGAAATAAAACATTTTATTATATCTACCTACACCATAAAACAGGAGGGAACGGTGTGTTAATTAAACACCTCTGCGAACACCTTTGTTAACTCAAGCAGAAGCAATGTGTATATTATGTAGGTACACCACAAGAGCCACCCAGATCAGACCAATAAAATAAATTTATAAAACTTCGCCAGAGAATAAAAAACACCCTTTTCTTTGTGGTTTTCGAGTTAAAAGCGCACTTACACACAAATAGAGACAAGTTGCACGTTATAATAACTATGTGGAAAAAATACAAAAAACAAAATTTCTAACAAAGTTTATGTGCATACCAATTGGAGAAAACGAAAACAACAAGTTTGCGACATAAATTAGGGCAAAAATAGAAAAAACAGGAGCTTGTTTTGTTCAAACTTCCAGGACTTTCGTAATTATGTCCAATTTTTATTATTCCCGTCACATAGAGTTCCCCTTTGTTAGCCTACGAACTAAGAAAGAAAGCGTGCAAATGCAAATTACTTCGAAAAATTGTAACGTGCGAGTCACGTACTTAACAGGGCTCTGCCTAACACTGCAGTGCACACAGGAGTGATGATGAGACACATTTAGGTATTTTATTTTAAAAAAGTTTCTCAAACAATTGTTATACACCACAAATAGCGTTCTTTCAGTTTTTTTTTTCTTTTTGCTCCGCTCTTTGGCTATCAAATGCTAAAATGTTTTTTTAAATCCGACGGTTGCTTCCGTAAAATACTCACTTGAGAGCAGTGGTGGCCAGGTGGTGTCGGCCCCCACTAACGACTTGTAGGTCGTGAGTTCAAACCCAGACAGGCACTTTAGTAAGTGTATTTAATTTCGACATCACTGCTCTCGAAACGGTGAAGGAAAAAATCATGAGGAAAATGTCTCAGAACAAAAAATTTGAAGACAACTAACCCGCACTGGGCCCGCGTGGTGGATTATGTCCCATTCCCTCTCATAGAGAGGAGGCCTGTGTCTCAGTAGTGGGAAAATTATAGGCTTATTATAATTAGGGAGCAGGCCTACTGCCATAACAACAATACCAGCCTTTTATTTTCCAAGTGGCACTGCAGGGCAAGAGCCTCTTCTCATAATTATACAGATGGCATTTGCATTGATCACACCACACTCTCTCAAGAGTCGTCGCATCGTGGGTGGCCGAGGTGCGAAACATCGGGTCTTCTGCACGATCCAACATAGTTTAGGTAGGTGTGGGCACTGTATTGGGTACTCGAACGAAAAGATAATTAGAATTGAAATATCTTTAATAAACTAGCCAACGAAACAAACACGTGCGTCAGAAACAAACACGCTGTTTATCAAGACTGTCCGAACTCGACTGTCGACAGTCGACTGGAGACTGACTGTCGCCAAACTCGGTCTCTCGCCAGTCCTCTCTGCATCTCCTCCACCGATGATCTTGACCAAGCTGCAGGGCTCGCTTGCGTTCCCGATCACATCTTTTTATGTTTACGAATCAAATTGTTAGATGGCGCTGTTCGTTGTACTGTGGTGCCATCCATCCACGACATAATTATGTTACGCTCACAGATGTTACACAAACTTACAAACAAACAAATTTTACCTCTTTATAATATTAGTAGAAGTTAGAAGTTTAGATAAATGGAAGTTGGTAGTAGCACGCAATATTCATATCGACCAGTAAAATGCCCATGAAGTCACCAACATAATACCTACTGATAAATTTGATTAGATCCATCGTTCCCTATTTTCATCCGATATTCAGCTTAAAATATTACCACATCATCCATATCCACTATTATTGTATAATTTCGAATTTAGTATATTTTTTTGAGTTTCATTTTCCATTTCCCTTTAGTAAGTAATAGTTATTTTGCTATTCGGGGCGGAGACAAATCCAACAAACCAAAGATCATAAAAATCGGTCCTGTTGTAATTAAGTTATAACTGGTTTATCTAACCCGACTTTATTTATTTTTCTAAGACAAATCTACGTGGGAACTTATGAAACGTCAGAAGCTAGTACCCAGCGCTACTGGGAGCGCTGTGACGACACCGGCCGCGGTAGTTGCGTCGAGCTCGAGCGACGAGTATTTCTCCCCGCCCACGACGCCACCACCTGCTCGTCGACGAGGAGGACGCCGGCCGCCGGACGGCTTAGGACCTCGAGGCCCACCGGCCTCTGATAGGGTCCCAGCTCCCGGCGGAAGTGTGCAGCGCATGAGATGGACACGATCCATCAATGAAAACGTCATGCGCTCATACTATGGGGCTACAGAGGGGGGCAACAATCTGACCGCGTACCGTGTTCGGATGCTCTATCTTTTTCAGGTGCTTGAGCCAGCTGTCAACGTTTCGGCACAACGACTGTCGGATCAGGTGCGGGTCATCCAACGTAATCATATGTTGGATGACACTGTGCTTGATCACCTGCGAAGTGAAATGCAGAGTGGCCATGTCATCGCCCCCCGTCGCAGACTGTTGAGGTACTATCACAGTCCAACACAAATCAAGCTGACGAGGGAAGTGATGATAGGGCTACAAACGTAAGTACCCAGTGCAATGAGGAATTGAGGAGTGCTTTGGAGTGTGCGATTCGGGAATATCGGTTCATGTCGCCCGAACTTAGACCACGCTTACCTCGTTTGCCCATGCATAACAAAAATAGGGCGCTGGTGGCGGTCCTGGATTCGCAGTTATCAAACTATTTTGATGACTGCGAAGACCTTACCGATACTCCTTCAATTCTGTACTGCGTGGCTGTAGCGGCATGTCGTGTAGCTCAGGTCAAATTTACCAATGACTGTAGAGCTACGCGACCGAAACCAACCGTACCAGCTTGGCAGTGCAGAATTGAGCACCGTATTGGTGGGGCCAGAGCGCTCATCGGCAAACTAATCTGCTTCAGAGACGGCAATACTCGTCCAAGAGTGATGCGCTTTGTGAGGCGGGCGTTCTCAGGGACTGATATTAGCTCTCAGAACTATCTGTCCCGCGTCACAGAGCGCATCGACTTCCTGAAGCAGAAAGTTTATGCATGGGCTAACCGTATTCGTAGTTATAAGCGGCGAGTAGAGCGATACACTCAGAATCGCACCTTCCAGAGCGATGAAAGGTGGGTTTATAGGGGTTGGGAGCGACCGAACCAAAGTGTCGCTGACACGTGCCTGCCAGATGATGATGCCATGTGTTCTTTCTGGCGAAGTATCTGGTCGGTGCCTGTCAGTCACACCGAAGGTGACTGGGATCGGGAAGTCGAGCGAGCCTGCAATCCAATACCAGAAATGGGGGCTATTACCATCTGCCCCCAAGATGTAGCTCGTGCAGTCCGTCCGTTACCTAACTGGAAGTCACCAGGGCCGGACGGGCTGCAGAACTTTTGGATTAAATGGTTTACAAGATCGCACGCTCGCTTGGCGGCCCAGTACCAGACGGCTTTGGAGTTTGGTTCGCTACCCCAGTTCCTAACAACAGGAGTTACCCACCTGCTCCATAAATCAGGTAGCACCGCGGAACCCAAAAGTTATAGGCCGATCACGTGTTTACCGACGGTCTATAAAGTGCTTACATCCATTTTGAGAGCTAAAATTAACAAACATATAGACACCAACTCCATCATGTCTGCCTCTCAAAATGGATGTAGGAACGGGTCCCGCGGTACTAAGGAGCTACTCCTCATTGATATGGCCATTAGCCAACAGGTTCGACGTTCCCGAAAGGATCTGTCGACATGTTGGATAGATTACAAGAAGGCCTATGACTCGGTGCCACATACGTGGCTCATGAGGGTGCTGGAGTTGTATAAAGTAGATGCAACTCTGCGCACCTTCTTGATGGCATGTATGGGGCGATGGAGGACGGTCCTTCGCTATCCAGGATGTCGGAATATCCTGAGGAATAGCGAGCCGATAAGGATCGAGCGAGGCATATTTCAGGGCGATAGTTTGAGCCCGCTTTGGTTCTGCTTAGCCTTGAATCCTCTAAGCACACTGCTGGAGGATTCAGGTCTAGGCTATCGGCTGAGGAGAGGTGGTCAGGTTATATCTCACCTTCTGTACATGGATGATCTAAAACTCTTTGCCCCCAACAATTTGCAACTAATGGAGCTACTGAAAGTAACTGAAACATTCAGTAGAGCCATCAGGATGGACTTTGGTGTGGACAAATGTGCGGTCATGCATGTAAAGCGAGGGGAGATTGTGGAATCCGTGGGAACCCAACTCTCGGATTCCATAAACCTTAAAGCGCTCTCCGCATCCGAAACCTATAAGTATTTGGGTATGTCGGAAGCGTTGGGCATCAATGGTACTGACATGAAGCAATCGTTGAAGGAGCGCTTCTTTGGACGCCTGAAGAAAGTGTTAAATAGTCTTCTGTCAGGCGGAAACAAGGCGCCTTTAACGGTTGGGTCATGCCAGTTTTGATGTACTCTTTCGGCATACTCAAATGGACTCAGACCGAACTCGACGCCCTGGATAGGAGGGTCCGTACACTGCTGACTGCAAACCGAATGCATCACCCACGATCATCGGTAATGAGACTGTATATCCCGCGAAAGTGTGGAGGTCGAGGCTTTTTAAACGCTAAGACCCTACACAATCGCGAGATATGCAGTCTCAGGGAATATTTCCTAGAAGCTGACGTGGGGATGCATCGTGATGTGGTCGCGGTGGACAAGGGCCTCACCCCGCTCTCCTTGGCCAAAGAAAACTGGCGCAAACCTGTAGTGCTTGACACTAATGATCGCATGGAAGTATGGCAGAGTAAGGAGCTTCACGGACGCTTTTTCCGGGCCCTACATGGACCCGATGTAGATCTTCTAGCGTCCGTGACCTGGCTGCGTTTCGGTGACCTCTTTGGAGAAACCGAAGGTTTTATTTGTGCAATTATGGACGAAGTTATGATGACGAACAATTACCGGAGATTTATTGTGAAAGACGGCACGGTTGACATCTGTCGGGCATGTCACCGTCCGGGGGAATCAATAAGACACATTATCTCCGGGTGTTCTCGTCTAGCTAACGAAGAGTACTTGCATAGACACAACCTTGTAGCTAGGATTATCCATCAGCAACTAGCTCTGAAATACAGCCTTGTGGAATCGGAAGTGCCGTACTACAGGTACGTGCCCGACCCAGTTCTCGAAAATGGAAATATCACATTGTACTGGGATCGATCCATCATCACTGACAGGACTATTGTTGCCAATAAGCCTGACATAGTGGTGGTGGATCGAGTAGAGCGGCGCACAATGATTGTTGACATAACGGTCCCACATGACGGTAACCTCGTGAAAGCCGAGAAAGATAAAGAAATCAAGTATCTTGATTTGGCTCGCGAGGTTGTCGACATGTGGGATGTGGACTCAGCAATCATTGTGCCGATAGTTGTGACAGCCAATGGCTTGATAGCCAAGAGCCTTGACAAACACCTGAGGAGGCTCTCGTTGGGCAGCTGGATCAAGGGCTTGATTCAGAAAGCGGTACTTCTGGACACGGCTCGCATTGTCAGGAGGTTCCTCTCTCTGAAGCCCTGACCGCCGGTAGCTTGGACCCTGTTCCCGATACCGGTGGGATACAATTTTTTATATTTTTAAATGGTTTTTTTTTCAGATTTTTTTAAAAATATTTAAAAATGTAATTTATAAGTTTGTTAAATGTAATAAAGGAAATAATAATAATAAGTTTATTGATCCAAAAATATATACATAGACACAGGTTGTATAGTAGTATATGCTAAGACTTGATCAACTAACAATGGACACAAAGGGAGAAAGATGTTAGTTAGCTGAGTAAGTAATTTTAGATTTATTTGAGCATGGATGGATGGATGGATGGATGCAGGAATTCAGAAAGAGTAGGGATGTGAATGGGAGAGAGGTGTGTGTGTTCGTGTTTGTGAGTGAAATGTTAGTTGTGTTGTATGGGTGTGTGTGTGTTGAGTGTTATGAGGTGTTTGTTTGTGTAGCGGTTAGTGTTCCAATTATATATTGAATAATAAATATTGATTTGATAAGCGATGTATGCCAGCAGAGATTCGGTGTTATCGTAGTCCTGTTGTATGAGCCAGTCTGTAATTTTAGATTTGATATTGAATTTATTTAAGTTTATTATATTTAATTTATTTTGTATAATTTTATATACATGAATACTTAAAACGTAGTATTGGTGTTTTGCAAACGAGGTTTAGTGCTGTACCCCAGAGGGGACATATGTTCGCTTCCTTGGGGCAGGAAGGGGTAGGCAGCCATGCACTCTGAGGACAGATCGAAGAACAAACAGCTGACGTACCGTCAGAACTTTGCAGTCAGAATATAGTAGTACTGTGGGGTATCTAAACGGTTTCCTGGTCCTTAAGTACAGCTCTTTGAGCTCTCTCTGCTCTCAGAATAAAAGTCTTCGCTGCTCCACCCCACACGGTTATGCAGTATCCCAGGATAGATTGGCACAAAGTTAGATATACCATCTTGAGATTATTAAAATCAGCCGATTCTCGCAGAGATTTAAAGATGTGTATCAGACGGATAGTTCGAGTAGTAAGAGTATCAAGCTGCTTGTCCCATCTCAAGCCCTCATCTATGTGCACCCCCAGATACTTTACGTTATTAGTTCTAACAATTGCAGGACAAGAGCACGACATTTGCTGATTTTGGCATGAGTGAGCGGTGATCGAAAAAGTATTCGGGGGTAGGTTGTTACGTCGGATCGCAAAGGGTATATAAAAGGTTTTATCCAGGATTAGCGTCAGCAAGTTCAGATTAAGCCAGGTCATAACGGAAGTCAGTGTAGATTCAGCCCTAGCTTGCACATCGTCCCACGTAGGACCGTGAATTAAAATCGCCGTGTCATCGGCATATACATAGATCTTACCATCAGGTGTAGACATTCTACAGAGGTCGTTTATATATATTTGAAAGAGCGCGGGTCCTAATATGCTTCCTTGAGGCACGCCGAATGACACCGATTCTTCTTCGCTATGTCTCAATCCTATCCTAACTCGCTGGGTGCGATTTGTCAGGTAGTCAGTAAAGAGTTTCAAAGCCATGCCACGCACGCCCACACACTCTAACTTGGCTATTAGTTTGGGAACAGAAACTGTGTCGAAAGCCTTCGAAAAGTCCAAAAATATGCCAAGGCACTTAGTTTTGCTGTCTAGTGTCTTTGCTATAGTTTGAGTTAGATCCAGTACAGCATCTTCAGTTGAGACACCAGACCTAAAGCCATACTGGTTTTCAGCAATAATTTTATACCTGTCTAAAAAGCTTCTAAGATTATTGTTTAAAATCTTTTCTACTAGAACAGATATTGGCCTAAAATTATTGACACAGCTCCTGTTCCCACACTTATAGATTGGGTGTACTATGGCCTTCTTAAGAGCATCCGGAAAACTCCCGTGTCTATGCAAAGATTGCAAATGTGTGTTATCACCGGTACGAGACTGTGGCGACATGTCTTGAGAAGCGATGAAGGGATCCCATCCCAGCCGAAAAAGTGATGGACTTAGTTGAATTTGAAACTGAAGTATGGATATTGTTCGTTTTGAATCTGACTAAGACTAATAAGATGTATACACCGACTTAAACCATTTTGATAGTTTTGAAGTATGTCATAATAATTACCACGCCGCGTCGTCCCGTTAAAAAGGTCATTGTAGAAAATAAAAATACAAATTTAACAATCAATTAATGTTTTTTTACTATTACTAATACTAAACTAGACGACCAACCATCACAAAAGATAGATAAGAGTGGAGGTCTTTGCCAAGCAATGGGACACAAATAGGCCCGAAATAAAATAAAATTATTAGGTCAGGTACACTTTCTTGTTCTTCGCATAAGTTTTCTTTATTTTCATCATCCTCGTAGCGTAAGTCTCCGTCGAGTGCCGTATTTGGTATTAATTTATCATAAAAAGACAGAACTGAGTAACTCCTCCAGTTGATGTCAAAGTCTGAAGTCAATAGTTATCGACATCTTTAAAAACAAAGAATTGAAGGTATTGAAAAGAGCACATTAACCCTATTAAAAATAAAACCTGGATCAAACAAGCTAAATTAAATACTCAAAAAGTTCACTAAATTAATATGACGCAGACTCCCTCTGCCAAATAAATAAAATAACCGAGTTTGTACATATCGGAAATTTTCAATGATTTCAGTTTGCATACGTAGGTACAAAAAAATCTCTTCTTAACTTAGGGATCGGCTCACGCAAATAAACGTGGAAATTTCGATTATTATGGTGCCCGAAAGTCAGATAAAAAAAGATACAATATCAAGTAGTTTCAACACAATGAATTTAAATATTTAGAATGATCAAAACTACTCATAGTAGTTCAAGGATACTACTATGAGTAGTTTTGATCATTCAAAATATTTATTTATTGTGTCTTACCTATCTAATTTCTGCAGGTTCTCTTCCATTGTTTCGGATTTCTTTGCAGTTTCCGAGCTTTGCTTTTATCCACAACGGTCGGGGTTGTATCCATCTTCGTAAAGATAACACATTTACTTTGAAAATAACACAGTATCTAATTAAAATACTAGCTTTTCCACGACAAAACCACAACAAAAACTAAACCGCCGCCTTAACAGTTTTGTGTTTCACGTGACCAAAATGGTGACTTACTATTGGCTAGTCGGGACTTAGCAGTTTTTGAATTGAACTACGATGGACTTTGCGCTTTTTGATACTTATAGCCGACTTTAAAGTTGATTTTCTATTGGACATAGTTGTGTTTGGTAAGATCTGATAAATCGAAATTGTGCAGAAAAAAATTGAGTTACTAGAGATATAAAAATATTGCTACATGAAAAAAATGGACTTTGCGGGTTTTGAAACTATACCCCTCAAATAATCATAAATACAACTCTCAAATTAGAAATGCCCTCAAATATTATGGAAATAATAACACTTTTCGAATTTAAAATAAATCAATGATTTAAATGATTATAATTCTATAAATACTGCTACACACTTGTTACGGTACATACAAGCTGACACAGATCTGCATTACAAAAAACGTCAGAAAATTTGATTTAAATAGATTAGATTCACTTGAACTAAATCTTAACTAACTTGTAAGAGTAACTATTAAACTAACGACCATCTTCCGAAACTTGATACTTAACCAATTACCGTTAAAGATTTAAACTAGCAAACTCATTCAAAGTTATATTTAACCTAAATAATTAACACCATCTTAACTGCAGATAAACCAAACGCTTAACGATACATTTAATTGGTAGGTAGACGGTATAGCTGACAGATGTATATCACCAGTTAGAGTTAAATAAGTAATTAGTATTTTAACCTAAAAATAATGTTATTAGTACCGTTGGTCTACTGCACCCTAATTGCGTAACACATTTTGTTTTTGAATGCGATTCTGAAATTAAACAAATTGCTATCTTAATCGTTTGCTATAATCGGAATTGTGTAATAAAAATGATCTCAATTCTGCCAAATTTTATAGGGATGTATATCATTTCTAGCACTATCTCGCGTTTTGTTTCATCGAAAAGGAATTATTCGCTTCCGAATAATTCCATTCCTTCCGAACAACTGACCGTCTACTAATGCTTTTAAATAAAATTGTACAATGATGGCTGAAAAATTAAAACCAAATAAATAAAACAATTTCTACCATAAACTACCAAAATTGAAATACGCAACGAAACGTTCTTTTCTTCACGTTTTAGTTATCTGTGGCCAATGACAAAATCGTAGAAAAGCAGTGTTGTCAAATAAGTGGGACTTCCACTAAAACTAGGAGTTTTGGACACCCGTACTAGGGCGGTCGGCAGATAAAATTTATGGTGGTTAGGTCTTTGTAGAAAATACTACAATCATATACTAAAACTATTGTTTGTCTAAAACCTGTGTCAGTAGTTTTACCATTTATTTATTTCAAATGCCGAAACTACTTCGGTTTTGAAAGCTGATTTGTAAAGACAGTTTATCATGACGAATATAGTGAAGAATTTTATAAGACCGGTAACAACGTCATTTCGAAAAAAAATACACGGAACATACTTCCAGGATAAAACTTGAACTGTTAAGCCATTAATGTGTATCTAACAAACATCCAAACATCTTCACTAACTTTTTCAAGTAATTTTATTTGTGATATTATATAAAGTAAGTAGTTCTGCAAGTTTAGTCCTACGGCCCAAGTGGACTCGGGAAGTCGGGAAAAAAAGTTAGCAACACTGATAAAAGTTTTTTTAATATTTACGATTCGCATTGTTTTGCTTTGAAATACGAAAGTTGTTTTTAATTGTTCAACACATTGAATCATTTAAAATGTGACACGTAATCATATTTACTTACTATTCCTATAGGTACATATACATGTTGGCCTATGTTACAGTTTCGAATTCTTGTTTTGTGTGTGTATCGCTGAAAACGTTTGGCAAGGACTAGGGGCTAGGGCTGATATGGCTCTGTCTTCGTTTCGTACTGGCTGCACACACACTCCACAGCGAAAAGTACTTTAGCCAATATCATCACTACAAGTAAGTACCTATGCCAATATCTATAGGAATAACGTGTGTAGGAGTGTACCTTCATATCTTATTGATTTATGTAGATAGAGGTTCTTTATTGGTCAGTCTACCTAAGGACAATCATTAATTTGTTGTGTAGACACAAGTTAGTAACCTATGTGGGGTGAGCTGTTTGTTGCAGAAAAAATAATGATTGTAAATATTAGTATATCACCTTCAACCTCGCTTAACAACTGAAATTGTAAATTGATGTTTTGTTTGTACTGAAACAAACTATAATAACTACTACAAAAAATTATCAAAACATTTTTGCAGACGGTGCTAAAGCTTACAAGAATGGAATACAAATACCAACAATAATCTAGTTGACATATGGGGGAACTCCTTACAAAGACGTTTTTGTGCAGGACATGGAAAACCAATCGCCTGTATTAATAATTGAAGGTAAGCTTTTTGACACAGTTATGAATCAAGCGGCAACTCACATAATTGTGAATATATTTCCTTGGGCGAACTATCTACTTATCTAGTCACATCACATATTTTATGTTTACCTAACTAATGTTTACTATTCTAATTTTGTGTCATGTTAAATAAAAACATCTGGAGACTGAATAATGGGCTCTAAATAAAGAAGACATACAACCCACAGCAAGGACTAGGCCGATGGCTTTTGTTCAGCCATAAGCATTATTTACTCGGGGTGAGCTTGATCGCTCCAACGCGAATGTATGCGTACATCTGCGGTGGGGTGACCTAGTTCGCCAGGCACTTCTTCTCCTGCAACCGAGCGGGTGGGCAGGTTGCGGATAGCCCAACTCCGGCTGTGGGAACGACTAAAACGGTCGATACCACGGCCGGAGCATCTTGCAAGAGATCCCGGACAAGAGAAGTTCCCGAAAGCCAAATCCCAGGCTCAGGGTAACCTAGGCACCCTCTTTCCCATGAACCCAACTCATAACCAAGCCATCCCTCCTTTATCCACCCATCCTGTCTCTTTCCCAAATCCTTAGGCCAAATCCCAGACCTAAGGTGACCCCCAAAAAACCCAAACCCTCTTACCAAATGTCTTCCTTCCCGTCCCTAAGTCCCGTCGGTCCCAGAGGAGGGGTAACCTCGATTCCAAAAAAGCCCACCCCCCAAATGATGAAAATGCAGAATGTAAAAAATACTACCCAGGTGGGTTCCGGCCAAGCCGGGGAATCCCACACCGCCACGGCGGTCAGCCCCCAACGTATTCTGGGGGGGGCAACGGACTGCACCACGTCACCGCGCTCTTCAGCGCCCACAACTCAGGCAGCGACTAACGCGCCCAACAAACCGACACCGGCCGCGACCAACGCGCCTAAACACACAGACCCGGCCGCGACTAACGCGCCAGTACCCACAACTCAGCGAATGCCTCCCACGAGCTTCTGGCAACAGAGCATTGTGCGGAACAGCATCACCAACCCCGATTATGACACAAACAGACACAGACAGAGAGCGACGGGGAAGGATGACGGGCCTGGTAGCTCTACCACCCTCCCGGAAGCGCGGAAAAATCATGACCCGGGAGGAGAAAGTAGGCGACCGAAAGCAGGACTGCGAAGGCACTAGCCGGCGCGAAATGCGATTGGACGCCGAAAAAGCAGTACGCGACCAGCCACGAGTACGCGAAGGTTCCCCTTCGCGTACTCGTGCCCGGCGCGCAAAGTGGCCGGACGCGGAACCACGCGGGCAGGGACAAGTACGCGAAGGGGAAACCCGGCGCGAAAAGCCCCCGAACGCAATAGAGTCTGCCAGGGCCGCTAGTCGACCCCAGAACCCAGACTATACACGGACACACCACAGAACTCGACCCAGACAGCACAGGGGTAAGCGCCTTAGAGCCTCACACGCACAGGCGCAGCCGGCGGACAACACCTTGCCAGGCACCTCAAAGCCGCAGCCTGGACCAAGCAAAGCACCGTGCAGATGTGGTGCGAAGACGACTACGCCCTAACTTGGTTGTCGCAGAATGCGCCCTAGATACGACTCCCTAACACCGACCTCACACTAACAGTACTGAGACAGTCTGACGTGCCCACCCGTGTCCGAGCCTCGCTTTTCGTCCCTCGTTACGGAGGTGACGTGGCCCGGCTCCAAAGTGTTCTGATCCGTCAGAATACTTGGTATGACATTGCTCGGTGGTCGCTGTACAGGGCAACTACCGTCGGTGGCAACAACAGCGGGACTTTTCTGACCCTGGGGGTGCCACCGGAGGAAGTCGAAAAGGTATTGGCCCGGGAGCGACGGATATCGTACCTTCTGGGGTCGATATACGCTTCCGGCCCACTACCCAGCCCGCTGACTCAAAGACCGACAGTACGGAACCAAAAACGACAACACCGACACCGACACAGACGACCGACTCAGACATCGCCCATCTCGAAGAAGTCATGGCCCGTGCGGCTATGGCCGATGTCGAGAACACCGCTTCGCCCGAATCGCCTACAGGCCTACAGGCCCATAAGCCTCACATCTTTCTTACTGAAAACCCTCGAGAGCCTCTGTGATAGATACATTCGTGACGGACTTCTTCAGGCAAAACCACTTCACAAACAACAGCATAAGTACTCCACAGGCAGGTCAACGGAATCTGCGTTACATAGCGTAGTATCCAAAATTGAATGCGCCGTGGATCACAAATGCTCAGCACTAGCTCATTGATATCGAGGGCGCCTTTGACAAAACCACTTTTGGTAGCATCAACATGGCCCTCGACAGACACAGCATCGACCCGACCCTGAGCGGGTGGATCACCAATTTGCTCAAACTGAGAGCTGTACAGGTAAAAGTGAACGACACCACAAGGGCCATTGTGGCGAAGGGCTGCCCGCAGGGGGGCGTCCTCTCGCCGCTTCTGTGGAACCTGGTTGTAGACAGCCTCATCAGAACACTAAATGACAAAGGCTACTTTACTGTAGGCTATGCCGATGATATAACCATAATAATAAATGGCACCCACGAAAATACCTTACGCAACCTTATGCGCCAAGCCTTGAAAATAGTAGAGGACTGGTGCAACAGACACCAGCTATCCGTCAACCCCACAAAAACCGAACTGATTCTCTTTACAAAAAAGAGGAAACAAATGACACTACAACTACCACGCTTCTTTGGTACTACCCTAAGCCTGTCAACCGAAACCAAATACCTAGGCATTTATTTGGACAAACAGCTTAATTGGGCGAAACACACCAAATATATCACTACAAAAGCCAGCATATCTCTGTGGCAGTGAAAGCGAATGCTTGGATTAGCCCCAAAGTCACCTACTGGCTATACATTACTGTTATTCGACCAATTATCACGTACGGCTCGTTGGTCTGGTGGCCTAGGACAGACCTGAGCACAGCCCAAAGAGACCTCGAAAAACTGCAGCGGTTTGCCTGCGTAACAATCACTAGCTGCATGAGAACCACACCCACTGCTGCCCTACAGGCGATGCTTGGGCTACCACCCCTACACCTCATCGTGAGGGAGGAAGCGACCCTAGCTGCCTTCAGGCTCCACATATCGGGAACCCTAAGCAAAGACTCTAGGGTCAAGCACATACGCATAAAGGAAGATGCGGTCAAACGACAACCAATGATGGCATCACCCTGCAACAAAATCCCGAAACGACATTACTTTCAAAAGCAATACAATATCACACTCTCAGAAGAACAGTGTGACTACTCAGGAAAGAATGAACTGAGAGTATACACCGACGGCTCAAAGACCGGATCCGGTACAGGAGCCGGAGTTTTCTCAAATGACCTCAACATAACCATATCAAGTCCGCTGGGAATGTTCAACACCGTCTATCAAGCGGAGTGTGTGGGCATCATACAAGCGGTGTATGCCATAGAAGCCAGAAGAGTTACGGACACCCACATACGTATACTCTCCGACAGCGCCTCAGTCCTCAAATCATTAGGGAAAGAAAATATTACCTCGAGTCTAACACTAGAATGTCACAATGCCCTAGAACGAGTTACGGTATCTAACCGCAACAAGGTGACACTTCAATGGATAAAAGGACACAGCGGATCACTAGGCAACGACGCAGCTGACGAATTAGCCAGGAGAGCATCCAGCACATCGGCTTGCGGGCCTGAACCCGTCATACCCATCCCCTTCAACCAGATACGCAGGTGGCTGCGGGAATCCACCCACACACTAGCCGAGAGGTGGTGGACCTCGACACCAGGCTGCAGGCAGTCCGAGGAAGCTTTGCCATCCTTAAATGGCAGGCTAACCAGACGGTTATTACGCCTAGACAGAAATGGCCTGCGCCTGGTGACGGGGACCATCACAGGACACTGCTCGCTAAACAAACACCTTCACACAATAGGCATCACGGATAGTCCACTGTGCAGAGCTTGCATGGAGTCGGACGAAACCGTTGCGCATGTGCTCTTTGAGTGCACAGGCGTTACCCAGATAAGAACAGAAACCCTCGGGACACCCGGATCTTTCACAGATGCTCTCGACAGACCAGAAGCTTTGATCGGCTTCTGGAGGGAGGTGGGCTGGTTGGAATATTAACCACCGACGGCCGCCATGGCCCACGCACAATGGTCCACATGAAGGACTAAGTGCGGAAACCAAACCCTCTAACATAGAACATAGAAGCATTATTGGCAAACTAGGCATCTACTTTATTTGAACAGAAAATAATTTGATTTTGTTTCAAACTGTAGGAAAGTTCCCGGGGCGCTTCACCTACAAAGACAAGAAGGCAGCATGAATGATGGTGCCCCATTGCTGTTTCTTCGGCTACTGCTGATGTTTGCTTCTGACATCACTGCTACTACTGCTACTACTTTGTACACACTTCTACTGCTTAACATAGAACCTGACAATTGTTCATAAAAGCTATTCATATTTTTATTAGAACACAATTGATTGTGGTCTGCAGGACAGCTATGTAAACATATGTACCTATTGTGTTAATTGAAAACAGTGTAAACTTTTAAAAATAACTTTGGATGAAATATTTAAGAATACACTAAGAACTTACAATTTTTTTTTAAAAAAAAGGAAAGTGTTTATTGTTACACTAATTATAAAAAAGGTGGTATTTAGCTAAATGAACTATTATTCAATAGATATAGGTAAATAGAAACAAATAAATTAAGGTAAACAAGAGAAGAAAACTGTTTTATTATATTATTACAACCTTCATGAAAATAGCAATTATTCACATTTAACATGGAATATTTGGACATGAGACTAAATGAAATTGGAACAAATATATTGCATGGATTGGTGGAATTTGGCAGCTAATGTATTCCCATAGAAGTCATCATGGATAATTTATATACCTTCTGCTTGCTAATGCTTGCTGTGATCGCTGAGAGAAAGTTATTTTCCTGAATAATGTAGGTACCTCTTTGAGCCTGACACCTGAAAGAACACCAAAAAGAATTAGTTAATCCTTATTAATTTACATCATCCATCCACAAGTTTAACAGGCCTCTTCCTTAGACACTTCAATGCACAATCAATCTACAGAACAGTAATATTCTGCTATGTACAATAATTCGGTGCCTACAATTCTATTGTTTATTGTCTAACCTCTGTTATTAGTTGAAAAGGTGGATGGCCTAGGATATTATAATATATCTTAGTATAAATACATATACATTGTTCAATGCAGTATGAAGCAAAACCAATTCAACGCAAAAGAGTATTTTGAAGGGGCTCCATAAAATAAATTCAAAATTTAGTTCCCTAATTAGAGAACTTCATGACTATCATAGCGGTGCTAGAATTAAATATTTAAATCCTCAAAATAGATTTTGAGGATTTACACTAGGTACATCCTATATGGTTATGACAAAATACATATTTAATAAATGGGTAGGCATTTTTACAGATTTTTGTAAATTGGTTTGGTGGTGCCTTACCTATTTTTGTATTATCCAGTACCTACCTACTTATCAAACAATGTGTGTAACAACAACAACAGTTTTGCTTCTTTGAAGATAGCATATTTACAATCCAATAATGGGCACATTCACTGTTCAACACATTTAAGAAAATAATATTGTTTTTACCTTGAACATTCAATGGTGTGGAATAGGTATGGTGTCTATGTTCTCAGTGCTTCTGGATTTTACAATGAAGTTGTCGACTGGGTTGCTAACTAAGCTTGTCGCTTATGACAAGTTTGTTACGGTATATCTCGTATGCCTGTGTACGTATTTGTCTTTCGTTAAAATGTCACCAACATACCTCGTTTCTGAAATATAATAATTTGTATCTTTCGTTTATGTTGCAAGCACTTTTATCAGAAGATTTTTTTTACAATTATTCCAAGAAATCCACCTCGCCGACTCGATAACTAAAACACCACTAATACTGATTTATCATTTAGGTTTTACACTAAATCACATTCACAATTTATCAGGAAGACTACCACTTACATGTTTTCGAATTATATAAGGAGATAATAAGTTTAAATCCAAAAATATGTGGATCTGAAAACGAAAGCGGCCAGAAGGTTGACTTCGCTTTCAATGCGATTATTAGTTGGTTTCATGTCAGTGATCCAAACCAATTGTCACTTGTCATAATGGTTACACAATTCGAAAAAAAGGCGCTTGCCCAATTTTTCCTGGCATATCATTCACTCTATGTCGTCTCAAACAGACTAGAATTGGTTTCATATGTTAGTGGAGTTACGCAATACGAAAGTCGTAAAATCAAGCCACTCTGCTTGATTCTGCTGTGGTCTAAACGAAGACAATTACTCTCGATCATTTGATGAAAATGTGTTACGCAATTAGGCTGCTGGTCGCAAGTGCAATGCACAGATTATTAAATTAGTAGGTGAAATGTGTGGGCTTCACATTGAGCAATGGACAAAAATCTCGAACTTTTATTGCTTGAATACAAGGCATTTGGCTACTTTGTATGTGTGTATTTTATGTTTATTTTTTTGGGAAGTGCATTTTGTTTGTGCTGATAAAAAACTTTCTTTCTCTTTTAAGTTCGACTGCTGTATTTACCGAATGTCCATATATTATCGATCGAGGAGTAAATAATATAACACTATAGTCGGTGTATATAGCGTATTTTTAAATGACTACAAATTACAAAGGATCACACCAAACTAGACATGGGTAGTTCGCGAACGATTGAAGGAAATGAACTACTTCATTTCGCAAAATAAACTTATCACTCATTCAGTAGTCATTCAAATGTGTCTCTACTTCATTTAGTTCAGTATTTCTTTTAGTTCACATCAACTGTGCGCTGCGTCAGGCGACGACACCCTCCCACGTAACACTCGTACACGTTCGTGTCACTTCACCATACCCGTCTAATTATAGTACTCTGCTTCACCAGCTGGTCGGGTGACGTTCGGTCTGACGAGAGACGGCTTCTATCTAAGGGTGGTAATAATAATCTCTCACAGCGCTTACATCAGTAATAAAACACTACTAAATGAAAATAGTTTTCATATTTCTTGGTTGGCAGTCCTAAAGCCTGTATAAAGTATGAAGGAAAATAGAGATAATCAAATCAAGTCAAGTGTATCATTCATAATAACATTGCAATCAGGATACGGACTACTCGGGACTAGTTCTGATTTGCTGAACGAAATGAAGTACTGAACTAAATGAGTGGACTACTTCGTTGATCGAAAAGATATACTTCATTCATTTCTTTTCACTGACACATTTTGCGCATGCCTACACCAAACACAAAAAAAAAATATCCCACTAAGCTAAATGCCGGTAACGAAACCATAGCGAGATCTAACTCGACGCCAACGCCATCTATCGAGCTAAGGGACAACTCTGAACAGTTTTTGATTTATTATTGATCTCGCCATGATTTCGCTGCCTGAACATACCGCCCACCAAGGACATATTGACAAAATGTCGCTGAGATAATACGAGTTTGAAATGTCGTTGGCGAAAAAATAAAAAAATAAAAACAATTAATAAAACTAGCAACTTAAGTTCCAGATCTACAAATCAAAACAAAATCCTTTGCTATACTTACTCTAAAACATACTACCATGTTCGAACACAAAACATAAATTCCTGCACTAATTTGCTACGGGTAATACACACAGGTTAGAAGTTGGCCTCTTTATAGTCGACGATTGGGTGCGTAATATAACAACCCGAGTAATACCGTCGGGACCAGGATATTTTTGTTCGATCCTACCCAGTAACCACTTGCCAGGCGGCATATCGTCCTCTTTAACTAATACCACTGCACCAACAGATGGCTCCGGACATCTATGGTTCCATTTATGTCGCTGTTAGAATTTGTGAAGATAGTCGTGCGACCATCGACGCCAGAAATCTTGCATCATCCTCTGATGAAGCTGTCATCGTTTGAGACTATTAACGTTAGCTCTTTCATAATTGTGATCAGGCGGTAGCACTAATGGCTCCCCTACCAGGAAATGACCTGGAGTTGAGATCACTAATTTGTCCTGATCTTCCACATAAGACCTTGAATTGAAGCATGCCTCAATTTGAGCTAACACCGTGATGATATCCTCAAAGGTCAGCGTTGAGTTCCCAATCAACCGCTTGAGGTGGTTGACTTTATACCTGCCTCCCAAAGACCGCCATAGTTTGGCGAGTGAGAAGGTCTAAAGTGCCAATGCGTGCCATTGTTAGTGAGTTCCGCTGCCAATTCTGTATTACAGGCTGACTTCTCCTCGTTAAACAAACAAAGCAGTTCTCGTGCAGCACCCACAAAGTTAGTCCCATTGTCGCTGTGAATTTTCGCACATCGACCACGTCTAGCCACAAACCGTTTGAAAGCAGTCAGAAACCCTTTAGTACTTAACTCACTCACTGCTTAAATGCACTGCTCTGGTGGCCATGCATATAAACAAGGCGACGTAGGCTTTTGTATGACTTGTTACCGCGACCTTTAGATACTCTAATATTTATGGGGCCAGCGTAATCTACTCCATTACATAAAAAAGGTTTGTTCGCCGTTACACGAGAGAGGGTAACTGCCCCAAAAGTGTCCTTGCTTTAGCTTTATATCAGATACACCTCCCACAGCCCCTAACATACCTTTTTGCCAGCAACTTATTACCCATAATCCAATACTTTGAACGCAAGTATGTAATCATCAGTTGCGGACCCCCATGCATGGTTTTATCGTGTGCTTTCCTTTTTTTTTTCTTCTTCTTACTATGTACTCTTTCGTAACTTAACTGCGACATCTCAAGCCGTCCTCCAACTTTGATGATTCCTTTAGAATCCAGAAATATGTTTAGTGATTTTAACTTTCCATTATTATTTTCTTCTTTGTTGCTTCTCAGTTCTTCCAACTCATTTATGAATCTTTCTTCTTGGCATTTTCTAACACATGAGTGTTGAGTCTCCAAGCTCATGTTTGGATAAATGTCGTGAACCTGTACCAATCCGAGTCTTAAGGTTTTTTCTTAAATTCAAGAACCTACGACAATACGCCATAACTCTAATCAATTTAGAAAGCGATGAAAAGTTATTCCAAAAAGTATTGTCTAATATAATCGTATGAGCTTTCACTTCTTCTAAGTGTGTAACCAGATGTTTCGGCCTTTTATACTCCACCACTTGCTGTCTTAAATAATCCGGACCTTTCCACCATATAACAGACGACACTTGAGACCAGTATTGTGTGTCCAATATGTTCAAAATATCTGAAGCACGATTTGCTACAATTTTTTTCCCGCGGCTGGGGTGACTGCCGAGCCAAGCTAGCACCAGTTCACTGTCTGTCCATGCATGCCAATTTGGCCAGGAGAACTGCACCACAAAGTTCTAATCGTGGAATAGAAACTTGTCTAATGGGTGCCACTTTCGATTTTGACGTAACCAAATGAACATGAATATTTCCTTTGTGATCTACAACCCTAATGTAAATGACTGCCGAATACGCAATTTTTGAAGCATCTGAGAAACCATGCAGTTCAGCGCTCACGTTGTTAGATTCTTGGTGTACCCATCGTGGGGTTTTAATACTAACCAAAAAAACTAAGTTACGGTGGTAAGTAACCCATTCTTGTATTAAGTTGTTTGGAATTTCTTGATCCCATTCTAACCCTGCTAGCCACAATTCTGAATAAATATTTTGGCTAAAATAATACTAGGTGCTAACCAACCCAAAGGATCAAACAACCTTGAAATCTCGGAAATTATGTTTCTTTTTGTCACAGGTGTCGTCAGCGGCTGGAGTTCCACTGAGTACTGAAAGAAATCCTCGCTCAAGTTCCAGGTAAGTCCCAGAATCTTCGTAACACTATCCATTTTTATTTTTAACTATCCACCAGTGGTTTCTTTCTCATCTCTTATTTTATTTAGTAATTTTGACTATTACTACTCGATTTTTGTAATGGAAGCCCCCCTCTGGATAACACTTTGGTTAACCCCGTATATATCTTAAAACAGGTTTCTTAATTCTCCTGTCATTACATCGTCCATATAAAAATAATTTAATATGATCCTCGCTATTTCTGGTTGATTTAGGCACTCATCGTATGGTAACTATTGTAACTACCGTACAGCTAAATATCGTGCCGACACCGTGCCGAATGTAACTGTATCCAATTCATATTCTTCTGCTTCTTTTTCAGGGCTGTCTCTCCAGAGGATACGTTGTAATATTACATCCTTCCTATTTAATATTTACTAGGACTTGCCGGCACATCTTAACTATGTCCGCTACGAGACATATCCGATGTGTTCTCCATAATTGTGTGCCGGAGTTCCGACTGCAAGGTAGGACCAACTAACAAATTGTCATTTAGTGACATCCCATTCGTTCCCTTGCAGGAAGCATCAAAGACGACGCGGACCTTCGAAGTTTCCTTATCCTTCCGGATAACAGTGTGGTGAGGTAAGTAGATCGCTATTTGAATATTCTTTTCATCTTCTGCAACCTTTCTCATGTGTTTCAGCTCTAAATATTCTTCGAGAACCTTCGAATAATCTTCCTTGAATTTGTTATTTTTCCTGAATTTACATTCTAACGATCTTAATCTTTTTTCAGCGATGCACTTCGATTCACCAACCTTGCTGACCGGATCTACATCACGCAACGGTAGCCTTATTATATATCGACCACTCTTGTTCCGTTCAGTAGTAACTATGTATAATTTTTCGCATTTATCTTCTTCCTCCGTTAGCATTTTTTTATCCAGACGGTTCCGCTTCTAGCTCCCAAAATCTTTTAAGCAAATCGTCAGCTTTAAGACTTGAATGCATCACGGTGATATGTGAGGAATGACTAGTATGATCCACTTCAAAGGTACCTGACAATATCCACCCTAACGTGGTGTCTTGCGCTAAAAGAGTTCCATCAATATTCCTTTTAATGCCCTCATTGATGACTTGGCTGTAAACCTCAGCACCTAATAAAATATCATTTTTATTAGGCCAGTAGTACTCTGGATCAGCCAAATCATCATCGGTCAAGTCTACCCATTCTACCCAGGTTACTTTCGTAGCTGGGAGAAGGGCAGTGACTGACTTCAGGACGAAAGCGTTCACATTCATTTCGATAGTTGGATCTCTTCTAGACCTCACTTTAAGCACAACGGTTGACTTAGCCGTCGCACTTTTGTCTCCGCCTACGCCTATCACAGTTTGCCTGGATGGCGTCTTGTTTTATCCCAAAAATTGGACCGTGGATTCTGTAACGAAAGAACCCTGCGATCCTTGGTCAAGCAAAGTTCTAACAACTCGATAGGTCCCGTTTTTCGACTGCGCCTTAATTAAGGCGGTAGTTAATAAAACGGTTTTCTGACCACTTCCCGTCAAGAAACATGACACTAGTGGCTTGCTTGACCCCTCCGCTTGCGCGGCTACTTCAACGTTACTATTTTTATTAGCCTCCTTCATCACCTTTACAACGGCTGATGAGGTTTCCCCGTGAGCCCCACTACTATTCTCACCAATAACAAACCCAGAAAACCCTATTGATTGCAACAAAGAACGGTGGTGGCGTTTAAACACCTGTCACTTGAGAGTGTTTTTGCAATGTTTGGCAGAGTGGTTATTGTATAGGCAAACGAAACACAAATTATGTTCCTGGACGAACTTCCTTTGACTCTTTACCAAATTTCGGACAGGATGTAATCCTATGATCGGCTGAGCAAAAGGCACATGACACTAACTTTTTATCTTTCAACACATGAAACGATTGAGTTCCTTTTGGGTGTGGATGTCTATCCTTGTTATCTGTCTTTTCTAAAATTTTCAAACCTCTAAAGCGACCATTAAAAAAATCCGAAAATTGTTTAAACGTAGATAACTCACCACTTGAATCCGAAGCCACTTTGAGTTCTCAACCTTTTCTGGTATGTTTATCTAATTTACCACTAATTATGTGTACAACTATTAGATCCCAGGAAGAAACATCCACCCCTAAATTACCAATTGACTCCAGACATTCTGAAGTGGTATTTATAACCCTTTTTATTTCGCTAGCCGATTCACATGACAAAGTCTTTTGAATGAGTAATCTTTTTATTATGCCATTAGCCAGAAACTTTTTATTATTGTACATTTTATCTAATTTAGACCATGCAATTTTATAGTTTTCAGATGTTATCTGAATTTTTCTTAACAATTGCTCAGCCTCCCTACTTAAATGTCCCTTTAAATAAAAGAATCTCTGTGCATCGTCTAGTGTCGTGTTGTCGTGCACTAACCCTACAAATAAGTCTCTAAATGTTTGCCACTCTGAATTTTTTTATTTCTCGCAACTTAACTCTGCTGACAATCTTTTCATTCTGACAATTAGACTTAGAATCTACATACATTCTAGACATAAATTCTACCTGATAACAATTCCTTTAATTCGCTTTTTGGATCCACATAAAATTCCTCAACTTCATCATAAATACCATTTTTGATATAACTAGAGTTAGACAATTCGACCTTTTTATGGTACTTAATATTTCTTTATGTGTGGGCGTGAATGTATTCCATAATTGTTCCAAATTTTCAAGACGAGTCTCTAAATATGCATAAGTTAATCGCTCTTTAGGGGATTTCTTTATATTGGACTTTGCCCTGATCATTTTAGCACTAATTTCCTCCTGTAATGTAAAGAAAGACTCCATATTGAAAAAATTATATTATACCAATTTTACCAAAAACAAATAGAATTTATTAAACACTTAGGATATTTTTTTTAAGATAAATTCAACCAAAAGTTTAAAAATTTTACAAGTCTTTACACTTTGCGACTTGGGTCTAAAAAGGGTCATGGATTCCCCGTCAGAACCACTTTTCACATAAAAAATTACAAGTTCTAAGTTTCTTCTAAATAAACAAGTGAATTTTCTGATAATTGAAACAGTTCAACTTCAACTGCACATTTTCTGAGATTTTCAAATATCATTATTCTTCCTGATTATGATGAAAAATTTACTCACGATTTTTTCACCTATTCACTCACTGTCACTCGCGCTGTCTGCTGTACTGCACCCGCTATGATGGTGCAGTACAGCAGACAGCGCTATGAGCACCTCACTTGATGCCCGCTGAAGGGGCTGCTCTGGACAGCGATCCACTGCCCAGTATTGATGCGAAGGGTGGTAATTCACTACACCACCACCAGCGACTACCTCAAACACTTCCGACCGTTCCGACTCCGAAGGACCATGAATTTACTTTACCGAGGGTCCGTAATATTGGAGAGGAGTAAATAACATAACACTAGTCGGTGCATACAGCGTATATTTAAATTACTGTAAATAACAAAGGCTCACACCAATAACACAAAAAAAACATCCTACAATGGTAAATGTCGGTAACGAAACCATCGCGAGATCTAACTCGACGCCAACGCCATCTATCGCGCTAAGGGACAACTCTGAACACTTTTTGATTTATTACTGATCTCGCCATGATTTCGCTGCCTGAACAACTGCTAAGCTTGGTGTTCGAGTTTCAAATTCTTCGGAGTTTCTTAAACTCGTCGCCTACAACGCTACTCAAAAGTATTTCAATGGTGGTCTACTAGTAGTTAATCAACTAGTTTGTGATGAAGGCTTGTGTGTATGATGAAGGGCTTGCGGCTAAGTAATAACAGCCGGACGGATCGATAGATCAGGTTAAGCTACGCTTGCCGCGGTGCGTCCGTGGATGGGTGACCATCTTTACATACCAAGACCCCTCCTTGCCTCGCAAAGCACGTTAAGCCGTTGGTCCCGGCTGTCATTTTGACATTGGCTGGATCTTTGACAGTCGTAACGGGTCGTCAAAGGCCCGAAGACCTGACAACCAGTCTTACCAAGGAGTATCGTATTACACAGTTACTGGGTTGTGGAGTTCAGATACGCAGTCGGTCTATGTATATTGCTATGTATGTATAATGCTATGTATAATGGTATTCAGCTGCGACCGGTGAGACTGGAAAAGGCTACGCTGATGATGATGATACTAACTAGTTTGTGATTGGTCAGGCTGGATTTGTCTCTATTTTATGGTAATATAGTGATGGCCCAGAGGTTATGGCTTTGCGACTTTTCTCATTCATATGTGCTTTTGAGTTTATCATGGACATTGCTGATACCTGTGAAGGAAATCCGTAAGGAACTTTAATATCATAAAGCTGAAGAGTTTTTTATTTTGTTTTGTTCAATCGCGCTTTTATCTGGAACTATCAGTTGGATAATAAATTTTAAGATAAAAATTCATATTTTGGGTTATTTTCCAGAGCGTATTATATCGCTACTTCGTCAATTTAAGGGACCATTTAGACGGGGCAAATCCCCGAGACAATCCACTAACCCAGGCCTATGAAAATTGCAAAATTCATGTCGATCAATTACACATACGCCAGCCGTGTAGGCCAGTTCAGTCAAAATCAAAAACACATGCGTCCGGCTACTGAAAACAAGTCGTGAAATGGCTAACTGGCTCGGACGAGAACACGAGTTCACACGAATCCAATCCTCTATTAGCGCCAGCAAAATCGTTCAATTTCAATGTGTACAAAGGACTGGATTCATCAATGGCTTGACGACATTCCAATGCAGTGGACTGTCTCCCATTACACGATGCTATTATTGGACAAGCTTTGGATTGACAGAGACATAAGAGACAAAAACAAGATTTCTTTTGTTTTTAAACAAAAGACAATCATTTACTTTCTGTACTTTTTGTGCGAGTGCTCTAATAACCCAACAATGCATTCATTGACATCTGCTTTTAACTTTGAAACATGTGCATCTGATATTTTATCTGTAGACATAGTTGTCACTGTATGTTATGTACGTCTCTTTTTTTTTGTTTGGACCTGATTCTGTAAAACGTTTTCTAGGAATTACTTCGGTCGATGTGCCAACAGATGCTTTTACTGGAGATAGAATAGAAAACAAACTGTGAAGAGGTACTGAGAACTGATTCAGCATCATTTTCCACAAAAGCTCTCATAAAATGTGGCCTAACTATTTCTGATTCTAAACACTCACTGTATTTTCTTTTGAATATTTTTTCCTTACGCTATGCACTTTCACATTTTCTATTAATATTAGGTCTTTACCTTAAAGTTGCTGCTTTGCAATACTGACCATTTGAAACGTAATTTATGTATGGCTGGCAATAAATTCTGAATTCAAATTTTTTTTTTTTTTAATATGAAATTCTCTTTTCAAATTCAGTAATTTGTTTATTTATTAGTGTTTTGTTTGCAACTACAAATGTAGTTGTATATTTTTCATCAATATAGACACGATAAAAATGCAAGTTCCGTCGCGGTAGCAATGCCGCACAAATTGCTCGCAACATTAATTACGTGTACAGAGTGAACAATACAAACGAACGCAGGACTCGTTATTGGTTAATCGCGGTTCATTGGTTAATCAAGGTTAGTAACTAAGAAAAGCACATAGATTGAGTGAACCTGTCCAGTCAGTATCGTGCAACTCAACCATCGTCAGTCATTTGTCAGTAATCGTGCAACTCAACTCAGAACTTGGCATTTGGGTAGGCCGCACATATAAATTACCCAAACTGCCAGATCATGATTAAAGCTAACTCAGAAAAAAAACAATGAAGTTAAGACCCACATAGTCCTCACATTCACACTAACTAAAATAATATTATAATGCGTTGACTCGTTTTATTTTTTCGGCGAGTGAAGAGCAAGCGCACCCGCAAGCGCGTCTCTATCACCCCGACATAAACTTTACGTCTACGTGACACACACACTTCTCAGGGCGAATTTGACCAAATTAAAAGGGCCGCGATCAGTACATCAAGTACGCTTTCAAAGGCTACCATTCACTTATGATTGTAAAAACTATTTTTACAATAAATGAATAGATTCAATCTCTTAGTATCGTATAAGTGCAAAGTTTGTAGTGCAAAGCATTATGTGTTAGCACATGTGTTAGTTTTTCATTCTTGAACCCTGTTTAAATTCTGCTGATTGCGTTCAGTTTCATTAGTTTAATTCGCACGCAAAGAATTAGTTTAGAAGAATTAGAGTGTATTGCTTCAAAAATATTCTGGAGCCTACATTACGCTGAAATAGGCGCTGATGGTTGTGAAATAGTTTTGTGAAATGTCTTGAAAAACAAAATGTTAGAACAGCTGTACTGTGAAGCAAAAATTGTTACTTGCCGAAGTAAACATACCAATACAAATGTAGGTAATTCAGCCTATTAAGAGCATTATTTCATGAACCTTGTTGCTACAGTGGTCGCGCTACTTGTCTAAGTCAAAGCATTCATTTGAAATAAGTAAATAAATAAAAACACTTTTGAACGTCAACATTTACGTTACAATAGAATTGTTTCATTCCAAAAGCTAGTTTCGTAGGGAGAAGAATGGGTCAGAATCGCACTTAAAGATGCTTAAACAGCTGGAATGTGGATGTACTATATAGGTCCACCACCTCAGCCTACCCCCTGGTTGATTAATGTCATGTTATGTTAATTTTGTACAAATAAAAAAAAAGGTATTATACAGTGAAGAGATATCAGGAACAGGGTGTAAAGTTCACTCATACTCTTTTAGTAAAGGGAGGATCCTCCGACCAGATGGATGTCGTATCTGGTAGGCAACTGCCCTATGATTGTATTTTTTTTTTTTTTTTGAATGGCATCTCGCAGGTCAACCTATGAGGTTGTCGTCTGCTTAAACGGACTTGCCTGTGGTTGCCCTAATAAATTAAGGCCTCCAGCCAGGACTTAAACTTAAATACTAACTAAAACTAAGCGACAACGCTAAGGGCACCCCCTGTGGGGTACGGACCTCGGCTTAGGGCGTCGCTGGAAGAGGGCAGCAAGGGACTAGCTGGATCAGGATTGATATTAATTAGGGACGAATTTAAAGCTACAGGCTCAGCGGCGCGGGCTGGCTCGAGCAAGGGTCGGGAGGGGCGTGTATTTGGGCGTCGCGCCGGGCCTCGGCGGCGAGGACGGTAGGACGGCGATCGGGTTTTGGGCTTATGTAGTGTGCTGGTGGCCTTACTACTCTCCTGGAGGAGGGTAGTGGCGTCGTCGGGGGCGATTAAAGTATGCCTTGGTCGGCGAATACTGCTAATGCGGGAGGGAGTGTAGCGGGCGGCCGCTGAGATCAAGGGGTTGGAGTGTTTAGTGCCACAGTCAAAGAAGCGCTTCGATAAGCGTTTCATGAACTGGTTTATGGTAGGCATTTTAAGATCGATGTGGAGATTTATATTACGGACATAGAAGGGGGCACCCGTGACCTTTCTGAGGAAACGGTTCTGGAGGGTCTGCATCTTATGGAGATGACGTGGGTGAGCGTGCGCAAATACAACGCAGGCATAGGTCATGATGGGACGGATGACTGCGGTGTAGATGCGCAGCTTGCATTTAAGTGACAGTTTACTACGGGCTGTCAGTACAAAGTGGAGCCTGCTAAGAGTGAAGGAGGCGCGCGCGCGAACCGCCTTAATATGAGCCTTAAAGGTAAGGTTTTCATTAAGGATCACGCCTAGGTATTTGGCTTGCTTCTCCCAGGGGATCGGCTTACCGTACATAGTGATCGGGCTGGGAAGTGGGGGAGGGAGTCGACGACGTCTCGAGAAGAGAACCGCCTGACTCTTATCGGGGTTGACCTCGATTCTCCATTTCCGGAACCAAGCGCCTAAGACGTTTGCGGAGGTTTGGAGAGTACGAGCTATAGCATTGGGACAATGACCGGTATAGTAAACGGCAGTGTCGTCGGCGAAGAGAGCCACCTGAGCCTTTTTACTCTGTGGGATATCGCTGGTGAACAGCGTGAAGACTAGAGGAGATATCACGGAACCCTGAGGGACACCGGCGCGAATAGGGTGAGGGGACGTGAGTGCACCCTCGATGCGATAGCGGAAGGTGCGATTCGACAAAAAGTCTCGTAAGATGAGAACGAGACGATCTGGCACTCCTAGTTGGTAAAGCTTGTATAACAAGCCGTTGTGCCAGACTTTGTCGAAGGCTTTCGCTATGTCGAAGAATAGCACACCCGTCGTCGCGTTACGCTGCTATAGGCGCACAAGTGCTCTACGATACGGTGGACCTGGTGGATACTCGAGTGTTGGGGACGGAAACCAAACTGCTCGTTGGGAATGAGGCTCTTTGCTTCGGCGTAGTCTTTGAGACGCTTATAAATAAGCCTCTCGTAGATTTTGCCGAGAACGTTGAGTAAGCTAATGGGACGGTAGCTGGAGGGCTCAGACTTTGGCTTGCCTGGCTTTGGGATACCGATGACGGTTGCTTCTTTCCACGCTTGTGGGAAGATGTTGTTGCTCAAGGCGCCATTGAAGATGGCAGTCATAAGCATTATTAGAGGATCAGGTAGGAGTTTGTATACCTTGTTGGTAATACCGTCCGAACCGGGAGCTTTACGAGCTTGGAGCCCTTTTATGATGTCGTGCACTTCGTCTGGAGTGACGGGAGGCAGAGGATCATCAGGGTCTTCGATGGGTGGAAGGGAGGCTCTCCGTTCGACTTCAGCGTCGACCTTGTTCAGGTGAGCTTGGTCTACTGGTTGAGAGCTGGGAGAACACTGGGACTCTAGGCTGTCAGCAAGGCATTCGGCCTTGTCGGTGCTGTCGAACGCGACGCTCATGTCGGGGCGGATGAGGGGAGGCATAGAGACCTCCTCGGAGGAGCGCAATTTCCTCTGAAGGTGCCAGAAGGCTTGGTGAGTGGGCTCGAGTTCACTGAGCATCTTGTTCCAACCCTCTGAGCGAACCTCCCCTATGCGTTTCTTTACAGCACGCTGTAAATGGCGCATGTGGGCTTTGTTCGCGTCACAAGGGAAGGAGTCGTAGGCACGAATAGCCGCATTCTTCTCGGTTATCAAGTCACGTACGTCAGTAGGTAGTTTCCAGCGATGGTGTTCCATCACCGGAACTTCCCGTGAACAATCCGTCAAAACGGATTGAACGTGCTCAGTAAACGAGTCGATTGCGGCCGTCGTGTCGGCGACTGACACTATGTGATCGGGGATGGTGTCCAATTGAGGCGACGTGGTGGATTTCAGTCTTTCACTTACTTTCCTCCAGTCGGTTATCATCTGGGTCTGAGGGGGGCGGTTGGGATCGCTTGGGCCAGAGTAGGGGGCAAGATGCATGACTACTGGGCGGTGATCAGAGTTAAGCTCGTGGAACGTCTCTATTGATTGCAAACGGAGGTTCACATTCTTGAGCAGCGCTACATCGAGTATATCAGGAAGATGGTTGGGATTTCCGGGGAAATGAGTCGGACTCATTGGAGCGATGACGTCAAAGTTAAGGGATTCGCCTAACTTGGAAATGATCCGACCTCTGGTAGAAGTCGTGCTACTATTCCACGCCGGGTGTTTGGCATTAAGATCCCCCGCCAATATGACGGAGTCACTCATACCGAAGAGGGCGGTGAAGTCCTTTTGGAGAGAGATGGGATCCTCCGGACCATTGTCTGGTGGAATATAAGCAGAGATGATGGTGATCGGTTGATGACCAGTCATGCCGAGCCGACAGATAGAGGTCTCCAGATGGGAGAAGAGAGAAGGTGGGTCGATAGGGATGCAATACAAAGATTTCCTAAAGTATATTAGTGTGCCACCCTTGTGGCATCGAGACCTGTCATTGCGAACTAGTTTATAGTTGGCAATATTCGGGTTTCGGTGATGCGGTTTTAAAAAGGTTTCCTGTATGAGGAGGATGTCAAGCTGATGGTCGCGGAGGAAAGCGGCGATCTCATCGCGTTGACCTGAAACGCCATTTGCGTTGAAGAAGCCTAATTTAAGGGATCGGGGTTTGTTACTGTTTACTCTCGTATTATCCATTGAGAATTAATATTTGAGTAAGTGTAGAACTTGCGCGATCTCGGGATACGCGCTGAGGATTTCCATAAGGCGAATTGCGTTGCCGTTTGCAGCAACGATTTCTTCCGCCATTTTGTCCGCGGCGGTGGTGAAGAGAGCCGCGTATGTACTTAGTATAATTTGGGCGCTGTTTCGGCCCTGGGTTCCCTGAGGTTTCGCTGGAGAGGCCGTAGGGGCCGCGGGGGTTACCAAAGGCGCTGGGATGGCGGAAGCCATCAGCGCTGGAAGTTGAGCGGGTTGCGCTGGTTGCGCGGGGATAGAGGGCACCGAAGCTGCGGGAGCCTTCAGGTGATTTAGGTTAGCCCAGGGAGACGGCCTCTGCGGACTGAGCCGCTCCGGCATCAGCGCGGAAGGAGGCTTTCCCCAGGGGCTTTCCCTGTGCTGGCGGTCGCTCGCGCGTTTCGCTAGTTTGGGAGAGGAGGACTTCGGGACCCTCTCTGTCGGGTGTAGACAGAGAGGTGAGTACCTATTGGTGAGCCCTAAGCTTGTAACCCGTCGCCAGTCTTATTGTGCGAACGGGGCCCTGACCAGTCTAGCGCGAAGGGTGTAGACACACCCTAAAGACACTAGGTGAGTAGCTGGAAAGCAAAACTGTCACCAGAGCCGACTAGGAGATCCCCCAAGGCCGGTTATCTGGGACCCGTCCAACTAACTGCCTCGCCCTGAAGGGGTTCGGCGGGTGTGAATTGGGTCAACACCCCACTCGGCTTCGTTGACACCGTAAGGTTTCAACCGAGGACCACGCAACTGTGGTTTTTACCCAGAAGGGGCCTAGTGAAGCTACTCACAAAACTCGCGAATAAGAAATAAGATTTGCCTTGAAAAAGGCACTTTTTGATTGATTAAAATCAAATCAAATTCTTGACTTGATTTTGAATCGGAGTAGTCGGGGCGACTACGATGACGTCACGTGGTAGCGACGAGTAGAATTACGAAACACAACACTGGAGCGGGAGAGCGCACAAACACGTCCGTCCGCGGCGAGAGTCGAGCGTCGAGTGCCCGATGATTCGGAGTTATATCGCGGCGCCTCCGTAAGGGGGCGTTGCGTGCGGTGCCGGGGCTTCACCCCCCGACCGCAGACGCCATACGGCGACCCGTAAATACGGGCCTCTCCTTTGGTCTGCTCATGGCAGTGGATTTTCGGGCGCGCGCGGGCAACGCGCGCCCGTGTGAGTGATTGCTATTTTGTTTCTGTAGGAGCGCCGCGACGCTTATAGTGAAGCGCCGCTTTCTTCACGACATCTCGGCGGTCTGCCGCCGCCAGGTGAGACCCCTAGTTACCTAGGGGAGGCCCGGCGGCGACGACCAGCGACGGAGATGTCGACTCGACGCGCCTACAGAGTAGGTGAGTGGCCCCCGCCCGTCCAGATCACAGAGCTAGCCGTTACTGTCCGGGCTAAGGGGCCGTCATGAGTGTGTGGGCGGTATTGTAGTGTGTCACATCACCCAGTGTCTACGCGGGTCGCGGTCCGCACCGCGCCTCCGCGTGTGAGTTAAGGTGCCTGTATAGTGGCGGATGTCTGTGTTTGTTTACGTAACGCGTCTATATTAACCTAGCACGCGCTACGCAAACGGTTGCGTGTGTTGCGAATGTGGAGTCTTATTGTCACAGATAAGCCGTGTGTTACCTGGTTACGGC
This sequence comes from Dasypolia templi, assembly GCA_963555695.1. Classification (NCBI taxonomy): domain Eukaryota; kingdom Metazoa; phylum Arthropoda; class Insecta; order Lepidoptera; family Noctuidae; genus Dasypolia; species Dasypolia templi. Next base: position 7,814,386 of record OY743142.1, read on the forward strand.
TTATCTGGGAGTCAGTCCGTGGTGATGGGGTCGTCGTCCGCTACCAGGTCGCGGGGGAGGGGTCTCGCGTCAGGGGGGCGCGCATGCCAGGGCGCAATGTTTTTGACGTGCGTCAGATCCGATGCGTCGGCACGCGCGAACATTCCCTTCGCGAGGCGCTCCACAAACTCATCCAGGCTCTCAATCCCTAGGTCCCTCTGGATGATGTCGTTCCTCACATAGCGAGGGGCGTCAACAATGGTCCGCAACGCAAGGTTTTGTTGCGTGCGGAGCAGCCTTCGGCTCGACTCACTAGTAAGGACGAACCATGCGGGTGCGGCGTATGTCAGGACTGGGCGTACGTACAGCTTGTACACGCCCAGCTTGACGCGCACCGGGATGCGGGACGAGGGCACCGGTCTGAGGAGGCTGCGGGCGACCCTCCCCTGTGCGGCGACCGAGCGGACGTGCGGCCCCATTGTGAGCCGACGATCTATGGTTACCCCCAGGTACTTCACCTGGGGCGACCACTCGATGTCGGCCCCCTGTAGTTTCAGGTTTGGTGGGAGGCGCGCTGATCCGGAGACCATCGCCTGCGTCTTACCCACGTTCACCGACAGCCGCCACTTAGACAGCCACTCGGGAAGAAGATCGAGGGCGCGCTGCATCTTGACCGCCGCGTACTTCGCATTGAGCGATGAAGTGATGTACGCGGCGTCGTCTGCGTACAGCGCGAGCGTCGAGTCTGTGGTAGTGGGGATGTCGTCCGTGTATCGTGAGTAACACGCCGGCGACACGCAGCTGCCTTGCGGCACACCGGCTAGCACCGGCCGGGCGCTTGACAGCGCGCCGTCGACCACCACCCTGAAGGTCCTGTGGGAGAGAAAAGTAGAGACCACCTTCACTACGCGACGGGGCGCGTCGGATGTGGCCATCTTGTACACGAGGCCTTCATGCCATACACGGTCGAAGGCCTTCTCCATGTCGAGGAATACTGACACCGAATATTCCTTTTTGTTGTGCGCAGCTGTGAGTAGGTGCAGTACCCTCGACAGCTGGAGCGTCGTGCTGTGCTCCGCCCGGAACCCAAACTGTTCGGGTCGCGGCGTGATGTGCGGCAGCAGGTGTCGCAGCAGGAGTCCTTCGAACACCTTGGAGACCGTCGGCAACAAAGTGATGGGCCGATAGCTCTCCGGCTTCAGGATGTTCTTCCCCGCCTTGGGGAGCATTATGACGCGCCCCTCCTTCCACGAGTCGGGAAAGGTCCCGGTGCGCAGTACCGCCGTGAACAGGCGCGCCAACGCCGCTACCATTCGGTATGGCAGATGGCGCAGCGCTGTGTTGGTGATACCGTCAGCACCGGGGGCCTTCCTCGGTTTCGTCCTGCGGATGGCGCGTCTGACCTCGCCAGGCGAGAAGAAAATCGGGTCCTCATCGGGAGCTATCGGCGTTGCGAAGTAGTCTCCCAGGTGTTTCTCGACTGCTGCGACATGGACGGTGTCGCTGGTCGGGTTTGGGCGGAACTGACGCTCCAGGTGTTCGGCGAAGACCTCCGCCCGGTCCTCCGCTACGTACTTGAGCGCCCCGTCGTTGTTGAGTAGCGGACGCACCGGAGCTGGGGTATTTGTAAGCTGGCGGCATAGTCGGTGTACCGACGGCCAACTGTCCATCGTGGCGTCGATACGTTCCTCCCAGCCCGCGGCGGTGTGAGCCTGTAACTCGGCCTTTACCTTTTCCGCGAGACGGTTGAGCTGCGTCTTTATGGTCGGGCATCTCAGTTGTTGCCACTGCTTGCGGATGCGCCTCTTCGCGGCGATCATCGCATTGATATGCGCCGGCAGGGGCGGCAATTGCCCTCTCCCCTGCGGCTGCGTGCTTGTCGCCGAATTGTAGGCGCTTTGTATGCAGGCAGTGACGTCATTAGCCATCTGGTCCACGTCCGCGGAGGTAACAGTAGGCCGAGTCGGCGTTGTGGCCTCTACCTTCTCTGCAAAATCCGTCCAGTCCGTTTTGCGACGTGGCGCTATGGGCTTCAGTCGGGCCGGCATTCCCGATAAGACGACGAGCACGGGTTGATGATCCGATTGTAGCTCGTCGTCTATGACTTGTTGCGTGATCTGGCATTTTAGCCCTCGGTGGACTACGATGTCCAGCACGTCCGGCATGTGCCGTAGGTTGTCTGGGTAGTGTGTGGGCGTCTCTGGGCCGGACACCGTATAGCCGAAGGCTTCCGCGTCCGCGAAGAGCCGTCTCCCCTCGGTATTCGTGATGTAGGAGTTCCACGCCGGGTGCTTACAATTTAGATCACCGGCGAGGATAGTGGCGTGAGTTGAGCTGTTTATAAGCGCCCGCAGCTCGGTAAGGTCCAAGTGGGCCGCGGGCGGCTTGTAACACGCATGTATGCTTATGTCCTCGCCGGCTACGTGTAGCTGCACACCCAGCGCGTAAAAAGAGTTGGGTGTCGTCGAGGGGATTTCCTGATGGACGACTCTTTGTCTCACCAATACTGCCAGACCACGGTATCGTACGTGAGCCGACCTTTCGTCCTTCCTATAAGCGATGTATCCCGGGAACCTAATCCTGTCTTCAGGTCCCAGGAGCGTCTCGCTTATTAGCGCCACGTCGATGTCTTGATCCCGAAGGAGGTGGCGGACGGGGGCGACCTTGTTCCGGAGGCCGCGGGCATTCCAGTGGATTATCCTGAGTGGCCTAGCCATGATACAGGGTTAATAGTGTGGCCAGGCCATCCAGGATGACCGTCTCAACATCTTGGCCCTGCCTGATGGCCTTTATAAGGTCCATTAGAAGTTTTATGGCGCAAGCTGTAAACTCACTCTTTGTGGTTTTGGTGGTTGATTTGGCGCCGGTAGCGCCGCCACTCGTCTCTCTCGGGAAACTTTGAGTCTTGGTTGTTTCACCCGTTTGCCGCGGCGCTGTGCCGGCGCTAGCAGTAGGTGTTGGTTTGCTGATCTGCTTGGTTACAGCCTGCGCCCCACTTGAGGCAGGGGCGGCCCTTGGAATCTCTGAGGTCGCTGGGGGTGGTACGGGTTTCTTCCCTTTGCCCTTACCCCCTCGTTTCTTATTTTTCCTCCGCCTGGAGGAGGTAGCTGTTTTGTCTGTGGGCCCGTTGGCCGCCGCCATAAGCGTCGTGCCTTGGGCCTCTACTTGCGTCTCTTGCGTTTAAGTGTCCGGTATTTCATTTTGAAATACCGGACACTTAATGTTGCATGCGGGATGCGGGCCACCGCAATTCGCGCAGGTGGCCGGTTCCTCCCGTGGGCGAGGGCATTCTCTCGCCGCGTGCGCCTCTCCGCAGCGCACGCAAGCGAGCGGGCGGTGACACTGATGCGAGCTGTGTCTGAATTGCTGGCATCGGTGGCACTGGGCAGGCCCGCGTTTTCCGCGCCAGGCCTCTATTTTGACACCACGCATCAACATAAATGTCGTGGTGTCATAAATGGCCCGGACGTCCGGTGTCTTCTTAAGAATTGCGTGGAACACGCAGCCGGGTCGTCCTTGTGCGCCCTTGATGTGTCGCACATACTTCGGCTGGTATCCCAGCATACGGAGCTCCTCCTCAATCTCCTTCGGGTCCGTGTCTGCCGGCAGGCCCCGAATGGCGATCTTCAAGTTCTTGTCCGCTGGCAGTGAGTACGCGAACCATGAGACGCCGCTGTCCTTTTCTAGGCCGGTCAGGTAGCGCTGGACCAACCTGTACTCTTCCTCGCTGTCTGGGGTGAAGCGAACTCCACCCCCGTACGGACGCGCGTTGGGAGGCCGGCCCAGCTTTTCTCTGATGGCCCTGAAGTGGGCGGCCCAGTTTGGCAGCCTTTCGACCACCAGCGGCGGGTATCGGGGCTTCTTCTTTCCCGGCTGCTGCCGTGTTGATGTCGCGGTGGCACCGGGAGGGGCAACGGGAGCGATAGTGGGGGCGGGGGTTGGCCTAACCCCCGCGGTCGGTGATGGTGACGGAGACGCAGGCGGCGGAGGTAGGCGGCGCGCCGTGTCGGCAAAAGTAGGCGACGAAGGCGTGCTCGGCCCCCGCGGCGCGCTATCGCGCGATGGCCGCGGGGGGTCGGAGCAGAGCCGCGTCCCCTCCGCCACTGCGGTCTCACTGGAGCTTCTTCGACGACGCTGTCGCTGGCCCCTGGGTTCGAGCCGGGACTCAAAGTCGGGGCCCCACGGCGGCGTCGGTGATGCCGGCGACATCATCGGAGCATCTGCCCTTGACACGTCTACGCGACCGGAAGCGGCCGAGCCCACGGATGCCAGCGACATATTCGATCCGTGGGATGAACATGGCGACATGACCGCGGGCGAGTCATAAGCTGAGGTTCGGGGGGGCGCCGGCGATGCGGGCGTGCGTGAGACAGTGTTTACTTGCCTTGCTTTGGTTTCGGTGCTTTTTGGCCGCTCACGCTCAGCCGACGCCGGTCCCGCTAGCAGAAGGCGGGGATCGGCTGTGGCGGTGCGCGAAGCTGGCACAGCTTTGTTCTTCATGTTCGTGTGCGCAGTAGTCGCTGTTGAATCCCCGGCGGGCGCAGGCGGAGACGCGAAACGCGGCGGCGCAGCGGTGCGTGCTGGGGGCGCGCGGGGGCGCGCGGACGGGGTGTGTGGGTGCGCGGGGTAGTCTTGTAGCGCGGCGGCGCGCGCGGCGGGCGCAGCGGGGCGCTCGGACGCGGGTGCGCGGGCGGTCGGAGCCGCGGCGTGCACATGCGGTGCGCGGTCAGGGTTTACTTCAGGTCCCGGGGCCTGGATTGGTACTGGACGGAACGCGGCAGGGCGGATCATTACCGCGTGCGGTCGGCCCGACGACGGCGTGGGCGCAACGCGCGCAGGCGCCGATGACGTCGGTGGGCCGGTGGCAGCAGCGGCACTGGGTCCACCTCCTCTTCCTCCCTCCTTCGCAGGCTTCTTCTTCTTTTCCTCGCTTCTCTGGATGGGGCCGGCCGGCGGTGCACTGGACGACGCAGCGCCGATGTTCGGCATCGAAGACGTCCTATCCAGCGCCGGGCGGGACTCCGGTGACCCGGCATCGCGGCCCAACGAGCCGCGCGTGCCGGGTTTCGGCATCACGGGTGTGTGGCCTCCGCGACCGCGTCGGTACTAAAAACCAGGTAGACGAATAAAAATTTAATGGCGGTCCGCGCGGAACAAACTTAGTAACGGAATGGAAAATTCCGTAGGACAAGCTTGTGTGACGACCACAAGCCAATCCCTGCCCGATGATTGTTGTCGGGAAGTTGTATTTATGCTAGCTGCGCGGTAAACTCTGATTGCGCGATGCAGGATTTGTGTGACGTCAGTGTGATGCGTTGTTCGTATGTGGCGGTGTAGATGCCGCCACAACAGTATAGATTTTTAGAAATAATGTAGGTACTTATTGCAAAGTATGAAGCCTGTACAGGATAAACCTGTATCACAGGAGGCATGAGTTCTTACAATTACTATAATATTAGGACAACTGATTTCGTAGCAATATTTAACATGAGTTTTAAGAATAGTGAGATAGTTAGTGAATTTATCATTTTATAATTTACTTAAACACTAATTATTAACCCTTAATCATCTAGCTTATTTCTATATTATTTACGGAAAACTGCTATTAGCACTGCCTCGTTGGTCTAGTGGTCGTAAGAACTATTGCTGAGCTTGAGGTCCTGGGTTCGATTCCCAGGTCGGGTAAAGTGTCATTGGGTTTTTGTTGCTAGAATTTCTCAGTAGAAGCCAGGAGTCTGGATTTGTTCCCGGTTGATGGCAATAGGCTCGCCCCCATATACATGGGACTTAAGCATATCTGGCGAAATGCGGGTGTACTATAGGCATACCTCTGCCTAGTCCTTCTGGGATTACAGGCGTGATGTTATGTGATGCTCTTAGCACTTAGTTACACAATGACTCAATGCATTCGCCCAATACCATAACACTTTCTAGTGGCCGCTATATTTTCTGGTTTTTAACCGTGTTGTACCAATTATTCTTTGTTTGATATAACAGAACACTAACTTCGAATATTAGGTCACGATAATTGGCAAACAGGTTTACATGCCGAGATTGCCGAGCAATGTTAACAAGGAACAATGTCTTATACCTACTGTGAAAACTATATCTATATGTACTTACTTATAGTTAAATAGCAAAGCATGAAGTATTAAAAAAAAAAAAAAACTATGAGTTTTATTTTCGAAATTTTTCTTACTTGTACTAGCTGTTTCCCGCGTGTAATTAATATTTCGTATACAGGGTAACTATGTGTTAAATTTCATAACGATATTCAGTGATTTATGTAATCAAAAGGTTAGATACAGACAGACAAAGTAACTTCCGCAATTATAATACTAGGATGGATGAAAGCATGGATCTTTTTGATGCATTGGACAATTAATTGAGCTTACTGTTTTTTTCGTCATCGTTTATGCTAGTCTAATAATAATAATAACAAAAAAATATTGGAACTTAAAGACACTAATTACATTAAAATTATGTACGATAATGACTGCAATAGTTAGAAACTGTGTCGCAGCCATGTACGCCCGTTCTAGAATGTTTATGCTTCAGTGCAATTCTTATTAACATTAAAAAAAATACAGAGGAATATAACAAACAATTATAAAAATTATAAAACGGAAACTTATGGTAATCAAAAAGGCAAGCGTGTGTGTGGTGTGTTGTGCGTGCGGAGTGTTGCACGTGAGTGTGCGTGATGATGTGTCGTGTTGTGCGTATGTGTGGTGTTGTGTTGTGAGTGCGGGTTTATGATAAATATAAAATCACTTTAAGATATGACAGTGGATACTTATTACTTCTTATCCCGTAGCTATCTGTGGAAATACGTAGACGGATGTAAATTCAGTCGAATTTTAAAGTTTAATTTTTCTGAAGATTTCAAAATTAACAATCCTTATTCAACATGTAAACCCTGTCTAACCAAGATAGTTCAAACTTGATAACTGGCCGGCTGATTTTCAATCATAACATTCTAACAAATTACTGACTTAACCGACTCTCTGATTACCAATAACAACTACGCGACGGTGCAGATCTCGAAATTCTCGGAACATTCCCGGAAACATCCCGGAGTCATCCGTATCTTATTGAAGTTAGACCGATATTTAGACAAAAGATAGTTTCTGTGGATTGAGATTGTTGTTTTTAGGAAACAGTTGGTTTTAAGATAATATTAAGTTTTCTTGTGGTGACCCGTTTATGGACTCGATTTTGAAGCTCTAGGTAGTGGGTGTCCAACTGTCCTAACCACAGCACGACATGGGGCTTCCTTGTTTCAGTCTAAGTTGAGGCTGACGTAAAAATATCGTGGCGGCATTTTTTAGCGCGCTGAAAAACCACAATATTGAAAATCAACAGTGGGTTTTTTCGACGCGCTGCCGCGCTGGGAAGCACTCTGTTGGATTCTCAATGCTCGGTTCAACACAGAGAGTTGAAATCCAGCCGCGTCATTTTTACGTCCTTGAGAACGTGGAATCTAAGGCCTTAGATTCTACGTTCTCAAGGACTCTCTCTACTCCGTGTCACTTTGTGTATAACGGACATAGAACTAAACATTTATGACAACACGATTTGACAGTTGTCCCTACTCTCGATGTGTTATTGCCCGTCCGAAAATTTTAATGGACGGCCCGTATCTTCGTTGACGGACTTAGAGAGTAGACCCATTTTTTTTAGGGTATGCAATTTCCTAATGATTTGGAGTCATCAAATGGAGCGGGAGGGCGTGTCAGACTTTTACTGGCTAAAACCCACCTGGGTTCCTTCAGTTGCCTGCGCCAGGTGCCATGGTACATTTTTCGAACAACCTGCGCTCCTGGCAGGCATCCGCCGTAACGGACCCCGTCAATTGTGGTGACACATCTTCGAGGCGCGCGTGGGCCTGGTGCTTACCGGACGGCAAGCTACCCATTACGTGCCGTCCACAAAGGTAAAGGTTACATATATGCGTATGTAGTAATCTTTCCGGACTATAGCCTTTTTTACACGCGAACTCATGACTTGGACCAGCCCAGCGAAGTCCATGCCTACTTTTTGATGGTGTTGTGATCTTTTTTAATGGTCTGTATGATGTCACGCGGTGCTGAGGAAAGGATCCCAGTAACTGCTTCGCTGCACCAGCTTTCAGCCTAAAACAAATCAAACTTTTATGAGTAACTTTTTTGACTTGTCGAGTATTTTCGATTTAAGCTAGCTAGAAGTGACCTAAGTCCAGCATGTAACAACCTAACATGTTCACTCTGTATGATACGGTAAAATGATAGCCGAATTGTCTAAACGACCACCTACCCTGATCAGGCGCTCTGTATCCATGAATGGATGTAGGGTTTGTAGTGGCCCTCGCACGGAGCAACCTTTCCGCAACGAGTTTATATCTTCACAATAATGTACTGATTGTTCATGTTTAATTATTAAATGCAACGCATGCTGTAGCTCATTAGGACTGAGAGTGCCTTTAAGCTTTGTATTCTCCTTAAAGTTTCGACAAAATCTTTGCACGTATGCAATTATCCTTGTCATCTTTCTTAACTCTGAATATTTATTTATTATTTGAAATATACAACGCAACTATAGCCGGTGGAATGGTCGCGGACTTTGCCTTTATTTCAGGTAAGTTTTCAGGTATGACTTACTTTTAGTATCAAAGTAGTACCTCGATTGCCGAAACTTCGGTCCAACCAGAGGGCGCAGGTCGGTAACTCCTGAGGGCAAATGACCCTACTAATCAAATACGGATGTTATACAGCCAGAAGCACCTATTGTTTTTTTTGCAGAGTTTAGTGAGTTCAGTTTGAATCGAAGCTAAAGTTATTTTGGAGTCGATGACACATCACACACATCATAAAGATGAATATTTTTATGTAGAGTATCATAAACTCGCTCCATTAAGATGGATAGAAGCAATGCAGCATTAAGCTCCAGCCTGGTGGGTTTACTCGCGACTCACGGCAACAGAGTAGGGTTAATTCAGCCTAACCTGTTTTGTCGTCCACGCGTAGGTATATGCAGCACTAATACCCCTTCGCGCTGGAGGCGTTCACGCATCCAATCAGCTGGACTGTTGCTGCGCTGATGGTTGAGATGTGCCGGACTAAATTGATAGGCTGAATGGCAGCTAAGCTTTTAGCAAATTGTAGCCACTCGTCAACTAGCTTATTAGGTATTTGATCATCCCATCCAATGCTATGTGACCCTTTGTTCTTAATCGTACTAGCAAAACCCATGGAATCTTGCCCTTTTGAAGTTCAAGCTCGCTGTATTGCTGTTCTACCTTCGGTATGCAAGAGAGAACAGAAGGTGTATTGGAAGCCCACTTATGCAAACTAAAGCATCCATAACTTCATTAAGCTGCAAGCAATTTGGGCATATTGAAACATGAATAACTTACATCATCAACGTACGTGCAATTTGTAATTACAAATGATGCTAGCGGTCACTCATGCTCATGTTTTTGTGCAAGTTTAAGCAAACAGCGCGTTGGCAAATAGCTTGAAGACTACACACCATAAGTGACGGTGTCAAGACACATACATTTCATAGCCTGACTATTGTCGCCATTCCATAGAATGTTCTGGAGTGATGTGTTTTCCGGGTTTAATCGTATGTTTCGGAACATTTTCATAATTAATATCTGAACTCAAAGTGAATTCTCCAAATCGAAATATAAGATTATATCAAGTAATTATTTGTGTACTGTAGGCCCATTTAATGAAATATCGTTCAATCAGATCTTTTTACTAGTGTTTATGGAACTTTTGCTTTGCTCGTTTATAACTGCATGATTTGGCATTAAAATAAACAGGATCTTCATTGAAATTGTAAGAGCCAATATCGACAAAGTGCCCATGACTGAGCTCCATGTGAATCTATGAACTTTTTATAATCAGTAAGTAAGTTAATGCTACCTTGCAGTCTTTTTTCTAGACTGAGAAACCTGATTAATGCTAGGTCATATGAATTCCCTAGAATATCATTTATTTTGCAGGTTCTACCTTCAAAGGTAAGTAAGTCAACAGTAAAAAATATTTACAAGTTTTACTGAGCTTATAAAGATATCTTCAGGTATAGATGCAGCCACAAATTAATATAAAAAAAAACTTTCTATAAATCAGGAAGGGACAGGCTATTTTCGCAGGTCTGTCTAGCTTGTCTCAAGCGTAGCGTTTACCTAGGTTTTATTTTATTTTGATGAGTGCCTGCTGACATACAATTTTACGAACCCCTGTTAAAAATTGTGAGAATGAGCAGTGGTGGCCCGCAGTTTCGAACCAAGACAGACGCTTTTCTTTGTGTAAATTATTTCATCACCAATGCTCTCAAAACGGTGAAGGAAAACATCGTGAGGAAACTGGCATGTCTTAGAACCAGAAATTCGAAGACATGTGACATCTACCAACCCGCACTGGGCCCGCGTGGTGGATTACGGCCCACTCCCTCTCACAGAGAGGAGGCCTGTGTATAAAAGTGCCGCACTGATTTACCGTGTGAATAAAAGTGATTTAACATTTAATTATGCCCGGGCCATGATTTATGGGCAAACTCCTTATTAACGGCACCGTTACATGCGTGACATACTGACGAACAGTTTGAGGAACTTAACGAGATTTTAAGTGTAGTTTTTGGAGGTTAAAATGGTAGCTTTGCTCATGGCTACGCCACTGAGACGAGTTATTCGTTCACCGGTATAAAAATACTGACAAAATTTATAATTATAATAAGTTATGTTTAAATATACTTTATTTATGTCTAATTGGATCATACAAAACCTATTTTTAGGGGTCCATAGTCAACCGCGAAACTATAAGGGTTCGGACTACCGTTATAGTTTCGCCATGTCCGTCCGAACGCCAGTTTGTCCGCAGCATAGCTCAGAGAAGAAGCTGTCATTTGGCATAGATAAACATATTAGTATAACAGTCACGCCGTCAAAGTGGTAAAAAAACTTGAAAAAAAAAAAACCTTGCCATAAGACTGGTGCCACTGACGAGTCTGTCAAAATCATAGTGATCTTTATTTTCGTTTTCATAAGGTTGCTTTTGGGCAGTGTGGCATAACTGTGAAAGGACTGAATGACATTGCCAGGAGCGCGTTGTTGGTAAACATTTGTGAAATTGTCACTGTCATTGTGTATTGAAAAAAAAACAAGATGGCGGTGACGGTTCCTATAATAGCCACTCGCCAAAATATCTTTTAGTTTTGTAATTATAGAGTACATGATATTTTTCGAAGTATACTGGGCTCGTATTCATAGAAACTGGTTTGGCTGTAACTATAGGTACGTAAATCTTTAAATATCTTGCCTTTGGATTTTCATTCCCTTTCATGTGTTTATTTTGATTTGTATAAAAACATTTTATGCTGTTTGTTGGATTACTTGAGAACGGCTGGACCGATTTTGCAATAAATTGTTGAAAGTGTTTTTAGAGCAAAAAAATACAAATTCTCAACAACACTGAACTAAATTTTTCCCGCTTCGGAAAAAAAAACGTCTGTCGTGTAAATCTATACAAAATTAAACAAAATCACCCTTAGTGAAAAAAAATGATTTATCTCAGCTCCGAATAGCACAATAACTTAAAAAAAAATAGAAAAAAAACCGACAATAACTGAGTAATCTCGTGCATCTAACTTGATAATGCTGGTGTTGTGTTTAGGTGCCCTGTTCTACACCCCTGTGTGTACGCATTACATATTATTATAAGTATTGTGTCACCCCATCGCAGATTTATGGCCTACAAAATTAAATATTTACAATTTGTTGGTGAATTAATCTTATTTGTATGACGTTAATCTAATATTGTAATGAGTTATTATCTTTTTGAAAACATTTAGAAATGGGCCAATGTTTTTTTTTGTTTTGTTATATAAATAGTAAAAAAGAATTTTCGACATCGATCCACTGCACTTTTGCCTATTCTTGTCCTGTATTGTGAGTAGGTATGTAAATTAATCAGGTTTTTTCTTTGTTATTTTTTTTTACATCTCGCTATAAATTACTATCAAACATTTAAAAGAGGCACAAATGAGTAATACCTACTTTAAACCGCCTGTAAGCAGTTTAAAGCGCAAGTAAACTATAGACGCGCTGGGTATCGAAATATAAACATGATAAAACAAAATATAAGCCTAGAATCAATTCCATTTTATGTAAATGTTGACGTTCAAAAGTTCCATTTATGTGCCTTTTTGAAATAAATGCTTTGACTTTGAAAAAATTAGTTAATCCTCCCAAATAAACCATTTTTTTTTCTTGTTTAAATATCGATAGCCATCGCATCTGCAAAGTTTATCTAGCCTATTTTAAATAACCCTGTACCTATATAGGACACTTAAAAATAAGTTCTGTTTTGAGCTCTCTTTGAACTTGTCCGGACACACTGCCATGCTCCCAAACAAATGCTTCATAAAATACAGCAAGGGGAGTCTGTTTTTTTATTCCCAATACTATTTATAACATATTTTGTTCCCATCATTCTAATTTATACGTTTCTAAATGGATACAAATTTTAATTGACTCTAAAATTGAGGATTATTTCATGCAAATTTTGAAAGCCATAGTTTATGGATTTTTAATAGACTTGAAGATTAACTGTGCGCAATTTTTTGGGGTCTGTACCTGTGTGAAGTTTTCTAACTTTAAGTGACTGTTGGTACACAGGCCTCTACTCTGTGAGAGGGAGTGGGCCGTAATACAACACGCGGGCCCAGTGCGGGTTGCTGGATGTTACATCATGTCTTCGAAGTTTTGGTTCTCGGACTTGATGGTTCCTCACAACACCATTTTAATTTTTTTTAATACAAGCTTCTGTCTACGTCTTCGTCCGCATGAAATTTCTTGTTCCCCCGACCCACCCCGTCATATCGCGTCAGGCGATGATGATGATTCGGGCAGGCGCCCGAGCTGTTTTAGCTTAGCGTTCTTTGTGACCTTTTTTTCGTTTCGTTCAGCACCTAAGTGTCCTAGCTTGATTTTAAATAGCCCATAGCCTTCCTCAAGAATTTGGCCATTTCGATTCCCAGGTCGGCCAATGTGTTTTTGGGCTTCTCCATTAGGAATTTCTTAGTAACAGCCCGGAGTTTGGAAGATCGCGGTGTGATATATCGCGTGCCTCGGAAAACTCTCCGGTCGTGCTGGATTTCCTACCCATCGGGCTATATGAGAGCGAGGCAACAGAGATACACTTATGTCTGTCTTATGTATATCTCCCGCGCATGAGATCGGTTGCCATGACCGAAATTCGTTCTAAAAGTCCGATAGGGCCGACGCCTCAGGGTCGCGGGTAATTCGAAAGAGTAACCGTGGCCCTGGCACAGGCAACTGAAGGAACACGGGTGGGTTTTAGTCAGCAAAAGTCTGACACGCCCTCCCGCTCCATCCAGAGCGGGAGAAGTCATTTGATGATTTCCCACTCAAAAAATAAAAAAAAGGGTCTCCTCGAAAGAGTTGTGAGTCAAGTACCAAAGTTAAGTTTGTTGTATGGGTGTGAGTTTATTTGTTCATTTTTTAATGCGTTTAATCTTCATTTCCCTCAGAGATCAGATTAGTAGCACTGTAAATCAAACGTCCTATTTGTCTAAAGATAACTATAAGGCTACTAAATAGGTAGGTACATATTTCGAATTGTGGCATTTTATTTGAGGAATAAAAAACATAATTCCATAACCAAATCATAATAACCTCTGGCCACGATATGCAACCTTCGCAAAACGTTTCTATTCTTTAATTTTTGGTCTAGGCTTAGAGCCACGGATGACCTCCGTCCGGGAAGGGGACTACTCCCCTTCCCGGACGGAGGTCCTTCGTGGCTTCGGTTTACCGAGGTAACAAACATTCAAACTCAAAAGTATAGTATAAAATTTAGTAGGTAGGTACACTTTAATCCTAGTAACCACCTAACTTCTCGAGGAGTATAATAATTAAATAAAAATGTATTGTAAAAAGTTTTCGAAATGACCACCTTCTTTTTCGACACAAATATTCAAACGAGTCCTAATTTGGCGATTTAAATTCACAGACATTTGTCTCATTTGTTCAGCAGCCTGAGATATTCTTTCAAAGAGCTGTTCACCTTTTCTGAATTTCTACGGTTGTTACTCCGAACATAAAGTTTACTCTCCCTTCACTTTGTCGGCAGCGCGCGGCGGCGCGGCGGCGGCGCGGCGCGGCGCGTGCGTTTTTATCAGTCGATACGATCAAAGAGTGCTATAATTTTAGCGGATACTACGATACGTCTAATAAATAATATAGTTTCTTACGGTTTCGATTTGACGCATATTTTTATAATTAGTTGAAAACAAAAGAAAACTCCATGATACTGAGGGCAATCGTTCTGCCGTGGGAAAACAACCATTAAAATTTCACCGTATATATGTGAAGATTAACAGTGACTTAAAAAACAGAATAAAATCTGCCGTACGAAAAACATTTTGCACAAGCCTGTGTAAATTTACGCTCTGACATTACTAGTCGATGAGTCTAACGATTTATTATGCAAATTGAGCCGACGCGACGGCATGCGGCACAAGCCTCGGACTCTGATCTGTGTATGAAAACACAACCGCTGAACACATTTGTGGTTTTTGAAATAAGAACTCTGGTTGTAACAGCTAGTTTCGATGCGTAGGTAATGGGTTTTTTAGTTTTATGTTCTGCTGAAAAAACGATTTGCGTTTTGGGATTTAAGTCCACTTTTGCTATTCGAGGTGAATCTGCGGTTTTCAAGAATTAGTTTCAAAGAAGGCAAAGCAGCTATGTATTTCTGACAATATATATTAGATTGATTGTTTTTTTTTATTTAATACTATACAAAATTAACCAAAAAAGTATTAAAATATAATCAAGTAAACCTAAACTAAAACCATTAATAAACAAAAAAATGGCATCGAAAAATTTCTTCGCACCGCTGTCGACTGGTACTCGTAATGTACCCAAGAGACTGGCGGCATTGCCACGTTGTATGGCAATGCTCAGCCTCTGGCCAAGATAACAGCAACCCTTTGGGTCGCGGGAAGTGTCAACCAGGCGTTTGGAGATTTCGTTGAACAAACCATGAGCACTCGGACCCCACGGCCCGAGATTTAAATTAATAAATAAATACATTGAAACTTAATCAATATAGCTATTATGTTATGTCGAAGTAAGTGTTATTGATATTGCAAATAGGCCATTCAAAGGTAATTTTGAACGTCAAAATTTTACAAGACAGTGTAATCCTCTAGATGTTCCTTCCCTGTTTCTTATGGAGAATAGCGCCCTACTGCAGGTACAGATGGTTACATTGGTTCAGTGCTTATATATAATAAGTTTAAGTTCAGCAGCATAATATTATGCTGAAAGAAAAATGTAATGTGTCAAGCTAAGCGATTGACGTGGTTTCGAAGCAAGGAATCATTAAGTGGTCGTAGTTACACACTTCGTTTTTTCATTCATCACTGGGGCGAATACCGGCCCGAGATCGAGAGGTTGACGGCTGCGATTCGTCGAAGAAGTGCTTGAAGGACATGTTAGGCCGCTTGCGTGGCTTATGGGAGAAGATTTTCTTCTAATGCACGACAACGCCAGACCGCATGTCGCTAGAACAGTTTGTGACTACATGGAAGACTTAGGAATCACCGCAATGGAGTGGCCAGCTCGTAGTCCTGATCTCAATCCGATTGAGCATGTCTGGGATGAGCTAAAAAGAAGAGTTCGAGCAAGAAGCCCTGCTCCTACGCGCCTCCAATAGCTTCAACTTGCCATTGAAGAAGAGTGCAACGCTATACCACAAGATTTCATGGTAAAATTAATACGGTCCATGAAAAACCGATTCAGAGCTGTAATTAACGCTAGGGGTGGGAATACACCTTATTAATAAACCATTTGATAAAGAATGTTGTTTGTTTTTCATTATTTCTTAATCGAAATTGGGTAATTTTACCGGGTTTTGTGCCGTAAAACCTATTATGGGTATTTTTACACTGTATTTGATATCATTAGAAAGGTAATGAGGTAGACTTTCAATTAGTGTGTGTGTTTTGTAAAATGTTTGTTCAGATTCATGAAAAAAAACTGCCTTAACAAAAAAATTTTTTTAATGCTCTCAAGGGTAAATGCTTTGAGTTTGAAAATCGATATTTATTTTTAAAATCAATAAAATCCAAAACATAAAAGTTAGACACATTTTATGAAACTTTTTGTGTTTTACGAGTTTTCTAACAGAAGAGGTAGGTAGTGCTTGCTTTTTGCTTTTGGCTCGTGTTGGCGAGGGTGCTAACGTGTCCTCAAATCCCAAAAATTAACTTGACATTGTGGATGAAAAACATGCTCTATCGTACCCTTTAACTACAGTTGTAAGTTTGTACGCACAATATTGAAAGATTTGCCATGTAATTTTAAGATCATAGAGTTCTTAAGGTTTCTCTGTAATCTGTAAGTACAGAACTTCTGTATTTTTTTTCAAAATTTTGAGCTCAGTTGTTTCCGAGATAAGTTTAATGGCCAATTTTCATGAATTTTCATAGATAACTACAAAACTTCCTCACAACAAGCCATTCCATACCATTTGTCACTCGATACAGTTTGCAAAACTTTTGTTTTTAATTTTCTTGTTTACCCACAAAAGTTAATCCCATATTCAAAATTAATTTATTAACGTTACAAGTCCGTGTTTGGGTCACAGTCCAATAGATTTGGAGCAAATTGACTGTGGCAGACGGACATACGAGTGATCCTATAAAGGTTCCGTTTTCCGGTTTAACCTTTAGATATCCATATGAAATCTCTTAGACAACAACAAACTTTTGTTACTAACCCACCTTCTATAACCTATATATCCGTACTTAATTGTATGACACGAACTGTCAAAGCCGATCCCTTTAATATTTAATCTGAACGTGTCGATATTTCCCTTTTAAGTAAAGCCTATTATTTGTAGCAAGAAACAATTGAATTGAATGTGAAGCCTTTAGGACATTGATAAATAATTCCTAGGACAACTTTGAGGCGTGTTCGATGGTACCTGTAAGGTTTGTTAGACTAAATATTGGTTTGTATTCTGAAAATAGAATGGCTAATACTTAGATGGTCTTATTCTTTGATGTCAACAGCAGTGATTTGCTTTAACATTTATCTTGTATAGTCTCTTTGAATTTAGGAAATGAATAGTTGTGTCAATTAATTTGTTTTCTAATTTTATTTAGGTACGTATTTAGTGCAGTTCATGGTGATATAGGGAATATGTTCAGCCATATTTTACCAGTAGGCATTTAAAGGTTAAAAGGTTAAAAAAACTAATCCGCTAAACTAATCTACTAAGCTTTAACAAAGAGAACAAAAAATAAACACACAAAACCAAATATAATTCTTATTTGAAACAGTCTCAAGATTCAATTCTTTTTTTCCAGTCAAAGATTATGTCAGGTGTTTGTTGGAATGTTTTAACCGTAAAAAAGCTTCACAGCCTTTTTTAAATAACGTTAAAAGCAATTCTTTCCAACTTTTAGGTGTTTTATCATATACAGGATTGAATTTTGTAATGCCACCTGAAGGGAAAGTACTCTTAATACTGCAGATTTTTTTTTTTTTTTGAATAGAAAGAAAACTGCATTCAATGATTTTCGAAAATTCGCTCGGCGACTAGAATCTGTAAAAAATACACCCTGTACTTTTATTGCATTGATCGTTAGGATCAATTTTAAGGATGAAATCTCAACCAAATTGATAAATTAAATGAAATGAAAACCATGAAATCATTAATTATTTAGAAAAAATGGTAAACTAACTAATTAGTCGCTCGATATGGGTTCCGTTTTTTTGGATACACTAATTTATTCTTCTAACGAATTAATTTTAATAACCTTTAATTACGTGTTATGCTGAATATTAAAAATCGTATTCTGAACTTCAACTCTCAACTCGTTTACATTCGCAAAAGATTTAATGTAAATTGTATTTTTCAAAAATCGCCACAAAAACAAATCTAAAGGAGGTGAGATCTGGTGATCTCGCACGCCATCTGATTGTGCCTTTTGTACCAATCCAGTTATTAAAATGGTTATTAATGTAGGCAGTAGTGATTCTGCTCTTATGGGCTGGAGCATCATCTTGCTGTAGAATTATTGGGTTTCGCTCTTCCTCGGGGAAACCATTTAACTCATTTCTTAAGAGATCCAGTATTTTAAGATACTTGACAGTGTTTAAAAGACCTTCGTACACGTGGACTAACACTACAATATTTAACAAAATTACGCACCAAACGTTGAAAGAAAATCTTACTGGACTGCCATCTTAATTTTGATGTGCCGTGCTTCACCGAGGCTATGGATGCCTGGAGACTCGCTTGCCCGAACTCTGATCTACCCGACAATCCGTTTTCCCAGAGACGTTGGGATGAGCCGCTCTGCAGAGTAATACAGGACAATTTAATTAACACGTCTGCTACTTCTGCGGAGCGTGCGCGCCTGCTGGCTGTGGGTAAATGGGAGTCAGGTCTGTGGCTTCATGCACTACCGTCGTCGAACATAGGCACTTTGTTCGATGACACCACTTTCCGCCTCGCTGCTTCCCTGCGACTATGAGCTCCTTGTTGTTCTCCTCATCGCTTTCACTGTGGCGAATTTGTCAACAGTCTCGGACATCACGGCCTGTCTTGCAGCCGAAGTGCGGGTCGCTTAGCGCGGCACGCCAACATTAACGACATCATCCGACGAGCTCTTGTCACCGTCGGCGTTCCAGCTGTACTAGAACCCATTGGCTTGGCACGCGACGATGGCAAGAGACCGGACGGCATGTCTTTATTTCCATGGAAGGTGGGTAGGCCTCTAGTGTGGGATGCAACGTGTGTCGACACTCTTGCGCCATCCCACCTTTCTGGTTCGGCGAGCTGTGCTGGCTCTGCTGCTGCGGCTTCGGAAAACCTCAAGCGGCGTAAGTATAATAACCTTATCGGTAATTATATGTTCGAGCCGTTTGGGGTTGAAACCCTCGGGCCGTGGGGTCCGTGCGCTCATGGTCTCTTTAAGGAAATTTGTAAACGGCTGGTTGACACTTCCCGTGACCCAAGGGCTGGCTTTTACCTTGGCCAGAGGCTAAGCATTGCCATACAACGTGGCAACGCTGCCAGTCTCTTGGGAACATTACCAGTCGACAGCGATGCGGATGAATTTTTTGACGCTATTTTTTTAATTGTGAATGTTTTTTTTTTTTTCACGACCACGAACAGGATTCACTCGAGACCAATAGTGGTTATTGCGGCGATTGTACATGCCGTTATTAAAGTAAGTAAGTTGGTTTCTTCAGAACATACAATGTTACTCAAAAAATATGTGTCAACTTCTCTCAGGATGTTTTGACAAAATAGTAATCGTATCTCAAAACCCCCAGGATGCAATTTTTGCACCAACCGACCTTCACGATAACATTTATACTTATACTTATTCAGCACTTTTAGTGCGCGAGTGTGGGTTGTTCCTAATTCTTCGGCAGCATCTCTGCTTGCAGCCTTTGGAAATGATTCAAAGTATGTTAAAAACATTTAGTTCAAAATCGAATTAATTCTGCTGAAGAGTTTGTCGTCGATTTTTTAAACTCCCCGTATTATTTAAATATTCTTTTCAATACGAATCGAGTTGGTTCCTGTCGGTCTCGAAATCTCTCTCCATACCACAGAGCAAGAATCACGTTGTTGTTATTTAAAAAATAAGCTTCCATTGAATCAAATTGTTCTTGATAAGCCATTTTTACTGTGAGACAAATACAAAATGATTTCTAAAAACAATCAATAATGTGAATAAGAAATATGACAATCTACCTCATACACGCAGTTATGTCACATCAAAGAAAAGAGTCTACATTACAAACGCGTGCAAATTGTAATCATCTTATCTAAATAGTAATTCGTCATTTTAATTGATAAATGACGTCAATGATAATTATTAATAACTAACATAAGTAAACAGATGGATGTTTGAGTTAAAGAGCTTTAACTTGACTCATTTATAAGTCCAGAATTCAAGGTTTTCCTTTCATTTAATTTATCAAGTTTGTTAGAGAGATTTCATCCTTATAATTGATCCTAACGATCGATGCAAAAAGTACAGGGTGTATTTTTTACAGAGTCGGTTCGATTCCCGGGTGTGGAAAGCGAATGTTCGAAAATCTTTGAATGCAGTTTTCTTTCTATTCAAAAATAAAGGAATGTTTTCTTTGAGTAAAATTTTCTCTCTACAGTATTAAGAGTACTTTCTCTTTAGGTGTCATTACAAAATTCCACCCTGCATGACCGTTAGTTAACACTTTTGCGCATTAGTGCTGTCTTAGCGGACTGATGACACTACAGGGTAGCGATGCGCGATGGCGAGAGGTTTTATTCGATTGTTCGAACAACTCGATGGTTCACGATTGTTTCGACTTGGACTCGAGTCTGACTCGATCTGTTATGCGACTAGCGCATGGCGCGCTTTGTTCCTCGATAGTTTAGAGTTTCGCAAGTTTTTCACTTGCGTTGTGATTGCATATCCAAAGTAATTCTTCGAACAATCGAAAACTAGCGGACGATTCCGTTTACTCGAAACAATCGAAAAACATCTCGATTGTTTTATAGAACGAACGGCGAGTCGATGGTTGATGTGACGGTTTATTTGAACGACTCCGATTCTTTCGATTGTTAAAACATCTCGGAATCGCTTATTGCTACAACAGGGTATTGTCGCGTCTATTACTTGAAACTACCTCGGCAAGGCGTTTAATACGATTTGGGTTCAAAAATCACAACTACTTCTAATATGTATATACAAGGTAGTGACAATACATTCATTTCGGTTGAGTCAACAAAAATATTATTCCATTTGGTGGGATTTTGCTATGCCGTAGTAAGAAGTAAGGAATAAATCAGTGTATATTCGATTCGGGTGATTATGTATGATAGATAAGTCCATACAATTTTTTTTTTCCGAAGGGTTATAGCATCGATCAGGTAGATGTTATCTGGACAATGTGGAACAGGACATTAGTTTAATAATAACATCTGACTGCCTTGTTGGGCTTGTGGTCGCAAGCGCTACTACTAAGGTCCTAGGTACGATTCCCGGGTCGGGCAGTGTTATTGGGATTTTTCATCTGAAATTTCGTAGTAGCGGTTGATCGCAATAATCTCGCCGCCTGTTACATTGGAGTTAAGCATAACCAGCGAAATGTGGTGTGGCGTTGTAGTCGATTTCCATTTCGAAGCCCAGGGCAGTAACGTTCCTTTCTTTCTATGAAAGTGACCAGTTAACAGTACACAGAGACCTTAAAACCCACTACCCTGAATTCTGTGTCTCGTGTCTCAAATAAATGTGTTAAGTGACCCTTTGGTTTCATTCTATCTACCTACCAAGCAACCCGCATGCCACAGTGGAAAAAGAAATTGCATTTATTTTAATAAAAACTTTCGTTATGCATCTTTTCACAGGAACTTGCACGATCGGACCAAAATTTTATGATACCGGGTTAAGTGCATTTTCGGAGTTATATTCAAAGACTGCCAAGAATTGAAATTAAGAAAACTCCTGAAAGAGAAAATTTTAATTTTACAAGTGCAAAATTTTCTTAAGTATTTTATTTAAGTACGTTAGGATTTATTTCTTTTACAATATTTAACTTAACTAACTATTTACACAAGGTACTAAATAAAACGACTAACAAAAAAAAACAAATATATTAATTTTGAATACATGGTTGGGAAAAAAATACATTTCTTTCTGGACTGGAGCAGTTGGCTGTAAATTTTAAGCAACAGTTTTCAGAAGCATTAATTAGGGTTACATAATAAAAATAAATTATAAAAAACTTTAAATTTGTAGCAATACAAACATTTTTTTTTTTTTATATATGCCCGTAATTTTTCTCTCTGTTAACTGTTATGACTAGACCATCACCCGATTCCGGCTTGACGCCGACTTCAAAATTTTCATAAACGTTTTACGGTTTTTGTGGAAAATATCGTGGGAACAACGTCGGAAATCTCAACACGCTGTAAGCAAGGGTGGTTTTATTTTAATAATACGGTGTTCAGTGTTGTTACACGAAGTATGAGTAAAAGAATATGTTGTATTATACCAATACCAATCACGTCTGTGAAGGTAACACAAAAAAAAAATCTCTATGAACACTTTGCCCGCGTGGATTTTGAAAATTATCCATAATAAAGCACTACATTAATTATGCACTAGGTATACGACCTTTGCCAAACAGGACAAAACTCCCTTTTTAGTGCTTCGAAACGAACTTGCAGCTTTATTTATTTAGCATTTAATTAACGCGTTCATGGCAGTATTGGGGCTACCCGGATACTGTAGCGCGTCGGGTATGTGAGCAGGTTATGGGTTAGCCCCAACATTGTACTGGCAATGATTGCAGAAAGGCTAGACTGCCCCTTCATCCGGCATTGTTCCAGCTGACATGTTGCTGTACCAGTGTCGGAGAGAAGGTATGAATAATATTGTTTGCTGATTTATTTATTTTGAATCCCTTTAATTTATTATTATATTCAACTTGTTTTTAATTAATTTTATTTTGTTTTCCTTATTCCATTTAATTAGTGACTTTATATAATTTATTTTATGTGGTTATTGTTAATGTATGTCTGGCAATGGGTGTTATTTACCTGAAATAAATGAATTTATTATTATTTATTGGCGAAAAGAAGGAGGTTCTCATGTCAACGCGTATTTTATTATTATTTGATATCCGGGTTCCTCGAAGTTAGTCCATTTAAAATGCAAAATCCACCCCTTAAGGATAGAACAAAAGGGGTGGATATTTTATCTACTGAATGTTTACTTGTGAACCGATTCTATTGAAACTTGTCATACGTATGAAGTTCTGATGACTCTTTAACAAAATAGAGATCTAGATTTGATCTCATCTCTGAACTTTAGAACTAGATGGGGTATGACTGTCATCGAGGGTCTGATATTGGAGACGGAAGTTAAAATCATAACCCTTATTGCTAGCATAGTCGAGTTAAAAAGGTATTTCTTGCACACCAGCAGTTACTTTCTTCATAGCCAACGAAAAAATATGTAGGGAAAAACAAGCTTTTATCACACACAATAAAAAAAACTGATTTGCACCTCCATCTGTAGTTTGCACCCCCCAACTCCCAAAAAGGTTGGAAATTGGGGGGTAAAAATTACAGATTTAAATATTTATTTTAGGGTTCCGTACGTCCTAAAGAAAAAAACGGAACCTTTATAGGATCACTCATGTCTGTCTGTCCGTCCGTCTGTCACAGCCAATTTGCTCCGAATGTACTTAACTGATTATATATACTCAATTTATGTGACCCGAACACGGTCGTGTAACTTAAACAAATTGTTTTGGACTTCTATGTTATAGGGTTTGGTTTCCGAACTAAGTCCTTCAAGTGGACCATAGTGCGTGGGCCATGGAAGGCGTCAGTAGTTAGACTTGGACTCTTCTCGAAATGTAATGGATGGGGTCCATCCATGAACCAACCGTACGGTTGTCATTTATTCACGAACCCCTTCATATGGTACACACCCATACTCGGTAGTCGCGCTAATAATATCACACACACACACACATCATTAGCCTACTGCAGTCCACTGCTGGACATAGGCTTATGTAATTCCACGCCAGTCAGCTGGATTCTCGGCAACTCTCAGCGCGCTGCTACCAGCCACCCTGCGATTGTAACTCTATCTAGCTGAGGTCAGCTTCCAAACTATATTGAAGTCTGCTTCCAGTCTGCAGCTGACCCGTAACGACTGTAAAAGTCCCACGAATGACAACCGGAACCAACGGCCTCACGTGCTTTCCGAGGGTCGGAGGTGTCGCGGTATGTAAAGATATTTATCATCTTGGTGTTCTGCTAGATTCGAAGCTCCATCTAGATGCTCATATAGAAAAAATTGTTAACAAAGCCTACCAAATGTTTGGTTTTGTCATGAGATCTTCCAGGGATTTTCGTCGACCTTCCACCTTTTTGCACTTATACAAATCAATAATTAGGCCACAGTTGGAGTTTGCAGTACCTATTTGGAACCCCTTTTACGTAAAATACTGTGAACAATTAGAACTGGTACAACGTAAATACCTTCGTGCAATGAATTTTAGATGTTATCGGAATAAAATGTCATACCACTTACTTCTTAAGAAGTATGATCTTTTGACTTTAAAATCAAGACGAAAACTTCTGGAAGTTATGACTCTGTTCAATGTGTGCCGCAATCATTTTGATTGTCCGGACTTAGTTAGGAGTCTGTGTTACCTGGTTCCTCGAACAGTTCATATACGTGAGGTACGCACTCGACGTCTATTTGCTACTCGCCTCTGTAAATCCAACGCTGGCTCGCGTTCACCACTTCATCGTTTGGTTGAGACATATAACAATGAGTTTAGTTCAATCGATATTCTTTTTCTCAGTAAAAATGTATTTAGGAAAAAAATCCAAGCAACCCTAAAGAATCAGCAAGATAATCTATTCTAAAGTATTGTATTGTATTGAAGTGAAGTGAAGTAATGTTTAATAATGTATGCACACAAATTTTACTTTTTCTTGTTCAGTTTTTCTTTTTTTAATTTAGTTTAAAATCCAGATATGAGTTTCTGTATCGATTACATAGATTATCTGTGTTACTAGCTAGTTTTTTTTTTAATACTTAATTTTAATCTGTGGAGAACGTAGTGGGTAGCATTATTGTTTTAATATTTAGTATTTAAGATATTATGACTATTTTTTATTGTGCTACTGTTTGTTTTTCCTTAAATAAATAAATAAATATTCACCGATCCAAGGACCAACCGCGGCAAGCGCAGCTTAACCTGATCGATATAATTTTCACAGAAAAATTGCATTCTAGTGTACTGGTATACCAATTTTCTTTAGCAAACAAATTCTCTACGAGACATATCGCTGCACAATGCCTTGATAGTTCCAGATAGTCCTAGATTGTTCTTTTGTTTCTGTAAACATTAGTCTTTTACCTGAATGCTTGAAAAGAATCGTCGCAGTGCAGAGAAGAGGATGATAGTGATGTACAGCATGAACATATCGATATCTTGACCATTTCATTGTTAAAGTCACCTTCATCAAGTAATTTCAACTTTCTGTCAAAACTTGACAACTTTAATTCAAACTCAACTCAAACTCAAATCATTTATTTCAAATAAACCCATTACAGGCACTTTTGAATTGTCAAGGGGTCGGTCAGTCAGAAATATGAAGCTAGTTGCCCATTCCAAAGCGAAGTAGGTACCTATGGAGAAGAACGGGCAAGAAACTCCATGGACACTCTTTTAAATAATATGGTTACACATTTTTTTTTACATCATACAAAAGTTAACTATATATGATAAGGTAGAACAACGTTTTTTTCGTCTCCTCGTGTCGACAAAAAAAACGCTCCCTTTGTTTGTAAAATGAACCCCCATCCAGAGACCACCCAGTTGAATGATAGTCAGGTAATCTGCTAAATCGATTGTCACACATGTAACACTACTTTAAAGGGCCGTTCAAGTATTACGTAAGCAGATTTTCTGCAAAAATATCAAAAGCCCATAGGACCTCCTCACTCATCGCTGCTGCCGTCCTTGCCAGAGTGATTCCCCTAGACCTGAGGGCGGCTGAATGCCTCCAACTCTACGAGGTAAAAAGAGGGAATCCCCCGGACAAACTACCTGGTAGGAGAGGCGCGCGCACCCCTCAGAACTCCCACATCCTGCTCTGCGGGTTATTCTGGAGTTCCAAAATATAACCTACCTGCAAGACCTAGAGCGTATTGGAAATCACTGGCGCCGGCTTTACACCGACGGCAGCAAGATTTAGGGTGCCGCGGTTTCATGCTGGGACGAGGAAGGTGTAGAAGCCGCAAAGCTGAAGCTAAAGTTGTCGAATTACTGCTCGGAGTTCTAGGCTGAAATGGTCGCCATCTTAAGGGCACTCACATACGCCGCTGAGAGAAAGCCTCCAATCTCAGCTAACATTATATCGGACTCCAGATCAGCGCTGGAGTTATTTGCTGACCCTAAAACGACAAATCCTATCGCATAAAAAATTCAGCAGGCAATCTCAGACGCAGGACATTAAGGCACAGAAATCCACCTATTCTGGGTAAAGGCGCAGACCCGGTAACGAGAGAGCTGATGAACTCGACAAGCACGCTGCTCTACATAGAAAAACAGCTCCGGTCTATGACAAATTTCCACTGTCCTACGCAAAGCGATCCATCAGGGAGTCTACGCTAGACAGCTGGCAATCCCCGTACTTAACCGAAACAAGCGAGGGCAAAGGCATACGGCTGTTCTTCAGTGACATCAGGAGGGCATACAAGATTCTGGAGAAGATAGGTACTGCAAACAATCTGAGAGCCCAACTGTTTACAGGACACGGGGGTGTCCGCGAGTACATATTTAGATTTAAGCTGTTTGGGAGCGCAGCCTGTGTTTGCGATGATGCCTCCGTTGAAACAGTGAAACACATCCTCATTGACTGCACTAAGTTCACAAGGGACAGGTACGACTGCGAGCAAAGGCTGGGGCGCCCTATAGATGTTGTTGAGGATCTGATTGGTGACGACAATTGCCGGACCCATTTCGTGGCTTTCGCAAAAAAGAGTCTTGGCCAAAGCTGCAAAAGCAAATGGGTCACTACTCCCGTAGTAATAATTATGTTATGTTATAATAAAATAATATAAAAATGATATCTGCCTGTATCAACTTCGTCGCACGAAGCAGACTCAAAAAAAAAACTATATATGTGTATAACAATAAGTTAGGTTAGCTCTCGGTATAGATTCCACTGTCACAGTAATATAGCTTGAGAATTAAGTGCCAAAATCAACATTGGCAATAACGTAATGTGAGGCAGGAGTGTGGTTTTAGCCGGTAAGTGTCCGGCACTGCCTAGGCTGACTTATAAGTGAGGCAGTCTGGGCGTCCATGAGGATTACCCAATCATGCCAAAAAAAAAGTGGGTTGCCCTATGTGTAAAAAAGCAAATAATTTTGACGTAGTCACCATCTAGATCCCCCGACCCTCATGTCAAGCAAAGCAAAAACTCATCCGCCCCCCTATAGTGCTTACGTAATACTTGAACGAATACAATGAATTATTTCATTCATTCAATTATCTGCCAATACCATCGACATTTTCATCGATAACATCCCATCTCTATTATCGCACAGTTCGGTCGCAATGCACCGTCGGTCCCTGGAGAAATACACGTGTATTAGACCCCCGCCAAGCTGACAAGCTGGCAAACACAATTGTTTTGCTGATTTCGGACCTCCGGGTAATTGATCGTAGCAATTTTCAATGTATTTCTGTGCGGTATTTTGTGCTAAAACTGAGAGCTGTCAGAGCTGTCAGAGCCATATACAATCTTCCTCGTCGCGAATCTCTCAGGGAACTATTTAAAGGGATTAATATTATGACAGTACCTTGCCAATTCATTTATGAAAATATTATGTATGTAAGAAAAAATCTACATCTTTTTAATAAAATAAGTGATAGACATAATTTGAATACTAGAAATAAAGATAAAATAGATCAACCATTTTTCAGATTAGCTAAAGTACATACATCATTTATGGGGTACTGTGTTAAATTTTATAACAAAATACCTTGTTATATATTGCAATTAAATGATCTTTCATTTAATTGCAATATATAACAAGGTATTTTGTAAATTTAAAATTCGTATAAAAAGTACACTTTGCAGACAAGCTTATTACAAATTAGAGGACTATATACAAGATAAGAATGCTTGGAAACATGATGGTCCAGCTCCATAGGACAATCCCGTCTAGACAAAATCACACTGGTTGCTAATTTAATTTTTTATTTTTATTTTTTTTACTTACACACTGACTTATTCCTAGTTAATATTTTAGGAAAGTCATATATTTTTACAGTGTTTGTAAATATGTGAGCACAATGTACCTATCGCGTCATTCATTTATCTGCCTTTGCTATATTTTTAGTTCTTCTTACCACTTGTGGTATAGTATTTTTATTCTTGGTGCATCGTCTTCACATATAAAAATATAATTAATGTATACAAATATTGTAAAATATTTTAAAAGAGTAACGGTGGAGTTTCTTGCCACTTCTTCTCCATACGAAACTACTTTTTGGAAGTGGCGCCTAGAATCAGTTATATTTTTATTGTAATTTTTGACGTTCAAAAGTGCCATTTTATGGGCCTATTTGAAATAAATGCTTTGACTTTGACTTTGAAAACTGTAACCATAATGTATTCCCCGAACGGTTAGGCCTATTGAAAGAAAGAAAGAAATATAGATTTATTTGTCACAGAAACACGTGCATACAAAATAAATCGCATACAAAAAAAAAAAAAAAACAAAGCTGATTTATTATTACAACACAGAACATAAATCCTCGCACTGCATAATCATCCTAAAATGTTACAACTGCTGGGACACAGGCTGCCTCTCTGTGCTCTCACAGAGAGGCAGGCCCTCTGGTCATGGTCATTATCAACCAAACAGGCCCAATGCAGGTCCTAACCCGCAGTTATAAGAAATACCGGATTTTTTACGACCTTTCCTTTACCGTTTTGAGAGTACTGGTGATGAAATAATTTACACAAAGTACCTGAAGTACCGTTCTGGGTTCGAACTGATACCAACAACTCGTAAGTCTCTCAACTGTTTCCATTGGGGCATCACCGGCACCGCTTTTGTGCACTGCATTCGATCCGAATCCGAATTTAAGATCTTGGATTCGAGTCCATGCGCATTGACTGATGGAATTAGGATCTAGAGCGCCCCACACAAATAGTATTACGGCTACTTCGGACCGACACCTCTGAATCTACAAATAAAACGACAAATATACGTTTTATTATGTTCTACTCTTGATCCCCCGACTTGGTTTTTGCTTAGCGTTCTTTTTTACTTTTGTTATTTTTGCTCGGCTGCTTAGAGTAACAGCATGATGTTAATCCTTCCTCAAGAACAAGGCTAAAATGAAAAAAGAATTGTTCAAATCCGACTCGCCGTTCCAGAGAAAATAGCGCGTTCATAAAAGAAACAAAAAAAAACTTTAGCTTTATCATAGTGTAGATTTCGGTTCATACTGTTTAAAAAAAGGGACATTGCCTCCTCGTCACTAATTCCTGATTTCAAACTACCAAAACGCAAAAATAAAGCTTGTATCCGGCATTTACTAGTCTAAGGCAGCGTCTACATTTAACCTGGCCGCACTACAACATTCTAAGCCCAAGGCATTCTATTTCACACCGCATTAGACAGGATTTTCAGTTCAGCATAATCCAGGCTAGACATCTAGGTTTTCTGTACCCGTGTACTTGAAAGGATGAATCTTTAAAATATTCGCTTATGTATTATTTACGAAGGCCTTTTGACTAGAGTATTTTTATTTGCTTTATTTTGACTTAGCTTGTGTAGACATTCAAAGGTGCTTGAAAAATGCTTACTAGGTGTGATTTATTTTGATTTTCATCTGTTTTTCTGATGAAAGATGTTAACAACAATAGCCACTCGTTTTTTTTAAATTTAGTTACGTGATGTACGATATGAAAGTTCGATACATAATATATAACTACCTAATTGAAATCTGGGGTACCGCAGCTAAAACCACTCTAGGAATACTTCAGATAGCACAAAATAGATTAATCAAAATTTTATTCAATTATAAATTTCGAACGCCTACTCAAAAGTTATACGAAGATACCAAAATAATGACAATTTCCCAAACATACATGTATTATACGTGTATTCTAATACGTAAAATAATTCATAAGGATATTCATACATCGCTTAATTTTACAAAAAAAACATCAAGTTCAAAAAATAACACTTCGAAACTCCAACTACTTAGTAACGCGCCCACCCAGAACAGTTAATTACGGGAAAAGAAACATTGAATATGAGGGTGTTAACATATACAATAAAATACCGATGGCAATAAAGGAACAGAAAAGTTTGTCCGCGTTTAAAAAACAACTAAAATCTCACATTATGAGTAAATAATTATATTGGTCAGTACGCTGCCTTGTATGCCACATCTAGTACGTTGTAACTTTTACTTTTGTATCCGTGTTTGCTCGGTTGGTGATGTTTATTGTGCTATGTGTCTACCCGCAAAAAAGTTACTTTTTCTTCTTTTATCTGTACGCTTGTTATTGTTATTTAAACATAAATTGTAAATCTTGTTTCTCAGTAAGTGAATAATTGTTAATTCTTATGAGAAAATAAAGTTCTTAAACCATATGTACTTGTTTGAATTTGAAGTTCAGGGGTAAGTATTCGATGTTACAGTTATAAAGTTATTTCCGCGCATAGAGTAGATTAAATCATTCTAATTTTGATAGTTTCCGTCTGTTTTAATTACGGAAAAATTTACTCCAAACTAGTAGATTTATTGATAGATCACTTTATATGTAACTTCAAAAATATTTTATGAAAAGAAAATTGTAATTTTTTTATTCCAAAGTCTTCTTCTCCGCCCTTTTATTATACCCTTTTTTGCCAGAGTCTAAGACATTATAATTTTTCTATAGATGTGGATTAAATACTACTGTTTGTACTTATTGTCGATAATTATTATGCCACATCACCTAGTTCAAAGAAAAAAAAAACACTCGTTTGACGTTTTATATGAATTCAAAATCGTTCCAGATTTTTGCTAAGTATTATTGATGAATATGCTAACTAATAGTTTTCTGGTGATCCACAGAATGAAAAAGTGATTGTAATCATATGTGCGTGCGCTTTATTAATCAGCGACGCGCGGATATCGCGTACTATTCCTAGGCAAGTTCAATGTTATCGCTTTTGGTTCCTGGGCACCACATCTTGCGTAGGTTACATTAACTTGCGATATCATAGTTAATACAGCCGATGAACAAAATAGTTTCGTCGACGAAACTATTTTATTTTTATTTTTTAAATTTTACCGCAAATAAACGTTTTTTCATTCTTTCTTTATTTTCTTTCTAAACTGTTCATCTGTTTCATGAAAGGTCGTGGAAAGGTCTAGAAACTGTCTGTGAAGCGGGTCTTTCCCAAGTAACAGCTTGGCTAGAAGATAGCCTGCTATCACTAAATACTTCTAAAACCAAATACCTTTGTTTTAGTAAGACTAGAGCAGGCAGCCCCAAAAACTTTTAAATTAGCAGCCACACGTTTCCTTGCAATAGGAATGGCAGTCACTTTGCCTCTTGCACGTGCCCCAAGCTAGACAGAGTGAACTCTATTAAATATCTAGGAGTAATGGTTGACGACAACCTGAAATGTTCACAACATATCCCGGCTACCGCCAAAAGAGTGCGCAAGTTGGTCCACATCTTTAAAACACTGATACATGTTGCTAGTCTATCAAAACTTCTGTTGCAAACTTATAAAGCCTTATGCTATTGTGTCTTGGGATACGCTATTTGCGCTTGGGGTGGGACAGGTAAGTCCCACATGATCGAGCTGGAGCGTGCTCAGCGTGCGCTGCTTAAAGTATTTTGTCACTGAGATACCGGACGCCCACGATTGAGGTATACAAAAAGCCAAAGTATTTAGCGTCCGCAAAATCTTTGTTTACGAAAGTCTGCGACGATACCACCGATGCACCATCCCGAGTCTGCCTACTTCAACCAAGAGGATTGACAGGCGCCCAGTTGAAGGTACCAAGAGCGTCTTCGCTAGCAAACACTAGCGCTATGTTGACCCACGTCTTTACAACAAAATCGGCCAAGAAAAGGCAATCAAACATCTTAAAAACTTAAACAACTATAGATTCAAAAATACTAATCTACACTGGCTGGAAAATTATAATTATGAGGAAACAGAAAATCTATTCGGCAGCGGCAGTAAAATCTTACATGATACCCAGTCACATTCACATTCACCATCTCACCACACTCACCCACTCCACACACACACACACCTTACTCACACTCACCCTCGCTCCACAGTACGCAGTGGTTACTAAATATTTCATTATTTCCTTTTTTTTCCTCTTGTGTATTTGTAAACCTACCTTTTAATGCATGTCATAATATCAGATTTTCTGTCTATCGCGCTTCTACATATTCCCTGTAAAATGAGAGGCCTGGCTCTTGTAATACAGGTAATACCTAGTACAAGAGCCAGGGCTACACTGATGTTTGTGTCTTGAAGTGAAAAAAAAGAAAAAAAAAACTCACGCAAAAAATCTGAAGCAGAATTATAGATAAACTGCGACAGCATTGCGAGTCATAATTTTTAATAAAGTGAGCAGGCTTCACACGGTTTCAACGGCTTGAAAAAACATAGAGATTTCTTGATTATTAGGCAAGTTTTATATTAATTTATTATACACTACATAAATTCTCTAAATCATGGTACCCATACCATGATACATTTGGAGCAGTGGTAGCCCAGTGGTAACGGCTGCGACTTACGAGTTGTTGGTCGTAGGTTCGAACCCAGACAGGCGCTTTACTTTGTGTAAATTATTTCATCACCACTGCTCTCAAAACGGTGAAGGAAAACATCGTGAGGAAACCGGCATGTCTTAGAACCAAAAATTCGAAGACATGTGACATCTACCAACCCGCACTGGGCCCGTGTGGTAGATTACGGCCCACTCCCTCTCACAGAGAGAAGGCCTGTGTCCCAGCAGTGGGAACATGATAGGCGGATTATGCTATGGTAAAAACTGGATCATCCGTTGCGTAGTTTAGAAGAACAACGGGACTACGCAATGCAAATTTTATAAAACAAAGTTCTTTTTAGTGTGACTACACGAAAAGGGACTATGTTTATAAAATTTAAAGATATGAGAACACGGGCTGACCAAATAAAGCCAAATTATCTACTCGATTTTTGCATGGTTCCTGAAGGTATAATTATACGTAATCTAATCTGAAAACTCTATTTGAACAGGCCCTTAGGGCCAAAAAAACATAAATCATTCAATACTGGAAACTTCCAAACAAGCGAAAACAAAAATAATTTTTCGCTCGAACTCCACCTTAAAGGTGCAGTTCCATTGCTGCTTTCGGCGAAGCTACGCTTCTGTTGCTTCGATCAGTATGACAACGTAGGCGGCATCATCCACTGCAACCCACGGCCATGCTACTTTCCAAAATCTTTTTTTAATTTTTATTACACATAAAACTATGCCTCGTTGGTCTAGTGGTCGCAATCGCTACTGCTGAGCATGAGGTCCTGGGTTCGATCCCCAGGTCGGGCAACGTGTTATTGGGTTTTTCTATCTGGAATTTCTCAGTAGCAGCCCGAAGCCTGGATTTGTACCCGGTAGATGGCAATAGGCTCGCCGCCTATTACATGGGACTTAAGCATAACTGGCGAAATGTGGGTGTACTATAGGTACACCTCTGCCCAACCCTTCGGAGAAACAAGGCGTGATGTTATGTTATGTTAACTATGAAACGTTTCCTATGGAGAAAGCCGGCAAAAAACTTCACGGTTACTCTTATAAAAATAACTGTCTTTTACAATGTTTTCAAACTACTGTGTTAATGGGTATAGCAAGACAGTGTAGGCCTGACAACAAGTACCGGGTACTTATCGAAATAGAAAATGTAAATAATTAAATACTTGGTTCAGGTCACTAAACAGGTGTCAAAATAACAAACCAGTCGCCAGTCGCAACAAAGCGGCAACCCTGGCAACCAACCCTATGACACAACATATACATCGTTTGGTAGAAATTTTTTGATGCAGAATAATTAGTGTATTCGAAATAAAAGGTGCTAATGAATGTGTGGCGGCATCTACACCGCCACATGCGAACAAACGCATCAATCCTGCATCGCGCAAGCAGAGTTTACCGCGCAGATAGCATATATACAACTTCCCGACAACAATCATCGGGCAGTTGCCCACCAGATACGACATCCATCTGGTCGGAGGTTCCTCCCTTTTCTGAGAGTATGAGTGAACTTTACACCCTGTTCCTCATATCTCTTCAAATGTTACTCATTGTTATAGAGTGTATGTAGGTAGGTACATCTTCGTGAAAGTTGTCAAACGTCGAATCCGACTCGGCTGGACAGCGTTCGGAAAGTTACGCAATATATTCTCGTCCCACACCGCACCGCAGTGTCTCTGATCAGTGCGTGTTGCCAATGAAGACCTATGGCACCGAAACGTAGTCGCTCACAATGGGCCTTATTAGAAGGCCAAAAGTCAGCCAAAGGACAATGGATAGAGCTATGCTTGGAGATTCCCTACTCAATACCTAAGTGGCAGTGGGCAGGGCACATTGCTCGCAGAACAGATGGCCAATGGGGATGAAAGGTTCTGGAGTGGCAACCGCGTACCGGAAGACGTAGCGTTGGAAGGCATTCCACAGGATGGACCGATGACCTTGTGAAGGCCGCAGGAATCCGCTGGATGCAGGAAGCACAGAACCGGTCGAAGTGCGTGCCTTTCGGCTGATATTATGATGATGATAAATAATAGTGCGTATATACGTAATAATTACTGATAATTGAACCACAAAATCCACAAACAGTAAAAAAGTAAAAAACAAGTAAGTAATTTGAAGTAAACAACATAATGTATGTGGTTAACTTTTTGATTTCGTGTATTGACGTGGCGTGGCATTATTCAATTACTGTGTTTCTTTTTTAAAATTAGAAACGTCAAGAGGAACCTTCTAAAGAGAACGTAGGTGCAGTTATGTGAATGGCGAACAAATTTAACCCGCGCAGCTAATGTGCGCAACCTCTCCATGCACATCTTACGCTTCAGTGGAATTGCGCCTTTACTCCCCTCGTAACTTTTACATAATTAACTTTTAATTTCTAGTTGCGAACTAGGAACTAATTTATTGGAATGTCGAAAAGTTTTATTTTTTGTTTTGGAGCGGACGAGAATTGCGTTATGGTGAAGAGAAATGATGTCCGGAATATTGCAAACTAGGTTATGCGGTTAGAAATTATCCCACGAGAACGTACTATCGGGATAAATATGTCCTAGCCCAGGTCATGATCTACCAGTGTGCCAAATTACATCGACATCTGTCTGGTAGTACAGGCGTGAAAAGGCAACAGACAGAGTAATGTGTTTTTGTATTATCGCATTGACTAGTTTATTGCACTGACTGGACAGGTCCACTCAATCTGAGTGGTTCTTTCCTCAAAATATCATTTCAGACATCAATCCACATGGTCTTCACAAAATCTGACCAAGATAAAGTCTGGACTTTAAAAGAGACTGTGACCTCTGAGTTTGTTTCGGCCTTTCTTCTCAGAGTAATCAGATAGGAAACTAGATGAGGTATCTAGTTTTTAAAATATGATTGACTTGTAAAAGTGTTTGTACAGTAAGCGTTCAAAATGGATAGGCACGGTAAGTGTCATGTCGCTGTGATCTCGCGGTACGACTGTATGTGTTTAAACGACACACACCACAAAGATCGCAGTTTTACACGGCACACACTGACGTATCGTCGCGAACTCGCATCGTACTACACGAAACAAAAATAAATTTCCGTCGCTTTTGTTAGACACGCATCATGCGCGTGACCTAGCCAGTTTATGGCATTGCTAAAATTCGAGTTAATCTAATATGAGCTGGTAGCAGTAGGCGCCTAGTGTTGGACTGAGAAGCAGCCGGTTCTGGTCATAAGATGCAGCGCAGTTTTATTGCCAATTTTTTTATTTTGTTTTGCAATAATAACAATATTAAAAAAAAGTTGCTGCTTTTATTTTTGTTTTTATGCAATAATGGGTTTAAAATAAAAATAAATGCGTCACAAGTGCAAAAATAAAAACGTATTTATTTGATCCAATATTTTACATAAAGATAACAAACCGCTACGATTGTTTATAATCATTTCTTCAGCCAAATAAGATGGTCATTACTATGTCAAGGAACTTAGAAATATTTTGTTTTATTTCGACATGTGAAATGTTCAAAAAACTTGATAAAAAGAGTTATTTCACCATAAATTTGCTTCAACCATTAATTTCCAAAATAAATAAAAGATTTTAATAAGTGCATATGTAGGACAGTTTGTTTGCATTTATGATTTCACATTTCATTTGGCTTTAGTGAATATAGGTTACATATTGAGGATAGCTAGATAGAGATAGAAAATCAATACTTAAATTAATTTTCATTAAGAAAAGAAGATTGAAACTAAACCTAAATTTTTTACAATGAAATAATCACGGATATATTGCAATATAGAGGATAAACGATTGCAAAACTTAAACGTTCACAAAACGGCGGACAGTTTTTAATGACGTGCAAAATGTCCTGTTAGTATGAAACCATTTGTTTCATCATGTGAAGGCTTATTTAAACGAACCTTCCACTTCATAAATAAGCGCTCCAACTAGCAAGACTTTAACAAACTTACTTTTGCATTTATAATATTAGTTAGGATAAGGATAACTGGATTTGTCAAACTAACTTCACTTGAGTTAAAGTGACCTACTCGTATGTTGTAGTGCAGTCTATCCGAATTGGCACTCCATTTACTTCCAACTCCGTGTCGCAAAAGGTAGCAATCATTTCTCTTACCACCCGTGGGACATGAGGACGTTTAGAAACCTTCACGGCGTGTCCATGGGGACCTGCAGCGGCTCATGAATGTCAATCAATGACGAACGGTTTGTTTGCATTCGGAATGAGCTATTTTGTTATGTCACAATAAAAGGTCAGCTGTTTATGTTGAAAATTCTACCTACGTATCGCAGAACTGGTGTCTTAGATTGCTGGTATTTTTGCCTTTCATTCACACTAGTTTCACTACTTATGCTATAATCTCTCGTCTGTGTGTCTGTTTCTCACATTTTTATTCTAAAGTACTGAACTGATATTGATTAATTTGTTACGGTGTTAGCAAGGACAAGGAAGGGTAAAATATCCATGAGGACGGATTTACATAGGCAGCGATAGTATTAATAATATTTTCATGACGGTTAAGAATCTCTACTGCTAGAATTAAAAGTTCGAAGTTTTTTACTAATCTGTCCTGACCACAGAAATATTAAATTATTACTAAGTTATTTTAGCTGATAACACTTATCATCATTGTTC
This sequence comes from Dasypolia templi, assembly GCA_963555695.1. Lineage (NCBI taxonomy): Eukaryota > Metazoa > Arthropoda > Insecta > Lepidoptera > Noctuidae > Dasypolia > Dasypolia templi. Next base: position 7,851,388 of record OY743142.1, read on the forward strand.
TCACTGCTGGGACACAGGCCTTCTCTCAGCGAAAGGGAGTGGGCCGTAATCCACCACGCGCGCCCTGTTGGTTGGTAGATGTCCCATGTCGTCGATTTTTTCCCGAACCGTCGAGTCGAAAATCTTGGCTACTGTTACTACTATTCCTATCCCACTAAAGCGCAAGCTCGTAGACATGTGTATCCTTGCCTATACTAACCTTTGGCGCTCAGACATGGTCTTTGACCGAGGATCAGAAGGCCAAACTCAAGGTTTGCCAAAGAGCGATGGAGCGAAGCATCTTAAAAATCAAACTCACCAACCAAGTTCGCAACATTACAATACGCTCCAAGACAGGTATCACCGATGATGGTGATAACTCTGCAATGTTAAAATGGGAATAGGCGTGTCACACCTATAGGATGCATCTACAGGATCGTCACACAGTGGGTGCCTGAAAACGAGCGTCGTGGCGCAAAATCAAGACCAGTGAAAAAACATGGTGGAGACCTTTGCCCGGCAGTAGGACAACGTAGATTAACTGGAAAAAAAACCCTGTCTGGGTTCGAACCTACGACCTACAACTCTTAAGTCGCAGCTGTTAACACTGGGCCAGCACTGCTTAAACCACATAGAAGGGTGGTGGAATGTATACTGAAAAATCCGTAGTATCACAGACAAAGCCAGAGGTCTTCGCTAGTGAGTCACCTACCTATATCTTATCGACAGCGTAACTATTTTTATGGCGGTAATAAAAATAGTTGATATGAGATGAAACTGCTCATTTTATTTTGATTCCAGAAAGAAAACAAAATTTGTTTGTTCTTTATCTTAGCCACAAATTACTGGTAAACCTGTAAGAACGCTGATTGAGACCCAGTCTATAGTTTTGAGATTAAGTTAGAATTAGGTGATACGTTTGTTTATTTTAATGTGTATTTTAATTTGTACTTATTTTTCGCATAAGGGCAACCTCTAAAGAAAAGAAAGTTTAAATCTTAAAGATTTTATAGTAAGTACATTATAAAAATAAAAATAAAATAAACTAAACACCCATATATCCTACCCTTTAGAGAATGTAGGCTTGATGAAATGTTGGGTGTTGTTATACAAAATCGGTTAAAACACAGGAATACCACTGAATCGTTTGTAAATTAGTGTAATTAGGGCCCAGGAAGTGATTCTCGGTTTACACTCGAACACGCCGAATGCTCATCCTAACAACATTAAATATTTAGACTATAAGAGTCAAGTATGTTATATTACGTTTTCGGCGTCAACAACTAGCTATAGCTAATTTAGGTCGAGACGAATTGAGTCAAATTAGCGACATTCTCGACAACCTGCCCGTGAAAAGTAAATATCAAGCAGTAAAAGGTAGGCTAATTTCGGCATATGAAGACTCCGAGTCCAAGCAACTACATACGTTGCTAACGAAAGTCGAGCTATGGGATCAGCGACCCACTCAACTACTTCGTAAAATGCGGGAACTCGGAAGTAACAAAATCCCCGAGGACACTATTAAAATATTGTGGTTAGACCGCCTGCCTCAAACAATCTGAGCAGTAAGTAGTCTCTGTCTGCGACAATACTAAGTCAATAATTCTAAGTCTAAACCTCATGATTTCCTCGACTTGACTCAACCACACTTAGGTGGTTTGATATTCATACTTGCAATTTTACTATTCATCTCAAACAGTTTCCTGAGTCCAAGCGAACCAACTGTCATATTATATAAGGTATATCGGATCTACCTTGAGGTTTCCTTGAGTTAGTCGTCAACAAGGAAGTTTTAACCGAAACATGCGTATTTTATCAGATTTTAGTAATGTCTTTTGAATAGTTTATGGAATATTGACGTATTCGTGACGTATCATCTCGAGTCACATGAGTCATTTGAGGGTCTAATAATTTCCTTAATCTGACGACTACTAATACCGATATCTCCGAGGTCTTCCGAGGCACGCCGTGAGGTCTCCGCGACAGTGTTGTGAGTCGAGTAGCTATCGAGGTTACGACTTCGAATGGGTGGTAGTCTTGACGATTTCGTCATTGCCATTCTTCTCCTACATAATATATGTCGCCTACAAAATGGTGACATTATCCAGAATCCTGTATTCTCAGTACAACTCGATTAACTTTACGAGTCTTTTTTCCATTATACTTTGGGCGAAGCAATCTATTCCACATAACGCGGATGCGATTTATTAACGCCACCGTTGATTTACATCAACGGTGGCGTTAATAAATCGTTATTTAAGTGTTGAAAAATATTATTTAAGTCTATGAAATGTTTTGAGTAGCAGATCAAAAAAATGAACTATCTATGTCTCTATGAAAGATCTCGTCCTAATTTACCGTCGAACCTATACATTGACAAGAATCAATTTAATTGTGTACAATTTGTGTTTCGTAATACTGTAACCATTTTTGATTTTAATTTTAACTTGTTTTTATAATTTTATGCTCAATCTGACTTCCATGTTATTTATTAAATTAATACTTTTATTTACGGTTAAGTGTACGCAAAGTTTTACATTGTTGCATTTAAAATATTGTGGTTTTTCGGTTGGATTTATTTTAAGTTTCTCTGTGTGGTATTAAGGATTTATCTTGACACATCCGTTTGAATGATTTCAAATGTCAATGAATTATTTTTGACATATCCGCTTGATTTATATACATGGGCCTAAACATTATATACATATATACTTGGCGGTATTTGTGTGATATATTGGTGCAAACATTTTGCGGCTGACTGTATCTAAACAGAAATCGAAATCGATAGATAACTGCGACCCTTTGCAACCTTTAACTCTGCCAGCCAACTCTATTGGCCGGCAGAGTTAAAGGTTGAAGCTATAGGAGGGCTTAGGTCTCTTTTTACGTATTTGGCGTTTTTCGGTTAGTGTATCGAGGCCTTTTTTCGATAGATTTTACATTTTTGTCGACAGTAGAGCACCAAGGCGACCTATTTGAAGTGAGCCTCTCCCAAACTGTTGGGTCAATAGCAGAAACACTTAGATGCCTCGAACACAGCCTTATAGCGGAGATGTCGACCGCCATGCTTCCGTTTACCTTCCGCCACCTCAGAGTAGAAGACCACTTTGGTGCTGCATTCCACACCATACATGGAAGAACGGAACAATTAGGAACGCGGTCCTGCCATTAAGTTAAATAAAAAATCGGGCTGACTGTATGATGTATGGTGATATCATCACAACTATATTTACAACTAAGCAGTATTGCCGTGTGCTGGTTTGAAATGTCAGGGGCCGATGACATTAGAAAGACTCAAATTTGTGTCCTACGTTTAGCAACGCATCGGGAAACCTCTGGTTCTTGCAGATGTTTGGTTCAGCAGTTGTTGTAACTTAACATAAGAATGGTCATATAAACCAGCCTATCGCGTGGAAAGATCTACCGGTTTCACACAACACGAAATCGGGAAGTACGCAGAGTTGTAATTCTACGTACATCAAATTATATCATCCTTTACAAAGGATGGTTTAATTTAAGGTTCCCATATTGGCAGCACTGTAATTTTGACAAATGTTAGTAATGGCGGGTGTTTCAAACATCAAATGTTAGTTTGTAACAATACAATTTACTAATAAATCGCTTTACCGTTAGATGGTTTGCGTGCAACGTTCAGAGGTCGCATTATTTCACCTTACGGTGACGTTTTATTGCCTTTGTTGTTTTTTTTAGAGTTTTCTTGTGAGTCGTGTGTATACCTTATCAACACACCTGCAACGTTGGAGCACCTAAAAACGAACATCCGCTAAGTTATTGTAGAGATAACCCACGAAATTTGCGAAAAATCATCGAAAACTACATCGAAAGAATCCACTGCTGCAGAAGGTCCAGAGGCGGCGATTTACCTGACTTAATTTTCCATAATAATAATGGAAAATTATGTCAGGCAAATTGCCGCCTCTGGACCTTTCATCATTAATAATTAATGAATAACACTTAATGCTCGATAGAATGTTAATTTACAGTTTTTTTTTTCATAAATTCTAGTGACCTCAAATTGAATTATCCTTTACTCACTTCTTTACCCATAGAGACCTACCCTGGTCTTAAGGATGATGGAAGAGTATCAAGACTTCTAGTACGGCTGGCGAATCAAGGAAAACCTGTTCAGTTGGAGATTCATAGACAACTCTGCCGTGGTGCTGTTACACAAACTATGGGACACTTAATATCGTGTCCTGCGACAGAACACGTTCGTCTGCACGTTACTGGAACTGGTGGACGCGAGTGATGGCGCCAGTCACGTAGCCGAATTCTGGGAAGAGTCCATTTGGATGGCCAACGAAACTCTAAGAAGAAGATACGTCTGAAAGTCGCACAACTAGTCCAATGCGATCAAAAACTTTGATAGGGGTCAGGGTTTATCCCCATTAGAACATCAGAAGCGAGGGCTTAGCAAACAATTAATTTCTCTTTATCATTGAAATAGTTCTCGAGCTCCTGTTTCCTATTTCAATTATATAAAGCCACAATGCAGTACTGGATTAAAACTAAACCGTTCGTTTGCCGCAAAACTAATAGAAATGTTCGGAGCAGACTAGCATTCAGTATAAATGTTGTTGATACATATATATGGTGGACGTGACTATTCTATTTCAATTTAATCATATTACTATCACAATAATATGACTGCCTCGTTGGTCTAGTGGTCGCAAGAGCTATTGCTGAACATGAGGTCCTGGATTCAATTCCCAGGTCGGGCAAAGTGTTATGGGGTTTTTCTATCTAGAATTACTCGCTAGCAGCCCGGATTCTGGATTTGTGCCCGGTTGATAGCAATAGAATCGCCCCCTATTACATGGGACCTAAACATAACTGGCGAAATGTGGGTGTACTATATGTACCTCTGCCCAACCCTTCGGTGAAACAAGGCGTGATGTTATGTATGTTTATTACTATCTTATAACTGGATTCGGTTCTTACCAAGTGGTTACCCAGTAACTGGGTTGTGGAGGTCAGATAGGCGTCGCTTCATGTAAAATACTGGTATTCAGCGGCATCCGGTTAGACTGGAAGCTGAGTTTAAAGATCCGGCAAAGAACCGAAACCGGAAAACTAAACATCCGATTTTGCGACTGTAATCAGATGCGATCACGCGGCAAAATACCGAATACGATTCAGTGAAAATTGCATTTTAATAGATGCGTTCACACCAGCGCAGATTCGGTTGCCGAATGCCGCAAAAATCCAAGTCGGGCGATGGGCGCGCACGCGGTGCGGCCGCGGGTGGGGAAGGACAACCGCACCAACCGACAACGACTACTGAGCGCTTTCCTGCAAAAAAACCGAATAGCATATTCACACGATGACACACCACTCAGTTTGTTACAGAAACACAAAACCGAACGCCGTGTGAACAGAGTATTCGGTTCTGCCTCCGTGTGAACGTAGCGTTAAGTTTGGAAAACTTATCGTTTAAGAAGTCTTTCAAGTTTAGTAACATTTATTAACTAAAAATCTCTTTAAACTTTTCTTAAATAAGGCAGTATTCACTGCCCCTATTTCTTGTAATTTATTGAAAATTACAGGAGCCACGCGAAATACACTTTTGTGCATTAAATTGCGTGCGTCACGTTGTTGCCTATTATTGACTTCTATGGCCAATGCAAATAATGTTATCTGAACTGTACTCTGTGCTGTCCTCTAGCCAGCTAATTGTTTTAATAGTGGTCAAGAGTTCTAGAAGATGAGTGGCAGACAGCACCCTTCTGTCTGCTTTTTCCATTTCCAATTCGTTTGCTAGTCCTACGTCCAATGGTGTTTTTTTTTCATTTGTGGCGGCATCTACACCGCCACATGCGAACAACGCATCACACAAATCCTGCATCGCGCAATCAAAGTTTACCGCGCAGCTAGCATTTATACAACAATCATTGGGCAGTTGCCCACCAGATACGACATCAATCTGGTCGGAGGATCCTCCCTTTTCCAAGAGTATGAGTGAACTTTACACCCTGTTCCTCATATCTCTTTACTGGTGACCCCGACGTGATCCCGAGTATGAACATCATATCTCTTCTATGGTGACCCCGAGTATGAACGTTAGCGCAGCCTTCGTGCAACTACTTCAGCGTGACGTCATCATCATCACTCCCGCAAGTCACACAGCCAGCCAACAACAACGGCTTGAACGGTTGGCCTGACCATCAGCATGCAGCGCAAGCGCATACCTGGTCATCACCTTCAGCCTCATCAGCAACCTTGGCTCAGCACACTGCACATTCGGCCGGTCCACAAGCAGAGTGCTTAATCCCTCTCCTGATCGACATCAGCAGTCAGCCACCCCGATTCACTGGGGTATCTTCGCAGACAGTTCCGACTCACCGCGAACTATGTGACACCCGGTTCCAACCCACTGGAACCCAACTGGCATTGGCAAGCATCGCAAGATACAAGACTTAATCCACTATCGACCTCCGGTCTTCGGAGGGGAGTGATGTGGCGGCATCTACACCGCCACATGCGAACAAACGCATCACACAAATCCTGCATGGCGCAATCAAAGTTTACCGCGCAGCTAGCATATATACAACTTCCCGACAACAATCATCGGGCAGTTGCCCACCAGATACGACATCCATCTGGTCGGAGGATCCTCCCTTTTACGAAGAGTATGAGTGAACGTTACACCCTGTTCCTCATATCTCTTCACAATCTACGGAATGGCAAGTAAGCGTACGGCCCGTCTTGATTCTTTTGCATAACATAGCATACAAAAATACTGATGACCGACAGAACGCACAGTCAATACCACTGAAGATAGAAAACGTGCACTAATAAATGAATTTTCGAAAATATACCCCTGATTGGCTCCATCGAGGGGATGCAGTCTTAAACGAAAAATTCACAGACAAGTTTTATAAATAAGTAATTATCAGCAACAGGAGCCTGGATTTGTGCCCGGTTGATGACAACTGACGAAATGTGGGTGGAACACACCATTGTCTGACCCTTCGAGGATTATTGTCGTGTTGTTATTGTTGTGTTAACTTTCAGCAACACATAATTCATCTACCTAACCAAAAACTAAAAAACCCAAAAACTACCCAAATAAAAAGCCTAATGTGTATATCAGTCTTCTGGTAAGTACCAGAAGACTGATATACACATTAGGCTTTTTACTTCACCGGTCTTAAACTTAGATAGGTTTGATTTTTCAACACTAGATCCGCCATTTTGAAACTAGAAAGGATCAGCTGGAATAGCGAGCGGCGTCCATTAGCTAGTTCCAGTGCGATGTTAAATCTTTCGTGATTTCGACCCGGTTACTGATTTCTGTCTATAAAAATAAAATAGTGCAAGAGGAGTAGACTTTTTAGCTTCTTTTAGGGTTTTGTGTTGGATAGATATATCATGAAGTTTGATGTTTTTTTTGGCAGGATCAATTAGACAATTTTAAGGTTACCGACAATAAGCCTCCAATACATTGCATTTTAATAAATAAGCGAAATAAGGATGTAGTTATTTTGCCCACCACTTCATTAACACAGGCGTGATATTGGTGCCGATTCTCTTGTACACCGAACTAAACTAACTAAACTATCACTAGAATTCCTTACTTTTTACTATGAGAATCTTGAAGCTATTCTTCGAATAAAATATCTAAATTTAAAAACAATTTTGACACAATTATAATCGAATTTGACAATCGCGAGTCCACGTGTTTTTTTTTTCTTTTGGTCTCGCAACGTCTTTGTTAGAGCCGGAGGCAGCCTGGGGCAGCCTCGACGTGTTTAGTATTGAAGTTTTTACTTTTTTTATGGAAAATAAAAATATCTACATGTAGAGTATTGGAGGTTTCCGGTTTGCAAGGGGATCGAAATTTTCATTTTTTTTGTGATAGGACACACCGTTTTCGAGATATGAGCAAAAAAATAAGAAAAAAAGTTAAACTACTTTTTTGCACGTCTGAAGTCGAGGTGTTGGTGTGAATTTTAGTTCTCGACAAAAAAAAATCCCTCCTTTTTAATCGCAATTAAATATAGTCAGATTCATGTTCAGATTTAGTTGGACAATCAAATTTTTAGGTGAAAAACGTAAAATTCGTAATAGCAAAATTGCCATTTTCACTAAACTAATAACTCAGTGCAATATTAGTGCTGTCAAACTAAAATATAGTTAAGTTGTGTCACTTTAGTCAATTTCAGAATGGAAAATCGTCATTTGACAGGATTAAACCAAATTTTAGTAACCAAGAGAATCGGCACCATTATCTTATTTTCGCTGAAAACTTCGATAATCTCCAAAAAATGCTTCTAAACGTCTATGATGTTTCGTTTATAGTAGGACTTAGAATGAATATGGCCAAGACGGTTATGGGAAACATCTTCAGCAATTCAAATCCTTCTGTTGAAGTCGGAAATGAAATGTTGGAAATGGTTGACCAGTATGTTTACCTTTGCCATATTCTTTGATTTGGCAAAGAGCAAACAGAGATATCGAGAAGAATACAGCTTAAGTGGGCCGCATTCAACAAATTGGACGACATTCTGACATCAGCCAAAATTCCACCATGTCTGAAGTCCCGCCGCCGCAGCAGAACACACTAACCAGTGTGTTCTGCCCATCATGACGTACGGTGCTGAGACGTGGACGTTCACGCAGGAGGCTGTAAGAGTTGCACAGAGAGCCATGGAGCGTTCCATGCTTGGTATAAAGCTTCCAAACATCGAGATCCAATGACGCACGAAGATTTTTGATATCAAAATAAACGAGGTATGGATCTAAAATGGAGTTGGGCAGGACACCTGTCAAGCAGTGATGGCAGGTGGAGTAAGGCAGTGACCGAGTGGCTTCCAAGAACTGTTGATGAGGCTGGCACAGGAGAGTGGAGATTGGCACAAGAAAAGACAGCCCTATGCTCAGCAGTGGGTGAAGTCGGGTGATGATGATGATGATGATTATATTACAAGTTAGAATTTTAAGCAAGTGGTTTGATATATAAATGCACGTTTCTTCTTCGTGTGAGAAATGATCTTTGCCTTGTAGTGAAATATTTGCAAGACATTCTTATAAGGTAAGATATTTAATTCTAATCAACTATCAATCAACTCAGCCTATCGTTGTCCACTGCTGGACATAGTCCTCTAGCGTCTCGTTCCAGCCACGTTTTTGCGGTCTTCGGTGTATTTAGATTCCTTCACAATTAATCCTTAATTTCTATGTTAGTACGAGTACAAACATTGCGAAGATAGGTGTGAAATATGTTTCACACAGACCGGTCAACATAGCTCGTGAAACAGCTATCAAACGCATCCAGAGATTTAATTTCAGATTCCTTTTGTGACAGCGAAGTGGCGGCTCTTAACAACACTGTGTAAGGGGTGAACCGTAACTATACGACTTTGTTGGTTTTGACGGATTTAAAATGAGAAGTAATTTTGTAGGTCTCGAAAGGTAGTTTCAGAAACCGTGAGTTTAATTTACCCTTATTTGCATTTAAATTTATTTTCATAATTCAAGGATAGGGGCAAGGAAATGATGACCAGAGGGAATCCAAACTTTTGGAAAAATTATGTGGATCCTGATAATCTAAAAACAACACAGTCAATCAAACTCTGCTTATCCCATCAGACCACAATCTTTCAACCCCCGGCCTCGTTTCAAATTTGTCACCTTCATTTCACTCCGTGTTGTATTCTGTGCCCGGCCGCCATTACAATCTGAGCGACACTTTAAGGCTAACGAAACATAGCAACACACACAACACACCAATACACACACAACACATCCACACACAAACACAACAAACCAATACACATCAATATTTTATTTTTTTAAACCACCTATGATTTGTTTGTGTAGCTAGAATTCGTATTAATATTTTTCTGGGAAAGACAGTTTTAATATATGTTTTATATGCAACGTTTTATTCTAGCAAAGCGAGCGAAGTCACGATAAAACTCCTCAGATATTGTACTTGCACCCCTATTAAGGGGTTCAACCAACGACTGGACCTCAGTCTGTCACTGGTGGTCAATGTGTCTTAGAAACAAGCGAATTCCATTGTGCGCTAAACTCTTTGCACGATTTTGGAGTCGAATAGCAAGAGCAGGACTGTTCTTATAGAATATAGTTATGTTTTTTTTGCTATTATCTAGTCACTTCTGATTTGAGGTTATTGCGCTTCCCACGGTTATTGCGTAACACAGTATCCCAATGATTTTATTAATTTTGACAATTCAACAATATTCATTGCGTTATCTACGCTGTTGAGCAGACGATTTTTATCATGAAAATCTTGACATAATCGATGGAATTTCTCTTCCTTTACGGAATTCAACCACCAAACGCCTCTCGTATTTCAAACCTCAAATCTCAATCAAAACAGTTGTTTCATTAATCATAGGCTCAAACACTCAGCTATTTGTCTGTTATTATTGAATCGAACAAAACCATTGTTGGTAATAATGATAATTGCGTTTATCATTACGATTGTTTGTCTGATTTCGGAGATAAATTGATTTTGATCGAGGGTTTTGACAGGGTGGTTTCATTAATTTACCAAATTGTTTTCCATTATTATAATTATACTAGCGACCAGCACACGGCAGCACAGCGGCACTTTTTTTTTTGCTAACTATTATGTCCCGACCTATCCCCCACCTCCGTCTTGACGTCAACTTACGGGACACCTGTATTATATAGTATGGATAGTATATAGATGAAAACAGACAGTAGTCATTATTGTAGCCTTCACGGACCATTTTGTAACAACGCCTACTGCAAAATCTGTAACATTTGATTGGGCACGTTTTTTTACTAGTTTCTAATTTGAGCTTTTATTCCATCACATCACAGATAATTAATAAAAGGCTATTATGTTTTAACCGCATATCCACTTTTGGGAGGCCCTTTCTTAACAAAGGCACCTGTAAGGGGTTGCCCCTTGCTTCCTTGCCTCTATCTTATAGTGTAGCTACATATCACCTGTTATGTATAAGTCCCATCTAATAGGAGGATAACCTGTTGTGGCACATATCCAGACTCGGGGCTGCTACTGAGAAGTTCCAGATGGAAAACTCAGCTCTTGTTTAGCACTAGCGCTTGTGACCACTACACGAGGCAATCTTTCTTAACAAAGGCACATTCAGTGTTTGGCTTTTCATTTTGAGGTACAGAACCCTAAAAATCACAGCCAAATATAATCGTAACCTCAGTTCGACTTCTCATTTTTATCGCTTCGACCTCTATAAATATTTGGAACAAAAACCAGAACTGAATTATTAAGAGCCGAACTTCAAAATTCTCGAAAGTTGCTTCAGTCCTTTGTTATTTTATTACTCGATGTTCCACGGCCAGAAATAAAAGTTCTTTAGATTTTATTGGCTATAGTGTGCCCAAACAATGGGCATTATTATGAGAGAGAATATTTCAAAATGGCGGGTTCGATTTTTTGAATACGTTCGTTATGTTTTTGTTGGAGCGTAAAAATCCTTCCTGTCAGTCGTTGTAAATTGGAAATTGAACAGCAATATGTACTGTACTCGTAGATAGGTGAACTCGTAGATTGTTTTTAGAATGTTTAAGCGGGCTTAGACCAGTAATGATTTCCTGTGTCCATTTCCAGCTGCTTTGCAATATCTTTGTTCCACCAAGCCTAAGGGCTAAATAAACTACGTTTATCAATTTGCCGTAAGTCCCAAGAGCCATCGGTTCTGCAGCCAGCTTCAGTCCAGAACCTTTTATTCCCATCGACCAAAAGCATAGCATACTCATAATCAGCTTATCATATTCCCACTGCTGGCACACAGGCCTCCTTTCATTGAGAGTGAGAGTGCAGTAAAATGTTTTGCTTCATCGATTTGAGAGCAGTGGTGATGAAATAGTTTACGCAACGGATTCGAACCTACGACCTACAACTCGTAAGTCGCGGCCGTTACTTCTGGGCCACCACTGCTCTGGCCAAAAGCATGAGAGCCTTTGTGTGTAAACAGATTCGACTGATTGGAGAGTAAAAGTTGCAAAACTGTTCTATGGTCTGTCCAAAAGTATCTCATGAAAATGTAAACAATCAATAGAAAAAAAACAAAACAATAGAAAAAGGATCAGAAAACGTACGTCACTATTGGATTGAGTACTTTACGGAACCCTTATAGGTTCACTTGTGTGTCTGGCTGTCTGTCCGTCGTCGTTTGCTCAAAATCTACTAAACTGATTGTTTGAAATTTGGTACAACTCTGAATTTCTGTGACCCAAACACGATGGTGTAACGTAAATAAATGAATTTAGAATACGGGGGTCACTTTTGGGGACAAACTAGAAAATTAAAAACAAAGTTTTGGAAAGGGCTTGATGTGAGTTTCTCAAACATATATTTTGTGTAATTTTAAAACAAACTGTTTTGAAGTTATTTATGAAAGTATATTAAAATTGGCCACCCCCCCTCCCTTATCTCCGAAACGAATCAGCGTAAAATTTTGAAAAAAATCTGAAATTAGTTCTATACTTACAGATTACAGGAAAACCTATAAGAAGTATATGTTCTTATGGGTTCTCTATTGTGTTCCCTAACTTTTTTATTTATTATCTAAAGTGTCATAATTTTTCGAATCATCATTTGTCAGAATGATAACTTGCCCGAACATATTGTCACATAATATCACGTGCCATAAAATTCAAATCCCTAAATACAATTTACCCCAAATCCGTTTGTCATAAATATTACAAACAAAAGACTTGAAACCGTTTTAATAAAAGTTATAAGTCCTAAATTCAAATTATTTAATGTTGAAAAGCATGCAAACAAGCATACACCATACCATGCATATGACCTATCACCCGATTCCGGCTTGACGTGCACTTCTGGGACAGCCTGTATAAAGTTAAAACACACACAAACAGAGACGAATTTCGAAGAGTATTTTAACAACAGACCATAGTGTTATCATGAAATAAATATTTATTCCAAACATTTCACAGTTTAAGTCACATTTTACGTCTTTCTGTCTGGCTTCGTTGATGTTGTGCTCAGTAGGATATAATTGGATTTCCGTTTATCTATTATTTTTCGCTTTTCAGTTGTGGTACAGTCGAGTCCACTAATATATTGGCAGTGGCAGTTTCAAAACATTTTAAGCGTTAAAATGATCATATAGTTCTATACAAACTTAGACATCATATAAACTGTTCTTATGTATGTTACGATAGTGCATTCAAAAATATCTGACTAGTCTTCGGAACAAAAATATCTAAATACAAGATTCTAAATACAATATTTGGTGTAACCTAGGATTTGTAAATATCTGTACAGCTTTGAATATTCAACTAAATAGCCTTTACCGTTGAATTTATTTTTGCTTGTCGGAGCAGAAGTATGAGTACCTAATAATGCAATGTTGACGTTCGTAATAGGACTGTATCAATCTGACAAAGTTGAGAGAGAGCCGTATTATTTGATTAAGTTTTAGGAAATCTTAGGGTAAACGCATTTTTTAAGTTGACCTTGAGAGGTCGTGACTACTTAACCGGACTATGGTAAACGCAGACTATACTTACGTATTTATTTAAAACTTTTCAGTCGGTTTTATAATTAAATTCTTATTTTTTTCTTCTGAAACCTTACATTCAAATAAGGTATCCCCCTCAGGCAAGGTCCAAACAATGGTGCTGCCAGTTTTAGAATCTGGTATATCCACCATTGGCATCAATAGCATCTTGCAAACGTTCACGCATTGATGCAATTGTGTTTGAACAGGCGGCGCTACTTCTAAAGCCTTCCTTAAAATCTCATGTAAGTAGGTACGTGGGCCCTTAACTTGCTGACTGATCTAATTCGCGTCGAGTCCCAATTTTGAATCATTCAACTTTATAAATGTTCTGTGGGGTTTACGTCAGGACATCTTGGAGGGAGTTTAATTAAATTTAAATTTGCTTGTTCAGCTATCCACTCCTGGACCCTTCTCGCGTTGTGGACGGAACTTCGATGGCCATCGGGATAAACAATTTTTCCGGTCCCAAAAGATTTTTTTAAGATGTCCACGTAATCGACACCTGTCTTACGACCAGTGCCAAAGCAACTCTCGATCCTCCATTGAGAAGCCATACCACTACTTCGGGCCATGTCCCATACCTTGCCACATAGATAACGTTATCTATGCCATCCAGCTCAATCAACTTTCCTCCTATTAATGTTTTGGTGTCTTACGACCAGTGCCATCACATATTTCCGTGGGCCCAACGGCCTTCAACCACCCACAAAAACCGCATGAGATACGCCCACTTCGTCTGTTATGAAGAATGTTTTTTCCATTGTATCTAGTGTTGATATGATTATACGCCCATCTGTATCAGACACAAAAACTTTTCTATAAATGTCACGTTATCAATAGTACTGTAAATATCTGTTGGCTGACGACTTCAAATTGAATTTATTTCAAAGGAAAATATTACAATAGGATATACTTCTGTAAAGAGATTGTTCAAAGAATTATGACAACAATTCGAGACATGTCAAACTGTCAAGATATATTTCATAGAAAAATGGCAGAGATATTTGTGAACCTAACTTTGCGCTAAATAATATGAACAGAGGATTGCGCAGATTTTTTTTTGAGTCTTTGTCTGTAGCAATATTATTGACCTAATGTAGTCACATATTTATGATGTCACAGATTGCTGTTTAGAGTTATATGAAACTTACCATTGCCTATATGTTTTTGATTCATGAACATGCTCAGATATTAAAGAACTCGACTGTACTACTCCACAAAAAATCGTATACTTCAAGACCTTCACTTGCCAAGTAAATAACAGTGACAAGAAGTTATTATAACATCATCAACATACACTAAGTGGTCAAAATACGTATTATTGAAGCTAACTCAAAAACCGCTCCTCAGAACTTGACAAAAACAAAAATAGAAGAATAGTATTTTTCGAATCGGTTTATTAATGACGGAGTTCTGAGGTGACAAATAAAAATAAGTATAAACCTAGCATATTCAGCCTATAATGTTCCCACTGCTGGGACACAGGCCTCCTCTCTTTTTGAGAGGGAGTGGGTCGTAACCCACGACGCGGGCCAAGTGCGGGTTGGTAGATGTCACTTGTCGGTTTCCCTATGATGTTCACTTTCTTTGAGCAATGGTGATAAAATTATTTACACAAAGTAAAGCGCTTGCCTGGGTTCGAACCCACGACCTACAACACGTAACCACTGGGTCATCAAAATAAAATACAAGCGAATTAAGAACCTCCTTCTTTTTTTGAAGTCGGGTAAAAATAAGATTTTTGTCTTTAGTACGAATTAATTTTTTCTCGTCCTTGAAATCAGGGTGATGTATTCAAGCTGTTAGAAGTGTTATTGAAAACGATCTGGCATTTTGTCAGTATTCCTCGACGGGTTAAAAGCGAAGTTGTGTAGTAAGCTTTGCATGTAATAACCCTTACCATATTTAGGGGCTTGTGGATAAATGATAACGAGGATGGACCATAGATTATAATACAACGTTTCGTTTTGCATCCTCGTCAAATTTCAGGAGGCTGTTATGAAAGACATGTATAATCAAATAAAATTACGATACTTGCTCTATAATTAGTACATACTTGATTTTTAGTTATTTAATACTGACAGTTTTTCGGAATAAACTACTTTCAAAGAACCGAATCGCCACGCTGCGTATGCGGTAGGCAATGTCGCACGGCTAAGTCGCATAAAAGGGCAGTTACAGTGCGGTATCACACGGACCGCGTTTTAACATGCGCGTTCCACACAAGTTGATTTCCGAAAATTAGAAAACCAAAAAAATAACCTACTTATTTTATTATTGATTCGTGTCGAGAATCATTAGCATGGTAACCTCCTTGAATTTGACGAGGATGCAAAACGACACCTTGTATAAACGAATAGCATAAGCATAGCATAATCAGCCTCTTATGTTCCCACTGCTGGGACACAGGCCTCCTCTCTGTGAGAGGGAGTGGGCTGTAATCCACCACGCGAGCCCAGTGCGGTTTGGTAGATGTCACGTCTTCGAATTTTTGGTTCTAAGACATGCCGGTTTCCTCACGAATACTTAAATGAAAAACTATAATTACAATAAATACATTCTTAAATAAATACATTTCTAAATTTAACAAGAGGATTATTTAATTAAACACAACATGACTACTAAATACACAATAAGCAAATTATAAAATGTTACATATTGATTCTGTAAATTGTCTCAAATTGTGATAATCCTTATCTCTGTATTAATAATTGTTATCTTTAAATATGATCTCTTTATTGAATGAGTGTTTGTATTAATAAAAATAGAATACAATTACCAATAACATAATTATTTATGTTGTGGTTATCGACTTTTATTTTAATTTAGCTTTCTCAGATCTAGATTTATAACTACCAATAATGGCTAATGTGTATGAATTTGTAATTTTGCTGAGCCCTGACAGGATCTACAGTGGCTCTTAGCTCTTAGCCTTTTGTTAACATCTTTTTACCTTGCGGAACGCAAATAAATAGATTACATATCGAGAAAAGTCCAAAAGTCTGAAAACCAGTCTTACCAGGGGGTATTGTGATCATATTACCCAGTAACTGGGCAGTGGAGGTCCTAAAGGCAGTCGCTTCATTCAAAATACTGGTGTCACATGCATCTTGTTGGTCTGAAAGCTGACCCCAACATACATAGTTGGGTAAAGGCTGATTGATGAAGAAGAGGATCCCTGTTTGAAGAAGAACAGCTTTTATGTTAAAAAATAAAACAATAATATATGAAATATAGCTTTAATCACTTTTAATAATGTATCTATTTACATTGGACTTAAGACTATAAAAACTTGATTTCTACAGTAAACATCGTAAAAATATCGTACGTAGTACAATTTACAAATACAATAAGTGGAATAAGGGCAACACGAGTGCAAATTCAACGGTTAAAAACGAAACGTTATTATGAACGAGGCGTTTTTTCTACGATCCGTTAATTTGCACAGACAAGAAAATTTGTGAAACATTTGATTTGTACAAAGGGCGCTTAGTTACGTTGATTTTCATAATTAATTATTGTTTTCGAACAAACAATTTTGAAGTGGCCTAAAAGTATATTTTATTCTTACAAGCATACCAATTTTAATACATTAATTACAGTACATATTATCGTCATTTTCGTACACGCCCATTTTCTAAACGCTTTAATATAAAATACTAAGGAATTACAACAACATTTCATGTAAATACAACTTTGTCATGTACTTGTTTAACTTAAATTAAAACCAGCCCCTCTCACTTGAAAAATGCTTGAAAACAAAAACAATTCATAAACCATTATTTTTGCATTATAACACGGTAAAATAAACCATGATTTGCATTTTGTCACACTAAAATAATAAAAATAGCAACAGTATTTAATAAAAGTACGAACTAATATTACTATCGTACAATAAATAAGTCTTAATTAAGTTTAGTCTGCATTGCGAAAAAGAAAAATAAAGTAGATTTTTCAATATGGCAATATGGCTAGTATTGGTCTGTCTATCAAAACGTAACTTTGTAAGGAGAAACCGTGAGTTATTTTTTGATTTTTAAAATTACCTATAACACTTCAAAACATGATTTAAATAGTTTAAAAAATGCTATTAAAAGCCACTCACAATCCCAAGCATTATCAAGTAAGAGACTTTCATAGGATATAATTAAAAAATAAAATAAATAGACACATAAAATGGATATAAAAATATGCACCAGAACATAAGCAATTACTTAAAACGTAACATGATATTTATAGCTACCGAAATAAGCTAACCCATGGTTTAAAAAGTTTTAGGAACTATTTCCCGTAATTACGGGTTTGAAACGTCAAACTGTAGAAATGGCAGCGCAGGCAACAACATAATGGAAACCAAATGACACCATGTATTATACCATGTTCATTTTCTGATGACCGATATGACATAATTATAATAGACACTCTTAAATAGCGTAGAACGTCAAAACATGTTCGTTAATGTTGGGTTCTAAGAATTAATAAACGAATGGTTTAATCTTACGATTGATGTAAAGTCACTCAATAATCACTTAGAATTAAAATAAGGATATAGCATAATATGTCATATCAATAATCATAAAACGAACAGAGTGAACCTAAAAAGAATGGTTCGCTGTGGAATACTCAGTATATATTTGAATGAGCTTTGAGTTCCAAATGCCTGTCCATACTTTACAGCAGAACTAAACTCATTCAAAATCTTTTTAAATAATTGTGACAGTACATTGTGTAATTGACACCTTAAACTATTTGAATTGTTTGTTAGTTTACAAGGTAAAAGTTAAAATGTAATTAATACAGTTCGTTTTACCACAGCAACTGTCAAAATATAAAATGTCATTCTACAATTTGACATTCTACCGACAATGTGTTTCGAAGTCTAACTGTATAGAATAAGATATGACTAAGAAATGAAACAATTGACGTTCTAGTTATTTTGTGTCCTGCTTTGGTTTTCCAGGGAACTCCTTCAATACCAATAATATATTGGTACCATGGTAAATCAATTCATTTGGGAATCGGCAGGTTTATTTTGCACCAAAAATATCATTCAAAAGATCTGTCTACATTTAAAAAATACATGAAATGAAATGTTAGCAAAACAGCCTCGGACTTAAAACTAAAATGTTGTTAACTTAGAAATACACGAAGTTAAATATTTTAGTACAGGACCGGTGTGTGTCGAAATATGTTGCACATTTTATATAAAAAAACTACCCGACAACAAAAAATAATATTTAAACAAAAATCTTTTTTGTGACCTCGTTTGTATATCGTATTTTTATTTTTCTACTAGATGTGAGAGCGCATACAGTCCAATTTCAAAATGAACTAGCTAGCTAGAATAAGAACGTTGTTAAAAGTTGCGACAGTGTTGTTTTGGGGTTGCTTCATTCTGGTACAGGAATTTACATTACCTTGCTGGCTCAGTATGAAATTGGGGATTTAGCTGTACACGATGTTAAAGCAAAGACGGAAAAGCACACCTCTTCAATTAATTGTAAATTAGTTAATTATCAAAAATGTGCAACATATAATAACGAAACGAAGAAGTTAACAAACACATTACGCTTATTACACAAATCTATTAACCTTATCAATAGAGTAAAAGCGGATTATTTGCCTTAGTCTTCCATATAATCTATGTGAAAAAAAATCTAGCAATGTGTGTTGATGCTACAAAGAATGTTTCGAGGAATGTCAAATAAAAATTAAATACATAAACAGTTCCAAGCAAACGATGAAAATACAATTTTGGAATGATATCAGTAAAGAATTCTCATGTCTAGCTTGTGTAAAAGAATTGAAGTACTCAAAAATTAAATTAATCTTTCCTTCTCTCTCGCATTTGAATAATATACGGCAGTGTCATACTGAAAACTTCGAGCACAAACCCAGTCGAGCAAAACAAAGCTAAAAATGATAAAACTTCAAACTCAGTCGAATTAATGGAAGCAGAAATTCATCAGCTTGAAACCGTTCATATACCACAAAAGCGTGTCAATTTAGAGTAATCAGTCTTGGAAATTGATGAAACAATCGTCGCCACAAAAAACCATAATTTATTTACCATCCATGTCTTAACCAAAGAGTACCACAAATAATAAATACTTAAAATCAACAGTGAACGCGAGTCCAATTGCGTTACAATGTTTATATTGAAAATGGTCCATAACTTTTCGCGACAATTAAAAAATCTAGCACAAATGTCTATTTACAGGAGCACCGCGGAAAATTAATCGTAAAAACACGTCTCTTTCACTGATATCGTGACGTAGGTCTCTCCTCTCACTAAAAGCTCGTTGGCACTTTGGTAAACCTTTAGTCTAAACTATTACACTTCCGTACCGTCCTCTCCTTCATCTTCAAACAGTGGTTCGTTGGGGTTCACTTCTGTACTCGGCTTTTTTTTCGGCTTTGGTGGTGGTCGAGGGGGGATCTTGCCACTCCTGCCAAGAGTCCCTGTCCCTGATTGGTTCAATACACTCTCGTTCTTCTTACCGTCGTCCTTAGATGGAGAACTTGGCTCTTCCTTGCTGTCTACCCTTGGAATTCTTCTTAGGGATCCAGTTTCTGGCTTGCCTCTGCGACTCAGTGTACTACTATCTGATACATGGGATTGCGCATCACTTTTATCACTGAATAAAACTTTCCTAGGCTCCGGTTGCGGGGTGGAAGTGTTCTTTGCTGTCCAGCTCATTCTCGGGTTCGCTGGTTCCTGCGGGCCTGGAGTGGATAGCTGGTGAGACAGCTGAGAGCTGATACTGTTCCGATTAATTTGTGGCGGGACCGGTGAAGGTGCTGGCTCTTGTTCTTCAATAGGCGCGTAGAAAACTGGATGTTGATTTGGGTAGACAGTTGGCGTTGCGGGTAAGGGCCTGTTCCTCATTGGCGAAAATTGGGGTTCAAGGCCTGTTTTGTTTAATGATAACACTGAGCTGCCGTCGGCTGTGGTCCTCAGCCCTAAGTTATCATACAATGGTTCCTGTGCTTCGGAGCTTGGTAGGATTTGAGTGCTCGCCGTACTTGACCAGCTAGGCACCCTTGGTCTTCTCGGGATGGTCACGTATCCTTGCCTAGGAGTGACGACGGGAGGAGTTATAGGCGCAGTGAACGGAGATTGCGAACGAGAGTACGGCAGAGTTCTGAAGAGATTTTGGTTGGTCATACCGTATATTGGAGAGTGTATTGGACTGATCGGGTTGAGCTGCGGTGGCAGCCTGGTAGTATCAGGCACAGTGGATGCGTTGCTAGCTGCGGGTGATATCTGGGCAGCTCTAGGAGGGAACGAGAGGAGATCGGGAGGGTAAGCCGTCCGGCCGTATTCCACGTTGAGGGCGTCCTGCGAACGTTTTGATGGTGGATCGAAGTCAAGCGAGCGTTTCTCGTCTTCGTTGTGTGCTGTAACAAATTATTATGGTTAGTTAAATGATTGGATATGCACTGATAATCAGTAGTTAATATTTTACCGAAGGGGTCAATAATCTCTTTGATTAAACCTACGCTTTGTGATAACAATTGTGTATCAGTAAAGCTCCACTAGCTTTATCATATCAGAAATAGCGATAGCCACCGAGGAGATATTGACTTGTTGTATTCAAAGCTATAGTCGAATCCGTGATTGTGGAACTATCATATATTAACACTATAAGCAAAGTGATTGAACCTTTAATATTGAAAAATGATTTTTTCGTTACGTATAAACTCGAACAGAAATACACGTTTGGGAGCTATCATGACTAAACATTTATGTCAAAGTGAAAACTTACCGAAAACAGAATCATTGTCCAGCAATGTTTTGTTCAGTTCAGACATCTCTGTCGCTCCGCTGGTGATCGATGGAGGGACATCGTATCTCCTCGGCGGCTTTGTCACTGGATTGACAGCAGTAATCAAGCTTTTCTCCATCTCAGGAATCACTGAACCTTCGATCAACGCTTCCCCATTAGAGTTGTCAGATTTCTTCTTGTCAGAACCGCGCCGTCTGCAGCAGCAGTAGCAGAGAATCACCAGGATTATCAATAAAATGGCGGCGGTACAGGAGACACCTATGAGTACTGGCAACATGTTATTGTCCATACCCTGTGGAACGACTCCGCTTTCAGGAGGATAATGAGCCACCGCTAAGGTCAGACTTCTTTCTTCAACACCACCAGGGTTTTTGGCTACGCATAAATACTCTCCATTATCAGTGCTTCCTAAATCCACTATAGTCAGATTAACCCATTTAGTGTTGTCAAGATTTTTCTGTATGATAAAGTATTTGAGTTCTCCTTGATATCTGTAAGCACCGTCTATGATTTGTGCGTTTAGCACCCAGTTGACTTCTGGTAGGGGATTACCATTAACCTGACAGGATAGTGTGACATTGTTGTCAGAGGTTCGCAAGGTTGTGCTGACAGAAGGGTACACAATGCTGGGTTTGCAGGCAAAGTCGCTTGAGTCCAGCTCTTTCCAAAGCTTTCCATGAACCTTAGGAGGCTCTACACAAGATATGGGAGAAGTGTAGAAGTTTTTGCTGATCACCCAGTTTCTGAAGGGTTGCAGGTAGCAGTCGCAACGCCAAGGATTGTCGTGGACGTCTAAATTTGACAGTGACGTTAGTGCACTCAATGTATCAATTTTGAGATACTCCAATTTATTCCCATCCAGTCTAAGAATAGTCATTTTAGGAACGTTTACAAACGTCTTCATTCCCACCGTTAGAATTTTATTGTTGCTAAGATCTACTTTTTGCAGGAATGGCAAATTATTGAAGAGTCCGTCTTCTAATTTTTCTAATTGATTATCATTCAGCAGGATCCACCTTATCTTTGCAGTCTCTCTAAATGTGTCAGCATGTAACATCTTCAAGTCATTCTTCGACAGATCTAATTCAATCATGATCGCGAGTCCACTTAGACCGTTTCTCTGAATTGTAATAAGCTTACATTCTTTGAGGATGAGTTTCTTTAGGTTGATTAGGTCGACATCTTGGAATGCATGTCTTGTGACTTCATACAGGTCATTTCCTGTGAGGTCGAGATTTTGTATCTCTGAGCTTAGGTTTCTCGGTATGTCTTGTAGGTGGGAATGGGAGCAGTCGGCTTGTTTGTTACCGCTTGCCCATACGCATTTGCACTCATGTGGACAGTTTGTCGTGAAGTCAGCGACTGCTGTGGCAAGGAAGAAGCTTAGTAGCATCCAAACTTGCTTCCCCATTTTGAGATCATGCGCTTTGAACCTGTAACAAAAAGAAACACATATAAATGTTTGTTCGCGGGAATAGAAGGCGTTGGAGCACTCACGGTAGCTTTAATGGTAACAAGAATGTAGCCACCATCGTTTTATGTATCAGGGGTTTGTTAACTCAATAATTGTGATGGGCCTTCATTTGTACCCTTTGAAATAGGATAAGCGCCTTGTGAATTATTAAGTAGGTACACATCAAACGATTGTAACATCTGTAATTCGAGATGTTTCAAGGAATTGGTGACGTGGACATTTTCGATTAAGAAGTGAATGACAAAAGGATAATGCAAAGGAGATGGTTACAAAAGTATTTCTATTATAACTCGAAATGTTTAATTGATAATGATGTTGATTCATTGATGATCAAAACTGATGGTACCTGTTGACAGGTCTACACCCGCTCATACCAATGGGTATGGTACAAAAATACTTTTTGAAATACAATAGTTTTGTATTGTGGCTGTAACGGGCAGTTATTTTTAATGATATGTGAAAGGAGCCTTGTCTTTCGTTTCACGTAATTATTTGGACCATTTAAGCATTCGCGTTCTGCCTGCGGCGGTAGGGTAGAAGCTATGATATTCGGTATGTACAGTGTAATTATATTAATACCGCGTTAGTCTCGCACAGGCTACTATGTAAAATAATCTAAAGGGTAGCATGTCTGCTAACGGCTATTGTGATCATTAATCCGTCCGTCATGATTATGGCTATGTATCAAATGGCGGTTCATTATTACAGCAAGGATGAATTTACTTACATTTTTGCTTTTTTCAACTTTTTATTATAAGAGGGTTCAGACCAAATGGACAAAGTGCATTTTCTTGTTATTATATCATTTTAGTATCGATAAACCAACGAAATAATTCTTTGTTCCAGTTCATACAACAATAATTTGGTAGTGAGGATACAATATGCATTTTGCTCGTTTGGTGTTACAAATCGACGAAGAAGAACAGTTTAAACATTACTGTGATTTGTTTTGGTTCCTGGCATTCCTAGAGGCTCAATGATTTTGAAAGCCAACATTTTATTTGACCCAGACTAAGGCACCTAATAATTTTCTTTTTATACTGGCTTCTAAATTAGACAGATAATCGCTGTTCCACCTCATTAAGTTTATTTTAAAGTTTTCACAACCATTTTCAAATAAGTGGAACTTAATGGACAGAAAAATATGGAGAAAAACGAAATATTTTTCGAGAAAATGAAGATTTACAACTCAATAAGGCTCCCTTAAATTTATTGGAGTCGGTTCTCGTTAGTGCGACAAGTTAAAGTCAGTTCGTGATAATTACTGTCAGTGAGAGTAAGGGCGAGCATAAACTGCGAGCAATTTGAACCTAAGTGCGTTCCACAGTGTGATCTGTTCCTTATGTTTGTGTTGTATTTGTGGTATGAATCATGAGAGAGCGCGGTTCAGCTGTTCTTTCTATGGTTTGAAAAATATAAACAAGGTGTTAATTTATATAATATATATAATAATAGCTAGGCATGCAATAAATAATACATACAAAACATACATAACATCGCGCCAGTAATCCCAGAAGGGTTCACCAGCTATGCTCAAGTCCCATGTAATAGGGGGCGAGCCTATTGCTAACAACCGGGCACAAATCCAGACTGCTACTGAGAAATTCTTGATAGAAAAACCTAATAAAACTTTGCCCGACCTAGGAATCGAACCCAGGACTTCATGCTCAGCAGTAGCTCTTGCGACCACTATAATGTTCTGTTGGAACACAGGCCTCCTCTCAGTGAGATGGAGTGGGCCATAATCCACCAAGCGGGCTCAGTGCGGGTTGGTAGGGGTCACATGTCTTCGAATTTGTGGTTCTAGGACATGCCGGTTACACCACGATGTTTTCCTTCACCGTTTTGAGACCAGTGATGATGAAATTAAAAACACACAGTAAAATGCCTGCTTGAGTTCAAACTCACGGGCCACGTGCACTGCTCAGGGATGCAGTAGAATTAAGCAATAATTGTATGGGTAAGTTTGTCAACCAGTCTTACCAAGGGGTATCGTGTCTATCTGACTTCCACAACCCAGTTACTGGTTACCCATGGTTGGTAAACGACTTGATTAAAATGAAGTTGTAAAATTATATAATTATTTTTCTTTAATTAATTTTAATGTAGGTTTCCAATCACCGACATCACTTCACTTGGCATTTGTTTAAATTAACCTATCCTTATCATCTTATTGGGAATAAAATGTTATTTTTTTACAACAACACTACAAATGAACATCTGCATGTCGCTTCTGCAAAAAAAACTCACCGTGAAGACTTGCGTGGAGTGAGCTATCATCCCATCTTGGTCAATCCCTAGCATCAGTGACACTGACAGCTCACTTCACCTAAGTTTCACGATGAGCTGGTTACAGAATAGCATTACTGAGTTTAAGTTTATTTTTAAACAAACTCTATAATTTTAAGTATGTATATAAAATTATACAAAAGAAATTAAATATAATAAACTTAAATAAATTCAATATCAAATCAAAAATTACAGACTGGCTCATACAACAGGACTATGACAACACCGAATCTCTACTGGCATACATCGCTTAACAAATCAATATTTAATATTCAATATTTAATTGGAACACTAAACGCTACACAAACAAACACCTCATAACACTCAACACACACACCCATACAACACAACTAACATTTCACTCACAAACACGAACACACACACCTCTCTCCCATTCACATCCCTACTCTTTCTAAATTCCTGCATCCATCCATCCATCCATCCATGCTCAAATAAATCTAAAATTACTTACTCAGCTAA
Organism: Dasypolia templi; assembly: GCA_963555695.1. NCBI lineage: Eukaryota > Metazoa > Arthropoda > Insecta > Lepidoptera > Noctuidae > Dasypolia > Dasypolia templi. Next base: position 7,876,929 of record OY743142.1, read on the forward strand.
CTCACATCTTTTTTTATAGTAGATTGGCATCGACACTCGTCCATCATTCATTTAACTTACAGTACAGCTCGGTTGAATCACTGTCTCCTAAGATACAGGCCACCCCTAGTTTAGGAGACAGAATTTAATGTTTTTGGTAATATAGACAATTATTTCTTTCTCCCTTTGTGTCCATTGTTAGTTGATTAAGTCTTCTATGTATATATTTTTGGATCAATAAACTTATTATTATCTCCTTTATTACATTTAACAAACTTGTAAATTACATTTTTAAATATTTTTTAAAAAATCTAAAAAAAAACATTTAAAAATAAAAAAAATAGTATCCCACCGGTATCGGGAACTGGGTCCAAGCTACCGGCGGTCAGGGCTCCAGAGAGAGGAACCTCCTGACAATGCGAGCCGTGTCCAGAAGTACCGCTTTCTGAATCAAGCCCTTGATCCAGCTGCCCAACGAGAGCCTCCTCAGGTGTTTGTCGAGGCTCTTGGCTATCACGACTATCGGCACAATGATTGCTGAGTCCACATCCCACATGTCGACAACCTCGCGAGCCAAATCAAGATACTTGATTTCTTTATCTTTCTCGGCTTTCACGAGGTTACCGTCATGCGGGACCGTTATGTCAACAATCATTGTGCGCCGCTCTACTCGATCCACCACCACTATATCAGGCTTATTGGCAACAATAGTCCTGTCAGTGATGATGGATCGATCCCAGTACAATGTGATATTTCCATTTTCGAGAACTGGGTCGGGCACGTACCTGTAGTGCGGCACTTCCGATTCCACTAGGCTGTATTTCAGAGCAAGTTGCTGATGGATAATCCTGGCTACAAGGTTGTGTCTATGCAAGTACTCTTCGTTAACAGAACAACATTATTATTATTAATTGGTAATATGAAATGGCTTAGGCCCGATCTTGAATCATACTCAAGTATTAAAAAAAATCTTACAATTTCATGTTCATTCTAAATCGCTCTTCGTTTATATCTTCAACCACCTAACATAACATCTTACACTCACACTCCTGAATGTTCTAAACGCCGTGAAACTGGCATGTCTTTCTTATGTACCGTGTTATTATTCCCCCAGCCTTTCTGGCGATCACACCGCGATTTATGTGCGTGAAGACTTAGGGAATGTTTGACGGGACATGAATGTTTTGATGAAACTTTGAATCTTGACTTCACTTTGCATATTGGTGATATTCTTCAGAATGGTCAGGTGCGTAGTACTCGCAACCGGCGTGCGGGTATGACCAGATGTATTAACGTAAAAGAGGCAAAATGAATATGTAGTTAAGGATCGTAGCAGGGGGCGCTCTGTAGTTTCTGCCTACCCCCGTGGGAAGGTGTGAGTTTATATATGTATGCACTTTATGTATTTGAACCTTTTTGAATGGCTGTGTTGTTGTCTATGTCACTTCTTGAGTGATAAACTAATCGTTAGCTATTCGCTTTCTCGTCGGCGGGCGTCAAGGTGTAGCGTAGTGTAGAATTAAGTGAGACATACCTTGAATTGAATTTGACAACATAGCACATAGCTACAAGATATGTCGATTCTGTAATAATCTTCGGTCATTCCCTAGCATCAGTGGCACTGACAGCTCACTCCACGCTCAATTCACCTCAGTTTTCACGGTGAGATGGTTTCAGAATAGCACTACAGTACCAAACCATCCTAACTGATACATAGTATAACTGCAAAAGTAAGCTTATTTGTGTGTTTGTTATGTTACGCTTTCACGCTAAAACCGCTGAACGTAATTGGATAAAATTTGGCACATGGGTAGACCATTACATGGGTTAGGACATACGATACTCTTTATGCCGATCCTAGTTTATCAATGGTGTGTACTTAACAATTAATCCAGTATTGGATTAATTCTTAAATGCACATTAAATTCATTAATTTAAATTCATATTCATATGAATGTGTATTATAGTCATTATTCTTTATGCCTGGTGGCTTATACAAGATAATGTTCTATTATTGTATACATTCAAGTATTTTTTTCTAACTGATCAGACAGCTGTGCTGCTGGGGAGTTTGTTGCGCTACTTCATCTTCCCAGGTAAAGCAGTAGGACGTGATGACGGGCGGGCGTGCCGGGGGACTGTCTTATGTAATTTTGACATTCGAAAAGTGCTGATTCTCAGCCTAGTTTGTACAAATGACTTATGATTTTGATATTTCCACGGGATCAAGACTTGTGAGGATGAAACCACGGGGCGCAGCTATTAATTTACAGAACACTCTTTAAGCTTCCACAAATGATGATACTTTTATTATCATTAGTATTGTAATTTTTATTCTTATGTATGGCTTCTCGGAGTTGACCTTGAGAAGTCGTAACTACGTAACCGGACTATCCTGTGGCTGCTTTAAGCGAACTTAAAACTTCCAACCATCCAGGGGCGAAAAACTTACATCACTAATCGACACCCGGCAACGACAAGGGAACCCTCTGTGGGGTATGAACCTCGGCTTAGTACGTCGCTGGAGGGAGGACATCAATATAGGATAGGCTGGATCAAATTTGGATGATTATTATTTTTATTTAAAGCTCGCTGGCTGGCACTTGGTCGAGCAAGGGTCGGGCGGGGGTTTATTTGTTCAGGTCATAACGGTAAAGTAGGTACTTTGAGCTCATTCTGCTCAGCACTGACTAAAATTTTGAAAGGAAGAGCTTCTCTCATATTACCGATAGGCAGCTCGTTCTGAGAAGAACAAAAATATGAGCAGAACATGCATAGTTAACCATGTCTGACATTTAAGTTAGCGTTCAATTTAAAACCAGACAGACTTCATTAATCTTATTCATAAAGCACTAACTTTAGGAATGACATAAAAGGCTGTTTGTTTTAAAGCTTTTCTTATCCACGATTTGAATGTCATTTTTGTTTTATAGTTTAAGAGCTATCGCAGAGTGGAAAATTTATTTACGAAAGTCTCGTCATCTACCTACCCTTTTCCCAACTTTGAAAACAACGAACAACGGATGCATCTGGACACTAGTATTTTACATGGAACAACTGCTATCTGACCTCCACAACCCAGTTACTGAGTAACACGATACCCCTTGAGACTGGTTGTCAGATATCGGGCTTTTGACTACACGTAACGACAGTCAAAGATCTACGAATGACGGCCGGGACCGTAAAGGCTCCCGCAGACAGATGCGACGCCACAGCGCTACACAAAGGCACCGCTCGTCGCGCGACACGCGGTGCGTTTGTGTCGTGCTGTGGCGTCGCGCCAGTGTGCACGAGACTTAACGTGATTTTTAAGTCTCGGTATATGTAATAGATGGTCACCCATCCACGGACAGAAATCGGCAAGCATTGCTTACTCTTAAAGATCTACCCGTGTGACTGCTATTGACTAGCCACGAGCCCCGCTATTAGTTTTTTTTCCGTATAAAAATGTTTTTTTCGGCATTTTAATTCTGTATACAACAATATACTTGTTTAAATCTAATTGTGTAAATACAAAGATTCAAAATGGAATGAAGACTTGCGTGGAGTGAGCTGTCAGTGTCATCCCGTGTGGTCAATCCCTAGCATCAGTGGCACTGACAGCTCACTCCAAGCTCACTTCACCTAAGTTTTCACGGTGAGATGGTTACAGAATAGCACTACTGCTTTTGCATTCCTTTTGAACTGGCGAATTTAAAATTCAAAGTCAGACGTGTCTGCGAGTGACTAGGAGTGACGTGTGATATCAAAGGAATAAAAGATGACGTCATTGGTTTTGGAGGCTCAAATAATAAAGGAATATACGAGTAGGTACATACGTTGTTATGTTGATAATATATTACAAATTTTATACATCTGCCTGTAACCGTAACAGCCCCACCGTAAGGTAAAAAGAACACGAAGAAACTTAAATACTATCTTAAAAAATAAACTATTTCATTTTACATGCGCCTGCAGGCCCTATCTGTATGAAAACACCCACCAAACAGATTATCCTAGAATACACCAACAAGCATAAAATATAATTAAATAAAACCAATAAATTCATATTTAAATAACCCCAATCAAATAAATTCGCTGTAGAATTAAGCTCGTAAACTTCAAAAATATGGTGGTCGTAAGTACTAGTGTATGGTAGTCGTAAGTACCAGTATATAGCAGTCAACAATGGGCCAGTGTGTGATAACCCTACAATGGACAGTGCCGTCAATGAGGGCCTGTTGTACCGGGGTTACGCTTTTATTGACCCACACGAGTTGTTTACGGGTTAGGTACGGCGCTTGAGTAGTGAGGACACGGTTGAGTAAGTTTAAAATGAATAATAAATAGATTGTTATTTTCATTTGATGTTTTAAGCACACACAACAATTATGATGAACAAATCATCATAATTGTCATAGAACTTACACAAAAAGAATTGAAAGAACATTTTCCAAATGAAAATGCCTCTACAGGAATAAAACTATCTCTCGTAAAGGCAGAAACGATAAGATCAATTTTAAAGAAGTCATTTTAAATCATGTCACCTTAAGTGTGCAAAGCTGGTAGTCATAAATTGATTCCCTAGTTTTAAATTATCGGAAAAGTTAAAGAGATAAGAGCAGCCATTAAATGTATATCACCCGATAGTATTAATTTTAAGGGCAAGTCTATTCCCCAGTCATTTGATAATTATTACGTACGTATAAGAAATTATTTGCCTTAATGTAACGAAAAGGCAGAGACAAAGTGACATTCTATCACCGATAACGGTGATGGAACAGTCAAAAAATTATTAGACTGATGCTACCGAAAAGCCTATGTGATGAAAATATGAAACGCTTTGAAAGTGATTGTCCATTGCTACAAAACTATTCAGAAATACGCCATGCAGTAAATCATAATATATTATGATGTCGTATCCACACCACTCTTGCGCGTGTCTAATTGCCCCCACAACATATTAAGCAAACGCTTAAGTTAAATGAATCAATTCTAACTCGTTAGTCTTCAGACATACCAACGCATCATACGACAGCTCTTTCGTACATCTTTAAATTGAGTGTAGAAAGTTCCATATTACTCATAGCAGAAGATTATACGAGTATTGGTGTAAACCGTTAGATGTTAAAGAGCAAAGTTTTTGCGATTCCGTTTCAAGCATAAAAATGTTGACGGATGTGAAATCGGATTTATCGCCACCATCTCGTTTTCCTAATACATTTTACAAATTCATTGCACACATGTTTACAAACAGTGCCCCCTTTTTTTTTTTTTTTTTTTACTGACTAAAACCCACCCGTGTTCCTTCAGTTGCCTGTGCCAGGGCCACGGTTTTCTCTGTAGAACAACCCGCGACCCTGAGGCGTCGGCCCTATCGGACCCCGTCACTTTGTGCTGACATCTCTTTGAGGCGCGCGTGGAACACAACGCGCCGTCGACCCGGGCCTGGTCCTTACCGGACGACGAGCTACCCATTGCTCGCCATCCGCAAGCCCGCGCCTACGGTGGCCGGGAATCTGCAGGCGACTCCCGACGCCCAGGGCGTCTCCTGCGGCGGCTAGTGGGGGCGGGGGCGTGAGGGCGCAATGCTCTCTCCCTCACCCGCTCCGCCTCCTCCTTCGCGAGCATTACTGCTTCGCAGAAGGAGGTGACGGCTTTCCATTCCCTCTCGCTCCGTACCATGGCCTGGACCAGGGCCGGACGCGAGAGATCGCCGCCGCCAATCGCCTCCGCGAGGACACTGCGGTGCTCCGCCCAAGCTGGGCATACCTCCACCGTATGCTCCACCGTGTCCTCCGGGCGATCCACACAATGGTGACACCCGGGCGTTTCCTCCCGCCTTATGCGAAACAGGAACCTCCCGAAACAACCGTGTCCGGTGAGGACCTGTGTCAGGCGGAAGGTAAGGACGCCGTGGCGCCTCCCCAACCACTCCTCAAAGAGGGGACTTACCGCCGCTATTGTGGCGTGCCCAAAACAGCGCCCCCCTGTGAACGTCATTCGAGCGCACCTTATCGTAACGACGTGCTTGTGAATTTGACAGACTTGTCAATGGCAGCAACCCAATAGCAACCTTATTGCAACCGCAGTTAAGATCACTAAGATTTTGACAGTGATGCGAACTCACTATCAATCATATTCTGAACCATTTTGAAGGATATTGCTAAACTATTGCTTCATATGTTGGAAAAATTAGTCTGCTCAACAACGTAAATAACTCAATGAATGTTGTTGAACTGTCAAAACTTAAAATGAAAGCTATTCCTACTGTTAGTGTGTTACGCAATTAGATGAGAGATTCCAAGGAGATGTTCCAAAATATATGGTGCCCGGGCCAGGTCCTTGTTCATACTTAAAAATAGGGAAACACATTTAAAACAGTTCTCAAATGTTCAATAACTTTCAAATGGCTTTATTTGCTGGTAAAACACAATAAATTACACTTTTAATTGAAACACACATAAAACACCAGTCATGGCGGTAACCTATCATTTTGATTGCTTCATGACGTTTGACATGACAAAAGTTACTGAAGTGACACTGTTGTGACAAGTGAACGTTCTCTCTCGTATCTATGGTGTACTGTTTTTGTTTTAGATCACAAAGTAACTATATCCACCATGACGCCATGTTGAAAGTTGAAAAAAGTAATTGATAAATACCAATTAACCACCACAAAAGTATATATTAAAATGAATTATCTGTATTTTTCCCGAATTCTACGGATTTTTCTAATTTTTTTTTAGGTAGTGTACACAGACCTGGCCCGTTTTGAAACAGCTTCTTTGAAAGTTAAATTGGTAGAATTTGCTTTGTGTTCGCCATAATTATGACAGGGGACATAATTATGGCTGCCTCGTTGGTCTAGTGGTCGGAAGCGCTACTGCTGAGCATGAGGTCTTGGGGAAATCCGTTTAGCATTTTTTTGAGGTTTATGTTCGTGTCGGAGTTTTTTTTAAATTTGAAATTTAACTTGTTAACTAACACTTTTCTTGCTGCCGTTTCATTAGCAACTCCATTTAGCCGATATACAAAATTTATTATTCATGTATTCATTGGATGTCCAACAGTAATAATTACACTGCCCCGTTGGTCTAGTGGTCGGAAGCGCTACTGCTGAGCATGAGGTCTTGGGGAAATTCGTTTAGAATTTTTTTGAGGTTTAATTTGCAATTTAACTTGTTAACTAACACTTTTCTTGCTGCCGTTTCATTAGCAACTCCATTTTGCCGATATACAAAATTTATTATTCATGTATTCATTGGATGTCCAACAGTAATAATTACACTGCCTCGTTGGTCCAGTGGTCGGAACCGCTACTGCTGAGCATGAGGTCTTGGGGAAATTCGTTTAGCATTTTTTTGAGGTTTAATTTGCAATTTAACTTGTTAACTAACACTTTTCTTGCTGCCGTTTCATTAGACTTAAAATGGAATGGCCATTTTCCCGATATACAAAACTTATTATTCATGTATTCATTGGATGCCCAACAGTAATAATTACACTGCCTCGTTGGTCGAGTGGTCGGAACCGCTACTGCTGAGCATGAGGTCTTGGGGAAATTCGTTTAGCATTTTTTTGAGGTTTAATTTGCAATTTAACTTGTTAACTAACACTTTTCTTGCTGCCGTTTCATTAGACTTAAAATGGAATGGCCATTTTCCCGATATACAAAACTTATTATTCATGTATTCATTGGATGCCCAACAGTAATAATTGCACTGCCTCGTTGGTCGAGTGGTCGCAAGAACTACTGCTGAGCATGAGGTCCTGGTTTGGAATTATATTTTGCTTTATTAGGTATGTGATTGTGTTTTTAACTGCCGCGTTCATAAAACTTTACGACCAACTCTCTTAGGATTTCATCAGACTAGCAAACTAATTTAATTTAATATGGCAAATGGAAATTGAACTTAATTCAGTAAAATCTTATTATTTGTGACCTTCTTGGGTACCGACGTACTTAAAGCCATATTCGGAGATGTTACTTAAATTGTTTGTTAATGGTTCATAAACGTTTATGAACGTCTGTTGGCTGGGTTTTAGAGATGAAATTGAGAGGGAAAGTAGGACTGCCTCGTTGGTCTAGTGGTCGCAAGAACTACTGCTGAGCATGAAGTCCTGGGTTCGATCCCCAGCTCGAGTAACGTGTTATTGCGTTTTTCTATCTAGAATTTCTCAGTAGCAGCCTGGAATCAGCACTAGGCTCGCTTCTATTTCACGGGACTTAAGCATAACTGGCGAAATGTGGGTGAACTGTAGGTACATCTCTGCCTAACCCTTCTGGGCATTACAGGCGTGCTGATATGTAATAACGACAGGGACAACGCAGCTTTCCAAGTGCTTGATGAAACTGAATTAGGTATTTAAAAAGTACAGATTGTGAGATATTTAGGTTTCAAACTAAATATATGAACGTGGACGAAGCAAAACTAAGGGTCTTTACACGAGCCTGTAGTTTTTGCTTACGCCCACGGGAAAAGCGACGGCTTTTACGGCATAAAGTAGAACTCCCTATTCCCCAGTTCATTAGAGCAATTTATGAAGGAATCTCATGTACAACCGAGAACATTCACTCGCTGATATGTAGCGTTGTAAATACCGCTTCAATTCGCTGACTGTACCACTTTCAGACTACATCCAGCCGACTCCGCGAAAGGAAAAACTGACCAAAAAGATATCTCCTCCCAAAAAGATCCCTTGGTATCTCTTTTCGAAATATGAGCATTATATTTCTTATTGAACATGTGGTTTCGTTCTTACAATTTTGTCGTACTACATTACATAAGGCTTTACTATATATGGGTGGGTGTGGGCAGATTGCCAGCAAGAAAACTAACTCACAGATGAAATTCTTGAAGAGCTCAACCATTTTGCGGGAATTTTAACTAAGTTTAGAATATTAACAGTTTCTAGTTCTCTTAATTATATAAGAGATGGCAATAGACGGTTTGTGGCTACGTGATAACGATCGATCAGGATAAGCTACACATGCCGAGGTTAGTCCGTGGATTGATGCCCATCTTTACTAGGGATGAATATTTCCGATAGTTTCTGAATTTTATTGTCGAAAGTTAACAAAGTTGCCGGATTAATAGTATATATGTTAGGTTTTTTCAAATTAAATTTTGAATGTTTACTCGTATGAGCTCATGAGGTTATATGTAATGACTATTGGTGTAATTATACATATTACCAGCAAGCCTGTCTAATCAGTCTAATATATTGTTCATTATAATTAATTTATGATTATCAATGCAAATATATGTACTAATATTATAAAGAGGATAGATTAGATTGTTTGTTTGTATTGAATTGGCTCCGAAACTACTGGAACCATTTAAAAATTGTTTAACTTCATGATAGCTGACTTCATAGCGTCAAAAATTTCACTTTTAATTTTATAAACTCAAACTCAAACTCAAATCATTTATTTCAATTAAACCATTTACAGGCACTTTTGAATTGTCAAGGAGTCGGTCAGTCAGAAATATGAAGCTAGTTGCCCATTCCAAAGCGTAGTAGGTACCTATGGAGAAGAACGGGCAAGAAACTCCATGGATATAAACAAAGAAAGAGTATATTGATACCAAATGAAATACATTTTATAGAACGTAAACAAAAATTATGTAGCAGATAATGATTGTGTTATGGATGAATTAGATAATGAAAATGCAGCAAACTATAATTATCATCATCATCACTTCAGCCGAAAGACGTCCACTGCTGGACAAAGGCCTCCCCCAAGCATCGCCACTTCGACCGGTTCTGTGCTTCCCGCATCCAGCGGATTCCTGCTCCTCAATTACAAATACCATGACTACACTTACACGATAAACATCTTTGAAGTTATTGAACAATGATCAAAGAAATATCAAATGACAGGACAGGACGCTCCTAAAACCAAAATTCCAGAAAATCTCTTCTATCCTAACTAATATTATAAATGCGAAAGGAAGTTTGTTCGTTTGTTACGTTTTCACGCCTAAACCACTGAACCGATCATCATGATCTTTTGCATATGTATTTTACGTGTCTTTTTCTGTACCTGTGATTTAATTATTAGAAACTTTAGTAGCGAGTTAAGAGTTAATAAAAAAGTAATACATTTAGTGAGTTTAAAGTTAGTTATTCTATATAACAATTTAATGTGATCATTTATCGATTACGATGTTGGTCCTATGAAAAAAGTTGTTCAGTTCAATGGTCTATACCACAGACCCTTAGTTAAGACACCTTTCTGATTCCCTTCACAAAAATATATCGAAAGAGTATAATAAAAATACAAGCTTTACGATGAAGTTAAAATAAAGCAAATCTAAAGCAGCATTCACCGACGCGGTGATCGAATCCCTCGATGGCCCTCTTAAATTGCAGAGCCATATATTTTATTAACTGTGGAGGATGAAATTTTTAAGAGGAACTCGACTCGATAAGCTGCCAACCTATTTTGATGATATAACTTTAAAAGGGGGATTGTTATTATACATTTATTTGCCTATAAGCATTAAAGAAAATCAGAAAAATATTTGATAATAGCTGCTCCCCGCGGTTTCACCCGCATAAATCTGGATCAAAGTAATCTATGTGTTAATCCAGGTTATAAACTATCTGTGTGCCAAATTTCATCCAAATCCGTTCAGTAGTTTTTGCGTGAAAGAGTAACAAACTTCCATCCATACTCACAAACTTTCGCGTTTATAATATTAGTAGGATTCTAAAGAATATATGCTAGTTAATTACCCTTAAAATATTATTTTAACTATTAAAAACCATTCCTAACACATGCAATATGTAATTCAGATTTTTTTAGCAACATATAAACGTAGTAGTGTTTTATTTTTTTAGTACAAATATCAGATTTTTTGGAAATAGATAATTGTTTAATAATTGTTGTTTTTGCAATGAATCACCAGCGTTGTTTCATCGCGGTTCCCTGTTTTTAGGGTTCTGTATCTCGAAAGGAAAAAACGGAACCCTTATAGGATCATTTTGTTGTCCGTCCGTCCGTCTGTCTGTCTGTCAAGACCCTTTTTGTCGGGAACGCGAGGAGTCTATTGTCCCTTGGAGTTGTGAAAAATAAAACTTATAAGCCAACGCAATCAAAAGATACAGCCGTTTATGCCGCAAATTTCCGCAAATTTTCGATACTTGCAAGCGAATCAAAACCTACAGGGTACTTCCCGTGAACTCAGAATCTTGAAATTTGGTACGAAGCAACGTCTTATAGCACAGATAAAGGAAAAATTGCGAAAACCGTAAATTTTTAGTTACATCATATAATAAAATCATTTTTAATCATTTTAAACTTACTACCTCTTTCCTCATGAACCGCGTGTGAACCTTTACTTATATACCTACAAGTTTGTATGGAACCCTCGGTGCGCGAGTCCGACTCGCACTTGGCCGGTTTTTTTTTGTCCATGCAGTCTGTCAGTGACAGCGCTTTAGCTCTTGTCAGCCTCTAAAAAAATACTTACATTAGGTACCTACATTATGTGATTATTGAAAACGTAACATCACGCCTGTTTTCCACAAAGGGTTGGGCAGAGTTGGTCATAGTACACCACAAATGGTAGCTCCATAGTACATAGTACACACACCTGTGCTATGCATTTATTTAATACATATTTAAAACTCACGCTTTCGCCCCATAATTAAGCATCTTAAATTGTTTGCTTCGTATTCTTTCACACATGCTTAATCAGAAAACCAACATTTAATCTTCTGAGGCAATTAAATAACTTTAACTCTAACACTAAAGCACTAAAGTCTAATCAATCCAACTGTGTTAGTTATCTAGCTTACTATTTAAAGTATTATTAAACCGTTGAGATCTGATACGAACTTGTTAACGATGCTCATACAAATTATTTACAGAAGGATCACTTTGAGCGATGTGTGAAAACAAACTAGAAGACGAGCTATGTAAGAATACAAATCAATTTGGATTATGATCAAAGTTCGAAGTCTTTTCTCTGATTTAAACTGGACCGTAAAGGGTCTGGCTCTTCACACATCAAAAAGGTCTGCTATCGATGATGTACCGGGTTGTTGGAACAAGGGCCTAACAACAACTCGATCAACGGTTAGAGTTTGCTACGTAACGAGTTGGTTATCTTCAAATAGTTGAAGTTATTGGAATTGAAGATGACAAATCTGATCAATTTTTGATATTGTTGCTGTTGTTTTTGTTTGTCAATTGTTGTTGTTGTTGTTTTATTTTTGTAAACTAAACAAAAATAAAACAACATTGAAATCGTTAAATATTATGCAAAAATATTAGATTTAATTCCGGTAAAATGTTCGCAAAGTATCGACTGATTCCACAAGTTAACATTGAAATCCGTGTAACTGTTTGGACAATACGATACGATGACTCAAGCGACACAAAATATTATTTTTGCTGCATAACCGCGCCATTCTGTGAGTGTCTTAGTAAATTAAGGCTGCAAAGATACAAATTGAAATTCAATTCAAATTCTTTATGGCGAACAAAGTGTAATTTTTTTTGATGATGTTAACAATAGGTAGGTTATTAGAACTTAAGCTGCCTGGTAGAGCATTACAATATATGGTTTTAAATGTTTAAACTATAAACTAAATATACATACTCAAATTTACAGTTATATAGTTTTCACTATATTATCAGTTATCGTTATTCATACAATTTATATTATTTCGTACAATTCTCATAATTTACATCGATTTATATTAAGTATCACAATCCTTCTATAATCATCTATCATATAATTATTTTTCTTCAAGGAATTCTTTCACAGAGTAATATGCCTTTTTAATCAGAAAATTTTTAAGATTTCTTTTAAAAATTCCAACTGAATGTTTATTCTTGATGTCTATGGGTAACTGAATATATATTTTTATGCCCATACAGTAAATACTGTTTTTATATACTGCAGTGTATGTTTTGTTGCGCAATGTATTTTTAAGTCTACTGCTTGTTAATGTCTCATAGCTACTGATGTTTGATTAAACTGTAGGTAATTGAGGCCGCGTAGATATATAGAGCAGGGAGTGTTAATATCTTGTGTCTTATGAAATGGGGTTTACATGAATCTGTTTGGTGTATCCCACATATTGATCTAATACATATTTTTGTGCCTTGAACGCACTTCCTTTGTCAGATGAGTATCCCCAATATAGTATCCCATAAGATAGAGTGGACCCCACATAGGCATGATATGCACTAAGTAGTGTGGCTTGGTTAGAAACTTTTTTGAGCACGTAGAGGGCAGAAGAGAATTGATTTAATTTGCTCCATACACTATTTACATGTATTTTCCATAACATGTCGACCGAAAGACAGATCGACCGCTTAGTTAAAATGTGACGTATTGCGTTTTGCCCTTCTGCAGTCTTTTATAAAGTGGTTTGCAATATAAAGACTAATGGAGCATTGAAACATTAACAGTTTCCGATCTACTGGCCTGTTGTGTGTCTTATCATTAAATATTACGGCCAATGAACACTCGTTAAGAATGTTCGATACTGTAAATGATAATTTTATCGGAGACGATATTGGTCGTTTGCTAAATGACTTCAGGTTCCATTGGTGCATCTTGAAAATATAGAGTTTCTGTGGTAAAGTGCGCGAAAGTTAAGTCTGCGCGCCTTTTTGACTTTCAAGGCCTCCAAATCCCTGACAAAACTATTAATCAGTTTTGGCACAATAAAGGCGATAATTTACTTTGGAAAACACGAAACACAGCACACTCTTGACACCAGATATAAACGTGGAGATGGCGAAAAATGATTATTTAAGATTTCAGCCGCGCGGAATTGTTTTGCGCATAGGTACTCTCCAAATTCGTGTGATAGTCGCAACTAAGTCCTGTTTTGAGTACAAGAGTTTTTGAAGATTAACTAATCCTAGAAAAACAATATAAAAATCAGACAGAAGCACTTCTGGTCCAACAGTATTCCCTGTACTTTGTGGCCTGTGTGTTTCTTATACAACAAAGTTACAATCTAAAGAACATAGATTCATAGATAAAGGTTATGCGCATACTAGTTATACTAAAAATATTTAAATCAACCGTTGTTTTGGTGCAATCGACTTGCATTCGACCTTTATCTCAGTTTTATGTAATAACTAGCTTCTTCCCGCCACATCGTCCGCGTGTTTCTTGTTCCCCCGAACCCCGACCCAGCCCGTCGCATTGCCTCGCCTGCCCGCGCTAGTATTTCGTTTTCTCTTTAGTTCCGACTCTGTTTCTTTTTGCACTTAAGAATTTTTGATAGCCTAACTATCAAATCCAAATATAATTTTATTAATCCGACTGGTAGTTCCGGAGATTAGCGCGTTCAAACAAACAAACTCTTCAGCTTTATTATTAATACCAAGTGCACGTTTTCTCGTAAGTTACCTATTCAGCCATAATTATAGAATCCCAGAATATAACTATCGTAAAATAAAGACCCTTTAGATATTCGATCTCTGCCTGCTTACCCATCTCTTTGGCTGAATGCACACACACAACACATGTACATAGTCAAAATAAACAGCGCTGTACCCTCCATTAACTTCATCCCTCCTTGTAATCAACCCTCTTGTCACAGCGCCTGTGTTGTGGTGACGTAAATACTTGACTGTCAAAGCGCGCCTGACTGGCATCCGATTAAGTCTCCACTTATCCTACGAGGAAATAGGAACAACAGTCGGAAAAATTTGTATGGAGACGTTATTTTTTTTTTTTTTTTTTAGCCTTCAATGTTGTCCAACTGCACGGCAAAGGCCTCCCTTTCTCCTTTTCACTCTTCTTTCTTTCTTGAGATAGTGTGGACCAATCCTGTCTGTAGACGTCAAGCTCATCCCGCCATCTTCTCCTGACTCGTTCGACATGCGGCAAACGTGTCCGGCCCAGTCCCACTTTAGGTTGGCTGCTTTTTTGGTGACGTCGGCGATGTGTTTTGGAGTGCAGCAGAAACGTTGATGAAATATAGGAATGCACCACTTTAAAGGATGGGGAATCCTTCATTTTCAACGGAGGAACTTTTTACTTAACTTATTCCTCCACTCCCAAAATACTAATAACTTGTTCAGCATAATTAACTTGGCAAAGAGGCTGACTGGAAAGTTTTTTGTAGGGATAAATAGATAAATAATCAGAAATAACTTAACAAATACACTACCCACTACATTTTTTCACAGATTACCACTTAGATATTCATAAACTGTTCACATCTGCAACAAAGGATTTTGTCGATACATTGTCTGTCAATCTTCAAGTCATTTTAATGTCTTACGACTCAAATTTTTGGACTTCTCTCGGACAGAGTGCATCGTATCATTTTATCAGCGCGCCTAAAGAACGCACTGTTAGATTTTCAACTCTCGGTGGTAAGCAGTGCATTGAAGATCCAGTACGCGCAAAAATCCCGAAACGATAATTTTACGTACGTGCGAACATTGCGCCTGTAATCCCTGAAGAGTTAGGCTCTTTAGCCCTTCAAAATAAAATCTGCTAGCCAGGTAAATACTGTGATAATTCTACGCCAAAACTTGGTAACGGAATATTGTGGTAATACTTTCCCAAAGGAGTCTTTAAATGTTAGGCTTCATTCTACTCTACTTCGAATACTAGGTACGTAGCTAATGTCTTGTTTCCATTTCGCTTCCGCTATACTACGCTAATTGCGAGTAGGTACTCTATCTGATAGAAAGCTATTAACTTTCCTATTAATTTTCAATAGCTTTTTAGCTTATTAACATAACATCATAACATCACGCCTTGTACACCCACATTTCACCAGTTATGTTTAAGTCCCATGTAATAGGGGGCGAGCCTATTGCCATCTACCGGGCACAAATCCAGACTTCGGGCTGCTACTGAGAAATTCCAGATAGAAAAACCCAATAACATGTTGCCCGACCTGGGAATCGAACCCAGGACCTCATGCTCAGCAGTAGCGATTGCGATTGCGATTGTACAGTACAAATAAACTATTTCTTTCAATAGCTCTTTATGAAAAGAAAATGAGCAATATTTTATTAGAATAAAATCTTTTTAAGTGAATCAGAGACAAACAATACTGAATACTCTTTGCATTATTTTGTCAAAGAACTTGTTGAAAGGCAATTATATTCTCAATTAACAAATTATTGTAAGCTTTTAAAACAAAGAGTTAGGACATTTAAATATAAATCTTGAATTATAAAAGACATTTGTAATTAAAGATAGATTAAGGAAAGATTCTTTTGAATTAATAAATAATGAAGTTTGTATGATGTGAAAACTCTTTACAAGAATAATAATAATAATACTCGCCAGATAGTCATTGAATTAAATAATATGTCGGCATGTGCATTCTGCCCGTCCTAACTTGCGGTGCTCAAAGTTAGTCACTTACTGAAAAACAGAATTTTCAACAGAACTCAAGATTTACCAACAGGCAATGAAGCGCGAGTAGTGGTGACCCAGTGGTATCGGCCCCTACCTACGAGTCGTGCCGTGTCGGGTCGTGCGGGACTGCTCTCAAAACGGTGAAGGAAAAGTTAGTCAGTTCCTAGAAACAAAAATTCGAAGACATGTGACATCCACCAACCCGCACTGGGCCCACGTGGTACATTAGAGCCCACACAGAGGGTGTGGGCTCCGAAGAGATGAGGCCTGTGTTAAATTATAGGCTGATCATATAATGGAGCGCAGCATAATATTAATTCGAAACACCACTGCGCTCCATGACTTGCACATAGGAGAAGAGTAGCCGATTTTCGAGAAAAAACAGGCAAGCTGAAGGAGTGGGCCACGCTGCAAGAATGCACCCGTAGAGATGGGCAAGGATCGTCACTCACTGGATGCCTGAGGGAGGCCACCGCCGTCGAAGTAGACCGCGGCGAAGGTGGTGTGATCCGACATGTTGGCAGAAATCGCACAAGACAGAGAGGATTGGAAGGGAAAAGGTAAAAGGCCTTTGCCCATAGTAGGACACAATAAAGGCTAGAAAATGATATACATACGTCTTAAACCGTATCGTCTGGCTCACTAAACTGTGGAATGAGATAACGCTTGACCACTTCTTTGCAACAACAATGCCAATATAAATCAATAGTTTCCCATGAGCGTATATATAATGTTATAAGAGGAAGAGCGGCTTATCGATTCTTTATTCAATTTCCAAAATATTATAATATTATCATGTAGAAATTGTTAAAATATAGAAAAAAAATTGAATAGGCAAAACCGTCTTCCTTTTTTGAAGACCCAAATTGAAATGAACATATTTTGTTAGGTACGAGACGAGATCGAAATCAATTTTGTCTTCATAAAAAAAATTGCAGGTACGATTTTGTTTCACTAGGGGCTCGCAATTTAGCATACTTTGTGTTCAAATTTTAATAAAATTGGGTCTTTGGTCACATCTGTGTGTAACAGTTACGAAAGGTTTCAATTTCCTGGAATTTCCTGGGTGGAATTGTTTTTTTAACCAACCCCTTGAAAGCAGGAGGTTCCTGATTCGTGTAAAAAACAGTGATTTAAGAAACGTTTTGGATAATCTTTTGTATTTAGAAGAGCACCATGACAAGGTTTTTAACAACGACATTAATGTCTTTTTTTTAAAGAAAAAACAGACATTAAATTCCCAATAACAGGAAAACCCAGTAATAAGAAGGTAGACCTGACGCAATATAATAATCTCATGACCAGACCACGTTTTCATCGGGGGCAAAACAAAGAATACGCGACACATACAGCAATTTTCATGTTAATTGCCTATCAAATAATACACTCCCGCAGACGTGCTTTATGAACATACAAAATAAAAACATGATTCACATTTTTGACATAGTCAGAAACATGTCAAAAGACATGTCAACTAACTGTCATATGTGCACTATCATAAAGTTAGAAGACCACAAAAGGATTGCTATCTGGCGACAGATCTTTGGAAGGAATACCCGTTTGGTTATTATAAGTTTATGTGCTTGTTAATAAAACAACATGTGAATCGGTTCATTGATTCAGTTATTTTCATTATGTAACATGTAGGTAAAGACTAGTACATAAGGGCAAGTCTGTTTTTGTTTGATTGACACTTCGGTTTATTTAGTCTATGAGTTCTTTATGCCCGAAAATAAAAAGGTCTGTTAGTGACAGCAATAAAACAAAAACTACTCCTTCAGTAACTTTCATACGATTCTAGTAGTTTAGATCTCTTTTATTACTTTCTAATAGAATTTGAATACATGTATCTCAACCAGAAGTAACATTGACACGTGCCAGGCTTAAAACCCACTTGATTCTTTAGAAATGTCACATTTCAATAAAAACCTTCCCGCCCACCTGAAATCCATACTACAGGCACAGATAATAAAATACTACATACAGATACCCAATCCCATGCAAAGAAATGACACCTCCCTAACTCTGGCTATTGAGCTGGCTATTTGTCTTCGTCCAATTTTTTACAGTTGGCAGCATCAGCGACTCCCTAATTACCAGAGACTGTAGTTTTACAACGCCATCTAGGAGTCGGATAATTTGAAACTGAGCAAACAATAACAGTCAGTAACTAGGATTCAGACATGACGGAAACAGAAATGATTTTGACGGACAGAATAGCGACCTACTACTACTAACAGCATAAGTAACTCTAATCTATCTTTTTCCTTTAACCTAACCTACCTTTTTTTTCGGTTACTGGAGAAGGCTGAAAGTCACCCAAAGGGCAAAAGAGAGGGCTATTCTTGACGTTTTTCTTCGTGATCGAATCAGAAATGAAGAGGCCCGCGGGAGAACTAAGTTAACCGACATATCCCGAAGAATTGCCAAACTTAAGTGGCAGTGGGCAGGGCACATTGCTCGCAGAACAGATGGCCGATGGGGCCGAAAGGTTCTGGAGTGGCGACCGCGTACCGTAGCGTTAGAAGGCCTCCTACAAGGTGGCCGATCAAAATCAATCATAATCAAAAGTCATTTATTCAAAACAGGCTGAGAATCAGCACTTTTCGAACGTCAATTACATAAGACAGTCCCCCAAAACGCCCGCCCTTCACCACTTCCTAGTGCTTTAGCAGAGAAGGAGAAGGCCTTTACGACCCAGGAAGAAGGTTTAGCCTTTACGATGACCTCGTAAAGGCCAAAGCCGGCGCAGCCTCTTAAATTAAATACCCATTTTTTACCGATAACCCTATTAAATCATCTCTCCAACAAAACAATCCCGACATTTTCAAAGCACATATTTGACACACAACAAGGCTGAGGGGCAAGTGGCGCTGTCAGTTCAGTGCACCCCGGGCGTACGTATTAATCGTAATCCCCTTTATATAAACCGGTTTCTATCAAGCCTGTATGTCGTCGGTCTGTCATGTTCTTAATGAATGATTGAGAATTGACCTAAGAGCGGGCTATTTGTGAAAATCAGATGAATTTTGTAGAGTATTTTGTGAAGTTAGGCTCGTATGTGTTGATGGGTTTTTGAAAGAAGCTTAAGGGACGTTTCAAGGAAGTTTTCACGTTTTGTGATCGGCTACATGCAACGAGATTTAAAAAAAATGCTTTCCTCAAAGGGTCGTGTACTTATGAGTTGCTTTGTAATGCATGGTTTATAGATATATACCACATAATATGATTTTGAGTCTCTGAGCTTTTAAATTATGTAAATACAGAAACAATTTTGAATAAACCCTTGGATTATATCTCTGTTTCGATATCGAGTACGAATGAATTGGATGGAAGTATGGATTTATAGTACAAAACCGACTATAATTCATCCAACATCCAAACAGCTTCAATTTCCCTATTCAACAGCACGAGCCGATGTTAATACGACACGATGGACGCAAAATCGACGCGTTATCAATTTTGTGCGTTTGAATGCACAGGTGCGTCCATTCGATGAGTTACATGCGAATATGTTTTGTATTTGTTGGATTTGTATTTGCGCACGTATAAAGGCTCCGTGCGTCACGAGACGAGCGGTGCCTTTGTGCCGCCCTGTCCCGTCGCGCCTGTTTGCGGGAGCCTAAACTACAACAAACTATTATTTTTAACAATGCTTTCAAATAAATGTATTACCAGAAAAATAATCGATTCGTGGCATGGCCACTTTTATCACTTCTCTACTCTAAGCTTCTCTACCAAAAATAGACATAACTCTTCCTATTATAAAAACTGAGCTTACTTTGTAAATTTTTGGATTGTGGAGTAGGTACAGAAAGGCAGTCGCTCCATGTGAAATACTGGTCAGACTGGCAGCCGACCAAAGTTGAAAAAGTTGGAAATGCTACCCAGATGATGATGATTTTGGTTAATCTTTGAGTCTTTCTATTTTTTTTTTATTTTGTCTCTCGTTTCTATCTCGACGTTAGGTAGCATAGTGATCAACAGGAGCCAAAACAAAAAAAAGGTTTGGTAACTTTGCCGCGGGCTCTTCGAAAATAGCTCAATCCGTAGGTAGGTAATGGAAACTTACCACTTACTTTCTTCACCCAAAATGTTGCCAATTTGTGTGTGTTTACCAAAATAATACATAATCAGCCTGTAATGTTCCCACTGCTGGGACACGGGCCTCCTCTCAGTGAGAAGGAGTGGGCCGTAATCCACCACGCGGGCCCAGTGCGGGTTGGTAGATGTCACATGTCTTCGAATTTTTGGTTTTAAGACATGCCGGTTTCCTCACGATGTTTTCCTTCGCCGATTTACCGTTTTGTGAGCAGTGGTGATGAAATTATTTACACAAAGTAAAGCGCCTGTCTGTGTTCGTACCTACGACCTTACAACTCGTTAGTCACGCCCGTTACTAAGCTGCTGACTGAGCAATTTATTCAAAACAATACAGTCAACAAATAAGCTACAATTACAAGCACAAAATTTTCAGGTGAACCATGAGATCATTATTGTTTCCCCCACAAAATTATCACCCTATTATCGTAGTTTGGTTTGCGACCCCCAAACCTATTTTCATAAGATAAACACCCCTTATCTGGGGGGATTAGATGAAAAAATGACAAAAACTGTAATGATGAATATTTCATTATATTGTACGTTTTTTTGTAGACTAGCTTATGTCCGCGACTTTTTCGGCGTGAAATTTCTTGTTTTAACATAAAACGTATCCTATTTCACTCGGCAATACGGAATCGGATCAGTAGTTCGGAAGATTACCCCCTACATATTTACGAACTCACAAATGTTACCTCTTTATATATTTTTCTTAACTATCTGTTGCCCGCGACTCCGTCTGCGATTCAGGATGAAAGTAGCCTTTGTCCTTTCCTAGGTAATGCTATCTGAATGAATGAATGAATGAATGAAATACACCGACCCCAGCGTGGTTTGACCAGATTCGATTAATCGAATGAACCCCAAAATATGTACTAGCCCCTGAAGCCTCATGCTTCATGGTGCTACAAAGACCATTGCATATAAAGGAATAGACCGGGGGGTACTGTAATGGTAGGGAAGACGTGCCCTCAGGATAGGAGGGATTAAGAGCCTACGGAGTATGCACCCTCCTTACCTAGGTAATGCTATCTGTGTGCCAAATTCCGCCCAAATCCGGTCAGCCGTTTTAGCGTGTTTAGAGCGTTATAGCGTAACAAATAAAAAACACAATATATTACTTTCGCGTTTATAAATAATTTAAGAAGACTATTGAAATTAAATGAAAAGAAAGTACAATGTTTATATTGTAAACGGAATCACTTTTACATTTTTTCACATTGAAAAAAGAGTATAAATTCGGTTCAGATGCAGTTATGTTAAATTTTCTATTACTAGTATACTAAATCATGTCATTTATCATTAGAAGCCCTAAGTAATATAATTGAATAAAAGCTGTCTCATAAACAAGGTTGTTTAAAAAGAGTTTCCGTGAAGTTTCTTGCCCGTTCTTCTCCATAGGTATCTACTACGCTTTGGACTGGGCAATTAGCTTCGACTTTCTGACCGTCCGACCTTGACAATTCAAAAGTGCCTGTTATTGGTTTATTTGAAATAAATGGTTTAAGTTTAAGTTAAGGCTAACGTATGCATCTTCTTGTCGCAAGCGCAGCTTTTGAGGTCTATTTTCTGAATGAGCAAACTAAAACTAGTAGGTAGGTTATAGAACGAGTTGAATTCGTGATTAATATTTTTGTCCAAACTAACAAATCTACTACACGTGAGATCGAGATCTCGCTAGGTTGGCTAGGCCTAGGTCTAAATTCTCGCGAGAGCGCCTTCAATAGTCCCAGCCGACCGCTAACACCCCGCGTAAAAACAAAGGTAATTAATATAACATGTCTACCAGATGTTGTGCCTATTGTTTTTGTTTACTGCTAAAACAAGTTGGAAAAACGAAAAGGAAACAGCGTAATTACATGTGGTATACAATCCATGTTCTTGGCAAGTCTTGGTATCAGAACTATTTACTTTTATTAAAGCTGCGAGTGTCACTGCTGAGCATGAGGTCCTGGATTCCATTCCCAGGTCTGGCAATGTGTTATTAGGTTTTTCCATCAGGAATGTCTCAGTAGCAGCCCGGAGTCTGGATTTGTGCCCGGTTGATGGCAATTGGATCGCCCCCTATTACATGGGGCTTAAACATAACTAGCGAAATGTACTATAAGTACACCTCTGCCGAACCCTTCGGGGATTACAAGCGTGATGTTATGTTATTCATTTTTTAATAGTAGGTAAGCCTAAAATTGTTTACACATTTCACTTCATTAAAAAAAAACTATATACATTTTTAAGTGTAAAAAAAATCATACAAACTAACAACAAATGAATGAATGAATCAAATGCACCGACCCCAGCGCGGTTTGACCACATTTATATAGATTATTGCTGATTTAAAATAATGTAACAACAAAGCATAAATCAAGCAATGTAACACACAAATGAAGAGTCGATTTAAATTAATAATAAAAATGATGGTTTGGTAATGTTGAGTGGTTGGATGAAAGGATACTAACAAAAGGTATTTACAAGGCAGATGTGAGTGGAAACGACGGGAGGGGACGCCCTAGGAGGACATAATAGTGACCTTATTGGTGATGTTCTTCAGCCTGTATGACCACATTTATGAACGTAAACGAGGCAAAAGGAGTATGTAAGGAATCGTAGCAGGTGGCGTTCTGTGGTATCTACCTACACCCATGGGAAGAAAGCTTGATTGTGTTAAACTAACATTAAATATTAGGTTTACATTAGATATTAAAAAAGTTAATTTAAAAAAGCTTATTAAATAACGTTAAATAAGTATGCAAATCAACAAAAGTAATAATAATAATAGTAATAAGTATGCCTCAGGCATTAAGTCCGCCTTTGTACAGTATTTTTTTACTTGTGCATATAGTGTCAATAAATAAATAAATAAACAAGTTGACATTTCAAATTATGACTTATTTGTGCAAGTAGTATTTAATAATTAATTTACAATATTTCCCTATGCTGCGTACGCTATGCGTAGTGTACGTCGATCAGGTCACTACAGCTGTTTAATATTTTTCCCTTTGTTTACACCTTAGAACCAATCGAAACAAAGACCAACAAACTAAAAAGATGTAAATACTCTTTGCGTTACTTACTCCCAAGAGCAAACTCCCATTAACATCAGCAGTTCTCTGCCAAGAGACCCCTAAAATGGGTTTTCAAAAGGCATCAGAACAAGATTACAGGAAGACCTTTCGAAATAGATAAACATAGTATTTTAACATGGATTCCCTCGCTCTATTGAGTCGGCTGAAGGGTTGGGGCCGTTCCCATGTCGATCAAACGCCTTGCTTACGACGGAGGCGGCTGAGGAAAAGGAAAAATGCTGTAATGAAATGTGTGTTTGATTTTTATCAGTGTATCTGAACTGTTGGGTGAGGAAAAATATATTGTTAGCTGTTGAGAAAGTTCTTAGTTATTTTAGTCTGTATACCTAATCTACAAAACCCCTAAAAAAAGAGAAATAAAAAATTAGTCAACAGCACAAAAAAAATGAGAAGGTTTCTGTCAATTATTTCCTCCTGTGCTTCTTCATATGGTGTTTCAATAGCTGATAACATCAATCATCGCCGTCCACTACTGGTCACACGCATCTCCCAGGCTGCGCAGCAATACAAACAACTGTCCTCCGCCTACCGTATCCAGTCTGTCTGTCATCTTTTGAAGATCGTCGGTCTATCTAGCCGGCGGCGTCCCACCCTACGCTTGCCGTTACAAGATCTCCACTCCAGGACTCGTCGGCTCCACCGGCCATCGGTCCTTAGACATTATTATATATAGTTCACGTTACTAAAAAAGTTTACTTTCAGTTGCATTATTAAATTTCGATCAAACGACGCTTTTTGTATTCTCCACCGCTGTCAGATGCTCTCGCGTCAAGTTTGCGTCCACGCGAGCGCAATGAAAGCACTCCTAATGCTACGCGCAGTTCACAGATGACAAGAATACGGTTAAGCACTGTAACTTGAAATTAACTGCATCTGCACCCGTAACTTGATCGGCGCGTCATGAAATTAGCCCTAATTAAATAATTTATTTTCTATTTACAAAACAATTGGTATCCTAACATGGGAGCACTGCCCACATGATGATCTCCACGATGTAGGCTCATTAATGAGTATTGTCTTGTAATTAACATCTTGTATATTTATTCGTCCATATTTCATTGTTAGTCGCGTGTGGGTGGGTACATTATTTTTAACCTAGGTTCAAAAATAATGAAAAGTTGTTTACTTTTGGCTCTTGAAAACATACTTTCTTAAAGTTCCGTATCGGGAAACCATAGAAAACCTAGTAGTATTGTATAACCCAATTCCAGTTTAGACGAAAACTTCTTCAGGGAATACAAGGTTTCAAAGTTAAAATTTATCGCTTCCTCGAAGTGGTTGAGATTCTGGTAACTAATTGTAAACAAGGATTATTAGAACGTAGTTGTTCTCAGTATATTATTTATTGAATATTGCGCAATAATTCGAAAATGGTCATAGCTTCAGTCCTTAAAAGTTATTCTTAATATATTTTTTTGTTCTGCTTTTTATTTTGTTATCCTTAGTATGATTTTCGTGTAACGTATTATGATTTGTTAAAATGTTTTCATCTGTATGCAACTTTTTGTGACTACATAGGTAGGTACCCACATTATATAGATATAAGTGAATAATGAGGTCTCCTATAATGTCCCCGCTGCTAAGACACAGGCCTCTTCTCGGTGAGAGGGAGTGGGCCGTAAGCCAGTGCGGGTCGATAAATGGCACATGTCTTCAATAT
This sequence comes from Dasypolia templi, assembly GCA_963555695.1. Lineage (NCBI taxonomy): Eukaryota > Metazoa > Arthropoda > Insecta > Lepidoptera > Noctuidae > Dasypolia > Dasypolia templi. Next base: position 7,902,098 of record OY743142.1, read on the forward strand.
TTTGGTTCTAGGACATGCCGGTGTCCTCACGATGTATCCTTACCGTTTTAAGAGCATTGGTGATGAAATAATTAACACAGAGTAAGGCGACTGTCTGGGTGCGACCCCATGACCTACAACTCGTCGAGGCCGTTACCACTGGGTCACCACTGCTCCGATTATTATGAAGTTTCCTTTTATTTAAAGCATTAACTACTTAGTATTGTCCCTGTTCTTGTAAACTTGCATGTAATTGTGTAGTCTCTGTTGGAGATCCATAACATACATTTAACATAACATCACGCCTGTAATCCGAGAAGGGTAGGGCAGAGGTGTACCTATAGTACACCCACATTTCGCAAGTTATGTTTAAGTCCCATGTTATAGGGGGCGAGCCTATTGCCATCAACCGGGCACAAATCCAGACTCCGGGCTGCTACTGAGAAGTTCTGGATAGAAAAACCCAATAACACTTTGCCCGACCGAAGGGAATCGAACCCAGGACCTCATGCTCAGCAGTAGCTCTTGCGACCACTAGACCAACGAGGCAGTGCAATTATTACTGTTAGAGATCCAATTAATAAATAAATAATATAAATGATCAAGTCACCGTTCAAACATTTGGCAGGTTACGATGCCGCAGACAGACATAGATTACACATGTTGAACTAAGAAAACCCCTCTTGTGATGATCTCGTTCATTTTCATTAGTGATATTGGCACTAATGTTGGATTTCACCAATGAAACTAAACGCGTTCAGCTCATATAAAGCGTTCAAAATCTGTCAGTGTCAAAATTATTATGGAATATTGACACTGACAGCTGACAACTGAACGCGATCAGCACTTTTAGTGAAATCGGCACTAAGTGGGCGGGTATCCACGCAAGCGGCACACGTCAACGGCAGAGGCAATTGGATGGTATTTTTACGGTGCTCGAATACAAAAGCGGCACGTTGTCGACGGCAGCCGCAGACGCAAGTGTGTTACGCTAATTGCGTGCTGATTAGACTTTCTTTTCCTCAAACCACACTTATGACTTATTCCTCAATTTCACGGTTTGCCTCGGACCTCCACTGCATTCTCGGAACACTCTCAAAGCCTCCAGCGACCATAAAACAAATTAATGTACGTACGAAATTACTTCCAGTAATTAGTTTTCGTACTAATTTTATGAAACGGCTTCGTATTGATCGAGGACCAGGGAACTGGATTGTGTGCCTGATTTTGATGACAGAAAGATCGATCGCTCGAGAAGGCGATAGAGCGAAAGACTCCCGCAGACAGGCGCTACTCGATAGCGCGACACAAAGGCATCGCTTGTCGCGCGACATGCTGTGCCTTTGAGTCGCGCCAGTGTGTACGAGCCTTTAGTTGTCCATTTTATTTACTCATGCATTACTCCAACACATGCAAACCTCTGCTTTAACGGCATCTCACAGGTCATCCTAGGAGGTTGTCGGCTTCGCGAGGTCCTGGTGGCGGAATGGCGGGACAGGCTTTCACGCCCTACCGCCGGCCTCGTCACCATCGAGGCGGTCCGGCCAGTGCTCGACCTCTGGCTCGGGAGGAGGCACGGCTCCCTGTCGTTTCGGGCGACGCAGGTGCTCTCGGGGCATGGCTGCTTCGGGAAGTACCTGTGTCGCATAAACAGGGAGCCGGACGCTCGGTGTCACCACTGCGTCGACTGCCGGGAGGACACGGCGTGGCATACGCTGGCAGAGTGTGCCGCTTGGGAGGAGCCGCGCCGTGCCCTCATCTCAGAAGTAGGCAGTGACTTGTCGCTGCCGACCGTAGTGAGTTCGATGGTCGGCAGCGCCGAGTCCTGGGACGCGGTGGTTTCCTTCTGCGAAACAGTCATCTCGCAGAAGGAGGCTGCGGAAAGGGAGAGAGAGATCTCGACTCTCGACCCGGCCCGCAGCAGACGCACCGGGCGTCGGAGGAGGGCGGACAACGCCCTCTTCCGGCCCCCCTAAATGGGTCCAGGGGCGACGGATTCGGGGACATCCGTCGCCCCCCAACATCAGGACCCGAGAAGGCGGCGCGCGTAGTGTTCCGCGCGCGCCGCTCACAGACGTTGCGGGGGGAGTACACCTCACTCTCCCCGCCCGAGACGGGGCCCGCGCAAGCGGGCCGGCACTAGCCGGGGTTGTGGAAGAATAATGTGTTCCCGCGACCCCGGCGTAGGTGTGAGATGGAACACCGGGGTGGTTTTTAGTCAGTAAGAGTCTGACAGACCCCTCCGCCCGCCCCAGGGCGGAGGACATCCATGAGGATTTTCCACCCCGGGAACAAAAAAAAAAAAAAAGGAGGTTGTCGGCTGCTAAACCGGGCTTGCCCGTGGTGTCAAAGTCAAAGCATTTTTTTCAATGAGGCTCATAAAAAGGCACTTTTGAACGTCAAACTTTACCTTAAAATAGAATTGATTCTAGGCGCCCCTTCCAAAAGTTAGTTTCGTATGGAGAAGAAGGGGCAAGAAACTCCACCCTTAGTCTTTTAAAATGTTTTAAAATATTTTTTATACAATAATCATATTTCTATATGTGAAGACAATGCACCATGAATAAAAATACTATACCAAAATTGATAAAAAGTAAAGTAAAGTACTCTACGGGCAAGCCCTGTGGGTTACGAACCGAGCTTGATCAAAGGTCGGGGCGGGCCAACCCCTGCTGCAAACCATTATTAGAGGATTGCATATCAGGCTTAGACTGCAGACTTACGTTAACACTTACCAACTATGCCACATCCTACTTAAAATCCCACATTCAGAGCATTATTCCTTAATGCACCACTTCAGTCCACATCAATTTCGGAAGCGTATTGGATTTAAAGACTGCTATAAAAAGTAAGTAGTGACAAGAACTTGGAAGAGAGCCTAATGACACCGCAGTATCGCGATAGCTGGTACACACTATAGTGAAATGAAACTACTGAAAACTTTCTTTACTTCGTAGGTGTGCACCTTGTGAATAACGTGAGCTACATCATGAAAGCTCGCATGACGGCCAAGCGAAAGACTAAAAAGTACTTGCATTTTTATTTGTAGATTTTATTTTATAAAAGTTTAAAAGTAGTTTTCAGTGTAACCGGATGCAGCTGACTACCAGGATTTTACACGGTGCGAGACCTCCACATCCCAGTTACTGGGTAATATAAATAACATAAATTTATGAGTTACCTAGATTTCAAGGCACAGCAGTTTTCAGACGGCTATGCACACCGGGGGCAATTCTAATGGTAGAAAGTGATAACGCTTAGTTATCACTTTCTACCATTAGAATTAAGGCGTAATATTAATGACATCTGCTTTCTCATCAACATTGCAAATGGATCATACGATTGTTCCGATTTACTTAGCAGAATTCATCTTCGAACCAATCAAAATAACCTAAGATTGCGACCATTATTACAAGTGCCGTTTACAAAAACAAATTATAGGCGTAACGCTTTTTGTATACGCAGTGCAATAGTATTTAACAACCTTTTTTTTTTTTTTTTTTTGGGTGGGAAATCATCAAATGACTTCTCCCGCTCTGGGTGGAGCGGGAGGGCGTGTCAGACTTTTACTGACTAAAACCCACCCGTGTTCCTTCAGTTGCCTGTGCCAGGGCCACGGTTTTCTCTGTGGAATAACCCGCGACCCTGAGGCGTCGGCCCTATCGGACCCCGTCATTTTGTGCTGACATCTCTTTGAGGCGCGCGTGGAACACAACGCGCCGTCGACCCGGGCCTGGTCCTTACCGGACGGCGAGCTACCCATGGCTCGCCGTCCGCAAGCCCGCGCCTACGGTGGCCGGGAATCTGCTTGCGATTCCCGACGCCCAGGGCGTCTCCTTCGGCGACTAGGGGCGTGAGGGCGCAAGGCTCTCTCCCTCACGCGCTCCGCCTCCTCCTTTGCGAGCATTACTGCTTCGCAGAAGGAGGTGACGGCTTTCCATTCCCTCTCGCTCCGTACCATGGCCTGGACCAGGGCCGGACGCGAGAGATCGCCGCCGCCAATCGCCTCCGCGAGGACACTGCGGTGATCCGCCCAAGCTGGGCATACCTCTACCGTATGCTCCACCGTCCTCCGGGCGATCCACACAATGGTGATACCCGGGCGTTTCCTCCCGCCTTATGCGAAACAGGAACCTCCCGAAACAACCGTGTCCGGTGAGGACCTGTGTCAGGCGGAAGGTGAGGACGCCGTGGCGCCTCTCCAACCACTCCTCAAAGAGGGGACTTACCGCCGCTATTGTGGCGTGCCCAAGTATTTAACAACCTGCCACCGTATTTAGAAATCGAATTATTTTGCACAGGTGCGTTAAGAATCAGGACAATCTTGAGAGTAAGGGCTACTTTAATGGGTGAATGTCCGCGGCTTATCACGGCATACTTACCTATTTTCGACACCTTTTTTTCTTTGATCTTCTTTTTTATCAATGTAATTTAAATGTGGGAGCTTGTAATTAGCAATTGTCAGCTGGTGATTGTTTAGTTACTATGAAAGTGTAATTAGTCTGTAAGCTTTCTTAAAATTTTAAAAATATAATGATAAATATTAACATGATATCCTTCGGTGAGACTGGCCGTCGACTGGACGTCGCCGGGACCAACCGCATTAAGTGCTTTCTATTTATAAATTTACTAGCAATACCTGTTCTAAATAAGTCCTGTTAACCCCAACCTACGCTTTATATTATCCTTGTGCTGGATAAGGTTCACGTCAATCAACGGGTAGGGTTCATACTCCCGACCCCGACTCGAGAGCTCGCGCCATAACCGTTGGAATATGGCCGCTTTAATGAGATTAATTTGGTAAATGCCAGGTTGGTTGCCTATTAGTTTGATTAATGAGTGCCCGATATATTTATAACTTTACCTAAACTCATTCCTACTTATGGTGTGTTTCAAAAGTATTTGATGAAAAGGTAAACAAACCCTATTCAGGTTAAATTCTTACACAAAATGCTTAGCATTTTGCGTTTCAACTTAATATCTTTTAACAATTATTGTTTGAACAACATGATTAAATTGTAATTAAAAAACCGGCCAAGTGCGAGTCGGACTCGCGAACTGAGGGTTCCGTACAAACCGGTTCCGTAAAATTTACGGTTTTCGCAATTTTTCCTTTATCTGTGCTATAAGACGTTGCTTCGTACCAAATTTCAAGATTCTGAGTTCACGGGAAGTAGTAGGTTTTTGATACCCTTGCGAGTGTCGAAAAGGAGAATGCCAAAGTGTCCCACAAGACCCGGCCAGAACCGACAAAGATGAAATATATGTCCAAAAAAAGGTAAATAATTATAGAATTAGATGGTATAATAAGCTTTCTATTAGAAGTACACCAAAAAAAGTTAAAGATCTGCAAAGTTGACCACTTAATACTTCTGATTTTAGCAATGAATAATACAGGTTCAGGTTCCGTTTAAAAAGCCAAATACGACTACGTATTTGGTAGAAAATCGGAATCCGGAAACACAGCAATAAACAATACAAAACTCAAAAAACACGGAAATACTTCGTCGCTGGTGATAACACGCGGGAGAAGTAAATAAAACTTTTTGACAGTGACAGATACAAGTTAAAGTTTGACATCTGGTGTTGCCAGCATTATAGGAATAAACTGTGCGAAACGGTATCGATAATCGAATTGAATTATTTTTAATTATTACATTACATAACATAACATCACGCCTTGTTTCCCCGAAGGGTTGGGCAGAGGTGTACCTATAGTACACCCACATTTCGCCAGTTATGTTTAAGTCCGATGTAATAGGGGGCGAGCCTATTGCCATCTACCGGGCACAAATCCAGACTTCGGGCTGCTACTGAGAAATTCCAGATAGAAAAACCCAATAACACGTTGCCCGATCTAGGAATCGAACCCAGGACCTCATGCTCAGCAGTAGCGATTGCGACCACTAGACCAACGAGGCAGATTATTACATTATTGTAAAATATATCTTTAAAAATGTAACTAAATGCTATTTATTGATATAATTATATGATAAGTGACATAAGTAAGTAATTAATTCACTTACATGGTCACATTTTGATATTTTTGAAATCGATTTGCAAGAGCAGTTTCGTATCGATATAAATATTTTGGTATTGGCAACATTTCTAATTGAAATTGTAGGATTGTAGATTATGAAATGTGTTGATTTATTGAATAACTATTTAAAATGAATTTTCAACGGTGGGCTTCTACATATTTTATTTATATTGTATAATTCTTACCGTTTTTTATTATAAATTATCATTTTTATAGAAAGTCTGTCGGACGCTACACATGTTTCGAGCCTAATCTTGGCATTGTCCTTTGCTGCATTAACGGCTGTATCTTTTCATTGCGTTGGCTTATAAGATTGAGTTCTTCAGTTGGAGCTGTCCAAGGGACAGTAGACCTGAGTATTTGATATTCCAGCGTGATACCTCCACGCGTGACTGAGAAAAAGGGTCTTGACAGACAGACGGACAACAAAGTGATACTATAAGGATTCCGTTTTTTTTTTCGAGTTACGGTACCCTAAAAACCAGTGACAAAATTACTTAACCTCAATTGTCAAATTAAATAAAAAGTCTTACCTACGCTACGCTACTCCATATGTCTGACTGACTGACTCCTTGACAATTCAAAAGTGCCTGAAAATGGTTTAATTGAAATAAAAGCTTTGAGTTTGAGTTTAAAGTTGATTTAAAATAATAATTTCGGGGTTATGTGTTAAAATAATCAAATCAAAGCACGAAATTTGTAAGTGGCACTACAAATTTAAACCAGAACGCCAGAACTAGGTAACGTTTTACCTAGTTCAGGCTTAAAGCTGGAAAGCTGAGTTTTAAAGGTGAAAAGTGACACGTTGTCAGAGGCGTTTTGTCCATGAGTGACGAAGAACAATTAATCCAGAGGTCCTGAGGGAAATCTTAGGGTCCTTGACGGGTAATTTAATTTAATTTAATTTATTTATTTAATTCAGACACAGTGATCCATATTTATGCTAGTTTACTTAAAAAATTATGTTAGTAACGAAAGATATACATGGCACAATTATCATACAGTAGATAATATCCGATACCGGTTCTTATCGAAATGCAACTGCACACAATGCCACAACGCTAAGAATGCCGTTGCCACTGCCGCGGACACGACTAAGCAAAGCTGCCGATCGTTTTCTAAGGATGGCATGAAAGCCATCGACGCGAGCGTCGGCAAACAAGCCTGACGCGCTGCAGTGCTTCGGCAACCGCAACAGCATCCTAAAGGCATTGTTATACTGAACGCGCAGGGCGTTGATTGTCTTCTGCGTATAATTGACCCATAGACTGCACGTATAAAAAGATTGACAAAACGCCCGAAACAATGTCACTTTTACTGCCTTAGAGCAGCGTGCAAATCTACGACCCATATTGCATCGGACAGCCAACGCTGGGCGCTCCCTCTCAATGTCCTCGTGGTCCTAGACCCAGTGGCCCAGGTACTTGAATCGCGAAACTCTGGGTAAAGAAACACCGTCTATGAGGACGGGTGGTACGTTCAAGACCTTATGATTGGAACACCAATAGCTCATTCTTCTTTACATTATACCTGAGCCCATGAGCCCCGGCGTATTCCACACATATAGCGAGGAGTTTACGTACAGAGCTTATGGAGGGGCCCAATAACACCATATCGTCAGCGTAGCTGATGTTGTTAACAAATTTTCCGTCTATCGAGCAGCCGACATTGGTGTTGCTGAGTCTCTCAATGAGCCCATTTACGTACAGATTGAAGAAACGAGGCTAGGTTAACCTCCATGACTTACTCCACATTTCAGTCTGTACGCATCGGAGGTCGCAAACGCCTTATTGACATTAACTTGGTTGTTGTACCAATAATCACAAATGCTAACGACTTCTTCAGGGAGGCTGGTTTCTGTCCTCATTTTGTACCATGGCACATCATAGGACACCAAATCGAAGCTTTCGAAAAGTCTAAAAAACAGGCATAGACTGGAGTTTTTCTATCGGTGTAGTACCAGACCGCCTTAATGTAACGAACATTGTGACGAATTGTACATAATTATCTCAGACAGTTCTTGGACGCCCTGGGCGTCCGGTATCGCAAGCGGATTCCCGGCCACGGTAGGCGCGGGCTTGCGGACGGCGAGCAATGGGTAGCTCGCCGTCCGGTAAGGGCCAGGCCCGGGTCGGAGATGGCAGCACCAAGGAGCGGGAGAAGTCATTTGATGATTTCCCAAGAAAGAAGAAAAAATAGGCAGCTCTTGGAAGAAAATACAACATATACGTATATATGAAGCATAAAAATATTCCAGAACAATATTTATGGCTTTCGTTCCTTGGAATCAGGAACACCATTATTGAAAAGTTGTTTTTCTACCAAAAAATTACTTCTAAATTAGATTTCTTCACTTCGACACAAAACCTCTTCTGTACCATTTTTATTTCATTATTACAAACATTTACAAGTAAATTATCATGTTTTCGGGTCCCCAAGTGTCGGATGCGTACGAAAGTGCCTAATGCCGGATATCGGAAAGTCGTCAGGGTAGGATCGTGGCCATTAATTGGGCAACGCCCGATAACGGGCCGTTAATGACCCAGTCCGTGATTGTAAGAGAAAGGATCATAAGTCATATTTTCGGTAATGGAAAATGATATTGGTGTCGTATTTTTTATGGTTTTCCTTGGGGAAGTTTCTAAGAAATACGAAAGAGATTGGGGTTTCGTTTAAAATTACGTGTAATGCTCTAGAATTCTAGATAGAAAAATCTCGTTTTTGTATATGAGCAAGATTGCTTCAAGAGTACCAGGTCTTGCCGAAATAAGTACCCTTCTCGAAGAAGTGCATTGAGTACTGTTATGTCCTGTATCATCAAATAGAACAACGATTTATTTCTGACAATTCCTATATTAAAGTTATAGTGTATTTGAACTACTTACATTTATTCCCCACACGCGCAATTTTTCTTACGAAAGTGGTTGCCTAAGGCCCTGTCAGTCCGACCTACATGTATTATCTCCACAAAAAAAGAATAATGGATGTTCCTTTGTTGTACGTGGGGTGACAATATTGTCACAATACATTTGTAACTTCTAAGGACTTTCAGCACTATTGTTACCTTGGTACTGCTTAATGAGAACTTACGACTGGAGCCGAGTATTCGCGATTCAGCGCCGAGTATACGCGAATCAGCGTTACCGGCCGACTGGAGCCGAGTATACCCGATTCGGTTAAGTTTCGTTCAGTGTTGCGAAATAATTGATAATAATTGCCTGGCTGCATCGGTATTACATAACTTTTAGTTATGTCATCATACACTTTAGAAACACGATTACTTGTAGTTTAAAAAGTAATCTCTCTCTCTCAAAAAAACCCCTTAGTACGGCGTAAATATACTTCACGGAAAATCATCAGTTTTTTAATAAAAATAAAACTACATGAAAGGAAATATCTAAATTAGCGCACAAACCGCCCATTTTAGCTTCTATGCTGCTATTCATATTAGCGCCATAAGTGCGGTGCGCCCTTAAGAAATAGCGCAAACTGCGTCTAAAGAAGCTTTCACATCAAAAACATGAAAAAGTAAGGCCTATGAAGATGTCCAAGCGTAACGTCATTAGCACCACTTGAGAACGTTTTCACTCAATGTGATAAAATGTAGGCGAAAATCCCCAAAATTAACAAACAACTACCATAATCCGAGCATAATGGAAGGTGCGCTTAATCTCAACGCCCACACGGCAAGATAAAGGTCGGTGCCGCCGACCGCAAGAAATTAGTTATAAACACGTAAACATTCCGGTAAAGGACAAAACTCAAAATGTGATATTTTCTTGCATTATTTTCCCGAATACGATTGTACGCAGTTTTATGTTACCAAAGCCAGTAAAAGAAAACAATGAAGCGTCGCCCGCAAACCGTAGCCGCAGTGTAATGAAAGATGCTGTGCATGCAAACCGTTTTGTAAAAATATTCTTTTATATTTTACAGCAGCAGGAAAGGAAAAATCGGACCGCATGTCTGGTTTCTAAGAACTGTTTTGAATGAAGGGATCATGTGCATAATAATTTTCATACTTCAATATTGTGTATGTAGTGATGGCTCAGTGGCTAAGGCCTCGCCTCTTATGCACGAGGTTGTGGGTTCAAATTCAAGCAAGCACCAATGTGACTTTTCAATTCATACGTATTTTCTGAATTTATCTTGGACAAAATCAAAATCAAAAGTCATTTATTCAAATTAGGCTGAGAATCAGCACTTTTCGCACGTCAAAATTACATAAGACAGTCCCCCAAAACGCCCGCCCTTCACCACTTCCTAGTGCTTTAGCTGGGAAGAAGTGGCGCAACAAACTCCCCCTCCCGCAGCACAGCTGTCTGTTCTGTTAGAAGAACTGGATTTTATACAATTGTAAGTAATTACCAAAACATTAAATTAAATTAATTGCCATACGTCAGCTAGCCACGCCAATACCAACAAAAAAAGTAAATAAAACTTAATACATAAATAAAAGCCTCCAGGCCGAAAGGGCATGGCAGCTTACATATGCAATACTGGATAATGTTCAAACAAATAAAATAAAATAAATGATAAACTAGGACCATCAAAGTAAAATAAATTAACAGAACAATTACTGTAACAATAATAAAACCATAGACAGCAAGACGACCAGTCACCACAAGCAGCACCAGTTCACGAGCATAACGCAACGATCAGCCATTACCCCCCTCGCCATATTTGAGGGAAGGAGGAAACCCGACCCCGGACGCTACCGCAAGCAGTGACATCTAAAGGAGCATGACGAACTTGCTGCCGGTTGCTCAGGCAAGAATAATATTATCAATTGTCAAGGTCGCTTGCTAACCACATATTGCAATACAGCTCATTAACAAACATTGTAATGAGATCTCATGTCAATAAAATTACTGAAAACATCGTGAGGAAACCTAGACTTTATAAGTCTGAAATCGCCAACCCGTCTTGAGCAAGTGTGGTGATTCGTGCCTTCTCTGTATGAGAAGAGGGCTTCGCCCTGCAGTGGAGCAATAATAGGCTGGTATTATTATTATAATTTAATATTCTATGACAATATAAAGTGAAAGTTCGCATGTGTGTGTATAGCCCTCAGCAAGCCAAATGACAACAGCCCCTTAATGTGAACGGTCTCTAAGATGTTGGCAATAACGACCTTTGTATATATTTAATAGGGAAAAATCTGTCAGTGGAAGGTTGGTGTGTGGTGTAAGTTAGAAGCTGGCGTAAGAATAAAATCATTGCAGGCCAAATATTAATATAGGTAGCTTGACACACTAACTATTCACCTAATTTTCGCGGTTACAAGGTTATTATAACTTAACGATTATATACAAAAGCTGAAACATTCTTAAACAGAATTAAATTTAAAAACAAACAAGAAATAAAATTGACAAAGAATTTATGAAAACTGTAAGAGTTCCTAATAATCATATTAGTTTTTGTGTTTTTACTATAACATGGTTTTAAAGCCACTGAAATCTGTTAAATTACTTACCTTAATAACCAACATTGAGGTTCGACTATCCAAAAATAATTTGTATAAGAAAAAAAAAACCGATACCTATTCTCTTCTTATTTGTGTATTAACTTATTCAATATTGATCGGGCTGTCCCGTTTTCCGAGTTATTTCTTCCTAACTGCACCCCGTGGTTTCACCCGCATAAGTCTCGATAAAAAGTATTACATAACATAACATAACATCACGCCTGTAATCCCCGAAATGGTTAGGCAGAGGGGTACCTATAATACACCCACATTTCGCCAGTTATGCTTAAGTCCCATGTAATAAGGGGCGAGCCTTTTGCCATCACCCGGGCACAAAGCCAGACTCCAGGCTGCTACTGAGAAATTCAATTGATAGAAAAACCCAACAACACTTTGCCCAGCCTTGGAATCGGACCCAGGGCCTCATGCTCAGCAGGAGCTCTTGCGACCACTAGACCAACGAGGCAGTAAAAAGTATTATATGTCCTAATTCACGTCGCGGTCTACCCGTGTGCCAAATTTCAATCAAATCTGTTTAGACGTTTTAGCGTGAAAGCGTAACAAACAAACACAAAAAATCTAATCTTTTCTCTTGATAATATTATATATTTTTGATTAAATAAACTAGTTCAAACGTACGAACATACTAAAGCATGGCATAGCAATTTGCATGCTTATTAGTACTGTGTTATCATATTCCTTTAGATCCAAGTACATAACGACATTATTTCCTGGAGGTGTTTGAATTTACATAAAAGGTTTCGTGAATTTGCTCGTGTAGATGGAACTGTATATTGGATTCTTATGAAGATTCATGAATTATTTAATGAAAAATAAAATCGCAAGGTAATACTTACATAATTTAGAAACTAACTGTCTTAAAATAATAATAATATAAAAGAACAGTGTATAAAAAGAGAGGGGAAAAGAGTCATAGGCCTAAGGCTATCAAAGAATTCCTCCGCATCGCTGTCAACAAGAAAAGAGCAATGCTGATTCTTTGCCCAAGAAATAGGTCAGCCCTTAGCGAAATCTCGAAAACTAAGTGGCCATTCTGACCCCATGGCCCTAGTGTTTCAACCCCAAACAGCACGAACATATTGTTTGGAGTTCGTCGTTTGAGGTTTCAAAAATAAATTGATTGTGAAAATACTTTAATGATTAAGTATCTACGGTAAAGACAACATGAATTACTGTTTCTCCGATACTATGTAAATTTTCAAAGACATTTACAGCGCATTAAAATACTTTTTGATTTTTGAATCGTCGATATTGGCCATGTGGATCGTTTTGAGGTCTTGTCTTTTATTTCCGTTTTTAGCCACAGATATAAAGACTGAAATTGTTAACCAAATTTTTTTTTTATCCCTGAATGTATATCCTTTTTTATAAGGGTCCACTAAAGTAAAATCAGATGGATAGTGTGGACTTACACGTAGTGTCACATATCTTCTTACCGCGTAATTACCTGTAAAAGAAGAAAGAGAATTATGAATAAAACATCAGTAGGAAAATCCAAGGCGTTTTGTTTTGTTCTAGGACGACATGCACCGAACAAGCTTCCTCTCACAACTTGCACCGAACAGGAATCCCAGCGCAATTTGTCTCCAATTTACTTTGATAAGAACAAATCTCTTGAGTAAGTCATGGTGGTAATCTTTCCACACGACACGACCATCTACCACAGCTACCACAATAATTGCGTCAATGGACAATAATCCATACAGTACTTACATACACATAAGTACAATTAAATTAAATTGAAGTTTCTGTTTGTACTGCCAAAATAGCTTTTTATTAAATGCTATGTGGTACATAACCAACAACATTTTTTTGTTGAAAAAAATATTTTTCATCGTTAAGTTAAAAAAATATTCAACGGTCTGTTTCTCGGAAACGGTGCACCGTCGGACCATGCTTCTTAAAGCTAAAACGTTTTTATAGACAAGGTTAATCCACCAATTTTTCTGCTCATAGTTCCCATAACTAAGCGTATAATGCAACTCCTAGTACTCCGCCCCTGAGTCGAGCCACTGACCAAAACTTTTCATCACATATTCTGTTTATTGTTGTATGTTTTCTTTAGTACATAGGTACTTGTAGTGTGTAGAATCAACCCCCCAGCCCGATCACTATGTACGGTAAGCCGATTGCCTGGGAGAAGCAAGCCAAATACCTAGGCGTGATCCTCGATGAAAACCTTACCTTTAAGGCTCATATTAAGGCGGTTCGCGCGCGCCTCCTTCGCTCTTAGCAGGCTCCACTTTGTACTGACAGCCCGTAGTAAACTGTCACTTAAATGCAAGCTGCGCATCTACACCGCAGTCATCCGTCCCATCATGACCTATGCCTGCGTTGTATTTGCGCACGCTCACCCACGTCATCTCCATAAGATGCAGACCCTCCAGAACCGTTTCCTCAGAAAGGTCACGGATGCCCCCTTATATGTCCGTAATATAAATCTCCACATCGACCTTAAAATGCCTACCATAAACCAGTTCATGAAACGCTTATCGAAGCGCTTCTTTGACTGTGGCATTAAACACTCCAACCCCTTGATCTCAGCGGCCGCCCGCTACACTCCCTCCCGCATTAGCAGTATTCGCCGACCAAGGCATACTTTAATCCCCCCCGACGACGCCACTACCCACCTCCAGGAGAGTAGTAAGGCCACCAGCACACTACATAAGCCCAAAACCCGATCGCCGTCCTACCGTCCTCGCCGCCGAGGCCCGCCGCGACGCCCATATCCACGCCCCTCCCGACCCTTGCTCGAGCCAGCCCGCGCCGCTGAGCCTGTAGCTTTAAATTCGTCCCTAAATCACTCAAATCCTGATCCAGCTAGTCCCTTGCTGCCCTCTTCCAGCGACGCCCTAAGCCGAGGTTCGTACCCCCACAGGGGGTGCCCTTAGCGTTGTCGTTTAGTTTTTAAGTTAGTACATAAGTTTAAGTCCTGGCTGGAGGCCTTAATTTATTACGGCAACCACAGGCAAGTCCGTCTAAGCAGACGACAACCTCATAGGTTGACCTGCGAGATGCCATTCCCAAAAAAAAAAAAAAAAATTGAATCAACCCCCTTCACGGATGCAAGTGACTATATCGCCACCCTGTATTGAATTAAAGAACATTGCCTGAAGTTTACAACTTCAATTAATCGTCTGTGCGAGCATTAACGTTTTTGCTTCACGCTGCTACCAAGTAAACCGCACAGCGGCCTTCATCCTCGCATAAAGCGAGAACCCATTTTAAGTGCCAATTTAGATGGAGTTAGTAAATTGACATACATTTTACTATGTAGAATTCGTCTAGTAGCTTTACGTGCCTGTCCGCGTAGATCTTCCAAACTCCACAATGGATTACGATGTGATTTGATGAGTAAAGACGCCTTACCTTAGTTCTCGGCTAAATTACGCACATGTAGGTAGTTAGCTTCGCTCTGTTTTTAGTTTCGAATTCGACCTGAATTTTCTCCAAAAACTCAATCCGACCCCACATTCATGAAACGCATTGTTACTGGTGACGAGACGTGGGTTTACGAGTTTGACATGAAAACTAGCCAACAAGCTTCGGAGTGGCGCTTTCCAACTGAACCGAAACAAAAAAAAACATGCCAAAGTCGATCAAAAGTCAAAGTCATGTTGACTGTTTTCTTTGACTATCGCGATGTTGTGCACTCGGAATTCTTGCCGGAAGGTCAATCGGAAAATAAAGCATATTATTTAAGCGCTATGCGGAGTTTAAGAGAACAAATTCTTGCATCACGTTAAAGATCCTTCGCACAAGGCAAGTTTGAACGAATTTTTGACCAAAAACTCAACAAATACCATCGAGCAAGCACCAGTCACCACATAATATATCTCCAGCCGACTTTTTCTTTCATCATACTATCGGCAGCCGCCAGGGCACATTGAAGTCAATTTAAGACATCACCCGGTAAATGGTAGCTCCATAGTGCATAGTACTCACGTCTGTGCTATACAAAGGAGATTGAGTTCCGCAGCTCCTGAAGATTGTTTGAATGTTAATCAATTAGTTTTGAATGTGGAGCTGGACCAGCAAAATTATTTTTAAAAGACTAACCGCGGAGTTACTTGTCGGCTCTACAACATAGGAAATTAATATTAATATATTAATATTTTTAATAAAATGTTGAACCTTGCAAACCCGAATACAGTACCTACTACTTGCAGTCGAAGTACGATGTGAAGGTAGTTCTTTCCCGGTTACTCTTTTACAAAGAGTAGATAATTAAAACTTACATCAGTACTCTAAATATTTTATGGCTTCGAGGTCGAAAACTATAATTTTCAAAAAAAAAATGCTTAGTTAACTTATACGAAAAGACACTTACCAAAGCCGAGAGTCTCTTATACACCGCGTCATTTTTTTTGTTGCAGACCATACCTGGCTTCTGGTTACGGAGATATTGAAGGTCAAATATCCAACTTTGAGTGATGTGTTTTACGAAAACTCCCACGACCCCTGTACCGTTGCATGCGTGTTTTGCGTGCGTTGCACTCTACCGCCAACAGCTCACACCAAAACTAAAAATCGTTTTGATGTACGGAATTCGGAGTTGACGGCTATGTGATGGGTCTTTTAACACTCTGTACTTTGTGAATAATCAAGATAGCATAGCTTTGCAAATTTCAGACCAATTAGTACCGAGTAACAGAATGTACAACTTCAGGAAAGCATTAAAGCTATCAACTTTTAGTTTTAATTACATTTAGCAAAGGTGCCAGGCATAATAAAGTAATAAATAACTTTTAATCAGATCTCCCTCCCTGGTATGATAGAGGCATCACGAAGGAATTTCTTCACGAAAGAGAGCATGAGATGCCAGAGCCTCCTCTAATTTGCGGAAAAATGCCAAATGACTCGGTACGAAAAATGACGAACTCTGTTATATTATTAACGGCGACATTTAAAAAATTGTTTTACTAATCTCGTGGGCTTCAAAGAAAAACAAAGTAAAAAAAAAGCAACTGTAATACCTTTTTTTGTTGTACCTTTTATTGTACCTTTTATTGTGTTTTACGCTGAATGTCAAGTTGACAATACTGTTCCTTTTAATTTGCAGATACGAGTAAAACAAGATAGAGAACTGAATATACTAGTGAAATAGGTAGTAGCCAAAAGGCAATCACAGTCGCATTTGTTTAGTTTAAAATGCTACTCTAAACATGACCTTCGTTTTCGAAGAGCACGAACTACATATATAAATATCTAAAACTGCCCAGCGTGCACCCCATCATCATCATTATTTCAGCCGAAAGATGTCTACAGTTTGGCATAGGCGTCCCCCAAGGACCGCACTTCGACCGGTTCTGCGCTTCTCGCATCCAGCGGATTCCTGTACTGTATTATTGCAGAGTGCGCCTTAGAGTAACTACAGGACCTAAACGAAAGTTGTATAATGCCTACAAGAATATGATCCACAACAGTAAAGAAAATCAGAAAACTATATGATATTCTTCAGGATTAATGCTAGTTAGATAGTGTGTTGAAAACATAATACAACTAATTTGATACATGATGGTTAAAAACCATACTCTATAAATGCAATCATTCTGATTTTTGTCAGATTATTCTACAAGCAACATATTAACGTAATAGTGATTCTTTTCTAGTTCAATCAATAGATTTTTTTTAAATATGTAGTTAATTGCATCATTTTTGCAATCAATTATCAGCTTTGTGACATCACGCTTCTCTTTCTTTCCTATGCATTCTGACAGTGACCGCGCTTTAGGTCTTGTCAGCCTCTTAAATACATTGAAGTATCGCCAGCCATGGAGAAACCGCATAATGTTTGTTTACACTCATTATTTTAAGTAATGTTACCGAAACTATTTAAAGCGCGAAATAATTAAAATTAAAACGAAAATTAATTAAAATTACTGATGAATAGAGACCAGTAATTATTCGCCACTCGGGTTATGCGGTTTTTTTGGCTTCATTTTAAACCCAAATGTTTTGAAACCATTTTTTACTGAACATTATTTTCAACAATTTAATGTATTATATAAAGCCCTTATTATTTACCAACTGTTTTTGTTTAACATATAATCATAATGACGCTTTAGTACCTACCTCCCTACTCGTAATTATCATAATATAATAATAATTAAACATTTATATCTCTTCCACAAAGGCGCCTTAAACATTATGAAGATTATAACAGCAGAAATCCTTTGTGAGAGACTGGTATCTGCACTAGGAAAAAAAACCTGTCACACAGATTACCAGGCCCCCTCCCAAAAAACAGTGCTTAAGAATAAAATCTTAAAGATAATATTAACATATTATGTGAACCTTTTGTAGGAGAACACAGTAAACAAAATTTAAAGCTATAAAAAAAGATACAAAATTAACAGTTATTCAAATTTTGAGTACTAGTGTAGTGTGGTGTGGTGTAGTGTGGCGTAGTGTAGTGTGGTGTGGTGTGGTGTGATGTGGTGTGGTGTTGTGTGTTGTGGTGTGTTGTGGTGTAGTGTGGTGTGGTGTGTATTATGTAAAGCATACGTTTATTCAGAATTTTGAAACATATTATCACGCCTGATTTTACTAAAAGGGTAAACGGTACACTCGTATTTCACTATAATGCTGAAGTTCCATGTAGTTATGATTTACTTATGTTATGCTTTTGCTAATTTAAATGAATTGGCATTTTCAATTACATCAGCACTCACTTAGCAATATAGAAAAAAAAGCAAACATTTTAAATTATTTTCCTTTTTGTTTTATGAATTACAAACAGCTGAAAATACTTCGGGACCTCTACATGCGTACCGAGTAACTCTCAATAAAATACAGAACAAAAGAATACGGGAGTCGCAATTCATCTGGAGAATCCTCTTGAATAATGTATCCGTGAGAGTTTACCCAACAATATACATGTAACATAATACACAGATGTCATTCTTTAAAACAAGGAATAATGTGTCATAATAAATTACTTGAAATTACTTGTCATAAATTGAATATTAGTTACTGTAAAAAATTGTTAAATATTTCATAGATGTGCTTAGGGTCTTAAAAGTGCTGATCGCGTTCAGTTGCATTGGTGAAATCGCCACTTAATCCGTCGTGAGGTCGAATGTACAAGGTTAACAAACCCCTCGATATTGCAGGTAACTGCAAAACGCAGTGTAATTTTATTTTGACCGTAAGGCTGTAACCTTCCTACCTACAGTCGCAACTTGGCAAGAGTCGTTAGCTGCGTTTTTCCTTTCGTCCAAAAAGACACGTTTTAAAAAGATGGTAATAACCACAGGATAATGACAAGCAACTGTGTAGCAATTGTACTTTCGGGACCTTAGACCTACTACACCAAAACCTTGCCAAGTAACACCTTTAATAACCCAAGCGACTTAGCATTGAGTGGTCTCAGATTCGAACAATGAACAGACCCTTTTTTTGTCGATTTTCGGGTCGTCTTATTGACGTCATGTTTTTGTAAGCTTGTAGCTTATAAAAAATGTATGGGAATGTGTATTATTTTTATTGATGATTGTGTAATAGTGTATATTTATGCAGTTCAAACAAAAACTTTTTGAAATAAATGTTTTTCTATTTATTATAATGACCTTTACACGAGAAACTGGGAAAAAAGCCCTCACCCGGTTGCAAATTAGAGCAACAAATTTTACTACAAGGCAAAACTGGGCTAATCTATACATAATCGGTTATATCATATTAACTTGTATCTGCTTCCTTATAGTTTTGTTTTTGGTTAAGACGGCTTGCTTAATAAGACGAAAAAGTTAGCAATTTTTCTGAAGCTTTTTTTGGTTGACGTGGGGCCGAAGCCAACTCACAAAGGCCTGTTAGACGCTTTTAATTCAATGAGCGTTCTTTATTAGTGATCGACTGTTAGCTGTTAAAATATGTAAATATTAAACAATATCACACAACAATTACTTTTACTATTGCTTTGTATTTTACAGACTTTTTTTGTACCACACTTATGGTGCTTTAAAACGTAAGTACAAGTGTTAGCAGATGTCTGGGTCATTGCTTTATGACATAATTGCGCATATTATCGCAGCTGTAACAAGATACCGAGGTCGCCTTATACGGAGATAACCGACCTACATTGTGACGACCGATTATTATGGAATGTGACTGAATATATCACGTCATTTGTACTTATATGGGCTGGTATACCTTTGGTCTATAGTGATCAGTCATCTGTTAAGCATTTTGAGGTCAGAAATAGCACTAAGCGTGGTCTGTTTATCAAGAGTATGACAATGTCAGATTGATAGTAGGTACATTTGTCGCGCTTTAAAGGTAATTGCACCTACCTTAATATCTCGCCGTAGAAACCCAAATAATCAACTACAAAAGACCCATAAAATTGCCGTCAACTACTCATTATGTACATCAAACTAGGTAACATGGCACAAAAATTATTTCTGCTAAACGACTCTTATATTTTTATGTGTAAATTTGCCGTTTGTGGTAGTGAGCAGTGTAACACACGCAAAACCATTGTGCTTGTGGGTGCATGCAACGGTACAGGGGTCGTCGGAGTATTCAAAGTTGTGTTATAACATTTTAAAAAATTGCTTTCGTAATCAAAACGTCACTAAAACTTGGAATGTTGACCTTCAATATCTCCGTAACCAGAAGGTTCCCAGGTATGGTCCACTATGACGGGGAGTAGGAAGCAACTCTCGACTTCGATAAGTGTCGTTATTGGAACATGTTCAAGATCACGATAGATTTTCAAAAAAAAAAAAGATCCACAAACAATGGGACACTTAATAGGTATAGTGACCAGCGTGTCCTGTTGTCTGCACGTTACAGGATCTGAAATGGACGCTACTGAAGGTGCCAAACTCGTTGCCAAATTCAGGACTAACTCTATTTAGATTGCCATCGAGACGCTAAGATGATTTCACACTTACTATACGGTTGGCTCGCTAGAGCAATGGTGGCCCAGTGGTAACGTGCCCTGACTTACGGTCGCGAGTTAAACCCAGGGACGCGCCTTTATTTTGTGTGAATTATTTCATCACCACTGCACTCAAAACGGTGAAGAAAAACATCGTGAGGAAACCGGCATGTCCTAGAACAAAAAATTCGAAGACATGCAACATCCACCATCCCGCACTGGGCTCGCGTGGTGGATTACGGCCCACTCCCTCTCACAGAGAGGACGCTTGTGTCCCAGGAGTGGGCACATTGTAGGCTGATTATGTATACGGTGGGCTACATGCTTATTGGCCACCCAATAACATAAATGTGAAAAAAATGGCAGTGTTTTCTTGAGTCATCGGAACTTTATTCAAAGAATCTTCACTCAACGTATCAGTTTCTAATCAAACGGTTTATGCTTTATAGTATCGAATACAGCGATAAGTATCGGCCATGACACCAATCACTTGAACAACTCAATTACTACTTGCAATCACGATAATTTTACAACGATTAAACCACCTCGCACACTATGCAACACGCGACGATTCGACGACAAGACGCTGACCTGTCGCATACGAGTATGCGATTGTCGGGTGTGCACAGTGCGTATAAATGCTCTGCGACAAGTAGCGAGAGTCGTTGCGACAGCAGCTCTAAGCCAAGTGTGCGGAGTTTCGAACAAAATATATGAAACTTGTCGGCGGCAGACTGCCGTCTTGCGTCTAGTCGCAGTCACATGTCGCATATCATGCGTCATGCCTAAATTGCATTGAACAGCGCACACGAAACATTCGTTGTCGTTTTGTCCCATGTGGAACATGCCACACGTCAGAGATATGTCGCTTACAAAGGACATTGTCGATGTGACAACTGTGACACGAAACAACGGCCGCGGCTCTATTGACGTCCATAAACATGCAGCAGTGTTGTTCCCATATTTTTGATTCTAACATTCCTACAGATTTAAGGGTACCATCGAAGTGAACAACTTTCTCTATGAGATAAAAATTGAAATCGGAAAAAAATACAGCTGAAATTAAATTAAATGATGATGAAATGATGTTTTACTCTATAAGGAAGATCTTTTATGACACTTTTACACATCAAGCTGTCCCATAAAGGGTCAAGCATGTGTTTAAAGAACTACACAAGTTGATCCGGACGAAGGTGATTGCATTCGTGATACAGAGTAATCCTGGTAAGGCACATTACATACGACCAAATTGGTTTTTAAGGAGATTTGCTGTAATCATTCTTCTAGTAATAAAGAAAGATTAATATTTAATATTTTAAGTTTTGTATAGGTCAGTTGATATTTTTTCGCTATTACGACGTTGATTCCGTGGAGAAAGTTGTTCAATTTGATGGTTTGTACACACCCTTAAATATGGATAAACATTTCTGTTATACACTGTAGAATTTTTAAAGGAAGGGTTAGTAACAATAATATGGGTGCTGTTACCATATTTTGCTGCATGTGTGTCATACCCTTAAGGGGACTTCAGGACCTAATTGCAAGTTTATGATCCACTGCAGTAAACAAAATCAGGAAAACATATGATATTCTTCTGGATATATGCTAGTTAGATATAAATAGAAAACATCACGAAGATACCTCAAAAAATTTCTTTTAACGATTAAAATGTTCATTCTAATATACATGCAATCATTCAAATTTTTATCAGATTATTCGACAAGTAAAATTTTAACGTAAACTGTTATTTTTGTGAATAGATAATTGCTTCATTACAATAAATTACCAGCGTTGTCTCATCGCGTTTTCTTTCTTTTCTATGCAATCTGACTGTGACCGCGCTTTACCTCTTGTCAGCCTCTTTAATATGCTCACACGTTTAAATGATAAATGATTAAAAGATTTTATTATTGCAAGTAGGTTTGTACAAACACTTTTGCACGTCAAACCTTTTTTCGTTTCTTATATATACTGTATAAACTCAAAACTTCAAAAGAACGGTAACCGCTATTCACCACAATATCGATAATAAACTGTTTTCATAATGATTCTGCAAATTCGCCTGATATTGATTGATTATACTTCAGCATCATTTGTGGAAGCGTTTTTTGCCCCAAATTTAATCAAGAGCAAAATTAAATATCTGGATATATAGTCTAGATATATCTGCCGATGAAAGATGGAAATCTGTTGAAAGCGTTATCCTCTTTTTTCGTAAATTCTCTGGTGTTTTTTATATTAATAATTGAGGGTGATTGGATAATTTAAAAATGTACGGGCAGCGTATTATTGCGCGGTTTCGGGGAATAATTTTTAGACGTTGAGGCGGATTAAAAGGTACTTCGATGTTAGGTTAATGTTAAGGGTTATTTATAATGGTTAAATGAATGTTTCTGAGTACTTACATTAAGGAGAGTGGGTTGTCAAGCCACAATGAAATAGAGCTATTTGTAGTATTTGTTGAATTAAACTTTTTGAACAAGTATTAAATCTTTTTGATCATGCAAAAGGAACGAACAGAAGACTTTGAAATAAATCCACGTTTGCAAATACGAACAAAAATCGCGGAGGGATTTCTTTGCGCAGTGGATCTTCAACGCACTGCTTAGAGCCGAGAGTTGAAAATCTAACATTGAACATGCGACGCGCTGGCATGCACTCTGTTAGATTCTCAATGCTCGGTTCAACACCGAGAGTTGAAAATCCAGTGCGCGATAATATCACACCACGATATGTGGTCTGAAAGGTGGAAAAGGTCTGACGCCTCACGCTGCAATTGTGGGCAACGCAGTTGATAGATAAATTACCAAAGGCCGTTTTTGTTAAAAATTGTGATGTGGTAGCTTAAGTTTATACCCACGGATATCTATGGTGGCAATAAAGGTCATTGCCCTTTCCCTAGTATCTCTCGATAGGAACCCAAATAATAAAGTATGTATGGTTTTCCGTTATTGGAACATGTTGAAGATCACGATAGACATTTATTCAGGAAATCAACGAACTTTTTAAAAG
This sequence comes from Dasypolia templi, assembly GCA_963555695.1. Classification (NCBI taxonomy): domain Eukaryota; kingdom Metazoa; phylum Arthropoda; class Insecta; order Lepidoptera; family Noctuidae; genus Dasypolia; species Dasypolia templi. Next base: position 7,925,501 of record OY743142.1, read on the forward strand.
TTTTTATTTTAAATAATAAATGCTAGAAAATGTAGGTGGGTCAATGACCGCTTTTTCCACGAGAAAGCGATTCAAGTATAGAAAATATGTAAAAACCGCAAAATTTGTATTCTTCGGATAAAATACACTTTGAAGTCGAAGAAAGAATTTGAATGAGAATAAATTTATGTATATTCTTCGAAGCGACATATTCAAAAACAAATCCCCTTCACAATAACGTCAAAAAAACCAACAATTTTAATAAACCAACACCCATAGTATAAGAATGAGTAGCAGTACAACAGATGCGTGATCCCAAGATCCGGACTGAGCCTCAACTATATGTTATTCTGTTTGTCCCGCGTCGGCAGGATCCCGGGATCTCGGCAAGCTCGGGATTTGGAGCGTCGCATTTACATATTAGCACCTTGGCAGTGCTGATAAGTTCAGCTGATTTGTGAAGGAGTCCACAGATTATGGGAAATGTGTATATATATATATATTGGAGTGCCAGATTTTGAAGGTATAATTTTTGATGACTGCCATCTTTTTTTAGCCACCAATAATGGAACGAATGTTTTTGTTTCATCACTTTATATGATTTGGTTTTGGGTGTTACTGTTCAATTAAAGTTTATTTGAATTTTAACGTCGACTGATGATATGAAGTTGACGGCGTTCACGGCGGAAAACATACATTTACTTACTCAAATACGTTTAATTTCAACTAGTCATTGGTCGGTTTCTATATAATAAAAAGAGGTAAAATTTGTGAGTTTGTATGTAGGGCGTAAATCTTCAAAACTACTGATCCGATTCCGAAAATTCTTTGCCAACTACAGTATTGGCGAGTGACATAGGGTATAATTTATGTTAAAACAAGAAATTTCACGCGTCAAAGTTGCGGGAATATAAGCTAGTTCCATTCTGTTCTGTACTATGCTATACCAATATAATAAAAGAGGTGAAATTTGTTCGTTTCTAAGTTTGTATGTATGGGGTAATCTCTGGAAAGATCGGTCAGATTTGAAAAAAATATTTTAGCATTTTTTTTTTGAGTAAGGCTATTTATTTACCATTACGCTAGGAAGAGCCGAGCAAAAAGAAGAGAAGTCAGGAAGAATGCTAAGCGCAAACGAAGTCATAGCACGGACAGGGTCCGATGCGACGGGATGGGTCGGGGGAACAGGAAATTCCACGGAGACGAGGTCGCGGGCTTTTGTAAGTAGGCTTTAATAGGACCTTACATTAAACAAACATTAACAACCCGAACCTACTAAAATGTACTGATACCACTTGGAACAGCTCCAAATATCAAATGTTTCACACAGATAGTAGGTACTAGATTTAGTACAAAGTCCCTTTAGAGAAAATACTTACTAGCTTAGGAGTACGACACGAACGGCTTTTACAGGCTATAAGCCCACGTTTGCACGGACGTGCAAATAACGCAGCGGGATTTTATCGCGCATTGGATTTTCAACTTTCGGTGTTAAGCACATGTCTTCGAATTTTTGGTTCTAAGGATGGTTCTAAGACATGCCGGTTTCCTCACGATGTTGATGATCTTTTACTATGGATCGGTAAGTAATAAACAGTTTTTAGTAATAACAATTTGTATTAGTTACAGAATTTAGACATGAATTGTGATTTACAAAACACCGTTGGCAATTTTGCCGCTGTTTTCCGCGTGCCGGCGCACGGCGTGGTATTTCTCCGTATTACGACTAGTAATTCTAATATTGTGATCAAACTATCTTTTACTATGGATCGGTAAGTAATAAACAGTTTTTAGTGATAACAATTTTGCCGCCATTTTGCCGTGTGCCGGCGTGGTATTTCTCCGTATTACGACTATTTTCCTTCACCGATATGAGAGCAGTGGTGATGAAATTATTTACCCAAAGTAAAGCGCCAGCCTGGGTTCGAACCTACGACCTACAACTCGTAAGTCGCGGCCGTTACCACTGGGCCACCACTGCTCTCCGATCTGTGTGAGATGAGAGAGATGAGATCGGTGTGTATCCATTGTCATTACCATTATTATTCATTTTCTGAAGAAAACGATAGAATGCAAGTCCCCTTTTGTAAAAACACTCTTCATTTGCACTTTATCTAAGTATGACATTACATATTGTGTACTATTTGAAGAACATCTATATGTTTTATGTGTACAATAGCATTTCATAAATAAAAGTATCCATTTGATTTGACCGAATTCCTATTAATGTGCTGAATAGTCCAAAATTATATTTAATTTTGTCTTGAAATTTAAATGTGTACAATTGTCTTGTGTAGTTCATGAACGATGAACTAATAGGAAACGTATCTTCGCACTGTACTAGAAGAAACGTTTCCGAACGCTGACTCGTAATCGGTCTATTAGGTCTAATAGGTATTTTCGATCTCGGACATTGTAAACCGCGCGATCGTTTGTGCGAACGAGAACGAGAAATGATAAACAGTCACTGATTGTTTAACAGATACGTTCGATGTCTGTGAATGAGAACGAGAGAGAATAGCCGACGAATGACGATCCTCACCGAACCCGACCGACCGAATCGCAAGAATGAGATGAGATGCTGACCACCGAGAGCGAAGACCGAATAGAGCTATTAGAACTAATAGAATGAACTAGTTCACTGTCCGAAATGAACTAGTACGGAGCGATCTTAAAAATGACCGAGCAGGCACACGACTAGTGTACAAAAAGCAGCCAAGTGCGAGTCGGGATCGCGCGCGAAGCATTCCGTGCCATCGTATAATATTTAACACAACACCATTTTACGTTTCTTGTATAGTCCCTTTTATTTTAAATTTGTTTTATTATTTGTAGTTATGTGGCAAGTATCTGGGCAGATAGTATCAATAAACACTAAAAACATACATTAAATACTTGAAATACTTCTTGTATTTCCTCAATTTCACTTTCGTTCTTATCAAAATTAGATCTCACTGGGCTCATTTCTAAGAAACATCACTAATACATTTATGCATGACTAATGCCCAGATGACGGCTCTTCAACTTTCAATCCTATATAAATAATTATAAAATACATAATATCTCTAATACAACCAAGTAAAGAGTTCCAACACCTGAGCGGAAACACCTGGTGTAATCCGACTCAACGTACAGTCGCGAGCAAAGTTCATTCATCAAATTGATGATACTAATACAAAATGAGTGAAGACATACTTCGTGGAATATGCGGTTTTATTAAAAGAAATCTCACGTACGATTTGCGACCTTAACTGTAAGCGTTAAGATTTAAAATGAAACGATATTACATAGCAGTTCACAGGACTTCGGGTCGTCAATTTTCAGAACTGATTATTTCTATAGGTGGCCTGGATTTCTTATTTCTCATGAAATTGGATTTAAAACGATGAGCTCAACCTTCGACCTAATTGTCTCGATATAATAAAATCTCGAAATAACTTGAAATCAGAACAAACGTAATAAAACTAAAATACTTTAAAAGGCACAAACAATTGAATTCATAGTACATTTATGGAAGAAACTGAAGTTAAAGCCGTTTTAGAATTCAATTTAGGATGGAATTTAACGAAATATTGACGTTACTACAGAATTTATTGCAGCTACCAGTAACAGCACATTTAACAGTTCTTAGCGTCGAGTATATGAGTATATTTCAGTCATGCTGAAGTAATTACATTTGTGTTACGTAAACTGTTGAACTGGCAAATTGGTCTAGTCCACGACTGCTGATGGTGGTTCCTGGGTTTCATTCCCTAGTCGGGTAGTGCCATTGGGTTTTCCCATTCGGAATTACTGAATTACTCAGCAGTATACCAAAGACCTGATTTATGCCCGGTTCATGACAAGGCTCGCCCCCTATTAAATCATGTGAATTAAATATACCTACTTGGCGAAATGTAGGTGTACATTGTACGACAAACTGCTGCCTAGAACCTCGAGGAATATAGCGTGATGTTGTGTATGATCGTGCGTGACAGCTGACATTTTTGACAGTAGACTTGATATCAAACAAAGGCATAGTATATCAATATCTTAGTCATAAAACATATTTAATAGAGAAACCACATTTCCGGTCTCCATTCTCGTGAGCGTGACTCGAATCATAACATCGCCGAATGGAACCAATCTATTACTATATCTTTTTCTTATTCGCTGAACAAAGAATAACATGCACAGTGAGGGAAATAATTTATCAATTCAGTATCATTCGATACGTTTTTTTGTTGTTGAGTGGATCACTCACGGTTACTGATTATTGGGAAGCCAAGAAGATGCGAGACGACACTGAACATAACATAACATCACGCCTTGTTTCCCCGAAGGGTTAGGCAGAGGTGTACCTGTACACCATATTCGCCAGTTATGTTTAAGTCCCATGTAATAGGGGGCGAGCCTATTGCCATCAACCGGGCACAAATCCAGACTCCGGGGTGCTACTGAGAAATTCCCCAATATCACTTTGCCCGACCTGGGAATCGAACCCAGGACCTCATGCTCAGCAGTAGCGATTGCGACCACTAGACCAACGACACTGAAAGTTCTTAGAAAATCAAAAACTGAACAAACTAGCAAGTTATTCGTTTTATTATATATTTTCAAAATAGTGTCCATTTACATCAATACGAGTACATCGCTGCATCCGATGGAACTACTAAGAAAAGCGCTTTGTCCACTCGTCCTAGGGGTCTCTTCGACGGCATTTTGAAACCCAGCCACTGCTTCCTCGGCGACCATAAAAAGTTTTCCTCGAAGTTTGGAAAGTGACCCATTAATTACATGTCTGACGTCTGACGTCGACAAGTATGTTTTGCTGGGCGGTGTGCGACGAGGCCGTTTCTCCCGAACTTTTTCCAAGACAAGTGGCAAACAATTGTTAGTGTATCACTCCGCAATAACTGTTTTTCGATCCTCTAAAACAATTGTTTCGTAATGACCTGTCCTAATGACCTTAGAACCGAAAATTCGAAAACATATGACATCTACGAGTACCAAACCGCACCGGCCAACTCCCTGTCACAGAGAGGAGGCTTGTGTCCCAGCAGTGGGAACATAATAGGCTGATGATGTATGTATGTATGTCCTTAAGGCACTTTAAGGCGCCTCTGCTGCACCGAGCAAAACCTTGCGATAATGCGTTGTTCAGAGGCTATTAGCTCATTAATCAAGAGTAATTAACTACATCTAAAAGCACATTACTAATATTCAATATCCTATCATCACATTGCACGTTTTTATTTGTTTTATGTGTTATAAATACATTTTCTTCCAACTACGCTTTAATTTCATCACAATGACACTAAAAACTCAGTACAAAGCGAGTCTTTAATGCTCTAGAGCAATAAAAATGTATGAAATTTCATTATTGCACAGTTTTTTTTTAATCGCTCCAAAAGGTGCCAATCTCAATGGATTAGCTCTATTCAGCCAGCCGATATCAATACTTTTTTTTTACGTACGTATTATTCGTTTCTATCCTACTTGTTCCAAATTTAAATATAAATTTGCCCAACAAAACTCTTAACCTTACGTTTAATAATTGCTCAAGTATTACTTTTAATTTCAATAATTAAACTTCTTTTTTAACTGTTTGATATGAGTTTCTTTTATCTACTATTCCTATACTATAGGTAATAGTTGAAAGAAAAGCAGATTATGCACCTCGCCTTAAGTAATTTATATTGCCCTCGTGCCTGTTAGATTAGAGCCCTCGCGCACTCGGTGCAATAATAAATTAATTTGTGCTCGATGCAATAATCTACTATTAAAATCTTCTCGTAAAAAGTGACTAAAATGATTGATTGCATGCATCGATGTTGACGTTCGAAAGTGCCTTTTAGTGCCTATTTGAAATAAATGCTTTGACTTTGACATCTGTTGCTAAAGGTGACGTTCTAATAATTTAAACATAACACTAATGAATAGATAACTTAAAAATTAAATAAGAAATCCGTTTTATTTCATTTTGAAAGATCGCTATTCATCTTTTTATTTAAACAATTCCAAAAAAATATTGAATTGTATGATAAAAGGGCGTGCGCAGAGAGCGGTACAGAGCGAAGCTGAGCAGCGGGATGGAGAAGCACCGAACACTCAAGGTCGTTTGGTCGACGGATCGCCTTAAATATTTATTTACTAGCTTTTGCATGGAGGATGGACGATGTCGGAAATTTTCCCTCGGGAACGTTCTAAGGGAATAAAAAGTATCCTATCGCTTCACTCAGCACCTTAATAAAACAGACTATAAATAACAATCTGGACGAGTGATGGATGCCTTTCCTCCACCCACTCAATTTCTACCTCCAAACGAGCATCTCCCTGCAGGGTGCAACCTTCCGTGGTTCACTTGGAAGTCCCTGAACCGTCTCCGAACCCAAGTGGGAAGGTGTAAGTCGAACCTCGTAAATTGGGGCTACTCCGATGGAGCGGCAGCAGGGTGTGGATTTGGAGCTAAGTCACAAACTATGAACTCCACCTCCTATCCTGCCCTCTGCGCCCCAAACATGCAGCCAAAGTGACCTGTGCGCCGCCAACGCCGTGGAAGTGGCAAAGTTTTGGGCCAACAGTGCTAATACATTGCTTCGTCCGTTCGAATAATTTGTCTGCTCAACAACGTACATAACGCAATGAATGTTGTTGAACTGTCAAAATGAAAGCGATTGCTAATGATAGCGTGTTACGCTATAACCCGGCTGGTCTACCCACGTGCCAAATATCGTAATCTGTTCACCTATTACAGCGTGAAAAAGTAATAGAGTGACTTTCGTATATTTAATACTAGCTTCTGCTCGTGGCCTCGTCCGTGGATAGCATAGATAGATAGGGACAAAAGTAGCCCATGTTTCTTCCCCAGGGCGCCATCTGTCTCTTTGCCAAATTTATAGAAATCCGTTCCGTGGCTTAGGCGTGAAAAGTTAACAATTTATAATATTAGTATGGATTCGTATGGACATCCATCCACCTTTTCAGGAGGCACTTTTTGCCTGAGCTCAAACTGCAAAACTCAAACTTTTCAGTTGTCAAGGGGTCGGTCAGTCAGAAAGGTGAAGCTAGTTGCCATGTTTGGCGCTGGGGCGTTTTTTTTCGCGCACTAGTTTTTCAACGCTCTGCTTAGTGCCGAGAGTTGAAATTTCAAGAGTGAGGTTTTTTGTGAGAGTTCTCCTTGCAAACGTGGGCTTATTAAATTTTCTTCTACTAGGTGTTACCGACTATTTACTGAGTTAATGAATGGTCTGTCCACACAGTAACCTACATCGGTACTCTAGCTTTGACTTTCGAAAAATAAAAGGCAATCACATTAGTGATTAAATAAAGATACATACAGTCCGTACTTCAAGTACTGGCTGCGACTGTTTATCTCGTGTGGTATCGTTTAATTCCTGAAATTCCTTTATTGACGCAGTTTATTTGCTAAGCGATTGGCTTTTGCGCTAAGAATGCTTGAATGCCTGCACAGAACAAATACGAGTATTATATGAAATCTTCTATATAAATAACACGCTGTTCGTTGATAAGCGCATCACTTGCGGCTGTTTTTATTTTTTATTATTGACATCTCGCAGGTCAACCTAGGAGGTTGTCGTCTGCTTAACCTGGCTTGCCTGTGGATGCCCAAATAAATTAAGGCCTCCAGCCAGGGCTTCAAAACATAAAAACTAAGCGACTACACGCTAATGGCACCCCCTGTGGGGTTCGGACCTCGGCTTAGGGCGTCGCTGAAAGAGGGCAGCAAGGGACGAGCTGGATCAGGATTGGTGAGATTTTGCGACAAATTTTAAACTCAGGCTCAGCGGGGCGGGCTGACTCGAACAAGGGTCAGGGAGGTCTTGCGGCTGGACTGATTTGGCTATTATTTAGGTTTAGGTTTTCATGGAAATAAATATTGGATAAGTTTTCTAAAAAAATTTCAAATTTCGGTAAAACTGAACCCCCTAAGCGTGGCTTAAGTTAAATGGCTCGTAAGCTCCACCTTCATTATAAATCCTCAATCATATTTAATTGATATTCGTCCGTACATAAAACAGCTCAGGAACAAAGGGAATTAGTTGGGGAATTCCATAAGTAATAATAAATTCTACAGGCTGGGAATACGCGTTGTTATCAACAACTGTCGTCAGCTTTATTTACTACTAACAAATTTATCGACTTGACTAATTAGGTCCTGCCAATAGATAGATATATGGCTCTTTATAATATGTATACCATTAATAATTACAGATTTAAATGTAGAAATCTTACAAACCCTCTGCCTTGTTGGTGTAGTGGCCGCAAGAGCTTCTGCTGAGCATGAGGTCCTGGGTTCGATACCTAGGTTGGGATAAGTGTTATTCAAAGTCAAAGTCAAAGTATTTATTTCAAATAGGCACATTAAAAGGCACTTTTGAACGTCAACATTTACATTAAAATTAGAACTGATTCTAGGCGCCCCTTCGAAAAGGTAGTTGTATGGAGAAGGGGCAAGAAACTCCACCGTTACTCTTTTAAAATGTTTTACAATATTTTGTACATATACATTAATTATATTTTAAATGTGAAGAAGAAGCACCAAGAATAAAAATACTAAACCACAATTGGTAAAAAGAATTTAAAATAAAGCAAAGACAGATAAATCGATCACGTGGTAGGTACATGGTGCTCACATATTCACAAACATTGTAAAAATATATGAATTTCCTAAAATATTAACTAGGAATAAGTCAGTGTTTGAGTTGAGTAAGAATAACAAATTATACAAATAACTTAGCAACCAGTATGATTTTGTCTAGACTGGATTGTCCTATGGAGCTGGCATCATGTTTCCAAGCATTCCTATCTTGTATATAATCTTCTAATTTGTAATATGCTTGTTTACAAAGTGTTCTTTTAATATGAATTTAAATTTTCTTTCATTTAATTGCAATATATCACAAGGTATTTTGTTATAACATTTAACACAGTACCTCATAAATGATGTATGTACTTTAGCTAATCTGAAAAATCATTGATCTATTTTATCTTTATTTCTAGTATTAAAATTATGTCTATCACTTTTTTTATAGATGTGGATTTTTTCATACATACATAATATTACATATAAAACATAAATGAATAGGCAATGTACTGTCATAATATTAATTAATAGTTCCCTGAGAGATTCGCGACGAAGAAGATTGTTTAGGCTCTGACAACTCTCTTTTGCAAAATAAAAATGGAATCAATGTCAACACCCCGACCCCACAGTAAAATGCCATACGACATAATGCTGTTGAAGTAGCTAAAATAGACCAAACGCGCGGTTTCTACATCTGTTTGTCTTATATTTCTTACAGCATAAGCGGCCGAGCTTTGCCGCCCCGCAAGAGATGTTATATGTGGTCCCCATTGTAATTTCTCGTCCAGCGTGATTCCTAGGAAAACCGTCTGATTTATAAATTCCAGTTTTTCTCCATTAATATGATGGCACATTCGCTACTTCTAACATTAGGTAATTTAAATCGAATGCATTTGTTTTTTTTTTTAATGTATGATCTTAGTAGATCAAGAGCTGTATTCCTAACCCCATAGTGCTCCAGTTTCAGCAGAAGGGTATCATGGTTTAGTCTGTGCTAAATAAACGTTTTTTCTTTCTTTCTTTACGCAATCAAACGCCTTAAAGAGGTCGCAATAGATTCCAATGGCATCTTGTGCTTCTTTCCAGGCGTTAATTAGAGTAACACCAGCGTCAGTGGTACAACGCCCTTTGGTGTTTATAAAAGATGAAGAAACCGTACTGTTGTTTAAAAAAGATGGAGTTTTTATTAAAGTGACGTAACATTTGATTTAGCATCAACTTTTAAAACACTTTACTGAGAACTGGTAGAATTGATGCAGGCCTATAATTGTTGAGTTCTTTACTATCACCGGATTTGAACAATGGAACTACTTTACTGTGTTTCATGAGATACGGAAAGACACCTTGGTCTACAAGTGTGTTAAATATGACAGCTAAATAGGGCGCAATGGTTTCGATGATAGATCTACAGACCTTGTCTGTAAAGGTTTTGATTTGTTACCCTGGTACTCATGAGTTTCTATGCGTGACTGAAACCAATCGAGTGAAAAAGACAGCGCCATTAAATAGAAAGCCATAACGTAATTATGAAAATTACTATACGAGTAATAACGAATTGATTGTTTGAACGATTATTGTAAGTGGAGCTATCAAGTGAATTATATTTTTTATCTTTTGTTTATAATTGTAGCATCATAATCAGCCAGTAATGTTCCCACTGCTGGGACACAGGCGGGCCCAGTGCGGGATGATACATTTAATATATCTTCGAATTTTTGGTTCTAGGACATTCCGGTTCCCTCACGATATTTTCCTTCACCGTTGAGAGCAGTGGTGACGAAATAGTTTACACAAAGTAAAGCGTCTGCTACCACTGGATAAGGATAACTAATGGAGACCAAGCTACATAACAACTCGCCTGTAATCCCTGCAGTGTTAGGCAGAGTGGTGCCTAAACCACACCCACACTTCGCCAGTTATGTTCTATGCCCATTTTAAAAGGGCGAACCTATTGCCATCAACCGGACTCCGGGCTCCTACTGAGACATTCCTGATAGAAAAACCCAATAACATTTTGCACCTCACTAAAGTCAATTGAAAGGACAATAGCATCCTTTATATGTGCTAATAACAACAAGCCACTGCCTTACTTCTATTTGCCCTCCCTTGTAACAATCATTAGGAATCCTATACACGCTTCCAAGCTTATATGTTGCAACGTGACGTTTTAAAGTGAGTCTGTGCACCAGGGTACAAGACTCACTTTAAAACGTTCCTTATACGTGACATCAATCGTAATCGAAACTGTTACGATTCTCAAACGTGACTACAGATAACGATCGGACATTTAAAGATGTATGCATATCTTGTAAGCACGCATAATGTGTAATCTTTTGCATTTTGATGCATTCGCCTTCGTGCGTGCATACAGTTGCATTGGAATCTTGGATTGATTCTAGCCGTTCCGTTACTGACAGACAAGAGGAAGATCAAAGAAACGATGGATGAACTGTCTTGAAGAAGACATAGCTTTCTAGCTGGGGGGTGACTTCTGAGATGAGGACTTAGGAAGTATATAAGAAGGCAGAGGTATAACAGCAAGAGACTAATGATCATGTTACTGGTAGACAACGCACAACCTGAACCACTGAGTATACTTGCTGGCTAGATCATGGTAAATGATCTATATTCCTATTGGATGTGGAGGAGAACTAACATCGGGTTTTCAATCAAAGTCATGAATTATTAGGAGCGTCATCCCGCGCGGGCTGGTATCGTCACATTTGTAGTAGTTTTTCTTTATAAGTTAATTTAAGTATAAGTTTGTATGCTATTTTTTCACAGTTATTTTGGTATAATTTACTCATAAAAATTGACAAATTGACAATGCTTTCCTAAGAGTGAATATTTTGAATTCAACGTAAATATTAAAAATAATTAGAAATACCAAAGATCTAAGTGCTTGGCTGAAGAAAAAACGTACTTTGATTTAAACTTATCAAAATTATCACGAAAAATCACGAGTAATACGCGCGGGAAGAACGCTCAAACACAATTACAGACGCTTTTGAATTGACAAGGAGTCGGTCGATCAGAAAAATGTAGCTAGTTTGCCAATGATGAGGTATATACCACACACCTGTATGACAAAGGCCTTAATTATGATGAACAGTTCCTTTGCCTTCCTTGATTTAAATCCACATTTCGACATTATGTCATCATTAACTGGGCACAAATACGAACTCCGGACTTCTACTGAGAAATTCCTGATGGAAAACACAAATTGTTCTGACTTAGGGTTTGAACACAGGATCCTTGATTCGGCAGAATTAAGATTAATTCTGACACTTTAATAAAGTCTTCCACATAACCCTCCAGTTTTCCTGCCATTAGTACTGTTACAATATTCAGAATGGTAGATTTATCATTCCTACTGTAAGGTTGACACGGCATATCGCAATTAGTGCCCCAAGCGGCTCCAATTTAACTACAGTTTTAATTGCGAGCCTTCGTAATTGGCGCTATAGATATTTTCGAAAGATTTGGTGTGAACTTGCGATTTAAATACACACATAAACTCATCTCATTTACGTTCATACATCTGGTCATACACGCACGCCCTTTGGAGAACTACGCTCCTGAACTTTCTGAAGAACATCACTATGAAAACCTTACGTGTGTGTGCGGTAAAACTGGGTTTAAGAATTCTTACCAGCGCCGCCTGTCCTTCTTCCACTTCCTATTACTAAAGCAATAGGAAGTGGTGAAGGACAGGCGTTTTATGAGACAGTCTTATGTAATTTTAACGTTCAAGAAGTGCTGATTCTCAGCCTAGTTTGAATAAATGATGTTTGATTTTGGTTCCTCCTTTTAAATGATGATAGTTGGGTTCCTCCTACCTACTTAAGATTATGTTACTGGGTTGTTATTTTAGTTTGTTAATGGTGTATTGTTATTTGTTTATTGTAATTTTTATTTCCTATGGGTGCTGCTATGCTAGGTAACTTGCCTGCAAAAAATATGTTTTGATGAATTTCTCCTTTATTTAATTATTTACATTTTAGGGTAAATATGTAGGTATTTTGTGTTTTCATTCTCTTCGACGACCGTTTGATATTCTTCTTATGAAAGGAGATGGACAAAATGTGCCCCACGGAGTACAAACGTACATTTAATGCAGATAATTAAAATAAAATAAATAAAGAATTTTGAATAACTTTTTATGCCTCATAGCAGAAGTGGAGAAATAATCGTAATTAAAAGTTTTTCTGTTTGATTTGCGTTTTATATACCTTTTAATGTTACCATATAACATTACCAAAGATCAGAACAGGGAAAAAATAATATATGAAGGTTTTTAAAATAAAAAATAAATGTAAATTATTCGTAACCTTAATGTAATAAAAACGTATTTTTGTACGTTTTCTTGTCTATAAATTGAACCATCTATGACTGAATTTATAGACGTTAGGGCAGTTACGGATAGGATAATAGGACGTTATTACTGGCAGCACCGCTGACAAATGTCAATTGTCAATACCATATTCCTTTGACGACGATTATTGTCTTTGACGTTTGCGCCGGTTTTCTCGTTCGAATCGTGCTTATGTTTCATTGTTTTCGCATAGAAGTTTATATTTTATAGTGTCGTAGCGCCACACGAGTGCTCTAACTAAAAATGATTGTAAACTGTATAATTACAAACAACGAAAATGGACCTTTTACAAGCGTGTGTTGACTGTGGTATCCCAATTAGAGAGAGCGCGCAGGCGGCATGTAAAATCATCATTACCCCCCTGATGTGATGAGTTCTTCTATAGGAGTGGTTAACTTTTGAGGTAAGTTGTAGTAAATATATACGACAGGTATTATTTACTCCATATTCTAACGTCGTGGTCAAATCTTAGACTAATAAGTTCCTTTTTACCTTCACAGTTGTCACCTCATAGCTGTGTCTGTGGTGCCTGCTATGACAATAAACCAAGACGCCTTGCAACCAATTCAAGGGAAAGACAACTTGGTCATACCAATGTTTGTTATGGCTGTTGGAGATCAGTAATACGTGCAAGAAGACACGACATTTAGGAATTGAATTAATGTTTTGATAACATTAAATGATTAAAATAATGTTCATCGTTTTATTATTTGCCATATACAGAATATGCTATGTAGACGTTTTACTTTTTGTGCAAAAAAAAATAGTTACAAACTATAGATTTTATCAGATGATATAAAAAATGCTTTTATAATTATTTAAAACTAAAATACTATTTATATTAAAGTCCTGGCACAGATATATACACATTAATTTACATGAAATACCTTAGCCATAGTGCAAAAATCAACATTTTCAAACGTTCATAACTTTTGCCCACAACTGCTCAGCAATATGCCTCTTTTTAATTTTGTTTGTAGAAGATCAGTACTATTAAATGACAAATATTTTGTATCTGTACATTCTGGGGTACAAGCCCATACAATTTTTGGCCATGTCCTTTTAAAATGTTATTGGATGTTAGTATGACGTGTCGAATTTTTATAATATTTTTTAATTAATTGATAATATTCCACGAGGTCGTTCGTTTCGTAGAGCAAAATTCACAGAACACACTTAGACATTACTTTTCGTAAAGTAAGTGGTTTCAGTAATAATGCTATATGATTTTATGATACTCGTATTCCACACACCCATGATTTGTGCCAGTTTTTTTGCTCTTAAGGCAGATACTATAATAATACAAAGGTACCTTGTCAAAACTTAGTTTTGTCTGTGTGTATCTCGTTTCAATGAATGTTTCAATGACGTCACGGTGTAATATTTACCTGTAACAAAAGAATAAAACTTATTAATGCTATTAGTCACAAGTAAGTACATCATAATTAACATCTTAATGTTTTAAATTCTCCTTTACATTTTTATTTTTACTGTTTGTATTTTCTGTACGTGTCCCAATTTTTTTTTCTTAACGAAATCTTTGTTCTTCCTTGTTAAAATCAAAATAAAAGCGTTTTTTAAAGTGGCCGTGAGATTATAATAATTATTATTGCATATTAAGCAAAACATAAATTCGGAATTATCGTACACATTTCATACGTGTTGATTAGCAATATTTTATTACTAGCAAATTATATATTTATTACTAGCAAATTCCGTAGTCTGTAAATGACCCGGTTCATTTGCTCCAAGTTTTTGTTTGAGACCGCACAGTTTACGTTATTTACTGTCAATGGATAGGTTTTTATCTAAATAAACAAATAGAGGCGTAATGAATGAGGAATCCAATTTTCAAATTTACACCAAGAGTTGGAGAATTGTGGACATGTTTTTCTGTTGCAGTTCATCATCAACTACCAAGACCTATCCCGAATATGTTAGGATAGGCGTATAGTCTAACGGAGCTGAATATCAGTACTTTACATGGAGTGACTGCCTTATCTGACTGGTTGGCAGACTTTCTGGCTTCTGGAAGTGGATATTAACATAAAAAACGTAGGTCTACGGTCCCTTGAAGCTATTTCAACAATGAAACTAAACGCACAGCACATCTAAGCACATCTAAAACGCGTTCAAGAGCTGTCAGTGTCAATATTCCATAGAAAAGAATAACAACGCAACAAAAAAATACGGTCACTTATGCGACATATTTTGATACACGCAAATAAATCAAATCTTTATTGTACTTCCTATTCTCATTAAATTACCTACTGTGCTTCATACACTTCACGTTCAGTTGCTGGTTGCTGGACGGCTGTCCCCCAACGAGTACTGGCTTAATAATCTGTTGAGATGGTCCTGGGCATGAGGTTTTGAGATCGAAACAAGCAAATACCTTGGTATCTACCAATGAAACTGAAAAACTCATGAGGAAACCTGAGGCAAATACCTACAACAGTAAACAATTCAAAATCTTTTTGAATTGTCAAAGCCATTTTTTTCGTTAAATTTGCAGTTTTGCTTATTAAAATTATTGTTTCATAAACATAAAGCCTGACAATTAAATATAACCGCACATGGTCTGCGGTTGTTAAATACCTTACTGTACTGTTCATGATCTGTACGGTAACTTTATAACATCTATGAGCAATGAAAAGTTCCCAACGGATATGTGAGAGATTTTATACTCCCAAAGGACAATTGAGAGGGCTATGCTTGGAGTTTCCCTATCGAATCAGACATGAAGAGATCCGCAGGACAACCAAGGTTACCGACATAGCCCGAAGAATTGCAAAATTTAAGTGGCAGTGGGCAGGGCACATTGCTCGTAGAACAGATAGCCGATGGGGCCGCATGGTTCTGGAGTGGCGACCCCGTACCGGAAGACGTAGCGTTGGAAGGCCTCCCACAAGGGGGACCGATGACCTTGTGAAGGCCGCAGGAATCCGCTGGATGAATCACAGAACAGGTGGTGCTTGGGGGAGGCCTTGGTCCAGCAGTGGACGTCTTTCGGCTGAAAAGATGATTAATGATGATGTTGATAGCTATATTGCAACAATGGAGCTATTCCATAACGTAATAGGTAGTTGTAGTTTTAAGCTCCATGTGAAGAGTTCATCTGAAAAGGATGTAATACCACCGTATATAAAACCATAAAAAAATAAAGTTGCGCAACAAATTGTTTCATCAACATGTTTTGGTGTTGCGGGAAACATGCTAATAATGTTTAGGGGCGGGTAAGCGAGCAATAATGATGCGCAACTGTTTCTCTTTTTTTTGCATTGATGTGTGTTCACTTTAAAGGCGAAGATTCGTCTTTCACAGACATGACCTACAAGGTCTAAATTGTATTACAGGTCGCTGACGCCTAGTTCACAATGAGAAACATTATCCCAACATTATTAAATTAAGTACAATAAAGATAATCTAAAATAATTATGTATGATGTCTAAAAAATCTCAAATTCCGTGAAAATAACGAAATACTGAGAGTTTGAAGAGAATTTGAAGTGTAAATTTTTACGTTTGCTGGATTAACGAACGTAACATCACGCTTCTATTCCCGAAGCGTAAGGCAGAGTGGTGTACCTACAATACACCCACATTTCATTTCGCCAGATGAGTTTTAAATCTCATGTAAAAGGGGGCCATCGTTTTGCCTTGCCACGATGGATTAGGTGCCGATTTCACCAATACTATATACCTACAGTGCAAGTGTTTCTGAATATGAAGGCAATTTTTATTTTTTTCCGTTCGTTGATCTTCAAGCGATCTGCATTTTTTTTTAACGAGCTTTATTTCGTAAGTGGTGCAAGTTATGATTGCACAGGACGAAAACAAAATGCATCGCTTTTAAAGTTTACAATCATCAAAAATACAATTTGTTAGGAAATCTTTAAAATGTGCTAGTCTAGTTTGAAAAAAACGTTACAATTTAAGAATGTTACCAGTGAGAAAAAAAAAAACATTATTACTGAATCTGTGTATTTTTGTCGTGTCATGCTAGACTACATCTATCAATAAGATGCTGGCTTCAGCTCCAGTTAGCTGAGATATTGATCTTGGTCTAATGGCTCTTTTATTAGGTCATCATAAAATTGCGTATTAAACCCGTAAAGTTTCAAACACACTTAGGTTATGCTGCGATGTGTGACCTGCAGGGTAATTGCGTGTAACAAACTAACAGTAGTACTGGCTTTAATTTTGACAGTTCAACACATATTGCTAATCCATTGCTTCATATGTTCGAATAAAATGTCTGCTCAACAAAGTAAACAACGCAATGAATGTTCGAAGTCAAAGTCAAAGCATTTATTTCAAATAGGCACTAAAAGGCACTTCTGAACGTCAACATTTACATTTAAATTGAATTGAATTGAGAAGAAGGGGCAAGAAACTCCACCGTTACTCTGTATCCTTTAAAAAGATTCAAATTGTGATCAATAGTGTGTTATGCAATTAAGGTGCAGGTCTTTAAGTAAGTTCATAACTTTACTTATTTCTACGAGTATAATGTGAGCGAGACAATAAACATATGAATGGAAACAAGAGAAAATATGTTTCCTTAGCTTTAGCTTTGATTCCGAAAGTGATGTTAATGTTTATCAATTAAACTAACTTCTAGCTTAAGACTTCGCTCGCAGCCTTACCGAATGGCAAATCTTTTACGACAGCATGATTTTGTCTCACATAGTTCATGCTGTAGTAAATTAAGAAAGTCTTTTTGATCTAGAAACATTATTATAAGGGCTACACGGTATTCCTTTGGTGTTAGTTGATATATCGACACTTGAAATTTAAAAATGGAGTTAGTAGTAGCCACAAAGTGGACCAAAAAAACCAGGTCGTCGGAATCCGCTGGATGCGAGCAGCACAAGACTGGTCGTTGAGTCGATGCTTTGGTAAAGCCTATGTGAACCTCTTTGGCGTACCTCTCTACAAAAGATCTGGATGAGACTAGCACAGACCAGGGAAACATGACGCAAAAGGGAGGAGGCTATACTCAGCAGTGGATGGAACAAAGCTGGCAATTTCGTTGATGATGTTGTAAAACTCTTTCAGCCGTGATGATGGTCATGATCCAGTACAAAACCAATACACTTCACAACAAAACCGTCCAGTGACATATTCTAATAATGTTTTTGTTCATAACTCAATATTAAAACCACACACAGACGCATGAAACACCTGCGGAAGCGTTACGACTCATCTTTACGACTGCTAGTTAATATGGCGATAACGTTTATGATCATAAAGAACATATAAGTAAGAACGGAATCATAATATTTTAGGAGGAGAGATGTTTTTTTTTTGAACATCGTTACTTTATCTCGAGATAACGTAACGATGTTCAAAATACAATATTTCGATACTATCGAAATATTGTGAACTGCAATAAACCATTTACAGTTTAACGCAGTATTTTTCGAGAGTTTATTTAATCTGTCCCCATGGCAAACATGGGCTTATATTGCAGTAATTTTGGAATTTAACTAGGCAATAATTAAATGCTAAACAGTAGCTGATTTCTCATAAACCCTGCGACACAGAATTGCTAATTAGACTGCGGTAATTGCTCATTTGATGCACTAATTGAAATGCTGTAGGAAACCTGGTAAATAGATTGTTTATAAACCACACTGACATAACAGCCGCACGGGTAGACCGATCAGCAGCCTACTTGCGTACCCCGTAAACGTAAACGATTACGACTAATCTGTTTGATTTTGACAGTTCAACAACATTCATTGCGTTATTTACATTGTTGAACTGATTTTTTTTGAACTTATGAAGCAATGTATTAACAATCTGTTTCGAAACAATTCAGATTCCGATTGATTTTGTATTACACAATTAGGGTACAGGTTAAGCTACGTTTGCCGCGGTTGGTCCGTGGATGGGTGAAAACCGTAACATGTCAAGACCCCTCCGTGCCTTGGAAAGCACGCTAAGCTATTGGTCCCGGCTGTCATTAGTGGATTTTGACAGTCTTTGCGGTTAGTCAGAAGCCCGAAAGTCTGCCAACCAGTCTTACCAAGGGGTATCGTGTTACCCAGTAACTGGGTTGTGGAGTTCAGATAGGAACTCGTTCTATGTAAAATGCTGATATTCAGCTGCATTCGTTTAGACTAGAAACCTAGGCAAAAACTAACTAGGGAAAAAACTAAAGAAGGCAGATGATAAAGTAGGTACAGACAGGTGTTGATATGACGGAGTAATCAGCTATTATAGTATTAAAAATGTAAATTGATTAGGTACATGTCTTCATCAATGAATCATAAACACAATAATTTTGCCATGATACTTACTCAAAATTTAAAATGTAATTGTTTCAAACAACGTCAGATAAGTAGTAATACAAAATTTGAGCTATATTCATAATATGCAATTAATGTCAATAAGTCAAAGTCAAAGCATTTATTTCAAATAGGCCCATAAAAAGGCACTTTTGAACGTCAAAAATTACATTAAAAATAGAACTGATTCTAGGCGCCCCTTCCAAAAGCTAGTTTCGTATGGAGAAGAAGGGGCAAGAAACTCCACCGTTACTCTTTTAAAAAATGTTTTACAATATTTTGTATACATTAGTTATATTTCTATATGTGAAGACGATGCACTAAGAATAAAAATACTTTACCACAATTGGTAAGAAGAATTAAAAATAAAGCAAAGGCAGATAAATTAATCACGCGATAGGTACCATTAGGTATTAGTATAGGATTTTCCTAAAATATTAACTAGGAATAAGTCAGTGTGTGAGTAATAAAAAACTAAAAATAAAAAATTAAATTAGCAACCAGTGTGATTTTGTCTAGACAGGATTGTCCTATGGAGCTGGACCATCATGTGTCATCATCATTCTTATCTTGTATAATAATGATTGACAATGGTTTATTGATAGTTCGTTTTCTAAGAAAATGGCTCCAAACTGTAACTTAGACAGCGTGCATAACCTTTAATAAAAATACGTAAAATGGATTAGTAGTTCTCAAGATATTAGCGTACTAACGGCAAAACCCAAAAACCTAACTGCCAAACCGCATTATCCGCAGACAGATCGCTATTGATGATAGACAGAACAATTCTCAAACAAATAGTCTAACAAATAGATGTCAACACGTTATAGGGTCGCATACTTTCGCTTTATTCTGCCTTTAAAACCAGAGATTGATAGATTTTCTATTTCCAGTACGCCAAAATTGGAGATAGATACGTTATTGGGTTCTGCCGTAACAGAAAGATACAGAAGTTGCGTTCTCTTTTGAGAGAAAAAAAATATTGTGCAAGGTGATCGAAATATTTAAAATTTTAAGTACATTGCAAATAATAATGGGATTCTCCTCTCCCCATTCTTAAGCTTCCGCTTTAGGTACGCTTCAACGGCAGAGTCAACTGCAGTCGTACACAATTCTACGGCTGCCGTCGACACGTCGGACACGTTTGCCACTCGTGTATTTGAGTACGGTGCTCAAATAAGACGTCGACGGATGCAGTTGCCTCTGCCGTAGACGCATGCCGCTCTTGTGTTTGCATACTTAGCTATCAAACTAACTTCTGTTCAAATAAACTTCTGCGAGAACGACGAACAATTTTTAAGCGACTTGAAAGTGTAAACATGCACTTGCAGGGTAGTTTACACTTGCAAAACTATCCAAGTAAGACATTTAAGTCAAATTTATTTGAATATGGAAGATTTATAAAGGACGATCTTCGCAGATGATGGTGATGATGATGACATAGTACTAGCTTTTTACCGCGGCTCCATCGCGTGAAAGTCGAAATGTTTACTACGGGAACGTTCTACCAAATCCGTTCAGTACTTCTTGCGTGATTGAGTAAAAAACAACGAAACATACAAACATTCACATCTGTACAGGGCGTCCGTAAGTCGACGTCAAGCTGGAGCCGGGTGATAGGTCGGGTCATAATAGCTAACGGCAAAATAAAGTTAACATAGGTAGCAACAGGGGTTAAAAGACCGTCACAGGCAGTACTACATTTACCGTATTTTTTTTAAATACATATCAAAATTGTTTTTTTTTTAATCCGAACCCGACTTGACATCGGACATACAACAAAATCACGAACTTCTGGACAGATTTTTATGTTCTTTGATTCGTTGTTCTCCGCTCCGAATAGCAGAATAACTATTAAAAACATGGTAAAAATCTAAACTACAGGAGTTTTGCCCGGATGCAGGATGATGGCAATAGACTCGCCCCCAATTACTGGGCATTTTTGGGGTAGCCGTGAGGCACACTTCCCTGCTTATTAATTACATCGCAGTTTTACACTTTTTTTATCTCCTATTAATTACATTGTGTGCCTTCCAGTCTGTGCTAAATAAGAGGTTTTTCTTTCGTTCATTTCTTTATTTTTATTTCATGGGACTTAAACATAACTTGCGAAATGTGGAATGTGGACTATTAGGTACACCTTTCTCCCTTTGGGGTTACAGCCATGATGTTATGTTAGTGTAAACCAGCCATAGATTATCTCTTACTAAACCGCTACCTACATCATTGAATGCTCCCATAAAAATATTCATACACTAGACTTTTGTAAAATTTTACGTCCATTTTTCTGTTGCACTTTCAGGTATAAATGGGTAGCTGTTACGGGCATCCTATACAAAAGCGATAGTCCGTAAATTTAGTTTTATTACCGCTATCTAACAGACAACAGTTTAATAATTTAGTATTTTCCGCACACAGAGACATTGCTGAAAGACGAACTTATATAAACCAGTGTTCAAATTGCACCTGAAACCGCTGAAAACGAAATCTCAAAGAAGAAACTGTTAATTACAATTCTGTTAAATCTTGCGGTTACTTTTACGTTAACATGTTTTCGACAAGACCGCATTGATTTGTTTTATCTCAAACATGCTTGGAAATTAGAGCATTATTATGACAACTTTCTTCGAAATGAATCGAAAATGCTGTACTTGTAAAATGCGAGCAGCGGCCGGCAACGTTAATATGAAAATCCATATCTGTCGTCTTATGCGGCAGAATACATTGCTATGAGAACTCATACTTGTTGTGTAATTTAATAATGGAACGAACTTTTTACTTCGACACATAGCAACCAAGGAGGTAACGTAAAAAAGATTTTGTTAAAATCTCGAACTGGCATAACAAATAGAGCTGTATAAAGTGAAAAAGAAACAAATGAACATATTGGCGCGTTAAAACTTATCTTTGTTCGTCATTGATTGTAGAATTCATAATTAATTTCCTTGGTTTGAATTTCCGCTCATTAATTGTGAAAAGTATGCTTACAAGCCTTTGCCGTAACTAGGTATTGATGGAGTCACTTAATTATGTGTGCTCCGCGCATCGCAAAGCACGTTGAACCGTTGGTCCCATGTCATTCGTGGATCTTTGACAGACGGTACGGGTCGTCAGAAGCCCGAAAGTCTAACAGTATTACCAAGGGGTATCTTAAGACACAGTAACTGGATTGTGAGAAATACTGGTACATCCGGTTAGAATGGACGGCGACCCATGGTGCTAGTTGAGAAAAGATAATCCAAATAATTATGAAATTCATCGTACGTCTTAACTCTTAAGTACCAGGGAACAAGGAAGAAAGGAGGATATGACTTTAATTTATGCTTAAATCTAAAATGTACTACGAAATACCTCACAAATAAAATCATCATAATCGAACATCTTCTTCCAATAACCCTCACCTTATTTATTTCAACCCTCCGATGCGTGACAACAAATGAATCAATCAAATAATGCTTAAGCCTAGAACGCCGCCGGTGGGGTCGGTTTGGACAGACGGACATTAACGTGATTACGTTATACAGATTATTACAAGGTTTTTATTTTGGCTCGGAAATCATCAAATGACTTCTCCCACTCTGTGTGAAGCGGGAGAGACTTAACTGACTAAAACCCACCAGTGTTCCTTTAGTTGCTTATGTCAGGGCCACGGTACTTGCGACCCTGGCAGGCATCCTCCAGCCTTATCGATCTGTATTGGTTAACGTAAACGTAACGTGTTGTAAACAATATTATATCAAAACTAGCTGACCCCACAAACGTTGTTTTGCTTCTTTTTTTTTTTTGAAAAATAGATGTTGTCCGATTCTCAGACCTACCAGATATGCAGACAAAATTTCATACAAATCGTTCCAGCCGTTTCGGAGGAGTTTGGTAACAAACATTGCGACACGTGCATTTTATATTTAGTAGATATAGATATTTACGTTTTTCCATCTGGAATTTCTCAGTAGCAACCAGGAGAGGTTTTGTGGCCGGTTGATGGCAATAGGCTCGCCCCCTATTACATAATCCTTAAACTCAACTAGCGAAATGTAGGTGTACTATAGGTACTTACACCTCTGCCTAACCCTTCGTGGACACAAAGCGTGATGTTACGATATATTATTAAAGTTTTTTTTTGATTAAAGGCGACCGAAAACAGGCGCGACACGTGGTGCCTCTATGTCTGTGCTATTGTGCACGAGCCTTAACGGGCCGATTTTTTAAAAGTAAAAATAGCTTTTAGAGTCCTGCATATTTTCTCGAGTAAATTGCATTAAAGCCGTTTTGTATTATTTTCATTTTTAAGAAAATTATAATGAAGACCTTTTGACATTTTAAACCAGTAGGTACATTTGATAGAGTGAAATGTCCTTAAGGCTCCTGATCGAATTGAATTACGTGAAATACTCAGTGTTTGCCAACATAGCTTGCCAAATAGGTTACGTTCAGCATAATGCTCGATAAGTAGAGCTTGGCACTGATATTCAATTGTACTCTGCGAATTGTACACTCAAAATGGGGAACAGAGGCCCTAGTGTGAGTTTTTTTTTACCATTTCGACTTCACGCATCGACCGCGTTCAGCGTTCCGATTGGCCCTTCACCATTCGATCGTCGCGCTCCGATTTCTCCGAACGTGGTCGATGCGTAAAATCGAGACGGTTAAAATAGACTCACACTAGGCCCACAGGTTATTTCTTGGATATCGTGCTCCATTGTCGAGCTCGTCGTAAGAGTTGTCCAACGCGAGTCTATCCAATACATATTACAGGTAATGACAGACGTAAGATGCATATAGTACTTATCTGCAGCGCCCGACATCTAGGCGAAGCTGAGGCACACATTCGTGAGTCCATCAATGCCTACTTATGTATGGTAATTTTCTCAAATAATACGCGGAAATTCAAAATTATTATAAATTCCAGAATCAATGACGTACGACGATAACTTTTCTTGCGCCAATATGTTAATTTGTTACTTTTTCACTATAAACTGCTCTATTTGCTAAGCCAGTTCGAGATTTAAACATATTCTTTGATTAGTTACCTCCTTGGTTGCCATAGGTCGAAGTAAAAAGTTGGTCCCATTTTTAAATTACACGACGAGTTTTCATAGTAATTTATTCGGCCGCTAAACACGACAGAAATGGATTTTCATACTTACATTGCCGGCCGCTGCTCGCATGATTTGACCAGTACAGCATTTTCGATTCACCTTGAAGTTGTCAAAATATTTCTCAAAATTCTAGGCATGTTTGAAAAAAAGTAATAATTAAATATAAGTAATCTCGGTCTGTGTCGGCTAATATGCCTAAAAGTCAAACACCACATTACCAGTTTATAAGAATTTTTGTTTTATTTCGTGTGTGGCTAAAAATATTCTCTTGTCAGGTTTAATTTTAGTATATATTGGTCGAAAGTCACAATTACACCTGGAAAATAAAGCCCTCTAATACAAAGCTATAATCAATCATATATGGCATTGTGTATCTGTGGCATTCAGCTATGGGGAACTGCATCACACTTTAACATAGAGATAATACAGCGATTCCAGAACAAGCTTCTTAGAACAATCACAAACGCCCCATGGTTTGTACCAAATGAAGCTCTACACCTGAAAATTCCGACAGTCAAAGCGGAAAAAAAGATCACCACCCAAATAACCTGGCAAACCACCTAATGGAACAAAAAGGAATACGCAGGCTCAAACACAAAATTCTACAGGATTTCATTGAACAAACTTAGTTTGATGCTTTATGTTTATATGAACTAGGACGTGTCATAGGACGCAAACCAAGCAAGATATCCACCGCGTCATAAAAATGTATAAATATCCTAATACATAGTGACAGATTGTAAGGAGATAAAAAAAGGTATTATTATATTATAACACTAGCTGACCCAAACTATCGACTCAGCTTTTTTTTTATTTTTTATTTTGTTCATGTTTTAATATTTATTCTGCGGGGCGGAGACAAAACCAGCGAATCAAAGTTTTTTTTTTTTTAAATTTCTATATGGTGTAACCCGACTTTGTTTTATCTAATTCAACACTAGCTTCTGTCCGCGTCTTCGCCCGCGTGGGTTTCGGAAACTATCATAAGTAGACTATGTCCTTCCTCAGAATACCACCTATCTACTCGCCAGATTTTATAGTGATCCGTTCAGTGGTCTAGCCATGATTAAGTAACATACCGACAGTTACTTTCGAATTTATAATGCATGATCAGCCTATTATGTTCCCACTGCTGGGACACAGGCCTCCTCTCTGTGAGAGGGAGTGGGCCGTAATCCACCACGCGAGCCCAGTGCGGGTTGGTAGATGTCACATGTCCTCGAATTTTTGGTTCTAAGACATGCCGGTTTCCTCACGATGTTTTCCTTCACCGTTTTGAGAGCAGTGGTGATGAAATAATTTACACAAAGTAAAGCGGCTGGCTGGGTTCGAACCTACGACCTACAACTCGTAAGTCGCGGCCGTTACCACTGGGCCACCACTGCTCTGAATTTATAATATAATATATTTATTAAGTATATATTATTATGGATTTAAAGATCACGAAACCGGAGACAAGGTACTTTTAAATTAAAATTAGGAAGACCAATGCCAGGAAAACATTCAAAATACCACTATTCAATGTCGCAAAAGGTCAGTGGTCTCAATTAGTGTCCATTCAAACGACTGTGCAGCAATTCGATGAGTTGGGATGAATGCTAACGTTAATTGCACATTCAGTTAAAAATTGTGCTATTTTACAAGAACTGTATAAAAGCCCATTGTTCGGCCTCATTTATAACGGACTGGACTGAAAGTTTGGCTTTTAATTCCAGGAAATACGTGAACTTGGGTTGACGTGGTGATAATAGCAGCAAGTCGATTCTGTAAAAATATCAAAGTGAAGCCTTGCGTGGAGTGAGCTGTCAGTGTCATCCCGTATTGGTCAATCCCTAGCATCAGTGGCACTGACAGCTCACTCCACGTTCACTACACCTAAGTTTTCATGGTGAGATAGTTACAGAATAGCACTACAGAGCCCTCAGCCTCATTTTGTATATTCTTCCGTCGACAAAACCGCGTGCTGGATGTTAGTCTGCCATCGCATCTGCTGCCGTATGGTGGCCATGTTACACATGCTGGTGGACAACCTTCAGAAGAACGCAGGGAACAACCGCATGAGATAAGCACAGACCTGGGAATCATGGCACAAAAGGAAGGAGGCACAGCAGTGGGTGGAACAAAGCTGCCGATGCCGGTGATGATGACGCGACTTCAAGAGAGGAGGCCTGTGGCTACTGTGTCTCAGTGCGAACATTGTCGGCCCGTTATGGTATTCTATGTTACGTTATTTTGCCAGCCAATAAACATTTACTGCTGAACATAAGCCTGCCAAACTGCCTGATTTTTTTCCAAATTACCAAGCGTGTTAGACGGATTGAATGGCTTTACATATCTTATGGCACTCAACTATGGTGCGCAAATGGCTGTCAATGCTCTGCGGGTCAAATACAATAACGCATTCAGGATGCTGCTGAGGCTCCTCCGTTTTGCAGTGCATCCACCATGTTCATGAAAGCACGCACAGTTTTACGCAAGAAAGCGGCGGCACTGCTGCACAGAGTGCGGGTGACAGAATGTGATTGCGGACAGGTATGTGTGAACTAACAAAGTTTTAAGCACTATTTATCATATCTCTACGTTGACGTTTTGATGGGGCTTGCGCGCTCCTGAACTCTGGGTCTGTGCCGCAGTTTCCTTTGCCGAAACAGGTCTAAGGTGAGGAGCCCGACCAAGACAGATACATAAACCCGAAGGGCAGCATGCGTAGAGCTGTTGGGCAGTAGCGACCCCACGGACCCTAGCTCCTGAGTGAAGTCCTGTTCCTCACATCTGGCTTGCCTTTATTGGCTTGGTGAACACTGACGAGGAACAGAGCTTCCAGCTATTTCTTGCATTCATTGGCCGACTTGAGTGGAGATTTGCAAGAAGTATTCCAGTAAGATGCTGGTAGGGATCTTGACCGTACTTCTGGGATTGTCCTGATAGCCGTAGAATACCTCTCCACTCCTCAAGCACCTCAGGACATGTTGCCCCCATGTCGTTACGACACTATGTGCTAGCGACCGTTTTCGGGAGCCCATTATTGAGAGTGCAAGTCACCCCCTGACATTTTAACTGAGGACTTGATATAAAACATTGGTTAGGCAGGGGCGAAAGTCTTTCCATAGTTCAAGATAACCAGGTAGTTTAGTCATCCAAAACCCATAATCCAATATCTTTGTTTGGGTGCACTTGCATAAAGACTCCCACAAACAGGCGCGACACACAGGCCGCGTGTCGCGCGACGATTGGTGCCTTTGTGTCGCGCTGTGGCGTCGCGCCTGTCTGTTGGTGCCTCATTAAATAAAAATCATCTAACGGGCCTCTGTGAGTTTTTTTCGGCTTCTCGTACGCCTTCCAAAGGTCAGGGACCTCAGGGTCCCGAGAAATGTTACAAGAAAATAAATAACAATAGTGTAACCGTCGATAGACGAATCTCGGAAATTACTCTATCCGAGATTAACTCTTACAAACCAATCAATAAAAGATTAGATTAGATTCAAGTCTGGGGCTGTTGTTCCAAAAAAATAGTTAATTTCGTCTTCTCATAAAATACAATGCTTTTACATAAATCTACGACATACCGTAGTAAAATCCAATCAAACAGATTCATTGGAGGATAACGCGCAAAGGGAATTCCAAGAAACGCCTGCAAAATCAAACGGTCTCATAACCGAGGGTTTTAGGGGCAAATACGAATATAGGGAATGCCAACATCGAACGGACCATTTGAACGAGGAATGGATGGAAAAAGATTGATCGAAGAATTTAGGGTCGAACTGTATGAATGACATTACTCGCAATCCACTTTGACACAAGCTTGAAGCTAACGATATAAAGTAATTGCGATGGTTTTTAATAATAAAATGAGTTTTTTACTACAAAGAAAATTTGCTACTACTACGACAAGAGAAATTAATAATGGCAGTGAAAAACTCGTCTAGAAAGCTTCTTTTTTACTAACTTGATTGCTCTTATGAATTTTTAATTTTACAAATAATAAATTATTGCAGTTATTCAGGTGCCTTTGCAGATAGGTATGACCTACAAGAATAATAATTAAAGTAATATGTAGTACTTATCGTTACGTCCGTATGTCCCTGCAGAGATGCAGCAGAATATCAGCGTCAGGTATATTCGCCTGACACATGCTGAGCTGGACTTACATTTGGTGCAACCTTGAGACGCACACAGCACTTTGTATGTTCATTATTTTATTTGAATTTTTTAAAGTGTGTCATAGACAAAACTGTCACCACAATATGTCTTTTGTCTCGGAATCTTTATTTTTTTTGTTTTGTATATGAATTGTCAAAAGTTATATATTTTTGCATGTTCCCACATGCAAAAATATATTGTATGCTCTTGCATACAAAATTGTTGTTTTATCACATAAAATTAATTACTTAAATCATGGGGTCTCAACTCGAACAAATTATAATTAGTCTTGAAAAACATCATAGATGGCAGCATAGGTAACGAAATTAGGTATGCATAGGTTATGAAATTAACAATGAATAAAGATCGTTGAAAGGCAGAAATTTGGCTGAAGTAAGATTGGTAAAAATGTTAACTTTCTTTTTTAATGCTGATTTATCCATTTACACTCATAATGCACGTGTTTTCATGAAAAACATGAATGAAGCCTTAAACTTCAACTCGAACCCATAAAATGATGATCTGTTAATCATTTCGTTTAGAGCTCTTTGCAATAGATGGCGCTATACTCAATTTAAACACATCAGAGTAGCATCTATCGTTACCAATTTCAATCAAACAACTTTATTTTTGTATCTATTAATTTACATAGAAATGTAAAATAAATAAAAAAGAAAAAAAACAAAGAAAAATACGTTTATTTGCGCTAAACATGACGCAGTGATCGAACACAAACACCAAAGAATTCGGGGGAAAATATGCGTCACATCCACGCAAAACAATCATCAATTAACATGTTTTTCTGAACCCGGAACTATTAAACTTTATATAAAAGAATTGTATAAAACGTTTTAAAAGTACGTCGACTCCTAGATGGCGTGGTAAAACTACGGTCTCTGGCAATTGAAAATTTGGACGAAGTAAAATTGCCAGCTCAATGGCCAGACTTAGGGAGGTTTCATTTCTTTGTATGGGATTGTGTATCTGTACGTAGTATTATATTATCTGTGCCTAAATCTAACCAAGTTCCACCATAATGGGGCCCTTAAGTAATATTTGCGACAGGCCCCGCGCTGTCTAAACCGGCACTGATTTATCTCTATATTGTTCACAAAACAAAATCATGTAATAACTCTATGCCTAGTTATTTGTTCCTCAATCATTTTGTAGTGTTAAGATGTGGCTAACGTCGTAAGCTACACAATATAATGTGATCTCTTTTTAACCAACTGTGCGACAACAATAGAGATACTTAATTGAGATAATTGTTTAACTGTTTGTTTTCCCGAATAAAATAAGTAAATAAATATACTTACTCTATGAAGCATTTGACGAGAAACACAATTTATAATCAAAAGTTACACAAACGATTCCAAACTTGTTCTCATTTAAAATCGTCTCCTTGCTTCCCGTTCAAATACACAAGCACAACACAAAACAAGCCCGGAACTCATAACTTGCTCGAAGGACAGTGTATGTAACTCCGCTTTCATCACAAAAGTCGCGATAAACTCGCGTTTACGCTACCCAAAACGTTCCGGATGGGCCAATTTCTGGCCGTCCGTTCGGCAAACAGGCGACCTTAATTACTCGGGCCGTTGTAATCAATCAGCTGGGCCCGGTTTGTTGACATTGGTCATATTTACCCCGCCGCGCGGCTGACGGGTTAGATCAGATTTTACAAGCGTTCGGTCAACTCGTGCGTTTTCGGATTATTTCGGGGTTTGTTTGGTGATTGGAAAATGACTATTTAGCGCATGATTTAAATGAGTTTCCGATTTACATATCGTTGTTTTTAGGGTTAATTGGTCTCTTTATTAATGAATAGATTAATGCTGTTTTGGGCATGGTAGTAGATTATGCACCAAGGGGATAAAGCAGTGTCTTATGCCGCGGGCGCCGAAATGAATCTCGAGCGCAACGAAGGATTCTAGTGTTAAGAGGCTGGCAAGAGCTAAAGCGAGGTCGCTGTCAGACTGCATACAAAAGAAAGAAGCGCGATGACACAACGCTGGTAATTCATTGCAAAAAATGAAGAAATTTTATTTTCACCACACTACCTATTATTTTCAATTTTAACCCATCGATTTCCGAGGGTAAAAGCCTTTTTTGTTATACGAGTATATAGTGTAAAAGTGTTTTAAAATTCGAAGGCTTCCGATTCAACATTTACTCGAAGTTTTAAATAAAACCAAAGAGTTAGGAACAAAAACGTTTTTAAGACAAAAGTTAAGCTTCCTCCGCTTTTTAATTTATTTTAATAAACAGATTCTATACGTATTTTACTGATTTTCTTTCTTTTTTGCAAGTTCCTCGTAGTGTGGTGAAAATTGTTGTGTTTCACTTATGGGTAAAAGTTTTTAGCGTTTCGTGATTTGAAACCTTCGCGACGCTCAGGGTTCTTCTTTTAAACCACTCGCTTCGCTCGTGGTTTAATTCTAGAACCCTTCGCTAGCTCAGGTTGCAATCCAAGCAGTCACGGCAAACAACACTTTGACCCATTTGTAAAACAAATAACTAATTTACAGAAAAAAACTACTAATTGGACTAAAACAATAAAACACTATTACATTAATATATTGCTTGTATCCTTTCTTAAATCCGACAAAAAATCAGAATGATTGCATTTACCTATATTAGTATGGTTTTTAATCGATAACATATTTTTTTAGAGGTATCTTCGTGTTTTTTTTTCTATTTAAAAAAAAAAGTTGTATTATGTTTTCAACACAGTATCTAACTAGCTTATATCCTGAAGAATATCATTTATATATTTCTGATTTTGTTTACTGCAGTGGTTCATATACTTTTAGGCATTATGAAACTTGCGTTTAGGTCCTGTAGTCCCCCTTAAGGTTTAACGTGCTTTCCGAGGCATGGAGGGGTCTCGATATGTAATGGATGGTTACCCATCCACGAGCGACCTCGAGAAGCAGTGGTGGCCCAGTGGTAACGGTCCCGACTTAGAAAGAAAGAAAAAACGTTTATTTGCGGTAAACATGACGCAAAACAGAACACAGTAAAAAAAGAAAAGGTTATGGGAAACATGCGTCACATTCACGCAAAACGGCTATCGCTCAGTATATAGCTGCGACCCTATGCAAGACAGAGCCCCAGCGCTGGTTTTCAGCGACAGCCGATTACGAGAGAGACGACTTACAAGTTGTAGGTCGTGAGTTCGAACCCAAGCAGGCACTTTTCTTTGTGTAAATAATTTAATCACCACTGCTCTCAAAACGGTGAAGGAAAACATCGTGAGGAAACCGGCATGTCCTAGAACCAAAAATTCGAAGACATGTGACATCTACCAACCCGCACTGAGCCCGCGTGGTGGATTACACCTCACTACCTCTCATAGAGAGGAGGCCTGTATCCCAGCAGTGGGAACGTTATAGGCTGATTATGCTATATGATTATGAGCGACCTCGGCAAGCATAACTTACCCTCAATCAACCCGTGCGGCCGTTATTGTTCAGCCACGAGCCACTCTTTTACTACACGATAGTGGTCATTTTACAAGATTATAATGTTACTATCGTAAAAGCTAATAAAAGTATACCGCTGAGGAAAGTGTACGCGATATCTATTAAATGGTATTTTTATGGGTAGCTTAGATCATAAAACTCAATATGTAACAGAAACATCATAACGATATGAAAATATTTTAATACATAACTAGCTGCCTAGCTAGCTGTTCGTGCCCGGAGTCACCCGGGGTCAATTTCATAAAAAAAATACCATCCAAATTTCCGAGTTTTCCGGTGGATTTTCCATAAAAATATTTCATACAAACCTTGTCCTGACAATTATTACAAATACAACAAAAATAAGCTAAATACGGTAAAAGAATGTGGGGCAATTGATTTTTATTAACATTTATATAGTAGCTAATGACGGCGTTGCGACATGCGTTGCAATGCCTTTTAAAACCTCCGGCGCGCACACATATCAAAGTTGACTTTTAGCGAGACTAACGAACATGATTTGTATATATACCTATCTGAAGAGAAGAAGAAGAAGCCATTTAATTATATATGTAGATAAGAACAGACTGCCCCGTTTCCCATCAGGAATGTCTCAGTAGTTAGCCTGAAATCTGGATTAGTGCCCGGTGGACGGCAATAGGCACTCCCCCTATTACATGGGACCTGAACATAACTAGCGAAATATTAGTGTACCATAGGAACACCTCTGCCTAATCCTGCGGGCAATACATATTATATAAAATAACAACTGGATAATTCTGGCGAGCTTGCCCAATATCCGGAATGACGAACAGTTAAATTTGAGCGCGGGACGAGCCCCGACCATGGCGATACATTTATTCCTAAGCCCCTGATGGCTGTTGTTTTGTATGAGTAAGCGCATTATTTTGCGCCTTCTAAATATGTTGTTTAACGGCCTAACCCAATAACGTTTCTATCTCCAATTTTGTCGTACTGTAGATAGAAAAAAACTATCAATCTCTGGTTGTATCGTCTCAATAAAGCCAAGGTATGTGACCCTATAACGTGTTTACAGGTATTTGTTTGACAAGGACAGATATAATTGTACTGTCTATCATCAGTAGCGATCTGTCTTAGGTTATTGGGTTTGGCCGTAAGGCATGCCCTAAACGATCAATTATAATATTGCACAATAACACGAATTGCGCAATGTTTTTGATCGTCGCACGATTTTCGCCGAAATGGAAATTCGTCTAGGCCGCAGAAGACGGCTAAATCGCAAGTTCCAAAGTAGAGTGCTGTCAGATAGACAGAGTTACTTTCGAATTTATAACATAGATGCTTCATAATTATTTTAGCGTTCCATAAGAGAATTGCGCATACATTTTGGCAACATCGATTACTTTTACGAAAGTACGTTCAATACAAATTACTATTGGTAATATAATAAGAACTGGGCATAGATAATCTCTTTTTAAACTAACTCGAATGAAACGATTAGTAAAACGTTAGTAAAAAAATAGATAAAACGTAGTACAGTGCAACTTTGATACAAATTCAAATGCAAGAACCGGGCATTAATCTATTTTAAAACTAACTCGAATGAAACGATTAGTTAAACATTAATTTAAAAAATACTTTGTTAACACGTAATACAGTTGAACTGTGATAGAATTTCAAAGGCAACTCGATACAAGGCAATGACCTACAGGGTGATGTACAAAAAACATACATTGACCTACGATACTGGAAGTGGTTTTGTTTTCAATTACTATCTAAACATAGAAATAATAAAATTTATTTTTATAGTTGAAAGATTTTTATAATAATAGCCATGTGTTTTTGGTTAAAAATAACTCACCAAATGGCGGATAAATCAAATTCACATACTAAACGTTTATAACTGTTGAAATGGACATGGTACTTTAATTATTGTAAAATTTGCATAAGAGGAAATCTATACATGTAATATAATAGTAATTATTAGTCCGTTTGTCTGTATGTATGTTCCGGATTGGCGCAAATACGGCTGACTGGAATTGGATGAAATTTGGCACAAGTTTATAACGACAAATAGGGTACTTTTAATCGCGGTGGTACGTTCCTATGAGATATTTTCCAACATTAAAAAAATACCTCAAAGATTTCTCATGACATGCATCATGGGAAATCTTTTGCCAAACAGCAAGGTGGGTCGTACCGACGCTGACTGTCCAAGTTGCGCCGGACGTACTTACATTTAAAAGTATCGCACCCAAAAGTAATCAGTTAATTTGAGATTGAACAACGGAAACCCACCCATACCTACACATTATTACCCTATGCATTTATGATCCCCTTTACTCGATGTGATCTAAGAGGGGATCTCAGGTCGATTTATTAAGGAACAAACTGTGCTACTGGTCCAGCTTAGATCCGAAGTAATATTTTTCAGATTATAAACTCGTCTTGCCAACTCCAATTTAAGACCACATTTTTTTCGCGCACTTTATTTTCAACTCTCAGCACGACAGCATCGCGGCACGTTAACACCGCGTCAAAAAAGCGCAATGTTGGTCTTGAGTTCGATAAAAATTCTGCTCAACAATATATAGAACGCAATGAATGTTCTTGAACCGTCAAAATCAAACAGATTAGTCGTAATCGTTTACGAAAATATGTTACGCAATTAGGGTGCAGATCTATATCTCGAAATAATCCGCCGCGATATTGCCAAAGTGGTCTAATAGTTATGCAGTGAAAACTTCTGAGTCCTACAGAGAAGTTTTTTTTTTTTGCAAAAAGAAACTCCAAGTCCTGTACACAACAACTCATCGACAAACCACAAAATACCACTTCATCTCTCACATAGTAAAGTTGTAAATTCAAAAACAACTTTTCAAATTACGATATCAAGCGTGTTCCTTCGACTTATTGACGTCACGGCAATGTTTTGTGACGTCAGATCACGCTGTCATTTCCATAAGCTCTACATCTGTTTGTGCACGTTTTTAAGCTTTTTTATTGTTTTTTTTCCTGTGAAACATGAAGACCGAAAAGTTTATTTCTTAGTTTTTGTAGTAGGGAACTTTGTTTTTCTTTTGCCAATTACTGTTGTTTTATTCTTGGGTGGATGGTTGCAAATTTGTCAATAGCTTTTTCACAAACGTTTTGGGGTCGGATCCAGCCATTTCGGATAAGCGACCATTTATCCCACGTAGCACGGTTACTAAGACTTAAAAAATCATCGAAATTTCTTACATATAATAAAACAAACTAAATCCATACTATTAATTCGAAAGTAACTCGTATGTGTGTATATTACGTTGTTCTTATGCCTAAACCACTGAACGGATTTCAATAAAATTTGGCAAGGAAATAGATGGCATCTTGGGGATGGATATATGCTACTTTTGATCCCGTGAAATAATTTCCGACATCCACGCGGTCGAAGCCGCGGGCAGAAGCTAGTCTTACATATGTATACTAATACATATGTAAGTTTGTTATAAATGTAATATACACATCTCATAAACGTTCCGAAATAATTCTAACTAAGAGGCGGTTAAAAGTGAGTCTCTGCGGGCTGAAGTAGATGTTCCAAAATGTATGGAGCCTGGGCCAGATCCGTATACACTATACTCAAAAATAGTAAAACACATTCATAACAGTTCTCAACTATCTAATCACTTTAAAATGACTTTGTTTCCTGGTAAAACAGAATAAATTTTATTTGAAATTGCAACACAAAACAAAACCCGTCACGGCGGCAAGCTGTAATTTTTGACGTTTGACATGACTAAAGTGACTGAAGTGACTGTTGTAACAGCTGATAGTTCTCTTTCTATGTTCAATGGTCGATTTATTACAAAACATAACATAATCAGCCTATAACGTTCCCAATGCTGGGACACAGGCCTCCTCTCTATGAGAGGTAGTGAGCCGTAATCCACCACGCGGGCTCAGTGCGGGTTGGTAGATGTCACATGTCTTCGAATTTTTGGTTCTAGGACATGCCGGTTTCCTCACGATGTTTTCCTTCACCGTTTTGAGAGCAGTGGTGATTAAATTATTTACACAAAGTAAAGCGCCTGCTTGGGTTCGAACTCATGACCTACAACTCGTAAGTCGGGACCGTTACCACTGGGCCACCACTGCTCCTCGATTTATTGTTTACTGTCATTGTTTTCAAGCGCAGGTTAACTAAAACTGCCATGACGCCATGTTGAAAGTCGCTAAAAATAATTGATAAATATCAATTAACTACCACATTTAAATGTATTTTACCCGAATTCTACGGATTTTTTCTTTCTTTTGAGGTAGTGTCCAGAGACCAGGCCCAATTTGGCCCATTAGCAACAAAAACTGTAGGGTTGACTTTGATAAATAGGTAGGTATTTTAACACCAAAAAACTGCCATCTGTGCTCTGGATTCAGAGCTACTAGAATACCGAAATTCTAAGAAATTACCAATTGTCAAATCCCTAAATCAAAAAACATTGAACACCGGAAGCCTACAAATACAAAAGCCATTACGTCAACCGTTTCTTTTCTTTATACATCTGTGTAAAACTTTTTAAAGTGTTTTATTGGTTCGCCTTCCTGTTAGCTCAGCTAGATTGTTTTTTATGGCGACGAGTAATAAAGGAGCAGCCTGTATAATGAGGAAGTGTCTTTGTTTTAATTATAATTCGAGAGCTCTTTATGAGGAATGAAGTTGGTTTTTAATTACGTATTGGTGTTATAATTAGATACATTTTGTAAAAATTATAAGATATGGTGCCAAGATAAAGGGAATTATTTCCTTTTTAAATATAAGATTTTTAAATATAACTCAGGCCGAGATCTTAAAACGTTAATTAGCACGTCCTTTGTCCCTACATACCTGTAGTTTGATACTTTAACGGTCTAAAGCATGAGAATAGGTGGACAGAAAGACATAGCATTACGACAACAAATAATAAATGTAGACGGAGAGAGAGCATTTAGAGTTTTCATGAACATTTTTGGTCCGAGGTCTTGCATTTCGACTATGAATATAAAATATATGATGACGTTCATCATTCGTTTCGTTCATTGGTACATCATTCAGTCACGACTTGACAAAATATAGGCGCTTTGAGACTTTTGACAGGCCAGGACCTGATGTCTCAGTGTTGCAGTAGTGAACGTCGCTTCACAAAATCCTCATTACATTTTGCAAGAAATATTTTAACACTGATATGCCCCTCGGTTGAGGCAGTGGTTTTTCGAAACGGATAGCGGGCTCAACTCACCATCGATCGTCATTTAATTGGATTTTGGTTGAGGAAAAACAGAATATATCAATGGAATGCCATCGGGTCCAAACCACAGAGTATGGAGTACGGAGACGAGTCGGCGTCGCTGCTAAAGGCACCACCGTTTACTCGCATCAAGATACTAATGACGAATACACTACACTATGCAGGCAGGCATATTATAAGTTAGGAGATTACATAGCTGACAAAAATGCCTGGCACAATGCTAGTTCTGCTCCACACAACTTATTAATTAACATTTGAAATAGGAGCTTCTGAATATTGTACGAATATTTTGCATTGTATAAACTCATTCTACTTTATATTATATAAATGCATAGCACAGGTGTGAGTACTTTGTACTACGGAGCTACCATTTACCGGGTAATGTCTTATATTTACTTGAATGTGCCCTGGCGGCTGATAGTATGTCATGCTCACTCAAATGTCTCGCTGACGGCGGCGGCGCGTATGTTGGATCATTTAGCTTCCTTCAAAATGGTTGAGCTGAATAGTACTGATCCATGAGTCATGTTCGTGAACGGGCGCCGTCAGTTGGGACTGGTCATCTCTTAGCTGCCACGTTTTTTTTTTATTATTTTTTTGTTTTTATTTACTTTTTGCTGCGCTCTGGACGCTTTAACGTGTACGGTGGTTTTTGTACATCGTTCTCACATATAGGATCAACATTAATGATGTAATGACAGTAGTAAGCGCTCAACGCACTTTCGGCGCCACAAATTTTATTGTGACTAACTCCTGCCTGCGACTTCACCCGCGTGACCCAACAACAAATATATACGTATTATAAAACAGTAACGAATAATTTTTGTTCGTTTGTCTATTTGTCTGGTTGGTACATGTAAATATAAGAAACACAGAAACTAAAACATTGAAAACGGAATGTGATGTTAAGAAAAGCGTATTTACAAAAAAAAAAATAAGAAACAACTAAAGTTTCAATAAAGGGTTTCCCATGCGACTGACGAATGTATACCAATTAATAATAAATGCGTCGGTATGCGACATCCGGCGTCCTTTATTTGACGTGTAGCGTGCCACAATTTGGCGCTGTTTAGGTTCATATCATAACGCCATTGTTCACGCATTGTGGTTTGGGGGAAGCGGGAGGAGGTAGCGAGGTAATCGGGATGATGACTAATATAAAAATTGTTCGAAAAAAAAATGTAATTTCAAAGAAGGCATGGTAAAAATGCGATAAACCAAAAAAATACTGTTTAATCGATCCAAATATGAAGAAGCTACACGCTTTAAAAGTTTTTGGAGGGGAT
This sequence comes from Dasypolia templi, assembly GCA_963555695.1. NCBI lineage: Eukaryota > Metazoa > Arthropoda > Insecta > Lepidoptera > Noctuidae > Dasypolia > Dasypolia templi. The sequence goes on from OY743142.1 coordinate 7,963,972, forward strand.
TATTCCCGTCTTTGTCGCGCGGTACGGACAATGTATGGCGCTAGTATGACGTTACATAGTCGTGACGTCACATCTACGATAGTGTCGTCCTTGTCTAACACTTATTTTAAAACCTTTATAACTTGGCAATGTTTTTTACTGTTAGGTACACTTTTTCTAATATTGTTTGCACTATTTGGAAACAAATATTTTTTCAGTTAAAAACAAAAAAATAGTCATCATCTCTATTGTCTGAATATTCTAGAATCTAAATGATAACAGCCGCCTGGGTCGGTCGCAGGTTAAGCTACGCTTGCTGCGGTCGGTTCGTGGGTGACCATCCAATATAATATCGAACCTTCTCCGTGCCTCGGAAATGACGTTACGGGTCGTCAGAAGCCCGAAAGTCTGCCAACCAGTCTTACCAAGGGGTATCGTGTTACCCAGTAACTGGGTTGTGGAGGTCATTTAGGCAGTTGTTCTATATAAGAAAACTGGTATTCAGCTACATTTGGTCAGACTAGAAGCCGACCGCAACTTAGTTGGGAAATGGCTCGCCAAATGATGACTATCTACATTCGCTATTTCTCGTACCTTGAACCACGACCTCGCAAACTCCCATTATTTTCGTCCACAACGTATCTATATCACGGATCACATATCGGCACAGTCGTTTTATTTTTATGTAACTCCGCGTTTTGTTTTCGCTTTGTTTACATAAATGGTCAAACGCTTCAGTTGATGGTACGAGGTATCTATCCATTTAACTTTTATTGCCTTTTACCTTTTTTAGTTTTTTTGACGTGAATACGTCTTTAGTGAAGGGCCATTCATAAAACCTGATGATACCAAAATCGGGGGATACAGTTTGGTGTTGCAGCTACATATCTATCATTTACAACCATAATATAATTACACCACTCGATAGCTAGAGAATCAAAGATCTTTTAGTGTCGGCGCGACCTCTAGCCACCTCAGAAAATATAACTCGTTAAGGCTCCTACAAACAGGCGCGAATACACAGCGCGAAACAAAGGCACTGCTTGTTGCGCGACACGCGGTGACTGTGTGTCGCTCTGTGGCGTCGCGCCAGCGTGTACGACATTTTACGTTCACGTAAAGTCTCGTATTCACTTAAAACACACGGCCGTGGCCACAACACAGCCACATCACATTTTTTTGGTTTCTGAGATACTTATCTCAGTCCACTTGAGTTTAAAAGACACCTTATGTCCAGATTTTGAGGTACAATTAATTGTTTATCAAGTCAATAGCATACGAACCAGTGGGTGCCGCTTAGTGGTAAACGCCATTGCACCAGCTCAAGACGGAGATGGTGGGGATTTTGAGCTGGACTCCGAAAGACTAGTAAAGATTGGTCCTTGGCAGCTCAGAGGGCCTAGACAGATGGCATTCGCTTCGGAGCGATTCTATTTCTACCACCGCTATCGCTTCACTATGGTAATACGCTATGAGCTATGATCACGTGACATTTCGATAGCTTATGTCAACCCCATGCATTTTTTGGGTTTTCTACTAGCGTCATCGCTAATCGAATGTTACTTTGTCTAGGCCCTCTGGATAAAGAGAGGTGGAAAGAGAATAGGGAGGCTTTCGCCAAGCATTAGGACATTAGCGGCTGTAATAATAAAGTTAATTTGCCGTATTCTAGACATTTACTAAAACTGTCAAAGAATGACAGTTGTGATTTGAATAGAAGTACAATTTAAGTTGGTAGTCAATTTAATAAACAGTGAATTTCGGTGACTTTTGAAAACTGGATATTATATCTATTTGATAGTGCTTGTAATCGCAATAATATGATTCCATTCCTAAATCATTCAAAACGAGAACTTTTGGATTTTATTTGGACGTAATAACACGCTTTAGTTCACCCGTCACAAGAGTCGTCGAGACACTGATGTATCGCGTCCCGGATATACGTCACATAATCACAGGCCTTCTTGCGGGGTACTTACTGGTAAAGTTTTGGGTTTCTGTTTATCATTTAAAAATATAAAAAGAAATAAGAAAATTCAAATAATTAAAATGTTAAATTTATACGACATTACAATTTTTTAAGTACAAAATTCATGCCGAACTGTTCAACCTGAAGACCTTAAGTATAACATATATTTTTTATATGAAAATCGCACAGAAGCATTAATCTACAAACTTCTTTAAAGATACGGTGTTTTTGGTATTTGACGTATGTAATCCCCTTAAGAAGAACTTGTTTAAATAGATTACAAAATCAGCTATTGAGACTATCTGAGGACCTCAGAACTGGTTATAAATCACTTTAATTCATTCAACAGACTGAGCTTCTTCAACTCCACAGAGAGTTGTTCCAGCTGTAACTTGATCAGACGGGTTATTGTTTATCCTTAGCTTTAGACAACGTCTAATTCAACAGTGCGCAATGGCGACACCCAGGCGTTTCCTCCCGCCTTAAGCGAAACAGGAACCTCCCGAAACAACCGTGTCCGGTGAGGACCTGTGTCAGGTGGAAGGTGAGGACGCCGTGGCGCCTCTCCAACCACTCCTGAAAGAGGGAACTTACCGCCGCTACTGTGGCGTGCCTTTCTGAACCCCCCTGACATCAAGCAATGGACAAATGATCAAAATTTATTGGTTGGATACGAGGCATTTCGTACTTTGTGCGTGTATTTTATGTCTTTTTATTTTTGTAATGAGTGTTTGATTTGTGCAGAAAAAAAAAATCGTTCTTTTTAAAATGTCAACAAACACTGCTCACGTAAAATTCGTGAGCTATCATTCACTAGTAGGAATTTTAAATTAGCTACACATTTATCACTATTTAGAAGGTTTTAACTTTCTCTGCGAAGCGAGAAAACGAGACTTCTATTTGTTAAAAAGTTAAGTTTAAATCATAATATTTCTCCAGTAGTTAAACTTCGGAAGGCTTAACAGTTAACAGTCTGTTGTTCTTTTAAAACCACTTCAACGTTATGTATTGTGAAAATATTTACTTCAGAAGTAATTGCTTGGTTCCTACACTATCTTGAGGCTGCAGGAATGATGAACAAATCTGTTGCTTGTTGTACATGTGGTTTGTTCATACGAAGTTCAACAGCAACATATAGGGTGTCCCAGAAGTCGACGTCAAGCCGGAGTCGGGTGCTAGGTCGGGTCATAATAGTTAACAGATTTTTTTTTTAGAAAAAACAAGTTGCAACAGGAGTTAAGAAGACAGGCAGTAGATTTTCTAGTTTTTTTTATTTTTATGGCCCGTAATTTTTAAAACCTACCCTCTAATATTATCTGACTAAATATTACTATATATCTGTGATGTGTTTATATTGTATAGACTTAATTATTGGACATCATATTCTTCACATTTAATGTGTAATTGACTCGGCCCGGAATTCAGCTATGTGCTTAGCGCCACCACTAGCGTCCATCAGTTCCAGTAACGTGCAGACGAACACGATTGAACACTCTAATGTAATGATTGCGTCTCATTTTGTGAACCTCAAATAATTCCTATAAATACTAAATAGCTCTCGGGCCTCATGTATGCGCAGTGTTGCCAGTTAATTTTATTTGACTAAGTTGTGAAGTTCACCAATTAAGGAAGACAACATACTATACTTCATACTATTGCAATCAGAGAAAGTGAACGAAAACAAGACCGGATACTAATTATAATTACCGACCAAATTAAAGTTGTTAATTTTTATGAACGCAAACTCCCGGCAGGAAAGATGAAACAAATTACCTAATAATTAACGAAACACCGTCCTACCATTTTAGTGAAAATCTTAAAATGTAATCATTGAAAAAGTTTGGTAAGGTAGGAATTGAATAATACTAAAGACAAGAGGGTTTTTTTTTCTCCCGACAAAAATTAATTACAAGGAATAGGCACGAAGTGCGCGGATTAAAAAAAGAGGCCAGAATTGTAGGAATTAATTAGATACATTTTCTATTTGTTTTACTTTTATACGTTTTTCTCGGTAAAATTTGAGGGTAGGTTTCCTACTTTCCTTCCTTTATTTATCCTAACTTCCTAAAACTAATAATAAATGATAAATGATTTTATTTCTGTAAGTAGGTTTTTACAAACACTTTTACACGTCAATCATATTTTAAAAGTAGATGAGATCGGCGTTTCCTATCTGACTACTCTGAGAAGAAAGGCCGAAACAAACTCAGAGGGCACAGTCTCTTTTAAAGTCCAGACATAATCTTGGTCAGGTCATGTGAAGACCATGTGGATTGATGTCTGAAATGGTCTTTTGAGGAAAGCACCACACAGAATGAGTGGACCTGTCCAGTCAGTGCACGCATTTGTCAGTAATCATGCAGCTCAACACAGAACTTAAGGAGCTCAACGATTGGACGAACATTACCAAAGAAAGGACATTTGGGTAGGCCGCATAAATTACTCAAACTGCCAGACCATGATTACAACTAATAATTAAAAAAAATGCATAAAAAAAACAACAAATCCACACTACACTGCCTTCACATTCACAATAATTAAAATATTATAATACTTTACAAAGTAAATACAAATGCCAAAGTAAGTTTGTTTCGTTTTCACGCCTAAATCACTGAACCGATCATCATGAAATTTTGCATGAACGTTGTCAAGTGTACAGAAAAGGACATAGGGTACCTTTCATCCAGAAAAAAGGTACCGTTCCCAATGGGGCCAACGATCGCAATTGCTTTAGGACGCTAGATGGCGCTAAGTGTCTTTCCAATCATGTTTTTTTTGTTTTTTTAAACTTTGCCAATTTGCTTCATGGGTTCTCATAAATAACAAATATAAAGTAAAATTTGACTTGGCTTGATTTTTTGTAATAGTAATATGGGAGTTTTTTTTTTAAGTCGAGTTAAATACATTGTAATTACGGATATCCTGTTTAAAAAAAAAAAATACAGAACTTCTCCTAAAGCTACAACACTAGTTTTGCCCACGAATACGTTCGTGTGTATTCTCTTGTCTAATGTAAAACATTTATTATCTAATGGCTCTCTCTTGGCAATAGTGTAGCTTTCCATTAGCGAAAGCGAGTTATTGTGAACGGATCAGTACTTACAGAGATTATCTCTTACAAATGATATATGATGATATACAGGTTGTCCGTCGACGTCAAGCCGGAAACAATTAGGAATAATATGCAAAAAAAAATCTTTGCTTTGCATCTATTAAAAAAATAAAAAAAATAAAATCTACTTCCTGTGACGGTCTTTTATGTTACAACAGAATACCTTGTGATATATTGCAATTAAATTAAAGAAAAACATAAACCTTAAAAAACGTTTTTAAAGGGACCACCATAAAAAAAAAACACTCAGTACACAACAAACATTAAAAGGTGTCAAAGCTCTTTAAAAGGTCAACAAATAAGTCGTTCATAGTCTTAATTTTTTTTTTGTCAAACATCGTTATTTTCACGAACTTTGACACAAAAGAATCTTTAAGGATACAAAAGGCTTTGTTGCCTAGCACAAAAGTTAAGCCACCGTCACCGAAAAATTACGGATTACCTATAAAGCGACGCCATTGTCAATATACTTCATTATAATAAATTAACAACGTGTAACATTTACGTGATACAATAAAGTAGAGTGGCAGAAGGTGGATTGCGCATGTTATGCTTTTTGGTGTACTATCTCTAGCGAAACTACGAGTGCCGATTTTAAATTATAGTTTAATTGACCCTGGGCAATACATTTTTTTTTTTGTGTATGGCATCTCGCAGGTCAACCTATGAGGTTGTCGTCTGCTTAAACGGACTTGCCTGTGGTTGCCCTAATAAATTAAGGCCTCCAGCCAGGACTTAAACTTAAATACTTGGGCAATCAGCGCCGCTTCCACTTTACGTACTATCCACAACGGTAAAGCTAGCATATCCTAAGACTGCGGTGTCCGCCACATTGCGTCAGCAATGTACGTCACTCTATGAAACGTTATCTATGGAAGTAAAGTTGGTGTTTTCATAGAGAGCGTTTTTTGACACCGTAATGTCAAAGTCCTATGCCATAATTTGCATGATTAGGTGGCCACCGCTCTTCAGGAAAGCTTTGGAGTTAAATAGTTCCTGCCAATATGAGAGGATTTTATATTATGGCTGTTGATGACTTTGGAAATCATCACGACAGTAACCTGTCTGTAAAATATTCAAACAAGTAAGTAAGTTTTTCAACACAGCTGCGCGGTTTGCTTGGATTTGGTTTTCTGTGCCCCCTTACTTTGTAGTGACAGCTTTTATTAACATCAACGCTATAGTTAGAAGCTGGAAGTTTATTTTTATTAATTAAATAGCTTCTGCTTAATACTTCGTCCTCGTGAAATTTCTGGTACCCCCGACCTACTCCGACTCATCGCATCGCCTGCCGTTTTCGCTTAGCGTTCTTTCTTCCTTTTTAGGGTTCCGTAGCCAAATGGCAAAAAACGGAACCCTTACTCTCTATCCGTCCGTATGTCAAAGCCACTTTTTTCCGAAACTATAAGAACTATACTATTGAAACTTGGTAAGTAGATGTATTCTGTGAACCGCATTAAGATTTTCACACTAAGACATAAAAACAAATTTAATTTTGGGGGTTCCCCAATACTTAGAACTGAAACTCAAAAAAAGGTTTTTCTTCAAACCCGTGTGGGGTATCCATGGATAGGTTTTCAAAAATGATATTGAGGTTTCTAATATATATTTATTTCTAAACTGAATAGTTTTTTTTAAAGAAAATTGGTTTGTACGAGATCTAGTAAGTAGTTTTTTAATACGTCATAAGTGTTTACTTATCAATAACTTAATTTAAAAAATACACTATTATTAAAATATCGCTCAAAGTTACAACGAACTACAAGAACTTTTATATTATGTTACTTGCTGCTACGGAACCCTTCATGGGGGATTCCGACTCGCACTTGGCCGCTTTTTGTTCTTTTTGCTGGGCTCCTAAGGGGCATAGCATGATGTTAACTAGCCTATAGCCTTCCTCAAGAATTGGGCTATCCAGACTCAAACTCAAACTCAAAGCATTTATTTCAAATAAACCAATTACAGGCACTTTTGAATTGTCAAGGGGTCGGTCAGTCGAAATATGAAGCTAGTTGCCCATTCCAAAGCGAAGTAGGTACCTATGGAGAAGAACGGGCAAGAAACTCCATGATCCAGATGCAAAATGATTATTTAAAATCCGACTGGTAGTTCCAGATTACCCCCTACTTACAAACTTACAAACAAAGTTTGACCTTCTTATCATATTAAGTGTTGATTAGGTAATTTCAGTGAAGGGAGCAACGATGTTGATATACTTATCCAGTCACCATATCCAGTCACCTTGGTGACTGGATCTGGACCCGCCATAGCAAATTCGCATATAGAGGAGGTCATTTGCTGATTATTAGACCTTACTTTCCCTAGCTAAAGTTTTATAATTCTGGAGATATGTCATATTTTATATTTTATTGATATTTTTTGTTTTTTTTTATCCAAAATATTATATTCAAGCATCCGTAACTTCAGTTTTTTATTATTATTTTGGTATTTTTTTATTCTTTGTTGGTGACTACCACATTATGAATAAGCATTTGACCGAAATACCGGCCTGGAACTTTCCTCAAAATAGAGTAAAAAATAAGATAATAAGGTTGTCCCGACATTGCCTGAAGACCAAGCAAGCTGAAGTGGCAATGGGCTGTTCGCATCTCTCGCAGAGCCGACAATCTTTTGGGGAAACGTTCTAGATTGGAGACCGTGTTTGTTTAGTTTAACTCGAAAAATATTTGTTTTATAAATAGTGTACAAAGACATCACTATCCTAGAAGTGACGTCACGACTATGCAACTTCATACTAGCCCCATACATTGTCCGAACAGCGCGACAAGAATGGGAATAATCCCCTTCAAAAACTTCTAAAGCGTGTAGCTTCTTCATATTTCAATCGATTTTACATTTTTTTTTAATTATCTCGTTGTACAATGCCTTTTTTGAAATTACAGTATCTGTTCGAACATTTCTAATAACTAGTCGTCAATCATCCCTATTCTTAGAAGTAACTAATTGAGGCGCGATTCTGATCTCTATCCACAAAAGATAATATACAGGCTACAAAATAGAATAAAAAATACTCCATTAAAGATAATATTTTTTTAAGCAGGTTTGTTTTTATCGTACCATAGATACGTATGTTTCGTTTGATCAAAGCAGATGTTCTTTTAAATATAATACGTTTCGTTTACTTTACAGAGGATTTGGTTGAAAACATAATCTATTCTTTTGTTTCGGCATTCCAGGAACATTATTTAATTTATTAATAATATAACATAAATATTTCTGCCCAGCTTGGGTGGAGCAACGCCGTGTCGTCGCGGAGGCGATTGGCGGCGGCAATCTCTCGCGTCCTGCTCTGGTCCAGGCCATGGTACTTAGCGAGAGGGAATGGAAAGCCGTCACCGCTTCTGCGAAGCAGTAATGCTCGCGAAGGAGGAGGCGGAGCGCGTGAGGGAAAGAGCATTGCGCCCGCGCGCCCCAAGTCGCCGCAGGAGACGACCTGGGCGCCGGGAATCGGAAACAGATTCCCGGCCACCGTAGGCGCGGGCTTGCGGTAAGGACCAGGCCCGGGTCAACGACGCGTCGTGTTGCACGCGCGCCTCAAAGAGATGTCAGCACCAAATGGCGGGGTCCGACAAGGCCGACGCGTCGTTGCTCTCCCGCTCCACCCACAGCGGTTGAAGTCATTTGATGATTTTTTTTTGCTGTTATTGAAAAGTCTGTCAAATTCACAATGATCTTTAAAATCGTTACGATAAGGTTGCTATTGGATTGCTGCTGAAGGTAAAATAACTGTGTAGGGACTGAACCAAGCCTATGCATACCTGTAGGTTAATTGCGTAACACACAATGACAATGGTTTCACAATTCAACAATATCAATTGCGTTATTCACGTTGTCGAGCAAACTTAGAGCGATAGATGTGACTTTCCTTCAAAATCTTTGTTGTCGTAAATGAGAGAGACTAACTCTAAACAACAGATACAACTGGCCTCGGGTCATTTAATAAACACCTCTTTTTCATAGGGGAAACAGAGAGTGTACCTGGTGTACACTTAATGTATAAATGTAAGTACGCTATATCACTGGATGTGTAGCTTTAAATTATCTCAAAGTATCACGAATAAGGAAAACATAATAAGGAAACCGGCATGTCCTAGAACCCATCCCGCACTAAGACCGCGTGGTAGATTATGGCCCCCTCCCTCTGGCCGAGAGGAGGCCTGTGTCCTAGCAGTGGGAACATCCTGATTATGCATCTATCACGAATACTATGAATTTCAATAGAATTTAAAGGGAGTTGGAATGTACTTACAATATAGCTGCCGTATGTGCTTTAAACAAACTATCCACTTTTTAATTAGAAACCGCACATTACTTGAGGTAGTACAGTATGTAACACTTAAGCACTCTGTGGGTAACACTTAAGCCTGGCACAAAAGCGCTGCTCATTCTAAATTCAATTAACAACGTCAATCTAAAACGAGACACGACTTTGCTGAACCAAAACTCACTAACATTCAATGTAAGTAGGTATACACAACTAACCGACACGATTAAAACATAATATTTTGACTACCCTCTTCAGAAATAACAACACAATCCGCGATAAGGGCGGGGACGTTCATAAATAAAGATAGAAACGGGAAAACCAGAGATATGCCTATGAGGGTGAATACAAATCAGTATGGGATTGTCCGACAACGAACGCATATCATATTGGTGACATAAATTATATGGTGCTGTATACCTTTGTTCAAGAAGACCGAAAAGTGGCATACGTTAATTTTTAAGTGAAAAAACAAAAACATGAAATAAAAAAGTTTATAAAATCCTTACGTAACTCAATTATTGATTGACAAACTAAAATTATCTTATTTTTATTATTTGGAATAGTTTGTTATTTGATTTAGTATAAGAAGTTTATCCAGTGTGTTTTTCCGTTTTTTTTTTGTTTGTTTAGGTATACTCGTAGTGTGACCATGGGCGTAGATAAGGGAGAACGAACTCCAGTCAGGCGCGGAACTGGTTTATGTACTCTTTGTGCAAACGGATTTTTGGTTTGAAATTTAAGTTTGGTGACACAAATCTCTGAAGTCTTTATGAAGCTTGCGTCAAAGAATTTTATGCTTGGTGACACAAATCTCTGAAATGTTTATGAAGCTTGCGTCAAAGCGTGAAAATAGTTTTGAATTCAAAATGTTGAGACATCCATTTCTGAAATGCCTACTACAAAATTCTGCCGACAACTCCTGAATGGTCATAAAACGGCCAAGCAATGAAAAGTTCTTCATCGTATTATTTGCGATTAGACAGCAATCTAAATTGTGTCCAGAACAGTAAATAAGTTGCATCCAGGGATAGGCTTGCTTTGTCTTTTAAAAGTAGTTAAGTACCTCCCTTAATAAGAGTCTTGAAATAGTTATTTATTCTACAAGTGCGGAAAGTAGGTGATTTCCCACGAGCGAACGTAGCGAGCGAGCAAATAAGTCGACACGAGTCAGAAATCACCTTCCGCACGTGTATCATACAACGTTTTACAAAGCATTGTACGAGGATAAGATAAAAATATTGATCAAAATCAAAATCTGGAGTTAATAATAACGAGTTTAATGAAGCATTTGATTTATTGTACATTTTATACGAATGATAATATGTACCTAATTTGTAAAAAAAATACTCAAATAATTACAAATCTTTGCGTCGGGCTGACGAAAGAAGTTAAAAAAATAGCACTAGTGTGAAAAAGTGGCACTTTTCGCACAATTCGGCTGCTTGGAAAACGCATTTTCGAGCACATGCATTATAAATTATTAGGTATATTTGAAGGTACGTGGCCAGAATACGGAAATGATTTCTCCAATTCTATTATTTTATGGTTACCTTACATTGGGTCCCACTGCTGGGCCTCCAATTTTTCCTTTCAAGCTTCTCTATTTTAAGCAATCTCTGGCCATGGCAATTGGCCCTGTAAACATGATTAGATCGTCACATTACCTTCGCAGCGGTCTATCTTCACGATGTCCTTCTTTAGGCGTCAGTGAGATCTTTGCCCATCTCTCCGGGTGAATTCGAACGACGTTGCCAGCCCATTCACACTTCAGTCTGGTTGTTTTTCCTCTAACATTTAATCTTATATTAACAACAAAGTATTTGTAAGTACATACTAAACGTGTTTACTTAGCTAAGCAAGCTCACGATACATTGATCAAAGTCTAATTACCATTATCTGTTACGAAATATGTACACAATATACTCTTTACAAGCCGGGGTATTGATAGACGATGATACCATAGTTCATTATTGATACCACTATACAGATAAATAAAGAAGGATCACTTTAATAACATAATAATAAGATCCGTAGGTAATAAAAGCAAAAATCAAGCCTGTTTTTCCCCAGGTGGATTTTACTATTTCTTTAATAAACACTTTTGTACATTACATAAAACAAAAAGGATCAATATATTTCTACACTAGTGTATAATGGGCGGTCTTATCGCTCAATACCTTGTACTAAGAACCTTCAGTTAGATGGACTGAAAGAAACCAGAGACAAACACTACTATAAAATAGAGAAAACAGGCTTGATTTTTTATGTCTATGTCCTACGTCATAGGAGCGTATACTTGTACTTTCAATCAACAGAGACAAAATAAAGAATCCGGGTTGCTACCGAGTAATTTCTAGGTTTCAAACCCGGAACACAACTTTTAGCATCATCCCCCTTACTTACAGTCGTTGCTAAAAGTTAGGACAAGTTTAAACGTCATGAAATATCATCATCATCATTTTAAGCTTCCCGCATCCAGCGGATTCCTGCGGCCTTCACGGTTCACAGGTCATCGGTTTACCTAGCGGGAAGCCTTCTTAGGGTAGCTTAGTGACTAGTACTAAACTCTTCAAAAACGTACGAATCGAAACCTTTAAATATTAGAACTTTTCCTGTGAGCGACTCGCACAAAGATAATTTATATGTGAGCGAATCGTAAAGCCTAGAAATATGTATTAGGCATTTTTCATGTTTAGAAATGAGTGCAATAAAGTTTTGAAAAAAGTACAAAATTACAATAGGTAAATGGAATTTCTAGTGTACTTTATCTTTCCGCCACATCGGTCATCTGTTCTGCGGGCAACGTAAGTTAAGGTTTGCAATTCATCGAGCTATGTCACAAAAAATGCAACATTACACGGGCTTGATGTCCTTACTTGTAAAACTACAAGCATCTCCATAATAACTTATAATAAAGTGGAACATTAATGTGTAGATAATCAAATATGAATATCATCGCTAGTTGGAACGATACGCCGATACGCCACTACGCCAGAATGCCTTTAAGGAAGCGTAATGTTTATAGCTTTTGTCCGCGGCTTCGCGGAACGTACTACCGCGATTAAGAATACCCCATGTATTAATCCAGGTAAACAATGTACTCGTATTAATTCCGTTTCCAAGTCTTTTTTCCAACATCTTCAACAATCATCGTCATAATTCAGCCAAAATACATAAAACATTAATGAATTATACAACTAAACTTTCCTCATGAATCACACTGTCCATTGGTGAAAACTGTATGAAAATCCGTTTGGTACTTTTTGAGTTTGTCGCGTTAAGACAGACAGACAGACGTCGGTGGGGTGAACTTTGTTTTATTATACATATGTAGTAAAGAGTGATAGTGACAAACAAAAGCGCCTTGGTGTGAGTATTAAACCACACTATATTGATCGTCCGGAAAATAACATACAGGAAGTTAGTTTAGGAGAAATAATTAAGCAGAGATTGACTAGCGTATACTGGTAGTTTGATAGGACAATCGAATCTGCGCGAAAATCCTGGGATTTTTAAACTAAGAAAGTTTTTTGTAATCGTATATGCTTACGGATTAAGTTTATGCAAAAAAAAAAACACTCCCTTAAGGACAATTAGAAACTCATAAGCTGATTAGCGAATTTAAGAGTCAATACATAAAATCTTTAGTCTGGTTGGTCAGAATGTGACTCGTATAAAGCTGTTAACCAATCAGTGCATCTGCCAGTGTACAACGTTTATTAACAAAGATTGCTTTGAAGCTGAATGTTTGGCATAATTCTGATAAATGCTTGTATGATTACGAAAACCTTCATCCTAAGGTCACTGCTAGAATATGCCCCAGGCAAAAATCCAACAAATAATAAAAACTTTTTCCGTTTTAAATATTTCGGTCTTTTTGAATAATTCTAGAATTTTCACAAAGACTAAATTTTTTTTCAATCACTGACTTGTACTTAGACATCAATTTTCGTGTTTGTTACACAAAATTCAATCAACAAAAACATACATATTGGTAAATAATTCAAGTAAACCAATACACAATTTTCATGGTCCGTCACGGCGCACAAAAGTCCTATTATTAATGTCCTTTCCCGTCGTAATTTGTCACTTTCGGATATCTTCTATCAGGTCCCATGGGGCCAGAGTTAGGGATAAAAATGTCGCTTTCATTATACCAATTTGGTACCCTAAAATAGCAGGCTCATTTTTTTTGTTGAGAATTTTATCTTTTCGAAAGGTGAAAGGGAATTTTAAGTGTATTATATATAGTTCAATAATTTATTTAGACAGGCAACATAGAACCGGAGGTGAGGGGCTCGTGGCAAGAAAATAACAGCCGCACGGGTTGATCGAAGGTTAAGCTACGCTTATCGAGGCCGGTCCGTGGATGGGTGACCATCCCAAGACCCCTCCGTGCCTCGAAAAGCACGTTAAACCGTTGGTCCTGGCTGCCATTCGTGGATCTTTGACAGTCGTTACAGGTTGTCAGAAGCGCGAAAGTCTGAGTCACTTCATGTTAAATACTGGCATATGGTTAGACTGGAAGCCGACCTCAACAATATTGTGAAAAAGCTGGGCAAATGAAGAGACAAAACGATAAAAAAAACAATACAAACTAGACACTTTTTAGTTGAGTCAATGGCGATCTTATAGGTATGTTCTCAAAGAAGCTCATCCTCATATTCATAAGTAACTTACCAATCCACGGTTTTCGTTATATTGGATACTGTTCAAACAAACGATGATAATATCACAGTTTATAATACGCAGTTAATACTTGGTGTAGTAATAACATTATATAAACTCAATCTCCTTTTTCATTATATAAACTCAATCTCCTTTTTATTATATAGATGCATTGCACAGATGTGAGTACTTTGTACTATAGAGCTACCATTTACCGGGTAATGTCATAGATTGACTTGAATGTGCCTTGGCGGCTGATAGTATGGCATGCTCACTCAAATGTCTCGCTGACGGTGGCGCGTGTGTCGGATCATTTAGCTCCCTTCAAAATGGTTGAGCTGAATGGTGCTGATCCATGCGTCATGTTCGTGAACGGGCGCCGTCAGTTGGGACTGGTCATCTCTTAGCTGCCACGGCTTATTTTAATAATTAATTAGCTGGATTGTTTTTATTATGTTTTGATGCACTCTGGACGCTTTTAACGTGTACGGTTTTTTGTACATCGTTCTCACTTATAGTGTCAACATTAATCGATGTAACTAAGATATATGTAAAAACATTATTATTTAAAAGAGTGTCCATGGAGTTTCTTGCCCGTTCTTCTCCATAGGTAACTACTACGCTTTGGAATGGGCAACTAGCTTCATATTTCTGACTGACCGACTGCTTGACAATTCAAAAGTGCCTGTAAATGGTTTAATTGAAATAAATGATTTGAGTTTGAGTTTGAGTTTGAGTAGTCATTACAATTTCGGCTATATAATAGAATCTTATTTTTCCAATTTAAAATCAACAAACATTCAAAAAAAGGCAAGTCTAATACTGTGCGGGTATCGAACTCAAGCCCAAAGACGTGTGTCAATAGGTACTTACGTAGCTTAATCAATTGGCCACAATGACAATTACGTGTGGCCTTGCATTAGACTCGTCCGAACAAAAAGTTCGTTACAAACCCGTACCCTAATTGCGTAATACACAATCAATCGGAATCTGAATCGTTTTGAAACAGATTGCTAATCCAATGCTTCATATGTTCGATAAAAAATTCTGCTCAACAATGTAAATAACGCAATGAATGTTGTTGAACTGTCAAAATCAAACAGATTAGTCGTAATCGTTTACGAAAATGTGTTACGCAATTAGGCTGCAGGTTTTAAACGAATTGAAATATTGTTTTAAACTGAGTGTCACTTTTACAAAATATGTCACACGGTTCATAATAAATAGCATTGTTGTCACTGAGTGTTTATTTTCACTCATGAAACTGGTTTTGTCACAATATTTTGTCAAGATTCAAAAATTATATTTAGTTAGTTTTCAGTAAATGCTAAGTAAAGATAACACTTTCACACACCTATTGCACTATTTTATTCACTTTTATGATAGAATTGGGTACTACAAAATTATATTTAAATAAATATTTTTAAAGAATTTTAATACGGGAGCACTGTTTACATGACAGCTGACAGATGACGTCTGTCAATTAATATGTAAGGATTGTAGCAGGTGGCGTTCTGTAGTTTCTGCCTACCCCCATGGGAAGAAAGCATGAGTTGAAGTATACGTGTTTAAGATTAGATGTAAAACTACAATCTTCAGTGTCATATTTGGAAGTTTGAGTGCAACCTAATCTGCCTGCTCCCATTTTTTTCCATGTCTTTTCAATTCAAATGCTTATATATTTATAGAACTACATCAACAGCCTAGATACAGCTGAAACACAACAGAACTCATCTCAATAACTATCACTTCAACTTCTCAAAGCCCAACTATAATAATAAAACTGTTCAACCTGGAGTCGGACTCCCATACTATGGGTTCCGTCCTTACATATAGTAAACATGAGCAAGCTGTATTCCTACTCCAAGTGTTCCTACATCTGTGCATTTCTTTTCTCAAAATACCATCTCAGACACTAATCTGCACGGTCCACATATGGACTGACCAAGAAACTGGACTTTAAAAGAGTTTGTGACCTTTGAGTTTGTTTCGGTATTTCTTTTCGGAGGAGTCGGTTAGGAAACACTAAACTCATCCAGTTTTAATACATAATTTAACTCTGACATGTAATGGTGTTTTTAGGACCAATTTAAATAAATAAATATCAAGTTCCGTTCTCAAACGAGATTGAGGAGAAAACAAGGATTGAAAATTTTGAAACCTTCTTTTGTTACCTTCTATATTATTAAGAAGTATTGTGTAAAAAAATAGAACTGGCTTTTTATTACGGTTAAAAAGATACCCGACGAACCCATAGCACTCTAGGGTACGGCTACGGAACCCTAAAAGCGTAAATATAAACTACTTTCAGTTTGTAAACTACAAATCGGTCTTTATTTCCTGAATGAGAGTTCAATGATAGAAAAACTTTTTTATTATGATCATGCCCAACAAAGGCAGAACAGTTTATGAGGGTGAAATTATTCTGGTCAATTATAGGATTTTATTTCGATGTGGCGATGCTTGTGGGAAGCCTATGTCCAGCAGTGGACGTCTTTCGGCTGAAATGATGACTAGACCTCAACATTCACAGTTCGCACGTTTATTTTATTTTATTTGTGTATGTTTACGATCTTTATTTTACCTAAACTGTACGTCTGTACCCATATCATGGTCTGTACCCACAGGTCTGGAACAATGTGTTTCATATGTTTAGACGGGCGTTGATAGCTGCGACCCATTTTTTAACTTATGTGTAGCTATCATCGTTTCCATTAGGTACTCAACATAAGTCAATTGATTTTTTGTTAAAAAATGAAAAACTTTTTTATTTTGTTATTTATTGTGAGAGACAGAGAGAGTTATATCTTTCTTCTCTCTTACGTAACGACATGTGCCTAACCGTGACGCGTCATTGAAATTTTACTATCAGTTCTCGTTCAATTATCGAATGTTCGCCTAAGAAGTTACTATTGACCATATGACTGCAGCGGAGAGCGGAGTTCGCGTTCTTGATGAATTTCGACCCAAACATTCGAACACACACACACATAACATTACATACACACATACACACGACACGAGACATTTACATTTAAACATTTTGCCATCTATACGCTGAGAAGAACAAGGAAATACGACAAGGAAATGTTTATATACGAATTAATTATATTATAAATGCTTTGTTTTCACAGTTAGCAACACAAAGTTATTACGGTAATAACAATGTGTTGATTTTACCTTAGTAACTAATACACGTAAGTAACATGTTTCTAATTATTGGTAGTTATCGAGCTTCTTGCACAGCTCCGGAAATCCGGAATTTGTGTGTTAACGACAGACACTATTTAGATCACAGGGTTCCGAAGTAGCCTCAAAGTGATGTCAGCACTTATTTATGGGGTCCATTAGGGCCGATGCCTGCCTGGGTCGCGGGTTGTTTGAAAGAGATACCGTGACCACAGGCAACTGAAGGAAAACGGGTGGGTTTTCGTCAGTAATAGTCTGACACACCCTTCCGCTCCATCCAGAGCGGGAGGTCTTTTGATGATTTCCCACAAAAAAAAAAAAAAGAAGTGGGTGTACTACAGGCGTGATGTAATGTGATTTAAAAAAAACAATTGACCGAAAAAAAAGTAGTACAAAAGTTCATAATGATTTCCGAAAAAAAAACACTTATCCTGAGAGTGTATTGGGTTTTCCTATTGAATTTTCCTGTGAGAAAAAACCCTATTTTCATAATTTAATATTTATTCAATTATTATCCAGATTTGAGCTCCAAAAATACCTTAATGCCGTATATTTTAACCAAGATAGATAAATCATCCTCAGTAATGATAAAAACTTGGATCAACCACCAAAAATCAACCGTAAACCCTGAAAATACGTAGTGAAAATAACCCACTACAAAATCGGCGACCACAGCATACAATACTAACGCCACAGTGTATACAATCGGAGTATGGCCGCTGCCTTTTGAAGTGGACAGTAACACTAAATTAGGTTTAAAATTTCAAGTGTGTTACTGTAGTTGGGACACTGTGTATGTTAGTTTATAAAGGTACCTTGAGTAATTGTGTTTCTGAGCTGCGGTTGAAATTGGCCAACTATATTGGGTAGAATCTAGGGAGTTAGATCATGCTTTGGTGAACTAAGATGATATAAAAGCAATTTTACTATGTTTGTAAGCTAGAAGTCCACTATTTTCTTGTATCGTGAATGAGTAAGATACCTACAGGAACAAATAATTAAAAAACATAAAGCGACTACAACTTGTTACCAGGCAGCAGTCATGGGAAAAAACTTAAAACGTCGATTCTCAACGTCCATAACATGCATAAAACTTCCTTTCGTTCTTTCTTCTTTTACAAACCAATCAAGTCCCGTATAGTATCAGACAATCATATATTAGTATTGTAGGGAAATAAATCAAATATACGTCGGAATGCGCCTCGCAGGGGTTGCCAACCGCCCCAGTTCTGAACGGATACATCACTGTCATGGGATAATGTTTACAGAGCATGGGTAAGACTAGCTTGGCAGAATTCTTAATGGGAGGATATTATTTTAATGTAATAGCATAATTTGTAAGGGACGCTCAGTTTTTCGGGGATGTTGGGCATTGTTAAAAGTTCCCCTGAATCGGTGGGCAGAAGAATTTCCGCCGCAGTCCGGTACTTTGTCGAGCATTTTGCAATTTTTCCGAAAAGAAAGAGTTTGCCAATTTTACCAGTTTTATATAAATAACAAATAAAATAACCTGAATTAACTAATACTGTTAACAAGATAAAATAATAACAAATAATAAAAAATACGTCGAATAATTCATTAGCTTTGCTGTCGACTGTTAATGTACCCACGAGACTGGCGACATTGCAAGCTAAAAGCATTATAGGTCACGGAAAGTGTCATCCAAGTTTTGAATCTACTACCTCAATTTCAAAATTCCCATTTTCTTTTACAACATCACTCTAAAAATGTTGCTTTGTATAGCATGATACTTTGTAAAATGATGTGTGAACGGTGCATTTCTACAAATGTTTACTTAACCATTTCCTTATAAATCATACCAGTTTGGCAATTAACGAGTAATGTTGAATAAGCAACGTGTATCGAAGAATTTCGACCACCTCCGTCGCCACACCTGGAATTTTTTTCTAAGAATTTGTTACGTTATTAATTAGTATGTTTTATCAATGAAACACCACTTATTCGTCAGCGTTAAAAGCCGAAATGGTTTTGTGCAGCCGCATCATTCATGAAGTCTTACTTACAATACTTTAGAGTTTTTAAGTGAAAACTTTATAAGGCGCGTTGAGCGATTTTTTGTCGAATAAAATCTGATGGGTTCGCGTCACCGACATGATTATGATAACAGTATGTTAAAGCGACAGACGCTTTGAGTTTCATGACAATGAGGTGTTGTGCTTGGCTAGCTGATAGTGTTTAGTTTTCCCTTCTGTTGGCAGTCCCCATGACTGACTATGTTTTTTTTTAAATATCGGGTCCCATCATTTCTTTGCGTTTGATTTTTTTGGTAGTTCTGATAATATGCACATTTCCAGCATAATCCCACAACTCAACCTGGGCATTCAATAATCACAGACCAGGGAAGCATGACACAAAAAAGAAAAGACCTAATGAGCAGTGGAAAGAAAGAGGCTGTCAAAGCCTTTACTAAAAAAATCACAACTTTCTCGGCCTCAAACCCAAGAATGCAAGCAATCCATCAAAGATCACCCTATTTCAATGAATCTTAATGATGGCTATCTATGAGACAAACCATTTGTGTAGACTAGATAATTCATCAGACAAACAAGAATATTCGTCCCGGCTAAACAGAGACGTCGGTTAACAAAAGCGTTACCGAGGGCCGAGGGACAAGTTAGAAGCGGGGCGAGTGTGAAATGAAATCATACGTATAGCCATGGGGTCTGAAGAACTTATAACTATGAAATAAGAGTACTTCTTCTTCGAATTTTCAAATTAGTTCGTCTCGTCTGCCTAGCCCTTTTCCATACACACACTACATATGTAAGGGTCGGCTGCCTATCTGACCTCCACAACCCAGTTACTGGGTAATACAACATCCCCTTGGTAGAACTAGTTGTCAGACTTTCGGGCTTCTGACGACCCGTAACGACTGTCAAAGATCCACCAATCGAATCAAATGAAATCAAAATATTTATTTCACACACACACACATGGGCACTTATGAAACGTCAGAAGCTATGTGTAAATGTGTGTAGTAAATTGGTTGTTTCCTATGGTGACTCCAAAGTTACTTTTTTAGATAAATTTGGTTTTAACAAAGCTTTCAAATATCTGTGTAATAGGTATGGTAGACCAGAGTAGGCCTGTCAACAATTACCAGGTGTTAAACAAATAGAAAACGGTCTACAAATCTACAGTCTAGCCAGTCAGCCTACGTTTTCACTTTCACAAATAACTGTGTAATGGCAGCCAGGACCATCGGCTTTACGAGGCACGGAGGAGTCTTGGTATGTAAAGATGGTCACCCATCATGGACCAACCGCGGCAAGCGTAGCTTTACCTGATCGATCGAAACGTGCGGCTGTTATATAACATAGCCATAAACTCCTGTTTCAAATAATTTTACCTACATATTAACATACATTACAATCATTAATTATTGACAAAATTAAAATATTTGCTTTCGCTGCAGGCGCTCAGCAATCGCTACAGATTTGTACTGTTAGCGTTAGCATGTCGCGTGACTCGCGTGTCGGTGACGCGAACCCTTTTTATTTTTTTTCGAATTTTCTTTACAAAAATCGCTCAACGCGCCTTATGAAGATTCCACTTTAAAACAAAAGTTTTTTTGCAGCTTTAACTCGGACATACTTGAATTGTTTGACAAAAACTTTGAAGTGCTTGAGATCTCTTAATCTTTGGGCGAATGATAAAAAATAGGTGTGAAGTATTTTGACTTTCGCAACAGTTGGTTGCTATTTCTTTGGCTGCTGTGTGGGTGGTCCTTGGTTTAATTCCTAAGTCGAGTAGTGTTATCAGGTTATTCCTGGAATTTCTAAGTAGCAGCCGAGAGTGTATGCCAACTTTATAGGCACTTTTCATGAGACTTACGTAAACATAACTGGCAAAATTTGAATGTACTTAGGTACCACCTCTGCCTATGACGTTAGGACCTACAAGCGTAGTTTTTAAGTTTTTAGGGTTCCTTACCCAAAGGGTGCCAACACTGTCAAAGCAATACTATATAATTAAGGCCCGCTGTCCGTCATACCGTCTGTCAGCAGGCTGTATCTCATGAACCGTAATAAATAGAAAGTTGAAAATATTACAGAGTGTGTATTTCTAATTGCCGCTATAAAAATAAAATAAAGTTAAAAAATAAAGGGAGACCCCCATACAAGAATCGTGGCCTTTCCCGCGTTTTTTGCCTTGTGGCACGAAACACTTCGAGTGCGAGTCCGACTCGCACTTGGTCGGTTTTTGTTTTATCCTGTTAATTTATTTACTAAGTAGACTGTTTTAAAATCACCGTTCTAAGAATAATCAAGTCCTTCCAGACGGAGCTAAACCGCTAACTGTTATAACTTGAGCTTACAAACCTCGAATCATTCATCAAGACCCGCCCTAAGACTAATTACACAGAATGATTTACTAACTGCATTCTAAATATGGATTTGCTCATTTTAAAACCAAGTTTCGAGACGGTTTGCTTTAAAATAAACACGTGCGAAACATGTGTTTGGGAACACGGTATTGCACGTGTCGGGCGTGTTAAAACAAACATGGGAATATGGTGCATTGTTGGTGTTAAAAATGCATCTTTAAAGTTTTAAGCGAGGTTGCAATCCTTTTTAAAACCTCTGAAAATCTAGTCAAATTAAAAGAAAAATATTTGGTGTAAACACGACGCAGAGACGAACAAAAACACCAAAAATAACAAGTTTGGGAACAATATGCGTCACAACAATGCAAAACGACCATCGCTCAGCATAATGCTAAGACCCTATGCGGAAAAGAGCCCCCGTGCTGGTTTTCGACGACAGCCGGCTTTGACGGGATGATGTCAACCGTTGCAGCAACCGCTAAGATAAATTAAGACATGAAACGCTAATATACAGCAACATTATGAAATAATTAAAGACAATAAATATTAAGTTCTAAGTGTGTGTGTGTTACTGGAGATTGAATTAGTGCCCGGTAGATGCAAAGGGACTCTCCCCCTAATATGTACATACATGGGACTTAACGTAACTGGCGAAATGTCCCCCACATATACTATATCTCTGCCTATTCCTTCAAGACATCAATGCGTTATGTAACGTTATGTTGTTGTTACATCGTTAGCAATAACAATGTATTCATGTTGTAGGATGAAATTTATTGAAAGGAATATCTTAAAAGACGGCAATATTATGATAGGAGTTTCTTTCAGAGAAAGAAAAAACATTGTAGAGAATTACAAAAAACTATTCAAAAGATAAGATAAACATAAAGTTATGTAGGTTCGTTTTTTAATAGGCTGATAATAAACACGATAACACGCAATATACTCTGCGTAAAACCGGTTGCAAGTCTACGTTCGCACAAACGTAAAAATATCACGGCGGGATTTTTTTCGCGTACTGCATCTTCAACGCTCTGCTTAGCGCCGAGAGTTGAAATTCCAAGTGTGTTTTTTCGACGCGCTGGAATGAACTCTGTTGGAATCTGAATGCCCGGTTCAACACCGAGAGTTGAAACTCCAGTGCGTGACAAAATCCCGCCGTGATATTTTTACGTTTGTGCGAACGTGGACTTGCAACCAGTTTTACGCAGAGTAAATTGTGTGTTATCGTTTTTCTTGTCATTTTACGTCCGTGCTGCGAACGTGGTCAAATTCTGAAAAACAAGTACATAGTAGAAAATAAAGAGCGTAAAACGACACTTAACTGAGCAGAAAGTCACCTGTACTCCCCGTCATTGTGATCATTTGTTTGTACTGGACCATATCTGGGAACTGTCTGGTTACGGAGATATTGAAGCTCAAAATGGCGTTTTTTTTTTGTATGGCATCTCGTAGTTGACCTTGAGAGGTCGTGACTACTTAACCGGACTATAACACAACGTTAAATACTCCACGACCCCTGTACCGTTGCATGTGTTCATAAGCACAATGTTGTGCGTGTGCACGGCACACTATCGCACTACCGCAAATTCTCGCACCAAAAATAAAAGGCGTTACTCAGCCATTATTGTTCTGCAATGTTACTTAGTTTGATGTAGGTATAGAATGCGTAGTTATCGGCTATGTGACGGGTCTTTTTACACCCTGTTTAATGGTTAATTGGGTACCATCAGTGTCACACGTCGGTGGTTACTTTGCACCGGCCTAGCGTAAGTACGGAGGTTTTTTAACCACTAACGTGCTGCTTACTGTAGGTACAGTCATGCTTGGTTGCAGTTCCTTAGAAAGGCAGACCTATACATGGGTTCATACGAATATACCAATGTTGAAAACATTTATGCTTATGCTACTCCTCGTGCAAAGCCTCAGTTAAATTGTGTGGGACGCACCGCGAGCACAACTTTTTCATACCCAAATGTATGTGTAGGATTGATTGAATTCGACTCATGCCTATGTCTAAAGATGCCAGAATCTAATGGTAGGGCACATGCCTGTCCGATTCGACCATACGGCGCACAGCATCGATGCTTTTGTTGTTCACAGCGGTTGATGGGTGTCCATCACAAAATTAGTTCGTTTAAATTCTGCAAACTAGCTATAAATAGTCGCATTGTATAGTGCTTCAACGCCAAAAGCCATTCGAAGCCGAGCGAGGCTCTGCTGAGCTGAGAAAATCATACTACGAAATTCTTCACGCGTCTAATTCATAGTGACGAAGACATGCATTTTTTTAAATTAAGGCACAATGTAAAATTGGTGTAGTATCGATAGTTATCATCATCCGACAGACACAAATGAGAGGAGCCTATACTTAGCATTGAGTGGAACAAGGCTGCCAATGATGTTAGTGATGACCTCAAACTGTTTCAAGCAGAAAATCTTCCAATTTTTTTTTTGTCAAAATCCCTCTCCGCACAAGACTAGACCTCTATCAGAAATCTTTGAAACACATTTAGTACTTAAACACCTCTAGCGGTCTTGAGTCTCCGAGAAATTCTTCCGCCAATAGTTATTACAGCCATTTGCCACCTCCCAGTGTCGCACCTTCGCGTAAGATTTTACGAGGCGTGGCTTCTAAAGTGTCTCTTCTAACTGATGCTAGGAGTAAGTGCTATATGTGACGTAATAGGCTATATTGAAGTAGAATTCAGTTATGACAAAAAGTCTGGACTACACTTTACCGAAGCACTGCGCAATCCTTTACAATTCTCGCAAGCTAAAGATATGCTTGTTGGCTAATTAACATTATTTTATATCCTAAATACATTCTGCCCGCGTCCTCGCCCGCGTGGTTTTCGGAAATTACCCCATGAAAACGTGCTACCGGGACAAAAAGTAACCTTTATCTTTCCCCAGGACGCCATCTATCTCTTTGACAAATTTTATCGAAATCCGTCCTGTACTTTAGGCGTGAAAAAGTAACATACAAATAGAGTGACTTTGGAATTTATACATACACACACACACATACCGCTCACACACACACAAACGCACATTATTGCCGCTTTCATGTTTATCTATTGGCCAATTTGTTCTGTCCAGCCACATGCTCTGGCGAGTAAAAGCTTGAATGTTGAAGCCATGTTCAGCAACATTTTGTTATGAGAGCTGTTTCTAACTTCGCAAAAAGTAAATACAACTAAGCAAATATCTACATAAGTATTTCTCAAGTACTATATCGAATTGCGACAAATTTTAACTGGATATTATTATTTTAAAACTATTAGTTTATTAATCATGTATATTTATTTCGCTGTAAATAATGCAGAATTGACGACTCATAGCTTCATCCGACGCACTCTAAAGATGAACTAACTCATCTTTTAACCTGAGGACGAGATATTTTCCTATAACTCGTGACGACACGAGAATAGCACAGTATACTGTAGAGATTGTAGCCTATTTGGTGCTTACTTGCAACCTCTGCGAGTCCGGCAAAAGTCAATGGAAGAAATACGAGAAGAACATTGGGATCAAGTTGACTAGAATACAACACAAGTAGGTGTCAGATCAGAGGGCCTAGTGGCCTAGTGCGAGTTTATTTCAACCATTTCGACTTTACGCATCGACCGCGTTCAGCGCTCCGATTGGCCCTTCACCATTCGAGTTGCGCTCCGACTGCCAAGGGCCAATCGGAGCGCCGAACGCGGTCGATGCGTAAATTCGAGACGGCTAAAATAAACTTACACTAGGGCCACAGCAAGCAGCCTAATTGCGTAATACATTTTCCTAAACGATTACGACTAATCTGTTTGACAGTTCAACAACATTCATTGTGTTATTTACATGGTTGAACAGAACTTTTACCGTAGGTACTAGCAGAAGAAGCAATGGATTAGCAGTATGTTTCAAAACGATTCAGATTCCGATTGATTGTGTATTACGCAATTAGGGTACTGCCTGACAAACCAAGTGACAAGATGGAAAATATATAAAAAAAAACTAGCTGGTGCCAGCGGCGATGCAGGAGGAAAAGTAGCTCAAGTTCTTAGCCCGGACATGGTCTATCTGTTTGCCATCCGTTTAGCCGTTTTGGCGAGAAAGCATTTATAATATTAGCTAAGACATTTAGGATTCATTACAAGTAGAACATTTTCTAGGAATAATGATTGAACTTTTACGACAAATTGTGTTTCATTTATTCGTCCCGGTACTGTGAGCTTGTAAACCGCTCTCAAAACCTAGTTTTTCCGTAATATTTTCGCTTTATGATACGTAAATCCTATACAAACAGATCTGCGTATGCGGGATGCTAACCTCGTAAATATCATTCTAATGTGAGCTTAGTCGTTCCTGTTGAGAATAAAGATGAAATAGAAAATACTTCTGTAAAAAGAACATATGCTTTGAGGAAAATATATAATACAGGCCTCCTCTTTGTGAGGGGGAGTGGACCGTAATCCACCACGCGGGCCCAGTGCGGGTTGGTAAATGTCACCACATCTCTTAGAATTTTTGGGTCTAGGACATTCCGGTTTCTTCACGATGTTTTCCTTCACCGTTTTGTCTAAATTAGATTAAGTAATTTGGCCAAGTTGCCTCGGAGAGTACTTTAAGCCGGCTGTCATTCGTAGATCATCGCATAGCGCATTGAATCTTCAATGCACTGCTAAGCGCCGAGAGTTGAAAATCCAACAGTGTGTTTTTCGACGCGCTACTCAATCCTCGGTTCAACACCGAGAGATGAAAATTCAGTGCGCAAAAAAAATCCCGCCGCGATATTTTTACATCCGCGCGAACGTGATCTGATACCTACGTTCAGCAAGGAGAACGATCCTATTTTCATGAATAAAGTCTCGTTCACACTGGCGCGACGCTACAGCGCGACGAGCCAAAGGCACTGCGTGTCGTGCGACGAGCGGTGCCCTTGTGTCGCTCTGTGGCGTAGCGCCTATTTGCGGGAGCCTTAATGCATATAAGCTTTCCGTCTTGATTTTATCCCTTGTAGATTTAAAGACCAAGACATCGTAATTATGAACTTATTAAGTTATAGACAGTGATGTTACCATCAAGCCTGTATTCCCAAAAGGGTTAGGTAGAGGTGTTGCGGTGAGGATTTTACAGCACACTGGATTTTCAACTCTCAGTGTTGAACCGAGCGTTGAGAATCTAACAGAGAGCATCCCAGAGCGTCGAAAAAAACACTGTTGGATTTTGAACTCTCGGCGCTAAGCACAGCGTTGAAAATTCAGTGTGCGATACAATCCCGTCACGATATTTGCTAATACTCTTGCTTTCTTACCTTACTGAACGCGAAGTGTGTGTATGGGCGAACACTTAGCCACTTAAATATGTAGTGGTTTCTAAAGTCTTTAACGGACCTTTTGGGATAGCAATAAAAAACTAGAACATCAGAGGGGCAATTCCAGTAGTTTTATGAACTTTCGCATTCTAATCTCAGTCTCTATCTGCAAAAATACAATCAATTTACATACATTTTTTACAAGTTTTGGACATTGATTGTCTCTGAGATGAGGTTGCGACTTGAACTTGAACGTTTTTTTTTAAGTACTAGAATTGCAGATCAGGACTAGCAAGTTGCGGCCGTTACCACCGGGCTACCACAGCTCTGCAACAATATTACCTGGACAATCAAATATGTTTCTATTCATGTTTTTTCTACCTAAAGTAATATTATATTAAAGAGAAAAGATTAGATTTTTTGTATGTTTGTTTGTTACGCTTTCACGGCAAAACGGCTTAACGGATTTGGATGAAATTTGGCACATGGGTAGACCATGACCTGGATTAGGACAGGGTTTTACCCCCATATTCCCACGGGATTGAAACTTACGCAGGTGAAATCATGGGGCGCAGCAGGGGCGGTGTAGATACCGCATACACCGTCACAGGCGAACTACGCATCACACTGGCGTCACGCAAAATCCTGAATCGCGCAAGCAGAGTTTACCGCGCCACTAGCATATATGTATACAACGTCCGTCGTCGATCGTCGGGCAGTTGCCCACTAGACGCGACATTCGTGTCTCTGCTCGTAGGATCCTCCCTTTTCTTTAGAGGATTAGTGAATTTACACCCTGTTCCTAACACCTCTATATATTATATTTTACTGAGTGTTATGAAACATTATGGGTAACGTTTCTCTAACGTTTTGCAGAAAGAGAAATGCCCACTTCCCATACATTTCAAAACCTGATAATGAAAGTTTATGTATTGTTATATGGTATAGTTTTTACTATACCTTATTACTATACACTACCTGTTAGTTTAGAAAATAATGTCATATGGTCATTTTTACAATTGAAACGCTACGAAGTCCAAAAAATATTAATTCTACTTTTATTATATTAAACGTAAAATAATGTATGAAACTTAGAAACAGAGTTGAATAAAGTCAAGTAGCAGTTTGTAAAATGGAACGTTGTAAAAAGGGTAGTTGAGATGCGTTCAAAACATGCTAATATGTTTACCCTTGACGTAGAATAACCATAAATAAAAATTAAAAAAAATCCTGCGTTTCTTTCAACATTGTGATAAGCATAATTAATATACAATTTAATTAGCTGTATTTTAAGATTTATTTCATTTCTATACGTAGTCAGGTGAAAAATGGGCATTCTTCTTTAATAACAAGCGTTGTCTCGCTAATCCTACCACACTTTTTTATTCGCAATTTAATCCAAAACCTCGCAAAATCCAGACTACAGATTAAACTGACACGTACACGCCTAAAAGTGAAAACATGACACAAAATGCAATAGAGGCTAATGGATTAAAAAAAGTGGAATACGCCACTCAAAGTAACAGGCATGTCAGAGATAAAAAAACATTAGATGTACGAGACACTTTTAGGACTATAAAAATGTTATCTATGCCTCCGCATATTATAATGGAAGTTTGGAGTTGGAGTACGTCGTAAGTCAAATTGTCACATATTTCTGGATGTGGTGATCTTATGGTAATAGTCATGTTTTTTTTAAATTTCCAAATGTATGATGGAAACGTACCTACTGCCGGGATAAAAAGTATCGTGTGTTTTAATCCAGGTCAAATTTCATCGAAATCCGATAGGCCGATTTTGCGTTCATTGAGTAACAAACATCCAAACGTAGAAGTTGGATTTTCGGCTTTCAATTTCTCCGTGACCAGAAGGTAAAAAAATATTACAATGACTTGGAGTACAAGCGACTATTGGCCTCGTCAAGTGTTTTTACACGCGTTATACGGGCTATAATTATAATCAACTGATTTAAAAAAATATTTTGAACTTTTTCCGTTTACATATTTCATTCAAAATTTACACGATTATTTATGTACATGAAAAATGACAACGTCGTATTTTCTTAGCCTTAAATATGAATGATTGGTATGAATGAAAATGACTTACTTGTATCAATGAAACTTAGGCACACATTGAGAGTCTAGTGTAAGTAGGTATTTTACGATTACACGGTCCAAAAAAAAAATGCATGTTGATTCTTTGACATGGTGTCATTAACAACCTGAAATAAAGGATATTTAAAGAAACTTGTTGTATAGAGTCAGCCCAGAATTTAGCTACGAGCTTGGCACCATCTGTTTCGTCCATCAGCTCCTGTAGCTGTGGCAACGTTATCACTATAGACACCTAGTTAAAAAAAAAAAAATGGAAGCAGTTCTTACGGCTTCATAAAATGCAAACTCAAATCTTACCTTAGTTAATAATGCAAAATTCTTCCGTCACGAAAGCAGCTCACATCTGAAATGAAGTAAAAATAATAGTTAGAAAGAGATTAAACATGGTACAAATCAATCACAACACAATGGTACAAATCACAACACAATGGTACAAATCAAAACCAACGGCTTCTGCCACTGCCTCGTGGTCTAGTGGTCGCAAGAGTTACTGCTTAGCATGAGGCCCGGGGTTCTACTCGTATTTCAGGGTCGAGTGACGGGTTATTTTTTAAAATTATAATATTGGTATATACCTACAAGCTTATAATTATATGAAAATAAACATACGACATCAAAAGCGTCCGGATCGCTGTCAACAGGAAAAGTGTTCATAAGGCTGGCAGCATTACCACGTTGTATGGCGATGCTAATTCTTTGGCCAAAATAATAGGTCAGCCTGCTGGCCGTCGACCAACCGCTTGGCGACGGCCAGCAAAAACAAAAACCAAGTGGGCACTCGGACCAAGGGTTATTGGGATTTTCCATAAGGGATTTTCAAAAACAAAATCCAAAGTCTTTTATTTACTCAATTGGCTAAGAATCAGCACTTATTTAAAGTCAAAATTACATAAGACAATCCTCCAAAACGCATTTCTCAGCAGCAGCCAGGAGTCGGAGGCAATGGGCTCGCCCGCTGTGACATTCCTCTCTCCTAGTTATTTAAATGTCGCTGTGCCCGACAGGGTCCCTAATTGTTTCTATTCCATTAATACTAACCACCTTTATGTGTACATTATGGATTGCAATAAAGATTAATTAAAATAAATCGAATTAATTTGAGTTGGAACTTAAACATTAATGGCAAAAAGTGGGAGTAGGTACCTACGTTTATGTTTATATGTAATATCCAACGCGTTCACCTTCAATTAAATGGAACATGTACTAGCGAAATACACTTCTGGCCAGCCCTAAGCGGACTTATGACGTGATGTTGTTTTGGAAACAGTGAAGCAAACCTATTTTACCCTTTTCACATTTAGGCATCATTAAGTGCTACCGTTATTTATAAACAGCGGTTATTGGACTGGTTATAGTCACAACCTCTGCCATTCAAAACACTTTGCCGTTTCAACTAAACAGACTATTTTGGGAAAGTTCTTTTTGTAAACAGCGGTTATTGGTCATATATTATAGTCACAACCTCTGCCGTTAATAATACTATGCCGATTTAACTAAATTTAAGCCGATTTTGGGGCAGTTCCAGGTAACTATTATTAGAAATTTGTTAGCATAGATGAAGTCATTTTTATCAAAATAAGCGAATAGTAATTCGGATCTATGAACTCTTCTCTGTGTTATCTAACTTCACTCTTCTTTAAAATGTCCTTAAAAGACCTATCGTTCTTTAAAATGTCCTTAAAAGACCTATCCAAGGCCTTTTAGGGAATATTTTAGGTATTTTAATAATAACCGACCGATTTTATTTATATACATCGTTCTGTATTTAGTGGCCTCGTTGGTCTAGTGGTCGCAAGCGCTACTGCTGAGCAAGAGATCCTGGGCTCGACTCCCAGGTCGGGCAAAGTGTTATTGGGTTTTTCTATCTGGAATTTCTTAGTAGCAGCCCGGAGTCTGGATTTGTGCCCGGTTGATGGTAATAGGCTCGCCCCCCATTACATGGGACTTAAACATAACTGGCTAAATGTGGGTGTACAGGTACACCTCTGCCCAACTCTTCGGGGAAACAAGACGTGATGTTATGTATGTTTATGTTATGTATTTAGTGAATGTTTTTGGCATGATATCTTACCACCAATAAAGAAAATTGTGGTAATTGGAATTTTGGAAATTAAATGGGGCTAAAACTGGCGAAGAACACAGAAACACCGAAAATAAATGTAAGAAACAGGCACTTGTCATAACTTTGCTACCAAATTTCAACCATTTTGTTAATAACCCATATGGAACAAATTAAACATTCTCCAATACTCCTTGCCACCACATGCCTTATCAGTTAAATAAGTAGCTTCTGTCCGCGGCTTTGTCCGTGTGAAAAAACCCCTGCCCCGATACTTTGTTTTCGCTTAGCGTTCTTTCAAAAAAAATTATTTTTGCTCCGCTCCTGAAAATCGTAGCGTGATATTATAGAGCGTATACTCTTCCTCTAGAATTGGACTATCAAATGCGTTTTTTTTTTCATCCGACTGGATCTTTCAGAGATTAGCGCGTTCCCACAAAAAAAAAGTTTAGCTGAGTTCAGAAATAGACGACAGTAGATATAGCTATTGCCCACGTGGATGTCGGAAAATATCCCACGGGATCTTACTCTCGGGGTCTCATATGAAATAATTCTATATTGGGTTACGTGGCGCACGCTAGTAAAGCTGCCAGTCAGCATGATTTTTTCCGACTTCTACTACATCATCATCTTCATAATTCATTCAATTTACAAAAAAACTTTAATAAATTACTAGCTGCTCCCCGCATTTTCACCCGCATAAATCTTGATCCCGTGGGAGTATCGGGATAAAAAGTACTCTATGTGTTAATTCATCTAGGTTATAAACTATCTGTGTGCCAAATTTCATCCAAATCCGTTAAGTAGTTTTTGCGTGAAAGAGTAACAAACATCCATCCATACTCACAAACTTTCGCGTTTATAATATAAGTAGGATACACATATACCTTGCTCATGAATCACTCCGTCCATTGGTGAAAACCGTATGAAAATCCGTTACGTTGCTTTTGAGTTTATCGTGTTTAGACTGACAGACAGATGCGGCGGGGGACTTAGTTTTATAATATGTAGTGATATACAAAGATTAGTATAGGCCAAACCGTTCAAGATCCAAATAATGAATGCGCTAACATGCCTCGCTATAACCATCTGCATTCGACTCCATGGTTTTATTAGGCTCAAAGACCTTGATTTATGATCGTAACATTTATAGTAGGAAGTGGCATGAAGTAGCTGGATTGAAAATTGATTGCTATGTCCTTTTAAATGTTCATAACTGTCCATTGCTGAACTTAGGACGGTTCCTTGAATCGGTTTAACGATGTGGAGGCGAGAGTCGTGTTGGTTAGTTATTGATATAAATTTTGCGAATTCATGAACTCTAATCTATATCTCATTATCCCTTGGTAAGATACGAAATAGCTTCGACTAAAAGAACACGGCAGGGATTTACTCAGTAAAAGTCTGACACGCCCACGTCAAGTCATTTGATGATTTCCCACCCAAAAAAAAAAGCAGCATTGATTAGGATACATAACCCACATCTCGCCAGTTCGTCCCATGTAATAGAGAAAGTGTCTATTGCCATCAACTGAAATTCCAGATGGGAAACAAATCGAACTCAGCAAATCATGCTACAATACAATAATGTAGTCAATAGTGCAGTCCATACAATAATTTATTAATTTTCTAGTACATTGTTTTTTTTTTTAAACGTTGCTGGGGCAACGTTTAAAAAAATACACTAGGAATTACTCCTGTATCGTGGGTGCGTTCACAAACATGAAAACTCACATACACAAGACACCCAGACCCGGAACAACTATTTGTAGGTCATACAAGTATTTGTCCCGTTCGGGAATCGAACCCGCGACACGCAGCGCAGCAGCCGATCGCTCAACCACTGCGCCAACCGTGCCGACACGGTCTATAAAGGTGAGAGGAACTAGTTCACTCATCCTCTATTGAAAAGGGAGAATCGTCCGACGAGACAGGTGACGCATCTGGTGGGCAGGTGCCCGACGATTAATATCTACTTACTTACTGTTTTATTTGTTTAAATTTATTATGTACTTATTTTAATTTAATATGTTGAGTCCCTAAACCTGACTTGGTTTCTATACGTCATTTTTGGGTGACCACTGAAAATCAGCGCTGTGCTGTGGGTGTATAGCACAGCATCATGCTGAGTGGAAGCCTTCTTGTCACAGTCACGGCGTGCAGCTGCCGAGTATTTATGTTCTGTGTTCCTAATAATAAATCAGCTTTGTTTTTTTTTTGTTTTTGTTTTGTAATTGATTTATTTTGTATGCACGTGTTCCTGTGGCAAATAAATAATTTTTCTTTCTTTCTTTCTATATCGGGACGTTGTATTTGCTGCTTGCGTGATGCAGGATTTTGCGTGACGTCAGTGTGATGGTATTCGCACGTGGTGGTGTAGATGCCGCCACAGGTCAACATCTCAGTCAACTTTGCATTAACCATAAAGGTAACGTGTTTCTGAACTATGCGTAGTTAATCAGAATGTTCAATTTAAGACCTTAATGCTGTAGTATTACTGTGTCTTTTTAAGCTGCCATTACCAACGGCTTCTCCTAAAAAATTTCACTACAATCATGATATAGTATATTCTTATTTCTTGTTTATAAATAAATAATCAGACGCTATAAAGAGATAACTTTTTTATATATGAATACGTCACTCATAGCAATTTCAGTACTCTCGAATAAACGAATTTAAAGACTTTTAAGAACATGAACGCACAAAAAGACACCTCTGAAAAATTTATCAAAAAGTAACGTTGCTAAAATGCAAAATTTCAGCCAGACTTACATTTCTGAGCCAGACATGTGAACAGTGAAAAATGGTATCAGTTAAAAGGTATCTACTTCGGCGTCTATACAGGTTGAACTTGAAATTGATCGGAATAATAGAGAGAGAAAGAGAAGATAATTGCTGGACAAAGCAACTCTAACGAGGGTTATTTGAGTAGTTAGA
The DNA here is from genome assembly GCA_963555695.1 of Dasypolia templi. Classification (NCBI taxonomy): domain Eukaryota; kingdom Metazoa; phylum Arthropoda; class Insecta; order Lepidoptera; family Noctuidae; genus Dasypolia; species Dasypolia templi. Next base: position 7,997,937 of record OY743142.1, read on the forward strand.
GATACTAGCAGTTCATTTGAGTAAAAGATAAAGAGTAATAGGGCAGAAAAATGCTTCGAGAAATTATTTTAAAAAGTGCTGAGTTACATATCTTTTATTTGCCCGCGGCTACGCCCGCGTGGATGTTGAAAATTATCCCACGGTAACGTACTAACGGAACCACAGAATGGTAAAAAAACCGGGACAATAAGTAGCCTTTTTCCTTCCACAGGATGCCCTCTACCTCCTTGCCAAATTTTATCGAAACCCGTTCAGTGGTTAGGGCTGATTTTGCCAATGAAATCGCACGCGATCAGCACATACACTCTGTGTAATATTGACACTGACAGCTCTGGAACGCGTTCAGTTTCATTGGTAAAATCGGCACTTAATCGTAGAAGGGTAACATACAGATAAAGTTACTTTCGTATTTATAAAATTAGTATGGAAGCATGGATATTATATACGTTTTTTTTAACGTTTGATTCTAAATTTTCTGATGTTAAAGCGTGCCTATGTAGATAAAATTTTGTAAGTTGGTAGAAATTTGCATTTACTCGTAGAATAGTAAACAATCTTACATCACAAAGCCGAATTTAAGTTTGGGTTCAGTAAACATGTATTTTATTTATGACATTTAGGCCGAATTTCACCGATGAAACTAAACGCGTTCAGCACGTCTGAACCGCGTTTAGGAGGTTTCAGTAGCGTAATTTTTGAGTTATATTGACACTGACAACACTTGTACTTACGCGGTTTAGATGTGCTGATCGCGTTCATTGGTGAAATTAGTCAGTCAAGTTCGGAAGTCTGGTTTTGTATTTTCGTTTTTTGCCACTGACTTTGTAGTGCTTTTTTTGGAAGTGGTTTGTATTTTTTTTGTTGTTGTAAAAAAAACATATACCACTAATACCTATGTAAATAACAGTGACGTGGATATATAAGTATTATTGTATTTTTCAGTTATCCTCAAAAACATCCTAATAATACCCTTCTATAAAAACGAATTTTCGAAATTGATCCACAATTGCCGAAGTTATCCCGTAAAAGAACATACAAAAAAAAATACATAGAGACAAATTGAGAAACTCCTCGTTCGGAAGTCTTTTTTGTTTGTTTGTTTGTTTGGCATCTCGCAGGTCAACCTATGCGGTTGTCGTCTGCTTAAGCGGACTTGCCTGTGGATTCCCTAATAAATTAAGGCCTCCAGCCAGGACTTAAACTTATATACTAACTAAAACTAAGCGACAACGCTAAGGGCACCCCCTGTGGGGTACGAACCTCGGCTTAGGGCGTCGCTGAAAGAGGGCAGCAAATGACTAGCTGGATCAGGATTGGTATTATTTATGGACGAATTTAAAGCTACAGGCTCAGCGGCGCGGGCTGGCTCGAGCAAGGGTCGGGAGGGGCGTCGATTTGGGAGTCGCGGCGGGCCTCGGCGGCGAGGGCGGTAGGACGGCGATCGGGTTTTGGGCTTATGTAGCGTGTTAGTGGCCTTACTACTCTCCTGGAGGAGGGTAGTGGCGTCGTCGGGGTCGATTAAAGTATGCCTTGGTCGGCGAATACTGCTAATGCGAGAGGGAGTGTAGCGGGCGGCCGCTGTAATCAGGGGGTTAGAATGTTTGATGCCGCAGTCGAAGAAACGCTTTGATAAGCGTTTCATAAACTGTTTTATGGTTGGCATTTTGAGGTCGACGTGAAGATCGATACTACGGACATAGAAGGGGGCACCCGTGACCCTTCTGAGGAAACGGTTTTGGAGGGTCTGCATCTTATGGAGATGACGTGGGTGAGCGTGCGCAAATACAACGCAGGCATAGGTCATTATGGGACGGATGACTGCGGTATAGATGCGGAGCTTGCATTTGAGGGACAGTTTACTACGGGCTGTCAGTACGAATTGCAGCCTGCTAAGAGCGAAGGAGGCGCGCGCGCGAACCGCCTTAATATGAGCCTTAAAGGTAAGGTTCTCATCGAGGATCACGCCTAGGTATTTGGCTTGCTTCTGCCAAGGGATTGGCTTGCCGTACATAGTGATCGGGCTGGGAAGTGGGGGAGGGAGTCGACGACGTCTCGAGAAGAGAACCGCCTGACTCTTATCGGGGTTGACCTCGATTCTCCATTTCCGGAACCAAGCGCCTAAGACGTTTGCGGAGGTTTGGAGTGTACGAGCTATAGCGTTGGGACAGTGACCGGTATAGTAAACGGCAGTGTCGTCGGCGAAGAGAGCCAACTGAGCCTTTTTACTTTTTGGGATATCGCTAGTGAACAGCGTGAAGGCGAGAGGAGATAGTACGGAACCCTGAGGGACACCGGCGCGAATAGGATGAGGGGACGATAGTGCTCCCTCGACCCGATAGCGAAAGGTCCGGTTCGACAAAAAGTCTCGTAAGATGAGCACGAGACGATCTGGCACTCGTTCGGAAGTCGGTTAAAAACTATTTCTTATCAATTACCACAATTCGTTGCATTCCACAATGTGTACAGTCCGCGAGGCCTACGCTAAGCTTTGCATTTGTGTGTGATTACCAATCGCACCAATGTGATCGCGCGAGGGACGCTCAGGCTGATTGGCCGATTGCCAAGCAAAGGACGCGTCACTATGTGCACTCACACAAATGTAAAGCTCAACTTAGGCCTCGCGGACTGTACTTAGGTGGCAACTTAAAATACAATGAGCTCATTATAGACATTATAATCAATCATGTTTGGATAGGTTTCCAGTCTAACTGGATGCAGATAAATACCAGTATTCGACTGCCTATTGGATCTCCACAACCCAGTTACTGGGTATAGATACCCCTTGGTGAGCCTGGGTTTCAGACTTATCTTAAAGCAACAGGAACCATTAAACAAACTGTCATAGAACATAAGGGCAAACATTTTTCGTTCCCAATTGAAACATTATTCAATGAGTCTTGTTATCAGTGATACCTTGTTATCTTTACCTAAGCCTCGTATCGAGTTATGTGCGAGATGAATTCAACATTTGATGTTCCCCTGGCGCAGGTTTTATGGTTGCCGCGGGTAGATCGATACCATATTATTATCTGCCTGAGTTTATTGAATACCTTGTGCAGAATTTCTCGCAAAGTGCGTATTTCATGGTGTAAATTTATGAAGATAAATTTGCAGACTGAAGAAGGTGGTACTAAGGTTTTTTTTACAGTAAATTGAATTTCGATAATAATGATGAGGTTTTGCTACTTTGTACGTGTATTTTATGTCATTTTATTTTGTGATGTGCGTGTTGTTTGTGCAGAATATTCAATTTTTCTTTATTTCATCTTTTTTAAGACGGCACATTTTGCAACCTTATATATATTTGTAATTTGCATAGTATACATGTTACTGAGCTATGCTAGATGCTAGTATAGACAGAACGCTCAAAAACCGGACGGACAAGTGCGAGGCGGAGTCGCACACGAAGGGTTCCGTACCATAAAATATTTAATACTACATTTTTAATAAACACGTTTCTGGTACGGGGAAGTATGGGGATTCCCCTGTTTTTTTTTAATTTATTTAATTTTTATTATTTGTTTTTATAGCGACATTTGTGGCACGTAGATTGATTTTACGCAACATTGCGGAAAAGGTTCGCATTTTGTGTGGGGCGGCTCCAACCGTGTCTCAAGGCATGTCGCAACGGTGACCAACCGTTATTGTTTTGTAATGTTTTCTTGTTTTTGTTCAGCGGCTGGGTTTACTAACGTAGTCGTAAGTTTTACTAACAATCTTGTTGACTCTTGGTTACAGTAATAGAGAAAATTCTATTGTGTTATACAGCGGTAATAGAAATACAAACTGTGAAAATTTCAACTGACTGCCTGCATTACGGATGTCATGCAAGCCAGCATAATCTATCACACCATGGCATGTTCTTCTTCATACACATATAAAAATCAATTGATGTTCTTTTTTTTTTTGTTTTTTTTTTTGCTTTAATACAGCATGGTAAAAAAAAACTCATCGACGCATGACGCAGTACGTATTAGCTTGTCATAATTAAAACTGTACACAGTAAAAAAATTAAATGACATAATACCACAACATGCCTTCTACACAAACCCATTAAATTTTCCATGGGTTTGCGGAAGTAACGTTCACTACGTGCCCTTCACACCTCTCCCACATTTTCCACATTCATTCATCTTTTCATGCATGCCTGACTACGAGTAGGCATCTGACGCCTTTGAAGGTCTCCGCAATCATAGCCTGAGTATTTTATATGACCATACTATATTCTGTTATTATTTTAAACTATTTAAATGAGTACGGAAAACACAAGAGAGAACGCCCAGATGGTAAGTTTATATTGAGAGGAAGAATTAAGGGACGCCCTAGAAGTACTTTTTGGTGACGTGCTTCAGAAAGGTCAGGTGTGTAGTACTCGCACCCGGCGCGCCGTTAAACCAAAATATGAACGTGGACGAAGCAGAAGGGCAGATAGCGTTCAGTAGTTTCTGCCTACTCCCATTTGAAAAAAAAACTTTTTTTACAAAAATAAAACCAACCACTCCCAATAAAAAGCACTACAAAGTGAAGTCGGTGTCTTTGGTTTTGTATTTTCGTTTTTTTGCCATTGAATTCCGAAATTAATGTTATTTTTCACTGTAGTGTTTTTATTTTTGTTGTAAAAAAGTTTTTATTTTTCACTTTTTAGTTGTGGTACCCACCCGACACAAATTCGTAAACCACTACTTCCTATGTGATTACAGTGACAATAAATTATTACATACATACATACATAACATCAATCCTGTAATCCTAGAAGGGTTAGGCAGAGCTGTACCTATAGTACACCCACATTTCGCCAGTTATGAAGACCCATGTAATAGGGGCGAGCCTATTGCCATCAACCGGGCACAAATCCAGGCTGCTACCGAGAAATTCCAGATAGAAAAACCCAATAACACTTTGCCCGACCTGGGAATCGAACCCAGGACCTCATACTGAGCAGTTCCTCTTGCGACCACTAGACCAACGAGGCAGCCCACCACCGCTGAGGCATATCAAAACGAATTTTCGAAATCCATCCACAATTTTTGGAGATATCGCGTAACATATAGGTAAACAAAAAAAAAACCGGCCATGTGCGAGTCGGACTCGCGCACCGAGGGTGCCGTACAAACCTAAAAACTAATTTACGGTTTTCACAATTTTTCCCGTTGCTTAGTACCAAATTTCAAGATTCTGAGTTCACGGGAAGTACCCTGTAGATTTGATTCCCTTGCAAGTATTGAAAATTTGCGGCATAAACGGCTGTACCTTTTGATTGCGTTGGCTTATAAGTTTGAGTTCTTTACAGCTCCAAGGGACGGTAGACCTGAGTATTTGATATTCCAGCTTGATATCTCCACGCGTTCCTGAGAAAAAGGGTCTTGGCAGACAGACAGACGGACGGACAACAAAGTGGTCCTAAAAGGGTTCCGTTTTTTCCTTTCGTCCCTCGGAACCCTACAAAAACCTCTTCCTTCTTGACTCAGTCAAAAAGGCCTGAGTTTGTAGCACTTCAGAATAATTAATAGCATCTGGAAACAATCGCTCATTCTCTTCGTATCGTCAGTAACAACCAACCTTGCTAATCATTTGCTTCAGATGTCGAATGAATTAACCCCCCATTTATTTGCGGAGCAGAAAACAATCAAGCATCTGTTATAATTGATTACTCGTACTTTGGTGATTATTAATACACCCGACAACGGATATTTACGCCGTTCGTAGTAACTGAGAGAGATTTGCTCTAAATACTTTGCCAATTAATCATCCACGGGTATGGAAAACAGCCACCCGAAAATAGTACCGAGAAAACTTCCATCCGAGGGATGGTGATCCCGTCAAATTAGAAAGGCAGCTATAAAAATCAGAACAGGTATCTAAGGCTAAATTCCGAAGAGGTTTTGCGGTATAACTTTAAAAGTTTAAGCCAGAGAGATATCAATTTATGGCCAGAGAAATTTTATAGCGATAGTAAAAAGAACTTTTGGGTCATCTCCGGGTATTTCGTTGGAAGTTGAAGCAGTTTGCGGGTCCCACTACGCGGCGCAGGATACACAGAAAAGTCACTTGGCAAACTTACTTAGGAACTACTTTAGGAAGATGCTATTCGCGTTGTGTTTGCACTTAGTGGTAAGTAATCGGTTATCAAGGTCTTGTAGGCTTTAATGGTTTGCTACAGTTATTCCATCTTCTATCAGACTAATAGGGATGTTGACACAGTTAGTTAATTTTTCATTTTAGCCTGCGTCAGTTTTATGGCTCCAGGAGTTTGTGAGCATTGTTGCCGCTTTATTAAGCATTGATAGTAACATCAGATACAAGGTCATTCAAACGAATCGAAACGAATCTTTTCAATGTCAATTCATCTAATAATATAAGTATCAATCTGCCAAATTTGTTGGTGTCGATTTCCAGTCTAACCGAATGCAGCTGAATAAAGAAAGAAAGAAAATGCATTTATAGTGAATCGCACAGGAACACGCAGCACATAGTGTGATATGCAGTATCACAAACTCAACTAAAGACACTCTTAAAAAAAAACCTGTACGAAGCCAAAAGGCCCCTATCTCAGCATAATACTGCGACACTTAAAAATAAGTGACACAGCGCTGGTATTCGGATAGGACTCGAATACCGTCATTTAGTAATATGTATATCGCATTTATAATTTTAACTGAAAATATTACCTTATATCGTTACCAAGAACTTTCGGTTGAACATTCTCAAAATTTCTCATCCCAGACACTCTTGAGCTCTAAAGCTGCTTGTGTAAACTTTAACTAAAAACATTCTCTCTCGGTTGTGTTAACCAAAATCATTCCTTAAAGGCTTCCAGCACTAAACAAAGCCCGTCGTCCGTAAAATATCACTACAAATAAGATTGAAGCTACATTGGCCTCAAAGGGGCCGGAGATATTGCACTTACAAAGGTACAGAGTGTCGTTATTGCATTATGATTTTATTTATTGTGTTGACGGGAAGTACCGTCGGGTCTTATTTAATTTTCCTCTCGACACTAAGTTTTATTGCCTTGGCACTATACAGGAGTGCCTTTACAGCTGACTTCGGGGCTTGCTATGACTTCGAGTAAACTTGCAGGAGTCAGTTCTTTGCTAGTTTGTCTTGTAGTTATTTTTGCTGAGAAAAACAGAGTGTTCTGATTGCTTGACTTTCTGAATTTCGACTACCATTTACTGCAGTACTGTTATACTGGATGGACGAAAGAAGTTTGACGTAATCTTGTTGACAAAATTGTAGCTTCAGTAAAAGCGACGAGCTCAAAAGTGAAAAGTGGAACAGCATACATAAATTAAATCAATCTTTTTAATATGACGACCTCCGTAAAATGATAAAACTCTTGAAACACTGTCGTCCAAGTAATATAACAGGAAAATAAACATATTTCGCTCGAGAAAACACTTCGCTAGAAATAATCAAGTTTGTATATTGTTGGGAAATAGACTTTAGCAACAAATCAAATTGCTTGAGGAAAAGTATGCTAATGTCATCAGTTTTACCATAAAAACGGAAGAAGCGAAAGACAGATTGTTGAAAGATTTCTACGGTGCGATGTCAGGAATTATGAAAAGAACTACTTTGTGTAGAAAGAGATATGTCTATTTTTCGTAGAGTTGAGGTAGGAGGGGACTTGCTACGCTCCCTGCAACAATGAACATTTTTGCAACAATAACAATGAAGATTTTTCAGAATCAAATAATGTTAATTTGGTAAGAAAGTCTTTCATATCAAAATATGTAACTTGTGGGGTCGGGGGCCCCCGTCAGTTACGAATTTCCATACGCTTTTTCTTCAACACCGAATGTAATTCAATATGGAGATTTAATTTGGATTTTCATTTTGAGCGTATATCGGCTTGAGCACTCTCGAAAACCAAGAAAACGACACCCATGATGAAATATTTGAAAATGTTCGTAGCCACCGTCTTAGATTTTCATTTGACTTCACTATCGGCTTCAACATCCTCAAAAACCATGAAACGACACCCATGATGAAAAGTTTGAACATTTTCGACGCTGCCATCTTGTTCTTTTTTTGTACTACACAATTGGCTTCTGCACCCATGAAAACTATATCTCTCTCTTTGTCTTTTTCTATTATATAAAAAGTCACATGGAGGGAGTCTATAACTTTTTCGTTTAAAAAAAAAATGTATTCCTACCGGAAGCTGCGTTAAAGAACTTCGTAAAAGTTTAAAACTTTTCAAACTGACATAATATTCTTCCATAAAAATAGATTATTTGAAGCCATTCACATCTTTTGTTAAATGAAGCAAATGGCGGTGCTGATATTATTTTTTACAAACTATATTTTATGGTTTCGCTTTCCTCTTGTGAAAGAAGGAAAATAAAAATATTTCAAATTTCTTACTATGGGGCTGCTTAACACAGTATTTTTGGTATTGTCATCAATTTTATGCATTATATTATTATGAGTGTATCGGAATTCTTCGTACACAATCCGACTAAGTGTTGCATTAGACTCTGCCCCTCGAGTAAGAATTTTCTTGACTAAATAGTAAGTAGTCACGCAGTGGGTCGTGCCAGGAAGGCAATTCTCACTTTTACACTCGTTGGTTTCGCGTGCGTAATTAAATGATAAATGATTTTATTTCTGTAAATAGGTTTGTACAAACACTTTTACACGTCAATCATATTTTAAAAACTAGGTGAGATCGGCATTTCCTATCTGACTACTCTGAGAAGAAACGCCGGAACAAACTCAGAGGTCACAGTCTCTTTTAAAGTCCAGACATAATCTTGGTCAGGTCATGTGAAGACCATGTGGATTGATATCTGAAATGGTCTTTCGAGGAAAGAACCACACAGAATGAGTGGACCTGTCCAGTCAGTGCACGCATTTGTCAGTTGTCATGCAGCTCAATACAGAACTAAAGGAGCTAAACGATTCGACGAACATTACCAAAGAAAGGACATTTGGGTAGGCCGCATAAATTACTCAAACTGGCAGACCATGATTAAAACTAATAATTTAAAAAAAAATGCATTAAAAAAAAACAACAAATCCACAATGTCTTCACATTCACAATAATTAAAATAGTATAATCCTTTACAAAGTAAATGGCATTGCATATATAAAGTGCATCAATGTCAAAGTGTAAATAAAATATTAAAATAATCTTGGTCATATCATATGAGGACTATGTAGACTGGTGTCTGAAATGGTCTTTTGAGGAAAGAACCACACGGATTTGAGTGGACCTGTCCAGTCAGTGCACGCATTTGTCAATCATCGTGCAGCTCAACTCAGAACTAAGGAGCTCAACGACTCGACGAACAATACAAAAGAAAGGACACTTGGGGAGGCCGCGTAAAGTACTCAAACAGCCAGACCATCATCACTAAAAGAAGAGAAAAAAAAAAAAACGGAAAGACCCACACAGTCCGCACATTCACAAAAATCAAAACAATATTATACTTTATACAGTAAATATATACATGTCATTGTTTAGATAGAAGGTAAAAGAAAAAGAAAAAAATGTAAAAATAGCAAATTACACATCAATTATGTCTGTGTAAACTTATTGGAGCAGCTCAATCCCAAGCCTTCTTGTCCTCAATATAGTCCTTGACAGTATAGTAGGCTTTCTGGCATAATTTCCGCTTTATTCTGGCATAATTGTCGCTCGTCTCTGTATTTCGCTTATAAAATGGAGATTCTTGTATTCTCACTACAAGTCGAACGTAAATCTAGAGTCTACTGACAATATTACGCGTCGCACGTATTAATCCATTTCACATAACGATGCTACTTTTTACTTAATTACTATTGCTATTTTTAGTTTATTACGATGCTATTTTTTACTTTAGACCATCTTTAAAAATGCTTTTTAAGTCAAAACCATATTTTGAGCAGCATTATATATACTTATATAATGCTGCTCAAAACATGGTTTTGACTATATATTCATAATATAAAAACATATTTAAAATCTTGGCTGTTTGAAATGCTTTCGAAATTCTGTTTCAATAAGCAACTTTGGCGGAGACGTGAAATTTCCTCGTGTGTTAACCTTTTTTAGCGTTCGCAGTGTCTTAGAAGTTTATGAACTCGTTACACATTTTGTTAAAAATCTTTATTATTTTCATTCACAATTTGACACAATCATGAATGACACATCAACTGTTTGACGTTGGTCCGACGACGGTCGACGTGATGTCTGTGTCGACTGATCCTCGCCACTCTTTGCATGTCGCATGTAAACTAAGGCATGTCTCGTGGCGTCCCTGCGAGAAATGATCGAATCGACATGGCGAGAATAGCTCGACTAGATTTTTACGAGGGAAAAGTACGAGTCGAACGACAATAACGAATGTGATATGCGCGAAAATTGTCTTCCACGAGCTGGGCGTGATGACTTTGAGGCGTTTATGGAGTAGGACCCTTGTGTTCCTACTGGGCAAAGGTCTCCCCATAGTTTTCCTTCCCATAGGTTCTCCTTCGGTAATGTTGAGAAGGAATTCAAAACTCGACATTTATAACTCTTGCTGATTAGTGATTTTCAAGCATCGATCAAATTGTAAAAACAAAAGCAAATCTATCGGAATCAAATACTGGTTTAATTCCAACTCCAAACCCGTTCAAATCTCAAACTTTGTACTTCTTCCTAGTTTTGACTTTTTTCAAAAGTAGGAAAAAGTACAAAGTTTCCTTTAGTCCAATTTAAATAAATGATCTTGACTTTTTGACAAAACTGAGTGTGTCTACTTGTAAGAATAATTTGATATTTAATAAGGAATAAGTTTTCCACTTGACTAGTCACTAGTTATTCTTTACTAGCTCAAGCCCGCGGCTTTGTGATCGTGGATTTCGGAAAGTATCTCACGGGAACGTACTACTTGGATTAACCTATTTGTTAATCTAGGTTATAAACTATCTGTATGCACAATTACACCTAAATCCGTTCAGCTGATTTTGCGCCAACCCGGAACATATGTTCACACAAAAAAAAATACAAAAAAAAAAAAAATACAAAAAGTTTTATTGGCTGAAAGAATAGGTGATGACAGACACTGATTTTACATGAACACAGATAAGTTTGTACATCACAATTTTGGTTTGACCGTTGACCCCCAAACTAAGCAAGGCTTGTATCTTGGGGGTCAGAGTGCGAATGAACAGAAAGAAATATGTCGATTTACAAAGCTAGTTTAGTCAAGCGTGTGTTATGGTGTGAGTGTGTGTTTGTGTGAGTGTCTACGAGGGTGATAGTGTGAGAGAAGGATGTTGATAGCGGCACATTGGTTTGTCGGCAAATGTTAGAGAAGTGATTCTGTTTCGGTGTATGTTAGTTCCAGAAGCCATTTCTTTACTACACTTTTGAGTCGAGCGGTTGATAAGTCTTTGATGTCCAATGATTTACAGACCTTGTTAAATGTGTGTGGGTGAGAATAAGCTGGGCTACGTCTGGCCGAAAGGGACTTCGCAGGCGGAGTTGGGATTCTAAACACCCGCTTTGAGAGGAGTTCCTCATAATCAGCTCGTTTGGACAGGGTCTTGTGAATGCAGACGATAGCAGTTACAATGTAAAGTTGCCTCACGCGGGGGACCTGGACTTCCCTATAAAGCTTGTCAGTTGAGAAACGGAATGGTTTCCTAAACGTGACTTTCAGAAGTGCCCTCTGTGCTCTTTCGACGTAAATCATGTGACTTTTTCCGGCACTTCCCCAAACAGATATGCAGTACTGTATTATGGGCTGACAGATAGCGAGGTAGACCTTTCTTAAGAGATCCCGAGGCAGGCAGTCACGAAGATTCTTCATTACGAAAATTAATTTCCTGGTTCTGCCAGCCAAAGCGGCGATATGTGGCCAGAAGGAAAGCCTCGAGTCAATAGTGACGCCCAGGTATTTGACAGACGAGGTGCGTTCAATCGGGTGGCAGGTGCAGTTTGCAGGTTTTGGGCCTGACAATGAAGGGCAGGCATGTATTGTCAGTTGTAGGTCATTTGGAGGACTAGAGGTTGAGGTTTTCGAGAAGGCAATGTATTTCGTTTTATCGGTATTAAGTGAAAGTAAGTTATTATCGAGTGCCTCCGAAATAAAAGACAAACCCTCCTCTGCACGACGGAACACTAGGTCCCACGACCTGTCATGAAATAGGATCACTGTATCATCCGCGTAGGTTATTATTTCTGTGCGATTAAATTCTAGGTTGGAGATGGCGTTCATATATAGCGTGAAAAGGGTGGGCCCCAGTATGCTGCCCTGAGGGACTCCATAGTTTATAGGGAGCTGTTGGCTACAGTGATTGTCTATTCTCACAAATTGCATGCGGTTTGTGAGGTAGCTTTTGAACCAGTCGTACGTTACTCCTCGAATTCCTAGCGTGTCTAATTTTCGCAGAAGCAAATCCACCGACACCGCGTCGAACGCTTTTGCAAGATCGAGAAAGACCGCAATGCACTTATCTTTGTTATCCGTGTGAGACGCTATTCCATTTACTAAAAGTGTCACGGCGTCCTCGGTGGACCTGCCCCGGCGAAACCCGAACTGTCTGTCAGAGACCAATCGATGCTTTTCTAGAAAGTTAACTAGACGAGTGTTGACCACTTTTTCCAGTACCTTAGACAGGGTGTTAAGTAGAGCGATTGGCCTATAGTTTTCTGGGTTTTTTTTTGTTCCGTTTTTATAAATGGGTGTGACGGCCGCTACTTTCCAGCATTCAGGGAATGTGCCTGTCTCTAAGCTCAGGTTGAAAATGTAGGTTAGCGGTACAACTATGGCTTTAAGGCTATTCTTAATCAGCGGAACAGTAAGCAAGTCCGGGCCCGGTGAACTGTCGTCTTTGAGCTGAGTGATTATGTTGCTTATTTCATATGTGTCAGTAGGGTGAAGAAAAAGCGTGTGCTCTGCCGTGTTAAGAGGTTGGTATTTAGATACTACTGATTCTAGTGTCTCTGATATTTTAGAGAGAATTTTGTCGACCAGCTTTTTCCCTACCGAAGCAAAGTGGTTATTGCAGTTATCTAACGAAGACTCCAAGGTTTGACAACTGTGTAATAATTCTGTATTGTCATTGTTACGGTTTGAGGTTCCGCTTACGATTTTGATTGATTTCCAAAGCTTTTTAGGGTCTGAGCTATTATCTGATATAAGACTAGCATTATAGTCGCCTTTTATTTTACGGAGCAGAGATGTGTAGAAGTTATGATAACGGCTGTAAACTTTCCTACTGATAGCATCATCCGGGTGATCCCTAGAGTAACTGTGGAGCCTATCTCTGTGATGCGAGCATCTTAATAGCCCAGGAGTTATCCACGGCTTAATATTTATCATAGTTCGGCTCATTTTTATTGTTCTTGCATGTTTCTCACATGCTGCGGACATAATTGAAACGAAGTTGTCGATTGCTGTGTTTAACGAAGGGCTTTTGGTCACAGGAGACCAGTCTGTCTTAATCATTTCGGCAGTGGCAGCCTCGACGTCAATTTTCTGTTTCAAACGGTTGTTTCTATTTGCCGTGAGGCGATTAGGTAGGAGCAGACCTGCGACAACCATATCATGGTCGGTCACTGACGACTTGCAAACAATACCAGAAGTTTTAAATTTAGATTTTATGAAGATGTGGTCCAGACATGCTTTACCCCTAGTAGGTTTGTTTATTGCCGGTAGTAGACCGTGCGAAGCCATTAAACACAGATATTTACTATTGCAGCCGTCGAGCGGAGAGCAGATGTCAATATTAATGTCGCCGATAAGGATAACGGAAGAGCCATGTTTAAGGTTCGTTAAAGTACAGTCGAGCGAATCCAGAAAGGGATTAATATTAGATAGAGATGGAGAGCGGTAGATGCCCAATAAAGTTACTGTGTCATTAATTGAGAGTACTAAATGGTCTGCGTTTACAATTGTCGGCGTCAGCAACTCGGTACGGTGACATGACTTAATATATGTGACTACGCCGCCACTTTTGTTTGAGGGTGTTAAGGAGCGAATTACATTGTAGCCGGGTAAGGTGTTCAGTATGAGTCCGTCCGACAACCAGCATTCAGTCAGTACAATAATGTCTACGGCTGAATCCAGACGCGTCAGTGTAACCAAGAAGTTGTCAAAGTTGCGCTGTATACTTCTTATATTAAGTGACAATATCTTAAAGTTAAATTTTGAGCCGCTAAGGTAGCACTTGCATGTTTCTACAGAATCGAAGCTATGACAGTTCGTTTCGGCTGTGTTGTCTACGTTATCTAAAACGTCAAGAAACGCCATTTTTGCTATTTGCAAAGAACAAGCTTAGCGGCCTCGTTAGTGATGTCAAACTGTCTTCTATCAATTTGTTTGCATGCAAGTACGGGGTGATTAGTGCCAGAGATTTGTGGGTGAGTGTTAGTGTGTGGGTGTGCTTTTCAGGTGAACTCGTTGGATTGATAAGGTGGGCCTGTGGCATGTGACAAGTGATTGTGTGATAGTAACCTTGAGGAGGCAGGGTGAAAAAGATTATTAACATAATAGAAACAAAAAGTGAAAAAGAGACAATTAAACTTCTCGTCGGTAATAGAAATTGGAAGCGGTTGCTGTTAAGCTGTAGGAATATTATCCTCTGGTCTAGAGTGAGAGTGTGAGCAGTTGAGGAAAGCGGTCGCACCGTCATCCGTAGTGTTGAGGGGTTGAACGACTTCAGAATTTTGGGTCGGTTTGGAGTCTGGGCCAATGTGGGTACGAAGGTCTTCCAGTGATTTGATGGCGATAGCAGGATTTCCTTCCTGCTTCTTGATGTAGATGAGCCCATTTTTAATCCAGCAGAAAGTGAAGCCAGCCTCCTTGGAGCGAATTTTAGTTTCTCGAAACAACTGGCGGTTAGGCTTCGTAAGGCGCTCGTTGAAATAAATTTTCCGTTCGGTGCCTGAGACTTCGACGTCGGAACAAGTAATGTTGCGTCTGGTTTTACCTGCACGAAGAAATTCATCTCTTTTATGTTGACGGACGAACCGAATAACCAATGGGCGCGGAAGTTTTTCAACTGATTGAGTATCACCGGCTTCCTGGCGACGCGGACCTGGACGTTTTATAAAGTCGATATCATCATCTGCTAGCGGGACTCCGATCTTAGTGCCAATGACGCGAACCATATGCATTGTGTTCTCGTTGGCATTCTCGTTTATACCAGTAATTTCTACTTCGTTTCTTAAACTAGCCTGATCACGTAAATTTAGTTGCTCGCGAAATTGAGCGACTGTAGTCTGTAGGATGGCAATTTCAGATTCACGTCGTTCGAGGGAGATTAATCTTTCCTCTGCGTGCTTTAAGCTTGATTCCTGTTGTTCAAGACGAGAGTTGCATTGTTTGATGTGTTCGGTTAGGGAAGTTATGTTTGTGCTCATAACGCCAACTTCTTCGCGGAGCAATTTTATCTCAACCGCCAAGCTGCTTATTGCTTCGACATTTAGCGTAGGGGCGAGGGAAAAGATGGGCGCGGTGGCGCTGGGCGCTACCGAGCTAAGTGCGATGGAGTTCGGCGCAAAGGAATTGGGTTCAGTAACATCAGCTTGAGATTGAGCCGTGACGTTCTGCGGCGCAGATTCCAGGGGCACACTTCCGCAGCCGCTGTGAGGGCCGACTGACCTAACAGGCGTGTTTGAATTGTCTCTCTTAGGCTCCCTACTTAGACATTGCGGACAAGCCCAGTTAGCTTTCGTTTCTTCCGTCATTTTACGAATATCGGACACATTGACACACACTGTGTGAAAGTAACCGGCGCATTTCGAGCATTTAATTTGTTGTGCCAATCTAATGATCCTGTTACAAGCTGCGCAATTATTTGCCATTTTATGTAGAAAAAGCAGGCAGCCCGGTAAACGCAAGAGAATACGGAGTTGTTATGTTATGTTGTAGTGACTCACGCGCTGTTGATCCTTGTGCCCTGTGCTAGACAGAGATGAATTATTTAAAACTCGCAGCCTGTCTCCTTTACCCGAGGCGGAGCGGGGACAACCACTGCGCCACACGGTAGCTGTCGGTCGTTATTTATGAGAATATAACGTAACGTCGTTATAACGGACAGACATTCTAAAATCAATATTTTCGGCATCAGACTCGTTCCCACACCTCGTAGCAATTACTTTTATTTTTAAATATTCAATGTACAATTTTGATTTCGTTACTATTTTATTAAATATATAATAAAAATAACTAAGTACTAGGCTGAATAAATTTTGCTGTAAACCGTACTTTTTTCGGTCGTTTCCATGGTAATGAACTAGCAAATAGGTCAAATGTTACAATAATTGAGTACACGTGGAGATTATATTGTATATTTTTCAGCAAAGTTTTTCCAACAAAGAACCTTTTGACTGCCGAACTATATTCAGAATGACATACACGTGTGAAATTTCAACTTAGTCGAAGGTTGGCTACGCATTCGCAACCCATCTTAATGTTGAACTTATAATTATATGTGAGAACGATGTAAAAAGACGTGTACTAATTGACGGGGTCCGTTAGGGTTGATGATGCCTGCAAGAGTCGCGGGTTGTTCGAAAGAGATACCGTGACCCTGGCACAGGCAACTGAAGGAACACGGATGGGTTTAGGGTCAGTAAAAGTCAGACTTGAAAATGAATTTAAAAAAAAACAAATCCGACTGGTAGTCGCGATTAGCGTATTTAAACAAACAAACAAATTCTTTAGCTTTATTGCTCTCATAAAAACAATTAACACTGCTGCTACCGACTTCCCTTCGAGTTGCCATAGTAACAGTATCAACAAAACTAATTACAGGCTTATTAACTATAATTTTGTTTTATAGATGCTACGTGAGGTTATAATAGGAGGCTCGTGTTGTGACGTCATAAAATACAAGTTGGAACACGTTCAGGGGTTGGCAACTTTCCCCTGAAGTCCTGAAGAGAAGGTATTAGTTATTAATCCTTGGTTATTGAAGATATTAATTAGGGTAAGTATTGCTCCTCTTAGACGGGATATTGACAGTATTGATGATAATGTGATTAAGAAAGATTTTCTTACTCACCGATTTTTATTTAGAAATCAAAGCTTTATGGAATACAACATAGATTTTTGTTTGAACGTTGTCGGATACTTCTTCTTTGTCGTATCGATTATTACAACGAAACGACAAACTACTACGGTTAACTATAACAAGCAAGTCATTTCTTATAAACTTTAACCGCTTTTATAACAAGTTGCCAAAGTCGGACTTAGCGATAGAAAGTTCAAAACCTACATCAAACGTGTCCTTATCAAAAAGCATAATTATTATAAGATTAAAGACTACGTCGAAGACAAGAAAGTTTGGCAATGATCCCTTCTGTATTTCCGTTAACTGCTCCAAAATTATGGTGTTTTTTTACATACTGATCTTCTCATTATTTGACATTATATATTAACAACTCTTTATTAGTGGTTTTTGTGAACTGGATATTAATTCAGATTTATTACAGTCATAGGTTTTTAATTTGATTATTTTATTTGATTTTGACATTTATAGACAAGCTTCGACCAGATTTCGGGCACTTCAACAACAGCGTTAGCGTAGGCGTTTCGTTCTCTCATGTTTATCGCAAATAAACTTTTTTTTTCTTTTTTTCTTTTATGTAATTCGGAAAAAAATCCTGCCCTCTGAGAGCTTTCTTGGAAGATAATACGAGTATATCGTTGGATTGTTTGTTTTAAACAGTTCTAAATAAAAATCCGCGACAGCATAAATATCTACATTTTATGCAGAAGCCAAAATAGTGTGCTATAAATACAATTAAACTTGATGCTTTTTTTTTCAGTGCACATTTTTGAGTATATAGTTAATTCTTATCAAAATAAATACCTTTATCGCTTACCTAGATAAACGTTGTCTTTTAAACTGTTTGTTGAACGTGTTTCACGTCTAATCCGCTGAACTGTGTCTGAAGCCTGGGGAAGAACCTGTGCTACTTTTCATCTAACAACACGCGGGCGGATCCGCGGGCGGAAGCTGGTGAGCCTCGTTTCAATAAACTGAAATCATGTTACCCACGCAAATACATTTACATACTCAACTTTTTCAATTTAAGACATATTTATAAGTTTTACAAGCAAACTTACTTACAGCTAGTCATTATAACTTAGAACTCAGCCTAGAACTTTCGATTCTCGTTATAAATGTTTACGAAATTTATATTCTGATAAGCATTAATTGGATCTGGGGGAGTTGCTAGCATTGTAAGTGAGGTCGTATTCTATTAAATTTGGGATTTTCGAAATGCGGGTAGACAGATGTCTTGATAAGGACCGTCAGTTCTAGTGGTCCTTTTAGACGCAGTTTCAGAGTTAACCGTATCGCTTCTTTCTTATCAAGTTCAATTTCGTTAACCCCTAAATAACGTAGTTCAGTGGAGGAGAACATAGTGACAGATCTCTAAAAACTTATTTATCATATAATAATTACGTATTACCAATGTGAGTTTTTCAATGTACTTTCTATGTTAACAAATTATATTAATAACAGAACACCGCAATCCATAAAAGGAAATCTGAAACCACATTTTTTGGTTAAACAGTACGGGACTCTCGCTTCGGCAAACATGTTCGAGGCACTGCAGTATCTAGACAGTTCCCTATGGGTTCGGTTAGGTTTTTTGAATGTGTCTTGGACATTACTGACATCAGCGAAGAAAATCATCGTGAGGAAACCTTATTTTGGGTGGGAAATCATCTCTCCTTCTAACTAATAAGCTAATCACGTCTCCCGCTCTGGGTGGAGCGGGAGGCCGTGTCAGACTTTTACTGACTAAAACCCACCCGTGTTCCTGCAGTTGCCTGTGCCCGTCCTCGTGAGGACATCTAGACTTAAAGTTAATATAAGTCTGAAATCTCCAACCCGTCTTGAGCAAGCGTGATGATCATGCTCGTGCCTTCTCTGAGAAGTGGCCTTTGCCGTGCAGTGGGACAATAATGGTATTATAATTAAGCAACCCAACACATGCTGGCACACGCAGGGACCAACTAGAGCAAGCATAGGTAGTAAATGATTAAAGTCTTTTGCTCAATTAGTTAAATCCATTGCTTTTATTTATTCAATTGAGCTACGGTCAGGCACATTCCCGATAACAATAGTAATTCATTGGTTTCTTCAATCATTCATCATCATCATCATCATCATCATCTGCCTTCCCAACTATGACTGGAGTCAGCTTCCAGGCTAACCGGACGCAGCTGAATACCAGTATTTTACATGGAGCGACTGCCTATCTGACCTCCACAACCCAGTAACTGGGTAACACAATACCCCTTGGTATGGACAGGTTGTCAGACCTTCGGACTTCTGACAACCTGTAACGACTGTCAAAGATCCACGAATGACAGCCATTACTAGCGTGCTGTCCGAGGCTCGGAGGGGTCTCGGTGGTCACCCATCCACGGACCGACCGCGGAAAGCATACCTCAACCTGATCGATCGACCTGCACGGCTGTTATTACTTGGCTTCGAGGCCCTTATTATTGAGACAAAATAAGTATTCCATATCTTCCTTCTATCATTCTACAAAAAGCGTATATTACATATGACAACCCCAAAAATTAATGAAATGGACCGACCCCAGCGTGGTTTGACCAGACTCGTTTAATCGAATGAACCCCAAGATTTGCATTAGCCCCTGAAGCCTTATGTTTCATGGTGCTACAGAGACTATTGCATATCAAGCAGTACCCCGGGGGGCGCCGCTGTAATGTTAGGGAAGACGTGCCCTTAGGATAGGAAGGATTGCGAGACTACTAGATATTCATCCTAGAGTAGGCATTGGACTAGTGGCGAGATGGGTGATATTTATGTACGGGTGGGCATCTTTTAATGACGTCGCAGCCCGGTTGATTGAGGACTAGCTTTACTGGTGAATATTTTGGCGGGGTTCAACTGCTTTCTCGGCTCTTTTCTATGTCTGGCTCTTTGTTTGTTTGTTTGGCATCTCGCAGGTCAACCTATGCGGTTGTCGTCTGCTTAAGCGGACTTGCCTGTGGATTCCCTAATAAATTAAGGCCTCCAGCCAGGACTTAAACTTATATACTAACTAAAACTAAGCGACAACGCTAAGGGCACCCCCTGTGGGGTACGAACCTCGGCTTAGGGCGTCGCTGGAAGAGGGCAGCAAATGACTAGCTGGATCAGGATTGATATTATTTATGGACGAATTTAAAGCTACAGGCTCAGCGGCGCGGGCTGGCTCGAGCAAGGGTCGGGAGGGGCGTCGATTTGGGCGTCGCGGCGGGCCTCGGCGGCGAGGGCGGTAGGACGGCGATCGGGTTTTGGGCTTATGTAGCGTGCTAGTGGCCTTACTACTCTCCTGGAGGAGGGTAGTGGCGTCGTCGGGGTCGATTAAAGTATGCCTTGGTCGGCGAATACTGCTAATGCGAGAGGGAGTGTAGCGGGCGGCCGCTGTAATCAGGGGGTTAGAATGTTTGATGCCGCAGTCGAAGAAACGCTTTGATAAGCGTTTCATGAACTGTTTTATGGTTGGCATTTTGAGGTCGACGTGAAGATCGATATTACGGACATAGAAGGGGGCACCCGTGACCCTTCTGAGGAAACGGTTTTGGAGGGTCTGCATCTTATGGAGATGACGTGGGTGAGCGTGCGCAAATACAACGCAGGCATAGGTCATGATGGGACGGATGACTGCGGTATAGATGCGGAGCTTGCATTTAAGGGACAGTTTACTACGGGCTGTCAGTACGAATTGCAGCCTGCTAAGAGCGAAGGAGGCGCGCGCGCGAACCGCCTTAATATGAGCCTTAAAGGTAAGGTTCTCATCGAGGATCACGCCTAGGTATTTGGCTTGCTTCTCCCAAGGGATTGGCTTGCCGTACATAGTGATCGGGCTGGGAAGTGGGGGAGGGAGTCGACGACGTCTCGAGAAGAGAACCGCCTGACTCTTATCGGGGTTGACCTCGATTCTCCATTTCCGGAACCAAGCGCCTAAGACGTTTGCGGAGGTTTGGAGAGTACGAGCTATAGCGTTGGGACAGTGACCGGTATAGTAAACGGCAGTGTCGTCGGCGAAGAGAGCCAACTGAGCCTTTTTACTTTTTGGGATATCGCTAGTGAACAGCGTGAAGGCGAGAGGAGATAGTACGGAACCCTGAGGGACACCGGCGCGAATAGGATGAGGGGACGAGAGTGCTCCCTCAACGCGATAGCGAAAGGTCCGGTTCGACAAAAAGTCTCGTAAGATGAGCACGAGACGATCTGGCACTCCTAGTTGGTAGAGCTTGTATATCAAGCCGTTGTGCCAGACTTTGTCGAAGGCTTTCGCTATGTCGAAGAATAGCACACCCGTCGTCGCGTTACGCTGCAGACCAGCGCATAAGTGCTCTACGATACGGTGGACCTGTTGGGTGCCCGAGTGTTGGCTACGGAATCCAAACTGCTCGTTGGGTATGAGGCTCTTTGCTTCGGCATAGTCTTTGAGACGCTTATAAATAAGCCTCTCGTAGATTTTGCCGAGGACATTGAGTAAGCTAATAGGGCGGTAGCTGGAGGGCTCAGACTTTGGCTTGCCTGGCTTTGGGATACCGATGACGGTGGCTTCTTTCCATGCTTGTGGGAAGATGTTGTTGCTCAAGGCGCCATTGAAGATGGCGGTCATAAGCATTATTAGCGGGGCAGGAAGGAGTTTGTATACCTTATTGGTAATACCATCCGAACCGGGGGCCTTACGAGCGTGGAGCCCTTTAATGATGTCGTGCACTTCGTCTGGAGTGACGGGAGGCAGAGGATCATCAGGGTCTTCGACGGGAGAGAGGGAGGCTCTTCGTTCGACTTCAGCGTCGACCTTGTTCAGGTGAGCTTGGTCTACTGGTTGGGAGCTGGGAGAACATTGGGACTCTAGGCTGTCGGCAAGACATTCAGCCTTATCGGGACTGTCGAAAGCGACACTATTGTCGGGGCGGATGAGAGGAGGCATAGAGACCTCTTCTGAGGAACGCAATTTCCTCTGTAATTGCCAGAAGGCTTGATGAGTGGGCTCGAGTTCGCTGAGCATCTTGTTCCAGCCCTCAGAGCGAACCTCCCCTATGCGTTTCTTTACAGCACGCTGTAAATGGCGCATGTGGGCTTTGTTCGCGTCACAAGGGAAGGAGTCGTAGGCACGGATGGCCGCGTTCTTCTCGGTTATCAGGTCACGTACGTCAGTAGGTAGTTTCCAGCGATGGTCTTCCATCACCGGAACTTCCCGTGAACAATCCGTCAATACGGATTGTACGTGCTCTGTAAACGAGTCGATTGCGGCCGTCGTGTCGGCGACTGACACTAAGTGATCGGGGATGGTGTCTAAGTGAGGCGACGTGGTGGATTTCAGTATTTCGCTTACTTTCCTCCAGTCGGTTATCGTCTGGGTCTGAGGGGGGCGGTTGGGGTCGATCGGGCCCGAGTAGGGTGCAAGATGCATGACTACAGGGCGGTGGTCAGAGTTTAGCTCGTGGAACGTCTCAATCGATTGCAAACGGAGGTTCACATTCTTGAGCAGCGCTACATCGAGAACATCGGGAAGGTGATTAGGATTACCTGGGAAGTGAGTCGGGCTCATTGGAGCGATGACGTCAAAGTTAAGGGATTCGCCTAACTTGAAAACTAACCTACCTCTGGTTGAGGTTGTGCTACTATTCCACGCCGGGTGCTTGGCATTAAGATCCCCCGCCAAGATGACGGAGTCACTCATACCGAAGAGGGCAGTGAAGTCCTTTTGGAGCGAGATGGGATCCTCCGGACCATTGTCTGGTGGAATATAAGCAGAGATGATGGTGATCGGTTGATGACCAGTCATGCCTAGCCGACAGATAGAGGTCTCCAGATGGGAGAAGAGAGAAGGTGGGTCGATAGGGATGCAATACAAGGATTTCCTAAAGTATATTAGTGTGCCGCCCTTGTGGCATCGAGACCTGTCATTGCGAACTAGTTTATAGTTGGCAATATTCGGGTTTCGGTGATGCGGTTTTAAAAAGGTTTCCTGTATGAGGATGATGTCAAGCTGATGGTCGCGGAGGAAAGCGGCGATCTCATCGCGTTGACCTGAAACGCCATTTGCGTTGAAGAAGCCTAATTTAAGGGATCGGGGTATGTCTGGCTCTCTTTGTTAAATGTTTTTTATTTATGTCTTCCGCCGTGCCCCTACCCGTAATAGGACAACCCCAAAAACTTTGAAAACCCATAAAGGAAGAAAATCACGTAGTTATAATGAAAAACAATTGGTAACAATCAAATAGTTGCGAAGTGGCGTGCACATAATATACTGAGTAACTTCCAGCTGTTATTCGTTAACTTTTCTGTAAACTTATGTCAAACTTATGCATTCATGGTGCAAATGAAGCTCATAAATTTTGTTGGTTTCCTTATTATGCTGTGCTCTGATATATGAGAATTTCGTGACACATTTTATTCCTCAATCTGAAGGATTTTGAAGGAAATTCGAGAAAATCCTTTGTTTCATATGTTTGAAAAATTCGTTTACTCTATAACGTAAATAACGCAAGTAATTTTGTGTTTGTTTTTTATTTGGACGCGCTAATCTCTTCGCTTCGATAGCGTACTTGAACCGCACGTGCCGCCGCGCGCTGCCGACAAAGTGAAGAACGATTCGTAAATATTCACAGCAAAATAAGCTTTGTTTTTCACCATCATAAACCTGCCATTTTTTTTCCTTTTTTATTTTTATTAATATAAATTGATTGTACTACCCAGACCAAATCATTTCACTGCGGGAAAACACACTTTATTTTATTTTATTGATAACATAACATAACATCACGCCTTGTTTCCCCGAAGGGTTGGGCAGAGGTGTACCTATAGTACACCGAGTTCCATTTCGCCAGTTATGTTTTTTTAAGTCCCATGTAATAGGGGGCGAGCCTATTGCCATCTACCGGGCACAAATCCAGACTCCGGGCTGCTACTGAGAAATTCCAGATAAAGAAACCCAATAACACGTTGCCCGACCTGGGAATCGAACCCCTCTTGCTCAGCAGTAGCGATTGCCACCGGCAATGCTGGTATATGTGAAGCTGTTTGTTAATATTAAGATCTTAATGTACCAAATACTCAGAAATAAATTATGTGAATATGAAAACTTAGGTACACAATAAAATTCCGCGTGTATAATAAACTAAGGTGTGCGTGAATAAACTAATCACTGCACGCTATTGCATGAATGAAGCTTGATGTCATACGGATATCGACTCAAGTCCCATCGCACAACCATGACAGTCCTCCGCATCAAACATGACTGGCTTTTGATACGAGGATGAAGAGCATATCATACATCTAAAGGTTATTTGGCTGAGCCCCGATATTGCCAATATCCCATAGGGTACATTCGTTTGACGGATTGAATCCAGAGATTAAAGATCAGTATGGGAAAATCTGCTAACAGACATAGCTTGTACACAAAGTATTATGTGATAGGTATGTAATTTCTGTCTTATGGGATTGTCAGAGATGGATCATATGCTAACACTCAAGGCTCGCGCGACGCGACTCTAGTGGAACAATAAATTTATATAAAAATACACGAAAACGGTTTCAGAATCGCATCGCACCGTCGCGTCGCGCTTGTTTATGAGAGCCTTCATTCCAAAGCCTATATTACAGTTCCTACTTAATACATAACATAACATCACGCCTGTAATCCCAGAAGGGTTAGGCAGAGGGGGACCTATAGTACACCCACATTCCGCCAGTTATGTTTAAGTCCCATGTAATAGAGGGCGAGCCTATTGCCATCAACCGGGCACAAATCCAGACTCCGGACTGCTACTGAGAAATTCTAGATAGAAAAACCCAATTACACTTTGCCCGACATGGGAATCGAACCCAGGACCGCATGCTCAGCACTAGTTCTTGCGACCACAAGACCAACAAGGCAGTCCTACTTTACCCTCTCAATTTTATCTCTAAAACCCAGCCAACAGACGTTCATAAACGTTTATGAACCATTAACAAACAATTTAAGTAACATCTCCGAATATGGCTTTAAGTATGTCGGTACCCAAGAAGGTCACAAATAATAAGATTTTCTGAATTAAGTTCAATTTCCATTTGCCATATTAAATTAATCTGATGAAATCCTTAGAGAGCTGGTCGTAAAGTTTTATGAACGCGGCAGTTAAAAACACAATCACATACCTAATAAAGCAAAATATAATTCCAAGTCCCATGTAATAGGGGGCGAGTGCTACTGGGAAATTCCAGATGGAAAAAAAAACATAAAACTGCCCGACCCAGTCGAACCCAGGATCGCATGCTCAGCAGTACCGCTTGCGACCAATGAGACAATAAAGTTAATTTAAATACTATTTTTTATCTATTTATTTTTCACAAAAAAACCTGTTATCTCCACGTGCCTCTCAAGACCGAAAACAATGTAAAAACCTGTCGGTAATCTGAACCGGTCCATCAGAATGAATCACTATCAAAGTATTCATTCCCTTGATCTATTGCTAGATAGAGGGGCACTGACCTCCGCTCAGTTGTGGGGATTGAAAGACTTATAGCTCGAGAATGAGGTTTTTATTAGCGTTATCCTTATCTTTCATAATAGGTTCTTTTGTTACGCTTATTTTAGACTTTATTTATTCAACTACATTTTCCCGCGGTTTTGCCCGCGTGGAGGTCGGAACGTACTACCGGGATCAAAAGTATCCTATGTGTGAAAATGTGCATTTATTTAGAAAGTTTGCTCTTAACTCACTACTACTGTTTCTAATAACATAATTCAATCATGATTCGAAAGACACGTAGCGCCATCTAGCGTCCCAAAGCAAATGTGACCGTCGAAAGTTATTGTTCTTTTCATCGGCAACAATTCTTTTTTTTCTGGATGAAAGGTTCTCTATGTCGTTTTCTGTACCCCTGAAAACGTAAGTATATGCTCATGACATTTTGCATATACGTTGTCAGGCGTTCAGTGGTTTACCCGCGAAAAGGTAACTAACAAATAAACTGACTTTCGCATTTATAATATTAGTTGGTATTGGGATAGTTACTGATACTATTTCTCAATAAGAGGTTTTTGCTCTGAAGTCACAGGGTGTTTTTTTGCCTCGTTATGAACGATTGTCAATTAGCGTAATTTATTTACATTGCTCAATTTGAGTCGCTAAAATTACGCAATTTTCGCTTTCACACAACATTGAAGCACAATTTAAACATATTTATATTGTGATTGAAGTGTCCTACATTTGATGCAAAATGCGCAAATTGAGTTGAACGAGTCTTCGAGTCCTTTTGAGCAAAGCCAATTCCAAATATTTGGCGATCCTAATTATATATTTATTTGTGACACCTTCAAGTCTCGTAAAACATCAAGGTACACGATATTTACGTCCACTTTGCGAATAATAATAAAATATCTTTTCCAAATGAACCATTCGATCTTTTTCAGGTCATTATTTAAATTTCTATATTCAAATTTCACCGGGCAAATTGCTTTAGATTTCATGTCAGACTTATTTTCGGCCCAAGTTCTATCTTAGAATATCTGGGACGTGAAAATAGGCTCTGTTCCTGGGCTGAATATAACGCTACATTGATGTCTGATTTGCATAGATATACATACCTATTATTAGTTGGTATTGGGATAGTTACTGATACTATTTCTCAATAAGATGTTTTAGCCCTGAAGATACAGGGTGTTTTTATGCCTCGTTACGAACGATTGTCAATTAGCGTAATTTACTTACATAGCTCAATTTGAGTCGCTAAAGTTACGCAATTTTCGCGTTCACACAACATTGAAGCACAATATAAACATATATAAACTGTGATTTAAGTGTCCTACATTTGATGCATATTGCGCCAATTGAGCTGAACGAGCCTTCGAAACCTTTTGAGCAACCCAATTCCAAACATTTAGCAATCCTTATTATATATTTATTTGAGACACCTTCAAGTCTCGCGAAAAAAAAAAAATTTTTTTTCAATATGAACCATTCGAGCTTTTTCAGGTCATTTTTTAAATCTCTATATATTAAATTCCACCGGGCAAATTGCTTTAGATTTCATGTCAGAATTATTTTAAAGCCAAGCTCTATCATAGAATATCTGGGACGTGAAAATAGGCTCTGTTCGTAGGCTGAATATAATGCCATTTTGATGTCAGATTTCCATGAATGTGTAGACTGATACTTGAATGATTTGTACCAAATATTATAAAATTCTTAAAGATACGAATTGTTATTTTGTTTTAGAAGCTAATACAGGAGTTAAAATATGTATTAGGGAGCTTCAAGGCTCCTTCAAAAAGGTGCGACACGCGGTGCCTTTGTGTCACGTGTGATTCGCGTCGCGTGCCGACCTGTCTGCACAAGTCTATATCCGTGGAAGCCAATATAATTTTCTTGCAAAATAAAACGACGGAAATAACAGTAACGTCGTTCACCGAAGATCTTGGAAGCTCATACGCAAACTCTGAAGAAAGCCCCCGCAGGGCTTTACTTAAAGAAAACGTCACTTACACTCCCCCTAACCTTTAATGATTTCCCCCTCGAAATAAAACGAACGTAACTTAATACACCAATCAGACACAGACATCATTGCTTTGGAAAGATTTGACAACCAATCATACCATACTGCGATCCCCACAAAACATTATATCACAATCTAAATAAATTAATAAATGTAATTAAATGAAATGTTTATTCCTGTAAATAGATCTTTTGAGCCACTTTTACACATCAATTTATTGGTAAATATTTCAAAATTCCAAGGTGAAGGGCCATTTGAGAAAGAGCCATTGCAGCTTTGAGTTGACCTGTCCTAACAGACTGCATGCATGCAATGATTTACTGGATGCATGTCCTAACTTGAGCAAAGCTCTTAGAATGTATGTATGTAATTAAAAAATGATTTGCGTTCCACAAAGTCCTAAGAGCGCTCGTCGGGATTGGCAATATTATCTGTTAAGAGCGAAATTGCCAACAATCTCGATTATGACATTTTAATTGACGATTACGCTGACAAAAAAGTCGAGAAGAATAACCATTTGAAACTCTCAAAAATGTACATTATTTGTTTAAAAAAATTGCCTAGAGGGCGGCAAATTTGTACTGTGCACCCCGTTTTGAAAATAAGATTCGGGGCTGAGTTTGGCCAGAGCTAAAAACCGTTAAGGAATTCAAAGACAAACTCATATTTTATCAACGTATGTAAACGGACTATGGACAAACTGTTCCAGATAGTATAGATGGGTACAGCTATCAAAACTCAAATACTATCCGTAACATAACGCTTCTACCAACAGTAACATTGTAAAACTAATATTAACTTTGTTGTTTGATGGGTTGGTATGGTAATAGGTTGGATCCGTATCGGTCAAGAATTTAATTTTATAAAATTAATACAACGCTCAAAAATTACGAGTACTTTGGAAGACGGTTGGAGTATTTTCTATATTTAGAAATCTATACAAAAGTGCGGTAACTATCTTTAGTTCTGGCATGATGCAAGCAAAAACGGGCATCTGAGTTGTCTATTCAATTATTAGTTTCATTGTGAGTGACACATTGACTTCAAAGAACGACAAAAATAAAAAATAATAAGTGGACATCTTCGAAGTAAATGAGAAGGTATTATTTGTTGAAAAAACTTAATTCCTTTGAAATAAATGATCATCTTGAATAACTAAACTAATATTAAATACTAAACTAATATTAGTAAAGACTTTTTTTTTGTATGTTTGTTTGTGTTAGACGAAATTTGGCACATGGGTAGACCATAACCAACAGCCTAATTGCGTAACACATTTTCGTAAACGATTACGACTAATCTGTTTGATTTTGACAGTTCAACAACACTCATTGCGTTATTTACATTGTTGAGCAGAATGTTTTATCGAACCTATGAAGCATTGGATTAGCAATCTGTTTCAAAACGATTCAGATTCCGATTGATTGTGTATTACGCAGTTAGGGTACTGGATTATAGGACATATTATACTTTTTATCCCGACATTCCCACAGCATCGAGATTTATGAGTGTGAAACCGCGAGGTGCATATGATAACATAATATAGTGATCTTTAAGGAACAACTTATATATAATGAGCTCATGCGAAATGTTTTTTTTCTTTTGCAAAACAGCCATTTCCAGAATTATTCTTTTTCTGATTTCGTATTCTGCTAATTGGTCCTTAAACAATTAAGCTGCTTTGAGAGTTCGGCATTCTACGACGAAAAGCGGATTATGAACCTGCTGCAATAATGCCCGGGATACACGAGGTTAGTTTTGGAAGCTATAACAGCAAGATAGTGCTAGTAAGCTAGCCAGCTAGTCACTCCAGCCTCGTCTATCCAGAACTATCCTCCATTTTCAGGCTAGTGAGCTAGTGATAAAGAAAGAAAGCTAGATTTTCAGCTAGTAGCACCCACTGCCACCGATTTCACTATCCTGGCTTATGTACTAACCTTGTGTGGCTAGCGAAGATAGTACCCAATCGGATCATTTTACTGTAAAATTTACTAGCATCGTGTAAGTCAAAGTCAAAGCATTTATTTCAAATAGGCACATAAAAGGGTTTTGATTGACAATCAAACCCAATCATTTGCATTAAAATAGAATTGGATCTGTTCGCCCCTTCTGAAAGGGGAGTTTCGTATGGAGAAGAATGGACAAGAAACTCCAACTTCACTATTTTAAAATGTTTTAAGTACAATATTTTGCAAACATTAATTATATAATGATATGGGAAGACGATGCACCAAGAATAAAATAACTAGGTATATCACAGTAGGTAAAAAAAAAACAACAAAGAAAGATGAATTAATTATGTGATAGAAATACGATTTTCCTGAAATATTAACAAGGAATAAGTCAGTGTGTGAATTAAGTACCTAATCACAGAATACAATATGTCCAAAAAAAAAAGCAATTTTGCTTTTGTCTAGACTAGATTGTCCTATGAAGCTGGACCAGCATGTTTCCAAGCATTCTAATCTTGGATATAATCCTCCGATTTTTAATACTTAATTATACTTGTTAACCAAATGTACTTTTTATATGAGTTTAAAATTGTCTATAATTTAATTACATTTTATCACAAAATACCCCTATAAAAGATACTTTAGCAAATCTGAAAAACGGTTGACCTATTTTATCTTTATTTCTAGTACCTATTATATTAATTACAGCAAGTAGCTTCAAAAACTAGCCTCGTGTAATAATTATACGTAGGTTATTATAATTATAGTTCGTTACACACTAGCAGTAGCATTGGCTTTCATTTTGACAGTTCAACAACATTCATTGCGTTATTAACGTTGTTGAGCAGACATATCTTTCGAACATATGAAGCAATGGATTAGCAATATCCTTCAAAATTATTTACATTAAGATTGAAAGTGTGTTACGCATTAAGGTGCTGGGCCTAATACTAAAACACATTTGAAAAGGATAGATAATCAATGAAACAGTAAATTACAATTTTTCCTTATTATCTCATGAATTTCTTCCAAGTAAGCTACCCCGTATATATATAATTTTCGGCTATTACTCTTAATAATCTTCCCCAATTAATTGATAAAGTTCTTTTCATCCCAGAGGAAACAAAGACATTTATGTAGAGCCGTTTTGTATATCACGGCTAGTATATTGGTATAGAGCGTGCCTGCTAAGCGTTAATTCTTGAATGTTGACATTTCGCCTTATCTTTCTACACTATGTTTTCCGTTTGTTTCGTTTCTATAATGGCCATAATACGCATGCTGGTCAATAATGTGAATTGGAATCCTACCTAAAAACAAGTTTAATAACTTACAAATAAAAAACGATAGTCGAATTGTAAGCAGGTATACCTTACAGAAAGTGTGAAATTAAGAGTATTCTCTTCGGGGATAGAGAGAGTTTTTTACATTCGACTAAAACGGGGCAAAAATACGCGATCATAGTGGCAAACCAATGCTAGTGTTACATGGAACTAAACATGGTCCTGTCTATTTGTATTACCCAGAGGTGTTTGACACTACACGTGCGCACACGCACGTGCATACAGAAATACCCTGGAGTAACCGCCTTCGTGAAATCGTGACTGATAATGTACTGGACGGTTTATTACTTAGTTTAGTTGATAAGAGTGTTTTATTTTGATATTTTATAAAAGGTCACTGATTATTTTCTGTTTTGAGTTGAGAGGCTTGCAATACACTACATATTAATACAGTTCTCCAATAATAGACTATGGTAAATAATAATACTCTATAGTCTAGGCTACTAGAGTTATTTCAGCCTTTTCTAACAAATAAAAAGTTTAGGTATTAGTCGATTTTTAATTTCGATTGGACTTATTTTTTAATTATAATAAAATGCTGAAACACATTGATTACGTGTTAAACTAGCAGTATTATACAAGTTTTGTGCTGATGACTGTATCTACTCACAGAGACCAAACAAGAACTGTCAAGACGTTCCTTTTCAAAGAGAATGACGCCAAATTGACACTTCAGAGGAAATTTTGAAAAGAAATGCTTCTGAATATGGTCATGAGGAAGGTATTAAATGATAAATATTTATTTATAAGTAATGGAAACATCTTTTCCTAGAACGTGCCAACTCTTTTTATTTGCAAAACATTAGTCAAGTTTGTCTAACAGGAACTGAGCGATAAATATTGATCGTGTCAGAACACCAACAGTCAGCCACGGTTTCTGAGAAGTGTCGAAATAAATTCGCACTACGTATTATCTATACTTGATCAGCCTATAATATTCCCACTGCTGGGACAAAGTCCTCCTCTCGGTGAGAGGGAGAGGGCCGTAATCTACCACGCGGGCACAGCGCGGGTTGGTAGATTTCAAATGTCTTCGAATTTATCGTTCTAGGGCATGCTGGTTTAATCGAGATGTTTTCCTTCACCGGCAGCGGCACCGTTT
This sequence comes from Dasypolia templi, assembly GCA_963555695.1. Taxonomy (NCBI): domain Eukaryota; kingdom Metazoa; phylum Arthropoda; class Insecta; order Lepidoptera; family Noctuidae; genus Dasypolia; species Dasypolia templi. The sequence goes on from OY743142.1 coordinate 8,029,793, forward strand.
TGAGAGCAGTGGAGATAACAAAAAAATACACAAAGCAAAGCGCCTGCGTGTGTTCGAACCTTCGCGACCGTTACCACTTGGCCACCACTGCTCATACTATCACTACAGTATCTATCCGTACTATAATATATTTTTCACCACACTACCTATTATTTGCAATTTTTACCCATCGACATCCGTGGGTAAAAGCTTTTTTTGTTATCTAGATTGTAAAAGTGTTTTAAAATTCGAAGGCTTCCGATTCAACATTTACTCGAAGTTTTAAATAAAACCAAAGAGTTAGGCACAAAAACGTTTTTAAGACAAAAGTTAGGAACGTTCAAAACCTGTCAACCGAAAATACCTGGTTATTCAGAACCGAAAATGTCCGCTTTTTAATGTGGCGTTGTAGTCGATTTCCTACAGATCAACTAAAACGCACATCACTAGTTACGGTTCACGAGAGTGACATCCCTAAATCTTTCAAATTCCCACAACGTCACTCGGTGTCGTGGTATGGATTGGGTTATAAATATCCCTGCTTGACGCCTAACGTGCCCTTTCCTTCGCAACAAGCAGCTCAAGCAGTAAGTCTAAATAACCCCCAGATAAACGGGTAAGTGCTCAGCGTGATTGCTTCTATTCTTAATTGTGTCCTGCCAGATCGTATTCTCTATGTATTTCTGTCTGCGCGGTCTGGCAGCTAATTTAATTGTTCTCGGCAGCCTCCCTATGACTGTCGAGAAAGCTATTTCCCTATAGTGGCTTCTGCCACATCACTTGTCACCTTTACTGCACCTTGTGAATGCGTGCGCATGCTTCTCGCATTCTTCGCTTAGCTTGCCTCGCCGCGCTGCGCCTTGCTGTTCGCTTAAATCGCCTGGCCACGCGGCGAGGGACCTCCGAGAATGCCCGCGGCATGTGCACGACATAACCTAAAATTGTAAACCGCCACGATGGGTAAGTCTTCCTCCATCCACCTTGCTTTGGGCTTACGGCTGGGAGACGCACACATCGACGGAGGTTTGCAGTCCTGGCACAACGCTTACGGAAGCACCCGCCTCGCGCTGATTCCAGGGTTCCAGAATTAGGCATCGCCGCTGATCTCCTGCCTACCGCTGATCTCCTGCCTACCGCTGACTGACGTCATTGCTGCCTCCGCCCTACCGCTGGAGAGACGCCAGTCACGCGGACTACACACGCGGCCGCTACCGCAGCCTGACCTGCCATCCACGTGGCTCGTGGGTGCCGAGACCCCACGCCCGCCACGTGTAGAGGCCCTTGCCTGAGCGGACCGTGCCTACACGCGGTCGTGCATCCGTGCGTGGTGCTGCCCACGCCTGGTGACCTCTGGTGTCGCTCCTCTGCCCTGCTGCCTGCCCGGTGACCTCACGCCGGACCACGTGCTGGTCCGGCGTGAGGTCCAAGCCCAGGGCAGTAACGTTCCTTTCTCTCTAAGGAAGTGACCAATGAACAGTACACAGATACCTTAAACCCACTACCCTGAACTCTGTGTCTCGTGTCCAAATAAACCTGTTAAGTGACCCTTGGGTTTCATTCACTCTTCCTACTAATATTTATTTTAATAAACAGATTCTATACGTATTTTACTGATTTTCTTTCATTTTTGCAAGTTCCTCGTAGTGTGGTGAAAATTGTTGTGTTTCACTTATGGGTAAAAGTTTTTAGCGTTTCGTGATTTGAAACCTTCGCGACGCTCAGGTTTCAATACAAGCACTCACGGCAAAAAACACTTTTACCCTTATGTAAAACAAATAACTAATTACGTTTATATCCATACTAATTATAAATTCGAAATGAACTCTGCCTGTTGTTACCTTTTCGCACTTAAACCTAACTGAACGTTTTTACATAAAATTTGGCGAGGAGATAGATCATGGCATCCTGTGAAACGACGACGCTACTTTTTGTCTCGGTAGCACATTCCCGTAGGATAGTTTCTAACATCCACGTGTGCGAAGCCGGAGGCTGAAGCTAGTTAATAATAACTCTGCCTGTGTTGTTCCACTGTATGGCAATCCTGCGCCAATCTCGTTGCTCGTTTGTATTTATATTACCAATTAAATTTAAGTCCCATGTATTATGGGGCGAACTTATTGCCATAAACCGGGCACAAATCCAGACACCAGGCTGCTACTGAGAAATTCCACACTGCCCGACCAGAGAATCAAACCCAGGACTTAATGCACTGCAATAGCGCTTGCGACCACTAGACCAGCGAGGCAGTCATGGAATCTAATATCTTCATCATAATTTCAGCCGAAAGACGTCCACTGCTGGACATAGGCCTCCCACAAGCACAGCCACTTCAACCGGTTTTGTGCTTCGCTCACCCAGCGGTCTTCGACGGGTCGTCGGTCCACCTTGTGGGAGGCCTTCCAACGCTACGTCTTTACGGTACGCGCCACTCCAGACCCTTTCGAAACCAAGCTACAACCTAATTGTAATATTTTAAGCCTGTTGTTATTTCCAAGGCTCCACTTTCCTTTCTATGCTCTCAAAACAACAAAGAAGAAGAAGCAGAAAAATTTAGACCCATTATTAAACTTTTATTCCTCAGCTCGAGTTGTAAGCACTTGTTTACAAAGCACATTTTAATACGAGTTCCGAAACTCGTAAAGTTCGTTAGTGTAGAGTGGGCTTATAGTTTTGTAGGTAAACATTAAGTCCGGGTTCCCACCTCCTCTCGAGCTAAGAAAAATCAGCCATAATAAACCATTTAATGAATAAAAGCAATGTATTGAATTGATTGTGCAAAAGACTTTATCCATTTACTACCTATGCTTGCTCTAGTTGGTCCCTGCGTGTGCCAGCATGTGTTGGGTTGCTTAATTATAATACCATTATTGTCCCACTGCAGGGCAAAGGCCTCTTCTCAGAGAAGGCACGAGCATTGATCACCACGCTTGCTCAAGACGGGTTGGAGATTTCAGACTTATATTAATTATTGTTAGTCCAGGTTTCCTCACGATGTTTTCGATGTCCAAGAAGTGTTTAATTCAGTTAGGCAGACGCTCCATGTCAAAACTGGTATTTTATTAATCTGGTTAAACTTACTTAGTTGCGAAAAGGTTTGGCAGATTGATTGTTAGTTTCATGTATGCTTATCGTTGGTCCTTTATTTAAATGTCAATCCGCTGATGTACAACACATCCTTTTCCTGTACTGTTTTTCTTTACAATGTAAAGTCTGGCAACACATGTAGAAATGGTTAGTATGTTATTCTTTGATCTGTTTTGAGCCTTCGCTTGGGTGGAAAGATTTCACAGCTAAGCTACGCTCGATACTGGTGGAATGTCAGCCTTATATATACTGCCTCAGTTCTGTAGGGTTGCCCCTAGCACTAAAATGTTTTCACGATTAGAACTTCCTTCAATAGTTGTTTGCTTTGCCGTAGAGTTATACGTACGGTTTAAACTTGTGTTTGGATTTTGAATGGCAGTAGTAAATACAAAGCTAGTAGGTACTACGAAGCGTAGGAATTATCTATTTAAAACATGATTTTTAAATTAGCCAACGTTCGCAAGAACGTCAAAATATCGCGGCGGGATTTTATCGCGCGTTGGATTTTAAACTCTTGGTTGGTGGTCTTGAGAATCCAATATAGCGCATACCAGCGTGGCAAAAAAAAACCTCTAGTATAAGCCTGGCTAAGCTTGAAAAAATTAATAAATATTGAAGCTATGTACCAAATACTTGTAAATGCTTCTTGTGAATTTTTTTATTTACTAAGCTAAAAGTTTAGTGCGCGAAGAGCGTATTTACTGGATGGAAATGCCTCATTTTTTCGCTGTGACATTATTGTGCTTGAATATTAAATATATACAATATTACCTACTAAATTTAACAAAAAAATCGACTGCACTGATATCTCCATGTTGGTTTCACACTTCTCATACTTTTAGCATATACAGTGTAGCATAATCAGTATACCTTTCTCACTGCTGGGACACAGCCCTCCTCTTGGTGAGAGGGGTGGGCCGTAAACCATCACGCGGGACCAATGCGGGTTGGTAGTTGATATCACAATGTCTTCGAAGTTTTCGTTCTAGGACATGCCGGTTTCCTCATGATGCTTTCCTTCACCGTTTTGAGAGCGGTGGTGATGAAATAATTTGCACAAAATAAAGCGCCTATCTGGGTTCGAACCAACGGCCTCGACCTCATTCTTGTAATTTCATTTATTTCATTGTGAAATTAGAATGATGATTAGAGGACCAGCACCCTAATTGCGTAACACATTTTCGTAAACGATTACGACTAATCTGTTTGATTTTGACGGTTCAAGAACATTCATTGCGTTCTTTAAATTGTTGAGCAGAATTTTTATCGAACTTAAGAAGCAATGGATTAGCAATCTGTTTCAAAACGATTCAGATTCCGATTGATTGTGTATTACGCAATTAGGGTGCTGGTCCACTCGATAGTAAGTAAGTAGAGAACTGCTGTACTTTATTTCTAGAAAGGTTTTTTGTTTAATAACATAAAGCACAATATCATAATATAATTCCACGATTAAATACGTCATAATGTGCATTGAATCTATTAAAGTATAAAGCTACATAAAATTAAAACTGATTTATATCACTTCAACCGACAAGCCAAACAATTGTAATTGCATGCGGTACGGTATCTACATTCAATACAATTACTGATTTATATGCCCTGAGTTTAAAACGAAATTACGATAACAAAAGATTGTAATAAATTTGTAACACTAAAAATATTGTTAAGGTTTCATGATAGTAATGTTATTTAGCCCTAAGACAACTAAATCAATGATAAATGTGATGTATTTCTGTAACTCCACGTTCGCACGGATGTAAATATATCGCGGCGGGATTTTTTCGCGCACTGGATTTTCAACGCACTGCTAAGCGCCGAGAGTTGACAATCCAACAGGGTGTTTTTTCCGACGCGCTGTTGACGCGACGCAAAGCACTCTGTTGGATTCTCAATGCTCGGTTCAACATCGAGAGTTGCAAATTCAGAGTGCGAAAAAATCCCGACGCGATATTTTTACGTCCGTGCGAACGTGGTTTACGCGGTTAACATGACGAGTTCGGTGTTTCCTAACCGACTTCTCTGTGAAGAAAGACCGAAACAAACTCAACATCACAGGAACTTAAAATTCAAATATAATTGGTCAGACCATAGAGGGCCATGCAGATTAATGACTGATATGGCCTTTCGAGGGTAGTTTTAATCTTCTCTTTCTGTTGTAGAGGAAGACCAAAGAAAGATTGTGTTAAAGATGATAATGGTTAGAAAGTAAGATACTAATTGATTACTAAGATGTAGATAAAAGAGATGATATGGAAGACTTCAAAAAGAACAAAGAAATGGTCAAAAAATGGATAAAGGCTGACGAGTATCTTGCGATAGTCATTATCTTCAATCTTGTACTCAGCGTCGTCATCATCATCATAATCAGCCTATAACGTGTCCACTGCTGGGACACAGGCCTCCTCTCTGTGAGAGGGAGTGGGCGATAATCTAACACGCGGGCTCAGTGCGGATTGGTAGATGTCACATGTCTTCGAATTTTTGGTTCTAAGACATGCCGGTTTCCTCGCGATGTTTTCCTTCACCGTTTTTAGAGCAGTGGTGATGAAATAAATTATACAAAGTTAAGCGCCTGCCTGGGTTCGGAACCACGACCTACAACTCGTAAGTCTGGGTTATAAAGCCAAAGTATGCGGCCCTGTAACGTGTTGACAGCTATTTGTTTCACAAGGACAGATCGAATTGTACTGTATATCATCAGTAGCGAACTGTTTAAGGTTATTGGATTTGGCCGTAAGTCCGTCAACGAAGGTACCAAGGGATCGTCAGAAAGTAGTAAATTTTTTAAACGGGAAAATTACATCGCGAGTAGGGACAACCGTCAAATCGTAGTGTCATTAACTCTTAGTTTCGGTTCCGAACTAATCTTATGTCCATAAATTATACGGAGATGCGAACTCCCGTAACTTCAGTCGTAACTACGGATTTTGTACTTTGGGGGTAGTATAGTTTAGGCTACTTATACTTCATCATTAGTCATCATTCATACATTCATTCGCGTCCCGTATCATATCCTTTTATTTGTTACCATGTTAAGAATCGTTCTAAAACGATTTCTTTTATAATATCTTTAAAAAATCATTCATTGTTTACATTGCCATTGTTGTGACACAAGTCAATTGTCAAACTGTCATTCATTTTTCTATTTTAGTCTATGAAGATTACTTTTTGGTTTATATAACTTGAATTATTTTTATCAATAGGTTTAGCTGAAATATTGTATTTTCTATATAATTACTATTGTTAACTGAATTTCGACATCTAAAATAATTAATAAGGACACGCTCAGACTCGATCGTGGAGGTTTTAATACATCTTGGCTGAACACAGGCTGGTTTTATGACTGGCAGATGAGATGTCAGAATGAAGGAAAACATAATTTTGAAACTTCAAAAATCGTCTAAAATTAATTCTGGAAAAGGAATATTTTGCCTATAAAAGAAGAGGCTGAAGCATCTGATGAGGATTCAGCGTCTGGGCCTGTTTCACTAACCATCTGCCTGGGATTCGGCATCCGGGCTTTGTCAACAAACCATCTGTTCATCCATCAATTCTACGTCTGCACTCTGCTTCCGCCTGGAGACTCGTCGAGCTTTGTCGAAGGATACTGGCACTCTAAAGTGTCTCTTCGACACCTGAAGTCCCTTTTTCTCCAACTCCTCTTCTTTCCTTCACGAAGCCAATCTACGAAGATCCTTCATCCTCCTCCTCCGGACTTCAAGCCTTTTATATTAACTTCAGTGTCGCGAAAACCGTGTTAAGTATTTTTTTTATATTACTACCTGTATTTTATATGTCATCTATTAAACTATCTGTACCAAGACTATTTGCATCCTTTATGTAGTTAGGATCCAGTAACTATTATGTCACATTAGACCCCTGTTACGTGCATCTGACAGGACACACGGGACATGATATTAAGTGTCCCCAACCTCCTGAACCTGAACAGGTTTTCCTTGCTTTGACCGACCTGGGTCCGAAGTATGTTTAAAGACTTCCAGGTTACCCAAGGCAACTCGTGTCCTCAAGAGTCAAGGTAACAGATATCATAGCTTGAATTTGTTAAAATCTTACACTCTGGTCTTAAGAATCTAGCTGACTTGCTACTCAAACTAAAGAAAAATGTTCAAAAACTCATAATCCTTTGCTGGCAGTCGGATCCAAACTTGTTTGCACAATATCGGAAATTGAGAATGGAAATCTTTAATGGATTGCTGCAACCGTGTTTTTGTTAATGTCAAACTAATTAGAAAAGTAAACAAACGTTCGTACTATGAACACGATAGCTGGTCTATTCTCAAGCCACACAGTGTAATAATACCGAAATATCAAATGTATATTACGATCAAGCCAAACTGCATTTTGTTGGGGGTGTAGAATGCATAGCAGTGTAACTAGTGTAGGGTGCTATTGACGAAAATGTGAGGGGCATTTCAATAGACAAATTCTTGGGTTGTACTTATAGGCGTGGCTGCGTTTACACTGTTTTGTGTTTGTATTAGAAAAAGATAGTACGAACGATTACATTGCTACATTCGTGTAAAATTTATGATGCAAAAAATAAAATGGGATTTCCATTGATAATTTAACAGTTATTTTAGTATATGGGTTTAGTGGGTTTTAAAACAATAAATCAACGAAAACACAAACACAGTTTAAATGCAAATACAGAAGGGAGTCACTGCATTACAATTTTTGTTTAACGCTGGTAATTTACTACATGTGCTTGGCAAATTAACGATTATATTATTCCGCATTTATTTGCTTGTTTTAACAAAACTGTGGCAGTCTGTGAAAACGAGCGCGATATGCGGTATCCAGCTGGTATTACATGAATACAACATATCGGTAAGTTATTTATTCAAATTAGTCTGAGAATCATCACTTTTTGAACGTCAAAATTACACAAGTCAGTCCCCTAAAACGCACTCCCCTCCTTACTAGGTGGTATTTAAACATACAATTATTATAAGAGTAAATAATAATTCTTACCGATTCTCCTCCATAGGAATGGCCTCTCAAACTATTGTGGAATCTGAAAAAGAAAATATGTAACTCATTAAATCTTAGACTAGAAAAAGTAAAATTGCTGCCAAAGGTCATCATGGAAATAAAATGTGGTAACCAGTAATTCATTTTTACACCCGTTATCAGTTATATTGTTTGGTAATTAATTGACAAAGGGCACTATCTTGTGTCATTATGACACTTTTAATGGCTACTTATCGGTGCACTGAGTGTTCAATGTGTCACACTAATATTGATTTAACAAATACTTTTGTACTTAAATAACTAAAGTTAATTGCTTCCGTGTTAATGTCCTCTGTGTGTTTAACATATTTTTTGTTTATTAAGATAAAGATTGTTATTGATTTTGTATGCTACTGTTGTTAAAAACATGGTAATGTAGAATGCTGTGATTTTTTTAGAGAGGTTTTCTATTTGCGAAATAAATGGATTTTAATTGTATTTGTATTTTTGCCAACCAATTGCAACAGCAAACACGACATTTTAATCTGTTGTGATTGGTTCAGTCGATGTTGGCCGCATTATTTTTATGGACTTAGTCCAACAGTTTCAAAATTCACAGTAAGTGTCATCATTGAAAAAGGCCCCTAAATCCCTAAACAAAATTTAAAACTCCCTACTCACCAATATTTTAGTAATAAAATTTTCTGGTCGATTTCTCGCTACGGTGTGACAGGCACCCTCTGACGAGGGCTGACGGATAATGTACGTAGGGGTAAGAAGGTAAGGCGAGGGGATGAAGCTAAAATAAAGGGGATTATACGGGAATTACGTTGCTATGGCAACGGCGTTCCCTCGAAAAGTAACGGCACTGCTCTTGCATAAATACAATACTCTGAAGACTCCATTTTGAAAGAAACAAGAATAGATTAACAGAAGAATAGATTATCAGCATGTCAAATCTGTCTCACCGTGAAGATTTGCGTGGAGTAAGCTGTCAGTGTCATCCCATCTTGGTCAGTCCCTAGCATCAGTGGCACTGACAGCTCACTCCACGCACACTTCACATATGTTTTCACAGACGCAAGTCTTCATGGTGAAGTGTTTACAGAATAGCACTACTGATTGTGATGAGTGGTTACGGTGATGTGATTTTGAAAATGACTGTTTTGTGGGAAAGGTACGCTCACCATGTGTTGTAACGGAACGTTTAGCCGACTGGCTAAACTTGGTTACAAGTTAATGTAATTTTTGTGAAAAGTATCGGTTGACTTATATAGCCCCTGGCCGATCGTTCTAGAAGTGACTTTTTTAGTTTTCAATCCAAATACTTCTTAATTGGTTATCGGCCAGGAACTATAAATATGGCTTACATTGAGAACCTGACTTAACACTAGGTTTACGATACCTTTACAATAGAATAGACGACCTCTTAGCTCTATACCATAGAAAAATAAAAACTGACAGATGACAATGTTAGATACAAAATGAAAATAATATGAGAACACATGAAATGAGATAAATGGATGTGGAAAATAGACAAAGGTAGCTAAAGGTTTGCTTTTCAGCAGTACAACAATATCAGATAAACAAATGTAAGTTAAATGAGTGTCATACAATTTTCATAAAGACTTTAGTACCTACTGAATCATAGAAAGAATTGCTGTGCACAACAGCTCCTCAGGTGTTAAATACATAAATAGATAATAAGATGTGTTTTTGGTGTAACAAAACACCACAGTGTGCACATGGAAAGTTAAAGCGTCCTCTACCTACCGTTGCAAAGTTTAATCTGTGCATATGTATGTTTCTATATATATTACAATTTATTCTTTTTCGAGATATCTATCCCTTTTGTTGCACCTGACATGTTTTGTTTCTGCATCACCCTAAGGTTGACTGGCAGAAAATGCCTCAGGCATTAAGTCCGCCTTTGTACAGTACTTTTATATAAAAAAAGCGTTTAAATAGACTTTTGTTATAACAATTATGGCCAGCAACTATGTTGGGGTCAGCTTCCGAGATGAATTATTTATTTATTAATTATTTATTTTGTTCCCGTGTTTACCCCATATTCTAAATGAATACTCACTGAATAAAAAAACTATTGGACAACATGCTAGTAGCCTAGACAAAAAGCCTTTATGACCTGCGAATTGACGAAACAAACCCAAGAACATTATTTATTTCTCATCACCTCATAGTCACAATCTGAACCACTTTAGATGCCATTTAGCTTTACCATTTCATCACCACTGCTCTCAAAACGGTGAAGGAAAACATCGTGAGGAAACCGGCTTGTCCTAAAATCAAAAATTCGAAGACATGTGACATCTACCAACGCGCACTGGGCCCGCGTGGTGAATTACGGCTCACTCCCTCTCACTAACAGGAGGCCTGTGTCCCAGCAGTGGGAACATTATAAGCTGATTATGCTAGCTTAATCAAGTCCGGGCATGTACTAATGTGACTTTTTCAATTCATACGTACTTTCTGAGTTTATCTTGGACATTAGTAACATCGGTGAAGGAAAACATAGTGAGGAAACCTGAACTCACAGACATCGACGCACGACATTTTCGTTGAATATTTTCCTCGGCTATTTAATAAAATAAAATAAATCTCTGCCGTACTTTGTTAAGCAAAAGACAGCAGTTTTCTTTTCCTTGATAACCGAGGAAAACAATACGTTAAGAATCATGTGCTGAAGTAATGATTTCAGTTTGCGCGTCGATGTTCTACCACCCTGAGTAAGTCTGAAATCGCCAACCCGTCTTGAGCAACAGTGGTGATCAATGCTCTTGCCTTTTCTTTTTGACAAGAAGTCTTTGCCTTGAAGCGGGACATTAATAGACTGGTCTTATAAGTCTTACCTTATCTTTTTGCAAGAATAAGGAGGATACGCAAAATTCTGTAGCGACTAAATAAAACAATACTTTTCAAGATAATGGTTAGTAATAAAAAGCTATCTCATTAATTTTAAGTGATGTCAATTAATTTTCAACGGAGAAGAGGAATTTATTATTCGACTACCCTCAAACAAAACTAATTTGCAAAATAATAGGGACTGGCAACGAGGATAAATGTTTTTAAAATGCAAGTAAGATGGGTGTCTTTTTGAATAAAAGACGTGACATACATAATATCACGCCTGTAATCTCAGAGGTGATAGGCAGAGGTGTACCTATAGTACACCCACATTTCGCAAGTTATGCTTAAGTCACATGTAATAGGGGGCGAGCCTATTGCCATCAACCGGGCACAAATCCAGACTCCGGGCTGCTACTGAGAAATTCTAGATAGAAAAACGCAAGAACACTTTGCCCGACCTGGGAAACGAACCCAGGACCTTATGCTCAGCAGTAGCTCTAGCGACCACTAGACCAACGAGGCAGTCAAAGATATGAATATGTTTAAATACATAGTTGAAAAGGGGAGACATTTCTTAACAGAGGATCAATGTCATTTGTTTGATGAATAGACTTTACCATCCAGGTACTGTAATTTATAAAGCACTTAGCCTTAGGAGGACGTCATGAATATAGAGACACACACACGTAATCACACACCAACTCCAACACACCCTCATTCATACACAGACACACCCCAGCACACCTCCACACTCATTCACACATACACACGCCAACTCACACACACACGCACCCATACACACACACATTCACACAAAATATACATCCACACACTCATGAATACACCTAAAAACATACATTTATACAAAACACACTCTAGCTTCACATTGCCATGAACACGATTTCATTTTTCATTTTTCTTTATACGTTTTTAATTTTAATATTTTAATTTTTCTGTTTATTAGTTTTATAGAAAAAATGTGTAACTTATACCTAATTAGCACAACGATACGATTGGTAATTACTCAAGGAAGAGCGAGGTTTATCCCATCACAAGTATCATCGTATTACTTTCTGGGAAGCCCCGGCAACATAATTGTATAGACTTAAGATAATAAACACATTTATTTTATTTTATATATTTGCTTTAGTGGGAAATCGTAGCCACACCACATTTATATATGCTTTGTAGATTGAAAAATCCTTGATGTACCAAAATCCAGCCCAGGAGTTCAAGATACGAGTGAATAAGTGTTCTTCTAAAATGACACCACGCCTGTAATCCCAGAAGCAATAGGTAGAGGTGTGCCGCCTACAGTACACCCACATTTGCCCACCTTTCGCCTGTTATGTTTGAGTCCATGGTGGTGAGCTTATTGTCCTCAACTAGACAAAACATCCAGACTCCGGGCTGAGACTGACACATTCCTGATGAAAAAACCAAGTAACACTTTGCCCGACCTGGAAATCGAACCCAGGACCTCATGCTCAGCGGAAGCGCTTGCGACCACAAAACCAACGAGGCAGTATCTGCATATCATTCCACAAGATAGTGTCTTTCCAAATATATAGGTACAAGAAAAACAAAGGTTCCATGAATTTCTTTTATCCACTTCTTATTTTGCGGAAACCTAATAACAGCTAACCCGTTTTTTACGAGTCCTCGTAAAGGTGCGAAGCGCGAAACATAATTAAGTTTCCCAATTCCGGCCGTCAATCAGGATAGACCCATTGTCCAGCAGGAGCAATCTATGAATATTTAATAATAGCATTCGCCCGCGACTACGTCGGCGTGGATTTCGAAAAAAATAAAATAAGGTGCCTATGTTCATCAGAGATAATTTCTGCTTCTAATGGTAAAACCATTTTTCGAATCGGTCCAATAGTTTCGGAGCCTATTCAATACAAACAAACAATCCAATTTTTCCTCATATAATATTATTTGTATTAGTATAGATGTGTGGAGGTTCAAATAGGAATACATCGTGTAATTGAGTTACCTCATATCGGTGGTAACAGGTGGTGTTAGAATTTCTTAGTGGATAATGTTGTTTATTACTATTATAATGTAGAACGAATTGAGTAACACAAAGCAATTAAAATAGCGGTGGTGTCAGAACCTCTTTTTTCATTATCGGTTATAAAGTTCTATGTTGTTTTTGGTAAGGTAGGAAAGAATACTCTTGCCTTTTCTCGTGTAGCCTGGGTGTCTTGGAACTGACGATTTTGAATCCACATTTAAAAAAAAAACATTTTATTTTTGTTACAAAATGGACCTGCTGAATTAAATGAAATCGTTGTTCTGTAAATAGGATATGATATTGGCATCACTTTTGTCATATATATAAAAAAATAGCTAGATGGCGTCGACATTTCAGAAAGATAGGATGGAATAAAAAGGAAATTCACGAGATACTTAGGTTACTTTAAAATCTCTTATCTGAGTTCCAATGAACGATGCGCTCGATTCCACATACTTCCACTTGCTACTCGGAGAAATATTTCTCGTTTGAGAAATCCATGCAATGTACGCTCGCACAATTTCTCGTAGTAATTCCTATATGTTTCGTTCAGTCAAATCATTAAACAGAATTGTATGGAACGAACGCATTCAAACAATTTGTTTGTAAGCTGCTTGGCGTCCATCAGTACCTACTATTTCATGTGAAAACTGTATTGTTTTTTATGCATCCTAATAGTGGTTGTGTTTGCATTTCTGCCTATGCAGGTACATATTATAATAGTTTAGTATTATACTTAGTTAGTTTTGTGCTTAATTGGTAGTTTATCACAAAATTTGTACAACAATACTCTATTGCTATCTGTTGAGGATTGTAAATGGCTTGTCGTGAATGACCTCAGTATTACTTCTATGTACTTATATTGTTAGCTGTAAGCCACCCAAACACAATAAATTATACAATTTCTTACCTTACTACCCTTGAGAAGAAATGGTGAACCAAACTCAGGGGCTCTTGACATTGATCTTGCCTGGTAGAAAGCGAAATGAAAGCTTATGTTCTAGCATTCATATATTTTACCCAATATACTGCTCAATTGCTAGCTAGAAGATACCAAATTCCCCTTGTAAAACCAGAACACACTTTTTCGGAATCATTCGACCAACCAACAATCATGTATCACTGAACACGACTGGTTTCCAGTTTCTACCAAAAGTGCAGAAACCAGACATCGATCATGCACATTCTAGAAATCGCACGTTGGAAATCGCAGTATAGGTAAGTAAGATATTTCAAAATGTTGCTAATCCGATTAATCCTTTGTCTGTGTGCCAGAGTGATTGATATTCCGTAGAAGCCTTTGAGGAGCTCCTGTGTAAGTTATGTGGTACAGATGTGGTTATACCTTTACCTTGGCTTTTAGGCTTTTTAGTTGTAGATTTAATCTTGCTCGTGGAGTGTTATGAAGCTCTTCGAGTGAGCTGAAAAAAGATGTTCAGTGACTGCTAGTCAGTAAAATATTTTAAATTAAATATACAGGAGATGGATAACGCTCACATGGGCAAGGGCGTGAGTTTATGTAAAATATACAATCTTCGCAATAACAATGGGTTTAACTAATGAGCATGAAAGCATATCTCTCTCTCTGTCATGTGAGTGACATCACAAACGTTTTACTCGAACGTGAACGTCAAAGTTAACGTTTACGTTAACATCAAGAAAGCAAACGTTTCCTTTGTTACTGTGGCTGTAACACATAAGTTCTCGTAATGTTGTAAATTTTGTAAAAAAATATACTAGTAATTCGCCGAGAGATCGTTTCATAACATGACGCCTGTTATTCTTCGAAGATCTAGGCAGTACAACAAGTATATCTGGACGTAGTTGTTCCCGATGTCGCTCCGGTGACGGTGCAGCTGGTCCCCTTAATTTCTCTCGCATCGGGGAAAACCACTTTTTAATCCGGATTAAAAGCATTTTATGTATTAAATTGAAGGCATAGTCTATGTGTGTCCGAGATGTCATCAAAAGGTGGTCTGTAGCGTTATTGAGTAACAACAAACATCTTAACAAACTTTCGTAATTAGATTTTTGGCAATATTTGGAACAATATTTTTACTTAAATTTCGGTATGTTTTTCACGGGAAAACTGCAAAAAAATATTTTTGTGTGCTAACTTGGTACTTAAAGTTTGACATCTCATCTGCCCAGTCTTTTCCCAAATATTTGGGGATCGGCTTACCAATGCAGCTGAAAACCAGTATTTTAAGTGAAGCGACTGCCTACCTCACCGAGGAGCATTTTAGGCTGATTATGCTTAAGCCAAAAACTACAAAAAAAAACTCTTCTGAAACATCTCTGCTCATGTTAACTCCGTGATTCCAGTGAATCACTATGTTACTAGAAGGAATAGCCAGCCTCTAATAAAACTAACGCTTTACTACAAGATATATGCGAGTTCCTCACATGAACTTCCCCCAATGGAGGTACATTGGAAACTTCAGTCGTTACCCTCATTTTTGGGGTGCATCCTTAATTGTACCAAATTTACCCCATTATAAACCTTATGCTGAACACGTAAGGGTTCATATGGCTTAAATACGATGGTAAGAACCATCTGAAACCTTATTAGATTCTCAAGGAAGTTAATATCTTTCATACTTAATAGATCTTGGACTTCTAGTTGCCTTAAAAGTAGGGTATGAATTAGTAAAGGCAGTAATTTCAAGAAAATTAGAGTAGAATAAACTAAAACACTGAAGGTCTAGGGATCTAGACAACGTCTCATTGTATCAGCGTCAATGTGACGGAAAAGTCAAAAAAAAATTGGATGACATTGGCTACCGAAAAGCTTATGACCATCCTGTTGAGAGTCGTTGTCGTCGCTACTTGTCTAGGACTCAGTGGTACCAAGTTTGTGAACGGTTCTGACTGTCTATGTCTCACCTACGTAAGACGTAGACAGTAAGTAAGGACACGTTCGCACGAAAATAAATATATTGCGGCGAGATTTTACAGTGCACTGGATTTTCAACTCTGTTGAGAATCGAAAAGAGTGCATACCAGTGTATTGAAAAACCACACTGTTGGAATTTGAATTCTCGGCGCTAAGCAGAGCGTTGAAAATCCATTGTAGAATAATATCCGTACCCCTTTATAGGCCGTCCATAAAACTATCTTGCAAAATAGTCTACTTATTCTTGTAGGTCAAAGTCCTAACGCCATCTCTAAGGTCAACTTACCAGACAACCCCATTCCTTCCGACTTCTCTTCGGAACAACGACTCATCTTGAGTTTATTTGGCTGAATAATGTAGTACTTACTATACTATATTAAATAAACAACATAACAAAAACGCGCACTTTTAGTCTATCCTAAAAGTTCCGCCGACCGCAGCGCCAGTAAGCCGCACAATTTGAAGTGACAGAATACAGTATTAATCGCAGTTCCAACCACGCTACTTTGGCCAAACTTCGGCGACAATCGGGCGTTCCGAAATACCGCTCGTTACGATGCGAGTTAAGCCGTTCTCATTTCTCGAGCGAGTTGTTACCGCGACAGAAACTGCAACTGCAGCTTACTTAATACTACTTAGCTATAAAGACATACTGACATAAATAAAGATGGTCCCTTGATGTCCCGATGGTGCCACAAGGTAGTGTAACAGGGTCGTTATTCTTTCTGTTATATATTAACGACCTACCACATGTTACTAATCATTTCTACACGCTGTTTGCGGGTGATATTGCGGTGGTTATCACGGAGAATAAAATGTTTAATTATAATAATGAAATTAATGAAATGTGAAAATTAATGAAACGGTTAATGCTATTATAATGTGGCTCAATAATAATAATTTAAAAGTAAACATTGAACAAAACTCCTTCGTTCAATTCCACAATAGAAAATCAAATTCTGACCTTATGATCACTTATTCGGATCAAAGTATTAACGAAGGTCACGAGGCAATTTTTCTTGGTATAACAGTAGACAGTGGTTGCAATTGGAAACCGCACTGCCTAAAAGTCACAAATAAGATTAATCGTTTCGCTTTTGCCCTGTGGAGACTTTGTAAAATAGCCAACCGCAAGACAGCTCTCTTAGCGTATCATGGTTACGTAGCTTCTATCATTTGATACGGCATTGTGTTATGGGGGAATTCTGTTCATGTGAGTAGGGTATTTAAAGCCCAAAATCAATGTATCCGTGCGCTTTGCGATGTGCCACCATTGACCTCATGTAAACCTCTATTTAAAGATTTATTAATATTAACTGTTCCTGGTATGTACATATTTGAATGCTGTAAATTTGTTAAAATGCACTCCGACTTATTTCAACGTCTGGGAGACACTGTTACGTTTAAGACAAGATATCCTGATCGATGAATTATACCACCAATGAAAAGCTATCTATATCACAGAAGTTGCTTTCCAATGGTTATAAGGATATTTGATAAACTACCAAGGGAACTGCCAATCAATCGTTTTTAAACAGCGTTATTCAAATGGCTTATAGAAAACTCATTTTATTCTGTGAATGACTATTTGAACTTTAAAGATTCACGCTGACATATATTATATGATAACTGGACAAATAGGTAATTGACATTAAATTTAGTTTTTAATCATTTCCATGAATGTACGAATTTAATTTCGTTTCTTGATGATCCTTTGGCAGCACAGAAAAATACATTTGAATGAAAATAAGATGGCCGCCATTGAGAATGAAGTTGCATTCATTAGTGAAGGGAAAGGGGCCCTGTATTAATATAGTACGCTAGGAGGAGAGAGAATAATCTCAAAAACCGGAGTAGTGCAAGTTCTTGAGTAATAAATTTTCTTTACAGTCTCTGTTGGCTGTTAATAATATTTTCTTCGCACGATGAACTCAAGACTTAGGCCGAGATCTAGAAACGTTTTTTAGCACGGACTTTGGAGAATCTTTATTCCAGTCTCCGTCGCAAAACTGTCAACTAAAAGTGCAAGATAGAGACGAGAACATGTCTAAATCAAAGCACGAGCTTAAGTAAAGTTTCATAGATCTCGACCTAAAAGCTTCAATCAAGTTCGAAACTAGTCTGGCAAACCCGAAATAAACATGTATGTGACTGTAACAAAAAACAGGGGTCACCTAGTCGGAAACTACACTACTTGTCTATACAATAGACAAGTCCCTTTGACATGAAAATAAACTAGTGATAACTTTGTACTAAGTCGGAAGTGCCTCGGGCGTGTGATTATGTCGTCTGAATTCTGACTGCAAAGTAGTCTTTGTTCTGCAAAGTCTTTTAGGGTAATTCATCCTTTTTGCTTCCCAATTGCCTGTGACAATAGTTTGTTACTCGTAGTAAAAAAGGTCTACGGAGCCTTAGTTTTAAATTTACCAGCTTTTAGCATCTTTACATATTGACGTGAACACGTCGTTAAATCTATCATATCTATCATCTACATCCAAAATATAACTAAACCACTCGATAGCTAAAGAATCAAAGAATTTGTTACGTCGATTCAGGAATGTGACGACACGACCTCTACCCACCTCAGAAAATATGACTCGTTACGTTCACGTATTCACGTATCACGCACGGCCATGTCTACGACACAGCCATATTCGTTTTTTTTTTTTTTTTACATATTGGTTAAGCTTGCGCTCGGCTACCGTCTCAGCGGATGGCAAGTAATGTTGCGGTTGACGATGATGCACGTTTACCTAGATTTGATGATATCCTTCTTCTACGAGGTAATGGTGTAACATACATAAAATGACAAACGATCGCAATGTCTTTCATTTTCACAGCCACGTTCATTACTTTGTTAACGTTGTGGAGGAAACAACGAATTATTCAAATGAAGCAATGGATTAGGAATTTCTGTCAAAACCCACGGATTTTGAATGAAAGTAGAATGCCAGAAAAAGAAAGAACTAATATTGTCTGCATTTGAGCCTATAGGACCAAAATATTTAAGGTTTATATCACTCCTCAACCGTCCGTACATGTTCTTCTAATAAATCGCTCGCTACTTTAAAGGCTCAAACACAAGGCTTAAATAACTTAAAAACTTTTCCATTTTAAACTTTGGTCTGTCCTTTGACCTATGTCCTCCTTTACTTCGACAAAGTTTAAACGAAGGCTCTGGAAGGTTCTCGAAACAATTTGTTCATATATTGGGTCTTAGTTAAGAATCTGTACGGTCTATTGCTTTGGTCTGATTCGCATACTTGTTAAGCAGTGATGGCCCGTTGGTAACGGCTGGGATTTACGAGTGTTTGGTCGTAGGTTCGACCTCAAGCAGGCAGTTTACTTTGTGCGAATTATTTCATCACCACTGCTCTCAAAACGGTGAAGAAATCGTGAGGAAACCGGCGTGTCTTAGAACCAAAAAATAGAAGACTTGTGACAACTACCGACCTGGGCACGTTTGGTAGATTATGGCCTACACCCTTACAGAAAGAGAAGGCCTGTGTCCCAGCATTGGGAACGTTATATGCTGATTATGCTATGTTACTTGTTGAAAAGTATCTAAATCCCGGATTGAGTAAACGAATAGCTACGTAAATGTTAAGCCATACACCTACATAGTAAATTCAAATTGGACAGGCTTATAACCTGCTTCAGTTTTGTCTGACTGGATCACTGCTCATATACAAAACGGTGTGGTGAAGTCATAGTCACTGCACCGTATGAGCGTAGACTTCGAAGCGTTACATCCACACCGCATCATCCGTACCTTACGGATATGAAATTAGGCAAACATTAATGTCGAATTGGTCATGTATGAACGGCGCGCTGACTGCGTAGCTGCCCTGTTTGCTACCGGCTTCCTACGCGTCGACAATCAACGCACGGTAACTGCGGTCCTTCGCAGGCCTTACCGGCCGCTTGCTGGCAGGCCCTCCGACGCTCGGCGAATCAAGGACGGTACCCTTCTTTACCAGAATTAGTGCTCAGAACAAGTGAAGTGCGTTACCCGACTACTACTACTAATTTGAATATATATTTGTTAGCATTTCATAAGTGTTTCTTTTAAATATATACCTATCAGTTAGCGGCCTGTCTGCAAAGCCCTAGCCGTTACAATGGTAGCGGAATTTCTTCAATTCTGAAACACGGTAGTCAATTTGGCTTACCTAGGTCGCGGTCAATTTGAGAGCTATAATAGCTAGTAGTTGTATCTAAACCGCAATTTGATTTACGAAATGAGAACTATTCAATTTAACAGTTGTTGGTTCACATTGTGAACTACCGAAATTCCAGCTAAGCTAGTATCAACAATTGCAGGTAATCAATTGTAGCGTCACCTTGCTCGGTTCTTCTTCTGATCGATAACTTCAGGACTAGTAATCTAGCGTTACTATTCCTGTTCGTTGAGCTGTATTCTAAGTTAATATTCCAGTGGATTCTCTCAATAATAAATCTTAGTTCAGCTATGAATGTGACCAGCATTCGCTAATAGTTTACTAGCACGCTATCTACCAGTTAATAGATCGCCGATCTGATCACAAGCCTCGGATGTTCTCGGAATGTTTTGACGGCCTACTCTTAAATCAGGACTTCTACAATGCCTGATCAAAATATAGACAGCAATCCAAGAAAAATACTACTTATTATTCCCCACAGGTCTCAAGAGTGAACTTCTGGTAAACGGGTTACTGTACTAATACTAAGTGAACTTGCAGCTGATCCGAGCACAAACTTGTACATTATTGTGATTCCTAAAACTTGCACGTCTTGCTTGCATAGCTGAGCTGTATAGTGTACGAGTATTGCAAGCGGTTCGTGCAATAGTTTAAATGTGAATAAATATGTCTGTAAAACTTGTTGTAATAATGTTCATTGATGATGTTGATGTGAATGCATTGCAATGCCCCAGAAAGAACTCTAAGCCGTTGCTCCCAAATGTCAATTGTAGATCTTTGGCTGTTGTTACGGGTCGTCAGAAGCCCGAAAGTCTGACAACAAGTCTTACTAAGGGGTATCGTATTACCCAGTAACTGGGTTGTGGAAATACAGGTATTCAGCTGCATGATGATGATGTTGGTGAGAATTTTACATGAACTACAGGAATTTAAGAAAGAGGCACATAAGGAGTGTAATAGAACAGCTACGTTGACACCACAGAGCAAGGAGTTGAAACTGCTGCAGCGTCTGCAGACGGCAGGTCTAATAAAAATCCTGGTGCCGTAATTGCGTTGAGAGCAGAACTTCTGTCAAGGACCGAGAATCAAAGCCGTCAGTTACTAAACATCATGCGTTGTAGTGCGAGTAAACGGTGATACACTTGGTTTGTATTCGTGCCTAAATAATAACACCCGTACGCGTCGAAGGTTACGCTACGCTTTCAGCGGTCAGTTCGTTTACTCTCCTGTGCCTCGGAAAGCAAGTTAAGCCGTTGGTCCCGGCTGTCACTCGTAGATCTTTGACAGCCGTCACGGTTAGTCAGAAGCGCGAAGCTCTGACAACTAGTCTCACCAAGGGTACCAAACAATGCGGTAAAATACTGGTATTCAACTGCATCCCGTTAGACTGGAAGCCGACCTCAAGATTGTTGAGAAAAGGTTGGGCAGATTGATTGACTTCGTTTGTATGGAAAGTGTTAACCGTGGCGTCAGCGTGCTTTGTCGTTGACTTGACGCCTAAGGTTCATCAGACCTGCCAAAGAAACCATTTCCTACCGAAGTGTTACCAGTCTCACTTTTTCCATTCATTCTGTAAATGCATGCAGTGGCTGAAGTCGCAGTAAGCACGAACGTCGAGGAAAATTACAATTTTTATGTATAATTAGAGAGCGACACGATGGCCGTGATTATACTTCGCTGGTATCGTGCCGTGTCGCGTGTGATTATGACGTATTTGGAATCAGGCAAATATCAGCAATAGATTTAATCCTTTCCTTGCTCCGTCCCTCACGAATAAAAATGTGAATATTTCGTTTTATTTTAAGGGATTGTTTTACTATTTTGTATGTTTCATGGACAGTGAAACCGTTACACCATCTTGCAAAATTGATGTCTTGTGATGGCATTATCAGCTTCGTATCTGTTGGTTTGTTTTGATTTTTACTAAAGCTATCGCAAATCTCTTTATTTGATATCCATATTTGCATACTCAAACTTAAAGTATACAGGGTATAAACAGGGTTTAAAAAGACCCATCACAATAGCCGTCAAATAAGCATTTTGCACATCAAACTATGTGACATTGCACAAAAATTATTGCTGGGAATGGAAACCTCATATTTTTGGTGTGAAAGATGTTGTGCCTATTATGGGTGCATGCAACGGTGCAGAGGTCGTGAGGGTATTTAAAGTTGTGTTATAACATTATAAAGTTGTTTTCGTAAAAAAATCATTAAAAGATGGAAATCCGAAACAGGTATGGTCAAGTACAAAAAAAAATACATTGACGAGGAATACAAGTGACTTCTTACACCTGTTATTATTTTTCTGACTGTTCGTCCCGGTCCCTTAAATACTAGAATCTTCATTTTATATTATCTTCACTTCTAAAGTCAGTCTTAAATCATGACGACATTATCTGTCAATACGAATTTGCAGCTCAACCAAACACAGATCCAAATAGCTTGCCATTCGACGAACTATATCTCTCAAAGCATTAAGCATATCATATCATTCATCATAAAATTGACAGCCCATACCTCCTATTCATCGAATTAACAGTGCCACTAGACATTTAGTCTCTACCAGCAATTATCAACCAGTACACCGAATTTTATAAAAACCCAGCGTGTTAATAGCCTTGTTGATTCGACCCATCACGCAAACAACTTCTGCCCATCAAGTGATTCGCCCTTCATATTGATTGCTTGTTAAAATGCTATTTGTTATTCTTATTATTTCCAACTAAGGCTTTTGTATAATGACACTATGATTGCAGAATCATGTTGGAGGAGACAGTTTAATAAGGAGAAATGACGGCCAATATTAAAGAACAATATCAAAGAACGTGGGTAATAAAATTCCCAGAATTAACTTTGGGTCTAAAGGGACAAGGGATGTCAGGGTCAATTTTATTCAGTTCTTTTTAGCCTTTGGAATTTATATGAAGGAATTTAATAATGCCAAGAAAGACTTTGAAAAAAATATATAGGTAATAGTTTATTTTCCTTCATTCTGTTATCATACAGGAGTCAAAGGTAAGACTTTTAATAGCGTGCTTGTGTTATTATCTTCCTTAAAAAAAAGGTGTGATGTGATCATTTTTTCGGAATGTTGGCTGAACAAAAATAACAATACTTCAATTCCGCAGCGATATTCGGCCTGTTCGTCTATAAACAACCTACCTGGATCTCACCATAGCCGGTAAGAATGAACATTGTCTTTTTATAGTAGTATGAACTTTTGTACATATGAACATAGGCTAACCGCTACAGATTTTACACAAATGTACTTCCAAGACACGAAGCTCACTCGTAAACGCATTCGGATCCAATCAAATAGCTTTTTCAATTCATTTGGTGGTTGAACATAACCTCAAAATAGTAAAAAAAATATATCTCGGAAATGCCATTGTAGTTTTGTTTTATTTTTTGAGGAAGTATTCAGACATGCCGTCGAGTATTTTAAAGATGATTTTATGAATACACAACAATGTTGAATTGAGTACATCTGTCCGTAGTACCGGGGGCAATCTCCTTTGACTGTAAAGGTAAGATCCGTAAATTAGCTATGGCTACGGATCATTTTCCATTTACGACTCCTCGTCACCTCGTAACTTCGTCATAATGAGGTTGATAAAAATCTCAATAAAAATCTGAATTTTAGGGTATTTTAGGCTAAATGAAAATCCAACAATTTATACATTCAGTTATAGTGCTACTTCGGCATAATTCCTTTAGAAACCTCACTCAATCATTAGATGGTTTTATAATATTAAACTCTAAAGATGATCTCATAGTAACTTTGACTAAGTTCCTGAGCTAGAATAGAATAGAATACTCTATATTCTGTACACAGTTACAAATGTGAGTGAACTAGTAAAGTTAAAAAAAACGTATCACAATAAAAGTCCTCGAACGTCCTCGACGACACCCATGCAAACAAAGGAAGCACTAATACAAAACATAAATAACGGCTTGCACGTCGGAATGGACGGTGTCCTTGACGAATTAGGGCTAGACGGGGTACACAGTAGACAGTCCGAGGGAGACTTCTCCGATTTATAGCTAGACTGAACGCGAGCTAGAGAAAATAGGACATTACGTAGTGAGTGTTTAGTTCTGAAGAATTATGACTTTAGTTCGTTCTTATACGGACGATTTTCGTCTGTCAAGAAATTGTATGAAATTTAATCACAAAATATATATCACATATAATAATATATACACTCACATTTCGCCAGTTATATTTAAGTCCCATGTAATATTGGGCGTTTCTCTCTGTTTGTCCGTCTGTTAGTGCAGTCCTTGAGAACCTTTTACTTTCATTCCAGTATAACAAGTACTTTCATAAATTACTTGTAAGTAATTTATGAAAGTACTTATACCTATATATATCTTATAGCATACCTTGAGGTGTCTGACCACCAGGGACCTGTCCGGGACCAAAGTTGGGGGATTGAGGAAAACTTCCAGCAGGATACTGTCCAGGTGGTGCCTGGCCAGGGGGTAATTGGGTAGGTGGGATGGATTGGAAGCCTTGGGGTCCATTTATGCTCATACCCTGCATCTTTTGGGACATGTCTAACTGATCAAAGGCTTTCTGTTGCATCTGTGGACCGTTCGGTGGCATCTGGCTGTAGATATTGGCATTTTGGACTCCGTTGTAATCCTGGGATGTTGGTGGAAACATGGGGTTGGTTGGTGCATTATTGTTCTGTCCTGGTGGTGGATATTGAGGATTCATCATTGTACTTGGAGCCGATTATCCTGTTAATACATACAAATATTCATTATGAAAGTTGACAAGTCCATTATTAGTTTATTTATTAGACAAATAACAAGAAATTGGAACGTACCTAACGTACTTGGAATGAATGAAATGCACCGACCCCAGCGTGGTTTGACCAGACTCGATTAATGGAATGAACCCCAAGATCCGCACTAGCCCCTGAAGTCTCATGCTTCATGGTGCTACAAAGACCATTGTATATCAAGGAGAACACTGGGGGCCACTTTTATGGTAGGGAAGACGTGCCCTTAGGATAGGAAGGATTTTGAGCCTGCAGAGTTTGCACCCTAAAGTAAGCATTGGACTAGTGGAGAAGCGGGTGATACGGATTTGTTTATGGGAGGGCATCTTTTAACGACGTCACAGCCGGTCTGGCACTAAATGAAAAAGTATCTCTCCACGGGTTCTACAATCTAACTGGTGACGCAATTACACTTCAGGGCTGAAATAAACGCAAGAAAGCTGATTACTTACTTATAGCACATATGTTAATGAGAAACTTGCTCTGAGGTTTAGACTCAGTGATTCATGATACACCAATTCTATTCAAGTCCTTTGCAATAGCCGCGAGTCTATTGCCTTCAACCGGGCACAAATCTAGACTCAAGGCTACTACTGAGAAATTCCAGATGGAAAAACTCAATAACTTCTCATGCAATGAACACACAAATGCCCGATGTTCGACAGGCATATATATATTGTATAAGGTTTCCGGTAAAGTTCACCCCTTCCGTTAACGTAGAGGTTTCGCTAAACGCAACCTGCTGATTAGTATAAATTTTTCGTCATGATCGTGACCGTGACAGGTTTTTTCAGAAAAACAAATCAAACCAAAATATAAACGAGCTTTAAATATTAATATTTTGCTATATCTTTGTATTTGTACGTATATTAAACGTCAGAAGCTAGGTGCACGGTTCCAATGGTTCGTTTTCTATAGAGAAGAGCCGGCAAGAAACTCTCAAACTAAAAATTGGATTTTACAATGTTTTCAAATTACAGTGTAAACAGGAGAACAGATAAAGGGACGTTGTGGTTGTACTAAATGCAGGCAATGCAGGTCGGGTCATTGTTGCGATCCTTGGGTTCCCTACCTATAACTATAAGTATATATGCAGTCCGTTTCTCCGTATCCGGCAACAGCGACCCAGACTTATTCTTTTTTCTTTCGTGAGTTCTCTGATGACTTGCTTCTGGCCTTTGGGCAAGTTTGGGCTTGAGAACCCGGTCACATCGTGTACAGAAGAGCTAGTCAGCATCTATGTAAGTGTAGGCTTTAGGCGACTGTTGCATATTTGACGTTTTATAAAGGCAAAAGTATCCGACTATGGTTCCTCCAGGGACATTTTCCTCCTCTCTTGTAATGGGATAAGCAAATCATGCTAAACGGATACTTCCAGATTCGTGTGGTTTTAAACATGGCAGAGGAACCGTGCACGAAATAACCATAACTATAAGTAAACGACTGTTAACTGGTTCTGTTGAAGGCATTAACAGATCTTTATTCATAGGCCTATAACACTAGTTGTGGACATAAATACTAAGCAAACGTTTACACTACTGAGTTTCCAGATTTTGTTGAGCCTCTCTGAATTTTGGGTCGGGTCAAAAGATTAATAAATCAAATAAGTCCCGTCCGAATGTTGACTACCGACTTCGAAGTCTTGTTACGCAACTGTGGGTATGTAAATTTTGCAAAACAGCTGTCTGTGTTTATCTTTGTAAAAGGCGAAAGGAAAGCTGCTTTGCTCGTTGCTACAAGTTTTTGCTTCCATACTTGAGTGAAAGAAAACATCGAATGTATTTGAATGAACTTAATATCCGAAGACAAGGAACGACCTACACACATTTATACAATGGCTTGGCTTTGATAAAATTTGCGTTAACGATTCATACGCGATTTTGCTCCCACATAATATTCAGTTGGCTATCTATGCTAGAATAGGGATGGTCTGTTCCAAAATGATTAAGTTTAGAACTTCGAGACATCCCAGAAATGCTTCGAGGAATTTCTGGGGACAGATTTCCACGATGTGCTTGACTAAATATGGGACCTTGGCAATCGCATTTAATTTCTTCCGTGACTCCCCTTTCAAGATCTTAACATTTTGCGTCTTCGAGCGTGAAAACCTTCGAAACTTACCCTACATTTTCTCATGTTAAACCATTTGTCTTTTGCAGTTTTAAACAATCTGGTGTAAGCCTTGCAGTTGAATGGGCTGCTCAAAACAAAGGAGGCACACACAATGGTGAGTGTGTAAAATATTGTGTGTTGAATTATATTAGGTGTATTATCATAGTTAGGTTGACGAACTTTCACACAGTCAGTCAGCTCAGTTTGCATAGACATGGTGTCAGATTTGGCAGTGTTTTCTTTTCTAAAGAACCACTTTACTGAACTGAACAGCGGGGTAATTGCGTAACACACTAACGTAGGTTTATTAGGTAGGAATTTATTTTGACAATTCGACAACATTCATTGCGTTATTTACGTTGAGTAGAGAGAGAGAGGTATGAGGAACAGGGTGTAATGTTCACTCATACTCTATGGAAAAGCGAGTATCCTCCGAAAAGATGGGTGTCGTGTCCGGTGGCCTGACCAACAATTGATATCGGGACCTTGTATATATGCTTGCTGCGCGGTAAACTCTGCTTGCGTGATGTAGGATTTTGCGTAACGTCAGTGTGATGCGTAGTTCGCATGTGGTGGTGTGGATGAGTAGACAAATATTTCGAATATATTCAGATTATGATTCATAGTGTGTTACTCAATTAGGGTGTTCCCTTTTTATATTGAACACACTAGGTCACCTTATGGTCAAAATATTACCACTGACGTGGACGAGTGGTAGACTGTACCAGTAAAGCATAGGATTCAGTGAGGGTCGAATGATTGCCTTGCCTGCTCAAATTCCTGGCGTTAGTTCAGCAGATACCTGATGAATAGGGCTTCATAAAATGAATTTCTCAATTATGACTGGTACTTCCAGAGATTATTCAACAAACTTCAGTTTTATTAATAGCTGTTGCCCGCGACTCCATCTGCGATCCAGGAACACGTAGCGTGTCCGTACCCAGGCCGTGGTCTATCTGTGTGCCAAGTTTAATCCAAATCCGTGAAAGCGTAACAAACAAACTTGCCAATTTTGCCAATGAAACTGAACGCGATCAGTACATCTAAAAAACAGTGCTTTCAAGAGCTGTCAGTGTCAAAATTGTTATGGAATATTGACACTGACAGCTCTTGAACTGAGTTAAAAATGCTGATTATATTAAGTTTCATTGGTGAAATTGGCACAAACTTTCGGATATTTAATATTAGTTAGGATTTATAAGCTGTGTTCCCGACGGGAATTCCAATCGCAAAATATTCACGAGCTTCCATCTTTGATCCTTTTTAGACGATGAATTTTCAAAAAATCCTTTCATATTGCCTACCTTCGCTGTATAAGGGACTCTTGTGCATGATTTAAACAACCCTGTCTGTTAGTGAATGAATGCGTCCGTACATGAGACGGTCATTGGTCAAACCATAATGTGACGTCATGTTTTCTCTATTTGAGACCAGTTTACCGCCTCGCCCATATTTGTCCACGTGGTTTTTGCCAACGCTAATAAGTCACTCAAACATAAGTTGTGTAACATGAATAATTTAGTTGACAATGGCAATGGTGTGAGTCAACTAACGGTCGTTATTATGGCATTTATAAGTGATATGCTAAATAGGAAGTTATTTGCACGCTGTTGGCATGTGCGTAGAGTAGGTTGACAACGGGTCATACAATCGCGCTGTGATTGACCACGTTCATGTTAGTCATATGCGTGAAAACCGGCTTAGTGTATGATATGGATAATTCGTCAACGCCTAAGGGTTCGCGCCCCGTGGCGGCACGGCACGGCTCGGTTACTCTGCCTCACCACATGCAAGCGCATACTGACGGCAACGATACCGTGGTATTCTTAGGCATGTCGTAAGCCCCAGGGTAGCCCGCCAAATTCAAATTTTAAGGTTTCTTCAATTTTTAGGTCAGTTGTGTTGAACTAAATACTCTCTCAGTTAGAAAATCCCTCAAACTGGCGCTTCCCCTTTAAGCACGCTGACGCTACATCGCGCTCGCGCATTCTTCAACAGTCGCTAACTCTTGCTAGCATCTCGAGGGTTGCCGAGGCATTCCGAACGCTGCCGACAGCGTGTGCCTAAGCATACCGCAGCTTTGTTTTTGTAACTACGATGATTTTCATTGAAACTTCAATATTATTGACTATTGACGAAGTAGCTACCATGAAATACCTATCTAAGTAATGTTGCTGAGGAGTTTGTTGCGCAACTTCTTATTCCCAGCTAAAGCACTAGGAAGTGGTGAAGGGCGGGCGTGCCGGGGGATTGTCTTGTTATTTTGCCATTCAAAAAGTGCTGATTGTCAGACTAGTTTGAATAAAGGCCTTTTGTTTTTTATTATTTAATATATCGCTACTGCTGAGCATGAGGTCCTGGGTTCGATCCCCAGGTCGGGCAACGTGTTATTGGGATTTTCTATCTGGAATTTCCCAGTAACAGCCCGAAGTCTGGATTTGTGCCCGGTAGATGGCAATAGGCTCGCCCCCTATTACATGGGACTTAAACATAACTGGCGAAATGTGGGTGTACTATAGGTACACCTCTGCCCAACCCTTCGGGGAAACAAGGCGTGATGTTATGTTATGTATTTAATATGTGGTAGGCTGATTCTGGTCTAGTCGCTATGTTACACATTAAGTATATTTTTCTGGCAGAAAATCAGGTAAACTTTACAGTACCTACGACTTTCAGTCTCTATTGATTATTTACTCCATGTAGTATTTACTCCTAATTTTGTCATGTTCAGGAAGCCAGAGGCAAAGTTTTGTCACGCTTACTATGAAATATATATTTTATACTAGTGAAAGACATTAAAATCGTTTCACTTATGTGTCGCAGGCTTTTGTCCGGTAGACTGATTTAGTACAAAAACATCGAGCTCATAAATTTAACCGACATATTGAGTTTTTATTAAATTTAAATTGACATAACATCAATTCTGTAGTCCCGGAGGGGTTGGGCTGTCGTAATATGGATGTACTAACACACACGTAGACGTTTCGACGGATACGTAGGTATGAATATTTTTAATATCTACATAAAAAAATTGCGCATTACGTAGTCAGCGATAGTGTTATGCAGTACTCGTATTTAAATTTTCTCTCAAACGGTTTTTCCCATTGTAGTTGATACTCATAATTACTTATACCCCAAGAATCTACATGCAAATGAATTCAAAGCCAGGTTGTGTAAGTAAGTGATGCAATTTTACCAATTATTGGTGCTGTCTTCGACTAAGTTAGCCTAATTATTCTACCGCCTAGAGCAATGCAGTAGACTATAATTTGACACAGTTAGGCCACAAATTACTGATGTATGTACAACAAATAACTAAGCCGAAGTTATGCCTCCCGCCTCGATGTCGTAATGTAGGATTAGTGTCGGATTACCTACCCCTCCTCTCACCCCCGATATCGCGGCGTGTCGCCGATATGTTTATCAGGCAGAGCATCTATTTATATTTTCTTTTATTGTTTGCTTTTGGGAGCAGGAAAAACCTATACACGGTGGCACATCGACGCACAATTAACGACGTAAAATTTCAGGTCAAAGATGGCAGAGCATATTTTTTTTAAATTAGAGGTAATTTAAAAAAAATGCCCTGCCATCTGCCTACTTTCAACGCAGGATTTTTTTCGTCGTTGTTCAAAAAAAAAAACAGCTGTTTCATAGCCAAAACCCGGTCAAAATATATGGCAGAGTACATTATTTCATCATGTTCCGAGAATGGTTTCAATTTGCCCGTCGATATCCCAGCCACCCTTATTTTTATGAGTTGGAAATCATCAAATGACTTCTCCCGCTCTGGATGGAGCAAAGACTAAAATTCTCTATGGGGTGGAGCGTTAAAACCCACCCGTGTTCCTTCAGTTGCCTGTGCCGGGGCCACGGTATCTCTTTCGAACAACCCGCGACCCTGGCAGGGACCCTGCCACCCTGTACACATATTTCAAGTATTTTTGTTTACACAAGCATTGAAGTTTTTAAGACAAAACAAGCTAAGGGAGTGAGTTAGGACCATAGCACGTGGTGTTCTGTAGAGTCAGCATATACTCCTTGAGCAAAGTTGTGAACTGTTTATATTTATGTTATACTAGCTTCTACCCGCACTTCGTCCGCGTGAAATTTCGGCAACCGACCCACCACGTCGCTGAGCAAAACCCGCCCTTGTTATTAGCTACTTCATTTTCACTTAGCGTTCCTTCAGCTTTTTTCATTTTGCTCGCCTCCTAAGACTCGTAGCGTGATGATAAATAGCCCATAACCTTCCTGAAAAATTGAGCTATCAAATGAAATAATATTTTTTCAAATCCGACAGTTAGTTACAGAGATTAGTGGGTTCAGACAGACAGACAGACGCGGCGTGGACGACTTTGTTTTATAATATGTAGTGAGTTTTATGGCTATCAATCATCATCCCTCTTGCATTCAGGCCAGAGCTTTAACACTAATTAAAACGAATGCCTCACAAAAAATACCTATTAATTTATAAACATGTGGATATCATTTTACGTAACCCTTTCTAAAATAATTCGAATGGTTACTAAAATATTTATAATTTTCATTTTTGCTTTGAATTCTGCGCGTGGATTAACCTTAGTATATTAACAACGTTTTTGTTTTCATTGATGGCTGTTTCATAAAGAACCACTGTATATAATTTACCAAATGTAAGTCTATATTTTAAATTAAAAGGGATCATTGGAACAAGATGGGTCACATCACCAGTACCGACCTAGCTACGAGTAACTCACTCTTGCTTTCATTTAAGTAAGCATAATTTATTTGTTCTAGAATATACAAAAAAATTTCATTCAACATTAATAGCAGAATAAGTTTTGCACAACAACATTGAGAAATGTAGACTTCCTGGAATTACAGTATTCAGGCATAAGGCTATCAATCAACACGCATGAGAAGAGATTTTTGACCTCTACAATGGCAATACTGTTTGATTTATTACATCTTTTATTGATTGGGCGAGCCTATTGCCATCCCAAATCCAGACTCCAAACAGCCTATCACGTTACCACTGGTGGAACACAGGCCTCCTCTCCGTGAGAGGGAATGGGCCGTAATCGAACACGCGGGCCCAGTGCGGGTTGGTAGATGTCACATGTCTTTGAATTTTTGGTTCTAGGACATCCCGGCTTCCTCACGATGTTTTCTTCACCGTTTTTATAGCAGTGATTATGAAATAATTTTTTTAATTGCAAAGTTACATGCCTGCCTGGGTTCGGACCCACGACCACTCGACTCGACTCGTTTCGACTCGTAAGTCGAGGCCAATAACCGCAAACAAAGTTACAACAAACCACCTTCACTTTTAGATTCATAACCGTGTAAAATACGCTACCTACATCTCCTATTCATTGACACAACCGCCAAACGGCACATGCTAACAATAAACAACGAAGGCAACAAAAATAAGCAATTGAAGCGACAGCAACAGCAATAAGTTTATTTATACAGCAGACGTAGACGGGCATCGTCGCGTCGGTAATTTGCATTCTCCCGCAGTCGGCGGGGTGAAGATAAATCGGGACAACGCACGAACGGTAGGTACGTGTATTTAGTAGTAAAGTGATTTTTTTGTGTTTTAATTTTTGGTATCATATTTTGGAACAGACTGTTTTTTTTTCTAGGTTTATAGCGCTTTCATGTTTCATTGTTTCGGTTTGGCTGAGTTAGTCAACTGTTTTGTAATGGCGTCTGGTTCTATGCCAATTAAGAAATACTGAAATATGCATGGAAAATTCAATAAAATGGGTTCTGGAAGTAACTATCGCTAGATGTGAATTTAATACAGTCCTTTTATCGGCCGAATCCAATAACGTATATATCTCCAATTTTGGCGTACTGGAGAGATAAAAACCTACCGATCTCTGGTTTTAACGTCCCAATAAAACCAAAATACGAAGCATTATAACGTGTTGACAGCTATTTGTTTGACAGGAACAGAATTGTACTGTCTATTGTAGGACTAGTCAGAGCACAAGATAAATGAAAGCGTTCACTTAAACAAATAAGCATGATTTATTAACTGGGTTCAGAAACTGGGTAAAAATAAATGCACAATTATTACGGCAATACATTTATAATTATAATATTACAATTCTCAGTACCTATGTAACGGATTACAAGATTCTTACACGTTCGTTGTTCAACGACAACTGCCTTACTAAAATGGCGGTACCATCTCACTTTTAAAAATCCCTCCACTTTATCAGACTCAAATGGTCAGTTGACATCTTAATATCCGGTGGCGTCATTTTAACATTTTATATAAGTTATTGGGTTGGGATAGATACCTACATAGGTACCTAGTATATTTCAAAAGGCTTGTATGTGTCTGTTGGTGTTGTACTAGATACCTACTAATACACCACTGCCTATCCCTTCACAGAATACAGACGTGATGTTATGTTCAAAGTATCAAGAGGCTGACAAGACCTTAAGCGCAGTCACTGTCAGACTGCATAGAAGAAAGAGAACCGCGATGACACAACGCTGGTAATTTATTGCAAAAAATTAAGCAATTATATTTTTACAAAAAACCAATCGATTGAACTAAAAAATAAAACACTATTACGTTAATAAGTTAATTGTAGAATAATCGGGCAGAAAATCAGAATGATTGCATTGCATGTACATTATGATTTTTTATCGTTAAAATAAATTTTTGGCGGTATATTCGTTGATTTTTTTCTATCGTTTCAAGTTAGTTGTATTAAGTTTTCAAAACACTATCTAACTAGCATATACCCTGACGAATATCATATGGTTTTCTGTTTTTGTTTACTGCAGTGGATATTATACTTTTAGGCATTATAAAACTTGCGTTTAGGTCGTGTAGTGCATTTTTTAATTCAAAATTTATATTACTGTTTCGCTGATTATGTTCTGACTAGAAATAAAAAAACATTTGTAGTCTACTAAAAATGTCTGTAGTTTAATGATTGGCGGCGGCGATCTCTCGCGTCCGATCCTGGTCCAGGCCATGGAACGGAGCGAGAGAGAATGGGAAGCCTTCACCTCCTACTGCGAAGCAGTAATGCTCGCGAAGGAGGAGGCGGAGCGCGAAAGGAAAGAGCCTTGCGCCCAAGTCGCCGCAGGAGACGCCCTGGGCGTCGGGAGTCGCCTGCAGATTCCCGGCCACCGTAGGCGCGGGCTTGCGGACGGCGAGCAATGGGTAGCTCACCGTCCGGTAAGGACCAGGCCCGGGTCGACTCGACTGCCCGTCCCGTTTCACGCGCGCCTCAAAGAGATGTCAGCAGATAGTGACGGGGTCCGATGGGGCCGATGCCTCAGGGTCGCGAGATGTTCGAAAGAGACCGTGGTCCTGGCACAGGCAACTGAAGCAACACTGGTGGGTTTTTGTAATTAAAAATCTGACACGCTCTCCCGCTCTGGGTGGACGTTTTCCACAATAAGTGCTGACATCACTTAGAGGCGCGCGTGGAACACTACGCGCCGTCGACCCGCATATAGATTCTCTATAAATCTCATCGTGAAGACTTGCGTGGAGTGAGCTGTGGGTGTCAGTGATGCTAGGGATTGACCAAGACAGGATCGTCACGCTCACTTCACCTATGTTTACACGGTGAGATGGCTACAGAGTTGCACTACCGGACCTGGTCCTTACCGGACGGCGAGCTACCCATTGCTCTGGAGTGGAAACCACGTATCGGCGTAGTGTGGGTATACTGCTTCAAGCAATTAAGTTTCTCTCCCGTTTTTCTTCATATATAAGTACCTAGTACGCTTTGGAATGGGTAACTAGCTTTATCTTTCCGACTGACCGACCCTTTTATTTAAAATAAATGCTTTGAGCTTGAGAGAGTGCCAACAACAAAGACAATTTCCTAATACAAAACTAACTTTACAAAAGCAAGCAGACGCCATGCTAGGATTCTCAGTTCCAATTGATCCTTTACTCAATAATTACTAAACTTTAAAAGCAATTATAAGTCTTCGTTGACCGTCTGTTATGGATTTCCCAAAGAAAACCCTCCCTTTGAAAATAAACTTTATTATTTCTGAAATAAAGGTGGTTTTATAAAGAAACAGGTTATTACACCCAACTACGCCAAATGTTGCTTGCCTCAATCTAGTGTTTCTTAAGTTCTTGGAAAATTTAATTTCGACTTTATACGGATTCTTATTTAATATGATAGTGTTTGTTATTGGATAGGGGAATTAATTGGCTCGTGTACTGATCCGGGAATTACAAAGTTAACAGCTGGCTGCTCATTTTTGGCAGCAGTAGAGTTCTTTGTAATGTGAGGGTTAGGAATTCGTGACTCAATATAACAGCCGCACGGGTTGATCGGAGGTCAAACTAAGTTTGCCGAGGTCAGTCAGTGACCATCTATAACATTCCGAGACCCCTCCGTGCCTCTGGTGTCCGTGGTCCAGCCTTTACAGAAGTATGTTGGGGACGGCTTCCAGTCTTGAGTCATGCAGCGACTCCTTATCTAACCTCCACAGTTACTGGGTAATACGATACTCCTTGGTAAGACTGGTTGTCAGACTTTCGGGCTAATAATGATCCAAACGACTGCCAAAGATGACAGCCAGGATCAACAGCTTAACGTGCTTTCGCAGGCACGACCAAGGCCCCTCGGTCTTGGTGTGTAAAGATCACCCATCCGTGGACCAACCGCGGCAAGCTTTACCTGATCAATCTACCCGTGCGGCTGTTATAACTTAGCCACACATCTAATATAACATCGCGCCTGTAATCCATGAAGGGCAAGGCAGAGGAGTACATAGTCAGGAGGCGCACCAGTTTTAATAAGTGACGCAATATAGGCCCCCTATTACATGTGACTTAAAAACATAACTGGCGAAATGTGGGTGTACCTCTGCCCAACCCTTCGGGGAAACAAGGCGTGATGTAATGTTATGTATGGAATATAGGTGTTCATAGTTGTAAAACTGTTCAGGTATCAGAATAACAAGAACGTCGATCTCCATTATGAGTTACATACATACATAAACTCACGCCTTCTTCCTATGGGGGTAGGCAGAAACCACAGAACGCCACCTGCTACGATCCTTACATTCTTCTTTATTATGAGTTACGATTTCATCAAAACTTCTTTAAAAAGTTCATGACGAATTTTGTACACAATTTGTCGCTTTATTCACAACTTTTATGAGTAAGTAAAATCTCAACCCCTCAATTACATTAGTTATCATTCCAAAGGCATTTTTTATCCCCTAATCTGACTCATTGCTTGGTCATCGCATCCTGTCTATACAGTATCGCATATCAATACAAATGTACGGGAAAATAACCTTTATAACAGACAGGGTAAAACTTATAATTGAGTAGCAATAATAATTCAAAAACCAGAGCTATACACTAAAGAAATAGTTGTTATTATAACATCAATATCGAAAACAAATTACATTCGCGTGTGAAAACCAACTTTACGTATAGATCATAAAGTTTAGAATCGCGTGATGGGTGATGTTTAGGGGTTTTTATGAATACTAGAAAGAATATTAACTAAGGCAACGCAAACAATGGTATTGTGTTCGGAGTGACCCCGTTATGGCTTTGATAGGTTTGTGTGGGTACAGTTGAAGACAGAAAGGTTTTCTTCACAAATATTTGCTCAAAGTAGACAACTTTGTGCCGATTCCACCAATGAAACTATACCCGATCAGCACTTTTAAACCCACTTCAGACAGCTGTTGAACAGTGTCAATATTCCATAACAATTTTGAGACTGACAGCTCTTGAACGAGTTGTTGTGTTAAACGCGCTTAGTTTCATTGGTGAAATCGGCACAATTAATGTCGATGGAAGTTTTTTCAAAATCATCATGATTGGCGCGAAATTTGTGTTCGTAAGCATAAGACAGTTAAAAACATTATTTGTAATAACTTAATGGTTCTCTTATTGGCCAAGGAACATTTAGAATCATGCAACCGAAAACTGCACCATGATTACGTAATTCACTTTTGATTGAATCAGAAGAAAATTGAAGGAAATTCTTAATCCATTATTTCATAGGTTTGAAAAATTCGTTTGCTCCACAACGTAAATCCCGCAATGAATGTTGTTGAACTGTCAAAATGATAGTTAAATATTACAAGTTGTTCAATACAAGTTTTCGAAAACGATGTTGGGGCTCGTGATTAAATTATAACAGCCGCACGATTCGATCGAAGGTAAGCTACGCTTGCTGCGTTCGGTTTGTAGATGGGTGAACATCCATTACATACCAAGACCCCTCCGTTCCTCAGAAAATACGTTAACCCGTTGGTCGCGGCTGACATTCGTAGATCTTTTCTTGTCGTAACGGGTACTCTGAAGACCAAGTAGTCCGGAGTCTGCCAACCAAGATGATCGTGTTACCCAGTAACTGAGTTGTGGAAGTCAGGAAGGCAGTCGCTCCATGTACGATTGTGGTATTCAGATGAATCCGGTTAGACTGGGAGCCATCCCCAAATTAGTTGAGAAAAGGCTCGGCAGGCAGGCAGGTGCAATACCTACAAGTTTTCAACCGTGGCTAACTTGGCTAAGCACACAGATTATTCTCCGCATCCCTTTACTTATAACATAATCCCTTCTCATGAAACTCACGGAGAGAAGCAGCAAACAGATTTTCCGGAAATATTGCGGCGGGATTTTATCGGGCCCTGGATTTTCAACTCTCGATGATCACTGCGCGCGCGGTACGCGCTCCGCTCGCGCTCACTGTGCAAGCCTTGTGTGAGTTGCGCTAAAGAGGCGCACCAAAAAATGCAGTAACTGAACGCGTGCAGCGCACAAGCAGCTCGCAAACGGCGCATTCGACAGATGTGAACACACCCTAGCAGACTGCACCCCGAAGTCGAAAAAACACACTGTTGGATTTGCAACTCTCGGCGCTAAGCAGTTGCTTATAAAATACAGTGTGCGATAACAATTGCCGCGGGAGTGTGCGAAAATGGCATGTGCGTACCTGGGCTCACGTAACTATTTAGTAAACTTACCGAGAAACGCTTAGCCAGGATTACAACCAATGTTTTCATTCTTTACCTGAAACCAAATAAAAGTCTTAATTAATGTCAAATAGAATTACAAGTACTCTTGGAAGATTTTGTTTTTCTTTCGCGCGAAAATTTAACACTATAGAGTCGAAAAACAAAAGATTTACAGCGAGGTACCTAAATATTTAGTTTAAGTATGAAATTAACATAACTAAGGCTTTTCGACCTTGTTCATATTAACTAAAACTAGGTGCCTTTTGCCTTTGCCTGTCAATGACGGATGTAATTTGTACTGACAATTTTTGTAATTGTTTGGCATTGGTTTAGTTGGTGGGTTTGGCTATTAAAACTGCGGCACGAAATTTGAGGCGAGTCGCTGCGCAGTAACAAATTCACGTGACAGAGGAGGTGAGGGGTGGGGGGTACTGCGTAGCGAGTAGCGCACGTCAGAGACGCCATAAAGTTTGAATCGGGCTGTATTGGCAACCAAGCAATATGATTTTTTCTTTAGATTTTTAGTTAGTAGGTTATTTCGACTCTTCGCATGTAACCGTCTGTATTGCCTCGTTGGTCCAGTTAGCGCAAGCGCAATTGAGAGAGCAGAGCGCAGAGCGTGGAGGCCCTAGGTTTGATCCCCGAGTTTGGCAAACTGTTACTGAGTTTATTCATTAGGCAAGCTTCAGTGGCAGACTGGAGTCTGGCTTATGGTCATAGGATTGTATTTACAGTGTGTTTGGATGACACTTAAAATACACTTTTATAAATACTCTTAACCCAACACCCCGCGAATGGCGACCATCTTATTTTTTTACTTCAATAAAATGCTACTATCTTTGAATCTTAGAGAACTACAGAAGAAGTGCAAATAACGTTATTGCAAAGGTAAACGTCAAGGCTATCGAATAATTATAAACTATCCTGAATAATAAGATTTTTTTCTTTGGCTCTTTTTTTTGTTGTTGCATTTTTGCTTATTTTTCAGGAAAATCCTGTGGTCCATCTACATCGACACATGCGAACTACGCATCACACTGACGTTACCCAAAACCCTGCATCGCGCTAGTAGAGTTTGTAGCTCACCAGACACAACATCGGTCTGGTCGGAGGAACCTCCCTTTTCTATTGAGATATATGTATATACATCCTGTTCCTCATACCTCTGTATACCCCATTTAAGCCGATTAAAAAATTAAGTTAGCTGCCCTTCTCGGGTGTTTGGTTAGGAGCATTAATAAAAAGTGCATTTATCGATAAAAATTAGTATGTAATATGTATCGGTATCAAGGAATCCTTTTAAGTATCGGTAACCGTTCTCCAATCACTCTGTAAACACATCAGCCTACCCCTTGCTTGCCGTTAGCACAATATCTAAATTGCTGAATTCCCATTGCAATACAATGCAATACAATGCCCATTGCAATACATTTCCGCATTGGCTGAATGTTAGTGCAGTATCAGGTATGCAAGCATGCACCATGCATGCATGTGTTTGTAAACGCATACAATATGTTATGTATGTTTCTGGCCGAATTTAAAGCGAATTTAGTTATTAGTACGGTATGCGGCTGGCCTACGAGTATAAAGCATTTGATTCGTGATTTTCTTTTGGGCCACTCACAGTGTTCGTTGGTTTTTTGGTACAAAAACTTTCCCACACCGCAAGTCAGTAAAGTTACAGTACAACAAACCAGCAA
Organism: Dasypolia templi; assembly: GCA_963555695.1. Taxonomy (NCBI): domain Eukaryota; kingdom Metazoa; phylum Arthropoda; class Insecta; order Lepidoptera; family Noctuidae; genus Dasypolia; species Dasypolia templi. The sequence continues at coordinate 8,069,367 of OY743142.1, forward strand.
CAAAGTGCTTCAGAACCGTGATTAAAGGTGATATACCTACAGATCACCATGACATTTTTCCATTTTGCCCAACCATTTTAATGTAGCACCTTCCTATACCAACTATATAATATACACTATATAATATACATGAATATACATCTTCCCCATGTGGCAATAAGCGTGATATTTATATGACTAGTTAATTTCCAGTCCGTAAACGTCACGATGACCCAGTTCCCCAATTGACCACAAATTGCGAGCAATTACAGGCATCCGAGTATCCGACACAATTCTCTGTTGTTTTTATTTACGAATCAACAATGTAGGTACTCATTCGTTACATCATCCCTACAATGACATACTGTTAATTAATTACAACAGACCTTTATTTTGGATAAACAGATGATACAAAACTGATGTTATCTAGCAGGATAATTGGGATACACACATAACATGATAATTGATTTCATTCTGACAACTTAGCTGCGTTTATTGCGTTATTTACGTTGTTCAGCGGGCGGATTTTTCAAACCTATGAATTATTTTTATTATATTAATTTCTTGCAGATTTCCAAATAAATCCATAAAATATCAGAAAAAAAGAAAGAAAAATATATTTATTTGTCACCGAAGCACGTGCATTAAAAAAAAAAAACTCGATTACAAAACATAAAAACAAAGCATATTTATACTTACGAACACAGGACATACATAGTCGGCAGCTGCACGCCGTGACTGTTACAAGAACGCTTCCTCTCAGCATAATGCTGTGCTATACACAGCGCACATGCCACAGCACAGCGCTGATTTTCAATGGTCACCCATAAAAGACGTACGGAAACCAAGTCAAGGTTTAGGGATTCAACATGTGAGAAGAAAGTAAACTGTACATAAGTAGGTTCTCAAAGTCATACAAGCTAGATATCAAATAACATAAAAAATCGCCCTGAAATATAATTAAATGCAGATAACCACCCAAAAACATAATACCTACACTGTAATGTTCTGTGTTTTGCCTCGCTCCCACTAAGCAATAAAAAATCTGTATAAAGCAATGGATTAGGAAAGCCCTCGGATTGTGATTGAAAATATGTTACGCAATTAGGGTGCGGATCATCAACCAGCATCTGAACACAATTGGCAATCGCTTTCAAAGCGTTTCGTTTTTCCACAACGACTTTCGACAGGATTGACTGGATTGATTAGTTTTTCGGTAGCTAATCCAATGAATTTTTGACTTGTTCATCATCGTTATAGCCGATAAAATGTCACTTTGACCCTGGCCTACCAATAACATCAGAAATAAATCAGTATCTGATTTCAGGTATTAAAAATAAGCCAACGTAAAAGAGTAGCCAGTATGTTCAGTTGGTAGCGAGGCTGTCAGCCCATGGTGCGTTAGTATCGTCACCCGTCTTTAGATGTGTTTCTTTTAGATATGGTTAGCTGATGGTGATTATGATCAACTTTTGCACCAATCACAGCCCATCATCTGGTCAACTGACCAGTGCACGTGTCTCCCTAAGGATGAAGGCATTAATAGAATTTAGTAAGGATAAAACACCATCATACGATGGCATTAACCAGCTGGTAAAGCTCTTGGAGATTTATGCAGTGACTCATATTTTTGACATATATTTTACTAGCTTATACCCGCTGGTGTGGATTTAGGAAACTATCCTACAGGAACGTACTACTGGGTCAAAAGCCTATGTCTTTCCCCAGGATACCAACTATCTCCTTGCCAAATATCCGTTCAGTGGTTTATGCGTGAAAAGGTAACATAGAGACAGCGTTACTTTTGAATTCATTATAATAGAATGGGTTCTACATGTCTCTAAATAAAACAATGTCACATATGTGTTTGTTTATAAGGTTCTTATAAACTGCACAATGAACTTTGATGAGGTTCAAAGGTTTTCACAACATAAACCTTCCAAACAAAATGCTCTTACTTCTGTGTTTATTACAATAATAATTTTACTTAGATTAAAACAGAAAGGTCTCATTTTTTTAACATGTCGCCAAAATTAGCAGATCGTACCCTCGCGAAGCAGATGCAAGTCGCAATTTCATTTCGTAAGGGCAAACAAACTTGTTTATTTAAAATAAACGGAAATAACTTAACATGTTATTGAACAAATATACCACCTACAACATATTATACAGTAAAAATCGTCATAAAACAAAACTGCATCAACAATTCTCTCCTTACGTGTACTCAGCATCCTTACCACGGCCGTGTACGATATCTATTTGCGATCATGAATCACTGAGTCTAAACCCCAGAGGAAGTTTCTCATTAACATATGCGCTATAAGTACGTATTAGTGGACGCGTTACAGTATTTATAGTAAGCTGGGATTAAGGTGAATCGGCTTTCTTGTGCTTATTTTAGCCCAGAAGTGTAATGGCGTCACCAGTTAGATTGGATTTGCGGTCGCCAACCCATGGAGAGACTTTTTTTAACATGTATTAAGTACTTACAAGTAACATAAGCAAGCACTTGTTATATTGAAATTAAGGTAAGTGATTCTCAATCACTGCACTAACGGACGGACAGACAGAGAGATACTTAAAGTAATAATAAAGGCTCGCCCCCTATAACATGGGATTGAAACATAATTGGCCAAATGTGGTGTACTTTAGGTGCAGCTGCGCCTAACCCATCAGGGATAACAGGGATCACATGTGTATGTAACAATAAAAAATATAATGCGTGGTATAATAGGTAACCTTCACGTCATTGCATAACATTGACATAACGATGTAAAGTCTCATGTGGAACTATACATCTATGCCCTACAAACTGGAAGGCAGCTATATGGCGGACTCTTTGAGTGATCAGTAATGATGTAAAAAATTTAAAAATACGTATGGGGTTGAACGAAGTTTCTAACGCATTTTCTTCAACTCGAAATATGTTGACTCACTATCGGCTTCAGCACCCTCGAAAACCATGAAAACGACTCCGATGAAAACTTTTGAAAATTTTCGCATCTCGGATTTTAATTTGACCTCACTAGGCTTCAGCACATTCGAAAACCATGAAAACTATATCTCTGTCTCTCTTTCTTTTTTCTATTATAATTAATAAACGCTTTTGTGTTAAAAAAAATCAAGTGAGTTTAAATTGCAGGGTAGGTATTTCAGGTCTTAAGTATGTCACTGTAAATAACTGTATGCTGCTTGCTTCGTAAATGTCCTCTACTAGATATATATGTTCCCAACAGACCGTTGCAATAGGTGCCAAGAGGATACCCGTTGGACCAACGCAATACGCAAACAGCCGTGACTCTGAATAATATTGTTGCAATGTTATGGTAAGACAAATACATATAATATGAACAAACAAAGATGATATTCTGACTCGAAGCTAAGAGAGAAGATAAGTGACTTTGATTTTATAACATGATTGGCAAATTATCTATACTATATCTATACTAATAACAAAGCCGAAGAGTTTGTTTGTTTGAAAGAAAGAAGTAACGAAAAGAAAGAAAGAAAGAACGAAAAGAAAGAAAGAAAAAAACATGACACCTAAAAACTATAGAAAACAATTATTTTAAGGCCTCAGCCTCAGTTCGTTACCAATCAGGCATTAATTACCAAGGTAGGTCCTACTCATTCAGGCAATTATTTTAAGAAACTAGGTACTCTAGGTACTATTATTATGCTACTAAATAAAAGGGCTAAAAGAAAGAAACAAAATGTTAATGTTGGCAACAGCAAACATGAATTTAAAGACGAAAAACTCGCTCCATTTACGTTCAGAGCCCCGTACTCCCATTTAAATTACCATGACATAACCATAAAATAGATATCACACCCTCACACCGTCGACCGTCACACCCCATAACTCAGGCCTCCAAATTGAGCCACACCATCTCCATTCCATCAACAGAGCTTTTCCCCATCACATTCACAGTATCCGACCGTTAATATGGCACATCCTCACGATCATAAATATTTCACACTTGCGCAAAATTAAAAAAATTGTAGCACGGGTCGATCAATCAGGCTAAGCTACACTTGTCGAGTTTGGTCCGTGGATGGGTGACCATCTTTACATACCGAGACATTGGATTGTGTAGTAAGGCAGTCTCTCCATGTAAAATACTGGTATTCAGCTGGATCCGGATACACTGAAAGCCGAATCCAACCACAACATTGTTGAGAAGAGGCCAGGCAGATTGATTGATCGTGACTAGTGCTGGTCCAGTGGCAACGGCCTCACATGTCCTAGAACCAACATTCGAAGACATGGTAACATCCATCAATTTTCACTGGGCCCGCGTGGTGGATTATGCCAGTCTCTCTCACTGACGAGGTCTGTGTCCCAGCAGTGGGAACATTATAGGCACACCAAAACTGATCACGCTAACTAACCGTGAATTGTAAATGGTACTTAAGAAACACTTCGGCTTTATAGAGCGTCTCTGTCACTCACACCAAGAAAGAAAAAAAAGAAAAGAAAGAAAATTGCGTTTATTGAGATTACTGCAAAAAGGAAAGAAAGAAAAGTGCGTTTATTGAGATTACTGCGAAAAGGAAAGAAAGAAAAGTGCGTTTATTGAGATTACTGCAAAAATCGTCGGGAGATGTCACGAAACACCAGATTGGAAGGAAGTTCCTTTCGCTGTATAATATTTATTATAACAGAACCATTTATTATGGTCTCAAGTTTCAAGTGCCAAAAGTTATGTATTATTAGAGATGGCTGTTATAAAAAACAAAAAAGATGCATGGAGGGAGGGGCATTAAACTTTTTCGTTACGTAACGATTTCTACTTTTTTCTTAAAATTATCCTCCTAGCTCAAGCTCCGATAGATAACTGTGTTCCAAAAAAAAAAAAAACACCTTAAAACTAAAAAACAGATAACCCCGACCATCCCGATGTAATGTGTCTTCGTAAAGCTACAATGTGACGTATTATTATACTCGGGTACAGTTACATCCTCTTTACTGAAAACGACGAATTCCTGAACAAATTTACTTGGAAATGTGACACATTTTCTTGAACATTCGTTCGGATGATCCTTTTAAATAATTAAGTAGGTAGATCATTATATGTATTTATGTGAGGAGATTTAAATGTTATTTGTTGACAGATTGGAGTTTCAGGAGTTTGTTTGATGAATTAAATTATTTTGTTTTTTTTTTCTGTTAGGGCTCGTGTAATGTAAAGGAAAGTCCTTAGAAATTGTTTTATTACCTCTTGAAACTGTTTTTCGTTGATGAAGTTATTCATAGTAAGAGGTTAGGTCAGGTTGAGTACTAAGACCATTGGGGTAATTGCGTAACACACATACAATGGCAATTAATCGCAATGCCTTTGATCAGTTCAGCCACGTTCATTGCGTTATTTGCTTTATTGAGCAGACGAATTTTTCATTCCTATGAAGCAATCTATTAGGCATTTCTTTTTAAAACCCTCGGATTTTGAGAGAATGTGTTTCTTACAACTTGATAAAGTCTCAGACATAATGATCCTTGTACACCACTCGCAGTGTTGCCAACACAAAATAAAGCTAAAGTAAAATTAAAAGGAGCCGCTAAGGTAACAATAAATTTTAGGCGCTACGCTTTTAGGCAAATTATTAGGTAAAACTTCTAGGACATAATAATGTCTTTGTATTTCCAGGACGACTGTTACCAAGATTAGAAATTCGTCGAGACGGTAATATTATTTAAAAATAAGCTAAATGGCTTAACTGTAAGCTTTCAAAGTAATTTAGGAAATTATGAATAATTTGTTCTATTTTCATACTAATTTATGAGTCGAGAGAATATTTATGAGTCAACTAAATCTTTAAGCATTTTCATGAAAGTTTTGGTCTAAGTAATCATCTTTATAATTAATAATTTAAGTCTAGTCGACTCCTATTTTAGTAGAATAAAATAATCGGATTTTAAAATGTTTTCTTTAAAAAAAAAACATCTGCCTAGCTTTATGTTGGGGTCAGCTTCCAGTCTAACCGGATGCAGTTGAATACTAGTATTTTACATGGAGCGACTGCCTATCTGACCTCCACAACCCAGTTACTGGGTAACACAATACCCCTTGGTAAGACTGGTTGGCAGACTTTCGGGCTTCTGACTACTCTTAACGACTGTCATAGATCCACGAATGCTTTCCGAGATACGGAGGGGTATCGGTATCATCCACAGACCACCTACAGCAAGCGTAGCTTAAAATGATGCGGCTGTTATAACATAGCCACGAGCTCTTTAAAAATAGAATAAAATCGAATATTGGTTATTGTTTCTGCAGGTGTTTAACAAACAAAGATTATCAAAATTCAATTTTATTTTTTAAATGTTTATGTTTTTTTTAAACTTACATCTCGAACGCACTTTGCTCACATAATCATGAACTTAGCTAATTGAAAAACATAGTAAAATATAAAAATAAACTAATTCAGTCAGCGTCCGAACTTCGTTCGTAATCTCTGCAACCTAAGCTAAATATATCGAGTGCATGCATCTGAACATGAAAGCAAGAGTAGAGATAGAATGGAGTGATCAATTACAAACCCAACGACGAAAACCTCTGTAGACTAATAATGACTATATGCATGCTGCTCCAATTACTATTTTGGCCAATAGGAATTTCAGTATTTCAGTTTGCCGGTCGATGAAATTAGAAAAGTAAATCCCAGGCCAATGCCGTTGGCTTCATTTTTGAAGGAGATACAAGATTACAAGCTCTGTTGGTGATAAGCGACGCTTGACGCGGACGGTTCGTGGATGGGTTACCATTCATATATATCGAGACTCTTCATGCTTCGGAAACCACGTTAAACCGTTAGTCCCCGCTTTCATTCGGGAATCTTTGACAGTCGTTACGTTTGTAATCGCATCACAACAATGGTTAAAAATTCTCAATTAACGTTTCTCAACGAAATCATTAGCAGTAGTTGACATTTGAAAATATAAGGATTTTCCATTTTCTTCTTACTCTGTGTTCTTGCCGTAAAACGAGCACTAGAGTGGTAACACAAAGGAGGATATAACAGTAACTCAAGTCGGATATGTTCTTTGGATTAATAGCCCTACTGCGTCGTTTGTCAACTGTGGCCTTCAGGGTACCCTACTGACCAAACTGTTACTATTGTTAGTACGTCGAATTGAAATCGGGAAAAAACATTGACAGCGGGATTTGATGCTACTTTTGTGGGAATAACAGTGATATATGAACCTTTAACTTGTGTTAACTTGCACTAACCGGAACAGTGGCATACCAGTACAAATTATCCTTGGCCAGGTATATAATTACTTCTGTGCCAAGCATAATCAGCCTATAATGTTCCCACTGCTGGGATACAGGCCTCCTCTCTGTGAGAGGCTGCTATTTACCACGTTGGCCCAGTGGGTGGGTAACTGTCGCAAGTCTTCAAATTTTTGACGATTTTCTCACGATATTTTACTTCACCATTTTAAGAGCAGTGGTGATGAATTAATTAACACAAAGTAAAGGGCCTGACAGAGTTTCAACCCACGACCAACTTACAACTCGTAAGTCGCGGCCGTAACCACTGGGCCACCACTATTCGCTATGCCAAACCGGTTAGGTAATTCAGCTGGCATATTCAGGCGTATTGGATTCTGTCAGAATGGTACACTATTTTCTGTGCTGACCAAATAAAGTTTGGAAAAATCTGAACTAAATCGTCAGTTGGAGGAGAAGTTAGATAGGGCTGATCTATCTGAAAAACAAAACACTACCTACAAGCGAACCGTGCGCTGAATTGTTACCAATAAAAGTCGATAGGCTCAACCGTATTTCTCCATCGGGGAAAATCAACGAATACGTATAGGTACCTACAGTACAACTATTTTCTTAAGTTCCTTCGGCAAACTTCGTGTTTCGTCAGTCGTCGGATTTCTATCAGTTGCCCTTTGCAATTGGTGCAGACCGGACGCTGAAGTTTGCCATGGGACATTAAGAAAATAGTTGTGTACCAACTACTAACTAGTTCGAAAGCTGCGTACCCTTGACTTGTTTATAGGGTCCTGGTACCTAGATTAAAATTGTATCATGGTAATATTAGGTTTTCAAACAAGATACTTAGGTAAATAATTTTTAAAAATGGGGGAAGGAATCATAGTGCCCGTATTGCCATGTTGAATGGCAATGCTGATTGTTTATCTAAAAGTAGGCTTTGGTCAAGTGATGAGTCGATCAACCGGTAGGCGATGTCTCGAAAAACTAGGTGGCACTCATTCCCCGTTCCCATGTAATAGAAATTTATTTCTGTCGTAGGCTTTAAATGGTCCTGACAGGGTCGCGGGTACACGGGTGGGTTTTAGTCAGACGCCCTCCCGCTCCACCCAGAGCGGGAGACGTCATTTGATGATTACCCACCCTAAAAAAAAAGCTTTAACAGTTAGGTAGATATTCCTTCAATCACCATGGCTAGGCTGATTGGTGACCATAATAAAATAAAAAATAATTAACACAGATTAAAATTCGTACTCTTTGAACGTGAAAAGTTACAAGTCAACCCTCAAAACGCCCACCCTACACCGCATCCCAGTGAAAGCGGGACTCATTTCCTAAGGTAAACGCCCCTGCCTATTTTCTTAAATCGTTTTACTAAAACTAAGGGCAACAACAGTAACCTATTTCAGACAAGCCTCTTAAACATCCTATTTGTATCTGTTATTTAAGTATATCAGCCATTTTTCTCCAAAAATATTCATCGGCTTAGCTGACACCGCCACAAAACTGAACGACTTTTGACACGAAACTTATACGCTAAAACGCCGAGGCTATGGTATTTTTAGTAGAATTTATAGCACTTTCAGATATAGTTTATGGTAGAGGACGGTACGTAGCTCGCGGGAGAATGATAAGTGGTTTCCGTAACCCATACGCGGTTACGGAGTCAAGCTTCGAAGGACGAATACCTGAATATGAGGTTTTCTGTGTTATATGTGGCGGAAGATGGCTGAATGGCTCGTTCGCAGGATGTTATGAAAGCCAACCTTTTGACCGATGAGAATGCATGTGAATTGGGATCTTTATTTTCTTCTGATGGATATTGCAGTAAAAGGGATATTGAGAGTTGAGACCAAAGCTTTATAGATTTGATCGACGGAAATACTGATCGTGTAGGTGGCAATTTGCATACACCTTAAATTTTATCTGATTGGCGGAACATAATATACAGTTCCGGAGTAAAATGCTAATGATAATACCTACGCTATTTTTTGTTTTTTTTCTGGATATTATTTTATCTCCAGCCAGTCCTATCCAACTATGTACACAGTATTCATAGGCATAACTTTGGATGCCAAGCTTCAATGGAGCCCCCATATAGATAAATTATCAAAAAAACTAAGCTCTGCACAGCATACGCCGTTAGAAAAATTCGTAATTTAACTGATTTAGAGACAGCGCGTTTAGTTTACTTTAGTTACTTTCATAGTGTGATGTCGTACGGTATTCTTTTGTGGGGAAATGCCGCCGATATTCAAACAATTTTTGTTTTACAAAAAAGGGCAATTCGTTCAATTTATAAATTAAGTCCCAGACACTCCCTCAGAGACAAATTTAAAGAGATTAATATCATGCCTGTGCCTTCTCAGTATATTTATGCAAATCTTTTATATGCACATTAAAATATTAATTAGCAAATAAAAACGTTATTTATAACGCTTCGTTCGAACATAACCGAAACAAATCGTTTCTGAGGAAATTAATACGAAACCGTTTAAAAAATATATAGGTATCCGAGCCCTGCTGTAGACCCTAACAAGACGACTAACTCACCATAAAAAAAACATACATTTCAATTACACAAATAATAAGAACGTAAATCCCTAATGTGCCCATTTGCATTTCCTCGCTGTCCATCAGTCATAAACAGTTATGCTACAATTTTTGGTCCTTACCTTATCCAACTCTGTCATTACCTTTGACAGTATAATAAATATACTACATCAAATTATGAGGCCGCAGCTGTTAGCGAGCATTTGAGGGTTGAAACTGGGTAGAATTGGAATTCCTATGGGTGTGACTTGCAAGTTGCAGCTGGGATCAGAGGCTTGATGATGATGAGAGTTCATTGTGTGTGTAAACGAGCGATTTTTTTGTCGTATGATTTGTGTTGCGACTTTCTTCATTCGACGGACACTCATGATCGATGAAAAACCATTACTTAGTAATTGCAATGTAACTCCTATTTATCTCGGTAAGGTAAGTAAGGTATTACAAACATAGAATTATTATAAACTCACAGCAGTCATTCAAAGAAGAACGCCCATTTTAATTTATGTAATTTCTATACATACGTATAGAAATTACATAAATTTTAAAATTCAAATAATAGAATTGTATATTAATTACGCGTATGACAAAGTTAAAAGAAACACAGGAAAAAAAAAAAATCTGATATTTATTTATGCTTATTCTACGTCAAGGGTAAACGTATTACTATGTTTTGAACGCATCTCACCTACACTTTTTTTTTGACGTTCTTAAGAGCAGTTGGTTTCAAGGAATTCACAAAGTAAAAAGCTAGGTTAGTATTACTATTTGAGACTAAACAATTCGAGCGTTAAACAATTAGTTCTAGCATATTTATTTATTTAGATTTAGTGCACACAGGCGCGACACGACAGCGCGACACAAAGACACGGCGTGTCGCGCGACGAGCGGTGTCTTTGAGCACAGTCGCGTTGCGCCTGCATGCGGGAGCCTCAAATTGAAAGACGCGATACCAAAACGTCCTTTATACCTAACTTCGGAACAAGAACAGTTCTAACCGGAATTCCTCAAGACTTTCCAAGCAGTCGTTAAAGAAGAATCTTTTTGTTTCATAGTCGCACGTCAACACGTCCTTATCTTAGCAAGTTAAATTATGCAAAGCCAGGAGGCGAATAAGTGCCGCTACGGGGTGACATCTTAGGGTTGAACTTGCTATGCTATGCATCCCTTGATGGCATTATATTTTTGAATAACATTTGTATTTTTTGTGGAATATAATAAGTTTCGGAGATTTTGTTATTTAAAAGGGTTTACTGTTTCGTTGTTACTGTTTAAGAGTGAGACTGTGTCTTTTTTGGCAATTTAAGAGGACTACAGGAACTAAGAAGGAAGTTTTATAATGCCTAAAAGTAAAACATAATCAGAAAAAAAAATCATATTCTTCAGGATATAATTATGCTAGTTATATAGTCTGTTGAAAATATCAAACAACTAATTTGATACGATAGAAATCACGAAGATAACTCAAAAAAAAATATTTTAACGATTAAAAACCATACTAATATAGAATAATCTGACAAAAATGAGATTGCATGTATGTATATTAATACATACATGCAATCTCATTTTTGTCAGATTATTCTATATTGACAAGCAACTTAATAACGTAATGGTGTCTAGCACATTTATTTATTTATATTTGGTAACGGCCAATCCTAACCTAAAAAGTAACATTAATATTTTTTGGACTTCGTACCTAGCGTAATCGTAAAAATGACTTAACGACATTATTTTCTAAACTTCAAGGTAGTCTTTCTACTATACCTTATAACTATACATAAGCTTTCTTTATCAGTTTTTTAAATGTATGGGAAGTGGGCATTGTTCTTTATATTTCATTACAAAAAAATAAGAGTTACACTGCAATGAATTACTAATGGCTTGACATCATTCAAATTTTACCCTGAATGGATGTTTAATAGAAGAAATGTTTTTAAATCCGTTTCGATTTATAAAATTAGGTGTTGCAATACAAACTTTTCAGTTTTGGAGTGGACCATCAAACAATGCGAAAATGGTAGCATAATTTATGTCATTTTCGTTTTCCCTTTGCTTTTCATAGTTATTAACGTTAGTTATCAGTATTTTAAAGAGATTTAGGCACATAGTCATTTACCCTTTCTGTAAAATGTAAGTATACATCGGCATCGGCCCTATCGGGCCCCGTCATTGTGTGCTGACATCTCTTTGAGGCGCTCGTGGAACACGACGCGCCGTCGACCCGGGCCTGGTCCTTTCCTGATGGCGATCACATGTTACCATGTGTTTTTAGGGAGTCGCCTGCATATTCCGGGCACCGTAGGCGCGCTACGGTGCCCGGAATATGGCGACTCCCGGCGCGACGCCCGACGCGTCTTCTGCGTCGACTAAGGGCGTGAGGGCGCAATGCTTTCTTCCTCACACGCTCCGCTTCCTCCTTCGATAGCATTACTGCTTCGCAGAAGGCTTTCCATTCCCTGTCGCTCCGTACCATGGCCTGGACCAGGGCCGGACGCAAGAGAACCCCGCCGCCGCCGGCCTCCGCGAGGACACGGCGGTGCTCCGCCCAAGCTGGGCAGACCTCCACCGTATGCTCCACCGTGTCCTCCTGGCGATCCACACACTGGTGACACCCGGACGATGAATATTTGTCATGTTTGTATTTGTTATGTTTCGATGAATATTTCAAGTAGGTAAGCTATTTCCACATTAGCCGGGTATTTCATACATACACATTCGTTCTTACCCTAACATAATACTCTACTAGTATTTCCAGAACTTTCATTTAACACTACATTAGGCTCCTCTGACTAGACACAATAATAATTTTATATGTTGCTTAAAGTTTCATAATAATTTATAATCGTAATTTCATAACAACTAATGCGGTCAACATTTTTACAACCACAAAAATAACATTAATAACTGCGGTTTCAAATATTACGACATTATTATGAGTAATGTGAGTATTGGTTAGTAACAAATAATGACAAAAACAATACAATTATGTTTATTTATTGTAGCTTCGAAGACAGACATACATTTTCACACAAATTAAATTACACAAATTGAGTTGGGTACTTACTAGATGATTTATTTGATGAAAACATCTTTAATTAATAACTTACCTAATTAAATACGTTTACCTATTTGAAAGTAAATAATTTTATCTGATTAATAGTTAAGTTGGCACCACTGATGTCGCGCCATTATTGTTGGTGGGGCGACACTTGCCACACGAATATTGGATCATCTATGGAATAAGTAATCAGCAGTTGGTTGTTGGATACAGTGCGAATAACATCTCCAGAAATGTAAGAAAGTTATATTAAATGATTGTTTACGTATGCAGTTTGGTTAGAGTCTTTTATCCAACTTAGGGGTAGGCAGAAGTCTATAGTATACCCACATTTTACCAGCTATGTTTCAGTCCCATGAAATTTAGAAACACATTCAGACTACGGGTTGCTACTTAGAAATGTGCAATGGGAAAACCCAATAACTCTGCCCGACCTGGAATTCGACCCCAGGAAGGACCACATACTTGCGACAACTTGGCGATCGACGCGGTCTTCAAAATAAATAATTACGACGTTGGTAATAAAGAAAAACAGTCTGCCAACAAACTGCTTTGCAGTTTAGCAGAGGTATTTTAAAAATGTTTTTTTGTGAATAACCACGTCTTTTCATTTTTTTCATGAATAATAATAACACAAATAATGTCTATAACCGAAGACTCGCTGAACAAAAAGTCCCATATACTTAGATGTATGTATTTACTTTAGATACGTTTCGCGTTCGGTATTGGATTACAATGAATCAACAAATACAGTAACGTTTCGAATAACAATAGCCTTTGTCAGCTTGTAAGTCGAAAAACGACAAATAAATAGTATAGGTAGGTATGTACCTACAAATGGAGTACTTGAAAAATCATTGTTATGGAAAATAGAGCTATCATCTAACGGTAGGTTAGTAACTGATAACATCTTCATACAGACGTGCCCTATTTTTAAGGCTGCCACAAATCGGCGCGACGAAACAGCGCGACACAAAGGCGCCGCGTGTCGCGCGACGAGCGGTGCCTTTGTGTCGCGCTGTGACGTCGCGCCTGTTTGAGGGAGCCTTTAAACAATGCGAACAGTGCACGTATATGTAGCTCAAATTGGTTTGTTTTGGTAGTGTTCTAGATTTAGGTCTTGTGGACACACTTTATTTTTCTTTTTGTGTCTAATATTCATAATGTCAATGTCATGCATAATTGTAATTTGTATGGTTACTGAAATGCTTATTTTAAGAGTTATTCAATTAGAATTGTAAGTGACTGTACAGTTGGTGTGCTTATTCTAAATAAACAACATAAGTTGTTATAAATTTTGATGGATTCAACTTTAACATAAATGCTTTTAATATCATTTTAAGAAACTTAAAACTCTAATTTTTCATAATAAACCTGCCTTCAAATAGTCTTCTTAGCCTTAATTCCTCCTTCTTTTTTTGCTGAGATTATGCTGAGATATGAGCCTTTTTGGCCTCGCACAGGTCTTTTTACTGTTTTTTGTTGTTATTCTGTTAGTTTATACATTGTTTGTTATTTTTTATTTTTTACTATTTGTATTCCCTGTGCGTGTCCCAAATAAAATATTTTTCTTTCTTTCTTTCTTTCAACACGTCCTAATCTTAGCAAGTTAAATTATGCAAAGCCAGGAGGCGAATAAGTGCCGCTACGGAGTGACAACTTAGGGTTGAACTTGCTATGCATCCCTTCATGGCATTATCTTTTTGAATTACCGTTGTATTTTTTGTAGAATATAATAAGTTTCGGGGATTTTGTTATTATAATGTAAGTAATCCTAGACAAACTATATATTTAATTAAAATATTGCAATTATTAAATCTTTTTTAATATTTTGAGCTTTTAGCACGGCTAAATTAGTGCTAAAAGCTCATAATCAGAATTTACTTAGTTCGACAACATTCAAAGCTAAATTTAAAAGAATCACACTTGAACACTTGAACAAAACTTAGAAGTTAGTCAGACAATTGTGTCAGTCTTTTTTCTAAGTCGGATCACGTTAGTCAGTTCAGTTACAAAGTAGGTTAACTCAGAGCTTGGTAACAACAAACAACAGCTGTGTATGGTCAGTTAGTCACGATTGAGAAGGCCATATTGAGTAACTTGGTATTTGCACTATTTTGTGCTTATCTAACGAGTGTAAAAAGACACTTAACGAAGTCGAGAATCACTTGCACTCCTCGTCATTGTGATCATATTTTTGTTTGAGCAAATACTTGAATCGGTATTCAGTTATGGCTGATCACGTATTGGGTGTTATCGAGTATTTGTGTTTCTCGATCTACTAAGAGCGGCTCAAGTGAACCTACGTAAATAAAATTCATAATTATAAAGTGATTTATAATTATGACGGTTGTGATGACACATACGAAAACTCTATACACTTTGTGTACAAAGCATACAACGTTAAAGCTAAATCAATCGTTAGTTCAAAATCAAAAACTATAACTAAAATTTCACATACGTTCACGTTAGAAGCTGGGTGCAGTTCATTTTGATTGTGTCTTAGTTATAATTTTAACAGCTGTCAGAAATTTCTTGTTAACCCGACCCACCCCGTCGCATCGCATGGCCTGCACGAGCTGTTTTAACTTCGTTTTCGCAGAACGTTCTTTCTGACATTTTTATGTTTTTAGTCGGCTGGGGACCCAAGCGTGGCGTCGGGAATCGCCAGCAGATTATTTAGAGAATTCACCACCACCATAGGCGCGGGTTTGCGGACGGCGTGCAATGGGCTAGCTCGCCGTCCGGTAGGGACCAAGCTTGGGTCGACGACGGCGCGTTGTGTTCCACGCGCGCCTGAAATAGATGTCGGCACTGATTGACAGGGACCATTAGGGCCGATGCCTGCCAGGGTCGCGGGTTGTCCGAAAGAGATTCTGTGGTCCTGGCACCGGCAACTGAAGGAACACGGGTGGGTTTTAGTCAGTAAAAGTCTGACACGCCTTCCCGCTCCACCCAGAGCGGGAGAAGTCATTTGATGATTTCCCACCCAAAAAATGGGCCCTAGCGTGATGTTATGTAGTCTTATAACCTTCCTCAAAAATTGGGCGATTAAATGAAAAAAAAACAAATCCCACTGGGTACTTCCAGAGATTAGTGCGTTCAAACCAACAAACTCTCTAGCTTTACTCTTAGTAAATTCCTGCCAGTTTTAACGTGTTAGGGTAACCTTCGCGTGGTATCAATTAGTGCCAATCAAGTACCATTTCGTGTGAGTATTTACAGGTTTAAAATTGATGATATTGCTATTCGCAGTTCCACTAAAACAATGAGCAAT
The DNA here is from genome assembly GCA_963555695.1 of Dasypolia templi. Lineage (NCBI taxonomy): Eukaryota > Metazoa > Arthropoda > Insecta > Lepidoptera > Noctuidae > Dasypolia > Dasypolia templi. The sequence continues at coordinate 8,085,460 of OY743142.1, forward strand.
GTATATCACACACATTGGCGAATTTCACCACTGAAACTGAACGCGTTCAAGAGCTGTCACTGTCAAAATTGTTATGAAATATTGCCACTGAGAGCTTATGAATTTGGTTATAGAAGTGCTGATCACGTTCAGTTTCATCGGTCAAATCCGCAATAAGAAAGTCGTATATATACATCTGTTGCCTTTTCACGCTACGGTGCAGTGGTACCGATCCTCATGCAATTTGTAGACAAAGAAGTAACCTAGGACCTGCAGAAGGACATAGGCTCTTTTCATGCTGAATCTTTGCTTTGTTCTGTTAATTTATTTTACTTCGATGGTCCTAGTTTATCATTTTTGTGTACTCAATCCAGTATTGTATATGTAAGCCGCCATGCCGTTTAGGCCTGGAGGCTTTTATTTATGTATAAAGTGTTGTCTACATAAAAAAAATTGTTACGCTTGTTTTTTTTTGCTGGTATATTGGCGTGGCTAGCTGACGTATGGCAATCAATTTAATTCAATGTTTTGGTAATTACTTACAATTGTATATAATCCAGTTCTTCTAACCGAACAGACAGCTGTGCTGCTGGTGAGTTTGTTGCGCCACTTCTTCTTCCCAGCTAAAGGAAGTGGTGAAGGGCGGGCGATTTTGGGGGACCGTCTGTAATTTTGACGTTCGAAAAGTGCTGATTCTCAGCCTAATTTGAATAAATGACTATTGATTTTGATTTTGAATGTTTATGATGGAATACAAAATATACGCAGACTACGTTTTCATGCTTAAATCATTGCACCGATCCTTATGCAATTTGACGAAGAGGTATCCTAGGACCTGCAGAAGGAAGGTTCTTTTCATGCTGAATTTATGATGAAATACAAAATATATGCATACAAAATCGCGAGCAAGAGCTAGTTGAAAATACATTTGGAATGGCTAACTTTGCAGCATTAAAATTTAAGCATTGTCTCTAGGCACATTTGTATCGGAACATGGTTTCGGCAACTGTTCCGAATTTAGATGTGCTGACTAAATTCGGTACCTACTGGAACCAACACACACCGAAATTCAGACAAGGCTTTATAGAATCTGTTATTTATAACCTCGTATACGTAAATGTAAAAATAACACGAACGAAACGGTAACGAAGTCAAACCCGTATATTGAATATAAAAAAGTTATTGTTAAGGGAACGCGTCCGATGCCGCAATATAGTTTTTAGAATCTTGTTCCGTTTTTTTGTTTGTCTGGATCTAGGTTTCGGATTGGCGCAAAAACGGCTGAAACTCAAAGCATTTATTTCAACTCAAAGAGTTGTTCAGTCAGAAAGTTGAAGCTGGTTAGCTTCAACTTTCTGACTGAACAACTCTTTGAGTCCATTTACCCATTCCAAATACGTGTACTCTAAAGGAAGCTACTACCAGCTTCCTTTAGAGTTTTTTTTTTCTTGAAAAATATAACATAACAACACGCATGTAATTCCTGAAGGTAACAGGCAGAGGTGTACCTACCTATAGTACCTAACCTATTGCCATCAACCAGGTACAAATCCACGACTCCGGACTGCTACTGAGAAATGACTGATGGAACTCCCAATAACACTTTGTCCGACCCGGGAATCGAACCCAGGACCTCATGCTCAGCAGTAGCGATTGCTAGACCAACGAAGCCGTCGCATAATAGAGTATATTATGTAGGAGAAGAGTATTATTCTTTCGAAACAAACAGCGATTCAAAAAGAAATAAAAAGAAAATTGTATTTTAACGACTGGACATTTGAATGACGAGGGAGGGCGCACATAAACTTTCAATTTGTACCGTAAGTATTATGATACGATGTCATTCAGATAAAGTGCTGGGAATTTGAGTGCTTAAGTTCACGGGAGTCAGCGTGGGGTAGGCAGGGATGGCGAATGGAAGTACAGAGCTTTTTGCATACAAAATTTATTGTTCTGATATTTTTAGGCACATAAATAAACTCAAGCCTTATTCTCGTAGGGGTAGGCAGAAACGCTACCTGCTACATTCCTTGCATACTCCTTTTGCGTTGTTCAGTGTTCCTTTAACACAAAAAAAACTTATAACAATTGCTAGAAGTAGCTAATACGTTCGACCTTTTTTTTTAATTGCCTATTGTCTTCCTCACGAACTAAGCAATCAAATGAAAACCAGTAGTTTCAGAGATTATCTGTAAACCCCTTACATACAATTTTTTTTAAATTCTTAATAGTATCAGTATAGATTAGTTATGCAATGGTTAACCGAATGATGGAAATTAAGCAAACCTTTTTCTTGTCCAGTCTAAACATGTATACAATCCATCAGAAAACACGGTAAATTATTATAACATCACGCCTTGTTTCCTTGTATCTATAGTACACCCACATTTCCCCAGTAATGTTTAAGTCCAATGTAATATGGGAGGAGCCTATTGCCATCATCCGGGCACAGATCCAGACTCCGGGCTGCTACCGAGAAATTCCAGATAGAAAAAAAACACAAACACGTTGCCCGACCTGAACCCAGGACCTCATGCTCAGCAGTAGCTCTCGCGACCACTAGACCAACGAGGCAGTCCTCACGGTTGTTTACATTTCACATTTCCTGTTACTAATAAGCAATTCTCATTCTCCATGTGGGTCATGCATTTCTGATACACGATACCTTCGCAAGACTGGTGTTCAGACTTTCGGATTTCTGACAACCCATAACAACAGTCAAAGGTCTACGAATTACAGCTGGGACCAACGGCTTAACGTGCTTCCCAAGACACGAAAGGGGACTCGATAATTATGTTATGGATGGTCACCCATCCAAGGACCGACCTCGGTAATAACCTTCGATCGACCCGTTCGGCTGTAATTATTCAGCCACGAGATCTTACTATTACAATAAACAATCCTATTACCTACTTAATGACTACCTGAATATCCTTCGACGATTGTATCTTTCTTCAAAAAAATCACCTGAAAAGAGATGAAACTAAAAATGACTATTGACCTTTAATAAATCAACTCATTGTGATGGGGGACGTGGGTGTAAGGATTACCGTCCAATCCGCATTGAGCACATACCTTTGTGTTCAACCAAAGCGGAATAGGGATGTGGTTGATACGATTAGGTATTTTATCGAGAAAAGGTATTTTATGTTTTTTTCAAGTGGTTGTTGTTAATACCAATCGATGGACTACCGTTATTCATGTAAAAACTTAGGAAAGCACAGTAGGTTTAGTGCATTAAAATTAGCATACACGAATCATCCTCATCAGTGACAGCTTTATTGAGTTAAATAAACCGTTACTAAGTTTTGTTGGCGATCGATAAATTAAATAAACGTGACTGGCTAATTTTCAAAACAAAAGATAATTAAAAACGAAAAAAAACAGCTTATGATAGTCTTGTTTTATAAGAAGAAAACACATGCAGATAAGCAAATGTGAGGTTATGCAATATATATGTTCAGTATTGCGTAGTGTCATAATCACCAACAAAAAAAAAACGATTTCATTTCATTCTAGCAAAGGCATTGGTGATCTCAATTTCGATTTTGATATCCCGGAGGATTAGGCAGAGGACTTATGTTCAAGCCTCATGTAGGCCAACAACCGGGCACGAATCCTGACTCCAAGCTTCTACAAATTTCCTGATAAAAAGCTCGATAATAATTTGCCCGATTTGTAGCAGCAGCACTTGCAATCACAAGACCAAGAAGGCAGTCATCTTATTTATTTATTTATCTTTCCATACAGTCTTAATACAGCTTCGTGTTTGTCTTGTTCCATTAAACCAGTAATGATTTGTTTTGACACTGACATTCGCTTTATCGACACAACTTAATCACTGCTTAGGCAAATATATAAATCAAATAATGTAGGTACATGAATCCTATTTTGCACGTAACTATTAAAGCCGTAAACATCTATCAGCGAGGTAGTTGCGTAACACATTAACGGTAGCAATATCTTTCATTTTGACAGTTCAACAACATTCATTGCGTTTTTACGTTGTTGAGCAGACATATTTTTCGAACATATGAAGCAATGGATTTCGAACATATGAAGCAATATCCTTCAAAATAAATCAGATTATGATTGATAGTGTGTTACACACTATGGATGATGACTTATATGGAATATGTTCGAAAAAATAATGTAATTTCCAAGAAGGCGTAGTAAAAATGAGATAATCGAAAGCATCTGTTAGGTCGATGTAAATTTAAGTTTGAAGGGGATTATTCCCGTCCTTGCGCGCGGTACGAACTATTTATGGCGCTAGTATGAAGTAACATAGTCGTGACGTCACTTCTACGATAGTGTTGTCCTTGTCTAACACTTATTTTAAAACGTTTAGAACTTGGCATTTTTTTTAAGAATGCTATGCTTGATCAGTACTATGATTAGTGTAATTATGCTTTAAAAAAATATGCGTAAGCTTTTGTGCGTTATTAATGTTAAGCGTAAATATAATTAGGTTATTTTATGTCTTATAATTTTATGCGAATGGATAGGAGGGAACCAAGGTTCAAAATCTAATACAATTTTCATTTTTTTTTTTTGCATTTTATTATTTAACTAAGTTATTTCTGTAGTTATAATAGTTTTTTTTGTTTGTATTTTTGCTTATATACTTATTTATTCTTGATACTGCTAGTTTTTCACTTTTATTTAGTTTCCTAAAGATCTGCTCATCCTTTTGTTTAAATAAAAATATCCACTGTATACTATACAATCGCCAGTCATCTATAGTAAATGTTGCTAGGTCGAGCTACTAATAGCAATAAAGTTAGGTTACAAATAATTTAGTACTCATGACTTACTTCTGAGTAAATTGCAGACCATGTTGTGAATTTATAAACAAGGAGTGCTGTGTTTATAAATTATGATAGACCTAATAGATAGCGGAGTATCGTTTGATTCAGTATGTAAGTAGGTCGACCTTGTTGAATGGCTAAAAGGATTTAAGATTTCCTAAATGTTTTTTTTGTGCTATTAATCATAGGAATCTGTTGGGAGCGGAATAATAATCCTTAAACGGTGATAATCCTTATTTCTCCAAACAAGTAGAAGGCCAGCTGAGCGGGACTTTTTTTGCGAATTAATAAAGTTCTCATTTTGGGAAATTGATTGTTCAGCAGTATTTAATTTATCTAGCATTTCCCAAATGAGTGTGTACATATTTACTGTGCGAGAAAGAGATTCGCAAATAAATTCTTTATGTTTTAAAAGGGAAAACGTATTATGGAACTCAAGTGGAGTTGGGCAGCAGGGCAATTGGCAAGGCGAAGAAATGACAGGTGGAGTAAGGCTGTGACCGAGTGGCGTCCAAGGACTGGAAGACGAGGTGTCGGGCGGACATTGTTGCCATCGCGGAATAAACCTGGATGAGGCTCGCATAGGAGCGTGGGGATTGGCACAGAAAAAGAGAGGCCTCAGCCCAGAAGTGGGTAAAGATGATCTGCTAAAACAGTATTGTGAATTCTAAATATCTAAAAAACCGAATATCGAGAGCACCATAAATGCTTGGCACGTCACTAAAGACCACAGAAGTCAATTAGACAAAAATCCCATCTAACAGACTATTAATTTCACACCACCGGATCTATGTGGCCCTGTTTACTTAATTACTTTTTAATTATCAGCTAAAAACACTCTGTTTCTTAATAGCACATGTGGGGGATAATCGTCACGTAACAACTTTGGGCAGTTTGACCCCAAAAAGGGATAATGGTGTTTTTGTTCGTTTAAGGTTTTCTGTATTATCGTGTGACACGAATGTTTTGGGCTTGCCCACAAGAAACGTACTTAAAATAAGAGTTTTTTTTTAGGAGAAGAACATACGGTGGAGGAAATCCAACCCGCAAAAACAATGTAGCTCGGAATCTGGATTTGTAGCCGGTTCATGGCTATATATTCGCCCCAAATTCCATGGGACGAAACAACTAGCCAAATGTTGGGTGTACTTTAACATCTGCCTAATTCTTCGGGGAAAACCAAATCAGTCTTAGTGTTTAAGAGGCTGACAAGACCTAAAGTGTGGTCACTGTCAGACTGCATAAAAAAGAAAGTGAAGCGCGATGACACAAAGCTGGCAATTTATTGCAAAAATTAAGCAACAAGCATCCATTTGCAAAAAATCTATTGATTGGACTAAAAAAATAAAACACTATTACGTTAATATGTTGTTTGTAGAATAATCTGACAAAAAAGCAGAATGATTGCATGTACGAGTATATTAGTATGGTTTTCAATGGTTCAATTAAACGTTTGAAGGTATTATCGAGATTTTTTTCTGTCGTATCAAATTGGTTGTCAAAACTATTTATCTAACATATATCCTGAAGAATATCATATATTTAGTTTACTGAAGAAGAAAGAAAAAAAAAAGAAAAAGGTTGTTGGAAACATACGTCACATCCACGCAAAACGGCTATCGCTCGAATACTGCGACCCTATGCAAGACAGAGCCCCAACGTTGGTTTTCAGCGACAGCCGACTGCAGTGGATCATATAATTTTAGGCATTATAAAACTTGCGTTAAGATCCTCTAGTCCCCTTAACTGCATTCAGAAAACAGTGAGATGGTATTGACGAAATATAATTGGGACATTTAAAGTCATTTTATATTGAATGTTTAATTCCTGAGGTACTACGGATAGAAATATCTATCTCCCGACTCACAAAGCGGCATCATTGGAAGAATCAGCTTTTGTGAAAGCCACAATTGTCCCATAAACCACAGCCACACTCACTATCGCTAAACAAATGACTTTCCTATTTACTTAATAGCTTTTTAATTAACCAGTAAAACCAACAGTTCTTCTCTTAATGGCACGTATGGGGATGAACTTGGGAGATGTATGGAGTGCTTGAGTTTAAAGTAACAAGTTCACATAATGCAGTGGGTTGAAGATGGGTTGAGATAAGCTATGTGTGTCGTGTTATGTAGGTTAGCTTAGTTACCAGCAAACAGAGATGATATTTTTGGGGTCCTTATGGAATTTGATGTGATAGGATGGCGAACCTCTATCTACGTGGCATTTTTTCCAAATAAACATTGAATGTGGCCATGACGTGCCATCAAACAAAACAATGTTAAGTCAACATTGTTTTGTTTGATGGCACGTACGCACACCTAGCGACTATTGGAAAAAAACTAATTTCTACCTACTTTCATAACAATACTCTTTATTTGCAACTACATTTTATTTATACTTCCACAATCATATCTTTTATATTGTACAGTCCGCGAGGCCTAAGCTGAGCTGTGTATTTGTGTGAGTGATTACCTATAGCACGAATGTGATCGCGCGAGGGACGCACAGTGCCTCAGGCCGATTGTCGGATTGCCGAGCAAAGGACGCGTCGCACTAATGCAAAGCTCAGCTTAGGCACACAATATTCGTTTTAAAATGAAATCAATGTTCACAATTCCATATAAAAAGTAACACAAAAGTCTCGGTATGCAGAAGTCCATCTACATGTTCTGCCCACTTATACGATTTTCTCTAACGTTACTATGCACTTAAAGCCCATAATATATATATACCTACTAAGAATTAGTCCTACCCAGTTAAGCCGTGTTCTCTAACAGGAAAACTTGAGCCGTTACTAATGAGGTGCATTGCTCTGGGAGGCGCCTTATTTCTTGTTTGGGAACAACGTAATACTTTATCCTGGTATCGTCGGCATTTTGCCAGAGTGTTCTTATCTGCTGTTTTTTTTTAAGAATAAGCCAATGACTGCTGTTGGTTTCCGTTTGTTTCTTTTTGGTGACTTTTAGAGATAAGTGGTTTATGTATTTCGATTCTTATTCTTTACAAACGATACAAAATATATCCAGCAGGCTTAGCACGAGCGCCCTAGAGAAGCGTATTGTCGACGGAAGAGTAGACAAAAATGGCGTTTCTGTGTAGACAGTAGAAAGTTTTCTACTGTCTACACAGAAACGAAACGCAATTGTACGGTAAAAATGGGTAGTTATACACATCACTAGCAACCAACCCGTTGCTATGGAAAATCACTGTCTATAAAGCAACCTGAGTCTAAGTGTGTCCTCGTGCTCGCGAAAAAGACATTTCGAGGAGCGTAGAAAGCGATTTCTATTCTACAGTAGCAGGTAGTGGGATGAAGCGTAGATTTGTAACAATATCAAAAGTCAACTATAAAGGATGTCTCGGTACTTGGAGGACATACGTGGGCGGAACCGAAGGACCTTGTCTTATCGATAAACGTTAAACAGGTTACATTTTTACGAAGCTCTACAAGTTTTATGTTGTCATAAGCTTCCGCCCGCGGCTAACATAGTTTGTCGACAAAAAGTAGCCTATGTTCTTTCTTCAGAATAAACGATTAAATTTCATCAGAATAGGTCCAGCAGGCTTAGCACGAGCGCCCTAGAGAAGCGTATTGTCGACGGAAGAGTAGACAAAAATGGCGTTTCTGTGTAGACAGTAGAAAACTTTCTACTGTCTACACAGAAACGAAACGCAATTGTACGGTAAAAATGGGTAGTTATACACATCACTAGCAACTAACCCGTTGCTATGGAAAATCACTGTCTATAAAGCAACCTGAGTCTAAGTGTGTCCTCGTGCTCGCGAAAAAGAGATTTCGAGGAGCGTAGAAAGCGATTTCTATTCTACAGTAGAGTAGAAACAGAAAACGCCATGCTAAGCCTGCAGCTGTTTTGGAGATTAGCCGGAACCGGATTTAAACAATTGTTTATGGGTTATAAGTACCGTACCTACACATGTGTATTTCCAACCAAAATCAATAACATTATGACAGATCGCTACTGATGATAGACAGTACAATTATATCTGTCCCTGTGAAACAAATAGCTGTCAACACGTTATAGGGTCACATACATTGGCTTTATTGAGACGATACAACCAGAGATTGCTAGATTTTTCTATCTCCAGTACGCCACAATTGGAGACAGATACTTTGCTGGGTTCAGCTGTTAGTAAAAACCAGTTTTTTTGACATTACATACACTTGAATGTTATTTTTTATAGGTTTTTACTATTCTTTAACCCATTTTGGTACATTATTATAGTAGCAACTTATTTTTTTTTGCAAAATTATCGTCAAAGATCCAATAGGTGAAGGTTTTCATATCAATAATTCGATACAACGTTACCTAAAGCACTCATTATTATGCCAATCATTTAGTTTGCTTGTCACATTATTATCACGTCTGACCGAGAAAACAACTCTGTATAACAGAGGGTGTCAGTGCTACCTTTATTTCCTGTCTTTTTATAATAATGGGGATGATGACTAATATAAGAAATGGTTGAACAAATAATGAAATTTCAAGGAAGGCATAATATAATCGAGATAATCGAAAATATCTGTAAACTCGATAGAAATAATTATGAAGAAGCTCCAGTAAATTGAAGCTCTACACTCAATTCAGCACTTAATTTGCATACCTATTCTACCACATAAGTATGCAAGAGATCCTTCAAAAGGAATCAAATGTTGGTCAACATATTGTAACTATTTAACTAATGTTTGACGCCAAACACAAGTTCTTATAGACAACATAAGGTCACTACTACCCTTTTTTGAAGCGTGAAGTCAACCCTTGTGATAAGTACTTAAAGAAACATGGGTTCGTCACCTTCCAAGTACTCGGCATAAACTTTTTGAAGTTTATGGTATAAAGGTAATATTATATTATTATTATATTAAAGGTACCCAAACATTAGTTAGCCTGAATTATAACTAAGAAATCTCTATGAAGTCAACATGTAAAATCGAGAGTGAGAGAAATGTAGTTCACCCGAATTTCGCGTTCTAAGTAATTAATAGAGGGCCGTATGTCATTAATCTGGCATAAATCCAAATTATTCCAGTTCCAGAAAATATCTTGTGAAAAAGTGTTATTAAAAAAAAATTCTCCTATGTGTCATAATAAAACTTTGCTCGGCCAAGAAATTAAACCCAGGACCTTCAGAAGTCGCGCTTGCGACCTGAAACTGGACCGCCCAAAGAAGTGGTAGACTCTTGAAATTAAATTGGTTTTATAACAATAATAATAGTGCACGATCGAACAGATTCTATTAAAATATCAACGAACAAGGCGGTCAAACCTAACAAAAACCGCTGCAAAACACTTTTCCCAAGGAACAAATTTTACAATACTCTTCAATCTGAATAGATCAAAGAGGGTAGGAATATTGGTATTGAAATCCTTCTATCAATAAAATACACATAATAACGTACCGTGGACCCCTCGTAGGGTTTCTTTCGCACAAAAGAACTATAAAGGCCCTTCGAAATGGATCTGTAGCGACTAGAGAAGAACACGTTGATAAGCGGTAGCGATAAAATGCTTAGCGTTTTTGCTCTGGAAGCAATCAAGTTTGAAGCTATAATTCTGTGTCTTTATCTACAACGCTACATGCAAACTATGCAACACACTTACGTCACAAAATTCTGCATCGCGCAACAAAGTTTACAGCGAAAAAAGCATAAATACAACGTCCCAAAATCAATCGACATAGCACCGTCTGGTCGGAGGATCCTCCCTTTTCTATGGAGAACAAGTAAACTTTACACCCTTTTCCTCATAATTCTAACCAAAGATTTATGGCCGATTCCTAGAATTTACGGAACGCTATTGGTTAAAATTTACTCTTATTTGATCTTTACCAATAATGAAGCGAAGAACTCATAGCTTCGCATAATAATACTAATAATAATTCATTTAATTCAGGTAACAAAGACCCATAACATAAATACCTTATAGACTAACATACATAATTTAAAAAAACACGTCGGGTTGGCGACGTATTGCGCTGAGTCGTGGTGTCGTGTAGCCTTCCGCGAAAACGCCGATATACGACACCCGTCGGCCAAAATTCCTCCTTCATGAAACTTTCCAGGAGATGAGTCGGAACCCGCACCACAAAAGATTTGAAGTTAATCTTATGGCGTGACTCCAACTTCTCGACTCTCAAGGTGAACTTGGTCTTCGTCCTTATGTACTCCACCACCTCTTCTACCTTCGTGGTTTGATGTAAACGTGACACGTACAGCCCCATATGGATGTAGCTATCACAGGTAAAAGAAGCTTACGAATCTCTTCAAATTCTTAGCTTGACAAAAAAAATACTACCATTGGTAGGCAAAACGATTCGTTTTTGTTTATAGTAACCGAAACATTAATTGCTCATAGATATAGGATTTCGGTTTGAATAACACTTTAACCGTTTAGTAAGATATAATAGGTAGAAGAGAAGACCTAGATTTACGATAGAACACCTTGATTATGAAAGCAGGCATTGAGAATCCAATAGAATGAAACGCGTCGCGTTAACAGCGAGTCGAAAAAACACTGTTGGATTTTCAACTCTCCACGCTGAGCGGTGCGGTGAATATCCAGTGCGCGTGGTCTTACATACAACCGCTTTCTACCTTGTAAGTCACCTTTGCCGTTTTCAGACTTCTGGTTGTGTATGTTTATCTAGTTTTAAACGTAAAACAATCGAGACGTTTTTAATCCCTGGTTAGATACGGCAAGAACTGAATAATTCATCATTTGCTTGTACTCGAAAACTAAATAGAGAAGAATAAAGTTCTTTATTTATTTTTATTGCTTAGCTTATTTTTTATTGGTAATGGATGCAAACATGTCCCCTCACCAGTATTTAAAAACTTTTTTTTTTCTGGATTACTTCGCGGCACTTCAACTCGTTATCCGTATTCAGTCAACCCAACACTTAGGTACAAGATCTACATCATGAGTTTTATCAGGCAAGTATAAAATAGTCCCATCGTAAGGAGAATGGACACGTACGCATGTCCAGCCCGTTAATACAATACAATACAAGCAGAATGGACAAAAACAAAAACACGGATCTTCCGCTCCCCGCTCCTCTACCCCAACTAAGTCCCAACCCCACATTCGAACCATTTACTAGGCACCGAGCGAATGCAATGATTATTACGTGCGATGTAACTGATGAAACAGTTCCTTCTCCATAAGAATGCTAATGTTTTCAACGAAAGTCCGGGTAGACTCGAGATTGCCGGTTAATATTTTGATGGGATCGGAATCCTCACATTTTTCTTGGCAGTGGAGAAGGTGAGTAAACGCTTTATGGTTTCCGTAATATCAAGGGGATAAAGAGCGCAAAAGAGTGAATTGGTTCCGCTAGCTTGAGCTGTGTAGGCATCGCCTATTATGATTGTAATACAAAATGTCGGGAATAGTGGGTTTTTTATCCCGGATTCTTTCGCTGTTTACAGGTCAAACACTTGTATTTTCTCAGGGTACATGGCTGTAGCAATTGATGACTGATTAACCCTATCGATAAGTGATTAACCTCTATTACAATGTTTTAATGAAAGGGAGCAATGACCGACGTGGCAACGTTGATATCATTACATAGGTACAGTCCACGAGGCCTAAGCTGAGCTTTGGATTTGTGTGAGTGCACATATAGATAGTGTAGGTGTGACGTCGGCCTAGAGCGCTATTGGTTTAAACTGGTTTATACAATCGGCCTGAGGCACAGTGCGTCCATCCATTGGTGCGATTGATAATCACTCAAACAAATACAAAGCTCAACTTAGGCCTCGCGGACTGTACTAGATATTGTCCAGCCCATTTTCACGAGCGCTGGAATAAAATGGCCGCCAAAGAGGTTTGCTTGAGTTTACCCCTATTCAAGACACCGGATATTTTTATGGCAATCCGTAGAGACACTTTATCTCTACTTACCCTAGGGAAATGCAAGACATAAAGGAGTAATACCAAACGGATTAAATAAAACCAAGCGATATTAAAAGGGGGTGAAGTTCATATAGGGGTTGAAATAAGCGCGTATTGTACATTGGAGAGCATTCAATGCACTATTATGCAGAACAGGGTTCGTCACTTAGCGGGAAGTACAAGAAAACAATTTAATGTTGTATATGCGATGCGAGAAGCACGGAACCGGTCGAAGTGGCGGTACTTGGGGGATGCCTATGTCCAGCAGTGGACGTCTTTCGGCTGAAGTAATGATGGTGATGATGAATAGGTTCAAAAGCTTAATTAATACGGAATACTTCCCAATTTTTAAATAAAGAAGTATTCCGTTAAATAATAACAGCCACCCTGGTCAATCGAAGGTTAAGCTACGCTTGCCGAGGCCGGTTCGTGGATCGGTAACCATCCATTACATATCCAGACCACTTCGTGCCTCGGAAAGCACGTTGAGCTGTTGGTCCCGGCTGTCATTCGTAGATCTTTGACAGCCTTTACGGGTCGTCAGAAACCCAGCTACTGGATTGTGGAGATGGGTAGGTAGTCGCTCCATGTAAATACTGATTGATTGTTTATGCTATGCAAATTGGAGAAAAATAATATATGCTTTATTAGGCATATATTATTTTTCTCCAATTTGCAATGTGTATTACATACATACATAAACTCACGCCTTCTTCCCATGGGGGTAGGCCGAAACCACAGAACGCCACCAGCTACGATCCTTACATACTCCTTTTGCCTCGTTTACGTTCATACATCTGGTCATACACGAGCGCCGGTTGAGAGTACTACGCACCTGACCTTTCTGAAGAACATTACCAATAAGGTCACAATATGTCTTCCTAGGGCGTTCCTATGAAAAAATAAAAATATTACCTATGAAAAAATAAAAGGACTTAAGGAGACTAGTTTTTCTTACCTTGACTTGTTAGAACAGTGTGTGCTAATCGTAAAAATGGGTTTTAGAAAATGCAATTTGTAATGGTGGTACCAGAACCATTCAATCATTTGGTAACTATAACCGAATGATGCGCTAAGTTTTGAGCATACACATGATTCATTGAAAATAAAAATAAACAAAACCAAGTCATTTATTCAAACTAGGCTGATAATCAGCACTTTTCGAACGTCAAAATTACATAAGACAGTTCTCCGGCACGCCCGCCCGTCACCACTTCCTAGTGTTTGAGCTGGGAAGAAGTGACGCAACAAACACCCCAGCAGCACAGCTGTTCGGTTAGAAATACTTGATTCTATGCAATAGTAGGTAACTAAAGCCTCCAGGCATGTGCTTGGTTATAAGAAGACCAATAGACGCTGGATGGACTGTGTAAAAAAATATGTCTAGAAAAGGGTGATTAGCGAGATGACAAGACAATAACGATCAACAGATAAATAAGTATGGAAGAAAAAAAAGTGTTGCGCGGACCAAGAGAATGATCAAAACCTGTGATTATTCTTTTGACAGGAAACTAATGTCAAACGGCTTTGAGCTGGGAACCTAGTATTCCCTGTGGTAAATACATTAATTAATAGTCATACTCACTAACCAAATGCAGTTTTACTAACTTATAATTAAACAGTTGGCAACTCAGAAATAGTATGTTTAAATTTATTTAACTTTAAATACAGGCAGGGATTTAAGGCTCGTACAGCCGCACGAGATCAAAGGCACCGAGTGTCGCGCGACTAGCGGTGCCATAGTGTCGCGAGCGTTTGGAGCAGCCCTTAGCGTTTCGTTCCCACATACAGCATTAAAGCTGCTTTTTAGCACAATGATAAGTTACACCAACTTATACCCGCGACATTGTACGCGTGCTGTTACAGTCCGCGAGGCCTAAGCTGAGCTTTGCATTTATGTGAGTGCACATATAGATAGTGTAGGTGTGACATCGGCCTAGAGCGCGATTGGTTAAAACCTCTTTATAGAATCGGCCTGAGGCGCTGTGCGTCCCATTGGTGCGATTGGACTCACACAAATACAAAGATAAGCTTAGGCCTCGCGGACTGTAGGTACTTGATACAAAATGTACCACCCCTGTTCACTCGTACAGGTGTAGTAGAATTTCACTAGGTCCACCGGTTTAGCTGAAATCGTGCGTTATACCGTTATGAATTTCTAAACGCAGATGTGGGTGGAAACGCCGGGAGGGGACGCCCTGGGAAGACATAAATAGTGACCTTATTGGTGATGTTCTTCGGGAAAGTCAGGTGCGTAGTACTCGCAACCGGCGTGCGTAGAAGAATGAATTTAAGTTTTGAAGTATGAAGTAGATTGCATCGCATCTACCACAGAGCATTTTTATAGTAATAATCGCTGTAATATGTAGCATTGGGCAGCCGTTGTGTTTTAATTTGCGTTTGCGTCCACTTTCAACTTGCTTGTCAGTGTCACAGCGGTGCCATAAAGTTTACAGAACAGTCAGAACACTTACTGACATAGAGTTCCACAGACACTAAAGGCATATACAAGAATGTTACGTCGGGTCCTGACACGCGGTTTGCAAAATATTTTACAATTTCTATTATTTTACTTTACATTTTATTTATATCTTTTTCTGTACCTGTTGTGGTATTTTGTTACACCAAAAACACATCTTATTATCTATTTATGTATTTAACACCAGAGGAGCTGTTGTGCACAGCAATTCTTTCTATGATTCAGTAGGTACTAAAGTCTTTATGAAAATTGTATGACACTCATTTAACTTACAATTGTTTATCTGATATTGTTGTACTGCTGAAAAGCAAACCTTTAGCTACCTCTGTATATTTTCCACATCCATTTATATCATTTCATGTGATCTCATATTATTTTCCTTTTATTGAATGTTGTGACATTTTGTATCTAACATTGTCATCTGTCAGTTTATCTTTTTCTATGGTATAGACCTAAGAGGTCGTCTATTTTATTGTAAAGGTATCGTAAAACTAGTGTTAAGCCAGGTTCTCACTGTAAGCCATCTTTATTGTTCCTGGCCCATAACCAATTAAGAAGTATTTGGATTGAAAACTAAAAAAGTCACTTCTAGAACTATCGGCCAGGGGCTATATAAGGCAACCGTTACTTTTCACCCGGTTCTTTTGATTCCGTCTTTTGAGTCGCCCTTCTGGCTCGCTCTGTTGGCTTCTTTCTTTTCGTACTTTTTCTTACTCTATGTTTTTCTAAAAGCTATTTAAATATAAACCTTCCTAAAAGTTATTCTCAGTGAATTTATTACAAACATCTTGTGTGTGTAAATGTGTTCGACTCCGACCCTCCCACTTGCGTCTACGGGAGGAGTTCGAGACGGTTTGCATAGAACTAATAAACGTGGCGTGAGACACCGCCGACGGAAGAAACACCAACCGACGCGAGCTCTCTCGCAACGGGCTGCGGGCTGATGGAGAGGCTGCTGCGAGCTCCCACTCGACGGACTGCGGGATGGAGGAGCGGCCGACGCGAGCTGATTCAACCGTGAGCTGCTTCGCGACTGTGAGCACGGAGAGTTTAAATTAATTATAAAAGAGTGTCTATAGATAAGTTTTAACTATGTACTGTGCGAGTCCCAATAAATGCTTTTTCTTTCTTTCTTTACATAATATGTATTTATGCGTTACTATTCTTGGAATGTTTAATTTTTTTGTCTTTTCCAGTCTAAAGACCTTACTTAAATTCAATTTTGTAAGGATCGTAGCAGTTGGCGTTCTGTAGTTTCTGCCTACACCTATTGCAAGAAGGCGTGAGTTTATGTCAATCACGGTTTAATCTGTCTTCGCCTTGTTAATTCATTAAATTCTTTTTCAAAACATTTAACCTAAACAAATTTTCCGCTAATGTTTTATTCAAAAACGACACATTTTCAGTCTATTTTCCTAACCTCTTTAAATTACCCGTGCGTAACCCTTTGACCTCAAACAAGAATGTTTTAACTGATTTACGCCGCTTCGGTCAAGATAGGACCCCTAAAAGTACTGTCCCATGAACAACTGGGTGATAAAAATTAAAAACAAACGACTTTTCGGTTCACAATTCCGCTTTAATTAGAAAAGTTATGCGAAGGGATATTACGTTGTTTCGTAAAAAAGGAGTGTTTTTTTTATCACAACGGAATGAAGTGTCAACCCATTTTCCTAAAGACAGTTGGATGGACATTGCTTTTATACTAAATAGACAATGGACTAATAAAAACGTCAATCACTATCAGCGGATTCGTCTGCTGTATTTAGTTAGCACTTTAGGTGAATGGAAGTTGAGTCTATCTAAAGCTTCATAGTCTGCACAAGCCGTAAAAACCGTTGCACCATCCAATCTTCCCAATCTTCCTAAATCGGTGGCTTATGCTGACTATGCATTGCTGCTACGAGACTGCCAAGACCATCAAGCAAATATAGGATGAATTGTGTCTATAGAATGTCGAAAATAAACTCTGGGTGACGGTCAAATCAAACCAATTGAGATAAGGGCGCCAGTAATTCTCCTTCAGTATATTATCATCATTCAATTCACTTCTAATAAGCACAACATCTGACACACACCAAAAACTCCTCAAACATCTAAATAAAAATGGATCGTTTCCAAACAAATAAAAATACTTCTTTCGTCTCATAACTCTATTTCATCCCCTCAGCGTCATTTTATCGATGTTCAGGCATATCTCGCGGGGAGCACCCCAACTTTGCTTAGGACTTGACTTATCGTGCGGGGTCCTAAGTGAGGGTACAAAACGTAGGGTAGATTCAAATTTATCGTCGATACGCATGTATTTATGTGGCACTTAGTCGGTTTTGTGGGGAAAAACCGTTGTAACGATGACAGAGTAATGACGAGTTGTAAGACGGAGTTTTGGGTTAAAACACTGCAAATTCTTACACAACTAATGGGCCAGATAAACCTATTCATATCATCCAAATTATTATATGTTAAAAATCTGTGCAAGAAGACTCAAATAACCAGCAGTGGGATATTGGGGGCTGTGAATTATGGTAATAGTATACACATTTCAAGAAAGAAACATTCATAACTTCTCACATCGTAAAAATATACTATAATTTTTTCGTCACATAACAGTACTTAAATCAAATTGAAACACAAAGACTTCCGTCAGCTTGCAACAAGTTTCTGTCTGTCACACATGAACTAGGTACTTACTTTTGTGACTTGTTAATGATTTTTTGACTTGCCGTACAAAAGGACACTTTGTTCTTTTATAACTTTATTTTCAATAAATAAATAAGCCCACTCAAGTTCAACCATGTCTAATAGAAATTATGATACTTATTTGGAATCCGATACCCGTACCGCCTGCGAAGTTTTGCAACGTCAAGGAAATCTACTTCTAATTTGGTAGGGGGTAGGAGTGTTATCACTTGGATAATCCTTGTTTACAAAATGGTGGAGCCACACAACAGGGTTTTTACAAGTAGGTTCTGGTTTTATCACAAACCCTAGTACAAGAAAATGTATGTTATGTATGCAATTTTGATGAATGTGTAGTAGCGCTTATCGCGAATGTAGAAATGTTCAGTGAAGTTCCGGTGTAGCCTTGGGGGAAGAAGGGTGCTTTGTACCCACCATGGTACCTATACAGTCTGTCCTCTATAAATATATATATATATATATAAGCAGTTAGATATAGACTACATGACGTGGGGCAGTTTTATATACATATATTATAATTATTGTGCATGTGAAGACAGTGTGTTTTAAAAAAAATGTTTTTGTTTTTTTTTTTCAATTAGTTTTAGTCATGGTCTAGCAGTTTGAGTAATTTATGCGGCCTACCCAAATTCCCTCTCTTTGGTTATGTTCGTCGATTCGTATGTTTGGACTTTAAAAAGACAGGTCACAGTTTTTTTCAAAGTACAGACATACTTTATCTTGAGAGCTTCTTTCGGCCTTTCTTCTCAGAGTAGTCAGATAGGAAACGCCAATCTCATCTAGTTTTTAAAATATGACCTACATGTAAAAGATTTAATACAAACCTCCTTACAGAAATAACATCATTTATCATTTATGAACTTTATGCTAGCAATGTCTTTTTTTAAGGTTGAGAGGCTTGCGTCTGACAACAACATTTACTTACGCCTTATGATAAGGTAGAAACTAGAGATCGCCACCAGCTACGATCCTTACATATTCCTTTTGCCACGTTTTCGTTCATAAATCTGGTCATACACGCAAGCCGGTTGCGAATACTAAGCACTTTACCTTTCTGAAGAACATCACCAGAAACGCCGGGAGGAGAAGGACACAAGAGTGAACTCTTGTGTCCTTCTCCTCCCGGCGTTTCTCCTCACACCTGAAGGTAAGCGATGATGCGATCAAATATGTCGCACATCTACCTAGGAGGAACCGTTTCTTTTGAGACGCCTAGGTTATTGAGAGACACAGACACACTAAGGGTTCATCTTTAGTTAGTCCTCATTTTCAATTGCTATTTTACTCTCAATATAAAGGTGGTTTTACACCGGAGAGGCGAGGCGTGGATGGGATGGGCGAGAATTGAAATTTGTATGGCAAAATTGATTTCCACGCCCTGCCCATCTTTGGTGTAAACGGTCTCGATGAGCGAGGATGTGCGAGGCGAGTATTTGTACATTTGTTAGTTCAATTTTGAACTTTATTGCTGTAAGAATAGAGTATTTATTTACTTCAAATGTCGCACCGGCCATCGAGCACGGTCTCTCTCCATCAAGCGCCGACTCGTGATGTCTAGCGCTAGCACGCACTGGCACCCACCGACATGCTCCGGGGCATAGTGTTAGTTTCTTTTAACCATTTCGACTTTACGCATCGAACGCGTTTGGCGCTCGCCAATCAGAGTGCCGAACGCGGTCGATGCGTAAAGTCGAGATTGTGAAAAGAAACTCACACTAGGGCCTCTGATTGCCGGCGCAGGCCATCGCGAGCCGGCCCGAGGCCGCGCTGGCCATCGCGAGACGACGCGGTACAGAGATGCACATCTTTCGGTATAAGCGTGATTGCAATTCTCGCCCAAAGCATGCACGCCTCGCCTCGCCGGTGTACAACCATCCTAACTCAGCTTCTAACCCGTCTCGGATTATTAAAGGAGATTACGTTCCTATTCCACATAATCCCTTACACAAGCAAAAGACTTTGCCTACAACCTTACTTTGGAAACTTCAACAAAATAGGTGTCTTAGCTGAAAATGCCTGTTCATCAAAATATATTTTCTCTGGCGCCTTCTAACTAAAAGTAATTTTACTAGATGACTTTTGTTCAGCAGAATAAGCCTGGAAACAAATGAATTGTGAGCCTAGTTAATCCTAATATGGCTCTTATGCCATGGTTGGTTGATAGGATGATGATGCTTCCTGAAATTAATCCTAAACTAATTTGGTTAGACCGAACAGTATTAAAAGTGTTACCAAGACATCTTAAAAGATGTTGTGATTTTGAAAGCGAAATTGCTATAAAACTTCGCCAAATACTATCAGGACTTAACTGTTAGATGTAGCAGTTAGTCTTGACAGTATTTGGCGAAGTTTTCTTCGGTATTTTGATGGTAATCTGTTTTATAAAGATTATTTGGTGGTTGCTCGGTTGTAGATAATCTTTGAAAGTTTTGGAGATCTTAAACGGTAATTTGCGAAATGATTGCTGGGATATAAATCAACTGAGTTGTTGAGTTTTAAACTAAAAAGCTATATTCAAAGCGTTTATCGGTATGAAATGATTTTCAGTGAATACCAAACAAAATTTTACTTTCTTGAACATTAATGATATAGGTATCGACCTACTGATTGGAAACATAAGGCTGCCGAATATAACCAACATCAAAACAACAAAACGATAACATAAAAATTCACAACACGACATTTTTGACAGCAATTACACACGAACATCATTGTTGTATCACGAATAGAAACAGTCTGTGAATATGAAAAACACATTTATGGACTTAAGATACTGGACACGTTCGTCTAGTGTTCACCTTTCGACCAGTCAAACAGACCTACCATTTCTTTCACAAATCCTAAAATGCGACGAATAAAGTTGTTACTTCACTCACTGAGCTCATAGTTAACTGGTCGTGTTAGTGCAGTCACGAAGTATAAGAACACGGTAACTTAGATCATATCTGAGTGGATTTATTTAAGTGAAGTACCGTTTTGCCGTTAAGATGGCGATGGTATGCCCTGCCGATGCTAAAGTCGTGCTTTGAACTTTGATGCTGTACATTTTAGCTGCATGGAGAATTACGGTGTTTCTTGTGAGTAATTTTGAGGTTACTTTTTACGGTATTTTCTGGAGCGAAACGGCGGCTTTTGGGGTTTAATTTGAGATTTTGTAAAGCAAATTTTAGCCTCTCTGAAAGCTACACTGTGTTTTACTAAACATAACATGTACGCCTATAACGAAAATGTTTGTGAAAAAAAAATACAATTTATAAAAGCACAATTGGGATAATATAACATGTCAAAATTTTCTTCCACAAAAACACGTCAAAAAGCGTACAACAATGAGTAATTTCAGTAACAAATTGACATTGTATCACGCGTGACATTTCATACATTACGTCCGACATCCATACACGACGCTGGTGGTGAAAAGGTTAAGCCCCTGCTAATTAATTTCAACGTAGGTCGGTTATAATGGCCTCCACCATAAGTTTGAATTGCCGCCAAGGACATAAATGCGTGTTAATGGTTTATTTCCTCAGTTATCGTCACATTTGAGTCATGCAACTCATAGTTGTGAATTTGTTTGTTTAAAGTTTATCGATCAAACAGATTCGTTTTACTTTCGGAAAAAATTGAAGCTCGAAATTTCGATTTTTTGCGTGCAAATACTATTTATTCTCGGCTCAATGTAATTTTTCGAAAGTAATAAGATGTTTATGACAGTTTCGGGTCTCACATACCTATGTATAATTAAGACGAACATATACCCGGGTCGATAAATGTAATTGAGGTTTTCCATTGGGAATTTCTCAGTAGCAGCCCGGAGTTGTGATTGTGCCCGGTTAATGGCAATAGGCTCGATCCCTATTACATAGAACTTGAAATGTGGGTTTACTATGGTTACGCCACTGCCTAACCATTCATTCGGGTATTCATTTAATGGGACTAAAACCATTGGCAAAAGTTTGATATTTTGAGCACATCGTTAAATGACCAGAAATAACAAACTCGGTATCCTTTTTTCTGCTCCAAACATTTTTTTCTTTTCTAAACGTTTAAATTTATTCCAAGCATAGTCTTGACAAATGATAACTGGGAATGTATTTGTCAATCTCAAGAAAACAAATTGTGCTGTTCGGTTTAAGGCATCTCTAAAATGACGCGGTCCCTCCCATGTCACCCTTAAATGGTTATTTACTTGATATTTATTACTTTTTCCTTCTCTAAGAAAGCCTTACAATTTTAGGAACATCTTTTCCACGTAGATAAAGTGGTTTTGTGGTAATAGTACCACGGTAACCAGTGAAGGGTTAGTAACGGTTCAGTTTCGTTCACTGTTCAGACAGAGCGCAAAATTCTCCTCAAGAAGTTTTCACTTCAACAAAGGATTAAGTTATTATGACATACAATCTATACACAATATTATAAAGAGGTACAGTTTGTGAGTATGTCTGCAGGTATTGCCGAATGTCACAGGATATAATTATTTTTGGTAAGAGGCTGACAAGAGCAAAAGCGCGGTCATTGTCAGACTGCATAGAAATTAAAGAGAAGCGCGTTGACACAACGCTGGCAATATGTTGCAAAAAAATAAAGCAACAATCTTTGATTGGATTAAAAATAAAACATTATTACGTTACTATGTTGCTTGTAGAATAATCTGACAAAAAATCAGAATGATTGCATGTAACTATATAAGTATAGTTTTTAATCGTTAACATATTTTTTAGAGGCATCTTCGTATTTTTTTTTCTATCGTATGAAATTAGTTGTAATATGTTTTCAACACAGTTTTAACTAGCATATATCCTGAAGAATATCAAATATTTTTCTGATTTTGATTACTGCAGTGGATCATATACTTTCAGGCATTATATAACTTGCGTTTAGGTCCTGTAGTCCCCTTAAAACAAGAAATTTCGTGGGAGCATAGAGGACAGTATCATGTTGCCGATTTTATTATTATCTGAGATGGTAGATCGCATAGACGCAATATACTATGCTTAGTTTTCCCGTTGCTATGTATATCTACTATACTTTAAGTAACTCCAACCGTTAATAAATTCAATGAATGATTTAAATGCACCGACCGCGACCCCAACGTGGTTTGACCAGACTCATTTTATCGAATGAACTCCAAGATTTGCACTAGCCCCTGAAGTCTCGTGCTGCATGGTGCTTCAAGACCATTGCATATCAAGAAGTAGACCGGGGGGCGCTTTAATGGTAGGGAGGACGTGCCCTTAGGATAGGAGGCACTTTGAGCCTACCGAGTGTGCACCCTAAAGTAAGCATTGGAGTATTGGGGAGACTGGTAAAATTGGTCTATGCCTCGAATAAAAAAAATCTCGTTAAAAACTCAAGAGAAACAAAATCTCATTTTCAATGACAATGTAAATTCAAAATCTATAAATAAGACCTATTATGAAAATGGGACGCTTTTAACCGCCAGCTTCGCAGCTATAACCGTATTTTTATGCGGTTTAATAAAATTGTGGGTCTCCCCCGATAATTGTAAGCTCACAAATTGCCACCTCCGTATAAGTTGCGGGTTTTCCGTTTCTACTATTATCCGCTATTCTGCCCGGGTTACACGAGGCTACTTTTTGAAGCTAGGACAGCAAGCAAGTAATATACTGCCTTGGTATAGTTGAAATGTAATAGAGCTTTTTACAAGGAAATTTTAAGCAAATAGCATTACAGTAACTTAGTGCGAATTTCACCAATAAAACTGAACGCAATCAGTACATAAACTACGTTTAAGAGCTGTCAGTTTCATTATTTTCTATGAAATATTGACACTGACAGGTCTTGAACGCGTTTTTTTTTGCGCGACATTGGTGAAACCGGTACTAAAGCGTAATTAATGTGCTGATCGCGTTTAGTGTTCATTGGTGAAATTCGCCTTTAGTCCTTACAGTAAAATGATTCGATTGTATACTAGCTCCGCCGGCCACACGAAGCTAGTACACAAGCCAGGATAGTAAAATGGGGGGTGCTACTAGCTCAACCCCATCCTATTAAATTATCATACGAGTACTAGCTTACTATTCTTCTCACCAGCTTGCTACGCTAAAAATGCTTATTGTTCTGTATACACGAGTGACTAGCTGGCTAGCTTACTAGCACAAAGTTGCTTTCCTAGCTTCAAAAAACTAACCTCGTGTACCCCGGTCATTATTGAAGAAAAAATAATAAGCGACTGTGTCGATAATGAGAGCTTTGTGGACAAAAATGCGAGGGTAGGTAGCACTGTAGAATAAATCTAATTTTATACGTTAATAGTCGCGTTCTTTTGTTGAATATATTTACCTTGTACCAACGAATGTTCCTTGATATTTTGCCAACACCCGCCGTTTTGGGGTTTTCATTTTTAAGTATCGTTGAATTAATTAGTAGGCTCTTTATTTTTTAAGACTGAGTTTATGAATAAGTTTTTGTTGTTTGTTGCAAAAAAATATTCAGTGTTTCTTGTAAAAGGAATAATTTAATGATAGTCATCTTAGTTGCGGTCGCGTGTTTTCGCGATGATCGCTTTTGTTAGGACAAGGACGGACGCTCACAGTCGGCAGCTTATATCTAATATACGTTTGGTGTAAATGCGGCCTTGGGCCTACAATTTTAATTTACTTGTAGCAAATGTAATAGGTTCCAAGACTGACTTTCACACATTATTATTTCAAGTCTAGTGGATTTTGTATTCTTATATTATCTAGTACCTATAAAATCTCTGTTGACGTTCCGACGAGGGCTATCCCTTGGGCTTAAACTATTTACATTTTAATCAAAATGAAATGTAAGTTAGCGTCTAGACTTTATTATAGTGGTAACTAATAAGTAAGGACTTATTTCAAAATAAGTACTTCAGTGATCATTTTGGACATAGCGTACTTACTGATTTTAAAGGAAAACTTTGTGAGAAAACTTTGGGACAAAGATACGAAATCGTCGACAAGCAAACATTCATTTATCTTCTATTGGCCTTTGTCTTAAAGCGTGACATTTTAACACTGATTATAAAATTTAATGAGAAAGTCCTGATGGGACATCCAACAACACTTTATTAGATTCCCAAATCGAACTCAGGACCTCACGACCTTGCGACCACTGACAGCTGAACCCAATAACGCATCTATCTCAAATTTTGGCGTAGGTACTGGAGATAGAAAAACCTAGCAATCTCTAGTTTTAAAGTCCCAATAAAGCCAAAGTATACGGTCCTGAAAAGTGTTGACAGCTATTTGTTTGACAGGGGCAGATAGATTTGTGATGATGACTAAAATTAAAATTGTTCGTAAAAATAATGTAATTTCAAAGAAGGCATAGTAAAAAAGAGATAATCGAAAAAATCTGTTAAATCGATGTAAATATGAAGAATTTTTGGAGGGGATTATTCCTGTCCTAGTCGCGCGGTACTGACAATGTACGGCGCTAGTATGAAGCTACGTAGTCGTGACGTCACTTCTACTATAGTGCTGTCCTAGTCTAACACTTGTTTTAAAACGTTTATAACTTGGCAGTTTTTTAAGCTTTTACACTTTTTGTAATACTATTTGCACAATGCAGGTCGGTAGATGTCACATGTCCTCGAATTTTTTATCCTAGGACATGGCCGGTTTTCTCACGACGTTTTCCTAACCCGTTTTGAGAGCAGTGGTTATTAAATTTTCTTATAAATTACAATACAATGTGACACATATTCGCTTAGTTTGTCGTTCACCGAATATTTCACATTGTATTGTTAGTTTTTTATTTATTTAATTTATTTATTTAATTATTTATGGCACTCCAACGACTTATTCACAAATAAATTTTTTGGGGTATTGTAACAATTTAATTTATAGACTAGAGTGAATTTGTCACTTATAGGTGTGCACAGCACTTACATATTAATTAAATTTTATAACATTACACAGATTAAGTACATAATTATAGGCTATTAAAAAAAAAAAAAAAAAAAAAAAAAATTATAAATAATTAAATTTGCTTTGTTGCTCTAAACACTGTGGCCTCTGTGGGTCAGTAGTTTTTGATGAATAAACTTTATTTAAAATTAAGTACCTGCCTGGTTCTACCCCACGACCTACAACTACTCTCGAGTAGTAGACTACAAAATCTACAATTCAAAACCTAAACCACAATCTACTTTGTCGTCTTAAAAATGGTTTACAAAAGAGCAAAAGAGTGTTGGCTGTTTGCTTATCTTGTTGGCGAACCGTGTAAAGGACTATTCGTTAAGTAGTCAGTAGTTCGCAGCGATTACAACACTGCCGACAAATTAAGTTCAATTAGCAACATCTGCTGTAGATACACTTGTTAGCATAGGGTAGAGCTTGGTAGCTGTGGCCTTTGTGAATGGTACTAATCTACCTCCTTTTTTTCTTTGAATAAGAGTGAGAGATCTCTTGAGTAAACTGTAGGATTTTGTACAAATTTTTTACTAAACATAATTAGGTATCGAAATGTGGGCTTGGAGAAATGAACAGGGTTCATCGGGAAATAATATAATTACCTATACAGTGTAGCGATTAGGTTATCACATTATTAGAAACGACATAGGCTACATAACGTTTTTTTAAAACATACACATATTCCAGTCGTGAGACGTAATATTTAACAATATAATACTTCATTGCACATTTGTGGGTAAAACTTACATGAAGGGGACGTCTGTTTTAAACATACATTATCAATTTAATTATAATTTTTTCTAAACAACATCAGTCTGTATTTAAAACTCAAAACATTTATTTCATTTAAACCAAATACAAACACTTTTGAATTGTCAAAGAGTCAGTCAGAGAGAAAGATGAAGGTAGTTGCCCATTGCCAAACGCTATGTTAGGAGAGAGACTTCAAAAAGAGTGTCCACTCTTTTTAATTAAAATGTTGTACATAATGCTTACATCACTTAGGTATGTTGAAATTATATACCTACACTAGCTACTGCTCATGACTTCGTTGGTGAAGTTGTAAGATACTCTATAATATATTAAAATAACAGAAAAAAAATTATAAGTAAAACTACCCCGCCCCCGATTCACCGCGTCGCGTCGAATCGACCGCTAATAAACTGTCTAGATAATCTAAGCCCAAGGATTTTTCCTTCACAAACGCTTAGTTCTTTACCAGAACACTGAATAAAAATAAATGTCTGCTACAAAAAATGGTATTTTAGAGAATTTAACTAATTACTCGTAGAAACCTAAAAACAAACAGTTGGCTGCAGTACTACCCAAAAAGAGATTGCGCTCACCTAAGCTGAAAAGTTGATAGAAGCTTAGTGCCAGCAGCATTTGCAGCTGTACGCGTTGAAATTCAGCGCTGCAGAAAACTTTTATGTCAACTTACATGTGCCGTAATCTTGTTAGTGCATGACTCCATAAGTACCTGAAACAAATATTATTTACATTAGTATTAAGTTTTAAGTAACAAGTTAGAGCTGAAGTTAGTCATTTGTAGGGTTTCATACACAAAGGGTGCTAACGGGACCCTACCGATAGGCTCCGCTCCGTCTTTCACAGTCCTGTATCTTTTGACCCGATTCAGATGAATACACTTGAAATTTTCACAGACTGTGTGCTACTATGGCCGCTATAACAACAAATAATAAAAATAACATAAAACTAAAAATACACCTTACAAGAAACGTGTTTTTTACGGAGTTTTTTTAATTAAATATTGTTAAATAATTATAGTACACGGTAGGGAACCCTTCGCATTTGTTGACCAATGCAGTTAAGAATCAGTCCTGTGTTGAAAAGTTGCTTTTATTTACTTATTTATTTAAACTTTTCGCACACAAAAATGGTACAAAGGAAGACTTTATGCGTTTGGCATTCTCTATCAGTCAACCAAGGGTGGTGATGAGATTAGATTAGATGCGTGCTTGGGTTCAGAGGAACAATGACAGAAAACTTTTGAAAATATATCATGATGAGTTATAAATAAAATAGGTAAGTGCACAAGTAAGTACTTAAATTCACACTAGCAACCGGGGAATGAAAAGTGGTGAAGACAAACATTGTGAGTAAACCAGCATGTCCTAGACCCATAAATTCGACGACATGTGACATCTACCAACCCGCACTGGGCCCGCGTGGTGGATTACGGCCCACTCCCTCTTACTGAGAGGACGCGTGTGTTCCAGCATTGGGAACAGTATAGGCTGATTATGCTACCCAAGAATCTGGATTTGTGCCCGGAAAAAGGCCCATCCAATAGGTCAAAGAAAAAGCAGCGGAACTGGCGAAACATCGAACATCAGTGCAGGTAGTATAATACAGGGTCAAATTAAATTATATGGCGTAACTCCGCAGACTTTTTTTTTGCCGGAAGTGTATGTGTTTTGTTACATGAAGAAAGAGTTGAAAACCTATGTTTTACATTGTTTAAACATCGATAACCATCAATACCAATAACGTCCGTGAACTTTACACAAAACAAACCGTTTTTTTTTAAACTGATATTTCAAGTAAATACACTAACTGCGGTCGAACCCCACAAAAGAATGTATCTTTTGTTTTATCATGTTTGGATATCGATACCCATCTGCAACACGTCTGCGACATTTTGCTAGCTAATTTAATTTGACACTGTATACATATTTACATACACTTCTGCATACGCCTTTGCAGAATTCAGGCGTTTCCCAAGCTGTTACACAAAAATTGACCTTTGTTAAACTACAATTAAACGTAAATTTTTCGAAAAAATAAGGTACGTTTTCAGAAACAATTTATAAAACCATCTCGCTCTGCATCGTTTAGACATGAAACATAAATCATGTCTGAGAACAAAGGAAGCTTAAGATTTTGGTAAATCAGAACCGCAAAGGGGAACGGAGTAACAATTGTGTTGTATCCGGTTCCGGAACGTAAAGGATTTGTAATATTATATTTAGAAGGAATATTGTGCGTGTTAGTCAGTGTTGATTCGAATTACAGGAAATTTCTGTAAAGAGAAGATTATTATTGGTATACACGTGAAGGATGATATTGTAAACATAATTTGATTTAAAAGAGTGTCCGTGGAGTTTCTTGCCCGTTCTTCTCCATAGGTACCTACTACGCTTTGGAATGGGCAACTAGCTTCATTTTTCTGACCGACCGACCTTGACAATTCAAAAGTGCCTGTAATTGGTTTATTTGAAATAAATGCTTTGAGTTTGAGTTTGATTGAGAACTGCGGCATAATTGGGTTATACACATAAAACATAAAAATGTAAACTAACAGAATTAACTTAAAAACAAAAAAAATACTGTAAAACGACCTGTGCGAGGCCAAAAAGGCTCCTATCTCAGCATAATGCTGCGATATTAGAAACAAAAATAACGCAGCGCTGATATTCTGACAGGGCCCGATGATGCGCGTATTAGGCGTATCCTTCGAAACCCTTAGAATTGATTGAAAATGCGTTACCCAAATATGCTGCTGGTTATTTATAGAAATAATTATTTAAGGAGGATATACTGTTAAGCATTAAATATTATTCATAAGTAGCCGTAACTCATGTACTCTTTGTTTTCAGTGTATTTTGTTGTGAAACCGCAAATTTTTACGTTGAAGTCAAGTTTAGTAAGGACGTAGTTAGTTTCTTTTTAATATGAAAATTATAGGAAGGGTACTTTTTTAGTCATATCATCATCGTATCGTCTATCCGTTTGAACACGATATACTCGAAAACTAGCGAACGGATTTCATACGGTTTTCACCAATGGACGGAGTGATTTATGACGAGGGGGTAATGCCTGATCGTTGCGTTATGCTCGTGAACGGGTGCTGCTTGTGGTGAGTGGTCGTCTTGCTGTCTATAGTTTTATTATTGTTACAGTAATTGTTCTGTTAATTTATTTTACTTTGGTGGTCCTAGTTTATCATTTATTTATTTTATTTGTTTGTATAATAATTCCAGTATTGCATAATTATGTAAGCTGCCATGCCATTTAGGCCTGGAGGCTTTTATTTATGTATTAAGTTTTATTAACATTTTCTTTTTCTTTTTTTTTATGGAATTGGCATGGCTAGCTGGCGTATGGCAATTTTTTTTTTTTTAATTTTTTTAAATTTATTTATTTTAAATGGTAATTAAATAACTTATAAACTAAGCCCCACAAAACCTTAGTAATGGTTTGACTGTACGGTCGGTGAGTCTACACACTCATTCTTAAATTTTGTACTTAATACTAATAATTATTTCGAGGTAGCACTTTAACACGTTTCTAAATAATACTTAATATTTATACTCGCTTCAATAAAGACAGACTTTTCAATAAATATGGTATTAGTTTTTTTAGGTTTTGGTAATTACTTACAATTGTATAAAATCCAGTTCTTCCGAACACCGAACAGACAGCTGTGCTGCTGGTGAGTTTGTTGCGCCACTTCTTCCCAGCTAAAGCACTAGGAAGTGGTGAAGGGCGGGCGTTTTGGGGGACTGTCTTATGTAATTTTGACGTTCGAAAAGTGCTGATTCTCAGCCTAATTTAAATAAATGACTTTTGATTTTTATTTTAATTTCATGAAGAAGGTTTAGGCGTATAAGTAATTTGTTAAGGTTTTGTGTAAATTGGCTGACATATGACAATTATTGTTGAAGAGGACGCAAAAAATCAAGCCGACTGGGAGAGGTTTACTGGCGTGCGCCGCGGAAACCAATAGTTTTATGAAAACAATGTAATAAGGAATAAAAACATTGTTGACCTGGATTAACACAGAGGGTGCTTCGTACTTTGTAAGCGTATTTAATATAATATATGCTCTCAAATGAATTTGCCAGCCAGTCGACGGGTTTTTAAAATTAAAACCAGCTAACTGCGTGTCGGACCACGCTCAATGATGGGTGCCGTATTTGTATGAATGAAATTAACCAAGTATTGTAATTGAAAAACATGTTCTCCGATACGTTCCCACTGCAAATGTAAGTTGGTCGACTATTACTCGTTTACTTGTAAAGCCTACATAGATGTAATAGTTTTCCTTTTAAATTTGTTATTTATACCATCCAAAAACAAGCATTTAGCTGGCAGGTGGAGGGGACACCAGACTCTACCAAAATTTTGCACTTTAAAGGTTATTATTACTTCGCAAACGAATCCCTGAATCTAAAAATATTTTTCAATTACTCGCAATATTTTTAAACGACCTTTCCAACGACACCCCGCACACCATGGGATAGACGAGCTTTCTAGTACTGGATTTTCAACTCTGGGTGTTGAACCGAGCATTGAGAATCCAATAGAGTGCATCGCGCCGCGTCAACGGCGCGTCGAATATACGCACTATTGGATTTTCAACTCTCCGCGCTAAGCAGTGCGTTAAAGATCCAGTACGCGAAAAATCGCCGTGACATTTTTACGTCCGTGTGAACGTCGACTAAGTACCGATTTCACCAATGAAACTGTACGCGACCAGCAGATCTAAAACGCGTTCAAGAGCTTGAAAACAATGACACTGACAGCCCTTAAACCTAGTTTATGTGCTGATCGCGTTCTATTTCCTTGTTGAAATCCACCCTTACGAGTCTCTGAGCTAAGCTGTGGACAGACGGACGGACATGGCAAAAAAAGACATATTTTTTACAAAAACATCCACTACCTCGATTCTATAAATAACTTAACCAAAACACACAGCACTGTTCCTGCTCCATTTACGAGTAATTTCGTTCCCTCAAGACTTTGTGACGGTCACAGCACTTACGTATCACACTGTTAGCAGTTCTAACATGGCAATGTTTGACAAGCTCTTGTATGGCTGCGCCGAATACCGGAATACCCGAATACCGGCCGCCCTATCTCCTTCACTACAGATGGGCGATGCACCTGGTGCGGGGTTGTTCAAGTGTGGTTGGTTGGGTAAGCGTCAAATACGGCGAATTATAAAAAGTAATGAGTGACCAAGCTTTTTTAGGATATTGTGTTTTGAAAGGATTAATTTTTGAGGTTACGAAGTGATTTTATAAGGGTCAGATTATTCCAGAAACGTGTAGAGGTATCAAGTTGAAATTAATATCAAATACGTAGTCTACAGGACCATGTAGTTTTACATAAATCAACCTTGTAAGTAAACGCATTAAAAAATGCTACATTATGCACCATACGTACGTTGATACCCATCATACATTTTGACCACGTTGTTATTGCACATTTCTGTGAAACAGTATTTTTTTTTGTACATATTACGATTTTGTTTTACGCGAGGGATCTAGAATATTGTGCAAAATTCATGGTTTCGGTTTGCCACCCCTATACGCTGTCATCTTTTCTTTTAACGATTTCAGAAAATAATTAAAGGCTCGGCGCGTCGCGATACTGCGACACAAAGGCACGGCGTGACGCGCTGTCGCCTCGCGCCAGTGTTTTCGGCCTTAAATGTTTACCAACAACGCCTCCCTGACCACCTCATTCAAGTGCCGACAGATCTATGTAGCATTTGTAACTACAGTCCTTTTTACCTATGGGTTTGCACCACTATTAAAATCTCAGTGACCTTTATTTCCAATGCAATAAGGTTGCTGTTAGATTATTGCCATTGACTAGTCTGTCAAATTCACAATGATCTTTATGGTCGTTCCAATAAGGTTGCTATTGGGTTGCTGCTGTCAGCGGTAAAATAACTGTGAAAGCACGGGTGAGAAAAATCTGTAAAAAAAAAACTAATGTCATTTCAAATTATCTTCTTTGAGGCATTTCAACTCGCAATACTTACCACAAAAGAGATACGGTCAGTCACCACGTCTTAAGTCTAGCAAAAAATTTAAATGATTTCTAAAAAGCTGTATTTCAAAATTTCAAAGCTGAAATACAAATGTTAAAAAAAACGTTGGCAGCCAGTCCCAACTGAACAAACAAATGTCAATTTAACATGATACATTTCATATTACAGACAACCGCTAGGGTTGCCAACCTTTTTAAATGAAATGTAGTATTTTCGAAGCTGTTGCTTGTAAAAATACAGTAGATGGAAAAAAAACAAAAATTATAGTAGGCGTGCCTAAAAAAGAATGCATATTTGTTCCTTTTTGAGCCTACATGTCTCCATAGGTACCTACTACGCTTTGGAATGGGAAACTAGCTTTATATTTCTGGCTGAACGACTCCTTGACAATTCAAAAGTGCCTGTAAATGGTTTAATTAAAATAAATGCTTGAGTTGAGTAGGGTACTATATTAAATAGTAGGGTTGGCAACCTTAATATCCGCAGCGAATTATAAAATTCATAACAATATATTTTCACTACAAAAAGATACACTCATTCATGAAAGTAACTCCAAAAAGCTCAATATAAATTATTTAACCGCACCCCAGTTAAACCACATGAAAATCCATACAACAATATCTCGTTCTTACGAGTAGCTCCTAACTATAAAAA
Source organism: Dasypolia templi (assembly GCA_963555695.1). Taxonomy (NCBI): domain Eukaryota; kingdom Metazoa; phylum Arthropoda; class Insecta; order Lepidoptera; family Noctuidae; genus Dasypolia; species Dasypolia templi. The sequence continues at coordinate 8,118,702 of OY743142.1, forward strand.
AAAAGTAAAAACACGTCTGTCAACATTTTTTCAACAATAGCTGAACTTTTTTTTCGCGAACACTTTTATACGGACGGGTGAATGAACAAAGTGCTTTGGTAAGAGCAAAGTAATAATATCAGGGAACTTGTTTGTATGTATGGTCACGTTCCTTCCAGAGTAACTGAATATTAAGCGATTTTTGTTGAAATATCATGTAACATAACTGTTTCAAAATGGGCCAATATAGAAGCTACAGGACATTTGTATTTTTAAATCAACTACTGTTTAGCTCATATTTTTCTACCTTCCATAATATTCATTAATATAGCAGTTTCAACTAGGTAGTTCAGATAGGAACTGAGAAATAAATACATTTTCAATGGGAGAACTCTAGTGCTGAAACCTAATAGGTATTATTATTAGGCTTACCACCAACACAGAACAAACAAAAGCCGTTTAAATAAACAAAATTGGCTGTAAATGGTTATTGCACTTAACTCATCGAAAATCGAAATCTCATCAATGTCCACGCGTATGCCACGCAATATGCGTCGCTTTTGGCCTCATTGCGCGCCGGCTCGACATGGGTAGGTGTGGGTATAACCTGAAATGGGTCGGTTCGCGAATGGTGATGGCTTTATAAAGACTATGTCTCTATCGGTGTTGACAAAAACAACCCTGGTTTTTATAACGTATTTAAGCTGTATTATTTGCACCTTCAATTAAATAATAAATAAATCTAAATAAGTTTCTTGACACGAAATACCTTTGTATACAATACAAATACATCTCACATAGGTACTCATTGGATTTTGGGACAAGGCTGTACAAATAGTGAAAAATCATGCCTCCCAAACTAGCGGAACCATGTGACCTAGGAGTAAGTGTTCGACTGTAACTTCGTGTACAAAATAAACCTTTATTTATGTGTTTATAAACCCTTATTGCCCCATTTAATAAATGTGTGAGTCCGTATGTGAAAGAGGGGGGTGGGGGGGTGTTTGTGGGGTTGTGTGTAGTCATATACTTAGTACAAATGTTAAATTCATTCATCTACTTAATAAAAAATTAAAATTCATTCAACTACTTAATAAAAATCTTTAATTGATTCATACTTTCACTGTTAGACAAAGCACACACCCTTAACCGCTGGGTAAGATTTTTATTTTTTTAATTAATCCTCTGGAAAAAAAGGTGATGATTTCGTCCCGATGGAAAAATCTAACCATGCACACATGGCTTGTATAAATAGGTCAATATTCATGTTGAAGATTCGCAAAGAGACTTTCTTCGATAAACAATATTGTTGACAATTTATTACAGACACAGTTAAAAAAAAAAGATTTAGGAGGAGCCTTAAATCAATCATTTTTATTCTAATTTAAAAAAAAGTACGACGCTACTCTAGTAGAACAATTTCTATGAAAACTTCATGGAAATTGTTCTACAAGAGTTACGTTGCGTTGCGCCTGTCCGGGGAGCCATTAGTGTGCGAGACAATGCCAACGTTTCATTTCAATACTTTACAATTGGGATGATATTTTTTTTTGTCTCAAAAGACTGTTTGTTTCCAAATAACATAACATAAACATAATCAGCCTATTATGTTCCCACTGCTGGGACACAGGCGTCCTCTCTATGCTCTATGAGAGGGAGTGGGCCGTAATCCACCACGCGGGCCCAGTGCGGGTTGGTAGATGTCACATGTCTTCGAATTTTTGGTTCTTAGACATGCCGGTTTCCTCACGATGTTATCCTTCACCGTTTTGAGAGCAGTGGTGATGAAATAATTTACACAAAGTAAATCGCCTGTCTGGGTTCGAACCTGCGACCTACACCTCGTAAGTCGCGGCCGTTACCACTGGGCCACCACTGCTCTGTGCTGCTCTGCGCTGTTTCCAAATAACGCAAACTATATTACAAAAAGTGTAAAAGCTTAAAAAATTGCCAAGTTATAAACGTTTTAAGATAATTGTTAGACAAGGACAGCACTATCGTAGAAGTGACGTCACGACTATGCAACATCATACTACCGCCGCGCCGTACATTGTCAGTACCGCGCGACAAGGACGGCAATAATCCCCTCCAAAAACTTTTAAAGCGTGTATCTTCTTCAAATTTACACCGATTTAACTGATTTCTCCGATTATCTAATTTTTACTAAGCCTTCTTTGAAATTACATTATTATTATGAACATTTTTAATATTAGTCATCATACCAATTGTATTGTCACAAAAGACTGACTTTTCCAATTAATCGCAACCGGCGTGCGTGTATGACCAGATGTACGAAACGTAAACAAAGCAGAAGGATGTAAGAATCCTAGTAGGCGAAAGTCTGTAATTTCTGCCTACCCCAATGGGATGAAGGCGTTAGTTTATGTAAGCACCTATGTTACAGATTTTTCCTATTCGAACACAACACAGATCACGAACCAACAAACACTAAAAAAATGTTTCTCTCCGATGCGATGATTGATTCACAAAACAGTAACATATTCAAAAAGCATACATCAGATTTTACCCCTGTCACAAACAGTCAAACAGAAATAAGTCGGCGCTGAAATAGCTATGTTTATATTAAGTCGAGGAACAAATCTTTTGTCTTTTTTTTTGTCTTCCTGTTAAGTAACTGGCAAACAAAAGAGGAAAACGTTCAAAAGAACCTTTTGACCGTTTTATCCCTTTTGGAAATTATTTTCGGTGGTACACTTTTATAAAGGTATGTACTGTTTGTTGATACTCGTATGATAAAGTTCGAGGTAATTTTTCAAGGAATATAAACATAGGCCATTTCATTGTTTACTTTCCTTGTACAAAATAACGAATTGAATCACATCGTCGGCTTCCAGTCTCAAATGCCGTTGTCAATACGTCAAAAACACCTCATAATTCCCTACATATTTGTCAAGTTTTTGTCGTTTTTCGCTGAGATGAGGTTGCTACTACATTTTAAACGTTTTTAAGAACGGGAATTGGCCTTTTGTTGTCCACAACCCAGTTACTGGGCATCACGATTACCCCTTGGTAAGACTGTTTGTCAGACCTTCGGATGTGTGTGACGACCCGTAACGAGTTAAGGACTGTCAAAGATCCACGAATGACAGCCGGGACCAACTGCTTATTGTGATTTGCTTTGCTGCCTCGGGGCAAGGGTGAGTCTCGGATTCTCTCTTATTTATTCACGAGCCTCTCAAAAAATGAATTGAATATTATGCTTCAATATTTCAAGCTCTTCTCTCAAAGGTCTTGATAAAGATATTTCTCTAGAAATTAATCAGACCCCATTTTCCTACTACACTACTTTCCTTATCTTCTGTGTAAGTACACAAACTAAAATAATTTAGACAAAAAAAAAATAACACAAAACAAAACACTTCTTAAAAGCCAGCTTAAGTTTAGAAACTTAGCCTGAAACAATTTCTTTTACGTACAACAACAGGAAACTTTTACAAAACCCTGTTTACATGGTGTGCAAAATAATTTCGCGGCGGGTAGTTAAAAAGTGAAGCATCATCGTTAGAGGGTAGTCAGAGATACTTGATCATGTGTCAGTCATCGTGAATAATTGATCCGATCCGTCCTCAATGGTACTTATAGTAGGAAGGTACTTGTTAAGGGTCTATGAGGAGGAAATGGTTTACTAATTACTATGGAGCTGTTGGGAATCGGGAAGGCCCTTAACGGAATTGTAGGATATCAAGTTTGATAAAGGGGTGGAAAAGGCATGTGAATTGTTATTTATTTATTTATGTACACACATATAAATAGACAAGAAGAATAAAGAGAACAGAAAAGTACGTACAAAGGTAATGCTTATTTCTAAAGAAATCTCTTCCAGCACACCTGCAATAGGAGAGTATATGATAGATGTATACAACGTGTGTAAGAGTAAAAGAGAAAACAAAATACATAAAAAGAAACAATTCACTAATTTAAAAATAAAAACTTCTAAAATAAATAACACTAAATATAATGTGATAAAAATAAATACATATACACAAATGCAAACTGTTAATGTATTTTTAGCTATACAAAAAATTGGCAAATCGGTGAAGTACCAACCATAAAATGTAGATACTTACACACTTGTTAAACAGGGTGTTTTTATCTATAATATTATCTATCTGTATTAATAACCCTAACTTATATTAAAAAGTATGTTTGTTTGTTAAGCTTTTACGTCAAAACGGCTGAACGGATTTGGATTAAATCAGGCACACATAGAATATGACCTCGGTAAGGATATGGGCTACTTTTCATCCTGGCTCGCAGACAAAATCGCCGGCAACAGCTAGTAATATTATAAAAAGTAATATTTGTGAGTTTGTATGTAGGAGGGAATCTTCGGAACTACTGATCCGATTCCGAAAATTGTTTCACAACTGTGAAACCACAGTATTGAAGAGAGTCATAGTATGTGTTTTATGTTAAGTCGTAGGCAGAAGCTAGTTTATTATAGAAATTAAAAGGTCGCTTGAAGTAAGGACTATTTATTACACGGCTAACGTATTATGAAACGCCTCTAGCCAACCCATATGAAAGCATCCTGAGGATGACAGGCAAGCGGACTACCGTACATCGTAACGCAATTTGGCAGAGTTCCAGTAGATGATTGCGATTGGCAGATTTCAAGTTAGAACGTGACTTTGAATAATCTTATGATGTGACAGTAGCACACAAATATTTGATGAGCGATAAGGTATAATTCATATCGTCTTGTTGTTCTAAATTATGTGGGTATATTGTTAGTGTTTTTAATATTAATTTCGTATCAAGTATAAACAAATAGTTAGCTGTAGATATGTTAATTATACATTGCTTCATCTGTATTTATAATTCGTCAAGAAGTAATTAACATTTTCATACTTGTAATCATTGTTCGTTATTTTCCAGTGCCTCATAGCTGATGAATCGATGAAATACTGAAAATACGTATTATACCTAAACTGAATAGAAAAATCTAAAATTTTCTCTTAATAATCGGAATTCAAAGCCGTGCAGTGAATTTTTAAACCAAGTTAATTAACATAAGATCTTCAATTTCAATAATACAATTTTTATATTTGTGGAGACCTTACTCGGTGGAAACCTTATCATTTTAATTGTTGCTTACTGTTATAGACCTTTCCTCATTAAACCGCACCTGGCGCAAATTGTAAAAAATCTCTGCTATGCTAAGTGAAAATTATTAAGCTTAGTTTTTCTTTTACTCTGCTGAACAATCCTGAAAGCTTCTATTAAAATTTTACTCATTAATGCTGCCAATGCTATGCTTAGGAAATGTCGATCTTAGCTTATGTTTCATAAAAATGATATTCGATGGTCTAGTGGTCGCAAGCGCTCATGTCCTGCGACCGATTCCCGGGTCCTGAAAAGTGTGATTAGGTTCCATCAGGAATGTCTCAGTAGCAGCCTGAAGTCTGGATTTGTGCCCGGTTGATGGCAATAGACTCGACCCCTGTTACATGGAACTTAAACATATCTGGCCAAATATGGGTATAAGGTGCACCTCTGCCTAACCCGACGGAAGGCGTGTCGTTATGTTCTGTCTCAATGATATGTATTATACTGTATACAACTCAACGTGTTGTGTACTGCGTCTTCTATAAGTGTTCCGTTTTTGGAGATCGAAAGTTCCGTAGATAACCTCTCTTCCTCATTTCATGCATGGCTTTTTAGCACTCTTTGCTGAGCAGTAGTGGCGCAGTGGTAACGGCCCCGGCTTAGGAGCGGGAGAAGTCATTTGATGATTTCCCATCCTAAAAAAGGTACCAGTTGTAGGTCGTGGGTTTGAACCACGGCAAGCGCTTTAGAGAGAGCAGTAGTGAGAAACTCAATAACACAATTTAGTTTATCAATACTGATCACAAAACGGTGAAGGAAAACATCGTGAGGAAACCGGCATGCCTTAGAACCAAAAATTCGAAGACATGTGACATCTACCAACCCGCACTGGGCCCGCGTGGTAGGTTATGGCCTCTGTCCCAGCAGTGGGAACATTATAGGCTGATTATGCCTACTTGCTGTTAGGATTATTTACAAGACGAATCACGTCTTAATTCAGGCATTGACAGAGTTTGTTTCCGTGATCACTTAACATCATTTTGATTCTAAATATGATCACTCTGAATGAATTTCTAGTTCTTGGAACCAGCACATTCGAGACACAGAGTAAATGCAACAAACAGATCATTTCCACTGCTGGACATAGGGCTCCCCCAAGCACAGCCACTTTGACCAGTAGTACTGTGCTTCCCGCTTCCAGCGGACACATGTACAAATAATACCCAAACTTCTGGTAGAGTAGAATTTCATCCGCTGATGAAATCCGCTGGTACCAAAATAATTATGTGTGAAGGAACTCACTGTGATCAGCGGGATTGATATCTAGGAATAGTTTACCAGATTTAGTACTTAGACACCTATAAGATATTTTAAGAAACCATAATTGGAAGACGTTGGCAGCATCATGTCAGAGTTGATTTGTTGGATTCTTTTCCATCAACGTGATTTAATAATAGAAGAGACCTCTGAGTTTGTTTCGGTCTTTCTTCACAGAACAGTCAGATAGGAAACACCGAACTCATCTGTTTTAAAACATAAGATTTTTTTTTATGAAGTGTTAAACAGTTTTTGAACCTATGTTTAACAGTGATAAATTTAATTATAAATAAGTACTTAGGTTTATATCTTTGTAATTATTCTTCTTATTTTCAAGTTTATGTACTGTTTCATCTCAGCATCACTCTAAAAAGCCTTTGTACGGTTATTTATACAATTTTTAACAAATAAATAATAAGTCAGGAAAAAATAATTAGACAAATGTATGAGAATGGTTGGGCAAGACTACAACTTTCCAGCCAGCTGCAAGGAAAATAATAATTTGAAACAGTAAACTTTCAGTAAACAACCTCCTAAAAGCACAAGCCGATCATTTTTACTTAATACCATCAGCATTGCTACGGAATTAAGTGCCTTACATTCGCTTTGAGCAACAGGCTTACGATAAAGGACCGGAGAATTTCATGCCACGATCCTCAATGGCATGGCTCCACATAATCACAGAATAGAAGGTACAGAAGGTCAGCTTCATACAGCGGCGAGCGAAAACAGATCCACATATATAGGTAGATAGAATCCTCTTTATTTTGTACACCTTATACATAACAGATATAAATGTGGACATTTTACATTGGGTGACACTATGGACGGTTATCGCTAAAAGCCATCTTTTACAGACAACCTTTGGATGCATTAAATGGGAAAGTAGGGACAATACTGCAGGTACATATTTATTTTTCATTTCTCTTTTCGCAGGTCTGCTGGAAGAAATTTCTTAAGAAATAAGCAGTACCTTTGTAGTCCAATATTAATATATCTTATCTGTATCAATTTTACTGTGTGCACATAAATAAAATAAAAAACATACATCAAACACATACCTATCTACACATATACAATAATAAACACGAAAACAGAGCAAGAAAACTCTAAGTGACGATGATGTTTAAGGATAGAGTGAGTGTTTTAACTAGAAAAAAAATTTTAATTTAAAAAAAAGTGGACAGTGATTTAGCACGCCTTATCGACACGGGCAAGGCATTCCATGGCCGTACTGCTGAAATAAAATAAGCTGGTAAGTAGGTACCTGATAAAAGTTTCAAAACATGGATCAGAAAACGTTCATGTGAAAGTAAATTTGCAGTGCCATCTACAATAGTTAAAATCCGAAAATCTAATTAAATCATCGTAAATATGTTTTTTTTTATATTTTATTTTATAATGTAATGCAAACAATAATAAATATTAGGAAAAGTCGTTATAAATTAATTGGTTAAGAATTTAAACTGAACCTGTAAACAAACCCTTTGTTTACACGGTCATCTGATACTTTTGGTGCAGACTCGTTGTATATGTGTGCGTGTATGGAGCTGACTTTCTGTACCTTTCTATTCTGTGAAGGTTCTCTTTTTAAATCTGCCTGCGATTCTTGTTTGTTTAAGGCTTCGCGTCTTTTGTTTTTGTTTAAGGAAAAGGCTTAGCTGTCCTTTGTTTTTTATTATTTTTCTGTAATGAGCGAGATATAAATTGGGTAGGTATTTGATATTCAAACTGTCAACAAAACGTTTGTGGTTAAGCTTTGAATTTGAGGACACGTGTGTTAGTTAGATAGGATGTTTCCACTTCCAGAATTTTACATACTAACGTATGCATGGAGTACGTGAGCTGAAACAGTTTCTGTAGTAGGTACCCATGTGTCGTATTTCTGTCTTTTAGTCTACTTGAGGGTAGAATAACAAGAGCTTTAATTTCTATAGTACTCTTCAAGAACAATAAATTTCGCACTTAGAAGATTTTCAACAAAGAAATATTCCCGTTTTTGCTCAACTCTCTCCAAAAGAAACAATGTTTCATGGCTAAACATTTGTCAACGAATTTTTAATTTAGTCTTACAAGCGAAATTGCGTTTGATATAGGTATTTTTTTCACAATGTTTCGGCTCTAAGGTTTCTCAGGATAGTTCTCTAGTTTTATTGACCGTGCGTGGAGTCGCTTTGGCAATAAAATATTTTATGAGTGAAATATTAAGATTTTATGTTTCTTTATGCAATGTTGTTTTATTATGATGTGTTTCGAACAACTATTAATTTTATGTGCAGTATAATGATGTTGGTTGAAAACACAAAGAAGTTGTTTCAAAATGGGCCAGGGCTATGCTAAAAAAAAGTGAAAATTCCGTAGGATTGGGGAAAATAAAGATAATTCATGGAAATGTATACTGTTGGTGGTAGTTATTTGATATTAAGCAATTATTTTTATCGACTTCAACATGGCGACATAGCGGAGTAAGTTACTCTGTGCTTAAAAACAATGGCAGCAAACTATAGATCTACCATTGAACATAGAGAGACTGAACTGACTGAAAAGAACTGTCAGCTGTCACAACAGTGTCACTTCAGTCACTTTAGTCAGGTCAAACGTTTAAAAGTAACTTGTCAAACGTTTAAACGTAACAATTTTTTATACAGCTAACCTAACCACCATGACGGGTTTTTTATGTGTATTGCAATTTTAAGTGTAATTTAATGTGTTTACCGTTGAGAACTGTTAAAATGAGGTGTACAAGGACCTGGACCAGGCTCCATACATTTTGGAACATCTCCTTTTGGGTTAAGTTACATATTATAGCTGATGAATAACTAGATAGATAATAGCCTGCTAAGCAAGCTAGGTAACTTACTAACTGGCTAAGTAATAACAGCCGCACGGGTCATTGGATAAGGTTAAGCTATGCTTGCCACGGTTTGTCCGTGGATGGGTGACCATCTTAACATACCAAGACCCCTCCGTGCCTCGGAAAGCACGTTAAGCCGCCAACGGCTTGACAGCCGGGACCAATCCCGGCTGTCATTCTTAAATCAGCACAGTCGTTTCGGGTAGTCGGAGAAGCCCGAAACTCTGCCAACCAGTCTTACCAAGGGGTATCGTGTTACCCAGTAACTGGGTTGTGGAGATCAGATAGGCAGTCGCTCCATGTATAATACTGGTATTCAGCTGCAATCTGTTTAGACTGACAGCTGACCACAACACAGTTGGAAAAAGCCAGGCAGATGATGATGACCAAAGATAAGTTCATTTCGAGTTTTTTTTACACTGATAAGTTGACGCTTTCAAGATAAAAATCAAACCTCATTTATTCAAACTAAGCTGAGAATCAGCACTTTTTGAACGTCAAAATTAAATAAGACAGTTCCCCCAAAACCCCACTTTCTAGTCCTTTAGCTAGGAAGAAGTGACGCAACAAATTCCCCAGCAGCACAGCTGTCTGTTCAGCTTTTGTGCCATGCATCCCTGGGCCTTTTCTGAATTAAAATACGTACATCTAAATACCAAACATGTAATTATGACTGAAAAAGAAAGATCCTAACTAATTCAGAATTCAAAAATAGAATGTAAGTGTACCTCAATCGATCTCCTTACATTCTAAGGGCCTTTGTTGCGAAACGGTATCTAAATTTATTCCTTTTGTGTCCAGAGCTAAATTATAATGATCACATCAGTTATAATGTTCCATTCTTTAACATCTTTTGTAACACCATTAAAGTATTAAAAGTGCCTTTTGTAATAATTTTCTGCGGTAGACCTGAAGGGACGGTAGGAAAGACCGAGGGTCTAAAGTGCGTTTGGTTAAAAGGAGAAGTTGTATAGAAAGATACCTTCACTTTCTGCGGTTTTAGCGGGCAAACCCATACCGTGGTACCTACCTACATGCAATAAGAAGGTATGAGGAAAAAAATGTTTTAAAAAGACGAACAGGCGCGAACCGACAGCGCGACATAAATTCACCGATCGTCACGCGACACGCGGTGCCTTTGTGACGCGCTCTCGAGTCGCGCCAGTGTGTGCGAGCCTTGACACGTTCGCAATTATATTGCGTTAATAAAAATAACATCTAGTCAAGAAAGGCTAACTAATTACACACATTTCTTACCTCAAGAGAGACCAAAAGGCCAAAAATACACACTGTTTTTCGATCACCATTTTTATATATATTAATTTCTCTAGCAACTCGATACAGCAGGTGTTGGAGCCATATAATCTGTAATAAAAACACCCCTCACGTTGCATGAAATGAAACGAACGCTTATTACCAGCACAAGTATCATTAAAACTTATAGATAACGTAAGTAGCCTAAATAAAGACTTGGTTCTTCGGTCCAAGGGTTCTGAAAAGGTCTAATTGAGTCTTCTAGATAGACTAAATAATATTTAGTTTCCAACTTATATGTAGGTTTATAGGAGATTACGATTGTTTTAATGTAGTAAATGGGCTTTTTTATGATCGCTATAAAACTATCTAAGAATGGTTTTATCCTAATCATTGGCACTTAAAGAAATACTGAAGAATTCTGCTGCTGCAACGGGCCCGCGAAGTGGATTACGGCCCACTCCCTAGGATCATTATGCATGTCTTTAACATAATAGCTTATGCTTATACCGTGGGGACAAGAACTAGGCAACAGCTAATTTCATGGAAACTACTCCACTATGAGTCTAAACTCCCTCACTGACACAGAATTCAAAAGTTTCTGGCTTCACATATTTTTATGACCAAAGATCTCTCTTTAAAAAAAAACGAACTATGGTCAGTTTCAAAATTATCTGAAGGAAATGTTAACAAATGGATCAGAAAACGTGCCTAAGGATGAAAATTTGTAGTGTCACTTACACATTGAGTGCTTCGATTTGATTATTTGAATACTTTTACTCGAAATTCAAATTTTAAATCACGTCGAGTATGTTTTGCATTGGGCAATTCAGCATTTCCGTCGATGATTTTTCAATTACAGAATAGGGTGATAGATTCAGTACAGTTTTTCAGTACAGTGATTCTAGACCCTAGAATAATGTGCTGTATTATTGTTGTCCGCGTCAACGTACCTTTTTTTTGGGTGGGAAATCATCAAATGACTTCTCCCGCTCTGGGTGGAGCGGGAGGGCGTGTCAGACTTTTACTGACTAAAACCCACCCGTGTTCCTTCAGTTGCCTGTGCCAGGGCCACGGTTATCTCTATCGAATTACCCGCGACCCTGAGGCGTCGGCCCTAACGGACCCCGTCATTTTGTGCTGACATCTCTTTGAGGCGCACGTGGAACACGACGCACCGTCGACCCGGGCCTGGTCCCTACCGGACGGCGAGCTACCCATTGCTCGCCGTCCGCAAGCCCGCGCCTACGGTGGCCGGGAATCTGCAGGCGACTCCCGACGCCCAGGGCGTCTCCTGCGGCGACTAGGGGCGTGAGGGCGCAAGGCTCTCTCTCTCACGCGCTCCGCCTCCTCCTTCGCGAGCATTACTGCTTCGCAGAAAGAGGTGAAGACATTCCCTCTCGCTTCGTACCATGGCCTGGACCAGGGCCGGACGCGAGAGATCGCCGCCGCCGATCGCCTCCGCGAGGACAGTGCGGTGCTCCGCCCAAGCTGGGGGCAGACCTCCACCGTATGCTCCACCATGTCCTCCGGGCGATCCACACAATGGTGACACCCTGGCGTTTCCTCCCGCCTTATGCAAAACAGGAACCTCCCGAAACAACCGGTGAGGACCTGTTTCAGGCGGTCGGTGAGGACGCCGTGGCGCCTCTCCAACCACTCCTCAAAGAGGGGACTTACCGCCGCTATTGTGGCGTGCCCAGCGTCAACGTACCTGCCACCTTGTATTATTATTTTATTAAAACCATTCTTGTAGGAAAACACTTAAAAGCTTTGAAATACATATGAAAACGTTAATTATTTCCTTAGGGGAGTAATTGCATAAGAATTTAACCCGCACAGAGTTTGTTTAGACTTTCACTATACATTGAAACAGACATTACATGTTTCACTAAACATCTAGCACAAGTTTGTGTCGAGCATCTTCGTAAAGGATTACGGTCTAAGACTTAAACAAACACATATCCCAGCGAGTCTAGCTCTCGTATGTGTACCTATTCTGTATCATATGCAACCTCTCGGGTGTGAGGACCCACAACTGTATTCAGATATGCGCATAGGAATTAGTGGCCATTCATGTTGGTCGGGTAAATGGGAACGTTTGGGGCTTGTGGCTAAGTAAATAACATACGCATGGGGTGATCGATCAGGTTTAGCTGCGCATGCCGCAGTTGGTCCGTGAGCAAACTTTACATAGGTAGCCTTCTGTGCCTCGGAAAACGTTAAGCCGTTGGTCACGGCTGTCATTTTTAAATCTATGACAGTCGTTAGGGGTAGTCAGAAGCCCGAAAGTCTGCCAACCAGTCTTACCAAGGGGTATCGTGTTACCCAGTAACTGGGTTGTGGAGGTCAGATAGGCAGTCGCTCTATGTAAAACACTGGTATTCAGATACATATGGTTAGACTGGAAGTGAACCCCGACACAGTTTGGCAAAGGTTATGCAGATTAACTTAGTAGTGACTTCATTTAGTACCTAGTGTCAATAGTTAGTTGAACAATTATTTACTATTGTATACAGTTTTTCGTGTATAGGTCAAGTCATAATAGTTAACAAAAATGTATACATATTTTTTTTTTTGGGAATGGCATCTCGCTGGTCAACCTATGAGGTTGTCGTCTGCTTAGACGGACTTGCCTGTGGTTGCCCTAATAAATTAAGGCCTCCAGCCAGGACTTAAACTTATGTACTAACTAAAAAACTAAGCGACAACGCTAAGGGCACCCCCTGTGGGTTACGAACCTCGGCTTAGGGAGTCGCTGGAAGAGGGCAGCAAGGGACTAGCTGGATCAGGATTTGAGTGATTTAGGGACGAATTTAAAGCTACAGGCTCAGCGGCGCGGGCTGGCTCGAGCAAGGGTCGGGAGGGAATGTGTACAAAAATTACGGGCATTTATATATATAAAAAAAACGAGAAAATCTGTCAGTGACGGTCTTTTAACACCTAAATTTTTCCTACTCTTAACTATAATGACCCGACCTCTCACCCGGCTCCAGCTTGACGTCAACTTATGGGACAACCTGTATAATACACCGCAATTTTTTGTCAATAAAATTGAATAAAAATTATCAATTACTTATATGTAACTTAAATGCAACTTTAAATTGGTTTAGAGGTGAAAGCTTTTACACCGCCAGCTGCATTGTACGTCTCATCAAAGGCAGCTGACATCACGTTGACGCTCAGGAAAATTGCTTTTAAGTATCGATTCACGACCAAAAATGTCAAGAGTAAAATTCTGTTAATAAATTCTTGTAAAACACTTTTATTGAAAATATTTTCACTTTAGAAGCAGCTGTTTATGTTGCTGGAAGGACATAAACAGCTAGGAGAAGGTAAGCTAGAAGACAGTAAAGAACACAATTTCACTATATTTACATCCATAAAATGAAAAAGGCGAGAAAAACCAACCATGTTTTTGAAACAAGCACAAAATGAACGTCATGAAATAGATATGTTGAGGAACTGGAGTGAACATAAAACGCGACATTGGAAACCCGGCCAAGTCGATGTCGATATCGCAAAAGTGGCACCAAATGGGATTGGACAAGAACCGAGATGGAAAAGTTACATGATATTATATGAAAAGTGCATTTGTCTGTTGACGTATTCTGTCGAAGTGGGTTTGGATCGGTTCTCGATACGAATTGGAGTTATATTATGTTTCCACTACAATAATGAAATATCTATTATGCGATTCACGCCATTATACTAAAGTAATAGAGAGAAGAACTTCTTACAAACCAACCTCATATAGTTGTTAAACATGAAATATTGTCGTGTGTTGCAGAGAAGACCCTTTTTCAAACCAACCTCATCTAGTTGTTAAACAAAAAATATTGTTGTGTGATGCAGAGAAGACCCTTTTGCAAAGCAACCTCATCTAGTTGTTAAACAAGGAATATTGTTGTGTGATGCAGAGAAGACCCTTTTTCAAACCAACCTCATCTAGTTGTTAAACAAAAAATATTGTTGTGTGATGCAGAGAAGACCCTTTTTCAAACCAACCTCATCTAGTTGTTATACAAGAAATATTGTCGTTTATTGCAGAGAAGACCCTTTTTCAAACCAACCTCATCTAGTTGTTAACCAAGAAATATTGTCGTGTGATGCAGAGAAGACCCTTTTTCAAACCAACCTCATCTATTTGTTAAACATGAAATATTGTCGTGTAATGCAGAGAAGACCCTTTTTCAAACCAATCTCATCTATTTGTTAAACAAGAAATATTGTTGTGTGATGCAGCGAAGACCCCTTTTCAAACCAACCTCATCTAGTTGTTAAACAAGAAATATTTTTGTGTGATGCAGAGAAGACCCTTTTGCAAAGCAACCTCATCTAGTTGTTAAACAAGAAGTATTGTCGTTTATTGCAGAGAAGACCCTTTTGCAAAGCAACCTCATCTAGTTGTTAAACAAGAAGTATTGTCGTTTATTGCAGAGAAGACCCTTTTGCAAAGCAACCTCATCTAGTTGTTAAACAAGAAATATTGTGGCGTAAAAGTGTTGGTACAAGCCCGTTATATCTGTAACAGAATGAAGTGATACAGAATCAAAAGGCCTATGTCCTTACCCAGGCCATGATCTATATGTGTGCCTTTCATCCAAATTCATTTAGCCGTTTTGGCGTGAATGCGTAACAAACAAACAATGAAACGTACTTTCGCTTGTTTATTAGGATTTTTATGATGTACATAATAAAGAAGTATTCAATCTATCTTGTACTCGTATTTATCTTCCAAATTATAAAAATCGAGTGAACGTTATTGTGTAATAATTTTTTTATGAACCAATAAATTAGACCATCTCCCATCACAAGCTTAAATAACATCATCCTCACTCGAATTCCACTCCAATTTGAGACAAAAACAAATTACTACGAAAATAGAATAATATTTCCATAAAAATATTTCATTTCACTCACGGACAACCCGGTATTGACCCAAATATCAGAATTCAAGATTGACACAGAACATATCCGAGAAGGACATGATGATAATACAAATTACTCCGCAACCCTAGTTACTGAAGCAACCGACGTATCATTCTAAGAAAATGGTTCTATATTAATGAGTCGAGGAGACATGGCTTATTTGTCATAGTAACTGTTGCTAAAAAACAGGACTAAATAAAGTTATTGAACTAGGTAGCGGGTTGGTAACAGACTGGAAAAATTGTAGTTGTTATCAAGAAACATTTATAAGTATTGACAATTGTATGCCAAGATCTTATGGCTCTTTTATTACAGACCTTATTATTAGTCATAAAAGTGATGAATGATTATTTCCTTTATTTCAAGTATATATGTTACAGTTTAAACCCGTTTTGAGATAGAACGCGTTTTCCCTAAATAAAACTAGTTTTTACTAAATACCTTTGTTAATACTAGAAATACCTAGTCAAAACTAAAATTTACCACTGATTCCATATTTAAAAATAAACGACCGGTGTCGGGAACAGGGTCCAAGCTACCAGCGTTCAGGGCTCCAGTGAGAGGAACCTCCTGAAAATGCGAGACGTGTCCAGAAATACCGCTTTCTGAATCAAGCCCTTCCAGCTGCCCAACGAGAGCCTCCTCAGGTGTAGGTCGAGGCTCTAGGCTATTAAGCCATTGGCTGTCACGACTATCAGCACAATGATTGCCGAGTCCACATCCCATATGTCGACCGCAAGTAAAGAATTAGTAAAGAAATTATTATTAAGTTTTCCTCCCAATAAACTGTTCACCACACCCGGTCTTGTCAAACGCTTCCCAAAAAGATTTCAAGGAATAGGAAGCCTTCAGAGGCAACAAGACACTGTTGACAGGGAATCTTAGCAAGAGCATAGA
Source organism: Dasypolia templi (assembly GCA_963555695.1). Classification (NCBI taxonomy): domain Eukaryota; kingdom Metazoa; phylum Arthropoda; class Insecta; order Lepidoptera; family Noctuidae; genus Dasypolia; species Dasypolia templi. The sequence continues at coordinate 8,135,005 of OY743142.1, forward strand.
CACACAAATTCACATAGATAAATCAGCTTCACATCACAGAACATTTAAAATACACGTACCCTCCAAGAAAAATGTTAGGAAATCATAATAAAAGGTTCCAGAGGTTTCATTGTTAAACTAGGTATGAATTCTCGGGTTACACGGGGGACTGGAAACAGTCTAAGTCAGGTCATACCCGCCAAATAAGATGGATGGAAATAACTACATGATGAATGACAAAGTTGTGAACAGAACGTGACTGAAATAAATTGAGGGTAAATCTGTGTTAGTATTTTGATAAAACATAAAAGGGATGTCCTACTTGTCAAATGGGTCTTGAACGGGTACAACGTGACATGATACGGGTGAAGTTTGTATGTATAAGTCAATTGTAAATGGTTGTTTTAGGAGATAGCTGGATAATACTGATATAGGTGAGTAAACTGTATGATCGATAGTTTAAAATGTACAAGATCTTGTTCAAAATGGACTTGACAAGAAAGAAAAAGAACGAAAAAAGTTTATTTGCGATAAACTGACGCAGAGAACGAAAACAAACACAAAAAAAATACAATTTGGGGAGAAATATGCGTCACATCCACGCAAAACGGCCATCGCTCAGGATAATGCTACGACCCTATGCGAGAAAAAGCACTAGCGCTGGTTTTCGGACGTCAACCAGTGCAGCAAACGTTAAGATAGATTGACACATCAGGACTAAACTGCGAAGAGTTCGTGTTCACGATAATATTTCCAGTAAAGGCACCACCATCCACATACTGATTGCACGAGCACGCACTTACTATGACGGAGCATTTATAACAGAGGCACACAGCTTAAAACTAGCACGGAATTTAGGTATATAAGGTAGTACATCGTGGATGCTCTAAAAGTAGGACATACGCGAAATACGGCTCGGAAGTTGGCAAGACAAGTTGTAAACATCTTAACATCGCGAAATTCAGGAACATTTTTCTTAAAACCAGGACGTAAAAGAATTGCGGTAACGTTCTTGAAAAAAGGCTCTATCGAGAAATAAGTAGAAAACCTCAGTTTAAAGACGATTGCTATTTATAGCAGCTCAATAAACATCTCCAGGGATATTTTCAGGTTTTACACTTTTGTATTCACGCAGCTAATATATGAGTAAAGTGCTCAAAGCTTGAACTAGTCCTGTTTAGTTATATGCACTTCGCTTATTAAAAAATTTTAAAGCTCCTATTAGAGCGCTGAATAATGGAGGAAAATGAAATATGAGAATATTTTCACATATAATTTGTCCGTAGATGCACAACTTTTTATTTCCGAGCAGAACACACAATTTTCCGCTTAAACAATGAAATTCCTTTAATATTTGTTTTATGAGAAGAAAATGCTTTATCTACCATTTTAGACTCTGTTTCATCTTGCGAGCGAGCAGTTTTATTTGACGAACCGAGGAACATGAAAAATTCTCGCCAATTTAGGCAATTTGTGAACATACTGAGGCTTTGTATGTTTCATACCTGACAATTATCTCAAGTGTTTCTTGTGGCTAATATAAATTCTACGCCGTTTTTGTCGCACTTACTCGCGGTCCAAGCTTACCTTTTATGTCAGGTTGACCGTAATTTGGGATGTCTAGATTAATTCGGTGATCTCGAAAATGTTATGGGCTGGATTTACGACGTGGCAACTTGGGCGGCTCTTGCAGCATTCAGTGTTTTCCTATTAATCTGTTGTTGTGTTTACAAGTCCGAAGGCGGCAAAGTTTTAAAAGCTTGGTAGAAAATTGTCTGCAGTTATTACTTGGAAATTGTGGCTTCGTCCTAGATATGCAAAGAATAAAATGCTACTTTAATTAAAGCGATCCCGGCTTTTATAGTGCGAATAAAGAGAAATAATGTTGTAACAGCGTTTTTAATATCATTGAGTTGCATTTCTGGTGCTCAGAAAACTGAAGAGTATTTCCAAAAGGTCACAAAATAATCAATTATTCTACTTAAGGATACACGTCACGATACATAATCAGCCTATTATGGTCCCACTGCTGGGACACAGGCATTACATTAAACTTCAAGATATCCAAAGGATTACATTATCTTAGAGACAGTCTCCCAACTAGTCCACTAATTTATTAAAAGCTAGGTTAACATGACAAATGCATTGTTCGACCTATCTCGAGAGATATATTATGCTTAGAGAAGCATACCGAACACAGCGAGGTGCCAAGATGAAAAAAAACATACCAGATGCACCATTTTACCATTCGGTTTTAATAATACTATCACTTACGGGTGGGCCATCGGCCAGAAACATAAAAATAAATGATAAGAAAATGATCAAAACATTCTAAGGCCACAATTCGAGACATGTAACATCCACCAACCCACACTGGGCCATGGTGGATTGACTAGGGCCTACTCCCTCTATCAGAGGAGGTCTGAGTCCCACTAGTGTAAACATTTTAGGCTGATTAGATTATGTGTGCTTTTAATTGGTTGGATACGAGGCTTTTGGCTACTGTGTGCCTGTATTTTATTTTTGTAATGTGCGTTTTGTTAGTGTAGATTAAACAATGTCTCTTTCTTTCTTTTATGCTAGAGCCAGAGCTACACAGATGTTTGTGACTTTGAAGTGTAAGTAAAGAAATTATTATTATTACAAGAAACGGTGGAAAATTTAGTCCGATTATTTGTATATGTAATCGTATAATAGGAAGAAATATTATTGTTGGTATATTTATTAAAATAAACTGGAGCGTACAAGTCGCTTATCGCATTCCACAATGCGGAGTCAAGTTGAGGACAGAGGTCACTAAGATTAGTGTACAAACGTAAACCGACATGTTATCAGTAATAACAAATACCTAGGTGACGTCTTGGAGAGCTGTGCGTTCCTAGAAGCTACTTTCCTGATATTTATGCATGTTCACTGCTAAGGGTTAAAATTTCATGGATACCAATGCCCCCTGCATTTAATTTTATTCCGTGAATCGAACCCGTGACCTCTGACCTCGTGTTCAGCGGGAGCGGCTGCACCACTAGACCACCGAGGCAGCTAAAAAAAGGGGTTTTGCTGTGTTGTGATCACGGCCGTGTGTTTTGACGTGAATATGTGTAATATTTTCAGAGGTGGGAAGAGGTGGTGCCGTCACAGTCCTGACTCGACGTTACAAATTCTTCGATTCTTTAGCAATCGAGTGGTGTAATTATGTTTTGGATGTAGATGATAAATATGTAGCTGCAACACCAAACTGTATCCCCCGATTTTGTTATCATCCGTTTTTTTTCATGTCCTCCTGCTATGACAGCAAACTTTTAAGACGACTAACAGCTAACCGTCTTATATCCTATTCTAGCGTTTAACCACCTACTACTACTCAAAAGACTTCCTCCTTTATTTCCAAACTTCGCAGATTTCCTCTTGTTTTCCGTTCCGATCATCCCATGAATAATGACCGGAAAGCGTCAGAAAAGGAAACAATGGATCCTATTTATAAATCCTGTTATCTTTGGTCTAAGAACCCTTTGTATTGGACGTACGTCATAAGATCATTAGCCTACATAGCTTTAAAGGAAAGTAATGATGTGGGTAAACTGTATATGCAAAAGGTGACCACGTCGTTTTGAAATGCAAGAGGGACGAATTTTTGGTTGGATAAGGTGAATTTGTATTTTGGTAAGAAATTCTTTGTTCTTGTTGAGGAATTGTGGTAGGTGGTTCTCTCATTCTTAGGCCGAGATCTAAGTCGATACTTAGCCAGTGGATTCGCTTAGACATGTTCCCGTCTCTATCTTGCACATAGTGGTTGGACAATTGCGCGACAGTGAGAAGAATAATGCTTTGTCAGTGTAAGCGCTAAGTAACGTTCACACGTTTTTACGGTTCCGTAGTCAACTAGTAACCTTTATATACCCTTCAGCAACCTCGAAAACCTTGAAAACGAAACCCATGATGAAAAACTTGAAAATTATCGCAGCCGTCCTCTTGATTTTTTTTATTTTGACTTCACTATTGGCTTCAGCAACCTCGAACACCTTGAAAACACCACACATGATGAAAAATTTGACCCGTAGGATACAATGCACAAACAAGAGTTTTGTTATTTTCAGTTTCTTTTGTTCATGTAACCCACACATGCACAACCTTGCTGCAGTAAGCGACGTTCAACGACACACAGTTGGTTACTAGCCGCTGCCCGCGTTACTAGCGTCACATATAATTAACCTAATTTTAGTAATTTTATTGTTAAATTGATATTACATGTTAAATTTATTACAATTAAATGTTTCTTCATTTCACAAAATAATAAAAAAGAAAAAATAGTAAAATATACTGTGTTTAGTCGTAATAACTATATTATTAAATCATTTTGTGAAATGAAGAAACATTTTATTTCACCTCATAATAGAACCTAAATCACGTTCAAATTAGTTTTGCCATGACCACAGTTACGTATGCCAACAGTTTATAAATATCTAAGTTGTAATCTGTGGAGCTTTGTATACAAAGAGACGAAGCTAAAATGCGGTTTTCAAGCGATGCATTCGCTGTTTGTTTTACGTTTGCAAAGGAACCTATCAGCGTTGTCAATGCTGATATTCAACTGTTGTCTGTTTGATGATACATAATCCGCTATTTACGTGCAAAATGTTGTCATCGTTATTTTGGACAAAGTTATGTTCACGGTGTTATGTTCTATGCACTAAGTATAAAAATAAGTCCATCTGCCCTCAGATAATTGACAAACGGCTATCCTGACGTCATCAAGTCATTAGCCCACTTTGGTGAATATGGTATCTACAGTAATTATATCAAAACCAGGCTAAATAGTTACCGTAGAAGGTACCTTAGTGACTTTGACTAATTCAGGTCAAATAGGTTCGTTGGTAACTACAATCATACTCAACTAGTTCAATCTGTTGCCCGCGACTTCGTCCGCGATCCGTAATGAAAAATTGCCAATGACAGTACTCAGGTCATGGTCCAGGTCTTCTGTCTTGTGAAGAAATGAAAACCAATCTGTCAATATGTTTCAAGATCTCACTACCTAGAACCTACTTCCTTCACTCACATTTTTCTACATAGATGTTCGAACTCAAATTTTTCACTTTTCCGTAAGATTTTTCAAATATTTTCTTTCATAGGAAACCTTGTCCAAACAATTCAAAACACAATAAAAATTAATTTGCTAAAATAGACGCAGCCGCTTAATTGATTTTTATTAATATCGCTAAAAATAGGTTGTTTGACGAATTATTAGGTTATTAAGCCACTTTAAGGGCAGATTTATCAATAGTCAGATAACTTTTATCTGAGGAATACATATTTCTTCTTCTCCATAGGTACCTACTACGCTTTGGAAAGGGCAACTAGCTTCATATTTCTGACTGGACGACTCCTCGAAAATTCAAAAGTTCCTGATAAATTATGTAAATTAGTCTATCAAGCAAAAACCCGCTTTCTGAATTCTAAGACCAATGAGTGCATCTGCAGGTTAATGGCATTAAAACGAAACTCACAGTAACCACGTAGAAAAAAAAATGCCTGTGTATGATAAATAAACTATTCGTTGAGTTTAAAATCTTCAGATGCGTAATTCTTTGTTTTCAAAAGGAAAACCGAATATTTTCAAGACGACTCGACCACTTGGAATCGACTCACGAAGTAATTATCATACCTTTTATCCGCATGATTTATTTATATATCTCTGTTGAACTGTTTGTGTTCTTCATGAGAATAAAATTGATTCGAAAACACATTACTGGATCTGAGCAGGATTTCAGAAACCGAACCATAGCTTTTACTTATTCTAGACATATGCCACTTGCAAGTAACGAAACATAGTCTTCACAGTATTAAACACTGAGAGGTCTCATTGTATGTAATACTGAGTATAACTATTACCTACATAGGATTCAGAAGGTCCCTTGATCTTCGCCAGCGTGGATGTCAGAAATTATTCCAAAGAAACGCAGCACAATAGTACCCTATGTACTTACTAAGGATGCCATATATGTCTCTTTCAATTTTTTTCAAAATCCGTTCAGTCGTTTAGGATTGAGAAGGTAACATACAGAAAGAGTTACTCGTACTTTCGAATTTATAATATAAGTATCGATTTCATTAATTAATTATTATATACCTAATAATAACTTACAAATCTTTATTCTGCGTTCGCAATTTCGTTTCCAAACATGTAAACAAATATGTGTTTTTGTAAAAAAATACTTTAATCGCCACAGCCATAAAGTTCAGTTTGCAATACAATTTCAGCTTTTTTATTTCTTAGTTAATTCAATTGGTAACAAGGATTTGAATATGTAATAGGTATGTATGACCATCACAGTAAACTATATCATATTACACTAGAATTCATTAACCTACTCAATATTGTAGATGACATATACAAGATGGTAATTAACACATAATTCAGGTCAATTTACTACTTGGGTTAGAATATAATCTAGATTAATAGAATAATGTTACAGATGCATTCCATTTTGTTGCATATTCTGAATATGTCAATGCCTATTAGTCTACGTGTCCAACCAATTGAAACGAAGATCTAATTTAAATTAAGCATACATACATATATGCATAAGCCCACGTCTTCTTCACAAGGGGGTATTACAGGAACTACAAAAAAGATTTGGATCGGTAGATTTGCCCTCATCGCACTAAGTTGAAAAAGTGTCCATACGGAGAAGAGTGAGCACAATTAAAGGGGCGTTTCCACTACATTCGAGTCAAGTCTGTGTCATTGTGTGTGTCCTCGTAAACGAAGCAAAATCAACCAACACACACAGATTATCAAAGGCTAACGGCGCGTGAGCATTCAATGCCCGGGATGTTAACGTTTTATAAAAATTGTTTGTTGTATTTATTTTTTTCAACACTTATCTAGTTATTATGTGTATGTATTTTATTTTAATCTTAGCGTTTGCTGCACCGGTTGACGTCATTCAACGCCGGCTGTCGCTGGGGCTCTGTCACGCATAGGGTCGTAGCATTAAGCTGAGCGATGGCCGTTTTGCGTGGATGTGACGCATATTTTCCCCCAAGCTGTTCTCTTTGGTGTTTGTATTCGATCACTGCGTCATGTTTACCGCTATTAAAATAAACGTTTTTTCTTTCTTCTTTCTTTATCCATGTGAACTCTGATTTTTTATTCGCTAGACCATAATGACAGCAGCGATCGAATAACTTTAAGCAAACGTTTTAAATTCAAATATGGAAAAACTGCCAATGTGTAGAATACGTTTTGTGAAGAATGTACGAATGTATGTAGTGGTCAACGGGAACTTGCGCGAACTATGTGAAAAGCTGACTAATGGAAAAGAACGCATTTGTCATTTTGGTAAAACAAATTAAAAACTTTAGACGATGTCATTTTTCTGAAGGCCAAATTTTATCGACAGATAGAGTAGACAAAATGACAGATATCTTTATTCATTTTTCATTTTGTCTATTCTTGCGTGGACTAAATTTCTTTCTATAGTGGTCGTGCTTCTCGTGAGGCAGTTTTTATTTTTTTAAATAAAATTCTATGATATTTTTTGTGAAAGCCTCACTGTTAGGAATACCAAAAAAACTTGTATGTCAGATTGCAAAAAAAAGCAAGAAAAAATTTAAAGAATGCATGAGCGGTATGGGTGAAAAACAAAAAATCCTTACTTAGGTCATGGTCTATCTGTGTGCCAAATTTGTGATTAAACACTTTTTTATTTAAGCGACGATTTTTTGTCGCGCACTGCATTTTCAACTCTCGGTGTTAAGCCGAGGATTGACAGTGCAACAGATTGCATCCCATAATGGATTTGATTTTCAATTCTCGGAGCTAAAATCCAGCGCGCCGTATAAAATCGCCGTACGATGGCTTTTTGGTCAATATTCTCACCTCTTGCTTCGATGGGCAGCTTACCTACATCCCAGCATATCTAAGGAACTCAAAGTTAAACATAGCAAAGCTCGTCATAAACAACATGACATGTAACTAACATAACTTGTAAAGCTTATTTCCAACCACTCATAGCTTCCTCAAGCTATGTCACCAACAAATTGAGTTGTCACATCACATTATCTTAGTATCACAAAAGCAATCTTGCACTGTCGATGGATATTAGGTACATTGTATAATTAAAAAACAAAAGTACCAAGCTGGGTACATTTAAAGAATGAAAAGGTCAATTTGCAAACGGTTTAATCTGAATATTGCAGTTTTTGCCTTCGCCTCTAATAGGTGGCGTACCAGAGAACTGCCTACGGGCTGCAATCAGTATCTCACTATACAACTACAGTTTACACTAAAATTTATCTTCCGTCTTAAATCTTAGAACTGGAAATTCCTTGCATGTGCTTCGATCTTAACCAGCAACAATACCGGCGCTTCAATATTAATTTCAACTTTATGCACAACTGTAAAGGTACAGTATTCAATGGATATGATGGAGTTAAGTCCTTTTAGAAAGGTTCTTATGAAACCGGTGAGACCAGTGTCTGTCTGTCCGTTGAAGCGGCTGCTCTGCATAGCGAAAAATAATCACAGAATGTTTTGAACTTAACAGTTTATGTTCCGCGTTTGAATGGATAAAGAAACTAGTTGTTTCTTTGTAAATAAAGGTCGAATATTTTATCATTTCTTAAGGTCAGGAATAGCAAAGATTTAAATCGTTAGATTGGCCCTCATCGTACTAAGTCGAAAAAGTATCCATACTGAGAAGAGTGAGCTCACAGAATGATAGTGGCGTTTCTATGACATTCCAAGTCAAGTCTCTACGTTATTGTGTGTCAGAGGATCTTCGAATGCGGTAGGACGAGTCAACAATTGAAAGATTTAAATAACATAACATCACGCGTTAATAGACATTAAAGGTTAGGCAGAGGTGTATCTATAGTAAGATAAGTTAAGATATATTATTAATTTGCTCAAACATGTGTACATACAAGAATAAAAGTAATGGGGTATTATTAATTAAAAACACCCACACATCCTCACCCACAACAACTACATTTCGGCAATTATGTTTAAGTCCCTTGTTATAGGGGGCGGGCCTGTTGCCATCCACCGGGCACAAATCCAGACTCCGGGCTGCTACTGAGAGATTCTTGATAGAAAAACGTAATAACTGACCTGACCTAAAAACTGGTGTATGCCGTTTGAATGAATACAACATTTTCAAGGCTTTCACATCAAATGGCCTGGCCTCACATTGTTTCAAAATAATGTTCTACTATAAGAAATGTCTGGACTTTAAAAGAGACCTTGGGAGTCTGTTTTAGAATTCTTCTCGGAGGTACCGTTGGTTTCATCGAGATTAGCCCTCGTTCGCAGGGACGTAAAAATTTCGAGGCAGGATTTTGTCGCGCACTGGATTTTCAACGCTCTGCTAAGAGGCGAGAGTTGATAATAATAAATAAAAAAATCGACGCTCTGGGATGCACTCTGTAAGATTCTCAACGCTCGGTTCGACACTGAGAGTTGAAAATCCAGTGCGCGATTAAATCCCGCGGCGAAGTTTACGTCCATTCATACGTGTGCTTGGGTTCATGGGACTGAAATATACCTGGCGAATGTGTATAGGGACACCTCTGCCTGGCCCTTCAGCATTACAAACGCTAAGTTATGTTATGTTAACTAAAGTAATGGGGGACGAGACTCTCATCAACTGGGCACAAATCTATACTGCCATTGACAAATTCGTAATAAAAATCTCTTTAAACTTACATCCGGCTATGACTTGGTATTGGTAATATTACCAACACCAAGTCATTATAATAATATTCATCTTTTTATACACGCAGAGATACGCATATATGAATGTGAAATTGGCATATTTTCTATAGAAGGACGACGAGATTTGTATACATATTTATGACAAGATATATCTATCAGTTGGAATTTTCGTTTTAGTCGTGTGCATATTATATATGCCGTATTATTTTTGTTTTGGCAAAAAGATGCAGATGTTATTGCTTTCAAACGTGATTAGGAGTTATATTTGAAATGCTGATGCTATGCGAAATAATTATGATATGTATAGAAAGGAGGTAACTACAGAGATGACGTCTAATATAGAATTAAGGATGAAAACTACATGTGTCGAAGACACCAAATAAACTGAATGACATGTTATAGATTATTTTATTTCTGTAACTAGGTTTGTACAAACATTTTTACACGACAACCATATTATTTCAAACTAGATGATGTCGGGATTTCTTAACTGACTACTCTGAGAAGAAAGGCCGAAACAAACTTATGGGTCCCAGTATCTTTAAAGTCCAGACATAATCTTGGTCAGATCATGTTGTGAAGACCATGTAGTTTGGTGTCTGAAAGGGTCTCTTGAGGAAAGGACCTGTCCAGTCAAAGCACGCATTCGTCAGTTATCGTGCGGCTCAACTCAGAACTTAAAGAGCTCAACGATTCGACGAACAATACACAGGAAAAAACATTTGGGTAGGCCGCATAAATTACTAAAAACCACAGCTAGATCATGGTTAAAAATAACAACTGGGATAAGATCTTGGACTGGCTTGAGTTTTTGTTACTGCAATCGACACATAAAAATCTGTTTTTTTTTACATATTGGGAAAAATTCGAAACTTTTACTTTAGGTTGATATGCTCTACTGACAAAAAATGGTTCATTCATATTCATGAATGAACAAGCAAAACTACTGTTTATTAAATTGAGAATTAATAAATAACACAACTTTATTAAATCTCATCGTTGATAGTTATAAACTAGCCAAAACCCGAACAACGGCATTGCAGTAATCAATATAATTAACATCTCGTGCATGTCAACCATCTATTAGCTGAGCATAAGCCTCATAAACCTCAATTATCTCGCTTGCTAGCTCTAGCTGATTACATTACACCAAGATGGATACTGAGTGGTATGACTTCCGTTCTCAGGTTGACTCTGAAGTGCCGTGTTTGACCGACGCAGTGTATGCCTGGAAAGTGGTTTGCCCGGACACGGTTCAGCTCGAGAACCCGTCTTCCCAAAGACAGTGGGATGAGCCGGTCTGCAGGTCGGTACGGAATAATCTCATTAATCCGTCCACCAATACTGTCGAGCGTGCCCGCCTGCTGTCTGTGGGTGAATGAGAGTCGGGCCTCTGGTTTCAGGCGCTACGGTCACCCAACATAGGCACTATGCTGGGTGACTCCACATTCCGGCTCGCTACTTGTTTGCGTCTTGGCGCTCCTTGCGGGGCTCCGCATCGCTGTCAATGTGGTGAAGCAGTCAACTGCCTCGGACACAATGTCCTATCCTGCAGCAAGAGCGCTGGTCGGATGGCACGGCACGCCCGCATTAATGACATCATCTATCGAGATCTTGTCACCGCCGGGTTGCCAGCTGTTTTAGAACCCAATGGCTTGGCACCTTACGATGTGAAGAGGCCAGATGGAGTGACCATAATGCCTTGGAAGTTGGGTAGGCGTTTGGTTTGGGATGCAACCTGTGTTGACACCCTCGCGCCATCCCCATCTTCCTAGCACGGCGGGTTGTGCCGGGGCGGCTGCTGCAGGAGCAGAAAACCTTATTGGGAGCTATACCTATGTTTGAACCGTTCGGGGTTGAAACACTAGGACCTTGGGGTCAGAGAGCTCATCGGCTATTTCGGGACATCGCCAAGCGGTTGGTCGACTCTTCTCGTGACCAGAGGGCTGGCCAGGCAGGGCATTTTTTGCCCAAAGAATCGTGGCAATGGTGCCAGCGTTTTTGGCACTTGTCGCGTTGACAGCGATGCGGACGATTTTTTTGATGCTTTATGAGCTCTTTCCCCCTTCTTTATTATACATTTGTAAATAATATATCCATGAGTCCATGGTTACCCGGTTGTGCGTCGATGTCCCTTCCGCCCTGTATATTTTAGTGTTACCTTGTATATTGTAATTTATTAAAGAAAATTTATAGTAGAATTAATACATGGATACTGACTAAACATCTAAATTTCAAACATCTGCCTAGCGTGCTGTATGCTGGATGAAAGAAAGAAAATACATTTATTTAGCACACACTAAAAAGGCACACCATTTAAGATAATGCAGGAATAAAAGTGTAAAAGTACAATGTAATAAATTTGCAGGGAAGTGTGCCGCACGGCCGCGCCAATAAGACCCAGTTCAGGAAAACATGCCAGACAACTAGTGCCTGACACTGGTTTTCAACTGGACCTGAAGTGTGAGGTGTCGGATGTAAATCAGTTTTATTCTGCAACGCGATGTGCGTATGCATACTGCGTGGGGATACTGTTCCAGTTCAATAGGATGCAGCCGACCAGTATTTTACTTGAAGCGTCTGCCTATTTGACCTCTACAACACAGTTAATGGGTTGCACGATGCCCCTTGTTAAGACTGGTTGTCAGACTCTTGGCTTCTGACTACCCGTAACGACTGACAAATTCTAATAACACAGCCTGGACGAGGATCGGGACGGACGGGATCAAACATCTGAGTAAACACGGAATAAAAAAATTGCGAAAGGTATACTACAACCCATAACAAACATAAAAGGTTTTCCAAACAAGATAGTTAAAATCCTGTAAGAAATACATTTTTTTAATACTCCTTCCATCTTTCGCAAGCCTACGTGGTCTCCCGCGACCCTGCCGCATTGTCTCAGGGCGCCAGTTCTATTTGGGCCCACAGTTATGCGGCAAAGATGTCCTGCCCAGTCCCATTTAAATTGGACATCCTTTTGAGCCACGTCAGCTATCTTTGTTTTGGAGCGCAGAATTGTGTTTCGAACACTATCCGTTATTTTTACGCACAGTATACTGCGCTCCATTACTAGTCTGCAGACCTGAAATTGGACTTCTGGATGTTAGTCAAAAACTAAGTCCGTGCACCAAGTTTGCATGTACCAATGTTTAATACTCAATCACGAAATAATGCCTCAGCTGAATTCAGCTGATGTAAATTAAATCTAGCACAGAGGCAAACTATGACCTAGATTATGATTTAAGATACTTTGTATACGCGTAAATGTAGCAGTTTCCCTGGAGTTCGCAATTGTCACTGCGAGCGACAGAAAATTTACTTGACATTCTCTCACAGAGAAGACGCCAATTACACACTAATCATCAAGAAACATGGTCTCCCTTCAACCGCACTTAAAGACACAACCTTTAAGTAGTGGTTCAATCAGGTAGGGTATAGGGCACTCGATATTAAGTTACCCATTTAATGGTAAACTCTTAGACAAGGGCCATTCCGTTCACCAGCTTCCTTTAATTGATCCTTAAGTTGCGGAATTCAATAAGGATGTTGATGACCGCCATTACGCTTTTTTCTTCGGCATCTTTCGTTTGAGTTAAGTGACCTCACTTAACTCTGAAAACTGAGGTACTATATTGGCTCAATATCCTGCCGTAATAATGTAGTGGTATTCTCGAGTGCTCGACTGTGTTAATTTATATTCTTAGGTATGTTTAAAAACATACTGATAAAAAACGGCCAAATGCGAGTCGGAATCGCACATGACAGGTTACAATATATTACTTTTATTTACACACGTTCCTTGAAATTAAAAAAGAGTAACTTTATTTTTATTACTTGTTGCTACAGCGGCAATAGGAATACACACTATGTGAAAATTTGAACAGTCTGCCTATTACGGTTCACGAGATACAGCCCGCTGACAGACAGACGGGCGGACGGACAGCGGAGGCTTAGTAATAGGGTTCCGTTGGCACCATTTTGGTACGGAATCCTACAAAGGAACAAGAAGGTAGCAGGATTGAACATTAGCAGGATTAAAGTATCTTATTAGGCATCGTCCTAATAGAACGCGAATGCGCCATCATCGCCGGAACGCGCGAATTTTACTCATACGAACGCGCGATCAAACATATTGAACTCGATTAAGGAAATTAATGTAATGACTGTGACTTCTTAGTATATCTATGAAAATCTTTTATATGCCCACAAAAACATAAAATTGTTTAAAAATACAGTGATATATATATATCAAATTTGTGTTCCTAGTATTTATATTATATAAATACTAGGAATAAACACAAATTTGTGGTACCTACAAAAAGGCTCAAGAAAATAGGTGACTCGTTCAGATGTCAATGTACTCGCTTTTATAATAAACTTCCAAGCCACGTTCAAGATCTAAGCCTCAATAAATTCAAATCATTTATTAAACGTAAGTTGTGCTAGAAAGCTTTTTATACAGTCAAAGACTATATTGAGGACAAAAAGGCTTGGGACTGACCTGCTCCAATTTTTGCATACTGAGTATGTTTTTTTTTTGTTTGGTACCTAACTTTTGTTTTATTTTATATACACTTTGACATTTCATGATTATTATATACACAATGACATGAATATTTGTATAATATTATTATTATTTTAATTTCGTGTGAGGACTTAGTGAGTAATGTTTTTATATATTTTGTCTATCTCAGTTATTTCATGAATTTTTTTATATCTGGCAGTTTGAGTACTTAAGGCGGCCTACCCAAATGTCCTTTCTTTGGACAGGCCCACTTAAATCTGTACGGTTCTTTCCTCAAAAGGCCATTTCAGACACCTACCGACATGGTCCTCATATGATCTATAAAATAAACAATGACATGAATTTTTACTTACCTAGGTATTATTTTATTGTTTTTATTGTGAATGTTAAGACTATATGGGTAATGTTTTTTACTTTTGTTTTTTTATTTTATTATCTCAATTTGTTTTAATCGTAATCTTGGTCTGGCGGTTTGAGTAATTATGCGGCCTACCCAATGTCCTTTCTTTGGTATTGTTCGTCGAATCGTTGAGCTCCTTATGTTTTGAGTTGAGCTGTACGATTACTGACAAATGCGTGCACTGACTGGACAGGTCCACTCAATCTGTGTGGTTCTTTCCTCAAAAGACCATTTCAGACATCAATCCACATGGTCTTAACATGATCTGACCAAGATTATGTCTGGACTTTAAAAAGAGACTGTGGCCTCTGAGTTTGTTTCGGCCTTTCTTCTCAGAGTAGTCAGATAGGAAACGCCGACCTCATCTAGTTTTAAAAAAAATGTTTGACGTGTAAAAGTGTTTGTACAAACCCACTTACAGAAATAAAAATCATTTATCATTAGGTGTCATAACTGACAATCGCACGACACTGTCGCGCGATCAAAATGTTTGTTAAATCTATTCGCGCGAACTTAGTTCGTACAAACGCGCGATCAAACATATTGAATTCGAATATGTGTCCTAATTGAAATTCGCGCGAATCGCGTCGGTGTAGTGGTGCACCGCGGCCGCGCCTCTCTCGCCTTGCCGGCCCGGCCGGCCATTTTATTTCGTAAACTTGACGACGACGCGACGCAACACTGAGCGCACTCCGTTGCTCGCGTCGTCAATTCGCGCGATGATCAATAGGACACCAGTTTTTGCCATCGCGCGTACACGCGATGATCTCATCGCTTACTCGCGCGATGATCGCGCATTCGCGTTCTATTAGGACGATGCCTAATTCATTCAAACTTAATATCCCAAACATCCCAATAGCAATCTCTACAAAACTCATTCCTAAAATCCATCTTTAAACAGCAAAAGAACATTCCAGTGAGACTTAACGACCACAAGTACGTCCTAGAAGGCTTTAAAATTGTAAAAGAGATATAATCCAGATTACCTACTTTAAAGGCACTTTCGGGAATACTAAGCTGAAATTTAGGAGCGTTTTCCATAAATCTTTTTCTTATAATGAGAAGACGTCGACCTCGTCTCGTTCACACGAAGTTTTACTTTTCGTTAAATATTGTGTAAATAATATAATTGCCGGATAAGTTTGACTTGGGACGAGTCTTTCAAGAAGATTAGTGTTAATCAGTCAAGTGTTTGTGAGTTAGAGATCTAATTGTTTGTTGTCTTGTAAAACAGGATTATCTCAATACATTTAATTTTATGATATCACGTATGTTTTTGTTTCTTTGGGAGTTCTTTCGACTGCACTTTTGTTGTCTTCTTTATCAATGTTGATATAAGTTTTTGCTCATATCTGGCATTCATGAATTGTTAACGTAAGGAATATTGCAGGATACAACAATACTTTTTTGAAGTTACAGAAAAATTCCGTATTCAGAGGAAGTATTGCAGTTGACATTATAACGCAGAGTCTCCGAGCTTTCCAACGTTCCGCCATTTTGGGCGACCATTTTCATTTATTCATTCAAAATTCGCAATTTTAGCTTGACTGTTTGTGCCCGTTCCAGGTGTTTCAGAACTAGTTCCACAAATAACCTAACTTTCATATTTACAATCCTTGGAATCAATTAAATCTATATGTCATCACATTGGCATTTGGAACTTCTAATTTATAGGAAGATGTTTGACATATTGACATGAGTGTGATTATTGCTCGCGATCGCAAACTGACAGGATTCGCGGAAGAAACGAAGTAAACGAAAGATTGATAATGCGTTTTGCATTATACTCTCACAAAGAAAATACTTGACGCTTCTACCTATAACATGATCCTCCCTCGTTCGTAATTGATGGAAAACTTGGGCCCAAGATAAACAAAAGAAAATCACAAATTTATCGGAAATTAATTTATACGTCACACTTAAATTACTCAGTACTTACAGACAAAACTTTGGCCGCCATAAAATAATAGACACCATATTTTAAGGGTCTTTGTTTAAAGAACAATGGTGTTCCAAGATGAAATCTTTCGGGAAAATTGGGTGAGACGTGTGGAGTTGACGAAGTTGGTGAATAACTTGGCTTTGAAGCAAGGCCAAGAAAGTTGGTCGTGTGAAGCAATTACGTTCTTCGCAGTGAAGATAAAATATTATTAGAGGGGATGAAATACCTATCGTATTTATAAGAAACAATAAATAAGAGGAGATAAAAAAAGTATGAGCCGTTTTACTCTCAATAAAACAAGGAAGAAATATTTATAGTGAGTAATTTATTGGCGTTGCGTTGTTTTTCGGTCGGTTCTGAGTCTATAAAGGATTTTTATTTGAGTTCTTTGTTTAGTTTAATTTCGTGGTTATTTTTTTGTCATAATCGTCAATCAATCTTCAGAATGGAAAATATATTTTTGGATCTTTAATTCCTACAACATACAGATTCAGATTCAATATGAACATGCATTTTGTGGAAGAGTTCGTTCGGAGAAACTTCCCCGAACGAACTCTTACAGGAAATGTTGTGTTCGAAGGTACGTAAAAGCAGAAATAAGTATGATAAGCACTACCTATCCGGTTTGAAGAGTAATAAGGCTTGATAGTTGAGCTCTAAGAATACCAGTTATTCGTAATCACGTTATACTAACTACCGATACGCATACAAGCTCTATAATAAATAATCAGCCTATAATGTTCCCACTGCTGGCACACAGTAGTGCTATTCTGTAACCATCTCACCGTGAAATCTTAGGTAAAGTAAGCGTGGAGTGAGCTGTCAGTGCCACTGATGCTAGGGATTGACCAAGACGGGATTACACTGAAAGCTCTTTTGGTTCTGGGACATGCCGGTTTCCTCACGATGATTTCCTTCACTAATTTGAGAGCAATGGTGATGAAATTATTTACACAAAGTAAAGCGCATGTCAGCCCTAAGATAACTTCGCCCCACTCGTTTAACATTTTTTACCATAGAGTCGAAAAGCAAGAAGGACTCGAAAATATCAACACACGCATTGTAGGTACTTACCTTCCCTATCTCGCTACCTAATTAGCAGATATCATAATAATTGACCCAAAAACACCGATTCTCAATACTCTATACAGTGAACGCTATACAAAGAGCTATTTATTACAATCATCTCTGTGATGAAGAATTTGAAAAGCTCCTGCAAACGGCTGTTTAATGAGCACACCAATATTTGAGATGTTGACGGTACTTCAATATTTATTTCACAATATACGTAATAAGACTGTTAGAAGAACCACTTGGTACAAAATCGTAAAACAAGAAGGAACTTTTAACTTAGTCCTCAATGTCTTCTTATAAACGTTGTGTAAAGGTGCAAGGGGTATAATTCAAGTCCGTCATCGAAGATACGGGCCCGTCCGGAAGTAGTTAATACGTTAAATTAAGTGTCAAATTAAAAATACTTCGGGCCCCGAACACATCTTATGTCCGTAAGTGATACTGAGCAGGAGCCGTCCGAAATTTGGACCCAAACTACGGACATCGTGGTTAGGGACTTATCCCTAACCACGATGTCCGTTAGCCCAGCCTTGAGCGCTGAGGGTCTTAACCCTCAGCTTGTACTGTCGTATCGTAAAAATAGGACTATGTAAGGATCGTAGCAGGTGGCGTTCTGTGGTTTCTGCCTACCCCCAGGTTGGCCGAAGACCTGCGTGTCCTGTCAGCTGCACGTTACAGGAACAGATGAACGCTAGTGATTGCGCCAAACACGTAGCCGAATTGTGGGTTGAGTCCATTTAGATTGCTATCGACACGCTAAGAAGAGAAGATTGAGTGCATTTTGATTCTTCTTTCAATCCTGTGCCTGTACTTTTTCTTCTTCGTTTTTGGAACAGACACAGTTCCTTTTAACAAGTCAAAGGCAAATAAATGGTAGAAATACTTCTAGTCAGCTTGGTGCTCAGATCTCTGTTCACCCTCTTTCTGTACATTGAGTCTAGATCCTGGCCTGTCTCTCAATCTTGTATTCAGGAGATTTAAGTCCAAGTGAACCTTCTGTACGCATCTATTCCGGTTAGTATTCTATATTAACATTTTATGCGTAAACTTCGCAGTTAATGGTATTATTTGTTAACTGTGCGCTCTTTTTGGCGAGTCCCAGTAATGAAACACGGAAAGTAACTGTTCATTTTAACTACATTTTGTTCTATATTTTTTGTTATTCTCTCTGAACTTTGGCTTTCAACCTATTTGTCTAGAGCCAACCAACTTGTACTTTCAAGCCACATCTTGTAAGGATAGATTTCTTTTTTCCTTATTTCTAAATAAAGAGCTGGATAACTTGTTATGTTATTACCAAAACTAAAACAATAATCATAGCAAACAAAATCTTAAAATAAAAGCTCGAATACTAAAATAAACTGCAGCAAAGTTAAGCGAGACGCTTGAAAACAACAGTTAGGACACTAACAATCCCAATGCACAACCGCATGAAGACGGTCCACAGCCAGAAACTACACCAGTAGCTGAACTTAACAACGTCAACAAAACGTATTCACAGATTACAGACGTAGACAGTAGCCTCGGTCTTGTAACAAAGCGCCTGCTACGGACCGACTGCAAGTGATCAAACTTTCCTTGATACTTGCCATACTAACTTTGGCCACACTATCGCCACCGTATTTATACTTGTACTACACTGTGTTGCCACAGACTAGATTGTCGCAGTAGTCCAACTTAGATAGGGCAGTGGAGTTGCCCTTTAAAACTTTCTAGAAATCTTTGGAAACCGTATTGGTGTACGGTATATTTATCTTATAATGCGATCTCGTGGTAACCAAGTGTACAAACACGCTGTAAAAGTGTGTTTAAACGCAGGAGCTCTCGGTACCGTTCGAGACAAGGGCGAAGTCGTGTGTGTGGGTGTGATGTGCTGTCGCTACTCGACTTCAAGTACACACTAATAGCGTGTTTGTACATTTGGTTATCACAAGTAAAGGGCCCGTCGTATAAAAATACTGTACTCCATTATGGAGTCAGGAACTGTAAAGGCTGCAATGCGAATTGGGTCGGCATGCACCGCACTTTTTGTATGAAATGTGTTGCGCTGCGGCCCGTTGCTGCTGTAATATGCGCTTAGCTGAATACTGTGTCTATTTTCAGACTAGAGAGTAACGCAATTGTCAAACTTGAATAGGGCTGTTGAAATACCCTTTAGAACTTTTTAAAAATCTACAGAAACTGTATCGATATACTCCATTATGGAGTCACTATCTGTTGTTACGCTGTATCTTTAGTTTATTTATTATTCCAAATAGTTCTAAAGTTGAAACACCCGGTATCACGGCAACTTAACACTCACGTGTATGTAAACGGGTTACGCGACTAATTTGGAGCGGAAACGTATCTCACATTCTGACACAGGACACTAATCAAGCAGCAAGTTAGCATAATCCAGAGCTACTCGGAGTTCACTTGGATACGCAAAAAGCGTATAAAAATCATAAGTATAGGTATACCTCCAAATACAGGGTATCACGGGTGCATGGGTTACACATCGGTAATGGGGTAATTCGACCAAATTATAATTAATCTTGAAAACAAAATCATAGATGGCATCTTAAGTAACAATTATAAAATTTAAACTCACTAGAAAACGTTTAACGATAGAATTTCGGCTGAGATGAGGTTAGATAAAAATCAAAACTTCCTTGTTTAATGCTGATTAATCTATTAACACTCATAATGCAAGTATTTTCAACAAAAAAAACATAAATTAAGCCTTTTACTTCAATTCTAACACAAAAAAATATAAAAGTAGCCATCTGTTAATCATTTTGTTCGAGGTCTTTGCAATAGATGGCGTTTTCTTCATTTTGTCTTGTCATCATAATAACCGCAATCGTTACTAATTTAAATCAAACAACTGTTTTTAAAATCGATTACTTGATATTTAAATATAAGAAATGAAACTGGTGAAATGTGGGTGTATTAAGCTAGACCTCTGCCTAAACCTTCTGGGATTATTGGCGGGATGTATATGTTTATGTTGTGAATTGAAAAAAAAACTATTAACTAGATTTTGGTACGCCATTATCTTTTTTTTTTGTTCATTTTCTGACCCCGGAACTATAAAACTTATTTAAAAAGGATTGCACAAAACGTTGTAAAAGTAGGTGGCTATTTTGTCTGTCAATGTCAATTCTGTTTCCGTCATGTCTGAGTCCTAGTTGTTAGCAGTTTCAAATTATTCGACTCGTTGGCGTTGTAAAACTACAGTCTCTGGCAATTAATGAGTCGCTGATGCTGCCATCTGTTAAAATTTAGACGAAGAAAAATAGCCAGCTCAATAGCCAGACTTAGCGAGGTGTCATTTCTTTGTATGGGATTGGGTTTCTGTACGTAGTATTATATTATCTGTGCTTCGGTGCAGCTGCCGGTCGGGTGCCTCGGCATGATTGATTATATTTTGACGCCCCACGGTGCCGTTGCCAACCATGCGACCCGAACAAATGTATAGGACGCCTAACCAGCGTACTTAACACAGTGTCGCACAGCAAAACTTCACATATCCATATCCCTCTATCAAAAAGTCCGCAACTACCCACCACAATAAAGAAAGCACCTTTCTACCTTCTCAACTCAACCGAAACCCCCACGATACAGTAGACGGAACCTAATCAATAGAAACTTGTATGTGAAATTCCATCCATTCAGTCATGTGAGGGTATGGCTCCATTTCGCATTACCCGCTCCAGTGCGCTTGCATTCAAGGCCAGTGGTACATGCATTGGGTGACGTCATGCGTTGAAACAAGTAATTGAGATCGGGTAACTGATTAATGGGTGCTTTGAGAAGATGAGTAACGTGACTAGATTATGTCTGTGTTCCCTGAAGGAGGCAGTGGTGTCCATTGGCGTAGCTAGGGATTTTGTCTAGAGGGGACAGCCGTCCAGCACGTCAGGCCTATTCTTCAGTCGACAAAACTAGTTTGTATGGTAGTAATATTACGTGTGCTGCTGAAGATCATAAATGACGCTTAGTAACAAATAATCCCACCAAAAATATTTCATGTAAAATAGTTTCAGGAAACCCAAGCCACTACTTTTTGAGATACAGCGTCTCGTTAGACAGACAGACGGGCGGACGGACGGAAAACGAAGTGATCCTATTTATAAGGGTACCGTTTTTTTCTTTTTGAAGTACGGAACCCTAATAAAAAGCGATTAAGCAGTACGTAAGAATTTAATACCGTTGACTTTTCCAGGGTGAGCCAAGAAGCTTCTAGAGGAGATCAAATCAAGAGTCTAGGCTGATACTGAGAACTTAAACTGATCATCCATATGTTTAACTTACAAAACGCACCAATTAGCACAAAAATCCTTCCCATAACATTTACAAACAGCAGGTAGTCTTTAAACAAACAAGCTGCCCAAAAACGGCTTTTACAAAAAACATTTAGATACAAATTCGACACCATACTGAGTAAACACAAAAACCGAATCTGGGTGAGCCAGCTTCCTCAATAAGTAAATATTTGGAGAAGTCTAGCCATAACAAATACGTGGAAAGCAGGCGGCGATGACGGATTACTACGCCAACAAGTTTTACTAATATACACCTGTTCTGGGTACCTACAAAACATCGTACGGTCGAAGGTAATCTGTCCAGAAAACGTTTTATAAACGGCAGCTTATGCCAGGTCCGTTAAGACAAGGCGCATACTTTGCGACATACGACTGCGAAGGCAACTTTACGTCGAGTTGAAGAGTCGAAACGACAAGCTAGGGGAGTCGCATGCTCTCGCTAGTTGTCGCAGAGCGTCTAGAGCGCGCACGCACACCCGATGACATTTGCATGTGACTGTACAGTGTTTTATCGCCGAGCTGAAGCAGTTGCATACGTCGCTAAGTATGCGAGGTGGTTAAGTAAGAATGAAGGAATCCTTATGAAAGCGATACACGAGATCAAATTCGATAACAGCTGTTGCTAGGTATTTTAGGTCTTCCTCACACTCATTTGTGCTTCGTGTTCCTCCGTGGATAACTGATTTTAGTTCTGATTAACATTACCGCACAATTCTTATAAGTATTTAGACGAAATAATAATAAAAACTGCCTACTAGTTATTGTGTCACTGAGGGGCAAAGGCCTCTTCTCAAACTGAGAAGACACGAGCATTGGATCACGCTTTCTTAAGATGGGTTGGCGATTTCAGTTTATATAAGTCCAGGTTTCCTCACGATGTTTTCCGTTCACGTCCAAGATAAACTCAGAAAGTACATTTAAATTTAAAAAAGTCACACATTTGAATTTAACCCACAACCTCGTGCATATGAGGCTATGCGTTAAAGACTGGGTCATCACGCCATTAATTCACTGTGAAATTCATTCTTACATTCGTCGGAGGCAAGTGGAGCGCAATGCACAAAGCACCAAGTATGGAAGTAGGTGTGAACAAACAAAGAAGATTCCCTTCTATATTGGGACTGCATTCCATTTATGTCACCTAATATCTTGTCCCTAGTTCTGCGTGACTTGACACCTTAACGCTAATAAGCGCTAAAGTAATCTTGTTTCGCTAGACTAGCTAAAACTAACACGTGTCGAAACTATATATATCAATAAATATTATCAAATAAAGTCGATTTTGGTGTCTGTCTTTGTAATCAATTAGTTCTTCTAAACTACGCAATGCATTTTGATGAGGTTTGCAACATCATTATGGGTGCTACAGGATCTAAACGCAAGGTTTATAGTGCCTAAAAGTGCCTAAAATGATCCACTGCAGTCAACAAACTCAGAAAAATATATGATATTCTTCAGAATATACCTATGCTAGTTAGATAGTGAGTTGAAAACATAATATAACTAATTTTATACGATAGAAAAAAATCACGAAGATGCCTCAAAAATATTTTTTTAACGTATAGTAACCATACATTAATATACATGCAACTATAAAAACAAAAAAAAAACAGATTATTCTACAAGCAACATTAACGTGATAGTGTTTTATTTTTTTAGACCAATCTTTATTTTTTTTGTAAAAAGATAATTGCTTCAATATTAGCCAAGCCACCAGCGTTGTGTCATCGCACTTCTCTTTCTTTTCTATGCAGTCTAACAGTCACCGCGCTTTAGCTCTTCAGCCTCAATTCAATCAAGAGAATTTATTCCGGTATAATGGATTAATATTAAACTATAACAAAGAAATCACAATGTTCTGTCAAGTCGTAAAACCGTGCGAAACAGGGGGTTGCTAGTTTTAGATTTAAAAACGTAAGCATCCCCGAAGGTTAAGTGACAAAGATCGACCGTTGGATCAAGCTAAGTCCCTATTCTCTACCCGACAATGCGTCGGTATTTCAGAGACTGTGTTTATAGGTCACAATAATAATAATTCTAAACGTCCAGCTTTCATCTAATATTATTGTATCATCACGGCTGTATTCCTTAAAGGTTGGACCCATTTCGCCGAAGACGTATTAAGTCCAGTTAAATCGGAGGCCAGCTTATTTCCCGGACATATTTCTAAGCCCGGGCTTCTAGTATGGATTTTGGTGTTTAAAAAATTCATACCTTATTCTGTCCCATCTAACAATTGGAGCAAAGGCAACAAGTGCTCTTGAGACCTTACAAAACATAATATTGGTCTTCAATATCAGTGGTCTAGACTACTCTACATTGAGATATCAAAACATGGGCATAATATAATCGAACATGAACACTATCTACACTAATATTATACAGAGGAAAGATTTGAATGTTTGTTTGTATTGAATAGGCTCCGAAACTTCTGGACCGATTTGAAAAATTGTTTTACCTTTAGAAGCCGAAATTATGTCTGATGAACATAGGCAACTTTTTTAGAAATCCACGCGGACGAAGTCGCGGCGAAGTGCTAGAATGAAATAAGCCAGTTTGAAACTTTTCCACGATTGAGGTTACTTAAACAAATTAGAGCTAAGTAAAATGTTTAATTAAGCTCACCCGAAAAGTCTCCAGCAGTTCCTAAGCCGGAACTCGATTACGCTTCCAAAACCTAGCCATCCAAACTAGGATCTACTTACAACAAGAATACAGGAACAATTTAGCACC
The DNA here is from genome assembly GCA_963555695.1 of Dasypolia templi. Taxonomy (NCBI): domain Eukaryota; kingdom Metazoa; phylum Arthropoda; class Insecta; order Lepidoptera; family Noctuidae; genus Dasypolia; species Dasypolia templi. The sequence goes on from OY743142.1 coordinate 8,159,686, forward strand.
TACGTTAACATTTGGTCGAACAAAATAAACATGGAAGCAATTCCAATGATCTGGACGGTAGGCCGTAAAGTTTCGGTAACATTTGATGGCCAAACTAGGAGGTTTCAGGATCCCCAATTTAGTCGAGAAACTTCGGAAGACGTATTTGGGTACAGGTTTAAATTCTGTACGTGTAAATTGTGAATGATCTGAACGATTTATAGGCAGGGTTAAAGGGCTGTGGATTTTGTGGGGTTTTGTAAAGTTAAGGCTTGCCTAAGGTATTGTAATTCCCATTCGTTAATCATTGACGTTTGATAAGGGGAGACAGTGAGTTGTAGTTGCACCTTTAGCTGGTGCTTTTTTGTTTGGATTATGAGCGTCCAGATTATTAATAAAAAAAATGTGGTTCTTGGCTTCCTTTTTACACCCGTGCTCACTGAAGGAGACAAAGGACCACGTTTATAAGCATATTTCTAAAGGCATTATTTGAAGGAGATAATGGCTAAATAACTGGATGAAGGTATTTCATGCCAGACACGACCTTCAGTAAATAAAGACGACGCGGCGACGGGAGAAAAGACTCCGCTCGAAAAATAAAAATATTGAATGGTATCGAAGATTGCAGAAAGACGCATTTCGCCAACGAAGACATTTCCACTTCATATTTATGTGTTTTCAGCGGTCAAATACTTGTCTGGAGTGCTGCGTGTTCATTGAATGCTGCTTACAAAATGGAAAGGTTAAGGATGACAGTTTCGAATATTTAGTTTGAGCATTTGTTACGATCACCGCCTTTGAGAAATTCATGGTAATGCCAACAGCGAAATAATGAGTTTACCAAGTTTACTTGTTAAAAAATAGTAAAGTTGGTATACTCATGACTTTTTGCAACTATTTAACGAATACCAGTATTTTACATAGAGCGACTGCATATCTGACCTCCAAAACCCAGTTACTGGGTAATACGATACCCCTTGGTAAGACTGGTTGTCAGACTTTCGGGCTTCTGACGACCCCTAATGACTGTCAAAGATCCACGAATGACAGCCGGAATCTACGGCATAACGTGCTTTCCGAGGCACGGAGGGGTCACGGTTTGTAGAGATTGCCACCCATCTACGGACCAACCGCGGCAAGCGTGGCTTAACCTGATCGATGGCCCCGTTCGGTCACGCTTGTTATAACTTAGCCATGAGCCCCTCGGTAAACTATAAGTGGAAATTGGTAGCAGGCAGGTTTTACGACAGCTCTAGCAACCGAAACACGTTCCGACAACACCATCTTGATCCAATAGTCCATTCTAAAGCCACAGACTACAAATAGCCAGCTTTCTCAAACAAAATAACAATCAAATCTAACTTAGCAAGACTTACAACATCTAAAACTCAATATATCACCTTTTACAGCCGAACCGACATCTTTGTAAAGTTCAAGGAACCAAGTAAGTGCCGAAACTGGGTACGGAAAGCTATTAGCCTTGACCGACGATGTTACGTGCCTTCCTTGGGAAAATAAAATTAGGAGCATAAATGCCACTTTGGCAACCTTCTAAGAACTTACTTCCGAGTGGCCTATAAAGATCATGTGTGCATGTGAACATGTGTCAAAACATTACCCTACTTTTGGGGTTTACCAAAGTCGGGTTAGAACACTTGAGAACTAATTTATAGTTTTCTTTCGCTTCGGCCTGGAGGATTACGGACCAGCTTCTTATCATCAGGGTGCAGTCATATTTGAAGTATGTTCTACACCTTAAGGGTTTTTATTTGTCTGCTTTTTGTGTAAATTATTTCAACACCACTGCTCAAAACGGTGAAGGAAAACGTCGTGAAGAAACCGTCATGTCTTAGAGCCAAAAAATCGAAGACAAGTGACATCTACCAACCCGCACTGGGCCCGCGTCGTGGATTACGGTCCACTCCCTCCCACAGAGAGGTGTGTGTCCCAGCAGTGGGAACATTATAGGCTGATTATGCATGATTGCCATTTTAGACCGAATTCAAAATGTGACACTGACAGGCAATTAAATTAACCGGATTTTGTCGACATAAGACATAGACAAATGGCAGATAGAATAGACCAAATTACAGAACTCTTTTATTAATCTGTCATTTTGTTTATTCTTCCGCCGACAAAACTCGTTTCTAAGGTGACATTGCTTCGCGTGTTGACTTGATAAAGGAAACTGACGAAGATATAAAAGACTAGACTATACTTATATCAATTTGTTTAAGGTTGATGCACCTTCTCTCATTTTTCTTAAAACTCTTTTGCCATATCATATTTCAAACAATCCATCTTTCTTGACCCTTTTTTTAAACACAGGGTCTTTATCTTTTGAGACATGTTATAAACGAGCTTTTTTTCCGCGGGCACGTACTACCGGGATAAAAACTATCATGTACGTTAATCCAGGTTATTAACTATCGGTGTACAAAATTTCATTCAAATCCGTTCAGCTTATTTTACGCCAATCCGGAACATACATCCGGTCAAACTGACGAAGTTTCTAAACTCCATAAGAATAAGAAAAGAAAGAAAGAAAAAACGTTTATTTACGGTAAACATGACGCAGTGATCGAACACAAACACCAAAGAGAACAAATTGGGGGAAAATATGCGTCACATCCACGCAAAACGGCCATCGCTCAGCTTAATGCTACGACCTGCGAGACAGAGCCCCAGCGGTGGTTTTCAGCAACAGCCGGCGTTGAATGACGTCAACCAGTGCAGCAAACGCTGATATTAAAATAAAATACATACACTTAATAACTAGATAAGTGATCACCAAAATAAATACAATAAACAATATTTATAAAATGGTAACATTCCGGGCGTCTCGTTGCAATAACTTTTTTCAATATATTTCATGTAATTTTGACTTCGTTACTACATATTTTACTTTTTTTTTTTTTGTTCACAAATAAAAATTTGGTACAAAAATTTTTGTTACAATAATTTTACTCGCCAAACTTACTAGTTTGATGGCGAGAAGCGCCTGTTAACAATTCTTTTATTACCTAACCTTAAAACTACCAACTTACATGACAATACTCCTGTATGAATTTAAATGGTACGGATTTAAGTCTCGGTTGAAACCTCGTTATCGAGAAACAAATTCTTTAATTTTGACTTCAAGATACCTTTACTTAATTTAGGGTTTTGCCTTATATTGCCTCGTTGGTCTAGTAGTCGCTATCGCTGCTGAGCATGAGGTCCTGGGTTCGATTCCCAGGTCGGGCAACGTGTTATTGGGTTTTTCTATCTGGAATTTCTCAGTGGCAGCCCGGAGTCTGGATTTGTGCCCGGTTGATGGCAATATGCTTGCCCCCTATCATATGAGACCTAAACATAACTGGCGGAATATGGGTGCACTATAGGTACACCTCTGCCCAACCCTTCGGGGAAACAAGGCGTGATGTTGTTGTATGTATAGATATAGATATTTCTATAAGTACTCTGCCGAGATGCTGCAAGAAAGCTGCTAATCACATTATACTTAGATTTCTGGAGACTTCTACCAAAAACTGTTTGCATTAAAGAAAGATACCGCAGAAAAAAATCAGAAGGACACCTTTCCATTTATTCTGGAATTAGAAACGTCGTCCCAAATAACAGTAAATCACAATTACCATTTTTCGTATTTTCAATTTTACCTTTTTGCTAAGCTGAACAAATCATAATTAGTTTTCTCTTTCCGAGCCGATAATTTTCTTTGATACTTTCAAGGTATACCGTTAAGATGATAGGGTTTTCCTAAGGATCCTTTAGAGTATCTTGGAAAATCACGGAGAGAAGGAAACGTGCTTTATCGCAGTTTAAGTTTTGTTGGACAGAAAAACGGTCTGGTGGCGCTTTAGTTTGCTTTGTCAGTTGTTTTAAGTTTCAACTTCATTATTTATCAGCTTTAAATTGTAGATTATAATTTTATTTCGTACTATCTTCTGCCCACAACTTCGTCCGCGTGAACTTTCTTTATCCCCCGACCTTCCACGTCGCATCGCGTCACCTGGCCGCGCTATCAGCTATTGCTTAGCGTCCTGTCTGACTTTTATTCTTTTTGTTCGGCTCCTTATGGTAATAGCGTGATGTTAAGTAGCCTACAGCGTTCCTTAAGAATTGGGCTTTCAGGTGCAAAACGAATTTTTCAAATGCGACCGGTAGTGTCAGAGATTACCCCCTTCATACAAACTTACAGACAAACAAAACAAATTCTACCTCTTTTAATAATAGATTTTCCAGATTCGATAGCCTCGTTGTAGTAGTAAGCACTGCTGCTGAACATGAGGTCCTGGGTTCGATTCCCAGGTCGGGCCATGTTACTGATTTTCCCATCAGGAATTACTCAGTAGCAGCCCGGAGTCTGGATTTGTGCCCGGTTGATGGCAATAAGCTCGCCCCCTATTACATGGGACTTTAACATAACTGGCGAAATGTGGGGTTACTTTAAGTACAACTCTGTCTAAGTCTTCGGGGTTTACTGACGTTATTACGTTAAGTGTGCTGAAGATTGGTTAAGGATAACATTTCATTTCCAATTTGTATTTTACTTCCCAACACAATTTCTTTTATACAAAAGACAAAACAAAACGAAAATAAATACAAAATACCTCTTGAATTACATATAAATTTTTCCCTAATTTTCTTACGTACGCTAAAAAAGCGGCAAGCGTCAAGTGCGAGTAGGACTCCCACACAAAGTGTTTCGTACCACCGTATTATATTTATAACTAATTTTTTTTTAAACACGTTTCTTGTATGGTTACCATCAAATATTTAAAGGACAATGCCAGAAACTCTATAGAACTTTGCCCCACTCAAATCAAAAAGTCATTTACAAGCCTGCAATATGCAGCATCTTAAAGCTTATTTATTACTGTTAACCAAACATTTGTCCTAATGCTTGTAGAACTTGCGGTTTCTGTAAAATCTTAAAACAATATTGACATTGATGAAAGGTTAGGTGCAGTTTATAAATGTTAAAAAGAGATTTAAACAACATATACGTTACGCATTATCATAATTATTATAATCGTAATATGAGTTTTTGTTTTACAGGTATTTAAAACTTTTTTTGTTGTGTATCATGCGCAATAAGCAACGCAGTAGGAAATTCAGGGGTTGAATTTCTTTTAACATTGATTTGCAATCGGCAAGTTCTACTGAAAAACGATGTACTACGATAAGGTTCTTTAATTATTACAATTATTTTCATTAATTGACATTTCCTGTAAATAGCTGGGGCAGGATCTGGCATTGTCATTTATTTTATTTGTTGTTTTAGGGGCGTTCCGCATTGCTGGGACACAGGCCTCCCTATCAAAGAGAGAAGGTCGTGTCCGAACGGACAGCGGAGCTTTAGTAAAGGGTTCCGTTGGCACTTTTTAGGTAAGGAACCCTAAAAAAGGCAAGAGGACATCGCAAGAACACGTATTTCCAGATTATATCAGGCGAAAGTATAAGCTATTTTATATGTTTATCCAAGGTTTTGTTACGAGATTATTTCTGGTGCTTGGATAAAGGTGGCTTGACGCCTAAGTAATCTTTTTATGATGTTTTTGGATTTAATAAACAGGCTTCTAGAATATTTTGTGGTTGTTAGCAAACGTTCTATTGTCTGTTCCACGAAAAAATAAATTTGGATGTTTCTATTAAAAAGATTAAATTCCTGAGAAGTTAACTAGTTATGAAAATATAATACAGTTTCATCAAGTCCAGGTGGTTATTCTGTGGTAGTTGTATCACATCATTACATAAAGAGAAGGGAAGGGAAGTTTCCAAATTGAATCAGCTGGATTTATGTTAATTGAAAGCTTTTAAATTAGTTAGCGAAACTTTGCAAACGTGATTACCCAACACGTCTGCAGAGTTTTACACGATAAGATACAACAATTATTTAAGGATTTGAGGTGTTCTTTATCAAAACTACCAGCGGTCGTTGACCCCATTGGTCAACGACTGCTGGTAGTTTTGATACCTTTTTTTTTGTCTTTGGATGGGAAATCATGAAATGACTTCTCCCGCTCTGGGTGGAGCGGGAGGGCGTGTCACACTTTTACTGAACCAAAACTCACCCGCGTTCCTTCAGTTGCCTGTGCCAGGGCCAAGGTTATCTCCTTCAAATTTCCCGCGACTCTGAGGCTAGTTTTGATCCTGAAGTTTGAGTTGAGAAAATCTGTTTTCGTTTGTTTTGTCGTGTTAAGATATTGAAACCCATCACGTCTGCGAAATTAACACAAAAAAACTGATATTTTAAGTGACTACACTATTTTCTGTCGATGACCCCACAAAAAAAAAACATCAAATCAATTTATTTTCTGTGTTATCATGTAAAAGTATCAATATCGATAATTAAATCGGACTGTGTATATTTCCTTTTTGCTTCGAATTGTTCTATTCAAACGGAATGACATTCAATTGGGATGATGACAATTTTGTCTCAAAACACTGTTTGTTTTCAAATAGCGCAAACTATATTACAAAAAGTGTAAAAGCTTTAAAAATTGCCAAGTTATAAACTTTTTAAGATACCTGTTAGACAAGGACAGCACTAACATAGAAGTAACGTCACGACTATGTAACTTCATACTAGCGCCGTACATTGTCAGTAACGCGCGACAAGGACGGCAATAATCCCCTCCAAAAACTTTTAAAGCGTATATCTTCTTAACTGATAAGACACCGATGTTATTGATTTTTTCGATTATCACATTTTTACTAAGCCTTCTTTGAAATTACATTATTTATATGAACATTTTTAATACTAGTCATCATCCCAATTACAAGGGTTTCATTGCATCCTTGGACTTCCAAAATGCAAAAACTCGAACTCGAAAATAAGTATAGTTAGTTCGCGTGACTGTCAGACTAATTTACATTTTTGAAACAGTAGTTTCGTGATAATGCGATAGCAGAAAATATTTTGCTGCAAAACTTTTGTTAAACGCTGTAGTTTGTTTTCAGTTGTTTTTGTTATTTGGAAATTGAAATATAAGTTTGTTGCACATATTTTCAGTAAATAACAGATTCAAAGCTAGGTTTTATGTTGATTTGTGGATAGTGAAATACTGCATTTTTTTATAAAACTCATGTAAGTAACATGAGTTTTATGCTATTAAATTTATTGTGGCATTGACTAAAGTAACGGTTTCTTTAAAGAGCGGTGGCCATAACGAACGAAATGAATATGATGGCATCGGGGTTTGACTTTACGGTGTCAAAAAAATCTGTCTAGTGAAAAACACGCACTTAAAAAAATTACATTTCAGTGACGTCATTCGACGGTAAATTGCGGACGCCATGCCGCGGCCACCGTATTCTTAGAAAACCTTATCTTTGGGGCAGATTTTACAATAATCAGTTATCTTTTCTCCGTGTAATAACTATGGCGGTTTGACAGATTTTGTATAGAAAATATGTCAAACTGTAATTTTGATTCTTCAGCTAATAGTTGTTTGACTAATTGACTATTCGAAATTAAAACCTTAAAGACATTTATTTATAGGCAGACCGGACAACGGTGTAATATTAAAGGTAGTTCTTAATACTTTGAGGTACGGAACCCTAAAAATAACCACACAGGAAAATCCTTAACCTAATATTTGTATAGTTAATTCCACCGTGAGATTAAATCTAATATTTAAAACAAGATTATGAAAGTCTAATACACGCGAAACTTGCACAAAGTTTCAGATTATCATGTTCTGCCCGAAAGTTACGAAGATAAATACTACCTGCCTTAGCAAAATAGTCTAGCAAAATTCTGTACAATATTTACTGTACTAACCCCTCCCCCCCGTGGCTTGAAAATCACGGTAAGCCGTTGGTCCCGGTTGTGAATCGTAGATCTTTGAAAGTCGTTACGGGTAGTCAGAAGTTCGAAAGTCTGCCAACCAGTCTAACCTAGGGGTATCGTGTTACCCAGTAACTGGGTTGTGGATGTCAGATAGGCGTTGGAGTCGCTCCATGTAAAATTCTGGTTCTCAGCCGCATAGTTGGGAAAACGCTAGGCAGATTGATTGACTTTACTCTAATATCCATTTTCATAAACGTTCAGTGTTTATAAAACTGTTTTAGTTGTCAGTCTTCCCAGGAGTTTTGGCAATTGGTAATTTGCTTGATTTTGACGTGCTCTTTTAGACTGTTCACTTTGCCACCTTATAACTTTGCCGCTCGCGCCGCCATGTTGAAAAATGGCGCCCAATAACAATTTTATAACAATATTTCCTGTCCGGTTCATCTTACAATGTAGGTAAGCTATGGAATAAATTGAACTAGAGAAAATTTCCTATATTTAATTAAGTAACCTTGTTTTGTAAAATGAATGGTTTTAGAGAACAACTCTAGCTAGACTATACTTACACTTACATACAAACCTTGTATTATTGTTTGTTCAAAACGATGTCCAGAAGTAAAGTTCAGTACCTGAAAATTTAAAATAAATAGTTATAAGATTTAGCAAGTTATTCATAATTTAGGCGAAAAAATGATGTTTCCAAAAAACAACATCATAATAAGTTACAGCGGTAACGACGATAGAAAACTTAAAAATGTATGGAATCGACACAAGTTACCAAAAAGCTACTGTCAATCCTTTTAAAAATCTTTGCAGAAACACGTTACGCTTTGAAAGCCACTTGTCAAGAACCTCTGGTTTCAGAAGTAGAGAGCTGAGTCATTATAGCGGAAAACCACATGATATCTACCAAGTCAAGACTTCAAAATCAACAGTCATTTGCGGCAGTTTGAACCCCTGCAACCTCTGCATCAATAGCAAGTTCCTGAATTCACAGGAGCTGGTAAACATAGTGAACGTTACGCTCATACATGCATAATTTTAATTAAGCTTACTATGAGCGATTGTGTGAAGATTGGTCTCTGTTGGATGCAACTCTTTTGGTGTTTGGGACAATCGTTTCTATAGAAATGAAATAAGCAAGTTCATGTTATCACTAAGCTATATTTTAACACTAGCGGTCCGCCCCTGCTTCGCAATGATTTTATGACTTGACAAAACGTCGAGGTTTTCTGTAAGTGTAAGTTTAATATATATTATACATTTTACACATTAAACCTACCGGAATCAATTCTTTAAATGATGGTGAACCGCATCAAAATCCTTCGCTTAATTTAGAAGAACAACGCGGTCACACAGACTGGCACGAAAAGCTAAATATTAATGATATGTATCCTAGAAAAACATATATATACAGCAAAACATATCTCTTAATGAACGAAATAAAGAGAAAATTAACAGAATGTATAATATGTAGGTATCCTAGATAAACATTTATATAGATACAGCAAAACATTTTTCTTAAATAACGAAAGTATGAAAAATTTGTTAGAACGGTCAAGCTTGACAAACACAATAAGTTTGGTCATCGCAGTTTGGTATTATTTTATTAGCTAATAATTCGGAAGTTACGAAAGTCAAAACTACATTGTTTTTGTTAATGACTCAGGAAAGTGCCAATAAGAGGGTAATTTCCACAAAATAGAACTGCGTCAAGACACTTATTAGTACCAACAACACAATACATGTAGCGACTCGACCGCATATCTGAGTTACTGATAAACGATATCCCTTGGTAAGACTGGTTGTCAAACTTTCAGGCTGTCAAAGATCTACGAATGACAGCCGGGACCAACGGTATAACGTGCTTTCCAAGGGGAGTATACCAAGAGGGCAATTTCCACATAATAGAACTGCCTTAAGACACTGTATTAACACAATTATGAGTACAAATACTTCCCAAAAATTGGGCCAGGCTGCAACTCCCAACATAATTGCCGCAAACCACAATAAAAGGATACAAAACGGAACAATTTCGAGACTCAGCATTTTTCTGGCCCATCTATTTATTATCCATTGTGACCATGGGTCATTGTTGGCGGCCATTGTTGTACAGATATTGGACCAATAACTCAGTTGGGCGGTTTAATATCTTTTGTCTGTGGTGCGATCATAAAAATATGCGACAGTACGACACTTGGATGCGGCTGTTTGGGGTTTTCTGTGAGGTTTGGGGCGAGAATAATGTAGTTTACTAGTTTATGAGGCACTGAGAAAGTAGGGTTGCGAACTTCCGAGTTAAGTTATTAATCGAATCGTTGTTTGTTTTTGCGTGATGTATTATAATTTAGACTGTAAATTTTCCACTATAGGGCAAAATGTCAAAAGAAGGAACGAGTATTAAAAACTAAGTATAGATTTTAATAATCGATCCTTCTTCGTTCCTTGATTTTGTGGACCGTGTAAGTCAAAGGCATGGAAAATTAACGAAGAATACCTGCATAACAAAAGCCACATTGTCACATGCCTGTTTATAAACAAGCAACCCATTTACACCTCCAAACAACCTCAAGAAGTTACGATATAACAATTAGCTACATTCTTGACAGGTATTAATAGACACATTATTATACTAAACAGATCTCAAGCCACGAATCAAAGGCTGTGCCACACATATTGTTTAATTTAATGCACCATTTAATACAACCACTTACTGGTCATGAAACAATGATGTTTACATAAATACATTGTAGTGGCTTCTAATTGGAGTGGACGTTTAGTGGAGTACCGGATATCAGATGTTATCAGAAGATCCGCTTAGAATACAATGGGTGGTTGAGGCTGGACTGTCAAATGCTTGAGGAATGATGTAAGGATTGTAGAATCTATTTGTGTTGACTAGCATATCTACACGCTCAAATTACGTTTGAAGACGAAACTTCGAAAACGTGATGGAACGTAATCAATCATTAAATAAATTAATTTGATGATATTTAAAGTTAATACAGTAACTGCGGTCGTTTGGGTTCAACGACCGAAGTTAGTGTATTAATTTAAAAAATAACAGTTTTTTTTTTTTTTGTGTAACCTACACTGACGCTATTGGTATCGTTATTTGAACACGATAAAACATATTTTCTCAACTCATAATTCAAGTAACAACACTACCTGCGGTCGTTGACCCCAAAACAAATCAATTTATGTATTACTTAGGAATTTCAAAAGAAAATTTTCAAATCTATCTTTGAGACCGCGTAGGTCTTATGTAGGGTACTACAAAATAAATTTTTCACAATCATTTAGTGGAGCATTTATATCGAAAGATTTATGTTTATTATTTACGTATATAATTAACTTAGATATAGCAGCAGACGTCTTGATGTTTTGACATGTTGCCCTTGCACCCGGTTGAAGATTTCCCGGCTCGCTAGAATTACTTTGGAGACATCTTTGGCAGTCGTTACGGGTCGTCAGATGCCCAAAACTCTGTCAACCAGTCTTACCAAGGGTCATCATACCCAGTAACTGGGTTGTGGAGGTCAGATAGGCAGTCGCTCCATGTTTAATACTGGTAATTCAGCTGTATCCTGTTAAACTGGATGACGACCACAACAAGCTGAGAACAGGATAGGTAGATAGTATTAATACCGTCAAACGAATAAGGTTACAGGGGCGAATCGGGACGAAACTTTAAAAGGGATTTTAACATTGAAATAATATAGTTTGTGGCCAAAAAGGAGTCTAATGTAACGTATAGCTGATTAACGATTAAGTGCCCTTTTTGGCTTCAAACTAGATTATTTCAACACCAAAATCCATTTTAAAGTTTAACATTTGTAAATCCCGGTTCACCCCGTTTGTACGTACTAGTAATTATATAGAGATATGCGGAACAGGGTGTAAAGTTCACTCATACTCTTTGGAAAAGGGATGATCCTCCGACCAGATGGGCGTTGTATCCAGTGAGCTACTGCCCGTCGATTGTTTTTTTTTTAATGTATGGCATCTCGTAGTTGACCTTGAGTTGTCGTGACTACTTAACCGGACTATGGTTCTTTTTTTTTACCGGACTATCGTCGATTGATGTCGGGACGTCGTATATATGCTAGTTGCGCGGTAAACTCTGCTTGCGCGATGCAGGATTTTGCATCATGTCAGTGTGATGCGTTGTTTGCATGTGGCGGACTAGATGCCGCTATAATTGTGTTGATACAGTGTCTTAAGGTTGTCATCAACCAAGCCTCTGCAACTAGTGGACATATGAATCTTCCTGGATGTGCCAAAACCTGTCCTGTGCATTCCGCATACATTCGGTCCCAAAAATAATACCAGCAACAACAACATTCAGTCTGTGTAGCAGTGGGGTGGCCATTTTTGTCATAGGACCGATAGCCGCAAAAGCAGACAAGCCCTGGATTGGAGACCACGTATCGGCGAGCGTAGTGTGGCACGCCCCCCAGCCTGATGGACCGACGACTCTAAGAAGGTGGCTGGGAAGGGTGTTCTATTTTATTAGTACTTCCCATATTTGGGAAAAGTCTAGGCACATTGTAACCGTAACCATGCAGCCGTCGGGACATGCCGTCGACACGCGTTGATAACTGACGTCGACACATGTCGACGGCTGCAGCCTCTGCCGTTGAAGTGTGCCACTCGTGTGTATGCACAAACACTAGCCTTAGAAAAAGTTTGGCTTTGTCTTTTCCTAAAGCTTGATATCATATATAATGTGTCATATACCGTAACGACTGGGTTCTGATGTCTTCAACCACTTCAATTAAGCTTAGTTTTTGACGTGAACATAGGCGGGTTCTCGTCAATGGAGGTCAATATGTCTCGTTTTTTCTTAAAAGACGGTTCGCTACCTTTCTGTCGATTGATGTCTACAATTCTGCTCTCTCTTATTGAGTTTTCTGAGAATTAAATGGCGTCATGTCATGACGTAAGTGATTACTTTGTTGTCAGAAGCCACATTTTTTTCGCAATTAAGTTATTGTGGCTAAAGTCAGTTTTTATTCAACAAGCTCTCACAAAGAAAACACACAAAATACGTACTTTAAATAGTTGTGACAACGTTTAACTATTTTATGAACGTAAATGATCATTAGCTTGATGATAAAATTACAGTCTTTTAGAAGAATAAAAACCATTAAAAGATTACTTTGAAATAACATAACATCACGCCTGTAATCCCCAAAAAGTTAGGCACAGGTCAACTTTTAGTACAGTACACCCACATTTCGACAGTAATGTTTAAGTGCCATGTAATAGGGGCGGTCTATGGTCGCTTTGATATATTTACAAGTTTTCTATCAAGTAGCACTAACGGCCAAACCCAATAAACTCAGATCTGAAGATCTGTATATCTGTCCCTGTCACACAAATAGCTGTCAACACGTTATAGGGCCGCTTATACTTTGACTTCATTGGGACGTTAATGGTGTCGATTCTCTTGTCACAAATGCCTCTAAAATAGACAAAAAATCACAAAAATTTGTTTAATCCTGTCAAATGACGATTTTCCGTTCTGAAATTGACTAAAGTGACACAACTTAACTACATTTCAGTTTGACAGCACTTAGATTGCACTGAATTATTAGTTTAGTGAAAATGGCAATTTTGATATTCTGAATGTTACGATTTTCACCAAAAAAATTGATTGTCTAACTAAATCTGAACATGAATCTGACTATTTTTAATCGCGATTAAAAAGGTGTGGAATAAAATTTGTTGGCGTGAACTAAAATTCACACCAAAACCCCGACTTCAGACGTGCAAAAACGGTACTAAAGTACCGTTTTTGCACGTCATTTTTTTTTAATCTCTTTTTGCTCACATCTCGAAAACGGTGTGTCCTATCACAAAAATAATGAAAATTTCGACCCCCTTTGAAACCACCAAAACTCTACATGTAGACATTTTTATTTTATGTTTTCCATACAAAAAGTAAAAAAAACATATAAAACACGTCGAGGCTGCCCCAGGCTGCCATCGGCTCTAACAAAGACGTTGCGAAACCAAAAGAAAAAAAAAACCTGTGGACTCGCGATTGTCAAATTCGATTATAGTTATGTCAAAATTATTTTTAAATTTAGAGATTTTTTTTCGAAGAATAGCTTCAAGATTCTCATAGTAAATAGTAAGGAATTTTAGTTAGTTTAGTTCGGTGTACAAGAGAATCGGCACCAATACCAGAGATTGATAGGTTAATTTTCTACCTCCAGTACGCCAAAATTGGAGATAGATACGTTATTGGCTACAGCCGTTACTTAAAAATTTCCGGATATCCGAAGCCGAAGAAGAATATCGAATTTTTGACAGTTTTTGAAGTGAAAGAGTGAAACTTCTTCGGCTACGATTCGATAATTGGACGAGAATTGAGAGTGAAATTTCAAGGAAGCGTCACGTTTAGCCACATCTCTCTCTGTCTCTCAAACTAAATTTCTCTTAATCTTTTTTTTTTTCAAGAAGTTTTATTTCTAGCATTTTGTTTTTCATGCAAACGTCATACGTCAATTTCATTTGACGGGTGTAAGATATCTGACGTTGGAAAATCGATAACCAGATATACGTGTACAAGACTGAAGTTTTCGGTCCCTAGGGGATAATACTCGTAGGAGTTAGAAGATTTTTGAGAATTGATTATTGGATTTTTGAGGTTGGAGGATTTTTGTTATGTGCGTTTTGTTTGTGCAGAATAAACAATTTTTCTTTCTTTTCTTAGAAGCGAATAACGACTTGAGACGAGGACGGGACACAGACGCGGCAATAGTATGCAGATGGAAAAGGGACGCGCCTGCGGCTTGTTCTTTCTGTATGTTTTGTACCAGATCGCGTTCATATATTTTTTACGAAGAATAATGAAAATTCGTGAAAGGGACGCCGCCTCTGCATCCGAAGAAGGAAACTACAGGCATTTTTAAGAAGGGAATTCCAGGATTCCTTCCCTGTTAGGTTAGATTAGATCAAACTTTCCTACGTTTTGCATGGTACGGACCTTCTCACTGAACCTCTTCAATGGCTGCCAATACAAACGACACATCATTCGGTTACGGTTGGTTCCTCTGACAATAACGTGCATTGTTATACAAAGTACTTCCAACTAGGGTTATTGACCTATCTCTAAGACTCAATTGAGACATTCGTAGAAGAGACTTCAATTCTATTCTGCTTTGTTTGCTTGCAAATTTTGGCACAGCATTGAAACTTTGCCTTAAAGTCAAAATTACATTACGAAATTAGTGACATCAATTTATAATATTTTTGTTTTCTTAAAAAAAAAAAAACCCCTTTTTATTTTTATAACCAATTACAAACTAATAACCAATATAATAATAGGTACTTATTTTTTAATAAATATTTATATCTAGCTACAAGGTGTGAGGACCGCCCTATTGTCAGTCGCTCGCCCGCCCATGGGACTGACTCAAACGAAAAACTCGCCCTGTCATTTATGTAATTTCATGTCACTAATTTAGTTACGTAATTTTGGCGTTATGTTAGCCCGAGATATTAAATTTTGACGTGAATACGTCAAACTGATGATAACAAAATCAGGGGATACGGTTTGGTGTTGCAGCTACATATCTATCATCTACATCCAAAACATAATTTAACCACTCGATAGCTAAAGAATCAAAGAATTGGTTACGTCGAGTCAGGACTGTGACGGCACGACCTCTACCCACCTCAGAAATTATTACTCCTGACGTATTCACGTAAAACACACGGCCGTGTCCACAACACAGCCACACCTTTTTCAAGTTTTTTGCATTTTGTAGGGCAGTATCTGCTTGTATGTTGTAACGTAATGGTTGGATCCTTAACTACATGAAAGGATGCATGTAGACTTGTCACAGAAAATTTAATAAATGGAATATAAAATACAGGTCGGAATATAAAAATAACACAATACGGTTCACGCGACACTGAAGTTAATAGGCTTGAATTGAAGTCCGGAGGAGGAGGTGGAGAAAAAGGGTCTTCAGGCGTCGAAGGGACACTTTAGAGTGCCAGTCTCCTTCGACAAAGCTCGACGTAAAATCTCCAGGTAGATGGTTACTCAGCAGAGTGCAGACGTAGAATTGATAGGTGTTTGTTGATAAAACCCGGACGCCGTATCCTCAGGCAGATGGTTAGTGAAACGGGTCCAGACGCAGAATCCGAGGCAGATGGTTAGTGAAATAGGTCCAGACGCGGAATCTCTATCAGGTGCTTCAGGTTTTTCTTTTATAGGAAAATATTCCTTTTCCATAATTAATTTTAGATGATTTTTGAAGTTTCAAAATTGTTTTTATTCATTCTGACATCTCATCTGCCAGTCATAAAACCAGCCTGTGTGTTCAGCCAAGACGTATTAAAACCTCCACGATCGAGTATGAGCGTGTCCTTATTAATTACTGTAGATGTCGAAATTCAGTTAGTAATCGGTAATTATATAGAAAATACAATATTTCAGCTAAACCTATTGATAAAAATAATTCAAGTTATATAAACCAAAAAGTAATCTTCATAGATTAAAAGAGAAAATTTAATGACAGTTTGACAATTGACTTGTGTCACAACAATGGAAAATTTAACAATGAACGATTTTTTAAAGATATTATAAAATAAATCGTTTTAGAACGATTCGTAAAATGCTAGCAAATAAAAGGATATGATACGGGACATGAATGAATGAATGATGAACAATGTTGTAAGTATAAGTAGCATATACTATATTTCCCCAACGACCCCGAGAAATTTTTTGGCCTAGAACAAAAATTTTGCTAAGGTTAAGATTTTACAGCATTCAAAAAATCTTACATAACTCACACAAACATACCGACATCTTACGAAGTTAGGTCAGATAGGATTCACATTCAATGATCACTACGCAACCTGATAAGTCAATAACTTTAAGGCTTATTTTCGGAGTTGTAATCCGCTCTCGTCTAAAACCACTAATATGATGAAATAAAGATTTTTAACTTTAAGGCTTATTTTCAGAGTTGTAATCCGCTCTTTAGAACATATATGAAAATAGATACGATAGTTTAGTAGATAGGCTTGTTTAGGGAGTCACCAGCCGCTCCTGCATGGGCTTATTTCAAGAGTTGCAAGCCGCTCTGTAGGGTGTAATAGATAGTACATAATATGTATAGGTTTGGTTGCTTAGTTACCAATGGTTTTAGCCTATTGGTAAAGCTTCCAATGATCAATGGGGTAGACCATAATGATCATTACACCTAGGGCTGTTAGGCCGTTAGTTGATATAAGGGTGGTGATGAATGGGGTAGAGCCATCATCAGTTTTACAACTATGGCTGTAGAGCCTATAGTCATAGAAGTAAAAAATAAAAAAATAAAGAATAATCTTGATGGTGTAAGAACCAATGAAAGAATTGGAAAATTAATAGAGATAAGAAGCCGAAAATAACTCTTATTAGAAGGGAAAAGATAGGGATGAGTCATGAGTATATTATGAAGTTCTTTATATAAAAAAAAAATTAAAAACCATTTAGCTTGGTTGCCATTAGGATCCTCAAGTATATAAACTAATGGGGATAGTCTCTACAACACAGTGGACCTCACATATTCAGCCTTGTTTAAAAGTTCTAAGAATTAAATGATTTAAAAAAATAAAAATAAAGACGATAAAAATGAATTTGGGAGTAAAAGAGGGTGGGTTAATGAGTGCAAAAGACAACTCTGTAATAATAAGTAAAAAAAAAAATAGTTAAAGAGCCCACGACACTAGACCTATTCTGATCAGACTCCCAGATAAATAAATAAAAAAAAAAAAAAAAATGTGCGAGGATAGTGCAGTATTTGTAGTGGGTGTAACGTAGTGTTTAAGGTTTGTACAAACGTCCACAGAATATTCTTCTGTATCAGTCGTGAAGTGTCCCAGCAACCAACTTGGGAGTGTCCACGAGTGGATTTAAACACACCAAGCGACTACTGGGTACGATTACCAGAGGGTAAACGTAGTGTTGTGCAAGTCTGTGGGATGCAGTGTAGAAATGTTTTGGTAGAGAGTTAGTGTACGAGATTAACGATTATAGGATATTGTCCAATAGCCGTCGTAGAGTGAGCCAAACCCCAACTTGCAAGAGACCCCGAGAGGTTTTAACAACACTTACAAGTGAAGAATGGATGCCAATTACCAGTGGATAAAAGGAATGTATGTAGGGGTGTAGTGTTTAGTGATGTTCAGTATGAAGGATGAGTAAGGAAGTCTTCAAGAGGAGGGCTGAGGAGGAAAAATAGGTTAATTACATAAAGTCAAAATAAGAAACCAAAAGGAAATAGAACTAGTGATATTTTTTTTAGAATTTTGAGAGGGTGAAATGGGTTCGAATTGATGAGTGGGGCGCCAAATGTAACGTAAATTCGACCCTAACTACATAAAAGATGAAATTATACTTGTTACATAAACTTTATTAAATGGAATATAAAATACAGGTCGGAATATAAAAATAACACAATACGGTTCACGCGACACTGAAGTTAATAGGCTTGAATTGAAGTCCGGAGGAGGAGGTGGAGAAAAAGGGTCTTCAGGCGTCGAAGGGACACTTTAGAGTGCCAGTCTCCTTCGACAAAGCTCGACGTAAAATCTCCAGGTAGATGGTTACTCAGCAGAGTGCAGACGTAGAATTGATAGGTGTTTGTTGATAAAACCCGGACGCCGTATCCTCAGGCAGATGGTTAGTGAAACGGGTCCAGACGCAGAATCCGAGGCAGATGGTTAGTGAAATAGGTCCAGACGCGGAATCTCTATCAGGTGCTTCAGGTTTTTCTTTTATAGGAAAATATTCCTTTTCCATAATTAATTTTAGATGATTTTTGAAGTTTCAAAATTGTTTTTATTCATTCTGACATCTCATCTGCCAGTCATAAAACCAGCCTGTGTGTTCAGCCAAGACGTATTAAAACCTCCACGATCGAGTATGAGCGTGTCCTTATTAATTACTGTAGATGTCGAAATTCAGTTAGTAATCGGTAATTATATAGAAAATACAATATTTCAGCTAAACCTATTGATAAAAATAATTCAAGTTATATAAACCAAAAAGTAATCTTCATAGATTAAAAGAGAAAATTTAATGACAGTTTGACAATTGACTTGTGTCACAACAATGGAAAATTTAACAATGAACGATTTTTTAAAGATATTATAAAAGAAATCGTTTTAGAACGATTCGTAAAATGCTAGCAAATAAAAGGATATGATACGGGACATGAATGAATGAATGATGAACAATGTTGTAAGTATAAGTAGCATATACTATAATGTTGATAAAAATTTGATTCGTGACTGTTTGTACTTATCGTGAGTTCGAATACCACTCGTAAGTCGGATCTGTTCCAATCGGGCCACTAGGCATTGTTCATCATATTAGCTTATAAAAGAAGATTTTCATATTCTTCCTTATTTGGATTCGATCAGACGATTAATATGATTCTGTTCACAAATTGGAAATAAATTAATCATCATTATTGAAACCGAGAACAAAATGAAACGAGAGAATTGTATTTTCCAATTTTCTTTCATTCATTTATTTTGTGATTTGGGAAAAGATTTTTCCTTAGAACGTGTATAAAATTGCAAAGGAGCCCTAATTATCTTCTACATTTCCTGAAAATGAGGATTGAGCACTCAGTTTACGTTATTAAAACATAATGACAAATATCTTTCAAGAGATTTTTTTGTTTATTTATTGGTCTATCTGCAATCGTAAAGAATCCCGCGCTGTAGCGTCGCGCCAATGTGCACGAGCCTTTACTCTGTTTAACCGAATTAACTCAAACTAACATACAAGCCAAGTGCACAATATTTGGCGATAGACACGTCATGCTAAAACAATCTAATATATAAAATGTTTGTTACAAAACTCCTTCGAAACGGCTGGACCGATCTGCCGATCTGACCGGCTGGAGTCTGAGAATCGACCAACATATATTAAAAAAAAGAAGCAAAACAACGTTTGCGGGGTCAGCTAGTCTAATGTATAAAATTCTCGTGTCGCAATGTTTGTTACCAAACTCCTCCGAAACGGCCGGACCGATTTGTATAAAATTTTGTGTGCATATCGGGTAGGTCTGAGAATCGGCCAATAACTATTTAAAAAAAAAGAAGCAAAACAACGTTTTCGGGGTCAGCTCGTAATATAAAGAATTTAAAGAAGAAATATAAAGAAACTCGACCACTTTCTTTTTATACTTGTAAGACTGATTTATCTTAATATTATTGCTTGTCTAAGCTAACATAACCGAGAAGCCAATCGGATAGGATTTTTCAGATACTAAATGGCAATGGAAGAATGTTGAATGAATATAATAAAGCCATATCGACCATCTGTTCAAGAAAAACTTAAATTCAATTAAACCAATTACAGACCCTTTTGAACTGGCAAGGAGTCGGTTAGTCGGAAAGATGAAGATAGTGGTGCAGTCCAAAGCGTGGTGGGTTTATATGGAGAAGAAACGATAAGGCTTGTACACACTGGAGCGACGCGACAGCGCGACACAATGGTGGGAGCGGTGTCTTTGTCGCGCCTTTTTGCGAGGGTCTTTAAGGACACTTTTTTGAATCAAATATTGGTTACATACCTCCATCATTCAAGATGAACTTTTCACATAATACAAAAATGCACCTTTCAACAAAATACCTTTGTACCTGTAAACCTGTAACATATTGAATACGAAATTTTAAAACGTAAACAACGAACAACACGGGACTGGAGTCCCCTGACGCTCGTCACACTTCACGAATAAATTGCTTCGGACATCGTTAAAAAACCTTCATTAATACGTCACTATACAGAAATGGGGACAAAAGGACCGATTTTCAGGGTGGCAGGGATATCGACGCCAAACTGTAATCACAAATTCAGCACATGATTGCTGACCCCGGCTACCGTAGAAATTTCTCGTCGTATAGCAAAAAAAAAGTTATTTCTGAAAAATTTATGAAACCTGAGCGGTCAAAATGATTTTTATTTAAACCGACTGTAAATTTAATCTCAGGGGGGTTCAGAAGAAGGGTAGCTCGCCGTCCGGTAAGGCCCGGGTCGACGACGGGGCGTTCAGTTCCACGCGCGCCCAAAGAGATGTCAGCAGTAACTGGCCAGGTCCGTTAGGGCCGATGCCTGCCAGGGTCTCGGGTTGTTCGAAAGAGATACCGTGAACCCTGGCACAGGCAACTGAAGGAACACAGGTGGGTTTTATTCAGTCAGTAAAAGTCTGAACGCCCTTCCGCTCCGCAGCGAGAGAAGTCATTTGAGGATTTCTCACCGTAAAAAGGGGGGGGGGTCAAAATCAAGTTCTGAATCTATGGTAATAGGCTGCACGTCGATATACCTGCCACCTTCTATACAAAAAGCTCACACTGGCACGAAATAAAAACCATAATGGGTACTAAAAGTTTATTATTATGTTTAATCACTGGGTGGGAGTGGTCCATAATCCACCACGCGGGCCCACTGCGGGTTGGTGGATGTCACATGTCTTCGAATTTTAGGTTCTTTGACATGCCGGTTTCCTCACGATGTTTTCCCTTTACCGTTTTGAGAGCAGTGCTGATGAAATTAAGCACACAAAGTAAAGTGCCTGACTGGGTTCGAAATCACGACCTTAAACTCGTAACTCGGCGCTGATACCACAACCTCTGCTAAGGGGAGCAATAGAATTTAGCAATCATTGTGCAGGTAAGTTTTAATTACATTTCGAGACCCCTCCGTACCTCGGAAAGCACGTTAAGCTGTTGGTCCCAGCCCCAGCTGTCTTTGGTAGATTTTACACAGTCTTTACGGGTACCCAAAGCCCGAAAGTCTGACAACCAGTCTTAGCAAGGGTATCGTGTTACCCAGTAACTGGATTGTGGAGGTCAGGTAGGCAGTCGCTATATTTAAAATACTGGTATTTAGCTGCATCTGTAAAAACTGGAAGCCGAACCCAACAAGGTTGGAAAAGACTAGGCATATAATTATGACGATGGTCCCGATTCTAAGAATTGGCGAGGTTTGAGCTGGTGTAAATCAATGCTTCTTGGAAAAGAAAGACTGGCTTCTGTAGTGCTATTCTGTAACCATCTCACCGTGAAAACTTAGGCGAAGTGAGCGTGGAGTGAGCTGTCGGTGCCACTGAGTCTAGGAATTGTCCAAGACGGGATTACACTTCAAGCTCACTTCATATAAGTTTTCACGGTGAGATTTTTACAGAATAGATCATCCCGCGACTTCGTCTGCGTGAAATATCTTGCTCCCCAGACCCATCCCGTCGCATCGCGTCGCCTGCCCTCGCTGTAACTTCGTTTTCGCTTAGCGGTCTTTCTGACTTTTGACGTGAATTTGCTGTCAGTAGTAGTAGACCATTCAAAATAACGAATGATAACAAAATCGGGGGATACAACTTGGTGTTGCAGCTACATATCTGTAATCTACATCCAAAATATAATTTCACCAATCGATAGCCAAAGAATCAAAGAATTTGTTACACGTCGAGAGGACTGTGACGGCACGACCACTACCCACCTCAGAATATATTACTCGTTACGTTTACGTGTTCACGTAAAACACACGGCCATAGCTAAACCCCTTTTTTATTTTGCTCTACTCATAAAGGTCATATGCGTGTTGACAGAAATCCTATTCTAAAGAAATGGGCTAACAAATGGATAAAGTTTTTTTTATCGGAATTGCAGTTCCAGAGATTAAAGCGTTCAAACAAACTCCTCAGCTTTATTATAAGTATAGAAGAAGAATATACAAACTCGTATAGTATGACCATAACATACAAAAAATTTAGTATCATGCAATTTTGTACCATGTGTAACCATCACCATGAGCTGCCCTGCAAATGGTTTCACTGGTACCTAAAGTAACAGTAAAAAAGTTCTGGAAACAGTAAGTTCCTAGAAAATTGTACCTTCTAATAACTTAATTTCCAACGCCACTCTCAAGAGCGTTGTACTAATAAGATTACAAACTACAACGACCCCCGCTAGGGAATCGAATCTGCGGCCTCGGTACTAAACACCTGAGCTTATTTAAGTTTACCGCAGTTAAGAGAACGACAATTTGTGTACTTGTATTTTTTGGCAGGATTTGTTTTTTGAGCCTGAAGCGGACAAAGCTTTGTTCACGGACGCCTAATTATGAAAGACTTTGGGCTTAGCGTAGTGAAACCGGTTAAGCGCAATGCGTAAATCTTAAATCATATCTGATGGTACTATTCAGTGAGAAACAAAGCGGGATGGCTATCGTTTTGGGCGTCTCGGCCTTTAATCTAGGGTTTGCAAATAAAGTCTCATTACCTATTGATTTCACTAACGGCCGAAACTGTCAACGTATCTATCACCAATTTTGTCGTACTGGAGATAGAAAAACCTATCAATCTCTAAGGTTGTTACGTCCCAATATGTAGCGTCCCTCAAACATGTTGACAGCTATTTGTTTGACAGGGACAAATAGAACAATACTGTCTTTCATCAATAGCGATCTGTCTTTCACTGAAAATAGATTTTTGGGCTCGTCTCTAAGTGTTCCAAAACGTATTGTAGTTATGGAACCAATTACTGCAACAGCGTCAGCTGGTACACTTTGTGTTTTCATCTAACATTATGCTGAGCTGAGGCCCTTTTAGCATTATAATCATTGTTTTCTGTTTTTAAATAAGGTTTTTTTTTTCCTTTCCTTTCTTAAACCATTCGTTTTCTGCAAACAAAAACACAATCTGCCTAGCGTGTTTCCAAAAATGTTTGGTTGGCTTCCAGTATAACCGGATGAAGCTAAATGCCAGTATTTTACATGGAGTAACTGCCTACCTGACCTCCATAACCCAGTTACTGGGTAACACGATACCCCTTGGGAAGACTGGTTGGCAGACTTTCGGGCTTCTGACGACCCGTAACGACTGTGTAAATGCTACGTATGGCAGCCGGGATCAATGCGGCATAACGTGCTTTCTAAGGCACGGAGGGGTCTCGATATGCAATGGACAGTCACTCATCCACGATCCGACCGCAGCAAGCATAGCTTAACCTTTGATCAACCCATGCGGCTGTTATTAACAAGCCATTCGTTTTCTGTAGGTAAGTAAATCAAACTAATAAAATTACCGCCTACACCAACCTCAAGGAAAACTGTTTCATGAAACGAAAAACGCGGTAACTGTTAAGCAAATTACACCAACTTTACCTTATCTAATACCGTTATCACTTAGATCGGCAACATTAAGATAAACAAACTGACCTTTTAACTTAAAACGCCAAATAATTACTCCGTTTAACTTCCAAAGAAATAAGAGCTGTTTAATTCCGGAAGCTGATCAGGGAATTAAACAAAAACATGGAGTTCGTTTTAATTGGGTCTCAAGTCAAGCCAATTAAAGAAAATGGCTTCTGTTCAAGCTTTCTTTAGCTTTTGAAAGTCGGTAACATTGGCTGTGTGTGCTTTGATGTTAATATTAAATTCGTATTTGCATATAAACCAGCACATTAGATGCCTGAAGTATCAGGGAAGTTGGACTTAGCCATTAGTGCTGCAGATCTTTGAGACAACGTTTGCCTCAAATGTTGCCGATGGAAGTGGTCCCAGAGCACCAATATTTGTTCTTTGATCTTTGTTATACTTGGTAGGTTATATTATTATTTCCTGCAAAGAATATGCTACCTCCAGTGGTAGTCGAAAAGGTTGAAAAGATTGCGTACTTTAAATTCTAGACCGATATTGTTTGTTTCTTCAGGGCAAATGCTCGCTGCATACAAAGATCCCGGACATTCTCGGGTTTCCTCACTAAATATTTTTTTCTAATCTTAACTTATTATTTATTTATTTAAAACACTTAGCCTATTGTACATTCGTTTTAGGCACACACCGATACTTTTAAACTTCATGACACCTTGATACAAAAATCGTTTGAGGCATATCACATAGTTTCAGTTTTATATTTAGTAGTTAAAATCGCTACAAATCTTATTAATATTTGGAAACTAATTGTTTTTTTTTTATTAAGTTAGTAACGTTTTGAATTTGTTGTTTCCCAATCTTCTGGATGTTTAGTTACTTAATATTCTGTAACCCTCATCCCGTAAAAAATATTGACTTTCGGTAGAACGTTTTACATAACTGTCTCGTGGTTCAGCGGTCGTAAGCGCTACTGCTGAGCGTGAGGTCCTAAGTTCGATTTCCGAGTGAGGCACAGTGTTATTGGGTTTTTCTATCTAGAATTGTCAGTAGCAGTCCGGAGTCTGGATTTGTGCCCAGTGCCAGGGGACTTAAACGTAACTAGCGAAATTAACGCACCAACCTTCGGGGAATACGAGCGCGAAGTATAACGTGTTTTTTTTTTATTCCAGCAAAAAATAAGTTCCAGCATAAAGCCACTTGATATTAACATACATACTGGTCCATTTGGCCAAGTCAACTGTGCCATTAGAGCACGAACTTCTTGCACTGCGACACTACAACAACATTAGCACTAAACTTTTGTGCCTAACGCGAGTTTTTAGTAGATGATTATTGCACTTGTTGTGTTATTATAACTGCAGTCAATTTTCAGTATAAGACTGCATAGTATTCAATACTCAGCGTATGCATAGAATTGAATTTTCGGCGAGATATCTCGCTCCAGTAACGAGATCTGTGTGTCGATTCTGTAAAAATCTCATCGTGAAGACTTGCGTGGAGTGAGCTGTCAGTGTCATCCTGTCTTGGTCAATCCCTAGTATCAGTGGCACTGACAGGTCACTTCACCTATGTTTTCACGGTGAGATGGTAACAGTATATAACAATAGCTAAAGATAGGAATGTGAGTTTCTGTAAGGACGATTTTACACAAATCATGTTGGTTGCATACAAAGATATCTGGAGTAGACTAGAAGCATAAATAAGACAGTAGACCAGTATTATGGCGCAAATCGAACTGTGGCGAAAACTGTGTCCCATTTTCTATTCTAACTTCTATTTCACATCTGCGCTGCCACCGACGCTGTCGTGGAAATCGTGAGGTTTTAGGCCACCAAAATTTTAAAAACTGTTGTGCGATCATTTCACATCTGCGCTGCCACCGACGCTGTCGTGGAAATCGTGAGGTTTTAGGCCACCAAAATTTTACAAACTGTTGTGCGATCGACACGATGAGCAAGATTACAAAAACGATAGACAAATACTTTAAGCAAAAATCACTTCAAATAAAGTTTAGGAAGCCATTTCTTGAAGTCGACTTTAACAATTTTCGCTTGGAACATTAAGAACAAAATATAATTTACCAAAGTAGGCTGACGCCAATTAGTAATTTCAGACCGAAACCACTAATTGGAGTCAGCCTACTTTGGTAAATGATATTTTACTTTAACTGGAATCTCCAAATTGTTTTATTTTCTCAGAAAGCTTGTCGTAAGCTGTATTCTGTTATTTCATTTGGACGTCTTTGTTTAGCGATAATATGACCTCGGGCATAATTTTTACGTTAGTCACGTTTGAAGAAATCACTTAAGGTGGATGCTATGCTGCAGCCCGCCAAAATCAAATTTTCATGTTATTTCTCTCAAAATTCTTCGTGGAACAAATGTCCAAAATTTTACGATTGATCAATATGAAATTGGTGATTTTTATTCAGTAAATATATCATTACTACATTCGCGAATTATCACAGCATCCACCAATTTTTTTATACGGTATGCACGTTGCCACATATAGGGCCGCTAAATCGCCAACCCGTCTTAAACAAGCGTGGCGATCGTGCCTTCACTGTATGAGAAGAGTCCTTTGCACTGCAGTGGGACAGTAATAGGCTGGTACAGTCCGCGAGGCCTAAGCTAAGCTTTGCATTTGTGTGAGTGTACATATAGATAGTGTAGGTGTGACGTCGGCCTAGAACGCAATTGGTTTAAACGGGTTAATACAATCGGCCTGAGCCGCTGTGAGTCCCTCCATAGGTGCGATCGGTAATCACTGACACAAATGCTAAAGAGTGTCTTCTGGGATTTAAACGAACTACATTGTATCTACGAACGTATTTCAATTGTTCTAATGTTTACTGCATTGTTTGAGAAACCATTTCAAAACAGAATACAGGCTTGGCATTAAAAACAGGTATAATTCTGGCTATAATGATAAAATTCATGGAAAAAACGATTTGACTAGGAGCTTTATTATCATGATAAGAAATTTCTCAGAATATTACAGTAAATCTCGAGTAGATTTACAGTAATATTCTGAAGAATAATTAATGTGTTTCTGTTTATTTTTTGCTTTTTCCTCTAATTTCATCAACTTAACAAAATGCTTCTTGTCACATTTTATAAAATTCCTCAATCCACTTTAATATAGCCGTCTCTCCTACTTTGCTGTGCCCGACAGGGTCTTCAATGATCATGTTTCTGTAAAACTTACCACCTAAGTTTACATGTATGGAAAGCTAAAAATATATTGAGTATTGAATATTAACTTAGAACTGTTGTTCCTCCACTTATCTTGGAATATGAAGAGAAGAGAACAGTGGTTCTTTGGTTTTCCAATTATTAACAGTAAGACCACGTTGCATGCACATGGATGTTTTCTCGCACTGGATTTTCAACTCTCGGTGTTAAACCGAGCATTGAGAATCCAACAAAGTGCAACGCGTCTCGTCAACGGTGCCTCGAAAGAACCCTCTGTTCGATTTTCAACTCTTGGCGCTAAGCAGTGCGTTGATGATCCAGTGCGCGATATTTAAACGTCCATGCGAACATGGTGTAAGTGAGTCATATAATAAAACAGTGGTGGCCCAATGGTAACGGCCGCGACTTACGAGTTGTAGGTTCGAACCCAGACAGGAGCTTTGTGTAAATTATTTCATCAGCACTGCTTTCAAAACATCGTGAGGGAACCGGCATGGCCCGCGTAGTGGATTAAGGCTCAGGCTCAGGCTAAGAGAAACGGGTGCGACACGCGACGCGAATCGCGTCAAAGGCACCGCACGTCGCGCGACACGCGGTGCCTATGTGTCGCGTGCTATTCGCGTCACGTGTAGCGCCAGTCTGTACGAGCCTTTACGGCCCGCTCCCTCTCACAGAGAGAAGGCCTGTGACCCAGCAGTGGGAACATTATAGGCTGATTATGTAAGTATGTTATGTAAATCATATAAGCAGTAACTCAATTATTAAAACTTAAGTAACATAGGTGTTTTATGATGTTGCGAAAAACAGGCGAATTTCATTTGTAAGGTTTGTATGGAGTGTATGCTCTTCGTTGTAAAGTTAAACTTTTTAACTGCAAAAGTTTAGCCTGCGATACGAGATTTTGCTAACGTTAGCGAGATTTTGCACAACAACCTTCAATTTGTTTTTATGGATGTCGTTGAAAGGTGAAGAAAACGACTAGAAGTATCCTGATAAAATGTAGCAATGAAATAAAGCTGTAAATTTGAAGGCAAAAAGCGCTGCAGCGCTGAGATTATTGTAAACTCGGGTAATTGTCGAAGCAATGAAATCACTTGTGCGTCGTCGTGAAAACGAAGAACGTCCCTCTTGATTTAGGAATCAAACTCAAACACAAAGCATTTGTTCAAATAAACCAATTACAGGCACTTTTGAGTTGTCAAGGTCGGTCGGTCAGAAAGATGAAGCTCGTTGCCCATTCCAAAGCGTAGTAGGTACTGTAGAGATTATGGCCGATTTGGTGTTGATTGAAACCTTATGACTACGCTGATAAGTAGATGGCCCAATAACGAGACAATCATTATTTCCTAACATGTACGAGTATAATAGGGTGTCAGTTCTTGGCTGACAAGCCAAGAAGGAAGAAGCTGGAATGTTATGTATAGAAATGTATTATTTTATGCTTTATTATAGGAATAATTACCGATCTTACGAACCAAATTTTTTTTTTTCATTAGTCCCGGTACAGAGAGATGAGATTAGTCCCGGGACACTCGATTTTTTTTTATTTTTATAAATGGCATCTCGCAGGTCAACCTATGAGGTTGTCGTCTGCTTAGACGGACTTGCCTGTGGTTGCCCTAATAAATTAAGGCCTCCAGCCAGGACTTAAACTTACTTACTTACTAACTTAAAAACTAAGCGACAACGCTAAGGGCACCCCCTTCGGGGTACGAACCTCGGCTTAGGGCGTCGCTGGGAGAGGGCAGCAAGGGACTAGCTGGATCAGGATTTGAGTGATTTAGGGACGAATTTAAAGCTACAGGCTCAGCGGCGCGGGCTGGCTCGAGCAAGGGTCGGGAGGGGCGTGGATACAGGCGTCGCGGCGGGCCTCGGCGGCGAGGACGGTAGGACGGCGATCGGGTTTTGTGCTTATGTAGTGTGCTGGTGGCCTTACTACTCTCCTGGAGGAGGGTAGTGGCGTCGTCGGGGGCGATTAAAGTATGCCTTGGTCGGCGAGCGGGACCCTCGACCGAGTCAGACGTCTTTTCAACATATGGCGCGAGTTGTGAGCCTGTGCATCTGTGTCGAAATTAAAATAATTTAAAAACGTGCAAAAGTGGTATTCGTATTTCTGATTCCCAGCCTGCGGTTGAGGAGACTACCCCGAGCTAGCTAACCTGGTGAGATCGTTGAGGCATTTGCCTCGAAGCTGTATAAGTTAACTCTTTCGGTACGCGCTGCCCCTGAACAGTTGTCTAACTCAAATCACGCTATTTCTCCGCTTTCACCATAACTCGTGTTATTTTAGAAATTATGTATTAAAGCTCTACAAACCCTATGTCATTGAATATGAAATTAAAATTAAAGCATTGTTCTAGAAAAAACTGTATTTTGTAGCAACAAGCTTACAAAAATGTGCTTCAGGTACACGACCCGAGGGTGACAAAAAAAAATGGTTTGTCACAAATGGTCGGTCCCAGTGCTAAGTGTTAAGTTCAAAGGTGCTGCAAAACATTTAGTGTTCGAATGAGTTTTTTTGTTCCGTCTGGGTAGAATGTGGATGCCGCGTGCCGCGACGAATCCGCGCTGTACGCTCAGCCTGCGCGTGCAGACCGCGCGCAATGTGTTGTGTTGGGTTGATTCCCAACATGCTGCCCGGATTGAAGCGTAGACTTCTTCAGCTTTTATTTGAGTGAGGCAGGTAGCCATTTCTCATAGCTTGCAAGCAATGATAAAGTAATAATAGGAGAATAATGATAAGAAGTTAAAAAGAGTATAGTGAATTCGGAAATTATCGAAGAGCGGATAAGTAATCTTTAACTGCACAGCAGTAAGTTGACATATGACAGGCTTCTGTTGAATTGCAGATAAAATTGCCATAATGATTTACTTAATAAAACAAGCAATCTCTGCTTCTACTGTCTGCTACCATCACTGGCTCAGCGTAAACAATGCCACAATACAAAAATTAGTACCTTATAACACAAGTAATAATATGTAAATTACCACCAACACATAGGTTATTGCTAAAAATGGGGACAAGGATAGAAGGTATAATTTTAAAACTATGAAATCTTACGCATATTAGTAAGTAGCTAAAATGCTAAGGTTAGATTTCATACAGGTGCGTTTTTTTTAACGATTTTCGTTAGCCATAGCGATGATGAGTTATGATTATGAATGACTAGATGCGAATTAAGGAACAGCTGATGCGAAGACAGCCGAGTTATCAGCTATTATAGTGAAGTGAAGGAATTGCGTAAACAGGTGGATTATCTAACCGTTATATGTTAGCTTTATAAGAAAAGAAGTGATTTTAGAAAAATATAAGGTTATTGACAAGAAGGATTGCCACTAAAATACTTGAAGATAAATGAAAACATTCACTTATATGTTGTTAATTAAACATATGAAATAAGACTAAGTAAACAAATAAATAAGGAATAGCTTGGAACAAACTCACAAAATGTCTAAACCATCCGCTGGATAAACAATGATCTGCAGTTTTCGTACTTCTTTGCCCATGATGACGACTCGGAACATTCGACGGGTCCGAAGTCCGACGCCGACCGACGTCTGGATGACTTCGTCCTCTGGACGTGTGCAGTGCTACGCAAAGTTTCTTCAACAATCATCGACGCATCATTCAAGCATCGACGGGCTGCGACGTCGTTAAAAGATGCCCTCCCATAGATAAATATTACCCCCCCTCCACTAGTCCAATGCTAATTTTAGGGTGCATTACTCGATTGGCTCTCACACTCCTCTAAGGGCACGTCTTCCCTACCATAACAGTGCCTCCCGATCTATTCCTTGATATGCAATGGTCTTTGTAGCACCATGAAGCATGAGGCTTCAGGGGCTAGTGCAAATCTTGGGGTTCATTCGATTAATCGAGTCTGGTCAAACCACGCTGGGGTTGGTGCATTTCATTCATTCATTCAAAGTCCCGGTACAGAGAGATGATAAGGCTCTCACTGTACCTATGGACAAGAACGGGCAAGAAACTCCACGGACACTCTATTAAATCAAAATATGGTTACATAATTCATGTTGAAATTATGCATGTGATAGAACGATGCAGAAAAAAGCGTCCGTAATAAAAATATTAAAACCAGTTCAAATGTGAAATTGAATTAGAATAAGGCGTGGCAGCTAAAAGATGACTATTTACATCTGACGGCGCCCGCTCACGAACATGGATCCTAACTAGAACCCTGATTACTAATTTCAAAATCTGGAGAAGTGCAATGCCTTGCAGATGAAGATATTCCAACTCATCGGGCAGTTTCAATTCGCATTTCAATTCCGAATTTTCTGTTTCAATGTCCAAGTTACTGAAACGTTGTTCGTCATACTAGTTACGCTGAAGCCTAAATTCGACGCTATTTCTTCCACCGGGGAATACTACCTTATACGAAACTAATATCAATTACGGTCAAATTAATATTGATGGCGATGAATTTGCGATGAGACGGTCCTCTGGTATTTGGTATCTTGGCTTCAGATAGATTATTTGTTCATTGTCACTAGATAGTGACAATGAACGGAGTGGAAAGGAGAAATTGACGGCTTTGTCTTGGTGCTGAAGATCCATTTCTTCTCCTAGTACTTGACAAATACCTTTACAATGTATGTTCCGTCACATTCTACCAGGGATCTAGTGTGCAAATCTGGTTGTTAGTAGGTAAGTAGGTAAAATATGTATATAGTTACAGACTTACACAAGAACAAAAAATAACGACAAGAATAGTTATTTAATAAAAAAACTTAGTTACTATCCCCTACTAGCCTGGTCTAATAAAAATATAATATATCCTGATGGTTAAAATAATAATAAAACAAGCAGGGTGCTAGCGATAAAATCCTTATAAATTGCTTGCGCAATTTTCTTGGTTAACTTAAGCTTAAGGAGCAAGATTGAGGGGTGTCTTATTACTTCTTTTTTGTGCTATAAGAAAAATATCGCAAGTTCCGTAATCACTTTTAAGGACGAGACTACAGCGGCAATTCAGAAGAGACGAGTGTTAAGTCTGACAACCAGTCTTTCCAAGGGGTATCGTGTAACCTAGAAACTGGGTTGTGGATGTTAGATAAGCAGTCGTTCCACGTAGAACACTGATATCCAGCTGCTTCAGACTAGGCAGATGACGATTACTACTTTGAGAATTGAACCTCTTCTTCGAGGGTAAGCTGCTCTAGCCGCGGTGCGACACTGGATGCGTGACCATTCTTTTGACATCGATAAAGCACCGTTACTTCGGATAGATCGTTAAGCCTTTGGTCTTAGTTTTGAAAACTGTTACAATCCTACTCAGGAACCCGGATCACTTCAAGTTTACCACTGATCTTATGTGGTCAGGGAATTAATTTTTAAGTAAATTGACACTTCACGTAAATTTTCTGTTTTTACGCTATTTCATACAACTGACAAAGAACGACAGTTGTGATTTGAGTACACGGACAATTAAGTTGAAGACTACTAACTTAAAGTCAGTTGTAAATTTTTCTGACTGTATTTAAAGGAGTTGTTCCAAAAGTCCGGCCCAGATCCTTGTATACTAAACTTAAAAATAGTGAAACACATTTAAAACGGTTCTCAGCCGTTCAATTACTTTAAAATGGCATTGTTTGCTGGTAGAACACAAGAAGTTACACTTGAAATTGCAACACACAACAAAACTCGTCATTTGATTGATTAATGCCGTTTGACATGACGAAAGTGGCTGAAGTGACAATGTTGTTACAGCTGACTTTTCTCTCTCTGTATGTTCAATGGCCGATCTATGGTTTACTGTCATTGTTTTAGAGCACAGAGTAAATAAATCCGCCATGATGCCATGTTGAAAGTCGATAAAAGTAATTGATAAATATTAATTAACTACCACAGCAGTATATATTTAAATTAATTATCTGTATTTTTTCCAAATTCTAAGGATTTTTCACGTTTTTTTGAGGTAGTGTACATAGACTTAGCCGGTTTTGAAACATCTCCTTTAGTTTCTTATTCTAACTACGCAGATATACCCCGCCCAGATGCTAAAATTGGTGCTTTAGTTTACCTATATTGGCGGACGAAATAAGGAGCTTACATTGAAGGAGAGATTTTCCGAAGAGGTTTATTGGTTTCCATGATCATTAATGAACTAATACTCTTCAATACAAAGTAAGAGGAATTACTTAATTTCTGTATTACCTACCAGTCACAAATGATGACTAAGATTTAACATAACATACATGAAGAGTTAGGCAGAGGTGTACCTAAACTAAACCCACATGTCGCTAGATAGATATGTTTATATATGCCCCATGTAATAGGGGGCGAGCCTATTGCCATCAACGAGGCACAAATACAGACTCCGAGAAAAATACAAAGTAGTTAAAATATTATCTTCATTTACGAGTATAATATTATCTGAACAATGAAAACCACGTACCGTAAACGTTTTCAACATGAATGCTATTCAACGTCATTCATTAAAAAAAGTAAAATAAAACCCTTTTGAAAAATCTGTTTTTTGCCCGTTTGCCTTCATCATTAGTCTTCATAAGCAGACGTGAACGGCAAAAATCCTAATCTCTGGCTACCCAAAAGCTAGTGCTTAATTAGAGCTAATTTTCGCCTCTTTGAGTATAATTCCGGGCATTAGTCGCCTTTCCACGGTTAAATAGGCCAGTCTACACATCCAAACCACATAACATATAGCACATAATTGGACCCTTTTGGAACCCCGCACGTACAAGAAAATTGTTCTAATGGGCCTTTTACCTTTTTTCTCGAGGTCCTTAATCTGACAAGGGCCAGCTAAGGGCCTGTAACGGACCGCCGATTTCCAGAAATGACGATTGTAGTAAACGTTATCACCAATAAACAGTTATGGTTTATTTTGGACTGTGTCTAGTCTGAATGAAAGGACTACCATATGGAAATTCTAAGGGCCTATGCACCAAGCTTTTTTTATATCGTTTTATGCAATGCAGCACTATACATACCTACTGACTTGTTCCTTGTAAGTATTTTTGGAGAATCGTATACTTTTACAATGTTTGTAAACGTGTAAGCACCATGTATCTATCACATAATTAATTTATCTCTCTTAGCTTCATTATTAATATTTTTTTGTACAAGGGACATCGACGCACAACCGTTTACCATAGACTCAGTACATGATTCTGAAGCCCCGTGCGTTGATTTTTTTTGTCGGTTATCAATTTAAAAAAAAACTGCCTTTCCATAGAAAACTACAATACCTACGCAGTCAAAATGTATGGTAGAGCATTTTTTTTATAATAACCGATAAAAAAATTCTTTATAAGTAACGACGCGGCCCTTTTACGGATGTTTGTGGAACGACCTAGCAGAACATTCACTGTTTGCGTACGTGGAAGAAGCAAAAGTAGTAACGTATGTAAGGGTGGTGGTGGGCTTATGAAGTTTCTACCAAGCCCCAAAAGAAAAAGGCTTAATGAAAGAAATGATTCTTGGCTGAATATTTATATTTATTATAGATAACACTTGTCTCGATGTTGCCTTGTCTAGATAAGTCCGTGAACAAAGCTTAGGTCGCCATTTTTATAGCATTTTGATGTTATGATTGGGCGACACACAATCGTCGGTTTATCTTTCTTTTAAAAAGGAGCTATGCTAAGGTCGGTCAAGACCTCAAGACACGTGTAACAGATTCAAAAACGATTTGTCAAGCCACCTCTTTTTTACTTTGACGTAAGTTGCTGTGATGTTATTAATTTTAACCATATAACCTATTTTGAGTAGGGAGCAATAAATTATATATTCAAAACCAATATAGTTACAAGAAAGTTATAAGAGTAAGGGAATAACCAAACAAACAATGGATGTACTGTGTTAATGATTTGACTAGAAAGGGCGTTGTCTGTGAGGAGCAATATGCTTGCCCGCAGGTTCGCACGTTTCACTTTATACGAGTGGCATGTGGGAGTCATACACGCACCGAGCCTACAACGTCCTGCGTGTTCAACTTAATAATGCTTTCAGGATGCTGCTGGGACTGCCATGGCGTTGTAGCGCTTCCAGAATGTTTTCATGCCGTCATGCGAAAGAAATCAGCCTCCATACTACAGCGCCTGCATGGTAGTGACAACAGCATTCTGAAAATGATCGCGTCCAGAGCGGACTGTCCCTTTCAGGGGCACTGGGTAGCCACACTAATAGGGCTTACTAAATAGTTAATTCTGTAAAAACTAACAATACTAACCTAGTAACCTAATCACTATTGTTACTAACATCAATATACTAACAAAATATGGACCTATAAGTCTCGTTCAGACTGGCGCGAGCGTAGCGACGCCACAGCGCGACACAAAGGCACCGCGTGTCGCGTGACGAGCGGTGCCTTTGTTTCGTGCTGTGGCGTCGCTCCGTTTTGCGGGAGCCTTTAGTCTGAAATAAAGTTTAATTTAAATACGGGTAGTAGGATATTTAATAAATAATGTGCCTTTTATGTGCCTATTTAAAGTAAATGCTTTGTTTGACTTTGACTGTATACCAACATAACATAACGCCTGTTATCCTCAATGGGTTATGTAGAGTTGTACGTTTATTACAGCCACATTTCGTCCTGTTTATGTAGGGCGAGACCATTGCCATCAAGTAGTTGAAAAATATCTTCACATAGAATATTATCTGAACAATAAAAACCCCGCAAAAAATACGAGTGAAAAATACTTTCAGTGGAACTTATTCACTTTTCCGCCATTTTGTCGTCATAACAATTGTAATTTCCACCAAATAGATTT
This sequence comes from Dasypolia templi, assembly GCA_963555695.1. Classification (NCBI taxonomy): domain Eukaryota; kingdom Metazoa; phylum Arthropoda; class Insecta; order Lepidoptera; family Noctuidae; genus Dasypolia; species Dasypolia templi. Next base: position 8,195,588 of record OY743142.1, read on the forward strand.
GAACGTTCCTACAAGAAAATGAATTTTCGTTTAAATTGGACTGTTGTCTGTTTTGTAGCTTTGATGTGAGAGACGGATGAACGCGTTTGTGAACTAACACAATCCACCGGCTGCCTTTGAACATTATGAAAGAACGTTTTTAGCTTAAATTTACCTTAAAACTTTTTTGAATAATGTATGAAAATGTTTTTACGAAAACACGAGGAAGTTTACTTATATGTATAAATAAATGTATAAGATATTCAAAACAGTGAAGTTCTTAGAAGAAACAAAAGTAAAGTTTCTTCCAAAGTCTATTGATTTTTGAATAGAAGAAGCAGCTTCTGAAAACCGGAAACCTAAACGTTATTGTTCTACGTTTACGTTTGCAAATCTGTAGTGCAATTCTGTAACCATTTCACCGTGAAAATTGAGGTGAAGCGAGCGTCAGTGCCACTGATGCTAGGGTTCGACCAAGACGGGATGACACTGACAGCCCACTCCACGCAAGTCATCACGTTGTGATTTATACAGAATCGACACGGAGTACTAGTATCCTCTAACAGTGCAAGTGACAGTGTGTGTTCTTTTCGTTAACTGGCGACATGTGAATGTACCATAGGTACCTACACCTTTGCCTACTCATCAGAAAAACAACGCCTGATGCTATATGTTCTGTTCCTCCGCATTTTAATTATTTCTTAAATAAAAATTCAGGATACTAACAAAATCCCGAACAGTAATTAAGATCTCGGCTCAAAGTAGAGGTGAGGTAGTCCATGTAGGCTCTGTGATTCAAAATAATAATATCGCCTTTGAAAACCCTATTCCTATACATTACAAGTACTGCTACTTCGATGAAGTCAACGACCCAGCAATCCTGCCATACCTCATAAAGGTACGGTTAGCAACAAAAGTAGTAAATTTTATATTTTACTACACTACTTTAGAACAGATATTAAGTTCACTCGCAAAACATGGAGCACCTTAATTACCAACTATGGTCGACAAAAGAACAGACAAAACGACATATTTCTTTTCGTTTTTCTGTCTGTTTGTCTATTCTTACGTCGACAAAAATCTTATCTATGATGGTCAAGTAACGCGTGCTGGGGACATGTGGGTGTACCACACATCTCTGCCTAACTCTTCGCGGAATACAGGCGTGATATTATGCCCTGATAGATGACCTAGAGGTAGCTATGGTAGTAGCAGGATTGCCTAGGGTTCAAAGTAATTGTTAAGCCAATTGATTACCAACTTAAATAGTCCGTATATTTAAACAAATGTCATTGTTTGACGGATAATGAAATGACTATTACTTTTTTATTATTGTGAATTGACTATGTGGGTCATTGCTTCATTGTATTTTTTTCTGAGTTAGGTTTAATCATGATTTGGCAGTTTCATTTATGCGGCCTAACCAAATGTCCTTTCTTTGGTAATGTTCGTGGAATCGTTGAGTTCCTTAAGTTCTGAGTTGAGCTGCTACTGACAAATGCGTGCACTGACTGGACAGTTCCACTCAATTTGTGTGGTTCTTTCCTCAAAAGACCATTTCAGACACCGATCTACATGGTCTTCACATGATATGACCAAGACTATGTATTGTCTAGACTTTAAAAGAGACTGTGATCTCAAGAGTTTATTTCGGCCTTTCTACTCAGAGTAGTCAAAAATAGGAAACGCCGACCTCATCTAGTTAAAAAAATATGATTGACGTGTAAAGTAATTGTACAAACCTGCTACAGAAATAAAATCATTTATCATTTTTACACGGCAAATTGACGTAGGGCGTCAATTTGCTTAACAATTAATTTTGCTGACTGTAAATAGCCAAAAGAAGCTCTTTTTAAAGTTCAGAGAAAGTTTAACATGTTTACGGAGGTCCTAAAAGAAAATTACGTTAATTTTTTTAACTAATTTAATGAATTATAATTTATCTTTAGACTTGCATTGCTGCTCTCAAAACAGTGAAGGAAAACATCGTGCGGAAATTCGAAAGCATGTGACATCTACCAGACCGCACTGGACTAGCGTGGTAGATTACAGCCCACTCCCTCTCACAGAGTGGAGGCCTGTTTCCCAGCAGTGGGAACATTATAGGCTGAATATGCTTTACTTGCCTTTCCGACCGTACCCCGTCGTGAGTCAGTACTGCCAACGTTGCGGCACAGTCCAGTCCGTTTTGCAAGCGATAAGGCCGCTCCCCTCAAAGCACATACTGTTATCATGTTATCTCTTATCAGGACGATACCTAAGCCCGCCGTCAAGAATAAATCGATACTGGGTACGATTTTATGTGGTTTTAAAAACTGGGTACTTACAACAGGAGTTGTGAATAAAGTCTGTTAGGAAGTAACGCCTGATAGTTATTTATGCCAACTTGTATCAGCACATGAATAATACGCCTGCCTGTCCCGAAGGCGTGCATAATCAACCTATAATATTCCTACAGCTGGGACACAGGCCTTCTCACTGTACGAGGGTGTAGGCCACCACGCGGGCCCAGTGCGGGTTGGTGGATGACTCATGTCTTCGAATTTTTGGTTCTAGGACATGCCGGTTTCTTCACAATCTTTTCCTTCACCGTTTTGAAAGCAGTGGTGATGAATATATTTACACAAAGAAAGGTCCTGGCCTGGGTTCGAACTCACGCCCTACAACTCGTAAGTCGCGGCCGATATCACTTGGCCACAACTCCTCACGAAAGCATTGGTGGTTTATTATAAGTCTGCTCGTTATTGACGTGTAAAAGTGTTTGTACAAACCTATTTACAGAAATAGAATAATTTATCATTTATCATTTACAGGAACTGATGGAAGCTACTGAAGGTGCCAAACTCGTTGCCAAATTTTGGGCAGATTCTTTTAAGATTGCCATCACGCTAAGAGAGAGAGAGAGGGAGAGACCTAAGCTTTATTTAAAAAAAAACTATCCTATTGGGTTACTCGGAAAACAAATGCCAAATCTAACTGAGAGCTTGCAGTGTCTTTTAAAGTCCAGACATTACCTTGGTCAGAAATCGTGTGTATTAACCACGTCACCAAGTGCCATGCAGGTACCTAATAGGGGTCGAGCCTTTTGCCAGTAACTAAGAACGCATCCAAACTGCAAAGGGCTATTCATAATTACCGAAGGCCGACCTGGGGAACGGGCCCAGGATCTCAAGCTCTCAACTGCAACCAGTCTTGCAACCAGTACAGCTACACCAGCGAGGCAGAGCCAGAAACTTTTTAACCCACGATAAAAAGGAGGAGGTTTTCGGCGAATTCCTTTTGTTCTATTTTTTCTTTCATAAGTACCTATTGTTGGCACTTCACTTAATTTGTTTTGCGCAAGTTATTCATAAGTATTGCCTGGGCTTGAGTTGAAATTTTGACAGGCCCTTCGGGCTGCGAATGATCTACCTACCTAACAGGTAAATGAGGAGTTTACTGACTTACTGCTACTTCATAAAGTGCCTGCGGAATAGACCACGTGTAATTTGCCAGGTCAATTGAAGGATCGCTTTTTCGGAGAGTTTCTGTTCATTAATTTCTTTTTGATGGTTAATTTTTACCTGGAAAGAAGAAAAAATAAATTAGTAAATCATTATTTAACTTTACCTATAAAAAGCTAAAGCTAAAAAGCTAACTTACACTAGCTTTGCTTATTTTAAAGCTATTTTTTTTAAAGCGCTAATCACTGAAACTACCAGTCTGACTGAAAAATCTTTTAGCATTTGATAGTTTAATTCTTAAGGAAGGTTATTGATTATACTTATGCTATTTAACATCACATTAGATATTTTCGTAGGATTTAAGAAAGGTAGGGGTCAAGGTCCGTAATTAATCATCGAAGCTGAAGAGAAACTTACACTATGAAGTTAAAAGGATATTGTTTACTTACGAGTACTTTGTATCTCAACTGTATTTTTCAACTACTTTTCTATCGTTTATTGTAAAAAAAAAACTAAGTTTGATAAAGTTCGACGACCATACATTACATGCATACATAAACTTACGTCTTCTTCCCATGGAGGTAAGCAAAAACCACAGAACGCCACCTGCTACGATCTTTACATACATCTGGTCATACACGCGCGCCGGTTGCGAGTACTACGCATCTGACCTTTCTGAAGAACATCACCAATAAGGTCACTATAATTATGTTCTCCTAGGGCGTCACCTCCCGGTGCATCCACTCACCTCTGCCTTGTAAATAGCTTTTGTTAGTCTCCTTTCATTCATCCTCTCAACATGACCAAATCATCTAAGCATACTCATTTCATTAAAAAATTAAACTCGTCGATAATTATGAAACATATTCCCGAAGAGGTAACAAAAAATAGGTTAATATATTATGATAGGCCAAGTACCCAATTCAAACACGCTCAGACGACGCACAACAACAAATAAATGATGATGAATGAAACTGAAGAGCACAGCTAGTCCAAGCTAAAAAGAACAGCAGAATAGTGTCATAACGTGAATAAAATTCGAATTTCTAGGAGTTAAACAACATCACAAAAACAATTCTTACAACTGTTAACTTCTCTTCCGAGAAACTACTAATTAGCTTAAGTAAGAAGGATGCCAAACTTCCCATTGTCTTAATCTACAACTTAAGTAAATCAAAGTACTTAAGTATTCCTAGACGAAATCTGAGCTATTTCGGAAGTCTGTCTGCAGAATAGTAATCGGGTATACTTTAGCTGGTAGAAACATGAGTAAGTCTACGATTCACTGTTTCTTTGAAAAGGATAACGGTATCTAACTATCACGTTACATGAGAAGGGGAAATTGTGGATAGAATAATATTATTATTGAGTAGTAGCTTGTGCCCGCGACTTCATTCGTGTGGAAGTCGTAAGATACACCATATAATAAATAACAGCCACATTTATATAAAACTCCTTAAGCCACGCCCCGCTAAGAAGTCCAGAAATAGTCTCATATATTAACTCGTGCAAACTCGATAGAAGAACACGAAACATAAAATCAACATTTGAGAAACGAACAATCTGTATTCTAGAACGCCATTCAACCACCCAAAATATGCATAGCCACTTTTATATAAAAAAGCTCCTCAAATCAGACACAATTAAACAGAAACTTGAATTCTACCTGCACATGATTCTATGGGAATAACAAAAAATGATATGCCCAAAATGACAACAACGAACAACGCCCTAATAACCTCGTAGTCTAAATAACTTTCTCTATTCAACGCAGGCGCAGGTAAAAATGAAAGGTACCTTACAAGAATATCAGAATGCAATTTGTACGACTCGAAGTCAAGAGTGATAAATTGTTAGTACTTCGGGTGACTTCGGTCAAGATAGTAAAGATTATATTGATGAGAATCCACTGAGATATATACAGCTCAGCTCGAAATGAATCACGTGTAATCATGACAAATTTATTATCAACAGCTTTCTTCAACTCACTGCCTGGGCATGAACCTTCTACCTTTTACACCATTCTTTCTTTCTTCAAATATTTTAGGGTCGGCTTCCAGTCTGGCCAGATGCAAATGGATACCAGTATTTTACATGGAGCGACTGCCTATCTAACCTCCACAACCCAGTTACTAGGTTATACGATACCTCCTGATGAATCAGTTTGTCTATGAAATGTACTGAGTTTTTGAAGTGAAAACTTCTTTAGCGGCGTTGTCCACTATTTTTGTAATGGGTAAAAATTGTTAAACTCGCGTCAGGACACGTGACCTGATTGAAAATTCGTCAGACGGATGATTGTTGATTTTTCTGAGAGATAAACTTTTTAATGTAATATAAATTGTCACGTTTGTGTACGATAGCGCAATAAATAAATATTGTATCCTACCACATAAATGATAGTACTTTTATACTGATAATTAAGTAGAATAAATAATAATAAAAGCAATTCGTGCAAAAATATTCCCTAACCATTCCAAAATATCAAAAATGCACAACATTAATATTCAAGTTTTCACTTCTGCCGGCACTCCCGGAGTGAAACCCGTCGTTTTTTTTTTTTTGAAGGTCATTTTAATCTTCCCTTCGTGCTATTGTTGCTTGTTGCCTGAGATTGATATTATTCCTTATCGTTTATTTTTGCCCGTTCTTCAAGGCCTGTTGGTGTATTATCGCCTTCCTTGAAATTGAGGACCATATTTTACGAAAACATTGCTTCGATTTCCAAATAATCCTCCCTTGTACCAAAGCCTTACAAGACAATAGATGTTCCAGAATTTAAAACACAGCTTAAGTTCGAAGATTATCTAGAATTTACTTAGACTGTAATCCTACATTCCTGTATAACCCTGACCTTTTAAACAACGTAGCTAAAGTTTTGCGCCAAGGCTTTCGTCACCCAAGACAAATTTATCTCAGTCTTACATACCCTCCGAATTTTCTCCGTAATCCCCTCTACAATCGGCAGACTTAAGACAATCAAAATATACTTTACGTAATCTATTTTGATTAGTGAGGTGTTTCAGAAAGACCTTTCACACCAATATCACATTTCGTTGGGAATGCAGCAACTTGTAAATTAAATGCTTATTTCAAAACACGTGTTACGATGGTAACTGGCTTCTTTTAAAGTTCATGAGATAAAAAAGTTCAGAACTGGTTTGGGAAATAAATTGGGTGTATATGTCAATGGACTCTGAGATCTTGCTTGCTAGGTGGAACAACGATCTTTTCAAGGACTCGTACGTAGACACTGGCTTATGTTCGAGCTGGGTTTTGTGCAATGGAAGGCTAATTTCCCTCAGCTTTGACTACGTAAGTTATATCATTTATAACAATGGTTTCACATTAACACATGATTTCTGTTTATATCGTTGCTTTCATTGGTTAACATTTATGAAATATTTTGACAAAAACTAACCTTGCAGTATTTAATTAGCATCTGTCATATTTTTGATATCGTGTGTCGGCTTCCTCACCGAACATGATCCATTTGCCTCGAAGGGCCACCGTAATGAGAATTGTCGTTTCGCTAATTAGGTACATGTTCGACGAAGGTTGTTACACGTTATTTTCTCTTTAAAGAATTGTTATTATAACAACGTTATATTATTATGTTTTGTAATAAGAAACGAAAGTAAAGCAAAATAAATCTATTTTACAACTAGGACTAGATTACATAGCAAGATAGTATAATATAAAGCACAAGCATAAACTTAAACTTACTTAATCTAGTTAGTGGGTGCCGTACTGTTCTCCTAGATAGGTTACAAAATAACCTGTGTTTAGGAGAAACAGTTCCGATCCCCGTCATATACGAGTATGATTGACTTGTAATAGCACGTGTTAAATATGTATATAGTTATCATTACAGCAAGCTACAAAATGAGACTAATTAGTAAACGACGAAAATAACAAAAGAAATATGTTCAGTATGTCGGTGTGGTGAGTATAACGTTAGTGTGGAAAGTTAGCTTAGCTATTTCCATTGAGGGATTCTTAGGTGAAAAAGAGGATTCTTAGGTGTAAGGGTCAATTTATACTAGCGCAGAGTCGAAGCGCATTGAAGCGTCTATCCAAAACTGAACATAACAAATTCAACCTTGACTGCACAGCGTAACGCACACATTACTTCTGAGATTTTGTTTCGCGTCTGCGCGTGAACAACGCTGATTGGTGAACGCTTTAGTTGTAAAGAATTTGACGCTTCGATGCGCTTCGACTCTGCGCTAGTACAAATTGACCCTTATAACCAAACTGTGAAAACTGATATGAACCGAGTATGAGCAATTCAGCATCACCGACCGACTGGAGCCGAGTATTCCCGATTCAGCGTCACCGACCCGAGTGTGACGGTTCAGTTTCGTTCACTGTTAGTTTATAGTGCGCCTAACACTGTACGGTAACAAGATCAAGCCAGCAAATTGGTAAGAAATTGCAGTGACAATAGTCGAGTTTGTATGGCGTGGACTGGCAATTGAGTTGCAGGGTTCAAATGAACTATTGTGTAGAATACTCTCCTAATGTAAACGTATGTCTGTGACTTCGTTGCACAGATATGGGAATGAAACATTTGTTTTTTTTACGCTGCGTGTTGTAGACTGCTTGGAACTTTAGATGATATACTTTTATTTCTTTCTCGGGCAAGAAATACATCCGATAGGAAAACGCGGCAAAACACGTGTCATTTCGTTCATCATGGTATATATTATATTATCTGTGATCATGGAAAAGTCCACGCGTTTTTTTATCATGCAGGGTGTAGAGTCATTCATGGTCCAATGAAACCCTTATATGTTTAAACTTGTTCTTTACATAATAATTTTATAAAACAAATACAACTCTAAAACCGTGGCACCTTTTCTGGACTGATATTTCCGTCTTAACGACCCTTTTTGAAGCGGCGAATAATATTTTTATTTGCTGACGTTACTCGTCATCACGCACACATACACAGCGTGTTTGTACTCTTAGTAACCACAAGTAAAGCGCTTGTCGCTTCGTGAGAAAAAAAATGCTTTATGAAAATTGTCCGCACGCCGTTTTATTGCTGCAGCGCCAACATCGAGATTTTGCGAACTGCGGTCGAAATTCCGACGCCTTTTTCTGCTCAGATTGGTCCTTAGTCTATGATTCATTTGAACGGCACATTCAAGTCAACGCTTTGTCGCCAATATGCTTAACATAGTCGGGTCCCAAAACTGTTTGACTCACAAATCGGGTACCGTTGGTAACTTGAAAACGTAATTAATTCTTGCACTCAGACAGCGAAAGTTAGTGGCAGGCTGACGCCGGATTAACTGAACACCTTGTTTGTCTTCCCGGCTTGTCTCCCTTTACAGGATGAGCAGAAAGGCAAGCAGTATCAACACTGTTATTATAATTCTGTTTAAATTGGGTAAAATGTAACTTAAGAAAATTTCATATGAATATTGTGTTCGTCTATCTATTCTGTTTAAATTAAGTCAAATGTCTATAATTATATCACTAGCCTTTATAGTCCCACTTCAAAACAAACGCCTCCCTCTGTCTTTTCTCACAATTTTGTCTTTTGCTAATCAACTCGAGGAGTGAAAATCGTCTCGCAATCTTCGTTTCGGCATTCCGGCGCGTCGTGCGTTTAGTAGGACCCAATCGAAGGTTCTCTTAGCCCATTTGTCATCTTACTAAGTGCCCAGTACCACTTAAGCTTTGATTAAGCTGTGAAATGTAACTTAAGATAATTCAGACGAATTTTGTGTTCGCTTAACCTTAGCTAGTCTTAAAAGGATTAAAGTAGTCTTGCTGCTGTATGTTTCGTTAAGCCCCACAGATTACCTATCGAGCAGATATTGAAGAAGCAGGGATAGTGATGTCGTAAAAGGACATACCTACTTTTCTTTCTTACGATGCGTGATGGTTTTGGACAGGGACTTGAAAACACCTTCATAATGCTTACAGAATTATAAGTGTTACATTTTGAATTGATAACAGAATCAAATATGTAACAAACACTTATAAATGTGTTTTTCAAAAACACTTACAAAAGTGTAACAGTAATATATTTGTAACCGATTTAAAAGTGTAAACAGTGTTAGTAAATTTAACTGGTTCAAAGTCAAAGTCAAAGCATTTATTTCAAATAGGCCCATAAAATGGCACTTTTGAACGTCAAAAATTACATTAAAAATATAACTGATTCTAGGCGCCACTTCCAAAAAGTAGTTTCGTATGGAGAAGAAGTGGCAAGAAAAGAAAGAAAGAAAGAAAATAACGTTTATTTACGGTAAACATGACGCAGTGATCGAACAAAAACACCAAAGAGAACAAATCGGGGGAAAATATGCGTCACATCCACGCAAAACGGCCATCGCTCAGCTTAATGCTACGACCCTATGCGAGACAGAGCCCCAGCGCTGGTTTTCAGCGACAGCCGGCGTTGAATGACGTCGACCAGTGTAGCAAACGCTAAGATGAAAATAAAAAACATACACATAATAACTGGATAAGTGTTCAACAAAATAAAATAAACAATATTTATAAAAATGGTAACATTCCGGGCATTGAAAGCTCACGCGCCGTTAGCCTTTGATAATCTGTCGCGCAGCTGTCATTTAAAATAGGTTTGACGTTTTGACATACTGTTATTGTTATTGATAGAACAGGTAGTAATTACGTAATAATTAGATGGCGTATTACGTATTCAATTTTAATATGGAATTTCAAAACAAAACAATGTGTTTGGTGACTATGTTGGTATGGTTATTGTTAAATAGTGTTTGTGAAATGTGTGTTACTTAAAGAAATTCAGATGACAAACTCGGTGACAACGGAGAAACAGTTATTTTAAGACGAAATGGTAAGTACGAAAAATTATCTATGTAACATCATGATTATAAAGAATAAACCATTAAAATAAATGAAATAAAATTGTTTGCATTATTGATAAATAAAGCAGGAAATATTATAAATTATATGTTCAAGGAACTAACTTGACAAGCCGTAGTGTGACAGTTGAATAATTAGGTATTTTCCGCAATTTACAGAAACAAGGAGGCATTCCTAAGTGTAAGGGTTGAGAGCTGTGGTGTAAAACATATAATAATACAGCCCCACAGACAGATAAGTGAATGCCAAGCATCACTGGCACTAGGAGATCCCCAACCAAATTTTGCAAGCCATGACCCCGGAGTGACCCATACCAAAGTACATGGTTAAAGTTGAAGGGAAATTTGTTCATGTATGAGTATCTTTTTGAGTTGGAGTTTAAAGGCTTGTATTGTTTTCAGGCATCGCATTGGTGGTGGGAGATCATTCCAACAGCGTGTGGCTGCAAACTTGAAAGAACCCCTGAATGCAGTAGTTCTGTGCATTGGCACCGACAGTGGGCTTACCATGGAGCGAAGACTGTACTTTAGATGATTTTGTTTCCAAGTTAGCTTTTAATAGAGATAATGTGGTTTTTGAGTTGTAATGATACCAAACAACAAGTTTGCTAAATGAAGCTTCCTCCTGGCAACCATCTTTAATAATTTTAGTTCGTTAATGTATGGAGTAACATGACTTCTTCGCGGGACATTAACACAAAAACGAACACAGGCATTCTGGATACGTTGGATTACACGCTCAGTTCTTGAAAGCAGGCATGGACCGTAGACTGTGTCACAGTAATTTAACTTGGATAGGATGAGGCTGTCAACAAGTTGTTTCCTAACTGGTATGCTTAGGTATTTCCTTATTCCATATAAGACCTTTAGCCTATAAAAACAATTTCGAAGAACATGAGTCACATGGGCCTCAAAACGCAGCTCTGGATCCATAATTAGACCCAAATTGCATGCCTGCTCCACTCTCTCAATTTTATCTCCCATGATAATCACCTCTGGGTTGGCAGAAAGTATTGCACTAACTTGCTTCTTAGAACCCAACACCATAAACTTTGATTTGAGGGGGTTCAGAACCAAAGAGTTCTCCTCTGACCATACAACCACTCTATGCAAGTCCTCATTTAATTTCTGCACTGCCAAAGATGTTTCATCCGCTTTGAAGGATATGTACAATTGAATATCATCGGCATACATATGATATTTGCAGTTGACAAATGATTTTATGATATCTGCACTGTACAGAATGAAAAGCAAAGGCCCCAGAATCGACCCCTGAGGGACGCCCCTTGACACTTGGAGGAGGGAGGATGACACTGTTGACCCATCCTCCTTATGCATCTCCACATATTGAGACCTGTCAGTTAGGTAGCTTTTAAACCACTCCACCGCATCATTGTCAAAGCCATAAAAAGTTAACTTTGACAGCAGTAGAGTGGTATTAATTGCGTCAAAAGCCCGGGAAAAGTCTAGCAAAGCCAGAATTGTTCCCTCACCCCGGTCACGTGCTTCAAGGATACTACCCACAACATCAGCCAGAGCAGTTGCAGTCCCTCTACCCTTTCTGAAACCCGACTGCAGGTCAGGAAGAATGTTGGAAGTTTCTAGGTATTGGATTACCTGCGAGTATACCACACGTTCCAAGATCTTAGACAGGCAAGGTAGTATACTGATTGGTCTCAAATCCTTCATTTTAACCGGTTTATTGTTTTTAGGGATAGGGCGACCAATAGCGCACCGCCAGAGTTCGGGGAACGTACGCGTGGCTATGGACTGGTTAATGATATCTGTAACTCCACCGTTACTCTTTTTAAATATTTTACAATATTTTTATACATTAATTATATTTTTATATGTGAAGACGACAGGGCGTTGCCAAATTAACCTAATCCCGACTGGATTGAGGCTGTCTTTCCCCGCTCGTTGTTGTGGTACCGTGCAATTATACACATATAAAAGGTAACACTTTGATAGTGTAACATTATTGTATCTGTTACATTTCTAAAGATTTTTCTTTTAAGACAGTGTTAAAAACACTTATTACGGTTACAGGTTGAGTCCCTGGTTTTGGATAATACTTCTTTTCGAAGACTTTTTAAGCCCTTTCAATATGAAAGTTTATCAAATGTTCTGAATAGTACTGGTTCAAAGAAAACTGATAGCTACTGAACTCCATCAGGCAATTCATCCCGCCTACCTCCGCCAAATTCGTGCTTACTACCTACGAAAAATCCCAAGAAATGAAAACACAAAATTTTCTATTATTCTATTAAATTATAATCAAGAACAATGTGAGGTATAATAACTTAACTTTACATAAAGGTGTTGTTGACAATGATCCCTAGCAGTTTCAGGGGACAGAATTGCCAATTAAAACAGTAAAATTGACCGTAACTAACTAATAATAAAGAAAGTAATGCGTTTAATAATGAGTATTATTTTATGGAGGTCAAGGACTAAAATGAAACAAAAATTTTGGAACTGAAAAGTAGGTAATATAAAACAGCATATCTTGTATAAGATTGAAGAAATTGGGCCACTGCATTGGGAGGGGCTTGTTATTATCGCACTGATAAACGTAGTGTATCAAAGAAAATATGAAGTACCTACTGTAAGATAATATTTATGTACGTGGGACACTCAGAAAGTTTTTCGAGAATAAAAATAAATGTTCTATGGGTAAATATTTTTTATTACTCCACTAGCCTCTATCCAAAGTTTCATGCGTCTGAACCAGATTTCGAAAAAAAAAATCCAGCCCGCCGTAGACACCTCGCTTACAGCCTGCTCGAACGCTGACAGCGCATCTTCCGGCGACGGAAATTGTATCTCTTTGAGCAGTTTTTATTTTATCTTCGGGAATAAAAAGAACTCCCACGGTGCTAGGTCAGGGCTGTAAGGAGGGTGACCTAGGAATTTGACCGGCGACGTGCTGTCCAGGAAGTCCCTTGTTAAGAGAGAGGTGAAGAAGTAGCCCGCGGAGCCCTGTGTTTGGTCGCTCATAACAGAGAAAACTTCTGCCAAGCATTTGGTAACCATTCAGCGTTGTTGCTTTTTTGGTTCCAGTAGCCAGTCAAATTGAAAAAGCTCGTGATCAAAATCTTCCCCCCGCTTCTAGATCGCTTCACTTTGGTAGGCGTTGATTCGTTTTGAAACAGCCAAACCGTCGACTGGCGCTTCGTTTCTGGATCGTATTGATAAATCCAAGACTCATCACCTGTAATGATTTCGTAAACACGCCGAGACGAGCCTGCTTCAAATTTGTTTACCATTTCACAGCACCATTCCACACGGGCCTGCATCTGAGCATCGGTGAGGTTGTGTGGCACCCAGCGTGAAACTATCCTCCTCACGCGAAATTGCAAGTCTAGAATTTCGAAGGTTTCCCGATCCAACCTGCAGTATGTGCTGAATCTCTTGATACGTAACTCGCCTATTGTCTTGGATTAAATTTTTCACTGCTAGCACGTTTTCTTCCGTAACAGCCGTCAAAGCGCGACCGCGCTTGAATTCGTTATACCAATACCGATACATGGTTGCCTTAGAAGAGCCTTCATCCATGAATGCCATTTGAAGTCTATCGTACGATTCGTCCGGTTTCAGGCGACACTTGATATCGTAAAAAATCATAGACCAAAAATGTTCCCGGTGCAGATCCATTTTTTTTTGAGACACGGTAATTTATATTAGCTCGCAAACATTGTGGTGGGAAATTTTGAATTTGGAACGTACCTATTTTTACTTACAATCATATTTTCAAAATCGACTATAACTGTCCAGTCTCTCGTACACAAAAACTTTTTAGCGATTCTTTCTGAGTGGCCTGGTAGATGTCGTAAATTGCACAATTTGTGATAGTCAATCCATAGAAATAAAAGCATGAAATACAGTCGAGTTTTGTTACAGGTAAATGCTGAGATATCTTTATTTTCTAACTTATTTTCTTTTCTTTGAGCGTTTGCTTTCATCTGACTTTTACACTTAAGTAAAACATCTTGAGAAAACCTGGTCTGAAATTGTGATCACGTTTGGAGCAAGTTTTCATTGTTTTTCAGGTTTCCGTAGACAAAAGGCAACAACGGAACCCTTACAACTTCGTCTTGTTCGCATGTTACACAGCCATTTTATTTATCCATTTATACTTGGTATATCTATGAAAATTCGGTACCTTAGAACGGAACGTTACAATGTTTTTTTAAGAACAAAATTTAAATAGTTTTCAATTAATAACATGTTTTTAACCGTTTATTTTTATTTTTTGAGTTGTTCGATCTTCGATCTTAAACTACGAATACAACGAATTTCATTCAGTTGGATGAAGTTACATACACGAAACAAAACGGTTTTTTAAAACGTTCTCATTTCGTTTTCAAAAGGTCTAAAGAAATGTTCGAAACGTTTTAAAAACATTATTTTAAATAATGTTTCCGAGCCCTGTTATTCATATCATAGTGGTATTATTTGTTTTTATTATATGAAATGTTTGTATGTATCACGTGTGTGTGTATTCTTAGAACAGCAACTGACTTATCATTTTATACATGACCAAATATCACAAGATTGATAAGATTACTTACTTACGTATCGCGTTTATTTTACGTTATTGAATAAGTTATTATTTAACGTTTATATCAGTAGGTAACTACAATGTGTTTTTATGATCAAAAACATTGACACAAATTCTTCACATGACACAGACTTGACAAAAAATCGTATTTTATTCAGGAAATAGGGGCTGTCAAAAGCATTTTTTTTGAATTCTTAGTCTTATAATAAATTATAATACCAGCCTTTTATTGTCCCACAGTACGGCAAAGGCCTCTTCTCACACTGAGAATGAATCGTTCATTTTCAAGGATATTTTCTAATCCATAGCTTCATTTGTTCGTAAAATGTTATCTGTCCAACAACATAAATAACGCAATGAATTTTGTAGAACTGACGAAATTAAAGCCACTGATAATGTGTTACGCAATCACCCAGCCAGCGCAAGTTTTTCTCACGATGTTTTCCTTCACAGATGCCAGTAATGTCCAAGATAAACTCATTATTAGCTAAGTTTAAAAAAATAATATAAAAGCGTATATATTCTATGGAAAAGGGAGGATCCTCCGATCAGACGGGTTTTGTGTCTGGTGGGCAACTGCCCGACGATTGATGTCGGGACGTTGTATATATGCGTAGCGCGGTAAACTCTGCTTGCGCGATGCAGGATTTGACATGACGTATAAATACGATATGAAAAACAGAGTCTAACTAAATTGGTTTAAACTATAACTCTAAAAAGCGTTTGGACGACACTCAGAATATCTAATAGTGTTCCATTTTAACATGCGAAGTTTGATATGAAAACTTGTGTGACAGTCAGTTGACAGGCTTCATTTCCTTCTATAACTTTCTTGTTTTATGTGGGTGTACTTTAGGTACACTTCTGCCCAACCCTTAACAAGGCGTGATGTTATGTTGTGTGTGTGTGTGTTTTGTCCATTTCAATCACCCAAAGAGTTTACTTCACAAAAATAAAATATGCGCTCATAAAAAAGCTGTTTTCCATAAAAATCATTCAGTTAAGGCACCCAAATTTACAATAATATACCTAAACACATCATGGAAATAAAAGATATAGACCTCTTTAAAAGCAAAATACACGAATTATATGTTGCGAAATAATATTTTAATGAGCATTTCAATGAACGATGCTAGGCCTAGCATCATTCATTGAAATGGTCATCAGCTACATCCGATTATTATGTTAGGAAAATTATTTGTCTGAATTTAACTGTTACGTATGTATTGACCGCGACTTACGAGTTGTAGGTCGCGGGATATTCGAAAGAGACACCGTGGCCCTGGCACAGGCAACTGAAGGGACACGGGTGGGTTTTAGTCAGTAAAAGTCTGACACGTCCTCCTGCTACACCCAGAGCGGGAGAAGTCATTTGATGGTTTCCCACCCAAAAAAAAAAAAAAAGTGACAATGTAAATTATTTCATCACCACTACTCTCAAAACGGTGAAGGAAAACATCGTGAGGAAACCGGCATGTCTTAGAATCAAAAATTCGAAGACATGTGACATCTACAAACCCGCACTGGGTCCGCGTGGTGGATTACGGCCCTCTCCCTCTCACAGAGAGAAGGCCTGTGTCCCAGCAGTGGGAACATAGGCTGATAATATATATGATTATGAATCAATCTGCCTTTTCTCAACGATGTTGGGGTTGGCTTCCGATGTAACCGGCAAATGCTGAACACCAGTATTTTTCTATTACATGGAGCGAATGCCTATCTGATCTCCACAACCCAGTTGCTGGGTCACACAATACCCCTTGGTAAGCCTGGTTGTCAGACTTTTGGTCTTCTGACTGCCCCCAACGACTGTCATAGATTTACGAATGACAGCCGGGACCAACGTCTTCACATTCGTTTTGAGGCACGAAGGGGTCTTGCTATGTCATGGATGGTCACCCATCCACGGACAGACTGCGACAAGCGTGCGTGCGGCTGGTACTATTTGGCCACGAGCCCCTGTTTTGTCTGTTTGTCTAGTCAATTATGTATAAGGATGCTTTCAATTTTGTTTAGTCTATAGATAACTAACACCACGTTTCCGGATTATGAATTTGAAGTTGAGAACTTACTTTAGGCGAACTTCAAAATTCCTTGTGTTTTTTGAAAAGAAAGAATTTCGCGGGATTTCATCTTAAGTAATGCTATGTAGATTATGAAGGGATTAAGTCGTCCTTTATAATAATCTTGATTTTGTCCGCGGCTTCACCCGCGTGTATGTCGGAAGTTATCTCACGGGAACGTACTTCCGGGATAAAAAAAGAAGTATGTATCTAAAATGACCTAACCCAGGGAATGGCCTATCCGTATGTATGCCTTATATTCAATTCCGGTCAGCCATTAAAGGCATGAAACGTAACAGACAGACTTTTTTTCAATTTCTTAAATAAAATAAAAAAGTACACAAAAATCATCCGCTGCTTTACCGCCTGGAGAATGATTTTACAAAAACACTGAAACACGTTATTCTTTATTTCTTACCAAAAACATAAATTTGAACATTCATAACATTAAATAATGAAATGTTGGGTTTCCCATACAAACTTTCATCCCCTATATCACTCACTTCAGAATTATTTTTGAGACAAAAACTAGCGTTTATCCTTTCTCAGGATGCCATGTGTCTTCTTGCCAAATTTTATCGAAATCCGTTCAGTGGTTTAGGCGTGAATCGGTAACATACAGACAGAGTCAGAGTTAATTTTGATTTTATAATATTAGTATGGATAATGAGAAAAGATATTATGCAAGATACCCTTTAACTCTATTAGGTAGGGATTTTTTTTTTTCGAAATAGTTCGGTATAAAGTTGCAGCAAAATCTCTTTGTCTTTATGTTTGTATTTGGCTACTTTTGATACCATTAAATAGGCGGCATTTTAAAAGTTTGCTAACACAGCTGATGAGACTCAAGCAAGAAATTGAGAAAAAACGGCCGGCATTGATCATCAGAAAGAGTGTGGTCTTTCCTCATAATAACACCAGACCACACACATCTTTAGCCACTTAGCTAAAATTGAGAGAGTTTGATTGGGAAGTGTTAGGGCCCCCGCGCACTAGGCATCCTGGCTGCGCAGCCAGGCTGCCTAGTGCGCGGGGGCCCTTAATGCATCCACCATATAGCCCTGATCTTGCAACCTCAGATTTCCACCAGTTTCGGTCACTTAAGAATTCTTTAGGTCAGGTTAACACCAAGAGAGGATTGTGAAAACTACTTGCCGCAGTTTTTTGATCAAATGTCCCAACATTTCTACAGCAATGGGATTTATGTCACAACCTACAAAATGGCAACAAGATAAAATGGCACCTAAATGTTATTGTCAAATGTAAATTATCTATAACAAAATGTGTTTTGAAATTGTTAAAAAAATATGAAAACCCTTTCTTCTCGACCTTATAATTTATAATTAACGAAATAGAAAAAATTGACTTTTCATGATATTTTTAGTTCGACCTATGTTTTTATGAATTAGAATATATTTTAATACGCACCTATGACACATTCGTTCACATTTTTATCACGCTTCGTCGTAATGAGTGATTATTAAAATGTACCAAAATTTTGAAATAAACTGAAGCTCCACATACAATTTTTACTAAGAAGTTAGAGTACTCTTTGAAACAAATTTGAATAACATCAGAATATTAATGTTAAATCCTCATTCTTAGCTTGACTTTGAAGCAGGACAATGTATTTCATTTTGATGTCTATCCGAGACTTTTTACTTCCACATGTGCTCGTAAAATTCTTGACAGGGGGTGACTTATTGTTACTTTCCATTTCTTATGTCCTGGTGTAATTTTATATTTCGTGAAAATGACGTGACTCTTACAGATTAGTTTACTAAACTTCTGAGTAAGTTTGCACCCTCGTCGACTGAATACAGGGTTAGGCAGAGGAGTGCCTATCATTGAGCCACATTTCTCCAGTAAGTTCCATGTAATACGGGGCGAGCCTAATGCCATGAACCGGCCACAACTCCAGCCTTCGGGCTGCTACTGAGGAATTCCAGAACAGCCCAATAACACTTTGCCCGACCTGGGAATCGAAACCAAGACCTCACTTGAACAACGAGGCATTCATTTAAACATAATGCAAATTAATAAAAAGAGCATTTTTTTTTTAACCTTGTCTTTCGCTTAGTATTTACTTAATGAGTAAAAGTTACAGGTTTACATCATAAAAATGATATTTAAACTATGATGTTTGTTTGATACGCTTTCACGCTTAAACGACAGAACGGATTAGGATGAAATTTGGCACATGGGTAGACCATGACCCATATTAAGACATTGTATACTTTTTATTATGACATTCCCACGGGAACAGACATTGCGGGTGACACCGCGGGGCGCGGATAGTCGTCAATTTTTCTAAATTACTAGGTAGTTGATTTATGTTCAAGGTTCCATACCGTGGTATAACATAGCCTTGGCGGTCATAAATGTTAGCGATAATTATAGGTTTGTAGGTAAAGTAGTAAACTATTTGGTTAATTACAGCCAAGTGTTCAAGAAGGCTTGTAATTTTTTTTAAAGAATTATTTTTATGATTTATTATTTATGTTCCTTAGTAGCTAATTTGGTTGTATGAAAGTATGTATATGTAGAGCTATATATGAGTTGTTACTAAGTTACAATATTATAGAACAGAAATATTTTGTCAACGTCATACAACTGATAATTACAAGGTTTTATGGTACAAAGAAAAGTATGTCTAAGTATTGATCGTACGGAACCATTACTGCACGAATCCAGCTCAAACTCAACCGATTTGGTAAAAACAATCTGCCTTTAAAATAAACTGACGCAAAATTACAGACCTTAAAAAAATATAAATTACAATTAATTAACTCCCTTAATCTAACCCTTATTAAATTCGGCCATATTTTTTAGTTTTTTAGCGCAGGCAAAAAATGAATAATCCTTTTGTAAAGTAATTTTTATTTGTAGGTTCTTTGCCCTTGTATGTGTCTGATCCTTTGTTTAGATACTGTGACCGGGAATATTTGAGCGTTATATTATAACTTATTATTTACTTTCAGATTTCGATGTCGTCAGGAAAGTTTAGGGGGATGGGTGGAACGTTTGTTTTTGGTTGAATCACATGAATCGACTATCATTATACCACCGTTCATAACTTTAAACTGCCATTTTTTTTTATTCAAAGGAAACTGATGTTTTTTTTTATGTATGTCATCTCATAGTTGACCTTGAGAGGTCGTGAACTACTTAACCGGACTATCCTGTGGCTGCCGTAAGCGGACTCAAAGCCTCCAGCCAGGGGCGTAAAACTACTTACATTACTAAGCGAACGCTCGCTAAGGGCACCCCCTTGTGGGGTACGGACCTCGGCTTAGGGCGTCACTGACGGGAGGACAGCAAGATGGGACAGGCTGGATCTGGATTATATTATTATTATCTGGGGAATTTAAAGCTACAGGCTCAGCTACGGCGCGGGCTGGCACTTCGTCGAGCAAGGTTCGGCGGGGAAAGGAAACTGTTCAATGATAGGTGCTTATGTTATT
Source organism: Dasypolia templi (assembly GCA_963555695.1). Classification (NCBI taxonomy): domain Eukaryota; kingdom Metazoa; phylum Arthropoda; class Insecta; order Lepidoptera; family Noctuidae; genus Dasypolia; species Dasypolia templi. The sequence continues at coordinate 8,215,967 of OY743142.1, forward strand.
TTAACAAAATGTATTGTATATATTTTAATGGTTTTTATTTACTTTTAGCTGAACCGACAGACGTCCTGCCCAAAAGATATATAATAATAATAATATATAATAAGATAAGTTTGTCCCTAATTAAAAAAAAGACAAAAAATTCCGTGACCCCTTTTTTTAAATACTTATTTCGGACTAATACAAAAATTTTAAAACGAAAAACGTAATGGGATGACCAAATGGAGTCAAGGTGTCACGAAACACTTGATTGGAAAAAAGTTCCGCTAAAACACAAAAAACAAAAGCTTTTAGACACTGGAAACTAACTTTTCGGGCATACATTACGTTTTTTTGTTGCGAGACTATTTGTGCCAGTTTACTCCTAGTCAGGGCGACACAAAGGAACCACGTGTCGCGCGACGAGCGGTGTCGCGCTGTCGTGTCGCGCCTGTTTCTGGGAGCCTTTAAAGAACTTCGTAAAAAAAAATTACACTTCCCTCCTACCGCAAGCCGTTCACCGCGTACCAACGAAATATGTTTTATTTATAATTATAGCTTTGATTCGCCGACATAATACCGTTTTCATCGAACTGCGTAATAACTTTAATATCAGTACTAATCTTATTTATTACAATTTCATTCAAAGTATTATTTATAAATTCCATGAAAAAAATTGGCGATAATTCGGCTAATTCCAATGCCCACAAGCTGACCTTACGTATTAATTAAGTTGAGTGTGTTACATAGATCTACCCACAAGTTCTCGAAAATATTACCACTTTAGGAATTGGCAACAAACCATCTAGAATGGGCTTTGCGTAATCCGTTAAGGAGATAACCATGCATTATCAACAACAAAAAAACCGGTCAAGTGCGTTTCGGACCATGCGCAATGAAGGGTTCCGTAGTCGTGATGAATTAATCCCAATAACAAACTTAACATTGTCGTTGAAAAACATGTTCTGTTAAACATCGATATACGTCACGATCAACTCGCCAACTGCAAATGTATGTTCATAATCATAAAAAAAAATGTGATAAAACTGCAAATAACGATTTTCGGAATTTTTCCTTCAGGTACTTGTACTGTGAGACCTTGCTGCTTGCCTAGTATCATGATTCTAGTTCAATGGGAAGTACCCTGTAGGTTTTTATTCGCTTGCTAGTCTCAAAATATGCAGTAATATGCGGCACTAACGGCCGTACTTATCTTTTGATTGCCTTCAATTAGAAGTTAAATTTTTTCACAGCTCTAAGAGATTGCAGACTTAATTTGAACTTGATACCTCTACTCTGTCTTGAGAAAAAACTTTGACAGACTGACGTACAACGAAGTGTTCCTATAAAGGTTTCGTTTTTCTTTTTGAGGTACAGTCCGTGAGGCCTTAGCTGAGCTTTGCATTTCTAAGAGTGCACATTGCGACGCGTCTTTTGCTTGGCAATCGGACAATCCGCCTGAGGCGCTGTGCGTCCCTCTCGCGATCACATTGGTGCGATTGGTAATCACTCTCACGAATGCAAAGCTCAGCTTAGGCCTCGCGCACTGTACGGAACCCTAAAAAAGGGTGATGTTTAAATTAAAAGGCGACCAGGGAGTAGGTAACATCACGAATTGCCATCGGTTTGGTAAAGTTAAGTATGTATGAAGACTCATAATTATTTGCACTAAAGTGATATCCAACTAAGGAATAGAAAAAACAAGTGGAAGTGCGGAACCCGCGTGTGTCACAATTATGCGGCAAAATATGTCTTAGTTTTAGTCTTAATTTTGTATGAACAACAAATCTGCTTTTCATCAAATTTGAATTTGTTGTTCATACAATATTAAGTCTTATTACAAAGGACGAAGGTTGTTATTATTCTACATATTTTCCGCATAACTGTGACACGCGCGTGATAGCTGCGTGGGCACTGCCACTTGTTTTTCCTATTCCGTTTATCCAACAGTTTACCTAAAGCACGTGTAACAAGACCAGTATAAAATCTGGTTTTACGACGGAAGCATAGACAAAATGACAGATTTCTTTATCAGCCTGACTATTCTTCCGTCGACGAAACCCGTTAAACCCGACCCGATTGCCATGGTACGTGTGTAGGTTTAAAACAAATGTATCCAACAATAGTCTCATATAGAGTTAAAACAACACCGTATGAAATGTCTTTTTAGATGACTAAACATCTATACTTCATTTGTTACATTAGAAATGAACACAATACCATTACAACCGTTTGCGTCAAACAGTCGAGTAAAAATAACGTTTGTCATCCTTTCGTATTTCGATACAAACGTATAATAAACACTATTATTTCACGACAAATACAAAGCATTGTAATCTATATTGCCATTTACATCTAAAAAAAATTATAAAACCAGCTTATTGCAACGATAAAAAACAATAACTGTTGTTATTTGGCCGTTACTTTTCTAATGTCATAATAAATGCAGCACAGATTTTAGACAAACGATTGATCGCCGAGTTGCGCACTGAAAGCATTAGAAGGCTTATCATGAATATGGTCTGCGTTTTAACAGTCATCAAGAAAAAGTTTACATATTCAGGAGTTGCCCAAAAAAAGTGGGGTGTAAGGTCACAAGCATTAAGGCTCGTACAAACATACGCGACATGCGACGCGAATATTTTCACCGTACCTCCACGACACTACCATTATTTACCAAAAACTTTGGTTTCAACATAAATGATATACGTGTTTTCAGCGCCCTGTCCCACTTTAGCCTACCAGCCCTACATTAACTGTTCACAAAACTACTGAAACTTTCTCCTGAATTTATTCAGTCGGGTGCTGTCATAATTTAATGCTATTCATATTAATTTACACTTAGTTTTAGGTAAATAATTCATATTAGGAAATTGAAGTGAAATTATAACATTAAATGTTTTCGAGGTTAGTTTGTTGTACAATTGATTTTGACAACGAGAGGGTCAACAGACAGATTTACTAGACTTGTGAAAACACTTAATTCTATCACCTGCATGTCAATTCTGTATACTTCTCACCGTGTAGACTTGCGTGGAGTGAGCTGTCAGTGTCATCCCGTCTTGGTCAATCCCTAGCGGCACTGACCGCTCACTCCCCTCACGGATCACCTAGCTCTTCACGGTGAGATGGTTACAGAATAGGACTACAGATAGTGGTCAGTCAGTAAATGTCAATTTCATAAAATATCAAACTTAGACGGTTGTAATGATGATTTTAATTATTATAATTCTGTATTTATACATGCATGTTACGGTCGCGAACCATATTTTGTTCAACATACAACTGACCTGCAAATTTCAAAAAACCGTAAGAATATTTAAATTTTGCGGGCAATCTGCCGGTTTCCCTTTAAACTAGAAGGTCCAAATCCCTCTTGGAATACAGTTAAGGACTGTTCAAACAAGAGGCGAATCCAGCGCAGGATTCGGGGATATTCGCACGAGCTTTGAACACCTTCATAAAAGTTTGTTTGACCTGAGCTTTATTCCAGTGACTTAACGTCGGTTTTTCTAATGGAAAGTGGCTACCACATGCAAAAGCCAAGGGGTTTGCCGGTGCCATGACCTGGACTGGAACGCAGACCAAGCGCAGACAACGCAGCAGCTGATAGGAGATAGTAATTCACTGCACGAGTTCATACTGAGAGGATCATCATCTGCTAGCTAGACTTATCCCTACTATGTTGCTGGCGGCTTAAAGCAGGAATGTACCTATCTGACCTCCAAAACCCAGTTACTTTAGTCAGACTTTCGGGCTTCTGAAAACCGACTCGATTGTCAAAGATTTATAATGTGACAGCCGGGACGGGACTAACAGCTTAACGTGGCTTTTTTACTGTAACTTAATATTAATTCTTCACATTATAATAATGCCTACTATTAATACAACGACTATTAAATAAATAAACACGAAATGTCGTGTGTCCGGGTCGTGAGCTGCTTCAAACGAGACAATGGGTGCACAACACACATGACGACAAACGGTCTTCCTTTGAACGAGCTCCTCAATACAGGTGAGTGCTTATGTAATAGCCATTTTACCCATCCATTTGTCACCAGGGCAAACACCGTAGAGCCAATGTGTTATGATGACACAAGAATTATAATGTTGACTAGTTGGTAATTTTATAAGCCCTGAGAACTATTTATTTATATCCACCAAATCCAGTCGACTTATTAGTAGATTCGCATGTATTTACTCGCGAAAAACGGGCGAATCGTCACTTTTTTTTTGTAGACGACTCGGACGATGTTAATTTATTTGTGGGCGAATCATCAAGTCCAGTAATACGTATTAAGGCTCGTGAACACTGGCGCCACGCGATAGCGCGACATAAAGGCATCGCGTGTCGCGTTATGGCGTCGCGCCTCTTTGTCTGGAGCCTGTCGGCAATTTTCATGTTTTGAATTTTAAGCAATAAAGTAAAGAAAAAATGCATATTAGGAATTGGTAAATCTAGTTTCTGATGTACTCTTTATTGCATAAAAATCTAAATTTGCCGATTGCCTAATACATATTTCTGGAGTTGCCATAAGTTGGTGTCTGCTTTCAGTCCAACCCTGCTGAATGCCAGTTCTTTACATGGAAGGACTGCGTATCTGAGCTGCACGAGTAGCTTGACCATAGGATTCCCGGTTTCTTTGGTCACATTTCCCGTCGGGAACCAGATAACCTTGAAAAGTTGGTGGTAATGGGCAAGATAGATGGGAAAAGACGTGGCGGCCGGTCACCTAATTGCTGGTCAGACCAAGAAACCGCCTTCTAGGACTTTCACTCTCTGCCCTAAGAGAAGCCGAGAACCGAACGAAGTGGAAGAACATCGTACTTAAAGCTAGGAAGGCTTTTCAGGGACACGACCTTCAGTAATGAAGTAAGCGACCAAGAAGAGAGATCGTGACCGGGTTTAGTCGACGGTAGAATTGACAAAATGACAGATATCTCTTATGTCAATTTGTCTACTCTTTCGTTGACAAAACTTGTTTCCATGTCGGTCACGCTACGCGTTCTGGGGAACTGGGGAACATACTGCTAGCGCGAAAATATCCTAATGCAAATCACTCCAGATCAGTCAACCCATAGGGCAGTGGTGGCGCAGTCGTAACAGCCGCGACTTACCGAGTTGTTGGTCGTAGATTCGAACCCCGGTCAGCTTTACTTTGTGTAAATTATTTCATCACCACTGCTCTTAAAACGGTAAAGGAAAACATCGTGAGGAAACCGGGATGTCCTAGAACCAAAAGATCGACGACATGTGACATCTGCCAACCAGCACTGGGCCGCGTGGTGGATTATTCCCACTCTCTCTAACTTAGAGGTCTGTGTCCCAGCAGTGGGAACATTATAGGCTGATTATGTTAGTCAACCCATGATATTGGGCGGCGACAGCAAGCTGAAGAAACCTCTTACTCCAGTTCAATGTTTTTTTGGTCCACACAACTCCTAACAATAGAAACTACCTAATACAGTACAACGTATTCGATTAAATATATAAGATACTGAATTCAAACTAACGTTTTCTGCCAAGTTAAGAAAGTTTCCAAGATTTACGCGTGACTTCGAAACTTAAGACTTTGACACCCGGTGTAGATATGTTTGCTACAGGAGTTATATTATTAAAAGCTAAGTGTCCCAACTGTAGTTCAAAGTTGTTCGTACCTTTGAGACGGTTTCTCTGCTTTTTCATCATCTGTTTTTGTGTGTTTTTATTTCTTTGGCCGCTGCGGGGTAATTGCGTAACACACCGGCACACATTTTGACAGTTCAACAACATTCATTGCGTTATTTACGTTGTTGAGCAGACTTATTCTTCTAACTTAAGAAGCAATGGATTAGCAATTTCCTAAAATCCTTCAGATTGTTTGAAAGGATTCGGATTGATTGTTGTTGAAAGTGTGGTACGCAATGGGGATGATGACAACTTTTTTATATATATCTCAAAGAAATGTTTATTTCCAAACAGTGCAAATAGTACATAAAGTTTAAAAGCTTAAAAAACTGCCAAGTTATAAACGTTTTAAAATAAGTGTTAGACTAGGACAGCACTAACGTAGAAGTGATGTCACGACTACGTAACTTCATACTAGCGTCGTATATTGTCCGTACCGCGCGACAAGGACAAGAATAACCCCCTCCAAAAACTTTTAAAGCGTGTATCTTCTTCATATTTACATCGATTTAACAGGTTTTTTCGATTATCTCATTTTTACTGTCTTCTTTGAAATTACATAATTTTATTAACATTTTTAATAGTAGTCATCATCCCAATCCTGCACCCTAATTAGGGTGCAGGATTCATCGCGTTATCCCAGTTATACAGGGCTACAGGTTAAGTCGTCCCTTTAAGAGGTTATAAAAACTTCTAGGAACGACTTTATTTACCTGCCAATTTCTTCTGATCCAATTTTTTTTCGAGGTGGGTCCGGAGAACAAGAAATTTCACGCGCAACCTTGTAATATCATGCTAACAGACTTCAAAATAATAACATGTAGGCATATGGTATACATATAAAAAATAAAGAAACAAAGTCGTCTGCATCGCTGTCAACAGTAATAGTGCCCAGAAGGCTGGCAGCACTGTCACGTTGCATTGCGAAGCTGATGTTGATTAGAATACGTTATCATGTGTTGACGTACGTGCCAAATTTTAGTTACTGGCTAGATATGTCTTGCTAGTAACTAAAATCTGGAACATATTTTGTTCATAATTTTCATCAAATAATCAGCGTATCATCGCACTGCTCAACATGCATCTATCCAAAACCCACCATAATCCATGCAACATCTATCTAGCTACGAAACACATCTCCGAGACGTTCGGTGAACTACAATTGGCCACAGCTGTGACAACCCACTGTTGACACTTTCCGTCAACGAAGGTATAGTACGACCAACTCATCTGTGCAATTATTGGTGGTGCTGCTTGTAAACGAAAATCTAAAGGTCAAACAAAAACCGATCGTATTTTACATTCAAAATGAAAGTTCGAAAAACGGCCGGTGCACAGATAAGTTGGTCGAAATGTAAGGCCCGTTCGAACTAAGTTGACCGTCAAAACAAGTGTCAAATTCAATTTTTCGAACGGGCCAAACACATCGGGCGTAGGGACAGTTGTCGAATCGAGTTGTCATTCATTCTTAGTTCGGAAACCGAACTAATCTTACATTCTGTGCCAGATTCACCAATGAAACTGAACTCGATCAGCGCATAAACTACGTTTAAGGGCAGTCAATGTCATTATTTTCTGTGGAATATTGACACTGACAGCTCTTGAACGCAGTTAAGATTCGTCCTTAGAGATACGGAATACATAACGAAGTAGCCCCCTTGACATAAGACTTGACCACTTAAAGATATAGAAAAGATACAGAAAATGGATTCTCTCAAGCACTTGCAGCTACTGATGTTTGTTTTTATTTCCCTCTGTTGTAAGTATACGTTTCTAGTTCGATAAATCAAATAGTATCGTTTTTTATTATCTTTTGACGGCAGGATTGATGAGAAGGGGTTACTTTTGCTTATAAAGTTAATTGTTGCGTAGATCTAGTCTTCTTATTTTCCGTTCGATTGCACCTAATTGTAACAAGACAGGGTTTAATTAATTTAATTTAACCCTGTTTTTGTTAAATAAAAAACATTTCATGTTTTTTGGGGTCCTTAAAGTATTAGTTGAGAAAATATGTGTTCAGATATCGATAACTATCGGGTCTGTGAAGTTAACACACAAAAAAACTGTTTTTTTTTCAAAACTGATGTTTAATTCATGTGTGAAGAGATATGAGGAACAGGGTGTAAAGTTCACTCATACTCTTTAGAAAAGGTAGGATCCTCCGACCAGATGGGTGTCGTGTCTGGTGGGCAACTGCCCAACTATTGATGTCGGGACGTTGTATATATGCTAGCTGCGCGGTAAACTCTGATTGCGCGATGCAGGATTTGTGTGACGTCAGTGTGATGCGTTGTTTGCATGTAGCGGTGGAGATGCCGCCACATGTGAATGACTAAATGCGGTCGTTGAAGCCACAAAAAAGATCATCAAATTAATAGATTTTTTGTTTCATCACGTCTGCGGAGTTTCGCTAGCTAATTTAATATGACGCTGTATGTTATTATGATGTAAGGTGATTTGGTCTCAGTAGGTAGCCACGGGAGGCGAGTCGTGGTTGCCTTTTTGGGGTCTTCAGAAGTGTATGCGTATGCACACAAATTTTGGTCAGGTAGATCTAATGCCGCAATGGTTCTACTTTACAGTATAAGTGGTTACGTCATTTAGTGTTTAGTAGGTACTTACGTGCTAAAAACGTAATTTAACTTTAAACGGTTGAATATTGTTGTACATGCCTGATAGAAGTATCGTCAACGTTAAGACGTTGACTTGAAATTGAGTTGAGTTTCAGAGTTTGGCCGTAAACTTAAAATAGCTAGACCATTTGCAATCCCTTGGGCTATCGTGGCCCATTACTCGATCACGTTCTAACTTTCTTAACCTGTTGCTCTATTTGACTCCTCCAATGATATAAATTACAGTTTATGTGCCTTAATAACAATTTAAACGATGATGTATTAGACCCGCTTCGGACTAGACAACTTTATAAATCGCCTGAAAGTCACGCAATGTCGCGTAATATTTCAGCTTTAATTCGAATAAAAAATATGTGTTCATAAATTTTCTTAAATTGTGGTTAATATATTAGTAGGCTCTTTAAAAAAAAAGTAAACATTTCAGAAGCTGAAAATGAAATCCCAAAGAGAAGAGTATTTACGATCTTCTACATAATATTTGTGTTTGATTAATTTTTAATTAAAAAAACCTTACTTACTTGCTAAAATTACACCGTAACAAATATATTGCTCCGTTGCTTAAAGAATATTTGGTACCAAAATTACTTACACTTCATTCAATTTAATTCGAATCTTCTTCAGCCAGAATCCAAGATTCATGATTCGAAACGCCATCTTTCAAGCCTATTTTAGGGAGAAGTCAATTCAAAACTTTGGTCCTTAAGAGTGCTATAGACTTGTTCGAGTCGGCACATACGATTCGGCAGTATTTCTTGAACGACAAAGCCGACCCAAAATAATTACTATAAATTCGGCATTCATTCGGGTCGTGCCGATCGAAAAACTCGGTTAAGCATTTACCCTCGCTGATTCGTGTTCAGGTCGGTTCGTCGTACTCACGGCTATTTTTTAACGAACGAAATCGATTTTCAACACACTGCTTAGCGTGGACAATCGATAATCAAACAGTGTGTTTTTTGACGCGCTGGGATGCACTCTGTTGGATTCTCAATGCGCGACTCAACGCCGTGAGTTGAAAATCCACTGCACCATAAAAAATCGTTCGTACGAACGGGGGCTAATTCGAGCTAAGCCGAGAGCTTTTTCTCGAACATACATCTAACTAGCTTCTGCCCGCGGCTTCGCTCGCGTGGATGCCGGAAATTATCCAACAGGAACGTGCTACCGGGACAAAAAGTAGTCTATATCCTTCCCCAGGATGCCATCCATCTCCTTGCCAAATTTTAAACAAATCCGTCCAGTGGTTTAGTCGTGAAAAGGTAACACAAACAGACAAAACTACTTTCGAATTTATAAAGTCAACGTCAAAGCATTAATTTCAAATAGGCACATAAAAAGGCGCTATTGAACGTAAAATTTTAAATTAAAAATAAAATTGATTCTAGGCGCCCCTTCCCAAAGGTAGTTTCGTATGGAGAAGAAAGGCAAGAAACTCCACCGTTACTCTTTTACAATGTTTTACAATATTTTTATACATTAATTATATTTCTGTGAAGACGAGGTAAAAAGTTAAAATAAAGCAAATACATATGTATAAATTGATCACGTGATAGGTACATGGTGCTCACTTATTTACTAACAATAAAATATATATGATTTTCCTAAAATATTAACTAGGAATAAGTCAGTGTGTGAGTTGATAGATACATAATATTAGTATGGAAGCATGGATATTCAATTTTGCCGCACGGCTGTGCCGAATCATGCCGAGCCGAACAAGTGTTTAGCACCCTTAACATGTAAATTTCGCTCCCAGAAATATAAATTAAGTCATGTTTTTTTGACAAGAAAGAAAGGGGTACCTGAGAACATTTGAGACAGGGCGGTGGAACCAGTATCGGTACTTGAGCACGTCGTGCTAAGGACCCTTGAGGTTTTTTGAAGGGAGGAGGACGATAGACTTTCTGGCGCCATGTTTGCAAGCCAGAAAATTTGGAGGCACTTGAAATTTATTAGCACACTTTTTCAGCAAGTCAAGCTGTTTTTCTAACACTTTTTAATCCGAAAATCTCAACTTGGTGATAAATTCCATAATAGGAAAGTAGAGGAAGCAAAACAAGTTGTCGTTTGCTACAAATTCAAATAGAACACGTGTATTTGATAAATTAATACATTTTAATTAACTTTCTACCTTTTACTTGCGAAAAGCCATTATATAACCAGAGTGACTAAGCAGAATGAATGAATGTACTCTTAAGCGGTGGGCACAATTTCGCAATCTCTTTTCTTTGTTTACAATAAAGTACAGTAGTATCGAGTTTCTTGTTAAGCACCGATGTCGATTATTTCAAATCATTATCTTTGATATAACATGTTATTTCAACATCCATCTCCATTTCCACAATGTTTTCTTTTTGAAGATTTTTACCTGTTGTTGTTACTCCAAATTGGAGCTTTCCTCAATCAAAATGGACGGGTCTTCCCTTTCGGTGTTCCTAAATCCAAAGGTTAGCTTTAGTCACATTTAGCCTAGAATCACACAGGATTTGCTTTTGGAGTTTCAACACGAAACTGCCCGAAACATTGTAATGTTAATCTCTATGAAATGATGAATCAAGTTCTACTAAGAAAAGATTACAAAGATTAGTCGGTGTTTACGTGAGTGCATTCGACCTCATACTTCATGGATGAATTCGCATGTTTCATACATCACTTGGAACGAGAGCAGTAAACAATGCAAGTGTCGCAACAAAGGAAACGAAGAAAAATACGATTCTTTTTTCAAACTATTATTATATACACTTGGGAGCAAATAAATCGAGCCACTTCCTTTTTCATGCATTATGGTTATTATTTTTGGTATTATGGAATGCATCGATTCGAAACATATATCGCCTAAAAGGGTATTTAATAACCTTTACAATGAGGGTAGTTAGTTGTCAAAATTTCATTTTAATTAAAGTTTAAAGGGTAGAATAAAATTATCGCATTTAATTTGCTTATGACATTTTTATTGTACTCTGTTAAGAAAAGATTAAATTTGAGGTTTTTGTTAATCATACCCATATTACTTGTTATTGTTGTCTTTATCTGTGTCTGTGTAATCAAAATAACCTGATAAAATGGATACTACACCGACGGAAGCTGCCCAAGTTGTAGCTTTACTTGAGGTTGGACACGGACAACGTGAAGTGGCACGCAGACTTCATTTGAGTCGTTCAAAGGTACAGCGGGTATACCGCAGGTATCTGGAGACTGGTGCTTTTGTTCGGCGACCTGGAACTGCCCGACCACGGGCAACAACAGAACGTGACGACCGCTTTATTGCAACCAATTCGTTGCGCGACCGTGGACTTAATGCTGTTCAGCTACAGCAAGCGTTACGTGACGTTCGAGGTGTCGCAATCAGTAGGTGGACAGTGAGACGAAGACTAAAGGAACGAAATTTAACATCACACAAACCAGCAACTGGCCCAAAATTGACTGTAGCTCATCGCCGATCTCGCTTGGAGTTTGCTCGAGAACACATTAATTGGACGTTAGAAGACTGGAGGTCAGTTTTGTTTTCTGACGAGTCAAGAATCTGTCTTTTTAGCAATGACGGGAGAAACCGAGTGTATAGACGTCCTGGTGAAAGATTTACCCAATGTTGCATTCGAGAAACTGTGAGTTTTGGTGGTGGTTCTTGTATGGTGTGGGGAGGAATTTCTCTAGACGGAAAAACGGAACTTGTCTTCGTCGACCCCGCCAACGATGGCAGTGGTAGACGTGGATTAACAGCTGACCGATACATAACTGACATTCTTGAAGACCACGTAATGCCGTATGCTGGTTTTGTCGGAGAAAATTTCATGTTTATGCATGACAATGCGAGACCTCATACCGCGCAGATCGTTACGGAATACTTGTCTGCGATCGGGATTCAACAAATGGTATGGCCAGCACGAAGTCCCGTTTGAACCCGATCGAACACCTATGGGACGAGCTAAAACGGAGAGTCTGAGCCAGGGTTCCCGCTGTTTCATCCATTCCCGAGCTTAAAGTCGCTGTGCTTGAAGAGTGGGAGAACATACCACAATATGTCATCGTAACTCTGATCAGATCGATGACTAATAGGCTACAAGAATGCATCAGGGCACGGGGGGGTAATACCAGTTATTAAGATTTTTTTTTTTTGCAATAATTTTGTTTTTTATTGTTTTTATGGACTGTTTTAGCCCTACTAAATTTTCTATCAAAATTACCATTTTTCTTGCAGAGCCAATAATTTATCATTCAATAAGGTTATTATTCAATAATTTACCCTCATTGTTAAGGTTATTAACTTAACTTTTAGGCGATATATAGTTCGAATTGATACGTTCCATATTCCCAAAAATATTTACCATTTTACGTGAAACAAGGTAGTGGCTCGATTTATTTGCTCCCAAGTGTATTTCTATTCTTAAAAATATAGCTAAAGAGTGCGTTTGATTGTTTGAACGCGCTGATCTTTGAAACTCTTACTCGGATTTGTAAATCTTTTAGCATTTAATGGCATGATTCTTGAGGATAAAGACTATTTAACATCACGCTACGCCCCTTAGGAGCCAGGCAAAAAGAAAAAAGTCTGAAAGAACGCTAGCGAAAACGAATTAATTGCGCGGGACTTACGACTTCCACCCGAACGAAGTCGAGAGCAGAAACTTGTTAATAATACGAGGAGTGTATTGTAGAATACTGATAGTGTTCTTGATCTAAAACCCCTGACAACAGTAAACAAACTGAACTGTAATCCGATTTTGTACTGGGTAAAGGAAAACATGGAGGAGATAAGACGTAATAAATCGTAGAGTTTATACGCTACACGTACAAAAAGAGAATATTTATTTATTACTAGCTGGGCCCGCGGCTTCGTTCGCGTGGATGTCAGGGTATCAATAATGTGTCGCTTAGAGAACATACCACTCCTCCATTGAAAATGAAGAATACATATTTTTTTCTCTTTAACTTTTTTTTTGTACACTTAATTCTTTTTCTTAAGTGTATCAACGTACTCCTGACAAAATCTGCTATTTGCCAGTGATAGTCCCGTCAGAATCGGTCCAACCTTTTCGGAGATAAGCACGAACAAACAGACAGTCAAAAAATAAAAAAATAAATTTTCTTTTTTTAAATGTATCGTAAGTATACTTTCTTATTTGTGCATTTATTTTAAAAAAACTGTTATTTTGACATGACAAACAGACACCTAATTTTTTTTTATTTGTATACATAGATGTATAGAAATCCTTAGTAAGTAAGTGCTGACAAGGGAGTAAGTTATCGACGAAACATTGGACTAGATACTATTTAGTTATATGAGGGAAGCCCATGTAGTAGTGAATATACAGAGTCGCCTAATGTTACTTAAAGGGATCCTGAGTAAAAATTAAAAAAGGTTCACCCTCAGAGTCAGTTTACGGTTCATTAGCGACCCTTAATGACAATTAAAGTTAAGTACAGCAAAACCTTTACTTAACTTTTTAACGATTGATTTTGACATTTACGTTTGGGGTTATATTTTTACAAGTGGTTTCGATTTCGCAATAATAACAGCAATAATGTGTGATTTGGTAGACTTTATTGAATTTGTGGACTATGCCAGAAGATATAGAGAAATAGGACCGAGGCAGTATTTGCGAGATGCTTCTGATCCCTTTAGCAAATACTCAATTCGAGAATTTCATGTACGACATAGATTTACACTTGAATTTGTAAAAATTGTAATATTACCGTTGCTGGCATCCGACCTCAAGAAACCAACGAAACGAGGATTGCCATTTGCATCGGAAATAATGTTTCTAATTACAGTACGCTTCTTCGCTAAATTGAAACAGAAATATGAATGGAATTTAACACAAAGTGTGTCGTTTAATTGTTATCACATTTTCACTAAAGAACATATATATATATACTGCCAAACTTACCATTATTTAAATGAATAACGATGAAATTAAAACACAACTAAAATCTCTCCCCGTGAATGAATCACAAAAACATCAAATTATTCCCTGATTTAATGCTCATTAGTTAAGTACTAATTAGTACTAATTTAATGAACCTTTCTGAGTGCGGATTGCATAAAAACAATTGCTCGGAAACGACTATTACTTTTGGTCTAAAAATTTGCTGTTTGTGGTGCTTTGTAACAAGCAAAACGTTGTGCGTATTTTTGGGTGCATGCAAAGGTGCAGGGGTCGTGGGGGTATTTAAAGTGGTGTTATATCATTTAAAAGTTGTTTTTTTTTTAAATAACTTCTGTAAAAGTTGGAACTTTGACCTTCAATTCAGACGGGGGGGGGGGGGGGGTCAGAAATATTTAAAAATAGAATGTTGTTTTTAACACCCGTTATGAATAGGCCGGAGGCCGAAAGAGTTTTATAAAAAACATGGACGTAATATTAGTCAAGTGTGTATCTTACGACTTCCACGCGAACAAAGTCGCGGCAGAAGCTAGACAATTATGAAGAAAACTTCTGCTGTTAACCCTGCATTCCAGGTTCATAATTACAATTAATAAAACAGAACTGAACAACGTTATTGAATCCCACGCTGATCAAGTTCCATTTCTGAATTGATTACTGAATGAAGCTCATAAGATGAGCTTGCTAACCTATTAATTACCTACTGCGATATTGGCAGCCAATCTTTGTAAATATATGCTGACATTGCGACTCCAATGATCACTAAATTAAAAGCTAACTGATGAGTAAGGACTTCGTTATTTACCTTTGTGCGTTTCCGATAATTATACAATACGATTCCATGTAGTTTTATTTGATATATTTTTTTTTGTGAAGGTTTGATATTGCCATACAGCCATAACTCCCCAGATTTCGGTAATCACCATAATTGGCAAAGTGACTGGTTATCACTGAACGTGATGCGCATCTCGTCATAGTGCTCCCCTCCGCTACAGATTCTCTCGCAGCCGCCGAAAAGGACTTCGTTCCAATTCAAATATGTATGTAGTACATAGTTTAAAACTAAATATTTTGTCATATACAAACTTACAAACCTACCAAAAATTGTTATCTCTATGCTTTTTTTTTACTGAAAGAGGGCTATGAGAGATTATGATTGCGGCAGATAGGGAATACCTTCTTACAAACCTACCAAAAATGGTTATCTCTATGTTTTTTTTTACTGAAAGAGGGCCATGAGAGATTATGATTGCGGCAGATAGGGAATACCTTCTTACAAACCTACCAAAAATGGTTATCTCTATGTTTTTTTTTACTGAAAGAGGGCCATGAGAGATTATGATTGCGGCAGATAGGGAATACCTTCTTACAAACCTACCAAAAATGGTTATCTCTATGTTTTTTTTTTACTGAAAGAGGGCTATGAGAGATTATGATTGCGGCAGATAGGGAATACCTACCTTTAAAATACTGACTAAAATAAGTATAATTATTAAACTGCCATGTTATTTTGTAGATTTTTTTAAAATAAAATGTTGTCTACTGTTATCGTCGTTAAAATCAGGGACGACAAAATTAGAGAAAATCGGTGATCATGTTGAGTGGTTTTTAATGAGAGGACACCAACTTTGACGGAACGAGTCGAGTATTTTGTGTGGCAGCGCTGTCAGAAAACGAGATAAGTGACAGATATAGACGCGACGAGCCGACGCGAGAGTGAGTTATTGTAGTGTGTCGTGTGCGCCCTGTTAAGGCTCCCGCAAACAGGCGCGACCATGTTGTGTTATATGGTGCAATTCCACAAGCTATAGGGTACGACACTATGTCCGTTGCAGGAACTGATGAATACTTCAGACAATGCATGCAATACCAGTAGCTTGGTTCTGAGGGGTAATTTCGTTACACACTATCAGTAGCAATGGCTTTCATTTTGACAGGTCAACAACATTTATTGCGTTATTTACGTTGCTAAGCAGACACATTTTTCGAACATATATGAAGCAATGGATACGCCTTCAAAATGATTGAGATTCATAGTGTGTTACGCAATTAGGGTGCAGAGCCACGGCTGCATTGTTGGAATCACTTAATATCCTAATTATATTATTAGGATTTTATATGAGTTCACAATGTTTGAACTTAAAGAAAGACCAAGACGTCTGAGTATGTTTCGCCATTTCTTCTCAGGGATCAGTCAGCTAGGAAATGCCGGGCGCCATCTTGTTTTAAAATATTGACGTGTATAAGTGTCTTAAAAAATAAAAACATTTCATTACATTTCTAGATTGCTATCAACACGCTCAGAAGAAGAGGATAATAAATCGCAAAAGGGAAGAAATCAGGCAGCAGAGGAACTAGACAACTGGCAATCGTTCTCAAAGCATCTTGTATTGTATTCCTTTAAAGAGTTTCAACAAGAAGCGTTTCGCTAGCTTTTGTCAATCCATTTTTTTTACCTTTCCGTCGTTATCGCTAATAGAATGCCAGGTTGACTTGGCCTTGTTCTGGCAACTCTTTTGTAACTGAAGAGACTGTGACGGATGACCTAATATAGTCTATTGTTTTAGTGCATTCCTTTCTTTTGTGCAGTTTATTGTTTTTTGTACTCTGGAAGTGTGGTATATACTTGGTATGCCAATGTTCAGCAGAGTTCCTACGTGCCTTACAAGGTTCTAGCCATACCACATTTTACTGCGTTGCTAGCCTGCTCCAATATCGTGGTAGTAAATCGCATGAGGTTTCAAGCGGCGCACGGTGGGTCGAAACTGCTATATGAGGGACATAGTTTTTTTATTTTATAATTTCCATTATTTAAAAATACCCATCGATAGGTCTTAGCATTATGATGTGCGGTGTGCGTGTGTGGTCTTGGATTGTGGTATACAGTTTTTGTCTAAAACTGGCAGTTTGCCTGGAAAAAAATATTTTTCAGTTTTGCTGTATGGAATGAGACATAAAATGCTCTGTTTCAGCTAAGTCTTGACAGATCTTGCTGTGAAACTACTTGAACATTATTCTTTGACTTATTAACTATAATCCTACACTATCAGCGCGCACCCAAAGTTGCCCGTTCACGAGTTATGAGGATCGGAAAAACGAATAAAAATGTGAGTAAAGGACATTTTATTTTATTTATAAAATCATAGATAAAGCCAAAATAATTGTGTTACATAAAAATGCTAACAAAGAAAATATTATTATTAGAGTTGATTGAAAGATTCCACGTTATTTGACAAACAGTGGCATCTGGTGAGCGAGTGGATCTTCCGAAATTCTCTCAATTTTGCAAAGATACAGTGACCTTGTATGTTCAGTTATATCCGTGGTATTACAAGCCCTCTAGTGAACATAAGTTGCTAGTGCCTGGAACGGATATAATTGAACATTTTGGAATTATACCAATACGGAAACTGTCGGAAGAAGCGTCAGAGGCTCGAAATAAGGACTTCCGTAAATTTTGAGAGAACCATTCCAGAAAAGTAAGTAGGACAGCGACATGAGGATATCTTGCATAATCTTCTCTTGTCGTCTGATCCAAAACTTACTTCTCTAAGGCCAAGAATAAAAAACGAAAAAGAATGGTTCTCTCACCAAGAGCAGTCGAGCTTTTGGTGTTTCTTCCAAACGAACCTGAACTAGAATTTATAGATTTATAAATAATTTACAAGATAATGTCAGTGATTGATTAACTATGCATTTGAGTTTTTTGTTCATTTTGTTAGCTGTTATTTTGAAATAAGTATACATTCATATTTTTTCAAAAAAAAAGTAAAATTATACCTATTTAAAGTTTTTTTTTTAACAAAAAAAAAAACATCTTATTTAAAATTCACTATTTTTTTCTAATTATCAGTTTGCCTGTATACTTTCTTTATTTACTTACTATTCAACTCATAAGTAACTTAATTTACAATAAACTAGTGTTTCAAAATAAATAAGAATATTTTACTTGTTAGCATTTTTATGTAACACAATTATTTTGGCTTAATCTATGATTTGATAAATAAAAAAAATGACTTTTAACCACATTTTTTATTCGTTTTTCCGATTCTCATAACTCGTGAATGGGGAACTTCGGGTGCGCGCTGATAGTGTAGGATTATAGTTGAAGTTAATGTTCAAGTAGTTTCAAAGCAAGATCTGTCAAGACTTGGCTGAAACAGAGCATTTTATGTCTCATTTCATACAACAAAAATAAAAAATATTTTTTTCCAGGCAAACTATCAGTTTTAGGCAAAAACTGTATAGCACAATTATTCATCAGAATGATAAGACCTATCGATGGGTATTTTTAAATAATGGAAATTATAAAAAAAAACCCTATGCCCCTCATATAGCAGTTTCGACCCACCGTGCGGCGTCCTTTATTGCAGTATGCAGGTGAAATGCCAGTTCCACAAGCTCTCACCTTTAATTTAAGGTGAGTATTTCTAGCATAAAATACTACGGTGCTCTGAAGTTTAACGGTAGAGTGAGAGGATTAACTGAGGTTTCAACTGGGAAATAAGGCAAATTAATACCAGGTCTTGATGTGGCAAGTTAAAAGGTACAAGACAAAGGAATCCTGGCTTTGTACCTTTAATCTCTCATACAGTTAAGGGGCCGTGCACTCGATTGTTTTCAACTTGTTTGTGCATTATTTGTGAGAAAGGGAACGACAAAAAAAGAGCTTAAACTAAATTGTTTGTGTTTTTATGAAAATACGACGTCTTTTTTCGCATGTGGCAATTTTCCAAAAAAATACGCGAGACTGACGTTTGATATTGAACATTAAAAATATCATCAACGTCATAAGGCCTACTTGCACGTGGCTGGACCACTATTTTCAAATTAGATAAAGTTGAAAATAATGGTCCAGCCACGTGCAAGTAGTAGTAGTACAAATTATAATAGACAGATATTTTAAAATGACTCATTAATCTTCAGCAATTCATAACATACTATAAAATTTGAATTTTATGATAATACAATATCTTTATTAAGTAAATCATCCTTGTTTCTTGTTGTTTATCTAGAATTATTATTTCTAGACATCCTGACTTAAATCAGCATACTTTGTTATAAAATTGGACTCTGCCGCTGTCTAGATAATTACTAATGTAAAGAGATTCGTTCTTATAGATTTTTTTACTGTAGTAAAAGCTCCCAGAATATCATCCAGTGACCAACTCCGGCAAGATGCCCAACTAACAACGAAGTAGAAACTATTGTCAGATAAGTGACTTTCTTGATTAATTTATCTTCGAATTCCTTAGAGAACAAACTAGTACATAATTAGTTAAGATGCCATTTGAAATTGAAATGTCTGCCCCGATGTTCAGTTGAATAGGATAGTTAAAATTGTGTAGGATAATTATACTGAATGTGCACTTTAAAGCGAAATGAGCAAAACACCTCGTGGCAAGCTTTGCCTAGGCGATTGCTTTGAAACCAGCAAAAACAGTTGAAAACCAGCGTCAGGCACTAGTTGGGTCGAAACTCGGCCTTTTTGGCGCAGCCGTGAGGCACACTTCCTTGCAAATTTATTACATCGCACTATTACACTTTTTTTTTAAATCTAAAGCAGATTTATTATATTGTGTGCCTTTTAGTCTGTGCAAAATAAATGTATTTTCTTTCTTTCTTTGTATTCAAGATTTAATGAAGGGGCTCGCAACTAAATAATAACAGCCGCACGGGTCGATCAAACGTCAAGCTGTCTTTGCCGCGGTAAATACGCGGACACACATATTAAGATCCCCCCGTACCTCGGAAACCACGTTGAGCTGTTGGTCCCGGCTGTCATTCCTAGATCTTTGACATCCGTTACGGGTATTCAGAAGCCCAAGTCTGACAACGCTTCATTTAAAATACTGGTCCATCCAACCCAACATGGGAATAGCCTAGACAGATGATGATTCAAGATTCAATGGAAGTTATTGGTATTGAGAAGATCGTGTAAGCATTACGTATTTGATCGCGTCAGCTTGTGTTGTGGGCCTCAAAATCACCGCCACAGTGAATGAGTCAATGACAACTGCCATAATCAACACGCTTGACAGACGGATGGAACATTGAGTTCTTGTCTATGATTTAAATCGTTAGATGCAACCTACCGCGTCAAAGGATGGTCGCGTTTCTGTTTCGTTTTGACACCTCTGAGCTCTGACGCAGACACTTCACTTGATTGTCATGAAAACGCCATTATTGTTGCGTGAGCTCTTTCTTTTCAATGTTTACACTTTTCGCGCAGAATGATCAGAGCTCCGATTTAAATCTTTGGTTGTTATTTTTAAGGCTTTCACAAACAGGCACGACGCGACTTATGTACAATAATCGCGCATATAGACAATCTTTTGAAAGTCACTGCTCTTGAATTAATACTTACTTAACTATTTCATTCGACCCCAACGAATCTCGAATAGAATCTTTTTTGCGAGGGACCATCCGGTAATATCGTAGGACTGACCTTTAACAAAGAGACATTTTTATCGTTTAAAAGTTTGGTCTTAACGGTAATGAAATATTCGGAGAACAACATTGACGTAACTTGTCTATAAAAGTACTTTTTCGTCTTCAATAAGTTAATAACTTGGTAGTACATTTATACATTAATCCTTACTTGAGAAAATTCATCACATCTTTCAAGAAGTAAATACATGGTTTAAGTCTTTTACAAAAGTACTACGTTGCACCTGCTTTTCCTAAGTTTTCTTCCATTTTCCCAGTTTCCCGCAGCTGGATTAGCAAGGAAATAAATAACAATTTAACCGATTTTAGACGGGAACTAAGAGCTATTCCAAGCTTTAAAATTCTTAGAATATAAATACTTAGATGAATGTATGGCCCCACCGCACCGTATACCGCATTTTGTTGGAGTTATGGCAAAAAAACATAATACAGTACCTGTTTATTAAAAAACATACTGACTTTTTTACCGTTTTACGGTACAGACATTTCGCTAAATAGAAAAATCACCATTATCGTCTCTCCATCGACTTTTTTTTTTAAATAACGTATTGTCCTATCTCCGTTTGAGCAATCTTGCCTGTTGCAGTCCACTGCTGGACGTAAACCTCTCCCAACAAGCGCCACAACACCCTGTCCTCCACCTTCCGCGTCCAGTTCTTCCCAGCCACCTTTTTAATGCCGTCGGTCCATGTAACGGAGGTCATCCCACACTACGCTTGCCGATACGCGGTCTCTACTCCAGAACTCGTCTGCTCCACCGGCCATCAGTCCTTCGACAAATATGACCCACTAGCACGTCAGCTTGCTTACTCTGAAAGCTATGTCGGTAACTCCCGTTTCTTTTGCGGATAACTTCATATAACTGGATAGATTCATGGTCCATCGTGAACTTCAACGTGATCTTCTTCAGAAAGGTCAGGTGCGTAGTACTGGCAACCGGCGTTCGTGTATGACCAGTACCCTAATTGCGTAATACACAATCAATCGGAATCTGAATCGTTTTGAAACAGATTGCTAATCCATTGCTTCATATGTTCGATAAAAAATTCTGCTCAACAATGTAAACAACGCATTGAATGTTGTTGAACTGTCAAAATCAAACAGATTAGTCGTAATCGTTAACGAAAATGTGTTACACAATTAGGATGCAGATGTTTAAACGTAAACGAAGAAAAAGGTGTGAGTTTAGTATTTATGTATGTTATCATTACCAACCATCACTCTTAATATTCCAGCTTATTGTGGAAACCAATCGAAACTCCTCCGAATTACGCATATTAATATGTTTCTAATCAAAGACGTGTTCGGATGTTGATATTACTATACATGTGAATTTACATCTGTTACTAAGAGACGGAACCGCATCGCTTCATATGGGGTACCGTAAGGGATATACGTACTTATTTACATTACAATTACTTTCTTGCTTACCTCGTTATTTCGAGTTAACAATTTGAGTTGTGATGTGTTTTAGATGTTACAAACTGGCAACAAGACGATATTGTAATGTTTACATAAGCTTATGTACCTACATACCTTAGTGGGCTTGTTATAGAGCTGGCCATGTTTAGATTTTGGATGGGAACTATCTGCCTGAACACCTGAGTTAGTGGGCTACTGATAAATGTGGCCACTGACTAGACAGGTCAAGTCAAATGTTCGGTTCTTTACCATCTTCTTGGACACTAATCTGCATGGCCCTCATTGGCTTGAATTAAATTATGTCTAGCCTTTAAAAGAGACTGTGACCTCTGAGTTTGTTTCGTTCTATCTTATCAGAGGAATCGGTTAAGAACAATCGAGCTCATCTAGTTTTCAAATATAATTAACTTTTGACGTTAAAGGTTTTTTTTAAATCAATTTAAAGAGAAACAAAATTAAGAGAGTTTCCAATCAAAACGACGACCTGCACCCTAATTGCGTAACACATTTTAGTAAACGATTACGACTAATCTGTTTGATTTTGACGGTTCAGGAACATTCATTGCGTTCTATATATTGTTGAGCAGAATTTTTATCGAACTTAAGAAGCAATGGATTAGCAATCTGTTTCAAAACGATTCAGATTCCGATTGATTGTGTATTACGCAATTAGGGTGCTGGACCTGCAGCCTAATTGCGTAACACATTTTCGTAAACGATTACGACTAAGCTGTTGTATTTTGACAATTCAACAACATTCATTGTGTTATTTTCATTGTTGAGCGTATTTTTTTTATGGAACATATGAAGTAATGGATTTGCAATCTGTTTCAAAACGATTCAGATTCCGATTGATTGTGTATTACGCAATTAAGGTACAGGTTTTAAGATCTTAGAAATCCATGTAAACCTTCATTCTGGCAAATTAATGAATTTGAATTTGGAACGGCGTCTAATCTGATAGCAACTCTCTTCACACTATTTCTCTCCAAGACATTCGTCTTTGGCCACGAAGTCAGCATCTCCATATTCTTTGACAACAATACGCAAAACACTCTATTTTGTCCGAATCTCAAACATTCAAGAACAATCCCATGTTCAAATACTTAAAGCTTTCCAAAACCTCTTTGTATACTTCACATAACAATGTAAGATATTATTACATCTGATACGAGTGCTCATATGACATCCGCTTCGGATGCAAGAACAGCCGCATTATCTTCAGTGCCAATTTGGTACTACAATAACACTAGCTTCTCTAAGGAATGAGGTTATCTTAGAATCGGGGACGTAAGCTGAATATGCATTAATTGGTTCATTCAATAAATTGCCACTGGCATACTGATTTTGTTTTATTATAATATAGACTGTTAAGTAATTGACAACCGGCAATTGATCACATATTTCTTTCTCTTTAAAAGTAAGATGGTGATGACAATTTCTCAAACCACAAGGTCAGACTACATCGAGTACGTACTTCAGAAAGACTTACCGCGATTCTGCACTGCATGCGATTCCGAATCGGAGATTTATGTCGGTCTGGAGGAGCCATAGTGCTATTTGTATGAGGGGTTGCGCACTAGATCCGAACTCTGTCCGTCCGAATATAGAAAATTGCCAATTCGAATTGAACAATTTCTCTTTTATTTCTACTTGCTCTACCTTCTATCTTCTCTATCTACCTTAAATTATTATTCTTCTATCTTGAATTCGAATGGGATGCAGACTTTTTTGAGAACGAGAAATATGCTATCTGTGGTAGGGGCAAATGGTATGGGTAACAGTCGAACAGGGTGCTGCTTTGCTCCTAGTCTGCTTAAACCTTAACCAGTTAAGTATAAGGAAGCATTAAAAAAAATCTTGTCTTTTCGGTGCCTTAGTGGACACGTAGTGCATGCTCTAGTTACCATCAAAGAAAAGCCATCGTGAATATTCATAGCGATTTGCATAGGTTGAAGATCTCTGACTCATAAAGGTGGGTGAAATTATAGAATAAATAATATGAAACTAAGTAAGTATGTTCTGCGAATGAGGCTGTTCGTCAATTTAAAGACTATATGCATGTGTTAACATCTTGTAAAGATCACAGGTGTCCTTAAAGTGTCTATCATGACCTATAACTTTTTTTTTTGGTATAAAAAATTACAAACAAAGTGAAGCTCTGACTCCTGCGCTAGGTAAAAAAACACCTGTATTACAAGAGCCAATGTCTTCTCCTAATCAGTAGGCTTTGAATTTTATGCAATATACATCGTTTAAATTTACTTACTTTACGACAGGGAAAAATAATAATTCGTATAGCAAAATAGTGGTTACAGTGGATATTTTATAAACAAGCTTCTTTCAAAGGCTTCGCCTGCTTGGATTTCGGAAATAATCCCACGGGAACGTGCTACCGGGACAAAAAGTAGCCTATGTTCATCCCCAGGATGGCATATATCTCCTTGCCAAATTTTATCGAAATCCGTTCAGTGGTTTAGGCGGGAAAAGGCAACATACAGACAGAATTAAATTTCATACAAATCCGGTCATTAGTTATTGCGTGAAAGAGTAACAAACATCCATACATCACAAACTTTCGCATTTATAATATTTAGAACTGTTTAAAACAAACAATCCCTCCATACGTTCTCTTCGTGTAAGTCTAACGGTTTAGGCAGCGCACGCCAAGATAGCAGGACAGGAATTGTTCCGACTTACTATACTTATCGTTATGTTATGGTCAAATAACACAAAATCTTAATAAATTGTAGCCAATGTGTTATTATTTATTTATTTTATTATTTATGTACACACAGTAAAATACAGAGGGACACGTCATAATAACAATTTGAGTACAAAGGTACTGCTTAATTCTTAAGAAATTTCTTCCAGCAGACCTGCGAAAGGAGAATTGAAAAAGAAATGTAGACAATAGTGTGTGAGAACAAGAAGAGAAAAATATGAACAATGTGAATTCTAAAACTAAAATAACGCAAATACATAATGCATGCAATAAATGTATAAAAAAACATATATATTATTTATATATACATAATATAAATACTCAAAGTTAAGAGGAAAGGTAATGCTCTTTTGATCGACATTTGAATAGAGAAATAGTTTTTAAATCACGAATGCTAGGCGGAAGTGAGTTCCACAATCTTACAGCATGGACAGAGAAGGAATAAGAATAGTAGCTTATTCTGATGTATAAGCTTATATTACTGTAAAGCTTCATCAAAATCCGTTAAGTCGTTTTTGTGTGAAAGAGTAGCAAACATCCATCCAGCCTCAAAAACTTTTCATAATATTTGTAGGATTAGAAGAATTTTAGTAGGAAGTAGTATTAGTAGAAAATAGAATAACATAACATCACGCCTTGTTTCCCCGAAGGGTTGGGCAGAGGTGTACCTATAGTACACCCACATTTCGCCAGTTATGTTTAAGTCCCATGTAATAGCGGGCGAGCCTATTGCCATCTACCGGGCACAAATCCAGACTTCGGGCTGCTACTGAGAAATTCCAGATAGAAAAACCCAATAACACGTTGCCCGACCTAGGAATCGAACCCAGGACCTCATGCTCAGCAGTAGCGATTGCGACCACTAGACCAACGAGGAATATAAAAAATAAAATAAAAAAAATAAAATAGAATAGTAGGATATATATATATATATAATATGATAGGTTAATTTGATTTTCGTGCCTATCTGTGTGGACGCGTTGTTCGACTTAACTACGCCATGGATTTAGATGCGGTTTACAACATCATGTTGATATTGTATTTTCTAGAATTTTCTAACATTCATATTACATGCTATAAGAAAATCTTGATGTTTTATACATAAACATACCTACATAAACTCACGCCTTCTTCTTATGGGGGTAGGCAGAAACCACAGAACACGACCTGGGTCAGGTGCGTAGCACTCGCAACCGGCGCGCGTGTATGACCAGATGTATGAACGTAAACGAGGCAAAAGGAGTATGTGAGGAACGTAGCAGGTGGTGTTGATGTTTTATGAAGTTGTAAAATCTGAGTGGGTCGGAAGGGGTGCGAAAACCTACGTTGTACAAGCGTAATGAAATCTTCCGACTTTGGACTTATTCATGTTCTGTTCCGACATTCCTCATTCCAGCTTTGTGAATGCAGTAAGAAGTTAAAGTTAACTGTTGAATTAGCAAAAGGCTAGCGAACTTGTCGATGTGCCGAATAACTTATCCACAACTTCGTGCCAATACCAAACTTGGAGACATGCCATTTTGAACTCTATTCAATCTATAACTTGAGACTATGATTCTTTCTAACTTTTAATTAACTTTGACTGACTACTTTAATGAATGGTCCAGGGAGGAGTTGCCATTAAATCCGATCCATCTCTCCTTTTCGCTGCCCTCTTCCAGCGACGCCCTAAGCCGAGGCCCTTAGCGTGTAGTCACTTAGTTCATAAGTTTTTTGGCCTTGGTGGAGGCCTTAACTTATTGTGGCACCTACAGGAAAGTTAGGTCAAACAGCCGTCAAACTCCTAGGTTATAGGGCACAAAAAAAGTTATTTGTACGGAATGGAGCGCCAGCCTGTCTTACTTCAGCAACCCTGAGACTAAGACTTGTTAAGATCAGACTTTTGCTCTTCTGACCCGTAACGACTGTCAAAGAACGTGCTTTCCGAGTCACGAAGGAGTCTCAATATGTAATGGATAGTCACCCATCTATGAACTGACCGCGACAAGCTTACGACCTTACCGGCTGTTAATATTTAGCCACGAGGCCCTTTCTATTTGAATACCAGTGGTCTATAAATGTCAAGAAAATTAATTCAAATTTCGCAATCAAGTGTTTAACATAACAAAAGCGCCAGTTATCGCACACGTGGTAGTCAGTAACTAACAACAGTAGTTACAAAATAGTTACTAGTTAGCAACTTGAATGTTTGATGCAATCTTGTAGCTGAGCTATATACCTACTGTATAAATATAGTTATTGTATGTTTAATCAAGGCTCCCGCAAACGGCGCGACGTGACTCTGGTGAAACAATTTCTATGAAAACTTCATGGAAATTGTTCTACTGGATTTGCTTCTGTCTGCAAGAGCCTTAACCAAACATTTGAATGTGCAGGCAAGTTATCAACATCAAGGTGAACTACCCAAGAAACAAATGAACGCTGAAAAATCTACAGCCCGGACTTCTCGAGGAAATAGGTGTCTTTTTACAGACATATTAAACTTACTTCACAAGAGACACAAATTCGTCCAAGTCGGCAACAGGGTCAACCATGCCATTTTAGATTTTTATACAAGATGTCACCGGCTTTTCCTGTCTCCCTTATAGTCTATCTTTACGACGCCGAAACAAAGCCTGAGATCAAGGTCACTTAATCGCAGTTTTGAATGTGCACAACGCTACAAGATTCTTTTGGCGCGCGGCCAAAATAGGAACTAACGCCAGCATCTTGTATTTTCGATTCAATTTTTGGTTCAACCGTACAAAATGTTTACTAACAACGCCCCGCTGTTAATGTCAATCAGGCGCCAAAAGGTAATTGTAGCACTGTTTATAACTATGACAAAAACAATGTCAAAGCGACACATGAACGTGCCTTTGTGTCGCGCGCTAGTCTGTACAAGTCTTTAACATCCGAATCACCGTTTAAAGTCTCTAAGAAATTAAAGTTGTTTCACTTAAGAGTGTTTTTTTTTGGAAGTCGGTTTATTTTTCTGTATTTCTTTCTAGAGTCTGAAATGGTATTTTGAGATAAGAACCTTACAGATTTGGTTTGTAAAAGTATCCCTACGTTCAAAGTAACATTTATACCTTGAGCTACTTAAAATCTATACAAGGGCTGCTCCATAAATAGTCACGTTGATGGATGCCGAGATAAATAGTCAGTCTGACACAGTACACGCCATATTTAGTCAGTGTCTAGTTAGGGCGTTTATTTTAGGAAAACAAGTCGTATAGACGTTGAACTAAACCAAGACTAAACTCGACTAACTAGTTTGTAACGATGTTGTGGAGAGAATAGCATAGCTGTGATGAGAATTGATTTACATACCAGTCTGTGCTGTTAAAGGCTCCCGCAAACAGCGGCACCAACAAAGGCACCGCTCGTCACAAAACAAGGCTCTCACAAAACAGGCGCGACGCGACGGTGCGACGGGATTCTAGTAGAAAATTTTCCTTGAAGGTTTGTCTTAGAAAGTGCGCTGACGCGTCGCGACTGTCTTTGGTAGCTTACACGCGGTGCTGTTGCGTCGCGTCTATGTGTATGAGCTTTAAGTTTTTTTTACTTTTATACATGGCTTTTTATGTGGAACATGATTGGTGACATGATTGGTGCCTGGGTTCAAACCTACGACCTACAAACTTATGTAAGTATTTGACCTAAAACCTTACTAAAATTTCCGAATCGTAAACCAATAGGAGTGACGTCGAAATCCAATTTTCTTCGATTCATGTGATAAGTTATCGATTTCGTTCAGCAATTCGGAGAGACAATCTCCTCAAGTTTTAACTTAGACTTGCAAATACCTCCAGGCGCCTTTTGAAATGTACCTAGGTATATATTTTTCTCGCGCAGCTCGGAGTCTGGATTTGTGCCCGGTTGATGGCAATAGGCTCGCCCCCTATTACATGGGACTTAACTGGCGAAATGTAGGTGTACTATAGGTACGCCTCTGCCCATACCTTCGCGGAAATAAGTGTGATGTTGTTTATATTTTTTCCTTTCACGCATTTCGATAGAAGAAAAAACATGTGCGAGAGGGTAACCCTCGTAAGGAACGAAGTTCCTTAAGGCAGGAAGGTGCGACGCGACACTTGTAGAACCATTTCCATAAAGTTTCCATAGAAATTTTTCTACAAAAGCGTTTACGCGATAGTGGCACGCACACACTTGTATACGTATACAATAGAAAGAGACAGATTAGGTCGCATGGAAAAATGAAGAAGCGTCATGCATCCATAAAGGCTCTCGCACACAGGTGCGATGCCACAGCGCGACTCAAAGGCACCGCTCGTCGCTCGACACGCGGCGCCTTCGTGTTGCGCTGTGGCGTCGCACCGGTGGTTTTTCCTTACGTGACGATTTCTACCCGTTTACTCCTACCGCAAGCCGTCGCTCCAAAAAGAACAAAAGGTTAAATTGTTTTATTTTAATATTGAGGATAGGGATCGTGGCTAAATAATAATATCCGCGCGGGTCGGTTTTAAGCAATGCTTGTCGAGGTCGGCCCACAGATGGGTGACCATCCATAACATACCAAGCCCCTCCGTGCCTCGGAAAGCACGTTATGCAGTTGTTCCCGGCTGTCATTCGTAGATCTTTGACAGTCGTTACGGGTCGTCAGAAGCCCGAAAGTCTGACAACCAGTCTTACCAAGGGGTAGCGTGTTACTGGGTTGTGGAGGTCAGATAAGCAGTCGCTCCATGTAAAATACTGGTATCCAGCTGCATCTTGTTACACCGGAAGACGACGCCAAAATACTTGGTACGAGGCTAGGAAGATATAAACATTATTAGGTAGATACCTAACCAATAGAAAATGAGATGGTTGATAATAAACTTCGGTTTTTATCAGTGACGACCAGTAGTGCTATTTTGTAACCATCTCACCGTGAATACTGAGGTGAAGTGAGCGTGGAGAGAGCTGTCAGTGCCACTGATGCTAGCGATTGACCAAGATGGGATGACACTAACAGCTCACTCGCAAGTCTTCACCTCACTAGTTGTGTAAGTCTTTATAAATGTGGAATTATAATGACACGCCTAATTATCACACTGCGTGAGACTAATGAACTGATATGAAGTTTTAATTTCCTTTTAATTTGTTGATAAGAAACCATAACTTGATACAATCAGCCTCAACAAGATGTTTACATCGACGGAGATTTATTTGATTGTTTACAATTTGTGTTTCATAATATACTGTATCAATGTGTAGCTACAATTAAGTACAGTCCGCGAGGCCTAAGCTGAGCTTTGTATTTGTGTGAGTGCACATATAGATAGTGTAGGTGTGACATCGGCCTAGAGCGAGATTGGTTTAAACCGGTTTATACAAAAGGCCTGAGGCGCTGTGCGTCCCCCCATTGCAATTGACGCGATTGGTAATCACTCACACAAATGCAAAGCTCAGCTTAGGCCTCGCGGACTATACTCAATGTGGCAACACATTGATACAATGTTATGGACCAAAGCTTGTCGAAAATCAAATTAGTTGTTGTCGATGTATATTTTGAGGCTAATTGAAAACAATCAATGACACAAGTACAAACAAAATTAAAAACACCACGAGCGGAACTGGTTAGTTTTAACGTCAATTTTTTTTAAACGTGCTGCAGATTTTTTTTCTACTGATTTATGTAAAGTCAAGTCTTAAATTCACTGAATATTATTTAGAAATGAATAAGCATAAATTCAAACATTGTTTTAAAATTATAAAATCCCGGTCTTTAAAGTAATTAATACTAATTTTCACATAGCTTGTTTGAAATTCCTATTAACTTACTTGATTAGCACGTTTTTATTGATAGTAAAACAGTTTTCAACTTTAAAATCATTATGATAAAACTCGTTTTAGGTAGGTAGGTACTTATTTACTTTTGAATAGAGCCAGGCATTGTTTTAATAATTCTAGTTTTAAAACATTATTTAATCTGTAAATGCATCGTTTAGTTTCAAAACAACTTTCGTCTTTTATAACTTCTGCCCGCGATTTCGCCCACATGATATGGTGTTGTTTCCAACCGCGTCACGTCGCATCGCCCGCGTTCTTTAGGAGGCATAGCGTGATTTTAAATAGCCTCAGGAATTGGCTTGTCAAATGCAAAAAGCTATCATCGTTCCCGACTGGAAGTTTCAGTCATAAGCGCATTCTATTTCTTCGTATCGTTGATTCCCTTTTATTAATCCATACTTAATTTAATAAATCCGAAAGTAACTCATTCTGTAAGTTACCATTTCACGCCTAAACCACTGAAACAAAATTTGGCAAGTAGATGGCATCCTGAGGAAGGACATAATCTATATTTTGTCCCTAGTTTTGTTTAAGCTTCGACCAGAATTCGGCCAGTTAGCGTTGGCAAAGGTCTTCCATAGCGCAGCTGATTTTGCAGAGAGAGCAAGCACGACAAGAGGTGAGGCATCGTTTGTGATGTGCCTCCACCGTCGCAACCGTTTAAGCCAACAAACTCCTCAGCTTTATTAGTATGTTTTGTTACCAATTTACAATCATCGTAATATTTGAGAGTGTTAGTATTCGAATCATCGCTCGTAGCAATTGTGTTCTTATAATAACTGCCTACCACCATAAAAAAAGTCGATAGTTCCTATTGAACTATGATTTAGCATAATTAGCCAATAATGTTCCCACTGCTGGGACACAGGCCTCCTCTCTGTGAGAGGGAGTGGGCCTTAATCCACCACGCGCCGCGCGACCAATGCCGGTTGGCAGATGCAATATGTCTTAGAATTTTTTAAGAGTACTTTCTTGCTAAAAGTGTGTGTGGGTGTTTAGCCAAATACCATAATCAACTTTGACCTATTACGTATCAATTTTCACACACCCTGTAGATCTCGTTCTCGTGTAATCAGGTGTAGGGTAACTAAGTGGAGCATGAAGGAAGGCCTCCCATTTCCTTAAGTATCAGTCTTGCGATTTTCCTTCCCCATTTCACGCCTATTTTCGGTTATGTGATCGGCAGAAAGAGTGTTAGTCATTGTTTGGAGCAGAGGTTATTTTCGTAACGAGGATATTTAATATGGTTTTGTTTGATAGAATATACTAAACTTTACTATCCTTACTAATATATTAATAAATTAATCCTAACTAATATTATAAATGCAAACAAAGTAGTTAAAGTTATACAAAGTAAGAAAGTATATTAGTTTGTTTCACTTTCACGCCAAAACAGCTGAACGGATTTGGATGAAATTTGGCACACAGATAGACCATGACCTAGGTAAAGACAAATAAGAATGTATGGATCGTAGCATGTGGCGTTCTGTGTTTTCTGCCTACACCCTGCCAAGAAAGCGTGAGATTATGTAAGTAATTTGAACCTTCAAGCCCAAGGCTAGACAAGAACACGTCGTAAGCCGAAAAGCGTTTGAAGTTGATATGCGGGGAGCATATCAACTTCAAAAGCTTGTTAGCCTTTAAATATACAGATTTATGTTTATTCTATGAAATATTCTGCACGCCCACTGCGTAGTTTTTCCGAAAAAACCTTTGAATAAAATTTTAATTCGTACTTCAATCTTAGAACACGTTTACTAGATTAATGCACATGTCTTCCACAATTCTGCACCCAAGCTTCCAAGTTTATTCTTTAATACAACTACTTACTAGAAACATAAAATTTACACTGTGTTTAATAAATAATATATAATTCTTTAGTTCCCCAAAAGCTCACAACAGTAGCAGTGGTGGCCCACTTACGACCCACTTTTTAGAACGTACGACATCCCAGTCTTCCGCTTGACTTTATGTAAATTATTTCATCACCACTGCTCTCAAAACCACTCCCTCTCAAATCCGTTGCCTCTCGAAGAGAGGACGCCTGCGTCCCAGTAGAGGAACATATAGACTGATTATGTTAATGCCTTAACAGTATACTTATGACTAAAACATAAAAGGCTTAATACAACGGTCCATATTTTAATTCTCTTGATAATTGTGTAAACCTTATATGTTTTAGTTTCTTCCACAAGTCTGCACCTAGCTTCCCATTTTATTCTCTATTACAACTACAAGACACATAATTACACTATGTACTATGTAGTACGCATGTATATGTTATCCAACTAGTGGATGTAAGATAGCGAGGGCGGCGTCCTTAGCATCACGCAAAAAGTGGAGGAACAGAAGGTTCATAATTATTACGAGTATCATGGTTTTTGTTGTTGGCTTTCACAGGTAGCAGTCTTGCAGTCCAATCAAGGCTGCATGGTCGGACTGAAACTATCACTAACATTCCTTACTTTTGGCTTTAAGAATCGTAAAGCTAGTCTGCAAAAAAAAAAACATTAAATTTTAAATAATTTTGACACAAACAAAGTCGAATTTGACAATCGTCACTCCGTGTTTTTTTTTCTTTCGGCTTCACAACGCGGTACTTGTTTGCTCTACGACTTTTATCTCAAAAACTGATTCAGAACTTGACGAAAACTATTCTAGGTGGGTTGTTTAAAACTAGCTTTCGTCCGCGTGAAAGAACAATGTCAGATGTCCATAGCAACTTTGGCTCAATATTAATTTGTCACGGACAGTGAAAAAGCTTACATATTTTTGTGCAGTTTAATGTCAAATTTTTTCTTGAAAAAAAAAGCCTGTCATTCAAGAACATTTTATTATTAATGTTCTTGAATGACAGGTTTTCTTTTTTAAATAAAAAAGTGTCTGGTAGTTACCTGTTCTGCCACTGTAATCGATTATTCTCAATAATTAAAGCGATTTACTCTTTACTTTTTATTCACCATCTTACAATTGTATTTTATTTTTATTGTTTTTACCTTAATTAGTTAACCGTGTTTATTATAGAAACATGACGTATTTTTTAAAGAATTAATAAACGAAATTTAAGAAATCTATTTTCTAACGAATTTTGTCGAACGGACGAATAGACAAAACTACCGTTTTTTATTTATCTGTTAATTTGTCTATTCGTCGACAAAAGCCGCACCCCAATTGCGTAACACACTATTAGTCACAATCTGAATCATTCTGATGGATATTGCTAATCCAGTGCTTCAAATGTTTGAAAAATTGTCTGCTCAACAACGTAAATAACGCTAGGCATGTTGTTGAACTGTCAAAACGAAACCAATTCACACTGTTAGTGTGTTACGTAATTACCCCGCAGGTCATGCCACGTTTAGAACAGAAAAAATCCTTATTGAAGTCCCAGTAGAGAAAGAAAGAAAATTAATGTATTTGATTCGGGTTTTAGACACAATATTCACACAAAACAAAAAAAAAATAGGCCCAGTTCAGCATAAATGCCAGACAACTAAGTGCCTGACGCTGGTTTTCAAACAGACCTAATGTTACGAGGACGTCTTACGGATGTAAATCAGTTTTTTGTCGTGTGTTTTTATATTATTTATTAGTTTATTGCTGGCTATAGAGTCACTTTTTGCCAGTATTTGATCACTAGTTGTAAGGATTGAGACTTCTGAACGTTCTTTTTACTGTGTCCATCGCGTCTGGATCGTACTGTGTGGAAAAAATCTAATTTTCTGTAAGATAGGTGTCTTAATCGACACTTCAAGAGCACTTTGACTAGATTGTGTAGTCGGAAAGTGTGTATTATTAACCGTCGAGTTGTTTTTGTGTAGTTCTTGAACTAATAATAATACCAGGCTGTTACTGCTCAAGTGCAGGACAAAGACCTCTTCTCAATGAGGGTAGGAATAAGCATAATCAGCTTATAATGTTCCCACTGCTGGGACACAGGTATCATATCTGTAAGAGGGAGTATCAAGGCCGTAATCCCCCACGCAGGCCCAGTGCTGGTTGGTGGATTTCGCGACATGTGTTTGGATTTTCGGTTGTTGTGATGTTGTTTTTTCTTTACCGTTTTGAGACGAACTAACCAGTTAACGCGCTTGCTCTCTGTGGGTAAGAGATTGGCGCTTACAGACAGGATTCTTCATGAAGTTTTATTAACCTTCAATCAATGGTCTGGTAAATAAAATATAACATTAAAAAACATTACCCTCTTTCTGGGGGATTCGGGTAAAAATACATTATGATGCATTGTTTTGTATTTTGTACATAGCTGCTCTATAAAGAGGTGTTAATAAAACGCTTGAATAAATAATATCCCGTGAAAAATTAGATACCAGACTAATTAGTCAGCATCAGCATTAATCTAGCTACTTTATATTAGTATAATGGTGGCTATTTATAATGGCTAGTGTTACTTTTCTAGCTATTAGTAACGTTAAACACTACACATCAACTGAATGAAAAAGGTACACAAAACAGTGTTGTAGTAACGACTGTTTCGAGCCAAAATCGACCATCAAATTAACTAAATTGCGAGTAAGGATAGAGTAGAATCTCTTGGTTTTGTTTTATTCCAGTCCTGGGTTGGATTCGCAGGTCAGGTAATCTGTTATTGGGTTTTGCCATCATGGGCTTCTCAGTAGTAGTCTGGATTTGTGCTCAATTTCGATGGGGTCACACTCTCCATTATGGGGCATAAATATATCTGGCGAAGGGCTTAGGTAGAATCGTAGTAAAGAAAGAAGGGGCTCGTGGCTAAATTGCACCAGCTGCACGGGTCGATCATCATGGTTAATCAATGCTTGCCATTGGCTTCCCGTGGATGTGTAACCATCCATACCATACCAAGGTCCTCCGTGCCTCGGAGAGCACGTGAAACAGTTGGTCCCGGCTGTTAATCGTATAGACCTTTGACAGTTGTGACCGATAGTCAGAAGCCCGAAAGTCTGACCACCAGTCTTACTAAGGCTGGGATGCGGAGGTCAGAATAATTGGAAACATATCTGGCGAAAAGTGCGTGTGTTTACACCTAAGCGTACACAGGCATGATGATTTTAGGTGTTTTGCACTTGACGATACCACTCCGCCAAACCTTGGGCAATCAACCCTGCTACCACCACGCTACGAATCATTTTCCAATAGCCAGCCCTGGCTTGTGCCGTGAAATAACTAAAGGCTAACTAAAGCCCAGATTACATTAGCACAGATTTTCGTTTGTGGCAGTTCAATGACCGCGCAACCTGCTATGGACTGCGCTATGGAGTGTTGACGACACGGAATTCGGTTCCGATTCGACACCGGGAGTAAATTACCTGCCAATACCTACTTATGGACTAGCATTTTTTTGTGGAGCAGTAGTTGCCCAGTGGTAACGGCCGCGACGAGTTGTAGGTCGAAGGTTCGAACCCAGACAGGCGCTTTACTTTGAGTAAATTATTTCATCACCACTGCTCTCAAAACGATGAAGGAAAACATCGTGAGGAAACCGGCAAATCTTAGAACCTAAAGTTCGAAGGCATGTGACATCTACCAACCCGCACTGGGCCCGCGTGGTGGATTACAACCTACTGTGAGAGGATCACAGAGAGGAGTGGGCCATAATTGGCATGTGTCCCAGCAGTGGGAACATAATAGGCTGATTATGCTTTTGCTTTGTTTGTGAAAACCTTGAATCCTGCTATGAGGGACTTATTTAAGTATTTTTAAATTATATCTTAAAACACCGCGTGTCATTTTCAGCCCCTTCATAAGTCATTGTTGCCCTGGCTATATATACAATATATATAGCCAGGACACATAAGTAAATGACACTGAAATATATTTAAATGACTTGTTTGTATTGTGTTGTTGGTTTCATATGAAATTTTTATTTTCATTTAATTTATATCAGTGATCCTTGTACATAATTTGATATTTTATTTTAACCGCAATTCTGTGTGACCCTTAGAATTAGTACTTACTCATTCATATAGTTTTGAATTTGATATTTTATTTTTATTATAATTCTGTGACTTATACAATTATTTTGTACCTACTCATTCGTTTGTTTTATTTGCATTGACATTCTATTCTATTCTGTTGCAGTATTGTGAATATTTTTTTTATTTAATGTAATATGGGTTTTTTAATTTCTTCTTAACTCAATTTATGGATGCGGGTAACTACTACGGAACTAGTCGTCAGATTTTGGCCTACTAACTAACTAACACCATGAACATAATCAGCCTTTAGCGTTCCCACTGCTGGGACACAGGCCTCCTCTCTGTAAGAGGGAGTGCGTCGTAATCCACCACCCGGTCCGGTGCCGGTGGGTAGATGTCTATTTGCAGGTAAGTCGACTTTTGCTACTAGGACATGCTGTTTCTCTTCACCATTTTGAAAGCAGTAGTGTTGAAATTATTTACAAAAAGTAAAGCGCCCGATTGGGTTCGAACCCACGACATACAAATCGTAAGTCGGGGCTACCACTGGCACTAGCGTATAAATATTTATTGCCAAAGCCTTTGACACTATAAAAGCTTTGACTGCTCATCCATTCAGGCAGTTTATTTGTGAAAAATCTCATATTTAAGGTCTTGCGATTATTTGGTATCTTATTATAACTATACGCACGCTCATAGACATACAAGTTTCATAGTCTCGGTTGCAAACTTTTTTTTAAATATCAAAATAGTACGAAAGATATTGATGGCAAAAAAATTGTAGGCATGTTTTTTTAATGCATTTGTGTTGCCCTTTGAGCCTGTGCTAGCTGTTTTTTTTTATGACTAATAACTATTATTCCTCTCTAAATTAAAGTTACAAAATACCAACCATTCAGCTGTTGTGTGATTAATACTGGCGCTATTGCGCATTTCTCGCCATTGTTGTGTATTGGAACGAAAATATTGTAGTTTCGCCTAGATACTTTATATTTATTTTATTTTAAGTATATTTAGTGGTAGTGTGGGTGTGGTGTTAATAATATAGTAGCGTTGGCAACCTTAAGTACGAGCCTGGGGGGGTTTCGTCGGGTATTAACCATCCACATTATTATACTTAATACCTAAACCAAACTAAACCTGTTAACGTACACACTGGATCAACACAAAACACCCAGTGTTCATACCAGTGAAGCGAATAGTTCATAAAGTCTAGCCTGAGTTACGATCTAGCCCAGATATGCGATACCGTCGAGTGCTGAGCAACTATTACATATCTAAGTACCTAGGCTTCCTACGTAGGGTTACCATTCCAC
Organism: Dasypolia templi; assembly: GCA_963555695.1. Lineage (NCBI taxonomy): Eukaryota > Metazoa > Arthropoda > Insecta > Lepidoptera > Noctuidae > Dasypolia > Dasypolia templi. The sequence goes on from OY743142.1 coordinate 8,253,732, forward strand.
AGGATTTGAAGCAAAATTTCAGGAGTTGTAGGCTCCTGACAGGATTTCGGCCGGATCTTCGAAATCTCAAAATATTTATGTATTTTTTTAAATACAGGGTATATATAAAAGTTTTTTTTTAGAACGTTACTTACAATCAATACAAACAAAAAATTTGTAATTTTGTTGGTCTAGTGGTCGCAATCGCTACTGCTGAGCATGAGGTCCTGGGTTCGATTCCTAGGTCGGGCAACGTGTTATTGGGTTTTTCTATCTGGAGTTTCTCAGTAGCAGCCCGAAGTCTGGATTTGTGCCCGGTAGATGGCAATAGGCTCGCCCCCTATTACATGGGACTTAAACATAACTGGCGAAATGTGGGTGTACTATAGGTACACCTCTGCCCAACCCTTCGGGGAAACAAGGCGTGATGATATGTTATGTTATATGTTGTAATTTTCATGACAAGGTTTGTATGAAAGTTTTTTTTATGGAAAATCCACCGGGAAAGTCGAAAATTTGGATACTATTTTAGTATGAAATTCACCACGTGCGACGCCGGCACGAACAGCCAGTATTTAAATAAAAACATGATCTCACGATTCTACGGAAATCAGGCTTTTTGTTAAGAATTTTCAATTTTCATCTGGTAATGGTAACCCTGTATCTAGGTAATGCAGTGTGAGTGCACCCTAGGTATTTATATTGTGAGACAGAAGAATGGCTAACAATGCAGAGCGTTTTGAATAAAGACTAAGAAAGACGAAGCTAGATTTTGAAGTAAGGTAAGTGGATACATTTGATGTTTCCCCAGGAAAAGATCGTGTTTATGTTTATTATGTTTATGTTGTAATCAGATGATGTCTATATTTTAGACATTTCGAAAGATGTTTTGTGATTCTTCAGGGCTGTTCAAGAAGATCAAGATCGCGACCTATTAAGCAAAACAAAAACGGTTGCACAAATCAGGTGATAACAATTTTTCCTTCAATGCGAGAAAAAATGGTCATCTTTCAGCATTGGAACTTGAATAGATAATGATAATAAGTTAGCCAAGGCCATTGGTTTCACAGTTGGTAGGATGCTTAAGATCATCGCGACCGGAGCGAAAATTGTCTCACGGGTCATCAACCTCTATGGCTAGAAAAGTACCTGACTATGAAATTACGCCTGTAATTCTTCCATAGGCAGAAAAGAAGAAAGAACTGTGTTGAGAGCTGTGCTGTATTACCTACACACCCATACTTTGCCAGTTCAATCTGCCTAGTCTTTTCTCCAATTTTTTGAGGTCAGCGTCTAACTGGATGCAATATTTTACATGGAGCATCTGCCTGTCTGACCTTCACAACCCAGTTGCTGGGTAACACGATACCCATGGGGTATAATAATAATACTGATTGACAGACCCGTTACGACTGTCAAAGATATTTTGGGTATTTTTAGGGTTAACCTCCCAAAAAGACTTACTTACCTGTTACCTCTAAACCTAGGTATCACAGAAACTTCTTCTTCTTCTATGTTACTTTGATTACCTTATACCTAATTATATTCAAGTATTTTGTATCTGAACAGACAGCTGTGCTGCTGGGGAGTTCGTTGCGCCACTTCTTCTTCCCAGCTAAAGCACTAGGAAGTGGTGAAGGGCGGGCGTTTTGGCGGAGTGTCTTTTGTAATTTTGACGTTCGAAAAGTGCTGATTCTCAGCCTAATTTGAATAAATGACTGTTGATTTTGAGAAAGGATTCCTGCTACAGTCACAGACGTAATTAACGTGATAAATTAAAATTTTGATGCTCCTGTTTGGGTGTCCTGTGGATAAATACTATCAAGAGTACCTTCCTACTTAGTACCTATCAAGATAACACACCGTACAAGTAAAGTAAAAAAAAATGGGACTGACTTTGTATCGGTACAGAATTGATTTATCAGTCAGATTAGTTTATCAGGATTTAGGTACTTTTGAAACAAACAAAACATTTTATTTTAGATATGCAAAAATTTCCCCTCCCTAGCTATAAAAAAAAAAAAAATCAGACAAAAAGTCCATGCGCAAGGTAAAGTTGTTTTGTTAGTGACAAGAATTCCCTGTAACGCTTTTACAAAAAAAATCCTTTGTTTAATTGCAATTTTGCATTTTAATTAAATTTGTACTTGTGTCGTAAAATATTGTTTTATTGTCTAGCCGATTCTCATTAATACATTATTCGTAATAATAATATGTGGCTGTAGTCACCAGCTGCCGGGCCATCCGGCGCCGTGTCAGTATGAATCAAGCAAAGGAAACAAGTTATTCTGCCTGTCTATAGATTGTTAAAAACCTGTTTTGTAAGACATAAAACTGTTTTTTTTTTTAAATACAAATCGTCATGTTACAAAGTGATACTTTAATAATCGTTAAATGCATGATGAACTTAATTTAAGTTAATAAAAGCAAATTTCCGTTTTTTTAAAGTGCCTTGTACACTTTCGGCTAAATCTTTGAAGTAGGTCTGATTCACATTTTTAATTAAAAGTTTTATAGACCGACTGTAGCCGTCCTGGTGATTTCAACCTAATTTACTTTTTTATTACGTTGTGGTACACTCACTGTAGCCTATTGCCGTTCTTAGAAATTTTTATCATTTTGTACCTACTTTCGACAATTATTTTAATAAACAAAAGCATTTTATCTCTCTTATCTTAAAGGAACGTAATTTCTAAATGGCCAAACATTCTGTACACATTTCTGACGGCAAACAATAAAATATAGAACAAAAGATTACTTATTCTGCTTAGGTATTCATAACTGCGGTCCAATTACAAAAGAGACTTACCTTTTTTTATCGCCCTCAAATGGAATTCCTCTGCATATATTTTCGAAGAATAAAACTAAGTTCACTCGTACTCGCCACACATAATTTTACCAATACATCCACAATGCGACACAGAAGTTACCTACACAATTTCTTGTCACGAGATGAATCACCAAAGAATGCACTCGTTTTTACACATAAACTAACAAAATAAATCACTCAAACACTTCGTACATCACTTTTTCGATTAAAATTCGTTATTCGGATCGATTTTGCGCTATTTACCGACGATTTTTGACACAAGATAAAAGTTTTCGACGATAACAGCGCGCGAGGCAGCGACGCGACGTAACACGCTGTCTTTAACTGCACGACTGCCATAGAAGTATAACCTAACAAAATCGAAGGAGGCGACGCGCGTGTATTCGACTAACAAACTGTTGCTCTCCGTAACTCGGCCAGGTTGCCGCGGCGATTACTATACACAAAAGTCGAAAAACTTTATTTGCCGAGTTGTTGTAACGTTACAATTCACTGTTAGTACGTTTGTTTTGGGTTTTGTAGTTAAATTACGGAGGGAGTGCGTGTTAAAATTCGGTTTTGTGTGTCTTTAAATGGTTTGTTTTTGTTTAAGTCACGAAATGCGAACAACGAGCGCGTAGGCCGCTGCGCTCTGCGTTTGCCTTGAAGTTCGCGTAATTCGCCTTGCACAGGGCGCACAGAAAGTGTTATCAACTTCACTTCGTGCGCTAGGGAGGGGCACTACTTACCTGCGTGACCGGTTTTTTGCCGAGGTTTTTGTCAATAAAAAATCAACAGCGATCTTTTGTACAATAATAAAGTCGGACAGCAGCTGATACATTTATCTAATGCACGTTAAGTTAAGATACTTCGTGGATTAAATTTCCATTTTTCTTTATGGTCCGATATAATAATAAAATTCGGCTGAAATTTGGCACAACACAAGAAATAAAATGGGAATCTAATTTACTTTTTGGAACATTTTTTTTAAAACTTTAACTGTCGATCCATAAATGACCAAGAATATAACGAAACAGCCCATGACTAAATGAGTTTTTTGGGATGGCGGCGAATAAGTTTGAGTAGGTCTTCAGTATATTCAGCTTTAAAACTTGATCAACACCGATTCAAAAATCAATAAAATATTACCACACCAAAAAATAATCAATACCTACTGGGCTGGAAAATTACTATTTATTTTTATGTAAAACATAACATCGCCGAGGCAGGCCTAAGAATCGCTGGTGTCACAATTTGGACTCGTTCCTAACCGATCAAACGGAGAAAGTATAGATAAATGAAGAAGGCATTAAGAAAATTGGAAAAATATAGAGGAGACCTTTGCTCAGCAGCGGTGCAACTAAGTTTAACTGAAAAAAAACGTGATCTTTGAGCACATCCCTAATGAGGTAAGCCATAAACTAATTGTAAACGAACAGTATCCCAATTTTCAAATAACTCCCTTGCAAAGAGAAATAAGTACCTAACTATAGTATCAACTACACGGAACACGATGTAAAGTGGGTTGTATTATATTAACATAATATTACATCACGCCTTGTTTCCCCGAAGGGTTGGACAGAGGTGTACCTATAGTACACCTACAAGTCCCATGTAAAAGGGGGCGAGCCTATTGCCATCAACGGGGCACGAATCCAGACTCCGGGCTGCTACTGAGAAATTCCAGATAGAAAAACCCATTAACACGTTGCCCGACCTGGGAATCGAACCCAGGACCTCATGCTCAGCAGTAGCGATTGCAACCACTAGACCCACGAGGCAGTATTTAGGTAGTACATATTTTGTTTTCGATAAATACTATTATTTTGATTAGGAAACGGTTGCTAAGGGAATTTGGTCATTAATGCTTTATGATGAAACACAAACTAGCTGTGTAAAGGTTCCCACAAACATGCACGACGTCACATCGCGACACAAAGCCACCGCTCGTCGAGCGACACTCGATATCTTTGTGTCGCGCTGTGGCGTACTGTGGCATCGCGCCAGTGTGTACGAGCCTTTAATCAATATCAAAATTACTTTACCATTGACTTAATCCAGACTTGTAAAATACCCTAAGACTCAACTGTGTAACGTACTTACGTCCCTTCGTCTTCTATTATAAGTAAATTTTAACTTAGTAGAGATGACTTTTAGTCGCCCATCTTCTGCCTGGAAACAAGGCTACTTACCTTCTACGAATAGGATAGCTTAGACTGAAAACTTGAAATTGAAAACACCGTTAATTACTCTCAACAGCTGTACCTACATGCTTTTTCGCTTATTATAATAATGGAAACATGTGGATACTGATTTAATTGCAAAATGTTTCAAAATCAAACGACCACTTATTGGTTTACATGTATCAAAGAAAATAATAGCAGTATCTACATTTAAAACATACGAATACGACTGATAATATCTTACGGTATGCAAAATAAAACGCCTTATTATTCCAAACTGGCATAAGGAAAGAAGAAATAAACAAACAATGTATTCACATACAAACAATAATCGATACAATGGTGCCGATTCTCTTGTACACCGAGCTAAACTAACTAAACTATCACTAAAATTCCTTACTTTTTACTATGAAAATCTTGAAGCTATTCTGCGAAAAATTATCTCTAAATTTAAAAATAATTTTGACACAACTATAATCGAATTTGACAATCGCGAGTCCACGTGTTTTTTTTTTCTTTTGGTTTCGCAACGTCTTTGTTAGAGCCGGAGGCAGCCTGGGGCAGCCTCGACGTGTTTTATAGGGAAGTTTTGACTTTTTGTGTGAAAAATATAAAATAAAAATATCTAAATGTAGAGATTTGGTGGTTTCAGGGCTACAAATAGGGTCGAAATTTTCATTATTTTTGTGGTAGGACACACCGTTTTCGAGATATGAGCAAAAAATAAAAATTAAGTTAAAGTACCGTTTTTGCACGTCTGAAGTCGAGGTGTTGGTGTAAATTTTAGTCCACGCCACCTAATTTTATTCCACACCTTTTTAATCGCGATTAAAAATAGTCAGATTCATGTTCAGATTTAGTTAGACACTCAAGTTTTTAGTTGAAAAAAGTAAAATTCAGAATATCAAAATTGCCATTTTCACTAAATTAATAACTCAGTGAAATCTTAGTGCTGTCAAACTAAAATATAGTTAAGTTGTGTCACTATAGTCAATTTCAGAATGGAAAATCGTCATTTGACAGAATTAAACCAAATTTTAGTGATTTTTGGTCTAGTTTAGAGGCATTTGTGACAAGAGAATCGGCACCATTTTCCATCTACACTAATTTATGAATGCTGAAGTGTTTGTTTTTTTGTTTGAATGCGCTTATCTCTAGAACTACAAGTTGGATTTCAAAAATTATGTTTGCATTGATAGCCCGCGTAGAAGGGAGGTTATAGGCTATAATAAAATCCCGTGACGACTCTTGGGAGCGGAGCAAAAAGGAATAAAAGTCAGAAAGAACGCTGAGTTAACGAAGTAAAAGGTCACTTCACAAGCTAGTTTAACAAGAGAACAAAAAAAAAACAGGACTGGGCTAACGATAAACAATGCAATATCTACCCCAGAACATCACTAATTTTATAGTATACCCATTAAGATATGTAAGTAAATTTCAAAGTTCTCTATAGCACCGTCAACTTTTTTTTTATGAATGGCATCTCGTTGTTGACCTTGAGAGGTCGTGACTACTTAACCGGACTATCCTGTGGCTGCCTTAAGCGGACTCAAAGCCTCCAGCCAGGGGTAGCTATTAGGCAGGGGTAGCTATTAGTGTTATATGCTACTTGAGGGCTAGGTAATTGATGTTCATTTCCTACTTGATTTATTAGGTAAATTGATATAATATAGTAAGTGTATAAATATAATTTATAGGTAATTAGTAACCCGCGGCTGCGGTTTCCACTCCAGGATACCTCCATCTTAATTCGGCATTTTTATTTTATGTTAGGCAGTTTGAATATGTGACTGATTAAATTGTTACCGCCATTGCTATGCTAGTGGTCATTATTTATCACAATATTGTTACAGTGATGTTCCTTAATTTTTCAAGTTCATAATATTCGGACGTTGTCGGTGTATAATTTACAGTGCGCTCCACATATTGAGCGAGCGCAATTCTTCTGAGCTCGAAACACTGTTCAGTTCTAGTTCAAGTTCTACAGATTAACCCCATATTATAATACCATAACGCAAAATTGATGAGAAACTAGCCACACGTGTTAATCAGTATATAACGTTCTCTCATGGTTTCATGTAGGTACCACAGTTTGAAAATCCATCGCCCAATGAAAATAATAAAATTTGGAATTTCTAAACGATATAACGCCTAGTGCACTACCCAAATAAAGTCTCATCCTTGGCAGGACTTACTTATACGTCACAAAAGCGTAATTTAGTAACAATCTTCATACCTAATTTTTATATAGTTTTTCTGGCTAACCGTTTTTGAAGGTCGTCAATTTCGATTCTTAAACCTACAAACAAACACCATGCCGTTAGTTAGTTTAGGTAGACAGATTCCAAGATCCTTCTGTAATTCCGAAAGATTCCGATCTTCCGTATGGCAACAGTTACACGGTTAACATTCATGTCACAACATCGCAGACCCTAATTAGTCAGCAATGTTTGATTTTAAGCTTACGAACGCAAATACTTGTAAGGGTGAGATTTCCGATAACTAATTTAATGAATCTGTCAACGAAAATTTATTACAGAGAATACCTTTAACTGTATTTAACACATCTAACTATTTACAGAAGGTACTGAATTAAATGGCTATCTTACTAACTATACAAAATATGCAAAAACAAAAAGACACTTAGTGCCGATTTCACCAATGAAACTGAACGCGATCTGCACTATTAAACCCAGTTCAAGCGCTGTCAGTGTCAATATTCCATAACAATTTTGACACTGACAGCTCTTGAACGCGTTCAGTTTCATTTATTAATCGGCACTTAGGCGTTTAGTTGAAGTACTCGTCCGCATCACTGTCATCCGGAAACGTGCCCAGACAACTGGAAGCATTGTCACGTTGAAAACATCCTAGCCCTCTGGCCACGTAAAGAGTCGACCATACGGCGAGAAAGGAGACCCACAATCGGGCCCCACGACCCGAGTGTTTTGATTCTTCGAATAATTGTTCCAGGACTAGGTGTTTGAGTATATGAGCTCTGGTTAACTACGATGTAGGAGAAATTGTAGCGCAAGGGAGAGAGGTACAAAAAACCGGTTATCATTATAAGAAAGAGGCAAGATGATGTTCTGATTCGATTTCAATTATTGTCAACGGCTGATATTGTGTTAAACAATTGGATATTATTTCAAAACTTTTTATTACACAACTCTCGTGACACAATTTTCATGATCGTTTACGGTTTTTGGTAGCACCTACACACCACTAGGTTTTCTGTTAAAGCCGTACAGCAACACTCGACACTGGCAACAATGGCTAAAGCCGCTTGCCACAATAAAAAAAGAAACGATAAAATAAGCCGTACAGAATCACTGTGATTATTAATTATTATGTAGTTGTTGCTATGAGTAATAATTGCTGCTCGGAGAGAACTTTTAATACTCTTATAGTAGACAGTTAGGTATAAATGTAAATACTAAGTTTATTACCACCTCTAAGATATTCAGACAGGCCCATTGAACTACGTCATTATTCTTCAGTGTGGGTTCAAAAGAAATCGGTCAGCCCTCATAACATAGCGTAATGTGTTCCGTCTCATTTCGCATGCCTTCTAACTTACGAGCTATAAAACTGATTTATTTGATATTTCCCTTAAAAGTTACATTGCCGTGTCATCAAGGAAATTGATGGGATTGCCACCGCCAAAAATATGTGGTAAGTTCCTGTGGTTTGGTTGAGGGTTCTGTATAAGTTAGACACAGAAATCAATGACACATGGATTGCTGATTATGCATCGTATTCTATCTGTTTGCAAACGAAACAACTAAGTGCCGATTTCACCAATGAAACTGAACGCGTTCAGCACATCTAAAACGCGTTCAAAAGGTGTCAGTATTTGACACTTGACTCACAGCTCTTAAACTTAGTTTATGTGCTGATCGCCTTAAGTATTATTGGTGAAAGTGGCACTAAGTTGTTAGAAACGAAATTATTAAGTTTTTACTTTTAATTTATTAAAAATAACCATACCGCCTCCTTAAAGTAACAGCGGCGATAAGACATTTCCACAAAAAACATGACACGGAAACGTGAACAGAGCTAAAGCTACAAGGGTTTCTAAGTTGCCACCTACGGAACCCCAAAACATGCGACGAAATGTAAAACAAGACTTTAAATTCGCGTCTCGTACGGGGTAGCCCGTTTCCGCCATTTTGAGAATGAGAAAAAGTGATTTATGTACCGAGAGAAGGTTTATTATTGAATTCACAAAAGTATTCAATGACATATTATTTTTGTGTTTGTTTGGGTTGTAGAAGACTTCTAGTTATTTATGTAGGAAGGCTAGGTACTCATTCAATGCCTGAAAACGTGCTAAGCATATCTGGGCACCGTTAATCAAAAAGGTGTAGGTAGTTTGTTATAATTATTATTAAGAGATTGCCAAAGAGTGTGTTACGTGGCGCGGCGCGGTTAATGCGGTGTTCTTTTTGCAAAGAATAAATTAACGTTAGAAGAAAAGAAGTGGAAAGTTAACGGAAGTTAGTGGTGCCGATTCTCTTGTACACAGAACTAAACTAACTAAACCATCAGTAAAACTCCTTACTGATGATAAATGATAAAAGATTTTATTTCTGTAAGTGGGTTTGTGCAAACACTTTTACACGTCAATTTTTATTTTATTTTAAACTAGATAAGGTGGGCGTTTCCTATCTGACTAATCTAAGAAGAAAGGCCAAAACAAACTCAGAGGTCACAGTCTCTTTTAAAGTCCAGACATAACCTTGGTCAGATCATGTGAAGACCATGTGGATTGATTTCTGAAATGGTATTTTGAGGAAAGAACCACACAGATTGAGTGGGCCTGTCCAGTCAGTGCACGCATTTGTCAGTAATCGTGCAGCTCAACTAAAAACATAAGGAGCTTAACGATTCGACGAACAATACCAAAGAAAGGACATTGGGTAGGCCGCATTGTTTCTCAAACCGCCAGACCAAGATTACGATTAAAACTAACTGAGATAATAAAATAATAATAAAAAAAAAAGTAAAAAACAATGACCCACATAGTCTTAACATTCACAGTAATAACAATAAAATAATATCTAGGTAAGTAAATATTCATGTCATTGTTTATTTTACAGATCATATGACGACCATGTAGGTAGCCTTGGCACGCATTTGTCGTTAATCGTGCAGCTCAACTCAAAACATATGGAGCTCATCGATTCGACGAACAATACCAAAGAAAGGACATTTGGGTAGGCCGCTTTAAGTACTCAAACTGCCAGATATAAAAAATTAAAATAAATAACTGAGATAGACAAAATATATAAAAATATTACCCACTAAGTCCTCACACGAAATTAAAATAATAATAATATTATACGAAGTAAATATTCATGTCATTGTCTACGTAATAATCATGAAATGTCAAAGTGTATATAAGATAAAACAAAAGTTAGGTACCAAACAAAAACCCGTATTCAGTCAGTATGCAAAAATTGGAGCAGGCCAGTCCCAAGCCTTTTTGTCCTCAATATAGTCTTTGACTGTATAAAAAGCTTTCTGGCACAACTTACGTTAAATAAATGATTTGAATTTATTAAGGCTTAGATCTTGAACGTGGCTTGGAAGTTTATTATAAAAGCGTATACATTGACATCTGAACGAGCCACCTGTTTTCTGGAGCCTTGTTGTAGGCACAACAAATTTGTGTTTGTTGATGAGAATCTTAGACTATTCTGCAAAAAAAAACTAAATATAAAAATAATTTTGACACATCTGGAATCGAATTTGACAATCGCAACTCAGTGTTTTTTTTGGCTTCGCAACGTGTTTGCTCTACCCCAGATTTTTTTAAGAGCCGGAGGCGGCATGTGGGGCAGCCTCGACTTGTTTTATATGGATTTTTTCGCTTTTTGTAAGGAAAAAATAAAAAAAACACCTACGTGTCGAGTTTTAGGGGTTTATGTTAATTTTTATTATTTTTGCAATAGGACACACCACTTTCGAGATAAAAAGAAAAGAAAAAGATATAGTGCTGTTTTTGCACCTGAAGTCGCGATTATAAATAGACAGATTCATGTTCAGATTTAGCTAAACAATCAAAATTTTTGGTGAAAACCCTCAAATTCAGAATAGCAAAATAGCCATTTTCACTAAACTAATAACTCAGTGCCACCTTAGTGCTGTCAAACCAAAATATGGTTAAGTTGTGTCACTTTAGTCATTTTCGGAATGGGAAATCGTTGTTTGACAGGATTTAACCAAATTTTAGTGATGTTTAGTCTACTTTAGAGGCATTTGTAACAAGAGAATCGGCACCAATGTCTTGTGGCTGGATAATAAACTATTTCGTCTTACCCTTAATGTTTATTTTAGACTTACAAACCTAGCAATCTTGTTTTCTTTTTAATAATCTTAAAAAAGATTTTCGAGAGAAAAAAGAATGGAGTCTTAAATTGTACATGGAAAGAGAAAGATCCAATAAATCATATACTAAAGTTCCATTTTGATTGTATGTGTGACTGTTTCAGAATACAAATGCAAATAACATACATTTTAGGCAGCGTCCAGCGTAACTTTGTTAATTAACGATTAACGGATTAATGGTCTTGTGGATCAGCTTTGGCGCCACGACAATATAAGACGAGAATTAAAATAGTACTTAATCCTAGTGCCAGCCCTACGTTTTTACATGATGACGCTGTCTGTCAGCTCGCTAAGCTGACTCCCTATTAAATACTTCTAAATACGAAGAATCTAGTGTTTGTCTTATATCCTGTGCCTTATAAGTTTATAACAAACTCTCGGTTCTTCCATGGAAACACCAACAGGCTTTAATCTCTACAGTACCTATATGTTGACGGATTCAAGTGTCTGGTTGCTCTTGCCTGCAGTACAGGGTAGGTCAAGTTGGCCTTGGGGTTTACTTAAAGTAATGCTTCTGAAAACTGCTTAGTTTGATATGTAACTAGTAGCATACCTTACTAGAGACATAATTATAAAGCAGACTTCTTTATTTCTTGTCTAAAAGATCTTGTATTCTCAACTCCTAACCCCCAGCATCCCAAAGTCAAACCCGTAATCTTGAAATTGGTGTCTTAATCTAATATATAAAATTCTCGTGTCACAGTTTTCGTTGCCATACTCCTCCGAAACGGCTTGACCGATTTTGATGAATTTTTTTGTGCTTTTCCGGTATCTATGAGAATCGGCCAACATCTATTTTTCAAAAAAAAAAAAAGAAGCAAAACAACGTTTGCGGGGTCAGCTAGTAGTTTATAATAATTATAATCATAATAAATCCAGCTGTTAAAATCGCCTATTTTAGGAAAACAGTTATTATTTAACTGAATCCTTTAGAAAAAGAACGAAAAATAATTATCAGTACTCGACTACTATTTCAGTCCGAAATAAGAATATCGGTTCTGATTTAAATTCAACTCGAACACAGTAATATAAACGTGAACGCCTGACTGAATCTGTACAGCAATATTACGGTTATCAACGTTACGTTGAGTGGTTTATTATGTTCGGCGCTCCGTCAAGTGATTATTTATTTATTTATTTAAGCCTTTTATTTCCCAAAAAAAGTACACTATATCATAAAACAATTATTCATTCTACAAATTGATAAAAAAAGTACATGCATTTCGATAATAATAATATAAACTAGAATGATGACCGAGAAAAATTGATTTGACGGATTAGATAAGTTAAAATGTATTTTTTTTTCACTTTTTTTCAGTTATTTAAGGGCGAAGGCCTCATCCACCTTTCGCCATTCCACTCTTTCTTGGGCTAATCTAGACCAGGTTGGGCCGGCCACGGACATAAAATCGTCACATCACCGGCGCCTGGGTCTGCCTCTGGTGCGTGGTGCATCGCGAGGGTACCAATAGAGAACCCTCGTACTCCAGTGTCCATCTGTTGCTCTTGCTAAGTGTCCTGCCCATCGCCATTTCAACTTGCGAGCTAGTTCCACATCATCTATTATTTTAGTGCATAGTCGTGTGTCTCTGCTTCTTTTTTCGGTCTCGGAGTTTGATTCCCAACATACTCCTCTGCATTGCTCGCTGGAAGGCTTGAAGTTTGTTTGTAACTGCCTGTCTTAGTGTCCTACTTTGACAACCGTAGAGTAGAGTAGGTAATATAATGGTGTCCATTGCTTTATTTTTCAGGCGAATAGGAATGCGTGATTTAAATACCTCTTTCAACGACCAATAACGTCTCCATGCACTCTTTATCCTGTGATCTACTTCATTTTCTGTTATTTTGTTAAATGAGATGCTTTGCCCAACATAAACACAGTTGTCTACGTATATGATTGGTGTGTCTTGTATCACTGTTGGTACTCTTATGCTGTTGGTTAACAGACATGTTTTTTCTGCATTCATGTGAAGACCGCATTTTCGGCTCTCCTTATCTAGAGACTTAAGCATGCGCTCAAGATCTGGAAGTGTTTCACTTATCAACACCACGTCATCTGCGAAGCGTAAATGGTTTAAGAGCTCACCGTTTATGTTGAAACCGAAATTCCGCCAATCCAGCTGCCTGAAGATATGCCCCAGAACTGCGTTGAAAAAATTTAGAGAGATATGATCACCCTGCCGAACTCCTTTTTGGATATTGAATGGCTCTCCCGTCAAGTGATACTTTCGTGGAATTACTGTGTTCGTTTGTTTATCATTATTGTATGTTTCACGCGGTTGTAAGTTTTATAGTAGGTGTTTTTATTACAGTTGATTTCCCACAGTCACAGATTTACAGTCCCACCACACAGACGTTACACCTACACTATCTATATGTGCACTCACACAAATTTTAATACAAAGTTCAGCTAAGGCCTCGCAGACAGTTACAATATGGCAAGCTCATTCTTGAGGAATGCTATTTAACATCGATGACTCTCAGGAGCCGTGTTATTTAAAAGGTAATACGGGCTTTTGCTGGTGTCCGCAACTCCACGCCATTGCCCGTATTTTGCGTACGGTGGGAAAATCGATTATTCGATCCACCCCAGCTCCTCGAGGAAGGCCAGCAACGCCTTGGTGTTACTGACAATCTCACGTAGGTATCTGGGTTACTGAAGGTACCGAAACTGCCCGGTAATCGCCACAGACAGGGCAAAGTATGCCCTGTATGTGGCAACTACAGGGTAGTTTAGAAGCACATGAGCTGCTGTCTCGTCGTCCTCCAAGCAGGCCCTGCACAGCTGACTGTCTGTGACTCCTATGACAAAGAGGTGTTTATTAAATGACCCGTGGCCAGTTAAAGCTGCCGTAACTGTACGCAGCTGTTTGGTTAGTTGGAGAACCTGTTTCGTGAGGCGGCAATCATTTGTAGGAAGTGCTTCCCTAACCTGCCTGCACTCGCCTTGGTCCACCCATAGTTTGTGACGATGTTCCCTGGTGCGTTTCCTTACCAGAGTGCGTAAGTACCCGAAGGGGACGATGGGTTCTGGACTGGTGCCACGCTCGACCTCCTTCTGGCAAGTTCTTAATGTAAGGTAAACACCTGTCCAACGTTTTCATGAGAAATTATACAAATAAGCATGATATCTAAGAAGTATTGGTATGTATTTAATTGTCATCAGCCAATAAACTATTTCACACAGAACCGCCAGGCTTAGTCAGTTGAGTGAGAATACCGTAGTCAGTTCAGCTCAAACGGCTTTTCAATAGACATTGAGAACATATAATTAAAATCTTTGTATTGAGTGTGAGATGTCTACTTGGATGTTATTGTTCATTTATTAATGCTTACTACATTGTTGACGTAGGTAATTAATAGATTTTAATTATGTACATATCTGCACTCGCTAAATTAATTAATCTTAGACTCATAACGAACGGTGATGGAAAATCATGTGAGGCTTTCTTCAATTACAACGTAACATCACGCCTCTAATCCCAGAAGGATTAGGCAAAGGTGTACATATAGTACACCCACATTCTTCAATTATGGACTTTGATATTTTATTTTCTTCGTACATGTAACAGGTCCAAATAGCTCAACTGTGTAGAGGAATGAGGAACAGGGTTGAAAGTTCCTCATCCTCCATAGAAAAGGTTGGTGTTGTGTCTGGTGGGATACTGCCCAACGCTTGCTGTCACGTTTCTGTATACAGCGTGTAACATAAAGGTGTCGTCAAATTTAAGGGTGTATACAATTGGGTCGAGTATGTATCGAAGTTTTGTAACAGATAGTTGTGTGAGTGCACATAGCGACGCGTCCTTTGCTTGCAATCGGCCTGAGGCGCTGTGCATCGCGCGATTGGTGCGATTGGTAATCGCTCACACAAATGCAAAGCTCATCTTAGGCCTCGCGGACTGTAGGTACTTATGGAGAAGAACGGGCAAGAAACTCCATGGACAAACTTTTAAATGATATTGTTACTCATATATTAGTTACATCATTAATGTTGAACTTATAATTATATCTGAGAACGACGTAAAAAAAGATGTACAAGTTAAAAGCGTCCAGAGTACGGCGAGTAAGAGATGACCAGTCCCAACTGACGGCGCCCGTTCAAGAACATGACGCAAGGATCAGTACCATTCAACTCAACCATTTTGAAGGGAGCTAAACGATACAACACACGCCCCACCGTCGTTATCATAAGTTAAACAATTCAAAATCAAAATATTTTATTTCACATAAACCTACATGGGCACTTATGAAACGTCAAATTCTAGGTGCACGGTTCCAATTGGTCGTTTCCTATGGAGAAGAGCCGGCAAGAAACTACATGGTTACTCTTTTAAAAATATTTATCTTTTACAATGTTTTTTAATTACAGTGTTAATTGGTATGGGAGGACAGTGTAGGCCTGTCAACAAGTACCATATGTTAAACAAATAGACAATGGTCTATAAATTACAATCCACAAGGCCTACGACGTTCTCACATTTACAAAATATAAAATAATCTAATAAAGTAAAATCAAAAACTAATTAAAAATTGTAGGCATATAATGTCAAATAATGAAAATATTATGTCAGAGTTATGTAAAAGTCAATACATAATAAAAAATTAAAAACGAAAAGCAGAACACTTTATTCAAATTACCTATCGAAACGATGGCACACGCCTTTTCAGACAGAATCCCTAAAAATCTAAACACTGAAAGAAGTTGGAGAGAAATACCCATAAAAAATCTTGAAAGTGCCATTTCAGCGTCAACGGTTCCAAGATGGTGCTATTGGCACTGTTTCCTAGGAACTTTCATAGTGGCATTGCGTTTGCAGTTTCGTAGACTTGGCACTATTGGTGAAGCTGTTTATTGAGTTTTGTGAATTTTACGATACTTAATTATTTCAGTAGGTAATGCATTTGCTATATTTTCTCAATTGTAGGGTTCCGTACCTAAAAAGGAAAAAACGGAACCCTTATAGGATTACTTCGTTGTCGGTCTGTCTGTTAGTCTGTCAAAACCCTTTTTCTCAGGAACGCGTGGAGGTATCAAGTTGAAATAAATATCAAATACGTAGGTATACACTCTCTTGAAGCTCTAAAAGAATCAAGCTTCTATGTCAATGCAATGAAAAAATACAGCGTTTTATTTAAGCGATATATTTTGATACTCGCAAATAAATGAAAAAATATGAGGAACTTCCCGTTGACCTAGAATCATGAAATTTGGCAAGAAGCAAGGTCTCGCAGCACAAGTACAGGAAACAGTCCAAAAATCATACATTAGTAATTTTGTAACACACAAAAATCACATACTCACATTTGCAGTTGGAGAATTGACCGTGACGTATATCAATGTATGGGAGAACATGTTTTTCCACTTCAATGTTAAGTTTGTTATTGGGGTTAATTCATCCCAACAACGGAACTTGGACCTTCGTTGTACGTGTTCCAACACCCACATAACCGGTCTTTTAATTTCGATGACGGGACTTGAGCTAAGTAATCACAGCCGCACGGGCCGATCGATCAGGCAAAGCTTGCCGCGGTTGGTCCGTGGATGGGTGACCATCTTTAACATACCAAGACCCCTCCGCGCCTCGGAAAGCACGTGAAACCGTTGGTCTCGGTTGCCATTTGTGGATCTTTGACAGTCGATACGGGTCGTCAGGAGCCCGAAAGTCCTGCCAAAGGGTATCCTGTTACCCAGTAACTGGTTGTGGAAGTCAGTAGACCCCCCCCCCCTCCCCCCTCTACTGCCTAATTGCGTAACACATTTTCGTAAACGGTTACGACTCTGTTTGGTTTTGACAGTTCAACAACATTCATTGCGTTATTTACATTGTTGAGCAGAATTTTTTATCGAACTTATGAAGCAATGGACAAGCAAACTGTTTCAAAACGATAAAGATTCCGATTGATTGTGTATTACGCAATTAGGGTACAGGTAGGCAGTTGTTTGTCCGTGTTAAATCCAGGTAAATAATATTGCGAAGAAGATGCTAATGATGATGACGTTACTTGGGATTCAAGATTTAGGAGACAAGATGACTTCATAATGGAGATGATGACATTTTTTTATATTTTTTTTTCAAAAAAATGTTTATTTCCAAATAGTGCAAATAGTATTACAAAAAGTGTAAAACCTTAAAAACTGCCAAGCTATAAACGTCTTAAAGTAAGTGTTAGACTAGGACAGCACTATCGTAGAAGTGACGTCACGACTACATAACTTCATACTAGCGCCGTACATTGTCCGTACCGCGCGACAAGGACAGGAATAATCCCCTCCAAAAACTTTTAAAGTGTGTATCTTCTTCATTTTTACATCGATTTAACAGATTTTTTCGATTATCTCATTTTTACTAAGCCTTCTTTGAAATTACATTATTTACAAGTATAAAGTAATCAAATGGCACATAAGTTAATAAAGTTTGGAATAAGTAGTTAATTGGTTGTAGATAAAAGAACAGAATACTACGTAAAAAGGGGACCTAATTTTGTTCGTATTTTTCTGTTCTATTCTCTTGTCTGTTTACAATAAATGTGAGGATGTAAATGGTTTAATAAAATAAGTTGTCATAAATAAGGTAAGGTTGGTTCCTGTCTCTGGAAGCCCAAATACCGCCGCAGCTTTTTCACATTTCTTTTAAGGCTCCCGCAAACAGGCGCGACGCCACAGCGCGACACAAAGGCACCGTTCTTCCTCCGACACGCGGTGCCTTTGTGTCGCGCTGTTGCTTCTTTTTCAATTTGCTAAGGAAGGAAATAAATAAACGACTAAAGGCGAATTTCACCAATGAAACTGAACGCGATCAACACATAAACTCCGTTTAAGAGCTGTCAGTGTAGTTATTTTCTATGGAATATTTTCACTGACAGCTCTTGAACGCGTTTTATTTGTGTGGATCGCGTTCAGTTTCGTTGGTGAAATTAGCACTTAGTAATTGAATAACTGAGATGCAAGGAAACTGGCGAAGGTGTTGTGACGATCTGATTGCAGAGATCGCACAAGACATGAAGGTTTGGATGGGAAATGGGAAGGCCTTTGCCAGACTGGAACAGAATGTAAACAAAAAAATTAATACAATTAAAATTGGAAAAATAATGACATCAAAATCTTAGAAATAATTTACAATAAAGGTGAATAAAGTATTAAATTATCGTTTACGTGGACAAGGATGAGGCAGAGCCTTTTTTTCGGAGGTGCTCGGGGAAGGCCTATTTCCAGCAGTGGACGTCTTTCGGCTGAAATAATGATGATGACCTACTCATTTACTTATGGATTTTATTATGCATGGCACAAAGGCTTAAAGATAATTAGATTACTTATATTCCATTATTTATGAACACATTAGCTAAGACAAAAGCGTACATTATGCGAAAAATTTACATTTCCCGTGACGTCACGTAAATTACGGTCGAATTCGACCCTCGGGACGTGTTTAGGGTGAGTTCTTATCAGCTTGAGCGCAGCGACTAGCGATTTGCACAATGTAAAATAATAATAGTACCAGGCTATTATTGTCTGCCTCTTCTTGTAAAGATACGGCGGCAGTAGGGCCGTATAGCAGTGGTGGCCCAGTGGTAACGGCTGCGACTTACGAGTTGTAGGACGTAGGTTCGAACCCCGACAGGCGCTTTACTTTGTGTAAATTAATTCATCACCACTGCCATCGAAACGGTGAAGGAAAACATCGTGAGGAAACCGGCATGTCCTAGAACCAAAAATTCGAATTAAATTACATCTACCGACCCGCGCTGGGCCCGCGTGGTGGATTACGGCCCACTAGCTCTCACAGAGAGGAGGCCTGTGTCCCAGCAGTGGGAACATTATAGGCTGAAGATGCTCTACAAAGATGGCATGAGTATTGATCACCATGCTTGCTCATGACGGTATGCTGATTGCAGATTTATATTGAATTACTAGGGAAATAAAATACATTCTGTTTTTAGCGAAACTACTTACTAGCTGTGTGTTGTTTCGATGCCAAAAGAATGTATTTTTTATTTCCCAACTATTTCAATGCCAGTCTACTAAAAATACATTCTATTGGCAGCGAAACTACTTTCTAATTTGTAAATATGTGAGCACCATTTATATTTAAAGGCGCAATGCCACCCCGTCCCGACCCTTGCTCGAGCCAGCCCGCGGCGCTGAGCCTGTAGCTTTAAATTCGTCCCAAAATCTAATAAATCCTGATCCAGCTAGTCCCTTGCTGTACTCTTCCAGCGACGCCCTAAGACGAGGTCCGTACACCACAGGGGGTGCCCTTAGCGTGTAGTTGATTAGTTTTTCGGTAGTATTTAAGTTTAAGTCCTGGCTGGAGGCCTTAATTTATTAGTGCACCACAGGCAAGTCCGCTTAAGCAGACGACAACCTTACAGGTTGACCTGCGAGATGCCATACACAAAAAAAAGGCGCAATGCCACAGCGCGACAGAAAGGCACCGCTCTCGTCGCGCGACACGCGGTGCCGTTTTAATTTTTTTCAGTGGTTCTCAACGTACAGTTATTTCTTACTTCTCCGAGCGAGCTTGTCGAGAAGACAAGACACTCTTTCAGCCGAACCCAATAACTTATCTATATGTCGCAATCGACTCGTATCCGGTACGCCAACGCCATCGCCATCTGGTGGCGTTCGATGGAGTTAGTGGGGCGCGCGCCACATGAATCGAGGCTAGACTTCACTTGTTCTGTTGGCGAGCGGCGCGCGCGGACACCACCAAACCATCGCGCGTTCTGTGATATGTACCTACATAACTAAATGTGCCTACCTATCTACTGTCTTGTACTAGATGGATTGTAAATATAGTGTGATTGTGTATACGAATCTGTTTTCTTCATCCAACACTACCCACCTACGGACGCCCACAGTTAGGAGGACCAACGATGAGTGCTAATGATGATGCGGACGGTCTTCCTCCGTCATATCTATAATTTTGGCGTACTGGAGATAGAAAAATCCATCAATCTCTGGTTTTAACGTCCCAATAAAGCCAAAGTATGTGACTCGTAAAGTGTAAACAGCTAATTGTTTGACAGGGACAGATAGAAATGTACTGTCTATCGTTAATAGCGATCTGTCTATCTCAATTTTCGGCGTACTGGATATAGAAAATCTCTGGTTTTAACGTCCCAGTCAAGCCAAAGTATACGATCCTATAACGTGTTGTTTGACAGGGAGGGATAGATAGAATTGTACTGTCTATCATCAGTAGCGATCTGTCTTAGTTTAATAGGTTTGGTCGTTAATCACAACATTTTGGTGTACTCGTATACAGTTTTAAGATGTCATTGTCTATGCAGTATGTCCTCAGGCTAGGTGGAGAGATGATCTTCGCAGGTTGGCTGTTTTAGCAGCTGCATGAGAGTTGCCGAGAGTCGAGCTGAATGGCGTGCAATTGGAGAGGCCTATGTCCAGCGGTGGACTGCTGTGGGCTGATGATGTAGAACATTTATTTATCCCTATAATAGATTTTAACATGACCGCTCCCTTAAACCCAAAGGATCAATCACGAGATTCTTTGAGCTCCACCGGAGCATTTGTCACGAGACGAAAGCAAACATGTGTACCTACTGTGTATGTGTGTACCGATCATACATATTTACATAAAATGTACGTACCTCTCGTTATGTAGATTTTTATTTTATAATTTATGGAAAACTTACAGGCATGTAGGTAGAGTAGTGCATTTGTTATTAACATGAATAAGGCCATTAAAAGTTTATCAGTTATTTAAACATATAATTGTGGGCTAATTATTAGTAGGTAGTCAATATCTAAACTAATATAACCATGTCTTTTCCTATGAAATTGCCATTTAGCATACACAAAGTTATACTTAGTAATTTTTATATACTTGTAAGGAAATGATTTCCCATCAGTTCCTCAATTTGAACGCGCTCTCATTGAAGCGCGAGTGATTATAGTAGAATGATAGGTTGAATGAATGAAGGATATTTCCTTGACGGATTGAACTGACAGACAGTGAAGTGTCAGTGTGAAATGTTTTGTGTTGGCATGGTGATCTGTAGGTTAATAAAATATTATGTTAAATTAAATAAATAAAAGATATAAAGCAGACGATATTCGTGAAATAAAAGCTTTCAATGTTGTTTCTTTATTTACAGGTAAAGTACTATTTTGTAAAGCAATAGATACCTACTTAAGACAACACTCTGTAAGACAATAAAAAAATACTTTATTTACAGAAACGCAGTTGAGTTTACTTTCGGACGTCGGCTACCTTATCTTATATACTTAATTGTTTTTTTATTAGTATCAATCAAAATATGCACCCACGCTATAGTTATTATAAAGACATCTTTGTTTGTTTGTAAGTTTATATGTAGAGGGTTATCTCTGGAACTGACGGACGGATTTGAAAAATTATTTTTGCATTTCATAGCCAAATTCTTGAGCTTGAGCCTAGCAAAATGAAATAATGACAAAAAGAACGCTAAGCGAAATCGAAGTGATAGCCCGAGCAGGTGATGCGATGCGAATCGGTGCATCGCGACACAAAGGCACCGCTCGTCACGCGACACGCTGTGCCTTTGTGTCGCGCTGTGCCGTTTTGCGGGAGCTGTAAGAAATTTCACGTGGACGAAGTCGCGGGCAGAAGTTAGTGTTAAATGTTTTTGATTTAAAACGCAATCCAAAGTTGAGAAGTGTTAGGTTGCAATGTCTTTTTTTTAATTTATACACACAAACAGTTTTTTTTTTCCTTCATAATGAGGATTTTTATAGCTAATGATAATCATAAATTTATGTTTTAAAATTAAATTGAATGTACTTACCTCAAAAATTTCCTTATGCTCTCTAAGCGCCGATTTCACCAATGAAACTGAACGCGTTCAGCAACAAAAATGTTAAGGAATATTGCTCTTGAACTGGGTTTAAAAGTGCTGATGGTGTTCAATTTCATTGGTCAAATTGGCACTAAACGATCTATGTATATCCATACTAATATTATGAAAGTAGCTCTGTCTGTATGTTATGTCTGTTTGAGCACTATGTAGTACCTATTATAAAGCTATCCTATACTGTCATTGACTTGAATGTGCCCTGGCGGCTGAGAGTATGTCACGCTCACTCAAATGTCTCGCTGGTGGTGGCGTGTGTGTTGGATCATTAAGTTCCCTTCAAAATGGTTGAGCTGAATGGTGCTGATCCATACGTCATGTTCGTGAACGGGCGCCGTCAGTGGGGCTGGACATCTCTTGGCTGCCACGGCTTTTTTAATTTTTTATTTCCAATTTTTTATGTTTTTATTACGGGTCTTTCTACATGGTTCTCACATGTATAATTTCAACAAGACTGATGTAACAATTTTTTTCTGTATTCATATTATTTAAAAGAGTGTCCATGGAGTTTCTTGCCCGTTCTTCTCCATAGGTACCTTCTTTCGCTTTGGAATGGGCAACTAGCTTCATATTTCTGACTGACCGACCCCTTGACAATTCAAAAGTGCCTGTAATTGGTTTATTTGAAATAAATGCATTGAGTTTGAGTTACCTTTTCACGCTTAAACGACTGAACGGATTTCGATAAAATTTGGCAAGGAGATAGATGACATCCTAGGGAAGGACCCGGTTACCGGTAGCACGTACCCGTGGGATAATTTCCGTCATACACGCAGGCGAAACCGCTGACTGAAGCTAGAGAAATATAAATGTTATAGTTCTCATTCCAGACTTGAGAGGAACAATATAGGTAGGTCTTCTGCCTTCCACAGGTTACAAATTGTAAGTAGTCAAGCGTTAGTGCCATAGTGCTCATACACACTAGCGACACGCATCAACGCGACGGCTGCAGTTGGCTCTGCCGTTGACGCGTTTCGCTCGTGTGTATTTATACTTACGTTACTTTGCTGACTTGCAAATACTGCTTTGACTTGCTAATAATATAACATACTAAAAGAAAGAAAAAAAAGAAAGCATATTTTTATTTCAGGAATAAACGCGCCCTTTACTTGTCGTAACTAAGTATACAAACAAGCTGTGATTGTGTGTGTGAAGACGAGTAGCGTCAGCACATGATACACACACACTTCCAACTGTTCGTTAAGATACCAAGAGCTTCTGCGCTTACACACACATTCACAGCAAGTGTGTACACTTGCCACAACAAGTAAAGCACGCATCGCTTCGTGAGATAAAAATGCTGTACGAGACAAAACGAACAACAGGAACTATAGGATGACAGAGAAAGAGTTCACACCACAGAGAAAAACAAAACAATATAAGGAGCGAAGAGATGAAACTTATGTGTGAAAGGAAGAGAAAGACCAAAGAAAAAACGGAATTTCCGGAAAAAATTGTGGGTGGGATGGTATGAAAGACAAAGGAGCGAATGTTAGCTTTGGGAATGACAGGGCAGAGTGGTAGAAGAAAACGTGGTGCGCCGGCTATAAGTGCACCAAAGTACCTTTTATTCCTGAAATCCTCTTGCAAATCTATCCTCCTTCTGGGAAGAACGGTGGGTTCTGTCGGACTCTTACCGCCTTAAACCCCACTGTTTCTTCTAGTACCATGAGTTGGGGACTCGAGAGATACTTGTACCATGAGTTGGGTGCTCGGGAGATACTTGTATCATGATTTGGGGGCTCGGGATATATTTGTACCATGAGTTGGGGACTCGGGAGATACTTGTACCATGGGTTGGGGCTTCGGGAGATACTTGTGTTTTCGCCGCAACCCTGACAAGTATCAGCCCGCCTTCGCCATGCCACGATACCACGTCCGCACGTCCTCCCATTAATGTGGTCATACAACCTACCAGATTATGTTTTTTTTTTTTTTTTAATATAAAAAATGTTTGTTACAGATAGTGCAAACAATGATTCAAAAAGTTCAAAAGCTTCTAGACCAAGACAGCACTATCATAGAAGTGACGTCACTACTATGTAACTTCATACTAGCGCCATGCATTGTCCGTATCGCGTGACAAGGACGGGAATAATCACCTCCAAAAACTTTTAAACCGTGTTGTTTCTCCATATTTCCATCGGTTCTGTAGATTTTTGCGATTATAAAATGCCCTTTGAAATAACATTACCTATTTGTTCGAACATTTCTAATATCAGTCATATCAGGGCTACAAGTACATACGGGACGACGACTGGAAGATGATAACGAAAGTTAAAGCTTCACGTCTTCAAAATCAAAATCCAAATATTTTATTCCACATAAACCAACATGGCCGGCAAGAAATTCCACGGTTACTCTTATAAAAATAATTGGCTTTTATATTTTTTTCAAATTACAGTGTGTTAATAGGTATGGGAGGACAGTGTAGGCCTGTCAACAAGAACCAGTACGAATCTACAGTCTACAAGGCCTACACATATAACATGAGGTTTAACAGTGGATTTATTGACCAGAGACTTGAGCAGTCTATCAGAAACGGTAGCCACTTTATGAGTCGCCTGCACCTTGGCAACGCCATCCACTGCTGTTAAACATTCATAATCCGGAATTATTCATGCCTTACGCCTTTTCCAGTCGAGTCTAACGAGACCTTTTCCAGTCGAGTCTAACGAGACCTTTTCCAGTCGAGTCTAACGAGACCTTCAAAACCCAATTACGGGGTAATACGATAGCCATTGATAAGACTAGTTGTCAGTCAGTCAGACTTTCGGGATTCTGGCTACCCGTAATTATTGTCAAAGTCGATAATCCAGCAGCCTAATTGCGTAATTATAGTTCATAGTACTGTTGTTAATTAAGAAAAGTAGTAATTTTTCACTTCGCAATCTTGTTTTTGTTTCGTTTATGTTATTTTATTGTCATTTGCCAATGTCGCAACACACACACACACACAGAGCAATGTTTCGCAACATACACTCACAGAGCAATGTGTATTGTCTTTGGTCATGGTGCTGAGTGATATCAGGGCCGCATACCGAATTGAGCTGTAATCGATTTGAGCGCGCTTACACCCGTTCCGAGTTAGCATGAGCGCGATAACAACGATGTCCCGTGAATCGTCATAGATGACATCATGACATGCGCAATCTTTATAACGCCGTCCATGCCATAAAATAAAATCACTGTGAGCGAATCGTTGACAGCTCTCAGCTGTCATAATCATGATATCTGGATCGGAGCTGTCGGCGATTGTGGTCTGGCTCGGAATGCGGCCCAGGCAGAGGACAAAAATTAAAAACGTTTTATTTTCTTTTTAATATTTTTTATATTCTTAATACAAGGCCTTTGGCTACTTTATTTGTGTTTTTATTTTTATAATGTGCGTTTTGTTGTTTGTGCAAAATAAACAATTTTTCTTTCTTTTTTCTTTTCTTTTCGTAACCCATTTTCGTAAACGATCACGACTAATCTGTTTGATTTTGACAGTTCAACAACATTCATTGCGTTTTGTACATTGTTGAGCAGATTTTTTTATCGAACTTATGAAGCAATGGATTAGCAATCTGTTTCAAAACTATTCAGATTCCGATTGATTGTGTCTAAAAATGTAGAATACCTACTCCTCTGTCACCTACTTGTGTGTTCCCTTCAGAACTTATGCTACAAAACCAAAATTGTACCTAAGTCCGTGGTTATTAGAAGGGTGAGTCCTAATTTCGGTAAATTGCGTCCATGGATAACAAAATATGAGATGGTATAACACCCTCGTCACAGCTCTGCTATTAAATAGATACGAACGTAATTTGGGCCTGAAATGTGTTTTGTATTACTTTCTAAACCTTTTTCATGCATACATGTGGCTTTTTTTCTGGCTGAAGACGACACATCTACCTATACCTTTGGGTCTAATTAAACTTTAACCTGGTAACGGGCTTCTTGCTTCTCATGACCATACGTGGATTTCACCAATGAAGCACATAAACTAGGTTTAAGCGCTGTAAGTGCCGATTTCACCTATGTTACTAAACGCGTTCAGGACATCTAAAACGCGTTCAAGAACTGTCAGTGTCAATATTCCATAGAAAATAATGACACTGACAGCTCTTAAATGTAGTTTATGTACTGATCGCGTTCAATTTCGTTGGTGAAATCAGACCTTAGTGTCATTATTTTTTGTGGAATATTTAATATTTTAGATGTGCTGATCGCGTTCAGTAACATTGGTGAAATCGCGACTTAGTGCCGATTTCACCAATGACGTTCAGTGCATCTTAAACGCGTTCAAGAGCTGTCATTGTATAAATTCCATAGAAAATAATGACACTGACAGCCCTAGTTAATGAGCTGATCGCGTTCAGTTTCATTGGTGAAATCCACCCTTAGTGTATTATTTCCATGTTCAGTTCTAAGTCAAAGTCTGTCACTTCTCTTTGCTCTGTTATTCTGATTAGTGCTAGGGATATGTGAAAAACCAACAAGAATGCTTCAATTGTAAAAAACAATAACTTGATTGCTGGTACCTCAAAGTTAAAACGATCAAGTACTGGCGACCGCACGTCGGTGGCAATACTAGCGTTGCAAAGGTTGTAAACATTATACTGGTTTTTGTTACTACTGACGTGCGACCTACTTTACTTACGGTAGCTTAGAAGTGGGTATCGTTAATTCGTGATAAAATGCTGGATCTATAAAACAGAACTATTAATTTGGGGCGGCATCTACCTCGCCACAAGCGAATTACGCATCACACTGATGGCCCGCAAAGCCTGCATCGCGCTAGCAGAGTTTACCGTGCAACTAGCATATATACAATGTCTCGACATCGGGCTCCGTCGCAGGTCGTCACCGCCGGGCCGCCTCTAGGTAACTGGGGGTCTCACCTGGTGGTGAAAGACCGCCGAGATGTCCAACGTCATGGCGCGCCTACAAAACCATTCATAGCAACCATTCAGATGGGCGCGCGTAGCTAACCGCGCGCTCAAAGGACGCCACGAGCCATTGCACATTGTAGCAAACACGACGAGCATCTACAAACCCTAAATATAGAATACGCGGCCGCGGGCGACGCCTTGAGACCGCTCGCAACGTCCCCTTATGGGGGCGTCGCGATTTCCATGTTTACAATCGTCGGGCAGTAGCCCACCAGACACGCAACCCTTCTGGTCGGAAGAGTCTCTACAGAGAAGTCCTCCTGTTTCCACAGAGGATGAGTGAACTTTGCACCCTTTTCCTTATACCTTTATAAATTTCTTGTGAAATAAATACCTACTAATAGGAAACTCGCTAATAAAGACTTAAAACTTTAAGTACCATTAATCTAGTCAACAAATAAACCTAGGTTCTGTGTGTCAATTCAGTAAGAAGCAGCTCAAAACTATTTTCATTCTGTAACTTATTCTCTGTGCTCGAGTGAGGAGCTTAAAGTAAGCACCTTCTCAGCTCAACAGCGTAGGTACGGAGAGTTTTTAATTTTAAGGTATTAAAGAGCTCTCAGTAAAACATGAGACGAGCTCCTGTTTATTGTTAACGGATTCACTTAAGTCTGCTTAGATTTAAGCTGCTGAGAGCAGAAAGCAGGTTGGCTTTCTTTTTGAACGACTGCAGACAGATAACTTTAAACATAGCGTACGTTTGAACCCCATACATAAGCAACACTAAAGGTGTGTTTTTTTCGCGAAAAGAATGCGTGAAAACTGTTCCTCGATTTCTATCAATCAACTCCTTTCGCCAGTCATGGGTGAGCTAGGGGAGCCAAGGGTTGGCAATGTCTACCCTAGAAATTATTTGCCCACCTTAGGAATTACTTACTGTTTAATCGTTTAAAGGATCACTTCGTTGTCTGTCTGTGCGGTACGACCGTGTGTCTGTCAAGACCCTTTTTCTCAAGAATGAATATGGAGGTATCAAGTTGAAATTGATATCAAATATGTGGGTCTACAGTGTCATAAAGCTCCCAAAAAATCAAGATTCTATGTGAACGGAATAAAAAAATACGGCCACATACGCGAAATATTTTGATACTCGCAAATAAATCAAAACAATCAATCAATCAATTTCACACGTGGTTAGTTCCGCTTGACGGCTGCTCGCCCCACTCAAAATCCCTAGCTACGCCAATGCCGACGGCATTTACGAAAGTAACTCTGTCTGTCTGTCTGTGCCCTTTTCATGCCTTTATGAATATTTTATCCCGGTATCGCGTTCCTGTGGGATAATTTCCGACCACCACACGGGCCAAGCCGTGAGCAAAAGTTAGTAACCAATATGCCGTCGGTAGGTTACTTGTTTACTTGTAAGTAATCATTCAATTTCTGTGCATTGAGTATCTAGTACCTACTTTCAAAGGGGTCCTAATTATGGGTAGGAACCTACCTTTAGTTCTTAGAACAAACGAACCGATACTAAATAATGTAGGAATCCCGATTGGATTAACAGTAGGTAGGTAGTCATAAAGAAATCATCAGTGTTGTGACCACTAAATTAAATTCTTGAAAACAGTAGGTATTAATACATAAAGGACATTTTATAAAAGCAAAACACACTACCTACACTTATAAGTATTTATTTTGTACGAACAATCTGCTATTTGTTAATATCACAGACATAGTTATTTTAGCTTCACGCTACCCCTACAAGGGGGCTTACAGAAATACAGACCCGTTTCTTACAGTTTGTTCTACACTCTACTCTTAAGTTACAATATTTTATAACAGCGCCATCTCTTGGTAACAAAAAGATTTACTTGAAGCATACGTTGTTTGATAAAAGTTTGGAGATACGTCGCTAGAGTGCCTTGATCTCGAGATGTCGGCAAAACTATAATCTTTTTTGAATCTTTTAAATTATAATTATTTAACTTTATTTAGTAACATTTGTAAAGAGTTAAATGTGTAATATTTTTAAAATTATTTTTATTATTTCTTCGATTTTTAACATTAGTTGAGCCTTAGAAATTTAAGGGATGCCAAATCTGTCAAATTCACAATTATTGAATTGAATTGTTTCAAGTTAAGTACAGTTGGTTTTATATGGTGAATTTTAACAATTTTAATGAATTCAATTGTCGTCTCTTTCAGGTTAGAAATGTTTAGGTGAATGAGCCTTGATAACTAAACACAGAGGTAGTAGAATTAACAACATCTCGTATCATTGCAGTAGATGTATAAATAAATCAAATTACAGATCGTTTTCACTCCCTTAGCGGAGTAAGCAGACAGATCCAACCAAAATAGATCATTAAAACCGGTTTCTGTATGCATAGTGCCAAATTTTATCACTGAAACTGAACGCGATCAGCACAACTAAACGCGTTCAAGAATTTCACAGAACATAATGACACTGACAGCTCTTAAACGTAGTTTATGTAGGTACCTTTAGCAACAAGTCTCTTATTTGTTAATCTTCTGTCATTGTTAGCTGCGCTGATTGATTTACAGAAATATCAATAGCCACATTTCATGTGATTAAGTCGATCATCAACTGTAGCCCGCCAAATTCAAATTTGCTTTGTTTTTTTGCGTGATACTATAAAAACTGCAGCTCAGTTTTTGATCAAAATGCGATTCGCGACTTTATATTTCAGAATATTTCATTAGAAAATTCATAAGTGAAATAAATTTCCAAAGATAATTGATATGAAATTGATGATTACTATTCAGTAAATATATCAATCCTGCAGTTGCGAATCGCATTTTGATTAACCTACGACTTTTAACAAAGCACAATTTGTAAAAATAAACAAAGAAAAATTTATTCGGCTAAAGCTGAGGATTCGCCTTAACAAAAATGGATTAATTTGAATACGCTTCTTGATATGAGATTTGATAATGGATTTTACCTATTGAATAAGCCTTCCGAAATCAGGGATAAATCTCGTGTTCACTTGGCGACATAATGATTGGTATCTGTCACACACAACATCGCGTGTGATGTTTGCCGGCGACTGCGGATTTATGGTCGCCTAGTAAATACAAGGCTATAATTAACAATCTCCATTGTAATTAAGTAGCGTCCTTAAAATAATTTATGTCAACTTACGCTATAGGGCCAATATCGTTTCGATTTCGATAACTACGTCGCATTGAACGAGGAGAAAAATTCAATTTATGCTAAAATACTTTTTGATTAATACATTTCAGTTCAGAAGCCCAAGTTAAAAATCTAGTTCCTCAAATCAGCAACAATCAAAGTCAACAAATGCTTTTTTTTTTACTGAAAGTTACAATTCTGTCAATCTGTCAAAAATGTGTAGATAGACAAAGTTTAGAATGCCAACGACGTTCTTAAGTATTTAAAATACGGAAATTGCCCATCAGAATGCCTTATTCTTTAAGAAGGCATTCTAAGTTTGAACTATGAATTTCCCATGAGTTGCAATTGCTACTTTGTATTTTAAAGCCGTTGCTAAGTGTAGTGGCATTACTACTAGGAGCTGAGCGACCAAGAGTTTGAGAATCACAGAATTTTTTTTTTACTGCTCCTTTTTCTCAAAATGGCGATTTTATCGATACCGAACTAGCATTAGCACTAGTATAAATAAATTCTAATACTTCTTCGTAAACTATAACTCAGTTTTGATGCCACACAGTGGGTAGAACTCCTTCTCTGGCAATAAGAACTCCTTGGTCAACTCCTTGAACTTGTTGAAGCCGCAGTAACTGGAACTGTCGCAGCCCTTGATCCTGAGGAGTTTGGCAGAAGACTCTCCTGCTTTTGAGAGGTAGACCGGCTGGAAAGAAAGGCAGAAATGTTATATTATAGGTTGGTAAAAAGACCAAAGGGCCTTTGGAATGAATGTCATAGTTAACGTATCTGGCTATTTGCAACATTATAGGGGGATTTGATGCGTTGCTGAATTTTTAAGATTTAGAGATTGTAGGATTCTTTCTTGGGCTTGTAATTTTTTAATGGAGAGCAGTGGTGGCCCAGTGGCAACGACTGCGAGTTACCCAGACAGGTGATTTACTTTCTGTTAATTATTTCATCACCACTGCTAACAAAAACGGTGCAGGAAAACATCAAAACATTGTGAGAAAACCGGCATGTCCTAGAACCGAAAATCCAAAAACATTTGACATCTTCCAACCCGTACCGGGCCCACGTGATCGATTTCGGCCCACTCCCTCTCACAGAGAGGAGGCCTGTGTCCCAGAAGTTGGAACATTATAGGATGCTTATTATGCCAGTAATTTTACCAACATACTTATATTAACTGTCATGGATCCGGAACACAGAAATGATGTTTGGCAGCAGAAGAACATAGTAACGCTTTGATACTGCTGTGTTTGTTTTTTGTAACAAAAAGAAATTTTAATTTTCTGACATAGCAACCCTCGGTTTTTTAAGACCAAAAGGCGAAACGCAGTAAATTGTGTACCTTATTTTATGAGTGAGACATTTGTTTTACCACGAAGGCTTGGGATTCAGCGATTTAAATCACCTTACGACGCTTTATTCTAAGACCACGTTCGCACGGACGTATAAATATCGCGCCGGTATTTTTTTGCGCACTGGATCTTCATCGCACTGCTTAGCACCGAGAGTTGACAATCCAACAGTGTGTTTTGTTGTGATTCTCAACGCTCGGTTCAACACCGAGATTTGAAAATTCAGGGTTCTAAAAAATACCGCCGCGATTTAATTTCGTCCGTGCGAACACGGTCTAAATTTCGTAAGTTTTCAGTGAGTAATAGTGGTGGATACATGCGCACTCCTTTTTGAAAATAGGCCTTTTCCTGTTGCCATGTCATTAAGTAACTTGCTGGTATAAACTCACCAGCACACTAAAAGCGCCCGTACTCCTGGACCTGTACAGCTCCAACGCGAACACAGACCCATACTCAGGAATGGCCTGTTCATTCTGAACGCTGGCCACGTCCATCAAGGCTCCAATGTTGAAGTCGTGGGCAGAGAACAAGCGGAGTCGCTGAGTCACCGGCTTCCCCGCGATGAAGTCATTGCCAGCTTGGATGAACTGGTTTAGGAGTACACCTGGGGAAAGAAGAAAGAAGTAAGTAATGTTAAGTTGAGGGGTAGATAATAATCGTATGGTTGTGGCTGTCCTGCATGCATATGGCTTTCAAAATGGTGCCTATACAAGAAATCTTAAGTGTACGGAATTTGATGATGTTTTTCGAGGACAAAAAAATAACCAACTGATGATGCCTTAATACTTGAGGCAAAATAAAACATTACAAAACAAGTCCTTTTATATGCAAAGTTGAAATTCGAAAAAGTATCATTATTAATATGGGATGGTATAAAAAAAAACAGCTTGCATATAACTTACCACCACCAATTTTCTTCATCTCGTCGTTTCTGAAGTACAGCCTGTAAGCGAGTCTACCAGCTTCACTCAGCCTAGGCAGCAATGGCGTAGCCCATTCTGGAATATTTAGACCCAATCCGATCTGAAAAGAAAGAAAGTTCTTGAATCATCAATCTCTTACTCTCAGCCTAGTTTACTTGGTGTCGGAAAATATTAACCATGTTGATTAAAAGGACTTATACCCTTATACCTGTAACCTAATTGCGTAAATACACGCTATTTAAAACACACAAAACGCGTTAGTCGATTAAAAAAAGTCATTTTTGAACATAGCGGTTGAGCCTTTAAAAAATGTTATCGAATTGATACCAATGCGTGAGAGTGGCACTTGTAAAAAAAAATGAAATACAAATTACACGTAGACGAGGTCATTTTGACTTTGTATGGTTTTCGGCTTTTGCTTGTTACTAAAGGTGATTATTGCAGCTGTGTAAATGTCAAAATTTAATTTGCCGCATGTTTCGTAAGTTTAGGTCTATGCCAATTGTATTTCATCATTTAATATTTGGTCGTAAAGTGATGGTCGAAGTTATATTCTCGAAATCGATTCTGTAAAATCTCACCGTGAAGACCTGCGTGGAGTGTGCTGTCAGTGTCATCTCGTCTTGGTCAATCCCTAGCATCAGTGGCACTGACAGCTCACTCCACGCTCACTTCACCAAAGTGTCCACGGTGAGATGGGTATAGAATATCAATAGTTCTACTGGTGATGTGGCGACCTGACATAGTATTTTGTAAGCAGAATGAGAATTATTAAAACAATTAAACTTACCGTACTCCTATACAAGTCGTACAGCGTTTCAAACATCAAAGGATTTTCAGTGAAGTCCACACCAGTCTTGTTCTTCAACAGAGGAATGAGGTCCAGGAAGGGAGCGAACTCTTCGTTCAAAGAACATTTCTTGGCGTCAGCCATTAAAGTCATGAAACGCTGGCAGTTGGAGTAGTAGCGGAGCTGGAAAAAAAAATTGTTGGATTAACAGTTCCTAAAAGACTACTTGTGCACTATAATATCTCCACGCCGAAGGCTAGTCTACGCTGAGATTAGCAGCCATGTCCGAAATACGATCTGGAGGACTATACTTACGGCAAGAAGTTCACAAATCCAAACTAATTATTGTGATATATATAATCTCTTGATCCTCGAATTGCGTAATAACGTACCCCTTCTTTTTGTGTCGGAAATAATCAAATGACTTCTCCCGCTCTGAGGAGCGGGAGGGCGTGTTAGACTTTGACTGACTAAATTCACCCGTTTTCCTAATTCACGGTATCTCTTTCGAATTTCCCGCGACCCTGATGCATCGGCCCTATCGCACTCCGGCATTTAGTGCTGACATCTCCTTGAGGCGCGCGTGGAACACGACGCGCCGTCGACCCGGCCCTGGCCCTAACCGGACGGCGAGCTACCCATTGCTCGCCGTGCGCAAGCCCGCGCCTACGGAGGCCGGGAATCTGCAGGCTACTCCCGGCGGCCAGGGCGTCGCCTGCGGCGACTAGGGCCGTGAGGGCGCAAGGCTCTCTCCCTCACGCGCTCCACCTCCTCCTTCGCAAGCATTACTGCTTCGCAGAAGGAGGTGATGGCTTTCCATTCCCTCTCGCTCCGTACCATGGCATGGACCAGGTCCGGACGCGAGATATCGCCGCCGCCGATCGCCTTTGCGAGGACACGGTGGTGCTGCGCCCATGCTGGGCAGACCTCCACCGTATGCTCCACCGTGTCCTCCGGGCGATCCACACAATGGTGACACCCGGGCGTTTCCTCCCGTCTTATGCGAAACAGGAATCTCCCATATGCTTAGATCCCATGTAATAAGGGGCGAGCCAAAACTTTTTTTTTTACATTTTAGAGCTTTTGATTTGTGTCGGGTGTATTAAAGTTTTAAAATGTAACTTTTATGGTGTATTGGGTGGCAAGGAATGTGACGGGTAACCTGTAAAAAATAGCTGTTCTATATAACACAAATATTGCACTTTTCTTTGAAACAGCAGTTTTGTTTTTTGAGTTTTTCTGTCGGTTATAATCGAGTACTGAATAAATTGGAAAATATTGATAGAAGTGAACAGAAAGAAGCACGAGCTTGTATATTTAAAACTTTGTAATCATGTAATTAGACACAAGTGTCAACGCTCTTTACAACTTAGTTTATGAGGAGGATCATAATCAGCAAATAATGACGTTTAAACCAACATGGTAATTTTTTTAGTTTAACATATATTAAAGTTCTAGAAGTAAATTCTAAATAATATTTGTTTACCAGCATTGTAAAACATAGGTTTTTGTCAAATAAATCTATCTTATCTCTGACTTGTTTTAACAAATTGACGTGAATTAAAAAGCCATTTCAAACAACTGTTAAAGAATGGCAGTTGTGACTTGAATATAATAATAGACAATTTAGGTTGGTAGTAAATTTAATAACCCATTAATATCCCTTAAACTGGTATTGGCGGGCGCTCGATTATTGTGGCTTGTGTGTATATGCCGACTAATTCGCCTTATAACTTGCCTATGTTTACGGAAGTGTTAGGTGAGATCAGTGCAGTTGTTGCCAGTGGTGGGGTTGAGTTTTGAGTGAGAGTTTGTTTATATTGGGTGATTTTAATGCACATCCAAGCGAATAATTTTTTTGGGAACTAGTGCAGTTCAATCGTTTATCTGCTAGCTATACTTTTATTAGTGAGACACATGGATGTAGGAGGTGGCTTCATCACTGTATATTCTCTGTCAGCCTGGTGATACAGTGAACAAGGTTCCTATAAATGAAGACGTGTTTACGTCAGATCATCTACCAATTTGCATTGAGTGCAACTAAGTAGGGTAAGACCTTAGCGAGTAACAATTTCTACTCCTTGCAATAAAGTTCTTTAGGGGGAACGAAAGGACTCACAAGTTGACAGATACCGTGAGTTATGTAACAGCAAGCTGCGAGAAATTGATTTCCCTCCAGAGTTTCAAGAGTGTGGCCATAGTTTTTATAATTTAAGCGAGCACAAAGCTATTTTACATGTATTATATAGTAAAATATCATGTGCATTATGCGATGCCGCCGAGCAAACATATGAAAAGGTCAGGACTGTAGGTAGGTGTAGGAACCAAAAGACATTGTGCGGGTGGAATTACCATGTAAGAGATACGTTTTCACACCGTCGGCCAACCTCTGGGGTTATTTTTGAACAAATGCGGGTGGCCCGTAACATCTTCAAGGCTCGGGTAAAATGGTGCCAAAAAAACCAGGAGCAAACCGTGGACCTCAGCAATATGCGGGTCGGATGTTGCGTCCAAGGTGTGAAAATTAATAGTATCAGCTACGCCGATGACATGGCGTTACTGGCACCGACGGCAGATGCCGTGAATGAAATGCTGAGGGTCTGTGAGGCGTATGCTGCCTGCCTCAAACGGAATTGTTTATAATGTAAAAAAGTGCGAATACATTGTCTTTAAGGCCGGCGGTGAATGCACAGATACTATACCTGATATTACCCTAAACGGCTTGAACGTCAAAAGAGTGATAAAATTGAAACATCTAGGCCATTTTCTCACTGACGACCTTAAGGACAATGTTGATATTGAAAGTGAGGGTAGTGCATTGGCGGTCCGAGGTAACATGTTGGCCCGAAGATCGGTGTAGCAAGCAAGTGACGATAACGCTTATTAAGGCATAGTGCTTTTACACGGGGAATATTTGGGTCAACTATAGCAAAAGTACGCTGGATGACCTACGCGTGCAATATAATACTATTTTTAGGGTGCTGTTGGAACAGCCAAGGTGGTGCAGCGCGTCTAATATGTTTGCGCTAAACCAAACAGACGGCTTCCACGTCGTCATTCGCAAGAAAACCGCATCGCTGTTGTCAAGGTTGCGGGCGAGTGACAACAGCATTCTAAAAACTATGGCGGAGAGTATCGACTCTCCGATTATTAAAAATTTGTGAGAAGGACAATCATTAAACTTTAAGGTGGGAAAAACCTTTTCACAATGCTAGTTGTTCTGTCTCCTTCTTTTAATATTAAGTTATATTATTGTCACTAACACGGTGGATCAATATTGTCCGTATAATAAAGAATATAATATAATAAAGAGTCGTACAGACTGGCGCGACACGCGACGCGCATCGCAAGCGACAAAAAGGCACCACGTGTAGCGCGATGTGCAGTGCGTTTGTGTCGCGCGACTTGACTTTACAAAGATTTACATTTATTTTAGATATAAGGCATGTAATATTTATTGACCAGCATTGTAAACATATATTTTTGTCAAATAAACCTGTCTCATCTCTACCTTCAAAAATAACTTCTAACTATTTGTTCATAACAGGAAATACAAAAAAAAATACTTTGTTGTACTGAAATAGAAGGACAAAATAAAGGTCGAACGAAACGGAATATTCTACGAACAAACTCTTAAATTAAATTCCGAGTTAACTTTGTGGAAGTAGGCGACCTTTGTGCGGTTGCAATAAATCTTAGTTAACATAATTGGATCTTAGATTTGCTATCTTACGAAAGGAAAGAAGAGAATTCCCTGTCTGTAATAAATAGATTAGAATCAATATGGGTATTGATTCTAATCTATTTCTATCAGCTGGGAGTTCTCTTCTCTGTGGGATAATTTGTTGGGCTCGTGGCTATCTCGTATATAACTACAGCAGTACGGGGCAAAACTTCAAGGTAAAGCAACATTTGCCGAGGCTGGTCTGACGATAGGTGACCATCCACTACATACCGTGACCCTTCGTCCCAGCAGTCGTTCGTGGATCTTTGACAGTCGTTCGTCAGAAGTTCGAAAGTCTGACAGCCTGTTTTACCAAGGGGTATCGTGTTACCCAGTAACTGGGCTGTTTAGGTCAGACAGGCAGTGGCTCCATGTAAAATACTGGTGTTCAGATGCATCATGGTATAGGATAATAATATTAAATGCCAAGTATTAGGTGAGGTGACCGTTTTTCCTACCACTAGAACAGTTAGGCTTAGTTGTAACTGCCCCGACTTATGTGTCGTTGGTTGTGGGTTCAAACTCAAGCACTGTACTTTGTGTTACTTATCTCATTAACGCTGCTCTCAAAACGGTGAAGGAAAACATCTTGTGCCAGCCAGCTAATCCAAGAATCACATAATTCGAAGACATGTTATATCTACCAACCGGCACTGGGCCCGCGTGGTGGATTATTATTTACTTATTTATTTATTTACATACATATTTGGGCTACCATTACAATTCGATTATGGCTAAGTTCCTATCACAGAGAAGAAGCCTGTGTCCCAGCCTAGCAGTGAGAACTTTGTTAACAGATTGATTTTTGCCGGCGTTCTTTCGTATGAATGTAGGTAAGAGGTAGACTGGTCTGACTGTTCCAGACAGAAATCAGAGTTCACATGCGGACTATTTTTTACTGCAGCTCTTGTATCTACTCGAAGTTTTTTTTGTAATTATGTTATTACAATTATATTAGGATTTATTTTGCTAAATAAATGATTACAAAAACTCAACTATTGCTGCTTACTCAAATCAGTTACAACTTCGCAATAAAATATTCTATCAGTATTTCATTTAGATGCGTACTGATTAATATCATTACGCTCTTATCAGAGACTAAAGTTTAATTAAGCTGTAATGATTATGTAACAGTGAACTTGAACTTAGTTTAATAACAACTGAGATACTGTACTTTATCTTTGTTTTTTGATATTAATAAGACATGAGTTCTTGATAGATTCAGCGATGATTATTGTAAGTAATTAACTCTTGTAGAAAAATGGGTAATTAGTGGTGGGTGGTGGGAAATGGTTAATTAACATAACATTAACCATTTCATGATTATGAAATGGTTAATGGGCAACGTATCTCCAAAATTGATGAACCCATTAATGCATACTTATTTATGTTTATCATCATAACATTGTGTTCTGTTCTGTGTATGTGTGTTGTGTTTGTGTTGTTGTATGTAGGTATATATAGGTAGGTACATGGGCTCGTGGCTAAATTATAACAGCCGCACGGGAAGACAGAAAGTAAAGCTCGCTTGCCGCGGGGGGTTCGTGGATGGGTGGCCGGGGCGGCAAGCTGCGAAGGAGCTGAGCAAGCCGCACCTCATGCTATATATTTTTGACCTTATATGCCTACATCAAGACGCGGATGCAATTGTGATCAACCAGTTGATGTCCAAGAAGGCACGACTGGCTGTTCATAATAGTGTGAAAGCAGAATGAATGCTGTGGAAATGCGTTCCTTGCGGAGCATGTGTGGTGTGACTATGAATGACAGGCTAAGGAATGATGTGATAAGGCAACGGTGTGGTTTAAAAGATGTAGTGACAAAAATTGAAAGGAGTATGTTTAGATGCTTTGGTCATGTTGAGCGGATGAATGAAAGGAGACTAACAAAAGGTATTTATTTACAAGGCAGATTTGAGTGGGTACGCCGGGAGTGGACGCCCTAGGAGGACATATAGTGACCTTATTGGTGATGTTCTTCAGAAAGGTCAGGTGCGTAGTACTCGTAACCGGCGCTCGTGTATGACCAGATGTATGAACGTAAACGAGCCAAAAGGAGTATGTGAGGATTGTAGCAGGTGGCGTTCTGTGGATTCTGCCTACCCCCATGGGATGGATGTATGTTTGTATCAAGACGCGGGGAAATCGCTTACTGACCGCCGGCGAGGCAGCGGCGTGTCCGTCGGACTCCGTCGCGACTCCAAACTAGTCAGGATGTTTCGACGTTGCTCGTACCGTTTTCGTTCATATCCATATGCGAGAGCGATGGTCAGCGAAAGCCGATGCTTGCACCAGCCTTGATAAAGTTTGGAGCCAAATAATAGCGGCTCTTGAAACAATAAGAAGTGAATCTCCCCGGCCATATTATCTGAGATGCATTCCTTAATGCATCTCCGAAAATATGGCCGTTTCATCATCATTCTCAGCCCACATAGACACTGTTGGATTTTGTTTTACGAGTATAATGAAAAGTGTTTGCTTTTTTCCGTTACTTTCTCGGACCGCAAACCTTGTAGGCCCAGGTCGCTGAATCCTAAAATACGCCACTGACGTAATACGATAACCCTTGGTGAGACTGGTTGTCGGATTTTGGGGCTTCTGAATACCCGTGACGACTGTCCAAGATCTACAGATGGCAGGCAGCACCAGCGTCTTAACGTACTATTTGAGGCAAAGAGGGGTCTCGATATATGTATAATATATGGTCACCCATCGGTGGACCGACCTCGGCAGATGGGTGACCATCTAAGTATTATTCCATAACATATCGAGGCCCATACTTTCCATAATGTTGTTTTAAAAAAAATCGAAACAGCATCTTTTACTGTACTCTCAAAATGGTTAGTAAAAAACAAAAGAACATCTACTCACATAATCTTCAGACAAGGGCACAGCCTTGTAAGGAACGGGCTGCCAGACTTTGCCGAGACCTTCATCCCACTGCTGTTCTGGCTCTGGGGGGTAGACAGCAGCCATGGCCACCTGGATGGTCATCTTGGTCCGTTCCTTTTCAGTACTCCTTATGGAAATCTCATTTTGAAGGTAGAGGTTGGAGATCATATTGTGACCCTGGGAGCCGTATCTCTGACGGTAGAATTTCCCGATCTGGTAAGCTCTTCGTTTTCCAACCTGAAATGGTATTTTTTATTTATTTAATGGCGAGTTTGTTTGTTGTAAACGATTTATGTAAAATACTGGTTTTCAGCTGTATGCGGGGAAAATGGAGGAAAAATTGTGTGAAGTTGAAGGAGATTA
Organism: Dasypolia templi; assembly: GCA_963555695.1. Lineage (NCBI taxonomy): Eukaryota > Metazoa > Arthropoda > Insecta > Lepidoptera > Noctuidae > Dasypolia > Dasypolia templi. The sequence continues at coordinate 8,294,033 of OY743142.1, forward strand.
TGATGCTGTCGAGTTTTTTGTGACTTTCTTTCAGCATGAAAACTTAGAAATAAGTCCTGGGACCTTTGCCTTTATTGGACATTCAAAGTGCTGATATCAATATTTATTTAAACCAATTTGATTATTTAATAAAGTTTTGGCTGACACAATGGAGAAGCGATATCTGCCTGCTGTTAATAAAAGCAGACTAAATTTAATAAGTACTCGTAAAATAACTTCAGTTTACCGATACATTTTTAGAGTTTTTTTTTTTTTTTGAAAGCCTGTTTGGTCTAGTAGTCGCAAGGGCTTCTGCTGAACGTGAGGCCCTGGGTTCGATACCCAGGTCGGGCAAAGTGCTATTGGGTTTTTCCATCTGAACCTTTCAGTAGCAGCCCGGAGTCTGGATTCGTGCAAAGTTGATAGCAATAGGCTCGCCCCCCCATTACATGGGACTTTAAACATAACTGGCTAAATGTGGGTGTACTATAGGTACACCTCTGCCTTATCCTTTGGGGAATGCAGGCGTGAAGTTATGAGTGTTTTAAAGATTTGAGTTTGGCCAAACCTGACTTCAAGTTTATTACTAAAAGGGTTACTGGTAGTTATAAATCTTGGGTCAGATCAGAAGATCGATCCAGCGTAGTAGGTCGAAATTAATTAAACAAGTGCGAGTTAGACTTGCATACGAATGGTTCCGTACCACCACACTTTTTTTTTTTTTTTTTTTAACTTATCACGGTTCAAAAGATACAGGCCTGTGACAGACGGACGGACGGACGGACAGTGGAGCGTGATAGGGTCCCGTTGGCACCTTTTGTGAATGGAACCCCTTACACCAGAAATAAATAAATAAAAGTTAATTCCTGGCTACGCACGGAAGGGTTTATGAAAAATGTATCCGGTTGTTATTTTTATTTCAGCCAAAGCTAACAATAGTTTGTAAATCTATACCGTGTATCTGATGTTATTTGCATATTTTTCTATTCGAAATTCATGATCCGAATAGAAATGGCCACGTAAAATATAATATTTCCGCTGCAGGATTTAAAATTTAATTGTGGATTGTGGTTGCATTGTAATTGCGTACAAAATGTGAAACACAAAAAACAAAAACTCGTCAAATTCGTAACCTGCTTTTTAAGTCAGTTTAAAACTTAGCATGATGATCAATCACATCATGACAAGATCGATATAATTATGTCGTATAGTTTATGAAATGTCAATTTCAAAGCACGTATTACAATTAAACCATTTACAAGAACTTTTGAATTGCCAAAGGAGTCGTACATATCTAGGTATGTACGTACAGTATGTTATTTTTTATCATCAGACTCGACCCTAAATTCTAGGTAAAAAGTAGGGCTATTAGGACGTTTGAGCCCAAATCCTAATGGGTTTACTACAAGTGGGTGAAAAATAACTCAACTCAAACTCAAAGCATTTATTTCAAATAAACCAATTACAGGCACTTTTGAATTGTCAAGGGGTCGGTCAGTCGAAATATGAAGCTAGTTGCCCATTCCAAAGCGTAGTAGGTACCTATAAAGAAGAAAGGGCAAGAAACTCCATGGATCCTCTTTTAAAAAACCTTTTTTATACTACGTCTGAAGATAAAACACAGCAATATATTTGTATGTTAGCCACTGATACTGAATTTAAAAACTAGATGTTTTTTTAACACTTAATATTACAAAAAAAAAAACTGGAATGTGTCTCGTTCTTGTCGGGTGTGGGTAAATTTTGTATTGGCCGTGACTATTCTTCTTTTATTGTTATTGTGGTCAGTTTCAGTAAAGTCAGTTTTAATTATTATTTTCAGTGGCACGTCTGTAAATGTGTGACGTCACAGTTACATGGCCTTCTAGCAAACCGAGCGTTGTAATGAATGTAAAGCCAAGGTTAAGAACATCAAGTAATGATGTGTGTACACAGTTTTTATGTACATAGTATTTTGTTTTACGTCTGTGCTTATATAATTTTATGCTGCCAATTCTCAAATTAAAATCCTAATTGAATAAATGCGAAAGTAAGTTTATTTGTTTGTTACGCTTTCAAAACAAAACGGCTGAACGGATTTGGATGAAATTTGGCACACAGATAGACCATGACATGGGTTAGGACATAAGCTACTTTTCATCCTGGATAGCAGACGAATTCGCGGGCAACAGATAGTAATATTATCAACAGGTGTTATCCTAATATAAAAAACAGCCCTAAGTGCTTTAACTTACGGCTGATTTTTCAAAAGTCAGATAAATTTTATTAGAGGAATAAATACCAAGGTTTGATAGCTTTTGTATAGAAAATATGTCAAACTGTCAGCTTTATTCTCCAGACAAAAGTTTATGACTATTGAAAAATCAGCCCTAAACCTATTCAAATACACATAAATAACACTAAAAAATGCTAACATATTTTACAAACAGATTTGAATAATAATTTCACTGCAATACAGAGCAATTTACCTTGTCAGAATAGATTATCTTTTTTTTTTTTTGGCTTCGCACGGTTTGTGCATTCAGCCAATGTCACGTTTATATAGATTATCTTATCATTTTGGCTACAACAACTTATTTATGACAAAAAACAACAACGACAAAATGTTTTTTTTTTTTGTTGAATGCGAGGCTTTTGGCTACTTTCTACTTTTATTTAATTAAATTTAATTTTTGTAATGTGCGCTTTTGTTTGTGTACAATTAACATTTTTTTTTTATTTTGTGTTTGAACTGTCAGAATGAAAGTCATTGCTACTGACGCAATAGGCTGGTTGGTCGCATTAACTTGGCTATTTAGTACCTATTCTTAGATCCTCAAAATAGGGATTATTTGAGGTTCACAAAAGGAGGCGAAATCATTAGTGATCAATATTTTTTTGGAGCATAAAGTGGTAGTTATTTATTAGAGGTTCGACATTCAGTTTATTTAGGTCGGTGAATAAGCCACTTTACTCTAGTTTTTAGTTACCAAGCGGAAAGACCAAATAAACTGTTTACTTGCGAAGATAAGAAATTCTCGTTCAAATGTAATTTCCGTACCAGATTAGCAATAAGTAAAATATTGTTATTATGTTTGAATAATGATTGGCAATTACTATAGCCGAGTCAATTTGCCAAAATTAAGACATTTTGATTACGTACAAAAATCTATTTTTTTTATCATATAATATTATATAAATATTTTAAGGATTTTTTGTAAGCTTATTGTACATTTATACTCATACAAAAAAAAATGTTTGTAAGTAGGGGCTAATCTCTAAATGTCTAGTCGGATTTCAAAAAATACTTTTGAATTTGATAGCCCCAATTCTTGAGGAAGGCATACATTTTTGTTCTTATCGTGTTACGATATCTCTACTTAAATACTAATTGAAAACTTAACATACCATTACAGTCACACAAAACGTGTTCATTTTCCCTTTTATTTTAGGCAGGTATACCTAAATCTTTTTTTAAGGATACTTTGTTATAAGTACCTACAGTATCTCAACTACTTTAATTTAACAAAAAAAAAAAAACGGGTTCAAATTAAATTTGCTAGCGAAACTCCGCAGACGTGATGGGCATCGATATCTATACACGGTAAATAAAAGTAAAAATATGTTTTATTTTTGTTTACATATTGATACACATCACATCTACGGAATTTGGCTTAGTAATTTAACTTGACCCTGAAACCACGGGCTGGTTTCTTATAATTGATACAGGGTCAAGTCTTCGTCTGAGATCCATCAAGAAAAGTGGTCTATCTGTGTGACAAATTTCATCCAAATCCGTTCAGCCGTTGGCGTGTAAGCGTGACAAACAAAAAACTTACGAATTTATAATATTAGTAGGTAAGGATAATTAGAATTGTAATCATATATTAATTATTATATATTACAATTTAAATGCACTGAACTAATGAAATTGCACGTTAGAGAATTGCGCAAAACAAAAACAATAAAACACAGGCTTTCCATCTCAGCTAAGAAGTTTGGGTCTGAAAGTGGAAGAGCCCCAAAAGAGTATACCTAGAATTGTAGTAGTAGAAGTACCGACCGTTTGAAATGATCAAGAAGTTTGTAATTGCATCTACAGTCACCTATTTCTATTTAATAACAAATTATTATATTTATTTAGAGCAGTGGTGGCCCGGCCCAGTGGTATCGCCCCCGACTTACGAGTTGAAGGTCGTGAGTTTGACCAGCAGGGCCAGGCAGGCACTTTACTTTGTGTATTTAATTTCATAACCACTGCTCTCAAAACGGTGAACGGAAACATCGTGAGGAAACCGGCATGCCCTAGAACCAAAAATTGGAAGACATGTGACATATACAAACCTGCACTGGGCCCACGTATCCACCCCGCGCCCTCTCACAATGAGTGTCCCAACAGTGCAAACATTTTATGCTAATTATGCTATATTTATTTTAGAGACAGCAAATGGTTTGGACAAGTGAAATGCAATAATTCAACAAAACCTATAGAATCGCGTAAATTATCCGATTTCTAATTTTGACTCACAATGCTAGTGTCTCATGTAGCGACGGTAAGCGGGCCCAAGCATACTCAAATGGACCCTTAAAACAATTGAGAAATCGTATGAGCAGAACGTAGCCGAAAGCTGCCTAGTTTGTCTCCTCTATAAGTCACAAGCCAGTTAAAAAAGAGGGATCTATGTGCCACATTATTCTTCAAGTTACTGCAAGCATAATAAGCGCGAGTAAAAACCAGAATCGAGCTTTATTTAATTAGATACCCTGCCCTGTGGGACTTCCCACCTTGTGACCCAGGTCCTTTAAGGCGCTGCCCTAACGAAGGACACCGAAAGCGCTCAGTTTTTCATCGAACAGTTAGACGTTACTTTGATACATATTACAAGCCAGAAAAAAATAGTTTACTTATTATAAATGTTCAACGAAAAGACATATTCAAAATGATTTCATAAAAATAAAATTGTAGCATGATGAATTAAAAAGATATCTTTCGTCGCATAATTCTCAACATTTTGAGCGTAAACTATCATGAATTTTACGTAAACATACTAAAGAGAATTCAAACAACTAATGAAAAATTATTTCACTGAGCCGTGCATTTATTTTTTAATTTAATTACATCTGCTTTTTTTTAATTTTGGTGGTCATTCGATTCAACTAACATCAAACGCATGTTTTGAACCTTATTTGTTGCTTTAAAGGTTGCTTCTTAGCACGCAGTATAGACATGCTGCAAAGACATGGCGGGAGGCTGCCTATAGGTGTGGACATTGTGGAGCCCTTGTTCCTCAGGCAAAAGAGTGCACATTGTGCAATTTGCTTGCGATTGTACAAAACAGGCTATTAAGAATGCCCTGCAAAGAAAATACCTGAGACAAGACACATACATTTTAGGTAAAGATACCTAATGAGGTCGCGTAAGACCGCATACGTTTATCTATAAGTCTTTTGTTTATGTAAATAAACTCATTTTGGAATTGTCGTACATATAATACAAATTGTAACTAGTAAAAGAAAACACCAAGATTGCATGTTTATGCAATCTTGTTGACACGCCAATTTTATCTGTATCACAAAGTAAACACGCGACCTTGTTTAAAATTAAACATTGCAAAATTCATAATAGAACATGGTTGCAAAGATGTCTTAGATGATGATGTATAATATTAATAGTAAGTTAAATAATAACAATTTCTTTTAGGAATTTAAGTTAATACTTATGCACATGATTGAGATACATACGATACAAGTTTATATCTAGTTCTGGTAGGTATACCTACCTCTCCATTTTCCTTCCTATTTTTTCTTGCTGTGTTTTTTATGTATTTATGGATCATGTGATATGCAATAAATATTTTTTCTTCCAACAATGCTTTAATTTCATCACAATTACACTAAAAACTCAGTACAAAGCGAGTCTTTAATGCTCTAGAGCAATAAAAATGTATGAAATTTCATTATTGCACAGTTTTTTTTATCGCACCAAAAGGTGCCAATCTCAATGGATTAGCTCTATTCAGCCAGCCAATATCAATACTTTTTTTTACGTACGTATTATTCGTTTCTATCCTACTTGTTCCAAATTCAAATATAAATTTCCCCAACATAACTGTTAACCTTACGTTTAGGTAATAATTGCTCAAGTATAACTTTTAATTTCAATAATTAAACTTCTATTTTAACTGTTTGATATGAGTTTCTTTTATCTACTATTCCTATAAGTAATAGTTGAAAGAAAAGCAGATTATGCACCTCGCCTTAAGTAATTTATATTGCCCTCGTGCCTGTTAGATTCCTCGCTAACGCTCGGGCTCTAAATCAGGCACTCGATGCAGTAATAAATTACTTTGTGCTCGATGCAAAAATCTACTATAGTTATTTATTTATTTAATTTTAAGCCCTATTTAGTAAATATTGATGTCAATATTTCAATAAAAACAATAGTGTATTTAATGACCAGACCATGAAGGCCGGCCGTATAACAATCTGTTTCCCGAGGTCAGTTTTTGCAATTTCCATATGGTTATTTACCTATCTATCACAATTCTTGCTGGTAATCTATGGTAGGTGCTTAGGTAATTTTAGTTTTCCATTTTCAATTGAGTTGAGTTATTTTTTTTACTGCGAAATTGGCCTGCTCTTGACCTCGATCACACCTGATGGGAAGCGATGGATCAGTACCCTAATTGCGTGATACAAAACCAACCGGAATCTGAATCGTTTTGAAACAGATTGCTAATCCATTGCTTCATAAGTTCGAAAAAAAATCTGCTCAACAATGCACAAAACGCAATGAATGTTGTTGAACTGTCAAAATCAAACGGATTAATCGTAATCGTTTACGAAAATGTGTTACGCAATTAGGGTGCAAGTCTACGATGGAACGAGCGTGCCCAGAAGATACCTGTTTACTCTTGCTTTGAATGCAGATGGGTTAAATGTGGAAGGGAACACAGACGCTGGCAGGGTTTTCCAAACTTTGGCCGTGTGAATAATAATTGTTTAGTAGAAGCGCTGAGTACGACTGCTCGGACGAATATCAACCAGTACGTCTGGTAGACCGGTAATGAAAGGGAGATCGTGGGATCAGGTCGTAGAGACTATAACAATGGTTCAATTCTGTTAATAAATAAACAAAACATCACCAAAATAAAGCAATAGCACTAAGTTAGTTATACTTAGTCAGTCCCATGTAATGGCATAAGCATTCAATCAGCCTATAATGTTCCCTCAGCTGGGAACAGCTCCTCTCAGTGAGAGGGGTAGGCCGTAATCCACCACGCGGGCTCAGTGCGGGTTGGTAGATGCTACAATCTTCAAAAATTTTGGTTCTAGAACATTGTTTCCTCACGGTGTTTTCTTTCACAGTTTTGAAGGCAGTGGTGTGAATATAATTTTCTAAATGTAAAGTGCCTGACGGGTTTCGAACCTACGACCTACAACTCGGCCCCCATTGCTGTAATGTAATGGGAGTGAGCCTATTGCCATTTAAAAGGGCATAAAACCAGACTCCGAACTGCGACATAGAATTCCTAATGGCGACACCAAATACCATTTTTGCGAGATAATTATGGTAAGCTAAAGGTTTGTCAAAAAGTTTACTTACATTTGTCAACCCTTCTGGTCCTTCAATGGCTGTTAAATTCAAAATCAACTCCTGCTGATCAGATAGTGACAACTCATCGGAATCCGGTGATCTTTCTCCATGTCTATTGACCTGCAAAAAAAGAAAAAAAACGTTAAACAGTTGTTTTAGGTATTGCTATTTTACTTTTATAGAAGAATTGCACTGAGGACCATTGGTATCAATGGATTTGTCTAACATTAATGATTAGATCAGCCATTATAGTAGTTTTTAGAACGAAGTTTTTTTACGCAGGAGTATAATTTTAGTTTTTTTTTTAGAAAGCGTCACGTATCGATAAAGGAGGAACTGCTCAGTGTATTGCAGTTTTGGTATCGTAGCCAGACAAACCGTGTTAAATGGTCTAATGCGCTCTCGGAATCATATGGGCTGAAGTGCGGGGTGAGGCAGGGTGTTTTGCTGTCTCCCCGGCGCTTAAATCTATATGTTAATGACCTCATTGTCACGCTCAGCAGTATGCTTCTCGGATGAAGGGCAAATGGTGTTAGTTGTAACGACATCAGTTATGCGGATGACTTGGTAATGCTGGGCCCGTCACCGGGGCCACCGTTGAGATGCTAAAAGTATGTTAGCCCTACACTGCTGCACATTGACTGGTCTACAATGTCAAAAAGTGTGAATAGATGGTCTTTGGGGTCGCTTTTAAGTGCCGGGCAAAAACACTCGAACTTGACATAACCATTACGCCAATGCTAGGAGTCACAAAGTTTAAATATTTTGAGCAATTTTCATGCCGACGACTTCAGTGACCATGGGGACATTGAGAGGGAGCGTATGGTTCTGGCTTTCAGGTGTAATATGTTGGCGCGAAGATTTGCTCGGTGTGCTGATCAAGTAGAGATTGCGCTTTTTAAAGCTATTGTCAGGGTTTACCGGTAATTTTTGGTCAACTACTCAAACAGGTCGCTTTATGTTCTACTCATCCAAAACAATAATGTTTTTAGGATGCTTTTGCTACTGCCTCGTTTTTGCCGTGCTTCAGAAATGTTCGCGGTAACCCATAACGATGGATTTCATGGCTACATGGATGCTTCCTCCGTCATAATTAGGCAATTTGTGCGAAGACTTGTACCCTAATTTCCATTTCCCGTTGTTTCTAGCTTATGGGTGATGACTTATGACTTCCTCTTTAGTTAGTTTGTAAGTTATTAACAATAGTATTTTAAGTGCATACCTTTTACTAACAATTTATGGATCTCTAAGTTGTCCGAAATATATATAATAAAATATATATTTTGCCACGTTTGTTTTTTTATATATTATAATAGAAAGCGAAAGAGAGAGAGAGAGGTAGTTTTTATAGTTTTCGAGGGTGCTGAAGCTAATAGTGAAGTCAAAATGAAAATCCAAGATGGCGGCTCCGAACATAAAAAAAAAACGAATGAAAGGAAAAGCTTTACGTACTTCGTTCGTGGTCCCCCGACCCCACTCATTTATTTTTAATGATACCATAATATCGGCATCAGAACTCCAAGGCTTACAAATGACTAAGGGCGTTAAGTCCCTTGTTTATCGTAGTAGATAAGTTAGTGATAATCAATGGTTTATGATCTTTTTGAGGCCTTAATAGAAAAACGAATATCTGTCCAACGTTTATAGGTTTGCTTTGTATTTCCACCTTGTCCTTAGTGCCGATTTCACCGATTTGACGTTCAAGAGCGGTCAGTGTCAATATTACATATAAAATAATGACACTGAGAGCTCTTGGGCGTAGTTTATGTGCTAATCGCGTTCAGTTTCATTGGTGAAATCGGCACTTAGTTGTTTAAAATTTTCACTAATAAACTTATTTCGGAATGGACAAACCGTATGTTTGTTTGATTTGGATAAAATTTGACACACGGATCTACTTTTCGTCGTGTATCGCAGACGATGTCGCGGGCAACACCAAGTATTATATAAATGCAAAATTAAATCATTATCGCACCGGGTCACGCAACGTGGCAGATTAGCGCATCTTGTTATTGTCTTCTCAAGATAATTTGCATTAATAATCTTGAGATTTGCGGACGTTTTAATTGAGAAGGTCCTCTAGATAAGGAGAACAATATAATTACTTTGATAATTGGTGTTTGTGATTCCCGGTGGTGGTTGGCCCACCAAGTCGACACGTGGGTGTCGAAAAGGTGATGCGGATTTGTGTCAAAGGTTGTGCCCTTCTGCCTAACCTTTTCGCAACTATGGCTGGATGCAGCTGAACACCCGTATTTTGCATGGAGCGCTTTTCATACCTCTACCACCACACCATGTTACTGGGTAACACAATACCCCTTGGTGAGACAAGTTGTCAGACTTTTTAAGTTTCTGACTAGAAATAAGAAGGAAATATTTATTCAGCACAAACAAAACGCACATGACAACAAATAACTAGACATAAAATACACACATACAAAGTAAATAAAAAGTTAGACTCGATGTCAGACCAAAAGACAATACAAATTGCTCTGTGTTGCGACCTGGCAAATGACAATAAAAAAAAATCTAAACAAAATGCTTACTGCAGAGTGGACAAATAGCTACTTTTGTAAAATGAACAAGGACAATTAACCGTTGCGTGGTGGAGCCATGCGCCGTGGGGCCGTGCGTCGCATCTGTGCAAGAACGGGTCAAATGCAGTGACTTCGGACGAACCTTTCGTCAACAGCGCTGATTTACCCGTATCTACTATGGAAGATCTACGAATGACAGCCGGGATCAAAGACTAAGCGTGCTTTTCGAGACATGAAGGGGACTCGATATGAAATGGATGGTCACCCATCCACAAGCCGACCGCGTCAAGCGTAGCATAAATGATAAATGATTTTATTTCTCTAAGAAGATTTGTATATACACTTTTACACGTAAATCATATATTAAAAGCTAGATGTGATCGGCGTTTCCTATCTGAGAAGAAGAATAGAATCTGAGAAGAAAGGCCGAAACAAACTCAGAGGTCACAGTCGCTTTCAAAGTCCAGACATAATCTTGGTCAGATCATGTGAAGACCATGTAGATTGTATCTGAAATGATTTTTTGAGAAAAGGACCACAGAGATCGAGTGGACCTGTCCAGTCAGTGCACGCATTAGCTTCAATCATGCAGGGCAACTGCAAAATGCATAAGGAGCTCAACGATTCGACGAACATTACCAAAGAAAGGACATTTGGGTAACCTTTGGTTAACCTTCGATCGACCCGTGCGGCTGTTATTATTTAGCCACGAGTCCCCATCATCATCATCATCATCAGCCAAGGGTTATTTTAACAAAAGCAAGCTAGAACTTTGGTATACTAACCTGGCTTGGTACAAGCTAGTGCTGTTTACATGATGCCAGATAATTAAGCAAGTACAGTACAACAAGTGGTTGCGGTCAGAAAAACAAAGCGAGTACTCACTTCGAACAACAACAGTTAGCCAATCGAATACTAGCTTCGCCGGCCACATGAAGCTAGTACACAAGCTAGGATAGTAAGTCAGTGGTGGGGGAGCTACAAGTTCAGAAAATAAAACTCCGTCTTATTAAACTATCCTCGCTTGAGATGCTATGTTACTGTCTATCTCACTAGCTTGCTAGCCTAGAAATGAAGCTAGTTATGTATGTACGAAGCCAGAGTTAATAGCCATAGGTACCTACTACGCTTTGGAATGGGCAACTAGCTTCATCTTTCTGACCGACCGTCCTTGACAATTCAAGAGTGCCTGTGATATCGGTGTATTTGAAACTAACTTCTGCCCACGACTTTGTCTGCGTGAGACTTTTGAGGCTTTTTGTTTTTGGCTCGCCTTGGGGTACAATCGTGGCCCTAGATCCCAATAACAAACTTGAGATTGTAATTGAAAAATATGTTCTCTCATATATTCCAACTGCAACTGTAAGTTTGTACGCACAATATTGAAAGAATTCACCCCGTCGCAACGCATCACCTGCCCGCGCTTCGTTTTCGCGACACGTTATTTTTGACTTTTTTAAATTTCTGCTCGGCTTCTAAGAGTCATAGCGTAATTTTTAAAGAACCAATAGCATTCCTCAAGAATTGGGCTATATAATGCAAACATGTTTTTTTTTCGACCGGTAGTTCCAGAGACTATTACATCCAAACTTACAAACACACAAACAAATTTTACCTCCTTATAATATTATTATATATTAAATAAGGCGCGTCGTGTTCCACGCGCCGTCAAAGAGATGTCAGCACACAGTGACTGGGTCCGATAGGGCCTATGCCTCAGGGCATTGATTTCAAAAGAAGCCCTGGCACAGGCAACTGAAGGAACACGGGTGGGGCTTAGTCATTAAAAGTCTGACACGCAGAAGTCTTTTGAGGATTTCACACCAAAAATAAGGCCCTTAGTGCACGACACGGATTCATTACGGTACGGCGTAAAAACCAAGCCGTAGAAAAAACGTGTTCGTGTACAAGCTTCCACAGTGATCCTTACAACACTGAGGACCAACACTACACACGGCGAATTTTCGTAGATTTTCACGACAAGAAACAAGTGTGTGTGAAAAACTACGGTACCATAGAGCCGGTGGTTAGCCGTGTCATATGCGGTGCGCGCCATAAGTAACCGTGCCGTGTACAACGGGTTTTGGGGAAAATAAACACAATTCAGGTTATTATCTACCGCAGAAACCAGGTCAAGAGACTTCGATCGCAATTAAGATGTTTTTTTAAACAATAACAAATACTTTGTTATTAATAGAATTTAGTCCCATTTGCCTGTAATAATCTTTGCAATTAGCGATAAAGTAAGGTGATTCAGATCTTTAATATTTATTAAGGCAGATTGAAGTTATTCAGAGAGCTGTGGATGAAAGATGGTCACAAATTATCTCAAATTGGTACCCAATTTATAAAATAGAAGGAAAGGCCTTCTAAAAGATGGAGTGACGACATCGTACAAATACACAAGCAAGGGACAGAGCGACCTGGAACGATTTGGAGGAGGCATTTACCGTAAAAGGCGGCCCATACGTACAAAACTTATATTAAGTACTAACAAATAAATAGTGAACAGCTCGTGGACATTTGTGTATTATTAGTAGTATTCTTCCCATCTTAACCTATGGTGCACAGAATTGGTCTTTGACTAACATCCACAAGACCAAACTCAAGGTCTGCCAAAGAGCAATGGAGCGTGGTATACTATGCGTTAAATTAACGTATCGTGTTTGAAACACAATACTGCGCTCCAAAACAAAGATAGCTGACGTGGATCAAAAGGCTGCCAAACTTTAATGGGACTGGGCAGACATGTTTGCCGGTGGGCCTAAGTAACACAGAACTGGTGCCCTGAGACAGTGAGGCGGGGTTGCGGCAGACCACGTAGGAGATGGGGCGACGAGCTGGACAGGTTCCGTGATAACTGGAAGGAGGACGTGCGGGCTCGCGGAAGATGGAAAGAGTGGCGGGAGAGACTAAATGTAAGGGATAACATAAATATAATAAATAAAATAAAGGCAGGTTGAATTGATAGCAATTCCATACCAATTTTAGGGCAATTATGTTATGGGACCTCCTCTCCATTGTGTCTTAATAATGTCAGAGCTTTTATAACGCTTATAGTCAACGTTCGCACGGACGTAATAATTAATACCGGGATTTTTTCGCGCACTGGATCTTTAAACGCACTGCTTAGCGCCGAGAGTTGAAAATCCTTGTGTGTTTATTCGACGCGCTGCTTACGCGACACGATGCACTCTATTGGATTCTCAATGCTCAGTTCAACACCGAGAGTAGAAAATGCAGTGCGTGAAAAAATCCCGCCGCGAAATTATTACGACTGTGCGAAAATGGTCCTAAATGATTTAATAATAGATTTGAGGATTCGGTACGTCCGAATTAAAACCGAACCTACCTACTGGACCAATTGAAGTTTGATACTGATATGAATTTCTGTGACCAAACACGGACGTGTGACGTAAATAAATGAATTTTGATTAAAGGGGCACTTTTGGGGAGCAAAAATAAAAATTAAAAACAAAAGTTTTGCAAACTATAGCGTGTGACATATCAAATGAAAGGGCTTGTTGTCACGACCCTATTTAAAGAAAATTCAAATGTCTACCTACATTGATAATAACTGGTTTGTTTCAAAATCTTTACTAACGTTTTCTTTTTACACTTCTACACCCCAAAATGGTACTACGTTTTCGTTTGAATTTCATCAATGAAACTAAACGCGATCAACACATTTTATCAAAAAAAAAAAAAAATATGATCATACAATCTCATAGGATGGCTATTTTATGAAATAGTAATTCTTTAGAATTATATGAACTTGAGGGTTGTAGTGATGATTTTAAAGATTATAATTCTGTAAATACATACTTGTTACGTATAATATTTTGTTCAACATACAACCGACACTAACCTGCAAATGCAAAAAAAAAACGCAAGAAAAGTTGAACTTCCCTTAGGGTTGATTTCACCAATGAAATTGAACGCGATCATCACATAAACTAGTTTTAAGGGTTGTCAGTGTCATTATTTTCTATGGAATACTGACACTGACAGCTCTTGAACGCGTTTTAGAAGTGCTTGACGCGTTCAGTTTCATTGGTGAAATCGGCACTTACACTTTCCTAAGGGGAAAGTGTAAATCGGCACTTACACTTTCCCCTTAATCGCGTTCAAAAGGCTGTCAGTGTCAATATTCCGTAATGTACATTACGTTCAGTTTCATTGGTCAAATGTCAACACACAACAACAGACAATCAGTTAAGAAACCGTTTTCAAGTAAGTGTACACACAACACAACAATCCTCGAAGCATTCGAAAGATTTGTACCGATAAAACAGTGCAACAGTGTATTATTTTTCAAGTACCAGATGAACTAATAATAAAAGAGTACTTACCTACTTACAACTGTGAGTGATATTGGGTTTTTCTATCAAGGATTTCTCAATAGCAGCCCGGAGTCTGGATTTGTTCCCGGTTGAAGGCAATAGGTTCGTCCCCTAAGGGACTTAAGAGGCTGACAAGAGCTAAACCGCGGTCACTGTCAGACTGCATAGAAAAGAAAGAGAATCGGCGAAAAGAAGGCGGAAGAATACAACGCGGGTAATTTATTGCAAAATATGAAGCAATTATCTACTTTCAAATAATCTATTGATTGAACTGAAAAAAACAATATTACGTTAATCAGTTGCTTGCAGAATTACTTGCAAAAAATATGAATGATTGCATATAGACGTGTATGGTCGTATTATATTATCTGTGGTATGGTTTTTAATAAAAATTGTTAAAAGAAATTTAAAGAGGTGTCTTCGTGATTTTTTTCTGTAGTATTTAATTGGTGGTATTATGTTTTCAACACACTATCGAACTAGCATATATCCTGAAGAATATCATATTTTTTTCTGATTTTGATTACTGCAGTGGATCTAGGGATTGCAATCCCGCAACTCACTCAATCCCGCGGGATTGATCAATCCCGCGGGATCCCGCGGGATCCCGCATATTTGAAATTATTCACAGTAGTTCAACTTTTTGCCCCGTTTGTATGTAAGATAAAGTATAAATTTTTTGATCTTATAGGGCTATAAGGTCGAAAAATTAATACTTTATCTTATTTAAAATTATGTTATAAAATTGAATTGAAACTACAGGTTTTTGTTTAAAAAATCACTAATAATTATGCAACAAAAATTATTTGTTTTCTAACAAAATAACAATGAAATTATAATTAAGTACGAGTAATTAGTAATCAGCCTTATTAGACCTTAATTTTTAAATGTATAGCATCAAAAGTTGTGTTAAATTTTACCCTTACATCTAACAACAGTTTTATGATGTTTGTAATTCAGTCTTAATAGTCTTATTCATATAATGACTAATGCACGCAAAACTTCACGAATGTTTTAGCGGTAAATTTAAATTTGCGGGATCCGCGGATCCGCGTTTTGAAGGTGCGGGATCCAGCAGATTAATAAGTGGAGCGGGATCCCGCGGGATTGCCGGATCCCGCTTTGCGGGATTGCAATCCCTAAGTGGATCATATACTTTCAGGCATTATATAACTTGCGTTTAAGTCCTGTAGTCCCCTTAAACATAGCTGAAATGTTGTACTATAGGCACAGCCCTGCCTTACCCTTCAAGGATTACAGGCGCGATGTTAGGTATGGTTTGTTTGAATACTTACGACTAACGCAAACAACATTTCCTGGTCTTCAATGACCTCGTTGCTGATAAGGTGCCCACAGGACACGTTGAACAGCACCAGCAGGTACAACAGGACTAGATACCGGAACATCTTCTGAAACAAAAGCAAAATAACATTGAGCACAAAACTATTGTCTTTTAAATATCATTTATTTAACCATTTACGCACACCCGCATAAACAGACAAGAAGAAAGGATCAGAAAAGTATGTACAAAGGTGATGCTTATTTCGAAAGAAATCTCTTCCAGAACAATCATAATCGTTTATTAGTACAGTGTTGGTCTTACCCACATATTTTAAGTAAAATTTCATGATTTCCTCGACTTGACTCAACGTAACTTAGGTGGTTTGATATTCATAGTTGCAATTTTACTTCTCATCTTAAACAGTTTCCTCAGTCGAGGTGAGTTTGAGTTGAGGAAACAACTGACAAATATAAGGTACGTCAGCATCTATCTTGAGGTTTCCTTGAGGTAGTGAAGTCAACAAGGAAGTTCAAACCAAAACACGCGTATTTTATCCGATTTTCATAATTTATTTCGAAGAGTTTATTAAATATTGAGGGACCTCATATTTGCCTTAATCTGGCGACTATGAATACCGATTTTGAGGGTCTTCCGAGGCACGCCTTGAGGTCTCCTCGACAGGACTCGAGGTTCCGACTTAGAATATGTGTGTTAAAGTCAGAAATTAAGTTTCGTAATACATATCATACCAACCAACAATAATATATAGGTACTAATCTACCATTATCTTGGAAACTGACTCTTTAAGGTAGCCCAAAACATTGTTCCTACTTAATTTTGCAATTTACGGCGCTTTTTACGTATGTCTAGTAACATATAAATAGAGGGAAATGTCAGGTATTTAATAGGTGTACTCCTTCACTTAAAGGAGACCACAGCATGCACAATCCAATGTTAATTTGATTGTGTAAACTAGTCCAACAAAGTTCAATTAGCAAAAGTATTTGATTTTGGAATAAGTTAATAGAAAAGAAAATATAAGACTAATACTTAAATTAAAATGTTTAAACAAGTTATATATTTAATCAAATTAGTCTGACTCTTTACTTATCAGAAAACGAAATAATAAAAATATAGCTAAGCACATTTTATTAGATAACCTTTTGAAACTAATCGACGATTTCGAGTTTTAAATTTTGTTAAAAAAAAAGTTATCAAATAAGACTTTTTAAGAAAATCGTAAATATTGTTGTTTTTTATTTAATAATGAATGTTTTCCTATTCGTTTAGACGAGCAATTGTAATTAGAATTCATGTGTCTTAATCAATTATCTTATTAGATTAATAAATGAATAAATCTGCCTAGCCTTGTCCCAAATATTTTGGAGTCGGCTTCCAGTCTGAACAGATGCAGCTGAACACCAGTATTTTACATGAGCTGCCTATCTGACCTCTACCCAGTTACTGGGTAACACGATACCCCTTGGTAAGACTGGCTGTCAGACTTTCGAACTTCTGACTACCCATAACGACTGTCAAAGATAAACGAATGAGTGGGTCTAATGTTTATAATTGTACAACACAAAAACAACGTAAGGCTACGTTTCTTATTTGTTATCAAAGGCCATCTACTCGTATGTATGAGATAAACAAAATGGTACCTACTTTTTTCATTGAATAGTGTTTCACAATTTTCGGGTAAACATTATGTGTACTTAGCTATATAAATATGTATATTCCGCTGTGGACGTCACATAACATCACTCCTGTATTCTCAAAAGTGTAAGACAGAGGTGATCCTTCAGTACACCGACATTGCGACAGTTACATTTAAGTTCCATGAACATAATACGGGGCGACCTATTGCCATCAACCGGGCACAAATCTAGACACCGGGCTGCTTTTCAAATGGAAAAACCCAACAACACTTTGTCCGACGACTCAGCAGAAGGGCTTGCGCATCTTTTTCGTATGTCTACATAATAATAACATTGCGCATTTAATAATTAGAAGGTCAAAAATTGTGTAGCACTTTACATAAAATAAAGTCATCAGTCATCACAACAACAGAAAATATAAATAAAGTAAAAAACTAACTGTTATCTAATTAAAACAATTTGGCACACTCTGACATCATGATATTTTTAGTGGAAACAAACAAAAAAAGACTTGGTGGAGGTGATTATAATTTATGAAGATAATTTATTTATAATGTTAAAAATAAACTCAATATAATGTATGTTAGCATCGTATCAGCTGGTGGCATTCTGAAGTTTCTAAAAGATAAAGGCGTGACTCGTGAGTATATGTATGTACAATAATGACCTGCGGGGTAATTGCGTAAAACACCAATATTGCAGCAATGGCCTTTCCTTTTGACAGTTCAACAATATTCATTACGTTATATACGTTGTTGACCAAAAAAAAATCGAACTTATTAAGCAGTGGATTTGCCATATCCTTAAATATTATTGGTGCTAATGGGTATCGCAATTTTATTGTGATAAAAAAAGCAAAGGTGTCCAAATGCTGTAAAACTACGAACGCACTCAATTTTATCTTGACAGTTCAACCGTTCATTCATTCCGTTATTTACTTTGCTGAGCAGATGAATCTTTCAGGCCTATGAACCTATGGATAAGAATTTTTTTTCAGAAGCCTCTGATTTTGAATGAAAGTATGTTACAAAATTGGAATGCTGGACAGCCTATATTTATCTTAGATTGCCCTATACATAACATTACACCAGCTATTAAGACACAATTATTAATTGCAAGACCATATATTGTTTATCGGGACCAGTTTTAATGTCATAAGTATCGGTATGACATTTGTTTAGTGAAATGACAAAATTATAAATAGTTTATAATACAAGTAAAATAATAACTATTATTGTAATTTGTAAGTCAATGTCTTAGCGATAAACGACAAGTTTAATAAAACATTTATTTATAGTTGGTGCCGTGTGTTTCCCAGCCAATAATGGGCCTGTTTCTGTGTACCTACTTAGATTAATTTTTTTGTAATCATGATAAGTAAACTTTTATGGCTGTGATAAATGAGCGTATGTCAACAATGCAATTAGACAGGCCACGCTTGATACTCGACTAGTTTCTCAAGCAAGGATCGTAAGCTAGCAAGGAACTCTGGCTTCGTGTATACAGAACTGGCTCCATTTCTAGGCTAGTGAGCTAGTGAGAAAACTAGTTCCTAAGCTAGTAACTCTGGCTTCGTGTTTACAAAACTAGCTTCATTTCTAAGAGAGAAAGCTGGTAAGCTAGCGTAACAAGTTAGGATTATTTAATAGAATGGGGTTTTAGTTTTTGAGCTAGTAGCGCCCTCACAGCTGATTATACTATCCTAGCTCGTGACCTAGCTTTATGTGACCGGCTAAGCTAGTATCGAATCGGATCACTCCACGGTCTATATCACAAAAATGCTGCAAGGGCAGTGACTAATAATAACAACAGCAACAATACTAGTGGGTAATAGCGTACCACACTAACAGTAGCAATAACTTTCGTTATGACAGTTCAACAACATTCATTACGTTATAAACATCGGTGAGCCGACAACGTTTTCGAACATATGAAGCAATGGATTAGCAATATCCTTCAAAATGATTCAGATTGTCATACGCAATGGGGGTGCTGGACATTAAGCCAGGATATAACTTGTCTGCAATCTCAGCTTCAGAAAATAAAAAGCCTCGTGTAGGGCAGGACGGACTTGCTTTCTTATTAATTTCTTTATCAATTTCACTTGTCACCATCATCATTCAATATTTCAAAACACATAATGCCTCAGGTAGAAAATGCCTCAGGCATTAAGTCCGCCTTTGTACAGTATATTTTTACTTGTGCATAAAGTTTTAATAAATAAATAATGTAGGTGAGCAGTGGTAACGGCCTCGAAAACATCGTGATGATACCGGCATGTCTTAAAACTGAAAATTTGAAGACATCTACCAACCCGCACTGGGCCCGCGTGGTGGATTACGGCCCACTCCCTTTCACAGAGAGGAGGCATGTGTCCAAGCACCGGGAACATTATACGCTGATTAAGATGTGGGTCCTTTCGAACATAACGATCTGCAAAACAAGTTTTTTTATCTGTCATCAGCAGATTTTGGTATCTCTTTTTGTTTTCGCATGTTTCTTTAATCGTTTTTAATTAAGTGCGAATTTCACCAATGAAACTGATCGCGATCAGTACATCTAAACTGCGTTAAGAATCTGTCAGTGTCATCATTTCTCTGTCAGCAGTTCTTGAATGCAGTTTAGATGTGCTGATTGCGATCAGTTTGGTTGGTGAAATTCACCCTAATGTAAATTAATTACTCGATAATAGGTAAGTACGTAAATTTTTATGAAAAAAAATGTTCTACGAAATAGTCAGAAAAAACGCTAGTTCGGCTAAAATCACTTATTTATTTCTAAACTATTAACGTTTCTCGCCCAATCACGTGCCCGACTCGTGCGCAGACCTAGGAAGCGCCTCAATAAACTGAACTTTAGATTGTTATGAACGTGCACTTATCTGCCTTCTAAAATAATTCTTACGATAAACGGACACGTGCCGTCAAAATGGATGAACTGGTGATATTGGATGACCTCTTAGTGACGTCAGCTGCTATTAATTTTTTGGGTGCATTTTCTTTCACCCAAAAAATGTATGTATTTAAAGTTATCCACACAAATATATATAATGTTAAATATTATAAATTCGAATGTAACTATCTGTATGTTAATTTTTCACGCCTTAAGGCTCGTACACACTGGCGCGACGCGACAGCGCAACACAAAGACACCGCGTGTCGCGCTACGAGTGGTGTCGTTGTGTCGCGCTGTCGCCTCGTGCCTGTTTGTGGGAGCCTTTAACCAGTTAACGGATTTAGAGAATATTTGGCACGGAGATAGATGGCATCTTGGGGAAGATCATAGACTACGCCGTAGGAAAATACAGTGTGCGATAAAATCTAGCCGCGAAACTTGTACGAACGTGGGCTAATGCAACACCCTAGTAGTAGCAATGGCTTTCATTTTGTCAATTCAACAACATTAATTGCGTCATTTACGTTGTTGAGCAGACAAACATACGTACATGTTAACCAATGGATTAGCAATATCCTTCAAAATGATTCAAGATTGTGATTGAAAAGGTGCTGGTCATCGCAGGTGTGTAGCCATCCCAGAAACAAAGTTGGAAGTGTCATGATAATTACATACTCATCCTATTATGTTCCCACTGCTGGTTTGTAGATGTCACATGTCTTCGAGTTTTTGGGTCTAGGACATTGTATTCCTGCACGGTTTTGAAAGCAGTGGTGATGAAATCAAATACACATAGTACACCACTGCACTCATAATAAATGATGAATGATATTTATTTTCTGCTATTGTAAATTGGTTCAAAAAAAAAAACTTGAAAATCAAAATTTAATTGTGGTTTAAAAGGAGATGAGTTCGGTATTTCATAACTGACTTCTCTGTGAAGGAAGACCGCAACAAACTCAGAGGTCAAAGTCTCTTTTCTAGTCCAGACATGATCTTGGTCAGATTGTATGAGGACCATGCAACCACCAATGTTTGAGGATTCTTTACACAAACATTGGTTTGAGGAAAGAATACTCAAACACACAGATTAGAGTGGATCTGTCCAGTCAGTGCAAGCATTTGTCAGTAATCGTGTAGCTCATTACAGAACTTAAGGAGCTCAAAGACTCGACAAAAAATACTTAAGAAAAGAAAAGGGAAAAAGGACGTTTGGTAAGGACATTTGCCAGAAAATCGGCATCCATCCCTTTCAAACCGGAATCCAGTAACAACTTTTGGTAGGAGAAATATTGTATGGTGTTATGTTTTCCCGGGATGCGCTCCATAACAAAGGGTTCGACGACTGGTAATTTCTATCTACCTCCTATTTGTTGACGTGAATTGATATCCGTGTTGAATTGCTTATTAATTATGATAATTAGTAATAATGTTTATTTGATAAGAGTAAGAGTCTCGTTGTAGGTATTCTATGCATTGATGTGGTGTGATGTCACGATATGTTATCTTACTGTGACTTTGGAGTGACTAGTTCATTTATCTGTTCAGGAAGCGGATGTAGCAAGGTAATTACTTGCCCTGTAAAGAAAGATGTACCTATTCTTTAGCTATTAGTCTGATCTAAAAAAAAAAACCTGTATTTTTTTTTTTGCCTTAACTTTCAGACATTGTTCTTTTTAATATATTTGTCACAAAAGGATCAAAATAGGCACTTTCTAATTTTTTGACAAAAAGTCATAATTATCTTGAATTTTGACATCGCGCAATCTGCCATTTCGTCTTGCGTCTTTAGCCTCTGAAACAATATTTAAAGTAACGTTTTTAAAATGTTTCAAACAGTTCTCTGAACGCTTTGAACAACATTTTGTTCGGAACGAAAACAAAATGAGAACGTTTTAAAAAACCGTTTTATTCCACAATCCGTATAAGTAATACCAACCAAACGAAATTCATCATATTCGTAGTTTTGGAACAAAGATCAAAACACTCGTTTTATAAATCGAAAATTATAAAAATTTTAGCTGAGTATTAGTAGAATTTAAAGTATTTAAAAGACAAACCGTTTCGAAAAATATACCGGTATCCGAGCCCCGGTTTCTTCTGCTTTTAGAGAGCACGCAGGAAGAAAAACAAAGACCCATAACAAAAATAGTGTATGCGAGCCATTGAATCAAACTAATGACCCCGATAAAATCAACTTTCTCCATAACAGCCTAGTTTTTTTGCGAAAATTGCAACGGTCTCATCATTAAATATATAAATCTTGCAATACAATTATCATTATTTATCTATGTATTGACGAATGCAGCCAGTTTAAAGCGGATTTAATTAGTTTTGAGTATAATAATGTAGGTCTGCTGGTTCTTGTATTGATATCAGACTGTTTTAGTTGTAAATTTGAATAATGATTGCATGCAATGAGAATTTAGATTTTCCTGTCTAGTAAGATACTTTATTAAATACAAACGGCATAACTCTTCTCAAGCAGAGAAGAAACGCGCATTCATTTGCAATTTCAGCTTCTTTTAGCCATCCAAATTTCAATGATTCAAACATAATCCCATTGAAAAAAGAACAGTTTAGTTTTTCCCGAATTTGAAGATTTTCAGGAAATCCTTTCCCATATTTCGTTTCCTTAAAAACCTAAATCAGACCAGCTCTTCTTCAGTGCTGTGCTTACCAACGACCAGCATTTCATTTTTATTTAAATATATAATTATGATGATACGACTAAATATTAATTAATCTTAAGGAGTGACGGCCTGCTACTGCAATTCAGTTATGGCCATCATCACAGATTTTCAAAAGTTATTAGATTTCCGAGCTACATCTTATTTATTTGTATATACTCGAACACTAAAAAATTAACAAGGGGCGGGGCGGTCTTATCGCTTTCTGCGATCTCTTCCAGGAAACCATGGAATGGACAGACCTCGCTAGGATACTCTTTACTATACTTCCTTATAATCGTATATAAATACAGCAATCGGACCGTTGTCAATTTAACATGCTTTCAATGAAACGATTGATCAAGACCGGTGTCTAGTTTAGTTTGTATGCCCATGTGCAAACTGACCGCGGCAATTCTAACGCGGAAAAGTGCTTTGCTCAGATTTATCCCTAACCATAGGGACTACACTGTAAGTCGATCAACGAAGGTACGGGCTCATCCAAAAGTAGTTTGAAACTTTGGAGTCAACCTAATCCCGATTTATTAACTTTTTTGGACAGGTAAAGACACATCGGGAGTAGGGACAGCTGTCACATCGTTCTAAGGTCGGGCCCCAAACTTATCTCATGTCAGTAGGTAATACGGAGTAGGAAACTCTTGTAACAGTAGCTCGTAGAAGAAACCTTGACCTTGATCAAACGGGCCTCTTACTTAGCCACAAGCCCTTTCAACTATAACCTTTAATGTTATATGAAATATCGAACGTTATCTCAAGGCACAGAAACCTTGGAAAGGGCAGTTCCTGATTACAACATCTGACCTTTGTCACCATTTTTGATTTTGTCAAGTAAGGCCCGCTGTCCACGCCGCTACTCAAAAGTATAACATAACATCACGCCTTGTTTCCCCGAAGGGTTGGGCAGAGGTGTACCTATAGTACACCCACATTTCGCCAGTTATGTTTAATAGGGGGCGAGCCTATTGCCATCTACCGGGCACAAATCCAGACTTCGGGCTGCTACTGAGAAATTCCAGATAGAAAAACGCAATAACACGTTGCCCGACCTGGGAATCGAACCCAGGACCTCATGCTCAGCAGTAGCGATTGCGACCACTAGACCAACGAGGCAGTCATCCATACTCAAAAGTAACATGTTACAAACTCAAATCACCAACGAGTAGGCAGAATGTCACAAAACTAGTCTGTTTTCGATGATGGTCCGTACACGACGCAACTAATCACGGACTAGTAAATGACGCGTTAGTAAGTCGCAAATCACCAACGAGTAGGCAAATATGTCACAGCACTAGTATTTCGATGGTGACCTGTACACAACCCAACCAATCATTAACTAGTTTATGACGCGTTAGTGAGTCGCAAATCACCAAAGAGTAGGCAGAATGTCATTGCATTAGTATTTCGATGATGGTCCGTACACGTCGCAACTAGTTAATGACGCGTTAGTAAGTAGCAAATCACCAATGAGTAGGCAGAATGTCACAGCACTAGTATTTCGATGTCTCGTACACGACGCAAAAAATTACAAGCCTTAGTAAATAGCGTTGTGTAAGTACAGACTACAGACCACTCATTCATACAACATACATACTCGCTCGGCTGCTCGTTTGTGGACGATGTGTCTTAAAGTTCGACATGAAGTTGCAGAATCAGAATATTTATTTGCAGCACTTTATTTATGTGGTTGCCCTTTTAAAGTGCGTATAAGTCAACTAAGCCTTGCTCTAATTTTGCAAGACCGACAGTAACTCCGGAATTGTGTTGTGTTGTGACCATAGAAATAAATCTTTGTTATATTCATGTTTGTGACACATGTCTTGTTAGACGTACCTTAGGGAAAGTGGGGTTTATACACGTTAGAACAAGTACCTAAAATTTGAACATACTTTTGCATGTTAATAAGTCTCAGGCCGTATCTTATTCAATTTCGATAACTCGCCACTGCCGATCGTAATTCGATATGCATTTAGTTAAGGACGTTGTTCGTGGCTATCAATTGTTTTTTTGTGTTAACGTGCGCTTGGAAACCAACTGGCATGGCCAAAATTCACTGCAGTTTTAATGATTTTATATGAAAAATGACATGAATACTTACTTTGAAAAGTATTATATTACTTGAATTATTGTGAATGTGAGGAATAAGAGCGTAATCTTATTGGTCTGGCAGTTGAGTACATTATGCGGCCTACCCAAATGTCCTTTCTTTGGTATTTTTCGTCGAGTCGTTGAGTTCCTTAAGTTTTGTGTTGAGCTACACGATTACTGACAAATGCTTGCACTGACTGGACAGGTCCACTCAAATCTGGGTGGTTCATTCCTCAAAAGACTATTTCAGACACTGATCTACACGGTCCCGGTATTTCGCTATTTCTTCTTAGTCAGAAAGGAAATACCGATTTCATCTAGCATTTTTTTTGTTTCACTTGAAAAAGTGATTCCGACATCCTATTTACAGAAAAAACTAACTTAATTTCATTTCGTGAGCAAATTATTTTGACTTCGTAAATTGATTTGGACCATTACTGGGTATTGATCCGAATTGATTGGTCGTGAGCAGTTGTGGACCAGTGGTAACGGCCCCGACTTACGAGTTGTACGTCGTGAGTTCGAACCCAGGCAGGCACCTTCCTTTATGTAAATAATTTCATCAAGAAATACATCGTGCGGAAACCGGCATGCCCTAGAACCAACAATTCAAAGACATGTGACATCTACTATTGCGCACTGAGTCCGCGAGGTGGATTACGGCTCAATCCCGCTCATAGAGAGGAGACCTGTGTCCCAGCAGTGGGAACGTTATGGACTGATTATGCGTTAGGCATGCATGGTCCGAATCGAGGACAAATTCTTAATTTGTTACTGTAATTTCCCCCTCCTTGCCAACCGCAACCAACGCCATATCGTGCTTATTCTATCTGATATGTTGTTGGTTCCGGCTGTCATTTGTAGATCTTTTAAGCGCAAAAGTCTGACAACCAGTCTAAACAAGGGGTATCATGTTACCCTTGAGAGAGCAGAGGGCAGTCGCTCCATGTATTCAGGTATTCAGGTGCATCCAGTTACACCGGAACCCGACCTTAACATCGTTAGGAAACGGTTAGACACATCGATTGATTGACTACTTTGTATGGAATTGAAATGCATTATTAGAATCTAAATCCCCTCTGCCGTAACGCGCATTTCGGCCGCGAGGTCACTCGCGTAACGGTCCGCCCGGTCGAAATGGCGCGATTTCTTTGCGTTCACTAAAACTACGATAGTTCAGAAACTGCGCATCGCATTAGCTCGACAAACCCTACGTCTATGAAATGGATAAAAAAGTTTTTTCAATCTGGAATTTCTCAGGAGCAGCCCAGAGTTGATGGCAATAGGCTCGCCCCCTATTACATGGGACTCAGACATAACTGGTGAAATGTGGGTGTACTATAGGTACACCTCTGCCTAACCCTTCGGGAATTACAAGCGTGATGTTAAGTTATCACGCAAAGATTTGATCGTAGAGACACAATTTTGAGACACATGAAGTCACGACATTCTAACGAAGTTCTTGCGTAAGAGTTGCATCGAATGCATTTAATGGTAATTACTTAAATTTAATTACTAAATAATAACACATAACTAACCTATAATTAAAAATAGATTATAATTGAGTAGGTCGGTACAGTCCGCGAGGCCTAAGCTGAGCTTTGCATTTGTGTGAGTTATTACCTGATTACCAATCGCACCAATGAAGGGACGCACAGCGCTTCAGGCTGATTGTATAACGGCTCCCGCAAACAGGCGCGACGCCACAGCGCGACACAAAGGCGCCGCGTGTCGCGCAACGAGCGGTGCCTTTGCGTCGAGCTGTCGCGTCGCACCAGAGTGTACGAGCCGTAAATCAATCGCGCTTTAGGCCGACGTCACACCTACACTAATTTATATTTGCACTCACACAATTGCAAAGCTCAGCTTACGCCTCGCGGACTGTAAGACATTACATACACATATAAAATTATTTATGTAAAACTGAGTGAAGTCTCATTCATTTGTTAATGCAATTTTTCTGAAACTTATTTTGTGTTGGGATGGTATAAAAGCTAACGGCCGAACCCTAATAACTTAAGGCAGGCTTCTGGTGACAGACAGTACAGTTCTATCTGTACCTGTCAAACAAAAAGCTGTCAACAAGTTATAGGGTCGCATACTTTGACTTTATTGGGACGTTAGAACCAGAGATGGGTAGGTTTTTTTTATCTCTAATACGCAAAAATTGGAGGTAGATAAGTTTGGCCGTTAAAATCAAAATCAAAATATTTTATTTCACATAAACCTACATTGGCACTTATGAAACGTCAGATTCTAGGTGCACGGTTCCAATTGGTCGTTTCCTATGGAGAAGAGCCGGCAAGAAACTCCATGGTTACTCTTTTAAAAATATTTGTCTTTTACAATATTTTTTTGTTACAGTGTTAATAGGTATGGGAGGACAGTGTAGGCGGTTAGAATTCATAAAGTCTTTCTGTATGCCTCGTCCGTACCAAATGTAATTCTCATTCAACACTTTAAAAACAAAAAAAAAACGAATTATGTGCGGTTATTTGAGAGAAGTTCAAAAAAAAATATGACAACTGTGACACTGACAATTTTTTTAAAAACGTATTTGCATCAACAAAGTAATTGAAAAGTCCATGGTAGGTAGGTTAACAATGTTTCGCAACAACTACGTACATTGCTAGCAACAAGTAACGTTGCGAAATGTTACTGTAAATGATGCTGACAACATGGAATGTGGTCAGCATCATTGTTTCCCGAAACAAACATATTCTGTAAAAATGCTTTTGTGTATATTCATGAATATTTAATTATTCATGAATAATTAATTATTCATGAATAATTAAATATTCATGAATAATTCAAGACATTCCGGTACGAGACAATGCAATTAGAAATGCCGTTCTCAATAAAATACTACTTTCAGGCAGAAAGATACCGCGCAGACAAGTTTAACCGGTGTTGATAAGTAACAGGATTTTTCACCAAAAAACCGGTTTGTTAAATGTTTTCTATTAACCTAACCTGCGTCAATAAATAGCTGTTTTTGGTTCAATGAAACAGGTGTTTGCTATTTATTCGATTCTGCGAACCCAAATATTTAATTGACTGACCAATTTTATGATTGATTGATTTATAACCTTCTAATACTGAACATTCATTTTGCCGTTTCAATTTTGAGAGCAAACGGGTTATTTAATAAGAAGACTTGTTTTTATTAACAGTTATTTTATTATTCGTACCACCATATTATTTTAATACTAAGGCTATAAAGCTGTGATAGTAAAAAAGGCCTATTCAAGGTTATATTTAAATGAACTATGTGGTTCGATGTTAATGAAATGCGTACATTTAAAAGAAGCTAACTATTAAGTTATTTGCTAAATTATATGTAGTTTACCTGGTGTAGACTGTCATTACCTTAGCCAATAACTGATTGAGGAAAAACACTAGATTTACTGAACGGTTCTAGAGACCAGGCGGTGTTGAACAATTTCAAATCTAAGCATTTATCTATACTAATAATAATATTATAAAGAGGAAAGATTAGATTGTTTGTTTGTATTGAACAGGCTCCGAAATTACTGGACGGATTGGAAAAATTATTTTACCATTGGAAGCTATGATTATATATAATTATGTCTGATGAACATAGGCAACTTTTTTTTGTTTTTTTTTTGTTTCGAAATCCATGCGAACGAAAAAGATGCCCATACCAAAGCGTAATCGGGCAATGAACTAAAACCACGGACACTCTTTTATGAAACGA
Organism: Dasypolia templi; assembly: GCA_963555695.1. Taxonomy (NCBI): domain Eukaryota; kingdom Metazoa; phylum Arthropoda; class Insecta; order Lepidoptera; family Noctuidae; genus Dasypolia; species Dasypolia templi. The sequence continues at coordinate 8,322,796 of OY743142.1, forward strand.
ACGATGCAGAACATTGAAAGCATATAAAAACTATTCAAATAAGCAAATAGGTTTTAATATATAATAACTCTTATAAATTAAAATAAGCCGCGACAGCTAAGAGATGAAAAGTCTCTTCTGACGGCGCCCGTTCACGAACATGACGCATGGATTAGCACCATTCTGCTCAAACATTTTGAAGGGAAAGTAAATGGTATACAAAATGAGTAAATGATCCAACACATGCCAGATGCCGATACTATAAACGAGACATTTGCGTGAGCATGACATACTCTCAGCCCCCAGGGCACATAAAAGTCAGTGAAAGACGTACCCAGTAAATGGTAGCTTTAAAGCATGTACATAGTCACACATGTGCTATGCAATTGTACAATACAAAAATATTGAATTTTTCCAATGCTATGATAGAATTTAAAATACTACTTTCAAATGTTAAAGTACTATTAGTTTATGCGCCTTAGCGGCCAGCACCAGTGTCGAGCCAAACATTTTTATCTACGATATAATCCCCAATTTATAATATTATGTACTAGCTGCTTACCGCGGTCTCACCCGCATAAATCTTGATCCCGTGGGAGTATCGGGATAAAAAGTACTCTATGTGTTAATCCAGGTTATAAACTATCAGTGTGCCAAATTTCATCCAAATCCGTTCAGTAGTTTTTGCGTGATAGAGTAACAAACATCCATCAATACTCACAAACTTTCGCGAATATGATATTAGTGGGATGGGTCACGGATAACTGAGATACCGAGAAGGTAAGAGACCGGTATTTTCCTTGATCAATCATAAGGATTTACCACCTTTTTGTGGGAAATAAACAAGCAGGTAAAGACAACGGCATTAATACCTAGATTACGTCATGCATCATCTGCCAAGGCTTTGTTCCGTCTTCCAGTCCAAGATTCAGTTGAAGGATAGATTGTCGCTGCCGACTGCCTATATGACGTCCTTAACCAGCTACTGAGTAACAAAATACCTCATGTTAATGTATACTCCATTAATTACTATGGCATTAGACTGAACTTAAAAAAGGCTCTTTTACGGGCACACTTTGTAATAAAAGTACAACAAACATTATTTCAGTCAATATGGTGCGGAGTAAAATATAATCAATTTAATAACAGCTGTCTCACTTACTTGTAATTATTTTAAACTTAACTACCTTCCGAAATTACAAGGCCTTCATTTAATATTATTTTGTTTTCTCATAAAATATTGTCGTGTCAATGTCTAAAATCTAAAAGAAGCAGGGGCGGACAGTACCGGGAACGTTTTGACTTTGATGACTTTTGTTACCACCACTGTCAATTAACTATTATCATTTGTGATGATGACTGATGGTAGCAGTGACTAAATTGTTGTGGTGTTTTGTATCGTATTTATTTGGATTGTTGAAAACTCAATATGGACATGCCATTGTGATAAAGTTGTTTTGAATAAACTGATTGTTACTAAAAATTGTTTCATTTGATGTACCTACCCAAGCATCGTGACGAGTAAATAGATAGAATATGCTTTATTGTATGCCATACATAGTTACTTACAAAAAAGCACAAACATTATTTATAAAAAAAAAGAACTCATCTTGAATATATAATAAACAAGGTTTCGTACTCCTGCTTCTGTGAGCCTCTTTTTTCTCATGTAATTATAAATAGATTTTAGTTACATTTGAGTTTCAAAATCAATATGGACAAGATAATATCCACTAGAAAACGCATAAAAAAGAACAAAGACATAAAAAGTGTAATCGACTGAGGTAAGAGTCAATCTTTACATAAAAAGTTCAATGCTTTGCGTTTAGAGGTTTTGCAAGGTCGCTGTGATAAAAAACTTGTATGTGTTTATTCAGCTTGTTTTTGTTTAATCTTAATATTTGTTGGTTAAATCATTTAGGGCTAGAAGTTTGTGCGTTCAACCTAGTACCCTCTAACGAAGCCGGTTAACGTACACCACGTTAACCGGGTTCATTGACCGAGTTGTATTATTTTTTATTTTTCAAACCACCTGCCATTACCAAACTGTCTGGTAGGTGTGTCTTGTTTTGTTTTACACGAAAATTGGATGAGTTTTGTTAAGTTCAATTTATTTGGTAGAGCTCTGAAACAACCTTCCGCCAAGGGTTTTAAGTACCGAAATTTGAAAATTCCTGACAAGATGGCGGATATTTGAAGGAAGGGCCAGACATTTTACTTTAACATTTTTCGTTTTCAGGTAATCATTTTTTTTTTTTTCTAAAGAATTCCCGTTGATAAGTTGAAAAAACTGGACAAATGACAAGGGCCTAGACAAACGGCATTTGCTGCGGAGCGATTCTATTTCTACAATCGCTATCGGTTTACTATGATACTGCAATATGACCTATCATCACGTGACATTTCGATAGCCGATGTCAACCCCATACGCTAGTAGAAAAGTCAAATCAGTCATCGTTAATCAAATGTTACGAATGTTACTTTGTCTAGACCCCCTGGCCGGACATGGTCTGGCTGGAAGGCCAAAAAGCAAATCTGGACAAACCCGAACACTAGTTCCGAGTTGCCTTTTTTAAGACCTGTCGTGGATAAAACCAATCAATCTGCCTAGCCATTTCTCAACTATGTTAGGGTCAGCTTCAAGTCTGAGTGAATGCAGCAAAATACCAGTATTTTACTTGGAGCGACTGCCTATCTGACCTCCACAACCCAGTTACTGGGTAATACGATACACCTTGTTGTCAGACTTTCAGGCTTCTGACTACACTTAACGGCTGTCAAACATCTACGAATGACAGCCGGGACCAACGGCTTCACGTGCTGTCGCGAATCGCGCGCGATGCAAAGGCAAGGTTTGAAGGAGTCTTAAAACCGATGGACGCAAAATCCCTTATCAGTTATAGTTACCGCATCATCTGACATTGTTTTAAAATTGTTACTTATCTCAAGTTATGGATGTGGGTGATTGCCACGGGACTAGTCGTCAGTTATAGACTGTGACCTACTAACTAACTAACACTATGAACACAATCCACTTCACTTCTGGGACACAGGCTTCCTCTCGGTGAGAGGGAGTGGGCCGTAATCCACCACGCGGGCACAGTGCGAATTTGTAGATGCCACATGTCTCCGAATTGGTTTTAGAACATGCCTCACTAACACTGTGACAATGTGTTAATCTAGACTTAGGAGGAAGGAAAAAAATGGTTAAATGGATTTCCCTAGACACGGCCAGGAAAGGACTTTCCTCAGTATAAGAATAATAAGAAAACGGCGAAAAATTCTATGAATATATGAAGTGGAAACCCACTTACAAGTCAACGTTCGCACGGACGCCAAAATTTCGTGGCGGGATAGCGCCGAGAGTTGAAAATCCTGCAGCAGTGTATTTTTTCGATGTGCTGGAATGTACTTTGTTGGATTCTCAATGCTCGGTTTAACTCCGAGAGTGGAAAATCCAGTGCGCATTATATACCTATGTTACCATGGATTCAGGAACTCTGAGCATTGAAATTATTAAAAGATATTAGCTGTTCCATGCATTTTGACCGCGAAGGTATTGCAGATTTTTTTCTATAAAAATCATTCGCTAGGGGGTCTAGAATGGAATCCCCTCTTTGAGGAGTGGTTGGAGGGGCACCGCGGCGTCCTCGCCTTCCGCCTGACACAGGTCCTCACCGGACACGATCGCTCTGGGACACGGTGGAACATACAGTGGCCAGCCCAGCTTGAGCGGAGCACCGCCGTGTCCTCTTCAAGGCGATCGGCGTTGGTGATCCTCAAAGAGATGTCAGCTCTAATTGACGGTTCCTTTAGGGCCGATGCCTGCCAGGGTCGCGGGTTGTTCGAAAGAGATACCGTGGCCCTGGCATAGGCAACTGAAGGAACACGGGTGGGTTTTAGTCGGTAAAAGCCTGACACTCCCGCTAAGCTCAGAGTGGGAGAAGTCATTTGATGATTTCCGACCCAAAAAAGAACAGAAAACAGGGTGCCTAGAATCATATGCTGAATTAATGGTGGCAGTTTAGCTTTGATGCCTCTGCCACTGTGCATTAGGCATACAATGAATAATTCAAAGGTATTATACCTACATATTTCTAGGTTAGGCGACGCAGTTTAAAAATAGCGTGTAGATAACTATAGTTAGTAGGTACTTTGTAGGCATAATTTATAATTGAGGTTAAATTTTAATAGTTTTATTATTGTCATTAACTAACCCAGTATAACCTGCTTTTTAAAGCATCGAATAGTTTATACGAAACTGAATATTCAAAGGTTTGATTGACAGGAAATCAATCCACTAATTTTGTCCTGTTAATTAAGGTACCGTTCGCAAATTATTTAAAAAAAAGTTATTTTGATAACATGATATAGTGATAAGTTAATGCTATACACGTAACATCACGCCTTTAATCCCAGAAGGGTTAGGCAGAGGTGTACCTATAGTACACCCACATTTCGCCAGTTATGCTTAAGTCCCATGTAATAGAGGACGAGCCTATTGCCATCAACCGGGCAAAAATCCAGGCTTCGGGCTGCTTCTTAGAAATCCTATATAGAAAAACCCAATAACACTTTGCCCGACCTGGGAATCGAACCCAGGACCTGATGCTCAGCAGCTCTTGCGACCACTAGACCAATGAGACAGCCAATTTAATACTAAAGCTGAGTATACGCGATTCAGAGTCACCGACCGACTTGAGCCGAGTAAATACGATTCCGCTACGTTCCTTACTCCTTTGGCCTCGTGTACGTTCATACATCTGGTCATACACGCACGCCGCCGGTTGCTAGTACTACGCACCTGACCTTTCTGAAGAACATTACCAATAAGGTCACTATATTTATGGCCTTAAATGGTGTCTTCTCCCTGCGTTTCAACTCACATCTACCTTGTACTCGTAAATAACTTTTCTTAGTCGCCTTGCATTCATCTTTTCAATAGGACCAAACCATCTAAGCATACTTTTCAAGAAAATGTTCCCTTTTTAAATACATTATAATGATTAATAAATTAATAATCATTATTCATTAATAAATTATTAATCGTTCATTATTATTATAAATTATCATTATTATTGACTCTTTCCCAGAACCTATATATCGAACAAAGGGTGAAAGAAATAAAAAGTCTATTTTTGTATACCTATATACGCAGATCAAAAAAAAATACCACAGAGTTAATCGCTTCAATACTGGCGTAGAGACTGATTGATCATTTTTAACCACGGCAATAATGGCTTATTAGGAGTCAGGAGTTATTTATTGTAGGAGTCGCTCATAAGAAAATACAAATTAATATTTTTTGCCCGATTGGATTTCCCATCAAAATGTCGAATTACCATACAAACTTTCATCCTCTATTTAACTCCTTTCGTTGATGAATTTTCAAGAATCCTTGTTACTTGAATTGCTCAATTTCGGATTATATAGAACTTTTGTGCAAAAGTTCATGCTTCTCGACCCAGCAGTTTGGTCTGTGCATTGTCTGCCAGTTTAAATCGCCTTTAATGTTCCCACTGATGGGACACGGGCCTCCTCTTAATGAGAGGGAGTGGGCCGTAATCCACCTCGCGGGCCCATTGCGTGTTGATAGATGTCACACGTCTTCGACTTTTTTGGATTTAGGACATGCCGGTTTCCCCACGATGTTTTCCTTGAATCTTTTGAGAACAGTGGTGATGAAATAATTTACACAAAGTAAAGCACCTGTCTTGGTTGGAACCTACGACCTACCACTCGTAAGTCGCGGCAATTACCACTGGGCCCTACCACTGCTCCTAATATTAGATATATAAAGAATATTACTTCTCAATGAATTGCAACGTTTAATTGTTTTTGGTTATACATTCATTTATTTGCTAATGACGGCACACGATTCTCTGATCCTAGATTTAATGAATACAAACTTGATATAATTATGATTTTTTGCACGTAAGAAACGTCTTACGGATATTTCAGATATTATTTGAAATACAGTTCATAGCTTTGTAAATGTTAATTAGCTAATTAAATTGGTTCTTCAATGCCGGTCATAAAACAGATGTTTTTGCGTTTATTTTTTATTAAAATTAAGTAGGTAATATGGGTTTTGTTCAATAGTGATTTAATTAATTTTTGGATGAATTAAAGAAGTTGTATGCTATTCATTAGCATGCACAATGAAAAAAACTATGTTGTTCAATAAGAAACCCAAACAATATAAATACTATAAAGCATGGAGGCAACATTTACCTAAAACATTTGAAATTGCGGTAACGTCAATTGAGCAGAACGGTGAGGAAGCGTTTCATAGAAAAGTTTTTTTGAGTAATTACTCAACAAAAGGCAAGAACAAATGCATTGTTTTTGTCCCTTAATTACAATGTAATAATTAATTTAATTGTTTAATTGAAGTAAATGAGCTAAACCAATACGGTTACCAAGTTACCAATTACAAATAAATACAGGTAGAATTTACAACGACTCTTTAATATTTCTAACAACAGATTTTTATACCTACCCTCATTAATAGCAAATTCTATTATTTTATTCTAAAAATAATACCGTAAAAATACTTACATTTATCTCCGGTGAATCACTTAAAAACTAAAACTCAATGTTGTCCTATCGAGTCGCGCGCGCGGTTTGGCACTGAAGGCGGCGCACGCGCACTCCCTATGTATAGCAATTCTTGAGACAATTCAGTGATAAGATTCTTGTATGACTTAGTTCTCTTATTACGTGTATGTTATGATTTTTGCGTGCCGATGTCAAAGATGTCATGACTTTATTACTGACATTTGATAGTAAATATTGTTAATCATTAATTGCATGTTTAATTAGTAATTGCAAGTGGTCAACTAATAATAAATTGATTTGATTTGAGAACAGACTTTTATAAAGCTCTGTGTAATTATGTGCCGATTTCATCAATGTCACTACAAACGTTCAGGGCACCTAAAACGCGTTCAAGAGTCAATATTCCATAGAAAATAATGACACTGACAGCTCTTAAACGTAGTTTATATACTGATCGCGTTCAGTTTCATTGGTGAAATCCACCCTCAGGAATCTGAATATAAAACTTCTTTGTCTATTTAAAAACTAGCTTTGGCCGCGTCTTCAACCGCGTGGGTGTCGGAAAATATCTCAGGGGATCAACCAACAACCTTGATTTAGTCCAGGTTATAAACTATCTGTGCGCAGAGAGCTGTTCTGAAGGTGCTGGCAAGGAAACCGATTCGATATTCGACATCCTCTCTATATACCCTGTGCCAGGTGCTCACCGTCAGACAATTATGATGAAACGGAGAAACTCGTGGAAGTGTAACATACTATCACTCCCTCATTCACCTCACAAAACCACACACTACCCACATGCCACAAACACCGCAAACACCACTCGCACACCCCATTAACACTCACCCACTCACCCGTTCACCCTACACTCACCATATTAACTCAACGTCTAAATACATCCCTTATTCAAAATACGTCCTGTACTGTTCATTTTTGTCTTGTTTTTATCTTTATTTTTTAGTCTTATTTCATTTAAATTAACTAAAACTGAATTACCTTTACTATTAAGCACATTTTGCATGGAACATCATTCCATTCCGTATCTGCAGAAGGGCGTCGTTAGCTGCGCTACAGTTTATACTTTTGCAGCTTTCATCGTTTTCATTTTTTTTTCTGTACTGTGTGTGTTTTTGTTCCGAAATAAACTTTTTATATTTTTTATATTTGTGTGCCTAATTTCATCAAAATCCGTTCAGCAGTTTTTGCGCCAATCCGAGACATATATTCAGGTATGTAGGAATGGGGATTATAAGATCCTTACACTTTAGCAGTTAAACCACCACTGCCTTGCTAAAATGGTGCTACCACATCACTTTTAAAATTCCCTCCACTTTATCAGAATCAAATAGTCAGTTGATATCTTAATATCCTGTGGTGTCAGTACTTAAAACAAATCAAATAAGTTGTTACTTTTACCAACTAAAATACTGTTAGTATCTTAAAAATACCTTATTATTTTTTTAATAGCTAACTACTACTATTTTATTATACTATTAATACTATTTTATTAATAGTATAAACTTTGTTTAATAATAAAATGGATTTAAAAATAATAAAACAAGCTGTGTGACCGCGTTATTCTTCCATAATAAGCACAGTTATCACCATCACTTACAGAATTTATTCCAAAAAGTTTGTAAAATAATAAAATATACTTCATTATAAAACAATCCGAGAAATCTCAATTGTTTTGTCAAATTGTAAAAGCCATTCGCAATTTGGGCGCTAGTATCAAATAATTTTCCAGCAAAAGTCGTATATTAAATGTTGTGTAATCTCTTTCCGGGTGAAATTATATGCTTTTGTTATTTCTGTCAGACCTCAAGAACTAAAACTGAAAAATACAAACAATAATAAACCACTTTACATAACCTCCTCCTTTTCTGCAGTCGGTTAAAATGCACCACCTTTTCAACGCTTTAAAAATAGATTGAATAATTTAAATAATGCATCGAATCGCTTGAAACTATGACATTTTTAATTAATTTTTATTTAACATTTTTTTGACACTGCAGTTTAATTTTGAAATACTTAAAATGTTATTTATGGTACTAAAATTATGCAAAGTTTTAATTTATTTAAAGTGGTGCAGTTTCTAGTGTCTTAGTCACTCGTAACCTACCTATTATCCTTAACTTGTGGGTCACTTTGAGAACTAGTTTTTTAACCTTGCATGTCTGAGTCGAAATAGAAATGCTGGGTTTTCGAAAAAATACGGTCATAATGTCAGAGAGACGCAAGAAATTTTCCACTGTTTTGGTGTTTGGACGAGCTAAACAGTTAGCAAAAAAGTCGCCTCACGCTTCAGTTTTTGCACCTTCGTTACTGAGTTAAATGAAAACCAGAATAGTAATAAAACATGCAAGAATATGATCTCTTTGCTATAATACAAAATTCTGAAATTTAATGTATCGAAACATTTTGTGTCAATTTAGATGATGCGCAGCAGTGTTATGAAACAACAAAACACATCTCTAAACTGACCGCGATTGCATATTGCTTGATTATAAACCTTAACACTCAAACATAAATTTTTATTATCGTTTGCAATATATTTGTTTCTTTGATTGAAAATAAAAATCATGAAAAAATATGTATTTTACATACACATAACATCAGGCCTTGTTTCCCCGAAGGGTTGGGCAGAGGTGTACCTATAGTACACCCACATTTCGCCAGTTATGTTTAAGTCCCATGTAATAGGGGGCGAGCCTATTGCCATCTACCGGGCACAAATCCCGACTTCGGGCTGCTACTGAGAAATTCCAGATAGAAAAACCCAATAACACGTTGCCCGACCTGGGAATCGAACCCAGGACCTCATGCTCAGCAGTAGCGATTGCGACCACTAGACCAACGAGGCAGTCATCCAAACTCAAAAGTAACATGTTACAAACTCAAATCACCAACGAGTAGGCAGAATGTCACAAAACTAGTCGGTTTTCGATGATGGTCCGTACACGACGCAACTAATCACGGACTAGTAAATGACGCGTTAGTAAGTCGCAAATCACCAACGAGTAGGCAAATATGTCACAGCACTAGTATTTCGATGGTGACCTGTACACGACCCAACCAATCATTAACTAGTTTATGTCGCGTTAGTGAGTCGCAAATCACCAAAGAGTAGGCAGAATGTCATTGCATTAGTATTTCGATGATGGTCCGTACACGTCGCAACTAGTTAATGACGCGTTAGTAAGTAGCAAATCACCAATGAGTAGGCAGAATGTCACAGCACTAGTATTTCGATGGTGACCTGTACACGACCCAACCAATCATTAACTAGTTTATGTCGCGTTAGTGAGTCGCAAATCACCAAAGAGTAGGCAGAATGTCATTGCATTAGTATTTCGATGATGGTCCGTACACGTCGCAACTAGTTAATGACGCGTTAGTAAGTAGCAAATCACCAATGAGTAGGCAGAATGTCACAGCACGTCACATCACGCCTTGTTTCCCCGAAGGGTTGGGCAGAGGTGTACCTATAGTACACCCACATTTCGCCAGTTATGTTTAAGTCCCATGTAATAGGAGGCGAGCCTATTGCCATCTACCGGGCACAAATCCAGACTTCGGGCTGCTACTGAGAAATTCCAGATAGAAAAACCCAATAACACGTTGCCCGGCCTGGGAATCGAACCCAGGACCTCATGCTCAGCAGTAGCGATTGCGACCACTAGACCAACGAGGCAGTGTATTTTACTGTACATAAATAATAAATAATAAAATATAAAAAAACGTATTTTTTAAATAAGAACAAAAAAAAATATGATAAAATTAAACATAATTTCTAAGCAATAAGGTTGAAAACTCTATATTGCAAAATAAGACTACATCATTTTGTGGTCTTATTTTTCCGGTCGTTTTTATGTGCTCATCGGACATCTAGTACTATTGTTAATCGCTTGCGCACATCACACAATTGAAAAATCCTCAAACTCTCATAGTCCGAAGGGACGGCAATCCGACGACTTGGTATATGATCAGGCACAGGACCATCAGCTTTACGTGCTTTTCGAAGCTCGGACCCATCACAAAAACAGCTTTTAAAAATTAAATCCAGAATTATCTCTTGCATTTGTTTGATAAAGTCTCATTGTAGAGAACATAAAAAAATGTAAAACTGGTATGTCTGTTGGATAAAAAAATAAATACAAGAAATGCAAAAAGTTCAGATAATATAAATGTAAGGTACTATAGATACTTCAGCGTAAATACTTACAGGTGAAAAAGTGTAAAAAAAGTTTAAATGTAAAAAAAGCAGCTACGTCTGTAAACAAACTGCGTTGCAGTTTGGCAGAGGTAAGTACTATGTTTTGTAAAAAATATTATTTTTTTGTGAATAAACGCTTTTTTTTTTCTTTAAGAATTATTCAGCAGCCCGGAGTTTGGAAGTTCGTGATGTAAGTATTGGGTTATTCCATTAGGATTTTTTTCGACTTCGTAATCGAACCCAGGAACGTACGCTCAGCAGTCGTACGACCACGATACCATAGAGCAATTAAGAATATTATTAATTACTCGGTTAAACCTTCATAAGGAAAAACAGTTTTAAACCTTACAATGAGGAAAAAGGTGTACATATTTGGAAAATGTTTAACAACATCCATTCCTCGGTAAATGCTTTTAAATGATGCCTTTTAATAAATTGCGTAATGCATTCATCACAAAATCAAAAGGTTTTTTTGACATTTTGGGACCTTGAAGAGAACAGTGCCAGAATTCAGAAGTTTTATTAAGTACTATTGTACCCGCAACTTCTTCTGCGTCAAATTTCTTATTGACCTATCAAATACAAAAAAAAAAACGACCGGTCCAGAGGTAACATAAAAACTTACAAAAAAACAACAAACAAATTTCACCTCTGAATAATATAAGTATAGAATCAGATAACATCGTATTAAGGCCAGCTCAAACAACAAATCACTAAATACAATTTCGCGCAAAACGTGTTTAAAAGATCTGCACGTTCTCATCGCCGTTTGTTTTTCTGCTTACTCTGGCGATGCGTGCAATTATTGGAATATTTGTCTTTTATTTTGCATAACACTTTACTATTTGACTTGAATTTATTATTGCTTAGAGAGCAGTGGTGGCCCAGTGGTAACAGCTGCGACTTACGAGTTGTAGGTCGTAGGTTCGTACCCAGACAGGCGCTTTACTTTGTGTAAATTATTTCATCACCACTGCTCTCAAAACGGTAAAGGAAAACATCGTAATGAAACCGGCATGTCTTACAGCCGCACTCAGAAAGGTTCATTAAATTAGTCCTAATTAGAACTTAACTAATGAGCATTAAATCCGTTAATGAACGGTACATCCCAGTGACATAATTTAAGGGTGCATTAGCTAATGACAGTTGTAAGTATCCATAGGGCGAAGCATCATCATATCGATTGCATATCGATAAAGCCTTGGTGTAGCCACATTTGAAACGCATTTTTTAACATCTTATTTATTTATCTTGTTTGCATTTTTAAACCGACCGTTGTAATTTCAATTCCATTTCTTATTTTATTATACGTACATGTTATACAGTCCACTACAGCTTTCATTTTGCTCCACTACGATTTATCGTCGCGATCAGAAAAAGCTATTTTCATTTAAATAAGATAAAGCGATTGATACATTTTTTCTATGGCATCACTGTGAACTGTCAATGTCAAATCAGGGAATAATTTGATGTTTTTGTGATTCATTTGCGGGGAGAGATTTTTGTTGTGTTTTAATTTCATAGTTATTAACTTAAAATAATTTAAATAATGGTAAGTTTGGCAGTATATATGTTCTTTCAGAGAAAATGTGATAACAATTAAACGACATACCTTGTGTTAAATTCCATTAATATTTATGTTTCAATTTAGCGAAGTAGCGTATTGTTATTGGCAACATTATTTCCGATTATTTTTCTATTTGTTGGTTTCCTGATGTGTCGTACATGAAATTCTTGAATTGAGTATTTGCAAAGGGATCAGAAGCTTCTCGTAAATACCGCCTCGGTCCTACTTTATCTTCTGGCATAGTCCACAAATTTAATAAAGTCTACCAAATCAAACATTATTGCTGTTATTATTGCGAAAGCGAAATCACTTGTAAAAATATAACCCCAAACGTAAATGTCAAAATCAAACGTTAAATACTTAAGTAAAGGTTTTGCTGTACTTAACTTTAATTGTCATTAAGGGTCGCTAATGAACCGTTAACTGACTCTTAGGCTGAACCTTTTTTAATTTTTACTAAGGATCCGTTTAAGTAACCATTAGGCGACTCTGAGTGTGGCAGTTAGAGCCAAAAAATCGAAGACATGTAACATCTACCAACCCGCACTAGGCCCGCGTGGTTGATTACGATCCACTCCCTCTCACAGAGAAAAGGCCTGTGTCCCAGCAGTGGGAACATTATAGGCTGGAATTGGTTTATTGCTTAGTATCAATTTTAAGTTAAGTGAAAGGAATACGTAAAAACTAAGGCTTGGGTACATAAATAAGACAGAAGAAGCGTTAGTTTTTTAAGTGTACCAAGGGAATAAATAATCTTATACAGGCTTTAAAATGAATAAAGACAATGATAATAAATATCCATATAATTTATATTTACACGTCGTCGGCCAGTTCTCCTCAAAGATCGCGCGCGATGACGATGTATAGGTGCAATAAGTAATTTATTCAACACCGACACCATATAGGTACGTTCATTCAACTTTGGTTTACAAAATTATTTAGGAAAGGTATGGATGATGTGCTAGATTTTCTCTACAAGGCCTAGATCTCGAAATATTCTTATATTATGTTGAAATACAGGCATTGTAAAGAATTTTCCAAAAAACGCATTACTAGTCTGTAGATTTACAAACGATTCCCCAAAGTTGTCAACAAAAATAAAAGCAAATCATGAACATACCTAATTACTTATAGATACAAAGTCTTCCGAGTCGTTATAAATGAATGTTAGGTACATTGTACAGTACAGCTAATAATAGACACACACGGGTGCGCACCGCGTCTCTCGCACACCATTTTTTGTCAAACAGAGATAGAAATATTCCGAACGAATTTTGTGCTCGACTCGAAGTGTTATTACGTGCTTGGTACGTCGTCCCCTTATAGTATCGTTTTGTTATTATTACATTGCTTGTCCAGTCACTTAGCGACATACGTAGGTAGTGGTTAAGAAGCAATGTATTTACTGCAAAAATAGTAGTCGCTGTGATATATGACGATTACGATACGATTTGTAGTTTTTCATGAATACTTGTATTTATAGTTATAACTTTTTATGCTAATGTTAGTGTAGTTCAATGAAAAAAAAATAGTTTTTTTACATACAGTGTAATTTACAGTTAGTTTTTATTACAATTATTATTTTTTATAGTTAAAATATTGTAAAACCAAATGGGAAAAACAAATACAAAAAAAAAAACATCGCTGGCTAGACGAAAGGATGCTTTGACAATATTATTATTTACCTTCATTATATTATATTTTATTTATTTATTCATACGTGGTGGTACCTATGTAGGTAATGCATCAGTTGAGCACACGTCACGCGTCTGTGGTAAGTGGTAACGCTGTGACCTTCAGCTGGCCCATCGTAATACGAAGTTTCAATAGTATAAGAGACCAGCTTATACTAGTTTTGTATGAGGGACGTGCGGCCTACTGTAGGTGTTCACGCGACACGCAGTAAGGTAATAGGTACCTACATACCGCTACACATCAAGCTATACATTTCCAGTATAAGCTGACCGCTCATTGTAAGGAAATCCTATACAATGCCAGATCAGCGTATACTGGTAATGTATAGCTTAGCTTTAGTGCCTACGTAATATTTCAAGAAAGCATCAACGCTTATGGATTTTATTCAACCCGAGACCATAGATTATTTAGTAACCGTGTCAGAAAATGTACAATTATTAGTAGCCTCAGTAGGTGCTTCCCTACCGAATGCAGAAATATTTTTATGTCAATGACCTTGAAATACTTTCTGTGTTTAAATGGAAAGAAATGTGATAGAGGAAAATTATTATGAAAAATAAAATCGTTTATTTGTTTATTCACCTGTACCTTTTTCGATTAAATCTAGTTTCACAGGAATTAAATAAAATGCAATCAATCGAGTAGGTACGCAACGATGAAGCGTAGCTTAGGGGAAAAAAAGGTACTTAGATAGTTTGTATAACTACCGCCTGATTTATAATAACATAAATATCTAGCTAGTAATATTTATTCCACCCGAGACCATAGATTACCTAGTTAGTCGACATTCACACGGACGTAATAAAATCTTACTGTGTCAGAAAATGTATAATTATTAGTAGGTACTTTTAACTACATATCATATGCAGAAATATTTTTAATTGAGGAAGTTCTCGAAGAATGTTCAAGTATAAGTTAGTACTTATGTAGGTAATTAATTTACATAATACATTCATTATAATAATATTGTGTAAAATTATAAGACTGTAAAGAATTTTTTCTCACTTCATAATTATAAAATGTAATCTCCGCGGGCAGAGCCGGCGCGCAAACATACGATGCGCAACTTGTCAATTCAATCACGCATAATATAAAATTCGCAACAGCGCACAGCACCAGAAATCGGAGGTTCAAGGTTGTAAGAAAGTTCTCGCCTTCGCGTCGCTTCAACGCCATCTAACGATAAACTGATACCGAAGCGATAACTAGTACCTGTACCATCTTGATACTCAGCAACTGTTTCTCGATGGTTCGTAGTATGTCTGGTAGAGGGCGTGATTCTGCTCACTCAGACTACTAAACATTTTTCGTTTTTTGTAAGCTCTGTTTATCCTACAAATACTGTTTTTTTATAAGTTTTTGTCAATACGCGGGAATAATTAATCATAGAGAATTCATATTCTTGCTTTAATTCAGCAAAAATCTTTTAAATCTCGAGATTTGTTACCCGAAAGAATGTATGGCGAAGTGCCACTACGCAATCACCTTAAGCCAGCGATGCGCGCAATAATTTTGCAAAGTAAAATAACATGGCTGACGATTTTGAATATAATTAACTTATAACTGTTCCTATCAAAAACTGAGACAAACAATAGTTTTTTACTCTAGTACTGTTACTGACTCTAACTTAACTATTTATAGTGCATCTTATGGCCGATTCCTATAATTTACGGACCGTTTTTGGTTAAAATTAACTCTTTATTTTTGGCTAATTATTTTAATTTAATCCGCTTAATTATTATTAAAGATACAAATAGTATCTATACCAATAATTAAGTGAAGTACTCATAGCTTCATAGCTTTCATCCCAATTGAGGTTACGAAATCTCTTCCATCATCATCTGTATTAAGTGAATCTTTACTCAAAGAAAACTTCAGTAAGGACATTAATAGTTTTGAATTCGAGCCTATTTCTATTGTCTCAATTAAAAAAGCATTCAAAAGTCTTAACATAAAAAACACTGAAGACTTATGGGGGATTTCCGTTAAGGTTCTTGGAGATATTATTGACGCAATTGCCCCCGTCCTAACAGGCATATTTAATCAATGTTTAGACAGCGGTACGTTTCCTGATTTAATGAAACATAGTAAAGTAGTACTAATTTTCAAATCGGGTAGTAAGAGTGATCCCTCTAATTATAGACCTATATCTGTGCTACCAGCATTGAGTAAAATCTATGAAAAAATCATGGTAGACCAGATGTTGTCACATTTTAATTCAAATAGAATTCTACATCGTCGCCAGTTTGGTTTCACGAAAGGTAGGTGGACGAGTGATGCGGGAGTAAAACTCATCAGTCACATTTTGGAATCCTGGGAGAAGTTCCATTATGCAATTGGCATTTTCTGTGACCTCTCAAAAGCGTTTGGCAGCGTTGACCACATTGATCTGTAAATTACACCACTATGGAATTCGTGGACAAGCCGCTAATCTTGTCCTTTCCTATCTATCAAACAGGCACCAAAAAGTAAACGTTAACGGGGCGACGTCCTCGGGGTCCTTAGTTAAGATGGGCGTGCCTCAAGGTTCAATTCTTGGCCCTTTCTTATTTCTAGTTTATATTAATGACCTTCCTTACATGATGTCTAACTTATCAGATATAATTTTATTCGCTGATGACACTTCTCTTATTTTTAAAATAGATAGAAAAGATACGGATGTCATTTATTCAAATTAGGCTGAGAATCAGCACTTTTCGAATGTCAAAATTACATAAGACAGTCCCCCTAAACGCCGGTCCTTCACCACTTCCTAGTGCTTTAGTTGGGAAGAAGAAGTGGCGCAACAAACTCCCCAGCAGCACAGCTGTATGTTCGGTTAGAAGAACTGGATTTTATACAATTGTAAGTAATTACCAAAACATTAAATTAAATTAAATTGCCATACGTCAGCTAGCCACGCAAATTAAAGAAAAAAAAAATGTTGATAAAACTTAATACATAAATAAAAGCCTCCAAGCCTAAAGGGCATGGCAGCTTTCATATGCAATACTGGAATTATTATACAAAGAAAAAAAAAAAATGATAAACTAGGACCATCAAAGTAAAATAAATTAACAGAACAATTACTGTAACAATAATAAAACCATAGACAGCAAGACAACCAGTCACCACAAGCAGCACCCGTTCACGAGCATAACGAAAAGATTAGCCATTCTATTTAAATGATATCTGTGTCATTTAAATAGAATGGTAAGTCATTGATATACACTAAGAACAAGAATGGACCCAGTATTGAGCCTTGAGGTACACCTAACTGAACCGGAAGCTCGGAAGATTTCACACCATCGACATCCACACATTGGAACCTATAATGTAAATAAGAATTTATTAAGTTGAGAGCTTCGTTTTGGATCCCGTAATGACGTAGTTTACGCAAAAGCGTGTGAGGTGCACGCAATCAAAGGCTTTAGAGAGATCACAGAAAACTCCAATAGCATTTTCGATTTCTCCCATGCATTAAATATGTGTTTCAGCAGAGCAACACCCGCACCTGCAGTCGAACGTCCTTTTGTAAAGCCATATTGTTCATTATGAAGTAGGCTATTTAAAATAAAATGTCTTAGCAACTGATTAAGTAACAACTCAACTTTCAAATATTTTGCTAAATGCTGGTAAGATAGAAATAGGCCTAAAATTACCAATGTTATTTTTATTACCAGATTTAAATAATGGTATGACTTTACTACTCTTCATGAGGTCAAGAAAAGTTCCTAAATCAACACATTTATTAAAAGTAACAGCTAGATAGGGGGGCTACGATGTCTATCATATTACTTTAAAGTTTAATGGAGATGTAATCACCAGTGTTTTTAGACTTAAGAGTGTTAAAGACGTAAATTACATCACTAGGCGTTACATGTTCGAAGCTAAATAAGCGAGTACATTTCGGGACACTACTATTCAAAAGGTTCTCAGCTTTAGACGGGAACGAATAAGTAGGAGCAAGACGTAGTTATAGGTATGTTGCCAAAAAATTCATTAAATGCCTCAGCTACGTCAGCTGCCTTACTAACTAATTTGTTATCGACCATAATCTAAAGTTGATTTTCTTGTTTAACCGACTTACCCGTTTCATTGTTAATAATTTTCCAAGTGGTTTTGACTTTATTATTGGAATTTTTAATTGAATCGCTTAAGAATTTTGATTTGGCAATAGCAAAAAACTTTTTAAATAATTTTGAATATTTTTTTAGATAGTCTAGGAAAGGAGTATCAAACCTGTATTTTTTCAAACCATATAATTCGTATAGTCTCGCTCTACTTTTATAAATACCTGGAGTAGCCCATTTGTTGAAGCCAACGGAGGTACCATTAATGTTAATGGCAGTGTTGGCCCAAAGTTAATCTGATTAACGATTAAAAATTAATGATTAAAAATCATAATCAAAAAATTTGATTAAGATTAATTAATCATAATCAAATTTAAAATGATTATGATTATTAATCATAATCTTTAATCGTTAATTTGATTATTTGATTAACTAATAACAACTTATTTATTTATTTTATTTATTGGAAGAGCAACACCAAAAGCTTATGCAAAACATAAATATGCTACTTCAAAAGCAGTAATAAATAAACTAAAATGGAATTCTGTATAAAAACAATTATTTCAAAATGCAAACATTCCTTATTCCAATTTCACAGACTTTTTCTGCGTAAACACCGGGGAGGGGGTGGGACAGAGGTACTTCGCGTTAGCTTCTCACTCTCCCACTCTCTCGTCTTTTATAGCACTAAACTACTATTAAGTATATGTTTAACACTATCTGGCTGAAACACGCTCGCTCGCATTCGGTTGGCGATATTTTTTTCCAGATTTTGCAACTTTTTGTGATATTGTTTCACACAGTGATTAACTTAAAAACAAACATGAATTGTGATGATGACTCTAATAGTAGTGGTGTTTTGATGGATGTACTAGTTTATAATCAAGTTAATCAATTAATGATTAACGTCAATAATCATGATTAAGATTACTTTTTTAATCATGATTATTTTAATCATGATTAATGTAATCTGATTATAATTAATCAAATTAATTAAAAAAAATAATTGATTAATGCCAACACTGGTTAATGGTTTTGGTCTTGAAAATAGACTGGTATTCTTTTTACACAACATCAAAAAGGGCTCCGTAAATTTCATTAGGATTCTCGAGTTCTACTAACGATGGATTAATTCTATGAGCTATATTATTTTTAAACTTGTTACAACGACTAGTTGTATAAGGCCTGCATTCAAGTTTATGCGGTTTTTTATGTAATGTCATGGGGAAGCTAGCTAACAAACCACAGTGGTCGGACGTTAAGTCACTTAACACTAATTTATTTTTGGCATCACAATGACTTTATATTTTATCAAGACAAGTTGACGAAGAAGCTGTGATCCTAGTTGGTTCAAAAAACAAGTTAATCAAATAATAAGACCTAAACAGATTCAGAAGTCTATTACTTAATGGAGTAACATCTAAAATAATAATATTAAAATCTCCACATAAAATTATACTCTTGTTAGTTGATTTCAACCTATTGAGAGAGTCCTCCATTACCGATTCAAAACTAATAAAATCATCAAATGGGGGTCGATAAACGCAGATTATAACGAATTGCTCTAGTTCAACACAAGACAACTCAAGTGAAGCGAGCTCGAAAACTTTTTAAGTGAAGCGAGCTCGAAAACTTTTAGTATCACGCCTCGGAGAGGTCAGATTTCTTTTTCTATCCTACGGGTGCATTTGCTATCCAGCCTTGTCCTCATGTCGTCAGGCAGGCAATCTCGGTAGGGGTAATTTTGAGGCCCTAGGCTGGCTGCGACCCAAGCCGGTGCCTTGTGTGCCTAGACGTAAATCCGGGGCTGTTCAACCCGTAAAAAATCGTTCTGTTCTGTTAATCGTATGTTGACATGTCGTATGTTGAAAGGAAAGAAGAAAGTATTTAGTGATTTCTGGTTCAAGCGGGCCTGATCATCATCACTTCAGCCGAAAGTCGTCCACTGCTGGACATAGGCCTTCCAAGCACCGCCACTTGGACCCGTTCTTTGCTTTTCGCATCTAGCGGATAGCTGCGGCATTTACCAGGTCATCGGTCACCCTTGTGGGAGGCCTTTTAACGCTACGTCTTCCGGAACGCGATCGCATTCCAGAACCTTTTGGGCCCATCGGCCATCTGTACTGAAAGCAATGGGCCCTGCCCACCTCCACTTAAGTTTAGCAATTCTTCGGGCTATGTCGGTTACATGGTTCTACTCCGGATCTCAAGCGGGATTAGGTTCATTAAAATGTTCACCGTAGGGTCGTAGAATTATGCTGAGCGATGGCCGTTTTGCGTGGAAGTGACGCATATTCTCCCCGTTCTTTTTAGGGTTCCGTACCCAAAGGGTGCAACGGAACCCTAAAAAGAACGTTCGTCTGTCTGTCAGCGGGTACCTCATGGTAGACAGATGAAATTTTCACAGAGTGTTCAGAGTTACACTTCTATTGCCGCTATAATAACAAATATATATAATATAGATCATAGTGGACAAACGGTAACTTTTAGGTTTAAAACACCTTTACAAAAATTACAAATACAATTTAGACAAATAACTACTGGCAAATTAAATAGTTTCAATAGTGCCCTAAATAATAAGTTAAATGTTCTGGGCCATAATATGGACGATGCAAATAAATTTTATGAGGATTTCTTTTCATTAGTCCACACTGAATTCAATAAAACTTTTGAAAAGAAAACAAAAAATATTTGCACTAAATTTATATTTAGTGACTGGGCAACCAGAGGTATTAGGATTAGTAGAGAAAGACTGTTCGAGTTGTATGGCCTTAAGCCTTACATTAACACTGAAACTTTCAATAAGTATGTTGCTACATATTCCAAAATTTTTAGAAATACCTGCAAAATAGCTAAAGCCCTGTACATTAGCAACAAGATCAAAACAGCGTAAGATACATTAGCAACAAGATCAAAACAGCGGAAGATAAAATAAAAACTGTTTGGAAAGTTACAAATAACGAAACTAGTAGGAAAAAAATACGAAACATTGAATATACATTGGAGACTTCACGTGGTGCCATAAGCTCTAACTTAGAAGTACCATCTAAAGCTACGGAGGCTTTAAATTCCTCACCCAAAGTCTCAATTGATTTATTAAGAGCGAACGTTCCAGGCTGCCCGGTTGAATTTCAATTTAAACATATAAACCCTATGATAGTTATAAAAGCTTTTCGGCAAATAAAAATCAAGTTGACCGAAGATCTTTGGGGAATGTCTATCAAAGTTTGTACATCCATAATCGAGACCATAGCACCATACTTAGCTGTAATATTTAATTTGTGTGTAGATCAAGGAGTCTTCCCGGATTTAATGAAATACAGTATGGTTATACCACTTTTTAAATCTGGGGATAGCAAAGACACCAACAATTATAGACCAGTATCCGTGTTGCCGGTATTCAGCAAGGTGTTCGAAAAGGTAATGCTCAATCAAATGCTTAATCATTTTAACATCAACAAAATCTTACACGAACAGCAATATGGTTTCACCAAAGGTCGTTGCACGACTGATGCTGGTGTCACTTTACTAAAACACATATTTACAGCGTGGGAGGAGGCCCAAGATGCCATAGGAATTTTCTGTGACCTCTCCAAGGCATTTGATTGCGTTAATCACGAAACCTTGCTCCTAAAACTGGAGCATTACGGACTAGGTAAACCTGCGCTAAGTTTAGTTAGATCTTATTTACAAGATAGACGGCAAAAAGTTCAAATTAATGGTGTCAATTCACTTGGATTAAAAGTAAAATTGGGTATTCCACAAGGCTCGATATTAGGTCCTTTCCTCTTTTTAGTATATATTAATGATCTACCCCATTTATAAAAAAAACAACCACAAATGGTGTTATTTGCTGATGATACTTCTTTAATTTTTAAGATAAGTAGACGTTCATCAAATCTTGACGACGTAAATAACGCACTGCTGCAGGTACAAAATTGGTTTACTGCTAATAATTTAGTATTAAATGGGAAAAAAACAAAATGCATAAGGTTTGCTTTGCCGAATGTTAAAAGTACTGATTGTGACATAGTATTGAATCAAGAGAAACTAGAATTCGTTGATGAAACGGTTTTCTTGGGGATCACGCTCGACTCGAGGCTGCAATGGGGTCCCCATTTAACATCTCTTGCAGGACGGCTAACTTCAGCAGCATATGCTGTAAGAAAAATCCGTCAGTTTACTAATGTAGATACCGCGAGGCTGGTCTATTTCAGTTACTTTCATAGTATCATGTCTTACGGTATCTTATTATGGGGACGCGCTGCTATTTTTATTCTGAAAAAAAGAGCCATTAGAGCAATATATGGCCTCCGCAGGCGCGATTCTTTAAGGGAACTGTTTAAAGATATTAACATCATGACCGTACCTTGTCAATATATATATGAAAACATCATGTACGTAAGGAAAAACTTAAATCTTTTCAGTAAAAGAGGTGAGAGACACAACTATGGGACTAGAAATAGGGACCAATTGGTTCAACCGGGTTTCAGGCTGGCTAAAGTAGATTCATCCTTCATGGGGTACCTACTGTTTAAAATGTTATAATAAAATACCTCCCCACATACTCCAACTGAATGAAACGAAGTTCAAAACCTGTATCAAACGCACACTATGCAGCCAAGCATATTATAAGTTGGAGGATTACATCTCTGACAAAAATGCTTGGCTCAACGCTGGTTCTGTTCCACAAGGGCGCCTAAACAATTGATTAGCATTCGGAAATATTGTTGGAGCTGCTGAAGATTGTAAAAACTATCTTTGCACTGTATAAATTCAATCTTTTAGTATTGTATAATTGCAAAGCACACGTGTGAGCACTATGTAGTACCTACTATAAAGCTACCCTATACTGGGCACGTCTGTCATTGACTTGAATGTGCCCTGGCGGCTGAGAGTATGTCACGCTCACTCTAATGTCTCGCTGGTGGTGGCGTGTGTGTTGGATCATTAAGTTCCCTTCAAAATGGTTGAGCTGAATGGTGCTGATCCATACGTCATGTTCGTGAACGTGCGCCGTCAGTGGGGACTGGTCATCTCTTGGCTGCCACGCCTTTTTTTTTTTTTTTTTTTTTTTTTCTTTTCCGATTTTTATGTTTTTTATTACGGGTCTTTCTACATCGTTCTCACATGTTTAATTTCAACAAGACTGATGTGACAAATTTTCTGTAACCATATTATTTAAAAGAGTGTCCATGGAGTTTCTTGCCCGTTCTTCTCCATAGGTACCTACTTCGCTTTGGAATGGGCAACTAGCTTCATATTTCTGACTGACCGACCCCTTGACAATTCAAAAGTGCCTGAAATGGGTTTATTTGAAATAAATGCTTTGAGTTTGAGTTTGAATAATTAACCAAAATATTGTTTAAAAAATGTAAAAAAATATTTTAATTTATTAAAACACAAAAAGGGTTTGAAAAAAAAAATGTTTTAAATATTGTAGCGTGGTACAGAACCCTATGTGTGCGAGTCAGACTCGCACTTAGACGGTTTTTTGTTTGTGTTCTTTCTTTGCGTCATGTTTAGCGCAAATAAATGTATTTTCTTTCTTCTCTTTCTTCTATATCTTGCAATAGGGAAACACCAACCGTGGGTTTTCCATGGATGCACTTGCATAGTGCATGTAGGTACAAGGATAACCGTTGCGTTGTTGGTGCCTCATTTAATTAGAAACGTTTAACGTACGCCTTCCAAAGGACATCCTTCCAAAGGAGGTCCTTTGACATTTCTCGGGACCCTTATGTACCGGAGAACATTAGGGTCCCGAGAAATGTCAACGACGTTAATAACAATAAGATAACATCACGCCTGTAATCCCAAAAGGGTTAGGCAGAGGTCTACCTATAGTACACCCACATTTCACCAGTTATGCTGTCCCATGTAACAGGGGGATCTGTGCCCGGTTAATGGCAATAAGCTCGCCTATTGCCATCAACCGGGCACAGATCCAGACTCCGGGTTGCTACTGAGAAATTCTAGATACAAAAACCCAATAACACTTTGCCCGACCAGGGTAGGGTAGTTCTTGCGACCACTAGACCAACGAGGCAGAGTGAGTCAGAAATAATAATGTGCATGTCAATCACTTGCCTAGCCTTTCTACGCCTAAGCTGAGCTTTGCATCTGTGTGAGTGATTACCAATCGCACCAATGGAGGGACGCACAGAATCCGGTTTAAACCAATCTCGCTCTAGGTCGACGTCACACCTACACTATCTATATGTGCACTCACACAAATGCAATGCTCAGCTTAGGTCTCGCAGACTGGGCGAATAGTTGTAAGGCTTTTGGATATCTGATTACCCGTAATGGCTGTCAAGGATCTACAAATGACAGCCGGGGGTGGACCAAAGGCTTTACTTGCTTTCTGAGGTACGGAGGAGTATAGAAATGTAAGGGAAGGTCACCCATCCTCAAACCGGCCGCGGCAAGCTTAGCTTAACCTTCTATCGACCCGTGCGGCTGTTATTAATTAATAAAAAGTATTGTGTCAAGACACAGCACAGCAATTATTTATGTTTGTGTCACACGATAATTTTAATTGAGGTATTGTTTATCAATTTTAAGGTTAATTAGTGTAAATTGATGGTTTTAGCAATTGGTTGTTCGTTATGTAGGTATATAGTGATTGTGTTTAGGTATTATCAGGCTCGTGGCTTTTAATGACAGCGATTAAATCCAATCGCAGGTTAATCACCACTTGCTGCGGTTATTACGGGATGGGTGATCGTTAGGTAGCCCTGTGCTGCTGTCTAGATGGTTTTCTCAAATTGTTTTCCTACACTGAAAGTTTCTAACCCTTTGGAGCATGACACACACACACACTACATCACGCCTGTAATCCCAGAAGGGTTTTACAGAGGCGTACCTATAGCACACCCACATTTCGCCAGTTATGTTTAAGTCTAATGTTAAAGGGGGCGAGCCTATGTTTTTGGAACATGGCATAGCACAATCAGCCTATAATGTTCCCATAGCTGAAACACAGGCCTCCTCTGTGTGAGAGGGAGTGGGCTATAATGTTCCCACATCTGGGACACAGGCCTCCTCTGTGTGGGAGGGAGTGGGCTATAATGTTCCCGCTGCTGGGACACAGGCCTCCTCTGTGTGAGAGGGAGTGGGATATAATGTTCCCACTGCTGGGACACAGGCCTCCTCTTTGTGGGAGGGAGTGGGTTTGAATCAACCACGAGGGCCTAGTTTTGTCGATGGAAGAATAGACAAAATAAGAGATAGAATAATAGAAGAAAGACTCTAGAAATCTGTCAGAAATCAGAAATCATTTATTTTGCAATGAATGTGGGTACAAAATAATAATAATAATAAGATGTAGACATTGTAAAAGCAGTTCCAACACACTCTACCTTACGGCACGCAAAAGTAAAAATAACAATATTTTATCTACTAAAACAACCATTAAAAAAAAACAAAAAAAAATACAGTTATGAGGAGCTGTTGCGGCCTTCCTACATAAACTAAACAGCAAAAACAACAATCTTAATTATATACCACCTAAAAGATTGATTAAATTATTTTACTTACAATAACAACAAAAACAAACAAGAAGAACAAGGTGTATAATGAAATTTGAAACAAAAATAATGTAACATTATAAACTCTTATCATTCAAAAAATCTTGTATGGAATAGTAGCATTTATCTATTAGTAAGGATGTTAGCCTCTTTTTAAATACACTTAATAATTCTTCTTTGTAGGCATGAGGTAATTTATTATAGATGATGGGCCCCATTGACAGAAAGCTTTTTCTTAATAATGATGTCTTATACCTACCTGTAGACATTAGATTTTTATATTGTGATCTAACAGATCCCGGACGTGTTCTAATATCGTCCATTAGGTTAAAAAGACTTTTGTTAGTTCTGACAAATATTGCAACTTCAAGTATATACAAAGACGGAAACGTGAGTAATTTTAGAGACTTGAACATAGGTTCACAACTGTAGGTATTTTTAAGACTAGTCATTGATCTAATGCAACGTTTTTGGGCTTTGAATATTCTCTCCCTCGCAGTACAGTTACCCCAGAATATAACACCGAATCTCAAAACTGACGCAACAAGACCATGATAAGCTTCTAGCACGGTGCGGAAGCTTACTTTTTTTGCCAGGTTATAAAGTACGTACGCTGACTTGCTTAGCCTCTTACACACGTCCTCTGAATGCGGTTTCCAGGTCAGTTTGTTATCAATTAGAATACCAAGGAATTTTGTAACATCATAATTTTCAGCTCCTAGACGCTGATGAAAATGCATAACTTTTGTTTTTTGGATATTTAAAATTAAATTATTTTTGTTCAGCCAGTTTATGATGCTTTTTAATGTATTATTAATATCAGCTTCGTAATTATTTTTATCTTTTTTGCCGCTTTTTATTATTGCCGTGCTGTCGTCTGCAAATAATACCATAGGTTTTTGAATTTGGCGGGGTAAGTCGTTAATATACAAAAGAAATAATAAAGGTCCAAGTACACTACCTTGCGGAACGCCATATTTGACTTCTCTGTGGCTGGATAGATATTTATGTTCTTGTTTAGATTAGGTCTACAATATGTATTGGAATATAACGAACATTTTAAATCAAAAAGTACCCCAATTGGTTCAGCCGTTCTCAAGTGCTGGGCTTACTCAACGAACAGCATTAAATTTTTATTTATATGATGATGTAAACAAAATTACACTTTAAAACCTACGTAACGTTGTAAAGTAATTTTACTGATTTCATGCTAATGACTAAAATCACGAGTTACTTTTTTTTTTAATGAGTTTTATGCCTTTACGAATAGATCATTAGCAATGAAAAGACGAAGCAGACGGAGTATGTGAAGATCGAAGCAGGTGGCGTTCTTAAGGTTCTGCCTTCCTGCAGGATAAAAAGCGTGATTTTATTTATGTATGTACATCATACAACCTATATGTACATATAGGTACTTCTATTATAAATCCTTGAACATTTTAAGTACGTACATAGGTACACGACTACACGTGATAAAAATGCTCGTAGCAAACCATATTATATGTATATGTGACGGTTTGTTATGAGTGCTTAATTTTTGAATAATCAGTAGAGAAATGGACGAATTTAAATCGCAAAACAGCATACTGTGCACTTTTTTAAGCTAATTCAATCGTAACATAATAATAGGTCTTTACCAATGAAATGGCCGTTTAGTATACGGAAAGATTACATTGTAACTGCAATCGTCCGCATTCACAAGACCCTGCCTAAACGAGCTGATTATAGTGAACTCCTCTCAAAGCGGGTGTTTAGAATACCAACTCCGCCTGCAAAGTCTTTTTCGGCCAGACGTAGCCCAGCTTATTCTCATCCACACACATTTAACAAGGTCTGCAAATCACTGTACATCAAAGACTTGTCAGCCGCTCAACTTAAAAGTGTACTAAAGAAATGGCTTCTGGAACTAACATACACCGAAACAATCATTTCTCTAACATTTGCCGACAAACCAAAGTGCCAGCAACCAACATCCTTCTCTCACACTTTCACCCTCACATATACTCACACAAACATACACTCACAGCATAACACACGCTTCACTAACCAAGCTTTGCAAAACGGCATATTTCTTTCTGCTCATTCGCACTCCGACCCCCAAGATACAAGCCTAGTACAAACTTATCTGTGTTCATGTAAAATCAGTGTCTGTCATCGCCTATTCTTTTAGCATTGAAAATTTCTATTAGATAAAGTAATTTTAATATAAATATATTTTGTTTCTATCAATCAAAATATGCACCCATGCTATCGATGCATCTCATGTAATTTTTCAATGCCCTTCTTGAAGAAGTCTGATGTACGGGAGCCAGCAGTTTTCCCTGCCAAGAAGTTTTGAAAATTTTCGGAAAAGTTGAAGTATGTCGGCGTCTGGTAAGGTCTGGTGAGTACGGTGGAAGACGCAAAACTTCCAACCCTAGCTCTTGTAGCTAAGAGACCGTCGGTTGTGCCATATGAGGTCGAAAGTTGTCGTGTAGGAGCAGCGGCGACGAGAGATTAACCAATAACGAGTCGTGCGTTCGTTTGTAGTGTTCACTCCGTGCACGACATTAATGTTGCGAGCCGTTTGTGCAGCATTGTCACTGCGACGGAACTCGTATAAACAATGTATTGAGAGTTGTTGTACAAGGCAGTAAAGGGTAGACGTGCTTTTATATAGTAAACAGTAGACGATAGCTTGGTAGCTAAGAAGAGGGTCAAGATAAAGTGGCGTTCATGATTGCGATGATGAAAAAATCAAAAATGTATGGTACCGACATAACCTACCGACAAGCCTCGACCATCTCGTCAGAGGTGTTAGAAACGTTTTTAAAGTATCGCTTCTTGCCTATGTCCATAAATTCGCTCATTCACGTCGCGCCAGAAGCTCGCCAACTGTCAACTCACTATGGACAGCGTTTTCATACTTTCTAAATATCGCGCGCCCCCCTTAGCACCCGCGAAAGCTCTTCACTTTGCCTCACATTTCTGTTTTTATTGACTTTTAAAGTGTATTTAATGCATTAATTATAACTGACTTGCTTTTGCTCGCGGCATCGCCTGCGTGGAGGTCCCACGGGATCGGATTGCCAGGTTGTAAAAATATCCGTGAGCAACATTTTATCAAAATCCGTAAAAATCTCCCTCAGACAGACGCGCACTCACAGCCTTAATGCGTGACAAGTTATCAAACAGTTACCTTCGCATTTCTTATATCAGTAAGTAAGTATCCTATGTGTGTTTGGATTTTACAACCTTATAGACACGACAAGGCCATAAAGTGTTGTACAAAATGATTATTCACTCATTTAAATGTTTAATTATGTTGATAACATCTAAGGAGGCTCGAAACATGAAGTTGAGCAATATCGACCCATTTCAATCCTGTCGACCTTGTCAAAGTTATTTGAAAGACTTGTACATAACGAAATCTACCCAATCCTACACACAGTATTAATTCCTGAACAACACGGTTTTGTTAAACACCGATCTACTGTTTCCAATTTATTAATCTTCACCGACTATCTGTTTGAAAACATGGATAGACGTTTGCAAGTGGACGCTGTTTACACAGATTTCAAAAAAGCCTTCGACAAGGTCGATCACGAAATTTTACTTAACAAACTTGCATTTAATGGCATACGGGGAAACTTGCTCCGGTGGTTTTCATCCTACATTAAAAATAGAACACAGAAAGTTGTTGTTAGTGGCCATCAGTCAGATACAGTGTCTATAACTTCTGGTGTTCCACAGGGCTCAATTCTGGGACCACTTCTATTTAATATATATATAAATGACATTGGGAAATGCTTCTTAAGTACCAAATTTCTTATGTATGCTGATGACTTGAAAGCCTTTAAAAACATTGGTACAATAGAAGATTGTTTAAAGTTTCAAGAAGACTTAGATAGACTCTCAGCATACTGTCTTGACAACAAACTACACTTGAGCGTCTCCAAATGTCATTATATAAATTTCACTAAAAACAAATTTATAACAAATTTTAAGTATAAGCTAAATAATGCCTTGCTGAGTAACAACTCTATTGTAAAAGATCTTGGTGTTCTACTGGACAACAAGTTATCGCTTAATCAACACGTAGAGAGAATTGTTAATAAATCATTCAAGATGTTTGGTTTTGTCATGAGATCATCTACTGAGTTCAAGCGGCCCTCCACCTATCTTTACTTATACAAGACGCTTGTACGCTCGCAGCTCGAATATGCGGTCCCAATCTGGAATCCGTTTTATAAGAAATATACAGATATGGTCGAGAAAGTCCAGCGTAAATTTCTTCGCGCCTTGTACTATAGGTGCTATAAACGGTGTTTGTTATATTCACAATTACTTAGCAAATACAATATATTATCTTTAGAATCTAGACGTAAGTTTCTAGAAGCCAACACACTACATGGTATTGTTCATAATCACTTCGATTGCATTGATCTCACGAGTAAGTTATGCTATGTGGTCCCCCGCACCGTAAATAAGCGTAGTGTCCGAGCAGGAACATTGTTCGCTGTAAATGCCTGTCGGACTAATTCAGGATTGCGTTGCCCTGTTCGTCGTATAGTGGAGTCTTATAATCGCAACTTCACTGATATTGATATTTTTGTATGTTCGAAATCGAAATTTAAGACCAATGTTTATAAAATCTTATCTAATGATAATAAGAAATAGTGTGAGTATTTTATTTTATTCTAAATTTATTTAGTGTTACCATTCGGATTATTGTTATTTAATTAATTGCATTCTATTGTCAACTCCTTTATTTAATTTTTTGTTTTTTTAATTTAAATTATGATTTGTGATAATTAGGAACAATCCCAAATTTTGAATTTTTATCGAACAAATTATGTATTGTTCTTTTTCTTTTTTAATAATTAATTAATTTTATGGTATTTTAATAATCAATATTATTTTTTTGATAATTTCAAATTTCTGAGTAATGCTTACCTAGTGACACTTCTTACCTTATTTTAATTTTGTTAACATGAGGATAATGTAGTGGGCTGCAATATTGTTAATACTACTTATGTTACTGTAATTTGTAAACATTTTATATTGTAGCTGTTTATTGTCCCATAATAAATAAATAAAAAAAAATAACATGTGTATGTTTGTTTTTGCTGCGCATCCAAGATCGAATTGCTGAAAAATTCTGTAAAACTGTCGAGGATACTGAAGTGGTGATGGCGTTTCTGGCAAAATTAACGTAATGATCGTGTTATTATTGTTTGCCAAATGGTCAATCAATCGATTAACTCAGCCTGTCGCAGTCCACTGCTGGACAATGGACATAGGCCTCTCCCAGGCTGAGCCACAATTATTCTCCGCCTTCCGCATCCAGTCTGTCTCTGCTACCTTTTTAAGGTCGACGGGCCGGTAGGTCAGGTTCTTTTAATTTCTGATTTTATTCCCTAAAGAAACTCCGAGCATAGCCCGCTTCATAGCGCGCGCTACAGTGTCCCAACCATTTATCATAACGTCCAGGACGCACTGGTTGACGATCTTAATCTATAAACATTATGTGTCGCCTGTAAACTGAAAGGAAAAGAGAACTGTCTTTTGATGATGAAAAATGTATTACAAACTTTTTAAGTACCTACCCCTACCAAAGGGGGATGCCCGTTTTCGGCCCTAAAGGCACAATAACTTGCGTATAAGTAAAAATAACGTCGTAATTTCTGTTTATTTAACAAGTTATTCATTTATCCCAAAAAGTTTGCAATATTTTTGCAATAATAAAAAGTACTGAAATGATAAATGACATTCACGGTTGTGGATAACGCAGCAGTGTTGCCAATACTTATCAATTTCGTTCACGAAATAATCGATTATGATTTCATGGATTTTTTTATTAATAAAATCACATCCTGCTTATTATACGATGTATTAGAATAAATTCGGTGTTATGTTTTTACTTTTGATATTAAATAGACAAACTATTTAATAGTTGATTTTTTAATAATGAATAATTAGGATTACAACAAAAACGCTACCACACATTTTAATAGTAATTCAATTCATGTTTAGCACAATAAATATCAAATATGACAAAAACGTACTTATCATCAGTGGGGTTATAGTAGTGATTATAATTTTGTATTAAATTATGATTCGAATAAAAGTCGATATCGATTGTTATGTTTTGCTAATGTGGCAACATTGAGTTACGCTGGCCGGCTGTCAAGTCAAGACACAGTCAAGTGGCAAATCACAAAAATTTACAGATTCTACTTAAATTGTTTGCGTTTGCCTTACTGAGTTTAAATCTGCCGGATTTATTATTTTAACCATAAAATAAGCTTATTTAATGGATTCCGGCAATTATTTTAACACTAAATTAAATATCCAATGATTGTAAAGCAATTACGTTAGTCAAGATTAAAAACTATTTTATCTTAAAAACCCTAACATTTTTGTAAACCAATTCCTTGACCAGGTAATTGTTGAAATTGCATATTACACTATCTATATACTTTTAAATGTGTGCACTCGTGGCCGAAGTGTCTATGGACGGTGGGCATTCCCCTTTGTATGCCATCGTGACTATGCACAGCTCTAGATGTCCTGCTGAAATGATGATAGTGAAGTTTTGTTTAGCAGTGGAAATCTTTCACCGAGTTTTCTTCTAGTTTTTTCACAAAGTTATATCGCTCATTATAGATAGAATATCTATTGCCTATAAAGATATCATGAACGCTGCCGCATATCAGACGACTAATCTGCCAAATTCATAAACCAATAGGTCCGTCATATCGCGGCAGGGCCCAGACGGAGTTGGCGGTATGAGCTGAACTGCTTCAACACGAACTGATCCCTAGCTGCTTACAAGAGAGAGAAGTGGAAAAGAGAGTAGTCCTTTGCCCTGCATTTGGACAAAACAGGCTTTTAATAGTAAAATATCTTGAAAATATGAACAACTGAAAAGAAACTGCAACCGCAGCTTAATTGAAAATCACAGATCTATGGACGAACTTAACGTAACCAAGAGTTCTTCAGGATACTCCTACAGAATGTTAGATGTCCACAATGTTTGTTAACAGGTCCATCGCCATGGAGACCTAGCACCTGTAAAAACGGAGATCATCTTGAGATCCAGAAAAATTTGCTAATACGTCGACAACTGACTGATGTAAGTTAGTGTTCCTTTCCAATGTCTTGAAACTTGTGCCATATGCAAAGTCAAATCACTTATTTCAAATAGGCTCATAGAAGGTACTTTTGAACAACAGGGTCAATATTGAAATTCGTTGGCAATATATTTAACACACCATGAGGTTCCATACCCAAAAATGCCAACAAGAGACTCGAGCCTTGTGCTTATCCTTCATGTAGGTATGTCTTTTGTCAGGCAGACCTAATGTCTCGTCTCATCTTCGAATGAATACAAAAGTTGAATAATTAAAGAACCTTGTAGGAATACAAGTTGAGTTATTCTTTAAAACCGATCTCTTTTCACAGAGTGGCAAAGCCCGCTGCTTCGTCTTAGTTCAGTTCCTCCGTCGTCGTTACAATCAGTTCCTCTCATCATGCTACAACCCTTCGATAATCTTTGTGCGATCCACTGAGATAGCGAAAATAGCTATTACTGCTGCCTACTCCTCTAAAGAATTATGGTCTGAAGATATGGAGTTGATGCCGGTGGAGATGAATGTGACATCAGCTTCTATCGATCCTGTAAGTAATTTTTAGAATTAAGATTTATGTGTTGTAAAATATCAGCCAGTAAATGTCCCACTGCAAATTGATCGCAATGCTTGCTGAAGTTACCTTTTCTTTAGATTGCGGTGTTGAATGACGTCACAGAAACGTTAATAAGGAAAGCAAGTTGATGTGTTTCCCTAGAGAGAGCGTTTTTTGTCAACGTAAAGTCACGACCCGCAGCTATTATTTTTATAATACCGTCGTCACTGCTGCCGGTATGCATACTGTCGTAGGAAACTTTAGCTTTATTGCTTATTTCATGTTGCAAGATTGAATATGGTGGGAATCCGCAGGATAAGGGTGGAATAAGAACGGTCGCTGTGACGATGCTTGGGGGAGTCCTATGTCCAGCAGTGGACGTCCTGCCGTTGAATAATTATGATAATGTATGGCGATGTCTAATGGTCACCACTACCGGAGATAGTCATTGAAGTATGGGACCACGCGACAATATTCTTGTTGTTTTTTTTTTTGCAGAATATGTGTGTACTAAATTGACCAGAATTAAAGCCCCATTTTCGTGAGATGATAGCCGAAAATAAGAACCCAAAAGATATGCAGGATTATGAGTTCGATAAATTATCAGAGCATCTGGGTTTTGTTTTACCTATAAATCCGATGGTTTTCTATGCGATGTCCGATGTATTTGGTAGTCAGTTTTAGTTTAAGTAGTAAGTTTCGAAAACTTGAAACCAATAATGTTGTGACAGAAGAACAGTTTAAAGCAAGATGCAAGTTAAATGATGCAGGGCCATCGAAGAAAGGAAAATATGTCTTTCTGTAAAAAGAAAAGTGTGAAACATCCTGACTTAGTACTATTCGAGTTAGCTCTAGGATTTTACAAACTGTTTATTATACTTATATGTACCACATTTAATCGAATTTTTCTTGTTTTGCATCTACATTATCAAGAACTAGCTGATCCGACAGAGGCTCAATAGAAAAAAAAACAATTTCAGTTTTTTCAACATTTCCAATTTTACTTTCCCTAAAATCCCTATTTGGACTATAACGAACATTTAAAAAATTAATATCATTAAAACCTTCTTGGTGTCCTCAAGTGATGCGCTTACCACAACATTTAATTTTTACTATCATTTATCATATTATTATTATAAACACGAAAGTATTGTAATGTTTTCACGCTCAAAACTACTGTACGGATTTCTGTTAAATTTGCAAGAAGAACATAGCATCCTGTAGTACTTATATAGGCTACTTTTTTTCTCGGTAGCTGATATTTTTCGACGTCCACGCGGGTGAATCCGCGGGCAGAAGTTAGTATTGTACAAACTATGGAAAGTAATTTAAAATTACAGCTCAACAAGTATGTACGGAGAGTAGTGGTGGCCCAGTGGTAAAGTGGTAACGACCGCGACTTACCAGTTATAGGGCGTAGGTTCGAACCCGGACATTGGTTTGTGTAAATTATTTAACCGGCATGTCTTAGAACCAAAATTTCGAAGACATGTGACATCTACTAACCCGCACTAGGCCCGCGTAGTGGATTACGGCCCACTCCCTCTCACAGATAGGAGGCCGGTGTCCCAGCAGTGGGAACATAATAGGCCGATTATGCTAAGTATGTGCGGAAGTGTGTTCCTTTCAAAGTGACTCCGCCGGTGGACTCGACGGCCTGACACCTCAAAATCTGAAGGACTCAATGTGCTCAGGCGCCGGGGAGGCTAGTGAGTCCCTTTTGAAGGACCTGACAGCCCTCATCCATGTGAACGAAGCCGTCATTGAAAATTTGCATGGGGCAAATAAATCTATGTGCCCTGCGCAAGAAGGATGTTGGATTTCGTCTCATAGCTGTAGGTACATCCATTTACAGTCGTATTTCATTCCAAATTGGCTGTGCTTTTTACAGCGAAATACTAGCCAGCAAATTCTAGCCCCTACAGCTGGGCTTCGGGTCTAAAGGGGGCTGTGAGGCACCGGTACTTGTATTATCTACTTACCTCAATAGCGATAAATGCAAGGTCATCTAATGGTAGACATTAAGAATACTTTCAATTCCGTAAACAGGGACACCAGGTTGACAGTAATTCAAAAATAAATAACCAAAGTTTGTTGTGTTTTCTATAGCAATGTTACTGGCAGTCCTCAATTACTTTATCAAGACAACCTTTCGAAATCAGCCGTTGGATGCCAACAGGGTGATCCTCTTGGGCCAGTCATTTTTAGTTTGATAATTAATCTAATTATTGGACTTGTTTGGGTGAC
Organism: Dasypolia templi; assembly: GCA_963555695.1. Lineage (NCBI taxonomy): Eukaryota > Metazoa > Arthropoda > Insecta > Lepidoptera > Noctuidae > Dasypolia > Dasypolia templi. The sequence goes on from OY743142.1 coordinate 8,358,313, forward strand.
GGAAACCTAGTAGGTAATGTAGGCCCTGTATTAAAAGATGTGACATTTTCTAAAGAAAAAATTCTTTCCATCGGCCTAGACCTAACCTTGCAAAATGTGAAATTCATCTGCCCCAAACCACTGACAAACAGACTACCATAGCAAAATTTTGTACCTACCATAGCACCAAAATATCAAACTTACGGAAAGAAACTCTAAACCTCCTAGGGTCCTCAATTTTTCACGAATCCTTTCCAACGTTCTTTGAGGAGAAAATTAAAAAATTCAATTTCAAAATGGTTCTGCGCCAAGTGTCGCCTGAAACCGGACGAATCGTACGATAGACTTCAAATGGCATTCATGGATGATGGCCTTTCTAAGGCAACCGTGTATCGAAGGTATAACGAATTTAAGCGCGGTCGACTAAATTTGGGGAATGAAGAAAGAAGTGGTCGCCCTTTGACGGACGAAAAAAAAAACGTGCTAGCTGTGAAAATTTTAATCCAAGACAATAGGCGAGTTACGTATCAAGAGATCCAGCACATACTGCAGGTTGGATCGGGATAATTCACGCTGGGTGCCGCTCAATCCTACCGATGATGCTCAGAAGCAGGCCCGGGTGAAATGGTGCTGTGATATAGTAACCAAATTTGAAGCAGGCTCGTCTCGGCGTGTTTATGACATCATTACAGGTGATAAGTCTTGGAATTATTAAAACGATCCAGAAACGAAGCGCCAGTCGACGGTTTGGGTGTTTCAAAACGAATCAAACGCCTACCAAAGTGAAGCGATCTAGAAGCAGGGGGAAGGGAAGATTTTGATCGCGAGCTTTTTCAATTTGACTGGCTACTTGGTGTCAATTCCTTAACGGAACCAAAGAAACATCAACGCTGAATGGTAAACTACCAAATGCTTGGCAGAAGTTTTCTCTGTCGTGAGCAACAAGCGACCAAACACAGGGCTCCGCGGCCTACTCTCCACAACAACAACGCGCCTTCACACACCGCGCTCAAAACGAGGTACTTCCTGGACGGCACGCCGGTCAAACTCCTGGGTCACCCTCCTTACAGCCCTGACCTAGCACCTTTTTATTCCATAAAATGAAAAATCTACTGGATATAATTTGCTGTGCGCTTTCAGCGTTCGAGCTGGCTGTAAACGACGTGTCTACCGCGGACTCCAAAAAGTGTTTCGAAAACTGGTTTTGACGCATAAAACTTGTTTACTTGTACTGTGTAGAGACTAGTGGAGAGTACTTTGAAAATGTAAAAAAAAAAAAAAATTGCTATAGAAAATGTATTTGCATTTTCGCAAAACTTTATGAGTGTCCTACTTACTACTACATATATATACCCTTGGCTCCTCCCATCTATGGAAACATACTTGACTTTTAGAAAAATTTGACTAAATTATTAGAAACACACTAACTTCAATCCTAAATGTGGCCCTGGACGACCGAGCGTGGCAGCAAACCACACTTCCTACTTTATAAGTTTACGGGTCTTCCTCTCTTCGGTCCACAGTACTGATAAATTAACCAGGAACATTTTATCTTCCTCACTGGTCGATTTTGAAGTACCGTGTTTGACTTACGCGTAGAACGCTCGGAAAAATTTGATCAGCCTATAATGTTCCCACTGCTGGAACACAGGCCTCCTCTCTGTGAGAGGGAGTGGTCCATAATCCACCACGCGGGCCCAGTGCGGGTTGGCGGCTGTCATATGTCTTCGAATTTTTGGTTCTTGGACATGCCGGCTTCCTCACGATGTTTTCCATCACCGTTTTGAGAGAAGTGGTGATGAAATTAAATACACAAAGGAAACAGCCTGCCTGGGTTCGAACTCACGACCTAGAACTCGTTAGTCGGGGCTGATATACCACTGGGCCACCACTGCACACTGCTCTAAACTGGTAAACGCCCACTAGTGACGTTATTATACCTACATATAACCCCTCTTTTCAAATGTTGCGTCTTTTTGCGTCATGATTACCGCAAATAAACGTTTTTTCTTTATTTATTTCTCTTAAACGTAGTTTATGTGCTGATCGCGTTCAGCTTAGTTAGTGAAATTCACCCTAAGTAGCATCCATTGCTACTAATTACATTACAGGGCTACAAAAATTCAATCAATATAACCTGGCATATGAAAAACCTCTTGAATGTGACACAGTAAGCACATCAGTGGGCTTCAGCCACGCGTGTTCTAGTATTCGATAACTTCCGGCGAGAACTACGAATCGATAAAGGAGGTTTTTTTTCACTATTATATGTTTTGTGTGAGCAAAGAACAACAAAAAAGAACCTGTATTATAAACCATAATAAATAATATTTATTACTGTAAATTGTTTCAAATCAGGGCTCGAAGACGTTTTTTTAAAATAACGTTGTTATTACGTTTCGAACGGTTCTCTGAACCCTTTGAGCTACGTATTGTTCGGAACGAAAACAAAATCAGAACGTTTCCAAAACCGGTTTATTCCGTTATTCGTTTAAGTAATACCAACTGAATTAAATTCGTAATAACGTAGTTTTTAATCAAAATTCGAAAAAAAAAAAAAATCTTTCGAAACAAATCGTTTCTTAGGTATTTCAGACGAAACTGAAGATCGCAATTAAATATGTTTTTTAAAACGAAATGAGTTCAGTGTTTCCAACTGATTATTCAGAGAAGAAAGACCGAAACAAAATGCCATAAAACACTAGAGAAAAAAATCTATGTGCATCAAGTTATAATTCACAAATAACAACAATTCCACAGGCTGCGTATCGCAAGCGGCACTTTTTAGGTTCGGTCAAAATGTAGTCGCAATTTCGTGTCGACGAAGATCAATGTCAAAACTGTAGGCAAACGCACCTATTAGCGTTATATTGCCAACGCCATGCCTCGATGCTTGCCATATGTAAATAGCCGCCATCGCAATTCCATGGTGTATTAATTAAATTAAGGGGTTTCAAAGAAGACTTCATACCTTAATTTGAGTATAATCGTGATAAAAATGTGATGCATGATGTAACCTTCTTAATTTTTATAATCTTGGATAAGTGCCTGTCATTTGCCTTTGAAGGTGAAAAGCACCTATACTTTCGTATCTTTTTGTCTGCTTATAATAACTTAGGTTCACCATTTCTTGCTCTGACGTTTTCATCGATGTGTCCTGAATGGCAACGCATCAGGCTCTTGTATCGCCTGTGTCCAAATGAGATAAACAAAAAGGCACAACGGCCCAGCACCCGTCCAATTTAAGCGAGACCTTAACTTCTGACGATGTTCCTATACGTTGGTCTGCAGTTATAAACTCTGCACGACACCTGGGGTCCAGCAGCCTAATTGCGTAACACATTTTCGTAAACGATTACGACTAATCTGTTTGATTTTGACAGTTCAACAACATTCATTGCGTTATTAACACAGTTGAGCAGAATTTTTATCGAACTTATGAAGCAATGGATTAGCAATCTGTTTCAAAACGATTCAAATTCCGATTGATTGTGTAGTATTTTCAATGATTGAGTGAAATTTTAAAAGGTTCTAGTCTGATACTTTTTCAAAGTTCACTGATCGGCTTTTATGTTTCACATTCTTGAAGAATTATTTGATTGTGTTACGTAAAGATGATAAACATATTATGACATTTGGTTTAGGTATTTTTCAATGCTATCGCTAAAATGTTGTACCAGGCGCTCAGTCGGTGTTTCGAAGCTGACAGTGCAGTGTGCAGTGGTTCAAAGATGCATCGTGAAGTCTTTAATCATACCCTGTCTGACACAGTTTTCAAGCTAGAAATATGTTTGCAATCAATCATTTTTCTTTAAAATTTCATTAATCAATTAATCTTTTTTCTTTAATTCTTAGTAGCGGCCTACATGGTCATAGCCATGCTGGATATACCGATTCCTCCTTATTTTATTTTCTTTTATTCCTTATATTTTTGTAATATTTATTTATTGATGATTCAGATAGGTACGGATTTGAACCTATCCGGCTAGTGCTAAATGAAAGGTAAATCTCCTTTATTTGTGTTTTCAAGGTGTTAAACAAACATCAGTTAGTAAAATACCACCTTCATCCGATATACACACCCTTGTACGTCTTATTCAGATTCATACGTGCAACCACTGAATTATTCGGCTGTGAATATTCCGACAGTGAGCCGAATAGAAGCCACATCGATGTATCGCCGTCGAATATCCAACCGATCGATGTTGTTCTCGATGTACACATCGATATTAAATCAGGCACTCGGTGCAATAATAAATTACTTTGTGCTCCATGCAATAATCTACTATTGTTTGCCGATAATCCTGCACTAAATTAAAACGAAATTATTACTTTTTTATTTGATTAATGGATTTATATACTTAATTACACAATGACTTAATTAAATGACTAACTAACTATACAAATAAATACAAAACAAACGGAACACTTAGGCTTGGAAGTACTCGTCCGCAGCGCTATATCATCCGGCAACGTGGCCAGAAGACTGGCAGCATTGCCACGTTGAAGGGCAGTGCTAATTCTCTGGCCAAAGAACGACGCAGCCCTCTGGTCACGTGAAGTATCGACCAGTCCGGGCCCCATGACCCGAGCATTTCGACCTCAAACGGCTCAAAACTGTAGTTACCCATGAAGGCACCGCTTGAAGGTCTCGACGCAATGGTGTCGACACAGGTTGCGTTCCACATCAGAGGCCTACCCACCATCTAAGGCAACAAGTTCATGCCGTCTAGTCTCTTCCCATCGTACCAAGGCGTTTGGTATTTAATACCGCTGGTACGCCGGCGGCGACAAGGGCTCGACAATCAATACCGTTGATGCTGGCGTGCCGTGCTATGCGACCTGCGCTCCTGGACAGGCCATGCTGACTGAGACTGTCGACAGCTTCACCGCAGTGACGCCGATAATGAGTAACACAAGGTGCTCCCAAGCGGAGACATCATCATAGTACCGGGAACGCCTGAAGCCAGAAGCCTGACTCCCACTATCCCTCAGCCAGCAGACGGTCACGCTCAACAGTAGGTGACCTGTTTACCAGGGAATTTCCACCGTCCCTAGGAGAACGGGTTGTCGACATGATTAATATGTATTAAGTATGACGCAAAAAAAGAACAAACACTCAAAAAAATAAAAGGTTGTGGAAAATATGCGTCACATCCACGCAAAACGACTATCACTCAGCATAATGCTGCGACTCTATGCGAGACAGAGCCCCAGTGCTGTTTTCAGCGACAGCCGGCGCTGACGTAATGACGTCGACCGATGCAGTAAACAATTATTAAGACGCTGTACCGGTACAGCGTTCTTTAATTAAAGAAAAATATTACAAATAAAATTTAAATGAAAAAGAAATAGACAAACATGTAAGCTATGAGAATAACATCCTCAATAAACGTTTTACGTTTCATGCCGAATGTCAGTATCATTATTTTCTATGGAATATTTACACTGACAGCCCTTGAACGCGTTTTAGAAGTGCTGATCGCGTTCAGTTACATTGGTGAAATTAGCACTGAGTATAATTGTCGTATCCTATTTCGTATAGTTTTTTAGTGAGCATCGTCAATTAGGTGTTTTTGCATGAACATATTTCGACAACTCCTTTCGTATAGAGATGCAGTAACAATGGCAAGGAAGATAATATGTTGTTTTTTAAATTACATACATACATAAAACTCACACCTTCTTTCCATGGGGTTGGCAGAAACTACAGAACGCCACCTCCTACGATCCTTACATACTCCTTTTGCCTCGTTTACGTTCATATATCTGGTAATACACGCACGCCGGTAGAAAGGACAATTTTTTTTAAAACATACTCTTTAGTTTTTGAGAAAACCGAGAACATATCTACCTACATAAACGGAAAGAAATAAAGAAGCTCCTATTTTGAAGCCAGTTTAAATTTACCGGTAACTTTGCTATAGCTTATAAAATCGCGTTTCAGACACTTAAGTGGGTCTATGTTCCCCCAAATGCTCTGATTAATTTAAAAAAAAAAACGTTTTTACTATCCTAAAGTATTATTTTATTGTGAATGGTAAGACTCTGTGGGTCTTTGTCTTTTACTTTTGTGTGTTTTTATAATGTTAATCTCATACTCTCGTTTTAATATTAATCTAGGTCGTGGCGGTTTGAGTAATTTATGCGTCCTGCCCAATGTCCTTTCTTTGGTATTGTTCGTCGAATCGTTGAGCTCCTTAAGTTTTGAGTTGAGCTGAACGATTACTGACAAATCCGTGCACTGAATGGACATGTCCACTAATTTGTGTGGTTCTTTCCTCAAATACCATTTCAGACATCAATCTACATGGTCTTCACAATGATCTGACCAAGATTGTTTCTGGACTTTAAAAGAGACTGACCTCTGAGTTTATTTCGGCCTTTCTTCTCAGAGTAGTCAGATAAGAAACGCCGACCTCATCTAGTTTTTAAAATATGATTGACGTGTGAAAGGGTTTGGACAAACCTACTTACAGAAATAAAAGCATTTATCATTTGTCAAATTAATGATCGCATAAGTCGTTACTGCTAATTTATAAAGTGCGTATTTTCTTAGCATCACATACAAAACTACAAAGGAGTTAAGATTTATTTTTCACCATTTTGCACGGAACCCAGAAACATCTGATATATTCTTCTCCTCTCAAGATCTAAAACATTCTGCACAGTGTAGTTGAACCTGTTCTACTAAATGTTTACTTAAAACTTTCTGTAACTCGCTTACGGTCTTTACAACAAATTGGAAAACAAAGTGGTAAGGGTCAGGATTTATTTATAAGCTGTAGCGAGCTTAGCTCTACCAGAAACTTCTTAAGGGCGAAATTCACCTAGGAAAATAAACGTGATCAGCACATCTAACGGCGTTCAAGAGATGTCTGTGTCAATTTATGAAGAGTGGCTCCATTTGTGTGGTTTGATGGAGTGCCACGTTCACTGGCATTTGCAGCTATTCCAACACCTGCCCATTGGTGTTTCTGTGCAATCGCGATCAGAATCAGTCATACTCGTAGAATAGAAACGGTCATTGTCAGCGAGGCATTGGTCAAGATCTGTTTATATTAGGAGAAAGCTTTTCTGTCTAGATTTTGGTGAAGTTTTCATAATGACGAAATTAATGGAGAAAACTCCTGCTAGATCTACTTAAATATTCAAGCGTCGTTCATGAACGTGTCGGCTACCTAACGAAATGGAACTTCGTACAGCGGGAAACAGGTTCAGCAAATACGTGAACCAAAATATAGCTTGTTTAAAGATTCCATCGGGGAAACTAAACTCCGTACCGATACTGAAAACATGAGTTTGTAACTGAAATACGAGTACGTGCAGTTTTGTATACCTACCAACTATTGTTATTGGAACTAGAAAACAGTATATGTGCCTATATATAAATGATTGTATAATATTATACAATCATTTATATATAGGCACATAAAGGTTTTGTACTTCACGAGGGACTTACAAAGTTGTTGCATTATTAATTACCTTAACTCACGTAGTATTCACACGAATTGTAAGTTGAACCGCTGCTCTCCGATCTAGATCACTAAGTAATCTGTATTTAGGAGGTATCTATCCAGCATGTCGACATATCCTGGACAATAATATAGTAAATGAAAAACCTCAAATGCCACCTTATATACAATTTTAAAGATATTATTTTCCTCAGATGATGTAGAGAAAGACATAAAAAAGTTTAATTGTCACAGAAACACGTTCATAAATAAACTTATTTATGAAAAGAATTTTCTAAATCAGTGCTCAAGGAAGAGGAATGAGGTGTAGCTACGATTTCAAAGACAATTGTTCCTACGTGTATCAAAATTGAAAGTAAGAAGCTATAAACATTCTTCAAAACTAATATTAAAGAACTGTATTAATATAAATCCTAACGAATATAAACGAATGTAATTATAGGTATATGCCAGTATGTTTTTAAATGACAGTTGGTTTTGTTTGATGCGCTTTGACGCCAAAACGGCTCAACGGATTTGGATGAAATTTGGCACACAGATAGAACTTGACCTGGGTAAGCACGAAGTTTACTTTTCGTCATTGATCGCAGACAAAATCGCGGGCAACAGCTAGTATTACATAGATGCAAAAGTGAGTTTGTTTGTTACTCTTTAACGCCAAAACGGCTGAACTGATTTAGATGAAAATTACTGACATGTGCGTGGGTTGACTGAACTGGTTCCACGTAATATGTTGGACCTTTTCTCAAAAAACCATTTCAGACATCAATACATGGCCTGGTTCAGGTGAAGACCTGACATGATCCGACCAAGATTGTCTTTAAAAAAGACTTTGACCTTTGAGTCTGTTTCAGCCTTTCTTCCCAGAGTAGTTAGATAAAAAACGCCGACCTCATCTAGTTTTTAAAATATGTATGACGTGTAAAAAGTGTTTGTACAAACCTAATTACAGAAAGAAAATCATTTATCGTTTGTAAGTCGTGGCCGTTTTCTCTGAGAGAGGCGATCGATCAATAGTGGCTACTATTGATCGATCTCTTCTCTCAGATTACGGTCGGGTACTGTATTTTCAGCATCTCTCAAAAATATGTAGGCACGGCTTACTTTTTAATTTTCAATAACAAAACAATAGCTATTGTTCAACGTGTTCTTTCATACGTAATGAGCTCCAACGAATAGCTATCTAAGAATCTTTTGTTCCATAACATCACGCCTTGTTTCCCCGAAGGGTTGGGCAGAGGTGTACCTATAGTACACCCACATTTCGCCAGTTATGTTTAGGTCCCATGTAATAGGGGGCGAGCCTATTGCATGGGACCTTTTGTTCCACAATATTAAAAGTATTTTCTTAAAAAATCTAGCTACCATCTTGGATATTGGGTGGGTAGTTTCTAGATTGCTTTCCTTTGCATGCATTTTTACATACATGGGCTTTTTGGTTTGTTATTTTTCAATTTTGTGGGTAAGCAAGATCTGACTTATTTCTATAGCGTAAAACAGTATTCATTATCTTCCTAACATTATCTTTCTTTCTTTCTTTTCTTTCTAGCCTTTTCTCAACTATGTTGGGGTCTGCTTCCAGTCTAACCGGATGTCTGCTGACTGCCTGACTGCCCATCTGACCTCCATAACCCAGTGACACGGTAATATGATGGTAAGACTGGTTGTCGCAATTTCGGGTTTCTGACGACCGGTAAAGACTGTCAAAGATCCAAGAATGACAGCTGGGACCAACAGCTTAGTGTGCTTTTCGAGGCACAGAGGGCTCGGTATGTAAAGATGGTCACCCACCCACGGAACGATCGCGACAAGCGATTATGTGTAGTTATTAGGTACAGTATAAGGACTACCTGTATGTTTCGAAAATAATGTAATATAGTGATTTTTACGATTTAAACGTGACGAAGTCCGAAAAATATTATTGTTACTTTTTGGGTTAGAATTTGCCGTTAACAAATATAAATAAAGAAATGTGCAGGCCAGCACCATTCGGGGTCGCGGAAGAATCATATGTTTCCGCGAACCCGACGTTTGTGTGAGATGGAACACCGGGGTGGTTTTTGGTCAGTACGAGTTTGACAGACCTCTCTGCCCGCCCCAGGGCGGAGGAAATGCATGAGGATTTTCCACCCCGGAACAAAAAAATTAAAAGTGGTAACGGCTCCGACTTACGAGTTGTAGGTCGTGAGCTCGAACCCAGGCAGGCGCTTTACTTTGTGCAAAATAATTTCATTACCACTGCTCTCAAAACGGAGAAAGAATACATCGTGAGAAAACCGGCATATCCTAGAACCAAAAATTCGAAGACATGTGACATCTACCAATCCGCACTGAGCCCGCGTGGTGGATTACGGCTCACTCCCTCTCACAGAGAGGAGGCCTGTGTCCCAGCAGTGGGAACGTTCTAGGCTGATTATGCTTATGCACCCATCCAAGGACCAACACGTAGCTTAAGCTTTGATCGACCCGATTAAAAGCACCATCGACACCATTAAAAAAACTTATTATTCACCCATGAGTTCCTCTGAAAATCGATATCAAGCACAATGGAACAGCAACGAGAAGGAATAGTTAAATTATTCAAAGTTGAGCAAAACTCTCGATACTTAACTTACTATCGAGTATTCAAATATTCGAGTCATTGAGCGAGTTGAGGAAAACGATTACCTATTATTTCGTTTTCTGTGGATATTGAGACTTTTTGCAGACTACGGCGAAAATGACTCTAGCGACCCAAAGATTGAATGATTTTAGCTACCCAAAGGGCGCCTTATTACTAAGGCTCCTTTTTTTTTGGTGCAGGCAGACACTAAAGCTCTAACATAGAATACAGATTGTTCTTTTTTTCAATGCTCTCAGGTCATAGTTAGCTACTGATAAAACGCGGTTCAGACTAACATACTGGTTTCTTAATAGCCCCTACAAAATAAGTTGAAGATATTTATGCATTTATCAAAATAACCATAGATATAAAGATAATACTTTTAAATGAAATACCTCTTCTATCTTTTAATAAAAAAAACTAATGGGGCCTCAATCGATAGTATTGTGCTATAATCGATATTAATTCAGGTGACACACCGCCCTAGCGTCGATTCAATAGAGTCTGCACCGCTGCACGCCCGTAAATAGGGAGATTGCCTTACAAAGGCGACTAGAGATGTGGCAAAAGATCGATACTATTTTATTTTTCTCTATAATATGGCACAGTAACACAAAATAACACTATTAAAAATATATTTTCCCGTTCCGCAGACGTAATTTTTGAGAAAATAAAAATAAACCTAAGGAAACGTGCAAAAGTTTGACCCCTGGTCCGGTTCGGGCCTGTTTCTGAATCGCGCTATGGTTTCGTTCACGCGGATAATATAGGTAGGATTTTTTGGCGATTTACTTCGTGCCTCAATCTATTGAGTAAGGAAATTATTGGGCCTTGGTAACTCTTGACAATGTCCTAAGAGGGCGAATTGTTTTTTGTATGGTATAGGTCGTCCCAGGACTGCTCGCCTACTTTGTGACCCTACACAATCGCGAGATATGCAGTCTCAGGAAATATTTCCTAGAAGCCGACGCGGACGTGGGGATGCATCGTGATGTGGTTGCGGTGGACCAGGGCCTGACCCCGCTCTCCTTGGCTAAAGAGAACTGGCGCAAACCTGTAGTGCTTGACATTAATGATCGCATGGAAGTATGGCAGAGTTAGGAGCTACACGGACGCTTTTTCCGGGCCCTACATGGACCCGATGTAGATCTTCTAGCGTCCGTAGCCTGGCTGCGTTTCGGTGACCTCTTTGGAGAAACCGAAGGTTTTGTCTGTGCAATTATGGACGAAGTTATGATGACGAAAAATTACCGGAGATTTATTGTGAAAGACGGCACGGTTGACATCTGTCGGGCATGTCACCGTCCGGGGTAATCAATACGACACATTATCTCCGGTTGTTTTCGTCTAGCTAATGAAGAGTAGTATGCAAGTAGCATAGACACAACCTTGTAGCCAGGATTATCCATCAGCAACTTGCTCTGAAATACAGCCTTGTGGAATCGGAAGTGCCGTACTACAGGTACGTGCGCGACCCAGTTCTCGAAAATGGAAATATCACATTGTACTGGGATCGATCCATCATCACTGACAGGACTATTAGTGCCAATAAGCCTGATATAGTGGTGGTGGATCAAGTAGAGCGGCGCACAATGATTGTTGACATAACGGTCCCGCATGACGGTAACCTCGTGAAAGCCGAGAAAGATAAAGAAATCAAGTATCTTGATTTGGCTCGCGAGGTTGTCGACATGTGGGATGTGGACTCAGCAATCATTGTGCCGATAGTCGTGATAGCCAATGGCTTAATAGCCAAGAGCCTCGACAAACACCTGAGGAGGCTCTCGTTGGGCAGATGGCGAAACAATAAGAGTTCTTTGTTGACATACCAAATCCTTTAAATAAACACCCAGATTACACCAGTTTATTAACGTTATGATTTTATCAAGATTAGACTTCAATTCAGGTAAAAATACTGTTGGCAAGGCAAGGTGTAGAGTCAAGCGTTGTTTTTTTAAAACGATTTTTACCAGTACGCACGTTACGTGCATTCATTTAGGAATTAATTAATGTGTCGCCTAGTATTACTGAAAACGGGCATCAGCATGTCGATTCTGTAATAATCTCACCGTGAAGACTTCGTGTAGTGAACTGTCAGTGTCATCCCGTCTTGGTCAATCCCCAGCATCAGTGGCACTGACAGCTCAGTCGACGCTCACTTCACCTAAGTTTTCGCGGTGAGATGGTTCCAGAATAGCACTACTGGAATACTACATGAATTTTTAAAAACCCCAACAAATATATCATAAAATATCGATATGTTATTATGCCCCAGCACTATTCTACTTCAGGGACTCGAGCCAACGTAATGCCGGTATATTGTAGGAAAATATATCTTGTATATGTGTGTAGATATCGGCAAGCGCACATATGAAAATGTCTACATATGGTGCGTTGTTCTTAACATTATAGGGAGCTCATTTGACATGTTGATTGTTGAGAGGATGAAGGAAAGGCGACTAACCAACGGCAGAGAAGTAGATGTGAGTGGAAACGCCGCGCCATTATTATTATTTCAGCCGAAAGCCGCCCACTGCTGGACAAAGGTCTCCTCCAAGCATCGCCACTTCGACCGGTTCTGTGCTTTCCGCATCCAGCGGATTCCTGCAGCCTTCCAACGCTAGGTCTTCCAGTAAGCGGTAGTCACTCCAGAACCTTTCGGCCCCATCGGGCATCTGTTCTGCGAGCCCACTGCCCCTAAGGTTTTTATAATTATTATTAGCCATTAAAGTGCCAGTACTGGGCAAGGGCCTCCCTACTCTCTTTCCACCTATCTCTTTCCACCTATCTCTTTCCATCATTGCCAATGACCAATAAAGTGGTAATATAAGGGGACACCACATAGTGACCTTGTTGGTGTTGTTCTTCAGAAAGATATGGTGCGTAGTACTCGCAACAGGCGTGCGTGTATTTCCAGATGTATGAACGTAAAGGAAGCAAAATGAGTATGTAAGGATCTTAGCAGGTGGAGTTCTGTGGTTTCTGACGACCCCCATGGGAAGAAGTCGTGGGTTTATGTATGTATGTATGTTAATACATAATAGGACTTTAAAGAAAAGGTGACGCTTTTCATAATGTATCCATGTATTTAGCCACGATACTTTTTAACACAGAAATTTTGATATTTAATGATAACAGCCGCACGGGATAATCGAAGGTTAAGCGCTTGCTGCGGTCGGCACGTGGATGGGTGACGATCCATTACATATCGAGCCCCTCCGTGCTTCGAAAAGCATGTAAGAGGTTCAAACACACACGTCAGTCACGTCAAATAATAAAGTTACATATGTGATAAGTCAAGTCACTACCGGCGCGTGTCAGTCAACGTTGCGTCAACGGCAAGTCAACAAGAAACAAACTATTACTATGGTTACATTCTGAATTAGAACGTAATCGCTTACAGCCTTCACATCAATAATTTGCGTTCTGATTTAGATATCACGATAATGACAGCTGAGAGCTCCCAACAGTTCGTCAAAACTTATAACATGACCCCAAACCTGGAACAAGAAAGACCGATTGAATATTTTTATGAAAAACGAAGTTCAACGCATTGACACTCCCTCTCGGCTCGTCGGCTATATTCACTTGAATGCTCATGGTTGAATTACAGTGTTTCGTTGTGTATACACCACAAATTTGAAGCAAGAAGCAAAATTAATTTCGAAAATGCTACGTTACGAAACAGCACAACTGTAATTTTTGACAGCACTTATGGCATGATCGGCGTTATCGCAAGATGGCGCTTGTCGTGAAAGGATGTAATTCGGAACGGGTGTAAGCCCTCTCAAATCGATTACAGCGCAATTCGGAATGCAACCTATCTCTTCACACACGTCCCTGAAATTGACGTGATTGATCGGCGACTTGACGTTGACGTGACTGACGTGTGCGCATGAATCTTGAGCCGTTGGTCCCGGCTGTCATTCGTAGATCATTGACAGTCGTTACGAGTAGTCAGAATCCCAAAACTCTGACAACCAGTCTTACCACGGGGTATCGTGTTACTCAGTAACTGGGTTGCGGAAGTCAGATAAGTCACTCCATGTAATATACTGGTGTTCAGCTGCATCCATTTACACTAAAAGCCGACAGCCACATACTCGTACAGCTGGGAACAGGCTAGACAGATTGAGCATTAGTAGCCAATAGATATGGAAGGACAGTGTAGGCCTGTCAACAAGTACCAGGTGCTTAACAAAACAGAAAATGACCGCCAAAGCGCAACATTTATGAGTCTCCAAGGCCTTCAAGGCCTCTGTCATCCATAACTGTGACTGTCTCTCTCTAAAATATGATAGACTTGTGTAGTTCGAAAGAACAACTAGATCTTTCGCGAACTTCTACTACGTCAGAGCGCAAACAAAGTACGTAAATTGAAGTGTGCGCAGAATAAGTCTGCGCGCGTGTTTGACCCTCACGACTATCCTGCACTTTTAATCAGTTTCGGTATGATTAGGGCGATTATTTACTTTGGAAAACACGGAAAACGGCACACTCTCTTGACACCTTATATTTAAACGTCGAGATGGCGGCTAAGGATTATTTCCGACTTCAGCCGTGCGTAGACTATTTTGCGGGCACTTTAGTTCCCAGATCCCTCGTTTTTTTGTTCATTGGTACGTTCGATAAGACCGACTTGTAATACCGAGAATGCGCGAGAGCGCGGCGCCTTCCGCCCCGAGCTAGACACGACTTAACTTCCGCTCACTTACACACTCTAAGGAGACTACAGGATCAAAACGCAAGTTTTTTGATGCCTAAAATTACATGGTCCACTGCAGTAAACAAAACAGAAAAATATATCATATTCTTCAGGATATATTATGTTAGTTAGATAATGTGTTGAACGAAATGTTGTAGCTGTAATGTGACCGCTAATTTGATACAATAGAAAAAAATCTCAAAGATACCTCAAGAAGAAATCTTTCAGCGATTATTATCCATATTAATATACCTGATCAATAGATTTTTTGTAGTTAGATAATTGCGTTATTTTTTTCGATAAATTACCAGCGTTGTGTCATCGCTTTTCTTTCTTTTCGATGCAGTCTGTCAGTGACCGCGATTTAGCTCTTGACAGCCTCTTACGTATGAACGTTGCACTAATTAAGAAATTAATAAAGTAAAACATACAAAGATTCAAATATGAACGAGTAAAATGTAGAGTTAAAAAGTAAATGCTAAATAGCTACTTAACGGCGCTGACGAAAGGCAAAATATAAGTAGGATTTTCTTTTATGAGACTGGCCAGATATAGTCTATTTTGAAAATGTGATTATTTGTAAGTTAAATTAAGTACGTTCCAATTTCAAAATTTCCCTCCACATTGTTTGCGAGCTAATTTAAATTATCGTGTCTCTTAAAAAAATGTATCTGCGCCGGGAACATTTTCGAGTCATGTTTTTTTTACGATGTCAAGTGTCGCCTGAAACCGGACGAATCGTACGATAGACTTCAAATGGTATTCATGAATGACGGCCCTTCTAAGGCAACCGTGTTTCGTTGGTATAACGAATTTATGCGCGGTCGACTAACTTTGGGGGATTAAGAAAGAAACGGTCGCCCTTTGACGGCTGTGCCTTTGGATTTTCGCGTGAGGAGGATAGTTTCACGCTGGGTGCCGCACAACCTCAGCGATGCTCAGAAGCAGGCCCGGGTGGAATGGTGCCGTGTTGTGATCGTGTGTGATGTCTCGGCGTGTTTACAACATCGTTACAGGTGATGAGTCTTGGATTTATCAATACGATCCACAAACGAAGTGCAAGTCTAGGATTTGGGTTTTTCAAAACGAATCAACGCCTACCAAAGTAAAACGATCTAGAAGCGGGGGGAAGATTTTGATCGTGAGCTTTTTCAATTTGACTGGCTACTTGGTGTTAATGCCTTTATGGAACCAAGGAAAGATCAACGCTGAATAGTATACTACCAAATGCTAGGCAGAAGGTTTTTCTGTTGTGAGCAACAAGCGACCAAACACAGGGCTCCGTGGGCTACTGCTCCGTCACGATAACGCGCCTTCGCACACCGCGCTCAAACGAGCGACTTCCTGGACAGCACGCCGGTCAAACTCCTGGGTCACCCTCCTTACAGCCCTGACCTAGCACCGTGTGACTTCTTTTTATTCCCGAAAATAAAATAAATCTGCTCAAAGAGAACTTTGGTCGCCGGCAAATGAGCTGTCAGCGTTCGAGCAGGCTGTAAACGAGGTGTCTACGACGGACGAAAAGTGTTTTGAAAATTGGTTCAGACGCATGAAAGTTTGTATAGAGGCTAGTGGAGAGTACTTTGAAAAGTTTTAATAAAAAATATTTAATTATAGAACATTTATTTTAATTTTCGCAAACCTTTCTGATGGTCCCACGTATTTCTGAGAACCCCTGTTGTATTCAAAACAGGTTTTTGAAAAGTTTTCTCGGTATAAATAAATTGTAAACTAACCTTTTCAAATGATCTCTCAACAGAAATATTTGTATTACAGTTTATCAACATACCGTGGCAAAATTAATAACAATAACGTATTATATTTATATACAGAACTTGGTTGTTTGTTAATAACTCAACTAATTTCTGAGTAAATAGATTATTTAGGTATTTATTTATTTAAACTTTTCGAACACAATAAGGTACAAAGGCGGACTTGAGGCCTTAGGCATTCTCTACCAGTCAACCAAGGGTGCTGATGAGGCGGATGGCGGATGGATGATTTTGTTGAAAGGAACAATGATGAAAAAAAACTTATAAATGTTTATAAATTGTGATGAATTAAAATAAAATAGATGTTGTGTACATAACTAGGTTACAAATTCATAATAAACATACATAGGTACAAGTACAGATTAAATAATATATGCTTTAATTAAGGGTGAGAGGATTTGCGATGACTTCTACGCTATTTGTTTTGAAAATAACTCTGCCAATTGTGACAGTACCTAAATTACCCTAGGCTGATAAATTTTTCGTTTTTCCTAATTATGTTAATATTAGCGTTAGGTCGGTTTCCCCCGAAGTGGAAAAGGCCGCACTCCAACCCCGTGCGGCCCTGTAGAGCTCGTCACCAGACTTGGTCACTCTCCCACCGATAATTGAAGTGAATTCCCATATTAATAGAAGCCAAATGCCTTGATATTATTAATGAGGCAAGGAAACAATGTATCAATATTAGACGATACTTGGGAATTCATAGTTATGAAATATATTCGAAGTGATTTTAGAAAGCTAAATAATAGAGGGATGCAGAGTAAATTATTATATAAACTTGTTAGTAACCCAAACGCTAGCGCGTAATAGGTATTTGATCAGTCGTAACTCACACAATACCTCGCATCTACACTCGGAGTACTCAGAGATACACTTCCATAAAGTGACGCAAGCGGCTTTACAGCGGCATAGCGTCGACATCATGCTCTTTTGGAGTCATGGCCCCTAGCAGTTCTCTCGAACTGATAAACGTGACGAAGCGGGTTTTCCTGCGGCAACCGTGCGACTGTCCTTGTCTAGCAACGGAGCGGCTAGTTCTAGCGGCATTGCGTCTGCATCATGCTCTTAAGGAGACATGGTCCCTATCAGTCCTTAGACTGGATATGAGATAGTTGTGGTCACCCAAACCCCTGGAAGTTCACTCTTTACACAACAAGCATATTTGCAAGACACGTGCTCATGTCAGTCTGACCGAGTTATTAGTCTAAGATAAAGAATATAATATTCTTTGAATTATTCGATAATTTTAGTTGAGAAGTAGAGAATCAAGGATAATTATTAAATAGAGTTTAGAGTTATCGTATCGGCCCAAGGCAACGAATACGACATTCTAGAATTACTAATTATGTGAGTAGAGCATCAAACTCAAGCATAATTAATAGAGTTGTGAATCAACTCTCTTGAAAGTCTATAGACAGCCCCAAAGAGCCCACCCGTCACCACTTCCTAGTGCTTATGCTGGGGAGAAGAAGTGGCGCAACAAACTCCCCAGCAACACGTGTCTGTCTGATTAGTCATAATGCCTATCAACTCCATCAGCCTAGGATAACTATAATAACTAAAGGCTCACCCAGTCTCACCTACAAACACTAACACATACTACGTTAAAAACTAGATTATAGAATAATAATAAACTAAATCTGTGCTTCAACACAACTATATTTTACTTATTTAATATTAACTCGTTATCCTACAACAGCCCACTTGGACAAGGCCTCTGGCACTCAATAATTCTCCTAACTTCTTTAGCCTAGCCTTACACCGACCGCGGTCTCTCTCCCTTCTCGCAGGTAGCGCTAATAATACCTGTAATAGAATCTTCATAATGTGAAGAGGTAAGGGAATCGTTACGCTTGCGCTTTAATCAATCAATAATAGCTACGTTAATGTATCTGTGTATGATGTACCCATTTCAGTGAGACTAAAAACGGTTCCCTTTTACAACGTTTGTCTCATTGTACGTGTTCTACTAAACCTAACGCATAAAACCTCTGAGGACAATATACGACTTTAGCAGAACATGTTTCCTAAGCACTATATAAATGTATTACTCAATCCTAGAGACAGTGCACTTCGAAGCCCAACTGCCATTGAGTGAGACAAGTATTGAGTATAAAATTCTAAACGCGTGCTAATGTTAATATCATCTTTACGGCAGCCTAGCCCCATTTCTAAAATAACAGAAAATATCGCACAAGCGTACCGTAGACTCAGTCTGTAGCAAAACTCAATGCGATCGTACTCGGTGTTTGCCGAGGTGGTTATTTCGTCACCTCACATCTCGTTAATCTTCCCCATTTCGAGGACACAGTGCGGCTGTCAGCGGCAAAGCGTTCAAATTGACGTGTTTCGATAAATAGTGTCGATTTAGAAATTGGCGTACCATATGCCGGGTGAAGGTTTTATCGAGACACGGTCCCTAGCGTTCTTAGAACGACTACCAATCCAGTTAGGGGAAGTATGTAAAGCCTACCCCCTCTCCCGGAGACGTGCTTACAACGAGCCTTTCGTAAAGAGTTGTGTGGCCAAACCTTTTTGGAAGCAGTAATTATCACTAACGTTTGATTGTTTTATAATGCCGATTTAGATCGACTTTATAGCATACGTTGTTTTAAATGAACTGAGAGTATTTACGGTTCTGCCTTCCGTATGTGGTTGCGCATGTTAAAGGTCAAAGTCGTCAAAAGTCGAGCGTCAGTGCTCAGTGTCAAATAAAGTGGAAGGCCTTCTCCGTTTCCCTATAATCAAACGCAAATGACAAATATCTGTCAGGGTATGGATTAGGAGATGGACACGTATTACAATAGAAAATAGAGTTAATTAATAGCGCAATGTCGCTATGCTGGAATAAATGATTATTAATAGCTCTGCAGCGATATTATATAAATGTTACCTACAAATCATAAAACAAACCAGCCTACGAGAACAATACAATGGAAAAGACACTTTATTAGTAAAGAGTTTAACACTTACCAATGATATCTTTGTAGAGAATTAGATTATTACTCACGAAATGCCGCACGTAGTACCAACTTCACCTCGAACACAGCTCCTCCCAGCTCACAACACTCACCAACCTCCTACACTTAACTAGCTTTCCCTCTTGAGACTATAACGACCGAACCCTGTCATGTCCTAAGACCAACTGTCCTTCCTCAACACCCCTGTCAACTATCCAAAATCGGCGTTTGGTCCTTTCCCACACTATTTTTTGTAAACTTCGACTTATAACACATTTTTCTATTTCTTAATTGTTTCTCAATTGCGTCCCGGGTTTACGATTCACAGATGGCTGCAATAACGCGTCTTCGCTTTATCTTTCTCGTTCTCAGAATTTCTAAAGGACTATGGATTTCGATTGTCTTAACATTTCTTTCGAGAGACGACGGCTGCCATAAGTGGCCATAAAATAGAAATGTAATGCATTTCTGAGAGGCCAATAAGTGCAAAGAATTAGGATATCTTGTTATTTATTAGGGTAACGCGTCAAGCTGTCAGACCATAAAATTAAGATTTAATGTGTTTCGTAAAGTGGGCCGAACCACGTGCATGGTTTTAGAATAAATATAATATTTTGATATTAAATAGGAATAAGTGACAGACAGTCACAAAATCATGAGGAAGCGTATTCCAAAGAAGAATGGACTGAATATGAAAGGAAGAATGAACAAAGTCAGAAGTATGAGAAGGACAGAGCAGGAGAAGATTGTTGGACGAACGCAGTTTCTTAGCGTGTGATGAGCATAGATATTGGAAGTGACACACAAGATAAGAAGGAGAAGTGGGAGAGTTAAGAAGGGAGACAAGTGTGGTCAAAGCGCGCAAACTCTTCTTCTATGGCTAATGGACATCCATTTGAGCTCAGACCGATAGCACGAATCATGGTAATATTTTCTGAATATGTGTTGAATATGAACCGGAGACAATTGATGAGCAATCTGTCGAGCTTATCCAAAAAAAACCGCATTCGAGTCAAAGTAACACACGTCACCATAGTCGATGATAGAGAAAATCAAAGTCTGCACAAGCATAGTTTTCGTCTTACCTTCCCATCCTTCATTCTAGGGATCGCAGAGTACCGATGAACCTTTGGCTAACACTAGAGACCTGGCGTTGCCAGCTAAGTGTCGAGTCAAGATACAATTGATTCATATTTTGCAATAATTTACCCGCGTTGTGTCATCGCGCTTGAAGACATGTGACATCTACCAACCCGCACTGGGCCGGGTGGATTACGGCCCACTACCACTCACAGAGAGAAGAGGCCTGTGTCCCAGTTGTTATTATAGGCTGATTATGCTTATGCTTTGTGAAATATCACTTAAAATATATTTAAAAAAACAAGATGTTCGGCGTTAGTTCCGATTAGTATCCACGCGCCATTAATCACATTGAAGCGCTATAGGACATATCGGTACAGACGGTGCGCGGCGCCTTAATAAATATATCTATCATAATCTAATAATATATCAATAATAAATATGCAAGTATTTTGTAGATGTCAGAAATAAAAATCAATTATCATTTTGTAATCTAGGATGGGAACAGACAGGTCCATTTTTCAAAAGTTATCCAGTTGAACAAAGAAAATTTTAAAACTTATTACTTTAATGACTCTAAAAACAATTAAGGTCAATTGTACCAAAGCATCCATTTAGCAAAACGTTCGTCTTCTAACGAAATGTATGAATGGTTGCCGGTAAAGTCGTGGTCTTAGTATCTGCGACTGCTTTCTTGCCGTGGCGAGAAGATTACCCAGGCAGTTAGTAATAGCGGTTGGTAATAGCTAGTTTTGTCATTTAATTCCAAGTCTATTTTCGATACAAGGCAAATATGAGTGAAAACAGACGCTGAGGAATGCAGTGTCAAAAATTGAAAAGAGTATTCTTAGATGGTTTGGTCATGTTAAGAGGAATGTGCAGGGCGTCTAGCGATCTCTTGGTATGCACCCACAGGACACCCGTGTTGAACCATTGGCAATACGCTTTAAACAGTTTTAATATTTATCCTTTTACTACAACGAGCGAATTGCACTCACGGTCTATATCTTCATCATCTTTGAGATTTGTCAACTCTTTTGAGTGGCATTCCGTTCAGAATTACAACTGGGTCGCTGTGTACACGTCTACCGGAGGCCTAAAAAACCATGTATACACTTTTGTTTACATTGTAAACCAAGATTCGTGACATATCGTTCACAATCTAGTATTGCAATCAAATGAACGAAAGTTTAAAATTCATGTTAGAAAAACACTTTGTAAACAAGCATATGACAAATTAGAGGATTATATCCTAGTTAAGAATGCTTGGAAACATGCTGGTCCTGCTCTATAGCAAAATCGTGTCTATTTTTTATGCTTTTTTATACATTTAAATTCTATTTTATACTTCATTTCAATATTGTATAAGTTTTGCTCTTATATTTTAAACTTAATCCAAACCAACAAACGAAAACGGTTTCCCTGACTGAAAAGTATCTGAAAGCGTTACCTACTTTCAGTTTAATTTATTTTTTTGATATCTAGAAATCTCATGCATTATTAGACCGTTATGATAACTATAACTGACATGAGAGTAACCAGCCTAAATTCTACTAATCAGAAGTCGAAATGTAAATTGGGATTTAACATATAATTTAAGTACTGATCAAAGCATTTTTCCCGACTCAAACCGATTATTTAACAGCTTGTAAACAATCTAAATGCTAACACTCTCAAAGTCACAACGCACCCCAAACCCGTTGACCTCACATTAAAACTGCCGACAAATCTCTGCGATTATTTTGGGAACTTCCCCAAATCGAGTTTCGAAAGTCAGACCCATCATAAATTGTTTGAAATAGCCTTAAGTTTCAAATGTGATCGTTGGTAACGCCCTAAGAAGCTATTTGTAATTTCGAATGGAATTAAATGAAGGAGATAGACGGAGTCGAGAATTATAGAGCTCGTTCAAGGACGGTGGAGCGCTGGGTCGAGAGAGTATGCTTGCTGTTTCACTGGTACAGAGGCAGGGATGTTTATTGTTATAGATGGCTGATTTGGGCAGACCACGCATGTTACGTTTGTCCATAATTAGATAAGTAGGTTGTTTAAAAAAAAAAGCAACTGGCACGAAAAATGGTCTTGGTTTAAATATTTTTTTAATAACATATACGGAAGCAACTAAACGTACCTACCTAAAATATAACCCTTTATTAATATGTTTAAAAGTTTAACCGTTTGGGAATCGAAATTGCGATCCGACCCGGAACTACAGATAGCTAAGGTCTCGATTCTTAAAAACACAATAATTATGCGCCAATCTAAGCGGGGTCCAATAATAAAAAAATAAAAACTCTCAGCACTACATATTTTTGAAATTTGTATTTCTGTGTACTAAAATAAGCATTAATTTGATCTGCATAATGATTTTCGAAGGGCGACCAAAGTTCTATTACCAGATTGTTTTAAAACTCTTAACTTAGGACATTTAAATGTAAATTATTCAATTATCTCTATGTAAATGCTACCACTCAACTAATGTTTATTATGAATGAAAAGTTGACTTCAGTAATAGGAAATAATTATAATATTCTCTTAATATCTCTTCGATTAATTTAATCTTTTTGACTTTTCTACACCAGATCTTTGACTAATTTTCAATTTGAATGTTATCGATCCTAATTTGAAAATGTATTTATTACGCTTGAAACGAAAATAATGAACTTTTAAAACTATGTAACAACTCTGTAACAATATTCTGTCACATAAATGAACTATTACTATTACTTCTTTTATTAGAATTGACCCTGACTGGCATAATTCAAATAAAACAAGCAAGTTGTTCTTAATACATTCACGGTGTGTATTTATTAAAAAAGAACCGGACAAGTGCTAGTTGAACGCGTGAGTGTTTCTTACGATGAATAGGAATGGTAGATAACCATGTTTTTTCATCCCAAGAAGAAACTCAACATAACAAAGTAAACAGTTTGTTGAAAAACATGTTCTCCAACAGCAAAAATTAGTTTGTTCATAACGGAGCAAATAGCCTGTGACAGAAGGACAGACAGACAGACAAAGTATTTTAATTCGGACGTGTGGAACCTTACAAAGGAATTATCTTGAAATTAATATTCTGAACAATCTCTCTGACTCTCCATAGTTTATTAATGAGTTAAGTTGGTGCGAAAAGCGAAAACTGGACTTGTCGAGCAACAAGTCATACTGAACGCAGCATTATGGAAATTACGGGCAAACTTTCTGTGCGTGCCTGACCTGCTATTACCAACTCTATAACACCGGCCCGATAATTTTAGATTACAGCAATTCAAGACTTTCCAAAGGAACCATACCTACCTGCTGCAAACAATGCCAAATTACTGTACAAACAATAACTAGTAACAACGCCAGCTGCTGACAACTTTTCATAACTATAGTGTGCTACAAACGTAATAGATGGCGCTAGTGATATCAAGATTTTTATTTCGCAAAGGACATAATTTATGAGTCCTGACAAGGATTTTAGCGCATGTCACGTTGTTATTGAACATTAATTTTGGATTTTTGTTATATATGTCGTTAGCTGGGTGTGAGGATGTTGATATATCATACTGTAGGCGTGGACCAAAAATAATAGTAATTGTATTGACATTCAATGATGATTACCATGGTTTCTACAGGGTTATTTTAGCGACCGGCCGAAATCGGAACCAACTCCGCCATCTTGTATTGCCAATACAATCTCTGTGACAATTCCACAAATTTTACTTACCATCACGGAAAAATACGTAATTTATGTTTTTTTTTAATTACGTAATTTAGAATACGTGGTTACAATTAATTTGATAATAGTCTGGGCTTGTAAACGAAAATAAACACTTGCTGCCTCGTTGGTCTAGTGTTCGCAAGTCGCACAAGATTCGATTCCTCAGTCGGGCGAAACCATTGGGTTTTCGTTCAGGAATCGCTCAGCAGCACTTGCAAGCTTGCTCAGAAGAGTGCTTGGTTTGTACCCTGTTAGCGGCAATGGCTCCCCATTTTTATAATAGTCTTCCAGACCGAATATCGGCAATGGCGGCCAATCTCAACGGAGACTAGTCTTCGGCGCGGGAGATATTGTAGTGCACAAATGTGTGCACTACAATATTTCCGAGGAAGAGAGAGTGCACCTGTGTCTGCACACATGTGCAGTCTCGTTTCCCTCACTCTCATCGTTCGATACGGCGCTCTCCCCTTGTATGTACTTAGAAGTTAAACAAATCTGGTAAAAGAGGGGTGCACTATAGTATACCAATATTTTACAAGATATTTACTTTTTCGGGAAAACAAAGTGATGTTAATAGCTACTACAAACTCTTGAAGGCTGTTCAATTTGTTGCGAAAAAACTTGCTTTTTTGTGACTGAATTCCGTGTCGGCGTAAATGGGGTTGAAAGGATGAAGCCAGGGATGGGGTGCATGCGGCCCCGGGGTGCATGTAAATTATTGTTCTCCTCGGGGTTGGGTCAAATGCCAAACGCTCTTTCACGCAAAAGTAGTGATGTGCGCAAGCATTTTTGATTTCGATACTTTTTTATTGTGGGCAGGTTACGACTCAAAGGAGGAATTTTATTCTAAAACAAGCTATGTGTTTGATGGCATTTTCAACAAAAGTTACGAACTTCCACGCAAATTAGCTTTTTCAAAAATCAGGAAGGATGTTTTAAAAAGCAAGTATTGCTCATTTTCGTTATAAAAGGAAAACTTGTGCAAAATTTCATGCTTCTACAGTCTAGGACCAGCGGTGTAGGCTGCTCGTTTATTTTTCGTTTTTATTGTGTTAAAAAAATTATCTTCACCGGTATCGGGGACAAGATTTTAAAGAAGCGTGCTAGAGAGAGGAACTACCAATAACACGTGACCAGTTGTTTCAAGAGCTTGGACATCTGAGGATTCAGGTGTCGGTTGAAGTTCACGGCTATTATGCCATCGGCGGTAATTGACGACTATCTGCAGAATGATTGCCGAGTGTACATCTCACATATTGTGAACGTCAAGAGCCAAGATTCTTGGTGTCTCAGCTTTCACAAGGTTCCCGTCATGCGGGGCTTATATATCAACAATCCTTGTGCAACGCTCCTAACATGATACATGATTTTACCTTATGTCATTTCTTTAACTCACACACAAAATGCAAAACACTTAAAAGTTTTAGGTAAATCATGTACTTTTACGATATTTGTAAATATGTGAGCAAAATGTATCTATCACATAATTAATTTACCTGCCATTGTTTTATATTTATTTCTTTTTACTTATTGTGGCGTAGTAATTTTATTCTAGGTGC
This sequence comes from Dasypolia templi, assembly GCA_963555695.1. Taxonomy (NCBI): domain Eukaryota; kingdom Metazoa; phylum Arthropoda; class Insecta; order Lepidoptera; family Noctuidae; genus Dasypolia; species Dasypolia templi. Next base: position 8,384,154 of record OY743142.1, read on the forward strand.
ATCGTCTTACATTTAATAAAATAATTAGATTATAGAACATTTTAAAAGAGTAAGAACGGATGAGCTTCTTGCCCACACTTCGTCATACGAAACTACGTTTTGGGAGGGGCAGATAGAATCAATTCTATTTTGTGTATATATTTGAAATAAATTATTTTACGTTGACTTTAACACTCTATGACCTCTATATCAGGCTTATTGGGGATAACTAGTACTGCATTTATTTGCATATGATAGTTTATTTTATCGACATGAAGTAAATCGATAGCCAGCTCCACCTCACTATGTAAGTCAACATGGTTAATCGGTGAGTACGCTACACCCATTTTGCAAGTTTTTTCGTCGATTCCATAAATGTGGAATTTATAAATAGTGATTTTTTCTAAAACAGTTTTTGTTATGTTACGATACAGATTATGATTGCGCGCACTGTAGGTGGAACATAGTTTTATGAGTACAATCAAAATTAATGAATTTAAAAAAGACACAAATCATAGTAAACTAGGTACTCTATCTTAATGTATCCCTTCACCATTCTGCAGTTGCGCTCCTATTGCCAAGGGCCAATCGTAGCACCGAACGCGCACGATGCGTAAAGTCGAGATGATTAAAAGAAACTCACACTAGGGCCTCAGGAAGCACATTAAGCCGTTAGCCCCGTCTGCCATTCGTAGATCTTTCACAAGCGTTACGGGTCGTCAGAAGCCCAAGCGTCTGCCATCCAGTCGTATTTATGTTTTTTACACATAAAACTTCCAGAATGAATTCTCTTAATGACAGTGAAAGCCTTTTCAAAATCCTTTACGTAGTTTACGCAAAAAGTGACGGACAGAAAAGTGACAAAAAAAAAGTTGGTTTGTTAAAGATTTTTGCAGGTTTTTCAAAATTTTGATTTCTTTTAGTTAGTCTATCTATATGTATAAAAGAAGAAACCGACTGACTGACACAGCCGAAACTACGGGTTCTAGGAACGTGGAATTTTGCAGACGACTTTCTTATTCTTTGAGTTATTAGACTTGAAACTGAGTTATTAGGCACGAATACGTATCTAAGTAAATAATAAAGTGAGTCATTTTTGTTTTTTTAAACTACCCTCTGAAGAAGATAGTTAGGGGGTGTCAAAGTTTGAATATTTAAAAAAATTGCGCGTTATCCCATTAACTCGAAATTTAAGACCGGAAATAAAGAATAATGTATACCAGGGTTTTTCGTAAATCTACACCTAACGGAGTGAAAAGGAGTAGTAAATGTTAGAGGGGAGATTTTATTGCATGGCTTGATTAACTAAACAATTGGTGCAAATAACCTGTCGGTCAAATAATAGTCAAATTTTGAAAGTATATATGAAAATTATTTTTCCATCAATTCAACTTACTAAACTAGATAAGAAGACAATCAAACATTTTCAAAAATCGAGGTGGCCCCCCACCTCCACCAATCATACATTTTTGAAAATCGAGGTGGAGGGGTTGTTCAATTTTGTAGTGGAAACACAAAATCTACGCGCTAGATTTTCTGTCGCAGGCGAAGTGCTAATGTATAATTATTATGTATAGATCAATCATTTAACCTCCACAACCAAGTTATTGGGTATAATCTGCAAGGCCTAAGCTGAGCTTTGCATATGTGTGAGTGATTACCAATCGCACCAATGGAGGGACGCACAGCGCCTCAGGCCGAGTATAAACCGGTTTAAACCAATCGCGCTTTAGGCCGACGTCACACCTACACTCACAGAAATGCAAGGCTCAGCTTAGACCTCGCGGACTGTATCACAATACCCCTTGGTAAGACTGGTCCTCAGACCTAGAGCTTCTCACTACCCGTAACGACTGTCAAAGATCAACGAATGACAGCCGGTACCAACGGGTTATAACCTGCTTTCCGAGGCACGGAGGATTCTTAGTATGTAAAGATGGTCACCCATCCACGGACCAACCTCGGCTTGTGTAGCTTAACCTGATCGATAGAACCGTGCGGCCGTTATTACTTAGCCACAAGTCAAGAACAAACAATTACAATAAACAGGCAGGACATAAATACTGATGAAATAGTTAGATTAATTTTGACATTATCACTGATTATCGAAATAGTTACTTACATTTTCCATAAAAAAAAACATCAGTTACCAATAAGTACATGCCCTCTTTAGATAACTTATTTCTCAAATACACATTAAAGAATAGATTTAAAAATCCCTGAATCTTATCACAAAATATTATCTGTACAGTTATCAACACAAGTCGATAAAAATTAGAAAATAGTTGTATACAGGGAAAATCGTCGGTTGGTGCCGCAACGCTTAAAATTGTATAAGGGGCCCCTGCAAGTTGGCTTCGGCCCCTCGTACGCCTTCCAAAGGGCCGGGACCTCAGAACCCTAGGTCTCGAGATATGTTAAAGACATTAAAAAACCAGACAAATGCGAGTTGAACCCGCGAGGAGAGGGTTCGGTACGATGAATAATTGAATATGTTACCCACCAAAAACATTTCATGTAAATTAGGAGGCCAAGACTTATGAAACGCTTTCAGAGCAATGTAGAGCCAAGCCTCTAACTATACGATGCTTAACTCAAAAAACCTTACATATTGGTCAAAACACTGCGATAGACTGAGTTGATTGATTAATTGTTGTTGTTCAAAAAGTGCTGATTGTCAGTTTATCATGAAAAATCCTAACTTAATATTGTACATGCGAAAGTAATAGGTAAGTAAGTTGTTTGTTACGCTTTCACGTCAAAACGGCTCAACGGATTGTGATGAAATTTGGCACACAGATAGACAATGACCTAGGTAAGCACATAGGCTACTTTCATACTACTTTCATCATACATCGCAGACTACACGGATAATTTATAATATTTCTTTATAAAATGCGTAGCACACTTTCAATCACTATCATTTTAAAAGATATTGCTAATCCATCGCTTCATATGGATGCTGGTGCATGCCAAGCTTCACAGCTTAGCTCATCGCCGCAAGGTTGCCTGCTTTTCGGTTTTCTATAGACTGTACTTCGGAGAGTGTGCGCAAGAACTACACGACCTCATCCCACCTGCCCCCTTCTACCATCGGACATCAAGACGTACTGCTAATTACCATCCATACTTAGTTGCCATTCCACCAATTCACACTAAGCGCTTCCAAACATCTTTCATAATGCGCACGGCAAAAGAGTGGAACTCACTACCTGCGTCTGTATTCCCGAACGCATTCAACCCGAATCTCTTCAAAGTTAGAGTGAACAGGCTTCTTCTGGGTAAGCTCACTCCATCGTAGACTTTATCTCTGTCACTTCTGACCTAGACTAGAGTCAAGAGCGAACCCATCTAAAATAAAAAATATAAAAAATCTTTTCGAATAATTCGGAAGCTCAACAATGTAAATAACGCAATGAATGTTGTTGAACTGTCAAAATGAAAGCTCTCTCCGGGTGTTTGAACGTCTTTGCGCTGTTCTCTTCAAAGAATAAAAAGAACAGTTTGAATGAAACTGGTAGTACCATTATGCTTTGTATATTTTTCTCTTCTAGGTAAGTGTTTTGATAAATAAGAATAACTTATTTGGAACTATTACGAATGACTAACAACCTGATCCTTAGTACAATCATCGTCCACTGTACCCATCTAAGTATTTAATGTTATTGAATCACAATAATCTTCATTACTAAAATAAACATTACGGGCTGATAAACATAAAAAAAAACAACTAAACAATTTTATTTTTCTGTGAGTGAAAGATAAATATATTTTTTGTCAGTGATTCCGAGTGTCACCCTTCGTTTGTGTTACTAGAAGAAGAGTAGGACAAACTTCTAGAATGATTTTCTGGTTTCTATCTGCCTTGCTTGCCAGCACACACGCTGTCTACAACATTACCGTTTATGGGGACGTCCACACAGATGTGGAATTTTTCACCAGAACTTTCCCATGGGTTATAGATAATATTGGTGGAGAAATAATTGTGGACTATTACATGCAGGGTAGTGGAAGGTACTCTGTACCTCAAATGTGCGCCTTAGAAGATCTGAAGCTAAACACCTTTCTGCAGGCACAGTATTTGAAATGTGAGGCTCAAGGTAAGGAAAATATAGCTTGTTTTTATGTAGTGCTATTCTGTAACCATCTCACCTTGAAAATTTAGGTGAAGTGAGTGTGGAGTGAGCTATCACTGCCACTGATGATAAGGATTGATCAAGACGGGACGACACTGACAAGTACTCTACGAAAGTCTTCATGCTGGCAGTAAGTGATCACCGTCATCCCAACGACAAAAGTGACATAACTCATGAGACCGTAATTACACCGGCTCTCATGAAACAAAACGATGCTTGACGGTATAAATATTAACGTAATGGTGGTAGTATTTCCCTGTTCGGGCTTCTTATTTAACTTTGATTTACTATTCTTGGAGTATACTCAACATTGCAATATTAGTTGTCTTTCAAAATTATCATAATTCCAGCCGAATTACATCCACTGCTGGACACAGGACTCCCCCCACCCCATTGCGACCCATTCAGCACCGCCACTGTATGTGCTGCTGAATGGGTCGCACACGCCTTGTGTTGTTAGTTTGAATGATAAGTCACGGAAAGCCAAAGATGATGCTTTATTGAATGTATGTTAACTACCACGTAACTAATGCTATATGAATGTTGTGTGAATGAGTACAGCTGACTATGAACGCTGATTGTGTAATGTCGCGTCACACTATAATTTGTGCTAGGCGACGGAAAAGTTGCTTATCTATGCAATGCGCGCGTGCCTGTACGATACATGACTCGTACAGCCACTTCTGTGCTACCCGCAGGAAGACTTCTTCTTTGTAACGAACATTGTGACATTAAGTTAACCATAAAAACACAGGGTTGATAAAAAATTGACGATCCAGAACCAAAACACAGATTTATTCCTTAATTATAATTTTTATGGATTTCAGGAAACCCGAGCGCGTACTGCCTGTGTGAGGCTGGAATTGACCCCAAATCGTTTAAGCAGTGCGTTGCATTGGGTGGATCCTTAGCTGGTTCAGCTTCAGCGAAATTTTGCGAGCTACGCATCAACTTCACTCCTATAATAGAACTAGAGCAAAGAACAACAGTTTTTGGGGTAGAAGACATCTTGTTCTTGATAAAAATATGCACAATTTTTGGTGATAATTTGCCAAGAGGTTGTATTAATTATTCTAATCAGACTGACAGTTTTCCTAAAAAGAAGGCATTGGCACAATTTGACAGGGCATGCCATAAGGAGTTTCTTGTCAGTTGTGACGATGATAAACCTGTGAGTCCTGTGCCGACAACATCACCTCCGTGGGGAATAATGACGTCACCTCCATCCAGCAACATCGTCACCGAAGCGCTGTGGCCGAAGACGACGCAATGGTGACAAATGACGCCAACGTCAGATTGGCAGCCGACGGTTTCTTAAGATTGGCTCAATACAAATGCAAAATGTGAGTGAACCTCTGTAAAATACATCAATTCTTCTTATGTTTTATTTTATGAGTCCTCCAATTTATATCGGCAAGTTATACATGGGCATGCAAATCATAATATTATTTAATTTACACAAATTTAAAGTTATTACATATAATTACATTAGGAAAATTAAATAATTCAAATTAATGTTAAATCGTTTGAATTACACTCAAAATGTCATGATATTACATAAGTGTCAACAAGATTACAGAAAGAAGAAATGCAAATGTAATCAATGTGATGATATTTGTATTATTTTCATTTTTATTACTGTAAATAAAAATAAAACAAATGTCATCAAGGTAGTTAGATTTCGGGAGCGGAGCGATGGTTGAAAATAAAAATATTAGGACTCGTTTAACTAAGAGTTTATTAGAATAAACGACCCGAGCTTACAGAGCTTGATGTAAGACTGACTATTTTATCTAACCTAATTAATACATAGAATTTACAACTAAGCTGGTGGTCACTGGCGCCTTCACATCACGCCATGTCTGGCTGATAAGGGCAAAAAGTCAGCCTCCAAGCTTATAGCTCTACCACAGCGATAAAGTGGGTTCGCAGAATATAACTCCTCCTCCTTTGGACCGAAGCTATCGGAAAACAGGGATTTTCCGAGAACTTCGCAAAATTATAAAAATAGAAAATGACAAGTTGCTATACCGATTAGGTACTTAATTTAAGAGGGTTAATCATAAAGTGAGATTCATAGAGTTAAGACACTAATAACACAGGTCTCTGAATGACTCTATTTTCCTCCTGTTGAGGAGGATTGTCTTCAACACCATTTGAACGACGATCCTGCCCTTTACAAATTTTACTTATATTATACTTATACATAACTATAACTACTAACAATAAAAAGACGATCGCGTACAGAGAGTAAAGAGCGACACTGACACTATCACCGTTGTTTTCACTGATCTCACTAATCACCACTATTCTTCAGAAGGTAATTTAAATGGCGGATATCATCCAGGTTAACTCCTTCCAGGTTTACAGGTTCCATTTTCGCGGCGTTAGAGGTGAGTTCTCGTACATCAGGTAAACTTATCACAGGACCATTCTTATATTCCGTCTGCAGGAAGTAAGAACGCTGTCCATGGAGTTGGACATTTTCTATAGAAACGTCACAATGTGGTTCTATGGTTATAATATATGTTCCTTGTGTGCGTTCCTTGCTGTCGTCATTACCACATGATTGCGATATAATTTGTTTATGTTTCATATACACTATCCAACTATTTGGACTACTTCTTTGTAGTTTCATGAACTCAGACTTTATCTGACGAGGGTGACATCGCGATAAATCGTGTTGATATTTCATTAGTTGTTCGATACAGGTTTCTTCCATATAGTGGATGAGGTTATTTTCAGAGCAGAGGTATTCCTTGGCTGTTATCTCTTGGCATGGTTGATCAATAGGACGATATTTCGAGCCTTCTACCAAAAGGTAAGGAAATTCAGGAATAACGACAAAGGTTTGATTCAAGGAATCCATAGGAAGGGAATACAATTTGTAGTAATTATAAGTAACATTCGAGATTAGCGGAACTTCAATAATAAAGGTTATTTCTTCATTTTTGACGTAAGCTTTTACAGACAATGATTATTCTATATTCATTAAATTTCTATAATTTACAGAATAAATTAAGTTATCATGTTCCTTAATATGTTTTAGTAAATTTAACAATTCGTCAGGATTTATTACGGCTTTGTGTAAAACAGATGCTTTACTAAATGCAACAGCAGTTTCTAATTCGCTAAGTTTGACATAGATAGTTCTAAAGAGTACAATAAATTGATTGAATAATCCAAATACATAGGTCATATAAATTGAATGATTATCTTTTGTATGAAGATTAGCTACAAGGCCTTCAAGTAATTTAATGCGCTCGTTAATTTTATTTGTATTTTCATTTATTATTTCAGTGGAGTTCAGAAAGTGCTCCAATCCAAATTTTAGAAATCACAGTGATTTTATTGGTTGTTGCCTGTTCTTTAGTGCGAATATTGTAAATTAAATGATCGTATCTAACCGCATCTTCATGATCCAGGGATCCAGGGATTTACAATACCACGTCTATATCTTTTCGATGGAATTAATTGCTATAATTTCTCTACGGTCTGATTTTGAATATACTCCACTTGTGTTTTAAGTCCCATAAACTCATCTGCGTAGAATTTGTTTGGGTGTAATGTTTGACTGAATTCCGAATATTTTCGAATATTGAAAGAAAGGTCAGTGCTTATGCCCTGAAGATTGATTATTTTAATGATAGACCACTTATCGTATTGAATAAACGCTTGACCCATCTTCACAGGAAGAATACCAGGGTTTTGACTAATCCTTACTGCTTGAAGGGCCTGGCTTGGTGGAGTCCAATTGGTAGTTATCCATATCACCAGGATCAAACTCCACCTCCGCAGCGGAGGACGTTTTATGTTTTTTAAAGGTACTTTGGTAGCCCTATTTCTAAGTTTAATTGGTATAACGTTGCGTTCTATCTGATCTGTGACAACGGCTTTTTGGTACCTAGACTTATCTTTTGCTTGTATCTTATTAACGACTTTAGCGAAAATCGGTTTTCTATCGCATTTAGAAATTTACAACGCTCACATGAATTAATAATGGCGGAAACGGTTTCAAACAAATTTGGCCAATAATAGTTCCGACGAATACGTTTAACGGTTTTACTGATGCCACGATGACATATCTTGCCTTCGTGTAATTTTAATTACTAGAGCTTTTTGTTCCTGCTCATCTACGATGTAAACAGCACGCTCGGTACATTCATAGAAATTAACCACGTCTTTCTCAAACAGAGAAATTATGTACTAAGTTCTTCATTTTCAAAATATAAGAAATACTAAATTTTTGGTTTTATGGAGTGTTTCAAAAATCCTGTGATGAGATTATAGTTATGTATTGGCAAACATACTTCTAACACCTTTTGTTTGTCTCTAGATAAATCCTTTACTTGAATCTCATTACGAAACCAGCTAAAGACAAGTATTTGATTAGGCTTGGTATCTATCGCTTCGTTTAAGATCGGTATTCCACTGGATTCGAGATCATTGGCTGATTTGTCAAGAACTGCCTCAGTTTCAGAGTTGTCTGAATCGTCGGCTCCTTTTAAGGCATTTAGGCGAATGCGTGATAGTGCATCTGCGTTTACGTTTTGTTTACCGTAATCTATTAAGGCATTGCCATCCTTTTGATTCACGGGTAATTTCACTAGATGATCGGTTCGCGGTTCTAGTCTAAATTCAAGGTCAGTGGAATAGATTATAGGAATGTTGACGCCGTTTGTGTTTAGAGTCTTGTCCTTAAACGATAACTCAACATTAAGCCTATTCATAACGTCCATTCCAATTGTGGCAAGCGGGTTTCTAGGGTAGATATAAATATTAGGAATGAAACCAAGAGGTCGCTTAACACATTTATTTAACAAGAGATTTCAGGGTAGTGAGTTCTAAGGTCTCTGAGTACTGGTTCTGGTCACTGAAGTTAGAAGAGAAGAGAATGTTACTGCCCTGGGCTTGGCTACGCCGCAGCACGAGGTCCGGCGTGAGGTCTCAGGGCAGGCAGCAGAATTGGGCGGTGACTTCAGAGGTCGCTTGACGTGGGCAGCAGCACGCTTGGGTCACGACCGCGTGTAGGCACGGTCGTGCTAAGGCAGGGCCTCAACACGTGGCGGGCGTGAGGTCTCGGCACCCACGACCCACGTGGATGGCAGGTTAGGCGGCGGTAGCGGCCGCGTGTTTAGTACGCGTGACTGCCGTCTCTCCAGCGGTAGGGCGGAGGCAGCGAGGACGTCAGTCAGCGGTAGGCAGGATAGAAGTTGTGAAGCCCAATACTGGAACCCTGGAGTCAGCGCGAGGCGGGTGCTTCCGTAAGCGTTGTGCCAGGACTGCAAACCTCCGTCGATGTGTGCGTCTCCCAGCCGTAAGCCCAAAGCAAGGTGGATGGAGGAAGACTCACCCATCGTGGCGGTTTACAATTTTAGGTTATGTCGTGCACATGCCGCGGGCATTCTCGGAGGTCCCTCGCCGCGTGGCCAGGCGATTTAAGCGAACAGCAAGGCGCAGCGTGGCGAGGCAAGCAAAGCGAAGAATGCGAGATGCATGCGCACGCATTCACAAGGTGCAGTAAAGGTGACAAGTGATGTGGCAGAAGCCACTATAGGTAAATAGCTTTCTCGACAGTCATAGGGAGGCTGCCGAGAACAATTACATTAGCTGCCAGACCGCGCAGACAGAAATACATAGAGAATGCGATCTGGCAGGACACAATTAAGAATAGAAGCAATCACGCTGAGCACTTACCCGTTTATCTCGGGGTTATTTAGACTTACAAATTGATCTGCTTGATGCGAAGGAAAGGGAACGTTAGGCGTCAAGCAGGGATATTTATAGCCTTAACCATACCACGACACCGAGTGACGTGGTGGGAACTTGTAAGATTTAGGGATGTCATTCTTTTAAACCGTAACTAGTGATGTGCGTTTTAGTTGATCTGAAGGAAATCGACTACAACGCCACACAATCAACCCGTCATATCTGTTGTCCACATCATAAATATAAAACTTATGATACCCGTTGTCATTAAAATTGGAAAATAGGGGAATTTTAGCTACTTCATGATGTTCACTAGTCGCATCTATGCTTGTAACTGTAAATGGTTCATAGGATTTTAATTGAGAGAAATACTGATCAGCTTTCCTGGGACTTATGAAAGATCGTGTGCTTCCTGTATCTAACATAAATTTTCTCTCTTATCTCAGGATGAATGGATGTTTAAAACTGGCGTCAAAATTAAGTTCTATCATTTCCGGCGGGTTTGTATTGAATTTTATTCGAAAATTTTGGACAGCCGCTGGTCTGGCTGATCATTATTATTTTCAGTTGAATGCAAATTTTCAGCAGTTTCCGTAAATTTTGCGCTAGGTTTCTTATCAGCGCGACCACCTTCATTAATTCCGTTCACACGAAAACTTTGTTGTTGCTTAACCGGTGCTGGAGCAGTTCTCGTTGTCACGTCATTATCGTAGAAATATTGGTTGGGCGATACGCCGAAGCTTGAACGGGTCTATAGCCAAATTGTGCGTTTGGGGGCCTGTAGCCAAATGGTCATACTTGAGGTCGGAAGTCTAAAAGCTGTGGATTTCTTCTAGCAACGACTGGTGGTCCAGTTGGAGCCATTTGCGGTCGTGAACCAATTAGTTGACTCGGTATATTTGGACGTACACCATTTTGATTAGGTATACCAAATTTGAATTGAGTTTGATTTGTATAAGGTCTGAAATTATTATTTTGTAAAGGGGGCGATGCGATAAATGACTTCGGATTGGGTGAATTAAAAACAAATCCTTTATCGCGCGATGGTAACATGAGACCTTGCAGTCGGTGTTGCATCATTTTATTACGTAAATTATATTGTTCTTGAAAGTTAACCTCTTCAAGGACATATTTTAAAGCTTCTTCCAACGTAGTAGGGTTTTTAATTCGAACAAGCCGCACCATATGTTCTGGTAAATTATACATAAAGATATTAAGAGAAGTATTGTTATAAATTATTTTTTTAGCTTCTCTTAGCGTTATAGAGCTGTTCTGATTCATTGAAATTAATACAGCACGGATGTCTTGAATACGACTGCAAAACTGTAAGTATGATGCACTGTGTTTTATTTTTAAAGTTTCCAGCTCAATAGCTACGCATTCTTCGCTCCTGGGATCACCAAAATGTTGGATCAATAAAGATTTTAATTCGCTATAGGTTTCAAAATCACCTCTTGCACTTATTAGGGTTGCCGCTTTACCCTTTAATTTACTAGTAATATTCTGCAAAAAAAAATCATTTCGATCGGTAGTAACTTGACACTTTTCAATAACATATTCGAACTTTCTTAGAAATAAACGAACCAAAAGCGTTTCACAACTAAAATTCAGGAATTAAATTTAAAATATCCCGGGGTATTAACGATTCAACATGTTGTATAGAAAATGGTGTTTCGGTCCGAGCCAAGATTGCCGGGGATACAGGAATCTGGCCTTGATTCATTTACAATAGAATCGTTTAGCTAAGACAAAAGATAAGCAACAATATATAATTTACAAAATAAAATAAAACATTCAAATTAACAAACTAAATTAAAATTCTAAAGAAAGTCTTATGAAAAATCTTATAAAAATGTAAATATTTGTCGCTATATTAGCACGAAGATAATATTCATTTATTTTATTAGTTACTAATTAAATACTTAATTAATTTCTACCACATAAAGTTTTTTCACTCGATTTTCCAGATTTTATGAAATAATACAGTAGTTAGAGTTTTATAAACATAATTAGTGTGGGGAATTAGGAAGAAAGTAGAAGGTTACTCACAGTCCAACCGCCTTATAACTTATCACCATCTCTGCTCATCCACGTTATCGTTACGCGTTATCTAAACTTATTTATTTGGTTCGATGTTTTTTTTTTTTTTTTTAAATGTTGCCCCACACTAAGAATTACTCCTGTTTCGTGGGTGCGTTCAAAAACATGAAAACTCACATACACAACACACCCAGACCCGGAACAACTATTTGTAGGTCATACAAATATTTGTTCCGTGCGGGAATCGAACCCGCGACACGCAGCGCGCCAGCCGATCGCTCAACCACTGCGCCAACCGTGATTGCCAAGAACGTCTCACTGATTTTAAGTATTGACGACTCTACGTTACCACTCGCGAATAAGTTCCTTGTTGTTCTTTTTCACTTTTCAGAGTCTTTCCGCGAAGGCAACAGTTTACGGCAATAAGCGGAGCGGTGGTTGAAAATAAAAATATTAGGACTCGTTTAACTAAGAGTTTATTAGAATAAACGACCCGAGCTTACAGAGCTTGATGTAAGACTGACTATTCTATCTAACCTAATTAATACATAGAACTTACAACTAAGCTGGTGGTCACTGGCGCCTTCACATCACGCCATGTCTGGCTGATAAGGGCAAAAATGCAGCCTCCGAGCTTATGGCCCTACCACAGCGATAAAGTGGGTTCGCAGAATATAACTAGGTTGTAGTTATAACAATAAAAACATGTCTAATGGAAATGATTTTATTTTAATTTTATTATTCCTAATATCATGTCAATCAGTCTGTGATTCATAACTAAGGAAGTCGTCAATTGTGTTATAATTTTTCTCAATAAATTTTTATGTTATTCCTTTTTAAATTTGACATAAAATTAGTAAAATTTACTTTTATTAAATCCGAGCTAATCGTCAGGGTGCTTTAAAAAGGGTGCTTTAAAAAGCCTCCAAGAGTTACTGCCTCGCTTACTGCATTTTGTTTACACAGTCGTTCAGTTTTATGTTTTTCTGCAATGTTTTCCACAAATGTTACCATAAGCCCTGCCTACCCTGTAAATGCAACGGCAAAGCGATAAGTTCAATGAGCTCAATCACCGGTGAGGGGAAAACAAAAGCTGTGTCAGAGGGTAATTGCGAGCTGCACTATTCGTGTTGTCCCCTGTGCCTGTTGCGGAAATATATGGAGATGTTGATACCTATCAATTATTTAAAATAAAATAAACAGCCGAAAGGCGTTGTTAGGCTGCCAGCGACTACAGAGAGATTCCCGACGCCCAGGGCGTCTCCTGTGGCGACTATGGGCGTGAGGGCGCAAGGCTTGCCTCTCCCTCACGCGCTCCGCCTGCTCCTTCGCGAGCATTACTGCTTCGCAGAAAGAAGTGACGGCTTCCCATATACTCTTGATCCGTACCATGGCCTGGACCAGGGCCGGACGCAAGAGATCGCCGCCACCTCCGTGACACGGCTTTGCTCCGCTCAAGCCTGGCTGACCTCCACCTTATGCTCCACCGTGTCTTACGGGCGATACACACAATGGTAATACCCGGGCGTTTCCTCCCGCCTTATGCGAAACAGGAACCTCACGAAAGAACCAGTCTGGTGAGGACCTGTGTCAGGCGGAAGGTGACTCATCAAAGAGGGGACTTATCGCGGCTATTGTGGCGTGCCCAGCACTGGGTTGCGACTCGCACACTCCATGTCGCCACAAGATCACGCCAGAGCTCTGTCCGCTGTACCGTGATTTCTCGCGGCACGGGGGTTACACCCCGGTTTTGCCTCCTCGCGCTACTTCCATGCGTGCCCGAGGTCTTTTGCCTCCAGATCCCATGGCAGAAGAGGTTGGGCTACGGAGAAATTCCTGATGAAAAAAAAAGTTTATTGACACAGATTATGTACGGTTTAAGTTCCTCTTAACTAAATAGGTAAGTTACTACGAGAACGCAGTGCAAGTGGAGTTAATGAAAAAAAAAAGACATTTTGAATCTGAGAATCAAAACCTACCTTGCCCATCCATATACCGTACTGTCTAAGCTTCTACACGAGTGGGCTATGGGTAAAGTACGCACAAAGTGCCTAAATGCCCTCAGAGTACAATATAATACAATTTTCAGGGAACTATTGCGTCTCCCCGTTCTTGTAGTGCTTCAAGTATTTTTGCTGACTCCCCTAAGGATTATTGCTATGCAATTATGCGGAAGAAAACTGCGTCAGTCTTGAAAACTATGCGGGGGAGTAGCAATGACCTCCTGAAATGATAGCAGATAGGTATGACGCGGCTATGTTAAATTGACTCATAAATCTGCATGTTCCACTTTTATTTGTGTACCTACAAAAAAAAAATACATTGGGTGTCTGAACATATTTTTTTTTAATTATAAGATATGGTGTTTATTCATAAAAATAATAACTTATATGTAAAAATTGTTTAAAATATTTTGTACTGTTATTAGAATAAGACATCCACGTTTAATAGACTAAGGGATTAGTGATTAGTCGACCAATTAACAATCAGCCTAATATTCATCATCTAAAACACATTGGTTGTATCAGCTCTGTACAGTTCAACTGAGGCCCGCACATCCAATGTCATACTTGCCTGAGCTACAGAAATGCAACCACTGCTTATCCGCAAACGTCCTCGCCATGCAGGCTATAATTCTGATGACCCACACCATTTTGAATGTTGGAAATGCTTTTGTATTCATTAACTTGACATACACATAATAACAATGATTTATTGTTGTCGATGTTGAAGTTCAGCATACAGAAGTAATGATCATCATACCAACGCGTTTGTAGATAGTGCTGTCACTTATGATGTATAACTATTAAATACCCGCGCTCAATATTGACAAGTTAAAAGCAAGGCAATTGCCTGACTTGAAAATGTCTTGGCTAGTGACGTAATTAATTATGTTGTTCATCTCTTTCTCACAACAGGTATTGATAATAATAAAGGGCCTGATTCAGAAGGCAGTACTGCTCCATACGGCTCGCATTATGAGGAGGTTCTCTGGAGCCCTAACCAACGGTAGCTTGGACCCTGCTCCCGATACCGGCAGACCAATTTTTTTTTTAAATGTTGTTTTTTAAGTTGTTTTGTAAAAACATTTAACAATGTAGCAAAATGAGGATAAAAATAAAAACACGATATAACAATATATTTATTCAAAAATTTCAAGGCATACAAATAATTACAGTTTCGCTTAAATGTAAATGATATTCCTATACAGACTTACGTCACTGAACTAGGTAATCCTGTTTTTCAGGCGAAAAGAGCTAAAATAATCCGATAAAACTCATAAACAATATTACAAATAAATTAAATGTTGAATATCTTAAATCCTAGTTTCTAAATTTGACAGAAACTTGTTGTAGGTGAGTATATATATTGACTTTAACACAGTGCTAATATATTCTCTGTCTTCACATGACATACTTTTCAAGAGCCTTCTTGAGAATTCTCTTACTATTTGTGTAGTTCAGGGAATAAATGTTTGCTTTCGAGTTTAGTCTATTATAAAGGAGAGGACCGAGGTACACTTAAAATTTGGATATAAAAGCATGCTCTATTGTAAATTAAACTATATCTTTAAGTCTTTTATTTGCATATTCCGTGCTGTAGGGTAGAGATGTGTGTTGTTTTAGTACAATGCCCATTATAAATAGTTGCCGAACTGTTAATACTTCACAAGATTTGCATAGGAGGTTAGTAGGAAAAAGGAAAGGGTGGAAAGTAGACACTTTAAGAACTGCCCTCTGAGCTCTCTTGATGGTTAGCAACACTGTTTTACCCGCTTCATCCCATGAGGTAATACAGTACGTTATAATCGATTGGCATAAAGCAAAGTGAACTTGTCTAACTATTTTTGGGTCAGCAACACAGCGTAACCTTTAAAAACAAATATTAACTTGCGAATTCTATTATTTACAGCTTCTATATGTTGTTTGAACGAGAGTGTTTCATCTATGATAACACCAAGGTATTTTGTTGTATTTGCCATTTTAATGTTTGGACAAACACATTGGTTATGCGTGAGATTTGTGAATTAATGAGCATATAATGTCGAGTTATGTTTGCTGGCGCATCTAAAACTTAATGTAATTTGTGTTGTCTCCATTTAGTTTTAGTGAATTTTATTGAAGCCATTTATTAACAACATTGAATCCGTGTTGCGCAAGGTTGTAGACATTTTTTTCTGAGTCAGCTGAAAATAGAAGTGCAGTGTCGTCAGCATAAGAAACAATTTGGCTGTGATTTAGATTTAGATTACAAATATCATTTATGTGTATCAAAAATAGCGTAGGCCCTAAAACACTTCCTTGGTATTGGTATGGGTCTTTCCTATACTTCGCGCTCTGTATGATTGTGTGTACTAGTACGTAGCTACATTCATGGCTTACGCTGTTTTTTATTGCACTAATGTTCGTGTATGACGCGACTCTTTATAATACGTCATTCGTCGTTCGTCTGTCACACTCTGTTTCTACAAGGTTTAGGTTTTAGACACAGGGTATATAGACGTGTGCTAGATGACATATGGCAAATAATTTAATTTGATGTTTTGTGTTTTGTAATGTTCTTCTAACTAAACAGAGAGCTGTGATGCTGGGGAGTTTGTTGCTCCACTTCTTCTTGCCAGCTAAAGCACTAGGACGTGGTGAAGGGCGGCGTTTTGGGGAACTGTGTCATGAAATTTTGACGTTCAAAATGTGCCAATTCTCAGCCTAGTTCGAATAAATGAGTTTTGATTTTGATTTCCAAACCTGTCATTTAAGCCTGTTATTTAATTGTTATGAAACAGGGTCAAATGTATGGAAAGGCATTTTTTTTAATATAAATTACGACAAATTTCAAAGCAGGGGGTTCAGAATCATGTACTTATTCCATGATAACAGATTGCACGTCGATATAATGCCACTGTATAGTAAATCAAGGTAGATTTTTGACGCCTTTTTTTCAAATTAGAACGAGATTGAAGCAGCTGAATTCGGCAAGACTGGAAGCGGACCTTACCTTAGGAAAAGTCTACGCAGAGGATGAGGACAAAAATATGAATAAAGACTGCAATCCAAACAAAGTCCAGTTTTCGTTTATTTTGGCAAAGCTTCCTCTCCAAATTGCAGATGGTCAAACTATACATCCGACTTCACCATTATCTTGAAGTGAATTCGAAACCTTCACCATTGTCTTGAAGTGAATTCGAAACCTTCACCATTGTCTTGAAGTGAATTCGAAACCTTCACCATTGTCTTGAAGTGAATTCGAAACCAACGAGTCATGGGTACAAAATAAACCGTAAAAGCTCGGGCGTTAATGCAGTACAGCCTCCCCGACTCAGATTAGGGAGGTCGCATGGCATTGGCAGCTCTCATTAATTTGATAGATGGAAGCCTGGCTGTTGTTTACGCGCCAAATTAAGTTTGTCTTTTAAAGATGGCGGGGCAGAGCAACGGTTTTGCAAATGGCGGGTTTTTTTTGTGAATGGCGGTTGTTTTGGTTTTGTGTATGTCATATTGTTGCTTTTACCTACTATATGGTTGTAAATATGCCTCGTTAATTGGAACACACCATGAACATATTATGTGTTTTTTTACACAGAATGACTGGGTACTAATAAAATAAGAAATATATTTGAGACTCTCACATCAAACATTTGATAAGTCACATGGTATGATTTACAAAACTTTTGTTTAGATTGTGAGTAAATTGGCTATGACAGACGGACAGACAGACAGTTTCTTCAATAGGACGTACGGAGCCCTAAAATTGTAAATAACCCGTTAGGAATTAACAGTTTGGAACCCTAAATCGTTGGTAATTATAATAATATTTGCCTAGATCAACTGTAAGCTCTAGGTTTCTAAGTGTGGCTTTGGAATTTAGATAATTATTGTTACATAAATAATTATTTGTAAATTACGATTGGTAAGTAAAACCATTTGTTAGTTAATGGCTTGCACGATAAACAATTCGTCAACTGAAATAGGAACCCAAGTGATGTACATCTGTTAACAGTTCCGTCAGACCACCCTCAAGGTGGAAAGTACTTGGATAAAATTTTCGGCCTTTCTCCTGTTTTTGATTTATAATCCACATTAAATCTACGGAACGGCTGGTTGGGGTTCGGTAAACTTGAGAGTTGGGAGGAATAGCGATTGATTTGTTGCAAATACTGAAGCGTGGATAAGCGCTGATCTTCGTAGGGAGGCTGATAGCAGCTGGGTGAGAGGAACCGAGATTCTATGTCCGGTATCCGGACGGTGTTGTCCATTAACATTCGTTTTTACCACTACTGGCTACCGAAAACGGTTTGCTGGTTGAGCAGACTGCTATTGGGTTTTTTTTATTCGGAATTAATGGTTTTAAAGACATATTCGCTTAAAATGAGAGGCACTTATTAAGAGGCTGACAAGAGCTAAACCGCGGTCACTGGCAGACTACATAGAAAAGCAAGAGAAGCGCGATGACACAATACGCTGGTAATTTATTGCAAAAAAAGAAGCAATTATCTGTTTACAAAAAATCTATTGATTGGACAAAAACATAAAACACCACTAACAGAATGATTGCATGTGCATATTAGCATGGTTTATATTAGTTAAAATAATGTTTTCAAGGTATCTTCGATTTTTTTTTCTACCGTATCAAATTAGTTGTATTAAGTTTTCAATACACTATCTAACCAGCATATACCCTGATAAATATCATATGTTTTTCTGATTTTGTTTACTGCAGTGGATCATATACTTTTAAGCAATATAAAACTTGCGTTTAGGTCCTGTAGCCTCCCATAAGACACATAACATAACATAACAGTGTACATACAATACACATCTGCCTACCCCGTACGGGTTTTCAGTTGGAACGAAGTTCCTTTTCGCACTTTATACTTTGCACTTAGACCGAAATAAGTTTTACATTTGGACCATCACAACACTTATCTTTTTTCATTTAGTTACTCTCAGACGTTGTTAATTGATTTCATTGTGCCTGTTATTTATTTATTACATAATCCTTATACAGCGAAAGGAATTTCGTTTCAACCGAGCGTCGCACGACAGCTCTCAACTTGTTGGTTTCTGATATGCAACCCATATTTTCTGAGAGTCGTAAGCGTCTCAGGAATTACCTAAGTCAAGCATAATATGCAATACCAAATAAATATTTATCTTAATATATTTATACCCAAGCCCGTAGTTTATGTGGTTTAGCTAGAACAACTTCGCTCCGTGAATCATTAACGTAATTTAGTACTGTGCAGTTTCGGAGGAAATGATTTAACGTGTGGCTTGATAAAAATATCTTATACAGGCAGCTACAGCACTACACGTGGCTAGTACGTTAGGCCGGCCACACTTAGGACGCGTTTTCGTACGAATTACGAACGTACGAACGTGTTAGTACGAACGTAACGCGCACCCTGGATGCGTGTATGACTAACTCGCACCCAGTGTGCGCGCTCCCATATTATTTACATTATTGAGGTCGTGATTTTTCTTGCGTGTTCGTACTGCTTTGTTCGTGCGCGTTCGTACGTGTTCGCACGAGTCAGATTCGTAAGAAAATGTGTCCAAAGTGCGGCCGGCTTATGCCTTAGTACTTACGAGCGATTTTATCACTCGGCGATTTTCGTCGCGCACTGATTTTCCACGCACTGCTTAGCGCCGAGAGTTGAAAATCCAACAGTGTTTTTTGACGCACTGGGTTTCACTCGGTTGGATTCTCAATGTTCGGCTTAACACCGACAGTTGAAAATCCAGTGCGGATAAAAAAATTGGGCTAAGTTGTGCGTACTCATCATCATCTACCTAGTCTTTTCCCAACTATATTGGGGTTGGCTTCCAGTCTGACCGAATGCAGCTGAATATCACTATTTTACATGGAATGACTGCCTATCTGACCTCCACAACCCAGTTACTGGCTAACATGATACCCTTTGGTAAGACTGGTTAGCAGACTTGCGGTCTTCTGACGACCCGTAACGACTGTCAAAGATCCACGAATGATAGCCGGGACCAACGGCTTAACGTGTTTTCCAAGGCACGGAGTGGTCTTGGTATATTAAGATGGGCACCCATCCACGGACTAAGCGCGGTAAGCGTAACTTAAAATATCCTCCAGGACGATCCCTCTTGAATGATGCTTCTATGGACATCCCATATTAAATGAGTGAGGCCCAGCAGGTGGCCATGTTGATCGCGGCAAGAGTGTTTTAGGTCCTCAAAAGGGGTGATTCGATTTGTTTCCTTTTCATAATAATAATCGTTTATTTGCTTAGAAAGAAGGTACATAAAAAAAGGTTTTCACTAAACTTTGTGATCCCTGTACAATCTACATTAAATTAGGCATGCAGACATTGGAAAAAAAAACTCGTTAAAATTGAAAAAAAAAATAACCAAGCATTGTAATGTCAACTAACTGACTTATTCCTAGTTAATATTTTAGGAAAGTCATATATTTTTACAGTGTTTGTAAATATGTGAGCACAATGTACCTATCGCGTCATTCATTTATCTGCCTTTGCTATATTTTTAGTTCTTCTTACCACTTGTGGTATAGTATTTTTATTCTTGGTGCATCGTCTTCACATATAAAAATATAATTAATGTATACAAATATTGTAAAATATTTTAAAAGAGTAACGGTGGAGTTTCTTGCCACTTCTTCTCAATACGAAACTACCTTTTGGAAGGGGCGCCTAGAATCAGTTATATTTTTAATGTAATTTTTGACGTTCAAAAGTGCCATTTTATGGGCCTATTTGAAATAAATGCTTTGACTTTGACTTCAACAAACACAATGTTAAATATTAAATCTGAAGTGTTGTGACGTTTAAAATTTAATAATTGAATAATAACACATAACAAGTACTAAAGGCTGTCATTTTTATTTTAAACATTTGGATAGGATAGTTTTTTTTAAATCTAGTTTTGTATCATTTATCGCAGGACCCACGTCAAAAACACTATTCCTAAGTAAAGCTGTTTTATTATTGTAGCCACCATTGTGTGTTTTAATATCTTATAACAGACTTTTTTCTAGTTCCTGACACTGTTAAAAATATTTTTTTATTTTTCCTTTTCAAACAGCACACATATTTTCATGTCCGTTATCTAATTATTTTAATTCTTCACTCGCCATTCGCGATAACTGCCTCGTTGGTCTTGTGAGCAAGCGCTACTGCTGAGCATGAGGTCCTGCACCCTTATCGCGTAACACACAATTAATGACAATCTGAATAATTTTGAAGGATATTGCTAATACTTTGCTCCATATGTTCGTTTTTTTTTTCGAACATGTAATTTATAACTCAATGAATAATGTTGAACTGTGAAAATAAAATCGATTAGGCAATTACCCTGCTGGTTTCGGTTCCCAATTCAGGCAAAGTATTACTGTGTTTTTCCATTAGGAATTTCCCTGTTGTTGGCAATAGACCCATAATACATAAAACTTAAACATAACTAGCGAAATGTGGTTGTTGGAAGAACACGTCTGCCTATCGCTTCCGGGAAAAAAGGTGTGATATTATGTTATGAGCTTTAATTTCTCAAGCGACCCTGACCCTTATAACTTATAAGCAAAGCATTTTCTCCTTTCCATTTCATTGGAAAAGCTGAACATTTGTAAAATGATGGTAATAATTGAAAACGACGTGATTGAAATAAAATAATACTGTTATTGGTCTTCGAAGCGGTTAATGTTCCGTATTAAAGATTAATGACTCTTAGTTGATGTTTTTATCTAAGCATTGTTCTGGTGTTTTTTGGTTCGTTTTCGCTGATATTTCTCTGAGATTCGAGTTTATCTATTCAGCGAATTTCGTTTAGTACTCTTTATTCTAATGTAATGATAAACTGGCGAAATGTGGGTGTACTATAGGTACAACTCTGCCCACGAAAGTCTTCACGGTGAGATTTTTACAGAATGGACATGTGGTTCTGTATTTTATGTCGCACAATTGATTTAAGTATTGAGAATGCTTTGCAGTCATTTTTAACACCTTTTTTATAGGTGTAAATTAATTTTAACAAACAAAGCAGGCTCGTAGATGTACATAGCTTCCATAGTTTGTTACTCAATCACGAAAAAATGACTGAACGGATTTAAATGGAATTTGGCACACATATTTTATAACCTGGATTAACACATAGGAAACTTTTCATTACGGTTAAACGTTCTTGTGGGATCATATCCGCCCTCCACGCGAGAGAAGCTGCTGGCGATAGTTGGTTTATATACTTCAGTGTCTTTAAAGGTAGAATAGGAGTCTTAAGGAAAATCAGGAGACCTATACTCAATCAAGTCACATTTACTGGTCCTCTTTTTTCGAATGACGTAACCATTTTTTTGCTTTGGCGCAACCATTGAGCGCAAAGCTCAAACTGCGGCCAAAAAATTGGGCATTCTAAACAGAGTGAAATGAAACTTTACGCCTGGACAGCTTCTTACTCTTTATAATGCGCAAGTCCGATCCTGCATGGAGTATTGCAGCGACCTTTGGGATGGCTCAGCAAAATACCAACTTGCCGCGCTCGACTCAGTGGAACGCAGAGCTAAGAGGCTCATAGGCGACGTAAAACTGGTGGATGCCAAGCTTTACTGCTTAGCTCATCGCCGCAAGGTTGTCGGTCTTCTATAGACTGTACACTCTATGTGTGCTTAAGAACTCCACGACCTCATCCCACCTGCCCCCTTCTACCATCGAACATCTAGACGTACTGCTAATTACTATCCATACTTAATTGCCATTCCACCAATTCGCACTAAGCGCTTCCAAACATCCTTCATAATGCGCACAGCAAAAGAGTGGAACTCGTTACCTGCGTCTGTGTTCCCGAACGCATTCAACCCGAATCTCTTCAAAGTTAGAGTTAACAGGCTTCTTCTGGGTAAGCTCACTCCATCGTATACTTTGTCTCTGTCAAACCCATCTAAAAAAAAAACTAAAAAAAAAGTATTAGGTTTATTTTGAGTACATCAAGCGAACATAATATTCTGACATACTGTCCAGTTCCTATATTAACGCATGCAGTAATATGTAGAAGTAGTCGCAAATAAATCATCATCAAGTAAAGACGTTTGTTATTTTTCTAAAACACCGTTCCATAGTCAAAAACAAAGTGAACCTTAAAGTACATAAACATATGGTCGAAATCGAACCGGATTAATTAGTGAATGGAACGGCTTGCGGACTCGGTGCGCGAATACAATAGGGAACCGCATTCCTCAGATAAGGATTGAAGTTGTTTACAAGTAATTAGTGTATTGTGAAGACTACTTATAAAAACTTATTAAAAAAGTGGTTTAGACATTGTTTGTAACTGTATTGAAAGTGTTTGTGCGAATAATATTACGTGGACTATTTGTTTTAATTCTGCAAAATGACGACACCAACTCCAGAACAGTCTAAATATTTATCTATGTTAGAAGATGTGGCTAGCATGATACAGAAAGCGCAAGTTAACATTAAGAAGTGCCCGAAACAGCGATTAACAGCAGGTTATGTTAAAGCGAGAATAAAAACCATTGAGGAATATTGGGATTCGTTCAAAAAAAACCCATAGCAGCCTTACAAAGTGTACTCCACGCGAACAGCGGGGCGTGTTGCCTTACTTTCTTAATGAAGAATATTATACCTACGAAGAAATGTATCTCTGTTTACAAGCGGATTTAACCGATCTTCTAACAAACTTGGAGTCTCAACATAGATTATTAGAAGCGTCCAACATGTCTTCATCATCACAAGATGGCCATCTACCGTTTGCTAAGCTACCGAGAATACAGCTACCTACCTTTTCGGGCAGATATGAAGAATGGCCTACGTATAAGGATATATTTACAGCACTCGTCCATAACACCACTATTAGCGATGTGCGTAAGTTGCATTATTTAAAGACTAGTGTTACTGGAGAGGCAGAGATGTTATTACGGCATATTCAAATTACGGAAAGTAATTATGCAACAGCATGGGAACTACTTCAAGGACGTTTCGGTAACAAAAAGATGATTGTGTCGTCAGTTTTAGAGAAATTTTGTGGTCAGAAAAAGATAAGCAACCCATCAGCTACGCAAATTAAAGCTTTGCTCGACAATACTGTAGAATGTATCAACAGTCTGAATAACATGAAAATAAATACCGCCACTTGGGATCCTATCCTAGTATTTCTAGTGGCGCAGAAATTGGATTCGGAGACGTTAAAGTGTTGGGAAGAGGAAGCTTACAAGGAGAATAGCGATGAGTTGTCTTCGTGGGAAGAGTTGAAAAAGTTCCTCGAGTCTAAGTTTCGTACGCTCGAGCTAATAGCTCCAATCACTACTACAGTTACCAAAGAGAAGACACAAGGTCACAAAGCGTATCATGTCGTTGCAAAGGATACTGAGAACGATAAAGGTGACTCTGCACAAGCCAATAACAGTTCATCACCATCTTGTGTATATTGCAAGGGCGGCCATTACATCTTTAGTTGTAAAGAATTTGCAAAACAAACTGTGCAACAACGACGTGAATTTGTGAAGAACAAAAATCTTTGCTTCAATTGCCTAGTACCGAATCATATAGTCTACAAATGTAAACAAAAGAGGAAATGCCGAGTCTGTGGAAGAAAACATCACTCTCTCTTACACGAATCAAGGGAAACAACACAAGAGAGTGACACACAAGAGAGTAACAAACAAAATGAACAACCAGAACACAACCAGGTTACAAGCGCACATTTCTCTAAAGAACAACCTGGTCGTCAAGTATTATTGGCAACAGCACAAGTACATGTTACATCAAGCGATGGCGAAACACATGTACTTCGGGCATTGATTGACCAAGGCTCAGAGGCTTCATTTGTATCTTCAAGAGTAGTCGAACTCTTGAGATTGAAGAGGACAAGCATCAACGGTGTAGTCTCAGGAGTGGGAGAAGGAAACCTGGTTCCTATAAAACATGTAGTTGACCTGTCAGTTACATCGCAATATAACAAAAAAGAAATTATTCAAGTGAAGGCTTATGTTTTGAAATCACTGTCTGCTAGATTACCTTCAAAATGTATCACGATGAACTGGCCAGAACTCCAAAAATTACTATTGGCTGACCCTACGTATAACACACCCGGTAAAATTGATATATTACTCGGTGCAGACATCTTTTGCAAAATTATTGAAGTTGGTTTAGTAAGATGTTCTGATGGTATAGTGGCTCAGAAAACACGTTTGGGGTGGATACTTTCAGGTCAAAGGGAAGACAAATCAATTAGCGAAAAACACAAAATAACAACACTACATGTGACAAGTATGGTATCAGAAGACAATGATTTACTAAGAAAATTCTGGGAAATTGAAACAGGTTTATACAAGAAAAGAAACCTGCTTACAAAAGAAGAAGAGATGTGTGAAGAGATTTACAAAAAGACAACTAAAAGAGTAAACGGAAAATACACAGTGAACTTACCTTTGCGACATGGAATAGAAGAGACACTGAAATTATGCGGAGATACGAAAAAACAAGCTGTTTATAGATTCAAACAGTTGGAGAAGAAGTTACAAAAGTCTCAGAAGCTGAAGTCAGACTATTCTAAAGTAGTTCATGAGTACATGAAAATGGGTCATTTGAAAATATCTGACCCAAACAATGACAACAAATCAGTATATCTTCCTCACAACGCTGTAATACGCGAAGACAAAGATACAACAAAGATTCGAGTAGTTTAAAACGCTTCTGCGAAAGGTTCTAACGGTCATTCTTTGAACGACACCATGATGATTGGACCTGTATTGCAACCTGATTTACGAAGCTTAATTATAACATGGCGAACACATAGAATATGTGTAGTAGGAGACATAATTAAGATGTATAGAATGATTAATATGACACCTGAGCATACAAATTTACAACGCATAGTTTGGCGAGATACCCCTGAAGAAAAACTAGAAAGCTATAACTTGATGACTGTAACCTTTGGTACAGCTGCAGCACCCTATTTAGCTGTACGAACGTTACACCAACTCGCCGATGATGAAGCACTTAAGTATCCTAAAACAGCACCTGTAATTAAAGATTCATTTTATATGGACGATTTAATGTCGGGAAGTGAATCTGAAGAAAAAACGAAGAAAATGTGCGAGGAAATAAAGCTGATACTAAGTAAAGGAAATTTTAAAATGCAAAAGTGGTCTAGTAATTCGGAAGAAGTATTAAAGTATTTACAAGAGGGTGATAGCACGAACAGTACGAAGGATGGAATAGAGATAAAGCTAGATAAAGTTATAAAAATTCTGGGATTGACATGGGATAGGAAGGATGATACATTTAAATTCACAATTAACTTACCTGAAGTACGATGTCCCGTAACGAAGAGATCTGTTCTATCTGATGTAGCAAGGCTGTTTGACCCATTTGGCTGGCTGTCACCGGTGATCATTAACGCTAAGGTGTTGATACAAAAACTGTGGCTATGCAACATGGGATGGGATGACGAGCTGCCGTCAGAGGTGATAGATGAATGGATGAGATATAGAGAAGAATTAATACACCTACAAAACATTACAATACCACGCTGGTTGAGAACTACACCAATCAATTATACAAACATTGAGTTGCATGGTTTTGCAGATGCATTTACGCACGCATATGCTGCTGTTACCTACCTTAAGATTATTGAAGAGAACACAGTACATATCACAATCATCGCATCCAGAACCAAGGTTGCGCCGTTGAAGCAAATTTCAATTCCTAAATTAGAGTTATGTGCCGCAGCATTACTAACAGACTTAATCAATGATCTGGAAGACCTATTAAATATCCCTAAAAACAAAATCTTTGCTTGGACTGATTCAATGGTCGTGCTGTCATGGCTGCAATCTCAACCTAATCGTTGGCGTACATTTGTTGCGAACCGATTGACAGACATAACACGGATATTAGAATCTGACAGATGGAGACACGTTCAGTCTACCGATAACCCAGCCGACATCTCTACAAGAGGCGTAAAAGCAACCTGGCTTGTTTAGATTTATGGTGGACTGGGCCTGTATGGTTGAAACATAGAAATCTCGATCTACAAACATATGACATTCCTCAAACTGAATTAGAATTGAAGGGCTCATCATTTCACACAAATTTAGAAGTCAAAACAATCTGGGAACATTTTTCTACAATTTCAAGAATGAAAAGAATATTAGCATACTGCAGAAGATTTAAAAAAGGAGAAAGAGAAATATATTTAACAGTTAATGAGCTAGACAAAGTATTAGAGTTATGCATAAAGTATTATCAAGATTTAGTTTATCAGAAGGATATTGAAGATTTACAGAAATATGGAAATGTGAAGAAAAGAAGTTCTCTTATCACACTAGTAGTTGAAATATAGGGTATTCAGATCAGTAATCAGATCTGAATACCCTATATTTCATTGTTGAACCATTCAAATATCCCTATGACTATTCAACATTCAGAATTTCTATTCATGACAAATGTTAATTGTATTCAATTGCATCTATTCGAAGTGACTGTTGCATTCAGACTGAAATGAGACATCTATTCAAGATCGTCACCTACATCATTATTTCAGTTTATGACTTGTAACCACTATTTCTTCATCAAGATATAAAATGGTCTACTAACAATATTCTAGAGCTGTATATACAGTAATTTTTGTTTTTCAGTAAAATCCTGTATAGTAGTAGTGTAGCATACTCCACAGTATCGTTCATGTGTGTAAATAAACCGAGCAGTTCAATATGAACTGCTCATTATAACAAACTGTTCAGTATGAACTTTCGATGGTGGTTAGCAGTTATATTAATATTGCTAGTGTTTAAGAAATAAAACAGATAAGTAGGATAAATTGAAATATTTATTTCTACATAATAATAAAAATATTATGTTGGACACATCTTTAAGTAATGATACATTTCTTACATTACTATTATCTACATTTTACTAGAATAGAAAACAGGTTATTTAATAGATTAGACATTCACCTTTCGATTTATAAGTAGTATTAATATTATATAATCATGAATCGTTCTTATCTTATCTTACTTACAGAACACTTTATTTTCTTCACACCATTTATTCAGACAAAACACATTTTTTAAGGCACATATGTTGGTATGATGAATACAACTTACAATGTCAGATGAATCTGAATAATTGTTATATAAAGTTACCAAACTTGGACAGTTTTTACTTTCTAAATTGTATACATTACTAATTCGGAATATATCTTTTAACCATAACACTTTTTCGTTTCCTTTAGTAAACAAAGATTTATTTTTAAAAAAATTGGCAAAATATGCTTTATAATTAAAATAAGGTACAAAGCCTTCGCTCCAGTTTATTCCTCTGTTTTTTTCAATCCATGCCACTTGTAACCGTTCTTTCTTCGTCAAGTCATAAAATGATCGTGGCGGTTTTATCAACAGCACTTGTATCTGTCCTTTGTACATTAATGCTATTTCTTTTGGAATAAACTCGTTTCCTTCGCTCTTAAACCCTTGAACATCTACAATGACATTCATGATAGTTTTCTCACAATATTACTCAACGGTTTGTATTCAAACAGTCGATCGTTTATTATTAAACAATAGGCAGATGTATTATCTTGAATATCTTCAGAGCATTCAAGTTCTAATCGCACTTGAACAGTCAATCACAAAAAGCGGAGCAATTTCTTTAAACTGGTTTAAGCTAAGCAATGGATCAATGCCTAAGTTGTAATACGACTGACGAAAATTAGCGTACATTTCATATAATATACTGTATTTACCTTCATCAAATTTCAGATTAAGTGAGTCATACGGATAGTATTGAGCATTCAAATACAATTTAATATTGCTAACATTGCAGTGATCAAATATCGAAGAACTTCTAGTTTTACTATTTTTCCGAGCTGTTTGCAAACCAAATATAACAAACCTCAGTTTTTCTAGCTGGGAAGTTGTCTTTACTGACCAGGAATGTTTCGTTGTTCTTGGTAGTAATGGATATTCATACAAATCCCAATTTCTAAATGCTATCTGTATAGAACGATCTCTCTCCAGGCTTTTAAGCAATAACAATTTATTACGATCAGAAACTTTAATATGCGGGACACGCCATTGTAATTTTTGTATATCTATTTCTACGTTATCATTTTTGTCTATAAGCACACAGTTCAATGCCGAGCTGCTTCGTTGTAATATAAGTTCATGTTTACAATTGATTATTATTTTGTTATAATCCTCTGCAAATCCTAGTATTCGGTTCAATGGCACGATAACACTAAAATATCCGTTTCTTATTTTCATACCACCTAAGTTCCATCCCCAGACTGCTGCAGCTTTACTTTCACCTTCATTCATAGAGACAAACGATTTTAAGGTTGTTGTAATACCAACATTTTTAATGCGATCAATTTCAACACCATTTATTTCATACCTAATATCTTGAAACAAATATGAAATTGGATTATTTATAAAATCAACATCTTTTTTTATTGTTTTCCCTGCTGGATCTTTAGTAGATACACTTGCGTACCCTTCTATAAAAATGGAACTGTTGCAGGGTAATACATACAAATCTTGATGATGAATGGGTATTCTGATTTCATCATTTTCTTTGAAACTGGTACTATACGGATTGTAGCTATGGATCTCATAACTTTCAATAGAGTTATCATGTTGCACTAAATCTGTTATTTGAAGCATGTTGTTATAATTTTAATCCAATGTGTCTGAGAAATCTTTTATTTTCTTTAGTAATTGTAATTCGTCTTTTAATTTTTATCGCATTGACACGTCTGGCTTCTTTGGAAAAAGGAAGTGAAATATTACATGCGTTCCTCACGATAAATGTTTTATTAAAAATTAACATGTTGTTTTATTCAAAATTAACAAAATAGGTAGTATTACTATTATTAAATTTAGCTAAATTATTCTTTTAAATGTGAGTAGTGATTATCATCACAGGCAATCTAAGAATGTGTGTACAGTACCAAAATATAACCTTTTATAACTCGTTCTTATTACGTTACAAAGACATTCATTGGCATTAATAAAAATAATAACAACTCTCTGCTATGTTAGTTTACTGTCTTTCCAAAATGACTTAAGAAATTTTAAACACAAGTGTCCACAATTATACAAATGATCACGTTGAACGTTTTCATAATTATACTGAATATTATTTCCGACATACTTCATAAATTCTTTTGGAGGTTTTAAGTTACCATAACTGTCAAAATATTCTACATATTCATTTATCTTGCCATAGGCTACCCAATGAGTACCAGAGTTTTCAGAAGAGTCAAGATTGATCACTCCACATTCTATCGGTAATACTTCATCTGGTAATTTATCTCTCATAAACACACCTCGAAAGAATGGAATATTATTCGAGTGTTTCATTATATCAATATTGGTTAAAGCTCTTTTGGGTAGCCGAGATTTCAGTTTTTTTTCTCTGTTATATAAATTCCTAAACCATCTTTGTAATGGTTGAGATGTAATCCTCTTCCAATGAATAACGCCTCCATTTCATTGTTGTGTCGTTTTGCTTCACACAATTGCTTCTTAGCTGTTTTATATGCGTTTATTGCTTTTGCAATACCAGCAGCACCTCCTGCTAAACTGCCAGCAGCAGATAATCCAGCAAATATTGGTACTAAAGGAAGAAATCCTCCAGTTTTTGGTACTGGTATAATCCTGGGTAATTTTATTGGTGAATCTGATATAAATTCTTTAGCTGCTACGTATGCTAATTCCATCAATGTTTTCTTACATGAGGGTTTTAATTTCGTAATGTGCTTTTTAGTATGGGTAACAATTTTTTTAAGAGTTTTATTAAAACCAGCTCCTGTTTTTACTTTATTGATGTTTTTTTTCAATGCTGATGAAACTGTTTTTTTATTATCTGTAATAACTTGTGTGGTCTTCATTGCTATTTTTTTCCCACAAAGTAATAGAAACGTATTTAATAAGTAAAAAAAAAAAATAAGTCTTTTTTGTTTCAAGAACAAATACGTAATGAATAGAAAAATATGTGTATTTGCTTAAATACATATTATTTTTATTTTTATTTATTGTCGCCCTTAAAATACATTTGTTTTATCTATCCAGCTGTTCTCGCTAGTAGGAAGTCCGAGCCACTTCACATAAACTTGATTCCCTTTTCTTTTCAATACGTTTTCAACTAAGTACAAATCAGGATGTCTGGTATTTTGAAGTTCTTGAGCATAAAACGCTCCTAGTATCGGTCGACATCTTGCATCTTCTATCAAGTAAGTTAACGGATTAGTTTCTTGTACTGTTTTTATCTTAAATATTTCTGTTGACCAATTAGGATAATAGCCTTTATCAAAACATCCTTTGTATTTACTTATTCTTACAAAATCACCAACACTTAACTTTCTACACTTAGTGTTTTTCTTACATACGGCCATACGAATATATCTTTGTAGTATGTCTGCTTTATTGTCATGATTTATAGAAGCTGGAGGTTGTCCCACAGTTCTATGAGTAGTATTATTGTATTCATGTACAATTTTGTTGAGCGTTCCATTAATCCACTTATAATTACCATTAAGACTAAATTCTCTGTATAATTTATTTTTTAATGTCCTTATTAATCTTTCAACAATTGAGGCTTTTTTAGTAGAATACGTTGAATAGTGATTGATATTGTACTTCGTAACAATATTTTTGAGTTTATTATTATAAAACTCTTTTCCTAGATCTGTTTGCAAATTTCTTGGAACACGTCCTTTAAGCAATAGACTTTCAAATGCTTTTGACACCTCTTCCTTATTTTTTTGTTTCAAAGGAACTGTCCAAGCATATTTAGAAAAAGTGTCTATGATTGCTAGTATATATTTGGCTCCACCGTTCACTTTTGAAATTGCTTGCATATCCATCAAATCTGCTTGCCAGAGATCATCGATATCTTTAAGTATGACCTGTCTTCTTGGAAAGTTGACTCTAGCACATTTATGAATTTCATTAATGACATCTACTTTGCTCATAATGCTTATTTAATTTTCCAGAAATTTCTTTCAACACAATATTTTTTTCAAGTTTTCTTACTTTATCGTTTAAAATTGAAATCAGTTTATTCAGTTGATCTATTTGCACACAAGTATTAACTTTCAGTTTTTCGATTTGCTCTTCAGTAGTATTTTTAATCTCAACAAGTTCCACACTTACGTTACTTTCAGTTATATTCGTACGAACAGAATTATTATTTTTAGGTTCATTCATGTTGCATACAACTTTGATAACTGAGAACATCCCAAAGCTTTCTAGTCTTTTATAATATCAGCTTCTTTTAACTCTTCTATAATTGATATAATTTCATTGTCATGATTAGTATTACCAGCACTTTTTGAAGCAATTAGAAGTTTCAACCTTTCAATCAGTTCATTCGGGTCATCCCAGTAAACGTAATCGGTATTACTTTTATATTTTTTTAATTTAGGTAAAAAGCCACCGCTTTTTGTCTTCATTATCTCTCCTTCATCTTGAACATAACTATTTTGCGAAAACAAAGGTTTAATAATTTCACGATATTTTAAACTTTTATCACCTTTTATTTGACCATTAGGATGAAAGTCTCGTTTATGCGCGTGTGTATTATGAAGCATATCTTTATAGACCATTTTATCTTGTTCAGTGACCAAATTAAGTTTAGGTTTACTGCGTACCAAAAGTTCCTTTAGACCTGGTGTTAATTCATAGGGCCTTTTATCAATAGTGACTATATTTGTTTTGGGTGAATTACAGGTCTTATTTGTAAGAGAAAACGTAACCTTGCTATTCCCCATCATTAGTTTTTTATTTTCACTTCGTATCCCAAATGGGACATTCATATTATCATAGATTTCCATCATATCTTCCTTATTCAGTGAAATCAGTGTATCATTAGAATCTTTAAAAGGATTTCTTGAAAGAACGTCTTTATAACACTCAGAATCCTCATTTGAATCTACTTTTAAACATTCTTTAAAACTTTCATACTCTGGAACATAATCTGCTGATGAGCTATATCTTTCAAGCGAGTTACTGTCATCTCTTGAAATGTCAAATATTGGTTTAATTACATCATTCGCTTTAATTAATGTTTCTAGTGGATCTGTTATTGGTTTGAAGACCTTCTTAAATTTTAAATGAGCTGTATCTTCTTCATTCTGAATTGTTTTAATTTTATTTTTTATATTATCGACTGACTTTATCAATTGTTCTTTAATATTAATCTGCATCATGTTTTCTTTATTTTATTTTAATAATAGCCCATCTGCTATTTACAGATATCAGATTGCGATTGATATATTATCTGCAATTAGTTGGTATTTATATTCACTTTCTAAAAGTATATAAATATGTCAAACCCTTGTCGGTATCTACCTTCATTTAGAGGACAATCTTTATTAATTAACAAAAAGTCAAATCTATCTTTCCAAATAGCAGCACAAAGTTTTTCAAATTGAAACCATTCGATATCCGTATTTACGTGCTCATTGTATATATGTTTTAAGTTTATCCTGTCTTGTTTGAAGATTATTAAAAGGTTTACATTATCTCGTATAAGTTGTTTAGGTATTTTGGAATAGGTTTGTGATAAGTAAAAACAATCTATCTGTTTATGTCTCCCCATTGCAAAGTAATTACGAATATTGATTTGATTTTCGCATGCTACATCATCGAAAATCATGACTGCATTAGTTAAAGCATCATTTGGGTGTATGACTTCTTTATTATCATAGAAGACAAAGAAGTTAGCTCCCGGTATGCAGCTCATAACTTGTTTTAAAAAACAATATTTTGGCTGGAAAGCTGTCTTCGAGTATAAGTAAATATGCTTAAACTTGAGACCATTTTCATGTAATATTAAATTAAGCATTAAGTTAGTTTTCCCACAGTTAGATGGACCGCATATTACACATCTAATATTATCTGGTAAGAGTCCACTATGTTTCACTTTACATGATTGATTTTCTATTTTTATATTATTAACTTCTAAAGTCTGTGCTTGCTTGATGAACTTCATTTTGAAAATGTAGGGTAAATGTAAATGACATGCGTATATAAGATGTGAGGTAATAAGAAATTACCTGAGTATGTATACTATTTTACTAAAAGGTGGTATGTTTTTATGAAATTGAATGAAAATGAAATTAAAATATAATGCTCATAGTTATTAAACATTTATTAAACAGTAATTTTATATTAATAGGTATTTACAACAAAGTAACAATTTCAATCTAATTTGTGTACAAACAGCGTGAAATGGTTTACTATTAGTAATAAAAATTATACACAATTACAGATTACACATCGCTGGAATAATCTACAAACATAGAATCACAATGCCCCCAGGGTAATGTATGAATTTGATCCTGTAATACTTGAACTTTGTCATCGTTTCTTTCTAAAACTCGTTTATCTACTTGCTGAGTGTATAAAACATGTTTAATTGATTTTATCATATTCATTTTACACCTATGCACTTTATTTGTCAGCAGTACATTGTTGTAATCATTCAATTTTAAGTTACAAGTTACATACTTAGAAACACCTTTGGCTTTTTTAATTTCAGTCTTTACACTGTTTATAAAATATAATTTAGCTCTTAAACCGGTAAACTCTGTAATTAAATCGTCACCAACCTCATGTTTCCATAATCCAGGAATTTTAGCATTAAGTTGCGGTATAAGATATGGATTATTCATTCCAAAATTACTGGTATCAAACTTGGTAAGATCATCAGACATATCATGATAAAAATCATCTGTATAAATTAAATATAATAGACTATCAGTATCCGTATAGCATAACTCAGCATTGTTTTCATATTTATTTTTAATAAAATCATAATGAAATTGGTATAAATGTTGCTTTGAATATTCCAAAACAGTAAATCCAATATAAATAGGTCTATCTAAAACTACCTTTTCACGGTATAATTCTACAGCTACGAAATTTTCAGAAAAAATTGATATACTTTTTAAATTTGGTCTACATATCAATTTTTCAGCACCAAGATACTTATTTGTTTTATTTCTGGTATCTATCCATTTTGTTACTAATTTTACATCGGCCTGCTTACGTTTATTTTCGATAGTTTTTCCGAATATGGCATTATTCAACAATTTAAAAAAGTCCTTCTCGAAAGCAGTTTTGGAACTTTGACGAAGACTAGTATTCAGATCGATGTATTTTTTGAGAAAGCATTCTTGTCTGAAGCTAAGTATACGATGAATCTTTTTTAAAATCAGACCTTTGTTCAAACATTCTTTCAAGTGAACATAATGAAGTATGTAATTTTGCTTATCATAGAGATTTGCAACCAATTTCACTGATTTCCCATAAGGAGGTACAATTTTTTCAACCGCAAAAGGTAAATCTTTATGTTTGTAATGTAAATAATTTGGATAATTTAAGTCTACTTCCAGAATATAACCGTAATCATTATCATCTGATACATCATTTACATCAAACTTCCTAATTTCTTTCAGACTCAAAAACTTAAATTCTTTGATAGGAAGTTTCTTCATCATAGCATAGCCATATAGATTATTACAATCAAGGTAAATTAAATAACTACTTGGTTCGAGCTCATTAAAATGTGGTAAATATTTATTGTTTGCTACGGCATGACGTAGAGAACACTGTGCTAGCCCACCACGAATTCCTTTTTCTAATAACTCGTACATTTCTAAATCACTTATCAACTCAAGTTCGATGCCGGTATATAGAAGCATTGCATCCCAACTTAAGCTCGGTGACGTTACATAATGAGCGGGATCCAACTTATAGTAATGTAAGCTTGTTTTTCTAAAATTTTCAAATATATCGCATAGTAAAAGCACATCACATTTTATGTATAAATCTGTATATTCACCAAGAGATTTTATTTCGAAAATATTCCAAACTGTTTGAGCGTGTAAATATTCTTCATTAGTTATATGTTTGTCACACAGACTGTTATAAAAATAACACATTATAGGAAGTTTCGTCTCATCAAATTTAGACCAAGAATTAATATAGTCATATGGATAAACACCTTTTTTTCGCATTAAATCAAATTGTCTTTTATCAGTAAACTCTTTTGATAAGTTTAAAAAATCGTTTTCTGACAAACTTTTACTTAATGCATCTAGACTAGAACTAAGAAACTGATAGGAATCAATAAATTTTATTTGTATAGGATGATTGTTTTTTTCCGTATTTATTACTTTTATTATTGAAAGGTATTTTTCTTTAGTTTTCGGTATTATATTAATAGAACCTTCATACTTTACTAACTCTTCAATAAATAAATGTGAGTCATATCCAGACAAATTATGAAAGACAACAGGAATGAATGAACAAACTCTATACATTAAATTACAATGGGGGTGCGCTGCCCCACGATACTCAGATGTAATATGATCATGATCTCGGACTTTATCATTCAATAATAATTGTTTGCATATGTAACATGTAGTCGAATTTCGATAATCTATCTCTTGTTCTACTGATAATGGAGTCATTGGCATTTTAATACTTAATATATTATGTATATATTTAACGTCTTTTATTAAATATTTAACAAATATTTCCACGCAATCTGTACCTCGATATGTGACAAACTTGTTTAATTTATCATCGTGTGTGCAACAAATATAATAAGCGAAACATGAAGGTTGATGTGTTTTTAGTTTCTGAGTATTAAAAGAGTTACTTTCATTACAATCTATTAGCATACATTCAAAATCAGCATAAATTATGAAATTAATTTTTTGCTGCCTCTCGTAATGTTTGAACTTTAGTACAGAATTATTTTCAGGTAATATAGTCAAAATCTTGGAGCAGTTATGAGTCTTGTGCCTATTTTCATTACTAAATAGTTGTAGACATGCATCACATAAATAAAGTTTTCCTTTAGAACGAGTCACTTGACGACGCACTAGACGTATTAAATCTTTAATTAGACAGTAGTGTCCGATAGAATTTTTTTCGATGTAAAGTAAATTCAGATGATTTTTTCTTCGATTTTGTGTTATATAAAGAGGTCCAGTCACAATATTATTTTGCATACCATATATATTTAAACTGATGTTGCTATTATTTTTTTCTAACGTTTTAATATCATTTATGGTAGGAGGAAATGACATTCCCTCAATATTTAAAACAGAGGTATAATGAGGGTATGAACTTGTTCTGCATACATTATTTTTAGCTGGGTATAATCCAGCAACTATACTCCATAGTAAACAACAATTATCTTTATTTTTAATATTTATACAACTTTTCGAGTGACTAACAGCTAACGGCAGTTCTATATAAGACCCTCCTCTCATAGGGGAATACTTGTTTATATTAATTTCGAGATGACTCATAGAAACAAATGTCCAACCAGATTGACAGTGCTGGAACTCGGTTAATTTATTATTTAGTTTATATACTACTTTGGTTAATAATTCATTCAAATTAGTGTTCTTATATATAATTTCATATTTAGTATTAAACGACTTTAATTGTTGTTCGTCTGATTTTGATAACATAAAATAGGCGAACAATTCAAAACTCAATTTTATGCAATTGTGTTCATTAAGTGACATATTTATTAATTCTGTTATATTTATTAGATGATCAGCCAGGAACACCTCTAAACCGAGGTACTCGTCTTCCTGAGTGACATTCAATCTGTAGGTCATAATTCTGTTTTTGAATGCTGTTGCAATAATATGAATATCTGTGAACTTAGTATTCAATAAACAATTTGCTTTATGTATATTCGTTCTTTTATGATAGGAATACTGATTTTCTGGTATTTCAATTTTACATTTATGACAGGCTATTGACTTTCTAGATCTCGATTTGCTGTTGAGGTGTGTAACTGTGAAAAGAAAACCAATGACGAGATTACTTACTTATATAATATTGATTAATATTACAGTATAATACTTATCAAATATACTTAGTACAATTATTAATAAAACATATTATGTAAATATGAATAAAAGAAATACAATCTGTAGTAAGTACCTAAGCTAATATTGACTGACAGCTAGTTAATCAAATAAAGACGTTAAGTATCATAGGCACCCATGTGGGTGATAGCACAGTTTTTAAAGTCCTTTTGAGTTGCTTTAACAAACTCCGTTATGTGGGCCCAAGATTCTTTATTTTCATCTAATTTCATCTTAATGGTAGTTATGGCCGAGCGCCATCTATTTATAGACATAATTTTTTTTATTTCCTCCGTATTGTAAATTTTCACTTCTACATAAAATTTTCCTTCTTTAGTCTCGCTTATCTGTCGAGAGTATCCCTTAGCCATCCTTCTAGTGAAATAAGAGTATAGTGGTGGTATATTACCAGTCTTGTGGAATCTCTGTGTTGGGGTGACGCTTTCTTCATTATCACTGTCGTCACCGAATAATTCACCAGCTGTAACTCGAGCTGGCGGTGTTACTGGCGAAATGATCGGCTTAGATTTTTTTGCGCTTGTTGACTCTTCACTCAACTTGCTGGACCTTTCCCGTTTCGTTTTTCTTTCCTCTGTCTTTCTCTTCGGCCTTGCCTCTTGTTCAGAGTCATCGCTGGAGAGGAAAAGGTCGTTGCTGAGTAGTTTCGACCTGTGAACAAAAAAAAAAAAAAATATTAGTTTATTGCAGTCAATCCATTAACTTCATAATTCATACATTTGAAAAGGAACTGATCCTACGATCAGTTAAATAATTTTCAGATAAAAATATCATTTGATTGGTGTAGGAATGGAATCCAGGACACAAAGCCAGCAACTACGCTGACCGTGTTGAAAAAATCTATTTTAATAGATGAATAATATACATAGCATTTCATCTATGCAGGAATCGAACTTGAAGCATAGAAAACCATCACTCAGTCTCTGAGCTAAGCGTGCTAACTATTAACTATAAAAGTACTGAGGGTCAACATTTTAATACTC
The DNA here is from genome assembly GCA_963555695.1 of Dasypolia templi. NCBI lineage: Eukaryota > Metazoa > Arthropoda > Insecta > Lepidoptera > Noctuidae > Dasypolia > Dasypolia templi. Next base: position 8,422,920 of record OY743142.1, read on the forward strand.
GATTATATAAATTAATACATTACTCTGATCATTCAATAGTTAGATATGTATATGTATTTGTACTTACATTCTTGATTGTTGCTTAGTCAGGTTGCTTGATTAGGAGCTCGGAGCGTTGATTCCTTGTAGAGAGGATTCGTTCCAGAGAGAAATTGTGTCGGAGACTAATTTGCGAAGTGTTTTTATAGGCCTAAAATCACGTCATTCAATCCAAATTTGTAAAACTGCATACTCGGCAAAAAATATCAATTGTGTACACGAGCATACTCGTATAAATCGTAGCGGTTAAGGTTTTAAATTTACAGCGTTTTATAAAAGACGAATGATAAGTGATTTTTAATCTTATGTACATACTTACTTAAATCAATAATAGGGAATTTTATACTTAATTAGAAAAACATGTTTGAAGGTTGTTGTTTTTCGCTGAATGTTTTTTTTGATGACGACGGTATAAACGCTGCGGTTTGCACGCTCGCATTAACTCCTAGACATGTGGCGGAGTGGAGATATGACAAGTAGGAATCTCATATTTCGGTATATAAGAATAAGCTTGTTTTTTTTTTTTTTTTATCTTTAAGTTTTGAACCTTATTAAAAATATAATAAATTTTAACCCATGTTAACGCTCAATGAATTAAGCGTATAAAACGCAGCGGTTATAACGCTCGTCTGTTGTAGATTGAAATGTATCTTTGTGCACGTGTCCAAATTCCTAGCCATATGGAGACAAGAGGAGCCGTCAGTTTCGGATTACTTTACATATATAAAAACAAGATTAAATTGAATCATATAGTGAGACATTTTATTATTATTTTTTAAATCCGTACTTGTATATAAACCAATCCAAGATACCAAAAATCACATTCAAATCGTCTTATCTGCTCTACGATGTCGGTAAGTAAAATATTAGAAAATATTTTAAATTATTAATAAAAACTTAAAATGTGTAATGTAAATAAATTTTAAATATTTTCACAGGGATCTATATTCTAGGATAGTTCATTTGTCTTCGTATTCTTGTATTAAGTATTATTTAATTAATATCTATTTCTTTGTTTCAGATGTCCAGCGATATTTTCCCGACTAATTCTTCATACTCACCAATTCCTGCTGAACAAACCCTACGTCAGAAAGTGGTCAACTATTTGGAGAGAGAAAAACCATTTCAATTTGATGAAACATCGCCTTCCACCAATAGTAACAACACTAATAGTAATAATAAAAGACGAAGAAGTGATGCTGTGTACTCGTTTATACAGAAACCGTCAACGGGTCATCGTAGTAAAATAATACGAATACAAGTTTTTGACGCTGAAGAGTTCACAAATTTACCATGTGATTGTAGTGCCAATATATGTGCCCAACATGTTGTGGGGAATGTATTTAATGATGATATTTATAGATGTGTTAAGGATATTTTAAGCAAATTGCATAAAAAAATATGAATAAACTATCAATTATATTTCAGTTGCTTTATTTCTATCACTCCTGTTAATAAAATGTACGTACGAGTCACGAGCCTGTTCACGCACTAGAAAAATAAGACAATTAGCAAATAAAATAAAATAAACTTATAAGTAATTTTTCATAATACTATATGCTCTTTTCTGATGTAAATTAATAACTATAACTTTTTGGCATGATGAGGCACATGATGGGTAGAAAAGAATATGATCTACTTCCTTCACGGGAATGACTATGTGTTTGTTATGTAAACAATCAGTCGTTAGTAACTGATTATGTATGCGGTTTTTTTTTTTAACCATGTAGGTGACGATCTTGAATAGATGTCTCATTTCAATCTGAATGCAACAGTCACTTCGAATAGATGATTCTGAATAAATTAACATTCGTCATGAATAGAAATTCTGAATGTTGGATAGTCATAGGGATACTTGAATGGTTCAACAGTGAAATATAGGGTATTCAGATCTGATTACTGATCTGAATACCCTATATTTCAACTACTCACACTCGCCCCCTTTTTAGATAAAAACGGGATCGTAAGAGTGGGAGGAAGGTTAGAAAATGCCTCCATAGCTGAAATTAGAAAACACCCAATTGTAATACCATGTAATCAGCATATAACTAAGTTATTAGTTCAAGAAGCTCATCTTAGAACACTACGTGGTGGGATACAAGCGATGATGGCTTTTATCAGAACCAGATACTGGGTCATAGGTTTGAAGTCTGCCGTAAGAAAGTGTATTCACAATTGTAAGACCTGCATTTTGGATAAAGCGAAGGTAAAAACCCAGTTCATGGGTCAGTTGCCTGCCGTACGAGTCAATCAACATCGGCCATTTATGAATAGTGGAGTTGATTACGCTGGACCGGTATTCATAAGGACATCGAAAGGCCGCGGACACCATGCAACAAAGGGCTATATCTGCTTATTTATATGCATGGCCACTCGGGCGATCCATCTAGAAGCGGTCACAGACCTAACAACACAAGCTTTTATAGCCGCATTTCGGAGGTTTGTGGCCCGCCGAGGCCACTGTTCGAACTTATGGAGCGACAATGGTACTAATTTTGTGGGCGCTGCCAAAGAATTGAAAGTCATGTTCCAGAAGGGAAAGCGAAATATCGCAAGCGAAGCGGCTGAACTTGTAGCTAACGATAGCACAATATGGCACTTCATACCACCAAGGATGCCCACATGTGGAGGCCTATGGGAGGCTGGAGTTCAGTCTGCTAAAAGACACCTCTATAGGATAAATAAGGAAACTAAACTGACCTACGAGGAGATGTCTACGCTCTTAGCACAAATCGAGGCGTGTCTCAACTCTCGCCCTCTTTATCAAATGGAAAATACGATGATGCCGCTTACTCCAGGGCATTTTTTAGTTGGTGAGCCCTTGATTTCGGTTCCTGATACCTGTTACGAGTACCAGCCAGTTAGTCTTTTAAATAGGTGGCAATTTATTCAGAAAATGACTGAAGACTTCTGGCATAGATGGCGTACAGAGTATCTAAACACGCTCCAACAAAGGTACAAATGGCAAGTGAAGGTTCCAGAGCCTGCTATTGGAGATATTGTGATTATCAAGGAAGATAATCTGCCCCCCACAAAATGGCTATTGGGACGGGTGATGGAACTACATCCTGGAAAGGACAATCTCGTAAGAGTGGTAACAGTTCAGACTATGGGGAACAAGGAGTTAAAAAGGCCACTATATAAATTGATACCGCTTCCCAAAGAACCAATAAGTCAGTGAGCTATGGTGGGCGGTTTGATGAATGATTAGATAAGTGTTGAAGTTATAAAATAGTATTGTATAGCAAAAATAAAGTTGAAAATATTACAGTCCATTGTTCTAGTATAAGTATAAATAAGTATTGATTAAAAACGAATGTTTTGGTGGGCGGTATGTCCAGTTCCTATATTAACGCATGCAGTAATATGTAGAAGTAGTCGCAAATAAATCATCATCAAGTAAAGACGTTTGTTATTTTTCTAAAACACCGTTCCATAGTCAAAAACAAAGTGAACCTTAAAGTACATAAACACATACTATATAGTAAGCCGAAGCAATATGAATTACAAATCGACAAAAACGTGTGCAAGTCGAGATAGTAGGTACTTATTAGAATTAACATTACAAAGTCAAAGTTTATTTTCTTTTTCTACGTAATATTATAAATATGAAAGCTTGTATGTTTGGATGTTTGCCACGCAAACATGCAAAAACGATGATTTTTAACCTGGTTTGGCAATAATACCTTCTGCACATGTGGTTTTCCTGGTACCTCATAAACGGCATCACTATGTACATTTCTATGAACTGTTCCCAAATTACGGTGTTATGTTTTTATTTTTTTAATTTCAAATTTTTATTTTTTTACAGACATCTTTGACATAATTTTCTCATTATTTGACAATATAAATCTAAAATTCTAATTTAACTCTTTATTAGCGGATTTTGTGAACAGGATTTTAATTCAGAGAGTCATTTGGTTGAAATAGGTTTTTAATATTTATTTTATAGACTATTTTATATTTTGTGAATGTGAGAACGTTGTAGGCCTTGTAGACTGTAGATTTGTAGACCATTGTCTATTTGTTAAGCATATGGTACTTGTTGACAGGGCCACACTGTCCTCCCATATCTATAAACACTGTTTTTGTAAAAGACAATTATTTTTAAAAGAGTAACCGTGGAGTTACTTGCCAGCTCTTCTCCATAGGAAACGACCAATTGGAACCGTGCACCCACCTTCTGACGTTTCATAAGTGCCCATGTAGGTTTATATGTTTTTATTTTTTGCTTTTGATTATTTGATTTTATACACACAAATGTATTTTGTTCGTCGCTCGGGCAGTTTTTTTGAGGAGTCGACCTAGGACGGCGTTCTTAATTATAGCTAAGTTAAATGATACGGATTATACTCGTAATAACGAATGTTAGTGTCCATTTTCATGTTGGTAAAATATACTAAATAAGTCTAAGAATGAATGAATGAATGAATGAATGAAATGCACCGACCCCAGCGTGGTTTGACCAGACTCGATTAATCGAATGAACCCCAAGATTTGCACTAGCCCCTGAAGCCTCATGCTTCATGGTGCTACAAAGACCATTGCATATCAAGGAATAGACCGGGGGGCACTGTAATGGTAGGGAAGACGTGCCCTTAGGATAGGAAGGAATAAGAGCCTACGGAGTATGCACCCTAACGTAAGCATGGGATTAGTGGAGAGGCGGGTGATATTTGTCTATTGGAGGGCATCTTTTAACGATGTCACAGCAGGGTTGATTCAGGTCGAGCTTCATCGGTGAATCTTTAAGCGGGGTTCAGCTGGTTTCTCGGCTCTTTTCTATGTCACTGCTCTGCTGTGATAAATATTGCTGTTCTTTTCAATGTCTTCGTCTGAGTTCTCGCTACTGACCGATTCCGGTTTTTGTACATCTCGTTAGCGGCGTTCTTGATCTTCCACCGTGTCCATCGAATAATTGTACCCTTGTCGAAATAATTTTAAGTCTTGAGCTATCGTTCGAGTCTCAAATGTTGTTCCAAAAGTAGTATGGGCACTGTTGGGTATCGAACCCAACACAACACATTGCGCATGGTCTGCACGCGCAGGCCGCGTGTTTAGCGCGTCGCGGCGACGACACGGTTCGGCCCGATGACCACTCGCTTCTTCTGACTTCTCCGCGACGGACGAGACTCCTCTTACTTTAGTTTCGTTATTAGCTGAATATCCGGTACAATTTTATTATTGTTATAAGCACGTCATTAAACCCTTGCCTTAAATACAGTAGTCCACTCTTTAGATGATCCCCGCGCTAACATTAGTCCTTCAAGAATCTCGCCGTCTTGATTTCAAAAGTAACGGTCTCAAAAAAGAAAAAAGATTCGAACTCGAAGCTTTTCAGTTGCGTTCTTCAACGGGGGCAGCTCCAGCAGAAATCGTCAACACCTTGTTGAAGAAGCTTCGCGTAGCACTGCACACGCCCAGGGGACGAAGTCGGGCCAAGGAGAACTAAAACTTGCAGATAATCGTTTATACAGTGGATGGTTTACCCATTTTGTGAGTTTGTTCCAGTTTGTTCCTTATTCATTCATTTACTTAGTCTCATTCCATATGTTTACCAACATTTAAGTGAGTGTTTTCATTTGTCTTCAAGTCTTTTAGTGGCAATCATTCTTATTCATAGCCTTATATTTTTCTAAAGTCACTTACGAGTATAAGCTTATAAAGCTAAAATATAACGGTTAGGATAATCCATCTGTTTACACCCTTCCTTCACTTCACTATATCAGTTGATAACACGGCGACGTGCTTCCTTGTTATCTTCGCATCAGCTGTTCCTTATTTTATTTTTTAAACGTTGCCCCACACTAGGAATTACTCCTGTATCGTGGGTGCGTTCACAAACATGAAACTCACATACACAAGACACCCAGACCCGGAACAACCATTTATTATAGGTCATCCAAATATTTGTTCCGTGCGGGGATCGAACCCGCGACACGCAGCGCAGCAGCCGATCGCTCAACCACTGCGCCAACCGTGCCGTTAAATTCGCACCAAGTCATTCATTATCATAATTCATAAGCTAGCTCATTACATTTCGTATTGATTTTATAAACTGTTTTGTTTTCTCTTCTCTAATAAAATCATTTTTGCAAGTTTGCTGGTGGTGCTGCTGTGAATCGTTATAACCATAAATCTTAATTTATTTCAACATCATATTGCAGGCACTGGTTAATAGAGTGTACAATCTTAAATAGATAAAGGTGTCTGTGATAGAAGGACTCTGGCTGACTCAGGACGAGTTACAAATCAGTCAGCTCTCTTAGATATGACATGTTAATTTACAGAGCGGTTAGAGAGTCAATATGTTATTTTAAAAGTTTAAGATTGCAATTAAGTATTTAAGTAAAAGTAGAAACTACAAAACAAACAGAAACATTAAACAAAAACATTGTTTAATTAAGATACTCGTAGAACTGGGCAAACTTGCTAATTATATTGACTTAAGATCGAATTTAACTAATTCATAATTATACAATTTGAAAGCAGTAGGTACTTACAGTTACTACTAGTTAACAAAATTCAGAAGTAAAAGGTGTAAAGTCAAGCAAAAAATTCACGGATATATACAAATTATGCATAACGCGAGGAAATAAAACAAGAATATTCTACCATATGCTTAATTAACAAAAAGAGAAAGAATGGATATGGGGTAATGAAGAATGTTGTGTTTATGATGGCTAAGTGATTTTACGATACGGGTTTTAAGCGGGTGATTGAGCAAACATTTGTTGCTCGTCTATTTTGTGTTGGGAAATCGTGATATAAGGGAAGAACAGTGTTTTTTTGTATATATTTTTTATTACAGTTATGAGTATAAACAACTGTCGGACCGTTAGCGCTTGGCATTGTTGGTTAATTTGTAAAGTTGGATAAAGGATTGTGACAAAACAATTCTAATATAAATATATAGCTCTTTGAGCTCTTTTAAAATGATTATACATATAGTTATGGTCTTCCTCCTACCTAATTGAAATATGGGGCAACGCGCCAAAAACCAACCCAAAGGACCTACAGATCACACAAACTAAAATAATTCAACCATTATTTCACTATGGTTACCTTACACCTACAGTCAAAACTTACAGGGAAACGAGACTCATGAATATTAAACCACTTCATGCACATTGCACCAGCATATTTATATTATAAGAAAACTTCTAAAAAGTCCATTCACACGCAACTACACCTCACAAAAATACATCAAGTACCCTATTTTGTTGTTTGTATCTTATTTAATAACATTTTTTAATATGATGAGCAATTGCTGAGATATATCGGAATCACGGTGAATGCGGCGAAATGGCCCAACTTCGTTTAAACAACGGTTGAGGGGCATGCCGCCCTATTACGCCCAATATGGTTAACAGAATAATAACAGCCGCACGGGCCGAGCGATCAGGTTAAGCCATGACTGCCGCGGACGGTCCGTGGATGGGTGACCATCCTCACTCACCAAAACCCAGCCGCGCCATGGGAATGGTGATGATGGTTAACAGACTGCGGCGTCACAGAAGAACCGCACAGTCCGTCCATACTTGGTTCCAACCTGTGGAACCTGTACTTGAAACCTTTACGCATTATATTTTTGAAACTTTGCGCAACAGACACGCAAGGGTCAGTTGCAGGTACCGGCTAGCATTCCGTTAAACAGTGAGCACCGCATTTTTTTACTGCACCCTCAAACAATGCAACCTTCTGCTTTCTCTCGATCCCAGCCATAATGCGCCTTTCGCTTGCCAGATGTGTCCATTACGAGCGTCAACAAAGCGTCTAACTTACAGAATATATAGTTGTGGATATCTAAATAAAAATTTACGCCTCTTTTAAATTATAACTTTGGTATGTTTGAGAAAAATATTACCTAGATTAAAATAAAATAGATTCAAGCAGGCTTCCATTTCTACTCGAAAGGAAGCAATAATAATAGTCAGTGAATATTGAACTTGTTCAACGTAGTTATATAGTTGTTCGGCACAATGTGTATGAAGTATTAGGTTATGAGCGATACCGTACTATACGGTATGAATTCATTTATTTCTAAAGATTACTAATCTCTTGTACGGAAATAAGTACTGACATTACTTAATTAAAACATTGATGTCCAGGAGTAGCAAGGCCTTATACGAGCGTTACGAATTTATGAAGGTAATTGTTACAAGTTCTTGTATTGTCAACCGCCGTGCGGCGCGTTGACGCGGTTACCGTGCGATGACTCGATAGCTTTGTTTTTGTTTGAAATCATAGGACTCGATCACAGTATATGCCAGAATAACAGCTTCGTTTATCCCGCACTACTACATTTAATATAAATACACTATCCTATAACAATTGTTTAAAATTATGTTGGACATGCGCGTGGCGTTTAGGACGTTGATTCAAAATCAACGACCTAAAACGCAGCCGCAGCGTAGAAGTACAGCTTAGGGTACGGAACGATCTCACCAGTGACGCGGCAGGAGTCTCAGCTTCATGGAACGCACATTTATTTATCTTTTGAACCGATTTAAAGTATTTTGGTTTGCGACACTGATACACACGCACACAAAAGAAACACGGTTTGATTTCTAAGTCCGGCAAGTAAGCCACCATCTGTTGGGCACGGTGCCTCAGCGAAAACAAAGACACGACCTTCCGGGTCGGAGTTTCGAACCGAACTCAAATATACTAAATAAGTCTAAGAAGTGGTTTTATTATATAATTATTTGTCGCTCTCATTTTTCTTTCTTCTCTTCTCGAGTGTCAATCGGGTGCGAACATTTGACGTCGCCCCAAGCTACAGACCGTCTGATCGATACGAGCCGCCTCAACGCCGAGCCTACTGTTTTAAATACATCGACGACGTTGATACGTCGATGAGTGATCCGACACAAGGTAATTAACGCTGCGACGCTTTGCCCTGAATTTGATAAATTACATGCGAAGCGGATGACGCGAGGTTTAGAGTGGATACGACTTTTTAACTAATATATTCTTACAACAACAAAAAAAGGAAATAAACTCATAATATATCAAGAGGTTTCATCAAAAAACGATGACTTAAAAATCGAATCCTCACTTCTACATTCTGCAACAGATAAACATGACAGATCGCTGAAAAAAATGCCGAAACCAACTCAGAGATTGTGGTCTCTTTTAAAGCAATATAAAGGTTGCTGACTGAAGTGGGTTTGATAGATAAGATCGTCATAAAGCAATGGATTAGGAATTTCCTTCAAAACTCCATTCTTTTTATGGTATGATGACTTCTTCCGCTCTAGGCGGAGGTCGTGTCAGACTTTTTCAGACTAAAACCCACCCGTGTTCCTTCAGTGGCCTGTGCCAGAGGCCACGGTATCTCTTTCGAACAACCCGCGACCTTGGCAGGCATAGGCCCCAACGGACTCCGTCAATTAGTGCTTGCATCTCTTTGAGGCGCGCGTGAAACACAACGCGACACTCAGCGCGCTATTCTCAAGGTGTGTATATTGAAACCTATCCTTTTTCCTACTGTTTCTCTATGTCAGATTTGTGGAGTTCTAATTAATTGCAAGACAACTTTTCATCCTCAAAATTATTTTGAAACAGCATATTGAACTACCTTATGACCCGACCCACTCGTGCAAAAACGAAGAAATAAAAAAGTATGTCCCTTCTAAAACCAAATTTAGCGATAGATTTATTGAATTTCTTGGTCCGTTTCATTATAGCAAATTTAATAAGGAGTTAAACATTTACCCTCTTACTAAATCTTAATGTAAGCGAATAGTAAGGGAATATTTGCAACAGCTTAATTACGAAGAAATAGAGTTATTGCTAAATGTTGTACAGTAAACATAATGGTAGGTTTTAATTAGTTCACATTTAAATAAAACTATGTAGTACACAGCCACACACACTCGCCCCCACACCCTCACATCACCTCATACACCAATACACACACACCCACATCACTCCAACTCCACATAACTCACCTACTAGTCCACACACACTCATTAAAACTTCACGCTCGCATAGATCACTTATTTATTATACTGTAGGTAATATAATTTTATATAATGTAGCACCTAAGTTAGTTATAGCTATCTCTCTATAGTCTTTCAAAATTAATTAGTCGAACAACTAAACATATTTGCTTTGTGGCATTTTACTGGTAAATTTTCGAGGGTAAAGGCACTGAAAATCGATATACAGGCATAGCCTAGTTCGGTTGCAGTGTCTACATCAATTTTATTAGATTATTATTAATGCCAACCGATTTTTTGCTAATTATTACTAAGCTTTGTAGAAATAAAATAAAAATATATAAATAACCCTTCGGGGAAACAAGGCGTGATGTTATGTGTTATGTTAATATTTTCAAGACTAATATTCTTATCCTCATTAGCGTCCGTAATTACGGCGCAGTCTAGAATAAATACACTTTGCGGGATGTCTTAACGCCGTGTATACGTGTTTTAATTACAGATTTCGCCAAATATCCTAACAAATATTATAAATGCGAAAGTAAGTTTAGCGAGCCTATTGAAATTTACCGAACCATAAATTCAAACTTCGGACTCAGTGGTAGAATTTCCATTAACATTAACGGATCCAGTGTTTGCTGTCGCGTTCGCTTGTGCAAAAATTAATTATTATTCTAACACGACAATTTTTAAGGTCACTAAACATCCTACCTACTTCGGAATTTTTTGCGGGAAGGTCGAAAAGTTCGTAAATAAACCCTTTGCAGATGGTTCAAGCAGGGCACAAGCAGGGTATAAGCAGGACTTGACCGTTCGTCACAAAGTAACGACGCACTTACGTAACCCGACGAGTTGTTCCCATTCTTCTTTACTCTTTGACGTCTTTGTCCCTCGGCGCACGAGTTGAAGAATAGCGGGATGTTTTACCTCTATAGGTTAATTATGAACTGGTATCCTTCCAGGGTGTGAAAGTAAATACTTACATAAAACTGCATATATTTGAAGAATTTTCACTTCGAGAGCAACGAATATAAAAATCGGCAGTTTTATACAGAAATGTAAAACCTACTGAAACAGTTGCTCCCATTCCAAAAGATTGTCAATTCTTCGGCTTGGTCTTAGGAATGGATCACATCATTATAGCGCAACTGAGAGAACAGGAGATCAGAATTGGAATGCATTTCTGATCTCCTGTTCTTCAGTCCACAACTTAACCGAAATGGATATAAGCATAATAAGCATTAGCAGCCCATCATGTTCCCACTGCTGCGACACAGGCCTCCTCTCGGGAGTGGGCCAAAATCGACACGGGCCCAGTGCGGCTGGTAGATGTCACATGTCTTCGAAATGTTGGTTCTAGGACATGCCGGTTTCCTCAAGATGTTCTTTTTCATATCGTTATACAGGAATAACCAGTGCGCAAACTGTAACCATGAATCAGCATGATTCTAGACCCCCTAGAAAGTTTTCATTGGTTTTAAAATGAAATTCGTTGTTCCATACATGCTAACCGCGTAGAAATACAATTTTCTATGAAAAAGCAGGTTTTATTTTTGAAAACCTACGGAAACTTTCTAGGCTAGGGTTCTAGAATCATATGCTAAAAATTCATGGTCATAGTTTCCGCACTGGTTAACTAAAATCGTGTAAAATAATAGAATAACCTAAACACACCTATTCTTCCCTAAAAGGTTAGGTTAGGTTACGATAGTCTTTGTCCTACAGTTATTTTAAAACGTTTATTACTTGGCCGTTTTTAAAGTATTAACTCTATTTTTATAATATTGCACTATTTGGAAACAAATATTTTTTTTGAGTAAAAAAAAATGTCATCATCCTTATTCCAAAGACTAATAATGACGCATCTTAACTACTCGTGACGTCGCTCTATTTCGTGAACCATGTTATTCGTTGGTGTGGAGACAAATGCAAACTGTATGGATGATATTGTCATTCTTGTGTTATTTTTCAGAAAACTATGAATGCTTTGTGTGGCTAAAATTAAAAATAGTATGCTTACAAGTTGAGAGAATCAAAGCCAGGTATTTATTTGCACCTTTAAAGTGTTTTTAAGTGAGATAGTTGTTTAAAAATAAAAATAAAATATAGTAAGCAGAAGTAGCAGAGTGTTGTACTTAGTCTGACAACTTAGTAACTAGGTTCTGGAGGTCAGATAGGCAGTCCCTCCATGTAAAATACTGGTATTAAGCTGCATCCGGTTAGACTGGAAGCTGTCCTCAATTTAGTCGGAAAAAGGATGAGAGTAGAGTCAGATGATGAATAAATATGATTCAATGGCAACGCTGTTTTAGGACGCCTCTGTAACGATTACTGAACGTGGTTTTCCATAGTTTCTGCCAATCCTCATGCGAAGCGGGCATTTTTTTTTGCTTTTACGTTTAAAAGTGTTTGTACAAACCTTTTATCATTTAGTATGTTTTGTAGAAAAAAAAACACTAGATACTACCACCTACGTATTTCACGAATAAAAAATTACGCACAAATCTAGGCATTTGTTCTCTTTTTACATAAGCAAATACATTTTAAATATTTTCTAACATTTATAAAAAAATTTAGCCCACCTGTATCGAGAGAGGAACCTCCTGACAATGCGAGTCGCGTCCAGAACCCTTGATCCAGCTGCCCAACGAGAGCCTCCTCCGGTGTTGGCCGAGGCTCTTGTATATTAAACCATTGGCTGTTACGACTATCGGTACAATGATTGCAGAGTCCACGCTCCACATGTCGACAACCTCGTGTGTTTTATATCTTTTACAGCTTTAAGAGATTCTCGTCATGAGGGACAGTGATATCAACATTCATTGCATGGCGCTCTCGTCCATCTATCACCTCAGTATAGGGCTTATTGGCTGCAATAGTTATTTATTTATTAATAAGTAATCCGATTGTAAAAGAACAGAATGGACGGTGACGGTGTAATCTTAATTTTAATTTATTTTTGTTTTAAATGAAATTATTATTAATGTCTGTTGGTGAATGTAATGTATCCTTTGTGCCTATATTTATATATTATTTGTGTTCTGGATATGGGAATAACTTCCTGAAATAAATGATGATTATTATATCAAGAAAACATGAACTAAAATTAAACTAAACTAAAACTAAATAAAATGAAACACTCAAAATATACAGTTTATTTTGCTGGCAGCAAAATAATATCATCAGTATGAGATCAATTAAATAACAAAACTTAAGTAATAATATCGAAAGAAAAACATGTATTTATATATTTGCCCGACACGAAGTTCTCACGCAGGACCTAAAGCGGTCACACTCGCAACCACTCAAAACAGTGAAAAAAAAATACAAAAGATTACACTTACATAATAACCCAGAACATGAGAAGCAGTGTTATCTGTATTATAAAAAGACAAAAATGTATTGGAGTGACTTAGTCAATTAAATTTGTTACGCAATTAGGCTGCTGTTTTAAGTCGTTGTGGATAAACGAAACACCTTAAAAGCGATCGTCACTTGTCTAAGCCATCGGTTGTGTTACAATTCTGCACATCACCCAACTAAATATAGTCAAGGTAAAAACGGAGTATTACCAACTCCCGGGCCGGGCAAGTAGTGAGCATGCCGCCATTACGGTGCCGGAAACGCGGCCATTTTTCCAAACTCACTTCCCGTCGCTGACTTGAGTTAGGGCGAGAAGTGTTCAAGCCTTGAATTCTAAGCGATTTATGCGACACATAAGTTATTTGGATGACTCTAACGACATTGCCTACGTGGAGGCAGTTTTCGCAGACTTTAATTTATAAGTGACAAATTGAGGCTTTTATGGTGTTCAGTTGGAGCCTAAACGGTCTTGTAGAGAATATATCTTTAAGCATGCTGATAATGAGGGCTTTCTATTTTAAATATAAAAGCTACCCTTTTTTAAGTAGCTACTGCTTTGGAACTCTCTCTGTATCTTGACGATCTTCCACGAGTAACAGTGGCGTCCTCCATTTTCTTGTCATATTATTGACGATAAATGATAAAACATGATTTTATTTCTGTAAGTAGGTTTGTACAAACACTTTAACACGTCAATCATATTTTTTTAAATAGATGAGTTTGGCGTTTCCTGTCTGACTACTCAGAGAAGAAAAGCAAACTCAGAGTTCACAGCCTCATTTATAGTCCAGACATCATGGAGGATCACCGATCTACATGGTCTTCACCATGTATATCGGTATCTGAAATGGTCTTTTGAGGAAGGAAACACACAGTTTCAGTGGACCTATATAGTCAGTGCACGCATTTGTCAGTAATTGTGCAGCTCAACTCAGAACAATTAAATTGAATTGAATTAAATTTATTTACTAAACTCTCAAATTGAATGGCTTTCATTGATATTCCATTGGATACCTAATAATTTAATAAACCTTGTCATGTAACCAAAATTACTAAAGCATCAAATAGTTAAAAGTTAAAGGAAGTAGTTTATTACAAAAAAAAAAAAACACGTATATCATCTTTGACACCAGAACCATAAATTTTTTACAATAGCATCAAGCGTACAAATTACGGGAAAGATCATCTTCATTTGATCAGCTATATAATAAGGTACAAAAGTCAGATAAATATTTAGGGGTGCCGATGAAACAGTCGATAATGCTAGCATAGGTTGAATTTGCAAATGTACGTTTTTATTTTGTATTCTGTGGAAAACGTTATTGGTTACACATTTAAACGTATCTTTTTGTATTTCTTTCTACAAAATGTAATGTGTCACTGTTTGTTTTTCCTAATAAATAAAAAAAAAAAATTACACAAAAAAAATAAAAAAAATAAAAAAAAAAAATAAAAAAAAAATGAAATAAAATAAAATGAAATGAAATGAAATAAAAAAAAATAAAAAAATGTGAGCATTATCGGTTTACGCGTGTACACATTGGGAGGAATACGTCAATTTACAAATCACTGTTATTATATGTACACATTATATATATATTGATGCTAGGAGTAATTGGTAAGTGTATTAGTACATTAAAACAACAACACACTACATAGTATATGGAATCACAGAGGGTTGTACTACCAAGTTTAAAATTATTGTCAGCTTTCCGGGTTCCTAAACTAGGTACCTGTATCTTAGGAGTCTGAGATTTTGCGGCTTCAATTTATAAAATACAACCGTGACTTTCTGATTGTTTACAGTGATTCTTAACACAGCAAATGGATTGAATGATTGTGGTTGTGTATCTAGGAGTGTGTAAATGTGCGTAGAGTGTGTATAGTGTGTATGTGAAGTGTGAGTGTTTGATAAAATTTCTAACAACGTAGTTTTGATAAAGCTATTATTGTATTTCGTCATAAGTTAAGGATACGAGCCATTTTACATAACATAACATCACGCCTGTAATCTCAGAAGGGTTAGGCATAGGTGTACCTATAGGGCACCCACATTTCGCCAGTTATGTTTAAGTCCCATGTCCATTGACCGAGCCATTTTCTTAATCTGTTATTGATTTCATGTAAGTTGTATCTGTATAACGGAGTGATTTCATTTATTTTTATTATACATGCGTGAACTTTGAGCCAATAATTGTCAACTTGTAAATTGAAAACGACAAGGGTTCGTTTTACATAGAGGCATTTGTTTTACAATACTTATTTGTTGCATCTGGTTTCACTTGTGGCCTACCTTAATAGAACTCGTGAGTGATTTCTTCTCTTTCCTTCTGTAACTCGCTCTCGCTCACACTTTAACCCAGCACATTAGTGGAGATACAAGAATCTCTGTAAGAGCTGAATTCTAAACGAAAAACTATTCATAGAGCAAGATACAACGGAGCAGTTTTCGGACTTTTTAAAATATGGACGAGGATTCCATTTGTGGTTCGTATGTTTACCGTACTGGGTTTTTGCTTTTTAGCTGTATGTGGAATACGGTTCACGGCTCCTGCAGTTTCTGCTCGGAATAAAGAAGGAGGCATTTTTTCATCAAAATTGTTTTGCATAGTAATGACTGTTTATTTAACCAGTATCTGTATGAGAACTTGTCTTAGGAAAGATTTATTATTATTTTTTATGACGCATTCACGCTAAAACGGCTGAATGGATTTGGATGAAATTGGGCACATGGGTAGACCATGACCTGGATTAGGACAAAGGATACTTTTTTCCCCATAATTCTTACGGGATCGAGACTTATGCGGGTGAAAACAAGTTTCGCAGCTAGTAATAATTTTCTCTGTCTGGGGAAACGCCTTGCTTTGCAGTGGGACAATAATAGACTGGTATTATTACCTGTATGTCTCTCTAGGTACTTCTTGGTTTCACAACATATACTGCTGATCCTAAGCCTCCAAAAGGCAGCTACTGTGAACAGTTAAGTACAGACCCCTGGATTGATTGGCCACTTTCCTAAGGTACCTTTACCTTCAAAAGAAGGTTTCCCGTTCTTTGGGGATAAGCGGGGAAGGTGGGATTTTTTCTCAATTAAACCACCCCGGTGGAAGGTGCTCTGTTACATCTCAAAAGACCGAACCGAAACCCCTTCTGTGAAACGCCTGTTAGGGCCCATCACTGGGGATACTGTAAAGGTGTCTCCTCGAAATCGAACTGTGCAAGTGTGAAATTCAGCACGTGAACACTGTGGTGTGTGTGTGAGATAACTGTACAAAAATCGCACAAAATAACGACTTGTAAAGGTACAATTTTCATCCTCCTGAAAATAATAGACACTCAATGTTTCAAAACGTAAAACCCTTTGTTAATTTCTACTGGTGACAGTAACCACTTAGTTATCACCGGATAGCTTAGGCCACTAACGAGTGCTACCTACTCAAAGTATATGTCTTGTGCACCCTGGGTAATCAGCACCGCAACCTTCTCTCTGACTGAAATATTTTTCTCCCATTGCTTGAGTTATTCTTATACAGCATATATACAGCGTTTATGATGCCTAATCTATCAAAATTATATTTGGCGACAATATTAGTGGCTTACCATGGTCTAGTAACTTCCATTTTAAGATTTGGTATTATATTTTGGGGTCACTTTAGTGAACGAGAAATCATTTTCAAAGCTCAAATATACTGCCTGAGAGATCTTAAAGAAACATACAGAAAATAAGTCGCCATTTGGAAAAAAAAACAGTTGAATGGTAAGTAATTCATTCTCATTTTAACCTTTCGAATAATGGTCATTTTTTATTTTAAGCAGCTATGAAATAGAACCCCTATTTCATTCAGTAAAAATTGTTACAGTTATTTCTTATGGATATTATTTTTATTTTTTTATTAAATAATGCTTATCATTTGTCCCGAACACCACCGCCAATACCACTATCAATTTAGAAAGATATCCAATGAAATGATGCTGATGTCAGTACATATTAAATTTTAGCTTGAAGCGGCAATAGCCAAACGATGAAGGCGTCAGACTGACGAGCGAGAGGTCGTGACGTCGAGAGTTCGAATGGATGGAGTTGTGTTCTTTGTTTATTTATTTATTTTAAGCACACCAACAACACGTAAGGTGGATGTCGGCAATTCAAAAATACGATGATGACGCTAACTACGTTGGCTGGGCCTAAAGTTAAAATAGTTTATCAATTGAGCATCTATGGAGCCATTTATTATTTTTTGGAGTATTAGTAAGTCAGACTGGTTACGTCTTTCTTTTAAACCAATAATTTTAAAGTGCCTTACCTAACCTGTCATTGTAATCAGGTATAACTTTTCGAATCCAATTCTTCATACATTAATACCTAACAAAACGGGCCTGAACAGATTCAACATTATTTGTATAAGTTGAATAATAGGGAGACCAAATAGTGGAACAGTACTCCAAGGAGCTCCTTACTAGTGCGTTGTAAAGTAAAATAATGCTACTGTAATTACGAAACGGTTTCGACATACGGATTTTAAAGCCAAGCATTCTTTTAGCTTTACTTGCAATACTATCTATATGGTCGCAGAAAGATAGGGATGTATCGAAGAGGACCCTAGGGGTCACGGATGACCGATACTAAGCTCAGTACCAAACCATCAATTTGAAAATCAAATTTAATGTAGTTAATTCTATGTAATAGTGAATGTAATAGTCTGGTATTTTTTTTTATTGAACGTCATTGTGTTGTTCCAGCACCATTGTTGAAGGACATCAAGATGTCTCTGAAGCTTCATACAATCACTGAGGTCCGATATCCTACAGTATATTTTTAAATCGTCAGCGTACGCTAAACAATCGCAATTTATTAAATCTAAAAGAACATTCAAAATCGCAAATAAAAGCAAAGGGCCCAACTTGGAGCCCTGTGGAACACCAGAACCAGGAGAAAAAGGTACAGATTCATATCCCGCCGAAACCACTATTTGAGAACGATTAATTAAGTAACTCTCGAACCACCGCAACACAGGGCCATGAACACCAGCGCTGCAATTCCATAGAAAGAATTGAATGATCAACGCGATCGAAGGCTTTTGCAAAATCTGTGTAAACGGCGTCAACCTGACCCCTAGCTTCAAAGGTTTTACTAATTAAAGTAGTGTAAATAAGTAAGTTAGACATAGTAGAACGGATAGACACAAAACCATGTTGCCCCTCACATTCTGATAAAAAATCGAAATACTATCCATTAGAGAAAACAAAGTAAACTGGACAACTAGGAACTAAAATTAATGCAAATAATTTAAAAAAAAAATACAAACATCGCTCATCCTTATTTAGAATAGTACCCGAATTTTCACAATTGCATACAAAAAAAAATACCATAACAAATACACAGACAAACTTATAGGATTTATCTTTGGCCTTAATAAGTGCAGCAGCATGTAAAGATTTATATGTCGGAGAAAGATGCTCGGATACATAAACTGGCTCTTTGGTACCGCCATAACCCAAAAGACTGTTGTTTAATTTATCATCAGTGTGAGATTTATTGTATCTAGTTATTGCAGAATACAATTCGTCGCGACATCTAGAACTACGCAGCTTCATTTTACAGTTACAGAGCGCGGGCGAGATTTGTTATTGTTCATACTGGCCACTCTTACGCTCTTCATTATATCACAGTATTTTAACGTAGATGACACAACACTAGCTAATTGTGTTACGATGGTCGGTAACACTTCATTCTTGTTTTCAGGTAAGCCGTGAATTTCCAGATTCGTCTCACGCATATTCTGATCAAGGGGGTTTATTTGCGTTTTCAACTGAGCATGTCAGAGTTCTGTGAACGAAATTCAGTGTTCTCACGTTGCACACTTTTGAGTTCAGTTTTAAGTCAAAAGATCCGGTTGACTTCAACTCATCAATCTGTTTCTTTAAATCATCCATTTCGAACCTAAGCTCGCTAATCATATTCTTTACCTCAATACGCAATGTATTCCGAATTTCCTCACGTAGCACAAGTTGTACGTGCAGTTTTACTGAGCCTTTTAAACGCAGTAGCACTCAGGTTAACGCACAGGTGATAACAGTATTTATCGCAATTAGTAATTTAACAGGTAATCCACAAGTATCACAGATAGACATTTTATATGTATGCAATCAAGCAGTACAATGCACCCAAAATGAGCAAGTGCGATTTGCCGGACTTGAACTCATGACACCCTGTAAACGGATGGCGGACGTTAGCGCTCGGAGCCACCAAGACTCTAGTGTGACACTCTAAATTAAGGATTGCTTACTTATTATTGACAACACGAAGCTAACACAAAAGGCGGTAGATTGGAAATATTTTTTTAGTGACAACTTACAATAAAATAACTTTTGTTAGATCACCGCCACAGTACACTTTGGTTTTCACTATTAACACATTTAAAAACACTTTAATCGTTTAGAAAATCATGTGATTGTAGCCCATAGGGTTCCGTTTTTGAGTGTTTAGACAGCACACAGTCGTAAATTAACGTTTTACTATGATTTTGGAATTGGAAGAACGGAGCAGAATTAACGTGTATTTGACGTCTCGATGACAGATCAATATATATATATATGACAGATATATAATAGTGCAACCCCACCCGTTCCCACCCAACAACAGTTTATCTAGCTTAGCTGGTGAGGCCAACAAGAATATTACAAGTTGTTCCACATTGATAATAATCTTTAAAAAAATAAAATTTATTAGCTTAGCTGGAGAGGCCATTTTACACATTGCAATTAATCTTTAAAGAAAGAAAGAAAAAAATATTTATTAAGCTTAGCTGGAGAGGCAAAATTGTGTACCAGCTTTTTTCATAATAATGTTTGTACAGGGAGGGAAGATACACATCTTTGGGCTGATTTTAAAATAGTAATGTTTTATTGAATAATATTATAAAGCTTAATTTTTCACACCATAAACTGAAATATAAGAATTATTCATTTGAAACCTTACCTGACGTGGAGCAATTTGTTTAGAAATATTTTCACTTAAATGATTTTCTCGTAGAGAATCCTTAGACCACAGGTGACTTCTTTGTCTACGTAGTAAGCGATTACAACCCAAGACAAATAAGGCGAGCTGCGTCAGGTGTTACACTTCCTTGCTGCCGGATGTCTAAATTCATTCCATGCTGCAGACCAACATGAATGACATACAAAATCAATACTTACTTGAAATATGCACCTGAAAATGCAATTGATTATTATTTAATATGCAGTTAAAAAGTACTACACAGTAAATGATGAGAAATAATTAAATGGGTAGAATAAATAGAACATAATTATGCCGTTAGATTTTGATCGTTTCTCATTACAATAAAAATATTTAATTTAAAATTGCATGCTTGCTGGCTATTGTAAACATAGTTTTCTAAAAGAATTTGTAGGTGAGTAATATAAGGCTTACCAGGAAGAACACATTCCTGTACAATTGATCGTACTATCCACAATTTCTAATTGATGAGATCGCAAGCCCCTCATAAGCACTCTACAATTCGCTTATCGAACGTTGCTTGCGCCGATAAATCCCTGTGACGACATGGTCAGGACACCAAAACGTGCTCAGGTACATATTCGCGTAATTCTAATATTCGTAAGACTGGTTGTCAGACGTACGGGCTTCTGGCTACCCGTAACTACCCGTCAAAGATCCACGAATGACAGCTGGGACCAACGACCTAACGTGCATCTTCTGACGACGAAAATTGTATCCGTGTGAGCTGCTTTTTTATTTTCTGGAATAAAAAAAGTCACACGGTGCTAGGTCAGGGCTGTAAGGAGGGTCGTCACTGTACCGGTGGCGCGAGGCAGCGCGGGAGCGGGGCGAGCGACCGATGCAGCAACAAATCGAGCAGCATCGGTTGCAGCTCCGCGAGGTCCTGGTGGCGGAATGGCGGGTGAGGCTGTCACGCCCTACCGCCGGCCTCAGCACCATTGAGGCGATCCGGCCAGTGCTCGACCGCTGGCTCGGGAGAAGGCACGGCTCCCTGACGTTTCGGGCGACGCAGGTGGTCTCGGGGCATGGTTGCTTCGGGAAGTACCTGTGTCGCATAAACAGGGAGCCGGACGCCCGGTGTCACCACTGCGTCGACTGCCGGGAGGACACGGCGTGGCACACGCTGGCAGAGTGTGCCGCTTGGGAGGAGCCGCGCCGTGCCCTCATCACCGAAGTAGGCAACGACCTGTCGCTGCCGGCCGTCGTGAACGCGATGGTCGGCGGCGCAGAGTCCTGGGACGCAGTGGTCTCCTTTTGCGAAACGGTCATCTCGCAGAAGGAGGCTGCGGAAAGGGAGAGAGAGATCTCGACTCTCGACCCGGCCCGCAGCAGACGCACCGGGCGTCGGAGGAGGGCGGAAAACGCCCTCTTCCGGCCCCCCTAAATGGGTCCAGGGGCGACGGATTCGGGGACATCCGTCGCCCCCCAACATCAGGACCCGAGAAGGTGGCGCGCGTAGTGTTCCTCGCGCGCCGACCACAGACGTTGCGGGGGGAGTACACCTCACTCCCCCCGCCCGAGACGGGGCCCGCGCAAGCGGGCCGGCACCAGCCGGGGTTGTGGAAGAATAATGTGTTCCCGCGACCCCGGCGTAGGTGTGAGAAGGAACACCGGGGTGGTTTTTAGTCAGTAAGAGTCTGACAGACCCCTCCGCCCGCCCCAGGGCGGAGGACATCCATGAGGATTTTCCACCCCGGGAACAAAAAAAAAAAAAAAAGGGCTGTAAGGAGGGTGAACCAGAAGTTTGACTGGCGTGCTGTCAAGGAAGTCCCTCGTTTTGAGCGCGGTGTGCGAAGGCGCGTTATCGTGGTAGAGCAGTAGCCCGCTGAGCCCTGTGTTTGATCGCTTGTTGCTCACAACAGATAAAAGTTCTGCGAAGCAATTGATGGTATACCATTCAACGTTAATGCTTTTTCGGTTCCGTAAAGGAATTGACATTAAGTAGCCAGTCAAATTGAAAAAGCTCGCGATTAGAATCTTCCTCCCGCTTCTAGATCGCTTCACTTTGGCAGGCATTGATTCGTATTGAATCACCAAAACTGTCGACTGTCGATGGCGCTTCGTTTCTGGATCGTATTGATAAATCCAAGACTCATCACATGTAATGATGACGTAAACACGCAGACGAGCCTGCTTCAAATTTCTTAATCATATCACGGCACCATTCCACCCGGGCCTGCTTCTGAGCTATCCTCCTCACGCGAAGATGCACCTGCAGAATTCCCGATCCAACCTGCAGTATGTGCTGAATCTCTTGATACGTAACTCGCCTATTGTCTTGGATTAATTTGTTCACTGCCTTCAAAGGGCGACCAATTCTTTCTTCATCCCCCAAAGTTAGTCGACCGCGCTTGAATTCGATATACCAACGATACACGGTTGCCATAGAAAGGCCTTCATCCATGAATGACATTTGATGTCTATCGGACGATTCGTCCGGTTTCAGGAGACAATTGTAATCGTAAAAAATCATAGTGCTAAAATGTTCCCGGCGCAGATATTTTTTTTAATGAGACACGATAATTTAAATTAGCTCGCAAACAATGTGGGGGGAAATTTTAAAATTGGAACGTACCTATTTTTTATAACAAATAATCATATTTTCAAAATAGACTTTAACTGGCCAGTCTCATGCATAAAAACTACTACTATTATATAAAGTAGGTAGCCGACTACAGACTTGCTTTAATATTTTTTGTTGGCGGTTGTATTAATGTATCAACTTATTTTTATGTACCTCCATTTTATGCAAATGAAGACCTATTCTATTCTTAATTATTAACCAGTGCGCAAACGCGTAGAAATTATTTGTCAATTATAAAATAAAATAAAACAGATTTTTTTGATAACCGACGAAATATTTCTACTCTAGGGGGTCTAGAATCATATGCTGAATTCTTGCGTAACCAAGTTTGTGTTTGCGCGCTGTCACAATACTTTACAGAAAAATATAAAAAAAAACTATCTTTGGCATGTATTTAAAAAAAACACGGGCAATTTATTTAAAAAAAAACGAGACAATCTACTGTCTGTGTCCCCTGTGACGGTATTTATTTAACTCATGTTGCATTTTCTTTTTTTAATTTTTTGACCCGACTCCGGCTTGACGTCAACTTCTGCAAAAAGGTGTGTGATAATCGTGAAAAAAACCCATGGAGAAAGTTGTTCAGTTTGATGGCCTGTACCACACCCTAATAAATGACACCCACACCTTTCTGACAGCTGTATGAAGTTCATGTCAATACAATAACAAAACAAAAAGAATTAATCAACGTACTCGAAACCATCTCAACCCTTTTACTTAC
The DNA here is from genome assembly GCA_963555695.1 of Dasypolia templi. NCBI lineage: Eukaryota > Metazoa > Arthropoda > Insecta > Lepidoptera > Noctuidae > Dasypolia > Dasypolia templi. The sequence continues at coordinate 8,446,595 of OY743142.1, forward strand.
AAACAAATAACACGAAATTACAAGCTCCGACTTTTGGCGCCAACGAAAAAGAAAGATGGCCGGACCCACGCCATACTTCTTGTAACATTTACAGTATAATACAGGTAGCCATTAACCAACAAGTTGGTAAGTGGAACAATGAAACTTATATTGCATCGCTGGCCGTAACTATTTAAAGTTCAGTCATAAATTTTAATTTGAATATGTCGTTTAAACTTGGTGAAGCTTATGCTGTTACACCGTAGGTCTTTGTAGTTCTGAGGAGATATTTTTATATGTGTAAGGAAATAGAAAGTCAATATATATTTTTAGGTCAACAATTCCCATGGGGTACCGTGCTACCCAGTAAATGGGTTGTGCACCATGGATAATAGGTATGGGAATAATATGGGCATAAATGGGTTGTGAGGATGAGATGGGCCGCAGGAGACGCCCTGGGCGTCGGGAATCGCAAGCAGATTCCCGGCCACCCTAGGCGCGGGCTTGCGGACGGCGAGCCTTGGGTAGCTCGCCGTCCGGTAAGGACCAGGCCCGGGTCGACGGCGCGTTGTGTTCCACGCGCGCCTCAAAGAGATGTCAGCACAAAATGACGGGGTCCGATAGGGCCGACGCCTGAGGGTCGCGGGTTATTCCACAGAGAAAACCGTGGCCCTGGCACAGGCAACTGAAGGAACACGGGTGGGTTTTAGTCAGTAAAAGTCTGACACGCCCTCCCGCTCCACCCAGAGCGGGAGAAGTCATTTGATGATGTCCCACCCAAAAAAAAAAAAAAAAGGATGAGATGGGCAGTTGCTTCATGTCAATTACGTGTATTCAGCCTGGAAGCTGACTTAATAGTAGATAGTAGATGATAATAATGATAATTCAATTGTTCGACTGTCACTTAAATATGTCGCAGATTCAAACGAATTGACAAGTTTTTTTATGATGTTCGCTGAAGCGCTATAGGTGGACGAAAACAATGCAGGCGGGGTAGCCACCGGCCCGTGCACACCAAAATCGCCCTAATGGAGGTCATGCAAAAATGTCGATGATTGTACGTGATGACTTAGAAGTATATTCCACAGATAATACTCAGAGAGGTGTAAAAGACTATGGTCTCCCACCTTTTATCAACAGGGGACTATACACGATTTGAAATAAGATGAGACATTTAAATAAAACAATTTACACTCCGTTCAACCGACTTTGACATCTATTCCGTAGGCATAAGGATGGCTTTTAAAGCAAAACCATGATTATCATTGTTTACTGCAACTGCCATTTGTCATGCCACCAACGCAATAGAAGTCAAAATCGGTTGAACGGACTGTAAATAAAGGTTAATTTAAAAGTCACGGTTGATTAATGATCGAATGAAGTTCTCACTAGAACACATATAAAACGCATACGTACGCTAAAACTAAGCTTCGTTTCCACTTAAGTAACCGGTAGTTATCAGCGGAACGTGCACGCGATTGTATCATTTGAAAGCATTGATATTGGTTCAACGAGAAGTATTGCACGCTACTGATCGCGCCTTTGTTCATTTATGGTGCAGCAATCGCGTCTGCGGCTTGGTTTGCTATGTGGTATATAGTAGGCGCTTGGATAAAAAAGAGAAATATTAGTTAAGAAAGGTTAAGCAATAATATCTGTAGTACGTTTAATTATAAGTACCCAGAAATGTTAGGTATAAGAAAATTCTATAAAAGAACTATTTAAACATATTTTATCTTGAAGTCATCATCATCATTAATTCAGCCAAGAAACGCACTGTTTGACTCTTTTCATAAGAATCATTACAACATTTTGTATAACAGTAACAATGTCATTTTATTTCCATATGTTACTAACCCCCTAAAACAAACAGGATTACTTTTTGCCCAATCAATTGACCAAAAACTTATTAGTGCTGATGGCAAAACGGAAAATGAAAATTACAAATTATTCAGTCATTTATTTATTATTTAAGATCTACTGAGAAATTCTAGATACAAAAACCCAATAACACTTAGCACGACCTAGGAATGACAATAGGCTCGCCCCCTATTACATGGGACTTAAGCATAAATGGAGAAATGTGGGTGTACTATAGGTACACCTCTGCCTAACCCTTGTGGGATTACAGGCGTGTTAATGTGTTGTATTAAAGATCTCTGAATAAATGGCAACTTCAGGTATTTAGTAGGTGTACTCTTTCACTTATAGGAAACCACAGCATGCACAATAAAATAAAGAACTGAGATAACAATGTTAAAATCTAAATTATGTTAAAATAATGTTCAAAGAGAAATTGAAATAATTTAGGCAAAATTTGGAAAAAAGTTAATACTTTTGTAAATAACATAAAATATAACACTTATAATTAATCATAAACAACGCCGACGTCTTGTGTATAAAAAGGTATGTTAGTTTATATATTTAATTTTATGCAACCGTGCGGTGTGATAGACGGTTACATAAATTTTCCGTAGAATATTGTTTTCTTTCAAACTGTGCAAGTTGCGCTGGCGTTAATGGCATATCCTGTTTACCTTAATATTACTTGTGTGTGTGTCCATATTTTTATTCTTCGTCTTCTCTTGTGTGTGCATTGGTTTTTCGTGAAAAGATGTAGCAGTAATCCAGTCAGTAAGATTCGCAGGCATGACTGACAAGAGTTTCCAAGACTATAAGAGGTATTGTAGGTACAGTCACATTAAAAAATGATCGTTGTCTTGAAGACTTTTTTTGTTTGCTCCATGCACGATATAGAATCTGGTTTCCTGAGTTAGCGATTAAGCATTGCATGTAAAAGAGTTTATTTATAAAAGTTACTTAATGGAAGCGTAGCCCAGCGGGTTTTTGAGTAAGCATATGGGCGAAAAGTTGATAGACTATGCGGCATGATGAGTGAACACCGAAAATGTGTTTGAAAAGGTTAAGATAGGAACCCCGTGGCCAGGAGATCACTTTTAGATTTCGAAAATGGAACAAATGGGTCCCCGTAATTACCTATATAGGCAAATCAGATGAAGAAATTGTTGGCCTTTGGCAAATTTAATGAAATTTCATTGATTTAGGATAGTACCCAAAAGAAGATTTTTTTTGCATGTATCTCTTAATCAACGAATCGAATAGCTTTGATTGCTTTTGATTTTTTCAATTTATTTATTTAATTAAGGTTAACCAACACTTGTTACAGATTTTACACAGATATGAACATACAAGTAATTGTGTCCTAAATCTAACTGCACAACTAATTACAGGCAAACACCACATGCAAAATACTCTTTGTAATTATAAATTTAAATATAATTTTAAGGACTTAATGTACTTATTAAATAATTTGAAGCTGACCCTTTTGTGAAGATTTGACGGTATTCAGAAATTTGTAAATATGAAATACTTGAAAGTAATGATTATTAGATCAGGAGCAAAATTTGAAGAGCATCGTCAGAGTACACCAACAGAGTTGGTTATTAAAAAATCTTACAATGTCTTCCTTTCTATTGTTTTCCCGATTGTGTGCGATTTAGGAAATAAAATGGAAAGAAGTAAAAAATCGCAGATTTATACCTAATTGTGATAAACAAAGCTTATTTTGCTCTGAATACTCGTATCTACGAATCGCTCTTCTCTTTGTCGGCAAGTAGTCCCTACGTTAGGTCTAGAGTGGATTATTATTGTTTCTGATGTTTTCGATTTGATGTATACTATTATTTAATTATTTGCATCTTTTTTTTTACTTTATCTCCGTGATTCGAATAGTAGTACTGAGGGCAAATCGTTCAGATGCCGCAGGAAAACAACAATTACAATTTTACCCTGTTTAGAAAACATCCTCATTCCGTCAAGAGGCGTTTAAATGACAGAAAATGTAAGTTTTAATCTGACAGTAAAAAATTCTTAACCTCAAAGAAGTTAAGAAACGGTTAGGTATAAATAAACCTCTAAGAAGGTAAGGTATTTAGAACAAAATGAGTCAACCTAAAAAAATATAATTGGTTCAGTGAAAGATGAAATAGCTTTTAAGGGAGTCACTACCTCAAACTCAATCTCAAAGCATTTATTTCAATTAAACCATTTACAGGCACTTTTAAATTGTCAAGGAGTCGGTCAGTGGGAAATATGAATCTAGTTGCCCATTCCTAAGCGTAGTAGGGAGTAAAACAGGCAAGACATTACATGGACACTCTTAAATAGGCGAGAACAATGTAGAAAAACCGTACACGTTAAGAGCGTCCCGAATTCACAAAAAAATAAATGAAAACAATTAAAAAAAAAAACATAACTGGTGGCAGCTATGAGATGACCAGTCACAACTGACGGCGCCCGTTCCCGAACATGACTCGTGGATCAGCACAGATGCAGCTCGATTAAGCTCCGACCTCAAATAAATTGGAACAAGGGCATGAAACTGATGATGATGTTGATCATTTCACTAGAAACTTCTAAGCATATTGTGAACTAACTGTTGCCCGCGACTGCGTCTGCATTTCGGGGAAAAAAGTAGCCTTTGACCTTACCCAAGTCATGGTCAATCTGTGTGCCAAATTCAGTGACTCAACTGGTAATAAATTTAATCACGTTTTTCACCACATTTATAAATGTAACAGATCCAATAATGTTACAGAATCAAAGTGTAAACCTTTTTGTGTGTAACAGAAATAAGCAGTTTTAGGTATAATTGCGACAGCGACGCCGACGACGACCTTCATTACACATACGATGATGTTACACCTATTAACACTGATTACACTTTTATTTGGGACAGATATATTACTGTCACTTTTGTAAGTGTTTTGGGTTAACACATTGAAACATACATTTGTAAGTGTTACATATTTGATTTTGTTATCAATTCAATATGTAACACTTATAAATCTGTAACTTTTATGAATTTGTTTTGGCAAACCAGTTACATGGATTATAAATGAGACATCCCCTGTTACTAATTGATAATACATGTGTTGGGGCTCTCTCGCTCTTTCCCTTAATTTTTAACCATATTGAGACTATTGTTTACAATAGGTGACTAAAAATTAAATGTAGGAAGTAAAGAAAACATTAAATTACTTATAAACTAATTTGCAGCTCTTGGTGTAACTGCAGTTGTTTGCCTATGTGAAACTGTATGTGCGTCTACTTTACAGGGTTTGTGTTGTTGTGTGTGTGGGTGTTAAATAATATTAGTTAGGAAGTTAGGATTAAAGTCGATTTTCGTGTGTCTGTGTGACCGCGGTGTTTCTTTTAAATTACGCAATAGATTTTGATGCGATTTTCAACGTATTTTAGACAATCTATTCCGGAATTTTTATGTATTTATACGTTGATATTAAATTTACATATAATAAAGAAAATTTGATGTTTTCACTAGTCCCAAAAACCGTGTGAAGCAGAAGCTGACGCTATTTAAACAAAAACTCCTTCACAAAGACCTAGGATTACCCAGAATACAGGGTGATGGGACATCGAAGATCAACCTGTTACCATGGGTTCAGTACGTGATACTGAACTTAACATAACATAAGATAACGCCTGCAATCCCAGAAGGTTTAGGCAAAGGTGTACCTATAGTACACCCACATTTCGCTAGTTATGCTTAAGTACCATGTTATAGGCGGCGAGCCTATTGCCATCAACCGGGCACCAATCCAGACACCGGGCTGCTACTGAGAAATTCTATATAGAAAACCCCAATAACACTTTGCCCGACCTGGGAATCGAACCCAGGACCTCACACTCAGCAGTAGCTCTTGCGGTCACTAGACCAAAGAGGCAGATTCTGAATTTTTTTCTTCGTTTATTAAAAACGCTGTTGTTGTTAAGCGTGGGTATTGCATTGTTCTATGAAACAGCTGTTAAGATAACCGACCAAAAAAAAATCTATAATCATGTGCAAAATTCATGGTTACAGTAAATAACGCATCGATGTCCCATTACCCTGTATAATATTAACGCCCTACATTACGTGTTTTTTAGTTCTATTTCACTTGTTATATAAAGACATTAGTACACCATTCACCCGTAAGCGTAGTTCTCACGAGTGGTTGGATACAATCGCTTACGCGCATCATTTGGCAAATGTCAGGCAATTTAGCCTCATGAAAGTGTTTTAGATTGTCGGATAAATCGTGCAACTAGTTAATATGCGGTTTATAGATTGTGGAATATACTTATTGCTGTGGTTCTGGCTAAATAATAACATCGTACGCTTGGCGAGGCCGGTCCGTGGATGGGTGACCATTACATATCGATGCCGTTCCGTGCCTCGGAGAGCATGGTTGATCTTTGACAGAAGCCCGAAAGTCTGACACCCAGTTCTACCAAGGGTTATCGTGTTACCCAGTAACTGGGCAGAGGTCAGATAGGCAGTCGCTCCGTGTAAAATACTGGCATTCAGCTGCATCCAGTACGACTGGAGCATACATACATAACATCACGCCTGTAATCCCAGAAGGGTTAGTCAGAGTTGTACACCCATATTTTGCCAGTTATGCTCAAGTCCCATGTAATAAGGGGCGAGCCTATTGCCATCAACCGGGCACAAATCCAGACTCCGGGTTGCTACCGTGAAATTCTATATAGAAAAACACATTAACACTTTGCCCGACCTGGGAATTGAATCCAGGACCTCATGCTCTGCAGTAGCTCTTGCGGCCACTAGACCAACGAGCCAGTCACTGGACTGGACATCAACCCCAATTTATTTGGGGAAAGGCTAGGCAGATTATGATGAGATACTTGAGTGTGAAAAAATCGACAAATTACGTTGTGTATACGTCTTTAGGTGTAGCCAAGGAGGTAACTTATCAAAGATTTTATTTAAATCTCGTGCTACTGGCTTAGGAAATAGAACTGTTGAAAGTGAATAAATAAGTGAAGTGAATAAACAAATGAACATATTGGCGCGAGGAAAGTTATCGTTGTTCGTTATTGATTCTGCAATTTATAATGTAATGGAATTTTTGTGCCCTACAGGGTCCATAATGATCTCTATTAAATAGTTACCACCTAAGTACACATTATGGTAAAGCAATAAAGATATTGAGTATTGAGTATTGAAAAGTACGCGGTATACAAGCCTTGACCGCAACCAGGCATTGCTGGAGTCACGTACGTGTGTGCCTCGGCCCACATTTTCGTCTATCAATGCCTGTGTTGACACCTGCAGCAGTAAAGTACTTCATCTATAATTATAGCCTTTAAATAAACTGTTAGCGAGCCTAAAATAGTTATCAGAAACAACATGGGGTCTACTCGTATTTGACCCTGAAGCGAGTCGGACAACTAAAATAATGCTGCCCCCTTAAAACGAAGGGTATATGATTATTTCATGAATAAGGGTGTTACTATAGGTACACCTTGCCTATCCCGTCAGGGATTACAGGCGTGATATTAGGGTATGTTATTAGAAAACAATATCATAACGAATCCGTATATATATATAAAAATTAAACATATTTTTAAGTTCCATTAATTTACAATAGATGGCGCTGCCCGTCACATTGATATAATTAATGCCCCAAGAAAATACACGAAAATCATGATATATATAAATTCTGAGGGCAAAGACATCCTTCAGGTTTCCACCTTAAGGGCTTTACTCTACCAAAAATAAAGTATGTATGTATGTTTGTTTGAATACAAATCCGCAAACCGTCCGTCTTATGTTATCCGCGGGAAGCAAACCATAGTGAGATCTAATTCGACGCCAACGCCATCTATCGAGCTAGGTGGAACTATTTTTTCATAAAGTGTGAAAACAGAACAATATTTTTATTAATAACTAAGTTTTAAATGCACTTAATTTATTTGTTTTTATGTTAAAAACAAATAAGTGTTACATAGTTGTTTTATTCCTTAGTTTCGGCTTCACTGAAATTAAACGATGAAAAACTATGTAAGTTGTTGACGATGAAAAACTTCTTTAAAGTTAAAAAAAGATTAGATATTTCTAAACTTAAAAAGTGCGAGTTGAACTCGCGTGAAGAGGGTTCCGTAAGATGAATATGTTACCTACCAAAAACATTTCATGTTTAGTACAAAAGGTTGCCAAGACTTACAATTCGTCGCTTTCATTGTTAAAAAAGTTTTCAGATCTAATGTAGAGCCAAGCCCCTAACTCTATAAGGACTTTAACTCTAGAAACCTTACATCTTGGTCAAAATGTACAGCGTGAACTAAGCAATATTAAATAAACAGGTAAACTATGGAATTTAGTCAAGGTTATGGAAATTACCCTTTGGTCCCGTTGAGTAACACCATGTTGTGTTACACTGTTACTCGTTGGGAAAAAAATATCCCGGGAAGTTACACTGTAACTCAATGCCACCTCTTTTTTTCCATAAATTATTACTGTAACAGAAAGCTGTGTTCCCGTTACGTAATACCTTTTTGGGTAAAATTATTGTTATTGTTGAGGTCCTGGGTTCGATTCCCAGGTCGGACAACGTGTTATTGGTTTTTTCTATCTGGAATTTCTCAGTAGCAGCCCGAAGTCTGGATTTGTGCCCGGTAGGTGGCAATAGGCTCGCCCCCTATTACATGGGACTTTAACATAACTGGCGAAATGTGGATGTAGGTACTATAGGTATACCTCTGCCAAACCCTACGCGGAAACAAGGCGTGATGTTATGTTATTGTTGTAATACACCAATAATTTTACATAAGGCAAAGATTATCCCGACGCGTATCTCTAAACACCCATTCGTGATGTACATAAAAATATTAGGAACAACCGACGCACAGTGTACCGCGTAGAACATGCTAGGTGGACAATATTATTTTATGATATTTAACGATGCTTTTATATATTAGTAGTCATGTTGAGGCATTATTAATAGTTTTTGGTATGATTTTGTAATAAAAAACAAAAAAAATATGTAAAAACAGAAAAAAATATTTAAAAATAATTAACAAACAACAAAAATGCATTAAATAAATAAATACCTACTGTACAAACTAACTTAACCTAAACCTAATCATCAGAATCATCATCAAAATCTTCTGGTGAATCGTCATCATTTTGTGGTAATGTGCGACAATGTGATGACGTTTCCGGTCTTGATGCTACTATGGTCGGGCTTACGATTAACTTTAATACTTCTGCACATATTTTTTCCGGCTTTTTTCGGGGAATCTCACGAAGGCCATTGATCAAAGGGTCAGATGTTATTATTAACATGGACAGCAAGTCCTCTATTTCGTGGCAACACGTGAGCACTTGCTGGTGTTGTACTCCCTAAATCTGCGGCAATCTTTGTTACGTGCTTCTTGAGCCTCTTCGGAAAGTTGCCCAATTGGAAGCAATGCCGCTTTGATGACCTCAGTACTGTGTACTAATATTCGATCTCGAATCTATATAGTATGCTAAGGCTTCGTCACTACTTAACTGCCTAGGAATAACGGAACTGGTATTTTCTTTTGACTTAATAATATTATCTGGCCTTTCACTAATGTCTCTAATCACATGGGCAACTTTTCTTTGCCCTGCTGAACGCATAGCAATTTCGGCAGCAGTCACTAATTCACTGGCACTTCGAGATTCTACAAGATCCGCGACTCGACGTTTCTTCGTCTTAAACGACGATTCCTCGAAATCTTTGCGAGGTCTTCCTGCAGATGTCACAACCTCACTCGATGTTGAAGGTTGTGGGGCTAAAGAACTCACAGTAAACTGTATGTCTCCTTCATCCAGCCAAGTCTTATTTCTAATTAAAAAACGCTCCTTCGATTTTCCCGAAGCCAACCATTTGGCTTCAATCTTAGTAGAAAAGTTGGATATTTTCAACTTTATTTCTCTTTGACTGCTTTCAGTAATGTCACCAAAGTGAAATTTTGAAGAAAGATAGTCATAAATACGCGATCTTTTATCATTCTTCGTGTGTTTCAACCACTCTTCAAAAAATGCTACCCTTGAAATAGAGTAAACGTGTTCTGAAAAAAAATATGTTGTACTGAAGTGTGCTGAACAATATGTGTATTTTTACAAACTACACAGTGATACCTACAATATATCTAAAAACTAGCCCGAATAGATGCGAATCAATGTATTTCCTGAACGTTCAAAGTTTTGTTTATGAAAAAAATTACGCAAAAATGTATGCATTAAGTTAAAAAAATGCAAAAAATTCATTTTAATAGATTCTGATAAAAATAATATATTAAATAATAGTACATACCTTCAGTATTAATATCCATCACAAAAAACTTTCACAATATCGCACAAAAGTGTCGCTAAATTGCAACTGATTGACCGGAACGCTTGCATTAAACTCATTACCTGACTTCTGAACTCTATGACTCATCAGTTAAGCGTTTGAAAAACAACTTTTTCTCGGAATTTGGAGTTTGGGGGTGTTGTTTGTGTTATGCAATTAAGATTTCCTGGAAATGAAAACTTGAATTTTGTCCACCTAGCATGTTTTAGGCGAAATACTGTGCGACGGAACCACAACAATCCAGACCCGAGACAATATTGATAATAATCTGTTATCAGCACTAGACCGGCCGGCAATCGAACCCGTTCCTCAAAAAGCATATACATAAACGTAAACTGTTTTTAATTGCACCGCAACTGCGCTGCCGCAGGATACGTACAAATAGGTCAGCAGGTATGTTAATTTTCTAAATGAGGTCAAAATAATAATAAAAAGAATCTTAGCTACCGTCTGTCTGACATAATAATTCGGAAACGGCACGCGTAGCATGACCACCACCATAGAGAAACAATATGGTGTTACTCAATGGGAATATTTTTTCCCAATGAGAAACACTGTAACACAACATGGTGTTATTCAACGGGAACAAACCGAAATTACATTGGTATTTATAGTAACTAAATAGGAAACCAATTATTATTATTACCTCTTGCAGCCCACACGGGCCCTATTATGAACTCTTATTTCCAGGCAGTTTACGGTGTAAACAGAACTGCCTTGTAATTTCGTATTATGAATTCGTCAAACAAGCCAGTCAGCGATCACGTGACACCCTGGCCGACTTCTGACCGAATATTGCCTGGCAATACCGTATTACGATTATTACGAACGTTCGTTTGATATTTCGTTCCGTATTAGAACTGTCAAAAAGTAACCTCACAATCCATTCAGTTTACGCTGCTTCAGAGGAGCTTTTATTGAGTTGTTTAGGGTTTATTTGGAAATTATTGGAGTGTTTTCTATATATCATAAGAAAATATAATCACGTGTGACGAAAATGAACTGTTTGAGTTCGTGAAAAGTGATTCTTCTCGGCAAACTTGTGAATCAACTAATAAAAAGAGACGACTTCGTGACCAATCTAATGCGTTCGACATGGATGATGTGCAGTTCACGACTTGGGACTGAATCTTTGTGAGCAGCTGAGGCCTCACATGTCATGAGACGTGTGATCGCACGCAAGGCTGAGAATACTCGTAGTAAAATAGGTACACTTTCCACTAAATAAATAAAAGGATAATAAACGTACTCGTATTATTGAAATCCTAACAACGGCCTTTCCTTTTGGTGTTCACCTTGAACCCATAACGGGCTTACAAAATCCACGGATTTATCCGTGAAGACTAAGGTAGTTGTTTTTATTAAGTATGAACTTTACGTAAAGTTTTAACTAAACATTATTCTCATTTTAGCTTTTGGTTGCATTATCATAGTATGCTACTGGCTCCTACCAACGCCCCACTGGTGATATAGGCTCTCATTCAATGTCCCAGCCAACATTTTCTATAGTAGATGCAAATCACTGAGATTTCTTCAGACTTCTTGGAAGTAGTATAAAAACTCCAACAATCTTTCCAGCTAAACATAAGTTAGGGAACGCGCCGACGAGGCGAGGGCGAGAACGCTGATCCACTATTAAAATAAAACTTAAATTGTATTTATTATATCATGTTAAAAACATGAATATTAATTGAAATACTCAATAACACTTTCGCTATATTTTTGTTTATACTCGTACTCCGTAAATCTTAGAATGGATCCTTCCATTAAACAAACAATACGATAGTGTTCTTTCATAATGTTATTGTTATTAACAAATGTTTGTCAAACAATACTTTCATTGAAGTTGCCGAATTCCCCGCTGACCTTCAAGTGGAATACGTCCGGAAACCTCGCGTTACAATTTGCAAACAGTAAATATTATATAAAATCTATAGCTATTCTAGATTATAAATTATTATAATCTAGAATAGCACAATTTAAATTGCATTCATATTTTCACCTACTATACTAGACAAACTAGTTTAATATATGGTATTTATTATTTTTATTATATATTTATAGGGAAGTTACGGTTTTAAACAAAACCGTAACTTCCCTATAAATATATAATTGGGTTTCTGAACGTTCCGTCAGAGTAATTACAAGCCAGCCATAGACAAACTACCCACCGTGAAGGCGCTCAGAACTAGGAATGTCATAATACGAAATTTAACCAGCCCGTGAAATGAATTGCCTGGAACTTGCCTGGTTTTTAAAAAGTTAGTAATAGGCCCGCAGATCACGCTGTATATAAACAGGTGGGTAGTAGAAGCAGTGAATGGCCGTTTTAAGAGAGATTTCAAAATATTCTCCATGAATATTTTAACCGTGGTTGTCGCAATCTAATCGCAGTTTGTTTCAATTATATTTGAGCGCCTGTTTTTAACCTATACTATAGCCGATTTAGTAATGGAAAATAAATTAAATAGTCGCGGTTTTTGGGTAGAAAAACTGTAACACAACATGGTGTTACTCAACGGGAATAAACCGAAATTGCATTGGAAATTGCCAACAACAGTTATTTACGATGTGCAAAGCTTTGCCAAAAAAAACACTGCTATACTTAAAGCAGGGTGAGCGGTGGTGGCCTAGTGGTAACGGCCCCGACTTGCGAGTCAGTCGGGTTCGATCCCAGCCAGGCGCTTTGGATTGTGTAAATAATTTCATCACCACTGCTCTCAAAACGGTGAAGGAAAACATCGTAAGGAAACCAGCGTGTCCTAGAACCAAACATTCGAAGACTTGTGATACCTACCAACCCGCTCTGGACCCGCTTGGTGGATTACAGCCTACTCCCTCTCGAAGAGCGGAGGCCGGTGTCCCAGCAGTGGGAACATTACAGGCTGATAATGTATCGCCTCAGGGTCGCGGGTAATTCGATAGAGATAACCGTGGCCCTGGCACAGGCAACTGAAGGAACACGGGTGGGTTTTAGTCAGTAAAAGTCTGACACGCCCTCCCGCTCCACCCAGAGCGGGAGAAGTCATTTGATGATTTCCCACTCAAAAAAAAAAAGGCTGAGAATAAATGTTATTTAATATAAGACAAACCCATAAATGTGTTGTACCGTGGTCGAAGGCATAAAATATCATTTGCGCAGCTAGCCCGACTTGGAACAATTACTACCGTAGACAAGAGCTCTTTGGGCACGCCACAATAGCGGTGGTAAGTCCCCTCTTTGAGGAGTGGTTGGAGAGGCGCCACGGCGTCCTCACCTTCCGCCTGACACAGGTCCTCACTGGACACGGTTGTTTCGGGAGGTTCCTGTTTCGCATAAGGCGGGAGGAAACGCCCGGGTGTCACCATTGTGTGGATCGCCCGGAGGACACGGTGGAGCATACGGTAGAGGTATGCCCAGCTTGGGCGGAGCACCGCAGTGTCCTCACGGAGGCGATTGGCGGCGGCGATCTCTCGCGTCCGGCCCTGGTCCAGGCCATGGTACGGAGCGAGAGGGAATGGAAAGCCGTCACCTCCTTCTGCGAAGCAGTAATGCTCGCAAAGGAGGAGGCGGAGCGCGTGAGGGAGAGAGCCTTGCGCCCTCACGCCCCTAGTCGCCGCAGGAGACGCCCTGGGCGTCGGGAATCGCAAGCAGATTCCCGGCCACCGTAGGCGCGGGCTTGCGGACGGCGAGCCATGGGTAGCTCGCCGTCCGGTAAGGACCAGGCCCGGGTCGACGGCGCGTTGTGTTCCACGCGCGCCTCAAAGAGATGTCAGCACAAAATGACGGGGTCCGATAGGGCCGACGCCTCAGGGTCGCGGGTTATTCCACAGAGAAAACCGTGGCCCTGGCACAGGCAACTGAAGGAACACGGGTGGGTTTTAGTCAGTAAAAGTCTGACACGCCCTCCCGCTCCACCCAGAGCGGGAGAAGTCATTTGATGATTTCCCACCCAAAAAAAAAAAAAATGACAAGAGCTCTTTGTCAAGGAGCTCGTCTGGGAAAGTCGTTCTGCCTTACTTTTTCGTTATGCATCATTGCTGTGTCTTAATTTGAAGCGATTAAGTTTGTAATCACTGGCACATAAGCAACTGTTTTATCTCTAAGATGTCAACGCATTTGCTTTATCTTTGTTATTATATATATGTATATAGACATGAGCGCTTGCCATCCAATAACATAAAAAACAAACTTATAAATATATATAAACAAATCTTGATTTGATGATTTCTTACAAATGGATAAAAAAAGATAATACAAAAAAGAAATTAAATACAAAATGGCATACATACAAACATAAACACACGCCTTTCCTCTTCGGCTATTTTCAACCACCGTAGGTCTTGGTAGCATACACCCCCTCAGCAAGGTCCTCATTTATACTCTTTCTAAGTTAGGAAAAGTAGGGAAATATTGTTTGAGTTGTATGGCCTTAAGCCTTATAAAATAAAGACGGTTTAGAAAATTATCAATGACGAAACTAACAGGAATAAAAGACATATTAATCATTTCACACTTCAGACTTCAAGTGGTCTCGTAAGCACTAACAAAGAAGTTGCTCAAGAATTTGTTAATTTCTTTACCAGTATCCCACTTAAAACTACTGAAACTTTAAACTCCTCGCCCTTTCGTTCTATTGACTATTTAAGAGCAAGCGTTTCGTCTTGCCCGATTGAATTTAAATTCAAGCTTATAAACCCCATATTAGTAGTGAAAGGTTTCAAGCAAATCAAGATCAAACTAACTAAAGATCTGTGGGGAATGTCTATCAAAGTTTGAACCTCCATTATTGAGACTACTCGTACAGCGCCGTACTGGGCTTTAATATTTAATTTGTTTGTGGATCAAGGAGTCTTCCCGGATCGAATGAAATACAGTAAGGTAAAAACAAATCCGGGGACAGAAAATACACCATTAATTACAGATATATTGTTTATGGTGGCACGTGTGTTGGATCATTTAGGTACCTTCAAAATGGTTGAGTTGAATGGTGCTAATCCATGCGTCATGTTCGTGAACAGGCGCCGTCAGTAGGGACTGGTATCTCTTAGCTGCCACGGCGTGTTTTAATAAAATTTAACTTTTGAAATGTTTTTATATTTACATCACGGACGCTTTTAACGTTCTGCATCGTTCTCACATGCTTAATAATTTCAACATGTATGATGCAACCAATATTTTGTAACCATAATTTAATTCAAAAGAGTGTGCGTGGAGTTTCCTGCCTATTCAGTGTTAACAAAACAAGACAAAATTTTATTATGAATTTGATGTGTATGACTAACGACTACTGTCATTGATGTAATTTCATGATGTATTTATGCATGTACTCGAAACATTTGCATGACTGTTAAAGTCGAATATAGGGAAACTAAAATTAGTTGAAACTAGAATAGTTGGCACTGATAGTATGACCGCTGAAAAGGAGAGGAAATATGTACAATAATGTTGAATAGCACTCCAAATCAATTCATTACTTCCAGATAACACCTGCTAGCTAGCAACTCATTCATATTGGTCTGATAATATTTAGACGAGTTGGCCATCAAAGTATTTGGGTTTTATGCGGACAATCCATACTAAGACGCGTCGCAGGATTTTGATTGAAGGGGCAAATGAAGATGCACAAAGAGTGGCTAATACAGTTTCTACTTGGATTCAACCACGAGAAGTACAAAATTTTAATTTTTGTGAATGTGAGGACTATGTGGGTCATTACATTTTTTTTTTCTTTTAATGAAGGTTTTTTGTTTGTTTGTTTGGCATCTCGCAGGTCAACCTATGCGGTTGTCGTCTGCTTAAGCGGACTTGCCTGTGGATTCCCTAATAAATTAAGGCCTCCAGCCAGGACTTAAACTTATATACTAACTAAAACTAAGCGACAACGCTAAGGGCACCCCCTGTGGGGTACGAACCTCGGCTTAGGGCGTCGCTGGAGGAGGGCAGCAAATGACTAGCTGGATCAGGATTGGTATTATTTATGGACGAATTTAAAGCTACAGGCTCAGCGGCGCGGGCTGGCTCGAGCAAGGGTCGGGAGGGGCGTCGATTTGGGCGTCGCGGCGGGCCTCGGCGGCGAGGGCGGTAGGACGGCGATCGGGTTTTGGGCTTATGTAGCGTGCTAGTGGCCTTACTACTCTCCTGGAGGAGGGTAGTGGCGTCGTCGGGGTCGATTAAAGTATGCCTTGGTCGGCGAATACTGCTAATGCGAGAGGGAGTGTAGCGGGCGGCCGCTGTAATCAGGGGGTTAGAATGTTTGATGCCGCAGTCGAAGAAACGCTTTGATAAGCGTTTCATAAACTGTTTTATGGTTGGCATTTTGAGGTCGACGTGAAGATCGATATTACGGACATAGAAGGGGGCACCCGTGATCCTTCTGAGGAAACGGTTTTGGAGGGTCTGCATCTTATGGAGATGACGTGGGTGAGCGTGCGCAAATACAATACGCAATACAACAGGCATAGGTCATGATGGGACGGATGACTGCGGTATAGATGCGGAGCTTGCATTTGAGGGACAGTTTACTACGGGCTGTCAGTACGAATTGCAGCCTGCTAAGAGCGAAGGAGGCGCGCGCGCGAACCGCCTTAATATGAGCCTTAAAGGTAAGGTTCTCATCGAGGATCACGCCTAGGTATTTGGCTTGCTTCTCCCAAGGGATTGGCTTGCCGTACATAGTGATCGGGCTGGGAAGTGGGGGAGGGAGTCGACGACGTCTCGAGAAGAGAACCGCCTGACTCTTATCGGGGTTGACCTCGATTCTCCATTTCCGGAACCAAGCGCCTAAGACGTTTGCGGAGGTTTGGAGTGTACGAGCTATAGCGTTGGGACAGTGACCGGTATAGTAAACGGCAGTGTCGTCGGCGAAGAGAGCCAACTGAGCCTTTTTACTTTTTGGGATATCGCTAGTGAACAGCGTGAAGGCGAGAGGAGATAGTACGGAACCCTGAGGGACACCGGCGCGAATAGGATGAGGGGACGAGAGTGCTCCCTCGACCCGATAGCGAAAGGTCCGGTTCGACAAAAAGTCTCGTAAGATGAGCACGAGACGATCTGGCACTCCTAGTTGGTAGAGCTTGTATATCAAGCCGTTGTGCCAGACTTTGTCGAATGCTTTCGCTATGTCGAAGAATAGCACACCCGTCGTCGCGTTACGCTGCAGACCAGCGCATAAGTGCTCTACTATACGGTGGACCTGTTGGGTGCCCGAGTGTTGGCTACGGAAACCAAACTGCTCGTTGGGAATGAGGCTCTTTGCTTCGGCGTAGTCTTTGAGACGCTTATAAATAAGCCTCTCGTAGATTTTGCCGAGAACATTGAGTAAACTAATAGGGCGGTAGCTGGAGGGCTCAGACTTTAGCTTGCCTGGCTTTGGGATACCGATGACGGTGGCTTCTTTCCATGCTTGTGGGAAGATGTTGTTGCTCAAGGCGCCATTGAAGATGGCGGTCATAAGCATTATTAGCGGGGCAGGAAGGAGTTTGTATACCTTATTGGTAATACCATCCGAACCGGGGGCCTTACGAGCGTGGAGCCCTTTAATGATGTCGTGCACTTCGTCTGGAGTGACGGGAGGCAGAGGATCATCAGGGTCTTCGACGGGAGGGAGGGAGGCTCTTCGTTCGACTTCAGCGTCGACCTTGTTCAGGTGAGCTTGGTCTACTGGTTGGGAGCTGGGAGAACATTGGGACTCTAGGCTGTCGGCAAGACATTCAGCCTTATCGGGACTGTCGAAAGCGACACTATTGTCGGGGCGTATGAGTTTAATGAAGGTCTGGCTGTTTGATTACTTTACGCGGCCTCCCCAAATCTCCTTTCTTTTGTATTGTTCGTCGAATCGTTTAGCTCCTTAGTGCTGAGTTGAGCTGCACGATGATTGACAAATGCGTGCACTGACTGGACAGGTCCACTCAAATCCGTGTCGTTCTTTCCTCAAAAATACCATTTCAGACACCAGTCTACATGGTCCTCACATGATATGACCAAGATTATTTTCATATTTTTATTTACACTTTGACATTGCTGGATGCAATGACATTTACTTTGTAAAGGATTATACTATTTTAATTATTGTCAATGTGAAGACATTGTGGATTAGTTGTTTTTTTAAATGCATTAAAAAAAAATAGTTTTAATCATGGTTTGGCAGTTTGTGTAATTTATGCGGCCTACCAAAATGTCCTTTCTTTGGTAATATTCGTCGAATCGTTTAGCTCCTTTAGTTCTGTGTTGAGCTGCATGACAACTGACAAATGCGTGCACTGACTGGACAGGTCCACTCATTCTGTGTGGTTCTTTCCTCAAAATACCATTTCAGACATCAATCCATGTGGATTGATGTCTGAAATAATATAATCATAACATAATCTTGGTCAGGTCATGTGAAGACCATGTGGTCTTCACATGACCTGACCAAGATTATGTCTGGTCTTTAAAAAAGACTGTGACCTCTGAGTTTGTTTCGGCGTTTGTTCTCAGAGTAGTCAGATAGGAAACGCCGATCTCTCCTAGTTTTTAAATATGATTGACGTGTATAAGTGTTTGTACAAACCTATTTACAGAAAATATATCATATATCATTTATAACGCATCGTTGCTGAGGCCCTATACACCAGCCAAAACGTGATATCAAGGTTGTGGTCACGTTATCGCAGTTCTGGGGATGTGACTGAACGGCACACTGGTAGATATCGTGTTACTACGCAGAGACAGGATCGATATCGGTCACGTTATCGCAGTTCGGGGGATGTGACTGAACGGCACACTGGTAGATATCGTGTTACTACGCAGAGATAGGATCGATATCTCCAAATGACCGCCAGAAGACAACCCAATATTACAGCGATGCAACTAGTACAAAGGCTCCAGGAGGACCATCAGCTGCTGGTAAGCGACCACACCGTGCGAAGGAGGTTGCATGAAGTGGGTCTTCATGCTCGAAGACCGCTCCGTGTTCCAGCATTGCGACGTGGCAATCGCGGTCGGCGGCTTTCGTGGGCTCGGGAGCATTTACCATGGAGTGACGAACAATGGTCTTTGGTGCTGTTCACCGATGAGTCCCGGTTTGGGTTTCATCCGGATTCACGAAGAACACACGTTTGGAGATCTCCAGGGAGAGTTAGCCGTCTACGGCAACCTCAGGAGGTCCACTCATAACAAAGCGGGACAATCATGGTGTGGGCAGGAATTCGTTATGGCGGACGAACCCAGCTCGTTTGGATCCAAGGCAACTTGCCTGCACAAAAATACCATGAGGAGGTAGTAGAGCCTGTTATTGTCCCACAAAGAATTGAAATGGGCCAGGAATTTTACTCATGCACGATAATGCTCCTTCCCATACGGCGCGTCTCGTGTCGGCCGCTCTCCAAGACCACAATATTCAAGTTTTGGATTGGCCTGCACAGTCGCCCGACTTAAATCCTATCAAGCATGCCTGGGAAATGTTACAACGAAAAGCTTTGAGAGATTTCCCGCCAAATTTGACGACGGAACAACAACTTTACGAACACTTGCAAAGAACATGGGACCTCATAACGCAGCAAGACATTGACAATTTAATTTTAAGTATGAAAAATCGATGTCGATGTGTAATTAATGTAAGAGGTGGCAACACTGATTATTAATAATTAGATTTTATAAGAGTTTTTCAATTTTAATTAAAATTAACAGTTTTATAAGAAGAAAAGAAGTTTTTTAGAGCGTATCGCATCCCTGGTGTGGCGGGTGCGTAGCAGCGCCAACAGTCTCTTGATGACCGTATCTGATAGGACTGATGGCCTTATTTGGAAGCACTGGACGAGGACGCTAGTGTTGCCTTCAAACCGTGCCCAGAAGTAGTTTATGTAGTGTGAATTTTGAATGTATTTACTATTATGTTGTACTAACACTAGTTTGTAAGTTGTTTTATGTTCTTACTAACAATATTGGATTGTGCTGATCTGACAAATAAACTTTATTATTATATTATTATGTCGTTTATTTATTCTTATCCTTATTCTGCTACATTTTTAAATATTTTTAAAAAACAACTTTCAGAAAAACATTTAAAAATATAAAAAATAGTGGTCCGCCGGTAGCAGGAGCAGGGTCCAAGCTACTGGTGGTTAGGGCTCCAGAGACAGGAACCTCCTCACAATGCGAGCCGTATCGAGGAGTACTGCCTTCTGAATCAGGCCCTTGATCCAACCGCCTAATGAAAGCCTCTAGAGATGGTCGAGGCTTTTTGCCATCAGGCCATTGGCCGATACGACAATCGGCACAATGACAGCCGAGCTCACATTCCACATGTCAACAACCTCGTGTGCTAAGTCGAGATATTTAATTTGTTTCTCTTTCTCAGCTATCACGAGGTTCTCGTCATGTGGAATGGTAACATCGATAATCATCGTGCGGCGCGCTAATCGATCTGTCACTACTATGTCAGGCTTATTAGCGATAATAGTCCTGTCAGTAATGATAGACCGATCCCAGTACAACGTGACAAGGTCATTTTCGAGAACTGGGTCGGGCACATACTTGTAATACGGTACCTCAGAATCCACAAGTTTATATTGCAAAGCAAGTTGCTGGGGAATAATCCTGGCTACTCGGTTATGCCTGTGCAAGTACTCGCCGTTAGCCAGACGAGAACAAGCAGAGATAATATGTCTGATGGACTCACCTGGACCACCGTCCTTCATAATATGTCTCCGGTAGTTATTCGTCAAGATAACTTCGTCCATATTATTATCATTATTTATCATACTAATTTTCTACGGCGATTTTAAAAAAACATATTTTTATTTAAAACAAAAGAATCACGAAATAGTTTTTAATTATTATTAAAGATCTTAAAATAACCTATCATTCTTCCATTAACTATATCAGAAAATTCTTCATAGATTAATAGAAATATAATAGAATAAATATAAAGTATCCCTAGATTTTGTTGATGTGTGTTTAAGAGAGAATATATTTATAGTAACTAAATAGGAAACCAATTATTATTATTACCTCTTGCAGCCTACAGATAACGCTGTGTTACTATAAACAGGTGAGTAGTCGAAGCTGTGAATGGCCGTTTTAAGAGAGATTTCAAAATATTCTCCATGAATATTTTAACCGTGGTTGTCGCAATCTAATCGCAGTTTGTTTCAATTATATTTGAGCGCCTGTTTTTAACCAATACTATAGCCGATTTAGTTATGGAACATAAATTAAATAGTCGCGGTTCCTGGTTTGTATCCATGGAGGAATTGATATTATTTGCATGTGGTCTAAAAATTCACTTGGCCTGTTCATATTTTGTGGGTGAGCATTTCCGCTTTCATGGAATATATGCATTTAAGGTATCCTGAGAGAGAATAAATGGTTTAGAGGGAATAAACAAAATGTTGCTTCGTGCTAAAATAAAGTCCCTCCCTCCATTCTTCTGCTAAAACTTGTTTTGTATTTATAGTTGAAGAAACAAACATGAGTGGTCGGGACACAATCAGAAGTTATTGCTGTTACTGCATTGTAGGTTTAAGAACAGTGGGATGCTGCTCACATGTGATGAGTATTATTTGGTACCTAAGCTATGCTCGCCACGAGGGTATGACCCGACCTGCCCCATTCTTATATGAAGTAATATTAAGAGTAAATTAATTATAAGAGCAACAAAATAAATGTACTCTCACAAACAAAGTATTGTTTTATTTATCTACACTCAAAACCCCATCAGAACTTCATCATTTTCAAACTGTTCAGTTACAGTCCGCTGCTGGACATAGGTATCTCTTAATGCACTACTGAATAGGTTTAGGTATGATCCTCATCTCAATCTACCTACCTAATGGTAACTTAAACACAACAAAGATAGCAACAAGCAATCTAGAACATTTACTTTATCACCAACACAATGCTTATGTACCTATACTATGTACTAGTCTACCAATGTGAATTGAGATACTCAATTCACATTGGTAGACTAGTACATAAAATTGGTTATAACTTATACATCCCATGTTCTATAAATCTAAGAATTTAAAAAGGGATTGTCTATCATATCAACTACAAATTAAAACAAAAAATATCCCAAAACACGTAAATTTTATTAGCGGTACGAAATTCCCATACTAGCCTGCCGTTCTTCTTTGACTAATTTGAATAAATGACTTGATTTTAAACCCACCATCACCTCCACCTACCACCTACCACTGATTGTCATTACATCAGCCAAACGTTAACTGGTGGAAAACGCCTATGGCATTAAGCAGTTAGCTTGCCTAGGGGTCAAAACTTGTAAAAGCCTACAGATTTTTAAGAAAAAAAATGGATCTGAAATAATGGTGTCATTGTTGTTGGTACTATACTATTATTATAATTTTGGTTAGAAAACTTTTATTTAAGAAGCTACATATTTCAAGTACGTAATTGTCATAAGCGCCATCTATATTAATGAAGCGCATTACCACATCGCGTTGCCGGAGCTTTTTACTTAAATTCATAATTCAATTGTCACAATTGCAAAAAAATCAATCAAAAGCCTAGATGGCCTCCAAATTATCGATTTGATAGTCTTTTTCCGTAGCGCATTATTTTATTAATTTAATGTAATGTCGTTTGTAAATATTAACGTATGATTTTACCGTATACACTTTTTTTTTTGGTGCGTAAGTCTGGCAACCTAGTGCGCGCGGCAGAATATGTGAGAATTTCGAAATTTTATTATTCCTATGACATGAATGTTTGAATTCGAGTTCATTGACTTGTGTAGTTTTTGTTTTGAAAGGCTTACATTTGTTCTTGTGAATTATAATTGTATTAGGGCAAGCCGGGCTTTTTGGCTTATATGAAAGTAACGCCACTGGCATTAAGTCCGCCTCTGTGTCACATTCGTGTGCGTGAAGTATAAAAAAAAATAAGAACATTTAAAGGGAGGGGAAATAATCATACGGCATCTACCAGCATTTTACTAGTTGTATTCTGGTTTGGAATTGCACGGGTGAAATTACAGGATCGTGTGACGTTTCAACTTGCCAACTGGGATGATAAAGTTGCCGTTGTTAAAAGTTTGAGAAGGCAAACACAGTTTTAGGCTAGCAACAGAGTTGGTCTTGGAATTGTTCATACGGAGAAGTATTTATTTTGCCAAGCAGCTTCCCTGCGTTCTGCTGCGAAAAGTTTTTGAGAAATGACGTGACTTAGGTTATTGTCAACTTTTTAAAGGCCAATTATCATTTGAATTGTTTCAGGAGTGAGTTTTGTTTGAAAAGTATCACGTATAGACGCCTATTTTCTGTGGAGGTGAGAGAGACACGCGGGTGGGGTGTACTTGCACTTGACTCGTGGAAACATTAGGACGTGTTTTTTTTCTTCTACTTAATCGTGAACCTTATAATGTTCCCACTGCTGGGACACAGGCCTCTTCCTTCTTCTCGCTCTTCGAGAGGGAGTGGGCTGTAATCTACCAAGCACTGTAATCTACATCTGACATCTATCAACCCACAGGCCCCTGGGCCCCCAGTGTGGGACTGTGGGTTGGTAGATGTCAGATGTCACATTCTTAAATATTTTTTAGTTCTAGGACATGCCAGTAGTGATGAAATAAT
Organism: Dasypolia templi; assembly: GCA_963555695.1. NCBI lineage: Eukaryota > Metazoa > Arthropoda > Insecta > Lepidoptera > Noctuidae > Dasypolia > Dasypolia templi. The sequence goes on from OY743142.1 coordinate 8,470,333, forward strand.
TTAAGTAAACAAAGTAAAGCGCCTGCCTGGGTTCGAACCCACGATCTTCAACTCGCAAGTCGCGGCCGTTATTACTGGCCCCCCACTGCGCTCAATCGTCAACTTAATACTTGATTAATGTAAATGTTAATCATTCTTATCGATCATCAGAAGCAACACAGCACAGCACACACGCACACACGCACACACACATACATACGCACAGGTCTGCCGCTACTTTCTGTAAGTATAGAAAACAAAATTGCCACAATAAATATGACACAAAAGAAAAAAATAGTTTTAATCAGAAAAAAAATATTATACCCCACATGGCCAGGGTTTTTTTTTCGACATTACTAAATGTCCAAAATCTTCCATTTTGATTTTATTTAAACAAAACCCGGCCAATAACCTTCGGGAGTGTTTTAAGCATGGATCGAAATAATAAATAATGAAAATACCTACACAGGTTAAATATACATGCGTGAAAAACATATTCCAGTTATTAAGGACAATAAGGTAGATCTTCAACCTACTTTTCATAAAGCCAGTCTAAAATCAACCTATTTTACTTAACGGTCTTAGATAATTATCAACCACAAGGTGCTCGTGTACCCTTTGCCTTAGATACTAAAACCACAACAGCGGTATTTCCCAGCTGAGTCTTATTAAAATCTAATTCACGCCAACGGAAGTATGATTTCCTTGGTAATAAGAGGTTATTATTTAATAATACCTGGGGAAACAAGCTGCAGTTGTTAGTTCTGCAGCGTGATATGGCATTACAAGAACGTGTCATTTATTCCGTGAGTTTGTTTCGCCATTTCTTCTCAGGGGGTAAGGAATATATGATATAATTACTAAATCACTAATTTTACAAGATTAACAACTGAATCTATAATTTTATTAGACATAATGATCAGTTTATATCATAAACGATTGATATAATCTCAAAATTATACTTTTTTTAACCTACGCGTTGTAGAAATTATGATGTCATAAAAAAAATAGAATCCTCATTCTGCATGCAAACACGGAGTATTTTCAAACTCTCAAACTCAAACCATTTATTTCAAATAAACCAATTACAGGCACTTTTGAATTGTCATGGAATCGGCCATTCAGAAATATGGAGCTAGTTGCCCATTCCAAAGCGTAGAAGGTACATATGGAGAAGAACGGGGAAGAAACTCCATGGACACTCTTTTAAATAATATTGCTACAAAACTGTTAGTTACATCATTAATGTTGAAATTATTACTTTTATGTGAGAAAAATTCAAAAAGACGTCCACGTTAAAAGCGTCCAGAGAACAGGAAATAGAAACAATTTTTTATTATTAAAATAAGCCGTGCCAGCTAAGAGATGACCAGTCCCAATTGACGGCACCCGTTCACTCATGACGCAAGGATCTGTACCATTCAACTCAACCGTATGGAGCTAAATGATCCAACACACGCGCCACCGTCAGCGAGACATTTGAGTGAGCATGACATACCATCAGCCGCCAGGGCAAATTCAAGTCAATAAAAGACATATTACCCGGTAAATGGTAGCTCCAAAGTACATAGTACTCACACCTGTGCTATGCAATTATATAATGCAAAGGAGATTGAGTTTATTAAATGATGATAATTGTTTTCTCTGCAGTCGCTATCACAAGACGCGTGTTGCTCTTGGCCGTGGTAAAGCTTTGGGTTATAATGACAATATGCGGCCGCCACGGCTGCCACATATCAGCCGCACTGAAGTATTTCATAAAATAATGCGCACCGAGGGTTGACTTTACGGTGTCAAAAAACGCTGTCTAGGAAAACACACAAACTTACTTTCATAATTACCTAACATTTCAGTGATGTCATTCGACGGTTAATTGCGGACGCTTTATGGTGTTCTTAGCTGAAACCCTAGGTGAAACGTGAGATACATTACGGTATGATTTGACAGTACCTTTATTTAAGAACCTTCTTATTTCAGCTAGTTGTAAAATACTTTGTAGATTACAAATAAAAACACAAATCACTTTGCTAATACTGAATTTAATAATCAGCTCCACTTAATATTTTACACTTGTACACGTACACAACAGTAATCATTGACCTTACAAGTCGACGGTCCAGCCGATAGTGCGCTTCTGCGGCAATTTCTGCCTAATGTTTCATTCTGACAACCGGAAGTCAAAAGTTCAATATTTAAAGCGTTATGTTAACAGGAAGTCAAAATAGTGTTTGTTAGAATATTTGATATTATTAAATGATAGCATGCACAGGTAGTCAATGCACGCTAACATTTAGAACGTCCAAGCAACCTTTCATAAAATCTAATATTCTATGGAAATAAAAATAAATTCTTGCAGCTGTTAACTGAAGCTGTTTTGCAACGTTATTTAACACGAGGAATTAAGTTTTTAATTATGTTGTCAGTTTGCATTCTGCGATGCGTTAATTTTGTACTATTTAATTAAAATGCTGCATCCTGGGAATGCACTGGGTGTTTCGTGACGTTTAACCTTTAGAGTGAGTAAATACTAAGTCTTTTTGAAGTACTAAGTTCTTATTGACACTAAAACCCATATTCTAAGTCAAAACCTGATGATTTCCTCGACTTGACTCAACCTCACTTAGGTGGTTTGATATTCATTGTTCAATTTTACTCCTCATCTCAAACAGTTCAAATAGGTACTTCAGCTTTTTCCTTGAGGCATTTCATAACGTCTTTTGAAGAGTTTATTGAATAATGACGTATTCGTGACGTATCACCTCGACCCACACTCATTCGAGTGACCTTAAATATCCTTAATCTGACGACTATGAATACCGATTTTGAGGGTCTTCCGAGGCACGCCTAGAGGTCTCCACGACAGTGTTGTGGGTCGAGTAGGTTTCGAGTTTACTACTTAGAATATGGGTGTAAGGGTGCAAGGCGGGGATGAGCGGAGCTGAGAGGAGATGTGCAAGAATAAACCAATCACATAAGTTGAAATCCACATCACGACTCTCGCGTTTCGTCTGTAATTGGTTGATTCCTGGACGTCTTTGCTCGTCTCAAGAAACGATTTAAATAAAGAAATAAAGAAAGATAATGTACAGGGATAGGGATTCATACAGGAACAACACAAACTAAATATTCAAATGCAAAGAGAATAAACACAACAATAGGTACATTAAAAACAAAGTAATGTACGAGGCAAAGGAATGGAGAAAAAAGTGGTTAAGATAAACTATTGTCATAGCGAATCGAACCTGAGCATTTTCCAAGCATTCCTTGCATTTTTGCATGTTTCGAATAAAACCGTTTGCTGCAAAAGGTTGGAATGAAAAGCGGAATAATTAAGAGTTTTCACTGTTAATTTTCATCTATTTAAAACAAAACAAAAACTTCTCCTATTAGAGTGGGAATTAGTTTATTGGATTTACCAACGTTCGTATATACTACAGAATTTATAGGTCGCAACAACTTTAACTGTAACAAACAATTAAAGGGAAATACAAAGTTTTGGCTCGCCTCTAGTTAGGGACGAGTTCTTTTATAATATTATCTATTATTTCATTGATAGCCTGATTAGTTAAATTAGTTATACGCAGATATGTATCAAAATTATCACGCTCGTTATGATAACTTATCGTATTATAATTAATTAAGAACGTTTAAAAAAAGGCAGATATAAACTCTTGGAAATTCCTGTTAATAAACTTTCATTGAAAAATTGCGTTTCCATTTAAATAATGTATGATTTTTTAAGAATATTTTACTTTATTCCATGACACCTATGGTTGACAAAATGGAAACGCCATGACCCAAGAGGTGGTTAAAATATAATCTTCGATTCATGAAAATACCTATGGTGCTGCCCTGGAGATGATGGTGGGATGTCTTGAATGGCTTCCTCAGAAATTGAGAAGAAGCAACAACTTTGAGAGAAGTGGAAGGAGCGTTTTGTTCAGGAAGAACAAGAGGGGAAAAGAACTTAGCTTTTAACTAATGAATTATCATCCTTATCAACGAATTTTGCAATGATGGATCGATAGTGATAATTATTTGAGAACTGATTAGGATAATAATATCGTATTGTTTAATTTTGTGGACAGTTGGCGTAGTCACCATGTTGAGGCTAGTCAGTTTGTTCGTTTTTGTGGGATTGGCTTTGGCCAAACACGAAATATATGATGGGTAAGGATGTTTTATGTGAATCAGTAAGAAATTACCAAAATAGTCAAATATACCTTCTACCTTCTTAATACCACTTCTTCTATTTTGGTCACGAAGTCGCATTTCTGCTGCTACTATAAATAGCACATGAGACATCTTAAGTTTGTCTTATGAAATCACATCGAACTCACCATCTCGACTTCTAACCTTAGAAGCTTACATCCATCCATCGTTCTCTCTCCCTGTTATCAATGCATTTTCCCTTATCCATTTGTGCAGTGGCTTTTGCGTTGTGCTTTCGATTCCAGCAAAGAATCAATAATTAATGATCTAAACACTATATGTAACGTACACTATAACATTTCTCATGTTAGCCACCATTCTTGACAAATTCATTTTTTTTATACAAGAAAATATGTAATGCTACACCATTATAAAATGACCTTTCTTCCAGATACGGCTTATACAAAGTATCAGTGAAGTCCACAGACCAAATCCAGCTGGTAAACCACCTCAGCCATGAATTAGACCTAGACGTTTGGTCCCATGCGCTGCCTGGGCGCGATGGACAGGTTCTCGTGCCTAAGGAGAAGAAAGTTCTGTTTCAAAATGAACTCAAAGCCGCCGGCGTAGTGTTCAAAGTTGAAACTGATAATATTAAGGAGTAAGTTACAGCCTTGAATTTGTGATAAGTACTATATTATGTGCGCCTACATAAAACCTTCATGCATCGGCCTAAATAAGTAAAAAAAAGTTTCTTTTCACGGTAAAAATCAAGCAACCAAACAGAAACCTGCCGCCCGAGCAAGGATATTATAGGGATGACTACCCAAGAGGCATTTAAATATCGCCATCGAGGAAACCTCTTTCCCGTTTATCCAGTGGCACCTTCGAATGAATAATTTTTAGGTTTCCATACCTTTAAAGGATTAAAGTGAACCCTATGACATCACTTAATTGTCTGTCAGTATGTCAACACCCTTGAAGCTCTAAAAAGCTACAAAGTCAGCGCAATAAAAAAATTACGAAGATTTATGCGACATATTTTGAGACTCGCAAATAAATCAAATATAGCGGACTTCCCGTTGACCTAGAATCATGAAATTTGGCAAGAAACAAGGTCGCATAGCACAAGTAAAGGAAATACTCCGAAAATCGTTAATTTGTAGTTTTATCGAACATGTTTTTTTGCAACTACAATGTTAAGTTTGTTCTTGGGATAAAATCGTTTTTCTTAATCAATAGGTAATACCTTTTTCAGACTCCTTGATTTGGAAGACAAGCTTCATTCCGCAGCTTCAAAGAAGAGCAACGCTTCAAGATTGGACTCCCTTCCCTTCGACCAAATCTACACCTACCAACAAGTCAGTTTCAAATATTATGACACACAAAAATCATCTCCGAATTGGATTTTGAAAAACAGGGCTCTCGCCTTTTTCGACACCGACGTGATCACCAGTTCCAAAATTCAATTTAAAAACTCTTTATCTTTTTGGTGGCTCAGTGGTATCGGGCTAGACTTACAAGTCGTGGTTTCGTACCCAAGCACGCACCTTTACTTTGTGTAATTTATTTCATAACCACTGCTCAAACGGCAAAACGGTGAAGGAAAACACCGTGAGGATACCGTCCTAGAACCAAAAATTCGAAGACACATGATACAAACCCGCACTAGGCCCGCGTTGTGGAGTATGGCTCGCTCTCACAGAGATGAGGACTGTGTCCCTGAAAGGGGAACGTCATAGGCTGATTATGAATATGTATTTTTCAGGTGGACACTTTTCTAGATATGCTGGCTGAAGCGTACCCTGATAAAGTGACGCTTGTCAACGCTGGCAAGAGTTTCGAAGGCAGAGACATAAAGTACATCAAAATTTCCAGCACCAACTTTCAGGTGAGGATTAATTTCCTCAACTGTTGTAATAAAAAACAAAATTATACACAGACCTGGGTAAATACGTAAAGAGGTCACCCTAATATTGCATCTGATATTTCAAAAAAAAAAAAAAACGTTAGTTCCCAAATTATGATATCGTATCTTAATTAACAGTCACGTTAAAGATAAAATGGATTGGATGAAAAAAAAATTGATTGATTATTTGATTATAGTTCATAATCACCTGCTTAAAAATGTTGAGTACATTTGTGTTCCCCGTTTATCTTTTAAGAATCGATTAAACAGTCAGTAAGCCAATACTGAATTTAAAAGAGATTACTAACAATGGGCGTCATTGTGACGCAATTTAATACTAATAACAATCGCTAATAAATCTGATTAAAAAAAATTATCAAAAAATGAACAAACCTTGATCAGAAAAAAAAACAAACAATACATCTTATACCTCTTTTTTGAGTTCGGTATAAAGGACAAGCAAGATAAAACAATTTCCATAACCGACACCGTTAAGATTTTTTTTTGTAAATTTAGTAAAAACAAAAGACCAGAACAAACTTTTACAGGGCACAGAACTTTTTATAAGAATTTTATTGAACCACTAGCTGTTGCCCGCGATTTCGTTCGTCTGCGATCCAGGATGAAACCAGGTCATGGTCTATCTGTGTGCCAAATTTCATCGAAATCCATATAACCGTTTTAGCGTGAAAGCAAACAGACGAACAAACTCACTTTCGCATTTATAATAATAAAATTAGGTACCCATTATCATTTACCATTATTTTCCAGGATACCAGAAAACCCATAGTCTTCATGGAATCTCTCCTCCACGCTCGTGAATGGATCACCTTACCTGCAACTCTCTACGCTATCCACAAGCTGGTGATTGACGTCACCGAGCAAGACCTAGTGCAGGACATCGATTGGATCATTCTGCCTATTGCCAACCCTGACGGTTACGTTCATACTCATGGAGAGGTAAAAAATCACGTCTCTGTTCTTGAAATCCCTTCCGGACATGGCCCTTCATTGTTAGACTCACATACAATTTTGTAATTATATAATGTTTGGACTTGAAATGATATGAAATGTTTATGAAATGAAATGTTTATTTCTTTAAGTATATACGTTCACACGGACGTAAAAATATCTACAAGATCTTTATTACACTGTAGTGACAAGGGTTAAAAGCCAACAGTGTGTTTTGTCGACGCGCTGGGATGCACTTTGTTGGTTTTTCAGTGATCGGTTCAACACCGAGTGTTGGAACTCCGGTGATAAAATTCCGCCGCGATATTTTTACGTCCGTGCACACAAATAAACATTTAATTTCTCAAACATTTAATTTCATAAACATTTAATTTCATAAACATTTAATTTCATATCATTTCACATCATTTTAATGATACACATTCGGGCAGGCCATGCAACGCAAAAATTCTACTACATTACTTTCGTACGAAGGATTGCACTCTAAAGACGGGCCTCCATATTGCAAAGTGATTGCACACTAAAAGAGGGTTGCTATAAGTTTGAAGTGTCTGTCTGTGTGTCTGTCTGAAGCATCGTAGCTCCCAAACGGCTGAACCGATTTGGAATTTTTATTTTGTTCGAAGGGTGACTTAACGGAGAGTGTTCTAATCTATGATTTAAGTATATCTGTCTAGCCGTTTGAAGATTATCAGCTCTTTTCTAGTTGATGACGGGATGTGAGCATCTTTAACTTTATCGGTGAAGTAATACAATTTGGTATTCTATTACTTCACTGATAAAGCACATATTAACCTAAACCTAAATACCCAACTCCTTCATCAACACAGCAGAAGTATCGTGTTTGGGCTCATTGGAATGGTCTCAGTAAATAGGTTATAGATAGGTCAGGGTCTGGTAATGAAGTAGCAAAGATAAATGAGGATACTAGCTTCACTGTGGGAAACATACGTACAGCTGCGCAGATTAAAGTGAGGCACGTGTCGATCGTATCGTGTTAATAAAGAATGTATATTATTTGTGTTTTCATTAGCCGTCCCCCGACATGACGATGCTGTCATCAAAATATTACCAACAACTTTAATCATGCTTAAAGGGCCAATAAACATAATTTAGAGGGTTTGGCTTGTGTCGGGTTTTTTTGTTTCTTTTGGAATGCTTTACACTCCGGCCTGATGCGGCTGTAATGTGCACGTGCCGAAACAATTAGAACATGCTAGATAATTTCGTGACCAGATGCTTAAAAACAAAAAAAAACAAAAAATGGACCCATAACGTCCATTTGGTTATTATACAAACGACATAGAAACTAGTGTTAGTACTTACTACCAGAGAATCAACAAACTATATTTATTAGTATTACGCCACGGTGGCATGTAGGCTAAACTATCATAATTTTTCATGGACCGTCTGTTTTTAAAAGATTGGGTTTATCGATGTTTTGAACTAAGACGTTGCGGTTTCCTGTGTATCTTTGAGGTATATTTGTCTGTCAAGGCTTTTTTTTTCTGAGGCGCAAAATGGGAAATTATGTTATGTGTAAAAAAATATCATTACTTGGTTTAACCTCCGAATCGGTCCAAACGTTTCCATTTTAACCATCAAACAACTAATAATGTCAGAACTTCCAAAAACTAAAACATTTACTCGATAATTGCACCCAATTTGTGGGCGCAGCCAATGTGGAAAATTGGTCCCCTAATTTTATTTGCAAAATAAAATGACGCCTGATACTCACACGTCAGATATAAAATTATTGGCCAATTAAGTAACCGCTACCGTTATGCTGCCAAAATGTGGGGGTCGGGAACATAAAAATATGTGATCAATTTTGGGCAGATTATTTTGTGCTCAGTGGTTTTAACCGAGGGTATTACGCCGTTGTAGTTTAGTGGTTTCAAGAGGGGGCTTGTAACAGCTAAAGTTAATGTCTAAACTTTGCTATTCGGTTCGACTTTCTTCCTCTACGCTTTTGCTGCCGTTTGTCAAAAGAAAGTTTTCTACGACGAAGCAAAAAAGCCAGGCAAAATATTAGTTTTGCGTGGCTTTTTTGCTTTGACTATTAAGTTTTCTTCCTTTGCACATTTCAAAATTATATTACCATGAAACTTGCCTACATGCTTACAAGCACATACGAATCAAACAATTTGTCAGACTGATACCAGGACCTCACTTTTCTACAAAAACAGTCAGTCATAAAACTAACGTTCACAATTAAACTTTCAGTTCCGTCTCTGGCGTAAGAACCGCAGCAACTACGGCAATCTCTGCGCAGGAGTAGACCTCAACAGAAACTTCGACGTCTTCTGGTCTGAAGCCTCCAGCAACCTCGCCTGCAGCGACACCTTCCACGGAGCTGCACCCTTCTCCGAACCTGAAGCTGCCATTATCAAGGGAATCTTCGATCAGTACAGCAACCGCATTGAACTATTCTTGGATATCCACAGTTTTGGAAGCATGATCTTGTATGGCTATGGAACTGGGTCCTTACCTTCAAATGCCCTCATGCTGCATTTGCTAGGAGTCCAAATGGCACAATCAATTGACGCTGTCAAAATGAGCTGGAATTCGGACTACATTGTTGGCAATGTGCCCTTAGTCTTATCGTACCAGGCTTCCGGCAGCGCTGGTGATTACGCCATGGCTGTTGGTGTACCTTATTCCTATACTTACGAGCTACCAGGACACAGATTCGGAATTGGTGGTTTCGGGTTCTTCGTTGACCCTGCTTTCATTGAGCAGGCTGGATTTGAGACTTGGGAAGGTATTAAGGCTGGTGCCAGATTCGTTCGCAATAATTTCAAGAATAAGAATCTTTAAATTCAAATAAATATTTCGTCTATGCAATAGCTCCTCCATAATTTTCTCAACATCTGTTTATTTAGATGTTATGTTAATAAATACGTACTGAGGATTACAATGTACATTTTATTTAATTTTATGTCATGTTATGTTTCTTTAAGCATGTTGTTGATTCAATAAACCAGTTTAATGATAGTCTGATCTCACATTTTTGAGTTGGTGCACTATTTGCAATCAAAAATTTTTTTGTGTCGAAAAAAAAACTTCATCCATAATATGCTCATCAGTGAAATGCAACTGCAATAACTATTTTGGTATCGGTCTATATTCCCTTGATTGCTGATTCTTCAATCCTTACTTTACTCTTCTTTTTACTTAGATCTTTTAGTTCTCCCAGTGCGTTTAGCCTTTTAAAACCTCACTAGATGCTTCCTGTCTATGTCTGTTTAGTTCTATTGTCAACATAGTTCCAAGCTTTTCCTAAAACAAATAACATAGCGAGGGTATAGATTGCACAAGTGTATTAGCGGTGATAGATTGTAACTACAGTTTGATAAAGACTCATCAATTATCTGGAAGACATAATGCCTACCTCTAACATATTAAAAACCTATTATTATCTTTTGTTACGAGAGAGAGATCAGAGAGGCAATTCTGGTATTTTTAAGAACGCACGCATTAAAATCCCACTCTTAGTTTATCTTAATCTGTTAAAAATACAATCACTTTCCTCCTTACTTTTAGACAAGTCGCTGAGTACATTGATACGAGTACCTACCTATATAGTTTTTATTTATAAAAGAAATACAAAAAATTCAATTATTTCTTATAAGGCGATACGGTAGTAACATAATTATTTTAAAACTAGCTGTTACCCGCGATTTGATTTTCGTATATTTTGTAAACCGTTTTTTTTATGTTTGGCATATGTTCAGAATTAAAGTGATGTGTACACAAATAACAAAATTATACCTAATCCTAATTTATATTATACTTAGGCCATGCTGAAAGTTTTTTCTGATCAATAAGACGAGATATTCGATTAACAATACATTTCATGTATTACAAAGTATATGCCCTCACAATTTATACGTTTTTGCATTCGTTGGAACCATTATAAAAAGCAGTTGGACCAGTCTTCCTTAGTGACCTCTTCAGTGGCTTCGTGGAACGCATTTACCGCCGATTCAGGGCTCGTAAAACGTGTGCCTCTAAGATTGTCTTTAATTTTAGGAAACAAAAAGAAGTCGCAAGGTGCGAGGTTTAGGCTGTATGGCGGATGCGTCATCAGTTCGACATTTGATGCCTTCACATACGCTTCCGTTACCTAAGCGGAATGTGAGGACGCGTTATTGTAATCTCGCAAATTAAAAAGTAACATGTTTCCAGAGAGATCGATTTTTCAATTCCGTAATCGCCTTTATTTTTGTTAGTCAAGCTCAGCGAGCTATGCAACGAGCTATGCTTGGAGTCTCTCTGCAAAACAGAGAACCAAAGTTGTCGACATTGCCCACATAATAAGCAAGCTGAAGTGGCAATGGGCCGGCCATATTAGCCGTACTACTGATGACCGTTGAGGTTAGACGTGTTCTTGAGTGGAGACAACGAATCGGCAAACGTAAGGTTCGATGTCCCAGGCTAGGTGGAGCGACGATCTTTGCAGGGTGGCTGGTAGCAGCTGGATGAAAGTTGCCGAGAGTCGACCTAAATGGCGTGCAATTGGATAGGCCTATGTCCAGCAGTGGACTGCTGTAGGCTGATGATGAAGCCGCAAAATCGCCGATCATCGATGCTAGAGGAGACATGTCTGCCATAAGCTTTACTTTTGAGTAACACCCAGAGAAAAATCGATCCCCGTTAAACTTTTAGCCTACATTCATTATTATCACAGTATTTCTAACGTCAAGTAATGAAAGGCCACCCACGGCTTCGTACGCATAAAATTAATAAAAGGAAGGAGAAACCGTTTTTAAGTTAAAAGGCTTTAAGGTATGAACCGTAAATAAATTAAGTAGCGAAAAGATGGAAGCAAAGGTGTGTAGGAGTAATAATAATATCAGTATGTAACTTTCAAACTTTAACGAGTATTTTACAAATACGGAGAAAGTTCGTCACTATTAGGGATGATAACTAATATGAAACAAAAGTAAAAAATGTAACTCCAAAGAAGGCATAGTAAAAATTAGTTAATGGAAAAACTCTGTTAAATCGATGTAAATACAAAGAAGCTACACGCTTTTAAAGTTTTCTGGACGTGATGTATGCTAGCATGAAGTAACATAGTCGTGAAGTCACTTCTACGATAGTGCTGTCCTTGTATAACACTTGAAGAGATATGAGGAACAGGCTGTAAAGTTCACTCATACTCATGGAAAAGGGAGGATCCACCGACCAGACGGGTGTTGTGTCTGGTGGGCAACTGCCCGATGATTGTTGTCGGGAACTTGTATACATATATGCTAGCTGCGCGGTAAACTCTGATTGCGCGATGAAGGATTTGTGTGTCGTCCGTGTGATGCGTTGATCGCATATAGCGGTGTAGATGCCGCCACACACTTATTTTGAAACGTTAATCTAGGCAATTTTTCTACAACAACAACAAAATTCTATTATAGTTTGCACTATTTGGAAACACACATTTTTTTTTGAGACAAAAAAAATGTTGTCATCATACCTATTACCTCGATGTTGTGATGTTTTCCCAACCATGTGTTTTTCGGCTTTAAGACTAACCGAATATAGTTGAATATCAGTATTTTACATAGAGCTATATGACCACCACAGCCCAGTCACTGGGTAGCTCGATACCGCTTGGTAGTCAGACTTTTGGGCTTTTGGACTTTTGGGTGACTGTCAAAGATCTACGAATGACAGCCGGGAACAACGGGCTTCAAAGTGCTTTCAGAGACACGGGGGGGTCTCGATATATAAAGAATGGTAACCCATCCACTATCCGACCGTGGACAGCGTAGCTTAACGCACGGTCCGTGTTTGGTTCGGCAGGTTTGCCCCCGACGACGCCACCACCCTCCTCCAGGAGAGTAGTAAGGCAACCAGCACGCTATGTAAGCCCAAAACCCGATCGCTGTCCTACCGTCCTCGCCGCCGAGGCCCGCCGCGACGCCCAAATCCACGCCCCTCCTGACCCTTGCTCGAGCCAGCCCGCGCCGCTGAGCCTGTAGCTTTAAATTCGTCCCAAAATCAAATAAATCCTGATCCAGCTAGTCCCTTGCTGTACTCTTCCAGTGACGCCCTAGACGAGGTCCGTACCCCACAGGGGGTGCCCGGAGCGTGTGGTCGCTTAGTTTTTAAGTTAGTACATAAGTTTACGTCCTGGCTGGAGGCCTTAATTTATTAGGGCAACCACAGGCAAGTCCGCTTAAGCAGACGACAACCTCATAGGTTGAGCTGCGAGATGCCATACATAAAAAAAAAAATTGGTTCGGCTGGTACCATTTAGCAACGAGCCCCTGTGATTTTAGAACAGTAGCAAAAATAATTGAAAATACCTCTCGTATAGAAAGTATGTACACATTCAAGTGATAACAACTTGCTGTATAGTGGTAAACAAAATTTTGTTATAGCACGTGTCGGGCTAAGATATCAATTATTATCAAGGGGCGGTCATACAAGTTAAAGTCACGAATGCTTTGTCACAAATGCTTTGTCACAAATTGACTCTATCCGACGCCGACGATATTAGAATCGTTTTCATGTTCAAACACTGTACAGTGCTCTTAAGTACTCTTCTCTTTCTGCTGCTTCGCTTTTATCATTTCTAAAGATTAAATTAAAATAAATCATATTATTTATTTCTGTAAGTAGATCTTTCAAGTCACTTTTACCTGTTCGGTCAATACCATCTACCTGAGATGGTAGTTACTAGCTGAGAGAAAAAATTAAATGAAATTGTTTATTGTATATTAGGATATCGAAATCACTTTTATGCGTCATAAATAAAATAAAACAGTCGACATTTTCATCTGACTGACTACTTTTGAGAAGAAATGGCGACACATACTCACAGGTCAAAGTCTCTCTAAGGGCCGATTTCACCAATGAAACTGAACGCGATCAGCACATAAACTATGTTTAAGAACTGTTAGTGTCATGATTTTCTATGAAATATAGACACTGACTGTTCAGACAGTTTTAGATGTACGCGAACGCGTTAAGTTTCACTTGTGAAATTGGCACTTAAATTCCACACAGATTAGAGAGGACCTGTGAACCAGTCACTGCAAGCAATTAATTTGTCAGTAATCGTGTAGCTCAACTAAGAACTTAAGGCCCTCAATGACTCGACGTACAATTCCAAGAAAAGAACGTTTGGGTAGCCCGCATAAAGTATACTCAAATTGCCAGACCATCATTAAAACTAACTGAGGAAGAAAAAAGAAAAATTAAAATGATAAAAGAAAAAAGGAGTGAATTAAACGCCATTTCAGCTTTGGACCTGTCCCGACGAACGGCACAAGACATACCTATAAACTAAATAGTTTCCTTTTTCACAACGGATTTGACACTTACAGACATGGCACATGCATGCAGTTTTAGTTGTTCAGTTAACTCACGCGTGCGTAATAGTCATTATTATAGAGTTCTCGAAATTGCACGCCATGCCTCGCGTGTGTCAGAAAGGTGTTATGAAAGGTGATGAAAACTATATGTATCCACATAATTAGCAGCTTTGAGTGCCAGAATGGTTACTAAATAGTTATTTACTGTGACAACCAGGTCACTCAGAAAGTATTGCGAAAAAAAGTTTGAATGTATGAGAAATTGGCCAGTTATAGTCTATTCGAGTTTTTTCAATTTGACTGGCTACTTGGTGGCGATTCCTTTACAGAACCAAAGAAGCATCAACGTTGAATGGTATACTACCAAATGCTTGGCAGAAGTTTTTTCTGTTGTGAGCAACAAGCGACCAAACACAGGGCTCCGCGGGCCACTGCTTCACCACGACAACGCGCCTTCGCACACCGCTCTCAAAACGAGGGACTTCCTGGACAGCACGCCGGTCAAACTCCTGGGTCACCCTCCTTACAGCCCTGACCCAGCACCGTGTGACTATTTTTTATTCCCGAAAATAAAAAATCTGCTCAATCGGATACAATTTTCGTCGCCGGATAATGCGCTGTCTGCGTTCGAGCAGGCTGAACGAGGCGTCTACGGCGGACTGGAAAAGTATTTTGAAAACTGGTTCAGACGCATGAAACTTTTTATAGAGGCTAGTGGAGAGTACTTTGAAAAGATTTAATGAAAAAATATTTACCTTACATCATTTTTATTTTCACAAAACTTTCTGAGTGCTCCACGTTTCATACTTCTGTTATCATTAAATTTCCGGTGAATGTAACATAAGTTTTTGTATTTATTTAGACTTGTCGATCACAGGTTTCGTTCGGAAATGACTGTCCGTCTAAAAAAATAGTTCTAAACAGTCGTAATACTTCTATTACGACTGTTTAGAATGATTTATTTTATATTGTTCTACAAATTTCGACATCTGCTTGTCTGAACACACCTTTATCATTTCTGTGGATTATTCATTATTATAAGTAACTCACGTGTTCTGATAAGATAACATTCCTTTTTAACATTTAAATTATAGTTTATTAATTAATACATTTGTTAGTGCTGTCAGGTTATGTAATTTGCTTTAAAATGCTATTTTATTTCTATTTTCTATCATTGTTTTGTTATTTTGTGACTGCTAAGAATGAGGAGTATAAAGGGTGAGTTATACAGGATGCTTTTTTTTGTGACTGCCATTTTGTCTTGTCCCAAGCGCATCTGCTGAGCATGGGGTCCTGAGTTTGATTCCCGGGTCAATCAAAGTGTTTTTGGGTTTTTTGATATATATTTTTTTGCCACGGATAGCACGTAAAGCCATTGGCCCTGCGCCTGATCTCTCCCCGGTCGTGTCGAATCGCTGTCCCATCGGACTATGAGAATAAGGAACAGGCAGTGCACCTATGTTTGCGCACACACTTGTGCACTATAATATCTCCTGCGTACTACGGCTCATCTCCGTTGAGATTGGCCACTCTGGGAATTCCGTCGGGAAGATTTAGTTTTTTTTTTTATATTTTCTGGAGAGCAGTGGTGGCCCAGTGATAACGGCCGTGACTTCAGACTTGTAGGTCGTAAGTTCGATCCAAGACAGGCGCTTTACTTTGTGTAAATTATTTCATCACCACTGCTCTCAAAACGGCGAAGGAAAATGTCGTGAGGAAACCGGCATGTCTTAGAACCAAAAATTCGAAGACATGTGACATCTACCAACCCGCACTGGGCCCGCGTGGTGGACTACGGCCCACTCCCTCTCACTGAGAGGAGACCTGTGTCCTAGCAGTGGGAACATAATAGGCTGATTATGCTGTGATTATGGTAAATGTTTTTGATGTCAGAGGGGCAATTCCAGAATTTTAAGGGCGAATTTCACCAATGGAACCGAACGGGATTAGCACATAAACTACCTACGTTTAGTAACATATATTATGTAAAATCTGCACTTAGTGTGACTGGCCTTAAATAAATATTGCAAGGGATTTGAAAGTGTTTAGTTTACCTACTAACTCTGAAAGAAATGAAAAACTTGAACAAACTAAAAACGAATTCGAGTTTCACAAGTAAAACTAAACGAGTTCAGCTCATCTTAACCGCGTTTAAGAGCTGTCAGTGTCAATATTCCATAAAAATATCACGCACTGGATTTTCAACTCTCGTTGTTGAGCCGAGCGTTGATAATCTAACTAAGTGCATTCCAGCGCGTCGAAAAAACAAATTGTTGGATTTTTAACTTTCGGCGCTAAGCAGACCGTTGAAAAATCAGTGTGCGATGAAATAAAGCCGCGATATTTTTAAATCCGTTCTAACGTATGCTTCCAAACAGACAGTGATTGAAGAATTACGTCAAGATAAAGGAGGGGGGAACAAACAGCGACCACAAATCCGTGTGCCAAGCGTAGTAAAGATAATAATACCCTCTTTAAACACTATTTGTCGACATGATTAAAGGATTATGGTCAGCTGAGATAATTGAAATGAGCTGATATAATTTATCTCTAAAATAATTCAAGTATTTTTCGTGGATTATGTTAAATTTACATAAAATCCCCTCTAAACGAATTGAGTTATTCAAGTTGGAATTAAAAATCACTTGCCAATCACCTAGAGCAAATAAAAAATAAAAAATTAACAATTGGTTTTCGAGCAATTGGTTTTCAGCTTTCGAGTTGTGTGAAAATCTTTACGAATTAACCCCGCTGTTGAAACAGTTCAGACGAAAAAGAAAATCTAAAATTTGGAAGTTCCAGACTCAACAACAGGAAAATAACACTTAATTATTATAAAGGACTAATGCCAATTTTCACCATCGTTACCTCGAACACTTCCTTACAAAGGGTCTCTTTACCAAAGAGATGAGAAAGAGAGAAATCAGCCCCTTACCAAAGTTGGTTTTAATCACGTTAAGGGATAGCTACGTAAGGACACTTAAATAAGTGACAGGGAGTTTGAAAAGCGTACTTTTTCGATGAAACTATGTTTTTTTTATACCATTGATAAATCATGAAGATTAAAGCAAACTAATCAAAATGCAAAGAAAGTATAAAATAAAAATGATTTCATGTTGTGTACATAAAATATCATTCAATCTTATTACATCACAACATCACGCCTGTAATCTCAAAATTCGCCACACCCACATTGCGCCAGTAGTGCTTAAGTCATATATAATAGGGGCGAACGTATTGCCATCAAACGGGCACAAATCCAGACTCCGGGCTGCTACTGAGAAATTCTAGATAGAAAAACCCATTAACACTTTGCCCAACCTGAGAATCGAAACCTCATGCTCAGCAGCACCTCTTTCGACCACTAGACCAACGAGGCAAAATGGCAGAAGTGAGGAAAGGGGGGCAAAATGTATTGTTATTATTACTGACTTATTCCTGTCAATATTAAGAACATAACAATTTGGTACTTAGATATTCTTGGTTACATAGACATTCTTTGAAAGTTCCCAGATAACTACTTATTGGTATGTACCTAATCACCAGTGTATTAGATAAATAGGCCCTGTGTACAAGACAAATAGAAATAAACAAGTTACCCTACCTACTTTGTAAGTATATAATGGTGAAAAAAAAACCTGTTATCTGTATCTTCTAAATAGTGTTCTTTTCTTTCTAATAAAAATAACACACTGTCTTTGGATAACCTAAATCTTTTGAAGAAGTACATCTTGTCATATTCCTTAAAACAATTAGATTTTTTGCGAAAAATATGTGGCCGTCTGAATAAACTTTGCTTCGCAATCCACAGTTAAAATAGCTTCTAAACTGTAAATAAGATCGTCAATATCGCAGCAACTACGCAATTTGAACCGCAAAATAGAGTGACACTTAGCGCTAAGATGCCGAATATCGGGCCCCTATATTTAAGGGAGTCTTAGGACCATCACTTAAGGGACACCCCCTTAAGTGATGGTGAAAACGAAACTAACATTTAAAACTTCTTAAGTGTTCTCTAAATTTAGGGAACTATGGTGAAAACGGGCATGAGTATTTCAAAGACTGCTACAATTTAATATTCACCCTTCATTAAGTTTATCCGACTTGGAGGGGCAAAAAATATAGAATCACATTAAATTGCTTATCTCTGTCAAGTCGTAAAAGGTAATGAACCGAACTTAAAGGCTACGCAGGGTGAAAATGTACTTTCATTTAAACAAGTGAAAATAATTGTAAGGATTAGTCACTATGGGTGAATTTCACCAGTGAAACTGAACGAGACCAACACTTTTAAACCGCGTTCAAGAGCTGTCAGAGTCATAATTCTTGTGGAATATTGACACTGACAGCTCTTGAACGCCGTTAAGATGTGCTGATCGCTTTCAGTTTCATTGGTGAAATTAGGCCGAAGAATATTTTGGTAAAAAAGGGACCTTTATAAAGAACTCGCCCCAATGTATCATGATGTTAAGCATTCAAATAATAATTACACATTTAATGTTCATGCTGCATTCAGGTTCGAAATAACAATATTGAAATACCAAATTGAATTATACGTATTCATTTTCACAAAATCTTGGTATGCTATATTGGTTTATCAAATAATTACTTACGTATATACCTCATATTATCTATGTTGTATTTTATGAATAAACAAATAACAGCAGCGATAACATTAGAATCGATATTAATTAGCATTAATCTTGGATTAAATTGCAATATTCATGATGGAATATATCGTATGACGCTATAATCATAATCATTGATAATTATGATGCCAATCTTTACAGGTAGATACTTAGAAGCCTGGAAGCCTGAGAAACATAACAATCGGTGTATTAGGTATACACCGATTGTTATGTTTCTCAGGCTTCCGCTGTCTGTTCTAAGGCTTGGACCCTCAACCAATTTTTATTTTAGACTCTTAATGTCAGTTGCGCAGATGCATCGATGATGATGGGTTGTCGAATCCGCTGCTTTACATAACCGCTAGTCGTTTTACAAAACAGTGATTTTCTTTAATTGAAGTAATGTTTATATAGAAACTCGTATAAAATCGAAATCAAAATATTTTATATCACATAATCCTACAGGAGCACTTATGAAATGAGACTACTCTTATGGATAAGAGCCGGCAAGAAACTCCACGGTTACTATTTTAATAATATTTGACTTTTAGAATGTTTTCAAATAACATTGTTAATAGGTATGGGAGGACAGTGTAGGCCTGTCAACAAGTACCATATGCATAACAAATAGACAATGGTCTACAATCTACAAAGCTTACAACGTTCTCTCATTTACAAAATATAAAATAATCTAAAAGAGAAAAAGAATAAAAAAAGATAGGTATTACTTCGTAAAATTACTATTAAACTATTCTTTCTTTTCCAGTTACAAAGTATACAACATTGAACTAGACTCAAAAAACCAGCAAGAAAACATCGGTCTACTGAAGAATGACCTAGTAGACTTTTGGAGAAGACCAAATTTCAAGTACGGTGTGGTCGGCAAGGTGATGGTTCCACCTTCTCATTTCAACTGGTTTGAGGAGAAGCTGGAAGAGTTGGGGATAGAAAGAGACGTGTATATTGAGGATGTTTATGAGTGAGTAGGAGTCTAATGTTGCAGACCAACAAATGTTTATCTGGCAAGTAACCTAACCATGGGAAGAAAGATATCTCTAAACTCATTTCATTGACCCCAAGGGCTGGCTTTAACTCTGGTCACAAGCTAAGCACTGTACTTTTAGGGTCACGGGTAATTCAAAAGAGTAACCGTGGCCCTGGCACAGGCAACTGAAGGAACACGGGTGGGTTTTAGTCAGTAAAAGTCTGAAACGCCCTCCCGCTCCACCCAGAGTGGGAGAAGTCATTTGATGATTTCCCACCCAAAAAAAAAGCACTGTACATAGTGTATGGCAATGCTTAGCTTGGGCACATGACCAGTCGACATAGATACAGAGTTTTTTTAAGCCATAGTTTAGTTTGTTTAGTCGGAAACCTTATTACCAGCATTGCCACGTTGGATGGCAATCATATTTTTTAAACTAAAATTAGGCCAGCCACGGTCACGCAGCCTGGTCACGTGAAGAGTCTACCAACCGCTTGGCGATGTCGCGAAATACTCGATGAACACACGGACCACGGTCCTAATATTTCAACCCCAAACGGCTCAAACATATAGCTCCCAATAAGGATGCTATATTTGCGCCGTTTGAGGTTTTTCTGCACCTGCAGCAGCCACCCCAGCACAGCCCGCCTTGCTAGTAAGATAGGATGCCTACTGTAACGTAATGGTGGATCCTAACTACATGAAAGGATGCAAGTTGACTTGTTACATATACTTTAATAAATGAAATATAAAATATAGGTCGGAATATAAAAATAACACAATACGGTTCACGAAAATACAGGAAGTAATACAAAAACACTAAAAACGGTTCACGCGACACTGAAGTTAATAGGCTTGAATTGAAGTCCGGAGGAGGAGGTGGAGAAAAAAGGTCTTCAGGCGTCGAAGGGACACTTTAGAGTGCCAGTCTCCTTCGACAAAGCTCGACGTAAAATCTCCAGGCAGATGGTTACTCAGCAGAGTGCAGACGTAGAATTGATAGGTGTTTGTTGATAAAACCCGGACGCCGTATCCTCAGGCAGATGGTTAG
Organism: Dasypolia templi; assembly: GCA_963555695.1. Taxonomy (NCBI): domain Eukaryota; kingdom Metazoa; phylum Arthropoda; class Insecta; order Lepidoptera; family Noctuidae; genus Dasypolia; species Dasypolia templi. The sequence continues at coordinate 8,491,331 of OY743142.1, forward strand.
TGAAACGGGTCCAGACGCAGAATCCGAGGCAGATGGTTAGTGAAATAGGTCCAGACGCGGAATCTCCATCAGGTGCTTCAGACTTTTCTTTTATAGGAAAATATTCCTTTTCCAGAATTAACTTTTGATGATTTTTGAAGTTTCAAAATTGTTTTTCTTCATTCTGACATCTCATCTGCCAGTCATAAAACCAGCCTGTGTGTTCAGCCAAGACGTATTAAAACCTCCACGATCGAGTATGAGCGTGTCCTTATTAATTATTGTAGATGTCGAAATTCAGTTAGTAATCGGTAATTATATAGAAAATACAATATTTCAGCTAAACCTATTGATAAAAATAATTCAAGTTATATAAACCAAAAAGTAATCTTCATAGACTAAAAGAGAAAATTTAATGACAGTTTGACAATTGACTTGTGTCACAACAATGGAAAATGTAAACAATAAATGTTTTTTTAAAGATTAATATCTTTTTAGAACGATTCGTAAATTGCTAGCAAATAAAAGGATATGATACGGGACATGAATGAATGAATGATGAACAATGTTGTAAGTATAAGTAGCATATACTATACTACCCAACTGCCAAGGTATTATGGTAATTAAATAAATCCGTCGTTCAGGCGTGAAAGCCTAACAAACAAACAAACTTACTTTCGCATTTGTAATATTAAAGTTAGGATTAGGAAGTTCGGGCTTGCGGACGGCGAGCAATGGGTAGCTCGCCGTCAGCCCGGGTCGACAGCGTGTCATGTTCCACGCGCCTCAAAGAGATGTCAGCACCAAATGACGGGGTCCGATAGAGCCGACGCCTCAGGGTCTCGGGGAATTCGAAAGAGAAACCAAGGCCCTAGCACAGGCAACTGAAGGAACACGGGTGGGTTTTAGTCAGTAAAAGTCTGATACGCCCTCCCGCTCCACCCAGATCGGGAGAAGTCATTTCATGATTACCCACCACAAAAAAAAAAAAATTTGGAAGTTTGAAGGATTTAATGTGTCTAGAGTAGTTATTTATATTTATGTGTACTTTATTGAACACCACAAAAATAAAAAAAATAAGCTATTAAAATGTCAAGAGAGAGTAGTTAAATTCGTACAAGTTTTTATATGGTATATTCATTAACAGTTCCATGTAGTCTGAATTAAACTTGATTTTAGCGTGTGGTTATAAGTGATATTGCAATGATGTCCTTAGGTACCTCCTTCCAGTTTTCACGGAACCTGTTCAGCTCGTCCTGCCATCTCCTACGTGGTCTGCCGCGACCCCGCCTTACTGTCTCAGGGCACCAGTTCTGTGGTATTTGGGCCCACAGTTTGGCGTTTGGAAAAGTTGGCTGATGATGATGATTGAATTTTAATAACATTTACGTAGGTTACTAAACCGATAAATTAAATAATTTAAATCGCACCCACAGGCAGTGGAAATAATTAATCTCGTTAAATAATTATAATTACCGTGCTGGTAAATATTTCCCGATATTTATTTAATTTATTACTGAAATGAGGTTTGGAGCAATTTGTACCACAAAGTACACACTCCTGTGATGGACAGCTGATAATTAATCATTTTAAGCCAAAGATGACTTGTCTACCTAATTGGTGGTCTATTGGTCGCAAGCGCTACTGCTGAGCATAGGTCCTGGGTTCGATTCCATGGTTGGGCAAGATGTTATTCTGTTTTTCCATCTGGAATTTCTCAGTAGCAGCCCGGAGTCTGGATTTGTGACTGGTAAGTGCCTGGCAATAATCGCTGATGAGTGCCTGGCAATAATCACCGTATCTCTCCCCACCGCCGTATCTCTACGTTAACGACGTGGTGGGGCTTGCGCGCTTCTGTACTTTGGGTCTGTGCCGGTAGAGTTTTCTCTGCCGAAACAGATCTAGGGAGATACATAAACCCTTAGGGCAGCATGTGGCTGGCTGTTGGGCAGTAGCGACCCCACGGACCCTATCTCCTGGTAGAAGCCCTGTTCCTCACCTCTGGCTTGCCTTTATTGGCCGGCTGGAGTGAACACTGACGAGAAATAGAGCTTCCATCCCTTTCTTGCATTCATTGGCCAGCCTGTGTGGAGATTCGCAAGAGTAAACGTGCTTGGAGGAAGGAAGTATTCCAGTAAGATGCTGGTAGGTACAGATGTGTGTTGTGGAATACCTTTGCACTCCTCAAGCACCTCAGGAAGTGTTTCTCTTTTGTTGCTACATCACTATGTGCTAGCGACCGTTTTCGGGGGCCCGTTATTGAGTGTCATGTCACTCTCTGCCATTTCATCTGTGAATAACGTAACATTGACCAAGAAGGGGACATAGTTCTTCCATAGTTCTAGGTTACCAATCCACTATAGCACCCCAAGCCCATAGCCCAATATGTTTTGTTCCCATGTTCGGCAATAGTCCTGCACCAACCAGGGTTTATCCTTGGATGCACTTGCATCCGGCCCCAGGTTAAATATAATTATTTCTACGCTAAGGGATCTAGAATGTATGTTTACTGTTTGCGCGTCAATGATGTCCCTACCGCCCTGTATACTTCTATTTTACCTACATTTGCGACAAGTTATTAACATTTGATTGTAGACGAGGTGAGACTGCGTCTAGATTTTCAACTTCTCTTAAATCTAAAATAATCTTAAATAAAACCTATTTTTTTTTTAATGCTTAAATCTAAATATGCGTCGCGTATTATCGGTCAACGGAACTCAAGAAAGTACATAATAAAACATTCAAACGCACACACTCTATCGATGATGCGTTAGTGCGTCGAGCGAATAAATAGACGCGACCAAAGTTACGCCCGACGCATCTTTTGTCGGTTGCGCGACCACCCTTCAATAACGGGAATTGGCCGTCTGCTTTCGTTTAGTTCCCAGAAGGACTAAAAATCTTCATCAAAGGAAAGACGGTCTTAAAAAAATATTAAAATAATTCACGAAAAGCGAAAATTTTTTCAACCTAGGGTTCTTTCGGAACAGTCAGAGGCTGAACTCAAAAGCGTTGACTATGTCAGCTGTTTTGTGCGAGCCACCTGGTCTAATCTTATTTACAAGGCCTAAAGACATTTCTTCGGATCTCGATGTTTGAAACTCCGAAGACGTACGAAGGTTTTCGATACGAGACAACGAGTTTTGGAACTCTAATGGAATTGGGCAGGACTCCTCTGGCATGTCCTCTGGATGGCAGGTGGAGTAAGGTAGTGACCGAGTGACGTCCAAGGACTGGAAGACGAAGTGTCGGTCGTACGGTGGCGAGATGGGACGATATTGCTACCATCGCGGGTAGAGCCTGGATCAGGCTGGCGCAGAAGCGTGGAGATTGTCTCAAGAAAAGAGAGACCTATGCTCAGCATGTGGTGGGTGAAGTGGACTGTGGATGATAATGAAGATAAAAAGACATGTCTAGACATCGGGCTAGGTGGTATATAAGTAACTTTATGAAAGTCTCGGTTTCAAAGTTTGAATTTTTTGTTTCATCTACTGTTCCTTTTGTTTGTGGGTGGATCGATCTGAAAAGGTGCAGCATTCATTAAAGCCCTTAACAATTAAAATACACCTATAAATTATGTTAATATTTTATTTTCCAGATTCTTAACAAAAGAAGATAGTCAAATCAGATCATCAAAGAACGACGAGGATTCCGATACTTTTGATGTCAAACGCTATCATAGTTATGATGATGTATGTTAATAGTTATTTATTACAATACTAGCTTCTGCCCGCTACTTTGTCTGTGTTCTGCTTCCCCCAACCCCCCCCCTCAGTCACATTGCATCGCATCGTTTTCGCTTAGTGTTGTTTCTGTCTTCTTTTCTTTTTACTTGGCTTCTAAGGGTCCTAGCCTGGTTCTAAATAGCCTTTAGGCTTCCTAAAGACTTGTGCCATCAAATGCAAAAATATTTTTTGTAATCCGACCGGACGGTAGTTCCAGAGATTACCGCCTACATACAAACTTTCAAAACAAGTTTTACCTCTTCAGAATATAAGTATAGACAACATCACGCTTGTAATCCCCGAAGGGTTAGACAGCGGTGTACATATAGCACACCCTCATTTCGCGAGTTATGTTTAAGTCACATTTATCAAATAGAGGGTTTCTTTGTAAAAGGGTAAGGCCGGAGAAGCGGCGCTTCTGTACAAAATACCAAGCCAAAACAACAGCAATAATTTTGGTGTTTGTGGAACCCTCTGTCTCAGGGGTCCTCGTTTCGTTTGACAACTAAAAACGTAGGAAAAAATTTAAGCATAAATTCAAATGTACATGTTACTCTACTTACATGAACATTCAGTGGCGTAACTATACCATCTGGGGCCCGTGGCAAATTCTTTTGATGGGGCCCTATCACTAAAAATCGTCACGGTCTTTTAAAGTGGAAGGCTGCAAACCACTGAAATTTGAAACAATTTCATTCATTGGAAGGAAACGCGTTTTCAGTTGGTTTATAATGATGTCCAATACTCGATACAATTTGTTCACTTTGAACAAACTTTCCGGATCTTGGAGACGCTCATCTTCGCAAAGCTCATCAAAATGGCGTTTTACCTTCCTCTGACGAGTTATAGAAAATTCAGGGGTGATGGACCATTTTTCTGCTACACTTTTTGCTTCCATTTTTAAATTTTCAAATTCATATCGATACCTTTCCAATTCTTCTAGACAAATTTTCAAACGTTTTAAGACATCTGAAAGATCGGTGGCTTTAGACTGAAGTGCTTTAGAGGCTGCATCGATAGTAAGTAGGATCTTGGAATGAAAAACCAATAAATAACATAATAAAATTAAAGTTTACGATCTTCTTTTTGAGTGAAACAGCTTCAATTCTTTCATCTGATTTGCAATTTAACAGAATTGTTTTCGTTAGCGCTTTTTGGACTTCAACAAACCGAACTTTTAAAGCAAAAACGGCATCATAACGTCCTGCCCATCTTATAGGGTTTAATGTTTTTAATGTTATTGAAGTTGAATACTCACTTTCTTTATTAGATATAAAACTTGATAAAATATTCCATCTTTTGATACCATGCCCAATTTTTTTTTGTTGAACTGTTTAAAAAAATGCATTTCAATAACCTCTCTCACTGCATTGAGTACTAGATTTAAATTATGAGCAGCACAGTGAACATATACGGCATTTGGCTCGACATCTTTTATGAGTATTTGAACTCCACCATAAGTAAACAACATTTCATTGTGTTAGCACCATCATATCCTTGTCCTCGACACTTATTTAGAGGAATATTTTTGTCATTTATGGATTTAATAATTTGCTTGGACATTGCTAAGGCAGTTTGATCCTTAACTTCATGAAATCCTAAAAAAAATTCTTTAATGAAAAGTGCCTTTGGGATACAATTACCATCTTTTTCGAACATACAATAATGGTAAAGTTAACACATTTGATATATTTTTTTAAATATCTTGAGTTGTATCGATTATGATAGAGTAGAATGGTGTGGCATTTATTTCATTTATGACTGCATGTTCTATTTTTAGAACCAGGACAGAAATTCTTTCTTCAAAAATTAGCTCATTTGGTGATTTTGGACTTAAGTATTTTATCTTGCCCTTTGGTTTACTAAACAATTCTTGTAAAATCGGGTCGTATTTTCAAAAAGTTTCCTTTGGAGCTTGGATCACTGCTATCTGCGTTTTCTCTGTGGCCACGAAAGGCTAAATTACACGTTGTAAGTGTCAGAGTAACATCAAGGAGCCTAGAAAGTACTTGGCGCCAAAAAGATTTTTCTTATTTGATCATAGACTCTTGCTCTTCATCGAGTGTTCCATGTAGCCGCCACTGTTGATACGTAAGACAGGAATCCAGATGAATTTTTGATGTCTCGTGCCTTTGAATGGCATCTACAATATGTTTCCAGTCGTCATAGCCCTCAATCCAAACATTTTGTATTTGCTTAGATGCCCGATTTGCGAATAACCAACACGGTTCACAATACGCCTTCTGAAGTATTAAAGAATAGGATAGCCATGTACGTTCAAGTTTCACGCCAGACTTGGAAACAATATAGTTTTTTTTTTCTAGAAAAGATCTATTGTCAATCTCTTTTAAGAAAGGGCCCTTAGATCACAATTCCCGTTTTCAATCACGAACCTTTTCACTTGATCAGTTAGCTCTTTAACATTACCCTTATCAGTAAGATATGGCGAAGATACAATATTGTTCATGCTAAAATATAATTCTCTTTAATTTTTGCTAGTACTTTGTTGTGGTTGTTCTGGATCTGGATAGTCACTGGTGTTGGGTGCTGCATATGATAATTCTGGTATACTTTTAGTAAAGTCCATTTCTTCACTTTTGAAGCACTGTTCACTCGACTTTTCATTATTTAAGTCATCATTTTCCAAGTAATTTCAGACTAATTTTAGGTAGCTTTTTATTTTTTTCTTCAGTCTCCCTCTTTCTCTTTCGTTTTTCGCTCCCACTTAAATATTTTCTGGAGCTAAACATTTTAATATCTAAATTTCACAATTTACTTTGCCACTATTTTCATATTCAATAAAAAAACAAATACGAAAAATCAAAGTTACAAATTTTAATCACCAATTGTCAAAATACTCAGGTACAATGTAAAAATCTATTTTTGAACTCGCGGCCTCTTGGGCCGGGGCCCTCTTGGGTCGGGGGCCCGTGGCATTATGCCAGCCCTGCCACCCTATTGTTACGCCACTGAACATTACTATATACAGATATTGTATATAATTCAATTAATTTTTATTCAAACAATTTACTTTCTGTTTGTATTATTATGTCTATTTATTATTATTGTCTCTATTCTGCTGTGCCCGACAGTCATAGATTGCATTTGATAGCCCAATTCTTGAGGAAGGCTATATAGGCTTTTTAACATCACGCTAGAGTTTTTAGGAGCCGAGCAAAAAGAAACGCGATGCGACATATAAATGCGACGACATAAATTTTGTTTGAACAATACATACTGATATAACATACGATTTAGGTCAGAAAACAGATAAGTTAGGTTTTCAACGCTTCCTCTTTCTATTTTGCTGTGCCCGACAGGGTTTATAATGCTGTCATAAAATTTCAAGTAACCACTGAAGTACAGATTGTGGAATACAATAAACGATTGAACATTGAAAAAATAAAAAAATCCAAATGTACATGTAAAACATTCTTAGAATTTAGTTCACCTTTCATCAGATGGTACTGAAATATTGTCACACAACAATAATCCAAAAGGAAACGCGTAAGCGTAAATGTTTCCGCGTATCCTTTTGAAGAAAAATACTATCGATGTATTTCTAAAGAAGAATTTGCCTGCAGTAGAAATAGAACGCAAACCATGAAATGCACCAGCGTAAGTTCTTAGATTCGATTGAGCCGAACTACACGTGTGGATCTCTCAACTTCAACTATTCTTATCGACTGAGGAGTTGGAATATTTGCAGGAAATTCTTAGTAGGGAAAAAGATCTTACACTTTTTATTATTCTGTTTGATACATTTTGTTTACGTCTTTCCTGTTTCAGGAAGGATGTCTGGTTGAAAGTGGTTACGGATAATCGTTCCCTTTTTAATCTTTTCCTTAAAACTCATCGCTACCCTTGCACTCGCAATTTATATTTTCTTTCCGCCCGTTCGTTGCCCGCGATTTCGTCTGCGATAAAGGGTATAAGGAGTCTATGTCCTTACCCAGATCATGGTCTATCTGTGTGCCAAGTAACATCTAAATCTGTTCAGCCGTTTTAGCGTGAAATCGTAACCAACAAACAAACAAACTCACTTTCACATTTATAATGTAAGGTTAGGATTTAAATCGATCTTAATAAAAGTATGATTTTTGGTTCAATTCACGTCATTACGTCATCTTGAACATTGCCTTCGGTTAACTTTGCACTTACTTCACTGACCAATCCGGATGTGGTCATTAGATAACTTCTGTCTAATTTCTTAGCTGTTTTTCATGCTTGAATACCCATACTAATGAAAATGTAATTTTTCAGATTCTAACCTATATTCGAACACTGCAAGCAAAACACCCAAATGCTAAAGTGGAACTAGTGGAATATGGAGTGACGGACCAGAACAGACCTCTAGTATACCTAAGAGTTACCATTGATACCAACACTGCAGTAGACAAACCTGTAGTTGTGATAGAATCTGGTATAAATCCCAGAGATTGGGTAACCATTCCAGCCGCGTTGAATATAGTGGAACATATTCTGGGTGAGCCGAGATTTCTGGAAGGTCTGGTATGGATTGTGGTTCCTGTGTTGAATCCTGATGGATATGAATATACTCGGAATAATGTAAGTAAGATTATATTTATTTTTCTATTTATTTTACCATTTATGTACCAACAGCACACACATATACATATTATAGATAGAACAAGAAGAAACAGAAAAACAAAGTTTGTACTTTGTTGTAGGTGATGATTATTTCAATAGAAATCTCTTAGACCTTTGTTTTTTCTTTTCTTTTTCCTCGCTGGTCTAGTGGTGTATCTACACCGCACATGAGAACTACGAATCAAAAATCCTGCATCGCGCAAGCAGAGTTTACCGCACAACTAGCATATACTCGTATTAAACACCCCGACAGCAATCGTCGGGCAGTTGCCCACCAGACACAAGACCAGTCTGGACGGAAGATCCTCCCTTTTCTATGAAGGTTGAGTGAACTCTACACTCTGTTCCTCATACCTCTTTAGTAGCAAGCACTACAGCTGAGAAAGATAGCATGAGGTCCTGGGCTCGAATCCCTTGGGGTTTTCCATCTGGAATTTCTCAGTAGTAGGAATCGGAATAATACCTTGTTGAAAAATAGTAGGCTCGCCCCCTATTACATTTAGCTTAATTAAACACAACTGGCGAAATGTGGGTCTGTCTTTGGGAAATACAGGCTTGGTGTTATGTTATGCTTGTTACGTTATACTTTCTAAGTTTATCTTGGACATCACTGACATCGGTATAGGAAAACATCGTGAGGCTTATAGTTAAAATAAGTATGAAATCGCCAATCCTTCTTGAACAAGCGTGGTGATAATAGGGCTGGTATTATCATTATTTAAGTACAGCCGCACAGGTCGATCGTTGCCGCGGCGAGCTTGCCGCGGTCGGTCTGAGCATGGGGTAAAATCTTTACATACCGAGACCCCCCGTGCCTTGAAAAGCACGTTAAGCCGTTGGCCTTACCTGTCATTATTGGATCTTTGACAGCCGTTTCGGCTCGTTAGAAGCCCGAAAGTCTGACAACCAGTCTTATCATGGCGTACCGTGTTACTAAGTAACTGGGTTGTGGAGGTCAGATAAGCAGTCGCTCCATATTAAGTACTGGTATTCAGCTGCATCTGGTTAGACTGGAAGCCGACTCCAACATATTTGGGAAAAGGTGATGATTATTAGACTGAAATTATCAATCAATCATGATCACGGTTTTAGATTTAGAGTTTAATGCTACAGAGGATCTTGTTCTAAATAGTTAAACGATAAAGAGCCACGAATTAGATCAGCCGCTGAAAATAACCCAAAAATAAAAGAAAAGATAATAAAAGTTTATCTAACTTTTCAAACAATTTCTTTCAGCTCCGTCTCTGGCAGAAATCTAGAAGCAGCAACAGTCACATGGGCCATGTCTGTCCAGGTGTGAACCTCAACCGAAATTTTGACCTGGATTGGCTTCATTTCGACTCCAGTTCCAGTCCCTGCAGCCATCTCTACGGAGGCATTGAACCGTTTTCCGAAATTGAAACCGATATGATCCGACATATCATAGAAAGTAATGGTTCCAAAGTCAAATTGTATATATCCTTACAAAATAATGGAGGCTATATTACATATCCATGGAATTACGAAAGAGCTGCCAGCGGAATGTTCAGACAACACCATGTTTTAGGTTTTGATATGATCAATTCAATGAATGAAGCTTACAATTTGAACGTTGGATCAGTAATCTTTGATAGGGCTTCTGGAACAAGCACTGATTATGCGAGGGACAAAGAAGTGTTGTATAGTTTTAACATAGATGTTGTACAAAGTGATAATGGAGTCGTTATAGCAGAAGAAGATATTGGTAGTATTGTTGATGATGTCTGGAAAGCTGTTGCTGTTGCTGCTGATGAAATGATTAGATTAAATCGTTGAAACGTTTTTCAGTTTTTTTATCTAAAATACCTACTAGTGGTTTTTTAGCCAAGAATCTTTTGATTAAGATAGCTAGATGTAAAAATTGATATGGAAGTGAACCAACGCTACAATAGTCTGATCAAGTTGGCGAAAACAATATCAATATTTGAATTTAAATAGCTATTGCCACGAAAGTGTATATTTTGTTATGTTAACTCAATTTGTATCGAATTCAAAACATTTCGGTGCAAAATCTAGTGTGCTATGTAAAATATGTACTCAGCTATTGGTACCCAGTGTATCCTTGAACATCAAAACTTTATACAATAAATAACATTATACAAAACTTCGTTATTGCAGCTTTCTCGATTCTCATCAAAGTGTTTAAAATAGTCGTTAAAACAATCGTTATTACATCTTTCAACAACTTCTTTAATACCAACTCATTTTTCTCCAACAAATGTTTAAAGGCAATCTTCACAAATTGGAAACAGATCCCGGACCGAATAACGATAAAAATGGAAAGATTTAATTTGAAAAAATTCGCACTCTTTGCGACACTTTGAGAATTTAATATGGCTGGGATGATAAAGAATTGATTATTTTAGTAATTTCTTATAAAATGTGGCTTATCCGAGGTTCTTGGCGTTTTGTTTTCTTTTTATTATGGAAATGTTAGTTCTAAGAATAATACCTGTGCTATATGTATTGGTAATAGTTTAATGACAGCTCGATGCTATGTCTAGTCACAAACGTTTAGGCAACGTTTTTTATATTCCTGTGTACATTATTAACTGGTTACTGATAGCCTGCATCATCTCACTGCTGGTAAAGGCCCCTCATGACTCCTCTATTTCCGCTTTGGGTCCTACTGAGAGATTGAAATAATACTGTTAATATACATAAACTCACGCCTTCTTCCCATGGGGGTAGGCAGAAACCACAGAACGCCAACTGCTACAATCCTTACATACTCCTTTTGCCTCATTTACGTTCATACACTCGCGGGTAGATAATGAGATGTGGTGTTGGCGAAAAATGCTCCGCATACCATGGACCGCCAAGAGAACGAACAAATCTATCCTTGATCAACTTATATCTACGCATAATCAACGCATAAGAGATAGACAATCCACGATCTGAAACCAAAGGATTCTCGGTTACTTTGGTCACATTGCCCGTCGGTAACCAGATAACCTTGAAAACTTGGTGGTTATGGGTAAGGTAGATGGGAAAACACCTTGCGGCCGGTCACCTAATCGATGGTCAGACCAAGTAACCGCCCTCACGGGACTCTTAGTCACGACCGCCCTGAGAGAAGCCGAGAACCGAACGAACTGGAAGAACATTGTACATAAAGCTATGAAGTCTTTCAGAGACACGACCTTCAGTAATGCATATTTTTTTATCGGCTTGTTATACCTGCACAATTTTTTGACAAAAATTTCAACAATAATAAGGGCACGTTAAGAATGTGCTGCAGTGATAAATATAAGAATTTTCCAGTTATCGTACGTGTGACATATTTTCTTGGGCAACAACGTAGTCGTGTACCCACATTCTAGGGTAGTGATGTTACTTGTGTAGTGTATTTATGTATTGGTAGGTATCGATAAAAGTGAGATAGGAATCACCTCTTCTTTTCTAAGCATGGTGGTAGTCTGTGAAGCCTTAAGTACCGATTGCAATAATAAAATAAAAGTAAAGTCTTTTAAAGGTTAATACAAGTGCTCTCAAAACGGCGAAGGAAAACATCGTGAGGAAACCGGTATGTCCTAGAACAAAAAAAATCGAAAACAATTCTACCATCGAGCACTTGATTACAGCCCACTCCCTCTCACAGAGAGGGCCCACTCGCTCTCACAGAGAGGAGACCTGTGTCCCAGCATTGGGAACATTTTAGGCTCGATAATGCAATAGAAATATATAATTTTTCTCTCTTAATAAGAGGACGATACCTATTATCTATACATATAATCATCTCGTAGCGAAGTCAAAACTGTACATTGTTTTTTTTAAAGCATTTTTTGCGATGTCTGAGAACGATTATAACTCCGTTTATATATATACATATATATTAAAACTACCGAATAGATGGTGTTCGAATTTTGCATTTATATTCTCTATAAGTAATATTTAAGTTCTTCTTTAGTTCAACGCAAAATGTAAAAAGACGAGCCAAAAGGTTAGAATATTGCAGATAGTTTACAGATTTGACCCTTTAAATGATTTTTATCACGCTACCTACACCTTTATGGAGCTAAGCAGTCAATCACGACATATTTTTGTGCAGGATGATTTTTTGAGATGGGGTAGGCAACCGTTGTTGCTACAAGAAAACGGTCTTAGGAGACTGTTTTTAACATTTTGAAACATTTTGATCTGCATTCACAGATTTTGAAAAGAGTGTACAGTCAGCCAGAAAACGGGTAATCTTAACCAAAATAAATTGTTGATGACAATCGATCCTGTTTCTCATAAGGTTCAAAATACTCATGTGACCACTGAGTTTCAAGATAAGATGTATTTATTTGCTCAAACATTTGTATTTCAAGACAAAAATACGTGAAATACAATTGCAAACAATAATAAAATTATTGACATTTAATAAACTTTAAATATCAATAATTCACAAGTACAATAAAAACAATACAAATACAAAAATGCATAAACACTCAGACACACATCACATTCTACCATTAGAATTAAGGCGTAATATTAATGACATCTGCTTACTTATCAACATTGCAAATGGATCAATCGATTGTTCCGATTTACTTAGCAAAATTCATATTCGAACCAATCAAAATAACCTAAGCTTACGTCCATTATTACAAGTACCGTTAACAAAAACAAATTAAAAGCGTAACGCTTTTTGTATATGCAGTTCAATATTAGTTAACAACCTGCCACCGTATTTAGAAATCGATTTATTTTGCACAAGTGCGTTAAGAATCAGGAAAATCTTGAGTAAAGATTACTTTGATGGGTGAATGTTCGCGGCTTATCAAGGCATACTTACGTATTTTTCAATACCTTTTTTTCTTTAATCTTCTTTTTACAACAATGTAATATAAATGTGGAAGCTTGTAATTTGCAATTGTCAGCTGTTATTGTTTCATTACTTATACGTGTAATTAGTAATAAAAAATAAGAAAAAACTATGTCAAAATAAATGCTTTTGTCAGAAATTCATTAATAATTAGAGTAAGCTTTGTTAACCAGATATGACATTAGTTGTTTCATAAAATGTACCTTATTAAGCTCTCTCCAACTTTTGGGTAACTTATTATAAATAATGGGAGTCATGCAAAATACACTCATGCGCGTGCCGTCCTACTCCTATGCAAACACGAGTACTAGAAAACTAACTAACTTATGTTTGAGTACTAGAAAAGTCTGAAATCGCAATATAAACTTCCCAGACATTTCGTAGGAAACGAGACTGAGATGAGAGGGAACACAATATACCAGTGTATGACAACAGTCGACTTAATCCAATTACTTCACTGGTCTGAATATGGAACAAATATAGCAGATAGATAGATTTAACCCATTTAATTATTATTATCTATCATATCATAATAATTACTGAGTGAGATGACTGCTGCTGCTGCTGCTGATGGCTGCTGTACATGATTCTGAACTATCTGAAAAAAATTCAACATAAGGGGCGTTGTTCATTGTTCAGGCGTTGATTAATTTACTAAAAGTTTAAAACTTCGCAAGCAATAGGAAATTACTACTGAAAGCTGCGGGTGTCGCCCTCAGGAGGAACTGCTTCTCACACAGCCTGCGCTTGTTCCAGCGTCACCAGTCCAGTCAGGACTCTCCGTATTTTGGCTGCTGAGACCAAAATTGCAAACGTAGCATAAGGGAAAGTTTTATGAAAATGTCGCTGTTATTTTAGTATTTGATGTTGTCCGCGACTTTGTCTGCGATCATGGAAGAAAAGTAGCCTGTCTGCATGTCTTTTCCTAGGTCATGGTCATGGTTCAGACGTTTAACACAAATCTGGAACATACATACAAACTCTTCAGATTTGTTACAATTGAAATGGCAATCATGGCATTGGATTAAATGTTTTTTTTTATTATTCTTTTATATTTTGTGAATCTGAGAGCGCGTAAACAAACTTTTTTGTATTTATAATATTACTAGCTTTTTCTCGCGGCTTCGCCCGCGTGTATGTCGGAAAGTATTCCACGGGAACGTGTTACCGAGACAAAAGAAAGAAGTTTAGGTCCTATCCCAGAATGCCATCTATCTCCTTGCCAAATTTTATCAAAATCCGTTCACTGGTTAAGGCGCTAGGCGTGAAAAGGTAACATACAGACTGAGTTACTTTCAAATGTATTATATTCGTTTGGATATTAAAATAATTTATACAATATAATATTATAAATACCTTTAAATTCCCTTACTCATCACACCACTATTGTCCACCTCTCGTCGGTATGTCACGTCTCTCCTAGGGGCAATATTTCCCGCCCCCTCCCTCGCACCCCCCACTACGACGTGAAGCTATCCGAAGCGAATTCTGTTTTTTTATTGCCTACCTGAATCGAAAGAAAACAATGCAGGATTTTCTTTCCGATATGGACTTAAAGATGGGGTCGGTTTTATAAGATGGTGTGAGAGATGTATTTTTGAGTAATATTTTACAATCGTTGATGAAGGGAAACGACTTTTAGACAGTTAATAGTAAACTTTGGCACGGACAAGAAATACGAAGAAATTTTGACAAATTGTTTTAACCGACTTCCAAAAGGTTCTTAATTATTTTTCTGGTTCTCTTTTTTTGTTCTTTGTTTGTTACGCGTTATCTTCGGTAATTCTGTATTTCATGGATAAGGTATGCTTTATGGGTGGTCCGATATAATTTTATTCATTTCATTTGGGTAGTTTTTCAGTTAGCTCCAATAATATGTATTTTTCCACTTAGTATATATTAAGATGCTAAAATAACTTACTGTCATTGTAATTTACAATTTTATATAGCAAGTAGTGTTTTACAAATTTGTGTGGGGTAGGTACAGTCGAGTTCTTTAATATCTGAGCGTGTCCATGAATCAAAAATATGTAGGCAATGGTAAGTTTCATAAAACTCTAAACAGCTTTGCCTTACAACAAATTGTAAACAATCTGTAACATTATAAATATGTGACTACATAATATCAATAAAATTGCTACAGACAAAGACTCAAGAGTCAATTGTGCGCATTCCCTTGTTCATATTATTTAGCGCAAAGGTAAGCTCACAAATATCTATGTAATTTTTCTATAAAAATAGCTTGACAATTTGAAATGTGTCGAAGTTTTAAACAAATAAGTAGGTATAGTCTTCCGGAACCCTTTTTTTGGTTTGGAAACTACTCGTAATCAAATGAATTCTCCCGCTCTGGGTGGAGCGGGAGGGCGTGTCAGACTTTTAGTGACTAAAACCCACCCGCGTTGTTTCAGTTGCCTGTGCCAGGGCCACGGTATCTCTTTCGAACAACCCGCGACCCTGGCAGACATCGGCCCTATCGGACTCCACCATTTAGTGCCGACATCTCTTTACGACGCGCTGTCGACCCGGGCCTGGGCCTTACCGGACGGCGAGCTACCAAATGCTCGCAGTCCGCAAGTCCGCGCCAATCTGCTGGCTATTTCCGACACCCAGGACATCTCCTGCGGCGACTAGGGGCGTGAGGGCGCAAGGATCGAGGTGACGGCTTCCCGCGGCGCGATTTTTCGCGGCAGTGGAGTTACACCTCGGCGTTTTGCCTCCTCGATCCACTTCCACACGCGCGAGGGCTTTTGCCTACACATCCCATGGCGGCAATCCGGCAAGGAGGCTCCTCACAGGAGACCGTGCGGTATCCCCGGACCAGCTGAATTGCCATGACCCTTTGGGACGCGTTCAACCGGCGGGCTGGTTGAACGCGCCCCCAAGGGCGCCTCGTCTTCGGTGACCCTAAGATTTCCTAAAACTTATTTAATTAAATAATACAGCTCTCTCTTAGAAATTATAATTAGAATATTTGTGCGCCTTTGACAGCAAGATATTGACGTTGATTTGATTAATATTGACATCTGTACTTTTGTTCATCTTTGTTCTACAAAAAAAAAAATCGAATTTGAACGTTGTCAGATTGGTACAGTCCTATACGGAAACATTGCATTATTACTCGTACTTCTGCACCGCCAAGCATAAATTATTTTTATGGTAAAGACCATATTTACGAATCCTAGGTTGCACCGAATATATTGAAATCTAGAGTATTTAGATATTTATGTTCCGAAGAGTAGTCAGATATTCTTGACTGCACTACCGTAACATACCTATGAACACTTTATATGATAAAATTTATTGATGTCCAAGGTTGTATAGAATTTTATAATCATTTTAACGATTACAATATTTTAAAACATTGTCACTGCCAATATATTAGTGAACTCGACTGTACCACAACTTAAGACAGAAACAAGAAGAAATAAAACAAAAATCAGGGGCACTAGTACCTTTTCTCGTACCACAATTAAAGAGTGATAAACAAAAACGTTTCACACAAAAAAAACCACTTCCAAAAAATAAAAACAAAGTGCAAATACAATACCAAAGTTTTTAATTTCGGAAGTTGGTGTACTTCCGAAATTAAAGTAATTTTACACATTGTAGTGTTTTGTTTGGAAGACGGTTGTTTTTTTTTGTGATCGTTTGATTATACGTGATTGCATACGTCTCTTAGTTAAGATTAGTTTATCACTTGGTACAGTTGCAACATCAAGAAGATTACATTACAAATGCGCTTGTCGAGCTCGGATGCGAATCATATTACCGGAAAAAAGCTGTCTGTTAAATGGCAATACGCTCGCCCCCTATTACATGGGACTTAAACATAACTGGCGAAATGTGGGCATACTTTAGAGCACACCTCTGCCTAACCCTTCGGGGATTACAGGCGTGATGTTGTGTGTTTAATCGAACCTCAAATAACTACCATTTTGCTATCCTAAAAATATTATTGACTGACTGGTGTAGCGAGGAAACCCGCGCTCAGCCATCCAGCTGGTAGACTCACCGCAGTTTCCTGCATCTCTCGTTCACTGCCGTCAGCGATCGTCGATGCTCCTCTTTTTTTGTGTGAATCACTTTGTGGTGCTAATAATACTGAATAGTAACAGCGATCAAATTACATGTAGCGCTCGCCGGCCGCTGCCGTGGCATCATAGTTCTAATCTAACCAAACGCTGTATGTGTCGTTCTGTTTGGTCGGGTCCACTCTTAGTTACCACGACCAACTGTAAGAAGAGACCAGTAATGTAACAAGAGGCTCATATATTCGGGTTCCGTACGTCATGGGGAAAAATGGAACTCTTATAAACTAGAACATTAAAAACGAAAGCTTTGCAAACTGTACCGTGTACTCGTAACTAATGAAAGTGCTTGTTGTGAGGGTCTCAATTATATACATTTTTTAATTTCAAAATAAACAGGTTTGCAGTTATTTATGAAAATATAATTATGAAAAGAGACCGTTACCTCCGAAACTACCTAGCTTGAATTTAAAAAAATATACACAAATACGTTCTTACAGTACAGATTTCAGGAAAACCGTACGACTTACAGATTTCAGGAAAACCTACAAGAAG
This sequence comes from Dasypolia templi, assembly GCA_963555695.1. Lineage (NCBI taxonomy): Eukaryota > Metazoa > Arthropoda > Insecta > Lepidoptera > Noctuidae > Dasypolia > Dasypolia templi. The sequence goes on from OY743142.1 coordinate 8,509,060, forward strand.
TCTATGCTATGTCGTTTTTCTTTCCGTCAAAATCTTATTCGGACTATTCTGAGGAACAACTAAAACAAACAATCTGTGAATCTTAAGAACTCAAGTGATGCTCTTACCAACGCATAGCATTTCATTTTTATTGTTAGTATGTGTTACGGCTAAAAGCCGACGAGTAATAGTCGGTTTAACGAGGTGTAATTTTTTGTTCACGGCTACGGAGTACCGACGAGTTGACGGCTAGAAAAGAAATTTTCGTATTTCTTCCCCCTTTAATACAAGAAACGTGTTTACAAAAATGTGTTAAATATTGTACGGTACCCTTCGTGTACGTGTTCGATTCGCACTTGGTTCTCTGTTACTACTGACGTGTGGTTGACTGTAAAATAATCTCAATCATGTTACTTGGGACTAGAATAAATCCGACTTATCATGAAAATTAGGCGTGCTACAAAATTGTTCGGGACGGCACGATGACAGAGAAAGAGGAAGAGGCTAAGTATGCAGTATTTTTCTTGGTCTTCGTGAAGTTTTGCATTTATTTTGGAGGGCACAGTACTTTGAGAGGAAGGTGGTATGGCTGCTTCTTCGTATAACTTGCGCTTTAATTGTTTGGCAATATTGCTCTCATTTTTATTTGTAATCTCTCTATCCAATGAGCTATCCATCACTTTCACCCCGCTGATCGAATAGGAAATCTCTTTCTATGGTTGGTATTTTACGCGCCTTGCCACAACAAAAAATGTCAAACGAACTATATTTTCAAGTAGCAATATCGAACAAAGCCTTGCTACCCATTTTAAATTTATTCAACTTGCTTCTGTAGCTTTCACTGTTTTTTCTAGCTTGATAGGGTTTTAAGTTCACGCGATATTTATCATGATACGGTTTAATTCTGGGCAAGATTGTACGATGTTCTATTGTAGGTAATGAAGGTTTTTTTCAGATCAATTCGATGTCAGTTGCAACAATTTCACTTGTATTTCTTACTAAATCTTGTAGTCGTTTCTCTGATTTAGAGCAGAATATGAAATATTTCATCATGTCTTCATACGTCGGTAACTAACTAGTAGGTAGTTCTTTGCCAGAACCAAATATGGGGCAGATTTTGTCACCACTACGCAAACTCATTATACTTTCGTTACACTCACAATCACAGTATAAAAACCAAAACAACGTGCTTCAGTTGTGGAATTGAAACAAATACTATATGATAATCCACTCACACCCGCGTCCTGCACACCGCACCCCGAGGACTCGCATGGGTGGGGTTAGAGCGACAGTAAATTGGACAACATTCGGACCAATTTTACTCGGGAAAAGTGTATGAAAGAAAGTAGATATTTCATGCAATTGATTCATTGTCTCATCAAAAACGGATTCTATACAACGTGTAACGGAATTAACGCAAGAGCTCATACACCCCAATTAGAATATTAAATTATAAGACTAAAATAACATCTGTAATTTAATTTAGATAAACCACACCTATCAATTTTGTTATAAAATAGTTGTCCTGACTAAACATAAAACGTTTGAGCGCACTACTCGATCTGTACCCACACTAATAGCGCACGCACCGCACACTCATGTGCCTGCCAGCTGGCTAGGTAGGTAAGCACTGCAAGAGTAGGAGTACGCACTAGGTATGTGTGTACGTTAGTTCAATGACCGAACATTACGTACAGATCACACGTAAAGTCTCGTAAACACTGGCGCGACGCCACAGCGCGAAACAAAGGCACCGCGTGTCGCGCGACGAGTGGTGCCTCTGTGTCATGCTGTGGCGTCGCGCCTGTTTGTGGGAGCCTTAATAAATAAGCTTTGGATTATTTTGTTCTAAGTTATGTAAAGGGCAAGCATTTTCAAATCGAGCAACTTTTCGCCCGTCTGCGATAGGGTGTTACCTCCGGCGTGCGGCCGCGCCCTTTCGCCGCACGGTCGTCCCGGAGACTGGCTCATTTAAGGTTCGTTCCCAAGGTCCCGTCGTGCCTGTTTGTGCGAGCCTTTATCTCTGATGCGTACTAAACTGTTGCGATATCATATTCTGAGTCGGCGTGTATGAATGATTTGAATCATAAATATTTACACTAATTCAATTTGGTAAAGATAAAAGTAATTATTTACAGGTTAGAGCTATATACACTACACTATTTCTTCGTCTCCTTTTAAGTAAACTTTCAAAATGTCCACCGCCTTGCTCGATGCACTTTATTGCACGCTTTCTTATGTTACATTTTAGTTTATTTAGTACTTCAGTGTCACTTTTCACAATACCAAAGGCGAGTTCAATATTTTGTCTGAGGTCTTCTACACTCGTTGCCTCGTTTACGTAAACGAGCTATTTTATTCGACCCCACAAATAAAAGTCTAAAGGCGTTAGATCAGCCGATCTGGGAGGCCACTGCACTGGCCCTCCACGACCAATCCAACTTGGCCCATATTCCGCATCAAGATGCTGCCGAACGTTCCTTGAGAAATGCGCGGGAGCACCGCCGTGTTGGTAAAACACGCCTCTTAAAAAGAAGAGCGGGACGTCCTCCAATAACTCGGGCAATGTTTCCCGCAAGAACTGTAGGTAGGTATCTCCAGTTAACCTCGTCAGAAAAACAGGCCGAGTACGCGTGTACCTATGACGCCCGCCCACACGTTCACGGAGAACCTGTGCTGAAACGAATCAACACGGCATGCATGTGGATTCTCATGTCTCCACAAATGCTGGTTATGCTGGTTGTAAATGCCAACTCGCGTGAAGGTGCTCTCGTCCGTCCAGATGATGTTTCCTTGCCAGTTCTCTAACAACCATCTACTAAATTCCAGACGTGGCAAGTAGTCGTTCGGCGTCAGCTCCTGACAACGTCGCAGGTGATACGGGAGTTCACCATCAGCGCGTAACGTTCGCCACACGTACATATGGCTGCAGTCGAATAATGGCGCTGCTTCTCTTGTGCTCTTCTCTGGGTTTTCGTCAAAATAGTTTAATCGACCCAACAAATAAAATCAGCGAATTCGCAGCGAAACTCAGCGTCTGAGGGACTCCGGTACCTTTCGTCCTAACACGGCAATAGATAGAGGGGCAAATGTGCGCACTACTCGCTTACAAGCAACAATATTAAACTATTAAAAATCTTTTAAAAAGTATTGCTCTCGTTTCTTTCCTACTCTTATCATATAGCCATCCAGATATTTATACTCCAAACTTTCTTTACGAAATTTTCCTTTACATACAAAAATCCATAAGTTGTGAAGAAAGTTCATATCATCAAAATAGAACACATTTTCAAGTGCCAACATGATCTTTAAAATACGGTACAATCATGAGTCCGTTTCCATAAAGGTTTTACCAGACCTTTCAATAATACTACATTCATTCAACATCTCCAAATATGGGTCAAATTGCCAAAGTAATGTATATTTTTTATTTCAATACAAATATCAAAAACCGTTAGGTAATGCCGCACCCAAAACATATTGGCACTTTAAAAAACATGAATGAATATGTCATTGACAAGTTCTCAATAAAAAAATCGATTCGTTCACTCATTCATTCATTAACTGATTATGCGCCTACGCAAGAATATTTAATTTGATACACAGGCTGTGATTATTTGGATATCTGTCAATATTGAACTAGGTAATTGTTTGGTGATTTCGTTGCGAATTTCGTAAAGAAAGTTTGGAGTATGAATATCTGGATGGCTATATGATAAGAGTAGGAAAGAAACGAGAGCAATACTTTTTAAAAGATTTCTAATAGTTTAATATTGTTGCTTGTAAGCGAGTAGTGCGCACATTTGCCCCTCTATCTATTGCCATGTTAGGACGAAAGGTACCGGAGTCCCTCAGACGCTGAGTTGCACTTAACATTGTCCTAGCGCTCACTCTAGTATCATATCGTTCGTTGAACTCTCGACACGCGAACTCGACATTATCGTTGCACGAGCCAGTGTCCTCACCATCTCCGTGTACTGAATATTGGTGTACTGGAATGCCATCGCGCGCGTAAACAAATAAATGTGACAGCAACAAAAATTAAATTGGGGAACACTTGTCGCTGCCGGAGAATAACTAAACCTTTGATGTGAGGCGGGCAGTGGCGGCGCGTGCGTCTGCATGTCAAACGTCAAAGCTGTAAGTCGGCAAATAAATAGGTACATCTGGCTCTTTCACATTAATCTCTCATTTGCAAAAGAAGTACTATTCGTACAAATGTTCTTATATTTTGGCTATTCTAAACAAACGAATGTGTAAAACGATCTACAAATTTGGTCGCGCAATTAAAAAAGCTTTATTTCTTTGAGATAAGATCTAAATTGCCTTAAATTAAATTCTTTTTTTAACAGGACAAGATTAAATGTAATAAAAAGTAAAAAGCAATGCTTATGTGTGTAAGAAAGCTATGATCGGACTACAAATTCGGTTTTGCATTTAAATAAGACGTACTGCTTTGGAACAAGGTTTAAGTTTCCTTAAATTGACTTTTTTTACGCGCTTTACACATAGGATAACTATGAGTGAGTTGCAAATTCGGTCGTGCATTTGAAAAGGCTTTATTTCTTTGTGATAAGGCTTAAATTTTCTTAAATCAAATACTGTATTACCTTGTTACGACGCGGTGGTACTCATTTCAGGTAAATTTAAGATTTTTCCGGGAAAAATTAACACATATAAATAATGACGGAAATGGATTCAGAAGCTGATTCTGAGCAAACTACTTTCAGGTCTTGCGCTTATTCTGTTACAAGTTGTATAAATAAAACTTTAAATAAGTTAGCGTAATTAAAATAAACCTATTTTGTATAAATATCATTTCTCTTCGATTTTCGAAAACATTAATGACTTTAGGGCAGTACTTGTAAAATTATATTTGAATAATATTTGGTAGTTATGATTGATAGGTGCCAGAGCATGTATCCCGCATACCGCGACAAGGAAATTCAATAAAAAAAAAAACCCATACAAGGGCGATCCACCCTACTGTACACGCCTCACGTTTGCGGCATGAAAACGACTCTCTATTCCAAGAAATGTATGATCACATTGCATTATTGCTAGTTTGAAGACAAAATGTAATTATACAAGTGGAAAAATGTTGGGAAATCTTCAGTTGCAGCGATGCAGGGGTATTCTAAATTCATTGAAAACTTCCGACGTTGAGATTACACCGCGTTACCATTCGGTGTTGAAAACTCTGCGGATAGAGTTGGGATGTAAGGGGGATATCGATAGAGGATAAATTTAAATTTAAATTAACGTTAAGAATAATTTTGGAATGGCTAGAAAATTGGAGAATATTAAGACCAAACATAATTTTGGTACAATAGTTGAGGTGTAAGTATTTTTATAGTAATAAGAGAAAAGGATCTTCTTTCGAATTTAAGCGATTGTTTTTGTGTCTGTATTTATTGCTATCACCATATTGCATTATGGCTATATTGCGCAATCTATGATAAGATTGCATACGTGTAAACTCAGTATACGTCAGATGCTGTAATCAGGCAGATCCGATTATCATTTAATAATAGCTGATATGTAGTTATATAGAATTCGATTACTAACGTCAGACCCTTATCACCCACCCTTATGTATATTAGCTTCTTTCAATTTAGTTGAACGAGCCATGACACGTAAATCTATACAGAGGTACAATTACTATAAGGCGAATTACGAAGAAATTAATGGCGGTTTGGACAAAGTTAACTGGGGCGAATTATTACAGGGGCAGTCTGCAGAAGATACAGTAAATACATTTTATGACGTTATTTTCAGAGTTATTAAAGCTCATGTTTCCTTAACATCGAACAAGTTTTCTAAATATCCGGTTTGGTTCTCGCCATAGCATAATAGCATAATCAGCCTATAACGTTCCCACTGCTGGGACACAGGCCTCCTCTCTATGAGAGGTAGTGAGCCGTAATCCACCACGCGGGCTCAGTGCGGGTTGGTAGATGTCACATGTCTTCGAATTTTTGGTTCTAAGACATGCCGGTTTCCTCACGATGTTTTATGTTTTTTTCCTCTCGCCATTATTGACACATATTTTTAAAAATAAAACTAAAGCGTGGTGTAAATGGAAGGTGTAACAAAATTTATCAGATTACGAACAGTTTTCACAAAATAGGACGAGATTTCATACTGAATCTAAAGTATGTTATTGCCTATACATAAACTCAGTTGAGGATAGCATAAAAGTTAACACTAAATATTTCTGGACTTTTATATGTAACCGTAAATCCATAGCTTCCATTCCTTCAACTATGCATTACGAGGGACAGTCGTCCAACAATCCAGATGAAATCTGTGATCTATTTTTAAACTTCTTCTCATTCTGTTTATGAGCCTTCCACTCTTAACGATATGCAGCAACAGACCTTAGACGAAGTTAAAAATTGTCATCTCGTTAGCAATCTTGTGATCAGTATTGAACAAGTACACAGTGCTTTGAAATCCGTAGATTGTTTTTAAAGGCCCAGGGCCCGAACGTATCCCGTCATTCTTCCTTAAAAGTACCGCTGACGCTTTAAGTCTCCCACTACATATTATTTATAATAGATGTTTGAGCCAAGGCACTTTCCCAGAGGTATGGAAACGAGCCAATATCGCCCCTGTCCATAAATCTGGTCCAAAATATGAAATTGAGAACTACCGTCCCATTTACATTCTGTCAATCTTGTCAAAGCTTTTCGAGAGGCTTGTCCACAATTAGCTGTACCTATCCGATTATTCATGATCAGATTATTAAGCAACAGCATGGGTTCGTCAAGAAAAGATCCACAACTACTAATTTGATTGAATATACATATTATTTATTTAATAATTCAGACGCTCGTGTACAGGTGGACTCTATTTATACTGACTTCCGTAAAGCCTTTGACAAGGTCGACCGAAATAACTTTTGAACAAATTAGCTTTTAATGGCATTCCTGGGGATTTGTTTCGTTGGTTTACTTCCTATGTTACAAATAGATCTCAAAAAGTGGTAGTAAATGGTTTCCATTCCAATTCCATCACTGTTACATCAGGGGTGCCTCAAGGCTCAATACTGGGCGGCCCTTTGTTATTTATTACATTTGTCAATGATATTGACATATGCTTTCTAGGTTCTTACTATACGCAGATGACCGTAAAGTCTTTAGACCCATAAAAACTATGCTTGACTGTCAATTGCTTCAACAAGACCTCAATCGTCTTGCAGATTTTTGCACTAAAAACAAACTCCAACTCAGTATAACTAAATGTTGTTGTTTTAGCTTCACTAAAAATAAAAATATATTTACATATCCCTATGCCATACACAGTGAAACTCTGGCAAGGGAGAGCTTGATCCGCGACGTGGGAATATTACTTGACGATAAAATTCACTTAGATGCACATGTTTATATATAAAATTGTTAATAATGCTTATCGCATGTACGGCTTCGTGATGAGATCAGCCACAGAATTTAAGCACCCTAGTACCTATTTATATCTTTAGCAATCACTAGTTAGGTATGCAGTGCCTGTGTGTAACCCCTACTACAATATATACATTTGTTGTATAGAAAGCATACAACGTAAATTTTTGAAGTCTATGTATTATCGCTGCTTTGTTACCTATCTTATAATAATTTAATTAAAATTATCGTCTGCTTTGTTTGAGTTCAAGGCGTACTTTTCTTGAAACTAAATTTTTGTATGACCTATGCAATAACTCGTATGATTGTTTAGGCATTGTTAACAAGTTGTGTTATGTAGTTCCTAGAACATGCCATGGACGCGTGGTGCGCGCACGACCTGAATTCGCTACTAATTCCAGTCGTACAGTGTTACTGTCTGTCACCTATTCCTATTTAAAACAAAATATTATATTTATTTTAAAACCATACACATGGTTCGACCCACATTAGCAACACATTAAATCTTAATTATACGGTCTGACAGCTTGACGCGTTACCCTAATTAATAACAAAATATGCAAATTCTTTACACTTGTCAAACAATACTGAACCTCTAGAAACCCATTCTATTTCTATTTTATGGCACACAGATGGGCACTGATGGCAGCCGTCGTCGGTTCAAAGAAATGTTTTAGACAATCGAAAGAGTTGTTTAGAAATTCAGAGAATGAGTAAAGTTAAAGCGAGGGCGCATTATTGCAGCCATCTGTGAATCGTAAAGGCAATTGAGAAACAATTTATCAAGAAATAGAAAAATGTGTTTTAAGTCGAATTTTACAAAAAAAATGCGTGGGAAAGGATCGAGCCCCGATTTTGGAGTCTGGCGTGAGTGGGGAGGAATGACAGTTGGTTTTAAGCGCGATAGGCGACAATCTATATAGACTCAAGAGGCCAGGCTAGTTAAGTTAGCAGGTTGGTGAGTGTTGTGAGCTGTGAGAAGCTGTGTTCGAGGTGAAATTGGTAGTACGTGCTATATTTTGTAAGTGAGTAGTAATCTAATTCCCTCCAAAGAGATTACTGGCAAGTGTTACTAATAATATAATTGTCTTTACTAATAATGTGCCTTTCCATTATGTTATTCTTGTAGGTTGATTTGTATTATGATTTATAGGTAACAGTTAGATAATATCGCTGCAGAGCTGTTAATGATCATTTATTCCAGCATAGCGAAATAACGCTATTTTCTCCTGTATTATGTGTCCATCTGCAAATCCGTACTCTGACAGATATTTGTCCTTTGCGTTTGATTATTGGGAAGCGGAGAAGGCCTTCCACTTTATTTGACACTGAGCACTGACGCTTGACTTTTGACGACTTTGACCCGTAACTTGCGCACCACATATGGAAGGCAGAACCGTAAATACTCACAGCTCATCTAAATCAAAATATGCTATGAAGCCGATCTAAATCAGCATTATAAAACAATCAAACGTTAGTGATAATTACTGCTTCCAAAAATGTTTGGCCACATAACACTTTGCGAGAGGCTCGTTGTAGGCGCATCACCGGGAGAAGCGGTAGGCTTCACAAAGCTCCCCAAACCGGATAAGTAGTCGTTCTAAGAACGCTAGGGACCGTGTTTCAATAAAACCTACATATGGTATGCCAATTTCTAAATTGCCACTATTTATTGAAACACTACATTTTGGACGCTTTGCCGCTGACAGCCGCACTGTATCCTCGAAATGGGGAAGTTTAACGAGATGTGAGGTGACGAAATACCACCTCGGCAGGCACCGAGTACGATCGCATTGAGTTTTGCTACAGACTGAGTCTACGGTACGCTTTTGCAATATTTTCTGTTATCATAATAAGAAATGGGGCTAGGCTGCCATAAAGGTGTTTTAAACATAAGTACGCGTTTTAGAATTTTATACTCAATACTTTTGTCCCTCAATGGCAGTTGGGCTTCGTAGTGTTCTGTCTCTAGGATTGAGTAAGACATTTATATAGTGCTTAGGAAACGTGTTCTACTAAAATTGTATATTGTCCTCAGATATTTATGCGTTAGGGTTGGTAGAAAACGTACAATGTGACAAACGTTGTAAAACGGTTCCCCGTCTCACTGAAATGGGTACGTCATACACGGATACATTAACGTAGCTATTATTGATTGATTAAAGCGCAAGCGTAGCGATCCCTTTACCCCTTCACATTATAAAGATTCTATTACAGGTACGTTTGCCTGCGAGAAGGTAGATAGACCACGGTAGGAAGCGGTCGATGTAAGGCTAGGCTAAGGAAGTTAGGAGAATTATTGAGTGCCAGAGGCCTTGTCCAAGTAAGCTGTTGTAGGAGAGCGAGTAAATATAGTTGTGTTGAAGCACACATTTAGTTTATTATTATTCTGTAATCTGACGTAGTATGTGTGAGTGTTTGTTGGTGAGACTGGGTGAGTCTTTAGTTATTATAATTATCCTAGGCTGAAGAAGTTTATAGTCATCATAACTAATCAGACAGACACGTCTTGCTGGGGAGTTTGTCGCGCCACTTCTTCTTCCCAGCATAAGCACTAGGAAGTGGTGAAGGGTGGGCTATTTGGGACAGTCTATAGACTTTCAAGAGATATGATTCACAACTCTATTAATTATGCTTGAGTTTGATTGTCTACTCACATTACTAGTAATTCTTGAATGTTGTATTCGTTGCCTTTGGCCGATACTAGGACTCTAAACCTTTAAACTGTATTTAATGTTGATCCTTGAGTTTCGATTTCTCAATTCTAATTATCTAGCAATTCTTGAATTTTGTATTCTTTATCTCAGACCAATTATTTGGTCAGGCTGACATGAACACGTGGGACTGATAGGGACCATGTTTCCTTAAGAGCATGATGCAGATGCAATGCCGCTAGAACTAGCCGCTCGGTTGCTTGACAAAGACGGTCGCACGGTCGCCGCAGGAAAAGCCGCTTCGTCACGTTTATCAGTTCGAGAGAACTTCTGTCTCCAAGAGGACCCTGACTCCAAAAGAGCATAATGTCGACGTAATGCCGCAGACAAGCCGCTTGCGTCACTTTATAGAACCGTATCTCTGAGTACTCCGAGTTTAGATGCGAGTTATCGTGTAAGTTACGACTGATCAGATACCTGTTACGCTAGCGTTTGGGTAACTCACAAGAATTTATAATAATTTACTCTGCATCCTTCTATTATTTAGCTTTCTAAAATCACATCCAATATATTTTCATAACTTTGAATTCCGAAGTCTCATATAACATTTCTTACAATTATTACCTAGCCTTTTTCAAAATGTCAAGGCATCAGACATCTATAAATTTGGGAATTCATATCTATTATCGGAGGGAGAGTGACCAAGTCTGGTGACGAGCTCTACAGGGCCGCACGGGGTGGAGTGCGGCCTTTTCCCCTTAGGGGGAAACCGACCTTAACAATAATATTAACATAATTAGGAAAAACGTAAATTTTATCCGCCTAGGGTAATTTAGGTATCGTCACACCGGCTTGAGTGCGCCACTTCGTCACATTTCTGCCGTTTGGATCTGTTTGCTTTACTTTTTGTTTTGTTTAACACGCTGCAAAATTAATGGGACACTGTTGTTTCACTTATGCTGCACTATTAACAGCTTCATGAGTACTTCACTATGGATATTTCTCTTTTTTATTGATAACATCGCTTCTTCGTCTTAAAATTTACCAAATTGTCTCATGTGTATCTGTGGAGAACGTGGTTGATTTCACATTTGTTACATTGCTTTATCTTTTTGTTATTATTAATGTGTAATTGTTTGTTTTCCCGAATAAATAAAATAAAAATAAAATGTAGAAACAATAAAACATTACTTTCAAATAATTTATTCAATAAATACTATCAGTTCAAACATAAAATGCCGGCTTAAACCGAGTTACGTTGCCTAAAAGCGTTAGCAGCTGCCCTAGCACCAACCTTGATACCTTGCCAGGTCTCAAAACCAGCCTGCTCAATAAAAGCAGGGTCTACCAGGAAACCTTGAACAGTTTGACTATTCCTATAAGCAGGTAGTTCGAAGGTGTAAGACAATCGGGCTGCAGCCTCATTCGCATAGTCGCTGGCACCACCAGAAGCAGCATATAAGACATGATAAATGTTTCCTACAATATAGTTTCGGTTGCTAGCCCATTTGACACTGTCGATAGCTTGAGCCATTTGAACTCCGACTAAGTTAATCTGCAAAGCATTTGGTGGAAGGACACCGTTTCCATATCCGTATAGGATCATGCTGCCGAAGCTGTGGATGTCAAGGTACAAAGCCAGGCGGTGCCTATGGGCGGCGATAATGTCGCGGATGACGGCCGATTCGGGCTCGGAGAACGCCCCAGTGCCGTGGAAGGTCTCGGAGCAAGGACTGTTGCTGGAGGCAGTACCCCAGCCCATGCCGAAGTTCCTGTTGAGGTCGACGCCAGCACAGATGTTGCCACCCAGGTTTAGTCTGCGGTTCTTTCTCCAGTAACGTTCCTGTAGAAGATAAAAGGAGAGTGAGCTTTGGTTGATCTCTGGTTTACGATTATAAAGTGACGAAATCGGCAGTTGGCACTATTGAACGTTAACCATTAGAAACACAAAAGCTGTGTTGTTCAAATGATATGAAGCACATATGATACATATACATCAACACCGAGATTAATTGTTGTTTACCAAATCTAAAGATCACTAATTATTTTTGGTCAATTAAAAGGGAAACACGTGGGTGTTTCCATAATTTTGACAATTAAACATAGTGAACCTTTGCATATTTTATTTACAACACCTGCTTTTACACTCACCTATGTTTAACAAACAAAATACGTTGTCTTTGACTTTGTGATACTTTTCATGAAATTTGACAAGGTCACTTCTAAAAGCACTTAATTTTCACATTGCATTGCAACACCATTTACGGGGATAATGCGATGAATAATCCATTTGCTGACAGCAATATATCAATTTGTAATCAGGACAGTGTATTAATGTAGAGATCATTATGAAGATGGAAATTACTAATAGGCCAAGTTGAGTAGTAACCGCGGTGATTAAAACCAAAGCTTTCGGTGGTTAGAACACCGACCTCCTCTCTTTGAGAGAAACCCTTCTATTAGACATTCCCAATGAGAAATTTTGATGAATTTCTACCGTCTATGGAAATATGTTACGATACAGTTACTGGATGCGACAAGGCGAAGATTGTCTTTGTAGGGATTGTGCAGCATAGGTATAATCAGCCTATAACGTTCCCACTGCTGGGACCTCCTCTCTGTGAGAAGGCGTGGGCCGTAATCCACCACACGCCCCAGTGCGGGTTGGTAAATATCAAATATCTTCAAATTTTAGGTTCTCGGACAACGGAAAGGAATACAACAAATTTCACAAAGGAATATGTATGCTTGCCTAGGTTTGAACCTACACTCTAGACGTCGGGGCCGTTATCACAGAACAATCCCTGTTTTCGCTATGAGAATTAACATTTTCAAATCTACTTACGTTGCTATGGGTGAAGACGTATCCGTCAGGGTTGGCAACAGGCAGGATAATCCAATCAATGTTCTGTATAAGATCTGACTCTGTTACGTCAATCACCAGCTTGTGGATGGCGTAGAGAGTAGCAGGGAGAGTCACCCATTCACGACAGTGGAGAAGAGACTGCATCATGACGACAGGTTTGCTGGTGTCCTAGAATTGAAGACTAAAATTATAAAAAACGGTTTCCTTGTCGGCTACTGCAGCTTTCTTATTCAATTACCGCTTTGGTTCTGTTCAGTATTTCTTGTTCAATTTGATAATGCAACAATTTCAGTCCTCAAAATGGGCTATTTGATTTCGAACATATCGTAAACTTTTCTTAATTTTAATAGCTTTGTAAACGGAACCTTAATTAAAGCACTTCATTGTTTTTGTACTATGGATATGAGGATCCTCTTTGTGAGTCTTTAAAAAGTACACAGTCTTACCTGGAAGTTGGTGGTGGAAATCCTGAGGTATCTGATGGGTCTGCCTTGGATACTGCGTCCACCTTGTACAACGGTGACCACATTAGGGTATTGGCTGGCTAGTTCATCCAAATAGGCATCGACCTGGAAAAAGATGATTAAATTAAATCTGTTGATTTTTTTACTTTCAAAACATAACTTTTAAACCTTTTGACTGACAATAAAAACAGATTTTTTAGATAATGATCATACATTTTTATTTTATACGGGCGGAACGGGCGAAATTCACGCAAACGAAGTCGCTGGGTATATTATATGGTCTTCAGGTTCAGGATTTATTTATAAAAACTAACTTAGCATTTTTAATGTCGTTGTTTCTCTATCTCTTTTCTATCTTATTTATCTTTCTACCTTAACTTTAGCTTAGTTAAATTATCAGTCTGAATGGTAACATAGTCTATTACTTACCTCTGCGTATGTGTGGATTTTGTCGAAGGCTAGACGAGACTTGGTACTGTTGCTCTTGGCTGCGGCATCTGCTAGGAGTTGGTCTTCTAAATCCAGCTGCCTGAAATCAACATGATAATAAATATTTGGTTGTCGCTTGCTATTATTATTGCTACGTTATTCATTTGAGTTAAGCATGTTTTTTTTTGGTTTTATCATCACTTGGCAAGTTACGTTGAACTTAACTGTGAGCTGCTCTTACAAGTCTTAAATACTTTTTTTTAATTTGTTGAGTCTATGTTAGTTATTTGCTAAAACGGGCGTTTTACAAACTGTTATTTATGACTACTGTAATAAAATTACGAAAACATCAAATTTCGAATAATTACCCTTATTCATGATATAAAAAGACCCATTACATAGCCATCAACTACGGATGTTGTGCATCAAACTACGAAATGTTGCACAAAAATAATTGCCGGGAAACGACATCTTGTCTTTGGTGTGAAAATTTGGTGTTCGCGGAAGGGCGCAAAGTAACACACGTACAACATTGTGCTTATGGATGCACGTACAGTAGTGCTCGTAAGTCCATAAGCAATTTCACAAACCAATAGATTGACGATTCGGTTTCACTTACGACCGTCTTCTATAAGTTGTTTCTATACCTACACGTATTCACTTATTGATATTAGTTCATAATTTCAACTAACTTAACATTTGTCATGCTAGCTTAGTCGTTACCGTGCTTGGGTAGGAGCGATTACGGCGAGCCCTGAGTTCGAATCTCACCTGCGGCTGCGTATTAAGCTTGATGTTATTTTCAGTTAAAATATAGCTATTTATAATTTTTGATATTTTTTTAATAATAACAATATTTGTTTGTTTCAATAAATTACTTGTCTCGTTCATCTTGTATACATAAATAATTATTTCAATTTCTGTGAGGTAGATGCAATTCGTTACGACTATTCACCTAATTAAAAGGTTGGTTAGTGAAGAATGTTTAAATCTGTTAATGAGCGGTGTTGTGGTTATAATATTTCCAAAATGCTGTGAAATGTAAATATTGAAGCATTGGCAAATATTATTGCGCTGCGTAAAAGCGGATGTAATGATGTGATAACACAAATATAAATTGAAACCGAACTGGTGTGAGTGAGTATTTCATATTTTACTGAATTTTAACAATTAATTGTTTAAATGAGTGAATGATGAGTAAAGTATTTTAATTATAATGTTATTAATAATATTATTTTTTAAATTATTATAGTATATAGTATTTTGCTTGGAGATATCTAATAGTATTTTATTCTTTGTTCTAGAGAAATACTGTGAGTCTGTGGGTTAAGAGATATGGGGAAGAGGGAATCCTTGCTAGTCGGAGCGCTTATTTATGAAGTGGAAGGCTTATTTGAATAAGCCCTGACATGAAATGAATGAATGAACGTGAAATAAATTGTTTCATACCAACCGGCCATATAGCTGAATTTATTTAAAGCTTCATTAAAAACTGTTCGCCGTGTAGGTACTCCACGCTAAAAACGTTGAATCACCGAAGCCCAGCAAACAATAACGTAATAAACAAGAACGTGTAAGTTCCGGAATAGTTTATCCTGTATATTTAATTATACAAAAAAGAAGTTTAGTTTCAATCTTCTTTTCTTATAGAAAATTAATACTTAAGCTATCCTCAAAATATAACCTATATTCACTAAAGCCAAAGAAAATGTGAAATACTGAATGTAAGCAAACTGCACTTCAAAACCACTTATTAAATTCACTTATTTTGGAAATTCATGGTCGAAGCTTGATGTTTATGGTCAACATCTTAAAATAAAACAAATTACTTCTAAGTTCCAAAATAAAAAAATTGGCAATAAAACTGCGCTGCATCAAATGAGATCAGAACCTAAGCCGGTGGCTTCTCAGTCCAACGCTTGCCGCCAACTGCGACCAGCTCATATTTGATTATCTAAAATTTTAGCAATGCCATAAACTGGGCAGGTCACGCGCATGATGTGTGTCTAACAAACGCGACGGAAACGTAATTTTTGTTTCGTGCAGTGCGATGCGAGTACGCGACGATACGTCAGTGTGTGCCGTGCAAAACTGCGATCTTTGTGGTGTGTGTCGTTTAAACACATACAGTCGTACCGCTAGTTCACAGCAATACGACTCTTAACGTGTCTATCCACTTTTGAAAGATTACTGTACAGGGGTCATGTGGCTATTGAAAGTTGTGTTATTAAATCAAAAACTTGTTTTCGTAAAATAACGTCAGTAAAGGTTGGATTTTTGACCTCCAATATATCCGTAACCGAGTAAAAAGTATTACAATGACTGGAAGTACAAGTGAGTCTTGGCTTCGTTAATTGTCTATTAACACCCGTTATAATGCAATCATCAATATCTTCCTCATTTAGCCGAAAGACTTTCACTGCATGACATAGACCTTCTCCTACCTTTATGCAATGTAATTTAATAATAAAAGCTTAATAATCTAAAACTTACTCTTTAATATTTTCATCTTCAACTTTGTACTGTACGCCAGCGTTGTTAAGGACGGTTTCAAAGATTTCTCTCTTGATTTTCGGAACGAGGACTTTTCCTGGATGACCAGGTATGGCATCTGACCACACGTCTAGCATCATCTCGTCTTCTACATCATGGACTAGTTTGCCTTGATCAATAGAGTCTACATTAACTTCATATACTGCGTGTCTGAAAATAAGCATACGTTGATATTTTTCATTTAGGGTTTTGCAATCATGCCTTCCGGTCATTTGATGGAATTCAGCAATTGCTACCTATACCAGATAATTTAGGGAGTTTGTAGCGCCTCTTCTTCTTTCCAGATAAAGCACTTGAAAGTAGTGAAAGGCGTCCCATTTAAGGGACTGTCTCATGAAATAACCTTCAAAAAGTGCTGATTCTCAGCTTAATTTGAATAAATGACTTCTGATTTTGTTTAACCAAGAGGTTGGCAGATGGCAAAGTTATTAATAATATTTTTTTGCTGAAATACTTCGTGTATTCATAGTATTTTCACCATTTTCACAAAAACAAAGCAATGCTGCTCAAAAATTATTATTTACGTAAAATGTGTATGATTAAATTAAGAAATTGGAATATCTAGGTAAGTTAAAATAAATAAGAAGAATTAAAATTTGAGCAATTTTTATTATTAAATGTATATAATTTTTATCCATATTATCAAGCACATTCAAACAAAAACATCAAAGATATTCTTACCCTTCATAACTTTCATGTTTAGCCAACACCCCAAGTATGCACAAAGAAAATAGCAGTAAGTACTTCATGCTGAATTTGTGGTGCAAAAGCCACTGAATCGCAACATACTACAAATGATACAAACGAATCGATCGTTATATGCGCAAAATCATCTGATAAAGAGAAGTACAAGGAATTTGTCAATAATTAATCTCCATAGTTAATTATGATAACCATGTACCTTTTAAGATTAAAACTAATGAAGAGTACTTGGAAAATCCATAATAATTGATTATTTGGTATCAATGAAGATAACAGGATAAATTAATAATACTCGCTACAAAACAAGACACTTAGAGTTTCGTCACACGTAGGTTTCATTATGTTCATCATCTTCATCTGCCTTGCCTTGTCCAACTTTGCTGGGGATGGCTTCCAAATCTAACTGGATGCAGCCGAATTTAAGTATATAAGTACGCGTTTTCCCAGAATTGCAACATTCCTGTCCAGGTTTGGTAAGAGTAGAGTAGAATCAGTATAGTTAAGGAACTTGCTGATTGTATGTATACTACCAAGACCTACAAGCGGTGGTTGGAACTAGCCGCGTAGATGTTTGTTTTTTGATGTGCAAGAAGGAAAGGCGTGAGTGTATGTTGGGTGGAGTCGGAACATCTGCAATAACAAAGGTAAAGCAAATATGCCAGTGATTGCGAACTTATACCCTTCACACTAGAACACAGCAATGATGCTTGGCGGCAGAAGTAACTATGACAGAATGACTTACCCAGACGAGCTACTTCACAAAGAGCTCTTATCTACAGAAGGAATTGCTCCATTTCTGGCTAGTTGCGCAAATGATATTTTATGCCTTCGACTACGATAAAAGACATCTGAGGGTTTTGTTTTTTGTATACCAGGCCATTCAGAAAGTATTGAGAAAAAAGTATTTATGTATGAGCGACTGGCCAGTCTATTTTGATGTAAAAATAGGTACGTTCCATTTTAAAAATTTCACTCCACATTATTTGCGAGCTAATTTAAATTACAGTGACTCATAAAAGAATAGATCTGCGCCGGGAACATTTTCGCGCTATCATTTTTTACGATTTCAAGTGTCGCCTGAAACCGAACAGATCGTACGATAGATTTCAAATAGCATTCATGGATGAAGGCCCTTCCAAGGCTACCGTGTATCGTTAGTATAACGAATTCATGCGCGGTCGACTAACTTTGGGGGACGAAGAAAGACGTGGTCATCATTTGACGGCTGTAACGCAAAAAACGTGCTAGCAGTGAATAATTTAATTCACGACAGTAGGCGAGTTACGTATCAAGAGATTCAACACATACTGCAGGTTGGATCGGGAAGTATTCACGAAATTCTACACCTGCATCTTCGCGTGAGGAGGATAGTTTTACGCTGGGTACCGCACAACCTCACCGATGCTCAGAAGCAGGACCGGGTGGAATGGTGCTGTGATATAATAAACAAATTTGAAGCAGGCTCGTCTCGGCGTGCTTACGACATCATTACAGGTGATGAGTCTTGGATTTATCAATACGATTCGTAAACGAAGCGCCAGTCGACGGTTTGGGTGTTTCAAAACGAATCTACGCCTACCAAAGTGGAGCTATCTAGAAGCGGGGGGAAGATTTTGATCGCGAGCTTTTCAATTTGACTTGCTACTTTGTGTCAATTCCTTTACAGAACCAAAGAAGCATCAACGTTGAATGGTTTACTACCAAATGCTTGGCAGAAGTTTTCTTTGTTGTGAGCAACAAGCGAACAAACACAGGGCTCCGCGGACTGCAGCTCCACCACGGCAACGCGCCTTGGCACACACCACTCAAAACGAAGGACATCCTGGACAGCACGCCAGTCAAACTCCTGGGTCACCCTCCTTAGCAGCCCTGAACTAGCTCCTGTGGCTTCCTTTTATTCCCGAAAATAAAAAATCTGCTCAAATGGATACGCCGGAATATGTGCTGTCAGCGTTCGAGCAGGCTGTAAACGAGATGTCTACGGCGGACTGGAAAAAGTGTTTCGAAAACTGTTTCAGACACATGAAACCTTGTATAGTGGCTCGTAGAGAGTACTTTAAAATTATTTAATTGAAAATATTTACCTATAGAACAGTTTTTATTTTTGCAAATCTTTCTGAGTGTCCCACGCAGTCACAAGATAAATTAGAAACGTTTTTAGTTTAATGGATACGTTTCAATAAAAATATAGCCTATACAGTTATATTATTAAGAGCTAGGATACAAATAATGTAAGTGATTAGACGGCTAAGACTATATGAACTCCTGAATTCTAAACTTGGTATAAGGTATCTTGGAAATCAGTGCTCTTCCATGGTGAACTTGGTGTAACAACTTACAAATTACGTGCATGGTAATTAAATAACTTATTCTAGACTATGCAAGAAGGTACTTAAGTGTAAAAACATGACGGGTGAGTGATGTAAGTGAATGTGTGTAATGTGTGGTGTGTAGGGTGTGAATGTGTTTGGTATGTGTAGTGTAGGTATAGGGTGTGAGGGTGTACGCGAATGAATAGGTGTGGTGTGCTTTCAGTAGTTAATTCTATTTTATAATATCCAGTGTATTTTCCATATTGATATAATATAGGCTTAGGAGCCATTTGGTGACCGCTATTTTACATTGTTATTTAGTTAAAGAATTTACTTATTAGGTTATGATTGACTTTGTTGTACAAATGGCTACCTAAGATGTTGAATAATCTCTTAGCAAAATGAGTGTGGCAAGCTTTACAAACGCAGACTGTATGTTTTCTACGTTTCTGTTGAAAAGCTGTAGGGTCATACGTCAGTAAACCATGCTTTTGGGGATAGTATGACGTATGAAAAGCTGTCTTACTGTTAATGCTTCGCCGTTTTTGTAAAGGTCGGTAGTGGGGTGAAAGAATGCCAGGAACGCACTAACATGTAGTAGCGCGCTCAAAGAGCGCGCTACTACATGTTAGTAAAAATTATTGTTTTACACGCACCGCCCCAAGTTATACAATAGACCAATAGTGACTGACATAAGGCGGAGTAAACAGTTTTAAGTACCTTAGGACTGGCTAAAAGTCTGAGTTTTTTTTATATATATTAATTTCCGAACCTTCGAAGAAACCAGGACTATGTGGGAAGCAAAATTAAGTCTGCGATCAATTAGGACGCCAAGGTACTTGATGGTGCTTGCTTGATCAAGCGAAGGGCAGTTACAGGGTGTAAGACGACTACAAATATGGGAGGGGGCCAAACTAGATTCTGATTTACTATCAATCAATTGTGGGAGATTTCGGATAGAAAAAGGCATCAAAACCACCTTGAGCATGTTGAACCGTGCTGCCCCATAAGCTACCTCTGAAAATAAGGGCCGTGTCGTCTGCAAAGGCAAATATCTTCCCATTTAGGAGTTCAAGGTCACAAAGGTGAAATAGACATACAAATGAGAAATAGACTAAGTCTAAGTGTACTACCTTGGGGAACTCCGTAGGTAATGGGAACGTCGTCACTTATCCAATCGCCAACTCTGATTCATTGATATCTGTTACTAATGCACATACACTCAAGTTTGACCAGAAACCTGGGGATAGAGACTGTGTCAAAGGCGTTTGACAAATCGAGAAAATTTGCCAGAACTTTTTTTTAAATCAATATTATTAGCAACAAAGTCAGTGACTTTATGACCTGCATCACTAGTAATTATTACATCTAAACCCGCATTGAGATGCAGAAAGTAGCTTGTTCATCTCTTAGTAGTTAATCAGTCTTTTATTCATGAGTTTTTCCAAAGTCTTTGACAAAGTAGGTAATGTTGAAATTGGTATTTAATTATTAACACAGTCCCTGTCACCAGATTTAAATAAAGGTAGGAATTGTGAGATTCTGAAGGCTTGTGGAAAAGTTCTAGATGTAAATGCCAAGTAACAAATAAAAGTTAGTGGGCAAACCAGTATAGATCTATAGCGGGATAGAAAATTTGCGTCACGTCCAGGAGCACAGTTATATTTTAGATTGAAAATTTGGTGGTTTATCTCATTTACATCTGTATTAAGCATTACGAAAGAATGAGGACAGCTAGGCTTAAGGGGTATAAGTTAATTTAAAACTGGCGAACATTCATGGAATAAATGTTTTTTGCAAGTGATTTTCCAACATTCGCAAATAAAGCATTTATAAAAAGCTGAAGGTGATATTTTAGCGTCAACGCACTGGCAGCGATGCTGCGACCAGAAAGGAGCGCCCAGAAGCAAACAATTAGCGAGCTGGAAAGTGGTGTCACACAGCATAGTGCCTATGTTGGATGACGGTAGCGCCTGAAGCCAGAGGCCCAACTCCCATTCTCCCACAGACAGCAGGCGGGCATGCTCGGCAGTATTGGAGGACGTATTATTATTATTACGACCATTCCGTACCAACCTGCAGAGCGGCTCATCCCTCTGTATCCGGGCAAGTCGCTGTCCAGGCGTTCACCGCATCAGTCAAGCACGGCACTTCAGAGTTAGAGGCTAACATTTTCAGTGCTGTGGACAGAGAACAGGAACGTCGTAAGCTAATACTGGTAATTTTGCGGACGCCGAGGCCACCAAAACGGATGGGTAGTGTGACTTTAAGCCACGGTCGGTCATCCAAGGCCACATTTAGAATGGATGTTAGTGTGTTGCGAATAATTTGGTAAATTTTGTCCAACAGATGTGAAAGATGCCATAAAGGGGAAAAACGTAGAAAACATAATTATTGTTATACTTTTCATTATTGTTAATCCATACAAGGTGTGTGTGTTAATATTAAGAAATTACTAGAGAATTCGATTCTCCCCTGCCCTCTTCAATTTGTATATAAATTCCCTGATTGAGGCGCTTAGTAGTCATCATGTCGGTTGTCATATTGACGGTGTCTGTGTGAATAATTTAAGTCACGCGGACGACATGGTGCTAATGAGCGCGTCAGTCGGAGGTGTTAGAACACTATTATCCATATGTGAACGTTATGCAATAGCACACGGATTGTTTTTGAGGCCGGGATCAAGTACCATCTTGTTGTGCCTCCGATGTTCCTCTTGAGCGAATGGAACAATTTAAATACCTGAGTCACTTGGTCACCACTGACCTTAAAGCCAATGCTGATATTAAAAGGGAACGGAGGGCTTTATCCGTACGCGCGAATATGATAGCCCGTAGGTTTGCACGTTCTACTGCAGACGTAAAGGTGACGCTCTTTAGAGCATTCTGTACCTCCTTCTACACATGTAAATTGTGGGAGAAATACTCGCAAGCATCGTATGGAGCCCTTCGTGTCCAATTCAATAACGCGTTTAGAAAACTGATGGGGTTGCCATGGCGTTGCAGTGCGTCAGGGATGTTTGCGGCGGCGCGTGTAGTTTGTTTTTACACCATAATACACAAGCGCGCAGCTTCGTTGGTGGCTCGAGTCATGGCCAGCCCCAACAGGGTTCTAAAAGTGATTGCTGACAGGATGATCGGTCCATATATGGTTCACTGCTATCAGTTACATATCACCATATCGCGTTGTTTACTAACACTTAGTTTTTAAAGAAAATGTTACTAACCCTATATGAGTCTTCGCTCGAAATAAACAATTTGAATTTGAAAAAAAGAACATAAGTTATGACATAAAATAACGCATGTGATCCCCGGAGGGTTAGCAGAAATAAGCCTGTAGTACACCCATATTTCGCCAGTTATGTTTAAGTCCCATGGAAGAGGGGGCGAGCCTATTGCCATCAACCAGGCACAAATCCAGACTCCGAGCTGCTACTAAGAAATTTCTCATGGAAATACCCAATAACATGTGGCGGCATCTACACCGCTACATGTGAAGAATGCATCACACTGACAGCTAGCGTATATGCAACTTCTCGACATCAATCGTGGGGCAGTTGCCCACCAGATACGACATCTCACCTTCATGAGTGAACTATACACCCTGTTCCTCATATCTCTTCATTGGTGTCCCGAGTATGAACGTCAGCGCATCCTTCGTGCACTACTTCAGCGTGACGTCATCATCATCACTCCCGCAAGTCACACAGCCAGCCAGCAACCACGGTTTGAACTGTTGTCCTGACCATCAGCATGCAGGTCATCATC
The DNA here is from genome assembly GCA_963555695.1 of Dasypolia templi. Taxonomy (NCBI): domain Eukaryota; kingdom Metazoa; phylum Arthropoda; class Insecta; order Lepidoptera; family Noctuidae; genus Dasypolia; species Dasypolia templi. Next base: position 8,532,189 of record OY743142.1, read on the forward strand.
CTCAGCCTCATCGGCAACCCTGGCACAGCACACCGCACATACGACCGGTCCACAAGCAGGGCGCTAAACCCCTCTCCTGGTCGACACCAGCAGTCAGCCACCCCGACTCACTGGGCCATCTTCGCAGACAATTCCGACTCACCGCGAAATATGCGACACCCTGTTCCAAGCACTGGCAAGCATCGCAAGGTACAAGACTTATTCCACTATCGACCTCCGGTCTCAGGAGAGGAGTGATGTGGCGGCATCTACACCGCTACATGCGAACAACGTATCACAGTGACGTCTCACAAATACTGCATCGCGTAATAAGAGTTTACCGCGCAGCAATAATATATAACTTCGTGACAAGAATCGTTGGGCAGTTGCCCACCAGATACGACATCCATCTGGTGGGAGGATCCTACCTTTTCGAAGAAAAAGAGTGAACGTTATTTTTTTTTTTTTTTTTTTTCCCTTTTCCTCATATCTCTTCAAACACTTTGCCCGACCTGTGAATGGAACCCAGGGCCTAATGCTCTGGGCACGCCACAATAGCGGCGGTAAGTCCCCTCTTTGAGGAGTGGTTGGAGAGGCGCCACGGCGTCCTCACCTTCCGCCTGACACAGGTCCTCACCGGACACGGTTGTTTCGGGAGGTTCCACGGTGGAGCATACGGTGGAGGTATGCCCAGCTTGGGCGGAGCACCGCAGTGTCCTCGCGGAGGCGATTGGCGGCGGCGATCTCTCGCGTCCGGCCCTGGTCCAGGCCATGGTACGGAGCGAGAGGGAATGGAAAGCCGTCACCTCCTTCTGCGAAGCAGTAATGCTCGCGAAGGAGGAGGCAGAGCGGGTGAGGGAGAGAGCATGGCGCCCTCACGCCCCCACTAGCCGCCGCAGGAGACGCCCTGGGCGTCGGGAGTCGCCAGCAGATTCCCGGCCACCGTAGGCGCGGGCTTGCGGATGGCGAGCAATGGGTAGCTCGCCGTCCGGTAAGGACCAGGCCCGGGTCGACGGCGCGTTGTGTTCCACGCGCGCCTCTAAGAGATGTCAGCACAAAGTGACGGGGTCCGATAGGGCCGACGCCTCAGGGTCGCGGGTTATTCCAACCGAGAAAACCGTGGCCCTGGCACAGGCAACTGAAGGAACACGGGTGGGTTTTAGTCAGCAAAAGTCTGACACGCCCTCCCGCTCTACCCAGAGCGGGAGAAGTCATTTGATGATTTCCCACCCAAAAAAAAAAAAAAAAAAAGGGCCTAATGCTCAGCAGTAGCGCCTGCGATCACTAGACCAACGTTGTCTTTTTGTATGTTTGTTTGTTATGCTTTCACGCTAAAACCGCTGAACGGATTGGGATGAAATTTGGCACTTGGATATTGGATAGTCCAAAACCTGATTAGGACATTATAAAACTTTTTTTTCCGAAATTCCCACAGAATCGAGATTTGTGCGGGAGAAACAGCGAGGTGCGGCTCATTTAAAATATGAAGCAACCATAATTGGTAAGTAAAACCCGTGACTCGGTAAAAACTGAATGTGAAATATAAAAAAAAACAAAATAAAAGCAATATAAACTGAAATATAAGGAATAAAATTAACTAAGAAATTGTTCACAATTACGATAACTATTAAAGTATATAAATAAAACATTGAATAACATACATACAAAACAAGATTATAATATCATACGATGCCGAGATGTTGTCAGTGACAGTCGATTTGGTTTAGAATTTCTTAGTCACACACTCACTCGCTATGCAGTTGCTCGTAAGAAAAAATAAAGAAGATCTCGAATAAGATTACTGAAAAGAACTAAAGTTACCAACATAACTTGCAGAGTTGGCATCCTGAACTGGCAGATGACGAGCTATGTCTGCCGAAGAACATGGCGTTTGAAGCAGGCTATTCCTCAAACTGCGTATCGGCAAGCGTAGCGTGGGAAACCTATAACTTTATGAAAAGAGTCCTACTTAAAAACATAAGAAATACATAGTTGACTTAATGACTGGCTTTTCATTCAGTCACAAATTCTAGAAAATTTTAATGTGGCTACTAATCACGATTTAAATGACAGGTGCATAATGGCATTTTAATTATTTTATTACACATAATCTTCGATAATAATTTTAATCTAGTTAATCCAATGATTTATACGTACCATTTTTTAGTCCAGCTACATGTAATGAGGGTACACAGAACAACTTACGAGAATCAGAAAAATGAGGCGTTATTCACATAATAATAAGAATGATTTAGAAATTAATACTATGGATAGGTTATGTAAAAGCCTGATACATTGTGCGAAGGTAGTGAAAAATACCATGTCGCGTCGCGTCGCGTCGTTAGGTTATTTTCTAATAATATATCTATATTTTTAGATTATAATCGTTGAGTTTTACAAATGGGTGAATCATTTTCCTAGAACTTGGGAAGCATCAGTGTCTTGGCGGTTTTGCAATTAAAGATTTAGGAATACAGGAGTTCTTGGGACAGGTATAGTGTATTTTGTATTTCTAAAATAATATTACAATAGTGGACAATAGAACCTACACAGTTGTCAATACCTGAATGTATTGGCAAAGAGTGATTAAGAAAATTACGAATCATTATTTTATCTATAGCCCTTGCAGATTCAGATAGTAACGTTTGACTGAAAGATGATAGTGTTATCTTTTGGCCACTGTTATAAAAACAATGATAAGTCTAAATGCGATACTCGGACAAGATGAAGTTACTCGTATTGGTAGCGTTGTTTGCTCTGACTAGTGCCAAACATGAAGAATATATCGGGTTTGTAATGTTTTTGATATTATTTAACTTCGAATCCTTTAGTGCTATTATGTATAAATCTTACAGTGAAAGTTTAAGTGAAGCGAACTGGAAGTGAGCTCTCTACCTATTCTGTGAAAATCTCACCGTGAAAACTTGGGTGAAGTGAGCGGTCAATAGTGTCAATCCCTAACATCAAGTACAATGACAGCTCACTTCGAACTCGCTTTTACCTAAGTTTTCAAGGTGAGATTTATACAGAATAGATCGACTGCACGCCAAGCATGACCACCGTAGAAACGGAAGGATTGAGTGACAAAATGAAGGATTAAAGATTAAGATTTATACGATGCGATGTCAAAAATTATGAAAAGAAACGTCACTTTGAAGATTAGACATAAGACTGATCATGCCACGCGTGCTTGGTTGATAAAACTGCCAACAGTAGGATTAAATAAGTGATGTGGAAAGAAGATTAATGACTTTATAAATGATAAATGTTTTTTTTTAACTAAAGAGGACATAAAGTAAATAATTTAGATTGCTGAAGATGAAGACCAGGAAAAGAGATCAATAATTGTTATCTTACTCACAATTTCAATTTATTTCATTACAGATGGAAATCCTACTATATCGGGCTTGCCAACGACAGCCACTTCAAAGCTTTCAAGTCCATGGTAGATAAATATGAGCTGGATGTCTTAAGTCATCCGATCTTGGGACGCGAAGGCATCTTGCTTGTGAAACCTGAACATCAATCTGCTTTTATCCACGATGTGGAAACTCAGGGAATTAATTATAGGATCCATGCTGATAATGTGAAAAGGTAAATTTTGTATTTTATAATTTACACACATATATCAAGTTAACCCTTATCCCCAAGGGGGCAGGCAGAAACTCCAGAACGCCTCCTGCTTCGATTCCTCCGCCCCCTCATCATCATGATCTTTAGCCAATTGCCGTCCACTGATGAATGTAAGCCTCCCCCAAAGAGCGCCAACCATCCCGGTACTGAGCAGTCCGCATCCATCCGCTGCTCCCCACCCTCACCCTCGTTCTATACTTTAAAATTCCTATTCATCACTTGCCTAACCTTTTCCCAAATAAATTGGAGTCGGCTTCCAATCCATCCAGATGCAGCTGAATACCAGTATTTTGTAAGTGTAATATGTATTACGACCCCTTGGTTAGACTGGTTGTCAGACTTTCGGCCTTCTAACAACCCGTAAGTAACGACTTTTAAAGTTATTGGAATGACAGCCGAAACCAAGAGCTAAACGTGCTTTCCGAGGAACGGAGAGTTCTTGGTATGTAAAGATGGTCACCCATCCACGGACAAACCGCGGTAAGCGTAGATTTACCTGATCGATCGAGCCGTGTTCTGCTGCTGCTGTTATTACTTAGCCACAAACCCGACAACATTCAAATTCTAAATAAGTAAATATTTTTAATTTAAATCTTTTCATAGTACTCTCCACCTGCCTCTATACAAAGTTTCGTCCGTCTGAACCAGTTTTCAAATATCACTTTTTCCAGTCCGCCGTAGACACCTCGCTTACAGACGGCTCGAACGCTGACATCGCATCTTCCGGCGACGATAATTGTATCCCTTTACATTTTTTTTATTCGGGAATAAAAAGAAGTCACACGGTGCTAGGTCAGGGCTGTAAGGAGGTTGACGCAGGAGTTTGACCGGCGTGCTGTCCAGGAAGTCCCTCGTTTCGAGTGCTGTGTGCGATGGCGCGTTGTCGTGGTGCAGCAGTAGCCCGCGGAGCCCTGTGTTTGGTCGCTTGTTGCTCACAACAGAGAAAACTTCAGTAAAGGCTTTGGTAGTATATCATTCAGCGTTGATGCTTCTTTGGTTCCGTAAAGTAATTGACATCAAGTAGTCAGTCAAATTAAAAAAGCTTGCCATCAAAATCTTCCTCCCGCTTCTAGATTGCTTCACATTGGAAGATGTTGATGTTGTTAATGATGTCGTAAACACGCCGAGACGAGGTTTGTTTATCATATCACAGCACCATTCTACCCGGGCCTGTTTCTGAGCATCGGTGAGGTTGTCCGGCACCCAGAGTGAAACTATCCTCCTCATGCGAAGATGCAAGTGTAGAATTTCGTGAAGGCTTCCTTATCCAACCTGCAGTATGTGCTGCATCTCTTGATACGTAACTCGCCTATTGTCTTGGATTTAATTTTTAACTGTTAGCACGCTTTGTTCGTTTACAGCAGTCAAAGGGCGACAACTTCTTTCTTCCCCAAAGTTAGTCGACCGCAGTACTATTTCAACGATACACCGTTTCCTCATATGGGCCTTCATTCATTGTTTTTTTTTTATCTGCATTATTAAGAGTACTTGCCCTTGAGGTGGCATTACAAAATTCCAACCTGACTATAGAAAAATAAATTAAATACAGAGAAATTAATTATTATAGTTAACTATTGTGTTAGTAAAATCTTATACACTATGTTAGTCAACACCCATCCCAGTTTGGTAACAAACATTGCGGTACAAGAATTTTATACAGCATGTAACGAAAACCCTGTCCGATCCTGAAGGGTATTATTTGGTATCGTAGTGCGTACACAAATACGTAATCATTTAATGGATACGAGATAATTATTTTTCCCCAATGAAAACAATAAGTTTAAAAAATTAAAAATAATCATACCAAAGGCAACACTGATCGCTCGACAGGGTTCACCAGAGTTCACCTACAGGTTCGTGTCAAAGAAGCCGCCTGAGCGCGGCGGTCTTTTGTGGCATGCCGCCAAAGAAACGTAGGACTAAAGACATCTAAGTTTTGCCTACGCGTAGGTATCAGCTGATATTTTATTGTAGGCTTACGCACAATGACCCCGATTTCTGACCTTCTGTTTATCAAGAAACAATTATTATTGAGTTAATGTGATGTGCTTTTGGCAATGTACCCACTGTAGGTATCAGTTTATTAAAACATTTACTTGTTACATACCTCTATCTATCTAGAACATTAGTACACATTCGACACCTTTTTATTAAATTTGCACGTACTCTATCTACGCAGTGCACATGTGTACGATTTGAGTAACTCGAAAGCTTCCACAATCCGAGCTGTTACTTCGATTTCCGAATCACACATTCACTCACAAATAAAAATTAATATATTCAAATATTCCTGATTGGTATACGACATTGTTCGCGATACGATAGCGGCACGTGATACGTACGGACATCCGATCGCAAGCTATCTCCACGTGAGACTGGCGAAGTGTCCAAACAAGTAGCGACCAGTCGGCTACATCAAAGGGTCGAGGACTCGTTATGAGTACTTACAATGAGGCTAGAGCACGGCGGTGTCCTTTGAAATAAAAATAGGCAAAAAATAAAAGATTTCGCCGGCCGGTGGAGTGTTGTCAACTTATGAAAATTTACCATATTTAGTGTTACATTTCGCATGGTAACTAAAAATAAAAAAACAATAACTTTTGGTTTTTATGAGTTACTTTTTTTTTACAATTTTTTCTAGTACGTATGTTAAACCAGGAATACGCCTTTTTTGGATCGGACAGGGTTTTGTTACTTATTGTATATTAGATTGGGCCTGAAAAAATATCGTAATTGAAAAAAATATCCTAAGCTACAAATAAAACATACCTAACTTTTGGACATCAAAGAATTAAATGAATCCTATTGTAACTACTTATTTTCTTTTCAGCCAATTGGATTATGATGACGTTCTTATCGAGTTACAAAAGAGAGCAACCATGCGGAATGGCGGCCGTCAGTTACCTTATGACAATTATCAAGAAATCGAAGCCGTTAGTAACGAAACATATATCCAATTATTATATAATAATCATATACTTTTAGATTTTCGTTGAGTATTCCATCCGCAATTGCATTTCGTTCTTAAGCTATTCAAGTTGTGTTAATATCAAGTGTTCATATCATTGATCATCAATTTATATTGTGATAGAAAATAGTGTTATTCTGGGAAATTCGCATCGAACCTCACTTGTTTTTTAAATTAATGATTAGTATGACCCGTAACGCTGTACACACCTTTTTATGCTGTGAAAAACTACGGTTAACTCGCTGTGTGTTGTCACGGTCGTCAGTGTTGTATGGATCATTACAGAAGTTTCGCCGTATACCATACAACCGGTGGTTTGCCGTGTCATATACCAACTTTCACGGTTTTTCTGTTGTGCGGCAAGTGCGGCGGGACCATAAAGAAACCTTGTCGAGTACAACCGGCTTATATAATATAAATCGCAGCGGTTAAGTTGCCTTGAATCCAAATTCCCGCCCATACCATTATTGTTTCCTCCTTTGTACGGATGGACTTCCTGGGATTTCGCAGGCGGCTCTCACGTCCAGATTTTCGCCAAACACGTATTCTTCGTAAATCTGGATGAAAGCTGAACCAGATTCATAAGAGAATAACACTGGGGCCCACTGGCGATCATTCCAAGCCAAATGTTCATTTGCCCATTGTAATCGTCGTACCGCGATTTCCTCGTCGTAGTGCTGGAATCCGAATTGGTCTGCCAGCATGAAGGTTAACTTGGTGCAATCTCCTGCTTACAGTTTGATCGCTCACCTGCAACTTGTGCTCCGACTATAACTTCAATATCAATTGCCTAGCTGTAGCAGCAGATTGTCTTTTCGCCGTTTTTGTAAAAAATTGGTCAAAAATTTGCGGTGGTATTTCGAATATTCCCAGTGTGCCGCTTAGCCTAAGGCATTAGCAATATTGCACTGGATCGCGCCTGCTTCCAGCATGACTATTGATCTCTACAACTCTTCTCAGACTATATGCCGGCATTCCATGGTATAGGAAAATCCAACAGTATGAACTCAATTGTGAACTTGTGAGAAAATAAAAATTTCGATTAATACCAATTTCGTCTTTAAATCGCACAAAGACGAAATAATTTCGTGTATTTAAAAGTTCATTTAATTTTAACGCCTGTGTATTTTTTATATATTTGAACAATTTGTCGTTTAAATGTTTTTTATATGGCTAGTAATTTTAAATTTAAGATTATTTAATTATGATAATTTAATTTATGATACTAAACCTTGTGTGTTTTACACGTAGTGTAATGTTTGCAAAATCTTAGATGCACTGTATTAACAAGAGCATCAAAAAGTTAGCAAGTTGTTATCTCTACTAAATCAGCTACGACTACTAAACCATGTTAACCCCACCAACTGTGCTATCAATTAACGTGACCTATCTCATCAAAATTTTGTTCTGCTTAGAGATTCACGGTTCGTTTTACACGTTGATAGTATTTTTCTTCATTCATACTAAGAATATTGTGACAATGCAACTATATTCAACGCATAGATTTACTTATATGAGGAATTAATTAATAGGTTCATGAGCTCCGAGAGTTTGCTTATCCTAAATATCCAAACGATTTGTAAACTATGAAGGGTTTGTGACTGACTTCAGAAGGCTGGCTATTATTCAGGCAAATAATCAGGCAGAACCAACCCAACCCATCTTTCAAACGCAATTCCCTTTTGTACAATTACCTGGATGAATTTTTGAAGCTTAAGAGTTTTTATACTATTTTAGTATTTTCTCATTTGAATGTTATAATTTAAAACTTCACAAATTACAGATCAACGATTACATCGACTACATTGGCAGACAATACCCTGACATTGCAACCGTGGTGAATGCTGCAAACTCCTTCGAAGGTCGTCCCATTAAGTACGTGAAAATCTCTACCACCAACTTTGAAGATGAGAGCAAGCCCGTGATCTTTATCGACGGAGGCATACACGCTAGAGAATGGATCTCTCCCCCCACAGTCACCTGGGCCATTCATAAGCTGGTCGAAGATCTTACTGAAAGTGATCTCCTGGATAGGTTCGACTGGATCCTCCTGCCTGTTGTCAACCCAGATGGATATAAATTTACTTTCACCAATGTAAGTGTTGTTGTTAATTATTCTGCTCAAGCTCGCTACCTTTTATTTTACAATACTCGTACATACAAAATACTTTGTCCCAATTTCGTAGAATATAATTACAATTAGGAGTATGGATGCGTGACTTTATGTGTGTATAATTCAAATCACAGAAAACTTCTTTAAATTAATTTGAATCTAATTTTCTTGCAGTCTCGTTTCTGGCGCAAGACCCGCTCTACGGACCAGAGCAGTCTTAGCGGCCCCTGCCCAGGAGTCGACGGCAACCGAAACTATGACTTCTTCTGGAACACCGTCGGTACCAGCGCTACTGCGTGCGCCGACAACTACGCTGGTTCCAGGCCCTTCTCCGAAGTGGAAACCAGGGTCGTCAGGGACATCCTCCATGAACACTTGGCCCGTATGGCCCTATACATCACCATGCACAGCTTTGGCAGCATGATCCTATACCCATGGGGACATGATGGTTCCCTATCTCAGAATGGTCTTGGCCTTCACACTGTGGGCATTGCTATGGCAAACGCAATCAACGTACATTCTTTACCCAATTTCAGATCTTATGTTGTTGGAAACTCAGCTCTAGTCTTGAACTACGGCGCCGCAGGAGCATCTGAAGATTATGCGCATCATATTGGAGTGCCTCTATCGTATACCTTTGAGTTGCCTGGCCTATCGAATACTATTTTAGGCTTTAACCTGGCTCCTAGATATATCAAACAAGTGTGCAATGAGACTTGGGAAGGTATCATCGTTGGTGTTAGAAGAGCCGGTGACTTGTTTAGTAATAATAGAATTTGATTTTATGGGTAGTTTTATTTCTTTGTTATTGTTGGAAATTTAAAAGTCCACAACACTTATTTATTTATCGAGGTAGGAACACAAAATATCTCAATTTATAAAGAAAATAAGTGATGCACTCCTCCATAACCCGGGAGTACTGCAGCGCCTGTGTATATGTGTACCGGACCGATATGTGTGGAGGCGGCGCCGCCCGCCTTTGCTGGCCGTGCCGGCTGCCAGGACTAACCTTCTCGCCAAAGCACCATTGACCCGTGCAATTCGGGTGATTAACGATCTTCACGGGAAAATCGATGTATTTACAAGCCATTTGAGTGAATTCGCAAAAATACTATTGTTTGTTTTATGTTATAGTGTAAATTAGTAAATTAATTAAGTACTAGTATTTTTAAGTTTTTCATAGTTTTTGAAATTTATATTGTAGGATAATTTTAAGACCTCGCTATCGCATTAGGTATCACCTGTAATGATAGTTGTAAGGGAGATTTTAATAAATAATAATAATAATAATAATAAATGTGCTGCCATAATATATGGCAACACCGTGTCAACAAAACGTCTGAATTTCAAATTTTAACTAATAATATTACTGAAAATAATTTTGACCAAGTCTTACAATAGTCTTTCAATAGAAACGAATCCTGAAAATTGAAAATTACTTTAAAACCAAAAATTAGACCATAACACATCAAAATGTAACAAATTTATTCAAAAACTACAGAATCGGAGGTGACATGACAGATGTCACCTCCGATAAAAATAACATGAACAAGATCTAACGAAATTGGAATGATGAAACTATGTTGACAAGATCAGCCGCACGTCAAGGACGCCCACCACCTCCGGACTCATCGCTCAGCTCCGCCTCGCCGCCGCCGGTACCCAGCGCTACTGTGAGCGCTGTGACGACACCAGCCGCGGTAGTTGCGTCGAGCTCGAGCGACGAGTATTTCTCCCCGCCCACGACGCCACCACCTGCTCGTCGACGAGGAGGACGCCGGCCGCCGGACGGCTTAGGACCTCGAGGCCCACCGGCCTCTGATAGGGTCCCAGCTCCCGGCGGAAGTGTGCAGCGCATGAGATGGACACGATCCATCAATGAAAACGTCATGCGCTCATACTATGGGGCTACAGAGGGGGGAAATAATCTGACCGCGTACCGTGTTCGGATGCTCTCTCTTTTTCAGGTGCTTGAGCCAGCTGTCAACGTTTCGGCACAACGACTGTCGGATCAGGTGCGGGTCATCCAACGTAATCATATGTTGGATGACACTGTGCTTGATCACCTGCGAAGTGAAATGCAGAGTAGCCGTGTCATCGCCCCCCCGTCGCAGACTGTTGTGGTACTACCACAGTCCAACACTGATCAAGCTGACGAAGGAAGTGATGATAGGGCTACAAATGTAAGTACCCAGTGCAATGAGGAATTGAGGAATGCTTTGGAGTGTGCGATTCGGGAATATCGGTTCATGTCGCCCGAACTTAGACCACGCTTACCTCGTTTGCCCATGCATAACAAAAATAGGGCGCTGGTGGCGCTCCTGGATTCGCAGTTATCAAACTATTTTGATGATTGCGAAGACCTCACCGATACTCATTCGATTCTGTACTGCGCGGCTGTAGCGGCATGTCGTGTAGCTCACGTCAAATTTCCCAATGACTCTAGAGCTACGCGACCGAAACCAACCGTACCAGCCTGGCAGTGCAGAATTGAACAGCGTATTGGTGGGGCCAGAGCGCTCATCGGCAAACTAATCTGCTTCAGAGACGGCAATACTCGTCCAAGAGTGATGCGCTTTGTGAGGCGGGCGTTCTCAGGGACTGATATAAGCTCCCAGAACTATCTGTCCTGCGTCACAGAGCGCATCGACTTCCTGAAGCAGAAAGTGTATGCATGGGCTAACCGTATTCGTAGGTATAAGCGGCGAGTAGAGCGATACACCCAGAATCGCACCTTCCAGAGCGATGAAAGGTGGGTTTATAGGGGTTGGGAGCGACCGAACCAAGGTGTGGCTGACACGTGCCTGCCAGATGATAATGCCATGTGTTCTTTCTGGCGCAGCATCTGGTCGGTGCCTGTCAGTCACACCGAAGGTGACTGGACTCGGGAAGTCGAGCGAGCCTGCAATCCAATACCAGAAATGGGGGCTATTACCATCTGCCCCCAAGATGTAGCTCGTGCAGTCCGTCCGTTGCCTAACTGGAAGTCTCCAGGGCCAGACGGACTGCAGAACTTTTGGATCAAATGGATCACAAGATCGCACGCTCGCTTGGCGGCTCAGTACCAGACGGCTTTGGAGTTTGGTTCGCTACCCCAGTTCCTAACAACAGGAGTTACCCACCTGCTCCATAAATCAGGTGGCACCGCGGAACCCAAAAATTATAGGCCGATCACGTGTTTACCGACGGTCTATAAAGTGCTTACATCCATTTTGAGAGCTAAAATTAACAAACATATAGACACCAACTTCATCATGTCTGCCTCTCAAAATGGATGTAGGAACGGGTCCCGCGGTACTAAGGAGCTACTCCTCATTGATATGGCCATTAGCCAACAGGTTCGTCGTTCCCGAAAGGATCTGTCGACATGTTGGATAGATTACAAGAAGGCCTATGACTCGGTGCCACATACGTGGCTCATGAGGGTGCTGGAGTTGTATAAAGTAGATGCAACTCTGCGCACCTTCTTGATGTCATGTATGGGGCGATGGAGGACGGTCCTTCGCTATCCAGGATGTCGGAATATCCTGAGGAATAGCGAGCCGATAAGGATCGAGCGAGGCATATTTCAGGGCGATAGTTTGAGCCCGCTTTGGTTCTGCTTAGCCTTGAATCCTCTAAGCACACTGCTGGAGGATTCAGGTCTAGGCTATCGGCTGAGGAGAGGTGGTCAGGTTATATCTCACCTTCTGTACATGGATGATCTAAAAATCTTTGCCTCCAACAATTTGCAACTAATGGAGCTACTGAAAGTAACTGAAACTTTCAGTAGCGCCATCAGGATGGAATTTGGTATGGACAAATGTGTGGTCATGCATGTAAAGCGAGGGGAGATTGTGGAATCCGTGGGAACCCAACTCTCGGATTCCATAAACCTCAGAGCCCTCTCCGCATCCGAAACCTATAAGTATTTGGGTATGTCGGAAGCGTTGGGCATCAATGGTACTGACATGAAGCAATCGTTGAAGGAGCGCTTCTTTGGCCGCCTGAAGAAAGTGTTAAATAGTCTTCTGTCAGGCGGAAACAAGGTGCGCGCCGTTAACGGTTGGGTCATGCCAGTTTTGATGTACTCTTTCGGCATACTCAAATGGACTCAAACCGAACTCGACGCCCTGGATAGGAGGGTCCGTACACTGCTGACTGCAAACCGAATGCATCACCCACGGTCATCGGTAATGAGACTGTATATCCCGCGAAAGTGTGGTGGTCGAGGCTTTTTAAACGCTAAGACCCTACACAATCGCGAGATATGCAGTCTCAGGGAATATTTCCTAGAAGCCGACGTGGGGATGCATCGTGATGTGGTCGCGGTGGACAAGGGCCTCACCCCGCTCTCCTTGGCTAAAGAGAACTGGCGCAAACCTGTAGTGCTTGACACTAATGATCGCATGGAAGTATGGCAGAGTAAGGAGCTTCACGGACGCTTTTTCCGGGCCCTACATGGACCCGATGTAGATCTTTTAGCGTCCGTAGCCTGGCTGCGTTTCGGTGACCTCTTTGGAGAAACCGAAGGTTTTGTCTGTGCAATTATGGACGAAGTTATGATGACGAACAATTACCGGAGATTTATTGTGAAAGACGGCACGGTTGACATCTGTCGGGCATGTCACCGTCCGGGGGAATCAATAAGACACATTATCTCCGGTTGTTCTCGTCTGGCTAACGAAGAGTACTTGCATAGACACAACCTTGTAGCCAGGATTATCCATCAGCAACTTGCTCTGAAATACAGCCTTGTGGAATCGGAAGTGCCGTACTACAGGTACGTGCCCGACCCAGTTCTCGAAAATGGAAATATCACATTGTACTGGGATCGATCCATCATCACTGACAGGACTATTATTGCCAATAAGCCTGATATAGTGGTGGTGGATCGAGTACAGCGGCGCACAATGATTGTTGACATAACGGTCCCGCATGACTGTAACCTCGTGAAAGCCGAGAAAGATAAAGAAATCAAGTATCTTGATTTGGCTCGCGAGGTTGTCGACATGTGGGATGTGGACTCAGCAATCATTGTGCCGATAGTCGTGACAGCCAATGGCTTAATAGCCAAGAGCCTCGACAAACACCTGAGGAGGCTCTCGTTGGGCAGCTGGATCAAGGGCGTGATTCAGAAAGCGGTACTTCTGGACACGGCTCGCATTGTCAGGAGGTTCCTCTCTCTGGAGCCCTGACCGCCGGTAGCTTGGACCCTGTTCCCGATACCGGTGGGATACTATTTTTTATATTTTTAAATGTTTTTTAATGATTTTTTTTCAGATTTTTTAAAAAATATTTAAAAATGTAATTTATAAGTTTGTAAAATATAATAAATGAGATAATAATAATAATTCAGAAAACACAACATGCGTTTTTGTATAATATCTATAGGACGTTGCATTTGTTATCGAAAGGACAATGGGCAGAATTGTAGGTATGGAGTTTGTCCCAACCCTTGTAGCAATATGGGAACAAATACAAAGTATGACCACATGTCAAATGTTGTATTTGTTCCCTTAATCACAGATATATACTTTTTTTTACTCTAATTATCCAAGTAAGGAAAAAATATTTTCGAAAACAAGTTGAAAAAATCCATTAAGAGCAAATAATCTCCTTTTAGTATGATATTTAAAATAGATCTTTATTGCTATGTTAGTGCTTTATCTGTATTATGATGAGGTAACGGTAAAGGAATAGGTATATGAAATGAGAAAACCATTTTTGTTAACAATTCGTTTTTCATTTAACACACACTTTTCACAGCTATCGATTAACGTAATAAATGGATCATCTTATTAATTACGATCAAAATCTTGCCGGGCATTTAAAATCATTGAAAGTCTGGTGACTCAGAAATCCCAGGAACGTATTTAGTTATATATGTATATATACTTTATTGTACACCACAAAAAGACATAACAAAAAAAAAAAAAAAAAAACATACTACTCTTCCAGGCAACCTTAGAATGGTCAGTGATTTGTCTGGACATAAAATGGGGCTATCAGTGGTGCAAGAAATAAATATTCATTAAACTAAAATAGATACACAGATATATACATATTAATATATCCTGAGGAATAGATACAGAAATACATACATACGAAATATATAAGAAACGAAAATAAATGATAATTACAGTTTACGAGAGCAAGATCGTAACGTCAAGTAATGATTCTTCACGAGTATTTTGAACACAAATAATGACTGCGCGCGTTGTATTTCGACAGGCAGTGCATTCCACAAACGAACGGTCTGGACACTAAAAGATTTGTCGAGGAAAGTTATGGAGTGTCATCCGATGATCTTAAAACTTCGTGTGGGAGTCGCAAAGAAACTGGAAACGTTTCTTGAGATAGAGAGGAGTGGAAGGGGAAAAGAGCACATTATACAACAGGGTAAGATTGTGAGCATTACGGCGAAGGCGAATTGGTAACCACTTGAGCTTCACACGAAATTCGGAAACATGGTCTTATTTGCGCAAACCAAATATAAACCTTAAACAACAATTTTGAAGCTGCTCAAGGTAAGGTCAAGATAGCTGGCATCAGCATAGTCAAGGATGGGTAAAAGCCGACTGCCACCAAGATTGCGAATGCACAATCGCTCGATTGTGCATGCGCAATCTTGGTGGCAGTCGGCAGAAAATTACGCAATCTCTTCAAAGATGCAGCGGATGCAAATAGCTTGCGGCTAACTTCCTGTAGCTGGGCAGTCCAAGAGAAGTTCTTATCAATGAATATCCCTAAGTTTTTAACTTTCTCACTGAAGGGAACAACTGAGTTGTCAAATGAAACTTGAGGAAGAGTCGTCTCGTCTTTGAACTGCCTACTACCACAACCTGCGTCTTTATGGGGTTAACCATAAGTCCGTATCTCTTAGCCCAGTCGCATATTCGGGCTGGAACAAGATTAATCGTTACGATAGCCTCGGATAGATTTCCGAGAGGAGCTCGCGAGAAAATTTGTAGATCATCAGCATAAAGATGGTAAGAAGAAATTAGTTCGTCGGAGAAGGAGTTTATAAAAACTGCGAAACGTAAAGGGGATAGAACGCCACCCTGAGGTACACCAGCAGAATTATTACACCAGGAAGACAAGGTCTCTCCAATGCAAATACGTTGCCGCCGACCGAACAGGTAACTACGAAACCAGTCAATTACCGATGGAGATATGTTAAGAGAGCAAAGAATCAAAATCAACAGTATTAAAAGTGTTACTGAAATCTAGCAAAGCTAACACCGTTAGATTACCGTCTTCCATGGCTGACCTTATATGATCCGTAATGTTCAGAAGCGCTGTGGTGGTGCTATCATCAGGACGGAAGCCAGACTGGAAGGGGTTGATGAGATTATTTTTAGAGAGGAAAGTGCTTATTTGATTGTGAATTAACCGTTCAAGGACTTTGGATAGGAATGTTAAGACGGATATTGGACGGTATTCAGAAAAAGATGTTGGTTTAGACTTTTTAGGTAACGGAATTATTTGAGCATCTTTCCATGAGCATGGAAAGACACCACTAGATGCAGAAAAATTTAGGATATAACTAACGGCAGGAAGAATAAGATCTAGCACAGGGACTACCGTATTACGGCTGATACAGTCGCTTCCTACTGCATTGGAAGTGATCGAAAGTATGCTCTTCTTAACATCACATGCGGAGAACTGACCAAAAACAATTGGGGAATAACTGGGAGTCGGAAGAGAAGAAAGATAATTTAGTGTATTAAGTTTCATAGTCCTATCAAAATTGGACGAAGCAGTAAAATGATTATTCATTGCATCAATGTCTATGTCAACAACCAATTCAACCAATGTCAATTTGCGAGTGGAGTGAGGCACATGGGTTGCAGGTTAATCCATCGAAGACTCAGGTCATTGTTGTTGGCAGCTCAAGGATGACCCCCAAGATAAACTGGTCGCAGCTTCCCCAAGTTCAGTTTAACGGAACTGCTATTCCAGTCAGCGAAAAGGTTAAGAACCTTGGGGTTTGGATCGACAAACATCTTTCTTGGGGTCCCCAGTTACAGGAAGTAAGTCGCAAAATTTTTGCATCTGGTAAGTCCCTGAGACGATTGCGGAACTTTCTTCCAACTGCCACTAAAACCGCGCTTGCACAATCCTTTTTACTTCCCATCCTTGACTACGCTGATGTCAGTTTTCTCGATCTCACTGAGGCACAACTAGATAAACTTGAGCGACTTCAATTTTTTTTGCATAAGATTTATATTTGGCCTGCGCAAATATGATCACATTTCTGAATCACACGTCTTCGCCGGAATTCTCATATCTTATTTCAGCTCTACAGTATTCTGTTCAACCCTACAACCCCCTCTTATCTTAAAAAAACGTTCAAGTTCAAGTTCCTTCATGACACACATAACAGATATCTGAGGTCATCGGAAAACTTAAGACTAGAGATGCCGATGCATTCCACCAGTTTTTATGACAAGTCTTTTACAGTTCAAGCAGTACGGTTATGGAATGCCTTGCCTATGTCGATAAGGCGTGCTCAATCACTGTCCACTTTTCTAGTAAAAAACACTTCCTCACTCCTTAATCATTATTACATATAGTTTCCTGAGTCTTGTTTCGTGTTTATTATTGTATATATATGTGTAGATAAATGTATGTATGTATTTAATGAATATGTATATGGTACACCACTGACTACCTGCAGTATTGTCTCTCCTTCTCCCTGTAATCCATCCAAAGGGTCTGTAAAAGATTGCTTTTAGCGATAAGACCGCCCATTGTGTCACCCAATGTAAAATTTCTACATCAATGTCTGTAATTTTTAAGGTGTACATAATAAAGAGTATTCTATTCTATTCTATTCTATGTCTTTTGGGATTGTCTCTTGTCGAGTTTTACCGACCCCCAATGATCTAAGAAATTTCCACATTTTGGACAGAAGTATGAATGTGGTGGCGATTAGCATTCCTACCTATATCCGTAATATTGCAATGATTACGGATAGAGGTATCCTTCCCTGTTTGCGTCATTAGCCCTACGCTTATATATAGATTTTGCCGTAACTTTTTTGTGGATAATCGTTTTAATCTCATTTGTAAGCCACGGCGCCGGCAAATGTCTAACCTTAACTGCTCGAACAGGTGCGTGTTGATCGTAAAGCACGATAAGTTTATTCGTAAAAATATTAACATGCTTATCGACTGTTGAAGAGGCATACAGAGCAGACCAGTCTATATTTTTGGCATCCTTGCAAAGATTGTCTACATTAATTTCACCAAAATTGCGTTGCATGAGAATTTTGTATGACAGAAAGATTAGGTCATGATAGGAAAAGGCATCGGCTGAACATTGACCACGCTTAGCGACGTGATCAAGGGAAGAGACAAAAATCAAGTCTAGAAGTGAAGGAGTAGAGTTAAGAAAATGGTGAGTGGCACTTAGAGACAGAATGGAAAGATTACTGCAAGCTAAAATTTTAGTCAGAGAAGAAGAGCGATGGTCTTTTTTCAGAAGACAAGTATTAAAGTCACCCATTACTATACTATGACTAAGAGTAAATTAAATTAAATAAAACTTTATTTCAGACCTTAAGTCCATATTTTGTTAGTATATTGATGTTAGTGACAATAGTGCTTAGGTTACTAGGTTAGTATTGTTAGTTTTTACAAAATTAACTATTTATTAAGGCCTACTACTGTGGCCACCCAGTGCCCCTGAAAGGGACAGTCCTCTCTGGACGCGATCATTTTCAGAATGCTGTTGTCACTACCATGCAGGCGCTGTAGTAACGAGGCCGCTTTCTTTCGCATGATGGCATGAAAACCATCTGTGCGAGCCTCTGCGAACATTCCAGAAGCTCTACAACGCCATGGCAGTCCCAACAACATCATCTTAAAAAATCATTATTAAATTGAACACGCAGGACGTTGTATGCTCGGCTCGTGTATGACACCCACAGGCCACTCGTGTAAAATGATTGACAGAACGCCTTAAAAAGGGTAACTTTGACGTCTGTAGTACAACGAGCGAACCTGCGGGCAAGCATATTGCTCCTCACAGACAACGCCCTGCGCTCCCTCTCTATATCTGCGTCATCTCTTAGGTCACTCGTGACAATGTGGCCAAGGTACCTAAAACGATCGACAACCTTAAGTGTTATGCCGTTTAGACATATGGGTGGAACACTGCGCGGCTGCTGCTTAGGTGCTTTAAATACAAGAAGTTCACTTTTCTTCGAGTTGTATATTAGCCCATGCTCCTCCGCATTGGCCTCGCAGGTCAATAACAACTTTTTCAAACCACCTATCGATGGACTGAGAAGCACCATATCGTCTGCATAGCTTATATTGTTGACACAGGTTCCATCAATGTGGCAGCCGACATGTGTACCGCTCAGTCGCTCGATAAGCCGGTTGATATATAGGTTAAAAAGAAGAGGCGAGCTCAACCCCCCCTGGCTTACTCCGCATTCTAGCCCGTACTCGTCCGACAGAGTACCCCCCCACCTCACCCGGTTTTTTTTATTAGAGTACCAATATTTGAGAATGGAGGTGTACTCAGCCGACACACCCGCGCCCTTCAACTTGTACCACAGCACGTCATATGCCACCAGATCAAATGCTTTTGACAAGTCGAGGAAACACGCGTCTTTCTCGCTGTGTAGTACATGACAGTTCGCTTCAGACTCAGAATAGCGCTCTCGGTTGAGACTCCTGCTTTGAACCCGAACTGGGCATCGTGCAACTCAACTTGTGCAGTGAGGCGACTATTCAGCAGACTGTCAAGTACCTTGGCACTTGTGGTAGCGAGTGATATGGGCCGGTAGTTACCAATGTCAGACGTATCCCCCGTCTTATTCTTAACTATAGGAACGACAATGGTCCGCATTAGCGGCTCCGGCAAATACGAGTGACCTATGCACCGACTGTAAAACATAGACAGTACTCGCGGCAAATGAACCCCCGCAAATTTATAATGCTCGATGCTGAGCCCATCGTGACCAGGAGATTTTCCACGCTGCATTTTACTAATAATTTAAGCCACAGTCTTCGCAGGTATCTTTACATTCTGCCCCATCACAACGGGCTCACCACCGCTCACATCACCAGACGAGGGACCCAAGGGAGATTTCACAGTAAAGTGCTCTCTAAACGCCTAGCCATGTCACTGCGGTTATCAGAACCATTGACACTCATCGGAAGGTTTGGCACAACGTTCATTTTCTTAGTACGTTACCAAAAACTTTTGAAATCCTTAGAGGAATGGTCGGATGCGAGGATGTCCATTTTAAGTTGCTCTTGACTATTCTGACACCACTTTAATTTAGCTTTAAAATGTTTCCTCGCCTCCGACATCTCATCAAAGATACGACCATTAGCTGGTCGCCCAGCTAAATTCCACACTTGAAACTTAAGCCGCGCCTCCCGATGAGGGTCCGCTACGTGCTTATTCCATCCAATGACATAACCTCCCTTACTGGGACACTTCTTTCTATAAGTTTGACTAGCCGCTCGTGATAACGTTTCAGTAATTTGCATATTTTATCAAGAACTGAATGATGTTCCTTCATAGTACAAAAACCATCACAACATTTATGTAACTCCAGCGGAAAATCTATCAACCGTAGTTTGGAATGACAAATGTCATGGTATTCATTAATTTGTTTTGCCTGTCTCTCACCCCACACGACACGGTTCATAGGTTTTTCCGCTAACAAATCATTACCTCTAGGCTTAAGCTTATTTAAGTAACATTCCACTACGAGTGGATAGTGGTCCGACCAATACACTTCGTAGCGCACAGTCACACTAATCACTGAATCCTGTGCTGACTCTGTGACGATGCAGTGGTCCAACCATCTAGTACAGCCGTGAGCATCACTATAAAATGTATAGGTAGTTTTAGGACACATATTTAAATCTATACAATACCAATCAAGATCCATACAAAAGTTCAACATTTCACTGTAAAACAATTCATTCGGGTGGGCATTATAATCGCCCACTATATAAAAGGCCTCAACTCCATTGTTCTCCTCCACTTCAATTATCGATCGAATCACACCAAAACACGCGGTAAAGGTAGGTTGTCATACGAGTTTGTAGGCATATATACACTAAAGACTACTGCTGACCTACCACACACAGTAACTTTTATCACACAGACCCGCACGTTATTACATTCTATCACGGACACAGACTCAAACGCACTCTCACGCCACAACAGGGCCACGCCGCCATAAGGCCGGCCGCTGATTACACCCGCCGCCTTGTCGACCGCAGACGTGCCCGTGCACCCAAACTTGTCATCGATCGTGTTGAGCAGCGGCAGGTCATGTGGCAGCAGCCAAGTCTCCTGGAGGGCTACCACATCGGCTGTTTGGCATAACGTTCTGATTCCCTCTAAAGATCTCTTCATAGATTTACAATTGAAACTTATTATTTGGCTGTAATTATCCACTAAATATTATTATTAAGTTTTTTCTGTACTACCTACTGTCTTCAAGGCAGGGCCTTGTCTCTTTTCTCTATTCTCAAAAAAGTTCACAAAACGCCTGAACGAAATGCCTGAAGGCCACAATTTGTCATCCAGGAACGTGGCGATTTTGTGTTTTGTAACATAAAGTTTATAGGCGCTGTAGGTTCTTTCTCGTTTCATTTTGATTTTTACCAACGAAACTGTTTCTCGCGTTTTCTCAAATATGTAATTTATAATGTCTTGTTCAGCGACGTCCCTATGTACGTTAGATATAAATAGTGGCACTTTCGTGTCTGCTGCTTTGAACCTAGCGCTATTCTCGCCGGAATCAGTAACCGCACTACCTCTCTGACTAATCAGACGGTTTTTAAATCTCTGTCTCTGTACCAACTGCCAAGCCTCACCATTCTCTGGCATCTTCCATTCCCCCTCTCTCTGATGTACCTTTGCAAAAGAGACGTGTTGCGGCGGCGATAATGCATTTTTATCCGTGAAACTATTAGTTTCCTTATCGCTAATAACAACATCATTCACTAAACTGCCAGTGCGCTCGACAGCTGTTCTATTCACCGTAGCTAGAACCGGTGGCTCTGCTTTATCAGTAGTAATGCTACGGCGCAACACACACTCAATTGCTGTCTCGCTCACACTCTCTGCGCTGACGCACCTCACCTTCTCACTCACTCCTTTCTCCGTTATGGGCGATGAGTGGCAAGAACGCATAGATTTATTTATTGAATTATGTGTAAGCGGTAAACACTCACTGGGTTCGTTGACCTCTTCATTAAAAGAAACATTGTTGCATGACGTCGATAGTGCCATCGGCCCACTGTCAATCGTATTACTTAACCCACCTCCTCTTTTCCTATTCACATTTTGCTCTTCAATTAGAAAATAATTATCTTTATATCGTCCTATCATATTATTATGATCACTCAAATCACTTTTTGACACATATTTAAGTGGAAAATCATGCACGGATTTTTCTAAAAGGACAATTCTCTTGAGCAATGGCGTCACATCGACATGATCGAATGTGACGGGTGGAAGTTTTTCTAGGTTTTTTGCCACAAATATAGGTAGCTGCTCGGGGTCCGTTTCTTTAAACAGGCAGATGATGTCCTCAATATTCCGCACGGTCTTCCCTTGACTTTTCCTCGTCTTCAATCGCTTGCTCACTGATTCAAATAGTAACGATTTTGCTACTTCAATGTCCTCCGAACTAAAAGCACTTTCACATATTTGTACGAGGCTTACTTCCGTCATAACATCTATTTTTTTTTTAACAAAAGCTAAAACTTCACAAATGACAATATTGCAATTAGAAAACTTTAATCTTTTCGATGCGTTATCCATCGTCGTAGCGGAGGTCAACAACCTTGCGTGCGCTCTAGATCACGGTCACGACCGGACTGAAGGTAGTACTGAAGAAGGTACCAGCATTTCTAAAAGATTTTAAAAAGATGAAAAGAAATTAACGCGTAAAGAGGGACAATAGTAGACGCCAAGAAGTAATTTTGAATGGCTTAGTTCGACTTCAAGGAAGAGAGGCTCACCAGCAGTTGATGGCGGAGGCTGCGTTGACACATTGACAATAGAGTAGGGAAAGTGTGTGTGGAGATATATGGCAACACCTCCACCAGCACCAACCGACCGGTCGTTTCTTATAAGTTGAAAGCCGGGAAGAGAGTAACTCGTTGAAGGGAGACAAGGTTTAAGCCATGACTCGGAAATAAGAATAGCATGTACGTTCTTACAGTCAAAGCTTGCCAGCATATCATGGCAACGAGCCGGAATGCTCTGAGCGTTAATATGTATAACGTTAAAAGTCTTAGGAACATCAGAAAACTGCGCTACAAGACTGTCAGCAAGAGAAGGGATACTTGCGAAACTCTCGTCATTGCTTGCAATAGAGAAAAAACTACTATTATCGCTACTTGTGATAGACATAATTATATACTTAATAAAAATAACGACATACAAATGTATAAAAGTAAATAATAAAAATAAACCGTATATATATCTAGTCCTCCTGCCGGTTGCGTTATTAAAACAAAATAATTAAAATCTACTTACGCAGTCCGGGTAACATAACAAAATGTAACACATTTCAGGACAAAACAAAACAAGAATAGAATTAATTAAAAACGAAACATAAAAATAAAATCGAAATAAGACTTCTGCCAGTCATAGTCATCCGTTGCAACGTTAAGAAAAACGGAACGGACAATATTGTGACATTAGTTTCAGTCAAATAAGCAAATAGTTATTGTAGAACATATTAATTACTGAAGGTATATACAAAAACAACAAACAAAACATGATATTACCCGGACTTTGATTAAGACATCACAAAAAGAAATCACTTCTTTATAGCAGCAGCGCGCTTCAACTTAGCGGTCTTCGCAGCAGCAACGACCGGGACAGAGGCTGGCAGAGCCGATACTGGATGAACTGGATCACTTTGCTTGGGTACACTGGGATTCGGCGCAATCTTGTCCAATTCAGCGAGGGACTCAAACCGATGACGCGAATCATTGGGACCAAGGACATACACGCAGCCTGCCTTAGTCCAGCTCTTGGTGACACCGCATCTTTCCCTCGCGGCCAAGAACACATCATGCCACCCCTTTGTTAGGAACTCGGACATTGTGACGCCTGTAGCTTTTAATTTGGATTTGGAAAACCAAATGTTATCGCGAATGGCAAGACTGCCAAGCTTAAACAGGATAGGCCTGGTTTTATTAGCAACGGCTCGTCCCATCCTGTGACATCGGCTTATGTCTGCAACAGTAAAGTCAAACTGTAATTTGTTACAAATTTAATAATATTAAAGTTGATAAGCATTACGGCCTTTCGAGGGTAGGGCATATTATTTTTAAAGAACAGGTATTGCGTCCCTGAACCCACGGTCCAAATTGAAAACATCTCCTTCATGCACAAGAGGCAATGGTGTATATTCCTGATTGCAAATACTGGACAATATTCTTATTGCGTATTACGGTATTGCGTAAGGGCCGAATACATCTAATATATTGCCATCCGGACAAACTATTCGAAATGGCTTTAAAAAGTAAAGTTACTACTTTTTTTAATGTACAGGAATGCTCAGATAAATAAGTTCGAAATGGATGACGTATGTGAGCGAAATGGCGCGGCGACGTTTGTCTAGAAACTAGCTGTCGCTCACTCACGCACACTTGATACACGCTAGAGCGACGCTTTTAAGTTTAAAGAGTCTGGAAACTCTTTTTGAAGAGTAAACGTCTTCTATACTTTTTCGGACCGCAACCAGAGCTCAGTTGTGCCTGATAACGATCTTCGGGCGACAATCAGCTTCTGTTGAGGCATCAGTTGAAGAGTTGTCCTCAATGTACTGAGCCCAATTTGGGGACGAATGCGTTTTGTAATCACCATTGAATTTCGCAATGCCATCTGCTGCGGCGAAAATGTTCGCGAAGCCAAACATCGACGCCTTGTCATCTTGTATCTTCAAAATACACCTTTTAAAAACTTTCTTAAAGCGAACGGCAACGAGTCTTCCACATGCGGGAGAAAACCAATCTCGTTCCGAACGTATTTTTACTACTAAATTTCTTATCGTTCCTATTCCGGACGTGCCCCCAAAGTTGTGGGATGAAAGGAATAAGAAATAGACACCTTTTAATCAATGTAAATCAGCTTTTATTTTATCACAATTTTTACAGCTTTTCACCTGTACCGCTGCCTTTTGTTTCTCCCCATCTGAGCTAGAACGTTTCGTTCCGAAACTTTATAATAAAAATTAAGAGTAAAAAAGATAAGTTCAGTTCAGAAATAATATAAAATACCCACATACATTAAAGTTTAATAAAAATGTAGCTGTTGTTTAAGTATATTTTGGATTCAGAGATTATGTAAAGTGTAAAACTGTCTTAAAGATCTACTACACTGAAGAAGATTATGGACGTGGAAAATAAATCTGACTGCCAACATAGAGGAAAGTAGTGGTGCTCATAAATACAGCTTGAACTCATAAATACTGTAGTATGATGGCCTTACAATGAAATAAAATGACGGACAATTTATGCGGGTATTAACCACAAAAACCCAGCGTGACGCATTTGTTTGCGTGTGCTAAAGTGCCAAATAGAAAAACCAAAGGAACAGATTAAAATTATCATTTACAACAATTATTATAATCGAAAACAGCTACAGACAGATTTTGATAACGTCTGTGATACTGTTAATTCCCGATTATAGAAAATCCAAAGATTTACTGACTACTGTAAGTTCATTAAATTGAAATTCTAAACCAGTTGTGTTATATTTTAACTTCCTTTATAGCATTCTTCATCTTTAGAGACACTAATAATAAAAAAAAACCGGACAAGTACCAGTTAGACTCAAGTGGAGAGAGTTCTATATGATGAATATGTTACCCACCAAAAACATTTCATGTAAAATAGTTTGCCAAGGATTACGGAACGCTTTCACTGTTAAAAAAGTTATCAAATATAATGCAGAGCAATACAACTATAATGCCATACATGCATCTG
Source organism: Dasypolia templi (assembly GCA_963555695.1). NCBI lineage: Eukaryota > Metazoa > Arthropoda > Insecta > Lepidoptera > Noctuidae > Dasypolia > Dasypolia templi. The sequence goes on from OY743142.1 coordinate 8,557,855, forward strand.
AATGCACCCTAGAAAGCAGCTCAAACTGTAGCACTACTTCAAGCATTGCGCAACGTGCGGTCGCTTGAAGACATCGAATCAGTTTATCTTTGGTGCAACGAGCTTACAGTCGATACCTAACGACTGCAGCATTCGATCGCTGTCCAGGTACGGGCAGACCTAGGGCTACATCAGCAGCAGATGATCGTTATATCCAACTTAATGTTTTGCGAAATCGCCGCCTCAACGCAGTTCAAGTTCAAAAAAGTCTGCGTGACGAATGCCATTAGTAAATACCGTCAAAAGGAGACTTGCTGATCAGAACCTGACCCCAAACCGAGCTGCAACAGGCCCAGCATTAACGGTAGCCCACCATCGAGCACGACTTCAATTTGCTCGAGAGCATCGGGTTTGGACGTTAGAGCAGTAGCGTAATATACTCTTCACTGATAAGAACAGTCTGAGTCTACATGGAAATTATCGACGTCAGAGAGTATATCGTAGCCCTAGAGAACGATATTCTCAGTATTGCATCAAAGAAACTGTTGCTTATGGAGGAGGATCTGAAATGGCCTGGGGCGTTATCTCGGTAACTGCAGATGTAACGTTAGTTTTCAACAAACCAACGGGCCGTACACGTGATTGACTTCTCATCGCTACATTACTGAAATCATCGCAGACCATGTGGTACCTTACGCAGAATATATCGGGCAGGATATACAGTTTATGCATTTATTTATTTAAGTTTACATGCACAACATTACAGAATAAAATCCCAATCTCGTACAGAGCAATACAAACTAAAATATGACACCACGAACCTACTTACGTAGGTTAGGTAAAATGCAATAAATACGTGAAAATAATAAACTTATTAACAAAACAGAATCTCACAAAATCTTAAACATTCACGACACAAATCTTTCCATCTCCTGGCAAACAGGTCACAGTCCGGTGTTGATGTTAGAAATGCATTGAGCATAGTGAGGGCCCGAAGGAGGTACGAGTGAGCTTGAGATATTGTGCGTGATGACGGTACAGCTAGTAGCTGGTGACTTCGAGCCTGAGTTGTTTGGGCACAACAGGTACAAAAAGGAATTGCAATCGGACTCACCCCGCCTAATACAGTAGGCAGTCATAAGCAGGAGGTATTTAAGCCTTACTTCGGGAGAATTTAAATTTAGTAAACTGAGTAAAAAAATTGTGGGATAAAGGAAGGTGGAATCTGAAGCGTTTTTATATAGAAACCTAAGAAAGTCTTTCTGATTTTTTTCAAGAAGTAAGGCGTAAGTGCATTCATAGGGGTTCCGAATCACTGCAGCTGATTCCAGCTTACTCCTGACTAAGGCCATGTAAACTAGTTTAAATGGCAAAGGATTGTTAAACTCACGCATATTTCGAATAACAAATCCTAGTCTCCGGTATGATTAAGCAGCGAGCGTCCTCATGTGATCATAAAACGTTAGTCTCGGGTCGAATAGTACTCCGAGATCTTTCACAGAAAGAATACGGGTTATCGGTTCCTCACCGAGGACGTATCGTGTATGCCTAGGATTGTTTATGTTGTAAAGCCATTTACTTTCAATGCTCCACTGAAAGACAGCGTTAATGTCCTCCTGTAATGTTTCTGAATCAGAATCCTTTTCCTCGCCATATATTAATTTAAGGTCATGTGCGTAAAGTAAGCACCTAGCATGGTTGAGTACCTTTTCGAGGTAGGAAACATGATCCCAAATAGTAAAGGTCCCAAAATAGAGCCCTGGCTTACTCCAGACCGAGTTTGGTAAGGCGTAGACATAAAACAACCATGTCAAACATATTGCTGACTATCGCGTAAGTAATTAAAAAAAAAGAAAATAGTAATTTCGGGGTAAAGTCTATGTTTTCAAGTTTAGCAAGCAGTACGTCGTAATCGACGCGATCAAACGCTTTTTTAAAGTCGAAGTAAATAACATCAACCTGTATTTGCCTTTGTCTACTGTCTACTGTGCTACGAAATAAGATCTACCATCGTAAGAAGGTTCGTATTGACAGAGCGGTTAGATTTAAAGCCATGTTGGTAATCGCAGAGAAATCCAACGCTGTGGATAATTTCCGGTGGACAGCGCCAGGTTAAAAATGTGAAGAACCGGTGATTTTAGATGATGATGCATTGCCTCATGTTGCTCGTGTGGTGACCCAGTATCTACGCGACGTCGGCATTCGTACGATGGACTGGCCAGCACGAAGGCCGAACTTGATTCCGATAGATCACTTATGAGATGAGCTGAAACGTTGAGTCAAACTCAACGTTTCAGCTCATCTCATATCAACCCGGACTCAACAAGGCTTTCAGAGCTGCGAATCGCTATTGAAGACGAGTGTAATGCAATCCTCGAGTCAGAAATCAGAGCTGCTATCAAGCACTTAAAGAATGGAATGACAACGGGCTCTGCTGCTATGCCAATCGAGACTATTCGAGCATTGGACGTGGCGTTCATATCTTTTACACCATCTGTAATAAGATATGTCTGACGGGAAAATGGCCGTCAGAATGGGCGCACACAGTTTTCATTCCTCTTCACAAAATGGGGTCCACCAAAAAATGCATCAACTACCGTCTTAATGCTCTGATCAGCCACGCAAGCAAAATATTGCTACACATACTCAACGAACGTCTGAAAGCATACCTGGCAAGCTGGCTTTGTGAAGGGAAAGGGAACACGTGAGCTGATTCTCATTGTCCGCCAGACAATCGAGAAGGCACGAGAATTCAACAAGCCGACTTACATATGCTTTGTTGACTTCTCAAAGGCATTTGACTCCGTGAAATGGCCAACCTTGTGGTCGACGCTATTGGGCACACCAAAACACCTTGTGCACCTTCTTAGAGAACTCTATAAAGGAGGAACAGCATCAGTACGAACAGAAGACCACATTTCGGATAGCTTCCATTCCAGCGCAGGGATCTATTGTGTCGCCACTCCTATTCAACATCTACACGGAGCTTATTATGCGCATCACCCTCGATGACTGGACTGATGGTGTTGCGATTGGTGGCTACAAAATTGCGAACCTACGTTACGCTGATGACACAACCTTGTTTGCGACTGGTTCTGATCACAGGGAGGAACTACTCCTTAAGATGGAGGGTGTCAGTCTTACGTTTGGATTGAGGATTTATCGCAGTAAGACCAAGCTGATAGTTGTAGACCGCAGCAACAACAACTCGCCAGACATGACACAGATTGCAAATTGCGACGTGATTCAATCGTACGTGTATCTTAATCATAATTGCAAACAATTCTAGCTGCGTGGATGAGGTGAAACGGCGTATGGCTATGGCTAGAGGAGCAATGGACAAGCTTAAAAAAATATGGAGGAATCACGACATTACGAGAACTGGAAAAGAAAAAAGTAGATGGTCTAGAAATGTGGTGCTGGAGAGAAATGCTGGGGTATCATAGACAGAATTCGACACAAACGTCCCCATACTCCAAGAACTCGGCATCAAGCAGCGTCTATCAGCACTAGTACAGTCTCGAATACTGAAGTTATTTGGTCATGTATCCAGGCGGAATAATGACTCCATAGAGCGTCTAGTGGTGCAGCGCAGAGTAGAAGGTAATAGGCCACGCGGAAGGTCACCGATGAGGGACTGAATGCGCCAGACTGTCAGCTAACAGAACCAGATGGCGACAGATCGTCAGGCGGGCAACGACTACACCTGCTATTGGACACAGTTCATCGTGACCACGACTGGTCTGTCAAGAGCGACACGAAGAAGAAGAACAGTAATGCAATTCGTCAAGATTATATCGTCAGGCTCGTGAGTTCGATGAACACGTCCTCGTATTCCTGGCAGTTATCTGAACAAGGGGAGGGAATACAGAATACTGACCATTTTTTTAACGACTCTTCTTTGTGAAATCCTTAATAAACACTTAATAAATTGATTAATCCCAATGAGTTTCCATTCATTTTAATCGTCATGTAACGCACTTTCTGTAAGTATCGAAGAAATTCGAATCAGAGTTCCGAGAATGCGAGTGGCTTGGTTTATTTGCTGTCCAGTGTAGTTTAATGTAATGTTGTGTCTTTCATATTGTTAATTACTGACTACAGTAGTCAGTAAATAAATCCGAAACACACAACAGAATATTAGAATATTAATATAGAATTATGTTCTTATAACTGAACAGACAGGTGTGCTGATGGGGAGTTGTTTTTTTTTGTTGCGCCACTTCTTATTCCCATCTAAAGCACTAGGAAGTGGTGAAAAGTGGGCGTTTTGGGGGACTGTGTTATGTAATTTTCACAATTAAGAAGTGCTGATTCTCAGCCTAGTTATAAAATACTTTTTATTTGTCTAGCTTTCATACTGACTGACTCACTCACTCATTAAAACTTCTAGCGCACTTCCCGTAGTCTCAAAACTGCAATTTGGTATGCAGGCTTGGATTTACACACAAACAAAAAAATAACTACTTATAACCCTCCAATTGTCTTAAAGGGAGCTGCAAGTCTGTGTATAGAATAAAACCTCTGGTGTATGTCCCGAAGTCCTTGAAAGCTGAAAAAAGGAATGTAGACTGGGATTTGCACACAAACAACAAAAAACCTAGAAAAATGTAACTTTTACCCTCCAACCCTCGAAATAGCGTGTCTGTATATGAAATAATATCTCTAGGGTATTTTTTTTTTGAACGCTTCTACGCAAAACAAAATAAATGTGGAGGGCTTAGAAGAGTAACCTGTTGAAGCCCCAAATAGTCTTCCATTCTTTCTATCGCGGCGGCACGATTACGAGCTTTAACCTTCATCCTTGTCCACGTAAACGATAAATAAAGTATTTAATTATCGTTTACGTGGACAAGGATGAGGCAGAGCCTTTTTTTCGGAGGTGCTCGGGGAAGGCCTATTTCCAGCAGTGGACGTCTTTCGGCTGAAATAATGATGATGACCTACTCATTTACTTATGGCTTTTAATATGCATGGCACAAAGGCTTAAAGATAATTAGATTACTTATATTCCATTATTTATGAACACATTAGCTAAGACAACAGCGTACATTTTGCGAAAAATTTACATTTCCCGTGACGTCACGTAAATTACGGTCGAATTTGACCCTCGGGACCCTAGGGAGAGTTCTTATCAGCTTGAGCGCAGCGACTAGCGATTTGCACAATGTAAAATAATAATAGTACCAGGCTATTATTGCCTGCCTCTTCTTGTAAAGAGACGGCGGCAGTAGGGCCGTATAGCAGTGGTGGCCCAGTGCTAACGGCTGCGACTTACGAGTTGTAGGACGTAGGTTCGAACCCCGACAGGCGCTTTACTTTGTGTAAATTAATTCATCACCACTGCCATCGAAACGGTGAAGGAAAACATCTTAACATCATATTTAAAGGCGCAATGCCACCCCGTCCCGACCCTTGCTCGAGCCAGCCCTCGGCGCTGAGCCTGTAGCTTTAAATTCATCCCAAAATCCAATAAATCCTGATCCAGCTAGTCCCTTGCTGCTCTCTTCCAGCGACGCCCTAAGACGAGGTCCGTACCCCACAGGGGGTGCCCTTAGCGTGTAGTCGATTAGTTTTTCGGTAGTATTTAAGTTTAAGTTCTGGCTGAAGGCCTTAATTTATTAGTCCACCACAGGCAAGTCCGCTTAAGCAGACGAAAACCTTACAGGTTGACCTGCGAGATGCCATACACAAAAAGAAAGGCGCAATGCCACAGCGCGACAGAAAGGCACCGCTCGTCGCGCGACACGCGGTGCCGTTTTAATTTTTTTCAGTGGTTCTCAACGTACAGTTATTTCTTACTTCTCCGAGCGAGCTTGTCGAGAAGACAAGACACTCTTTCAGCCGAACCCAATAACTTATCTATCTGTCGCAATCGAGTCGTATCCGGAACGCCAACGCCATCGCCATCTGGTGGCGTTCGATGGAGTTAGTGGGGCGCGCGCCACATGAATCGAGGCTAGACTTCACTTGTTCTGTTGGCGAGCGGCGCGCGCGGACACCACCAAACCATCGCGCGTTCTGTGATATGTACCTACATAACTAAATGTGCCTACCTATCTACTGTCTTGTACTGGATGGATTGTAAATATAGTGTGATTGTGTATACGAATCTGTTTTCTTCATCCAACACTACCCACCTACGGACGCCCACAGTTAGGAGGACCAACGATGAGTGCTAATGATGATGCGGACGGTCTTCCTCCGTCATATCTATAATTTTGGCGTACTGGAGATAGAAAAATCCATCAATCTCTGGTTTTAACGTCCCAATAAAGCCAAATTATGTGACTCGTAAAGTGTAAACAGCTAACAATTAGCTGTTTACACTTTACGAGTAACGTTTACGTTCTATCTGTCCCTGTCAAACAATTTGACAGGGACAGATAGAAATGTACTGTCTATCGTTAATAGCGATCTGTCTATCTCAATTTTCGGCGTACTGGATATAGAAAATCTCTGGTTTTAACGTCCCAGTAAAGCCAAAGTATACGATCCTATAACGTGTTGTTTGACAGGGAGGGATAGATAGAATTGTACTGTCTATCATCAGTAGCGATCTGTCTTAGTTTAATGGGTTTGGTCGTTAATCACAACATTTTGGTGTACTCGTATACAGTTTTAAGATGTCATTGTCTATGCAGTATGTTCTCAGGCTAGGTGGAGAGATGATCTTCGCAGGGTGGCTGTTTTAGCAGCTGCATGAGAGTTGCCGAGAGTCGAGCTGAATGGCGTGCAATTGGAGAGGCCTATGTCCAGCAGTGGACTGCTGTGGGCTGATGATGTAGAACATTTATTTATCCCTATAATAGATTTTAACATGACCGCTCCCTTAAACCCAAAGGATCAATCACGAGATTCTTTGAGCTCCACCGGAGCATTTGTCACGAGACGAAAGCAAACATGTGTACCTACTGTGTATGTGTGTACCGATCATACATATTTACATAAAATGTACGTACCGTACCTCTCATTATGTAGATTTTTATTTTATAATTTATGGAAAACTTACAGCTAGGCATGTAGGTACAGTAGTGCATTTGTTATTAACATGAATAAGGCCATTAAAAGTTTATCAGTTATGTAAACATTTAATTGTGGGCTAATTATTAGTAGGTAGTCAATATCTAAACTGATATAACCATGTCTTTTATAAATGATAAATGATAAATGATTTTTATTTCTGTAAGTGGGTTTGTACAAACACTTTTACACGTCAAACATTTTTTTTTAAACTAGATGAGGTCGGCGTTTCCTATCTGACTACTCTGAGAAGAAAAGCCGAAACAAACTCAGAGGTCACAGTCTCTTTTAAAGTCCAGACATAATCTTGGTCAGATCATGTTAAGACCATGTGGATTGATGTCTGAAATGGTCTTTTGAGGAAAGAACCACACAGATTGAGTGGACCTGTCCAGTCAGTGCACGCATTTGTCAGTAATCGTACAGCTCAACTCAAAACATAAGGAGCTCAACGATTCGACGAACAATACCAAAGAAAGGACATTGGATAGGCCGCATAATTACTCAAACCGCCAGACCAAGTTACGATTAAAATTAACTGAGATAATAAAATATAAAAAAAACAAAAGTAAAAAATAAAAATGACCCACATAGTCTTAACATTCACAATAATAACAATAAAATAATACCTAGGTAAGTATTCATGTCATTGTTTATTTTACAGATCATATGAGGACCATGTAGGTAGGTGCCTGAAATGGTCTTTTGAGGAAAGAACCATACAGATTTGAGTGGGCCTGTCCAGTCAGTGCACGCATTTGTCATTAATCGTGCAGCTCAACTCAAAACGTAAGGAGCTCAACGATTCGACGAACAATACCAAAGAAAGGACATTTGGGTAGGCCGCTTTAAGTACTCAAACTGCCAGATATAAAAAAAATTATGAAATAACTGAGATAGACAAAATATATAGAAATAATACCCACTAAGTCCTCACACGAAATTAAAATAATAATAATATTATACAAAGTAAATATTCATGTCATAATCATGAAATTTCAAAGTATATATAAAATAAAACAAAAGTAACGTACCAAACAAAAAAAAAACAAAAAAAAACACACTCAGTATGCAAAAATTGGAGCAGGTCAGTCCCAAGCCTTTTTGTCCTCAATATAGTCTTTGACTGTATAAAAAGCTTTCTGGCACAACTTACGTTTAATAAATGATTTGAATTTATTAAGGCTTAGATCTTGAACATGGCTTGGAAGTTTATTATAAAAGCGTATACATTGACATCTGAACGAGCCACCTATTTTCTTGAGCCTTGTTGTAGGTACAACAAATTTGTGTTTGTTCCTAGTATTTATATTATGGATATCACTGTATTTTTTAAACAATTTTATGTTTTTGTGGGCATATAAAAGATTTTCATAAATATACTGAGAAGGCACAGTCATTACATTAATTTCCTTAAATTTCTCTCTGAGAGAGTGTCTCGGACTTAATTTATAAATTGATCTAACAGCTCTCTTCTGCAAAACAAATATAGTCTGAATGTCGGCGGCATTTCCCCACAAAAGAATACCGTACGACATCACACTATGAAAATAACTAAAGTATACTAAACGGGCTGTCTCTAAATCAGTTAAATTTCGAATTTTTCTAACAGCGTATGCTGCGGAGCTTAGCTTTTTTGACAATTTATCAATATGTGGGCCCCACTGAAGCTTAGCATCCAAAGTTAAGCCCAAGAATACTGTGCTGTCTTCAAGTTTCAATTCTTCGCCCTTTATCAACACATTCATTTTCACCTGCCTAACGTGAGGTAGCGTAAACTTAATGCATTTAGTCTTCTTTTCATTAAGAAGTAAATTATTAACATTGAACCAGTGAACTATTTTTGAGACCGCGTTATTTACATCGTCAGTAACCAGCTGCTGACGTTTAAGTTTAAACAAAAGTGAAGTATCAACCGATATTGCTGGCAACTCAAATATAGCTAGATATAACTTTGAAAAACTTCAAGTCACTAATAAAAAGGTTATTTCAAGACAAGCATGCACGAAATCTGACCGCAGCATAGATAACCATCAAATGAGATAGTGATAAAACGTGAGCCCATTAATTTAAGAGATTTATGCAATTTCAAAAAACAGTATTGTCATAATTACACAGTATTAACCTTTGATTGACTCGTTGGTCTAGAGGTCACAAGAGCAACTGCTGAGCATGAGGTCCTGGGTTCGATTGGATGGTCGGGCAAAGTGTTACAGGGCTTTACTATCTGTAATTTCTCAGAAGCAGCCCGGAGTCTGGATTTGTGCCCGGTTGAAGGTTACGAGTGGTACTTAGAAACATAACTGGTGAAATTTGGGTGTACCATTGGTTCACAATCTGCCTAACCCTTCGGTGAAATAAGGCGTGATGTTATGTAATATAATATTATTAAAATTAACACAATAATAAACTTAATTAGCTAACAATCATTTAAAATGTAATAGCCTAACTATATAATGTTTTAAATGCGAAAGTAATTTTGTTGGTTTGTTACGCTTTCACGCCAAAACAGCAGAACGGATTTGGATGAAATTCGGCACACAGATAGTTATCTCCATGGAATATAGTTTCCATTGAGATAACAATCTGTGTGTGTGTGTGCCAGGTATTTTTTGTGGTTTATAAAAAAAACATGCTGGAACATACATTCAGACAAACAGACTTCGCAATTAGAAGATTGGAATCGTAGCCAGACTTCGCAAAACTTACAAAAAAAAAGCAATGAGATTTGACTTCGCTGCGATATACTATATGTATAGATTAACCAATCGCCGTGATGTAAATTGTAAATAAAGCTTAATCTGTTCTATTCTAATTGAACAGTGAAATAAACTTTGAGCTACCTGCCAAGCATGTAGCGCACTGGTGGAGTGGGAACGTTATAGGCTGATTAATATAATACTACATTAAGAATTGCAGGCGACGCCGCAGGCAATCATTGCTTCGTGAACATTCCTGTTCACAATAACCAAAACATAGTTTTATGACTCAAAGATTTAACAACCGTACATTTTATCCACCTACTTACTGACTTACCGTATCTAAAAGATTAACAATGCTATCAGTTAAGAAACGATATTTATAAAAATGATGAAGATTGTAAGTGCTACATTCGTTCAAGATGAAGTTACTGGTGGTGGCAGCTTTGCTTGCTCTGGCTTATGCCAAGCACGAACAATACATCGGGTTAGTAATAATGTCCATTGTTTTTAGTTTAAACTGTCAACCTAAGAGATGCGCAGAACTGTGATCAAATAAAATAGAAAATAATTTAACAGTTGCTTGTTGCAGCAGTTGACGTGTGAATTAAATTCGGAAACCGCGTATGGAAATAGCGACATTCGAAGAAGTTAAGACATAAGAAGAAAAAAAAAACCTGTGAAGACTAACTAACTAAGCAGGGAACTACTATTTGACATATCACATTACAGATGGAAATCCTATTATGTAGGAGTGTCTACTGACGCCCAGTCGAAAGCCTTGGGACCCTTGGTCGAGAAATATGAGCTGGACTTTCTAAGCCATCCGACCTTCAACCGCGAAGGTGTGGCGCTTGTGAAGCCTGAATATCAAGCCGCGTTTATCCAGGATACTGAAGCCGCGGGTATTGCTTACAGGATCCATTCTGATGATCTCAAACGGTGAATATGACAATAACATGAATAACTTTTATAAAAGAAAAACTATATCCACATTATACGCACCAAATCAAGTTCAGGACCTTTTCGGCCAGGGTCGGGAAAAACTTGTTCAATTATATCTGGGCTGCAGGGCGTCAGGGACCGCAGTGTGTCGGAGATTAATCTGATGTATTCTGGGCCCAAAAGCTTAAAAAGTCCTGTTACTAAACTAGTGCGGATGGAGAGTGTGGAGTATAAAGTGCGACACACACTTATCTGTTGCTCTAATCCTACTGTAATCTATAAGGATAAAAAAACTAATCCAAAAACCTTACCTTTTAGTGCCCTTGACTACGATGATCAGCTCATCGAGGAACAGAAAAGATCAACCGTGACCAGGAACGGTGGTCGCCAGCTTCCTTACGATAATTACCAAACACAGGAATTGGTAGGTTAAGCTAGTAGTGTTATAAGATATATAAAAAATAAATACCCACATTAATCCAAATTAAACATTGAGAAAAAATAACTGATTCAAGGTTTTGAAGACATACATGAAAAAAGATATCCTAAAAATATGGTTTTTTGAAGCTTGATTCGCACTTTGTCTTATTAAAATGTTACGCTGTTTGTTATAATTACAGATCGACGACTACCTCGACTACATTGGCGAAAAATACCCTGATGTTGCTACAGTAGTAACCGCTGCTTATTCATTTGAAGGCCACCCCATCAAATACCTCAAGATCTCCACCACCGACTTCAAAGATGACAGCAAGCCTGTGATTTTCATCGATGGAGGCATCCACGCCAGAGAATGGATTTCTCCCCCTACCGTCACCTGGGCCATTCATAAACTGGTTGAAAATGTTACGGAAAGTGACCTGTTAGATCGATTTGACTGGATCCTCTTGCCTGTTGTCAACCCCGATGGATTTAATTTACGCATACCAATGTGAGAATGTTTTGTGTTTTTTTTTAATGTACTCTTTCTTCTTGTATATTGAAAAAAAAAAATACGAAAATAAGTATTCACTTTACTCATCTATTTTGTTTAACCTACCTTTTATAGGTACAGCTGTATTTATATTTTTACTTTTTGTTTTCAGAACCGTATGTGGCGTAAGACTCGCTCTACTAACACTAACCCTCTCAGTCTAATCTGCCCAGGAGTTGACGGTAACCGCAACTTCGACATTGTCTGGAACACCGTTGGCGCCAGCATTAACCCTTGCACTGAAATCTACTCTGGTTCTTCAGCCTTTTCCGAAATTGAAACTAGGGTTGTGAGGGATCTCTTACACGAACACTTAGCTCGCACGACCTTGTACCTTACCATTCACAGTTACGGCAGTATGATCGTGTACCCATGGGGTTACGATGGTTCCCTATCTCAGAATGCCCTTGGTCTCCACACCGTGGGTGTTGCCATGGTAAATGCTATCCAAAGCAATGCTCTTCCCAGCTTCCCCACTTACGTTGTTGGAAACTCTGCTCTTGTCTTCGGATACGGTATTGCTGGATCTGCTGAAGACTATGCACATTCCATTGGAGTGCCTCTGTCCTACACCTATGAATTGCCTGGTTTTTTTTCTACTGGAAATGGTTTCCATTTAGAACCTCAGTACATTGAGCAGGTTGTCCGTGAGACCTGGGAAGGTATTGTTGTTGGTGCCAGAAGAGCTGGTGATTTGTTCACGAATATTTAATATGTTGAAGGTTATATGATTTTTTACGTTGTAATTGTAAAGTTCAAATAAATGGTGTCAATTCACTTTTTTTTTTTATAGTAAAAATGGGTGTTCCACAAGGCTCGATATTGGGTCATTTCCTCTTTTTAGTAAATATTAATGACCTACTCCATTTATAAATAAATCAACCACAAATGGTGTTATTTGCTGACGATACTTCCTTAATTTTAAGGTTGATAGACGTGCTTCAAATTTTGACGACGTAAATAACGCCCTACTGCTGGTCCAAAATTGGTTCACTGCTAATAATTTAGTACTAAATGGAAATAAAACTAAGTGTATAAGATTTTCTTTACCAAACGTCAGGAGTAGTGATTGTGAGATAGTATTGAATCAAGAGAAACTAGAATTCGTCGATAAAACGGTTTTCTTGGGGATCACGCTCGACTCAAGGCTACAATGGGGTCCTCATTTAACGTCTCTTACAGGACGGCTAAGTTCAGCAGGTTACGCTGTCAGAAAAATCCGTCAATTTAATGATGTAGATACCGCGAGGCTGGTCTATTTTAGTTACATTCACAGTATCATGTCTTACGGTATTTTACTTTGGGGACGGGCTATAGACATCAAGTCTATTTTTATTCTGCAGAAAAGAGACATCAGAGCCATATTTTATCTCCGTAGGCGCGATTCTCTAAGGGAATTGTTTAAGGATATTAACATCATGACGGTACTTTGTCATTACATCTATGAAAACATCATGCACGTAAGAAAAAAAATACATCTTAACAGTAAAAAGAGGTGAATAACATAATTATAGTACGAGAAATCGGGACCTATTAGTTCAAGCAGGTTTCAGACTGGCTAAAGTAGACTCATCTTTCATGGGGTACTGTCTAAAATGTTATAATAAAATACCTCCCTACATACTTCAACTGAATGAGACGAAATTCAAATCCTTTGTCAAACGCAAACTATGCAGGCAGACATATTATAGATAAAAATGCAGGCGGTAATGCTGGTCCTGCTCCACACCACAACTAATTAATTGACATTTGAAATACTCTTGAAGCTGCTGAAGATTGTGAGAATATTTTTGCATTATATAAACTCAATCTCCTTTTTATTATATAGATGCATTGCACAGATGTGAGTACTTTGAACTATAGAGCTACCATTTACCGGGTAATGTCATAGATTGACTTGAATGTGCCCTGGCGGCTGATAGTATGTCATGCTCACTGAAATGTGTCGGATCAATTAGCTCCCTTCAAAATGGTTGAGCTGAATGGTGCTGATCCATGCGTTATGTTCGTGAACGGGCGCCGTCAGTTGGGACTGGTCTTCTCTTAGCTGCCACGGCTTATTTTAATAAATATTTTTTTTGATTGTTTTAAATTATGTTTTGCTGCACTCTGGACGCTTTTTAACGTGTACGGTTTTTGTACATCGTTCTCACTTATAGTGTCAATATTAATCGACGTAACTAATATATTTGTAAAAACAATATTATTTAAAAGAGTGTCCATGGAGTTTCTTGCCCGTTCTTCTCCATAGGTACCTACTGCGCTTTGGAATGGGCAACTAGGTTCATATTTCTGACTGACCGACTCCTTGACAATTTAAAAGTGCTTGTAAATGGTTTAATTGAAATAAATGGTTTGAGTTTGATTCTTAATGCATAGAATTGGGATAAGTAAGGAAATATAAAAAATATGACCCAATATTTTACATAAATTACTGTTTAGTAATAATTTATGTGACTTTTTATGATAATATAATCTTATTCTGCATAAAAATATTCAAGTATCAAATACGTTTTTTCCTAGTAGATCCAGGGATACCCGACAATAGTTTTTATTTTTTTAATTTGCCCCTTTTTTACTCTCAGCTTTCAATATATAGACTCTAGTCGCTAAAGTTGTTCATCGAGGCCTCTGCCTAGCCTACCAAGACTTTCCCCAACAGGCTGGCAGGCTGACTCAGCTATAGACTTAATACCACTGAGTCTGAGTTTATGATTGTATTGATTATCGCGGAACACTATATGGCGCAATGTTTGCCACACTTTCTTATCAGATCGTATCGAAACATTCAAAATGAGATTGTATGAAGCTAGATGTCTGTTAGATTTTACCCATATTGCAGAGATACACAAGAATAATTTTAATAGGCTTATAGAAACAGGCTAAAAGACAAAAGATTAAAAGAATCAGGTGTCATTGAAAGTGCCAGTGAACTTAAGATTCACTTGTCATCAATGAGGAGTCACGAACCGGAAGAGTGAGGGAGTGACTAAGGAAGATGAGATATGTGATAAATAATCGTAGAAAGAGAATAGACACAAAACATTTACAACACTGCCATTTAGTGACATTCTTTTGAACTCATAAGTCTATAACGGTTCAATCATGAACAGGCAAGACCAATTACAGCGTCAGCATCAAGAGCGACATACATTCGTTCCACGTGCTGGCAACACCGGCTCACAGTCAGCGCTAAAAAGTTACCTACTGAGATCTTCGCTTCATCGGCTCAATACACACAACACACATGGATACACGTATCAATGTATTTTAACCATCAAATTTGTATATAATTAAGTTAATTATCATAATCTAACTAGTCATCAAGCTGGAGTCGAGTTTGATTCACCTTGCGGAACTCCCCTCACTGTGGCCAATATACCTTTAGCCATCATCAATATCGAGTCGAGTCTGTGGGATCGGCAGTGAGAAAACTATTTCCTGTGTACGTTGCACGACGTACACAAACCCCTATTCCCATCCAACGTTACGTCTGTTACCGTAGGTCTCATTGTACCAGATTTCCCGTACGTTAAACCAACGTAACCTGCGTTTGGTATGGTTTGTATGGTAGTTAGGGCATTAGGAGAATTAGGGTGCTAGCTAATTGCTAGAGGGCTAGGTTTGTAGTCAGTAGGGTCGTAGGTAAATCTTTCGAACCTGGCTCAATTGATTAAACATAGCCAACTGTACGCATGTGGAATGATGGCCGTACTAAGCTGTTCGTACAATAACGATCCACAATCAATACTTAAACACTGTTTTCAGTAAGTAGGTAAGACAACAGTTATGGTTTTGATGCAGCATATTATGCTGATGCTAGAAGATGCTGAATTATAAAAAATAAAAAGCAAATTTCGAAAACATAGGCCTATAGATATTATATAAATAAAATCGCATGTTGTGTTCTTCTGTAATTTAAGGAGTGCAATACTTATTTCATTTATAAATTGTGATGCTTTATTTATCGAGGTAGGAACACAAAATGTTTTCCTACCTCGATAAATAAATAACTGTTGTGGACTTTTCAACTTCCAACAAAAATAAAGAATTAAAACTAGCCATCAAATAAAAGTCTTTTATTTCTAAACAAGTCACCAGGTCTTCTAACATCAACGATGATACTTTCCCAAGTCTCATTGCACACTTGTTGGATATACCTAGGAGCCAAGTTAAAGCCTAAAATAGTATTTGATAGGCCAGGCAACTCGAAGGTATATGATAGAGGCACTCCAATTTGATGCGCATAATCTTCAGATGCTCCTGCAGCACCGTAGTTCAAGACTAGACCTGAGTTACCAACAACATAAGATCTGAAATTGGGCAAAGAATGTTGCTTGATTGTGTTTGCCATAGCAATGCCCACTGTGTGAAGGCCAAGACCATTCTGAGATAGGGAACCATCATGTCCCCATGGGTATACGATCATGCTGCCAAAGCTATGCATGGTGATGTATAGGGCCATACGGGCCAAGTGTTTCACGGAGGATGTCCCTGACGACCCTCGTTTCCACTTTGGAGAAGGGCCTGGAACCAGCGTAGTTGTCGGCGCAAGCAGTAGCGCTGGTACCGACGGTGATCCAGAAAAAGTCGTAGTTTCAGTTGCCGTCGACTCCTGAACAGGTGCCGCTAAGAAAACTCTGGTCCGTAGAGCGGGTCTTGCGCCAGAACAAGACTGCAAGTAAATTAGATACAAATAATATTAAAAACTGCCTCGTTGGTCTAGTGGTCGCAATCGCTACTGCTGAGCATGAGGTCCTGGGTTCGATTCCCAGGTCGGGCAACGTGTTATTGGGTTTTTCTATCTGGAATTTCTCAGTAGCAGCCCGAAGTCTGGATTTGTGCCCGGTAGATGGCAATAGGCTCGCCCCCTATTACATGGGACTTAAACATAACTGACGAAATGTGGGTGTTCTATAGGTACACCTCTGCCCAACACTTCGGGGAAACAAGGCGTGATGTTATGTTATAATATTAAAAGAAGTTTTCTGGAATTTGAATTATACATACATATAGTAAAGCCCTTAATCCATTGGCAGTTCCAAGAAGCAACAGAACGCCACCTACTACGATTATAACATACTCCTAACGAAATTGGGTCAAAGTATTCTGTATGTATTGTAAAACAAAAAGGTAGCTTGAGTAGAATAATTAACAAGAACACTTACATTGGTGAAAGTAAATTTATATCCATCTGGGTTTACAACAGGCAGGAGGATCCAGTCGAACCTATCCAGGAGATCACTTTCAGTAAGATCTTCGACCAGCCCATGAATGGCGTGTATGCCTCCGTCGATAAAGATCACGGGCTTGCTCTCATCTTCAAAGTTGGTGGTAGAGATTTTTACGTACTTATTGGGACGACCTTCGAAAAAGTTTGCAGCACCACGGTTGCAACGTCAAGGTATTATCTGACAATGTAGTCAATGTAATCGTTGATCTGTAAATTGAGATTTTTAAAAAGAATAAGCATTAAATTTGAAAATACTAAAATACTTAAGTATAAAAACTCTTAAGCACCAAAAACTCATCCAGGTCATTGTACAAAAGAGAATTGTATTTAAAAGTTGAGTTGAGTTAGTTCTGCCTGATTATTTGCCTGAATAATAGCCAGCCTTTAGAAGACAGTCACATGAAGAGGTTAGAAATTGTTTAAGGATATTTAGGAAAAATCAAACTCTCGGTGCTCCTCGGAGAGATTAATTAATTCCTCATATGAGTAAATATATGTGTTGAATGTAATTGCTATGTCACAATATTCTAAGTATGAATGAAGAAAAATACTATCGACTCATAGAACGAATCCTAAATATCTAAGCAGAACAAATTGTTGATAAGATAGCTCACTTTTATTGATAACACAGTTGGTGGGGTTAACATAGTTTAGATTTAAGTAGTCGTAGCTGATTTAGTAGAGATTACAACTTGCCAACTTTTCTCTTGTTAATACAAGTGCATCAAAGATTTTGCAAACATTACTCTACGAGTTAAATACACACATAAGTTTTAGTATCGTAACTTTAAAATTACTGGCCATATAAAATAGATTTAAACGTCACTTTATTCCAGGCACGTGTCTCTTCTTTGTTCTAAATTCAAACAAAAAAAATGACTCAAGCAATAAAATTTAATCAACTTTATCAAGAACAAATTTCGTCTGTGTGCGATTTAAAGACTAAATTGGTTTTCATCGATTTTTCTTTTTCTCACAAGTTCACAAGTGAGTTCATACTGTTGCTTTTTCCTATACCATGGAATGCCGAAATATATCCTGAGAAGAGTTGTTGAGACAATAGTCATGGTGGAAGCAGGTGCTATCCAAAGCAATATTGCTAAGGTTATGCACTTATGCAGAGGTGGCTAGGCCACACTGGGAATATTCGAATTACCACCGCAATGCAATACCAATAATATCAAATAACGGCGAAAAGACAAACTGCCGCTACAGCTAGGTAATTGATTTTGAAGTTATAGTCGGAGCACAAGGTGCTGGTGAGCGATCAAAATGTAAGGAGTTGATTGCACCAAGTCAACCTTCATGCTGGCAGACCAATTCGGATTCCAGCACTACAATCGGCAAATGAACATTTGGCTTGGACAATCGACAGTGGGCGTCAGTGTTACTCTGTGATGAATCCCGGTTCGCTTTTCATCCAGATTCAAGAGGAATACGTGTTTGGCGAACACCTGGACGTGAGAGCCGCCTGCGAAATCCCAGGAAGTCCATCCGTACAAAGGAGGAAACAATAATGGTTTGAGCGGGAGTTAGGGTTCAAGGTAACTTAACTACTGCCATTTAAGCCCGTTGTACATGACACGGTTTCTTTACGGTCCCGGCGCAATAGCCGCACCGCAGAAAAACCGTGAAAGTTGGTATATGACACGGCAAACCACCGGTTGTATGGTATACGGCGAAACTTCTGTAGTGATCCATACAACACTGACGACCGTGACAACCAACAGCGAATTATCCGTAGTTTTTCACAGCACAAAAAGGTGTGTACAACGTTACGGGTCTTGCTAATCATTAATTTAAAAAACAAGTGAGGTTCGATGTGAATTTCCCAGAATAACACTACTTTCTATCACAATATAAAATCGATGATGAATGATGAGACCTTCATAACACAACTTGTATTGCTTAAGGACGTCATGCGATTGCGGATGGGATACTCAACGAAAATATACTCGTAGAAGATTTTTTAAATAGTTTTATTAGAGATCGGTTTACTCTTGCCTCTAGTCTAGGTCAGGGGTGACAGAGACAAAGTCTACGATGAAATGAGCTTACCCAGAAGAAGCCTGTTCACTCTAACTTTGAAACGATTCGGTTTGAATGCTAATGATATGATTATGATAGAGTCATTGGAAAAATGTTTCGTTACTTACGGCTTTGATTTCTTGTTTTTAATAATTATATAATTAACTATTCGAACAATAATTATAACTATAATTTATAGATAATTGTCATAAGGTAACTGACGGTCGCCATTCCGCATGGTTGCTCTCTTACGCAATTCGATAAGAACGTCATCATAATCCAATTGGCAGAAAAGAAAATAACTAGTTATAATAGGTTTTTTTCGTTCTTTGGTGTCCTAAAGTTAGGTACGTTTTATTTTGTAGCTAAGGATTATGTTTTCAACTATGAAGTTTTTCAGGCCCAATCTAATATATAAAACTATATTAATTCACTAAAATAAATAAAATAAATAAATAGTTAACTATACAAAAAAAAAAGTTAACTATATTAATTAATTTCTCTGTATTTTATTAATTTCTCTGTAGTCTCTGTTTTTTTTTATAAATTATAATTGTATGGATTGATTTTATCTGAAATAAATTGATTAATAATAAATTCTGTTTCTTATGGCCAGTATTGAAAAAAAGCAACTTCATAGGTAATCTACTAATTTACAAAATTTTCGTATCGCAAAGTTTGTTACCAAACTCCTAAGAAACGGCTGGACTGATTTGTCTAAAATTTTTAATGCATATCGGGTAGGTCTGAGAATCGGCCAACATCTACTTAAAAAAAAAAAAAACGTTTGCGGGCTCACTTTTACCTCGCATGTGCGAGTACACAAACTGTAATATTTAGCAAACACAATAGGAATTTGAATGTTGTCGGGTTTGTGGCTAAGTAATACCAGCCACATAGGTCGATCGAGCACGTTAAGCTATACCGTGGATGGGTGACCATTTTTACATACAAATACCCCTCCGTGCCCGGGAAAGCATATTAAGCTCTTGGTTACGGATGTCATTCGTAGATCTTTAAAAGTCGTTACGAGTTGTCAGAAGACCGATAGTCTGACAACAAGTCTTACCAAGGGGTATCGTAATACCTAGTAACTGGGTTGTGAGAGTCAGATAAGCAGTCGCTCCATGTAAAATACTGGTATTCAGCTGCATCGGGTTAGACTGGAAGCTGACTCCAATTTAGTTGGGAAAAGACTAGCCAGGTGATGAATAGGAATTTGAAGGAATAGAACGAGGGTGAGGGGGGGGGGGAAGAATCGAAAAAGGAGGCGTTCTGTAGTTTCTGCCTCTCCCCTTGGGGATAAGGGTTAACTTTATCTATTAATGTAAATAATAAAATAAAATATTTACACGTACACATAATCTCGCCAGTTATGCTTAAGTCCCATGTAATAGGGAGCGATCTTACTGTTATTAACCGGACACAAATCCCGACTCCGGGCTGCTACTGAGTAATTCTAGATAGAAAACCCCAATAACACTTTGAAATGGGAATCTAACCAAGCTCCCCATGCTCAGCAGTAGCTCTTGCGACCACTAGACCCACGAGGCAGTCGATCAAATATTAACCTTTTCACATTATCAGCATGGATCTTGTAAGTAATTCCCTGAGTTTTTACATCTTGGATAAAAGCAGATTGATGTTCAGGTTTCACCAGCAAGACGTCTTTGTGTCCCAAGATTGGATGACTTAAGTCATCCAGCTCATATTTATCTACCATGGACTCGAAAGCTTTGAAGTGGCTGTCGTTGGCAAGCTCGATATAGTAGGATTTCCATCTGTAAAGAAATAAACTCAAATTGTACGTAAAACAACGATGATTAATCTGTTTTCCTGGTCTTCATCTTCAGCAATCTCAATGATTTACTTTATTTCCTCATAAGTTTAAAAAATTCTTATTTCTCTTTAAGCGAATTTTAAAGTCTTATCTTCTTAACACATCAATCCTACTGTTCGCAGTTTTATCAACCAAGCACTCGTGGTATCAGTTTTATGTCTACTCTTCAAAGTGACATTTCTTTTTTTGTTTTTTGTTTTTTTTTCTCTGAATCTGTCATATTGTCACTCGTTTCTTCCGTTTCTACGGTGGTCATACTTGGCGTGCCATTAAATTACCATTTTCATATTCTGTATAAATTTCACCGTGAAAACTGAGGTAAAAGTGAGTTTTAAGTGGGATGTAATTGCACTTGACGCTAGGGATTGTTGAGGTTTATTCAGAATAGCACTACAGGCTTCGAAGTGAAATAATATCAAAAACATTACAAACCCGATATATTCTTCATGTTTGGCACAATTCAGAGCAAACAACTCTACCAATACGAGTAACTTCATCTTGTCCGAATGTTGCGTTTAGACTTATCATTGTTTTATAACAGTGGGCAAAAGATAACAAACACTATTGAAAATAAATGAGGAACAGGGTGTAAAGTTCACTCATACTCTTGAAAAAGGGAGGATCGTCCGACCAGATGGGTGTTGTGTCTGGTGGGCAACTGCCCGACGATTGATGTCGGGAAGTTGTATATATGCTAGCTGCGCGGTAAACTCTGATTGCGCGATGCAGGATGTGTGTGACATCGGTGTGATGCGTTGTTCGCATGCAGCGGTGTAGATGCTGCCACAACTATCATCTTTCAGTCATACGTCACTTTCTGAATCTGAAAGGGCTATAGAAAAAAAAAGTAATTTAATGGTATTTCTCTCTTAAAATGTATTATTTAGGTATCGATAATTCTAATCTAAAAATATAGATATATTAGTAGAAAATAAACTTACAATTAGTTTGCATAAGCATCAAAATCAGCAACAGCTGTTAGACCCATTTGCACCACGCATAAAGTTTAGATTCAATAAACGCTAAACGTATTTGAACTGCTTCTGAAACTGCTATCCTGCATTTTACCAAACAAAGGGCATATAGCATAATCAGCCTGTAAAGTTTCCACTGCTGAAACACAGGCCTCCTCTCTGCGACAGGGAGTCAGGTGTAATCCACCAAACCGTCCCAGTTTTATAGATGTTACATGTCTTCGATTTTTTTTGTGCAAGGTCATTTCGGTTTTCTCACGATGTTTTTCCTTATCGTTTTAATCACGGGGAAATATTTGCGGCCAAATCAATCGCACTGCCCTCGCAGCATACCTCTTTCGAGGTAGGTTTAACCTGCTTCTTTATAGTCAAAACCACATAACTTTTAAATGTTTCGGTTTAGTGCAATCGAAAACCATGTTGCTTATATTGCTATCCCAGCGGCATCGTGGTATTTTTCACTACCTTCGCATAATGTAATAACCTATCCACGGTATTTGTTTCTATATCTTTCTTATTATTTTAACCCTCAATTTTCTGATTGAATGTGATGAGTTGCTCTGTGTACCCTCATTACAGGTAGCTGGACTAAAAAACGGAACGTATAAATCATTGGATTAACTAGATTAAAATTATAATCGAAGGTTATGTGTAATAAAATAATTAAAATGCCAATTAGCACGTATCATTTATCGTGATTAGTAGTCACATTAAAATCCCTATAATTTGTTAATGAATAATGAGTGCCGATTTTAACAATGTTACTAAACGCGTTCAGAACATCTAAAACGCGTTCAACAGCTGTCAGTGTTAATATTCCATAGAAAATAAAGACACTAACAGCTCTTAAACGGAGTTTATGTACTGTATTGTATATGCTACTTATACTTACATCATTAGTCATCATTCATAAATCCAATCATGTCCCGTATCATATCCTTTTATTTGTTAGCATGTTACGAATCGTTCTAAAACGATTTCTTTTATAATATATTTAAAAAAATCATTCATTGTTTACATTTTCCATTGCATATATAACTTGAATTATTTTTATCAATAGGTTTAGCTAAAAATTTCTGTTTTAATAATTTTGGAAACTTCAAAAATCGTTTTCAATAAATTCTGGAAAAGGAATATTTTACCTATAAAATAAAAGGGTGAAGCATCTGATGAGGATTCGGCATCCGGGTTTTGTCAACAAACCAACTGTTCATCCATCAATTCCATGTCTGCACTCTGCTATATAACCTTCTGCCTGGAGACTCGTCGAGCTTTGTCGAAGGATACTGGCACTCTTAAGTGTCCCTTCGACACCTGAAGACCCTTTTCTCCACCTCCTCCTCTTCTTTCCTTCACTAAGCCAATCTACGAAAATTCTTCATCCTTCTCCTCCGGACTTCAATTCAAGCCTTCTATACTAACATCAGTGTCGCGTGAACCCTGTTTAGTGTTTTTATAGTCACACCTGTATTTTTTATCTCACCTATTAAATTATCTGTTCCAAGTCTATTTGCATCCTTTATGTAGTTAGCATCCACTATTCCGTTACAACTGATCGCGTTCAATTTCATTGGTGAAATCAGACTTGAATAGTCAGTCATTAAGTTCAACTATACATTTAATTTCTTACGTTTTTTTAGGAGGATTTTTTCATGTGAGCCTACTTAGATGTGTAACGCTACGTTTGCCAATACGCGGTTTGAGGAATACCCTGCTTCAAACGCCATGTCCTTCGGCAGACATAGCCCGTCAACTGCCACTTCAGGATGCCAACTCTGCAAGTTATGTTGGTAACTTTAGTTCTTTTCAGTAATTTAATTCGGGATCTTCTTTATTTTTGTCTTACGAGCAAACTGCATGTGACTCCGAGTGAGTGTGTGACTTAAAAATTCTAATCCAAATCGACTGTCAGTGACAACATCTCGGCACCGTACGATATTATAATGTTGTGTACTATGTATGTTATTCAATGTTTTATTTATTTACTTTCATAGGTATCGTAGTTGTGAACAACATTTTAGTTTATTTTATTCCTTATATTTCAGTATATATTGCTTAAATTTTGTTTTTTTTCTTATTTCACATGCAGTTTTTACCGAGTCACTGGTTTTACTTAATATAATAATGGTCGGTTCATATTTTAAATAAGCTGCACCTCACGGTTTCTCCCGCATAAGTCACGATTCTGTGGGAGTATCAGGAAAAAAAGTATATAATGTCATGGGCATGGAGTTGGGAAGAGTCTCCTCATCACCATTTGCCTATGATGATGAGGAAGACATGGTAGCTCAGTGGCCAGAGTAGAGATTGCTGTATTGAGTCCTGATTGTGTTTGTAATTTTCAATACTTTTACAATATTTTTAATTTACCATACAATTTTCTCCATAGAATATAATGTTAGCAAAAGAAGAAAATCGTATCCATTTAAACCAAAAACGTTTATAAATACTCTATCGTGTGACTATATCAATTATCGAAGAATATACAATTCTAGATAAACGCCTACATGGAGCATATCGCCGTTAAATCCCCAAACATCACCACTTTGGTGACAGCTGCTAATTCCTTCGAGGGACGACTTATAAGATGCATGCGGATATTTACCAATAACTTCCAAGTCAAAACTAAGTCTGTCATCTTCTTTGAAGTAGTATGAACTCAAGGGACTGAATGGATCTCTTCTGCCACCGTCACTTAGGCCATCAAGAAGCTTACTGAGAATCTCACTGAGCCTGATATCCGTGGGTCGTCATGCCTGCTACCAATCCTGCTATCCCTGAGTTCACTCTTACCCGTAAGTATAAAACTTTTCTTGTTGTAGATTACAGTACGTTTCTGTTAGGTGAGTTGCGAATTTGAGACGATGAAGAACAAGAAAACGATGAGTTAACGATGAGAAATTTAGGAATGGATTAGATAAGATAAGTGATGTTTTTAAATACAAAAAACGTTTTTGGCGAAAAAATGGAGAAAGCTTCCCAACACTATTTCTGCCCTGGAGTCGACGGAAACCGTAACACCGATATCACCTGGAACACCGCTGCAACTGAAAGTGACCCCTGCTTATATATTTTCTCTGGCAAACACTTGTTCTCCGAAATAGAGACGCAAGTTATTAGGGACATACTCGGAGGCGTCTTCCCCGCCTTGACCTGTATCTCTCCGTGCTTTAGCATCATCTTGTTCCCATGGGGGCATATCATATTCCCTCTTATGACCACGAAGCGCTTAATTCGGTTGACGTTGCATTTCCGATGCTTTCTTTAAAGCTGCTTAAAAAAACTTCCCTCTGCCAAGGTACTTCATGAACTTTTGCAGACTACGCTCACCACATTGGAGTTCTCTTGACCTTCACCTATGAATTGCCTAGGCTTGAGCCATCTCATCACCAAGGTTTCTATCTGAATACTCCGTATATTAAAAAGGTGTGCCGTGCTGCTTGGGGAGGTATCATTGTAGGTACCAGGAGAGCCAGAATGTTGTTTGAAGTGAATTGAAGTGATTATCGTATAATTATTCTTCGTAGTGATATTTTAAATTAATTGTTTTATTAATTAATTACCTTGAAGTTTTTTTTGCTGAAGAAATAAGTGTAACCTTCGTACTTTGTTGATCTTGTATAGGTTTATTACTTTCCTTAGTTTGTTATAATCGTCCATAATAAATAAATAAAACAAATTTAAAGAATTTTAACTATTCTACTGAATTTATTAAATCATGTCACCATAATCTTTATGTATTATCGTTAAAGCGTAATTAAAACAAATTATATATTGTGTTATCTCATACGCCTCAGTTATCGTAAGATAAAGTAGTGTTATCAGCTGAAAGTTATTATTTAAACTTTGGTAGGCTCACCCACAAGTGAGTCGCATCTACTAAATGAAAAGATGAAGTTACTTGTGCTCGCGACCGTCCTTGTTTTGGCATATGCTAAACATGAACAATACATCGGGTTAGTATTAGTTTATTTATAATTACTTATTCGTTAAGTGTTTTAGAAAAGAGAATTAACGTCTGTTTTATTGATGAGTTTTTAATACTTTAATTTAGATAAAAGCTTTCATCAAGTTCCAAAAAAAAATTACACTCGCTAATAAAGACTCGCATTTTTAACAATTTATTTCGAGAAGACAAAACATCACATTGTATTTGTTTGACTCAAATAATCGTGAAAGTTGTACATAACAGATACAAAATATAAATAAAAACTATTTTATGTAGATGATATGATAGTATCTAGACGACATTTAATTGCTTTAACGGAATACAAATGTCATGAAGCACAGGTTAACTTAAATCACAGAAAGATTTAATATAATTATTTCCCTAGCTAATCTTTCCTTCAAATGTTTGCGTAAGTGTTTAAACAACCAGAATTTTGTTCTAGATGGAAGTCCTACTACGTCGGAACTTCAACCGAAGAGCAGGTGAAAAACCTGAATACTCTTGGTGCTAAATTGGATCTGGATTTCTTAAGTCCAGCCCACGTGCAACGGGAGTCACTAGTCTTAGTGCAACCTGAAAACCAAGAAGAATTTATCAACACCTTGGAAAATTTGGGTATCTCCTACAGAAGTCATTCCAATGATATTAAATCGTAAGTTTTTATTTATTCTTAATTTTTATACAAATTCTTTTCTGTAGATATTTGTATTGCTATTTGCCTTTAGGAATCTAGCTATGTCCTCCTTGCCTAGAGATTGATAGAGAGTATTTTTTTTTCTTACAATAATTAGTTTTCACCATACGTATGTATTAAAAAATGTTGTTTGATATTTGTGTTATTTTGTTGGTAAAAAAAAACACGCTGATAAGAATATTGCAGTAGATGATACAAATGTTAACCAGGATGTGAAGATTTCGCACCAGATACTATGCAATCACGACATAATACGTTAAATCTAATACTTCGGACACGTTATTTTGCAATTTAATGATATTTAAACATAAAACTGCTCATTGGTTTTTTTTTGTTCATTTAAAACATTCGTTATTATACTCGTGTATGTATAAGTTTGCTTTGGTACCAGTTTTTAAACTTTGAACAAAATATTATCTACTCTTCAACAATAGCCCATAATTATAATAAACGTTTTTTTTTATAGTGCACTCGACCACGACGATGAGATTATTCAAGATTGGACAAAGTCTATTTCAAGAAGTGGACTCAAATCTATGCCTTACAATAACTACCAGCGGTTGGACGTGGTAAGTACAGAATGGCACCATAAAAGCAATATTTATCTCAGGTGTTAAATTAATTCTCGTAATAAATTTTGACGAGTATATACGTAAGGTGAAAATTTATTTTTTTGGCTGTTTAAAACCGATTAGCTATTCTCTTAAAAAAATGGTATTTAAATTTTAGCTCGTGTTTAGCGAAAGTTCCAACAAAATAAAGTTATCCAACTGTCATAGATAATTGTTCAAATAATGATTTATCATTCGATTGGCAAAAATATCTACGGAAAAACCATTATGATGATTGATAGTACCGTTGTAATTAATAATTAACTAAGCCCAACTGATTCACTAATCTCTTTTAAGCAGATAAAGAACTCAATAAGACTTCAAACGTAAGAAGTCGCTAGGATTAAAAGATAAAGACAAATACGGTGCAAATATTGGATAAATGATAAATGTTTTTATTTCTGTAAGTAGGTTTGTACAAACACTTTTACACTTCAATCATATTTTAAAAACTAGACGAGATCGGTGTTTCCTATCTGACTACTCTGAGAAGAAAGGCCGAAACAAACTCAGAGGTCTCTTTTAAAGTCCAGACATAATCTTGGTCAGGTCATGTGAAGACCATGTAGATAGGTGCCTGAAATGGTCTTTTGAGGAAAGAACCACATAGAATGAGTGGACTTGTCCAGTCAGTGCACGCATTTGTCAGTAATCAAGTAATCATGCAGGTCAACACAGAACTTAAGGAGCTCAACGATTCGACGAACATTACCAAAGAAAGGACAGGTGAAGAGAGGAAGGATAAACTGCAGACAGTATTAATCTCATTGAACTTTTGATCGGGTTAACGAAACAGGTCTTAATCTCTTTCACTCGAAAGCATTTGTATCGTTTAGAATTTTTGTAAGAGTGACAACGCTCAATCAACAATCTTTTGCGCATAAACCAATTTATTTGGGTTCTGTAAAACATGTCTTCCTTTCGATACTTCTCTATTAGCCCTCGTATCGGTAGTAACACCCTTTCTAGCCATATCATCTTTCACACAATCCATCCATTGTTTCTTAGGCTGTCCCCTACTCTTCTAGCTATCCACATTCATAGTCAAATTTATCCTCACAATATTTTCCTCATTCGAGAGTGAAAACGCTCGATGCACTCTTTAAAATAATGGGCTCGCCTACAAGACAAAATTTTACAATCATTGTCTTTATTTCTAGATCTACGCCTACATGGCTGATATTGCTGCTAGGTACCCACAGGCCACATTGGTGACAGCAGCAAACTCCTTCCAAGGACGGCCTATCAGATACCTTAAGATCTCAACCACTAACTTCCAAGATGAAAGCAAACCAGTCATGATTATCGATGGTGGTATCCACTCCAGGGAATGGATTTCTCCCCCAACAGTCACTTGGGCCATCAGCAAGCTGACTGAGGATGTCACTGAACCTGATCTACTTAATAACTACGATTGGATCCTCTTGCCCGTTGTTAACCCTGATGGCTATGAGTTTACTTTTACAAACGTAAGTATGAACATATTAATATAATAATTTAAGATCCAGTTACTTAAGAAAAGTTAATTTTTTTTTTTACTTCTAGACTCGTTTTTGGCGCAAGACCCGCTCTACCAACACGCACCCCACCAGTGTTTTGTGCCCTGGAGTTGACGGCAACCGCAACTATGATTTCGCTTGGAACACCGTCGGTACTAGCAATAGCCCTTGTTCCGACATTTACGCTGGGAACCGCGCCTTCTCCGAGATCGAGACGAGGGTCGTTCGGGATATACTTCACGAGCATCTTGCTCGTACTGCCCTGTACATCACCATCCATAGCTTCGGTAGCATGGTCTTGTACCCATGGGGGCATAATGGCGCTCTCTCTCAGAACAGCCTTGGTCTTCACACAGTTGGTGTTGCCATGGCGGATGCTATCTACAGTCATTCCTTGCCAAACTTCCCTAGGTACGTAGTTGGCAACTCCGCGTTGGTCCTAAACTACGCAGCTGCTGGCGCAGCTGAAGACTACGCTCACTCTATTGGAGTTCCATTGGCCTACACAATTGAGTTGCCTGGTCTTTCCAACGGTTTGCAAGGCTTCAATTTGGAACCTAGGTTCATTGAACAGGTGTGCCGTGAGACTTGGGCTGGTCTCGTTGTAGGCACCCGAAGAGCCGCGCAGCTGTTTACAAATTAATATCTATGATTCGTTTAATTTATTGCCGATACTGATATTTTAAATTAATTAAAGAGGTTTATGAATGTGTGTTTTTTTCTAAGTACACGAACATTTTTGTTTTTGAAAATGTTCTTGAATAGACATGAAATGAGAAACAATACAGATTTTTAGCTCACTTCTACGCACCTATCACATAACTGTTGTTATATAGAAACAGTCATCGCATTTTGAATTTAGAAACTATTTCTAAACTCGCTTGAGTGATCGAATGCAACTAGAGTAATTTTCCTGCCAGCCTGCAAGATCCTTTACTTTACCTAAGGGGATGTTATCTTTAAAAACAAACAATTATCTCTGCAAATTGTGATGAATCGAGTACGTTTTTACCGCCACACAAAAACTAAAAAATATGTACATGGCAAATTTACTTTAACCATGAATTCATCATATTATTCTAGGCCCGGGGTAACGTAGACATTTTTCGTGGGTTAAAACGTAGGTATTACACTTTTATAATGAAACATCAACTATCTTGTAACTCACAAAAAATCTAGGCTAGAACGTCTAGAATCACATGCTGAATTCATGGTTACATTTTACGCACTGTTTAAAAACTTACCCTGTATATAATCATCGATAAAATTCTATCGACACTCGTGCCACCACTTAAGATTCTAGCGAATGCGAACAGAATACTCAGAATTGGAAATTGATCCCGCGTTGCTTCAAAACTTTCGCGCCTTCGAGAGCGATGGTAAAATTCCAATTAAAGCGCGGAGTTTACATGCACGGCGACCCCTTGAGAAATATGCAAATACTCATCATACTTCTGAATACTTAGGACTTCGTAATAGTATTAAGTGGAGGAATATTGATGGACTAATTTGGGTTGGCTGAAGTTAGCGCTTATTATTTTAGAATTTCGGTACTGGAACTCGAACAAAACGGTACGGTCTGGATTTTTGGTGTGAGATAACTTATGATTGTGACTTGTGATTTTTATGGCTCTTATAAGTAAAACGGTAGTTTTAAAATGAAATTACATTAACTTTCATTTCGGTTTCGATTCCCAGGTCAGGAAATGTAGTCTGACACGCCTTCCTGCTCCACCGCGCGGTGGAAGTCATTTAATGAATTCCCACTCAAAAAAAAAAAGGTCTGGAAAAGTGTTATTAGGTTTTTCCATCGGGAATTTGGGACTTACTTAGTACGGTGAGGGCAATAGGCCCCCCCTATTAAATCGCACTTAAACATAACTGGCAAAATGTGGGTGTATTAACTATAGGTACTTCTCTGTGTAATCTTATGACAGGCGTGATGATACGATTTTAGATACTAAACGCAGTTTTTTGTATGTTTGTTACAGTTTAAATGGCAATCATGTCTTTGGTTTAAATAGTTTTTTCTTTTTCTTTTATTAGATTATTTTATATTTTGTGAACTTGAGAACGTTAGGCCTTGTAGACTTCAGAATTGTAGACCCATTGTCTATTTGTTACTCACCTGGTACTTGTTGACAGGCCTACACTGTCCTCCCATACCTATTAACACTGTAATTTGAAAACATTCAAAAAGTCGACAATTTTTTAAAGAGTAACCGTGGAGTTTCTTGCCGGCTCTTCTCCATAGGAAACGGTCCATTGGAACCATGAACCTAGCTTCTGATCTTCCATGTAGGTTTATGTGAAATAAAATATTTCGATTTTGATTTTGAGTTTCGAACTAAAATCATATTTAAACTTATTTCTGTCCCTTTTTCATGTGATGGGATAAGTCTAGATGACAAGTTTGTACGAGCCATGATGAGTTCAGTATTGTAGTGACCCGGCTGTCAAGCTGTTTGGTTGATTCTTTCTTTATTTAGCATAAGAAGCATTTTTTTTTGGTTAAAGGCGATTCGTTTTAAAACAGTGATACGTTTGATGTTAGTTGAATCGATAACCACTGAAAGGGACGTAATTTTGCAGATTTTGGTAAATAAATAAATAAATGCACCACTCAATGGAATATGTTTTAGGTATTTCTTTAGTTGGTTGAATTCCCTTTATTTTCATAACATAAAATAAGATATTATACATATTTATATATTTACGATTTTAAATTGTTCGCTTGTCTTAAATCTTGTTTCTTTGGTCTTTTCATTAATTAAACATTTCGGTGACAATACACTAAAAAAAATCTGCCTTGTAATATATACGAATACGCCTAACTGTACGGCAAAAAACTGAGCGTTTTACAGTGTGTCCTGCGTTTTATGATTTTCTTCTCATTCACTCGTATTAAGTCAAACATTTCAGTGGTGCCGATTCTCTTGTACACCGAACTAAACTAACTAAACTATCACTAAAATTCCTTACTTTTGACTATGAGAATCTTAAAGCTATTCTGCAACAAAAAAGCTCTAAATTTAAATTATTTTTGACACAACTAAAATAGAATTTGACAATCGCGAGTCTGAGTGGTCTTTTTTTTTGGGTTCGCAACGTGTTTGCCCTACCCCATGAATTTTTGTCAGAGCCGGAGGCGCGCATGGGACGCCCCGACGTGTGTTTTATGTGGAAGTATTTACTGTTTACAAAATATTTATTGTATACAAAAAAATAATGTCATACATGTTCAATTTTAGGGGTTTAAGAGTTTCCTGAAGGGGGTCGAAATTTTCATTATTTTTGCGATAGGACACACCGTTTTCGAGATTTATAGCAAAATAAAAAAAAAAAACACTACTGTTTTGGCAAGTTTGAAGTCGAGGTGTTGCTGTGAATTTTAGTTCACGAGATCAAATTTTATTCCACACCTTTTTAATCGCGATTAAAAATTGTCAGATTCATGTTCAGATTTTGCTAAACAATCAAAATTTTTGGTGAAAAACGTCAAATTCAGAATAGCAAAATTGCCATTTTCACTTAACTAATAACTCAGTGCCATCTTAGTGCTGTCAAACCAAAACATAGTTAAGTTGTGTCACTTTATTCAATTACATAATGGGAAATCGTCGCTTGATAGAATTAAATGAAATTTTAGTGATTTTTTGTCTAGTTTAGAGGCATTTGTGACAATAGAATCAGCACCAGTGTCATGTTTTGAGGCAATAAATGTTTTCTTAAATTTCTATTAAATAAGTTAGTTTAATTAAAGCAAAAACTTTGGAGTACTTGCCCTTACTAGGTGTAAAATTATTCAGCGTTGCAAACCCCATCAACCAAAGTTCAGGCGTTTTAGCATATTTTAAGCACAGACTGACAGAAGTTATAAAAGGTTTTGTGTAGTCAGTTTTATTTTGTCTATGTATTGCGTTATTGAGCAATGGTGGCCCAATGGAAACGGCCCTTACTTACCGAGTTGTAGGTTATGGGTTGGAACCCAGGCAGGCGCTTTACTTTGCGTAAATAATTTCATCGCCACTGCTCTCAAAATGGTGAAGGAAAACATCGCGAAGAAACCGGCATGTAACATCTAACAACCCCTACTAGGCCCGCGTGTTGGATTACAGCCCACTACCGCTCGAAGTGTCCGGGGTGAGGCCTGTGCCCCAGCAGTGGGAACATTATGGATTGATTATGATAACGTTTTATATGGTTATTTTCATTCTCAATGTGGTCGTGCATAAGGAATTATAATTCCTGCCTCGTTGGTCTAGTGGTCGAAATAACTACTGCTGAGTATAACTACTTAAAGCTTGAAGAGATATGAGGAACAGGGTGTAAAGTTCACTCATACTCTTGGAAAAGGGAGGATCCTCCGACCAGATGGATGTCGTATCTGGTGGGCAACTGCCCGATGATTGTTGTCGTAAAGTTGTATATATGCTAGCTGCGCGGTAAACTTTGATTGCGCAATGCAGGATTTGTATGATGCGTTGTTCGCATGTAGCGGTGTAGATGCCGCCACAAGTTCCTTGGTTCGATTTCCGGGTGTAAAAAAGAGTTTTTATTTATTTATTATCCAACTTACATCTATCATTACAGGGTAACCTATTGCGATAGTGTACATATCCTAACTTATTATAATAATTACATTTTGTAAGTTATAACATACAATGCGTTCTTTGTGAACTCACTCAGAGAACAATAAAAAAGGTCAGTGTCACTAGCTATGAGGTTGAGAGTGCGGAGTGCACGCGTCAGTGGCGCCTCACTTAAAAGATAGGTCCGAGCGCGCGGCTCTTCCAGCAGCCGTGACTTTCGTCGTCGCCACACGTACCTGTCCGGAACACACAAACCTATGTGCCCTAATATGTCCGCATTATGTACCTTCCCTCGAAGTACTCTGAATATGTACGAGGTGAGTGCGAGATCCCTCCTGACCCTCAGTTCGTTATATCCAACCATACCCAAAATAAATAAAGTCGGGTATATAAGCGGATAAAATGGGTATACACCATACAAGCGTAAGTACAAGTACCTCACAAACTTGTTCTGTACTCTCTCCAGCATGAGCCTATATTTAGATTCATATTTAGATGTGGAGACCAAATGACTGCGTTGCATTCTAACTGACTTCTAACTAAAGTGTTGTATTATGCGATAACCGCTTTAATGTTATTAAAACTACGCACCATACGGAGCATAAAACCGAAATTACGGTAAGCTTTTCTGCAACAGCTTGTGACGTGATCACGAAACGTTAACTCAGTGTTGAACTTCACCCCTAAGTCCCTAACTTCCTTAGCCCTAGCCATTGGTAATCCGTCTATATTATATGTAAATAGAATAGGAGTGCGCGCGCGAGAGAAAGTAATTGTAACGCACTTTGAACTGTTGAACTGTAAGATGTTATCCTTGCTCCAGGCTACCACTCTGTCTATGTCTCTCTGAAGCCTGTCACAGTCCTCCACTTTTTTTATCTCCAGCGACAGCTTGAGGTCATCAGCAAACAGCAAACATTTGGCATCTTTAACACTCACATTAGTTATTGGGCCCGGAGTCTAGTTCTGTGCACATTTGATGGCAATAGGACCTGCGTGGACCATTGGACCTACATACACGAGACTTGAACATAACTTGCGAAATGTGTTTGAAATATGTTTTCACCTCGTTATGTAATTTAAAAGCCAAGACAATCAATACTTAAATTAAACTCCGTTTATCGGTCTACAGGTCCGTTGCTATTTCACGTCTAATCTACTGACCGCTATGAAATTTTACAGATAGCTAGGGACTTGGAGAAAGGACAAAAGGATTTCATCCGTTTTTTTTTATTTAGCCTACGCTGTCCCAATGCTGAGCAAAGGCCTGTCCCAAATCCTTCCAAGGATCCTTTTCTAGAGCCACCTCAATCCAACCCTTGCGATACGCGTTCAGGTCGTCTCGCCACCCCTTCTTGGGTGAAGGGGTGGCGAAGTCAAGTCAAGACAAGTCTTTCAAGTCCTCTGCGCCGCCGTCCATTCTCAGATCGTGTGGTGATTGTTGCCTTGAGGTCACTGTGCATGCGGCTGACGTAAACCACCAAATCCCAGTCGGTGTCTTCGCCTTTTTATTTTAGTTTTTTTGCCACCGACAAAAATCCGAAATAGGGATGATGTAATTTTTTTTTACGCAAAAACATATTATTTGTTTCCAAATAGTGCAAACAATATTTCAAAAACTGTCAAAGCTTTAAAAATTGCCAACATTTAAACGTTTTCAACTAAGTATTAGAAAAGGGCAAAACTGTCGTAGAAGTGACGTCACAACTATGTAACTTCATACTAGCCCCATACATTGTCCGTACCGCGCGACGAGGACGGGAATAATCCCCTCTAAAAACTTTTAAAGCATGTAGTTTCTTCACATTCACATCGATTTATTAGACTTTTTCGAATATCTCATTTAATTGGCATATTTAAATATTTGAAATGAATAAAGTTTTTTTTATGATGGTTTTTTTTTTAATTCAGGTTGTAAATAAGTTTATAATTTAAATTATATTTTGTTTAAAATAGTGAATCATGAGTAAAGTGCTCTATATATAATAATAATAAATTTATTGAATCAAAGTTACAATTATTACCTTATAATTAACTTAACTTAATTTCGATCTGTAACTGTTAGCGATCTTCCTTTTTATCTTTACGGCGGACCCCAAACTAGGCGGCGCCTGTATCTTGGGGACCAGAGTTGTGATGCATGATTCTATTTACCACTACAATTTTGTGAGAATATGTAACAGTAGGTAATTGTAAACTTTTCTAAAAAACTAAATTAATATTGAGATCATTATGAAAGTGAAAACTTAAATCATAAATTATAATATAAACAAAAAGAAAAGCTTAATTTGCACTGAACAAAGCACAAGACTAAAAATGTTAAACAATAAAATAAAATGTTAAATAATCATGAGTAAATATAAAAAATTAAATTATTTAAAATATTTTTTCTTAATTATTATAGTATTAAGTATTTTGCTTAAAGCTGTCTAATATTATTGCATTCTTTGTTTTAGAGAAATACTGTGAGTTTGTGAGTTAAGAGATGTGAGGAAGAGGGAATCCTTGCTAGTCGGAGCGCTTATTTATGAAGTGGGAGGCTTTTTTAAATAAGCCCTCACATGGTGAATAAATATGAAACAAATGGTTTCATAACAACCGGACATTTTGCTGAATTAATTAAAAGCGTCATTAATTGTGTTCGCCGTGTACTCCACGCAAAAAATCGCCGTGTACTCCACGCTAAAAAAGTTGCATCACCGAAGCCCCAGCAAACAATAACGTAATAAACAAGAACGTTTAAGTTCCGCAATAGTTTATCTTGTACATTTTATATAAATTGAGGTTTAGTTTCAATCACCTTTTCTTAAATAAAATGTATACTTAAGCTATCCTCAATATGTAACCTTTATTCACTAAAGCCAAATAAAATGTAAAATACTTAATGTAAAAAAACTGCGCTTCATAACCACATAAGTGGTGGTGGTGGTGGAGCTTCGATCATGAATTTCCAAAATAAACAATTTTAATAATAAAATCACTTATTTGGAAATTCATGATCTTAATGGTGAAATAAAACCACTTATAAATTTTTCGAACATCTCACATCTTAAAATAAAACAAATTGCCTCTAAGTTCCTTGACATAGTATTGCACATCCTATTTATTGGCTGAAGGAGTCATTATAAATAATCGTAGCGGTTATCTTTACACGTAAATATTATAATAGATAAATGTTGTGTTGCTGTTATGATTTTTGTTATCACTCGTAACGCATTTTTATATTCTAAACTATTACTATAACTATGACTACTTATTGCATTAACAACAAAAATAAAAAAAAGTATCAGTTTTTGAATATTAATATTTCAAACCAAATTAAAAAAGTCAATAAAACTACGCTTCATCAAATGAGATCAGAACCTGAGCCGGTGGCTTCTCAGTCCAACGCTTGCCACCTACTGCTACCAGCCCATATTCGATTATCTCGAATTTTAGCAATGCTATAAACTGGGCAGGTCTCGCGCATGAAGTGTGTCTAACAAAAGCGACGGAAGCATCTTTTTGTTTTGTGCAGTGCGATGCGAGTACGCGACGATACGCCAGTGTGTGCCGTGCAAAACTGCGATCTTTGTGGTGTGTGTCGTTTAAACACATACAGTCGAACCGCGTGTTCACAGCAATACGACTCTTAACGTGCCTATCCACTTTTGAACGCTTACTGTACCTACTCCACAAAAATTCGTATACCAGTACTTGCCTATGCAAATAACAGTGACTGGAAGTTATTATAACATCATTAATACACTCTACGTCGAAAAAATACGTATTATTGAAGCTGAAAACTGCCTAAGCAAAGTTAATAACATTTATTTGGGACCACCCTTGAGGCATATCCTGTCCATTAAAAAATAATCTACGAAATCGATCCACAATAGCTAGAGATATCGCCTAACAAACATACAGTCGAATTGAGACCCTCCTTCTTTTTTAAGTCGTTTAAAAATGGTCATCTTCCCTTTTCGGCTAAGTATAGAAATGCCCAGACACAAAATCTGCCCTAATTAGCCAATCAGACCGCCCAAGCTAAACATATAAACAAACAATGATAATGAGATTCGCAGTAACCGAAATATTTATCCATTATTATTCTTAGAACATCCGAGAAATTGTTGAATGGCCCAATCTCGATGGCCATGGATTTAATAAGAATTCGCTGTGTTTTTTTCTCATTATAGTCTGTTTTCGAGAATCGGAATCAAGAATTAGATGGCGCTTTAAATTATGCAATCTTGATTTCATGATTGAACAAAAAACGGAACTTCGTTTAGCAACGTGTTTTCTATGAACCTACACGAGCTACTAAGAACGGCAGGTTTTCAGTGACATCATCGCTTGAAATGTCAGTTTAAAAACAAGACAAACACAGACCGACACGACACCGACGAATTTATACATGAATAAATCAAATTGGCTAGCTAAATTTCGCAGACGCGTTTGACAAAACATAAGATAACCGTTTTTCTCAACTTCAACTCATATTTCAAGTAACAATACTAACAGCGGTCGTTGACCTCCCAAAAAAACATAAAATATTTTTATTTTATGGTATTTAGATATCAGCTCCCATCGCATATGCGGAGTTTTGCTAGCCAATGTAATTTAACACTGTATACTTTCGCCCGTGTCGTGTCGTGTGAACGTGAAATGAAACAAATATGAACGTTCACTCTTGTGAACCATTCACTCGAGTGATTCTGATATCGGCATTACATCGAAACATCGTAAAACGCGCATCGTAAAACGCGTGGTGCTTCAACCACGTATGTGACATATCCCTTAAATTAAATTGTCAAAATGAAAGCCCAAAAATAATTAAAAGATTCTGGAACATTCTGAGACTTTCTGAATTACGTTTGAACAACATTTAAATAGATGCAACGGAACGCAACACGACTGTCGGTTCCCTGCTATGAGACACTCCCAATGAGAAATTTTAATGAATTTCTACCGTCTTTGGATATTTATGATACGATAGAGTTACTGGATGCGACATGGCGAAGATTGCCACTGTGGGGTTTGTGCAAGGTAAGCATAATCAGCCTATAATATTCCCACAGCTGGGACACAGGCCTCCTCTCTGTGAGAGAGAGTGGGCCGTACTCCACACGCGGGCCCAATGCGGGTTGGTAGATCACACCGTCGTCGTCTTCAAGTTTTTGGTTCTAGGACATGCCGGTTTGCTGTTGTTGTTTGTTTTTTTTTTTTTTGCTTTGTTTTTCATCAATGTTTTGAGAGCAGTAATAAATTACTCAAAGTACATGACCAAACACTCGTCGTAACTAGGGGCTTTCTGCCTTAACTAAATTAGATTATGATGAACTTGTACGCTCAAATACCCAAAAAACAAATCCAAGTATGGAAAATACACTCGATTCCAAAAATAACGGGTCAGTCACATAAGT
The DNA here is from genome assembly GCA_963555695.1 of Dasypolia templi. Taxonomy (NCBI): domain Eukaryota; kingdom Metazoa; phylum Arthropoda; class Insecta; order Lepidoptera; family Noctuidae; genus Dasypolia; species Dasypolia templi. Next base: position 8,596,299 of record OY743142.1, read on the forward strand.
TCGAATATCTACAAACTGTAAGAGTTAGATCAATGAAATAAAAAACAGAATAAAGACTATTTAGTTGCACTTCTTATTACATACTTTTTATACTGGCTGATGAATGAAACTTATTTCAAAAAACAAAATTTGAAAAACGGAAATTTTTGAAAACAAAATTTTTGCTTTATGTCATTATGGTTTCTTTCCATTTTTATTCTTTCACAAAAAAAAAATGTAAACGACTTCCACGTGCATAATCAGTATTCTGTGAGGTGGAGCATGGCAGTCACGTTAGATGAATGTACCAGAATCCTCACTTTCTTGGAACTTGGGCGGAGCCAGCGTGAAACAGCAAGAAACATTGGTGTATCTTTGTCGACTGTTCAGCGGGTAGTCCAGCTGTACCGAGAGACCGGATCGCTTTGGAGACCAGGAAATGGCAGGCCAAGATGCACAACGGCCAGGGATGACAGATACCTGGTGGCTACAATGCTTTGAAGTCGTTTTCAAACTGCAGTTGGTCTAAAAACCACTTTATTCGCTTTGGTGGTAGCAATTTAAGCGCACAAACAGTGAGGAGACGTCTTACTGAGGCAAACTTGAAACTATTAAGGTCCGCAAATGGCCCCAAACTGGAACGGTAACATCGAATTGCAAGACAGAGAACCGTGCGCGAGGGGTGTACTATGCCAAATCGAATGACAAAAAATCGAATATCAATTGATCGACCACTATAAATCGAAAGTCTAAATGCTCGAACGTTCATAATATCGAATAGTTAAAAAATCGAACATTCATTATATCGTACACTCAATACATCGAGTGTTCAAAATATCGAATGTTTGTTTGATCGAGCGTTCAACGCGTCGCATATTCATTCTATAGAAATATCAATATACTGAATACTTTTTATATGGAATACAAGAAAAACACAAAATTTTCTATTAATCACATTTTAATCTTTATTTACATCTTTTAGAGGTACATTTTAAAATTTTGTGTGAATTGCTATTGCCCGTAGAAACTCTAATACATCCATGTTGTTTTTATTATTTAATATTTTTTCAATTGCGTTATCATCTCTTTTGCCTCTTTTTTGTGGAGTAGGTCTTCCCAATCCCGCGTTTGCCTTTTCAATTGTCCTATTTGTTACAGCTTGCTCATTAACTAAAAATTCTATGGTAGCATAAAGACCCCGTTTGTGCTTATCAAGCAACGTGTTCCATCTTCTGTGCCATCCTTCAATGTTGTTTTGAGTTCTAGGAAAACCCAATGTATTATTTTGAAACACAGACCACAGTGAAGGTGGAAACATAGGTGATGAGCGTGTTATAAGTAATTTATTATTTCCCGTGTCACGAGAATGAATATTTCCCCAAACATAATATTTTCCAAACCAGTTGGTGATATCATTTGCCTCGTCGGGTAGAACTTCTTTTCTCAATTTATTGAAAGCATCTGGTATCTCTTCTTGGGGTAAATAAGCAAGTGCGATAATTTGTCTTAACTTGACAGCAAACTCAGCATCCTGGGCATATTTACTTTGCAGACCATTTTGTTGAATTTGACGCCATACATTTTGACCTAAGTGGAATAGACAGCATTTGTGTTGCGCTTCTGGAAATTCTTGTTTTACACCATTAATTACCGCCATCTCGAAATCCGTCATTATTACTCGTGGGTTCAATTTGATATCATATTCTAGAGCATATGACTTTAGTACTTGAAAAAAATACAAGTAACAATTTAGCGTCTTCTTCGTTAAAAACGCATATACTAAAGGTACGAAATAACGATCTGTACCCGTGTCCACCAAACCATGTATACTATATATTTGTCTGAAAAGTATAGGACATGTTTCGAATGTACCATCCATCATCCAAAGTTGTGACTTATTTAATAGTTTTAAATTTGATTTAGTTGCAAATAACATAATAAAGTTTTCTTCAAGCTTAACCTGACGCCCTAAAAATCTTTCACCATCAACATTCTGAAATTTTACGGGGACGTTTATATCATCCAAAGAAGTCGGTTCTTTTGGCATTTCTTTTCTTCTTGCTCGACGTATAATTTGCGATGCTGCTTTTTTATTTGGAAGAGCACACGAACTTGATTTCGAAATTTTGGCCTCATTTCGCTGAATAATTTGACTCGGTCTATCAAGCGAGCCGGCAGCATCACTTTTTAGAGAATTCCTAAAATGTAGTTCGTCTACCTTACCAGGATCTGGTGCGTGATTATGCTGTGTTGCATAGCTTTCCAACAAATGCTCATCAATTGCGTTCAATTTTGTTATTGCAGTACTATTACAATGGTATTTATATTTATAGGAACAATGCCAGTAAAACTTGTTATTTACATTTTTGTTTATTGCCATTACATAGCCATCCAAAACTAAGACCGACTTGCGTTTTTGAGACAATTCAGGCTTATAATAAGACCCTACAGACATTTTTCACAAAAATCACTAGAAATGCACTACCATGAAACGGGGTGACATTGATTAATGGTAAACTTCAAATGAATGGCACGCTTGCAATTTCAACGATAAAACTTTAAAAAAACTGTAGCAAAGAGTCTTTATGTAAAAAAGAGTGTTTAAATATTTTTATAGAAGAAAAAAAAAACCTGCGTGGACAAAGTTTCATTGATAATGGGCAAACAAACCATGCAAACAAACATAGATTTATTAGAGTATCTCGTGCAATTGCAATTCACAAAAAAAAGTTTTAATATGTACCTGTAAAAGATGTAATTAAAGTTTAAAAGTTTGTTTTATTTGTATTCTATATAAAACGTATTCAGTATATTGATATTTCTGTAGAATCAATATGCGACGCGTTGAACGCTCGATCAAACAAACATTCGATATTTTGAACACTCGATGTATTGAGTGTACGATATAATGAATGTTCGATTTTTTAACTATTCGATATTATGAACGTTCGAGCATTTAGACTTTCGATTTATAGTGGTCGATCAATTGATATTCGATTTTTTGTCATTCGATTTGGCATAGTACACCCGTGCGCGAGAAGCAACACTGAACGATTGGTCTAGGGTAATGTTCACGGACGAATCGAAATTCATGCTTTACAAGCCTGATGGTAGGCAGTTGGTGTACAGAAGACCAGGGGAACGCTTCCATCAAGACTGCGTGGAGGAAATAGTGGCTCAGTACTTGTTTGGGCTGGAATTTCTGCCGAGGCCCGCACCGAGGTCGTGCTAATTCAAAATGGCACTCTGAATGCAGAGAGGTACGTGGAGGAGATCCTAAACGAGCATGTGGCACCCTTTCATGGTGAGGATGGACCGGGATGGCATATTAATGCATGATAATGCGCGTCCCCATACCGCCGGAATTGTAAATGAATACCTTGGAGAGGTCGGTATCGAACTTATGCAGTGGCCAGCGCGAAGCCCTGATTTAAAGCCCATAGACCATGCATGGGTCGAGCTTGAGCGTTGCGTAAAACGTCGTAACTCCCCACCAATCACGCTACCCGAGCTCAGACAAGCACTGGTGGAGGAATGGGAAGTCACTCTCCGGCTCCGAAATTTGGTGTTCAGCATGCCGAATCGCCTGGAAGCTGCAAGAAGAGCTCGGGGTGGCAATACGAAGTATTAAAATTATGCATGTAATGAAAAAATGCAAAAAAAATAATAATCTTACAACATTTTTAAGTTTAGAAAAAAATGTGTTACTTTAGTTTTTTATTTTATTTTGAGAATAATAATGAAGGTATACATAAGTTTCAGTTTATTCGTTTTTTGTATCATTAAATGCCCAATCGCACAGTATTCGTTTCGTTATGATTGCATACGTAGTTCGGGAGATATTCGGACTTTTGTGACTGACCCGTTAATTTTGGGACCTACATGTTGTATCTATGAGTGGAGGCAAACACCTTCTGGTTTAGTACAGAAATATCGATGTTTCAACTAAATATATTTAGTGTTTGTCTGTATGACCGCGTTGTCCTTTTAAACTACGTTACTTTTGATGCAGTTTTAATCATCATATAGAGAGAACTTATACTGGAAGATGTACGTTTAAAATGCATTAATGTCAAATTTACATATTATTATAATAAAGACATATCGATGTTTTGCCGAGTCATGAAACCGTGCAAAGCAGGGGCGGCTCGCGGTGTAGTTCTATATACTTTTACTAAAATAGTAACGAAGGATTTTGGTCCGATTGTTTGTATGTGTGTCCCGGATTGACACAAAACCGCTGCACCGATTTGGATGATATTTGGCACATAGGTAGTTTATAACTTAGATTAACGCCTGGTACTTTTAATCCCGGTAGTAAGGTCCCCAAAAGCTAGTTGACTATTCTCACTTTAAGACACAAACATCAGTTTAGTCCTAACTCCTGTACTAGGATATCTCGTATCACAAGAGCCATAGTCGATATTTAATTGTCACTTCTAGTAATATCGTCATCTCTTCGTAAACCCTTCAAGGAGCACCAGGTAATTAACTAAGAAGGATTTTAATGAAAATTATTATTGGTACCATCTTGCAAACTGTTTGCATTTCATAACGTTTCCTTTGAATAGGGGTGCCTTGAGTAACTGTCCGTTTCGATACAACTTGATTGGGGATGTTCTTTATAATAATGTTTTTGAGTGTGGTTTGTAGAAAATTGGCAAGAGTCTTTTGTTTGAGTTATTAGGAATCAGTGGTGTGCATTAAAATAGCCTACGTATACATACATAAACTCACGCCTTCTTCTCATGAGGGTAGGCAGAAACTCCAGAACTTCACTTGCTACGATCTGTTTATAACATATTTTTTTTGTTTCGTTCACGCAAAGAGTATGACGTAGTAGCGAGTACTACGCTCCTGAAATTCCTCAAATCTGCCTTGTAAATACATTTTGTTAGTCGCTTTTCATTAGACTTCTTAATATGAAATCTTTTCAATGTTTGTTACACCATCTTATTTTTAAAAGTACCTATCATTCATAGTTGCACCACAGATTCTTCGCAAGGAACGCTTTTCTACAGCATTGAGGCCCTTTATACACACGTAGTTCTTGCAGTGAAAAAAATACTAGCTGTAAGCTTGTTAACATACACGTTTTTTTTTTTATAAGTCACGGTTCATCAGTGTTGTATGGATTACTGTTTTTCTACGGCGCAGTTTATACGCCGTACCGTGAAGAAACATGCCTTGTACGGAGGGTTTTTTTTTGGGTTGGATGTCGTCAAATGACTTCTCCCGCTGTGGAGCGGGTGTCAGACTTTTACTGACTAAAACCCACCCGTGATCCTTCAGCTGCCTTTGCCAGGGTATCTCTTTTGAACAACCCGCGACTCTGGCAGGCGTCGGCCCTATCGGACCCCGAACGTTAGTGCTGACATCTCTTTGAGGCGCGCGTGGTCCTTGCGGACGGCGAGCTACCCATTGCTCGCCATCCGCAAGCCCTCGCCTACGGTGGTAGGGAGTCTGCTTACGATTCCCGACACCCAGGTCTTCTCCTGCGGCGACTAGGGGTGTGAGGGCGCAAGGTTTGCCTCTCGCTCACGAGCTCCACCTCTTCCTTTGCGAGCATTACTGCTTCGCGGAAGGTGGTGACGGCTTCCCATTCACTCTCGCTCCGTACCATGGCCTGGACCAGGGCTCGACGAGAGAGATCGCCGCCACCGTTCGCCTCCACGAGGACACAGCAGTGCGATGCACACAATGGTGACACCCGGGGTGCATAGGACCAAATCCTTCTTTAATTAACTTTCATACATAAGCGTAGTCAGAGCACAGTGAGTCAGTATTTAAGAGTACGTTGCGTGTGTCCCGGGCAGTCAATCTTAGTGCCACGTTGCTGGTGGTATCTATTGTTAGGGTCCAACGAGGTGAATAATGTACCCACATTTTGCCAGTTATGTTTATCTTATAGGGGGCACGCCGATTGTCGTTGAATACAATCCGGGCACAAACCAATGCTTCAGGGTGACTTTATTTATTTAGGCTAACCAACTAAATAAACAGAAATACATTCATATTACATGTCATTTGTCAATGCATCTAAATTAAAGGTAAGCACAGCATTTTATTTAGATCTCACTATACAATAATAATTAGACAATATGTATAAAGATGGATAACAATGTAATTATAACAATAATCAATAATCTATTATACTTAAAAACGAACTGGAATTAAATTAAATTTGATTGAATTAAATAACTAAATAAAACTAGGTATATTTAATGACACACACAAAATAAAATCAAAAACTATGATGTCTTTGTCGCTGTGTTAGATTATGTTATGTACAAAAACAAAAACATTACAATCAACTCTTCCTGGAGCTGAACTCGAACCTGCATATTGTTATTGTAAAAAAACTATTAACAGAGTCTTAATTACTAAAGAATTAAAATGGGATAGTATCATCATCATCATCATCATTTCAGCCAAAAGACGTCCACTGCTCGACATAGGCCTCCCTCAAGCATCGCCACATAGACCGGTCTCGTGCTTCCCGCATCCAGTGGATTCCTGTATTTGGATAGAGCTGCCATAATTTCACTTTTAAAAACAACATTATGACATTACATCATGCCTGTATTCCCGAAGAGCGCGTATAACAGTAGCGACTGTTGAGTTCTTACGTTAAAGAGGGAATCGAAAGGTTGCTAATGAAATTCAAATTTTCTTAAGTTTTTTGCAAGCAGGTCAGGGTTAGTTTGTATGTTGAACAAAATATGATTTGCGCCAGTTACAAGTACATATGTATTTACAGAATTGGTTAATATAATCCTATTGATTGATATTTTGCAGCCCAGATCTACTTTGTATGATATTTCTCACGGTAAAAAAATTAACCCTTATTCTAGAAATTGATACAAATAACATTTAAAAAAACTTTGACCCCAGATAAAAACAACAGGACCCCCTGTACTGCCTGTGTACCTACTTTCTTCCCCCTGTACTGCCCCTGTACCTACTTTTCTTCCCGGAAAATTTTAATGTTTACATGCAGGTGGAGTTGCGGGCACAGATATAATTTCAATGTGAATTTAATTTAAATCTGCCGGAATCATATAAATACACTTGAGTTCATCTGAATAAACATTAATGACATTATTTTCATTTCGCCATCGTAACCACAGAGCGTGAAAATATATAGCAATACCTGGTTCCAGGCGGGCGTTCCTAATGAGCGGTTCAATAAATAATGATACTTTAGTACTATGCACTCACATACAACAACTCAAACTCAACCAGTTACTTCAATTCAACCCTTTACAGGCACTTGCACTTGCTATTCTGTAACTATACACCGTGATTACTTAGGTGATGTGAGCATGGAGTGAGCTGTCAGTGCCACTGCAGATAGGGATTGCCCAAGACGGGATGACACTGACAGCTCGCTCCACGCAAGTTTTCAGGATTAGATTCCTAAAGAATCGACATGCCTGTCCGGGAGTCGGTCAGCGAGAAACATGAAGCTAATTGCCCATTCCAAAACGTTGTAGGTTCCTATAGAGAAGAACGGGCAAGAAACTCCACGGACAGTTCAGCTACTACCTTTTATTACAAGCAAATCTTTCCACAACAACAATAGCTATTTTGGTATACCTCATGCAAGATACAAGAGAAGAAATTATAACAATTTTTTTTTTGAATGAAAAAGCTGAATCCGCTACGTTTCTTCGAAATATGCTACGCCGAATAATCAAATGGGTGATCAAAATCACCACCAGACACTGATCGTAAAATACTTTGCACTAAACTTGATCACCTGGCTTCAGAAATCAGACTCAATGGATTCCTTTTATAATGTAAGCCTGCAACGTCAGCCTCAAAACACAAATTTGTTGTTCCTACTACCAGGCTCAAGAAAATAGGTTGCTCCTTTAAATGCCTTTAAAACCTTTTTATAATAAGCTTCCTAGCCAAATTCAAGAACTAAGCCTTAATAAATTCAAATCTTTTATAAAGCGGAAATTATACCAGAAAGCCAGATATATATTATACCAGAATTATTCTGTCAAAGACTATATTGAGGACAAGAACACTTGGGATTGAGCAGCTCCAATAAATTTACACGGATAATGTTGATGTTTAATATTATTTTGCTATTTATATACATAAAGAATGACATGTATATTTATATTTACTGTATAAAGTATGATATTATTTTAGTTTTTGTGAATGTGAGGACTATGTGGGCCATTGTATTTTATTTTTTTCTCTCAGTTAGTTTTAATGATGGTCTGGCTGTTTGAGTTCTCTATGCGGCCCGCTCAAATGTCCTTTTTTTGTATTGTTCGTCGCATCGTTGAGCTCCTTAGTTCTGAGTTGAGCTGCACGATTATTGACAAATACGTGCCTTGACTGGATAGTTCCACTCAAATCAGTATGGTTCTTTCCTCAAAAGACCATTTTAGACACCAATCTACAAGGTCTTCACATAATCTGACCAAGATTATGTCTGGATTTTAAAAGAGACTTTGACCTCTGAGTTTGTTTCGGCTTTTCTTCTCAGAGTAGTCAGATAGGAAACGCCGATATCAACTTTTTTTTTAAATATGATTGACGTGTAAAAGTGTTTGTACAAACTGCTTACAGAAATAAAGTCATTTATAATTTATTCTTAACTTACTTGTTTTTTTTTCAAATTAGTCAACCGCGCTTCCAAATCAGTAGCAATTTTATATCGACAGTTCGAATACTGACGACTCGAAAAGAGCGTTTTACAAGCAGCCAAATTGTGCGGGAAGTGACACATTACACACTAGTGCTTTTTTTAATTTATTATCAAAGAGTTTTTATTATTTGAGATAAGTTTTACAAATTTTTATCACACATTTAAAAGATGCAATAAAACTAATGGTTCATTAAACGCGTTATTGATGACTATACTAGAGTTAGATTATATACATGATAAAAACTTTTTTTAATAATAACATAATATAACATCACGCCTTGTTTCCCCGAAGGATTGGGCAGAGGTGTACCTGTACACCCACATTTCGCCAGTTATGTTTAAGTCCCGTGTAATAGGGGGCGAGCCTATTGCCATCGACCGGGCACAAATCCATACTCCGGGCTGATACTGAGAAATTCCAGATAGAAAAACCGAATAACACGTTGCCCGACCTGGGAATCGAACCCAGGACCTCATGCTCAGCAGTAGCGATTGCAACCACTAGACCAACGAGGCAGTAGTAGTAGTGGTGGTGGTGGTAGTTTTTTAATAATAACTTTTTTTTTCCTCGCACAATGCATAGTAGTATACGTGCGTAAGATGATTTCCGGCTCGTTTCGACTTAAACACTCGTCGGTAATCACCTACTTTCCGCACTTGTAGCCTATATAACTATTAATAAAATTCTCTTAACTAAAACTATATAAAGAAAAGATTCCAGTTTCTGTGTGTTTGTTTATTTTACTTTCACGCTTAAACGGCTGAACGGATTTGGATGAAATTTGGATCTATTCTACTCTTGTGATAAACTTTTAGGACATAGAATGCTTTTTATGCCCTAAACCGCCCGGCACAGCTAGTATTTTATAAATGACAAACCCTATGAGATTGAATGACGAACAAACAAACGTTCATTTCTTTATGTTTCTTAAGTTACATTTATTTAACACCTTTAGGGCATGACAGTTCAAAAATCCTTCCTTAATGCTCACTTTCGATAGACAGGATAAAATGAAATTAACAAGCGAAACTCCGCATACGTGATGGGTATAACACTATATGAAACATTTGCGCAAAATTTCATGCTTATAGACCTAGACACAGCACTGAACGCTGTGCGTTATCTACCAGTGAATGAATGAATAGATGATGCAAGATATTTCGTTAAGGAAAACATAACGAAATATCTATACTACGCGGGCTTGAGGATGGCGAGTATATATATATACTCGCCATCCTCAAGCCCGCGCCTACGGTTCCTGGCGATTCCCGGCGCCCAGGGCGTCTCCTACGACGACTAGGTTCGTGAGGGCGTAAGGTTGCCTCTCTCTCAAGTACTTCGCCCCCTCTTTTGCAAGCATTACTGCTGCTCAGAATGAGGTGACGGCTTCCCATTCCCTCTCGCAACCGTCATGTCCCAGACCCAAAAATTCCAAGACTTATATCACCTGCACCGGGTCCGCGTGTTAGATTACAGCAAATTATCTCTCAGAGAGGAGGGCTGCGTTCCAGCAGTATGAACATTATGTACTGATTATGCAAGATATTTTGTAGGGGATAATGCTACCTATACATAACGTAATATCTAAAAATAATGAGTAAAAAGTAATAATAATAAAAAACTCGTTTATCAAACCAATAGTATTCCTATACTTCCTTAAAACGAATTACAAATAAACTTCTCATAAATGTATTGTTACAAGGGAAACATCATTTTAATATTTTAATTTATGGACTCTAGGTCAAACCTGTCTCGTGGAGTGCTTGAGAGTTATAACAATTTGAAATTTAAGGGTCGATATTGTATGTAATATTTATTAGATCAGTACGGTGTTCTTGCAAAACTGTGCACAGTAGAAAAAGTTAGGCGTCCATAGTTTTTCATACAAAACAAGTATAAAATAAATAAAAAGCCCCGACACAAACAAAAACCCCAAAACCGCCTCAACAGATTTCCTACTTTCATTTTTATTTAAGGGTATTAAAAACACTTAACATCACGCCTGTAATCCGCGAAGGGTTAGGCATAGGTAACCTATATTTCGCCAGCTATGTTTAAGTCACATGTAATATGGGGCCAGCCTATTTCCATCAAATGGACACACATCCAGACCCTGGACTGAGAAATTCCTGATGGAAAAATCCAGTAAACCAATAATCCTTCACACGACCTGGGAATAGAACCCAAAACCATGAGCATGAGCTCAGTAGTAGCGCCTGAGACCACTAGACGAACGAGGTAGTAATAAAAAAAACAATAAATCCTCTATATTTATAACCGCTCTGTGCTCGTTACTCAAGTTGCGGACCACTCAAAGTCACAAAATGCTGTAATGCACTTTAAGTTCAGATACAAACCAATGAGAATGGACAGTAAATAGGTTACGGCGCCATTTTGTCCTACGAGTACAAACGTTCAAGTTTATTGTCAACCACTGCTCATTCATTGGGAAGTAAACGATTTTCGATTTTAATTAGAATTTCATTCATGTATTCTCCGCTGGTGTAGGTATAGTTAAATAGTACACTTATTGTGTCATCTTTGTTCTAAGTCATTTGATAATAGAGGTTGAACCTATGCCAAAGCACTTTGCCCAAACTAGGAATCGAATCCAGAACTGTATGCTCAGCAGATATGCTTGCGATTTACTTTATGTTACACTGGACCAAAACGTATTGTACCTTTAGACACTGAAACTAAAGACACCCTACGCCCAAACTACACTGAAAATAAACCAAACCAAAATTAAAATAAGAAACATTTAAATATCGTAACTTATTAAGTAAATATCTCAAATGTATTCAGCAACTACAAGTTATATTTCAGACTACATCAGTCATAACTTAGGACTTTCTAGTTAATTTTCCTCCTCTCTCCCAGAAGTTTAAACGGCTCGATTATCGAGTTGCAAAAGAAAAACCAGGTTATCGGGCCGTTTTTAATAAAACTTTTGTTAAAGTGTACTCTGCAACTTCTGTGAAAATATGTATCGTTCAGGAGAGTTGGGGAATAACTGCGGGAGTTATATTGAAAATAGTCTTTTTTTTTCTTTGTTTTCAATACGTGTAGGAAGTATGAAGTTTTCGTGGTATACTAAGGATTTCTATTGAAAGTATGCGATTGAATTATGGATAAGAATGGCTTTGATTGGAACTGGAATAATTTCACTTCGAGGATTATGTACTCGGATAAGCATATTCGTACTATCACTTAAACAAGACTTTAACACCTCGGCCTACCGAGAACTACACTCGTGAGGTTAAGTTTTAGTTATTTTGCGTTTGATTTATGTGCACGATATGTAGATACAAAGATCTTTTGACGCGTGGCCAAAATCTGAACCAACGCCGCCGTCTTGTTTTAGATACAATTTCACAAATGTGCACCAACAGCGCCCTTCTGTCAATCAAAATCAAAAGTTGTTTATTCAAACTAGGCTGAGAATCACCTTGTTTTGAAATTCAAAATTACATAAGACAGTTCCCCAAAAAGCCCGCCCTTCACCACTTCCTAGAGCTTTAGCTGGGAAGAAGAAGTGACGCAACAAACTCCCCAGCAGCACAGCTGTCTGTTCAGTTAGAAGAACACGATACAAAAAATTTAAAATTAAATTAATTGGCCTAATTACGTCAGCTGGCACATGTCAATGTCTTTCAAACGCCAAATAATCTTTGTAGAACTTTAGGCTTTGCGTCATAAATGTTAGTCATTCAAGATGTAATAAGAAAAAATGAAACAAGACAGATAGAAAAGGCACCGATAAAAAAAAACGTTGATACTTGCTCTATATAAAATAGATAGACTTTATCAGTATTCAAAGGTGCGCGCGAAAGGAATTTCAATCGGCACCCACCTTATCGACTGTCGAGAAAAATATATGATTTCTCTTGATTCCAATAGGGATGCAATTTGTAAGGAGAGAGCGATCTAAAACAAATCTATTCTAATATTATTAAGATGTAAAATTTTATTGTTTGTAAGTTTGTATGTAGGAGATATTCACTGGAGCTACCAGTCAGATTTAAGAAAGCATTTTTTCAATTGATAGCCCAATTCTTGAGAAAGGCTATTTACCATAATGCTAAAAAAATAAAAATAAAAACATCGAAAAAAAAAAATACAAATTATATTTTAATTGTTTAAATTAATATTTGTTTTGTTATATATTTTATGACATTATTTAAAAATAGTCATACAAAATAAAAGAAAACGAACTAATATCGCGAGCAGGCGATGCGATGTCCGACCGGCCCGCAGGTTGAACGCGTCCCAAAGGGTCATGGCCATCCGGCTGGTCCGGGGATATCGCACGGTCTCATGCGAGGCGGCGAGCCTCCTTGCCGGATTGCCGCCATGGGATCTGGAGGCAAAAGCCCTCGCGCACGTATGGGAGTGGTGCGAGGAGGCAAAACGCCGGGGTGTAACTCCGCTGCCGCGAGAAATCACGGTACAGCGGACAGAGCTCCGGCGGGATCTCATGGCGACATGGAGGGTGCGATTGTCGCAACCTAGTGCTGGGCACGCCACAATAGCGGCGGTAAGTCCCCTCTTTGAGGAGTGGTTGGAGAGGCGCCACGGCGTCCTCACCTTCCGCCTGACACAGGTCCTCACCGGACACGGTTGTTTCGGGATGTTCCTGTTTCGCATAAGGCGGGAGGAAACGCCCGGGTGTCACCATTGTGTGGATCGCCCGGAGGACACGGTGGAGCATACGGTGGAGGTATGCCCAGCTTGGGCGGAGCACCGCAGTGTCCTCGCGGAGGCGATTGGCGGCGGCGATCTCTCGCGTCCGGCCCTGGTCCAGGCCATGGTACGGAGCGAGAGGGAATGGCAAGCCGTCACCTCCTTCTGCGAAGCAGTAATGCTCGCGAAGGAGGAGGCGGAGCGGGTGAGGGAGAGAGCCTTGCGCCCTCACGCCCCCACTAGCCGCCGCAGGAGACGCCCTGGGCGTCGGGAGTCGCCTGCAGATTCCCGGCCACCGTAGGCGCGGGCTTGCGGACGCCGAGCAATGGGTAGCTTGCCGTCCGGTAAGGACCAGGCCCGGGTCGACGGCGCGTTGTGTTCCACGCGCGCCTCAAAGAGATGTCAGCACAAAGTGACGGGGTCCGATAGGGCCGACGCCTCAGGGTCGCGGGTTATTCCACAGAGAAAACCGTGGCCCTGCACCGTGGCAACTGAAGGAACACGGGTGGGTTTTAGTCAGTAAAAGTCTGACACGACCTCCCGCTCTACCCAGAGCGGGAGAAGTCATTTGATGATTTCCCACCCAAAAAAAAAAAAAAAAAACGCCTTTTTTTTTTTTTTTTTGTGTGGGAAATCTTCAAATGACTGGCGATGTGACGGGGTGGTTCCGGGGAAGAAGAAATTTCACGCTGATCAAGTCGCGCGCAGAACATAGTATTTTCATTATTTCTATTGTGGGCGCGAAAATATAATCAACAAAGATGGTAATGGGGCTGGCTGATCGGGGTTGAAGGTCATTCCAAGGGGCTCTGTTTATGCAAGAACGGACAATGTGGACCTAGGAGCCGCAAATGGGGAAAAGTAATGTTAACGTCCTCACATAGACAATTAAAAAAAAACGCATTTTTCAACCTGTCAGTCAAACATTGTGGTGTTCCGTAATATGAACCCAAAAAGGGAATAAATTCACCTCTATCTGGTCACCCTCTAATGGCATGGCTTAGTATCAGTGAAAGTCACTTGTTCATTGCAGGAATTCACTTTATTTTATGCAAAATATTACGAACACAAACACTTGAAAACAAAAAGTCCTAAACTTTATAATATTTAGGTACACAACTTTTGACAACTTTTGGCGAGAGCCAACGAGAGCCGCGGGAAGAAGCAAAAGCGTGACGTGCATTCGTCGTAGACTATGCAACTACAGATGAATTGATTTACCTTTTTGTAAAAGTAAACCTTTAGCTCAAAATGAACTCTCTTTACATTACAGAAACAATAAATTTACTGTTGGAGTATCGTTAAACGATGTTTAACAAACAAAAATGCAGCATGAACAAGCAACCCATTTTTTTATGAACAAAATCGCTATCCGCTCTCACTTCATACCCCACTCTGCCAATTATTAAAGAATGTAAATGACGCCGCTCACTCAAATCTTATTCTCAGTGATCTGCAAAAATCCTTACTTAAATGGGCCTAGCTTGAACAACCCACCCTTAATTGGACTGCTCAAGAAATATTATTTTTGAAAGATTTGCTTTAGACTGAGTTGGCTGTTTGACTCGGTTCAATTTAAATCGGCTTCGGGGTTTTTGTTGTGTCTTTTAGAGTAGTAGGAAGTTTAGCTAGATAACTTACACTCTGCAATCGGCTTAGTTTTGTTTGTTTGTCAGTGTCGCAACTCAGTAATTACGCAATGTTTATAATTGCAACGAAGTTTTGGAACGAAGTTCTTAAACACTGCTTTTGGTAGGAGTAAAATTGTTTTTTAAAATTGTAGAAATTGTTAAGCCCCCTCCATGCGACTTTGGTGAGGTGGGCGATTTGAAAATGGAAATCCAAGATGTTTTTTTTTTATTTTTCATCTTGTGTGTCGTTTTCATGACTTCCGAAGGTGCTGAAGTCGATAGAGAGGTCAAAATGAAAATCCAAGATGGCGGCTGCTAAAATTTTCCATTATTACATTTGTAAGCTGTCACGTCACGCCTTTTATGCCTGGAGGCTATTATTTGTGTGTTAAGATAAGTTGTTTTTTTATTTATTTTAATTGAGTTTTATTGTTCTCTTTTTTGTGTACATTGATGTGGCTTGCTTTCATATGGTAGATAATTTAATTTAATGTTCTGTGTCTCGTATTTTTTATTACTTTGAATACCATGTTGTATACATTCAAGTTTTTTCTGTGACAGCTGTGCGCTGCTGGGGAGTTTGTTGCGCCACTTCTTCTTCCCAGCTAAAGCACGGACTATGTTATTTATTTTTTTATTTTATTTATTGATCTTTAATAAAGTTTGTAATAGACTTAACTTAAGAACAATGCCCCGCAAACCCGTTTTCACGGTTTGTCTGCGGGAACGGAACAAAAGGTTTATTAGTGCGGACACTTAATTCCCACTTATTACACTTAAAAATTTAAAAACAATAATATGTTAACTTATAAGTTAACATATTGTTTTTTTTTTTTTTTTACTCATATCAAATGACTTATTACATAACAAAACTACTTAATAAGTTGTTATCTCTCAACAGTATACCACTTTCCCAAGATCATCGCTTACAGACTCCTGTAAAAGAACTGCTTAAGTAATTTGGCTAATTTACTTTTTATTTCCTGACTCCTTATATCAGCAGGCAATTGGTTGAGAAGGTATGGTACTCTTTTATCAAGCGTTCGGTCGCCAAAATAATTTGTTATTCTAGGTACATCAAATTTACCTGCTGATACCATCCTAGTTGCGTGGTTATGGGTAACTAGCAAGTAACGCTCCCAGCTGCCATGACTATTAACAAGAAGTAGGTATTTATGTTTTAAGCTAATCGGAAGTATTTTACGAATTTTAAAAAACTTATTATAATCATCTTTACATTTATTTTTAGTTTTCTTACTCACTAATAGCTTTAAAAATCTAATTTGTTGCGCTTCTAATTTTTCTAAGTTAGTTTTGAATGTGAGGCCATAGCAGTCGAGGGCGTAACTTAATATTGGGTCAACTAATTGCAGATAAAGGCACTTTAGGGTACTACTTGGCACTTTATAGCTTAGATGTAAAATTTCCAAGCAATATTCTAAGTTTATTACATAAGTACTCAATGTGGTTTGACCATGAAAAGTTCTCGTCAACTTTTACTCCGAGATATGTTACACATTTTTCGCGTACAATTGGTTTACAATTACAGTTAACGTAGTTATTATGAATGCAAGTAAACTCATGTGTGTACATTGGAGGTGGTGCGCCAGGTGGTAGTAAATATGGCGAGCGTATTACAACTAGACGTTCGAAAAGTGCTGATTCTCAGCATACTTTGAATAAATTACTTTTGATTTTGATTTTCAAATTTCTCATCGTGGGTGTCTTTTTCGTGGTTTTTGAAGGTGCTGAAGCCGATAGTGAGCTCAATATGAAAATCCAAGATGGTGGCTGCGAACACGTTCTAATTTTTCATCATGGGTATCGTTTTCATATTTTCCGAAGATGCTGAAACCATTATAACGAGGTTAAAATAAGAATCCAAAATAGCGGCTGCGTAAATTATCAAATTATTCGAGTTGTTGAAAAAGCGTTGACGTTCGAAAATTGCTGATTCTCAGCCTAATTTGAATAAATGACTTTTGATTTTGATTTGATTTTGATTTTGAATACCTACGACAGTCGCGTAGCTAGGTTATGAACTGAACGCAGTAAGTATTTCTAATACGAGGGTACTAGGTATGTGTTCTTGAGTATGTTCGATCACAATGGATCAGAAAAAGTACCTATTGCACTTACAAATGCAGTATAAGTTTCAAATTATTGATGTTTATATATAGTTATTTAAAAAGCTTCAAATGTTTGATAAATCTGTCTGCTCAAAAACGTAAATAACGCAATGAATATTGTAGAACTGCCAAAATTAAACCCATTAGCTCTGCTGCCATTGTTGCTGTTATTGTGTTACGAAATAACTCCGCTGTTCGTAATGATCTAATTTTAAATCACACTATAGAAGTTTTTCATCTGACAATGGAGGTTAATTTAGTACACAATTTTCGTCAATGATTTTTTACTTACATTTTAATAATGTTATACAACCAGTGATGGTTGGAAAAATAAATGTGAAGTTGAAATTATCTACAAACAGTTATTTAGTGAGTGAAGGTGTGAGAATTTAACCTAAACAGGGTTAGTTTTGAAAGGCAATTGCATGCAGCTGAGATGAGAATGCTAAGAGGGTGTAACAAAACCTGAAAGTGGCACAGGTAACTGAAAAGTAGTTTGAAAATCGGTTGTCATGGTACGGGCAAGATTCAGAGGAATAAGGAAAATGTCGTGAGGAATGTTTTTAGTAAGAATGTCAATGCTGTAAGAGTAAGGGAAAAGACCAAAGAAACGATGGATGGACTTTGTGAATGATGATGTGGTTAGAAAGGGACTACTGAGACGACCTATAAGAGAAGTATTGAAGAAAATTACATGACCCCAAATAAATTGAAATAAGGGAAGGAGAATGATATTGAGCGTTTGTTTACACTTTCATCAGAGACTTATACAATAGACTATAGACAAAATCAAATCAAAATCATTTATTTTTAAGTAACGTACAGAAAGTTCTTAGTGCTCGTCTGTAACCAACTTCACCGTGAAGACTTAGGTGAAGTGAGCGTGGAGTGAGCTGTCAGTGCCACTGATGAGCAAGACGGGATGACACTGACAGCTCACTCCACGCAAGTTTTCAAGGTGAGATTTTCACAGAATCGACGTGCTTATCATAATGGCATCGATATTTTACTATGCTTTGAATGTCGGCGTGCAAATTTTACAAATTTAATTATTAAATAAAAAAAATAACTAAGTCAGTGCTCGCAGTTTCTATTTTCATCCCTTTACGTAATTAATGTTTTAATTGCTTTTCACGGAAGCAAATCGTATTATGTACTTCAATTATTCCCGTTCGAGTGCTAAACCACACGTTCCACATAATATTGTTAGAAAGTGCACTAGGTACCAAACAAACTATGGAACATAATCAGTTAAGAAAACTTTTCAATATATGCAGACACATGCCATGTTGAAAAACTCGGGAACATTATACACAATATAATGGTAAATGAACACGTGTACTGTCAGAGTTTGAAATACACGTGTATCCGGGTGTCTTTTAACGGAAAATGAATAATAAATGCTGTTGTATTTTCGTGTGAACGTTGTAACATTAGTTTATTTTGGATTCGTGGTTAAATAATAAGGTTAAGCTTCGATTGGCGCGGTCAGTCCGAGAAACTATCCATTACATATCGTGACCTCTCCGTGCCTTGGAATGCACGTTAAGCCGCTGTCATTCATAGATCTTTCACAGTCGTTATGGGTAGTCAGAAGCCCGGAAGTCTGACAACCAGTCTTACCGAAGGGTATAGTGTTACCGAGTAACTGGGTTGGAGGTCAGATATGCAGTGATCCATGTAAAATACTGGTAATCAGCTGCATCTGGTTGGACTGGAAGCTGACGCCAAAATAACTGGGAAAAGGCTTTGCAGTTTGTTATATTTTTAAAATTAGGAATCAGTTCAGCCTTGGGGGAATATGTTGTTTTAAGTAAAATTAATTAGAATACGTTAGAATAGTTCTTACAGGTTTCTTAAGTTAAAAACAAAAGCAAAAGTTATCGGTTTCATGGGTTTTTATTAAAAAGAGTATATTGCATATTTCCTACAGACTTATCTTCAATTACTTGAACATAACCTAAAAATAATATGTAGTTGGAATAACATATGTTATCAACAGATGTTTCAGCTACCATCTTAGTCAGATGATTGAGTTGGGTGCTGTCCTCTACTTTTCTTCTTCATCATCATCCTCATCCTTTTGTGCCATGCTTCCTTGGTCTGCGCAAGTCTCATCCAGGTCTTCCCCGCGATCTTCTGTAGATCATCCTACCACCTGGTTAGGCTGACTGCTTTTATTGCTTTAAGTTATTCGCTGAAGCCTGTCGTTGTAACTATCATCTTTGGTTGATCGTCATCTTTGCCATATTGCAGATCGTATAATTAGTCTTTGACTGCTCCAGTTTTTGCGGAGAATTGAGCTATGGTTGTAGTTTCTTCATCGTGTTGTTCTGCTTCAACAATATTGTCTCAGTCTAATATAACTCCTTCTGGTTCTATGTCCTCGTGATCGAGACAGAATAAGGCTTCATGGTTTAGAGTAGCTTTATCTGGGAAATCCAAAGCCATTTCACAGTGACCACTTTGTATTATTTGGCCACTATCATCATATTTGAAGTAAATTCATGAACGTATATTTTATGCTAAAATTAAAAAAGTAAAAAAATTAATAAATAGGGAATGAAAAAATTAAATAAATATGAAACAGTAATAGAACTGTCAGCCTGGGGATGAAAGAAGAAAACAAAAGCCTACTCTTATGGTACAATACCTGCCTTGTTGTTAAGAATCAATCAGAGTTATCTGCAGTTAGTTGTTTTTAAAAGCAACACAGTGTTTTGACTCACATTAACAATACATAATCTTAATTATAATAGTTAGCCAATAGTTTTTACAGTGTTAAAGAGTTTCTGAAACATAAAATCGCATGATGACTGATTGCTTCGTTATGCATGTAAATTTTCACGCTTATCTATTAAGCAAAACATGTTCGTTTCATATTATTATCACCACCATCTTTTATATCATGTTTTTAGCAAATAAATGATATAAGTAATACTATTACGATTAAGATTACATATGTTAATGTAAGTCAGTGATTATTAGCTAGCTGAATTTAGCTACAATGTTAGGATTGAACATGACAATATCTGGATGTTTTCCCATTTTTAGGGGGCCTGTTATGAAACTAACTCACAAAAATAAATTAATAAAAATGGTATCTACAAACGCTTGTATCGTCGATTGGTACTAACAGGGATATAAGGAAACAGATATTTAAATAATATAATAGTAAGAAATGTAAATAGATTGAATATTAAAGAAGGTAAGTACATAAGTAATTTCTTCAAACAGATTGTGGTCTTGTTGCTTTTTCCAAAACAATTCTTTGAACAAATACTGTATCACCAACATTTTGATCTTTATCCTTATCACAGCGGGGACCATTTTCCTTTCTTACTCTACCACGACCTTGATTCTCCTTATTCCCAGTGCAGGAGGGCTCAGTTACACGACACTTTTTGCAGTTAGCATTTCTTGATGGTCGTTCTACAGAATTGTAGGGGCATGGTCTCCTATGGCCAAACCATGGATGGCTCGCTCCATCGCGACCAAATCCATGCATATGGCGATCAGCTCCCCATGGGCCTTCCCAAGGTCCTCTCCAGGGCCGGTCATTGAATTCAGATGGTCCACGTCGTCCAAAGCATTGCCGTTCAGGACTGCGCCCAAAGCAGGCTCGAGGCCCGTGGCAGCTTGGTCCATGTCCGCCCGAATTGGGAAGTCTGCTACCACGTCCCCTAAAGCCGGGAGGTCCATGGCCATGTCGTTCCGCTGGTCCATCACTATCACTTTCAGATCCACGATGACAACATCTATGCCCACGATGATTATCTTCTGGAGGTCCACGTCTGTGATGGTCAGGTCCATGTTGATGATGTTTTTGCCTGTCTGGACTATGGTCAAACCTGTGACCAAAAGGTCCAAAACCTGGTCGTGCCCCACGATGATCAGGAAAGCCACCACGGAAAGGACAGATAGGAGGACCACCCATTCCATCAAAATGCGGTCCAAAATGGCCGCTAAAGAAGTCACTTTCAAAGTACCCCCTCATGGTTAAGATTTGCAAAATTGAATACCGATGTTCTTGCTTTGAACGAGTTCACTCGAATGCCGGTCATATCGACTCAAAGCAGTTTATATGAACGATAGTGGCATAACGTTGTGAAATCGATTTCAAGTAGGGCTGCACTGAAATGCTGGTGAAATTGTTAACCCAGGTACCTAGATCATTTTAACTAGAATATTACTCATTGACCATTGAATCAGTTACTCCTATTTATTAGTAACTGATTAATTTGAATATGTCAGGAAATGGCTAATGTGGTCAAATATTGCAGAATCTTGATTTTTTACAAGAAGCAAGGTTTCACAGCATAAGTAAAGGAAAAAGTACGAAAATCGTTCATTTGAAGTTTTATCACAATGAAAAATATTTTTTTTGCGATTACAAACTTACATTTGGATGGATTGATGGATGGGAGAACAGTATTTTCAACCTCAAATTAAGTTTGTTCTTGGGATAAATTCATTACAACTACGGAACCCTTCATTGTGCATGGTTCACACGCACTTGGTCGGTTTTTATTGGTATATTGGCACCTTGTAGAAATCTCCTAACATTTATTAAATGTGTATGCTTTTGTGTGCACCAAAACACGATTTATCTATCTATCTGTCTTACACCTATTGACCTATGCTAGAAATAATCTTAATAACCAAAGGACTGTTATTGTTGTTTTTCCTAAAATCAGCAACCCTAGTTGTATTTAACTCTACGATCGTCGTAGTTAATACAAAACTGTCCAGTAACCGGAGACTGACAATTTTCAAGGGGAAACTCCTAATCGACGTTTTAAGAGGCAATCATAGGGTTATGGTCAATTTACGAACACTATCTTGTGTAGGTATTTGCTTGCGTAATTTTGAGAAATATTTAGTAATTCCAAACAAGCGGCCAAGTGCGAGGCGGACTCGCACACGAATGATTCCGTACCAATACACAATATTTAACTTTATTTGATTTTTGTTATTTGATTTTATGGCGGCCATAGTGGTTCCCAGGTGGTACGAGGACTAAAAAACGGTAACTTGATAATTAGTGAACTGTATTACATATATTTATTCTACCAAAAAGTGTTCGGTCAACAACATTTGATGTGAAGGAAACTTAATCGCTGTCAAAAAATCAAGTGTCTACCTATTACGGTTCAAGTCACAGGGCTGTATCTTCGGTCAGACGGACAGACGGACAGCGGAGTTTTAATAATAGGGTCCCGTTGGCTCCTTTTGGGTACTCCCTTTGGGTAGTAGTTAAAGGTTTTTTGTAAGGCCACGACGCTACTCAAAACAAACGTGTTAAAACTCAAAAGAATGTCACAGCACTAATGTTTTAATGGCGGGTGATAGGTAGACAGTTGAAATTTTCTTTAAAAAAATATGTATTATTAAATATTGTACGGTGGTACGGAACCTACTTTCTGGTGCCAAATGTTTCTGCTAAATATATAGTGGAAATCATTGCAAAGAAAAATTAACTTTTGCAATCACTATTTTTAAAATTAAACTTCAGTATACTTTCATAATATTTGTTCATGGTTGCAATTTAACAGAAATATGTGAAATTCATTTCCAAGAACAGAACCTAAACTATTACATTGAAAATTTATGTTGCACAATACAATGCAACAAAATGCGGATATAATTCTTTTTAGAATTCTAAATTTCTAGAATTCTTAACCTACTTAATTTATACAGGGTGGCTGGGACAACGACGCGAAAACTGAAACCATGAATATTTCAATACATGATTTTTGACGAAAAGTGTAGAAATCAAAACGTCGGTTATCAAAAAAGAATCTGCTGTTTTATAGAAACGTGCCTACGCGGTCAAAATGTTACATTGAAAAGCATTTTTACAACCTTAATAGTCTCAATAAAATAAAATAAATTGTAACCATAAAACAAATCACCCATTCCCGATACTTTTTTGACAGACTGTACATTGCTGCTTGACAAACTGTACAGAGCTGGGGTCTTAATAATCACATTCTGGGGTCTTACTCAAAAAATTAACAGTGAAATGAAATGTACAGTCTGTCAAAAGGATTTTTAAAGGTTCACAAAAAGAGTCACATTCGTTATATTAGAGTGTTCAATGATATTTTAGGGAAAAAAAAGATGGAAAGAAAGAAAATAAATTTATTTGACTCAAGGCACACGATATTCACACAGAACAAAACACAGAAGAAAATATTATTGTGTGCCTCACGGTTGCGCCAAATAGGCCCCAGTCAGCATAAATGCCAGACAACTGAGTGCCTGGCGCTGGTTTTCAACTAGATACAATGTTACGAGGACGTCGTACGAATATAAATCAGTTTTATCATGTGTGTTAAATATTTAAAATAAAATAGAGGTAGATAGGTGTAACAACTAATATAAAAAACCGAATAAATAATTGTTTAAAAGTAATTTTACATCATAATATAATGGTGTAAATGGAAAGAAAAGAAAATAATGGTATGGTTGCACAAGAAACCAAATAAATAGTAACTGCATTAAATCACACATATCACACTAATGAAACATTCAAATCGATTGTATCTAGCGTCCGTTGCGCATCTATGAGTTGATCTTCTAAATGTGTCGATCGTGTTAATTGATCGAATAGGTGGTGGCAGGTTA
The DNA here is from genome assembly GCA_963555695.1 of Dasypolia templi. Classification (NCBI taxonomy): domain Eukaryota; kingdom Metazoa; phylum Arthropoda; class Insecta; order Lepidoptera; family Noctuidae; genus Dasypolia; species Dasypolia templi. Next base: position 8,620,023 of record OY743142.1, read on the forward strand.
TTCCACACTTTGGAAGCCGCATAAAGTTGGGAGTGCGGACATAAATGTGTTAGGTACTGACTCTGGTTCGTATACGTTTGTGAGCGAGGCTCATGGGTGTAAAATATGGTTCGACCATTGCGTGGTGACAGAGTCTGCCTTTCAGTCAGTTACTAGTATCAATGTAAAATATTATGTAACGTGGTCGCTTTCCTTTATTTGTGTATTGTAATTTAAATGTTATGATCCAAATTTAAATCGTAGGATTAACAGAACAGTAAATCAATTAAAATCCTATGGCGTAATAGACATTTGCAACCGTTCACCGATCACCGATTATATAAAATTTATTGATTTTCCTGATGACTTCAGTAGTTGTTGTGATTAGAATTGTGATAAATTAGAACATCGTTTAGTTATTGACAAATTTTATCATAATTTTATAATGATTCTGAGCAACGCAGCAATTGCTTCATTTGACGGACCGCCTTGCAAAAGAAAAGGTTATGTTAAAGGCTGGAATGTTAGCGGGGCTCATCGGGAGACCAGACTTAGTTTTGTATTACGGGTGTCAGCGGGTAAACCTTCACACGGTGAAGTTTACAATAACATTGTTAAAACTAGAAATCTGTTCAAATCTAAACTAAAATGGAGCCAGGACCACCAGGACCAAATAATTATGGATCGGATTGCATCACATGACAACAAAAAACGGTATTTTTGGAAATGCACTAAAACATTAACCATGCAACTGTCCTCCCGGTGTGTGTCGATGGGCTCTCTGATGACACTGATATATATAACATGTTTAAAGATGTACTTGTAATTGATTCACCGCTGGGACCGCCACCGTCGTCAGGTGACTTTGAATTTAGTACCACGCTGTCAATACCGAAAAATCTTACCATAAGATTTACAGCTAAAGATGTAGAAAATGCAATTAGTCAGATGAAACGTGGTAAGTCAGCCGGCCACGACGGGCTCTGTGTTGAGTATAGTCTATAACATGCTGGTAAGCATTTGCCAGCATGTCATAGACTATACTTTGGCGTTGCTGTATAACTTCTGTATCTCGCTTTGCTATCTGCCTAGGGACATGATGAAAACTGTCGTGGTACCTAGTACAAAAAATAAAACTGGTGACATATCAGACAAGTCAAAATACGGACCATTCTCTCTGGCAACGAACGTCGCAAAAGTTTTTGAAAGTCTCTTGAACACCTTCCTACAGAAGAATATTACATTACATGATGCTCAGCACGGTTTCCGCCAGGGACTCATCAACAGAAACTGCTATATTGTGCCTAAAAAAGGCAGTAAGCTATTATGTAGATAATCAGAGTCCTCTCTTTTCTTGCTTCCTTGATATGTCAAAGGCATTTGATATGGTGAACTATGACAAGTTATGGGATAAGTAAACCAAAGCAAATATGCCACTGGAAATTAGAAAGAAATTTAGGTACTGGTATGGTCACCAGGTGAACTGTGTGCGTTGGGCTGAGGCCAATTCTGATGAATATAGGTTACAGTGTGGGGTCAGACAGGGTGGTTTGACTTCTCCGATATTGTTTAACCTACACAGATGCGGACTTATTAGTGAGCTCAGTAGCTTGCAGGACGGCTGTTGTATAGGGTGACTGGTAATTAGTGACCGATACTTAAACACATGATTCTCAGCATAACAAACAACTTTCCCAAAGAAACATTTTTTTTTGTCGCGCGTTGTACGGTAATACCTACATGAACATGTGACCGGACGGGGTCAAGCGCCCCACACGCGCATTTCGTGCGGTCGATAAATTAAATAAAGAGAAAAATTTATGGTAAAAGTGGATTGATTAATTGTGTTTGTAAATAGGGATAAGTCCGTTGATAAAATCACAGCTAATGGTGTATTATTCTTGTTAGGTGCTTACTCAGTATTCTATTGGGGTGATTGGGGTCATCCGCTAAATAATTTAAAAAAAATATTTCTTTGGGAAATTTGTTTGTTAAGATGAGTAAAATCATGAGTTTAAGTATCGGTCGCCGATGAAATGGCACTTTTGATCCCGTCTGTCTCAGGCTTGAGAAAGTTGTTGGATGTTTGTGAGACGTATGTTGAGAAACAATGCCAAAAAGAGTGAGGTTCTTATTTTTGGAGCAAAGTCCTCAGTAAGCTTTCCTCCCATTAAATTGGCAGGTAATATATTGATTAGTGTTCAACAATTTAAATATCGCGGCCATATTGTAACCACGGGCATCAAAGATGATCTGAATGTAGAAAGGGTTCGAAGAGCATTGGCGGTTCGATATGACATGCTTGTCCGTAGGTTTGCTCGTTGTACGCGTGAAGTGACTGTAACGCTTTTTAAAGCATATTGTCAGACATTTCACACGTGCAGCCTCTGAAAGAGTTGTACGCAGAAAGCCATCAATGTTCTTCCAGTTCAATACAACAATGCGAAAAAAAAGGATGCTGCTGGGGCTACCAAGCATCTGCAGTGCGTCGGGAATGTTCACTGATGGCTTTGCAGCGATCAGACGTAAGCGTGCAGCGTCGATGCTGCAGAGGGTCGGGATTTTTTAAATGAAGAAATGAGTAATTAAGGTTAATATATACTAACAATTTATGCATGTTTCTTCTGCAATAACCGAAGCTATCTCTAAAAGCGGCTGTACTTTGCGACTGGGTCGAGACTAGCTGCGAGCATTGCCTTCTCCCACATTCTTGTCCACTCGCTATCCAACTTAACTTGTCGTACAGATAGTCCGGTTTTTGCTATGTTGTTTGGTTTGCGTCTGGAAGTGTCTAATTAAAAATGGAGTTCCATGACTTCTGGGCGGAATTTTAAAACAAAACCGAGCACAAGCGTTTTGGACCCTTTGAATGAACCGATCTCTGCGAGCCAATAGGATCGGGCCGTAGACTGGAAGAAAGTAAAATGGGAATTATTTGGGGTTCGATTAAGGGCGGTTTTCACCATGTAAACTAAACGCGATCAGCACATAAACCACGTTTAAGAGCTGTCAGTGTCATTTTATGCGATATATTGACACTGACAGCTCTTGAACTCAGTTTTGATGTGCTGATCAAGTTCAGTTTCATTGGTGAAATTGGCACTCAATGCCTTTTTTTTTAATTACTTTTTTAAATCATCTTTGAACTAGAAGCCCGTGTCTTTTAGATATTTTCTTAGTTGTTGTACGTCTAATGTGCACTGACATGACTGGAATGAACAGTGAGCAGTAAGTTGCGTTTAGCTTGGGGACCCCAAGACACACAGTCGTTTGGTACATCAAGCTGAATCAAAGTAACAAACTCATATTTGGTTATTGTTGCTAAGAAACGGGTTGTATCTCAAACTCAGACTCATAGCATTTATTTAAAATAAAACGTAACAGGCACTTTTTGTCGTCGTGTCGGCTATTCAGAAAGATGAAGCTTGTGGTGCATTCCAAAGCTTAGTAGGTTCCTATACAGAAGAACGGGCAAAAAACTCGATGAACACTCTTAAATTACAGGTATTAAATAATTATTAAATAACTTAATTTAAAAGAGTATTCAAGTGATCAACTTATTTGGGGAAAAGCTTGGCAGATGATATAATGTAAGAACGATGTAAAGTAAATTATTATTTACTATCAGACGAAATTATTAATATTAAACCCTATTCATTGGGTTCCATAATTATTAAAAATTTACATAAGTCCTTGTCAGGCAACCATCAGATATATTTACATACATGACATAATTACTTACAAGTACCTTAAGGTAAGTGGGTTATTCATTCAAGACGCATTTTGTTACACAGTATTGTGCAACACAAATTTTCAATGAAATAGTTTGAGATCTGTTCTTGGAAAAAAAAACAACATATTTCAGTTACATTGCAACCATGAACAAATATTATGAAACCAGACAGAATTTTTCAAGAAATTTTATGGAGTCATGTGGTTTATATAATGATAACATAATCAGCCTATTATATTCCCACTGCTGTGACACAGGCCTCCTGTTCCGAGAGGGAGTGTGCTGTAATCTAACATTCGGGCTCAATGCGGGTTGTTAGATGTCACATGTCTTAGAATTTTTGCTTCTAGACAAGCCGGTTTCCTCGCGGTGTTTTCCTTCACCATTTTAAGAGCAGTGGTGATGCAATTATTTGCACAAAGTAAATCACCTGGGTGCGTACCCACCTACAACTCGTAAGTCGGGGCCGATACCACTGGGCCACTGCTCTTATTTTCAAATATAATGATAATTGCAAAAGTTACTTTTGTTTTTGTCTCTAATGATTTCCACGACTATTTCTATAAAAGAAACGATATCCAATACATTATTTATAATTAGTAAAATGATTACCTACCACACAGGCGAAACCACGAACACAGCTAGTTGCTCACAAAATTAATTCCCGGAGTCTTGGTAATCTTCCATCTACACCTCACCATAACACAATTTTTGTCTATCTCTACAACACTGTATAATTTTCCAAAAAAAAGTACCTTTTTAGTACAAAATAAGCCTCCAAAGCCTTAAGATAACAGTCCTTGAAATATCAAGTGCTTGAGCATAATGTTTAAAATTAACTGCTTTCAAGTAATAACAAGGGTTCCTAATAATCGTTAAGGGAGCAGTTAAGATAAGTATTTGTTATAATATTTAACAGTTGATGTCTAAAATATGATAATTAGTCGTAGTTTTGCGAAACCGCAAACCATCTCGCTGGCGACATTCTGAAAGTATTTGATACAAAATCAAGTTAGTTTATACTAGCTGTACCCCGCGACTGCGTCTGCGTGTGTTTTGTTTATTTTTTTTTATTTTACTAGGCTTGTAACAGCACTGTCCCCTTCCTGAGCAAAGGCCTCCCTCCAATCGATCCATCTTTCGCGAGCCCGCACGTCCTCCATCCAGTTTTTACGGAACCTGTCAAGCTCGTCCCAGCATCTCTTATTATCATCCATCCCATTTTGTATTTGATCACTTTGAGATGCAAGCATTTAGGTAAGTCTTTCTCCAGGTATGAGGCTACCTACCTGTCCAATGTAATAACAATCGGTTCAGTGGTTTAGGCGTCAAAAGCTCACACAGACTTACAGTTTTTTTTTTGCTTTTTTTGTTTACTATAGTTTCTGCCCTCGACTTCTTCCGCGTGTAATTTATTGGCCTCCCGACCCACTTCAATATCTGCTCGCGCTATGACTACGTTTTCGCTTAGCGTTTTTTCTGACATGATTTTTCGATTTTCCCGGCTCTTAAGGGTCATGGTGTGATGTTAAATAGCCTATAACCTTCCTCGAGAATTGACCTTCAAACGATTTTTGTTTCTAATCCGACGGGTAGTTCCAGAGATAAGCGCGTTCAAACAAACAACGAAACCATCTATGCCGCTTTATTATTACCGTCTTATTCATAATAAAACCATTCACTTCATAAACCTGTCAAACTTTCTGTCAAACTTCATTTCAATTTTTTTTTAATTTTCTGCAAGTTTCTAAATTTATAGCAACAGGAGTGTTAAGACCGTCACAGGCAGTAAATTTATCAATGTTTGTATTTTTCAATATACAAAGCAAAGATTCATTTTATATATTTCTGTTAACTGTTTGACTTGACCTATAACCCGATTCCGGCTTGACGCCGAGTTCTGGAACACCCTGAATATATTGATTAGTATTACATAACATAACATAACATCTGGCCTAGATTCCCCGAGTAAGAGTTGCACCTATAGGTACACCCACATTTTGCCAGTTATGTTTAAGTGCCATGTAATAGAGGGCGAGTCAAAAATCTAGACTCCGGGCTGCTATTGAGTTGTACCCGATGGAAAAACCCAAAAGCACTTTGCCCGACACGGAAATCGAAACTAGAACCTAATGCTTAGTAGTGTTGGTTAGTATTAGAATATTATTAAAAGTAAAGTATGGAAATGGAAACAATTCAGCTTGTAATTCTTATTGTTTCAGTGTAGGACACATTATTATTATTTGCTCAACGGGAGAAAAATGAGGATCAAAATCAGCCCATAATGTTCCCACTGCTGGGACACAGGTCTCCTCTCGTTGAGAGGGAGGGGACGTTATCCACCACGCGGGTCCAATGCAGGTTTTCGAAGTTTTGCTTCTAGGACATGCCGGTTTCCTCACAATGTTTTCCTCCACCAGATTAATGGTGATGAGATAATTCACAAAATGTAAAACGCAATTCTAGGTTCGAACCTACGACATACAACTCGTAAATCGAGGCCGTTACCTGCCACCACTGCTCATCAACCTTTCTTGTGGTAAAATTCTTGCTTCTAGAGTCCATAGGTTTTTAGGCTCTGTGTTGTCCGGAGTCTGTCTACGACTTCCAGGTTACCCAAGGCAACTCATGTCCAGGTGGATGATCTTCAGCGGGTGGAACGAAAGGTTTGGCTAAGGAAGCCCATTTTTCGCCACAACTTCAGTCGTTCTCTAATTACATTAACTTGAAAACATTACCGAGTGATTATGGACGCATAACGTTACAGAGTGTTAGTCGTCTAGGGTGCGCAATACGTTTTGAGGGAGTGGGCACCTATCTGTTAATGAAGTAAATAAATTAAGAAAAACAAAAATAATCAACTAGATTGTTAACTCAGCTAATCGTCCGTGTTTACCAAACTTCGCGCGGACAGAAGCGCATTTCACGGTATGTTGTCCCAGAACATACTGGACGCGTAATTTAATGCTCGCGCATTGGGACTGCCTCTAGTCTGAGTCACTCAAGCTCGCTGAAACCTTACGATATTTGTGGTAAGTACAGTTGAAATTAAATGCTAGAAATGGAAAGATAGATTAAGACTAAAGAATACAGAATTTAAATAATCTAAATAAACATAGTAATAAAACCAAATCGTTTTGTAAGTTTTTTCTGTGTGTCTGCTTAGATCTTCCAAGTTGTACAATTGATTATTAAGTGCAATTATACCTGAAGGTTCACGTGTTTAAAATAATACTCATAAGGATCAGACAGTAATTTAATATTTTTAAAAGAAAAACAAAACTACCTAGAAGTATTTATTTTAAAATAACAGAATATGAAATAAATCACGTGTTTTGATAACGTGAAACCGTAAGACACCGAAATAATTTAAATCTACAGTTCCTAATACTCGTCTGTCGCTATCGAGCTCCCGAGATAAAAATACCGAGTTGCGCGAGCGCACCTCTGACGTAACGTTGTCGTCCCTTCCACTCGCTGTGTCACCATGGTCATGTGATACCCCGGTCGTCTCACTTGACAAATCCACTAGTAGGCACGGCCTTTCCTGACAGCTGAACGACCTCGTCAGCTTAGCTCCCTGGCATTGGTTAATCATTAGTCTGGTCCTCGTTTGATCTAGCCTAATTGGTGGCCTCGTCATCTTAAACATAACAAAGCCTAGACCCGGATAAAATATTCTGCAAGTTGAAACTTTTAACTACCTATTGCAGTGAAATTTCATGAATTTTCTCCAGCAATACGAGTATCACCAATTATAAGCAGCAGTTGTAAATTGTATCATCAATCAAAGAGTTCCTGACCTCAATCATTACTGAAACAACCACAACATCGCCTTGCAAAAATTATCGGGTTTCCAGAGGGCAACTCTCACAAATAGCCACTTTCGAGGCAAACAAATAGCCCTAATGTCGAGGCTAAAACAAACCAAACTGCCACAGTATCGAGGCAAACGGATAACCCTAGTGTCGTGGCTACAACCACAAGAGTAAAGATACGAAACAGAGACAAAGCTTCTATGGAGTGGACAATTCTTTTAGCTATTTTCATAAGGTTGGCACAGGAGGAAAAAAATCAATAAACACAAACGTGTATTAGCTTTATAATTACTATGACAGAATATTTTTTTACAGTTCATAATCTTCATGTATTTTTTTTTATAAGTTGTTGTGCCTTTTAACATAAAGTTTTTTTTTAATAATTTAATGGAAAGCACTGGCATGGTACAATCTTGCGCTCGTTTTAGTAGATCACTACCAATAATAACAATGCTTATTTTGAGCTCAAAATGTATGCTAAAGCATAGGGATGGTGACAATTTTTTTATTGTATATCTTAAAATGTTTGTTTCCATATAGTGAAATCAACATTACAAAAAGTGTAAAAGCTTAAAAAATTGCCAAGTTATAAACGTTTTAAAATAAGTGTTAAACAAGGCTAGCACTATCGTAGTAGTAACGTCATGACTATGTAACTTCATACTAGCGTCGTACGTTGTCCGTACCGCGCGACAAGGACGGATTTAAACCCCTCCAAAAAAAATTAAAGCGTGTATCTTCTTCATAATTACGTTGATTTTTTGATATTTTTTGCGATTATCTAATTTATACTATTCCTTCTTTGAAATTACATTATTTTAATGAACAGTTTTAATATTAGTCATCATCCCTATTCTACACTTACAATAAAAATTCTCAGGAGGTATTATTAAAATAAAACATATTTATACTATTTATATTTTAAAACGCACGAGCGACGACTCAACCATGACTTTGAGCACTGGCCGAGCCAGTATAAACCAGTTTCTCTCCGTACGCGGCGAAGCCGCCAGTGCTCACGCACACACGCGCCTCAAGCTTGTACCTATCATAGCGCGGCTGTATGAAGCTTTGTCTCTGTTCCGTTTCTTTTCGTATGTGTTATAACAAAATAAACTGCCCGAATCTCGACACAAACGGAGAGCCAAAGTGTCGAGGACATAAAAGATTAAGCAGCCTCAATGGAGTTTGAAGAAGATATTATTTACATAGTAGATGCTCAAACCAAATAACCGATCAAACACACTCGAAACATGCGAGATACGTTATTGTGATAAGGAAAACATGTGTCAGTACATCTTTTCCCTATCACAAAAACGAATCTCCATCTACGGCCCCCAATAAGGGCCATAACCCTATGTTTTCTACGCTATTTTCCAACAAAATCTTTTACCCTATCTCAATAGGGTGAAAAGGTAATATAGGGCAACGTGAGATACCTTAATTTCCGTAATACACGTCTAGCTTACAGCTAGTTCGTCTCGCTGAGTTTATCAGATTTTGCTTCGGCGAATAAATTTAAATATGCTTTGAAAGTTATGCCTGTAGGTCGCGTTAGCACCTAAGCTGTTTATGAGTTTGGTAAATATTGTATGTATGTACCTACTGTGCAGTTAAGTTGAGTTTTTTGTTGTGTAAAGCTACAGTTCTGACACCGCTGACACACAATGATGCAGTGTCTTGACTTGATTGTCATGGAAACGCTTTACTTTGTGAGCTCACTCTTCTCAGAATGGACACTTTTTCGCGAGACTGAGACTGAGTGCAATGAAGGCAAATCTAGCCATTTAAATATTTGAGCAGTGGTGTTTGACTGCACGGTGTCAAAAAATATGCTTGATAGATAGTGTGTTGAAAACATAATACAACTAATTTGATACGATAGAAAAAAAAACACGAAGATACCTCTAAAATTTATTTTAACGATTCAAAACCATACACGCAATAATTCGGATTTTTTGTCAGATTATTCTACCAGCAACGAGTTAACGTAACAGTGTTTTTTAGTCCAATCAATAGATTTTTTAAAAGAGTTAATTGCTTATTTTTTTTCAATAAATTACCAGCTTTGTGGCATCGCACTTCTCTTGCTTTTCTATGCAGTCTGACAGAGGCCACGCTTTAACTCTTGTCAGCCTCTTAAGTGAAGTGAGCTGGAAGTGAGCTGTCAATAGTGTCAAACTCTAGCATCATGTGGAATCACAGCTTTGTTCAGAATAAATCGGTTGCTTAGCCAGAGTTGACGGTGCGTTGCCATGTAAATTTATTAATTAATTTATTGAACAGAACGGCTGAACCCAATAACAATATTTAAACATATAATTTATTTAACACAGTCATGCATTCCTCTCACAAAAATTCAAACGTTCTGACAGTATTATCTTCCATTTATTTGCAAACATATCTGTGTTTGAGTTCAGGAGAGCATTAATAGCGGCTAATGTCCGAGGAAGAAGACTTGAAGCGTACAACGGAACAGCTAGTGTGAACAGCCAGTAAGCCGTGTTTCCTGCCACGACAGTAATTGTCTGGGACAAACAGATTGCAGATTTCATTATTCCTGATTCACTTACTTTTTTATTTCCGTTTGACATTTTAAAGTCTTATTCATTTTATTTTTATTGCTGTGACCACGCTGATATATTTATTTCCAACTTGTAATTTCAATGATCTGCCACAATTTTTTTTATTGGTAAACCTTTGCATGTGACGGTAAAATATGAGACACATTTTGTAAAAACACCTATGTACTACGAGTATATCCATGTTTGCAAAGAAATATATGATTTAATTTGATTTTCATTTGATTTTATTTGCAGACCAGGAATATAAATAATTATGCCCCTAAGAATTTCAAATATTACAGTCATGTGATCGCGCGACCGTCTTACTTCTAGAGAATTGAAACTAAGCAACCCAACAGGAATTTAGTGGGAAACAAGTGAGGATAAAACCCGTACAAATGCTTGTAAAGGTTTCATAAGGTATGATTTATTAACTTTTTCTAAAGCTAACGCATAGTGCTTCTCAAAAGGATTCCATACGCATGCACTAGACCCAAGTTTGCTACAGACCAATTCCCCAAAAACAAGCTTGATAACGTGGGGTTTGTGGAAGTCACGACAGTTCTTTAAAACAAAGCCAAAGCGCCCGAAGGACTCCCTCGCAACGGATGCGCTTTTATTTATGCGATTGGTCGCGCTACGTTTTCTGATCCATTTGTTTACAAAATTATCAGATTCTTTTGGAACAAGTAATACAAGGTGTGAAAAGACCCCTCAAATAGGCGTCAACTACGCATTCTGTAAATAAAACTTACCAATATTGCAAAAAAAAAAAAAACTGGGAAACGAGTTTTGTAACTTTGAATGTGCAAATTATAAGAACGTATGCCTTCTTATATCATCAGGGTGTAATATAATTGTAGATTACAAATAAAATACAAATCACACTGCTAATACTGACTGTAATAATCAGATTCATTTCATTCATTTCATTCGAAGTTTGGATTTGCGCCCGGTAGATGGCAATAGGCTCGCCCCCTATTACATGGGACTTAAACATAACTGGCGAAATGTGGGTGTACTATATGTACACCTCTGCCCAACCCTTCGGGGAAACAAGGCGTGATGTTATGATCAGATTCACTTAATATTTTACACTTGTACACGTACACAACATTAATCATTGACCTCACAAGTCGACTGTCCAGCCGATAGTGCGCACCTTCCCTTTCTCGCAATTTCTCCCTAAGGTGCCATTCCGACAACCGGAAGTCAATAGTTCAATATTTATTACAGATAATATTTAAAGCGTTATGCTAATAGGAAGTCAAAGCAGTGTTTGTTAGAATATTTGATATTTTTAAATCATCACTTGTAGATACACAGGAAGTCAATGCACGCCAACAAAATAATCCTTTTTTTTTACTTTTATTATTGTTGTGAAAATTTGCTGTTTGAGGTAGCGCGTACTGTGACATGCGCTAAACATGGTGCTTATGGGTGCATGCAACGATGCAGGGGTTGTGAGTGGTATTCAAAGTTGAATAACTGGTTTTCGAAAAAAAAAAACGTCTGTAAAAGTTGGGAGTTTTGACCTTCAATATCTCCGTAACCAGTAGGTTCCCTGGTATGGTCCGGTACAATAAAATTTATCACAATGACGGGGGGTACGAGTACAAGTGCCTCTCGGCCTCGTTAAGTGTTTTTTTTACACAAGTTATATCTTAGACCGGAATCCAGCAACACTGTTTGAATAAAAACGTACGGCGGTAATCATTTTCAGGGCAAGTTCTATTCATATTAAAGTCGCTTTTCGTGTTGAACGCGTTGTTCTTCTAACGTAAATACGCAACGAATGTTGATGCTGTTTTCTCCCTCATTTAGAGAATTGGTTAATATCAAAGAAATGTCAATGTTTTGTCAAGTAAGTAAATTGAGTGCGAAGCAGGGGCGGGTCGCTAGTCCTTTATAAGATGTTCCACTAAATAAAGGAAAATAATTTTGTCAAACATAAAAGTACACCCCAACCCACCAAAAATATTTTCAGTAATGTGACGTTAATAAGCTTAAAATATTCAGCTGTTTCCTTTAACAAAGTGTCTGAAAAAAGCGACTTCTGGTTGCTTTTTCGGCGAGGAAAATGGAGCCATTTTGAAGTAGTTAGAAAATCACCAGTTTTAAGTTGCGACGGTAAGTTTGCGTGGGTAGGGTGGCTGGGCTTAATTAGAATTTAGCAGGAATTTTGTTGTCTGTAGGCAGATTTTTCAATACTCTTAACTGAGGAGTAAATATGACCGTTTGACAGCTTGTGTTCAGAAAATTACGTTTATCTGAAGAATAAATATGACAGTTAGGCATGTCATATTTATTCTTCAGATAAAAGTTATCTAACTATTGAAATATCAGCCCTAAATTAAGTAATGATTGTGGAAGTAAAAATAAAAGCTTTGCTCATCAAGCAAGATGATGTATGTTGTGGTTACAAAATAAGTAACAACCTCATTTAATTTAATTCATTAATATTAGTCGTTACAATCAATGAAATCAGACAAACCGATGTGTTTTTAACCGTAAAGATTTTTAAAAAACTTTCTTTATTGTGGCATCAGTTCATTTTCAGCAATTCAGAAGTGTGTAAAATAGTATCTTCACTTTTAGCCTTTGTAAGATCTTAAAAAATTGTGAAATTAGGTCATCAGTGATGTTTGTAACAGGTTTTGAAGGAAGCAAATATTTGAGTACCCACTGACTACTTACTTTCAGAAAAAAATGTTTGTTGTGGTATAAAAAACTTCTTAAATTACATGAGTCTGTCATACAGTCTCAGTATAAGTTATTTAAAAAGGTATACACACACCTAAATAACCCGTCCATATTCTTTCGCTCAACAGAACTCATCGGACCATACATCATAAGATCCCTATCCCGATACTCCACAAATTACTACAACCCATGGTCACCCTTCAAACCCCGTATACCTAACTGTAGCGACAACTAGCGGAAATAACGACCTACGTGACTTCTTATTTACATTTCTTACAATCGAAAAGCAACCTTATATCCCAAACCTTAAAATTTAAATTGAGAGTGGGGCCTGTGTAAAATTTTGGGTGAATTTCGTATTTGGCTAGCTTTTATCAGCGAGTCCGCTTGTGTTGAAATAGAGAACTACGGGTCATGTGTAGTTTTTACATAATGGATTCGAATGAAAATGAAGTTGAGATGGAATAGTCAATGTGCCGGAACATTGATGTTTAACGTGTTTTGACTTGTATAAATTCTAAGAGTAGAAAGATAAAATCGCCCACTATTACACGGGACTTAAACATGGAAACACCTCTGTCGATTGATACAACCCTTTGGGGATTACAGGCCGTAGGTATGTCATGTTATGTTGAAAGTGGAAATATTTCTGTTAGAAAATAGACAGTATCTTGTAAACTTATCGTTACTTCTTCAAAATTTACAGGACAACGACAATGCCTAGAATAATAACGCATATAGAAACCTAGAACGAGCAAAAGTGAAGCAACTCAAACTATACCTAATATGACATAGCTAGTGCAGCGATCCGTCATTGCTCAAGGTCGTGCTCTGTTGAACAAGGCTCGCAAATAATATTGCAACATGACAGTTTTGTTGCGTGAAAAGATGTTATAGTACACTCGGAAAACTCTTTCGATTACACATTCGATCTAATATTTTTATGTAAATCGATCTCAGAACTAGAATTTTCGTAACCTATTTTATCTCACTGCAAAATTATAGGGTGACGATTTTGAATTGATCATAGACAGAACTTACTATGTCAAATGTGGAATTGTTCATTTGACTTTTAACCCAAAAGTCATTCAATAAATGTTCCCTTTTATTTTGTTTTATTTGCAGTCTGTGCTATGGCCCGAATACATAAATAAATCCCGAGTTTAGGAAAAATGTTGATTTCTAGCAAATTTGTTTTAACGTCTGTGCGCGTGCGCCGCTCACTCACACATATACCAAAGTTGCGTCAATTTTTTATAGGGAGCCTGTATGAGACGGGTTTTTGAAAACATTAATGTCATAGAATGTCACTTTGTATTGGTAAATTCAAAAATGTATGGGACTGACATAAACAACCGAAAAGCTCATGTCAATCCTGTTTAAAGTCGTTCTTGAAATATGAAACGATTTAAAAGCGATTTTCATTTGTCTAGGCTCTCTTGTACCTTATAGTCGTTCACCAACCCGCGTGGTGGATTACGGCCATATTTCGGCCCACAAAGCTGAGACATGAGTCCCAGCTGTGGAAGCCGTGGGAATTAAATAACTTAAAAATGAAAAATCTAAATCACTTATTTGCAAATATGGGTAAACTTAGGCAGACGTTTAACGTTCATGTAATATTTGTGTATCACAGTCTTGGTATCACCATATTTTAGCTTTCGGTATGCTATGTACATATAAAGAAAACTAAACAATTTTTTTTTGTTACTTACAAAATTAATAATTTCATACATGTATACACATACAGTAAGCATTCAAAAGTGCATAGGCACGTTAAGAGTCGTATCGCTGTGAACTCGTGGTACGACTGTTTGTTTATACGATACACACCAAAAAAATCGCAGTTTTGCATGGCACACACTGACGCGAAGTCACGCACTCGCATCGCACTACACGAAACAAAAAGCTCGTGACCTGGCCGGTTTATGGCATTGCTAAAATTCGAGTTAATCTAATATGATCTGGTTGCAGTAGGCGCCGAGCTTTGGACTGAGAAGCAATCGGCTTAGGTTCTGATCACATGAGATGCAGCACAGTTTTATTGCCATTTTTTTATTTTGGTTTGCAATACAACAATATTTAAAAAAAACTGCTTTTTTTATTTTTGTTATTGCAATAAAGTGTTTATAACTTCAAAAAAGCGTTACATGTGAAAACAACAATAAAAAAAAACATAATTATTTGTTATGATATTTTAGATAAGAATAAATAACAGATACGATTATTTATAATAACTTCTTCAACCAAATATGATGTGCAATACTATATCAAGGAACTTAGAAGCAATTTGTTTTATTTTGACATGTGAAAGGTGCAAAAAAAAAATTAATGTGATTTATTTCACCACAAACATTAAGCTTCGATCATTAATTTCCAAAATAAGTGATTTTAATAAGTGGTTATATAGGGCAATTTGTTTACATTTTCACATTTTATTTGGTTTTAGTGAATATAGATTACATATTGAGGATAGCTTAATTATTAATTTTCTTTAGGAAAAGAAGGTTGAAACTTATCCTATTTTTTTTAAATTTACTAAACAGGATAAACTATTCAGGAACTTAAACGTTCTTGTTTAATAAGTTATTGTTTGCTGGGCTTCGGGGATGTAACGTTTATAGCGTGGAGAACACGGCGAACAGTTTTTAATGACGTGTTGAATAATTCAGCAAAATGTCCGGTTGGTTTGAAACCATTTGTTTCAGTTTCATTCACCATGTGAAGTCTTGTTTAAATAAGCTTTCCACTTCATAAACAAGCGCTCCGACTAGAAAGTATTCTCTCTTCCTCACATCTCTTACCCACAGACTCACAGTATTTCTCTAGAACAAAAAATGTAATACTATTAGATATCTCTAAGCAAAATATTACAAACTATAATAATTAAGATAAAAAAATACATTATGTTTATAACACTTTACTCGTCATTCACTAATTTAAAAAATAATAATTTTTATTTTGGTAAAATATGCAATATTGAAATGATAACACTCACACTTAGTCCATTTGTGTTCACATCATTTACGTCCACTTTTACCCAGTGCAATAATATTGCCAACGCTTCAATATTCATATTTGTAAGTGATGTCACGGATAAATTACGGTTCACATCAGCTGTTCGTGTCAGCACTGATATTAAGTAAAACACCACTAAATTCTAAGTAAAATTCGTGTTCACATTAGACCTGAAGTGTTCCTTTTGCGTGGGATAATTTGCAAAGGAAATAATCCGCAGTTCAGTAGTGAAATCCGATACCTAACACAATTTTCCATTTTTTTTTTTTTTTTGCAAAAATGGTCTGAACTGTTTGAGGGGCGTGTGTCTGCACTTATGTAGGGTCGTGTCCGTCCCTACATAAGTGTGGATATGCGTGTCATGCTGTGTGAGTCACTTGTTATATCCAAGCTGAATTACGCTGACACTGTGTATGGGGCGTGCATTCTCGGTAGAATCGAAAAGCTGATAAAGCGGGTGCAGAATGCTTGTGCAAGATTCTGCTACAATGTGCGCAGCAGAACCAGCAAGATTCTGCAGCGGACATTGTAGCAGAATCTTGCACAAGCATTCTTCACCCGCTTTATCAACACCACGTTCCCACATCACTCCATTTTTAAATAAGGGTAATTTGATGAGAATGTGAGCGCGCAGACAGCTTTACCTGGCTACCCTACTCTTTGGCACTATTCTCACAAAGAAACCCGACTATTTATTTAAGAAATTGTCTTGGTCGCGCGATGTTAACAAAATCAGAACTAGAGCATCTTCGTACCCCATATTAGCCTCATCGCACAGAACTGTTGCATCCCGTGGTTGTTTCAAATTCGCTGCCTCTCGCTTCTGGAACGACTTGCCACCTCCGTTTCGTGCTATAAAGACAGTTGGTACATTTAGAGTTAAATTTAAGCAGTACTTACTTCAGCTTCAAAAAGATACCACACTTTCAACTTACCTTTGATCTGCACGCAGCTGGCAATGGTAGCGAGCGATCGGTAGCGTTTTGACGCTCAACAGAGCACGCATTGTTTGTCACTTGTGAAAATTTAAATTCCTATACCGCACATCACTTTTTTGTTGTTGTTTATTTCTCCAGATACCATTAAATAACTACGACAGAGCATTTTTAATAGTAATAATCGCTGTAATACGTTGCATTGGGCAGCCGTAGTGTTTTAATTTGCTTTTGCGTCCACTTTCTACTTGCTTGTCAGTGTCACAGCGGTGCCATAAAATTTACAGAACAGTCAGGCATAAAGGCAAATACAAGAATGTTACGTACGGTCCTGACACGCGGTTTGCGTTGGAGCTAAAACATTTTACAATTTCCTATTAATTTACTTAACATTTTATTTTTATTTATTTTATTATTATCTTTCTCTGTAACTGTCCGGAACTTCACAGCGGGCCATATTAGAATACCAGCGTTGTGACACATATTTTTAAGTGTTGCAGCTGAGATGAGGGCTTTTCGGCCTCGTACAGGACTTTGGTTTTTTTGTGCCTTTTCTGTGTGAGAAGATACAGAGAAGGCACGAGTATTGATCACCACTCTTGCTCAAAACGGGTTGGTGTTTTCAGACATGTCGAAAAACAATAATGTGTCGCTTCGAGAAGGTGCAGGTACCACTCCTCCATTGAATAGGAAGCCTCACGATTTTGTCTGGTGGGAAGCGCTACCTGGGGTTCTCTACCATACCTAGCCCTTTCGAATGCAGTCATTGGGTCTTCAGTGTTTAAAATACCAATGTGACGAAAAGACACTTTGATTTTGAAAATAAATAAAAGGCGCCAGGCTGCACCTGCCATACTCAATAAATCGACTGCCTCTTTGGAGGATTGTGCTGAAGCGTAATCATATTAAAGAAAGACCACGCTTGTTGAACAGGCAAAAAATAACTTATGAAATTTTCTATAAAATATTACTGTGATTTCTAGAATTTGCCTTGAAACCAAATGTGAGCTAAGCCAGTAGGGAGGTCAAATACGGTGTACCGCAGGGCAGTGTATTGGGACCTCCTCTATTTCTCCTTTATATAAATGACCTGCCACGACAGACACGACAACCCATCGTACTATTTGCAGACGATAGTACAGCGATAGTTAAGTGTACCAATAAAGAAATATATGAAAGAGAAATTAATATCACATTAGAAACAATTATCCATTGGCTTGGTAAAAATAACTTAATAATAAATCTTAAAAAAACAAAAGTAATGCACTTTTACCAAAGGATACGCGCTGATGATATAAATGTTAGTTATAATGATCAAAAAGTGGATACAACTTGTGTAACGAAATTTCTAGGCATTCTTATTGACAACAATTTGACTTGGAAATCACATGCCGATGACGTATGTAAGAAGTTAAATAAAGCAGCCTACGTACTGTATAACCTAGCACACAAAGTTAGCACTGATACACTTCTACTCGGCTATCATGGGTTGGTTGCTTCAGTGTTAAGATTTGGAATCATATTTTGGGGTTACTGTAGTGAGAGGCAGGATATTTTTAAGGCCCAGAAACGGTGTATTAGATCTATGCCAAAACTTAAAAGCACAGACAGCTGTGAACCTCTGTTTCGGTCTCTGAAGATACTGACTTTTAAATGTTTGTACATATTGGAGGTGGCAATTTTTGTAAAATCTAATCTTAACTTATTGTCGTCACTGGCGAACTTAAGAACACGTAGTGGCCCCTTGAGATCCCAATACAAGAACTTACTACATTCGAGTAATTACAAAACAGCACTGTAAAGAAAAGTATTATGACGATGGGACCTGTCATTTATAATAAAATACCTCATAGTTTTAAGGATTATTCTTTAAACATTTTTAAATCTAAGGTAACTGCATTACTTTTAGGCAAATGTTATTACTCAGTGAAAGACTTTCTTAATGATACGAGTTTTTCCTGATTATGACTGTAATAATTAATTGCAATTTTGACCATGTAAGACTTTTGCTCCTGACTATATAATACTTCACTATAATTTCTGTTTTGATCTGTTGACATTATTTTGTTTGTTTATTTTAATTAGTGCAATAATTTGCACGACGTAAGTTGTCTTGTTTTGTTGACATTCATTTTGTTTTAATAATATTTTATGTAACAATTTGCACGCCGTAAGGTAGACTGTAGCCGATCTCATTATTATACAAAATCTTATATCTGTACCTGTCTGACTCACTTCCTCTCTCATACACACATCCACACCGACCACACATCCCACACACATCCAACAACACACACATTCGACATACCTCACACACCCCTCACACATCACACATTCCGCACACTCAACACACCCACATTAATGTATACATAAAAACACATAACATCACGCCTGTAATCCCAGAAGGGTTATTCAATAGGCTCGCCCCCTTTTACATGGGACTTGAACACAACTGGCGAAATGCAACACGCGCTTAAGACAAACATATTATTATAACGAAGTGCCGAAGTACAAAGAGCCAAAGCTGTGGAAGAGCGGAGTTAAAGAAGCCTCAAAGAATCTTCAGTTTTTCTTCAAAAGATTCGGTTGAATAGAACTGAGTGAGCATTTGAAATTACTTACTTGCATGAGATGAGACCTCTAGAGAGAAATCCAGAACCAAAAATTAATATTCAATATTCCAAGAGAAGAAAAGAAATCCGGAACCAAATATTAAGATCAAAGTACAGACTTCCAGAACAACATCTACCTACGAAAGTCGAAACTACTTCATTTCCGACAATATTTTTACAAAAAAACAAAAACGAAACTTGACATTAACCTCCGAGTCCCGGACCGGTCCCGGACCGAAACAAATGAGTGTCACTCTTCTGCGGAAAGCCATAACACCGCGATTCAGAAAAAGACGTCATTTGTGCATCGCCATTTATCGATTCCTTACAGTGGCTAACACGAAACTCGCTCTCTAAACAATAAACATTTTTTTATATCAAACTGAACCCAATTTGATGTAAAAATAGTTGATAAGATTTAAAAAATAAATAATTATCTAACATTTCATTCTTTATCACTCAGAACACCACATCAATTAAATTTATTATTATTATCTTACGAGTACATTATCACCAATTTTTATTTAAAAACTTTTAGTACCACTAATCAACCAACTTTTAGTGACAAACGATTTATAACATTGTATTTTTTTTTAAATACAACAAAGGGCAATTACATAAACATAACAGTATTACTGTTGTGATTATGACGTGATATCTAATTAAGTTACCAAATATATTGGTTAGTACCATTGTGCGTCAATAGATGTCATTATGAGTCATTACGTAATAAAAAATCATTTTGAAAACTTTAATTTTATGAAACAAAAACTAATATTTTTTCCGAGTTACACACAATATCTGAGTTTCAAAGTTAACCATATTGGTTTCGTTGTTTTTTCGTGATACTTGTTCTGATTAATCTCTCACATCCAAACAGACAAACAGATAAAAAATCCAAAAATTATAGAAATGTCATCTGTTGGTTATCCCATACCACCCCAACTATTTTTTTAAAAATATTATCAATGCATAGAAACGCCTTGTCTACAGATTTATTATATGTACCTATAGATAGATTACCTTCACAGATGATGAACAATGTCCAAGATAAACTCAGAAAGTACATGCAAATTCACACACAAGTCACATTGGTACTTGTCCGGATTTGAACCCACAACTTCGTGCATAAGAGGCGTGGCCGTAATCAAAATCACGGCTCAACTCCATAATTTTTTTGTAATAACAAATTTTCAATGAACCCAGACATATCGATCCATTCTGAACCTAACCACATACCTACATTAGAGTTTAGGGTACTAGACTCTGTCCAATAATTGCAAAGGACAATGCCAAGATTAGGCTCGAAACATGTGTAGCGTCCGACAGACTTTCTATAATAATGATATTTGATAATAAAAAACAGTAAGAATTATACATTATAAATAAAATCTGTAGAAGCCCACCGTTGAAAACTCATTTTAAATAGTTATTCAATATATCAACACATTTCATAATCTACAACTTCAATTAGAAATGTTGCCAATACTAAAATATTTATATCGATACGAAACTGCTCTTGCAAATCGATTGTAAGAATATCAATATAGGACTATGTAAGTGAATTAATTCCTTACTTATGTCACTAAACATATTATTATATCAATAAATAGCATTTAGTTACATTTTTTAATATATATTTTGCAATAAAGTAATAATTAAAAATAATTCAATTCGATTATCGATACCGTTTCGCATAGTTTATTCCTATAATGCTGGCAACACTAGATGTCAAACTTAGACTTGAAGCTGTCACTGTCAAAAAGTTGTATTTACTTCTCCCGCGTGATATCACCAGTGACGAAGTGTTTCCGTGTTTTTTTTAGTTTTGTATTGTTTATTGCTGTGTTTCAGGACTCCGATTTTCTACTAAATACGTAGTCGTATTTGGCTTTTAAAACGGTACCCGAACCTGTATTATTCATTGCTAAAATCAGAAGTATTAAGTGGTCAACTTTACAGATCTTTAACTTTGTTTGGTGTTCTTCTAATAGAAAACTAATTATACCATGTAATTCTATAATTATTTTCCTTTTTTTTGACAAAAAGTTCACCTTTGTCGGTTCTGGCCGAGTCTTATGGGAAACTTTGGCATTCTCCTTTCGTAGTATTATTTAAATCGGTGCGTTGAGCCTTATAGGCCGGGCGGTAGCCGTTATCGGCCGGGACACACAACCGCAACATTTGAACTCGACTTAAAATACATGCGTTATGTTATAGTGCGACGTCTTTGTTTTAATGTAGCTTTAAAATGACAGTCGTAAAGGTCTTTGTCTAAAGAAAGAAGAAAGAAAAAAAAGACGTTTCCGTGCGTAAAAAATGACGGGGAAACCGAACACAAACACAAAAAATAACAAGTTGGGGGGAAATATGTGTCATATCCACGCAAAACGGCCTTTACAAAGGCGGACTTAATGCCTGAGGCATTATCTATCAGTCAACCTTAGGGTGATGCACAGACTAAAACATGGCAGGTGCAACAAAACGATTAGATAACTCGAAAAATTATAAAATACTAATACATAGATACATAATATATGAACAGATTTAATTTTGTCAGAAGAAATAACGATGGGTAGAGGAGGAAACGAATCAAGCAAATCAGCTCTGAGATGATGTTACAAACTTCTCAAGAACGGTTTTCAGTGACAGCCGGCGTAGACGTCAAATTATCAGCCATCAACTCAGCCTATCATAGTTCAACTATCTATCTATACTGATACTAAACCTGAAAAGTTTGGTTATTTGTAAGTGCTAATCTCTGAAACGTCGTCTTACGTCCCTTGGGAGACAAACAAAGTGAAAAATGAAGAAATAGCGCGGGCGGGCGAGGCGATGCGAAGATTCGATTCCTGGCTCAAGCAAAGTGTGGCTTTTACCATTCGGAACTAAATATTTGACTGCTATAGAAATATACATGAATTGATACTGTTTTGAAAATAAGATCTTCAAAATAAGTATTACACTAAACATTTACTAAACAAAGACAATTTGTAAAAAAAAAATATCACATAACATGACATCACGCCTGTAATCCCAGAAGGGTTAGGTAGAGCTGGCCCTATAGTACACCCTCATTTCGCCAGTTATGGTTAAGTCCCATGTAATAGGGGGCGAGCCTATTACCATCAACCTAGCACAGATCCAGACTCCGGGCTGATAACGAGAAATTCTAGATAGAAAAACCCAATAACACTTTGCCCGACCTGGGAGTCGAACCCAGGATCTCATGCTTAGCCGTAGCTCTTGCGACCACCAGACCAACGAGGCGGGGGAAAACGTATCATCGGCGGAAAAAAGGAGAAGTTTGAAATTATTCTTCTATCCTTGTCACGCAAGACGATCATTGTACTAAATGGCGCAAAGTTACTATGGCCTTCCTGTGTTGTGACGTCAGATGCTAATAATGCTGTCTCTGTCTAGCATCGACTTTAAAACGTATAGGAGTTAGCCATATTTTGAGACATTTTACTAAATAAATACATAGTTAACCAAGTAGTTAGCCAAATTAAAGCCTTCCGTCCCTCTCCTACTTTGCTGTGCCTGACAAGATCCACAATTATCATGTCTTCGTAAGTATCTACCACCTATTTTTTGACTGGGAAATCATCAAATTACTTCTACCGCCCTGGGTGGAGCGGGAGGGCGTGTCAGACATTTACTGACTAAAACCCACCAGTGTTCTTTCAGTTGCCTGGCCAGGGCCACGGTTATCTCTTTAGAATTTCCTGCGACCCGGCCCTGCGACCCGGGCCTGATCCTTACCGGACGGCGAGCTACCCATTGCTCCGCAAGCCCAGGGCGTCTCCTGCGGCGACTAGTGGGGGCGTGAGGGTGCCAAGCTCTCTACTTCAGGCGCTCGGCCTCCTCCTCCGCAAGCATTACTGCTTCGCAGAAGGAGGTGACGGCTTTCCATTCTCTTTCGCTCCGTACCATGGCCTGGACCAGGGCCGGACACGAGAGATCGCCGCCGCCGATCGCCTCCGCGAGGACACTGCGGTGCTCCGCCCAAGCTGGGCAGACCTCCATCTGAGGACCTGTGCCGTGGCGCCTCTCCAACCACTCCTCATAGAGGGGACTCATCGCCGCCATTGTGGAGTGCCCAGCACTGGATTGCGACAATCGCACCCTCCATGTCGCCATGAGAGCGCGCCGGAGCTCTGTCGGTTCTACCGTGATTTCTCGCGGCAGCGGAGTTACACCCCGGCGTTTTGCATACTCGCGCTACGCCCATGGCAGCAGTTCCAGTCCATGCGCGTTCAACCGGCGGGCTGGTCGGCGCCTCAAAAGTTCACATTGTAGAATGCAATAAATATATTTAAAAAAAAAAACGCCTTTGTTGCTACGACATAAAGGCGCTGTCAATGTCATATAGCTTCTACTAATGTGCGATTGTGTTTGTTTACTATTCATCTCGTTTACCCCTTTGGGAAATACAGTAATAATGTGATGTTATTGGCTGGGCCATTCCATTGAACTATTGCATGTCGCAAAACATCAAAGACCGAGACTTAATTTGCCGCAAACGACCAAGCTGTACATTTGTGATGTTCTTCAGAAAGGTCAGGTGCGTAGTCCTCGCAACCGGCGCGCGTGTATGACCAGATGTATGAACGTAAACCAGGCAAAAGGAGTATGTAATGATCGAAGCAGGTGGTGTTCTGTGGTTTCTGCCTACCCCCATGGAAAGAAGTAAGCGTGAGTTATTGTATTTATATATGTAAGGTTTGTAGAGCTTGTAGAGTTTGCTAGGCCTTGTAGAAATAGGGGCTTGGCTTTGCAAACGTTGTTTGTTTACAAAGCGTTGCAACCTACTTTACATGAAAAGTTTTTGCAAAATATGCATAATCAGTCTATTATGTTCCCACTGCTGGGACACAGGCCTCCTGTCTGTGAGAGGGAGTGGGCCGTAATCCACCACGCGGGACCAGTGCGGGTTGGTATATGTCACATGTCTTCGAATTTTTGGTTCTAAGACATGCCGGTTTCCTCACGATGTTTTCCTTCACCGTTTTAAAAGCAATGGTAATGAAATAATTTACACAAAGTAAAGTTCCTGTCTGGGTTCGAACCTACGACCTACAACTCGTAAGTTGCAGCCGTTACCACTGGGCCACTACTGCTCTAAAATAAATGTTTTTAGTAGGATTTAATTTCCTTTTGTAGGTTGCTCTATTGCTTTTTATTTTAGCGGTGATATTTAACTAACCCTTACTTCTATCATAGCCAGGAGTTATGTTCTTCTTAGCCAACGAAAAAGAGTTTCTTCTTTGTTGTTTATGTGCATGCTTGCATGATTGCTGATTACTTTTTAACAGTAAAAGCGTAACTTATTTTATATGAAATGTTTTTTGTTGGTCCTGATATAATGAAGTTCAATTTTTTTTATTATTATTTAGTTAAAAAGACTCCACCTCAATCGGTCGCATGTACTCCCCAAAATCCCAGGCTTGAATATCTACCGACTCCACTTCTAAGATTGCCACATTATACGCCTTACGTTTGCCTCTGAACGCAATTTGAAATTATCTAAATCTAAAGCTGGTCTAATTTCCAGTATGAATTGAAATTAGGTTGGAACGGCTGCGGCTGCAGTTCCAATTATATTTGCTGACGGCTTAGACTGTTTCTGTGTGAGTATTTTTGGTTGTAAATGTCAGTTGTGATGGTTTGTTGAAGGTAACGTGTTTGTGAAAACTAACTAGCATCGATTTCTGTAAAATGTTGAGAAGGCACAGTAACAAGCATTTATATGTGACATTTACTCAAAATTCAAAAGCGGTTTTTTACTTTAGTTTTATTAGAAACTTCACGGTGTTATGCAGATAGTTTTCTGGAAACCATACTGTTATGAAATTTGTCTTTTCTCAAATTTGAAATCCATATTTCGCGAGAAACACGATTTTAAATGCGTAATTGTAACGCAATAATGCTCGTGCCTGTACGTCTGTGCCTGATTATGTTATTATTGAAGGATAGGATAACGCGCATTTTCGGAAAACTGACTTGTAAAATGCAATAATGTCGGGTTCTGAACATCAGTCAAATTCATGAATGTCTGAATTCTAATTCCTCATGTTTTTTTAAACATAACAAATCGCTGCACCCTAGCTGTAAGTTTTCTAAAGAAATGAAATGAAATAAAATAAATATTAAAAAATATTCGTATGTGTTTCATGAATGATCCTGTCTTTTCATACATCCATGGCTTGAAACAAAACTACGTAGGTACATAGAATATATTGTTCCCGAGTTACAGTGCAGTGAAGTGGCGTAATATATACAAATTATAAATTAAAACCGCTCTCAGTGTAGTCTGGGTGATTGCGTTGTTCTTCTTAACTCCGCAGCAAATTTGCGGTTCTCTCCACCATTTAAAGAATGTTTTCCGAAATGTTTGTGTGTTTTCCATTAATATTTAACTTACTTAGAACAAAAATATCTCTATGTTTTGGCAATGCCAAGTCGTTAAACCCGTGCGAAGCCGGCGGGTCTATAGTGAAAGTATAAGGAAAAGTTACTTTAAGAGCTACTCCAGAAGACGCAGGGTTGCCCCACAGAGAAAATTGAGAAAATGGAAATAGTTCACTGAACCAACTTCATTAAAATATGTTGTAATGTAGGAGCAACATTATTATTCTGCATGTTGCAGCAGACTGTGCAACCGCTGGCAACCGGAAAGGTGACGTCACGGACGAATTGATACAACCTGTGCAATAATATGGCTGCGGCTGGATTCGAAGTTAAATTAAAATTGTGATTGTTTATATTATATTTGGCATGATTGTATTGCCTTTCAGTGCCGTGAGAAGAACATTAATTCTATTCATCAAAGCTCCAGAAAATATTTATAAACACTAGAGGCTAAAGAACGCCATCTTCTACGATTCTTAATACTTCTTTTGGTTTGTTTACGCACCTTCTGAAGAACATCACCAATAAGATCACTAAATGTCCTTCTAGGGCGACAATTGCACATCTGTCTTGTTAATACGAGTACCATAGATGTGCTATCGCTTTGCTTTTATTTTTTGCGTTTTTTTTGTAGTAAAAACTTTCAATACTTTACTTGTCTGTGCCAACTATGTAACTGAACCGTAGTGAATAGGAAGGTATTTTGAACTTGACTGCCTCGTTGGTCTAGTGGTCGCAGTCGCTACTGCTGATCATGATCCCGGGTTCAATTCCCAGGTAGGGCAACGTGTTATTGGGTTTTTCTAATTAGAATTTTTCAGTAGCAGCCCGGAGTCTGGATTTGTGCCCGGTTGATGGCAATAGGCTCGCCCCCTATTACATGGGACTTAAACATAACTGGCGAAATGTGGGTGTGCTATAGGTACACCTTTGCCCAATCCTTCGGGGAAACAAGGCGTGATGTTATGTGTTTGAACTTGAATACTAGTATTTCTTGTGAAAATATTACATTAAATTAATTGAAAAAAAAAACGTAACTAACTGCAAACTTTCTAGCTATATCCTCAGCTTTCAATGCCCGGAATGTTACCATTTTTATAAATATTGTTTATTTTATTTTGTTGGACACTTATCCACTTAGTATGTGTATGTATTTTTATTTTTTATTTTCATCTTCTCATTTTAGCGTTTGCTACACTGGTCGACGTCATTCAACGCCGGCTGTCGCTGAAAACCAGCGCTGGGGCTCTGTCTCGCATAGGGTCGTAGCATTAAGCTGAGCGATGGCCGTTTTGCGTGGATGTGACGCATATTTTCCCCCGATTTGTTCTCTTTGGTGTTTGTGTTCGATCACTGCGTCATGTTTACCGTAAATAAACGTTCTTTTCTTTCTTTCTTTCACACAATCCATCCATCAGTTTCCTAAACATGCAGCCATCTGTGTATATTCATACTAAAAACGGTTTTTCAGGACAAGTCCTAAGCTATGTCAATCAATCTGCCTAGCCTTCTCCCCCTTTGTTGGGGTCCGCTTCCAATCTGACCAGACGCAACTGAATACCAGTATTTTACATGCAGCGACTGCCCATCTCACCTCCACAACCCACGACACAACACGATACCTTAACTGGTAGATCTGTAACAACTGTCCCATGAGCCTGGAGGCTTTTATTTATGTATGAAAGTACTTGAGTGTATTGGCGTTGCATTGACCACGACATCATCATCATCATCATCATAATCAGCCTATAACGTTCCCACTGCGGGGACACAGGCCTTCTCTCTATGAGAGGTAGTGAGCCGTAATCCACCACGCGGGCTCAGTGCGGGTTGGTAGATGTCACATGTCTTCGAATTTTTGGTTCTAGGACATGCCGGTTTCCTCACGATGTTTTCCTTCACCGTTTTGAGAGCAGTGGTGATTAAATTATTTACACAAAGTAAAGCGCCTGCTTGGGTTTGAACTCAAGACCTACAACTCGTAAGTCGGGACCGTTACCACAGGGCCACCACTGCTACCCGACCATAATGGTAATTAATTTAATTTGGTGTACTGTGTCTCGTAATGTTTATGACTTTGCATCCCTACTATTGTATAAAATCAAGGGGTTTTCTAAATAAACAGACAGCTGTGCTGCCGGGGAGTTTGTTGCACCACTTCTTCTTCCCAGCTAAAGCACTAGAAAGTGTTGAAGGGTGGGTGTTTTGGGGGACTGTCTTATGTAATTATGACGTTCGAAAAGTTCTGATTCTCAGCCTAATTTGAATAAAAACTTTCAATTTTATTTTTGATTTTGTCAAAGATCAATTAATCACAGCCGGGACCAACGGATTAACGTGCTCCTAAGCACCGAGGGGTCCCGATATGTTATGGATAGTCACCCATCCTCGAAGTGACAACAGCCAGCGTAGCTTTACCTTCGATCGACTTGTGAGACTGTTATTATTAAGACGAGCCCCATCCGAGTCCTAAACTATGTATGAAATAGTTGTTACCAACTTCTGCCTGCAGCTTCGCCCGTGTTCATGTCGGAAATTTTCCCACAGAAACGTGCTATCGAGATAAAAGTATCATATGTGTTAATCAAGATCATAAATTATCCGTGTGACAAATTTCATCCAAATCCGTTAAGTCGTTTTAAGTGAAATTGTAACAAACATCCATTTGTCCTCACAAACTTTCGCGTTTATGATAGTTTATAGTAGGATTATAGTATGGATGTCTTTGAACATACCTACAATATGAGATAAACATAGATAACACAAATGATGAAATTCGTCTTCGTTTAAAAAAAAAAAAACATTACCTACGAAATTTACCTGTCAATGAACCCAGCTGTTTTTGTTTTCTAAATCAAGTGATTTGATAATATTATAACCGTCAATTTTGCAATATAAGATATCATTACGTTATATCACAGATGTATTCCCGAGAGGTGTCTACAGAGGACCAGGTGTGAAGCACTTCCTTAATTATTCTATAAGTTCCATGTAATAGGGAGTCGTGAATCGGTAGAGGTTTGGTAGGATGCCCTCAAGCTAGGTGGAGCGACGATCTTCGCATGGTGGCTGGATGACAGTAGCCGAGAATCGAATTGAAAGGTGTGAAATTGGAGAGGCCAATACATACATACATTTTGACCAAGATGTAAGGTTTATAGAGTTAGGCCTTGTAAAGATAGCGGCTTGGCTCTACATTAGATCTGATAACTTTTAAACAGTGAGTGCGTTATATAAGTTTTGGCGACCTATTTTACATGAAATGTTTTTGGTAAGATTTCATATATTTTTGTAGGTTTCTCTATTTCTTTTATTTTAGTGGTGCTATTGTACTGATATTACACAGACATGTTAAAATCATAACCGTTACTCCTTGCATAGTCGCCTAGTCGAGTAAAAACATTATTTCTGGCAGCTGGCGTGCCAGAAATAATTTGTTACTTTCTCCATAGGAACGAAAAAATATGTAGTATAAAATACAATTTAAAACACTCTTTTATCACGCACTAAAAATTAAAAGCGTGGAGTGCTTTGTAGTTCTGTAAACTTTTAATTAATTTGAACAAAACGCTATAACTTTTAGCGCGTGACAAAAGCGTTTTTTTTTACCATTATTATTTATTTTTGATTTAATCCACGTTAAACCCTCAATGGACAGTAAGTGCCGATTTCACCAATGAAACTGAA
Source organism: Dasypolia templi (assembly GCA_963555695.1). Classification (NCBI taxonomy): domain Eukaryota; kingdom Metazoa; phylum Arthropoda; class Insecta; order Lepidoptera; family Noctuidae; genus Dasypolia; species Dasypolia templi. Next base: position 8,649,486 of record OY743142.1, read on the forward strand.
CGCGTTCAGTACATCTAAACCGCGTTAAGAGTGCGTAAAGAGCTGTCAGTGTCAAACTCCCTAAAAAATAGACACAAAAAAAATTCTGATCTATCCTCAATTTGCTATATTTTTAAAGTATCTGCCTATCCTGTACTTTCCTTTCATTTTCTGCAGTTACTATGATATACAAATTAGTTTATTCTATCTCATTAATAGTGAACTGGTTATTACTAGTGCATAACTTTATTATTAGTTATTTATAAAAAGGACATATTGAAGTGACTTAAGCATAACTGGCGAAATGTGGGTGTACTATAGGTACCTACACTTCTGCCTAACCCTTCCGGGATTACAGGCGTGATGTTATGTATATTGAAGTGACAGTTATTCAGTGGTTCTACTTACTGGCGTTGTGTTAAGTGGCCTATATGTCATGGAACTGTTACTATTATGGAAACACTAAGTCAAATTATTAAATGAACAGTGTATCGTTGCCCAGTAAGTTAAGCTAAAAACGAAGTATACAGGGCTATTTCGATTTACAAAACAAAAGTTACTGAAGATTTCAAGAACACTACTCCATCCGTATATTCATGAAGCTGCAATAAAATAAATCAAAGAATTTCCGCCGTATTAAAATGTAAAGTCTGACCTATACCTCTACAATAAAAGGGATATGATTAGTTTTTGCATTTTGATTACAAACATGAAAATAATAGGATAGAGCTTTCGTATCTAAGGCGGTGAGCAAACATTTTTTTTCGTGATGGGACATTTAAATCGACACCGAGGCGATCAAGCTCGGAGAGTCCCGGAGAAACGATTCAGCTATCTTGAATCCCGCAACGAAATTAATCAACAAAGAACAGCGGTAGCCCCGTTAATAGTTTTTAGAGTTAAAAACGATAAACCCCAAGTAGCTCATCCGCAACGATTACCAAAAAGCCATGTTTTTTTACCAAACAGCTACGAATACCTTTATAAGATTAATAGTAAAGAAAAGAAATACACTTCTGCTCTCAATATTACTTTAATGTCATCATAAGTTACCTTACAAAATGAGTTGAATATGGACGAAAAACAGAAGACCGATGTATTGATATCCATGTTCAACCTCTCGTTACCAAGCCCAATATATTGGACTCGTAAAAACGAATCATATGACTCCGGACTCGAGGGGTTTACTAGTAGCCACTGAAGAGATTTACTATCCACCTTGTGGCTTCATCATCAGGCCCTCAACACTAAGTGCAATATATTAGACTTGTCAAAACGAATCATATGACGCAAAACTCGATTGGTTTACTAGAAGCCACTGAAGAGTTCCACTATCCACTTCCTGCCGGCATCATCAGATCAACTCCAAAATACCAAATTATAGGTCTGTCATCCAACATATTGATATTAAGAACTATGTTAAAATTGACTTCTAAGATTTTATATTTTTCATTTGCTATCATGCACATCACACGTTTACAATAATAACTGTCGGTTTTTGTAAATGAACCCTGTCAGGGCACTGCAAACACAATGTTGGTTTGCTGTTGAGTTTGTGAATAATGACTTTACATAAATAGAGTCTAAACTTGTCAAAAACGATACATTTGATAAATTTTAAATGTCTAGTATTTGATGTCCAATAATTATAAGTCATATACCATAATTAATACAATAGCACACAAAAACACAGATACAGTACATACATTCATATTTAAGTCACAGTATTAGTGGGTAGGCAGTAAAAATAATAAAAATAAGAGATAGGTAATAAATACTGTCATTTGTTTTGTCTAGTTATTGTCTGATATATATAGCATGTTATGTCAATTTACAATACAAAATAAAATATGTTATGTCACTGGAATAGACAGTCCCATTACGGCTTTGATCCGACCGGATCATACAAAATAACAGAAAAGGTTAGGAATGAAGTGCCTACATCTACAAAGTTTTATCCGTCATGAATTGGTCTACTCTGTAATAACATGTTTCTATTAAAAGTGATCTTAGTTTGCTGTATTATGTATTTCTATTCTCGTCAATATAACATAACATAACATCACGCCTGTAATCCCAGAAGGGAGGTGTACTTATAACCCACTCTCGTCAACTTTCATGTTATTCGGTAATTTATTACAAAGTAATTTATTATTTATTTTCACATTGTTTTGCATCATAATTTTAAGTATACTGCACTGTTATGTTGGTCCAAATCACAGGCTTTCACAGCAGACGCGACAATTACTCACTCTCGTATTTTCTCGTCGCGTCTATACCGTCACTTTACTCTTTTCTGACAGCACTATCATACAAAATACTTGACTTGTTCTGTCAAACTTGATGTTTTCTCGTTAAACCCTAACATGACCACATAATTTATCTCGCATTTTGACAATTCAAGATGAGAAAATCGTGATTTCCGCTAATTTAGTCGTCCTCGATTTTGACGACAAGAAGAGTAGACAAAATTATGTTACATAAAAAATAAAATAGAATATCCAAAATAACATGGCAAATTCATAATTATACTTATTTTCGTTCTAGTTCTATTAGACAACATGAAAAAACTTCATTGAAATACTGAATTGACATAATTGATTTGATTGAATTGAATGAAAATACATAGTTTTAAACAGCTATATATAACTATACAGATTGGAATGAAGTTCCTTTCGGCCGCGAGAGAAAGTTTGGCGCAGGGAAGCACTATTACGTAGATGAGCATCAAGTGCAGTAATAAACAGTCTAGTTTGTCAATTATGGTAATTATCGAAATCTAGGGAGTGATGGCTGTACCTGCCTACGCAACATAATTACGAAAGTCGCCAGTTAAGTCCGCAAAGTTGGTGAGTAAAAGCAATATCATGTGTTTTATGGTGATTGTTACAATATCAACCTTCGCTTTGTCGAATAGTGACCTTCGGCCGATTTATCAATTCTGGTGGATTATCTAGTGAGTATAATAAGTGCCACTAATTGTATATTTAAATTTTAGCATGCCAAAGAAAAACAGTAAAAAAGTCGGTTTTATGGAACTAAACAAAAATTAAAAGAGGTGGACGTTAAATATTGATTTAATATGAAATATTATTGACAGAACATACTTATTCCATGCGTAAAATGGACCGATGTTGCAGTGATAAAAATGATTTGTTTTTAATAACTTGCTACATCGGTTTCTCGTCGCGAGATACAGAAGTGTCAAAGTGCCTTTTTCGAGTTTACTCGAGCTTGACGGTCATGTTAGGTGTAAGGATGACGTCAAAATCGTAGACAAATTTCGAGAAATCGAGATATCGAGCGTTCTCGCGCTTGTCATGTTAGCCCTGCTGGTGACTTGTAATACAGGTTTTTAAACACTCGGTTCCATAAATAACGGGTCAGTCACGTAAGTTCGAACATCTACAAAACTGTAAGAGTTAGATCAATGAAATAAAAAACTCAAGAATAAGAAGCGTAACTAAATAGTCTTTATTCTGTTTTTTATTTCATTGATCTAACTTAGCCCATTCCTGTTCTGGTACGACCAATTGTGTCTCGTCAGTGTCTGAGTGGGGACTGTGTCGATAGAGTATTCCATTACGGCCTTCTCATCGTTGTCTATTCATTCCAAATCCTTTACAACCAGTCTCAATCTTTCGTCCCTTAACTGTTCTTCCCTGATTTCAGCTGTGCTACGTAAGGGCATGTCTACGGTCACTGTACAAACGTCACATGTTTGAAGCGTTTCTTCATTACACCATGTAATGAAGAAACGTTTCAAACATGTGACGTTCTAGAAAGACAGTCAGCGACAGTGTTTGTTCTACCAGGAGCGTATTTGATTGTTATGTCAGATGCTTGCAGTAATAGTGCCCATCTTGCAAGCCTTCCTGTCGGAGTTTTTAGTGACATAAGCCACTTCAAGGCTTGATGGTCTGTTACTACGGGAACCGGAAGACCTTCAATGTAACCACGGAACTTTGATACCGCCCAAACGACAGCAAGCGCCTCTCGTTCTGTGGTAGAGTAGTTTCGTTCGGCTGATGTTAGAAGACGACTAGCAAACTCGACGGAGTGCTCGGTTTCTCCCTCCCCCTGGATCAATACTGCTCCGATCGCATAAGAACTTGCGTCACTTTTTATTATGTAGGGTTTGGTTTCATCGGCTTGTCTGAGTATTGGGGCAGAAGTCAAGCGGCTCTTCAGTTCGTGGTAGGCATTTTGTTGGTCCTCTGTCCATTCCCACTTAGCGTTTTTTTTTGTTAAACGAGTGAGCGGTTCCGCAACATTCGCAAAGTTTTTGATAAATCGCCGGTACCAAGAACACATTTGAAGAAAGCTCACAAGATGTTTTAAGGTTTTCGGTGTGGAAAGCTTCGTGATCGCAGCTGTTTTCTCTGGATCCACTTGCAGTCCTTCCGGCGTAATATAGTGACCTAGGTATTTTATGACTGAACAGCAAAAGCGACATTTCTCTCGATTTACTGTTAGGCCAAATTCTATAAGCCTATCGAAAACCTTTTTCAGATCTTCGAGATGTATTTGAAATGACGGTGACAGTACTACCAGGTCATCTAAATACGCGAGAAGCTTCACATCAGGCAGACCCACTCGCATCCGATCAATCAATCGCTGAAATGTGGCTGGAGCATTACGTAAACCAAACGGCATACGAGTACAAATTGAATATGCCAAACGGCGTAATGAATGCAGTCTTCTCTTGGTCTTGTTTGCACACTCCAACTTGCCAATAGCCTGCTTTCAAATCAAGTAGTGACATGTATGGGGTCGGTTTGGCTTCATGCAAGAGGTCATCAATCCGAGGGATTGGGTATGAATCGGGTATCGTAACCGCATTGAGTCGACGATAATCCACGCAGACCCGGATGTTTCCGTTGGGCTTCGGTACAAGAACTACAGGCGAGGCCCACGGGGACGAAGAGGGTTCAATAATACCGTCTGCCAGCATAGCGTTGATCTCACGCTGCAGAGCTTCTTTGCGGGGCGGTGAGAGTATGTATGGTGGGACCGAAATTGGCTTATCGTCAATGATTTTGATGCAGTGCTCAATCAACTTTGTTGGTTCACGCTTCGCATTGAAAACGTGCCTATTTTCTTGTAGAACCCTGTCCAGCAGGTCCCACTGAGCACTCGTGATTTGTATTTCGACGTCAATTGAGTCAATTTTTATTTCCCAATTGCTTGCGTCAAAGAGTCTGGCACTTTCTGGGGATAATTCGACGTCTTCCCGGTGAACATTAATTTGTGCGTCTTGCAGCATAAAATCTGTGAAACTGGGAGAATGGCTATCGAATAGTCGTGGTTTCTTCTTTGGTGAAGGCGTACTGGAAAGATCTATCGGTGCCAGGTTATAAAGGACGTCAACGACTTGCTGATTCTTTGGCGTGGACGGAGGTTCAGGAATCTCCATCGGCGGAGGTGTTGGTGGTGGAGTAGGTGCAAAACTTCTACTATCTTCGCTGTCTGTCATCGTAAGCGAAGTTATAGGGCTTGACAAATCCATCATTTCACGGATGATAGTGGTCTCAAAGATGGCAAATTCTTCAGAGTATAGCTAGTATTGTTCCCCTGGTTCGTCGATAAAATTCCATGTGTACTGCGTCACGTTAATTACCATACCTGCGTCCCGCAGAAAGCCAACACCCAAAAGAGTACGGTGGTCGCAGCTGCTAAAAACGCCTCGACTGCGTCCGAGTCTTCGCAGATTTTCTAGCTTGATCCCAGAATTCGGCCTTACGTTGTGCGCCAGATTGCAAGTGCCCCCCTTAACGCCATTATTTCCAGTTTTAGACCTCCTGCATCCAAGTGTTTCCTTGTCACCTATTGTGACATTACTGCAGCGGCCACACATACGCCAGTCCGTCAATGCCTGGTTGCGGCCAAGGCTTGTATATAACTTTTATCAAAGAATGCGCGGAAATTCAAACTAAAAATTCCAGAATCAACGGCGAACAACAAGAATTTTTCACGCGCCTATAATTATGTTCATTCCTTTCTTTTTTACTTAGCTCTATTAACGAGCCAGTTCGACATTTAAATAAAATATTTGATAAGTATTTGATAACTCTTTGGTTGCTATGTTTTGAAGTAAAAAGTTCACAGAGAGACAGAGAAATAAATTATAGTTTCATATTAATTTATTCGGCCGCTAAACACGACAGATATGGATTTTAAAATATTGCTGACCGCTGCTCGCATGTATTTGACCAGTACAGCAATTCGAATGTCCAAGCATTTTTGAGAAAAAGAACATTACATAGGTAAACGTCAATGACCGACCTTAACTATGTGAAGTCAATGCCTATTAATATGTCACTAACAAAAAAAAAAGGTTTCCGGTAACTGGACAGTTTATAGAGTTTGCATAAGATTGTTTTTTCGGGAAACTGTCAAGTAGGACGTCTGCATACAATCTTTCTTTTCCTACTGTATTGTTGTAAAAAACTACCCTCGAAGGCTTAAATCCTGAATCACGGGTTTCATAATATCGTTTACCGAAAGCCCATATGCAAATTTTCATTGATTTTATTGAAAAAAATAGGAAGTTCTTTTTTTTTACCCTCTCAGGGGTACAATTTCAAAAAGTCTTTTGTTTGTGTTTCTGGTGGCCTACGTCACAAAAGGAACCGACACAACCCAAGCATCAACATTATAGCATGTTTTAATAAATAGTTACCCAGAAGTTACAGAACTCACACCACACTATTACGAAAACACCGGGTGATTCCCAAAATATAGTAAAATAGACAAATTGCATCATAGCAATCAGATAGGAAACCCCGACATTATCTTGTTTTTAAAACATTATTGACGTGTATATAAACCTACGTACCGAAAAATCATCAATCATTTATCAAGCATGCCAAAGTGGCAAGAAAACTCATCATTCAAAGTTCCTTTAACACGATTTCTTCCACATTCTTCAATGCTTTGTGTCATCATCGATCCATTTTCTTTATGACCTAAATGGTCGTTTTGTCTTAAATGATTTTGATGACGATGACTGATTGACAGACAACAACAAAGAAGAATAGGCTCAAAGTCGAGGGCAACAGTTATAAAAAGGATTCAGCGATTTTTTCAATGAAAATCATTTATTCATATTTAACTCCTGATTAAACTTATGACAAAGTTTTCAACAGCCTGCTGGTAACTTTTGCAGGGTCACGACCGCGCTGTCCAGCAAAACATTTTAATATATACCAATACTTCAACCATCCTATCTACTACTTCGACTATCCAATAAACCACAAAACACTATTATTAAAATGTTCCCATATCAAACAAATCTATTACTTAAAATATAAAAATTTTGCTACAAAAGTGCCAATAAATTACCAATTTGTGCACATTCATAACATAACATAATCAGCCTATTCTGTTCCGCCTGCTGGGACACAGGCCTCCTGTCTGTGAGAGGGAGTGGGCCGTAATCCACCACGCGAGCTCAGTGCGGGTTGGTTGGTTGGGTCCATGCTGATGGCTTGGTTTTCAGGGCCATAAGCAAATCCTTGTGGGCCAAAAGGTACATAACCTGGTTTGTGGTCATGTCGACCATGACCACGGAAAGGACAACCAAAAGGTTTCCGTTTTCTTTCCACTTGAGGTGTTAAGTACCCATCAAAGGTATATCACAAGCATCCAACTCTTGTCCCTTCATGATTGAAATTTTCGATACTTGCAAATAGTCAAAACTTTAGTACGTTAGACAGCAAATTCTCGATTGAAAACCGACGCTCTTGCTTTGAATGATTTCACTCGAATGCAGGTCATATCAACATACACTAGTTTATATTGTTCTGAAAATAAAGCAAAGTTTGCGTTTAGTTACAAGAGATGATAACATGATGCAGTTACTGATAAGTTGATAATAAATTAAGGTAGATAAAATGCGTAGATGATGCAACTTGACAATCTGATGATCCTGATCATCCTTGACGTGACATCTACCAACGCACACTGGGCCCGTGTAGTGGATTATGACCCACTCCCTCTCACAGAGAGGAGGTCTATGTCCCAGTGGCGGGACAATATATGCTAGTTATGCTATTGATATTAAAAACACACTCAGAAATAATTAAGCTAACCAACATTACCTTCTTCATCTTTGATTCCATTGAGCACTCATCAGATGACGTTATGTTCTGATATCAGTAATAGAGCAAGTAGGCCAGAATGTTCTTTTTTTTTGCAAAGTTTCTAACATAAGAATGGTTTGATTTTTTTTCACAGGAATGTCGGGCAACAAACGGTCCTATAGCAACCACCAATCAGCACTAGACCTGCGTGGGGGGTAATGGCCTATTCCCTCTCACAGAGAGGAAGTTGTGTGCCAGTAGGCCTCACACAACTTGCGGTAATTTTTATGGTTCGCAACGTGAACTCGCGTGGCGAGGGTACCGTAAGATGATGTTACCCACCAGAAATATTTATTTCTAACGTTAGTTAGCCAGATGTAATGAAGAATCAAGCCCCTAATTCTACAAGGCTTATCTGTACAAACCTTACATATTGGTCAAAATGTACGGCTTTGCCACGGTTTTTTGTTACGGTTTACGGCCGTCGCACAGATACTCCTATTGAAATAATTGAAGTCTTTAGATGTTATAGTTAAATGGAAGAGCCAAGCCATAAATTTTAATCAAGATGTAAGGTTAGTAGAGTTCCACCTGGTAGAGTTAGATGCTTGGTTGTACATACATTAGATCTGACAACTTTTTCTCAGTGAGATGATGCATTATGTGAGTCTTGGCGACATACTTTACATGAAATGTTTTTGGTAGGATTTCATTTATTTTTATTTAAGCGGTGCTTTTGTGCTGATATTACAAAGACATGTTAAAATCATAACCCTTACACAGCATAATAATAATATAATAACAATAATAATAAAAAAGAGGGTTAAAAAGACGTGCTTTTATCAAGCACAAAAAACATTAAATTATTAAATTGACTTGTACTAGTTTTATCTGATATCCGACTAATATTATAAACGCGAAAGTTTGTGAGTATGGATGGATGTTTGTTACTCTTTCACGCAAAAAGTACTGAACGGATTTGGATGAAATTTGGCACACAGATAGATTATAGCCTGAATTAACACAAAGAATATTTTTATCCCGATACTCCCACGGGATCAAGTTGTATGCGGTTGAAACCGCGAGGAGAAGTAAAGCAAAAAGCGTAGCGCGCTTTGTTTTAAATTACCACAGAGGTTTGTTTTATATAGTTCCTTTGAAGAAGTTTTAGGGTGAAAGTTACAATTCCTTTTATTTCTTGTCATGTTGTCCTTTTCTTTTATACCATATTTTCTAGGACATCGGGAAGTGCCCTAGAGGTTTTGACGAGCGAGTGAGTGAGTCAGTAGATTCAAAATCAAAATCAAAAGTCATTTATTCAAATTAGGCTGAGAATCAGCACTTTTCGAACGTCAAAATTACATAAGACAGTCCCCCAAAAAGCCCACCCTTCACCACTTCCTAGTGCTTTAGCTGGGAAGAAGAAGTGGCGCAACAAACTCCCCAGCAGCACAGCTGTCTGTTCGGTTAGAAGAACTTGATTCTAAACAATTGCAAGAAATTACCGAAACGCCAATGACAAAAAAAAAGAAAAAAAATTGCATGTAAATAACACAAATACATAAATAAAGCCTTCGGGCCTAAAGGGCATGGCAGCTTACATATGCAATATTGGAATTATTATACAAACAAATAAAATAAATAAATGATAAACTAGGACCATCAAAGTAAAATAAATCAACAGAACAATTACTGTAACAATGATAAAACCAAAGACAGCAACACGACCAGTCACCACAAGCAGCACCCGTTCACGAGCATAACGCAAAGGTCAGCCATTACCCCCCTCGCCATATTTGAGGGAAGGAGGAAACCCGACCCCCGACGCTACCGCAAGCAGTGACATCTAAGGGAGCATGACGAACCTGCTGTTGGTTGCTCAGGCAAGAATAATATTATCAATTGTCGAGGTCGCTAGCTAACCACATATTGCAATACAGCTCATTAAAAACATTGTAATGAGTAGATCATGTCAATAATAAATGAAGACAACAAAATAATTGACTTATACCGTCAAATAAAAAATAAAAAAAATATATGAACTCATATACCCTGTCAGTTAGTAAGCTGATTCTGGAGAAAGAACAAGAACATTGCCTTGAGTTAATCACAGCGACCAACAGTTCTTATCGTTTAAGTAGTCGTTAATGGAATAATATGCCTTTGAACAAAGGTTGGATTTTACTTGGGCCTTAAACGCATTAAAAGGTAAATCTAGTAAAGAAGAGGGCAACTTGTTATAAAAGGTTATACCAAGCCCAACAAATGAGTTATGCACCTTATGAAGCCGGTGAAAGGGAGCACGTAGTTTGTTCTTATTTCTGGCTCCTAGCTGATAAATTTCTCGGAGAGCTCGTTTTTGAAGGACGAATATATTTTGAATATCAGTGGCTTTGCCCCACAGCAGAATACCGTAGGACATAACGCTGTGGAAATAACTAAAATAGACTAAGCGAGCTGTATCTACGTCAGTGTATTGTCTTACTTTCCTGACGGCGTAGGCGGCTGAACTGAGCCTCCCCGCTAAGCTTGAGATATGTGGGCCCCACTGAAGTTTGGTATCTACCGTTATGCCCAGAAAAACCGCCGAGTCTACAGTTTCAAGCAGCTCTTTATCTAAGACGATGTTGGGTCCTAGATTTCTAACATTCGGTAAGGCGAACTTCACACATTTCGTTTTCTTGGCATTGAGAACTAGATTATTTGACGTAAACCAATCCGTAACCATTGAGAGTGCACGGTTTACGTCGTCAAAATCTTGTCTATTCCTGTCTACTTTAAAAATAAGAGAGGTATCATCTGCAAACAGTACAATGTCACAGATATCATTTAAATAGAATGGTAAGTCATTGATATACACTAAAAACAAACACAGTACTGGATGGACCCAGTATTGAGCCTTGAGGTACACCTAACTGAACTGGTAGCTCGGAAGATTTCACACCATCGACATTGGAACCTATTATGTAAATAAGAATTTATTACGTTGAGAGCTTCGTTTTGGACACCGTAATGACGTAGTTTACGCAAAAGCGTGTCATGGCGCACGCAATCAAAGGCTTTAGAGAGATCACAGAAAACTCCAATAGCATTTTGCGATTTCTCCCATGCATTAAATATGTGTTTTAGCAGAGCAACACCCGCATCTGTAGTCGAACGTCCTTTTGTAAAGCCAAATTGTTCATTTTGAAGTAGGATATTTAAGTTAAAATGTCTTAGCAACTGATTAAGTATTAACTTTTCAAATATTTTGCTAAATGCTGGTAAGATAGAAATAGGCCTAAAATTGCTAATGATATTTTTATTACCAGATTTAAATAATGGTATGACTTTATTACTCTTCATGAGGTCAGGAAAAGTTCCTAGATCAACACATTTATTAAAAGTAATAGCTAGATAGGGGGCTACAATGTATATTATATTACTTTAAAGTTTAATGAAGATGCCCCAGTAATCACCAGTGTTTTTAGACTTAAGAGTGTTAAAGACGTCAATTACATCACTAGGCGTTACATGTTCGAAGCTAAATAAGCGAGTACATTTTTGCACACTACTATTCAAAAGGTTCTCAGCTTTAGACGGGGACGAATTTAAGGAGCAAGTCGTAGTTATAGGTATGTTGGCAAAAAACTCATTAAATGCCTCAGCTACGTCAGCTGCCTTACTAACTAATTTGTTATCGACCATAATATCAAGTTGATTTTCTTGTTTAACCGACTTACCCGTTTCATTGTTAATCATTTTCCAAGTGGTTTTTACTTTATTATTGGAACTTTTAATTGAATCACTTAAGAATTTTGATTTAGCAATAGCACAAATCTTTTTAAATAATTTTGAATATTTTTTTACATACTCTAGGAAAGGAGTATCAAACCTGTATTTTTTCAAACCATATAATTCGTATAGTCTCGCTCTACTTTTATAAATACCTGGAGTAGCCCATTGGTTGAAGCCAACGGAAGTGCCATTAATGTTAATGGTTTTGGTCTTGAAAATAGACTGGTATTCTTTTTGCACATCATCAAAAAGGGCTCCATAAATTTCGTTAGGATTCTCGTGTTCTACTAACGATGGTGTAATTCTATGAGCTATATTATTTTTAAACTTTTTACAACGACAAAGCTGTATAAGGCCTGCATTCAAGTTTATACGGTTTTTTATGTAATGTCATGGGGAAGCTACCTAATAAACCACAGTGGTCGGACGTTAAGTCACTTAACACTAATTTATTTTTGGCATCACAATTACTAAATATATTATCAAGACAAGTTGACGAAGATGCCGTGATCCTAGTTGGTTCAAAAAACAAGTTAATCTAATTATGAGACCTAAACAGATTGAGAAGTCTAATACTTAATGGAGTAACATCTAAAATATTAATATTAAAATCTCCACATAAAATTATACTCTTATTACTTGATTTTAACCTATTCAGAGAATCCTCCATTACCGATTCAAAACTAATAAAATCACCAGAAGGGGGTCGATAAACGCAGATTACAACGAATTGCTCTAGTTCAACACAAGACAACTCAAAAGTGCGCTCGATAGAAAGATTAACTAAATCTAAACGTTGTTTACATTTCAACTTGTTTGAAACAAGAACTAAAGAACCACCGCGAATAGCACTTTTTCTCACAAACGCACTTTGTACGGTAAAATTAACATCATCGATAAACACTACTTCATGTTCTTTCAACCAGTGTTCAGTCAAACATAACACACAGTCTGTGAGTTTTTAGTAAGTGTCTAGCATTTACACAGTCGGTGTAAATGCTAGACACGTGACACTTAGTGTGTTTTACAAGTCTGCTAAGTACCTTTTATGTTTAAAATTTGAACTCTCTAGCGTTATCCAGGCCGAAGCTATGAGGGTTTGAAAATACAACGAAACGCTTCGAGAAACGTGAGTAGTGCTGCTTTTGCCTGCTAGGATGTTTTTGGCTCGTCTTGGCGGGGATACTACCATCTCCCCAGATACCAAGAACAAAGTTGACATTGTAGTTGAAAAACATGTTCGCTCATACATTACACCAACCGCAACTGTAACGCACAATATTTAAAGAATTACTATGTTATTTTAAAATCACAGACATTTGATAAGTTTTACTGTAACATGTGTGTAATGAACTGATTTCTGTTTTTCTTTTTGTTCAGTAGTTTCTGAGCTTAGGTGATAATGGATTTTTTTTTTAAATATTCTTTCAATAACTTCAAAATTGTTTATTTCAAATTATACAAAAAAAAATGTTTGAAACCCTCATAACAAGCCCTTTCATTTGTCATATCACACGGTGCAGTTCGCAAAACTTTTGGTGATAATTTTCTAGTTTGCCACCCAAAAGTAAACCCAATATTCCAAATTCGTTTATTTCCGTTACACGGGCGTGTTTGGGTCACAGAAATAAATTTGTGTATTAAATTTCAACTTAATCAGTCCAGTAGATTCGGAGACAATTGGCTATGACAAACGGACAGCAGTAGTGGCCCAGTGGTAACGGCTCCGACTTACGAGTTGTAGGTCGTGAGTTCGAACCCAGGCAGGCGCTTTACTTTGTGTAAATAATTTCATCACAACTGCTCTCAAAACGGTAAAGGAAAACATCGTGAGGAATACGGCATGTACTAGAACCAAAAATTCGAAGACATGTGATATCTACCAATTCGCACTGAGCCCGCGTGGTGGATTACGGCTCACTCCCTCTCATAGAGAGGAGGCCTGTGTCCCAGCAGTGGGAACGTTGTAGGCTGATTTTGCTATATGCTTATGCTAAACGGACAGACAAATAGACACACGAGTGATCCTATAAGGGTTCCGTTTTTCATTAGGAGGTACGGAACCATAAAAACAGTACCTTTACCCGGGATGGAGACTATTTCTCTGGATCTAAGCTTCCTTTGGAGTTGCCAGAAGGCTTGGTAAATTTGTACCGAAAAAGTGGATGAGTGCGATTTTTTAAATCAATTACTGGATGTAATAATTGAATACTCGAACTAAATAAGTTTAAATATTAGAATACAAACCAAAAAGTAAAAATATTATTTTACACAGCAATACCTTTTATTTAATAATGACGTTGTAGAAATTATGAAGCTTGTAATTAAACTTCATTTCTTAAAACACCTTTGTATTTGTGAATATTTTCATTTATTCTATAAAAGAATTACCTAACTGTTACGCATTTAAACATTGTTTGTAAGTTATTATTGAACTGATTAAGTAATAAGATTCTGTATTTGAATACTTGGTTCGTCCGCTCATGTTTGAGAAGGAGAGTGACGTTTATGATGGCGAGTGGTATCGTGATCTGCCTAGATTAAATATGTTCCTTGATCTCGATGAAAGTTGTGCTTGTGTAAAATGATTAATACTGTTCTGTGGTTATAAGGCCTGAAATTGTAACTATCGAACAAGAAACCTCTGTAACGTAATGTGTTGATTTAAAAAAAGTGTCCATGGAGTTACTTGCCCGTTCTTCTCCATAAATATGGAACCTACCTCGATTGGAATGGGCAAATAGCTTCAGTTACTAACTCAAACTAAACAACTTGTTCAATGACAATACAAAAGTGCCTGCAAATAGTTTAATCGACATAAATGCTTTGAGTTTGAGTTACCTAAGTGTTGTGTGTGATTGAAAATGAACTACCTACCTATCTACCATCCGAAAGAGTACGCTGGAGACTGGTTGGAGACTTCTACCCAGCACAATCGCTCCCCTATTGTCTCATATACTTAGTATGTAGCTGTACTGTCCTTGCCTACTTATCTCATAGAGAGTGAATAATCTTTTTATCTAAACAAAAATTGTGCCAAAAATGTCATCAACGTAGCAATACAATCGTACTTGAAATCAGTTGTGAATATTGCGTCACTATCTGTGATATAAACGAATGTGTGTTGATATGACCGTCATTCGTCTGAACTCATTCAAAGCAAAAGTCATCTGCGTTGCGTAACTGAAAGTGTTCCATAATCGCATTCAAAATAAATAATAAACAATTGAGACAATCTTGTGTACAATTTAAGTGCGTCATAAAACATATAAATACAATCTTAACCATGAGAGGACCCTGGGAAAACAACACTCCCTTCGCCGGCCGTTTTGGCCCTCAATTCGCAGAAATGGGCAGACCTCCATTTGGTTGTCCTTTCTGTGGTCCTGAAAGACATTGTCACCGTGAACCTTGCTCAGGTTCTCGGTGACAATCCAGGAGCATCCAAGATGGGGACCCTTCGAGCATGGCCTCAGAGGATGAGGTCGCCGTGGCCCAGCGGAATGCCATTGCTGTGGAACATCTAGCCATGGACGTAGACATGAAAGTAGCTGCCACAGCCCAGGAACTGACAGACCTCATCCTTGGTTTGGACGCAACGCTGATCAGCATTGTTGTGGACGTCGTGAACCATCTAACTGCTCCAATCGTTCCTGCAGACGAACTTGTGAAAGAACTCGTGGATCTGATCACCATAGGTCTGAATACTGTGGTCATTCTTCTACCCGACCATGCTGTGACCACAGAAGACCATGCCACGACAATGATTGTGAAGGACTTTCAAGACATGCTCACTGCGAAAAGTGATGCGAATCTGAGCCTTGCTGCAGTGGAAATAAGGAGGGTAGTGAACGTAATAATAGTGACCGTAATAATAGTGAGTGTTTCTCCAAAATCCTCTCAAGCACTATTTGGGTTATTCTTAACTTAAGAATAAATTGTTTTAATAGTTACCTCATTGAAAAAATGGGAATGAGGTTTTTTTTTTTTTTGTTTATAACATTTTTGTGTTTTTTTTATTTTTTTTATACGTTTGTCACTTTGTCCATTATGCAGAATGTGTGAACATAATTATGTTCACACATTCTGCTGGTGGTGGCCTAAACATTTATTTTTATTCCTTGCACCAGAAAAACATTACCTTCAAAGTTTTAAACAGATTTTTTGTTTGTTCAACAGGGAAACTATTATAACAAGTACATCAGTCTTGCAGAGATCTTTAGAACTTTAAACAGACAGAATTGTGACGGAAGAACGACACAATGAAAACTAAACGGGACAAAGTTCAACTTTGGACTGAAACGTGCTGACCTGAAAATTAACATGTAGTTGTAAATGACGATGATGATTCACAACTACCGTGATTTAGTCAGAAAATTGTTGGAAATTCTGATGACGTCATCAGAGGAGAGCGAGACCAAGTTATTGTGACTAATATGATGGCAGGAATATAGAATTAATGGGCACGCCACAATAGCGGCTATAAGTCCCCTCTTTGTGGAGTGGCTGGAGAGGCGCCACGGCGTCCTCACCTTCCGCCTGACACAGGTCCTCACCGTACATGGTTGTTTCGGGAGGTTCCAGTTTCGCATAAGGCGGGAGGAAACGCCCGAGTGTCAGCATTGTGTGGATAGCCCGGAGGATACGGTGTAGCATACGGTGCAGGTCTGCCCAGCTTGGGTGGAGCACCGCCGATCTCTCACATCCGGCCCTGGTCTAGGCCATGGTACGGAGAGAGGCCGAGAGAGAGGAGAGAGGAGAAGCCGTCACCTCCTTTTGCGAAGCAGTAATGCTTCGCAAAAGGAGGCGGAGCGCGTGAGGGAGAGTTCCACGCGCGCCTTAAAAATATGTCAGTACCAAATGACGGGATCCGATAGGGCCGACGCCTCAGGGTCGTGGGAAATTCGAAAGAGAAACCGTAGCCCTGGCACAGGCAACTGAAGGAACACGGGTGGGTTTTAGTCAGTAAAAATCTGACACGCCCTCCCGCTTCACACAGAGCGGGAGAAGTCGTTTGATGATTTCCCACCAAAAAAAAGGATAATATTAATAACTATAATTTGTAATATTTATAGAAGCACAAACGAGTATACTTATTGAGACAAAGCTCTATTTTATCAAAGACAAAAACAACATTTTAATTAAGTAAAATTACACTGACTTGCAATAAAGGCGTAAACTAATTAAGTTAATTTCTGCTGTCAGAATGTGTTGTCCTGCCAATTAGTAGCTTGTTTAATTAGCTAAGTGGTAGTTCTTTCATGATATTCCTTTGTTTTGTTTTTCATAATTATGCCACTTTCTTTGAATTTGTTAGTGTGATCAATTCGACTAACAAATGATGTAGACCAGGTACCTACATTGTTTCCATTTTTGAATTTTTCGTAATAACATCTGGAATTATCTCAAGCAGTATCATGATGATCTGTGTTTTTTGTTAGAAGTGCTTGCGTACCTGTTAATTTATGCAAAGCTAAAAACTAACCTGATTAGACTAGCCTTCTAATGAAAAAACCGCACAAGTGCAAGTTGAACTCGCAAGGGGAGGGTTCCGTACGATGAGAATGTTACCCACCAAATACAATTCATGTAAAATGCCAAGACTTACGTAACGCTTTCACTGTAAAAAGTTATCAGATCATTGGATCTGATAACTGGTTCATTGGTTTTGATGAGTGAGAGAGTCAGTCAGTGAAGAAATCGACGTGTTTTAGGTTTAAATAAAATCCAAAGTATGAAAGATAGACAAATGAAGCTCATGTATTTTATAAGTCTGCTAATTTCATTTTGCTCTAAGAATTTTAGCTCTCCTACATTGTCCAGGCTGAAGCTATGAGGGTATGGAAATACAACGAAACACTTCGAGTAAAGGTAGGTAGTGCCGCTGCTTTAGCACGTCTTGGTACGCACAATATTGAATGTTTTACGATGTTATTTCATCAGCATAGACTTCTTATAGGTTTTCGTGAAATCTTTTTTTTTTACAAAAAAATAAAATTGAGGATCTCACAGCAAACCCTTTTTGTACCTGATATGTCACATGGTACAGTTTTCAACACGTTTGTTTTAAATTTTATATTTTCCTCCCCAAAAGTATTCATATGTGACGGACATGCAGACACTACACGAGTGTTTCTATAAGGGTTCCGTTTTTCAATACGACGTACGGAACCCTTATTTTTTTTATCAGTATTGTATATGATTTTGTATGCATTATGTAAAAAGCTGTTGTTTTGACATTACAAACAGACACTTAAATTTTATTTATTTGTGTGTATTTTCTACACCAATTTACCTACCTCTACGTAACAACCTTATTGGTTTGGTATTAGCATTATTTTAGTATTTATAAAAGAATTTAATTACTCCGAATGATCAAAACAAAATGGCGACTAGTAGGGACGCCCACTTGAATAATCGATTCAAGGTGGTGTACCTACTGGTCGCCATTTTGCGATACGATTCTCTTGTTTAGAAGGAAAAACATTTAATTAATAGAAAACAATTAATTACAATTATTTGTACGATTTTATGACACATTTTATTTCTGGATCGTAGTTTACGTCTCTTTAAAACTGAGAAATGTGTGCAATATTATATATTACCTGTTTAAGATATACCTAGAATTTTAGCACTGTACATATTAAAGTACTTTGAGACAAAAAATATTTTAAATTGGCAACACCTTTGTTTACATTTTTTATTTCGAATTCTATCTGCGAGTTTAGTATGTATGTATTGTATAGATCAGTACCAATTTTTCAAGCAAACACAGTTACACCACCACACTACCTTTAACATTGCCACGACGAATGTTTTCACCTATAAATATTTACGGACCCATTGACACGTTGATCAAATTTCATAAAACCCATAAAATATATATTCGCACACTATACGTTTTGCAGCTTTCTGCAACATATTATGTTAATGAATTTTCCGTTATATGTGTGCGAACGCTAGTTATGAAATCGACACACGGACGGAAAGAATTATAAGCAAACATTCTTAAAATATAACGGCGCGTCTTTTACAAGTGGCCATCGTCTAAGTAGTTCAGCAGCTTTAATATCATCAGAGCTGTGCCGGAATATAGCAGTTCGTCGTGGACGTGGTACGACAGCGGCTCCCCTGACATCATCCCTGTCATCAGTCGCCACGCAACCAAAGTGACAGTAATCTGCCAGTGTAACTGTTATACGACCTCTTCGGTAGTTCCTAGTAACTTCTTAACGAAACGGGGCAGCGACTTTAGCTGCGCCCTCAGATATTCTACCATACTTTTCAAAATAAAGCCCTGGTTTTGGGGTGTGAATTGATCTATCTTAATATTGTTATTAAAGTGGGTGATGTCTGCTGTTTTGTAAATTGCTGGCTAGCCATAGTGGCATTATATTAGTGTTACTATGAAACTCCATTTGAGGACTACGATAGCGATGAATAGCTGCTGAGCAAGCACAAATTTTTCGACCTAAAATTTACATGCTTGATCATCAGCTTCTTCATGATTCGTAATTTAAAGGCTCAAGTGAAGAGCAGTGGTGGCGTAGTGGTAACGGCCGCGACTTACGAATCGAGATCGTAGGTTCGAACCCAGACAGGCGCTTTACTTTGTGTAAATTGTTTCATCACCAATGGTCTCAATACGGTGAACGAAAACATCGAGAGGAGACAGTAATGAAACAAAAATTCGAAGGCGTGTGGCATCTACCAACCCGCACCGGGCCCGCGTGGTGGATAACGGCCCACTCCTCTCTCACAGAGAGGAGGCTTGTGTCCTAGCAGTGAGAACATGACGAGCTTCCTTTAAAATTCAAAATGACATTCCAAAAAGTCGTGAACTATTTCAACACCCAACAATTCTGTTCGGCAACAAGCTCGCCATTCCTCCTTTGCCTACCAAACAATTAATAGTCTGTTTACATTCGTTATCTGCACGAAACACATGGAGAGTTACTGTGCGTTACAGTTATTACGTGTAGTAACTACGTCAATGAGCTACTAACTAACACCCGTTAGTTGCTGATCAATGATCATGTGAGGAGCAACATGATTATTTATATTGTGGGTGAAAATGATTGTACTTATGAAGTAACTTGAGCATGAAAAGGTGTGGGTTACATGTATGTAAGCTTAGAGCGTGCCCTGGCGAATTATGCGGCGCTCAAAGTGTGCCGCCGAAACTAAGTTGCATACAGTTTCATTCAATGTTGCTGTGTGCACTTACTATTTTCTCGTTTCAAGTGCAATGCAGCACTCATTTTGTGCGACTCAAATTGAGCTTGATTACTCTAATATGGGCCCCTATCTTATATCGCACGGCGCTTACGGAGACAATCACCCAATACTTCCTTTTGTTTATAATAAAATTATATCCTTACGTAATCAGTTAAATACATTTGTATGTCAAAACGTCAAACCTAAGTTCTGTGACAGCTGCGCACAGATTATGTAAGGTCAGCGGCGTGTGAGTCGTTGCCCGCAATGTTACCACTTCATAATAATTGTTTGTAAAAAATATATATATATCGGGATAGGCCCTCATCAGCGATATTACACTTGCACTTTGTAAGTAGGCGTGGATTGTCGGGCGAAGAAAATAGAGATACTAGTTACAGCACAATCACTTTATTTCACTCACAATTTCTTATAAAATAATCACCATGAAATAACCTGAAGGCAGAGGTTCGACATATTAAATGAAAGTATGAAATATAGCAGTAACAACTTATTTATTCCAACCGCTTGTTAATTAATTAAATAGATCGCTTAAATAGCTCTAGGCGCTACAGCAGGCACACCGGGCCGAGCCTGCCACAAGAATGATCCCTTCCAACGCTGCGCACTCGCTTACATAAAGTGGCCTGAGTAGTGGGGAGAGTGGGGAGGTGAATGTGCCACTTTGCACAGCGTAACTCGGCCCGCTGCACTTGTCGTTTACATAGATCACGCCGACACGGGCATACTGACGTGCGGACGTCCTCGTACGCGTAGTCTCATCAAGCATTATCTAAAATAACAGAACGTTAGTACTAATGTTCGTTCATCCTGACTAGCAATCTGGTCTGGATCATCCCTTCACAGTTTGCCACTTACTCTAGACCGCTCGACATCGAGCCTTCGTTATTTATCCTAATACTAGCAATCTGGTCCGGTTCACCCCTGCAGAGTTTGCAACTAATTCTGGACCGCTTGTTATTAAGCCTACAGTACTTTAGCAATCTGGACCGGTGGGTGACCCTTCAGAGCTTGCTACTAATTCTGGACCGTTCATTTTTGAACCTTCAGTACTCATCATTTTTTTTTCCTTTTTTTTTGTTCTCTGGACCAGTCATTGCGGACTCTACAGGGTTACCTCATATGCTAATTATTAGTTTTTATTTGAATTTTAATAATAGACCCAACTTAGACACTCCACCGAACGCGTAGCAGGCCTGTGTAATGCCGAGCGAATCTCAAGTCATAAAGCCAGCAAATCGTCACTTCAATGTGCATAAGCGTTCGGTGGTGTCATGTCACCGAATGTGTCGTAGCAGACACATAATTCATGTTCATGACACTAAACTAACAGCGACAAGTATGAAATCTAAATAACAATAATTTTAGTATTGAAGCGCCGTCACGGCCAGACCGACATTCGCGCGTCCTTGTGCGTCTCCATCCTCTTATGTCGCCGTAAGTAACCGCGGGCCCATTTTTCTGTAAAGAGATTAAAACTGGTAGATACATTACTTTTTACGCTCGTCCATCAGTGACATACATAACAATGTTTTAAATTCCCACAAACTCAACCTTTAGGAGCTGACCCGGACAACTGAAATAGGCGTCCCTCCAACTAGCTATCTCGCCAAATAACATGGACCGGGCAACCCACCAGCGTCTCTCCGATCACTCACTAGTACCACACATCTCCATTGATCTCATAGCCTCTCAGACTAGACGATCACTTTATAATATGATCCAGAACATTGGCCTGCATAAGCCAGTTCTTTAGACTACCCAATAACACATCATAGGACGTCAACCCGCATGAGTCGGTCCCTTACATTATCCTTACACAGTTACTTTAGCTCACAGATTAGTATCAATGTTACCTTTAATTACGTTTATTCACTCTCAGAGGCCGAGAGATTTCCAGACCTGGCTTTTAACACACGTGAACTACAAATAGACAAAACATCACTGCCACCACCAGATGACACCCATTCCACTCCACAATCGCGAACTGCCGCCATCTCGGCCTCCTTCAAGCTACCAGTCAAGGTGATAGCTACATCCATCAAGCCCTCACATCCCCAGAGCATGGCACGCAAACGCTTACGACTATATTTGTATGCTCTATTAGACACACAACCAAGGGAAGTCCGTATTCCCTGCAAAGCCCAGTCGGACCCCTCTGTCACATTCAATGAAGAAGGAATCGCCCCTGTAAAACGGTCTCATTTTCCCAACTGCGACGCAGCAGATAAATCAATCCCAATACTCTCAGATGCTATCTTACGAATTTTACCCAAATCTAACCGAAACCTAAACTCAGAATATGAAGATTCACCTTTGATTATAATAAGTAAGCTCCCCAATGTCCGCATGACTCTCTCTGCCCGAACACCTGCTCTGCCAAAACCAGTAGCAACAAGGTGCAACTATACACCATGGTCACCATAACATTGATCTGTCTGCGCCTATACAATACCTGCCCCGATCCGAAATGATCCGCGAAGTCGCACCGAAAAGACAGACAGCATCCTTTAGAACTTCAACTGTACCAGTAGATCCAACTAGGAAGTGCACTCGAAAAGGACGCATTTAGTGGAAGAGTCAACAATGACAAGAAATCTCCTTGCTATCGATTTCTCCACCCAACTTCCCCGCGATGTCTATATGTAAAAACGTTGAGCACCGAACAACCCCTTGAGGCTCAGCTCACAATGCAGGACTTACTTTCGCACTCACCTTACCATATCAGGGAACCAGCATTTCTCACAAACTCCAGCAAGGGCTTCGTCCCCACCAAGTAGTTAAACCTCTGTGTGAACAAGACTTATCAAAGTCCATGTTAGTGACCCCGGGACTAATGGAAGCCAACAGACACTTACCACGCTCAATCCTCCTGCACTATACTAATCCATGAACGTCGCATGTGTGAGCCACTGCCTGACTGCTACGCCCACCGATGAGAACCTGGATATAGAGTCGCGGCGGCCCCAACCCAATGAAAGCCAACGCAGATGCAATTCAACGAACTGGACCATTATCCTGCCCCCCCAGACGGTGGGACGGCACCATGCACCAACTCCGTAATTCGATTTCTGGGACAGAAAATCTGCATGCTCTATGCCACTCCACTGTCCGTGGACTAGAGTCCATCGAAATCATAGACCCGCGAAAGGGTCCACCGCACCTGGAGCGCGGCTGATCACTGAACTTGATGCCTTGAGGGAGCCACGACCTGTAAACACAGTATACGTCCGTCGAAACCTTCAATAGCTTCAATGACGGCCAGGGTACACACTTGCAAAAAGAACACTGCGATTCTGTATCAGTTATTCGTCGGCTAAAGTCAGACAAGACATAAGAATCGAAAAACTTTCTTTGGATCAATATTGCCCCGTATCCCCAGAGCTCGGTGTTTAGTTCCATCAGTGCGTTACAGTCAATTATAGTCAGAACCGGTTCTGATGTAAGTAATTCGATCACATTCTTGTGAATATTTTATGTCTGTCCATTTTATAGGCCCTTTTGATTTGATTCAAGGTTCAAAATGTAAAACACGTGAAATATGGGACAACGAGCCGAAGACTGACCTCAAGGAGCCACAGATCGCTCAAAATAAAATTATTAAACTATTATTTCACTATGATTACCTTACACCTACAGTTACACTTCACAAAAATACATCAGGTACACAATCGCAGCTGTCGTAGGAAGGATCACATTTTACTACCGCGAGTGCGGAGAATCAATGCCAAAGGAAACAATTATTTTTGCAAGAGTGCAACAATATAATAAGCTACCTAAAGATCTAAAGAATGCAAACTCGTTGGGTATTTCCGAAATTAAATTTAAAAAAATAACATTCTAAATGATCAAACACTACTCCAATAAACAGACTTGCCCTAGGGCTGTGTTGCTTTATTGTGGCACCGGGATCGCATTCCTTATCTATGGTAATTATTTTTTTTGCGGGTGGATCGAAAAGTTTTAAGTTGTGTTAGTTAATAATGTTAATTGCATCCGAAAAGAAATGGTATTACTATTTAAATGATTTAATTTATAATTAAATCAATAGCTGCTTAGTTTGTGTGCCCAAGTTATATTTTAAGTTTTAAAACGTTCTCAAGTAAGTGAAATCTTTGTAATTTCTACCACCATTAAATAATTAATTATCCTTTCGCAATATTTGAACTAATTAGAGTTTATCTTCACCATGTAGGTCAGTGTTGATGTTATATAAGAATAATGAAACTCTCAGTAACGTTAACTTCTTTCCCCAAACAGAATGTAATTTTGTCAATATCTGTACGTACATAGATACCACTATCTAATAGATCCCTACCTATAATAACTGGTTCTGTAATTGAGTTAACAGGCACAACATGAAACAAAAAGGACACTGACGTGGTTAATTTCACCACGGCTCAGAATGCGATTCATATTTAACGTTTTCTTTACCTATACCTGTAAGGTAAACTATATCACAGTGCATAGTGCCCGAGAACTGTTTAACAAAGCTAAAAGCTACAAACGAACTAGCAAATTATCTATTAAAAAGAAAAGGAACGAGCTCACCGGATGATGTGGTTGTCCATACACGTACCAGGTGAGACGGTTCGTATCATGACTCTTCGGTGCTGGTGCTCGATGCGAATTCTTCACTTCGGTCAAAGGTTCGTACTGCCTCTTGCTTCAATCAATTGATTTTTGGACTGTTGTACTTCAACGATGACATGTGCCATGTATCAGTGAAATTTGACGTTTGAGGTTTAGCGGTTGCCGGAAGTCGTGATAGCAAAAACTCCATATTTTGAATAGATTAGACGTTGGTCCACACTTCACTGTCGTTATTATTTTCTTCAGGTTTTTGCCATTCGAATCCCAATTCTGATATCGGGATAGGCCCTCATCAGCGATATTACACTTGCACTTTGTAAGTAGGCGTGGATTGTCGGGGGAAGAAAATAGAGATACTAGTTACAGCACAATCCCTTTATTTCACTCACAATTTCTTATAAAATAATCACCATGAAATAACCTGAAGGCAGAGGTCCGACATATTAAATGAAAGTATGAAATATAGCAGTAACCAACTTATTTATTCCAACCGCTTGTTAATTAATTAAATAGATCGCTATAATAGCTCTAAGCGCTACAGCAAGCACACCGGGCCGAGCCTGCCACAAGAATGATCCCTTCCGCTCGGAGCTATATCGCGGCGCCCCCGTAAGGGGGCGTTGCGTGCGGTGCCGGGGCTTCACCCCCTGACCGCGGAAGCCATACGGCGACCCGTAAATACGGGCCTCTCATTTGGTCAGCATCATTGGCAATGGGTTTTTCGGGCGCGCGCGGGCAACGCGCGCCCGTGTGAGTGGTTGCTATTTTGTTTCTGTAGGAGCGCCGCGACGCTTATAGTGAAGCGCCGCTTTCTTCACGACATCTCGGCGGTCTGTCGCCGCCAGGTGAGACCCCTAGTTACCTAGGGGAGGCCCGGCGACAACGACCAGCGACGAAGATGCCGACTCGACGCGCCTACAGAGTAGGTGAGTGGCCCCCGCCCGTCCAGATCACAGAGCTAGCCGTTACTGTCCGGGCTAAGGGGCCGACATGTGGGTGTGAACGGTATTGTAATTGTGTAACACCGTTCAATGTTTGCGTGACTCGCGGCCCGCGCCGCGCGTACACGCGTGAGTTTGGGTGCCTGTATAGACATGTATGTCTGTCTGCATCTACGTAACGTGCCTATATTAACCTAGAACACGTTACGCAGTGGGTGTGTGTGTTGTGAGTGTGGAGTCTTTTTGTCACAGATAAGTCGCGTGTAACTTGGCTGCGGCTTATCTGGAGGTCGATCCGGATTTGTTTTGTGACGTCTTCCGTGTCCCGAAGGAGGTGGCGGAGGGGGGGCGGCCTTATGCCAGAAGGCCGCCGGCGTCCCATTTTGGGCCGCCCTGGGTGACCTAGCCGCGGTACAGAGTCAGTAGTGCGGCCAAGCCATCCAGGATGACCAACTCGACATCCTGTCCCTGCCTGATGGCCTTTATCAGGTCCATCAGTAGTTTGATGGCACAGGTTGTGAAATCTGACTTTTCGGTGGCTGTTTTGGCGTCGGTGGCGCCGCCACTAGATTCTTTTAGGAACTCCTTCTTGGGTAGTTCCTTTGTTGTCCGCAGCGCCGTGGCGGCGCTAGCGGTAGTTTGCTGCTTAATCACAACCTGTGCCTCGTTGAAGGCAGGGGTGGCAATTGGGTTTTCTTGGGTCGCCTGGGGTGGGTCGGGTTTCTTCCCCTTGCCCTTTCCCCCGCGTCTCTTGTTTTTCCTCCGCCCAGAGGAGGTAGCTTCTTTGTCTGAGGGCCCGTTGGCCGCCGCCATAAGCGTCGTGGCTTGGGCCTCTTCTGGCATCTCTTGTGGCCTCTCAAAGGACACTTTGGGACGGCGTGATGTGGCCGTTATGGCGGCGGTGCCCGCCCGCTTGTTCCGGGTCTCTCTCTGGAACACCGGACACTTGATGTTGCACGCCGGGTGCGGACCACCGCAGTTCACGCAGGTGGCCGGCTCTTCCCTCGGGCGCGGGCAGTCTCTCGCCGCGTGCTCCCCTCCACAGCGCACGCAGGCGAGCGGGCGGTGACACTGATGCGAGCTGTGTCTGAACAGTTGGCATCGGTGGCACTGGGCGGGTCCTCGTTTTCCGCGCCAGGCCTCTATCTTGACACCACGCATCAACATGAACGTCGTGGTGTCATAAATGGCCCGGACGTCCGGAGTCTTTTTTAAGATTGCGTGGAATACGCAACCGGGTCGTCCTTGTGCGGCCTTGATATGGCGCACATACTCCGGCTGGTATCCCAGCGTTTGGAGCTCCTCCTCTATCTCCTTCGGGTCCGTATCCGCCGGTAGTCCCCGTATGGCGATCTTCAGGCTCTTCTCTGCTGGCAGTGAGTAAGCGAACCAGCTGACGCCGCTATCCTTCTCTAGGCCAGTCAGGTATCGCTGGACCAGCCTATACTCCTCCTCGCTGTCTGGGGTGAAGCGAACTCCACCTCCGTATGGACGAGCGTTAGGAGGCCGGCCCAGTTTCTCCCTGATGGCCCGGAAATGGGCGGCCCAGTTTGGCAGCTTCTCAACTACCAGCGGCGGGTACCTGGGCTTCTTTTGTCCCGGCTTTTGTTGCCACGTTCTTGTCGCGGCGCCGGGGGTTGCATCGGGGGTGTTGGCAGCGGTGGCGGGGGCGGGGGGTGGCCTGACCCCCGCGGTCGGTGATGGTGGCGGCGATGGTGACGCAGGTGGCGGGGGTGAGCGGCGCGCCGCGTCGGCAAAAGTAGGCGACGCTGGCGGGTCCGGACTCCGCGGCGCGCTTTCGCGCGGTGGCCGCGGCGAGTCGGGGCAGAGCCGCTTCCCCTCCGCCGCTGCGGTCTCGCTTGAGCTCCTGCGTCGACGTTGTCGTTGGCCTCTGGGTTCTGGCCGGGACTCGATATAGCCGCGCGCACAGCCATCGCCGGTCGAGCCCGCGGATGCCAGCGACATGTTCGATCCGATGGACGAACACGGCGACATAACCGCGGGCGAGTCGTAGGCTGAGGCACGAGGAGGCGCCGGCGAGTCGGGCGTATGGGTGGCGCTTGGTACTGACCTTGCTGACGTCATGGTGGTTGCTGGATTTTTAGCTGGCCGCTCTCGCTCAGCCATTGCCGGTCCCGCCAGCGAGAAGCGGGCGCCGGTCACGGCGGTGCGCGGAGCTGGCGCAGCTTTGGTATATGGTTGCGTGGTCACGGTAGTCGCTGCGGCGGGCGCGGGCGGAGTCGCGAATCGCGGCGGCGCGTCGATGCGTGCAGGGGGCGCGCGGGGGGGCGCGGGCGGTGTGCGGGGGCACGCGGGGTAGTCGCGCGGCGTGGCGGGGCGCGCGGCGTAAGCGGCGGTGTACGCGGCGGCATAAGCAGCGCAGCGCGCGGGCGCGGGTGCGGGAGCACGCGCGGGCGGTGCCGCGGCGCGCAACTTGGGTTAGCGGCAGGCCCCGGGCGGAACGCGGCGGGACGGATCACTACCGCGTGCGGTCGGCTCGACGACGGCGAAGGCGCAGCGCGCGCAGGCGCCAGTGACGTCGGTGGGCCGGCAGCAGCAGCGGCGCTCGATCCCCCTCCTCTTCTTTCTTCCTTCTTCTTCTTGGAAGTCTTCTTCTTCTTTTCCTCGCTTCTGGTGGATCCGGCCGGCGGAGCACAGGACGACGCAACACCGATGCTCGGCATCGACGACGATCCCTTCCAACGCTGCGCACTCGCTTACATAAAGTGGCCTGAGTAGTGGGGAGAGTGGGGAGGTGAATGTGCCACTTTGCACAGCGTAACTCGGCCCGCTGCACTTGTCGTTTACATAGATCACGCCGACATATATCATAATTATTGTATTATTTTATCTTAGCGTTTGCTGCAACAGTTGACGTCATCACGTCAACGCCGGTTGGAACTGAAAACGAGCGCTGGCGCTCTGTCTCGCATTAGGCCGTAACATTATGCTCACGATGGCCATTTTTTGTGGATGTGACGCATATTTTCCCCTAACTTGTCCCGCAAATCTACGTTCTTTCTTCTGTCTTCACTTACCTACCAGTACAGAACTTTTTAATAGTAAAGTAGTCCTTCCGAAAATTTATCGGTTTAAAGCCTAGCTACCTATGGAGAATAGTTAGCAAGAAACTCCATGATCGGTGGATCATATACATAGTTTTCCGAATATTAATGAGCCATTAATCTGCAAACCCTCATGTTACCCAAAATGTGTCTAAAGTCTAACTAAATCACTTACATTACAACTCGTAAGTCGTATTCTCTTAGTTCATATACGGCTTAGTGTTAACCGTTCGTATGCCGCGTAGATGCCCGATAAGCCGAGCTAGGGTTAATATAACTATCTGCTTTTGATTTGTGCGGGATTAACTACGAACCTACTGGAGCGCACATTTAATTGAGGCGGGGTTTGATTTACGCGAGCGTGACTTTAAGTCGTATAAAAAATATGTTGAAGCAACTTGTGGAAATATGCAAATAACAGAAATAACTTCACATGATAGGGTTCTTTCATAATATACAATTGCACATCTTGTACAATTGTACGTACGTTTTAATAATTGTGAATGTGAAGACATACGTGTGTGTGGCATTGTCTTTTTTTTTAAATGCATTTTTTTTTTTTTTGTTTTAATCATGGTCTGGCAGTTTGAGTTATTTATGCGGCCTAACTAAATGTCCTTTCTTTGGTAATGTTTGTCGAATCGTTTAGCTCCTTTAGTTCTGTTTTGAGCTGCATGAAAACTGACAAATGCGTGCACTGACTGGACAGGTCCACTCATTCTGTGTGGTTCTTTCCTCAAAAGACCATTTTAGTCATCAATCCATATGGTCTTCACATGACGTAATTGTACAAAATTTACATAGCACATACTAACTTTTAGTGTATTTTTTTTTGGTAAATCTTTATTCATTTATAACAAAACATAACATGACGCCTGTAATACCAGAAGGGTTAGGCAGAGGTGTACCTATAGTACACCCACATTTCGCCAGTTATGCTTAAGTCCCATGTAATAGAGGGCGAACCTATTGTCATCAACCGGACAGAAATCCAGACTCCGGGCTGCTACTGAGAAATTCTAGATAGATAAACCCAATAACACTTTGCCCAACCTGGGAATCGAACCCAGGACCTCAAGCTCAGCAGTAGCTCTTGTGACCACTAGACGACCCCCACGAGGCAGTTTATTTATTATATGACCCCCTAAATATGTGAAAGTTGGTAGCAAAATGTCTTCCAAGAATTTTGTTTTGGGCTTTGATAGCCGCTCCACAGTATTTGACTTTTGCAGCTATCTTCGAGGCCTTTGTTGAGTTTTACCTAAATTGTTCTTAATAAACTTTAATTATTATAACACACATCCAGGATCCTAAGGGTTGGGCAGAGGTGTGGCACTGAGGGTGTACACCGTGTTTGTTATGCTCGTTAAGAGGTGCTGCTTGTGGTTGGTCGTCTTGATGACCATGGTTTTGGTATTGTTTTTAGTAACTAACTGTTTATATACAGGGTGGAAGGGATATTGACGCACAACCGGACTCGGTTGTGCGTCGATGTCCCTCCCTTCCACCCTGTATTTTACTTTGATTGTCCTGATAGTTTTTAATTGATTTGTGACTTCTAGTTACAGCTATGTGAACATAATCCAGCATTTCATAATGTAAGCTGTCAGGACTTTCATGCCTGGAGACTTTTATTTATGTATTAAGTTTTGATTACATTTTATTTTTTGTGTGTTTTTTTTGCTTGTGTATAGTTATCATTGTATTTGTTAGTATATTGGCGTGGCTAGCTGACATAGGGCACATTATTTAGTTCAATGTTCTGAGTCTCGTAACGTTAATTACTATGCATACCTACTACTGTAAACAATCACGTTTTTTTTTAAACTGAACATGAAGCTGTGCTGCTGGGGAGTTGGTTGCACCACTTCTTCTTCCCAGCTAAAGCACTAGAAAGTGGTGAAGAGCGGGCGTTTTGAGGGACTGTCTTAGATAATTTTGACGTTCGAAAAGTGCTTATTCTCAGCCTAATTGAATACATGACTTTTTATAATGGGTTTTGATTTAACACCCCCATTTCGACAGTCATATTTAAGTCCCATGTAAGAGGGGGTGAGCCTATTTCCCACAACCGAGCAGAGATCCAGACTCCGAGCAGCTACTGAGAAGTTTGTGATCTCGTCTCAATCATTTAAGTCTCAATCACTCAATCAATCGTTTAACTTAGTAGCCATGCAACATTTCAGGCGACTTTCTTGAAATGTTGCATGGCTACTAAGACTTAAAATACGTTTTGTTTTGTTTAATTTAGTTTCTGAACCATGAGCACAACTTAAATGATTGAGTCTTCATTAATCTGTAAAGACGTAACTAAATAGATAACATACAAAGTAACTATCGTCGTTTTTTCTCATTATTAAATAATGGGTGGGTGGCGATTCAAGTTGAAAGTAACTTTCATCCATAAAGTGCTAGAAAGGACAACGAAATAAAAATTCTACCTACGTTTGCTTCAACTCGTAAAAATAGACAGAAAGGGATGGAATAATAATGAGCGTTAGGTACCTACTTTAAATAATAAGACAACTAGTTCACAGCTTTAGTATAAAAGCCGGAGGTTACCCTGAAAACGGCACAAAGCATTTACCTATGCTATTTTTATTACCTATTTGACCTTTCCAAATTTAACTGTAAACTCGACGGCTTTCAAACAAAGGCGGTACGCCACTGAACAATTGAAATAAGTCGACTCATATTCATAAGCCGTCTAGCGATGATATGAAATCATCCCACGCTTTGGAACCTGGAATTTTTCAAGCGAGAATGATTGTGGGCGTAGGATTGTCACTTCAATGTCGGCCATCGGGTTTTGAGGCAAATCCTACGTCAGTAGTTTTCTTTGGAGAGAATGGTAAGTTTGCCTTGTTGGTCTAGTGGTCGCAAGAGCTACTGCTGAGCATGAGGGCAAAGTGTTATTGGGTTTTTCTATCTAGAATTTCTCAGTAGCAGCCTGGAGTCTGGATTTGTGCCCGATTGATGGCAATAGGCTCGCCCCCTATTACATGAGACTTAAACATAACTAGCGAAATGTGGATGTACTATAGGTCCAATGACTGGAAGACGAAGTGTCGGTCGTTCGGCGGCGAGATAGGTGGACGTTGTTGTTGCCATCGCGGGTAGAACCTGAATGAGGCTGGCACAGGAGCGTGGAGATTGGTACAAGAAAAGAGAGGCCGATGCTCAGCAGTGGGTGATGTCGGGCTGTGGATTATGATGATGATGAGCTTCAATGTTTATGTTTCCTAAATGTAAGAATGATCTAAGTTCTCCGGGTTCGTAGAGATTTGGGGTTTTCAAAGCGGTTTTTGGGGAGACGAAACCTACCTGTTCCATGGGTTTTCAAGCTATTTGGCGCTGAAAGTTTTCAGGACCCTGAAGAGTGCCTGAGGCGAGAGGGCAGGTCAGGGCAAGCCAGTTAGGCCCAAAAACGGGCTTTCTGCGACCACTGTTAGGGAAGTTATCCAGGGTTGAAAGTTGATTTTGACAGTTCTTGAGCTGTCAAACCAAATTTCGGACTCTGATAGCTCCCGAACCGGAGGTCGTGGAAGGCTCGGGTTTTCTTTGGGGGCGTCGGCGGCATCTTTCCTGCTTCTTTTTTGAGGTTTCAGGAGTTTTCAGGACCTAAAGAATTTTCAGCTGAAAACCCAAACCAAATGATAGAGACTGTGAGTCTGGCTGTTCTTGCACAAAATTTGTCAGTTATTTTCTCAACTCCTTCCACCTTTTGCAAGCTGCCTTTCTTTCTTTGCTTATTTCTGGGGGCCCAGTTTGTCACAACAGTTGGGCCCATCGTTGTGGTTCTAGCGTCTGAGTGCGGCCTGCTCATCTCGATGTTTAACCCCCGACAGAATAAAAGGGTGTTATAAGTTTAACATGTGCATCTGTGTGTCTGTCTGCGGCATCGTAGCTCCCAAATGGCTGAACCGTATTTGTTTTGTTTGAAAGGTGACTAGATTGAGAGTGTTATTTGCTAAAAAAAAATAAGGATAAAATAAAGAAGTAAATCTGTTAAGCCGTTTTTAGAGGTTTTAGTTTGAGATGGCTTTTATTTATTTAAAATCTTGTGGTTTAAGTATATGCTAGTAATCTGCTTTTTCACATCCTTCGATTTTGTTTAGAAATGGACGGATTATGGATGGATAGAGATGCTGCCTAGAAGTCAGGCGGTACGGTCGCGTCCGCCCTTGTGGTGTCTTCGTCAACATGTGGTCAAGTGGTGCAAGTTTTACGGCGTTCACGTGACATACGTGCGTTTTTGATCTTAGATACCCCAAACAATACCTATTGAGATTGTTCCATATATTGCAGACATTTGCCTTCGATGCTGTATCAACAAAATTTCCAGTGCTAGATCTAAAATATTTTTTAAGTTCAAAACTGCTACAAACATTTAGTGACCAAATCAAAAGTGTTTTTTTTTGTGTGTGCACGCATTCTAATTTTAGATATTTCAAGTCTCCGGTAGACGACTCAGGTAGTCGTACCCTTGGGCACCAGATGTGGTTGGTGTATTATAAACAATGAAAACTCCAACTATTGTGCATGCAAACAGTGTAATTTGTTATAAAATGAAATGTACATGAAACTTGTACGATATATTATTTAACATAAATCTGAGTCTGGCGTTATGCAAGCCCTCTGTCGTAATCCGGCGACAGGATTTGACATTCGAACGATAGTTCAGGACATGAAATACTTCGATTAGGTAATTTTCGATTTATGGTATTTTTCGAAAAGTAATTAAATTTTTGGATGGACACGGCAAAAGAAACGAGAATGCTGCTAATGAGATTAACAAAAACTAGAAACGTTTAGTAGCAAGACCTCAGGAGATGACATTGAAAACAGTAACATTTATCACAGCAGAGCAATGATATAGAAAAGAACCAAGAAAGTACATGAACCCCGGCAAAAGATGCACCGGCGAAGCTTGCCTAATAATAAATAAAATAATAAATTCATTTGTTTCAGGTAATTATCACCCATTTCCGAACATACATTAATAATAATCAAATACAATAAAAATCGAAATATAGGAAAACAAAATGAATCAAATAAAATAAAATAAATTAATCGAAAATTTGGGGGAATCAAAATTAGAAAATAATATAATTAATACCTTCTCTCCGACACTGGTATAGCAACATGTCTGCTGGAACAATGCCGGATGAAGGGGCAGTCTAGCCTCCCCGCAATCATCGCCAGTACGATGTTGGGGCTAACCCGTACCCTGCGCACCAAGGACGCGGCGCGTTTGCGCATGGTCGCGTAAAAGCAGTCGGTGCGCGCCTCTGCGAACATACCCGAGGCGCTACAGTGTCGGGGTAGCCCCATCACCGCCCTGAACGCGTTATTGTACTGGACGCGGATGGCGCTGTAACTTCTGTTAGAGTAGTGAGCCCACAGACTGCAGGAGTACAGCGATGTACAGTACGCCTTAAAGAGCGTAGCCTTAACCTCATTCGAGCACCGCGCAAACCTCCGGGCGATCATGTTCGCTCTAACAGACAACGCCCTCCGCTCCCGTTCTATGTCAGCGTTATCTTTGAGGTCGACAGTCAAAACATGGCCCAAGTATGTAAACTGGTCAACCCTTTCCAAAGGAACCCCATTGAGTTTGATCGGAGGTATAATTCTCGGACATCTCGCAATGACGGTCTCGAAGATCATACACTGGCTCTTTTTTACATTATACAGTAAACCGTGACCACAGGCATATTCCTCGCATACTTGTAACAGCTTCCTCAAGCCACAGACCGAAGCGCTCATCAGCACCATGTCGTCAGCATAACTTAGATTATTGACACATGTACCGTCAATGTGACAGCCGACATGCTGACTGCTGAGCGCTACGATCAGCTCGTTAATGTACAAATTAAACAAGGTAGGAGATGTTAAGCCACCCTGCCTGACTCCGCATTCAAGCTGATACGCATCCGACATTGCTCCCGCCCACCTAACACTATTAGACTGGTGCGCATACCAGTACTGGAAAATGCTGATGAGTTCCGGCGCCAAATCTACGCTCCTCAGCTTGCTCCACAGCAGATCATACACCACAAGGTCGAAGGCCTTGGAAAGATCAAGGAAGCACGCGTACACAGGTGTTTTACGGCCTGTGTAGTACCTGACGGTATGCTTAAGGCACAGAATTGCACTTTCAGTAGACAGCCGGGGACGAAACCCGAACTGGTTATCGTGCAGTGTTACCGATCTATTTAACTGAGCTTTCCTATCCTAAGGACACGTCTTCCCTACCATTACAGCGCTCCCCGGTCTACTCTTGATATGCAATGGACTCTGTAGAACCATGAAACATGAGGCTTCAGGGGCTAGTGCAAATCTTGGGTTTCATTCGATTAATCGAATCTGGTCAAACCTTGCTGGGGTCGGTGCATTTCATTCATTCATTCATTCATATGGATGGATTATGGAAGGATACGTTCGCGTAAATCTGCCTCTGCCTTTATCAATATAAGCGTGTATGGCTGAGCCTATTTAGTGATGTCGGTTCATGTGTTTGACACACTGTATTGGGCATTACACCACAGCTACAGTATTGTCTCTGGCGGTAATTATTTCACTACCATTAATCATCGAACTTAATTAAGTGCAAAATCTATGAGTAATAGAACTACTCAGGACGGATTTCACATTTTCACGACTCATCGGGGAAATTCGCAAAAATACAGGCTCATCCCGGAAATTATATACCTACAACCACCTTACTACCCTACTGCGTGACAGTCGAGACATGTTTAAGCTTTTCATGCTTTCATTGCATTTATTTATATCCCAAAGAATCCCACGATTATTTATACCCTCGTAGTATACTAATCATGATCATCATTATCATTTCAGCCGAGAGACGTCCACTGCTGAACATAGGCATGCAATGCCATTTCGACCTGTTCCGTGCTTCTCGCATCCAGTGCATTCCTGCGGCCTTCACTAGGTCATCAGTCCACCTTGTGGAAGGCCTTCCAAAGCTCTGTCTTCCGATACGCGGTCGCCACTCCAGAACCTTTCGGCCCCACCAGCCATCCTAACGGTTGGATGGATTTTAATAGGTAGGTGCATGAAGTATCTATCGACTAGTTTGGATCGCGTGATGGTAATAAGCTAGGTTTTGTTTTATTAAAAGCAAAAGTCGTCAATTAATAAGGTCTTGAATGAAAGTAAAAATTGTACCATTACCATGTGGGGTATCAAAATGTAGGGCGGAGGATTCGATTAAAAAATATAACACGAAAAAAGATTTTAATTTGCTAAGGGATCTATTTCCGATAAATTATCAGAGCCCAGACAAAGTGGCATTCTACCACTGGATGAAAAATTAAAAAATATAAGGGATGGACCATAAGCTTCATGGTAGCTAGCTAGGTATGTCAATCCTGTAAAAATATGAAATGTTTTGATAACGATTGCCACCTGCCTATATATTCAGGACATTAACGTTTTGCAGTTTATCAGAAAATATAGGTGTAGGTGATGATCGCTTTTCTTCGGGTCGTGCTCAAGACGCACGAGCTGCTTGCATTAAAACCCAATGGAGGTAGCTTGCAAGGTGTCATCATGCACAGCCAAGCCAAAGATATTAGAGGAACTGACGTCTCGACTCTTCTTCTTCTCTTCTCTTGACTGCATCGTTGGTCTAATTTACATTACATTTATGAATGTATGTAAGTTTATTCTCAACATGACATATGTTTTATTTAAAAAAGTGAATTGTTTTTTTGTTGTATGTATCGAATTTTTCTCTTCTCTTCTTTTCTCTTCTGCTCTTACACTCTGTGTCTACATCTCTTTTAATCTACTTTCCTAACGCAGGTATGATGGAAGAGATTTGTTTAGAAATACGTATCAACAAGCTTTTCCCAGGAAGTCGGACAGGCAGCCGCTCTATGTAAAATGCAAGTATTTAGCTGTGTCCGGTTAGCAGCAGCCCATCCACGGACTAACCGTGGATAGCGTAGCTTAACCTAATCGATCGATACGTGCGACTGTTATGACTTGGCCACGAGCCCCAAATAAGCAACACCGTATTTTTTTATTGCAACATATTGTAAAATTTACGTAAAACTAGATAGTAAAGAATATTCTATATATTGATTGCCATGTGTGTTTTGACTCATGTTTGAGACAAATAAATAATAATAGTAATAAAAACGTTTATTTTCTCTTCACAAGTTATATCCTTAATAATAATATTATAATGATACTAGTGCACGAACTACTGCACAAACAAGGAGCTAACTTTGTGAGAGACTGGTACCTGAAGTAGGTTTATGCAAAAACTTGTATTACAGGTCACCAGGGCCCTGCCGCTGCTAGAAGCCTGTGATTTGGACCAACATAATAGTGCAGTATACTTAACTAAGGTTTAAACAGAAAACAACGTCCCACCAAAAACATTCTGTAAAAAAAAACTAGCCTAAAAACAGCCTAAAATGAGACACAAGCGTCGAATTACCAATACCAGTATGGGCTATTATCTCGCTTAACAAACATAGGTAGTTGCAACAGATATAACATTACGTGTAAACAAAATTGACTTGTACCCACTAAAGTATAAAGAATGTTCAACGGCCAAGTCACACAACATTAACTATAATAATAAAGAAATCGCAGTAAGGAACCTTAGACTTGGCACTACTTTGTCTAGATTTCATTACTTTTTAGAGATAAACAAGCAGCTCCATCGAGACTTGGCTAGTTTTTTACAGAATGTTTTTTGTGGGATTTCACTTCTTTTTGTAGAAACGTGGGCAAAGCAGAAGGGGAGGCATTCGCCCAGCAGTGGGACGCTATAGGCTAGATTAAATTAGAAGATTTGTCCCACAACGCTGGGTGTTTGCAATGACGAGTTTTTTATGTACCAATAGTAGAAGGGGGCATTACCATATCTCAGCTGAGACCAGCTGAGGGCATCAGATACTTCAGACCTTCGATTTTTGACATCAAATGAAGCGGCCCACCAAGTTGAATATTTTTTGTAATGGCGGTATGTCGATCTCGAATAGTTTGGTTGGGCTCTTGTGTTTTTTAATCAGGGTCACCAGGTACTCCAGATCTTCGATTATCCTAGTTTTTATAGTTTTCCCTTTATGTGGTCATTAAACCCTATCTCTGTACCAAATTTCAGCTGTCTGAGTTTATGGGAAGTAATAGTTCTATTCTGATGATCATGAGTGAGTGAGTGGGTGTCATAAATGTGAAACTTTGCTTTTGCTTAACATCGGACCTAAATGATCTTACAGACTTGAAATTTTGGATTTTACGTATTTGATTATAGCTTACTGGATGACGAAAATTTCTGCGTTCTGGTCTTATCTAGAGGTTCTCAAATAGGGGCCTGAAAATGCGCCGAAATGGTTCCAGTAAAAAATGATACTGCAGTGTTTGCTTCGCGCTCGACTTGGCGGGGGCACTACCATACCCCCTGATACCTAAAACGAAAAAACAAAAACTACCAAAGGTTTTTGGAAATACCAGAGTGTGTGTGTAACTAGTGAAAGTGAATTAAAGATACTGATTGGAGAGTGTATGTGAGAGATTTCTGGAGTGAGTGTAATGCGAGTAAGGTTGATGGTATGTAGAAGCAGCAGAGGGGATGAATAATAAGTAGAGAAAGTCTATCTAAGTGGGATCAACAAATTCTCAGTTCCTTGATAGTCTAGAGTTTTCAAATAGTTAGTGACTGAAATTTTACATTTGTGTTTAGTTTGAGGATATATATTTAGGATTTTATTTATCTTGTTGTAAAGATACGGTCCGAGAAAGAAGAAGAAATGACGCGAGTGTGCAGAACTGGAAGGTTGTGTTTGGCAAACTTTGCCTTTTCGGCGTTTATCCTGATACAGATTTGGACCGTATTGCAAAAAGGAGTGTTGTTTAAGCACCGTACGCAATATAAACGTTTGCCTAACAGATAGTATATCCCAGATTAAAAAAAAGTCTACGGTTGGGAATAGGTAGGGGAGACCGGCGCCAACTTTGAGAATGGCACGCTGAGCCCTCTCAACTTCAATAAGGTGGGTCTTGGCGGAACTTCCCCAGGATGTAATGCAGTACTCTATTAAGGATTAGGATAAAGACTTAAATACCATCTTAATAACCCTCCAGTGCGCGGCGTGTCTAAGGGTTTTGAAGACGTAGATTAGCTTACGGAGCCGGTTCACAAGGACTTTAATATGTGGTTTGAAGGTAAGGAATTGGTCTAAAACGATACCAAGGTATTTTATATGATCGATCCTTTGGAGAACAGGACATGAGCACAACGGGGTGATGACAGGATCACAAGCATGAGAGTAAATGCTAAGACATGATTGAGGAAATTGATTTGACCTATGCGCAAAAGTGACATATTTCGTTTTATTGACATTAAGTGTCAGAACATTCCATCGGAGCCACTGGTTAAAACCCCCCGGGGCAGTGCTAAATACCTCCTCCCAGCTCTGTCCACTAAAAAGAGTGTAGTGGACAGAGCTTGACCTTTGCAGTATCATCAGCAAAGATCAAAACTTTTCCCCTCGGAAGCTGGAGTTGGCAGAGACTGTTGATATTCATCAAGAACAACGTTGGGCCGAGTATACTGCCTTGTGGGACACCGAATTCATCATCTACTCATCGCTCAACCTATTGTCAATCTGAACTCTTTGTTTCCTGCCTGCAAGGTAATCAATTTTTAAGGAATACCTCTTACACCAAATCCCTCCAACTTGCTGAGTAGGGGCGGGATAGAGACCGTATCAAGAGTTTTGTCAGATCAAGGAACACCGTCAAACATTTTTTCTTTTGGTCTAGGTTTGTAATGATGGAGTGTAAGAGTTCATGAATCGCATCATTGGTTGACTTTTAACGTCGAAAACCAAATGGTTAAATATAAATAAAAAACAAGAAAAACTACATCTCTTGTGCCAAAACCTGGCAATAACAAACAGTTACTAGTGTACGCAGGTAGAGCATTGAACGAGCTTCGAACTAAGTGATGTCGCCGCTAGAACCTTCGCTCAAGCTGAGCTTTGAATACTTAGCTGCGATATAACGAGCCTAAGCCATGAGAGTAAAGCGAATAAACGAAATAAGTCGTTCTATGTTGTATGTTAGAAGGCAAAGATGGCGAGCTGCACTTTTACTACAGACATTTGGGCATGAGAAGTGAAAAAAAATTGGGTAAAGAAACCCTTGCGATTATCGCGCTTTATAATGATAGAATAGAATAGAATGTATTTATTTGGTTGAAAATATGGTACATTTAGGTCTTCTAAATATAATTATGATCTTCCATGTTTCGCCATGGACTGGAATACGAATATTTAAAAAAATAAAAACGATACATTAATAATAAAATTATTATTGTAACATGTCTATAAGGCTGGAAAAATCTAAATAATAAAATCTTAAAGTAATATACCAAACGAAAATATAGTAACCATATTTATCTGATACGTTTTATCAATAAATTCTTTCACGCTTTAGAATCAATTACCAATTGGCCATTTATGTAGTTTGTATTGAATTTTACATAACATCACGCCTTGTTTCCCCGAAGGGTTGGGCAGAGGTGTACCTATAGTACACCCACATTTCGCCAGTTATGTTTAAGTCCCATGTAATAGGGGGCGAGCCTATTGCCATCTACCGGGCACAAATCCAGACTTCGGGCTGCTACTGAGAAATTCCAGATAGAAAAACCCAATAACACGTTGCCCGACCTGAGAATCGAACCCAGGACCTCATGCTCAGCAGTAGCGATTGCGACCACTAGACCAACGAGGCAGTTAATTTAATTTTCTGGAATGTTGAATATTTTAATTGCTGTTATGAAGCAATTTTTGTGGCATAATTTAATGTGCTTTGATGTGAAGGATGTTACAAAAAAAAATGTGCTCTTTCACTGGTCCTCTTATGATGCAAGCTTGTGTATTTACACCAGCCTGCATCATAAGAAGACCAGTTAGTGTTCAAAGATTATTTTTTAATAGAGGTCTGCAGGATGATAATGGTCTTATATCATGGTTTGCTCTTAAGCATTTTTTCTGCACTAGGAATACTTCATTTACGTTTGTCGATTTCCCCCAGAGTAGAAGGTTAGTCCGTCCCTGAGTAAAAAGGAAATATACTCATGGTAAGCAGTAAGTACAACTGCTTCACTTGCGGCACGTCTTACACGTTTAAGAGCAAATACAAATTGGTTTAATTTCTTGCAGACATGTTCACTATGTAATTTCCAATTACAATTCTGATCTAGAACAAGTCCAAGAAATTTGTTTTCATTTACCTCGTTAATTTGTTGTCCTTGATTATTAAGTTTAAAATATGTTTGTTATGAATTATAATTTTGACAATTTATCGTCACGAGAATATGTGTTTGCGAGGATCACGTATTCGCGTGACGATCGCTTCCTAGTAGGACACGGCTGATGTATCTCAAAGTCTACGTTCGCACGGACGTAAGAATATCGCGGCGGAATTTTTTGCGCACTGGATCTTCAATGCACCTGCTAAGCGATTGAGCAATTGCGAGTCCACCGAGTGTTTTTTTTTTACTTTTGGTTTCGCGGCGTCTTGGTTGTTAGAGCCAGAGGCAGCCTGGGGCAGCCTCGACGTGTTTTCTATGGAAGTTTTTACTTTTTGTATGAAAAATTAAAAATTAAAAATATCTACATGTACAGTTTTGTAGGTTCCAGGGTTTCAAAGGGGATCGAAATTTTAATTATTTTTGTGATAACACACAACAACAAGGACACACCGTTTTCGAGATATGAGCAAAAAAAGGAAAAAATAAGTTAAAGTACCGTTTTTGCACGTCTGAAGTCGAGGTGTTGGTGTGAATTTTAGTTCACGCCAACTAATTTTATTCCACACCTTTTCAATTGCGATTAAAAATAGTCAGATTCAAGTTCAGATTTAGTTAGATAACCAAATTTTCAATGGCAAAATTGCCATTTTCACTAAACTAATAACTCAGTGCAATCTTAGTGCTGTCAAACTAAAATATAGTTAAGTTGTGTCACTTTAGTCAATTTCGGAATGGAAAATCGTCATTTGACAGGATTAAACCAAATGATAGTGATTTTTAGTCTAGTTTAGAGGCATTTGTGACAAGAGAATCGGCATCAATGTATCTTATATTTTATTATTATAATTTAAAAATATATGTTTGCCCACTTATGTTGTCCGTCGACTAAGGACAAACATTAAATAGATTTCATTCAAGTTCCGTCTTCAAAAAGAGTTCCTCATTGTTTTTACTCAATCCACTACTGGGCACGGTTGATTCGAAGACATGCATCGTAGTCATGTGATAGCCCTGAAAAGAAAAGTAACAAGGCCAGACAGCACCTTAAAACTTTTCTGGTAATCATATCAATCAAGAAAAGTCGATTTCAAGTAGATTCCGCCATATATAAAAAAGTACCACAATGATCATTTGGCGCTTAGCTGACATTGTTAGTAAACATTCGAGTAATTGATCGTGTCGATTTTGGCCAAGCGCCAATATAACCTGGCAGCGTTGTTTAGTAAACGCTTCCGCCTGCACCTTGCACATCCGTCTGTAAATCCGAGCCAGTATTAATTCCGCTACCGTGTGTTCCCCTGCCTGTCGCGCGCTCACCGCACTCAACCGGCAATGGACGCAACATACTTAATTGTGATAATTTAAGCTAACGTTGCAGCAAAATGCAGAGGCCGTGACAGTTTGGCACAACGTGTTGAAATAGAATCAGCGATCAAAGACTGCTAATGCATGAATGGAATGGTTTTGATTACCGAGGTGATGGAAAGTTCCCAAAGGTATTCTGCAGTATGAACTTGTGGCTGTATAGTTTTCGTACCGTTTACTTAGGTGACTTTTCTAGACATTTACATGTCACATGCGTGTTTTAGCGCATCCATACGTTTACATCACAGCGAAAAGTTCAAAGACAGATTTGTATTAGTGTGCAGTCAGTCGTGGGATATTATGATGCTGTATGGGGAGATGGATGCAAGACTTAGCAAACGTTTAATAAGTTAAACAATATTCTGAACATTAATCCCCTTACTTATACTTAATTTAAAAAACTCAAATAATTTGTTTTTACACACTCATACACACAAACACACACACATACCCACACACACACAGGCCAACACACAAACGCGCGCACACACATAACAGCACCCCCTACCCGGCTTTATTGTAATTTGTTTCTGTTCTAATTTTGTTTTTTTGATTTTATGGCAGCCTATAGTGCTAAAGAAAGGTGCCGTTGAGGTGCAAAACACTGAGTCTCACTTAGTTAATGCAATGTTGTACTGCGGTTTGAATCAATCCAACTTTTTTACCAATTCTCAC
Organism: Dasypolia templi; assembly: GCA_963555695.1. Classification (NCBI taxonomy): domain Eukaryota; kingdom Metazoa; phylum Arthropoda; class Insecta; order Lepidoptera; family Noctuidae; genus Dasypolia; species Dasypolia templi. Next base: position 8,692,507 of record OY743142.1, read on the forward strand.
GATCATACTCTGGATTTAGTTTTTGCCAATTTTCCTAATACTATTATAAAATCGCATTGTTCGTTGGTACCGGAAGACGCGTTTCACCCTGCTATTGTTGTTAACGCTACAGATATATTAATTCCTCCCTTAAAATTGAGTTTAGTTAAAAAACATGTTTATAGAAAAGGGAATTATGAAGCCATTAATAAAGAATTTCTAGAGTGTGATTGGGGATTGGTCTGTAATGATGATATATAGCTTGATCATGTAGTGGATATGTTCTATACAGTAATAAATACAGTTATTGATAAATATGTGCCTAAAATCACTATCGGAGGTACCTATAGCTACCCTGTCTGGTACAGTCGAGAACTTATTAATGTTATTAAAGAAAAGTCTAAAGCGCATAGGCAATGGAAAAAATACGAAAATCCCCATAATTATGCGACTTTCTCTTTATTTAGGGATCGACAAAAACTGATGCAAAAGAAGTGCCATACAAATTATTTATACAGATCACAAGAGAACATAAAAACTTCACGTAAACATTTTTGGGCGTACGTTAAGTCTAGAAAGAAGAATAAAAGTAGTTATCCTAAATACATGACGTATGGTAATAATCAATTGACTAGTGAGACCGAAATATGCAATGCTTTTAATGATTTATTCTATAAGAATTTTAGCAGTAAGCTCGACTCTTATATTCCTTTCTCGACTAACTGCGAAACATACGGTGACACACTACACAGCCTGACCACTGATAGTGCGTGTATCCTGAAACTCTTGCAGAATCTGGATACATCAAAGGGTCCTGGAAATGACAATATACCCCCTTCCTTCTTCGTTAACTGCGCGGAAACGCTCTCTTCACCAATTGCTCATATCGTTAACAGGTGTTTTTGTGAGGGATATTGTCTGACTATATGGAAAATTGCACACATTGTTCCTATCCATAAAAAAGGTTGTAGAAACCTAATAGAAAATTATCGTCCCATTTCGATTTTGAATGTCTTGGGAAAAATTATGGAGAAAATCGTCCATAATGCTGTTTATCCCATTATATCTAAATTAATTCCCCAACAACAGCACGGTTTTATTAAAGGTCGCACTACTAATACAAATTTGGCAGTGTTTGTTGAAAATATTGTTTGGGATGATATGGATGGTGGGGGACAGGTTGATGTGATCTACACGGACTTTGAAAAAGCCTTTGACCGTGTGGATCACGTCATCCTCTTGCGTAAGCTGCAAGAGCTTGAAATTCGTGGCAATTTGCTCAGATGGTTTGAGTAGTACCTTAGGAATCGATCTGAAATTGTTAAATTGGGTGGAGTAAGGTCTAACTGTGTAACCATTCCATCTGGAGTGCCACAGGGCTCAATATTAGCACCTCTGTTATACTCTGCCTACCTATACGATATAGGAGCACATGTTCGTGATGCAAGGTTTCTGATGTATGCCGATGACACCAAGATTTTTATGACAATTGGAAATAAACACGATTGTGAGAAGCTACAAAATGACTTAAATAGATTATGTAATTATTATATTATCAATAGAATTAATGTGAATATAAGCAAATGTCAGACCGTAACCTTTACTAGGAAGCGAAATTTCATTAAGTACACTTATAATCTCAGTGGTGGCAATATCGCGCGTTGTAATGTTATTAGGGATCTTGGTGTCGTCCTGGACTCAAAACTTCTGCTTTCCGAGCATGTGTCCTGTATCGTCGGCAAGGCATACAGAAACCTCGGATTTGTTCTGCGTACGTGTAAATTATTTACTGATATTAATTGCATCAAAATACTTTATTTTGCGTACATACGCAGTATCTTAGAATACTGCAGTAATATCTGGAATCCTCACTACTTAGTTTATATACAGCAAATAGAATCTATACAATCCAAATTCGTTAAATAAATCAACTTTCGCACTGGTTATAAGTCTAAGGATTACCTGCAAGCATGCAAACATCATAATATACTGCCACTGGAGAACAGGCGTATGATTCTGGACATGCTTTTTTTTATAATGTCTGTAGTGGGAACATTGAGAGAACCGCTTTAAATGATTTAGTTCTAAGGTGCTCCGTCTCGACGGACTAGGCACACCCAGTTATTCGATGTACCGCACAGTAGTACAAACTGCGCTCAAAATTCCGTGATTGGTAGGTTATTAAGAAACTTTAACAAGAAATTCTCTCATCTTGACATATTTTACACCAAGAAAGGTATGTTCAGAAAACTCTTAGTAACTTCTGTGTGCGACGACTTGACTAACAGTTATAAAAAGTATTGAATAAGTTATCCATACACCATTACAACTCAATACCACACACACACACTCCTACACAGTCACCCCCACTGCACACCCACCCACACTGCACACCTAGGTATGTTTGGGGGGTGATAGCCTGTCATCCTGTTTGTTTCTGTGCATTTGATAAGTGTAGGTAATAAATTGTAAATCCGTAATTGGCTGTAAGATTAGTTTATACATTTTAAGTTAAATTATTTAAGGGCTGTGGATTTTGTGAATAAATAAATAAATGGCATTATTGCAAAAAAAAAATTGCGGTTAAGATGGGTATTGAGGTCTTTCGTCGCCCAAGCGCAGAGGCTTTAGCGTGTATCAGAAAGTTATGGTCATATTTAAGAGTTTGGTACAGATCATCAAACTGAACAACTTTAGACTTAACTTGAGAAAATTGTGAGCCATCATAATTAAGTGTAAAAATAGGTATTTTTATAAAATATTAATTATTTTGCAAGTTTACTTCTACGTTTTTACGAAAGTATAATGTTTGCTTTAATTTTTAGGCGTTTTTTTGGGGATCCTTAATATGTAATAACAACATTTTAAATTAGGATCTCCTTTATTTTCTCTAGTTATCTGTAAAGTAACTATATTTAAGAGTTGTCCGATACATTTGTGACGAGTGGGGTTTGTAATTTTGTATAAAATTACATAGTACCTATCTAGAAAACTACTACAGCTATACCAAAATAAAAATACGTCTGTATAGCTGAAACTATACAAAATTAAGATATGTGAGAACTAAATTACAAAAGCTAGTCCAAAATTCAAAACCAAGTTAAACTTGAGAAGTTTAACTTTTTTTAAAAGTATTATTGGGTTGAACATTTGTGTCGAGTAGGCATTGCAATTTTGTATGGGACAGTTGATGTTTTTTCACCTATTACGATGTTGGTTCCATGGAGAAAGTTTTAAGTTTTATGGTCTGCCCCACACTTTTCCGATTCACGTGGTTTATCTAGATAGAGTAGCAATGTTTTAATGTTACCAGCACACAAAAAAAAATCCTTCATAATAAATTTTATGCTTTATGAAACACTATGGCAGTTGTTATGGGTTACGTACCACAAAAAGAAAAAAAAACCTTAATGATCACTTCGTTGTCCCCCTGTCTATCTGTCAGTCTGTCAAAGACCGTTTTTCTTAGAAACGCGTGTAGGTAAAAGTTTGAAATTAGGAGCCTTGGAGACCGAAAAATATATGTGACATATTTTTATATTCGCAAATAAATCAAAACCCATAAAGGGTACTTCCAGTTGACCTAAAATCATTAAATTTTAGCAAGAAGCAAGGTCTCACAGCACATGTAAAGGAAAAAGTCCGAAACTCGTTAATTTGTAGTTTTATCACCTAAAAAAATGCGATGTAACTTACATTTGCAATTGGAGAATTGACCGTGACGTATATCGATGTATGCATGGGAGAACATGCTTTTCAACTACAATGTTAAGTTTTTTCTTGGTATAAATTCATCCCAACTACGGAACCCTTCATTGTGCGTTCCTACACGCACTTGGCCGATTTTTCTAATATGCTGGATTGTCGAGCTTGTTAAGAATACGATGGGTACCCATTTAACTGCAAGAGCATAACCTACTCGACATTTTACATCAGATACGGCACCTTAGCACAGTTAAGTACCTCTTTACTCTCATAAAACCAAACCTACACCCACACACACGCGTTAACGTAAGTACTTTTTTGTCCCCTTTCCTGCCACTTTTTTAGCAAAGGTTTAAACGCTACTTAAACTCATTAGCAGGTAGAATAAGGCTCTAATGACCCCCTAATATATCAAGTTGAAGATAGCACTCGTTTATGTCATAAATTTTGACATGTCAGGCAAATTAAGCGATTACGCTTTGGGGATTTCGCATTCTATAGCGTGAAATGTTAGGATTAAACGTGGTTGATACTTTTGCTGTTGATTTGATGATTTGTTTCATCATTATTCTACTACCCTTATACCAAGTTTATTTAAGGTAGGCGCAAGATTCCGTACTTCTCTATCAATTCTTCATCAAATATCAAATCTTGGTAGATACCCTCTCTCTAGACATATCATCTTTCATACAGTCCATCTATAGAGTTAGCGTGCATTAATTTCCTGTGTACAAGTGATAATTTATTAGTATCAAATGTTCTAACAAACACTGCTTTGACTTCGTGTTAGCATAACGCTTTAAATATTATCTGTTATAAATATTGAACTGTTGACTTCCGGTTGTCAGAATGACACCTTATGGAGAAATTGCCGAAGGAGCGCACTATCGGCTGGACAGTCGACTTGTGAGGTCAATTATTAATGTTGTGTACGTGTACAAGTGTAAAATATTAAGTGAAGCTGATTATTAAAGTCAGTATTAGCAAAGTGATTTGTGTTTTATTTGTAATCTACAATTATATTACACCTTCATGATATAAGAAGGCATGTTCTTATGGTTCAGAAGTGGGATTAACGGTAAATACGCTTCTCTGCCATCTACGAAAACGTAAGTAACGATTTAAAAAATAATAACTAGAACAAGTGTGTATATTTTTTTTTTAAACAGGCTTTAAAAACGGAGTTACCTGTTACTGCGTAATTGTAGTGTTGGCTGGTGTTTGTTGTAAACTGATTATTTTTGTTATTCACGTTAGTTATTAAATTACTTAAGTTTTACGAAGAACGACGTTACATCCAGCGTATTTGTTTTTATGGGTATTTACTTTGGATTTATGCAATTTTAATGTTGTATCTATTCTGCAAAGAAATTAACGTTTTGAAGTGAAAACTTCTTTAGCGGTGTTGTACACTTTATTGTAATGGGTAAAAAAAAAACTCGTGTCAGGACACGTGACCTGATCGAAAATTCGTAAGACGGATGATTGTTGATTTTTGATTTTTAGTGATTGATTTTTCTGAGAGATAAACTTTTTAATGTAATATAAATTGTCATGTTTGTGTACGATAGCGCAATAAATAAATATTGTATTCTACCACATAAATAATAGTACTTTTATATTGATAATTAAAGCAATTCGTGCAAAATTTTTCAATAACAATTCAAAATATCAAAAATGAACAACGATAATATTAAAATTTTCACTTCTGCTGGCACTCCCGGAGTGCAACCCGTTGTTTTTTTTGTTATTAATCGGTAGATGTATTGTTTTTTTTCTTTATAACATGTTAAATTAGTCTGAGATTTCTTATTTTCGCTTTCCGTTCGATGCTTGGATTCGGTGCCAGTGGGTACTAAAAATATTATAAGTGCTTTACTATTTAATTAAATCTCACTTTATGATAGTGTTTTACTTTCTGAACACAGAAGCTAATGTGAACTGGGTCCCTTCCCTTATTTTAACTAACGTGGTATTTCTCACCAACCTTAATGAACATATTTTTTAATTTATATTTAATACTAATGTTTTAGATGTTTGGGACACATACTTTTGAGTTTCCGAACCTAAATGGATACATCTAATACGGGACCTAGTAGCCCTATTTTACCAAATGGGTCAAAGCGAAGTCGGACCAATAGATTTATGGTGAGTCTCGTGCTGGTGAGCTTGAGCGACAGCCGAGTACAAGCCGTGCGTTTTCTGGTGAGCCCGTGCCGATGAGTTTGAGCGACGGCCGGGTGAGATCGATAGATTTCTGGTGAGTCTCGTGATGGTGAGCTTGAGCGACAGCCGAGTACAAGCCGTGCGTTTTCTGGTGAGCCCGTGCCGATGAGCTTGAGCGACGGCCGGGCGGAACCTTTAGATTTTTGGCGAGTCTCGTGCTGGTGAGCTTGAGCAACAGCCGAGTACAAGCCGTGCGTTAAAAATGCTCTTTAACTATCCACACTTAACATCAACGACTAAACTATACAGAGACACAAAAATAATGAACATAAAGCAACTATATATTTATAACACATGCATCTCTATCAAAAAGGTACTTAACAAAAGCATTCACACAAATATCACACTTACCCAACATAGACAAGTTAGTCAACGAAGCACACGACGAGCAAGTTTACTAGTTTTACCAAAAACCAGGACCAACTATTCAAAAAAAATGCTTACATTTGAAGGAGTACAGCTATACAATAAGATACCTCACGCATAAGAAACCTACACTCATTCAATGCATTCAAAAGTCAGCTTAGCATGTATTTAATTGCAAACCGGACATTACTAGAAAAATGAGTGCGCTGGTTGGGTCCAGTTTCGGGTAGTTTCTAATTAGTTTGTGACGGATGTTGTCGAACCTAATATTAGTATTAATTTAAGTATTCGTTATTGTTCTCAAGTAAGCGACATGTTATGTTTTTATTGAGCGTGTCTTGTTTCTGGCGTTGTCCTTTAACATTGTTTACCATAGCATTCAAACAATATATTTTTATTGCTTGCGCCGTACCTGTGAGTAATGTTAGCGGCTTATTTCAATTAACCGTTGCCGTTAACTTTTTAACTAATACATAACTCAACAATTTCAAATCCACGATGTGAGTATAAGACTTTATTACGTTGGTTATACAACTGTGAACTGAATGGGAATTCAACTTAGAGATTCTGAACCTGTTGCTTGTCGCTCTTATTGAATGTTCTATTCTGAGGGAGCACTAGTCCGAGATATGGTCCAAGAAACGCAGGGAGCTGACATTGTTCAAGAGTCAGCATCCCTTATGCCAGTCCAATAGTGTTAAACCAAAAGATGACTGAGGAAAAACTTCTGCGTCGATTACAGAACACCCAATCGTAAAACAATGACGGACTGTTTGTATGTAGTAAACTCGGCAATTTTTACTTGTTATTGTCAATGGCTTTACGAAACATACAAATATTACACCTGCGATGAATACTAAAGCAACCACCACTATCAGAGTTGTAAGTGTACATTTCGGTTATTTTGGAGCTCCAATACGACTGATAACCGGTAGAGGTCCATGTTTTACAAGTAACATATTTAGTAAGTTTATTAAAGAGACTGGTATTAAGCATATTCTGAATGCTGTGGCAACTCTAAGAGCGAATGGCCAAGTTGAAAGATTTAACATAACGATTTTAAATGTCCCTTCCATTAAGACTAATGGCAAAGATGATAGGACTTGGGATGAATATGTGCCAGATATTCAAATAGGGATTAATACCACAAAACTTAAACTACCCAAAAAGTCTTTCATAGCTAGTTTTCGGATTTAGGGTGACGAATGTGTTAGAGTCCAGTTTAAGTGATATTATAAGTGATACGTGGATAATAATTTAGCAAACCAAATAGCAAAAGTGCTCGAAAAATCAGGAGAACTTATAATAATACAGAAAAAAAAAAATAGAGAAAGTTTTAGTAAGAGTAAGAAAATAACTAATCAAAGCATTTATAAAGAAGGAGATATACTCGTAGTATGGGGAAATTAATTAAAACGATGGTAGCATTTCTCAAATCTAAGAAATTAGTAGCAAGATATCAAGAACCCTATCGTATTGTTAAAATACTCCCTAATGACTGATTTTTACTAGAAGACCCCATTTCTAGAAAACACAATCATAAATGCGAATCTATTTTAGAGCTAAATTGATGCCGCTTAGTTCTGATCTAGCAAGTAGTTCTGATGAGGACAACAGTGGGGTGTCAAATGCGACAGATGAAGTGCATGTGATAATGACTAGCGTTTTTTGTTTACTTAATGATGGTGTACTCATTTTTATATATCCTTATATTTAATATAAACCTTAAAGGAATTATGTTATGATGAATTACATTTTTCATTAACGAATTATATTACTAATCTAATAAGTTTTATTTTTGTTTAGTACTTTTTTAAATGAGACATGATTATGTTATGTATTCTTTGAAATGAGCCAGTGTCATTATCAATTGTGTGGAATTATTAGTCTTACATAAATTCAATAAGTGTAACTTATTTGAATAGTAAGGATTCATGTTTTTTTTGTTTTTCAAGTATACATTTTCGTTCGGTACGAGGACGTAACCGAATGTCAGATGGCCGAGCTGTTAGCGTGCATTGACTTCCTGTGTACAAGTGATCATTTATTATCTGTTAGCATAATGCTTTAAATATTATCTGTAAAAAATATTGAACTGTCGACTTCCGGTAGTCAGAATGACACATTATGGAGAAATTGCCGAAGGAGCGCACTATCGGCTGGACAGTCGACTAGTGAGGTCAATTATTAATTATGTGTACGTGTACAAGTGTAAAATATTAAGTGAAGCTGATTATTAGAGTCAGTATTAGCAGAGTGATTTGTGTTTAATTTGTGATCTACAATTATATTATACCTTGATGATATAAGAAGGCACACGTTCTTATAGTAGTTTCTTTCGCCTTCTCCTACTCTTATAGCCCTGGACAGCATATAGGTCACGTCTCCATTCTGCGAGAGCTCAAAATCTCCCTTAAATCTTGGAATACTTCGGTCACATGGTCGCGAGAAAAGACGTAGGCAACCTAGAAAAACTAATCGTGACCGGCAAGCCACCGGCAGCCCAACACGATGGTCTGACCAAATCCGCACCGCCCTTGACACTACAGTCCACAGCGCCCTTCACACAGCCAGAGACAGAATAAGATGGAGAAGGATCATCTGAGAGAAGGTGATACTGGAGAGAGGTCACGACCCTCAGCATTGAGGAATACGACGCAAGGAGGACTCTTCTAGCCATCCTTAATCATTCCCAAAGTTTTCATCACCTTTTCTCCTGATTTGTTTCATTATCATCACAAATTCAACCCATAAATATGTCCGAAATCAGGAATGAGTCACCGTGTGCTTAGCCTTTTCCAAAATACGTTTGGGTCGGCTTCTATTCCAAGCATATGCAGCTGAATACCAGTATTTTACATCGAGCGACTGCCTACCTGATCTCATAAACCCACTTACGGAGTAACGCTTTATCCCTTGGCAAGGCTGGTTGTCAGACTTTCGGGCTTCGTACTGGGCAGTTACAAAGCCGAAGGTAATCCAATCGTCACGGACGTGACAGATATCAGAGATCTGCGAATGATAGCTGTCATTCGTCGTAGATCCGGACATGGAATGGCTGTTTTGTGTTATTTTTAAACAACAAAAAGGCTCTTTGACTCATCTTTGCTTCTCCCGGGAGGAAGTTAAGCGGCATGGGAACCACTTAGAATACTGTGATGTGTCATTTGTTGTGATTGAAAATAATGTAATAGCCACTTGTGATAAATATTGACAAAATCATGTGAATGAAATCATTTAATGCTATCTTTCAAGTGAAGCTATCAATTGAATTATGCCAGTAATTCAAATCCTAAAGAAAATTAATTAACCACACTACAATATGTATTAATCATACTACTTACAAAACTTCCATTTCCATTCCTGAATACTAAACTACCTCAAAAACCAACAAGTACCAACCGACCAAGTGTTATAACTCCTCCTAAAAACGAAGTGAAATGCCAAGTATCAAGGCGTAAAGTCGCAGTATTCAACAAGTTGCAATGCAATGCATTCACCCTGACATGTTGCAGACGTCCTTACGGAATTAATTACGCCCCTATAGCTCTGTTATTGTAACTGATGACCATTTGATAATAGTCTGATATGAAGGTATAATATATACACCGCTGCTATATCTAGGTACATTATAAGGTTGTGGTGACTGCCTCGTTGGTCTAGTGGTCGCAAGGGCTACTGATGAGCATGAGGTCTTGGGTTCGACTCCCAGGTAGGGCAAAGTAATTATTAATTTAACGATTTATGCACACACATTTATACAGATAAGAAAAATGAGAGAACAGAAAAGTACGTACAAAGGTAATGCTTATTTCTAAAGAAATCTCTTCTAGCATACCTGTGTAGCGGCACTGCAGCATACCTGTGTGGCGGCTCACTGGGGCATCTTCGCAGACAGTTCCGACTCACCGCGAACTATGCGACACCCGGTTCCAACCCACTGGAACCCAACTGGCATTGGCAAGTATCGCAAGATACAAGACTTAGTCCACTATCGACCTCCGGTTTTCGGAGGGGAGTGATGTGGCGGCATCTACACCGCCACATGCGAACATGCCGCTACATCTGCAATATAACAGTATATGATAGATGTAGACACCGTGTGTAAAAGTAAAAGAGAAAACAAAATACATAAAAACTAAACTATTTAATAATTTAAAAATATACTTACATACATACTTCAATAATAAATATAACCAAATATATATTAATATAAAATGATAAAAATATATAATACAAATGCAACTGACACAGTAGATTGTGGATTAGGTTTTTCTGTCTAGAATTTCTCAGTAGCAGACCGCAGTCTGGATTTGTGCCCGGTTGATGGCAATGGGCTCGCCCCGTGGGACTTAAGCATAACTCGCCTCGAATTCGTAATTCGAAAGAGTAACCGTGGCCCCGGCACAGGCAACGGAAGGATAACGGGTGGGTTTTAGTCAGTAAAAGTCTGACACGCCCTCCCGCTCCACCCAGAGCGGGAGAAGTCATTTGATGATTTCCCACCCAAAAAAAAGGGACTTAAGCATAACTGGCGAAATGTAGGTGTACTATAGGTGCACCTCTGCCTAACCCTTAGGGGATAACAGGCGTGATGTTATGTTTTATGGGTTATTATTATTTTCTCCTTTATTATATTTTACAAACTTATAAATTACATTTTTAAATATTTTTTTAAAAAATCTGAAAAAAAAATAATTAAAAAACATTTAAAAATATAAAAAATAGTATCCCACCGGTATCAGGAACAGGGTCCAAGCTACCGGCGGTCAGGGCTCCAGAGAGAGGAACCTCCTGACAATGCGAGCCGTGTCCAGAAGTACCGCTTTCTGAATCACGCCCTTGATCCAGCTGCCCAACGAGAGCCTCCTCAGGTGTTTGTCGAGGCTCTTGGCTATTAAGCCATTGGCTGTCACGACTATCGGCACAATGATTGCTGAGTCCACATCCCACATGTCGACAACCTCGCGAGCCAAATCGAGATACTTGATTTCTTTATCTTTCTCGGCTTTCACGAGGTTACAGTCATGCGGGACTGTTATGTCAACAATCATTGTGCGCCGCTGTACTCGATCCACCACCACTATATCAGGCTTATTGGCAATAATAGTCCTGTCAGTGATGATGGATCGATCCAAGTACAATGTGATATTTCCATTTTCGAGAACTGGGTCGGGCACGTACCTGTAGTACGGCACTTCCGATTCCACAAGGCTGTATTTCAGAGCAAGTTGCTGATGGATAATCCTGGCTACAAGGTTGTGTCTATGCAAGTACTCTTCGTTAGCCAGACGAGAACAACCGGAGATAATGTGTCTTATTGATTCCCCCGGACGGTGACATGCCCGACAGATGTCAACCGTGTTGTCTTTCACAACAAATCTCCGGTAATTGTTCGTCATCATAACTTCGTCCATAATTGCACAGACAAAACCTTCGGTTTCTCCAAAGAGGTCACCGAAACGCAGCCAGGCTACGGACGCTAAAAGATCTACATCGGGTCCATGTAGGGCCCGGAAAAAGCGTCCGTGAAGCTCCTTACTCTGCCATACTTCCATGCGATCATTAGTGTCAAGCACTACAGGTTTGCGCCAGTTCTCTTTAGCCAAGGAGAGCGGGGTGAGGCCCTTGTCCACCGCGACCACATCACGATGCATCCCCACGTCGGCTTCTAGGAAATATTCCCTGAGACTGCATATCTCGCGATTGTGTAGGGTCTTAGCGTTTAAAAAGCCTCGACCACCACACTTTCGCGGGATATACAGTCTCATTACCGATGATCGTGGGTGATGCATTCGGTTTGCAGTCAGCAGTGTACGGACCCTCCTATCCAGGGCGTCGAGTTCGGTTTGAGTCCATTTGAGTATGCCGAAAGAGTATATCAAAACTGGCATGACCCAACCGTTAACGGCGCGCACCTTGTTTCCGCCTGACAGAAGACTATTTAACACTTTCTTCAGGCGGCCAAAGAAGCGCTCCTTCAACGATTGCTTCATGTCAGTACCATTGATGCCCAACGCTTCCGACATACCCAAATACTTATAGGTTAAGTTAGGTTATTATTATTTTAATCGTTAGAATCAATAATACAACTCCCTAAGTTAGTGTGATCATCAAATATCAAGATTTTATGAAATAGTCATTGAATTAGATTACTTGGTCTAACAGAGAAGTATTGATGACTTTAATGATTCCAATATGGATGATGACTATTATTAAAAATGTTCGAAAAAATTATGTATGATGTATGTAACTCAATATGCCCAATTTGGCGGTTAAGTAATTTTGCTTTTCCAGTTACGATGTAATTTCAAAGATGGCATAGTAAAATGAGATTATCGAAAAAAACCATGTAAACATAAAGAAGGTACTTATACGCTTTAACGGTTTCTGGTGGGAATGATTCCCGTCTCTATCGCGCGGTACGGACATTTTATGGCGCTAGTATGAATTTACATAGTCCTGATGTCACTTCTACGATAGTGCTGTCCTTGTCTAAAACATATTTTAAAACGTTAATACCTAGGCATTTTTTAAGCTTTTACACTTTTTAATACATTGTTTGCACTATTTGGAACCTACATTTTTGCGATTAAAATAAATAAAAATGTCATCAACCCTATTCTGTAAATACATACTTGTTACGGTCACGTATTGTATTTTTTTCAACGTAGAACCTAATACTGACTAGCAAATTGCAAAAACCGTAAGAAAATTTGAATTTCGTCGGCTACTCTGATGCTTTTGCCTTCAATCGGCAGGCTTCCCCTAAGGCTCCTGAATGGCCAATAACGAAGCAGTCCATGAGAAATCCCTTTGGGCACTCGGCTTGTTACCACGTCATGGGTGTAATCAGTGCAGTAAATTATTCCCATTTACTTCGACGATAGCATGGCAGCAAGTATTTAACATTTTTGTTTGTTTGTTTGGCATCTCGCAGGTCAACCTATGCGGTTGTCGTCTGCTTAAGCGGACTTGCCTGTGGATTCCCTAATAAATTAAGGCCTCCAGCCAGGACTTAACACAACGCATTCATCGTGATATACTACAGTGACATTCAAACGAAATTAATTACCTACCCGTGGTTACTGATGGTCATTATAGATAGAAGGAAAATAAGAAGACTTACAACCTTTATGCATCGGAGGTAGAAACAAAAGAACGCTATACTGCTAAACTATGGCCTGAGGGGACACCTCAAGGAAAGAAAGAAGAAAGAAAAATAGATTTATTTGTCACAGAAACAGGTGCATACAAAATAAATCGCATACAAAACTAAAAAAAAAAAAAAACAAAGCTGATTTATTATTACAACACAGAACATAAATACTCGGCAGCTGCACGCCGTGACTGTGACAAGAAGGCTTCCACTCAGCATGATGCTGTGCTATAGTGGGCCTACAGCACAGCGCTGATTTTCAGTGGTCACCCAAAAATGACGTACGGAAACCAAGTCAGGTTTAGGGACTCAACACATTAAATGAAAATTAGTACATAATAAATTAAAACAAGTAAAACAGTAAGTAGGTTCTCAAAAATTAAAATTAAAGCAACATATCAAATAACATTTATATAATAGCTTAAATAATAACAAAACAACACCATTAAAATAATTAAATGCAGGGTACCCACCCAAAATACATAACACCTGCACAGTTGCACACTAAAGTGTCTTGTTTCGCTCCCACCCACTATCACCTTAGCGTCGCCTGCGCGCGCGCGAACACCCGCACATTGCTAACTATTTAGAGACATTTCCCTACTGCGCCTATGAGCGTGATGACGTACTGCCCGTCATCGGGCGCCCTGCCTGCACTACACGCATGTCGCGCGTGGCTAGTTTTGTGGTATAGTAGGCGCGTGAACCTAATTGTGTCTTTCGCTTAATCAAAAGTGAGGCGATTAGTGTATAAAAACAAGCGCCTATACATCGCTATCGCCGCGAGGAAGGACTACGGGATGCAACCGCTCTATTTATTTTCCAAATCGAAATGTGTCGGAGAATAAACACAGTTGTTAATGGATTGGTTAATTGGTCACATTTAACTATAAATTACTAACATTTTTGTTTTGTATTTGTGCGCATAGTTTTTATGTGGGCATGTGCTAACAAATTTGTATAATTATTAACATAACATAACATCACGCCTTGTTTCCCCGAAGGGTTGGGCAGAGGTGTACCTATAGATAGTACACCCACATTTCGCCAGTTATGTTTAAGTCCCATGTAATAGGGGGCGAGCCTATTGCCATCTACCGGGCACAAATCCAGACTTCGGGCTGTTACTGGGAAATTCCAGATAGAAAATCCCAATAACACGTTGCCCGACCTGGGGATCGAACCCAGGACCTCATGCTCAGCAGTAGCGATTGCGACCACTAGACCAACGAGGCAGTGTATAATTATTATGGAATTTTATTCTGAAATAAAGAGTTTATTATTATGTTATTATTACTGCTACTACAGTCAATTCATGGTTATTTCTTCTTTGACAGTAGAAACTCAATAGCAACGTTGTTGTAACGATTTTAAATATCATTGTGAATTTGACAGCCTTGTCCATAGCAGCAACTTTAATGCAACGACAATAAAGATTAATGCGATTTTGACAGTGATGAAAACTCAGAGGTAATATAAATGTGCATAACCTGTAGGATCTTTGGGCGCTCCATACCTATTAACACTGTAATTTGAAAACATTGTAAAAGTCAATTATATATATAAGAGTAACCGAGGAGTTGCTTGCCAGATCTTCTCCATAGGTAGCGACCAATTGGATCCGTGCATCTAGCTTCTAACGTTTTATAGGTGCCCATGTAGTTTTATGTAAAATAAAATATTTTGATTTTGATTTCACTCTAATGACGTTTCAGGGGGGATGTACTGAAAAAACCAAGTTAGCGGCGTGAGTTCCAATACTAATTGTATATGGTGCAATCCTGAAGTAGTCTTCTATCTTTGTTTACGTCGAAGGCTTGAAAACCGTACCTCCTCGCGGTCAGCGCAGACAAACAGCAACTGCGTGAGCATGCTCAGGCGAAATCTGCCGGCAGACGCGCGTAAGCTTGAGAATCCGCGAGCGAGTGCTCGAGTATCGAGTAACTGCACGACCCGGCTTCGCACGACAACTTTTGTTTTAAATGATTTTCCGAATATTTTATTTCATACAAACCTTGTCCTGACAATTACAACTACAACAAAAAAAGAATTAGCCAAATAGCTGTAGACGCTTTGAAGTGATTCGCGGACAAACATTTTTGGCAATTGATTTTCAGAAAGATTTCAAATTTTAAAAATTTCAAAAGAACTAATGAATGTCCTTGCACTCAGGTGTGAATGTAGTGGTCTGTCAGACTTTTACTGACTAAAAACACACGGTGTTCTGCTGCTATCTTTAGCCGGGGTGCTAGAGTGCTTACGCATTTCGTCACGCTCCCCCGGCTAGGTGTTGACCAGCATGAATTCATGGGGACCCTGTCACCCTCAGCGGTCGCACATGGCTGCAATTTCTCTAGAGAGTCTCGGGTGATAGGTCACTGCAGGCCTTACCCTAAAGCGGCCGGAGATCGTTTCGCGCACTCCAGCGCTCGATGCGTCTGCTACGGATTGGAAGGGAGGTTGTATCCTCCCTCTCCCTTTCCGACCATCACTTCCTCGCAGAAGTAGACGACGGCATCTCACGTGATTTCACTTTCGGCGATGGACTGGTCCATGTCTGGGAGCTAGTAAAATATACAATATGTAACAAAAACCCTGTCCGATCCAAAAAAGGCGTATTCCTGGTTTAACATACGTACTAGAAAAAATTGTAAAAAAAATCTAACTCATAAAAACCAAAAGCTATTGATTTTTTTATTTTTAGTTACCATGCGAAATGTAACACTAAATATGGTAAATTTTCATAAGTTGACAACACTCCACCGGCCGGCGAAATCTTTTATTTTCTGCCTATTTTATTTCAAAGGATACCGCCCTGCATTAGCCGCGCTGTAGGTACTCATAACGAGTCCTCGATCCTTTGATGTAGCCGACTGGTCGCTACTTGTTTGGACACTTCGCCAGTCGCACGTGGAGATAGCTTGCGATCGGATGTCCGTACGTATCACGTGCCGCTATCGTATCGCGAACAATGTCGTATACCAATCAGGAATATTTGAATATGTTAATTTTTATTTGTGAGTGAATGTGTGATTCGGAAATCGAAGTAACAGCTCGGATTGTGGAAGCTTTCGAGTCACTCAAATCGTATACATGTGCGCTGCGAAGAGTACGTGCAAATTTAATAAAAAGGTGTCGAATGTGTACTAATGTTCTAGATAGATAGAGGTATGTAACAAGTAAATGTTTTAATAAACTGATACCTACAGTGGGTACATTGCCAAAAGCACATCACATTAACTCAATAATAATTGTTTCTTGATAAACAGTAGGTCAGAAATCGGGGTCATTGTGCGTAAGCCTACAATAAAATATCAGCTGATACCTACGCGTAGGCAAAACGTAGATTTCTTTAGTCCTACGTTTCTTTGGCGGCTTGCGATAAAGGATCGCCGTGAACTCTGGTGAACCCTGTCGAGCGATCAGTGTTGCCTTTGGTATGATTATTTTTAATTTTTTAAATTAATTGTTTTCATTGGGGAAAAATAATTATCTCGTATCCATTAAATGATTACGTATTTGTGTACGCACTACGATACCAAATTATACCCTTCAGTATCGGACAGGGTTTTCGTTACACCCTGTAGAGATGTCTTTATTGTATGTTAGTTTAAGGGGACAACAGGACCCAAACGCAAGTTTTATAATGCCTGAAGTATATGATCCACTGCAGTAAACAGAATCAGTAAAATATGTGATATTCTTCAGGATATGTGCTAGTTAGATGGTGTGTGTTGAAAACTTAATACAACTCATTTTAAAACATAGAAAAATATCACGACGAGTGACCTCTAAACATTTATTTTGATGATTAAAATTATACTATTATGCATGCAATCATTCTGATTTTTTGTCAGATTATTTTACAAGCAACAGTGTGACAATGACCGCCCCTTATCTCTTCACCATTAGTTGCGTAGTGAGACATACAGAGACATGAAAAGCAACATTAATTTATAATATATACGTAACCTCATTCCACTATTAGGACACAAATTCTCAAAAACCCATTTGTATCGTTTGAAAAATTTACCAATTTGTACTGAATGAGACCATAAATACATAAACTCCTTACAGCTTACAACAGACAAACGGAAATTTTAAACAGATGTCGCCCTGATTTGATACTTTACGCGGAAACCGAATTACTGTTATAATATTAAAATGTTGCTGTGGGCAACTACAGCAAAATCAAAGAGGAGTCATATTTTTATCAAATTTCGGTCGCAATAATAATCAACCGAAAATAAAATCCGACCCTATTAAAAATTATCCGTATTTTGTCCCATACCAAATATACTCATCGGAAGTTAACCAAAATTATATGGGATCACTCCATAAGAATATTTCTTTATTTAACCATTTATGTACACACAGATAAACAGACAAGAAGAATATACATACGCATACGGCCGGTGTGGGTAATGGGGTCCGCGTGAATTCATGAGGGCCAACGCCTAGCCGGGGGAGCGTGACGAAATGCGCAAGCACTCCAGCAACCCGGTTAAAAGTAGCAGCAGAACACCGTGGTTTTTAGTCAGTAAGCGTCTGACAGACCCCTCCACCCACCCCAGAGTGGAAGTCATTCAGGAGAATTTCAACATGATAAAAAAACAGTCGCTACATGTAAAATACTAGTATTCAGTTGCATACAGCCGGCCCCAACATAGTAAGGTAAAGTCTAGGCAAATGCTTCATGCTTTAATTGAAACTTCGATGCCTCATGTTTTAATTGGTCCGAAATCAATAGCACGCAGCCAGCACGCGCCTTGATCAATCCACGTTCTATCACTGACTTAGAAATTGTATTATTTTCCTCACAAAAATGTATGCTTGAAAATTAAACTTCTGAAAATGAATGAACTCCTATTAATTAATGCACATTTGCAAAACTTGCGCTTTGGTAGCCCGCGAAACGTGGCGCTTATTAGATACTTATTTTAAATATAATTCTCTCTCTGTCGCAGGACCAACGGCGGCTCGCAATCTCATCAGATCGCAAACTTCCATTTCCGGGGTTTTGCTTAGAAAGTCCTAATGGAAAAACCGAAAAACACTTTGCCCGACCTGGGAAGCGAAACCAGGACCCCTACGCTCAGCAGTCGTGCAGCGTGGCAGTGTCAGAATCACAGACTCGATTAGCACTAAACGTAGATACAGTCCATCCGACAAGAGAATGCGCTCTTAACACCCGTCTGCTTCATACAAACGAATGTATTTAGCGAATTTGATATTTATTAGTTACTAGAATTGGCGCACAGACTGGTGTCAGGAACTCATTCTCTCGACGATCAGACTTTAGTGCTTTGTGGTGAAGTATAGTGCTTTGTGATGCAGACGGGCTTCACTTTGTAACTATAACTCTCACTTAGAAACACTATATATTTATTTATTTTTAGCATATGTTGTCCTACTGCAGAGCAAAGGCCTACCTTTCTCCTTTCCACTCTGTCTCAGTCTTGATCTAGTGTGAACCAATCCTGTCTAGGCGTCAAGCTCGTTCCGCCATCTTTTCCTGTGTATACCTCGATGTCGCCGGACGTTTTTTGGAACCCACATGCTGGTAGATTTGGCATATGACTCGTTCGATATGTCCAGTCCCACTTAAGCTGGGCTGCTTTTAGTGACGTCGGCGATCTGTGTTTTGGAGCACAGCACTGTGTTCTAAAAATTATAGTTTTTTTTTTTTCGAACTGAATAATGGCATCAAGGTCATCTCCGATAAAAGATCAAACTTAAATATCAACTGCACCATACCACATTATGTGATCCCAAAACCGAGCAAGCTACTAAAAGTGTCATTACTCATGATAAACTGCCCCACAATTTACGAGATACACATCTATGAAACATGCGTTTACCACGACCATATTGTAGTAAGGTCTATTTTGAATTTCCACTATGGATTTTATCAACCTTACTATCTCTTCCAAATATCGAGTCGCTCACCGATGACTCCGACAATCAGTAATGGCTGAAGACAGTTCGAGATATTAACTAAAATATAAGTTCATGTGAAGACTGCTATGATGAAAATGTCATTACCTTAAGCAAAAGGAGTTAAGGTTCAAAATGGTGTAGTAAGTGGCAGTGCGGCGGTAGAACTCGTGGTCGCTTTAAAGACGTTGGGTGTGGTCTCTTTGCTAGCGTGGAGTTTAAAATGTGAGGTTCTCTGTTTACGTGAATTATAAAGCCTAACTAGAAGTAATTAAAGTCGACCTCGCTTTAGCTTTACCACCTAAAGGTTGAATGTCACTTGTACGTCGTGATTATTATGAGAAGTCTATTTGTCCAAGTGTCAGTTAGTTAGTTGCAAACTCAGTGAAATTACAATTTACAGGTAGTTTACCAAAAGGGGTGAAGCAATTTTGATGTCGACTATTAAAACAACTAAATGTGTTGTGTGTGTGATTGTGCGCAAATATATACTTGCGCACAATCACACACATCCGTCAGCCATGCTATCATGGCTTCGGAGCAGTTCTAGTCCGTCTAGGAAAGCAGTTTGGCGATTGGCATGAACTCAGAATCAAGTCAGGCCAAACTTAAACATCGAAATACATTCTGACAAAAAAGTATCGGGAATGGGTGATATCTTTATGGATCCAAATTAATTTTTGTTGTTGTAAGGTTGGCACAGCTGCTGTCCATTTTGAGGCTGAAATTGAGTTAGATCTGTTATTTAGACAAAATACAGTGCTGTTTTTAGTTAGATCATATCTAGTATGTATTGCGAATTTCATAATGGACAAAACCACAAACAAATAGTTTGTCTTACATTTTGCATCGCTAATGGAATTCTGCGTTCGGAGTCACTGATAATGTTACAGAAGGCTTACGGTGAATCGACTTTATAAAAAACGCGCACTTATGAGTGGTACAAAGCGTTCAAAAGCGGTCGAGATGTGATGGAAGATTAGCCTCGCTCTGTTTGGCCATAAACGTCTTCAACTGAAGTTAACATCACAAAAGTGAAGGAAATAGTGACTGAAAATCCTCATTCAAGTTTGAGAGAGAAAGCCGCTGAATTTTCTGTGTCTCACGAGTCGAGCCGTATCATTTTAAATAGTCACTTGAGAATAAAAACTTGTTGCCCCTCGGCTAGTCCCAAAAGACCTGCGTTTTCTCCACTAAATCACATAAGATTCGCTGAGGACATGCTAGAACGAGTCAATTCCGACTCAACATTCATGAAACGCATTGTTACTGGGACGAGACGTGGGTTTACGAGTTTGACATGCAAACTAGTCAACAAGCTTCGGAATGGTGACTTCCAACTGAACCGAAACCGAAAATATCAATAAAATCGCCAAAGTCGATCAAAATTCAAAGTCGTGTTCACTGTTTTCTTTGACTATCGAGGTATATGCACTCGGAATTCTTGCTGGAAGGTCAAACGGTAAATAAAGAATATTATTTGAGCATTATGCGGCGATTAAGCCAGATTAGTGTAAAGAAAATTCTTGGACTTTGTATCACGATAATGCGCCTTCGCACATGGCCACATTATGAACGAATTTTTACCAAAAACTCAACAAATACCATCGAGCAAGCACCTTATTCAACAAATATGTCTCCAGCCGACTTCTTTCTTAATCCTTAACTTAAATCACCACTTCGTGGCATCCGTTTTCATTCGGTAGAAGACATAAAGGAGAATTCGCGGCGAGAACTGAACTCAATTCCGGAAAAAGCTTTAAAAAAATGTTTTGATGATTGGATTATTCGTTGCCGTAAGGATATCGTATCTGAGCACGCCACAATAGCGGCGATAAGTCCCCTCTTAGAGGAGTGGTTGGAGAGGCGCCACGGCGTCCTCATCTTCCGCCTGACACAGGTCCTCACTGGACACGGTTGTTTCGGGAGGCTCCTGTTTCGCATAAGGCGGGAGCAAACGCCCGGGTGTCACCATTGTGTGGATCGCCCGGAGGACACGGTGGAGCATACGGTGAAGGAGCAACGGGTAGCTCGCCGTCCGGTAAGGACCAGGCCCGGGGTGACGGCTCGTCGTGTTCCACGCGCGACAAAGAGATGTCAGCACAAAGTGACGGGGTCCGATAGGGCCGACGTCTCAGGGTCGCGGGTAATTCTAAAGAGAAAACCGTGGCCCTGGAACAGGCAACTGAAGGAACACGGTTGGGTTTTAGTCAGTAAAAGTCTGACACGCCCTCTTGCTCCACCCAGAGCGGGAGAAGTCATTTGATGATTTCCCACCCAAAAAAAAAAAATAAGTTAATCGTATCTGAAGGAGCACACTTTGAAGGCGATATAATAAATTTTGAAGAATAACATTTACATGTAACATTACATTTTCCCCAACCCGCACTGAGCCCGCGTGGTGGATTACGGCTCACTACCTCTCATAGAGAAGAGGCCTGTGTCCCAGCAGTGGGAACGTTATAGGCTGATTATGCTTACATTTTGTGTTTATATAATTGATCTTTTCTCGGTACATATTAACTTTGGTTTAACTACATACTACTGTATGTAGTTAAACCAAAGTTAATATGTTACTACGGTATTACAAACAGGTAAGAATGTTTAACAATTAGTTATTATTATTATTTTGTATAATTATTTTCTTACTTATTTTAGTACACTTTCAAATATTTCTATAAAAACGGACAAAAAAATAAAAAGAATATTTAAAAAAAAATGTATCGAGAGCAGGGTCCAAGCTACCGGTGGTTAAGGCTCCAGACACAGGAACGAATTATTATTATTATTTAAATATTTCACAGAATCTCCATAAAGGTTACATTATTATAACATTACAATAAAACATAAACGTTACGACTGCCTCGTTGGTCTAGAGATCGCAATCTCTGCTCAGAGGTCAGGTGTTCCCAGTGCTGGGCACGCCACAATTGCGGCGGTAAGTCCCCTCTTTGAGGAGTGGTTGGAGAGGCGCCACGGCGTCCTCACCTTCCGCCTGACACAGGTCCTTACCGGACACGGTTGTTTCGGGAGGTTCCTGTTTCGCATAAGGCGGGAGGAAACGCCCGGGTGTCACCATTGTGTGGATCGCCCGGAGGACACGGTGGAGATATGCCCAACTTGGGCGGAGCACCGCAGTGTCCTCGCGGAGGCGATTGGCGGCGGCGATCTCTCGCGTCCGTCCCTGGTCCAGGTCATGGTACGGAGCTAGAGGGAATGGAAAGCCGTCACCTCCTTCTGCGAAGCAGTAATGCTCGCGAAGGAGGAGGCGGAGCGGGTGAGGAAGAGAGCATTGCGCCCTCACGCCCCCACTAGCCGCCGCAGGAGACGCCCTGGGCGTCGGGAGTCGCCTGCAGATTCCCGGCCACCGTAGGCGCGGGCTTGCGGATGGCGAGCAATGGGTAGCTCGCCGTCCGGTAAGGACCAGGCCCGGGTCGACGGCGCGTGGTGCTCCACGCGCGCCTCAAAGAGATGTCAGCACAAAGTGACGGGGTCCGATAGAGCCGACGCCTCAGGGTCGCGGGTTATTCCACAGAGAAAACCGTGGCCCTGGCACAGGCAACTGAAGGAACACGGGTGGGTTTTAGTCAGTAAAAGTCTGACACGCCCTCCACCCAGAGCGGGAGAAGTCATTTGATGATTTCCCACCGAAAAAAAAAAAAAAAAAGGGGTCAGGTGTTATTTTGTTTGTCCATATGAAATCTCTTTGTAGCACCCTGGATTCTAGAATTGTGTCCAATTGGTGGCAATAGGCTAGGCAGGGGGCTAGGGGGGTTACATGGGGCTTTACCATAACTGGCGAAATGTGGGAGTACTATAGGTACAACTCTGCCTAACCCTTTGCAATGACAACAGGCGTGATTGTTATAATTATTTATGTAAAGAATTAAGAGCTATCGCCCAAACAATCTCACACTGGAGCCATACCCCAAACTCTTCGAACGGTAAATGACGCCATCGCAAATCGGAAATTATCAGCTATGCGCCAAATGGGCTCCCGATATCGCTTATCTGCCCACAAACGTCTTCACACGTACTCGACACTGCCTCACTTGCCTGTGTCTGGCTTTAGGGATTGATTTGTGCTAACGGAAATTGGAAGCTTCTTGAAGCTTGAAACGGTTTTTTGAACGGCTCTTTCGCGTAGGTGGAATTACAAGTGGTTCGGAGGTGGAGTTTGTATTTTGCGTAGTATGTTGTAGATTCTAGAAATAGTAAGAAGACAAAAAAACGATGAATGGGCTGTGTGTAAAATGATATAGCCAGAATAAGGGGGGAGAGCTGACATGCCGACTAATAAAGAATTAGGTATGGCTAATGTACTGAAGAAGAAGAACGAAAGTAGGCTGCGCCAGCTGCATATAAATCAGCATGGGCAAGAGGATTACATATAATGATGTTGTAGGTTTTGAACCAGGGTCTTTACCAAGGGTTCAGCAAAAAAATCAATTGTCACTTAAAGAGTTAAGGCTGTACCTCGAGCAAAACCTTACTATAGTGTGTATCAGAGTCTTTTAACTAATTAATTAAGAGTAATAAAGTACATTTAAACAGCACGTTATTAATGTTCGATGTCCTATCCTATAATACCACATTGTAAAAAACTGACTAAAATTATTTATTGAATGCATCTGTTACTAAAGTGACGTTTTAATAATTTGAGGATGACACTTATGCAGATAATCATAAATCTAAATAATCCACGTTTTATTTTATTTAATAAGACCGCTATTCTCTTTTTATTTAAATAATAAAAAAAATGCGAATTCTATGATAAAGGGGCTTGCGCAGGGAGCGGGACAGAGAAAGACTTAGCGGCGGGATGGAGAACCGAACACTGAAGGTCGTTTGGACTGGGGATCGCCTTAAAACGGTGGACTATATAAATATCATGAGCGAAAACTTGGAAACACATATGACCGTCCATAGCATCATGGTTTTTGTGTATCTCGTAAGGGCACACCTAAATAAATTCTCCGATATATTTTATTGTTCCGAATTTCATAAAACCTAAGAATCATAATGTCTATTATAAAAAATCAAGATTATTTTAAACCGAAATTATTATTTCCTTTTTTTTCCTACTTTCATATGTTCGAAAAATCAAATGCTCGATGGGTTCTCGGTCCGAAAAACGATTTTCAGATTTTCAATACTTCGAATAAAATGCTAAAATTAGGATTCATCATAATAATAATAATATTCAGTTACGCATATTCATGTTTTTTTTTGTTTTTTTTTTATACCAGGCCACTCAGAAAGTTTTGCTAGTATAAGTTTTTATGTATGAGAGACTGGCCAATTATAGTCTATTTTGAAAATATGAGTATTTGTAAGTAAAAATAGGTAAGATCCAATTTCAAAATTTCCCTCCACATTGTTTGCGAGCAAATTTATATTATCGTGCCTCAGTAAAAAATGTATCTGCGCTAGGAACATTTACACGCTATGATTTATTAAGATTTTAAGTGTCGCCTTAAATCGGACGAATCGTACGATAGACTTCAAATTCATCGATGAAGGCGCTACTAAGGCAATGTATTGTTGGTATAACGAATTCAAGTGCGGTCGACTAACTTTGGGGGATGAGGAAAGAAGCGATTGTCCTTTAACGGCTGTTAGAAAACGTGCTATCAGTGGTGGCCGATTCTAAGGGTGAGGCATTGGAAGAGTGGGCGATCACGACTGGCCTTTTTGTCCTGAACCGGGGCTCGGTCCACACTCGCGTGCGGCAGCGGGGCGGGTCTATAGTGGACGTGTCGTTCGCTAGCCCTGCTGTCGTGAGCCGTGTCCGCGACTGGCGTGTCGCCGCGGATATGGAGACGTTGTCGGATCACCGATATATCCGATTCGACGTCTCCGCCCAGACCGCTGGCGGCCGCAGAACATCAGTCCCGCGTTCGGACGGCCCGAGCTGGGCGCGTAAGCGTATCGACAGGGAGCTTCTCGAGGAGGCAGCCATTGCTCAGGCCTGTTTCCGGGGGTCGGCAACGACCGGACATGACGACGTCGAGCTGGAGGCGCTGTGTGACGCCGGTACACCCGCTACCGGAGGAGACGTCGTCGGATACCCGAGGAGGAGGCCGCGCGGTATGAGGTGTACCGCGCGGCAAAGCAGACTCTGTGGCTGGCCATCGACGAGGCGAGGAAGCGATCCCGGGAAAGGATGTTGGAGACTCTGGACGGGGATCCGTGGGGGCGCCCGTTTAAAGCGGTTCGAGCGCAACTTCGAGCCGCGGCGCCCCCTCTTACGGAGAGTCTCCAACCCGAGCTGCTGGAGGAGGTGGTAGCAGCCCTCTTCCCGGTGAGAGCGGAGCATGTTCCGCCGCCGATGGCTTTGCCCGCAGCCGCAGAGTCGGCAGAGGAGGAGGAGGAGAACGCCATCAGCGTCCCAGAGGTGACACAGGCAGAGATGAGGGCGGCCGTGATGCGGCTCCGGGCCAAGAACGTGGCTCCGAGGCCCTACGGAATTCACGGCTATGCTTTGGCCCTCGCTTTGAAGGAGTTGGAGCCCCAACTGAGAGGACTCTACACAGCGTGCCTTGAGCGGGGCCAGTTTCCCAGTCTGTGGAAGATTGGACGTCTGGTCCTGCTCAGGAAGGTGGGGCGCCCTGCCGACTCGCCGTCTGCGTACCGGCCCATAGTGCTGCTCGACGAGGTGGGCAAGCTGTTCGAGCGCATACTCGCAGCCCGCCTCGTCGGCCACTTGTGCTGTGAGGGGCCGAACCTGGACGAGAGCCAGTTCGGCTTACGGCATGGGCGCTCTACCATCCACGCTGTGTCGAGGGTGAGAGTCCTGGCGGAGGAAACAGTGTCCCGGGGCGGGGTGGTGGTGGCGGTGTCCTTGGACATCTCCAACGCCTTCAACACCCTGCCCTGGAGCTGCATACGGGAGGCACTGCAGTACCACCGCGTGCCTCTCTACCTCCGCCGCATCCTGGGGGCTTACTTAGCCGGGAGGTGTGTCACCTACATGGGACGTGATGGCGGAAACCCGCGCCAGGTGTCTTACGGTGTTCCACAGGGTTCTGTCTTGGGACCGCTCCTATGGAACATCGGGTTCGACTGGCTGCTGAGGGGCGAGCTCCCGCTGGGCGCAGACCTGACGTGTTACGCGGACGACACGCTGGTCACGGCCCGGGGGAGTTCGCACAGGGAGGCAGCCTTGCTCGCGACGGCGGCGGTCTCACTGGCGGTGAGCCGCATACGGCGCCCCGGCCTGGAGGTGGCCCTCAACAAATCGGAGGCCCTGGTGTTTCAAGGCCCCCGGATCTCACATTGTGGTCGGGAGGGGGGTCCGGATCGCTGTCGAGCCCACCATGAAATATCTGGAATTGGTGCTTGACAGCCGGTGGGACTTCGGACCCCACTTCCGGTGGCTGGCGAGTCTGTTCGTCCTGGGCATGGTCGGATACACCAGGCTGGCAGTCAGAAGGGACGTCGCGCTGGTCAAGTACGTGGCTCACGTACTGCTAGGATTGCGGCACCACACGGAGTTGCTGGCGGCGCTGCGGCTGCGCGCGCCGGATGGGTGCCTAGGTGCGCGCCGCCGCCCCGCTCTCTTAGACGTGCCAGCGGCTAGGACTAACCTACTCAAGTTATCCCTATGTCACGAGCCGCACGTATTATTAATGTGGTTACGGTGTCGGAGGACATATTCGGACACAACCTGCCGAAATTAATTAACATGGCACAAATCATAATTGAGGGAGGTCTGATGCTTTAAACATAGTAACTAATTTGTTATAATTGTTAGCTTAGCACTTTATAATTATGATCGCGGTCATTATATTTTATTCTTTATAAATTTGTGTATCTACTTAGGGCTCATTTCGCCAGTGGAAAAGATCGCGATCGGCACAGATCTTACACGTAGTATAGTTTTTGTTATGATCGATGATCGGTTAATTGGGTCGGATTCGGTTTCATTGGGTGAAATTCGCCCTAAGACATTGTGACTTATACCAACGCCTTGGATACGTCTGTAAAGGTGTTATATATGTAATTTAAATAAATAAATAACAAGTTGTTGGGCGCGGCCGGGGCGCTGGCAACGCCGCTTCCCAATCTGGGGGGCTCTACGGAGCGCCGATCTGGGCGTCTGACCTGACGGCCGGCAGCATAGCTGTCCTGCGCAAGCCGCAGCGGGCAATGGCCGTCAGAGTCATTAGGGGGTATCGCACGATCTCCTTCGAGGCGGGTTGTGCTATGGCCGGATCCCCGCCCTGGGACCTGGAGGCGAAGGTGCTCACATCACTGTACCGGTGGAGCATGGCAGCGCAGGAGCGGGGCGAGCGACCGATGCAGCATATCGAGCAGCGTCGGTTGCAGCTCCACGAGGTCCTGGTGGCGGAATGGCGGGGTTGGCTGTCACGCCCTACCGCCGGCCTCAGCACCATCGAGGCGATCCGGCCAGTGCTCGACCGGCTGGCTCGGGAGAAGGCACGGCTCGCTGACGTTTCGGGCAACGCAGTTGCTCTCGGGGCATAGTTGCTTCGGGAAGTACCTGTGGCACACGCTGGCAGAGTGTGCCGCTTGGGAGGAGCCGCGCCGTGCCCTCGTGCATTTTTACGAGTGCTAACTACATTTTTCTTGAGAATTCGAGTTGTCTAGCTGGTTGTTAGGGTATGAAAATACGACGAAACTTTTTGTTTCAGACTCGTCTTGGCGAGGGTACTAACGTGTCCCCAGATTCTAAGAACAAAATTTAAATTATAGTTGAAAAACATGTTCTCTCATACATTCCAACTGCAATTGTAAGTTCGTACGCACAATATTGAGAGATTAACCATGCTATTTTAAGACCATAGATTTCTTATAAGTTTTCCTGCAATCTGTAAGTGAAGAACTAATTTCTTTTTTATTTTCAATTTTAAACCCTGTAGTATCGGAGATAAGGGGGGGGGGGCAATTTTCATAGATAGTTTCAAACCTGTTCGTTTCAAAATTATACAAAAATATTAGAGTTTTTCACAACAAGCCCTTTCATTTAATATGTCACACAGCACAGTTTGCTAAACTTTTGTTGTTAGTTGAATAGTTGGCCCCCAAAAGTGACCCCCATATTAAAAATTCATTAATTTACGTTACTCGTCCGTGTTTTGGTCCAAGAAATGCCTATGTGTACCAAATTTCGACTTTGTCATTCCAGGAGATTTGAAGAAAGTGGCTGTCACAGACAGACAAACACACGATGATCCTATTAGGGTTCCGTTTTTTCATTAGGACATAGGTAACCCTAAAAAAAACTGCTATTATTATCTGATGTTTAAAACAAAATATTTTCTTCTTATGATTTATAAGGTATGCTAAATAAAAATGCCGTGATTTCTTATAATTTAGATGCATGCTAGTTCTATAATTATTATCAATCCTTCTTTCAACATGGGAGCTGTGCTTACCCATTAGCAAATAGAGTTTTCATACAGTAACTCATCATTCGTCTTTTTACCGAACAATACCATCCACTGTTAGTTTTCAATCATGTCAATGTAGGAAAAGTTAAATATACATTCAGTAAAGTGGTTCTTGGAACTTGTACATACAGTATAAAACACTCTATTTGGATTGGGCACGTCGAAATAACGTCTGAGATTTTCAATTGTTTTTTTTTTGCTTTTAACACTGATATACTTGATATTCTGAGAGAGTTTCTTATGTACATACATCTTTAATTACATTCAGACAATATACAATGGTTTCACAAAAATATTACTCTTGATGTTGATGTGAATAGTTTTTTTCTTACTACTAATTACCTTTATCAATCAAATCGTTGAATACTGAAAAAGACAATCTTTCCTTTCGTATCAACATATCGCAGTTCGCTGCTGGATACAGGCCTCTCAGGCTGCGCCACAACACCCTCTCCTCCGCCTACCGCATCCAGTCAGTCCCAGCCTCCTTTTAAAGTCGTCGGCTCGTCTAGATGGGGTGCGACCCACACTACGCTTGCCGTTACACGGTATTCACCGGCCATCCTTATCGTTTTCGGCTTTCCTTCATAACATAAAATCATGCCTGTAATCCCAGAAGGTTTTGGCAGAGGTTTACCTATGAGTACACCCACATTTCGCTAGGCGAGCCTGTTGGCGTCAACCGGGCACAAATCCAGACTCCCGGGTTGCTACTGTGAAATTGTGCGATAGAAAAACCCAATAACATTTTGCCCGACCTGGGAATCGAACACAGGACCTCATGCTCAGCAGTAACTCTTGCGATCACTAGACCAACGAGGCAGTCTTTCCTTCACATTTATAATTAATAGATAGGTATTAAAATTCGATACTATCTTAACTTGAATAATCTAGTGGTCGCTATCGCTACTGTTGAGCATGAGGTTCTGGGTTCGATTCCCAGGTCGGGCAACGTGTTATTGGGTTTTTCTATCTGGAATTTCTCAGTAGCAGCCCGGAGTCTGGATTTGTGCCCGGTTGATGGCAATAGGCTCGCCCCCTATTACATGGGACCTAAACATAACTGGCGAAATGTGGGTGTACTATAGGTACACATCTGCCGAACCCTGAGTGAGATTTGCCTTTGAACGTAAAACAAGAAAAGGTTTTAATGCGAGGCGTATCTACTATGGTAAAAGTATAATCCTCTTTGTGAGAGGAAGTGGGCCATAATCCACTACGCGGCCCAGTGCGTGTTGGCGGATGTCACATGACTTTTATTTGTGTTCTAGGACATGCCAGTTTCCTCACGATGCTTTTCTTCACCGTTCTGCTCTATTTCTACTATACCTGATATAGATACTTCCACAATGATACCTTTATTATTGTTTAGTCTCGTGCACACTGGCGCGACGCCACAGCGCGACACAAAGGCACCGCGTGAAGCGCGACGAGCGGTGCCTTTGTGTCGCGCTGTGGAGTCGTGCCGTTTTGTGGGAGACTTAATATTAAAATTGAAAGTTTTATATTTATTTTAATGAAGTGACTAAGGTACCTTGGTTCCTGAAATTATACCGTGCCCAAATTATTTCGATAATTTTTCTCCAGAAAAGCCAAAAAAGTTGTTTAATGAGTGTGACACTTAAAAAAATGTTTCGGCTTTTCCCACTTACTTGCGAATGAAATAAAGGAGTGTCTGCGTCGTAGACACGCCGTGTATTTTACGTCAATACGTGAACGTAACGAGTAATATTCAGGGCTGGGTAGAGGTCTTGCTACTTCGACTACGTTTACCCTTTGGTGGATTCAATGAGGGCAGAAACCATAGACGGTCACACACATCGCACTTTGTCCGAAAGGGCTGTTGAAAAACGTAGTGGTGACACGTCCACTAGCTGCTGCCAAAGGTGTCTTCATAATCGGCCATCGCACATAATCGATGTCCACACTCCTTCACTGCGGCCGTTATGTGACTTAATTACCTTTGTAACTACTTCAGTTTCAAAACAAAATCTACTCGAACTCCTATGAAACCAATCAAGGTAAATATTTAAACTTACTTTTATGTGAAACTTAAAGATATTTAAAAACAATCTGCCTCATCCTTCTGTAAAGTTGAACTTAATTGCCTTCTGAAAAAACTTGGCAAAAAATTCGGGTTACTTCGTCATTTTAACGTAAGATCGGGCGCACGGTCTTAGTTCGTTATGGAGTTTCGCGATTAACTTTGTTTTTTTATTTAAATTTCGTTTAATAAGTATGAAATTGTGTCGTACACCTGCTTAGAAGTTTTGTCGATTTGAGGCAATTGTATATTAAAGGCCTCGAAGTTCCGGCCGTAAATAATTATAGCACACTGGCAAAATTTCACATTTCTTATATAAGTGGGACACAAGTAAAAAGTCTTCGAACACAATGAAGACCTTTTTGGGTTAGTATGGGACTGACAAACAAAGAGTAAATAAATAGGTGTTGGAATTGTTATAACATTAAATATACCATAGGTATACCCGTACAGACAGAATAATTTATAATTTTATTATATTGCATCAGGATATGTTAGCAAGGAGTGGAAATTTTCAAAATCAAAATCAATAATCATTTATTCAAATTAGGCAGAGAATCAGCACTTTTCTAACGTCAAAATTACATAAGAAAGTTCCCCAAAACACTCCTACCACATCATAGTGCTTTAGCTGGGAAGAAGCAGTGGCACAACAAACTCCCCAGCAGCACAGCTGTCTGTTCAGTTAGAAAAAACTTGATTCTATACAAGAATAGGTTGTAATGAGTAGATCACGTCAATAATAAATGAAGATTACTAAAAAGAATTGACTTATATTGTCAAAATAAATAAACAATAAATATGAACTCATATACCCTGTCAGTAGGAAAGCTGATTCTGGAGAAAGAACATACACATTGTGTTGAGTTAATCACATCGACCAACTATTCTTATCGTTTGAGGAGTGGTTGATGAAATAGTATGCCTTTGAACAAAGGTTGGATTTTACCTGAGCTTAAAACGCATTAAAAGGCAAATCTAGCAAAAAGAGGGTAGCTTGTTATAAAAGGTTGTACCAAGCCCAACTAATGAATTATGAACTTTATGCAGCCGGTGAAAGGGAGCACGTTTGTCCGGAAAGGAAGATAGGTTCCTATCCAGTTTCTAAAATCCCGATATAAACTGGATTGCGTAAAATACAATTATAAACTCATGCATTCTTCCCATGGAAGTAGGCAGAAACTACAGAACGCCACCTGGTACGATCATTACACACTGCTTTTGAAGAACGTCACCGATAACGATACCATATATCGTTCTGGGGCGTCCGCTCCCGGTCTTTCTACTCTCTTGTTAGTGTTAGTACCTTGTAATAAACTAAAGACAATATTAAATTACGTGAAACAACAAATACCAAATACCTATCATGAAATAAGTGCAAGCAATGGTTAGCTCGCCGTCCGGTAAGGACCAGGGCCCGGGTCGATGGCGCGTCGTGTTCCACGTGCGCCTCAAACAGGGTCCGATAGGGCCGATGCCTGCCAGTGTGACAGGTTGTTCGAAAGTGATTCCGTGGCCCTGGCACAGGCAACTGAAGGAACACGGGTGGGTTTTAGTCAGTAAAAGTCTGACACGCCCTCCCGCTCCACCCAGAGTGGGAGAAGTCATTTGATGATTTCCCACACAAAAAAAAGGTACTACAAGGATACTAAATCCATCCATCCCGAACTGAAGTGTTGAGCACTTGTCGATTATTCAGCATGGCAATTCCCATCCTAGATAACTCTTATAAATCTAATTATTTCAGCTGCTTTTCTTCTTCGTCGTGTCAATGACGCGTGGCGGTGCAGAAGTCGGCAGAAGACTCCCGCACGGGTCGATCGATCAGGTTAAAATACGCTCACCGCGGTCGGTCCGTGGATGTGTGACCATCTTTAGATACCGAAGCCCCTCCGTGCCTCGGAAAGCACGTTAAGGCTGTTGGTCCCAGCTATCATCCGGGGATTTTTGACAGTCGGTACGGGTTGTCAGAAGCCCGAAAGTCTGACAACTAGTCTTACCAAGGGGTATTGTGTTACCCAGTTAGTGGGTTGTGGAGTTCAGGTAGGCAGTCGCTCCATGTTAAATACTGTTATTCAGCTTCGGTTTGACCGTAAGCCAACATAGTTTGGAAAAGACTAGGTAGATGATGACTTACTTTTTCCTACTCACAACGTCAAAAGTCTTTCTTATGTTGTTGTATCTTATTGAACGTTAAGCAACATTTGCCGATAGACAACCTTACAGAGTATTTTTAGGCCGCTGCACGCTGCAAACATAATTTGGCCAAATGAGGGCATTACTGATTTATCCAACAGCCAATGCGTGTGCAGTGCTCCTTAACAGACTAAGTCCCATCTGAGAGTGCCCCAAATTTCCGTACCCCTGCAGTCTTGACGATCTGAACAACGCCGCAATAAATGAAACCAGGTCCTTGGCCCAAACAGTTAAGAAACTTAGAAGTACCGTCGAAACGAAAACGAAAGGCGGTGTGCAGCTGATGACGTTTATTGAAGACCCCTTGAGCTTCGTGTTGTTTCGTGCCGCGGATTACACCATTCAAACCAATCTGTTCAGGACTACAACAAATCACAACGAGTTTTGATTGGCTGTCAGATGCAGCGTGCATCAGAAGGCGTCACGACACGACTCAACACAGTAATGTTAATCCGGCTTTACCGATTCAATTTAATAATCTCAAGACCAAGCGCCCTTTTGCGCCTACCCTTAAGTAGGTGGTTAAATGAGCTCATCGGGCCAAGGAAATGAAGGGCGATCGCCGAAACGATCAGACATTAAATAGGTGTCGGCTCAAAAACGAGTCGTTAGGGATTCTCGATAATATTTCGTCTTGAGATAACTGGAACGTTTGTCTCAAATGGAATTTGTATAACGACTCGCCACAATGAAACGTTCATTTATCTTTATGTTTTAACAGATGATGGATTGATTTCGCTGATTGTGTTTTCCTTTTGGTCCATTTGTTTCAGTTGTGTTTAATGGAAAATATCTACAAGGTTTAAGCGAAAATGTTTAGCGGAGAAATATAGGCTGGATTTTTGGGAGCCTGATTGGCATCAGATTTCTTGTTGGCAGTACTAAGTATTCATTAAAATTTTACTAATTAATTTGAATACATTTTCTTAATTAATTCATTTATTTTAGTAGTCGACGGGATCGTAGCGCCTCTTGCCGGGCTCAGGTGTGCGACTGTATAAAAGAAGTGGGTGCTGTTTTGGTGTACTATTAGTATGAGCAGTTGGGGAAAGGTGAGAACCCCACTTTTCTATTATACAATGTCGGTTGTTTGGTACAGGAAAGGTAAAAACGAAGACATTTTTAAGATTGCTTTCTGCGCCCTTTCAAGTTGGATTACAGTCGATTTAGATGGCGGCGCGTACTTTACCACGCGCGCCCCTCTTAGACATTGCGGGGGGAGCCAAACACCTCACTGACTCCCCACGGCGGACGCAACACAACTGTAGCGACCGATGACACGGCGCACAGACTGGTATTGGAGCCGAAAAGCTGGCCATTAATCGAAAATCCAAACATTTAAGCATAACGATGGCACTTGGTCCCAAAACAGGTTGATAAATGTGACGTCATTTGGCTCCATCCCCACTGCAATCGGCTATACCAGTTGGGTGTAACAACATTCAGTACGTAGCACTCGCTCGATACGATCGGACTTTGTTCACTGCGTTACCGTACTTCAACACAGTCGCGTTGCACTTTCTTATACTTTAAGTGATTTTAGTTGAAATTGTTAATATGGAAGTGTCTGAGCAAGGTATGTACTTTATATTGCACCTTTTTTACTTGTTAAATATTGTTACTTTACTGTATTTTTGCCTTCCTAAAAATACATCTAAAAATAAGTGCACTTTTTCATAAGTTTTAACTTAAATAGATATTTTAAATACATTATACTCATTAGTACTGCATCAAAGTTATGTCATATGATAAATTAGAATGTCTATTTTCACATTCCACTTCCAAAGTTTTCCCGAGTTTTCCCCAAAAAAAAATAAAGGTAAATGTAGAGCCGCCATAAAAATTTTGCTTATTTTTTTTTTTATTATTTCCCCAGTATCTCGGCCTTCAGTCATAACAATGACTAGAAAAGAACTGCACGAGCTAATAAGAAGAAGCCCAAAAAGGCTTTTTAGTGAAAAACTCAAAGATTTTGAAGTCAAATTATTGGAAATAACAAAGTGTCCCGCTGAAAAGTTGGCCGAGCTCAAGCAGGTCATTCGTAATTTCAAGGCTGTTTATAAGCGAAAATGGCTCACGTGTCACAGTACCGAGAGCCGGTTTTTCGAAAACAATGAAGACTGGTTAAGTAAAGAAATTATTTTACCTGCTAGAGAAACTTCAACAAATATAAAAGGGCGACCGACAAAAGAATTCCGGGAATCAAGTGACCGTTCAAAGCGGCGAAAAACAAAGGAGCTTAGGAAGAATGTGCCTGTTGATGAGCTGACATATGCTGCGCAAATGAGTCACCGGGCTGTAGGTAATAAAGACACGGCTAAAATGATTCAAGAGATAACCATGTCTCCAACTAGAGCAACAAAGATTCGCAAAGCAGTTGCTGTTAGTAGTCAACGTACTAATACGAAAAAACACTCCCCCGAAGAAGCTTTGGCAATATTTGTGGAAGCCAACTTAACCATGACCCAGTACGAAGTTATTCATCAGGCCAACAAAGATGTGTATCCATGTTATAAATATATTCAAATTGCTAAACGAGATTGTTATCCAGCACGTATTTTTCATGAAACTTATGCTGAAATTAAACTACAAGACTTGGTGGATCATACAACTAGAAGATTGTGTAAATATTTAGAGCAAGTATTACATGTATACCGCGGAAATCATACTAATGATTTTGTGCTGATTTTTAAGTGGGGATGCGATGGATCGCAACAAAGCCAATATAAACAAAAGTTTCAAAACGAAACAGACAGTGATGCCAGCATGTTTCTTAGTTCCCTTGTTCCTCTAAGACTGACATTTGATAAGAGAGTTATTTGGCAAAATCCTTGCCCATCTTCGCCTAGATTTTGTAGGCCGATTAGAATGAGGTTCATCAAAGAAAACAAGGACGTCACAAATGAAGAAATTGAACACATAGAAAATCAATCTAGGAATTTGCAACCAACTATTATCAGTGAAAGAATTGAAATAAAACACAAACTACTACCAACAATGGTGGATGGAAAAGTGTGCAATGCAGCCACTTACACAACATCCACAATGCGCTGCTATATATGCAATAAAACATCAAAAGATTTTAATGATTTAATTTTGCAAAACACGGAAGATCCAGAGACATTCAAATTTGGATTATCGATTTTACATGCGAGAATCAGATTCTTCGAATTTCTTTTACATTTGTCTTACAAAATAAAGGCAGAAGTACATAAAAGTCGCGTCACACTGAAAAATGATAAAGATAAAATAAAGTCAGCCAAAGAACATATTCAAAAAGAATTTAGAGAGAAAATGGGATTGCTGGTTGACATACCCAAAGCCGGATATGGTAATACAAATGATGGCAACACATCCCGTAGGTTTTTTAATGACATTAACGTAGCAGCTACCATCACACGAATCGATATCGAGTTAATTCAACGATTTAAAATAATATTAGAGGTGATCTCTTCAGGTTTTGAAATAATTGTCGAAAAATTTGGTATATACACCATGGACGCAGCCAAACATTACGTTCAATTGTATGCCTGGCAACCAATGTCACCAACTGTCCATAAAATATTAATTCATGCTCCGAGTGTCATATCGCATGCCTTATTACCAATTGGCCAATTGTCGGAAGAAGCTGCAGAAGCCAGGAACAAACACTTTAGACAATACAGGGAAAACTTTGCCAGAAAATTTTCTAGAACAGAATGCAATGAGGACGTTCTTAACAGGCTCTTGCTAACTTCTGATCCATATTTGAGTAGCCTGAGTAGACACAATGTTAAAAGAAGCAGAATGGCAATTTCTAAGGAAGCCTTAGAGTTTTTAAATTCTGGCCAGCCTGAGGAGGGTGAGGAAGAATATTTTAATAGGTAGTAGGCTTATTTCTATGTGTAACTTTTGTTTTTAGATCTTTTTTTAATGAATGTTAAATTTTGTTAATAAATACCTCAATATTGTAAAAGATGTTTTTTTATACCTATAAGTAGGGGTGAGATTTTATAGTGTCCTAACTTTGATTAAATAGTTAACTGTGTGTGCAATAACTGTTACCGAGTGTATTTTTAGAAGTAATAGCATTATATTGAAAA
The DNA here is from genome assembly GCA_963555695.1 of Dasypolia templi. NCBI lineage: Eukaryota > Metazoa > Arthropoda > Insecta > Lepidoptera > Noctuidae > Dasypolia > Dasypolia templi. The sequence continues at coordinate 8,729,617 of OY743142.1, forward strand.
TATATCTGGTGTTAGAGTTTTCAGGCTCGCCGCGCGGGCCTCTAACTTGACCTAACGACTGCTTCCAGGGATAGCAGCCGAGACTGACGGCATAACGCCCCTTCCAAAGCACGGAGAAGTTTGAGAATTCAATTTTGAACACATAATAATCAGTCACCCATCTAAATAATGACAGTGCCAGATGTTGCTTAACCCGTACGATCGTAAAAATGTCAGAAAACGCCACTAGGCCAACGAACTCCTCAAATAGACACATCAAAAGCACATAAAAAGCAATAAATATTATTGGCCAGCTTTTCGACTCCAATACCAGTCTGTGCGGCGCTTACGATTAAGGGGCGTACCTGCGGCTGCTTTTCACCGCCGACGACGTCACCACCTCCGGCCGGTATCAACCAGTCGGGGCTGCGGATGAATCGTATGTTCCCGCGACCCCGACGTAAGTGTGAGATGGGACACCGGGGTGGTTTTTAGTCAGTAGTAGTCTGATAGACCTCTCAGCCCGACCCAGGGTGGAGGACATCAATGAGGATTTTCCACCCCGGAAAAAAAAAGGTGCGCCCCACCCCATGTTGTTATGCAAAGTGCGTAATAGACCGTCTGCCTAACGCCGGCTGTCTTAGTTTATTAAATACGGAACATAACAATTTACGAACTTTAGATGTAAGTATGTCGACGTCTGGATGAAAGCTTAGAGAAGGATCCAGTATCAGCCCAAGGTATTTCAAAGCCTTTGTTCTCTCTCGGGTGCATGGGGCATTTCATGGTCGTGCAGTAGGGAATTTTATGCGCGGTGATGGAAACTACAGGCGCCAGATCTGGAATTACTTTTGCATAGCAAATGTATTTTTTTGGTTTTGTCAGCATTCAGGGTGAGGACATTGTCATGCAACCTTTTTGACCTTATTCAGGACATTAAACGCTTCGCCATGTGGCAAAGAAAATGAAATGGTGATGAAAATAATCTACTGAGGTGAGAAGATTCAAAACCACTTCATTTTGAATTGTTCGATACTGTAGTCACAGCATTAGATATATGAACTAAATTTAATCAAATATTAGCATGCATGATACTTATAGAGGAACTAATTAGAAATTGTGATGGTTGTAAAGTGAGGTGGTAGCAGATGGGTGAGAGTTGCTGACATACAAATTCAAATTTTTAATTTATTAATTATTAGTCGGTTGTACAAGAACATTAACAACAGGTGACTTCCAAACTATAGGAATTTTCCTTTATCTTGGGGGCCGTAAAATCTTTCGAAAAAATCGAACTGAATGGCGTTCGATTGGAGAGGCCTATCTCCAGCAGTGCTGTAGGTACATGGTGACAAATCTCATTAGTATCATTACTAATGAGATTTGTCACCATATTTTTTGAAGAATCTATTACAAAATGATTTACCGGCCATAACCTGCCTGGAGATTTTTATAAGAAAAGATTTATTAAACAAAAATGGTTGAACAATCAAACACTTACAAACCATGCGTATTAAATTTACATAACCATTCGTTTTATAAGCAGTCTTTGTATGAACTCTGGTATCCAAAGGAAGATTCAACTTATGTTATGGATACCAGCATACTCACATAAATGAAATACATAGGTTACATTGTTTGCATCAGAAGACGATGTCAAAAGTGGCGCAGTATTCAAGAGAGGAAACTAACAAGTAGAATGTTGGTAAGTAGGTCGGTACTCACACCGGCATCCATTCCTTGACACAGCAATGCTGCTAAGTGGAAAGAAATTGGTTACTACATTTTTGCTTCCACGAACTCTTTCGCAAATAAAATTTAATTAAAGTAAATTTCAGACTAAGGTCCATATTTTGTACGTATTTTGATGTCAGTAACAATGTGCTTTGGTAAATAGGTAAATATTTTTAGTTTTCAAAAATTATTGTATAATTTTTTATTTATATTTATTTACAAAGTAATATGGACTCAAATATATTAGTAACAATATTTCATAGTAACTACGATAGTAACCTTAACCTACACAGTTATCCTAACACTTCCATACATATTATTGTGATCCCCTGCTACAAGCTCAACACCGATGTGGAAAGCTTGCAGCAGCGATTCACACACAAGCAGTCCAGTCTGCTCGCGATACACCGCAGTATAATGTTGGGGCTGGCCCACACCCGGCGCACCTATGACTGTCACCACCCAGTGTCCCTGAAAGGAACAGTCCACTCTGGCAGAGATCATACATACAGAATGCTGTTGTACCATGCCGCTCGCTGTAGTATAGGGGCCCCTTTCTTTCTCATGATGGCATGGAAACCATTTATGGAGCATTCCCACGAACATTCCCGAAGCGGGACGCAATGGCAGTCCCAACTGCATCCTTAATAATTTTTTTGTGTGGGAAATCATCTTCTTTTATTTTGGGTGGGAAATCATCAAATGACTTCTCCCGCTCTGGGTGGAGCGGGAGGGCGTGTCAGACTTTTACTGACTAAAACCCACCCGTGTTCCTTCAATTGCCTGTGCCAGGGCCACGGTTACTCTTTCGAATTACCCGCGACCCTGAGGCGTCGGCCCTATCGGACCCCGTCATTTCGTGCTGACATCTCTTTGACGACGCGCGTGGAACACGACGCGCCGTCGACCCGGGCCTGGTCCCTACCGGACGGCGAGCTACCCATTGCTCGCCGCCCGCAAGCCCGCGCCTACGGTGGCCGGGAATCTGCAGGCGATTCCCGACGCTCAGGGCGTCTCCTGTGGCGACTAGGGTCGTGAGGGCGCAAGGCTCTCTCCCTCCCGCGCTCCGCCTCCTCCTTCGCAAGCATTACTGCTTCACAGAAGGAGGTGACGGCTTTCTATTCCCTCTCGCTCCGTACCATGGCCTGGACCAGGGCCGGATGCGAGAAATCGCCGACGCCGATCGCCTCCGCGAGGACACTGCGGTGCTCCGCCCAAGCTGGGCAGACCTCCACCGTATGCTCCGCCGTGTCCTCCGGGCGATCCACACAATGGTGGCACCCGGGCGTTTCCTCCCGCCTTATTCGAAACAGGAACCTCCCGAAACAACCGTGTCCGGTGAGGACCTGTGTCAGACGGAAGGTGAGGACGCCGTGGCGCCTCTCCAACCACTCCTCAAAGAGGGGACTTACCGCCGCTATTGTGGCGTGCCCACCCAACTGCATCCTAAAAGCATGATTAAATTAAATACACAGGTTGTTGTAGGCTCGGCGCATAGGTATGACACCCACAGGCCACTCGAAGGGGTAAAGGCACTAATAGGCACTTTTGAACGTCGACATTTTCATTTAAATAGAATTGATTCTAGGCTCCCCTTCCAAAAGGTAGTTTCATATGGAGAAGAAGGGGCAAGAAACTCCACTCCTCTTTTAAAAGTTTAACAATATTTTGTGTACATTAATTACATTTTTATAAGTGAAGACAATGCACCCAGAATTAAAATACTATACCACAAATAGGTAAAAAAAAATATATAAGCAAAGACAGATAAATCAATCACGTGAGGTAGGTACATGGTGCTCACATATTTACAAACATTGCGAAAGTATATGATGACGTCCTAAAATATTAACTGGCAATAAGTCAGTGTGTGAGTAAAGTAAAACTAACAAATTATACAATACTATTAGATACTATTAACTGAAACCAATATAAATTTGTAACAATATAATTAGTTCAAAGTTCAAACAATATATTAACGGCAAAGGATATATTTAACACTTGAAAGCTGCTGCCTCTTACTTTCGGAGACCTTGATCTCCGAAAAAGTTCTCTCATATCGTCTTAAAATAACATTTCAAATAAACCAATTAAAAGCACATAGGAATTTTCATGGGGTCGGTCAGTCAGAAATATGAAGACAGTTGCCCATTCCAAAGCGTAGTAGGTACCTATGGAGAAGAACGGGCAATAAACTCCATGGATACTCTTAAATAATATTGTTAAAGAAAATTAGTAACATCAGTCTTGTTGAAATTACACATGTGAGAACGATTAAGAAAGATGTGCACGTTAATGGCGTTCGTAATGAAAAACATACAAAACAAAAAAAACAATTAGGAAATTTTTAAAAAGCCGTGGCAGCCAAGAGATGACCAGTCCCCACTGGCGGCGCCCGTTCACGAACATGACGTATGGATCAGCACCATTCAGCTCAAACATTTTGAAGGGAACTTATGTACCCATGCCGAATCTTTAAACTATCATATTCGATGTATACATCCGGCTCGGGATACAGCCGCGCAAGCACCTCGTTTCGCCGTGGGTCACCATGCCGCTCCAGTGATGTCACTCTAAGCTTTGTAAAGAGAGCGCGGCAATCGCCAGCGCTTACCTTAAGGGTTATAAAAAAAAAGGTTTTATCACCTGGGCACAATTCCAGGCTTCCGGCTGCCACTGGCAAATTACAGATGAGAAAAAACTAATAACACTTTCCCCGACCCGGGAATCGAACCCAGAACCTTATGCTCAGCAGTAGCACTTGCGACCACTGGACCAAATTGTATCATGTCGGAAACGATAATTATATGAGGATGTAGGCTCGTTATTTACACGCTATTAAAAAGTTATCGGCATTATGCGGCTTCCAAAGTGTGGAATAACCTGCCACCACCTACTCGAGCAATTAACACGATCGACACATTTAAAAGACGCCTACAACAGTACCTCATAGACGTGCAACGGAAGCTGCACCCTAATTGCGTAACACATTTTCGTAAACGATTACGACTAATCTGTTTGATTTTGACGGTTCAAGAACATTCATTACGTTCTATTTATTGTTGAGCAGTATTTTTATCGAACTTAAGAAGCAATGGATTAGCAATCTGTTTCAAAACGATTCAGATTCCGATTGATTGTGTATTACACAATTAGGGTGCTGGACATGATTGAATGTCTCATTAATATGAATTATAACTATTTATTTTTGACGACAGTCCTTTTGTTTCATGTGTAAACATACGATTTTTTATTCTTTTCATAAACACCACTATATTATTATGTATAATTATATTTAAACAATAATATAGATTCTGTTATTTTTATTTGTTACACTTACTTGCCTATATTTTTTATCTAAATACACACACGATAATACTGAGTTACATCAGTAAGACGTCCTTGTAAGATTGGGTCTAGTTGAAAACCAGCGCCAGGCACTTAATTGTCTGGCATTTATGCTGAACTGGGCCTATTTGGCGCAGCCGTGAGGCACACAATACCATTTTCTTTTGTTTTTTTGTTTTGTGTGAATATTGTGTGCGTTAACCTGACTCAAATACATTTATTTTCATTCTTTATCATTTAAAACCAAAACAACACTAAACCAATCTACTTAATACATTTACATAACTGAAAAAATACTTCCAGAATCAGGACAGGTCCATATCTTCACAAGTTATGTGCAATCTTCATAAAATCCCTGCTGTAATCTATTCAGGGCCTAAGCAAACGAGTTTTAATGGTCCTTGGGACCTCCGAGGTCCTAAAATAACAACATTCGCATGATTTGTGTGGAAATCGCACATTTTTTCCTGAATAAAAAAAGCTTTGAAAAAAAATTTATGAGGTGGGTGTATATTTTTATTCGGGTGTTTTATTTAAAAATAAATGTGGGTATTCTGCTGCTGTTTTAAAATTAATAAGTATTTTAAGAGAAGTCCGAGGGACCTTCATAATCAGGATTTTTTTCGCCCTCTTTGTGAAATGGAATGCGGAATTAAACAGGGGGGTTAATCTTGCCTCTGCTAGTTAACCTCTATATCAACCGACTTATCGAGCGACTGAGCGGTACACGAAGGGTAAGTGGCAAAGAACAGGGAATGTCACATTTTTTTGTACTGGTAACACAGTATGTCTATAGTAATTTCATTCATAATCATTGTTTTTTACAAATACTCAACAGATATAGCTAAAATTGTGTTTTTATGTATGCCCAAAGCTAAAAGAATTTGGAAACTCTATGACATACCGGCAATGAAGGAAGCTTGTCCAAAAATTTACAGTTGTGATTTTGAGGTCAACATTTCTTTGGCTTAGTTTGCTTTATTTGCACATGGGAACGTCAATTCGACAATACCTGTTTGTGCAAGAAAACACAAGTCTTCTATGAAACACTAAAATAAGATTAAAAAACGAATGATGCTATAGACTAAATGGGATATTCCTGCACACTTTAATCTCAATTAAAATATTATAAGTAAGTACCAAACTTTAAATTGCGTCTTACTCATAATCAATCAGTTCGGACATTCCCTGTTCTTTGCCTGTACCCTTTCGTCGGCTACCACATTGACTTAACAAGAACCACATTAAGTGTCAACAATATCATATGGTGCTACTCAGTCCAACAATAGGTGGGTTGAAGACGTTGTTATCGACCTGCGAGGCCTATGAGGAGGAGCATGGCTTAAAATACAACTCCTTTGAGCTTCTTGTATTGGAAAAGATACTAAAGATTACCGATAGTTTTAGGTACCTTGGCCACGTTGTAACGAGTGACCTGAGAAATTACGTAAATTATTATTATTTTGACTGCATACCCTCTAATATTATATATATAATATGTTTCTATATTATATTGCAATAATAAACTAAATTGTGTTGCTCTGAAAAGAGAGGACATTTATTAATTATAATATTTTACATTAACATTGTGTAAAATAGAACAAAATCAAACATAAACCTTACCTGAAAAGAGAAACAACATTTAAAGCTATTATTTACAATTATTAAATTATTTCTATATTTTACACGGTTTTTTGACTGCCTCGTTGGTCTAGTGGTCGCAATCGCTACTGCTGAGCATGAGGTCCTGGGTTCGATCCCCAGGTCGGGCAACGTGTTATTGGGATTTTCTATCTGGAATTTCCCAGTAACAGCCCGAAGTCTGGATTTGTGCCCGGTAGATGGCAATAGGCTCGCCCCCTATTACATGGGACTTAAACATAACTGGCGAAATGTGGGTGTACTATAGGTACACCTCTGCCCAACCCTTCGGGGAAACAAGGCGTGATGTTATGTTATGTTATGTTTACACGGTTGTCATTTTGACTGCCATCTTCATATTAACAGTTCTGTTGTTTAGCCCATAGAGTTATGTACTAAACATAGTTTGTATATCTCATAGACTATGCGAATGAAGTAAACCTTCATTTACATCTCCCACCCCAAGACAATATATATAAATATATATTAAAAAAAAAAAAAGTATTCATATAAGTAAATGTTAAGTCTTATCTGGAACAGGAGCAAGTTTTGTTATGTGGAAAAGATTTGATTCAAGTTTCTTATGACCTGTGTTTATTTTGTAAATTGATTTTGATAATTTCTCTATAACTTCATAGGGACCAATTTTTAACTTATCTAATTTTTTTCTGTTTAATCTATTTCCGTTTTCAACATACACTAAGTCACCTAATTTTAGTTCCCATTCTTTTCTGTTTTTGTCAAATTGTTGCTTATTATAATTGTGTGATTTTATAGTATTTTCTAATGCAATTTTTCTATCATGCAATAAATCATTAAGTGTTATTTCTTGTTTCAATTCATCTGGTAAAATATTAACATTTTTCCCTTCCAATAAGTATTTTGGGGAAAATCTTGTCACAGTATGCTCTGTTTCATTATATCTCTGAGTACATTCATGAGCAATAGTGGTCCAGGCTAGTTTATCCTTTCTTTCATTTATCTTACATCTAATTTTATTAACTAATGTTTGGTTCAATCTTTCATTCAAACCATTAGAAAATGGTGCATTTACTGCAGTGAAGATAATAGGTACATTTTCCTTATCTAAAAAGTTTTTAAAATCTTTCGAATTTATACCTGGATATTGATCTGATAGAATCATGCCAATTTTATTTCCCTGTGTTACTTTTTTAACAAGCTTTATAAAATCATTCGAACTTTGAGATTTAGAAGTCAAGATATAGGCATATCTTGTAAAGTGGTCTACCAAAAGGTGTAAATATGTTTTTGTCGAACGAGAGCCACCAAATCCACCAATAGTATCTATAGATACTATTTCAAAAGGGTGAGTAGCGGGACCTAAGTGAGACATAAGTCCAAATTTATATTTAGCTCTAGATTTGTTTTTTATACAGATTTCACAGGTGTCACAGATTTTTCTAATATTATATGTTAAATTTTTCGCTATATAAAACGGTTTAATTTTATTTTCCATTTGATGTATTCCTATATGACAGTAAAGATAATGTATGTTTTTTATAATAATTTTACTAAACTCCTCAGTCAATACAATCTTTTCCTTTTTTCCTACTTTTTTATAGTATATTTTATCTTTTATTATTAATTTATTAGTATTTTGCTTGATCTCTTCATTTTTTTCTTGATCGTTTTGAATGTCTTCTAATTTAATTAAGTTTACAACTTTTAAACCTTCGTCTTGGTTTTCACACGATTCCAAAACAGGATTTCTGCTTAAACAATCTGCTTCTAAGTTGTATTTTCCTGGAGAATAGACTACTTCGAAATTATACTGAGATAGATAATACGTGAGGTCCCCTAATTCTTCATCTGTCCTAGCTTTAATATTCATTTTCTCTAGAGGCTTATGATCTGAGAAAACCGTAAACTTTTTTCACATGAGCCAATGTTGCCAAAATTTTACGGCCTCTTTTATTGCTAAACACTCCAGATATATAGCTTTTTTTGTTTTTTGGGTAACATTTAGTTTTTTCGAAAAATATGCACAAGGTTTTTCTTCTCCATTATGTTGTACCTGTTTCAAGACAGCACCTATGCCCTGTATACTAGCATCCGTATAAATATGTATCGGAAGATCTGGGTCAAAGATTGTTAAAATAGGTTTTGAACAAAGCAAAATTTTTATTGCATCAAAAGATTCTTGACATTTTTCTGACCAAATAAATTTTTGACCTTTTCTTAACAAATTATGTAACGAATCTAATATAATTGATATGTTTGGCACATATTTACCATAAAAAATAATTTTACCCAGAAACTGTCGGACATTTTTTTGTGTTTTCGGAACAGGAAAATCTTTTATAGCAACAAAATTATCCTTCAGAGGAGTAATTGTATAATTTTTTATTATATGTCCCAAGTATTTTACTGAATCCTGTGCAAAGTTACACTTTGAGAACTTTAATCTAAATCCTTCCTTTGAAATTGCTTCCAATAATAATGATAAATGATTAACATGTTTTTCGAACGTTTCAGAAAATATCATTATGTCATCTATGTAATTCACAGTGAAATCAGATAGTCCGTGTTTCCTTATAATGCTACTTAATACTCGCTGAAAAATCGCTTGAGAAGTCTTTAAACCAAACGGTAAACAGTTCCATTGAAAGTGCCCCTCTTGAGTAACAAATGCAGTTTTTTTTCTATCTTCTATTTTCATAGGGATCGACCAGAATGCAGAATTTATATCCAGTGTTGAGTAAAATTTACATTTTCTTGTTTTGACCATTAAATCCTCGATTAATGGAAAAGGTTGTGATTGAGGAACCACAATTTTATTAAGATCGCGAAAATCTATACACAATCTTGATCTTCTGCCGTCTTCTTTTTTAAAGGCCAATGTTACCGGGGCAGCAAAAGGACTATATGACTCTTCAATTAATTCTTTTTCTAATAATTTAGATATTTGTTTTTCTATTTCTTTTTTATCATCAATAGTGCATCTATAAGGCCTTTTGCTACAGTATTTATCTATTAGTAAGTCAATATGTGCTTCATAGCCATTAACAGTACCTATATCATATTTATCTTTGGCAAAAAGTGATCTATATTTACAAATTAATTTATCTATCTCCGACTGTTTCTGAAGGTCTAGATGATTAATCGCAATATTAAAATTTGACACTTCTATGTGCTCATTAAAGTTTATTTTATATTCATCATTTTCCTCCGAGACATCCAACGTATTTTTAATATTAAAATTTTCTTCTACCTTTCTACCTGAAAAGCCAGGAATTATTTTTGTACTATTGGTAGTTATTTCCTCTTTATTATCATTCTTTTTTATATCATGGATGTTTTGTGAAATGTCTAATTTTTCATTTTGAATTAGTTGAAATTTTTCTATACAATCCAATCCAATTAAGAAATCGTAATCGAAATTCTCTTCATCTATCACAAAAACATTAACATTCTTCTCGATTTTAAATATCTTTATCTTTAATGTTACGGTTCCAATAGATTTTTTTACACCATTAATCGTTCTTAATTTTGCATTTTTCATATAATTTTTTTTGGGTTATTTTTCAAAGTCAATAATCTCGAATTTATCAAAGACACGTTTGAACCTGAATCGTAAATTCCCATAATTTCTAAGGTATCATTTATTAATAATTTAATGTTGATTAATGGTGTAATTATTAGTTTTTTTATCTACTTCATTTAATTCTATTTCTAATTGAGAATTATTTACACTCCTAATTTGGTCTCTTTTTGGTCCATCATTATTTTTACTCTTGAACCAACATAAAGCTTCAGGATGATATCGGTTTCCTTTATTTTCTTTTACACAGATTCGGCACGGTAATCGGTCTTTTTTTTCTTTAACTTTATTTCCAAAACCTACCACATTTTTTTCAAAAAATTTTTTATTCACTAAATGTTCTAGACCTCTGATGTTATTAAATAAATCCTCAGTTTCCTTTAAATTATTCCTATCAATTCTATCCACTATGAAATTTGGTAGACCTGTAGCAATCAGGTCTATTACAGTGTTTTTGTCCATAGATTTATTTATCTCCAACAACAGTCTTTCTTTTTTTAAAGCATATTCTAACAATGAGCCCTGTATATATTTGAATAAAATTGCATACCTGACTGGCGACCATCCTTTGTCCGCATATGTTTCACAAAAGTTATTCTTCCATACTGACCATTCTGAATTTATTGTATGTTTTATAAGCATGGAACTATACCAGTCAAAACATGAATCCTCCAAGAACAACCTAAAAACTTCAATCTTACTAAGATCATTATCTATTCCTAATCTAGTACATTTTGCTTCAAAAATTGTCATCCATTGGGATACATTTGACGTTTTTTTTTGTGAATTTGTCTATAACAAACTTCTCTGACAAACTCCTCATATTATAAGATTTAGACATATCCTTCTTCATTTCAGCAAAATTCTCCATAAGCCTATTGAAAACCTCTTCTGAAATTTCATTAGCAGCAGCCTGTTGGCGTGTTTCTGGTATCATCTCCTCTAGCAAATATCCCTTAAACTGCATGTTTCCATCTTCATCTATATAAACCTTTTTTATTTCTGGTGTCACGGAAATCCATACTCGTCTTTTCTCGTGTCTCCTTTGCAGCGTTACTTTTACTTTTTGAAAAACTTGAGTTTTTATAACTGTATCGTGCAATCTTACAGGTTGAAGTTGTTCCGGGATTGAAAAGGTATGTTTATCGGCATCGGTAATCGAAGTTATGCATATTATATTTGTTTTTGGATCGTCACTGGGTTTCACAACAAACTCGAATTGAAATTTTTCCATTGTGTTTAAAAACAGCTGTAGAAATGTTATTTATAATATGTTTCTATATTATATTGCAATAATAAACTAAATTGTGTTGCTCTGAAAAGAGAGGACATTTATTAATTATAATATTTTACATTAACATTGTGTAAAATAGAACAAAATCAAACATAAACCTTACCTGAAAAGAGAAACAACATTTAAAGCTATTATTTACAATTATTAAATTATTTCTATATTTTACACGGTTGTCATTTTGACTGTCATCTTCATATTAACAGTTCTATTGTTTAGTCCATAGAGTTATGTACTAAACATAGTTTGTATATCTCATAGACTATGCGAATGAAGTAAACCTTCATTTACATATATCTGACTAAATACGACTATAAGTGTGATAATGTGTATTTTATTGTATTTATAAGACTTAATTATTAGACATCATGTTCTAGACATTTCATTTCTCTAAAATGTATCGTATTTTGTTTTGATAAGTTTAGACCCCATTATGAAAACTTATTGTGTATGTGACATCTATGTTTGCAGTGCCCTGACAGGGTTTATGTGCAAAAACCGACAGTAATATGTGTAAAATGTGTGATTGTGCATGAGAGCAGACAAATAAATAAATAAATACAGAGAGAGAGCGGGGCGTTGTCTGTGAGGCGCAATTTGCTTGCCCGCAGGTTCGCACATTGTAGGTAGGTACTACAGACGTCAAAGTTGAAATAAATGCTTTGCCTTAGACTTTGACTTTGTAAGTGATTTAAGTAGGTACATATAAAGTTAATATAAGGTAAGCCAAGATAATTATTTTTTGTAAAAAAAAACGCTTATCTAATTATATTACACAACCGACTATGTACACTACGTAGGTAGTACGTAGCTACGTAGTAGATTCAATAACGAAGAGAAGTACATATACGTAAATACAAAAACAAGAGATTATCTTGTCAATACCGTTACGTCACAGTAACGCTTGATAACCAATAACATGTCCAACTGACCTTGAATTAAATAAAGTCGTGATCGTGACGATAAAATAAAATGAAAGATAATGTTTGAACAGCTGTTCGTGTTATTTTCATTAGGATGGCGACAAATATTAAAATTTTCGAAAAAATTATGTAATTTCAAAGAAGGCACAGTAAAATAAGATAATAGAATAAATCTGTTAAATCGATGTAAATATGAAGAAGCTACACGCTTTAAAAGTTTTTGGAGGGGATTATTCCCGTCCTTGTCGCGCGGTACGGACAATGTATGGCACTAGTATTTCTACTCGTATGAAGTTACATAGTCAATTTGGCAATTTTGAAGCTATTACGCTTTTCTAATATTGTTTGCACTATTTATTAAAGAACATTTATTTGTCCCTACTTAACCGCTATTTCATCGTTAAACGTATATCCCGTATGGTCTAGTGGCTAGGATACCTGGCTTTCACCCAGGAGGCTCGGGTTCGATTCCCGGTACGGGAAAGTACTTTTTGTGTTTTTTGGCATTCATTTAAAGAATAGAATATCGTCGTTGTAGTGCGAAAAGTGACATCTTTAGCTAAACCGAGTTAATGATGTCAAATTGTTTTTAAACCCATTATCTACCTTATGAAAAGGTGAAAGAGCTGTTTTTTTCTGTATTTTAGATAATACGAGAATGTCAGAAGTACACAACTACTTTTAAGGAAAAAAATTTGCTTATGAAAATTATCTAACGGTACTTGAGTAATTTATGATAAAGAATATTAACCTTTTATCAATAACTGGGGCTCCACTGCTCATTAATGTCACATATTTACTTTTCGCATAGGTACAATATATTCGACGAGAACCACTGATAATGTCTCTTAGTTATTTCTTGCAGACAAAAGCTTTACATGAGATGAAATTAAATGTCCAATTGTAGTCACCAACAACACTTAGTTACTTTTTGCATACATTATAGTTCGAGTCGGCCCAATAAATGGCTCTTAGTTATTTCTTGCAGACGAAAAGTTTTGAATGAAATGCAATTCGGTTGTCCGGTAAGAGTCATCATCAGATCATAAGTAATTTAAAACCAAGGTCGCACGTTTTTCGGTCTTTACGTTCTAAAAATCTAACTAAAATACATTATTTAAAGCAAAACCACTCGTATTTCGACTTGGGTAGACCCCTACGATCACCAGGATCCAATCATATATGAAGATCGATCGATAAAGAACATCAAGAAAGAAAAACATTAGCTGACGAAGCTTGGCGCCGTGGCAAAAAAGATCGCAAAACGATGCCTTTTTTTATCAGTTACTGCAGACCTTCAAAGGGTTCATTTGGAATGAAATCAATGGGAAACGGGGGAGTTCCGAGATTGCCACTTGTTTGTCTAAGTGGATAAAGTTGATTCCGGAAAATATAAAAGAGGTTTCCATTACCACTTATTGCGACGTTCTTTCTGCATTTGATTCAGATCACCTTGAGATTACCTTGAGGTAATATAACAGAAATATTTGGAGTCTGGACACACAATGATGGAGGTTATCTCAATGCATTCCGATATAGAATTTGAAAGAAAGAGAACTTCTATCTTCTCTATGAACGACTGGAAGAATTTGGCAAAACGAGCCCGATCTAGTAGACATAGAAAGGACGCGCCACCTTATGATGTTTAAGAATTCTAATGTAACCACATCATCGACACCAAAGAGTAAGCTGCAAGCTTGATTTTGGCTCAAGATGGCAAGAAGGTACAGGGGCTGAAAGCTAAATGTTGAGATACGAGAAAACTATTCCTGGCGTAATAAAATTCAGATACGGCTATGATGCTATATGCTCATTACTGGATACGACAAAAAAGACAAGACGTAAGAAAGGTCCTGTTGCTCCGGGTACAATCGGTGTGATGATTGTGCCTAAAGCGAATACGTCAATTTTACTCTTCTTCTTTTTTTCTATTTTAAGAATAAATGTGTTTGTTAACACATTTTCAAAAAAATAAGCTGTTTACCAACAATTTTTATTCCTTAGCTCATAAAAATCTGAAATGACATTTTATTTTATTATTAACATTTTAATGCTTTTTTATTACACAATAATACAAAATATAATTACCTATAACACAACTAACTAGACTAAAATAAATTTTAAATTAAATTTTAATTATCTTACTTTTAAACAACAAGGATTTCAAGGAAAAAACTTCGTAGATGGCCACCTTTTTTTCCTTCATCCATAAATTTGATTACTTATAGACGTACTTATTTCTCTGAATAGTGTTAAACTCATTTAATTAAAACCTTTTGTGTCAGTGTCATTCTAGTTGTCAGACAGTTGGTAGTAAGACAGGCAGTCGCTGGGTTGGACTAAAAGCTGACCTCAACATATGTAGTTAAAAAAAGGCTAGGCAAATTTTTTGCATATAAATATAAATGCCGATGCCGGTGCGTTTTTTTTCCTTTAATCTGTGAAGTATGAAATGTCATAGAAGTGCGCCCCCAAAGCACGGTATCATACTGAGTTGAATCAAGAAGTCTTCCACAGTCATGACGCGCGACGTGCCGCTGCCGACTATGTTCAAAGTCAAGTCCCAATCTCATCTCAGCGACAAGCAATGTCAAACACTTTTCAAAAATTTATGTAATTTGATTATACTTTTGAGAGTATCGTTCTTAAAAACACGGCAATTGCCATCTGCTGTGTGCTCGTGATTACAGATGTTTTGTTTTTTTATATATATTCGAACTGGCTTGTGCACGCGACTTCGTTCGCGTGAAATTTCTTGTTCCCCCGTCCCACCAAGTCGCATCGCGTCGCCCGCCCGCGCCCGTTATTCGTTTTCACTTCGGGTTATATCTGCCTTTTTCTCTAAGCTCTTTAGGTCGTAGCGTGATGTTAAATAGCTTATAACCTTCCTGAAACATTGGGCTTTAAAATGCAAAAAAAAAATGGACAAATCCAACTGATACTTTCAGAGATCAGCGCGGTCCAAAAAAAAAACAATCTTGATAATTTACTTAGTTATGTATTCGTGCCAAGTTTGAAGTTTATTAACTCAAGGAATAAGATTTTTCATACGAACAAAATCCCAATAAAGGTCGGATTTCCAAAATTACTACTGCTTTATATAGGATTACTATCTGCGTGCCAAATTTCAGCCCAATCCGTTCAGTGGTTTGAGCTATGCGTTGATAGATCACCCAATCAGTTACACTTAAATATTCAACCGTTGGTCACAGCTATCGTTCGTAGATCTTTGACAGTCGTTACTCGTAGTTTGAAACCCAAACAATGTCTGACAACCTGTCTTATTTATGGGTATTGTGTTAACCCAGCAACTGGGTTGTATAGGAAGAAAGAAGTTCTTTGAAGGTATTCAACGTGCATTAAAACCAATAATTTAGTTTCTTTATCACACAATTAGAACAGTCTATCCCACTACCTAATGGCTAACCTTTTTAAAACCTCCAGTATTTGTTAAAAAGCTTTAATTTATTTTCAACTTAGACCAGCCGACCAGAGCCTTTATATGCCAAACTACTATAGAAATAGCATTTTCTACATAAGCTTACCTAAATCTTAACTAATATCAGAAAGAGAAAAACTAGATTTTTTGTATGTGTTTTTATTTGTTGTCAAAAATGTATGACAATTGATTGCATTTTTGACAGATTGAGACTGAAATGCGAATGTTGGGCATCGAACCCAACACAACATCTTGGGCACGGTCTACACGAGCAGGCGGCGAGATCAACGCGTCATCGGCACGCTGAGGTGCAGAGCGGCGGCGACATGGCTCGGCCCGACCGAGACTCGCTTCAACGGACTCCACTGCGACGGTCGATACTCCTCTTATTATAGTTATTACTTGTTTGTCCAGGAAAGTTTATTATTGTTATGAGCACGGCATTAAACCATTGCCTAAATACAGTCCACCATGTTTATTGCTCCCCACGCTAACATTGGTCCTTCGAGCCGGAGCGCGAGTTCTTAAAAATACTTTTTTTTTTTAATGGAGTAATTGCTTTGATTTTTGACTACACATCATCATATCACGCCTGTATTCCCCAAAGGGTTAGGCAGAGATGTACCTATAGTGCAATCCACGAGGCCTAAGCTGAGCTTTGTGTGAGCGATTACCAATCGCACCAATGTGATAGCGCGGGACGCACAGCACCTCAGGCCGATTGCCAAGCACATTGCGATTGCACAGCTACTTACCTACCTACTAAAACTAAAAGAAAATTGTCAAGCAATTTGTGAAGCTCACTTTTTAGACAGCTGTAAGACACTATTTCAAAAACTTAAATTCTATTTTTGTTGAGAGAAACTATAATTTATTTTTGACTAACAGTAACAGTAACTGTCTGCGAAGATGCCCCAGTGAGGCGGGGTGGCTGACTGCTGGTGTCGACCAGGAGAGGGAGTAAGCGCTCTGCTTGCGGACCAGCCGAATGTGCAGTGTGCTGTGCCGAGGTTGCTGATGAGGCTGAAGGTGATGACCAGGTATGCGCTTGCACTGCATGCTGATGGTCTGGACAACCGTTCAAGCCGTGGTTGCTGGCTGGCTGTGTGACTTGCGGGAGTGATGATGAAGGCGTCACGCTGAAGTAGTTACACGAAGGCTGCGCTGACGTTCATACTCGGGGTCACCAGTGAAGAGTTATGAGGAACAGGGTGTAAAGTTCACTCATACTCTTGGAAAAGGGAGGATCCGCCGACCAGACGGATGTCGTATCTGGTGGGCAACTGCCCGATGATTTTTGTCGGGAAGTTGTATATATGCTAGCTGCGCGGGAAACTCTGATTGCGCGATGCAGGATTTTTGTGACGTCAGTGTGATGCGTGTCATGCGTTCGCATGTGGCGGTGTAGATGCCGCCACACATACATAACATCACACCTGTTTTTCTCGTAAGGGTTAGGCAGAGGTGGACCCAGTACACACAATTATTAATACACCCACATTTCGCCAGTAATGCTTAAGTCCCATGTCACTATTACTATACTAGGCAACTCAATAGAACCTGTAACTTAGATTAGTTGTTGACATCGATAATTGTGAGTACATGTTTACGCCATAGTTATGGCAGGATATTATGCTAAAACAATTTTACTGCAACACCTTATTTTTGATAAAACTTGTCAGACTTTGGACTTAAAACGACTGTCAAAGATCTACGAATGACAGCCGGGACCAACGGTGTAACATGCTTTCCGAGACACGGAGTTGTCTGATTTAAAATGGATGGTCACCCATCTACGAACCAATCGCGACAAGCATAGCTTAACGCAACGCACGCCCACGCAACGATACCTTTTCATACCTTATGTTTGGTACTCAATTTTACTATTCAAGTAAATTGTGTTTGCTAAATTATGCCACATCTGAAGATACGAAGGAAAATCATATTCGTACCTACGTATACAATTATTTTTCAACAAATAAACACAGGACAATTTGAGTACGAAAGACACCTGAGTAAGCGCGTCGTAGAGCGTCGGGGCGCATTCAATCAAAACGTATTTCGAATGCAATCATAACTTTATGGCAAAGTGCATTCAAAACGGCGCACCCTGGGCCATCAGCTCCGTAACCACCTTGCTGACTTGCTAGTTTTAGCACGCTTCTAAATCTAATACGTAGGTAAGTTTCTTCTAAGTTCGAAACGAGATACGAAGAATAGAAATGTGCTAAAAAGTACTAATGGGGTAAGTTTGGCGCTAGTATGTAAGATGTATTTAAACGAGTTATGGAACTCAAATGGAGTTGGGCTGGACACCTGGCAAGGCTCAGTGTTGGCAGGTGGTGTAAGGGAGTGTTCTAGTGGCGTCTGAGGGCGAATAAGTAAGCCGTGCGTCGCATCTGTGCAAGTACAGGTCGCTGCTCAGCAAAATGCTCTGATTTCGGACGAACCTATCGTCAACAGCGCTGATTTTCAGCAACTACCTCTCGAAATGACCGAGCCAATTAATGAATTTTTGGTCATTGGTCTCAGCCGGATGAATGAATGATGATCTAAAATACTAGCTGCGCCCCGCGGTTTCACCCGCATATGTCTCGCAACCGTGGGAACATCGGGATAATAAGTATACTTTGTCTTGATCCAAGTCATTGTCTACCCGTGTGCCAAATTTAATTTATATCAGTTCAGCTGTTTTAGCGTGAAAGCGTAACAAACAAACTTACTTTCGCATTTATAATATTATTATATAGTTCGAAAACAAATCAAATTCTGCGCCATTTTGTTGTAATAAACATAATGTTTGTCAGCATTAACTAATATTGCCAAAGTATCGCAATGCGCGCGCATAGGAAAACTGATTAATTTTTCCCGCCATAGCGAAACATTTTTCACAACTCGTTTTCACTATTGAATTCATAGTTATTTATTAATTAAAATGTCTGCAAGTACTAGTTACGACGAAAATGATTTAAGAAAAACGCCACTCCACCAATATTTTTTTTTTCAACACTCTTGCTCATAAAGTGGCTCTATGGTCACCGCAATTAGGCACAGAATGACACCCATAATCAAACTGTGACTTTTTGTGAGTTATAGTTTTTTTTTTTATTACGATCGGCTACAGACTAAAGGGATGAGGTTTTTTTTATTTTCCGCGCATAGGGTTTGCGCCTATTCTGCCACGTACAAAATGGGGAATTAAAAGTTTTCTTCTATTACAGAGAAAACAAAAGTTATATTTGAGTGAAAGTTTTATTTATTAAACACGTACGAGTTAAAATTATCTATTTAAATAAGAATTTTAAATAAGAATTTGCATGAAATGAGCAAGCAATAGCAACATTAATTTATTTGTTCTATTGAACACGATCTTTTTTTGAATAAAATGAGTTTTTATTGAAATTTTATTCACAAGAGTGTTGAAAAACGTCGTATGACACACGTGTGTATTGATAATTACCGTCCTCGGCTCTCTTAAGACCCTCGCCTACGGCTCGGGTCTCAATGGTGCCTCGGCGGTAATCACCAATGTTACACACTAGTACCATAATGTACAAAAAAAAAACTATAACTCACTAGTGAGTTATAGCTTTGAAAAAGTCACAGTTTGATTATGGGTGACATTCTGTGCCTAATTGCGGTGACCATAAAGCCACTTTATGAGCAAGTGTGTTGAAAAATAATTTTTTAGAGGTATGTTCGTGTTTTTTTTTCTATCGATCACATACTTGTAGGCATTAAAAAACTTGCGTTTAAGGATTGGCACTATTGAGAGCTCGCTTGAAGGTCAGTTCAGGTAAGTTTCCACTTATCTTTATAATTATTGGTGGCGCTGGTTGTAAACTAAAATCAAAAGTTAAACGAAAACCGATCGTATCCCATTCAAAATGTTTGTTCGAAAAACGGCCGTTGCACAGCCAAGTTGGTCGAAATATACTAACTCAACAAGATCTACATTGTTTCAAACCTGTATAAATCGAAGAATTTTACTTGTTTCAATTTTTTTATCATGCACCCTTTGTTTTTCCAAGTCACTATAGACATTGCCTGAATAGTCGACATCGGCTTAGCTTGCCATTTAATTGAAAATAAAATAGAACAGAATCGAGAATGTTACACAATAGCTCGGCTGGATCGGTAACAATTTCCAATGGCGAGAGGTTGTGTTCGTGTTAAGGACCATAAATATCGCGGTTCACAGCCGCAGAATTCGAGAACGTACCCTGTGGTTCGCTATAATCAAACTCAAACTCAAAGCCTTTATTTAAATTAAACCATTTACAGGCACTTCTGAATTGTCAAGGAGTCGGTCAGTCAGAAATATGAAGCTAGTTGCCCATTCCAAAGCTCAGTAGGTCCCTATGGAGAAGAATGGGCAAGACACTCCATGGACACTCTTTTAAGTAATAATGTTACAAATATATTACTTACATCATTAATGTTGATCATAAATGTGAGAATTATGTACAATAACCGTCCACGTTAAAAGCGTTCAGAGTGCAGCAAAAAATATATAAAAACAATCCAAAAAATACATTATTAAAATAAGCCGTGGCAGCTAAGAGTTGACCAGCCCCAACTGACGGCGCCCGTTCACGAACATGCTCAACCATCCGCCCTAATACTCCCAGAAAAGTGTGAATCCTACCTTAGTCGCGGGTAGAAACTAATGCGGTTCCAAATTGCAAGTCAGCGTGCTTGTTTCATTTTACATAATCTACGTGATTTTGCTTTTAATTTTGTACTCAGCCTTGAGAAGGTCATGGTGACAATTTTTTTTTTTTTTTTTGTTGTATAATGCTTCGGCTTCAAGGTGGTGGTTCGGAGGAGTACGATTTATTCCTGAACGCGAAACATGACCACCATAGAAACAAGTTTTGTCGACGGGAGAATAGACAAGATGACCGATGAAAAAAAGAAACCTGTTATTTTGTCTATCTTAGCAGACATTTTGTCTATTCTTCCATCGACAAGACCCGTGCAGGCTACGCGTTCTGAAGCATAGAGTCAGGTTCAAAACCGGAACCGATTCCTGGGTATGTGCATGTCAGATGGGCTTAATAAATAAAAATAAAAATAAAATTCATTTATTTCAGGTCCTTGACCCATATATGATATAAAAAACAACACAATTCAATTTTGATAATATTGTAACGTTAAAATTAGGTGACTGATGAGATGACACGATAAAAGTGAATGAAATGATGTAAATAAATAACAGATAAACAATTTATAAATGTCTGATCAAATCAATTTATGTCCAATTCACAAAGCAAAAATAAAAAAAATAAAAAAAAAATACAAAATAATTACAAAATACTGGTATTCAGCTGCATCTGGCTAGACTGGAACCTGACGCCAAGATTGCTGGGAGAAAGGCCGACGATCATGATGATGTTCAAACCTGTATCTAAAGCCAGTCAGTTGTTTTTAAAGCCAATGTTTTTTTAGTTTCACATTACTCAATAACGGTGAAGGAAAACATCAGGTGGCTTTTTTTTTTGTGTTCGAAACCGGTCAATTGGTGCTGACATCTCTTGGAACACGACGCACCGTCGACCCGGGCCTGGCCCTTACCGGACGGCGAGCTACCCATTGCTTGCCGTCCACAAGCGCACCTACGGTGGCAGGGAATTCGCTTGCAATTCCCGACGCCCAGAGCGTCCCCTGCGGCGACTAGGGGCGTGAGGGCGAAAGGCTCTCTCCCTCAAGCGCTCCGTCTCATCCTTCGCGAGCATTACTGCTTCGCAGAAGAAGGTGACAGCTTACCATTCGCTCTCGCTCTGTACCATGGCCTGGAGAGCCGCACGCGAAAGATTGCCGCAACATCAGGTAGCCTGAACTTCATTGTCTGAAATAGGCACCAACCAGTATGTTACCTAACAAAAATGGTGAACAATGTTCGTTTAACTATGAAAAAGGTCTTTTCACACCACCTGCTCGAAAATGTCAAATTATATGTCAAGCAACATTAACCTAAAGTGAGTCATTAGTGGCCGGAGGCACAGCCGGTCAATAATGTTGTACTGGATTTCATTATGACCCGCTGGTCAATAATGTGATTTGAATTTGGAATCTCACATGCTCAGCTAAATTGGCAGTATAGTACTAACAAACACTCTTTAGTGCCAGAAAGAGGAAAGCTATTCTCGATTTCCTACAAAATCATAACGACTGCTTCTTCATATCGTTGCCATGTTTTCGAAGACATCATATTGTAAGAATAACTACATAACTACGAACCATTTTTTAAAAGGAATGGAATAACATTAAAACTTGCATTACTTACATAATTGGCTGTAACATTAGTCATTTTTTTTTAAAGTAAACTGCGCTAAGATTGCTGTGGATTTTGTGAATAAATAAATAAATAATAAAACCTATCTAGACTACATTCGATTTATCACATTTTATAAAAAATACTCTATTTTCATGAGCGTCTCCAATGACGTTCTAAATTCAAAATGCATACAGCCAATCATCCAAAACCATTTTACCAGCCCTGTATAAAGCTTAGTTTACACAAACGCCACTTCCATGATAGTGATATCCATAGACGCACACGACAAAACCGTAGAAGAGACTTTTTTTGTTTGAAAATCGAATTGATCGTGTCTTGGCTACTTATTGGTAGGCTCAATAAAGGCGCGAACTTTTGGCATTTAAACTTTAAGTTTATCAACAAAGTATTATTAAATGTCGAGTGATGAAAGTGATTGTACTCCTGAATTCATTACAACCGAAGCTAATAATATTTCCCATGATTTACTGCCGGAAAAGTCAAAGGAAATTTATATAAAAGCCTACGACAATTTCCAAAAATGGAAAAGTACGAAAGGCGTCAAGTCCATTTCGGAACCTGTTCTATTAGTGTATTTTCAGCATTTATCTTGTACTCAGAAGTCAAGTAGCCTATGGTGTACTTATTCAATGCTTAGGTCAACAATAAGCATGAAACACAATATAGATATCAAGACATACGCTAAGCTATTAGCATTTCTAAAGAGGAAATCGGAAGGTCACCAATCAAAGAAATCGAAAGATTTTAACACCTATGAATGTTGAAACTTTTTTAAATGAAGCTCCTGATCATAGTTATCTTGCCGTAAAAGTAAGTACATCATTTTATTTATAACTAAATAAAATACAACATGGTAGCAAATAGCAACAAGAACGCTTAAGTATACTTACTGAATTTACGTATGTTGTTAGTAAAATTTATTTTTATTTTTGTTACAGGTGGCTTTAATTATCGGAGTGAATGGGGCTTGTCGTTGTCAAGAAATGGTAAACATGAAGGTCCAAGATATAGAAATACACTCAGAAGAGTTGTTATTGATTAAGTTGCCAGACACTAAAACCAAAAGGGAAAGGTCATTTGTCATCCGCGGAGCATATGTAAAGGTTGTGGAAAAGTATCAAGCTCTGCGGCCTCCTAACATAAACACTAACCGATTTTTTGTAGCGTTCAGTAGTGGAAAATGCACCCGTCAAGTGATTGGGAAGAACAAAATAAGTGCCATGCCAAAGGAAATTGCCAAATACTTAGGATTACCAAATATCGAGCTCTATACAGGTCATTGTTTTCGTCGAACGTCGGCTACACTGTTGGCGGATGCGGGAGCAGATATAACCCAAATTAAACGCCATGGTCGCTGGAAATCGGATACAGTAGCGGAGGGCTACATTGAAAATTTTGTACAAAACAAAAGTAAAATAAGCTGTCAAATTGGTAACAGCATCACATTAAAACGTCATCTGATTCTTTTTCACCACAACCTTCAACATCACACCATCACATTCCATCTTTCCCTGAGCCTCATGCACCACCTTCACCAACTTTCACCACCCAAAATGCTCCTCTGCAAATACAAGATTCTGAAGCATTGACGAGCAATACTCAAATAAATTCCACATCAACATCTATAAACGTACCAAATAAAAACTTAACTTTATCTTTGCACAACTGGACTAAAGTCTCAAATGTTACCATTAACTTCAATTAATATGTAAGTGCATATATCTAACTAGTTCCAAATATGTTATTCTTACTGTTTGTTTATTTAATAAATACTTTGTTTTTCGTACTATGGCTATTATTTTCTCACAGTAGGTGTAAAAAGTAGAGTATCCTCCTCTGGGCTAAAGGTGTATTTGCCTTGGGCTAGCTTGAATCCCTCGCTGCATTCAGGATTCTTGTATTAACTCCCTCGCTTCGCTCGTGAGTTAAATCCCGAATCCTTCATTGCGCTCGAGATTCAATATGACGCCCGTGACATAAGACACAACTTTAGCCCCTCGGTGCATAATCTACTATTGTCCTGCAGTGAAACAATTACAGGCTGCTTTTAATAACTTTTTTTATTGTGCACAAAATTTAATCCGGAAAATCCAGACTTTTGCAAAAAGAAACCTGCATTATTTATCACACAATAGCAATGTTTCATTTATAATGTTCGTTCTGTAGCGCAATACAATTATAACTTTCATACTAATTGCGAAAATTATAGAATTGTTCCACTAACGTGACCGAGAATTAACAGAAAATATTTCGCTGCTGCAATCTCTTTGGCTCGGGTCGAAAAAAAAAACATGCCTATTAATTTTCAGATTAATATTAAAATAATAATTGGATGCCGTATGCAGCTAATGACGTCCTGGCCCGTGCTATACTGCAGTTTGGGAAATCCCTATGTCTAGCTGTGGACAGTGATTCTAGTTAAGATAAGTCTAGTTGGGATTCTACATCCTGATCAAGCCAAGACAAGCTTTTCTAGAGCAAAGAACCTACTCATTATTTTGCAGCAGTTTTACATGACGAAGCTGTTTTGTAAAACAGCAAGCCGCAATGTAAAACACCGGATTCGACAATCTATCTGCGACATGTATCTACACCAGGCAGCATGACGTAGCATGGCGCGGCATAGAATTTAAATTTCTATGGCCCGAAACCTTCCGTTGTAAATAGAAGCTTCCCAACGTACTTTCAAGTCCCCGACCATATCGGTGTAAAAATAAGGTTCAATTTTTTTTCGATTACTAAAATCTTTTGGCATGCCATGCCGAGGCTTGAGCACGTAGATAAGAAGGTCCGTCGAATTTTTTTACCGTTCACAAAAGCCCTAACTCAATCAAGAAAAACCAGTCAAATACCCTATTATTTCGCTCGTAGGGTTAGTAAAACAACATCAGATCGTTCTCGAACAATCCCAGAAAGGAGGCGGGCGAACGTTAGTTACAACTAATCTCCGGGTAAACCCGTGAGCGATGTTGTTCCGCGTCTGATTGCACCATCGTCAATTGTGTTTAACGTCGGTAGGCGGCAGGGCTGTCCAGTTTCTAAATCAAAAGCCATTCATTCAAACTAGGCTGAGAATTAGCACTTTTAGAACGTCAACATTACCTAAGACAAACGCGGCCCTTCACCGCTTCCTAGTGCTTTAGCTATTAAGAAGAAGAAGTGGCGCAACTACCTCACCAGCAGCACACCTGTCTGTTCAGTTAGAAGAACTTGATTCTATAACATAGTACGCAAAGTAATATAACTTTGAACTCAACGCACTTTTTTCAATTAAATCATTAGCAGGCACTTTTGAATTGTGAAACGAAACATAAATATGAACCTAGTTGCCAGAATTCCAAAGCGTAGTACAGGTTCCTATGGAGAAGAAAGGACAAGAACATCAATGGACAGGCTTTTTTTTTTTTTTTTTTGGGTGGGAAATCATCAAATGACTTCTCCCGCTCTGGGTGGAGCGGGAGGGCGTGTCAGACTTTTACTGACTAAAACCCACCCGTGTTCCTTCAGTTGCCTGTGCCAGGGCCACGGTTTTCTCTGTGGAATAACCCGCGACCCTGAGGCGTCGGCCCTATCGGACCCCGTCACTTTGTGCTGACATCTCTTTGAGGCGCGCGTGGAACACAACGCGCCGTCGACCCGGGCCTGGTCCTTACCGGACGGCAAGCTACCCATTGCTCGCCATCCGCAAGCCCGCGCCTACGGTGGCCGGGAATCTGCAGGCGACTCCCGACGCCCAAGGCGTCTCCTGCGGCGGCTAGTGGGGGCGTGAGGGCGCAAGACTCTCTCCCTCACCCGCTCCGCCTCCTCCTTCGCGAGCATTACTGCTTCGCAGAAGGAGGTGACGGCTTGCCATTCCATCTCGCTCCGTACCATGGCCTGGACCAGGGCCGGACGCGAGAGATCGCCGCCGCCAATCGCCTCCGCGAGGACACTGCGGTGCTCCGCCCAAGCTGGGCATACCTCCACCGTATGCTCCACCGTGTCCTCCGGGCGATCCACACAATGGTGACACCCGGGCGTTTCCTCCCGCCTTATGCGAAACAGGAACCTCCCGAAACAACCGTGTCCGGTGAGGACCTGTGTCAGGCGGAAGGTGAGGACGCCGTGGCGCCTCTCCAACCACTCCTCAAAGAGGGGACTTACCGCCGCTATTGTGGCGTGCCCAATCAATGGACAGGCTAATAATTTATAATTACGAGTATATTGTTACAAAAAATTGTTACGTTACTATTTTTGAATTTATGATTAGGTAAAACAAAGTAAATAAACACAAAGAAACAAGAATATGTGATAAAATTGTGACAAAAATGGAATTTTATCTAGTTACAACTCTGAGGAACTAAACGCACATAAAAGTAACAATAATAAAACTTGAACTGTGTTTCGTTCAGTGTGACTTTGACTTTGACTTTCTAAAGTATACTTCAATAAAATGGATGGTAAGTTATAACAATTGATAAAAGAATGTAATTAAATACTATTTAAATGGAGGAAACAGCAACGATATCAAGGTTTCGTTGAATAAAAGAACGTGCGAGTCGAACTCGCACACGAAGTGTTCCGTACTACCGTACAATATAATAACACTACATAGTTTTACTAGTTATGGGGACCCCCCACAATTTTTACTTGATTTAATTTTTATTAATTATTGTTATAACAGCCATCGTAGAACTCACACTCTGTGGAAATTTCAAGTGTCTACCTATTAAGGTTCAAAAGATACATACAGCCTTGTGACGGACGGAGCAATGGACGGCGGAATCTGAAAGCGATCAGCACTTTTAAAACCCAGTATTCGATAACAATTTTGACGCTGACAGCTCTTGAACGAGTTTTAGATGTGCGTTCAGTTTCATTGGTGATATCGGCACAGAGTAAAAGGGTCCCTGAAAAGTAAGTTTATTACTTACTTGAAGCACAGAAATGAGGCGGACTTAATGCCACAGGCGTTTTCTAACAGTCAACCTTTTGGTGATGGTGAGACAAACAGTGGTAAGTGCGTGCAATTACGAAGTTAGAAGTTATTTCCCCATCACAACACAAAACTTCTTACACTGTCATTGGAAAAATCACAAACGCGCACCAACCCTACTTAGGGCATGTAACATTTTATGGCTGGCAACCTTATGAGGAGGCCGTCATGAGAAAATTTACTGCTTTTTTATTTCGCGCCAACATAAGTGTTTATGGTACCTACATACCTACCCTCTCGATGAGAACAATGCTTCACATGGTGGTGTACTGTGTCGTCTTTTGTTTTAATAGAATTAATTGTTGACGGTTGACGCCTACGGCCTACGCTCGCCTGCTTTGCTTTTCAGGCGCCTGAATATCCGAATTTTATGAATTGTGATAATAAATCATTCGGAGCCATTCTTATTTTTGTAATTCTTTGCAATGGATACAGTAAAGTTGCACCGGCCTCTTAGAATCTTGCAGAGCTGACTTTTGATGAATTGAGGAAAAAAACCGGCCAAGTGCGACGATTCCGTACCACCGTAAAATATTTTACAATACGT
Source organism: Dasypolia templi (assembly GCA_963555695.1). Classification (NCBI taxonomy): domain Eukaryota; kingdom Metazoa; phylum Arthropoda; class Insecta; order Lepidoptera; family Noctuidae; genus Dasypolia; species Dasypolia templi. Next base: position 8,757,357 of record OY743142.1, read on the forward strand.
ATTTTTTTTAAACACGTTTCTTGTAATTGATGCGTCAATAGAGAGTTGAAATTTACACACTGTGTAAATTTCAACTCTCTATCCATTACGGTTCATGAGATACAGCCCGCTGACAGACTGACGGACGGATAGCGGAGGCTTAGTGATAGGGTTCCGTTGACACCCTCTGGGTACGGAACCCTAAAAATGCTAGGCATTGCTAGCAAAAATTCTAGGCCTAACTAAAAAAATATGCAACAGGCAATAAACAGGCGACATTGGCACCGCGGCAGACAAGAGGAAAATGGAGAATTTTTTACCCAGCAGTCGGAAAAATGCAAGCAGAATAAATAGATTGGTACGCCTGATGAGTAAAACCAGGGGTTTGCACAAACGTGCGACGTAAATTCGAACGATTTTTTTATCAAAAGGAGGAACAACTTACCTATTAAGAAGTCGACAAGAGACCGAGATGTCAGACTGCATAGAAAAGAAAGAGAAGCGCGATGACACAACGCTGGTAATTTATTGCAAAAAAGAAGCAATGATCAATTTACAACAAATCTATTGATCGGACTAAGAAAATAAAACACAAAATTTACGTTATCATGTTGATTGTTGAATAATCTGACAAAAAATCAGAATGATTGCATGTATGTTTGCATGTATGGTTTTTAATCGTTGAAAGACATTTTTAGTCAGAAATACCTCTTAAGTAGACAAAAAATCACTAAAATTTGGTTTAATCCTGTCAAACTATGCTTTCCCATTCTGAAATTGATTAAATTGAATTCCGCGGGGCTTGAGGGGCCTGAGGGCACATTTCGTTCCCCGGAATACTATAATTTAGTTTAAACAGCACTAAGATGGCACTGAGATATTAATTTAGTGAAAATGGCAATTTTGAAATTCTGAATTTGACGTTTTTCACCTAAAACTTTTTTGACTATTTTTATCGCGATTAACAAGGTGTGGAATAAAATTAGTTGTCGTGAACTAGAATTCACACCAACCCCTCGACTTACGGGGCAAAACTGTATCTGTTTTCTTTACTTTTGCTTAAATCTCGAAAATGGTGTGTCCTATCGCAAAAATAATGAACGTTTCGACCCCCTTTAAGAAACTCCTAAACCCATAAAACTCAAAATGTAGAAAATAATTTTTCTTATTTTCCATACAAAAAGTTAAAAATTACATAAAAACACGCCGAGGCTGCCCCCGCTGCGAGCCTCCGAGCTCCGGCTCTAAATAATTCACAATCATTCACAAGTACCATGTTGCGAAGCCAAAACTAAAAAGAAGCCACGTGGTGTCGCGATTGTCAAATTCGGATTACGAAGATCCTTTATCCTCCTCCTCCGGACTTCAATTCAAGCCTTCTATATTAAATTCAGTATCGCGTGAACCGTTTGTAGTGTTTTATAGTCACACCTGTATTTTTTATCTCACCCATTAAATTATTAACTATATATCCTTATCCTCCAACACTTCACATAGTTACAATTGGCAAGATTAGCTATTCAAAGAAAAACTATCCTCTTGAACAACACAACTCAACACTATTTAATATTTCCTTACCTAGCATGTTAAATATATTATCTTTTTTTTTTTGGAATGGCATCTCGCAGGTCAACCTATGAGGTTGTCGTCTGCTTAAGCGGACTTGCCTGTGGTTGCCCTAATAAATTAAGGCCTTCAGCCAGGACTTAAACTTAAATACTTACTTAAAACTAAGCGACTACACGCCAAGGGCATCCCCTGTGGGGTACGAACCTCGGCTTAGGGCGTCGCTGGAAGAGGGCAGCAAGAGACTAGCTGGATCAGGATTGGAGTAATTTTGGGACGAATTTAAAGCTACAGTCTCAGCGGTGCGGGCTGGCTCGAGCAAGGGTTCAGGTGATAAGTTTGACTGAACACTGGTTGAAGGAACATGAAGTAGTGTTTATCAATGATGATAATTTTACTGTACAAAGCGCATTTGTAAGGAAAACTACTGGATCAGGATTGGAGTGATTTTGGGACGAATTTAAAGCTACAGGCTCAGCGGCGCGGGCTGGCTCGAGCAAGGGTTCAGGTGTTATGTTTGACTGAACACTGGTTGAAGGAACATGAAGTAGTGTTTATCAATTATGATAATTTTACTGTACAAAGCGCATTTGTAAGGAAAAGTGCCATTCGCGGTAGCTCTTTAGTTCTTGTCTCAAACAAGTTGAAATGTAAACAACGTTTAGATTTAGTTAATCTTTCGATTGAGCGCACTATTGAGTTGTCTTGTGTTGAATTCGAGCGATACGTTATAATTTGCGTTTATCGACCCCCTTCTGGTGATTTTATTAGTTTTGAATCGGTAATGGAGGATTCTCTCAATAGGTTAAAAACAAGTAATAAGAGTTTAATTTCATGTGGAGATTTTAATATTAATATTTTAGATGTTACTTCTCAATCTGTTTAGGTCTTATAATTTAATTAACTTGTTTTTTGAACCAACTAGGATCACGGCATCTTCATCAACTTGTATTGGTAATTGTGACGCCAAAAAGAAATTAGTGTTAAGTGACTTAATGTCCGACCACTGTGGTTTATTAGCTAGGTTCCCGATGTCATTACCTAAAAAGCCGCATAAACTTGAATGCAGGCCTTATACAGCTAGTCGTTTTTAAAATAACACACAACTACATTATTAAAATAAGCCGTGGCAGCTAAGAGTTGACCAGCCCCAACTGACGGCGCCCGTTCACGAACATGCTCAACCATCCGCCCTAATACTCCCAGAAAAGTGTGAATCCTACCTTAGTCGCGGGTAGAAACTAATGCGGTTCCAAATTGCAAGTCAGCGTGCTTGTTTCATTTGACATAATCTACGTGATTTTGCTTTTTGCTAATTTTGTACTCAGCCTTGAGAAGGTCATGGTGACAATTTTTTTTTTTTTTTGTTGTATAATGCTTCGGCTTCAAGGTGGTGGTTCGGAGGAGTACGATTTATTCCTGAACGCGAAACATGACCACCATAGAAACAAGTTTTGTCGACGGGAGAATAGACAAGATGACCGATGAAAAAAAGAAACCTGTTATTTTGTCTATCTTAGCAGACATTTTGTCTATTCTTCCATCGACAAGACCCGTGCAGGCTACGCGTTCTGAAGCATAGAGTCAGGTTCAAAACCGGAACCGATTCCTGGGTATGTGCATGTCAGATGGGCTTAATGTTAAATACTGGTATTCAGCTGCATCTGGCTAGACTGGAACCTGACGCCAAGATTGCTGGGAGAAAGGCCGACGATGATGATGATGTTCAAACCTGTATCTAAAGCCAGTCAGTTGTTTTTAAAGCCAAAGTTTTTTTAGTTTCACATTACTCAATAACGGTGAAGGAAAACATCAGGTGGCTTTTTTTTGTGTTCGAAACCGGTCAATTGGTGCTGACATCTCTTGGAACACGACGCACCGTCGACCCGGGCCTGGCCCTTACCGGACGGCGAGCTACCCATTGCTTGCCGTCCACAAGCGCACCTACGGTGGCAGGGAATTCGCTTGCAATTCCCGACGCCCAGAGCGTCCCCTGCGGCGACTAGGGGCGTGAGGGCGAAAGGCTCTCTCCCTCAAGCGCTCCGTCTCATCCTTCGCGAGCATTACTGCTTCGCAGAAGAAGGTGACAGCTTACCATTCGCTCTCGCTCTGTACCATGGCCTGGAGAGCCGCACGCGAAAGATTGCCGCAACATCAGGTAGCCTGAACTTCATTGTCTGAAATAGGCACCAACCAGTATGTTACCTAACAAAAATGGTGAACAATGTTCGTTTAACTATGAAAAAGGTCTTTGTCCTGCAGTGAAACAATTACAGGCTTCTTTTAATAACTTTTTTTATTGTGCACAAAATTTAATCCGGAAAATCCAGACTTTTGCAAAAAGAAACCTGCATTATTTATCACACAATAGCAATGTTTCATTTATAATGTTCGTTCTGTAGCGCAATACAATTATAACTTTCATACTAATTGCGAAAATTATAGACTTGTTCCACTAACGTGACCGAGAATTAACAGAAAATATTTCGCTGCTGCAATCACTTTGGCTCGGGTCGAAAAAAAAAAAACATGCTTATTCATTTTCAGATTAACGTTAAAATAATAATTGGATGCCGTATGCAGCTAATGACGTCCTGGCCCGTGCTATACTGCAGTTTGGGAAATCCCTATTTCTAGCTGTGGACAGTGATTCTAGTTAAGATTAGTCTAGTTAGGATTCTACATCTTGATCAAGCCAAGACAAGCTTTTCTAGAGCAAAGAACCTACTCAGTATTTTGCAGCTGTTTTACATGACGAAGCTGTTTTGTAAAACAGCAAGCCGCAATGTAAAACACCGGATTCGACAATCTATCTGCGACATGTATTTACACCAGGCAGCATGACGTAGCATGGCGCGGCATAGAATTCAAATTTCTATGGCCCGAAACCTTCCGTTGTAAATAGAAGCTTCCCGCCGTACTTTCAAGTCCCCGTGTGACCATATCGGTGTAAAATAAGGTTCAAATTTTTTCCGCTTACTAAAATCTTTTGGCATGCCATGCCGAGGCTTGAGCAAGTAGATAAGAAGGTCCGTCGAATTTTTTTACCGTTCACAAAAGCCCTAACTCAATCAAGAAAAACCAGTCAAATACCCTATTATTTCGCTCGTAGGGTTAGTAAAACAACATCAGATCGTTCTCGAACAATCCCAGAAAGGAGGCGGGCGAACGTTAGTTACAACTAATCTCCGGGTAAACCCGTGAGCGATGTTGTTCCGCGTCTGATTGCACCATCGTCAATTGTGTTTAACGTCGGTAGGCGGCAGGGCTGTCCAGTTTCTAAATCAAAAGCCATTCATTCAAACTAGGCTGAGAATTAGCACTTTTAGAACGTCAAAATTACCTAAGACAAACGCGGCCCTTCACCGCTTCCTAGTGCTTTAGCTATTAAGAAGAAGAAGTGGCGCAACTACCTCACCAGCAGCACACCTGTCTGTTCAGTTAGAAGAACTTGATTCTATAACATAGTACGCAAAGTAATATAACTTTGAACTCAACGCACTTTTTTCAATTAAATCATTAGCAGGCACTTTTGAATTGTGAAACGAAACATAAATATGAACCTAGTTGCAAGAATTCCAAAGCGTAGTACAGGTTCCTATGGAGAAGAAAGGACAAGAACATCAATGGACAGGCTTTTTTTTTTTTTTTTTTTGGGTGGGAAATCATCAAATGACTTCTCCCGCTCTGGGTGGAGCGGGAGGGCGTGTCAGACTTTTACTGACTGAATCCATCGAAACCAATAATGAAGCCGCAAGGGTAAGGAAAATCCTATCAACTGATCAGGACCGAACCCTCGGCGCGCTGAAAAACCCGACAACTCATACACACTAACTGACCATGAAACCAATAAGATCCTCCTCGAGACTCACTTCCCAGACTGCAAACTCCTAGAGGACAAGGTGTGGGAAGCTGAACCAGAATGGACTCCAACGGATCAAGACTGGTCTAGAGCCCGCAATATAGTAACAAAAGATCGGATCAAGTGGGCCATCAACACCTTTCAGCCCTATAAGTCCGCCGGGCTGGATGTCATCTTCCCAGCCCTCCTACAATGGGGGGTTGATATAATGACACCATGCCTGGTGGAGACCTTTCGGGCCTGTATAGCACTCAGACACATACCCCTAGCTCGGCGTGAAGTAAAGTCATTTTCATACCCAAACCAGGTAAATCCGACTACACACAACCCAAGGCCTATAGGCCCATAAGCCTCACATCCTTCCTACTGAAAACCCTCGAGAGACTCTGCGATAGATACATTCGAGACGGACCTCTTCAGGCAAAACCACTTCACAAACAACAACATGCGTACTCCACAGGCAGATCAATGGAATCTGCGTAACCACGTTGGTAGCATCAACATGGCCCTCGACATACACAATATAGACCCGACCCTGAGCGGGTGGATCACAAATTTGCTCAAACTGAGAGCAACAAGGGCCATTGTGGCAAATGGCTGCCTGCAGGGGGGCGTTCTCTCGCCATTTCTGTGGAACTTGGTTGTAGACAGCCTCATCAGAACACTCAATGACAAAAGCTAGTTTACTGTAGGCTATGCCGATGATATAACCATAATAATAAATGGCACCCACGAAAATACCCTATGCAACCTTATGCGCCAAGCCTTGAAAATAGTAGAGGACTGGTGCCACAGACACCAGCTATCCGCCAACCCCACAAAGACCGAACTGATCCTTTATTTTTTACAAAAAAGAGGATACTGACGACACTACAACTACCACGATTCTTCGGAACTACCCTAAGCCTATCAACCGAAACCAAATACCTAGGCATCTATTTGGACAAACAGCTGAATTGGGCAAAACACACCAACTACATCAATACAAAAGCCAGCATATCTCTGTGGCAGTGCAAGAGAATGCTTGGCAGAAACTGGGGGATTGACCCCAAGGTAACCTACTGGCTATACACTACTGTCATTCGATTAATTATCACGTACGGCTCTTTGGTCTGGTGGCCTAGGACAGACCTGAGCACAGCCCAAAGAGATCTCGAAAAACTGCAGCGGTTTGCTTGTGTAGCAATCACTAGCTGCCACCCCTACACCTCATCGTGCGGGAGGAGGCGACCCTGGCTGCCTTTAGGCTCCATATATCGGGAACCCTAAGCAAAGATTCTAGGTCAGGCACACACGCATATACGAGGATGCGGTCAAACGACAGCCAATGTTGGCATCACCCTGCGACAAAACCCCGAAGCAACACTTCCAAAAGCTCTACAACATCGTTCTCTCAGAAGAACAGTGTGACTACTCAAGCCCGAATGAGATTAGAGTATACACCGACGGCTCGAAGACCGGATCTGGGACCGGAGTCGGAGTCTTTTCACATGACCTCAACATAAACATATCAAGTCCGCTGGGAATGTTCAACACTGTCTATCAGGCGGAGTGTGTGGGCATTATACAAGCGGCGTATGCCATAGAAACCAGGAAAGTTACGGACAGCCATATACGTATACTCTCCGACAGCGCCTCAGTCCTCCAATCATTGGGGAAAAAATATATTACCTCAAGTATAATACTAGAATGTCACAAGGCTGAGAACGAGTAACGGTATCAAACCGCAACACAGTGACACTGCAATGGATAAAAGGACACAGTGGATCGCTAGACAACGACGCAGCTGACGAACTAGCCAGGAGAGCATCCAGCACGTCGGCATGCGGGCCTAAACCCATCATACCCATCCCCAACCAGATACGCAGGTGGCTGCAGGAGTCCACCCACACACTAGCCGAGAGGTGGTGGACCTCGACACCAGGCTGCAGGCAGTCCAAGGAAGCTTTGCATCCTTAGATGGCAGGCTAACCAGACGTATATTACGCCTGAACAGAAATGGCCTGCGCCTGGTTAGCGCCACACTTTTACACAATAGGCATAACGGACAGCCCTCTGTGCAGAGCTTGCATGGAGTCGGACGAGACCGTCGCGCACGTGCTCTTTGAGTGCACAGGCGTTACACAGATTAGGACAGAAACCCTCGGGACACTCGGATCTTACAAAGAGGTTCTCAACAGACCAGAAGCTTTGATCGGCTTCTGGAGGGAGGTGGGCTGGTTGGAATAATAACCATCGACGGCCGCAATGGCCCACGTACAATGGTCCACATGTAGGACTAAGTGCGGAAACCGAACCCTCTAACATAGAACATAGAATTCAATCTGTAATAATACAGTGGGTGACTCCGCGATTGGAGACTTTTAACATTTTCAGTAACGTCTTCAACGCGTCTTATATAAGGGTGATGGGTGTTTTTGTTTATACTTATGGAGGTGTTTTTTATTTTAGGTCACTGCGTCTGATCATGATTGTGTGCCATTCTTGCTGTTTACTGGCTAGTCAGACATAAAACTCGGGTAGAAGTGGAACACCAAGCCCAAGTATTGGTTATCGTCATGTGTGTGCAAAGTGTGAAAGATCCCTGATTTGTGTTCGTTTTCACACACTGACACGTAACCCTGAAAGCAATGTGAACGGTTTTTCCTCAACGTATGTAAAGTATGTAATATGTTTGATTTTTTAATGTTCCACGACTGCTTAAATATTTTATACAATTACTATGTTATACAGTCAGCAACAGTAAGGAAATATAATTGTACCAAGATAATGTTTAATTTAATAATAATACCAGCCTATGCTTGTCCCACTGCTCGTCAAAGGCCTCTTCTCATACAGAAAAGGCACGAGCATTGATCACCAAGCTATTCATATATTACGTTCTAAAAAACGAAAGTGTTTCCTTTAAAATAATTGTCATCATCATCATTCAGTCAAAGAAGTCCACTGTTAGACGTAGATAGGCCCCTCGCGGTGATATGCTGTATGCAAGAACCACAGGACCGGCCTATGTGATACCTACAGATTATTATACACACCTAGTTAAAAATGATTAAAAGTTAATTATAAATAATAATAATACCTACTGCAGGGCTCCTCGTACAGAGAAGGCACGAGTATTGCATGCTTTCTCAAGACAGGTTGGCGATTTCAGACTTATATTAGCTATACGTCCAGGTTTCCTCGCAATGTTTTTCATTTACCGATGTCAGTAAACTTAGAAATTACATATTAATTGGAAAAAGTCACACTGGTACTTGCCAAGAATTGAACCCGCAACCTCGTGCATAGGAAGTTAGGCCTTAACCGCTAGACTATCACGACAATGTACATGCTTAGGTACTGTATTAAACGTCAAAATGTCATAACAAAGTATTACCCTCATATGTCTTATATGTCGTCACCACCGAGTTCTGGAGTAATAAAAGATTTACAGGACTATTAAATCCAAATATTCCTTCATATCATATATTGTTTTATTTATGTCCATGCGGAGCCAAACTTGTATGGGAGCTTTATACATCTCCTTCGCGTTTATACTAGGCCGACTGTTCCAATGAAATTAAATAACAGTATGTACGTGTAGTGGATGCACCAAAGGAACAAAGCAGTGTTTTATGCCGTAAGCTCGCCCAAGACGATGGCACGTTTACCCCGAGGAGGAGACTCTACTTTTCGCACCTAATGCGAGGTAATCAGAACCAAGTCGATTATCGAATTAGTAGTTTATAAAACTGTTAATAACCGGGGAATATGTAGGTTTGTGCAATTTCATACAATAAATACCCGTCTATGTGATAGTAAAGACAAGAGGGGTTTGGTATGTTTTTCATGTGACGTATCTATTTATCTTTGTATGTCGAATTATTTAAACCCTCGAAGCCTCCTAATGGGCAGATTTTTAATACATGAGGTGTCTTTTGACTCGCCTGGGTGGCGTTAAATTGTACCATGATTAAGTGGGGTATCAAAATAAAGGGCTAGAAGAGAAGATTCTAAAAACATAATACTATATACTTAAAAAAAATATTACACAATCAAAAAACCTGACAACTTAGATTCAAAACAAGCTCACTTTTCAAACAGCAGGAAACTGACAGGTGTCAAGAACGCATTCTCTCGTCGGCTGTAGTTTCTAATCAACCCATTTCCAATTCGATGTGTAAAAATTTTGATGAGAGTGGGTAACTCTCATCCAGCTGCTACCAGACACCCTGCGAAGATCGTCGCTCCAGGTAACCTGGGCACCGTACGTTCGCCGATTCGCGGTCTCCACTCAAGAACACGTATATCCCAACGGTATTTGAAGTGAAATTTCTTAGGCGGCGATTCGACAATTGGACGAGAATTGAGAGTGAAATTTCAAGAACGCGTCACGTTTTGGGTTTTTCGTAACATGAGGGAGAAGAAACATATAACTCTCTCTCTGTCTCTCATACTAAATCTCTCTAATACTACGGTGGGCTACATTATTCGCAATATGGCGTATGCCACTTCGCACGCTCTCTCTCGCACACCACTCGACGTCTCGCCTACAGAGAGTGTAATGTAGGTACCCGTAGAATTATTATTTATTTCTAAGAAGTTTCTCTTCTGTCAAATGTATGTACGGCGCTGCACGCGACATTTTATTTTTCTAACATCATTTCATGCTCTAGTGTGTCCGACAGTGCATCTGCGTGGCTCGTCGGGCACCGGACCTCATCCTCCAATAAAAATTGTTTGTACTTGTTAGAGAACATTATTCCGTAGTTCATTGTGAACTACAGTATAAAATTATACCTTTGTACTACACAAAGGCTTCCGCTTGAGTGATACAGCGCAGTTCTATCAACTTTTAACTCATCAGTATGTTGCTGGTTTCAGCGGCTTGGAGAGCCCTAAAGCGAGAATTTATTCTATTCTTGTGAATTAAAATTATTTTCTTTTGTGCACAAAACCCTGTGCCAAAATGGCATCTAAAGAAGCCTTAGTCCCATTTTCCACGACGCTACTCAAATACAAACTCAATACACCAATGAGAAGTTAGATTGTCTCAACAGTCTTGCACTGTACAAACGGCTACATTATCAAGTTACAATTTCCAGTATAAGCTGACCTCTCATTGCACAGAAATCCTGTACAATGCGAGAGAACAGCTTAAACTAGAAATGTAGGTATAGCTTGATATGTAGCCGTGTGGACATTAGTGTTAAATAAACCTTTTTTACCGTATCATCAACCAATTTTGACTTCTATTGTGTTGGCGGCATTCAAATGCCAGTTGCAGTAAACAGTTATAAATGATAAATGATTTTATTTCTGTAAATAGGTTTGTACAAACACTTTTACACGTCAATCATATTTTAAAAACTAGGTGAGATCGGCATTTCCTATCTGATTACTCTGAGAAGAAACGCCGAAACAAACTCAGAGGTCACAGTCTCTTTTAAAGTCCAGACATAATCTTGGTCAGGTCATGTGAAGACCAAGTTGGTATTGTAACTACGTTTTTGCTTTAAATGCCATGCACGTAAGATAAATTTTACTGACTAGGTTCCCTTCTATGACATTTCAGATCTACAACACGACGGTTTCGAGATCCAGCCTCCTTTATTCCAGTGTAAGGTGGCTGAGGTGACGCAGCCCGTGCACATTTTGAACAACATACGATACAGACAACACGATCAAAACAAAATTAGTGACCAGCCGAAGCTTTGTTTCCGTTTTCGGCCATTTTCGTTTTCAGTCACCAGCCGAAGTTTCGGCCAAGCCGAAAATCAGAAGTTCGTGAATTGTCGCTCGTCATACGGCCTACTTTGTAAGACCCGGTTTCCACCAAAGCGGAGAGATGTGAGCTGTGTGTAGCGATTTGAGCTGTGAGAGCTCGAAATCAGTCAAGTGCTGTCTTCAAAAGGAAGAGGCCATGTCGTTACAAAAGTTATATCTTAATTTGCATGAGGAAGAGGAATTGGAGGTTGAAGAAACACATTTAACTCTTCAATATTTAAACTATCAACGGAAACATAGATTTTGGATAAGAAGCCATATAAAATGTCAAAGTCTTGGTGATTACGCCATACCATTTCAAGAGCGGCGCTGACGCCACGCCGCGCCGACGCCCGGCTGCCATCTCCGCTCTGCCCAGCCGCTCACTCACATAATTCTATAGAAAGATGAGACATCTCTTCTCCGTTTGATCAATTTCCACCGAAGCTTAGCGGAGAGGAGATGTGGAAATAACTAAATCTGGTTGGTTATTCAAAACACATCTCTCGTCTCCGCTCCTCTCCGCTTTGGTGGAAACCGGGCCTAAAGCCCAGGCAATATCAAGTAATGTTCGGCTAACTTCGGTGTGAATCGGATCCGCTCCGCTCGTGGTTTCACTCAGCTGACAAGGCTCCCACAAAACGGCGCAACGCCACAGCGCGACACAAAGGCACCGCTCGTCGCGGCACTGTGCACGCGACTTTAAACGGGCGCGATTTTGTTTTGATGTTGTGAAGCGAGGTTGGGTTGTATTTTTTTATAACGCGTATAAAATATTGGGTGGGTAGTAATTACTTTCATTTGTTCTTGATTGTACTTTTTATTTCCGACATGCAATTTAGGCATTACATATGGAGGTATTAAACTTTTTCCCTCAAATTGTCAATGATATCGGAAATCTGTATTGATTGATTAGGTAAAAAAACATAACATCACGCCTTGTTTCCCCGAAGGGTTGGGCAGATATTGATTAGGTACTTATATTAAATTAATACAAATAGAAATACACGAAATTTTGTATGCTTTAGTGGAAATATCGTGTTTTATTTTATTTTGTTGTCAATATTTGCTCCTTCTCTTCGTAGGTCCAAAAAAAACAAACAAGATTTCAGTGTGATTAATATTTTTAATGCCTAAATCGTTTTCGTTTTCGGCCGAAAGAAGACTACAAGCCGAAGCTTCTTTTTCGTTTTCCGCTGTAAAAATTTCGGTCGGCCACTCTATAAAATACAGAGCAATTTACAAAAAAACGTGCAGAAAATATTTTGGTGGCCTACCAAACATTCCCCTTCACCACTTTTTACTTCAAGTTCCAACATTTAATCCGTTCAAACCGCTGTTAACCTCGACACTGGTAAGCGCACGTAAAACTTCTTCGAAGTCATTTTTAGCTAAGAGACGAACACCAACTTAAAGTTTCGACTTGAACCAACCTTGTAACGGCTTTGTCTTGCAGTCTTTGTAACTTTTAACTAGGTATTTATCAATACCTAGTCAAAAATCAAAGTTATTTGGTAGCTATTGAGATAAAATTGTGGGATTTTGACTAAAACTATCATTACACAGGGAAACTGAGGAAAGGAGATGTTTCAAAATGGGCCAGGTCTATCTACCTCAAAAAAAATCGAAAAATCCGTAGATTTCGAAAAAAATACAAAAATTTCAATTAAATGTACGCTGTTGTGGTACCTAGTTAATTGATATTTATCAATATTTTTTATCGACTTTGGAACATGGCGTCAAGGCGGATTTAGTTACTCCGTGCTTAACAATGACAGTTAACCATAGATCGACCATTGAACATAGAGATGGAACTGTCACTTGTCACAACAGTATCACTTCAGTAAGTTTTTTGTTGTGTGTTGCAATGTCAGGTGTAATTTCTTGTATTTTACCAACAATTCAAGCCATTTTATAGTAATTGTATCTACAGTTAAGAACTGTTTAAAATGTGTTTCCCTATTTTTATGAATAGTACCTGGCCCAGGTTCCATACATTTTCAAACACCTCCTTTCACAGAATTGACGGGTAGGTATCAATATCAAATCATAATAAAACAAAAAAATGCAGCACTTGTTTTGAAAATGGTTTTTTCTTTATTTTTTACCTCTTACAACACTATATTTACAGATCTTAGACCTAACTCGATAGTGTGGCTTTCAACTATTATTAATAACTAATATTACTTATTTCAGATATACCAACAGTGTGGCGAGTTAGACACCTGAATCTATCAGGGGGGTGATTCTACGTCATTCGAAACAGCTTTGGATAAGAAACTCATAACCGAATTGTAAAAAAATCTTTTCATACACGCATTGAAGTCTACCTACATCTCTAGTTTTTTTTTCACGAATCGGCTTTAAAGAGTTTCGTTGCGAAAATTATTTAAAATGACAGGTAGAATCCTACCCTGTTTAAATAACGAAATATGTACATTATGAACACTATGAATCTATTACATAAACTGCAAAATCTACTAAATTAAAATTAAATAAAATAGTGCCTTCTTGATTAGCTATCTACAAAACAGGTCGATTATCAGTCTATCAAAAATATTTACTTAACATAACAATTAAACATAAAGAGCTTTCTTTTATTAAGTGGTACCTAGGATAAAAAAAGATCTTGACACAGAACTTACTACATTTAATATAACTTATTTTTTCAAATTGCACGAAAAAACAGACAGATGGTGTAGGCAACAGGACCTTTTCACTTTTAAAAGGGTCCAGTTGACATTCTTTGGCTAAGGAACCCTAAAAATGAAAACAAGGACCGAACTATAAATGCCTGCACTAAATTATTATTTTAGACAGAAAAACATAATTATATCATAGTAATATTTTATATTTTAATAATTATATCATAGTAATATTTTGAGGAACATAATTTTGCTACAACATACGGTATGTTGTAGCAAAATTATGTTGCTCAAAATATGTTTCCAAAAATGATGATACCCTAACTTTTTATCTCTACCTTTAAGCGATGAAATAACACACCATAAGAAACCTATATACGAAGATAATATCTAAAAGTGCCTATAAATGTCCAAATTTCGCTCTTGAATATATTCCGCTGTATTTTATGGCAGCGATATCAGTTTCATAGTATGTTACTTGAATGGATAAAAAGAATTCCTAAATATTGTGTCATTCCTACGAAATATTTCAGCAAAGTCAGGGATACCAACTACCAACATAAATTGTCCGGTATATTCAAAACACAACTGTCATTCCTTGACAGTTGAATGAAATGGCGATAACACGACAAACTGACGAAAGGTGTTAATTTGCTTAACGAATTTTATGTTCCCCGACTGTACTGTTGAACTTGTATTCGAAACACACACAAAAATGATCTATTACGATATTCATTTGCATGTGTATTTGCAAAAGTTAAAGAACAGTGATAATACATTTATTGAAAGCAAGATAAGCGAAGTAAATATACAAAGTAGATACAGTAAATTCCTAAAAGAAAGGACAACTGTCAACTGTCTACCTATTACGGTTCATGAGATACAGCCCGCTACATACAGATGGACGGATGGACGGGCAGCGGAGGCTTAGTAGTAAGGTCCCGTTGGCACCCTTTGAGTACGGAACCCTAAAAACTAGAACCTCAAAACGTATTCGGTGTATTTAGAGGTTTTCCCGTAATCTCGATTCAAAAGTTATAAATATAAAACTATTCTAGTACCTCAATCAATTCATCGAAGATGTCGTAAAAATAATCTAATTTCAAAGAAGGCATAGTAAAATGAGATAATCGAAAAATTCTGTTATATCGACGTAAATATGAAGAAGATACACGCTTTAAAAGTTTTTGGAGGGGATTCCCGTTTTTGTCGCGGGTACGGACAATTTACGGCGCTAGTAAGAAGTTACATACTTGAGTCGTCACTTCTACTGTAGTGCTGTCTTTGTCTAACGCTTATTTTAAAACGTAATAGTGCAAACCATTGACATGTTATAGTCAATGGTTTGCACTATTTGGAAACAAAATGTTTTTGAGATAAAAAAAATTGTATCATCCCTATTGTCACGTAATTTATCTCTCAAACTTTAACACATAACTTCACGTAATCTATTAATACGTTTCTCGTTTGCTTATCTAACTTATCTTCAGATCTGGAACGCTTTCCATTCTAACCATTATCCGTGTAAGAACACTTGGAAAGAGCTTCTTTTGTAAATATTAGAGGCAAAAGAAATCTTGCAAATTTTCTCATTTCAGTTCCAAGCAGTTTGCATCGAGTAAATTCAGCTTCGGAAACATAGATTCATGTATTTGGCATTAGTTCTGTTAAACCTGAACCGGGTCCTTGATGTTAGTGTCTATTTTGCAACATAACATTTAGATTTAGATTTAGAAAATTTTGAGTGTTTTGGTGATTGAGAAAAAGATTCTGAATCTGAAGACGATTCCGATTGTTGAGGAGATGGTGTTCGTGCATGGGAAGATGGGCCTTTTCTTTGAGATGGCGGTTTTTGTCGTGAAGATACACGTTTTAGTTCATCACTATTAAGGCGACTATTTTCTTTTAGTTGTTGAATCGTTGGCAAAGATACGCCTTTCTTGATTTCAGGCACAAACAAATTAATAGATTCAAAAGCTTTTTTTAATTGTATACTCTTTTCAGTGAATACAGCATTCACCTTGCTTGTCACCTCTAAAATAGAATTATAAATGTCTTCTATGTGTTTTATATCTGCTATTTTTCGATGCTCCGTTCCGGTTTCAGGTGTTAGATTGTGTATACGGTTTTGAAGGGTTGAAACAGCTTCGTTTAATGAAGACTGGCTTCCCTTAAAAATACTTTTTGTTTCTTTAAGCTGGTTCAGATTATTTTTCGAAGATATTTGAGTTGGGTCAGAATCCACGGTCTCAGGCAATGAAGTTTTTGAAGTTCCCGGGTTTATGGTTTTATCAGGCTCGTTTTTAGATGCAGGCTCTAGTCTATTTATTTCAGGTGGAGGTATTATTTCAGGTTTACTGTTACTATCGCTATCATCAGTAGTAGTATCGGTCTCACGCACTGGAGTTTTTGATCTTCCCAGGTTTTTAGTTGTGTTTGTTGGATTTGGCTCATATTTAGGTACAGGCTCTAGTTTATTTCTATCAGGTGAAGGTATTGTTTCAGGTTCATTATTACTATCACTTTCATCAGTTGCAATAGTGTGAACGTTTACTGTTGATCCATGTGATTTTGCTGCAGCAGTTTTGCTGTAGAGTTTATCTAGTTTTTTAAATTTACCGGTGCTAATTAAGGTTTCAATAGTTTCAGTTCGAGCTTCTTCTCGTAAAGATAGAACTTTTTTCAGAGACATTTTTTGTTTAGGAAAATAATGTAAAAGTTTATTCTGTATTAACATTTTAAGATTTTTACCGGAACGTATGGCTGATTCGCGTTTTTTCTTCGGGGGACAATCCTCATCAGTTGTATTATTGTATGTTTCTTCTGATAGTATACGTTTACCTGATGTTGATGGAGTTGCACTAACACTAGCTTCTGAAAAAACAAATAGTTATACAAGATTAACATATGCTAGAGTTCTGAAGCAAGAAGGCACTAATATGGTCAACTTATAATGTTCCCAATGCTGGGACACTGGCCTCCTTTATATGAGAGCGGGCACAGTGCGGGTTGGTGGATATGAGTTTCGAATTTTTGGTTATGGAGTTGCACTGACACTAGCTTCTGAATAAACAAATAGTTATATAATATTAACATATGCTAGAGTTCTGAAGCAAGAAGGCCCTAATACCGTAATTAACTTATAATGTTGCCAATGCTGGGACACACGCCTCCTTTATGAGCCCCTCGACCGTAACGCGATTTTTTCCGCGTACATACGTACGTACATACCGCGCGCGACAAAATCACGCGACTTATCCGCGTTCACTAAAACTACGATATCTCAGAAACTGCGCATCGTAGCTCGACAAACCCTACGTCTATGAAATGGTTATTAAATAAGCTATCTGATTATATAAGGTTTAGTGTAGTTTTCACCTAGTAATTTATTGTTAATAGTAAGTTGAAAGTAGGCTGAGTGACCTTTTCCCAGTTTTCCGTACTAAAGTCGTAATATTTAAAATTAAAAGCATTGTTTCCAGCAGTTATTGTGGGTTATAGGGCATACCGGCTACCTCACGATGTTTTTCTTTACTGTTTTGAGAGCAATGGTTATGAAATAAATTTTACTTTAGAAGGAACTAATGAATAATGACAATTACTTGTTTCGTTCATCGTGTTGTCCGGATGTTCATCAGCGGTTGTAGGTGAATCCTTTTTGTCGTTTTCTGTGATAAATTCAATTGCTTTTTCATACGAATCTGTAAAAAAATATTGTTCTTGAGTTTCTAAACATTGAAAATTAAATACTTACATATTTATGTAGGTACATGGTGCTTGATTAAACGGGGGAAATCATTAAGGAGTATTCAGTCAGTATTTGATTTTCGTTTCAAATAATTATTTAAAAAACATAACTATGACCTCAACAATGAAAATACCTATATATTTTGAAGGTTTTTCACTTTGGGTTTGCTAATATTGCTGTCTGCCAATTAAGTCCGCCAATATTTGGCAATAAGAAAGACGTGATTGTGACAAAATTGTGTCGGGGGACGGCTAATGAAAACGTCAAACAGGCGATACCCAGTTATAATGAATGTTTACTATAATATATAAAATATTTTTCCAAACCGTCCCCCGACGCGACAACGACGCTTTGCTTAAAAATATAACAACAACTAGTGAAATTTGTATTGAAAAGCCAAAGCGTTAAGGGCCCATAAAAAACGAAATACATATATGATAGAGTATGTATGTTCCTCATTTAACCAATCAATGAGCACGCCACAGAAACCATCATCTATAAAAATATTATGTAAGTACCTGTTCTAAACATTATCAATGCACATTAAAATGGTCATGTTTTTTTTATGGCTCTTTTATTTTTTACACGCGCTTTAGTTTCAGAGTTTGCTTCTTCAGGATAATGAATTATTGAACAATTATCGCGAAGAGCGTTTGCTGCCCAGCGAAAAAAAATATCGGCCGTAAATGCATACCTGCATATGCATTTAGGCCGATATTTTTTTGATAAAGAGGGTCAGATATTTTCACAACTAAATAGCCCGTAGTGTCAAATTTGGCCATTGTCTGTAAGAAAAAGTACAAACTTAACACATACCTACTTAGCACATATCATTACATCACGCCTATTTTTCTCGAAGGGATAGGCAAACGTGTACTACAGGGTGGCAGGGAATTCAACGCCAAACTGTAACTATGATTTCAGCACATGATTCTAAACCAGACAAGATCATCATTCTAGGGCACAAAATAGAAAACATGGTTGAGCGTCGATGTCCTGCCTCCTCGTATTACACTAACATTTGCGAGTTTATTGCCATCAACCGGGCACAGATCCATACTTCGCTCTGCAACTGAGATTCCAGGTGGAAAAACGCTGCCCGACCCGTGAATCGAACCCAGGACCTCATGCTCAGCAGTAGCGCTTGCGACCACTAAGCCAACCAAGGTATTTCAAAATTGATATGCTTACTAACATATTAGAGGACATATTTTTTTAAATAAAAATGTGGTTTATACAGGCAAATTTACCTTTAAGGTAGGATGGTTCAATTTTAATTGGTACAATCAACCGCACGCCTATGGTAATAATTCGACATTGTCAGAGACCTAATATTGGAAGGCCGGTTTTTGTAGTGCAAGAGTTACAATGATGTGCGGATAACTGTACCAGTTTAGCATAGTATGCAAGGTTACCCTGCACTCTGCGTAACACACTTTGAGTCACATATGAATAATTTTGAAGGATATTGCTAATCTATTGCTTCACATATTTAAAAAAAAACTGCTCAACAACGTAAAGAACGCAATTAATGTTGTTGAACAGTCATGAAAGCCATTGATAATGAGTCTGTTGCAATTGCCCCGCCGTTTTAGTTGAGGATTACTCTCCACAGAATTAATTGAATAGAGGTAATTAGTCAATAAAAATAAGAAAACATAGTTTATAAAATAACATCAGATTAATGTAAACTAATCTGTCTGTAATGTTTCCATAGCTGGGACACTGGCCTCCTCTTAGTGTATGGGAGTGGGCCGTAAATCACTACGCGAGCCCAGAGGGTACATGTCACATGTCTTTGATTTTTTGCTTCGAAATTGTAAGTAAGCTAACTTTTATTAAATAATTAAGAGGTGCCCAAACGTATTTATTCCTTCGATGAACAACAATAAGAACAACATAATTTAAAAGAGTTTCCATGGAGTTTCTTGCCCGTTCTTCTCCATAGGTACCTACTACGCTTTGGAATGCTTTGAGTTTGAGTTTGCAGATGAACTCTTTTTAACTTATTTTTTCTGAATTCTACTCTATTTATATGATTATCAGACTGTGAATTTTTCAGAAAACATATTATATTCCTTATGGAAATACAGGTGAAAAATGTGGGTATAAAAATAATTTATATTTTATACCCACATTTAGTAAATTTAATGCTATATAGGGTTATTGTTCTACAAAATTCAGTATCAACTTAATATCACTATCAAATATATAAAATCCAGTTAAAAACCTAAGAAAACTACTTTTAAAAAGTCAATAACAATAATATTATTGTTTTAGTAAAAGTTAAGTTAAATGTAAATAAACTTTAATAAAAATGAAGTGCTGGTTAGCATTACTTGAAGAACGCCAAAAAGCCAGCGACCAGACAATGAACAAATCAACATCAAACCAATTTAGCATTTTTTTGGTTTAATAATTGTCCGGTTCCATTTATTTTGGTACCCGTATTATGATAAAGACTTAGAGTTTTCATCTGCACATGTTGGATTTATAGCTTTTACTGACTACCACCGTACCACCAACAAACACAAAAACAGTACTACCAACCCGTTAAAACAGTTGGCTTCAAAGTTTAATATTTATTTTTCTATCACTTATAGCCATATCATTTTGCCATAAAACTTAAGTAATATTAAGGTGGTTATCTGAAATTTGGTTAACTTGGTGTTAGCATCCATTTTCACATTCTTTTTTTCTTTTTTAAATATTTGAAACTACTAAGCGATGTTATAAAGTCCATTTAGTTCGGTCACAAATTTTGATATTATATTACTCTTTATTTCCAAAAATTTACATTTCTTACTCCAAATATCAGGCCCTAGCCATGAAAAAAGATCTGCCGAATTTAGTATTCATTTCACTGGATTTATAATTCTATAAGAATAATTTGATAAAACTCTATTTAAATTCGTTTACTATTACATTACTAACATTGTCATTACGATTTAATTTATAATAACAATATGTTTCATCACATTATTTCAAGTCAAAAAGTGTAAGCGATAAAAAACATCAAGCCCGAGTCATTTACGAAATTCAAAAATACGCGGCATCCAAGCATTCGGCTTTTTCATAACTCACTCAATACGATAGCATCGGTTTGAAGTTAGTTGCAAACACGACCCAAGCCGCGGCAGCCATTTTGTTATTAGTGCGGTCGCCGATTTTGCTGCGGAAACACGTGCTGTGCCAGTCAAACTCTCAGGCCCTAGGTAAGTCGTTTTAAAGATATTTAAATACTACTTGATCTCATTACTTATTGTAAATATGAATTTTGTCTGCCTTGTTATTTTGACCGCCTATTGGTTTTGATGTTGATTTTAAATAATAAGTTTCATTTGATTTTGTTTCGTTTCGTCAGTCCCTAGACCGTCAGGCCTTAGTTTTAATAGTGACTAGAGCCTGACGCCACATCTAGGGACTGATGGTCATACTGTGTGATGCATGGTTGTAAACATAATACCAATGTATTTGTTGTAGAATATGGCGCCTAGAAAGAAAAAAACATTGTCTAAAGAGGATATTGCAAAAAAAAAGTCTGAACAGGCAAAGAGGCGATTGGAAAAAATTAAAAATGACCCTGTTTTGCTGGCAGAGTACTAAGAAAAGGAACGATTAAAATATCTAAAGAAAAAGGAAAACGAAAATGTGTAAAAGAAATGACTCCGCGTGAGCACAGAAAGGCAAGAAAAAACTGGGTAGCCTATTCATCTGGTTATAGAAAAAAACAAAAGATTCGTGATAATACAGATAAATACGTCGACCAAAATACGCCGCCATCATCGGAAGATGAAATTATTCCTAAGGTTCCTTTATCAAACAATGAAAGAGAAGCTGAAGCTAGAAGGAGTATAGTTCAACGGAAAAAAAGAAATAGTACACTGAAGAGGAAGGACTTACTCATTGTAAATTTAAAGAAAAAAACTTGTCAGCGAACAAAAAAGAAACAGAAGACTGAAACATAGAATGATAAAAAAGAAGCAAGCACTAACACCAAAAAGTAAAATTGTAGAAATGGCCAACGACCCTAATCAAAATTTGTTAATAGTTATTTGGCTATATTATTCAGAGGCAAATTGTAGATGAAAAGATTGAGACACCAAACAAATACCTGCTTAAAAACGATTTTGTCCTAATCTATTACATTTAAAAAGATGGGATTTAATCGTACAAAATATGAAGCTAAGCGAAAGAGAGTTGAAGAAATCATACACAAGTTTTATGAAGATGACAATAATAGTCGTTGTGCTGCAGGAAAAAAAGAATGCATCACTCGCAAAAAAAAATTAGAAACAAAAAAGATATTTGCTGGATTCCTTGAAAAACTTGCATCAAAAGTTTCTCAATACGAGTTTGATGAAAATTGGGTATAATTCTTTCTGCAAAGAGCTGCTGACAGTTACATTCCTTAAAGTTTGCAATGAAGATGGCACATAATTTAACTTACGACGACGTTATAGAAAAACTGTCAGTTCCTAAACTAATCGTCAAGAGAAATACAGTATATTATAAATTTTAAAAACCCGTTAATGTTTACGAGAAGTGAAACAAATAGTGATAATAATTAATACGAGGTACTAGGTAGGTAGTTTCAGTTAGAAATATTTGTGATCTAATAATAATTAATGAAAGTCTGAATATTGTGTTCAAATTATAATTTGGTTACTTAGAACTTTAGAAGGATGATTAGTTGAAATAGTTGTTAATTACTTAAAGACTATTAGTTTGTAAGTATTAAACTCAAAGTACAATTTGATTGTCAAGCAATATTGATACATTATTTTCATGTGCATAAATAAAAAAAATCCTGTGATTATAGTTCATTGAATTTGTAAACTTAAGAAATAATTTGTTGTTTCAGTTGATTTTGCAATAAAAATGTGATTTGACATAATAACCGTGTTTGGCGTCAGTCGTGCTTGGTTTCACAGCCGTGTTTGGTATCACGTCTCATCAGTCCCTAGAAAACTGATTTAAAAAAATCACAAATTTCTCCAAAACTAAAGTAAAGTGACTGGCCCTTTTAGATGCAACAAAGGAGATGTTATACCCACAGCATAGAATATAAGCTGTTCTGATTTTTAACTAAAAAAACACCAATTTCAAAATTACCTCAGGAGTTAACCAAATTTCAGATAACCACCCATTAACACTTGGTCAGAGAGATAAGAAACCACTATTTTGAAGATAGAGAGAGTTTTCAGTGGAAGACCTCTTATAACATTATTTTAATTTCACCAAACAATCTGATTATGGCTAAGAAAGACGGAGAAAAATTGCAGCTGAACAAGAGAGAGAGAAAAAAACTTAAATGCCAAATATATTTGGATTTAGTATATTTAATAAATCAATTAATCTTTATTATTAGTATCAAGGACTGTAATAGCAGACACACTAACAGGCAAATGAAAAATCAACCCGGGTGAAAGATTTGATTCATCGAGACTGGGAAGTCAAATGATTTATTATCTTACCATGTAATCTGGCTATGTTTCTGATGTTGTAAGAGTAACGAGATAATTAATACTTTGTTATATGAAAGTAGTTGAAACATGTTATATCAAAACAGTGAAAATACAGTTAACCCAAGTTCAGCCAGCCAATTCATTCTATCTTGATAACTTTAAAATTATTTATTGAAGTTGATTGCCACTTTTGAGTAGGTACTTAAGTTCCAGTTTGTATTAAATATTATAGGTTGGTAATGTTGTTTTGCTGTCCAATATTTTTATTGAATAAGTATGTAATGTAAGTACTTATGTTATTGTTGCATTAGAATAATTCTTACTTAATGGTTTTGCAAATATTTAAGACAAATGATAAAATTACAATTTAAAACCATTCGATTACTTGTTGACAGTTTCATTATTAAGTTTCTTTGAACATGACCAACAAAATAGTTATTAGATTCAAAGCGAGTACCTAATCAAAGATGGAATTTTGTTTACGTTTTACAAATTGTAAAACCTTCATTTTTACACAGCTGTTAGTTTAATCATACACCGGTCACTAATGCTAGTCTTTTTTTAATAGAATAACACACAGAAAACTAATTATAGAGTCAACACAAATGCTTTGGTTCCTGTTTGTTGTTGTCACTTGTGAAAAACTTTCACACTAACACAACAAAAAATTGTCGACACTACACTACATAAACCGAGGAACATAATTATATTAAATAAATAAATATTGATAATTACTCACTTGTTTACTTACATGTAAATTACCACTTTGTTTACACCTGTTTGAGTGTTTGCATTTTACTGTGTTTGATTTGATGCACAGCCAGGGCTGCCAGGTGAAAAAATTCTGCAATCGTACCACAGCATTAAAAAAGTCGTATACCCAAGGAAAATTCGAAACAAAAAATCGTACATTATTATTCATCCGTTTATTGGTTAATTGACTTTTATTACAAAATTAACAATAAACATACTACGAATTAAGTAATGATATGTAATGAAAATAGTATGAAAATTTAAATTATAGTAATGAAATCACTTTTTTTTGTATAAATTTTCCGTATTCATTAGTTTAATCGGTGCAGTTTCCGGTGACTCTTATCATTTGCTTTGCCAGCAAGGTGCCATTGACAGTTTCGTTGGCCAAACTATTTCTAAGTTTGGTTTTTAATTTAAGGAAATTAGAATAAAAGGGAGTTCCCTCAACACTGGGCAGGCTGAGCACGTTCGTTTCATTATTTATATTATTCTGTCACTGCTCTAGATACTTACTCTTTTGAGACAAAAGTTTGTTACTTTGTTGCCAGACTTATTTGAATAAAATAAATGGATCGAATGTAAAAATCGTATGTTTTCCGTACGATTTCGATGCTTCGATCGTACTCGTATGAAATCTGCAAAAAGTCGTACAAATACGATTTAAATCGTACAAATGGCAGCCCTGTGCACAGCAGAGGCCAGAGCTGACACTTGACAGCGACAGCACCAGTTTGACATTCACTGTCGTGTCACAGTGCGACCTACATCCTTATGAAAGTAAACGGTGGCGCTGCTTGTCAAGGAAGTTCTCAATAAGCTGTCAAGTCCAGTACATTTCATTTTAGTTCTCATTTTCGCCACGTTTATCTAAATCCGTGTGGAAAACAGAAGAACATAGAAATTAATTGAGGTTCAAAAAAGAGGAGCAATAATTGTTACTGTTCAATAATATTTTTAGGAAAGCTAAATGAGAATTATTTGAGGTTCGAATAAATACCATGATTAAAGAATAAATTGTCAACATTCCTTTAGGTTACTACCTAAGGCTCCTGTCTCATCGCCGACAGGCGAGGATACAGGGCAGGAGCGGGGTTGGGTTTGCAGTTGCCCCCCCCCCTCTGATCTTTGACCAAAATGTACTGTACAACACAAAATTGGACATACGGTAAATAAGATATAGCTTTCACGGCTACAGCAAGGCTTGAGAACTGACCACCGACGAGGAAGCGACTAGCCTCTGACGTAAGCTCAATCCCTGTTGGCTCCAGTAATTCGATAATTCAAAGTAAAAGAGTAGTAAAATAGAAACATAATTATAATAAAAATAAATATAACATAATAAAACGTTTATTTCAGGCTACAAAGGCCCATAGACATATACCTTACTAACTAACATATATAAACTATAGAACAAATTTTTGATGATAAATATAGCATAAAAACTATGTTAGTAGCACTTCCCCAGCTTGTTATTGTGCTGTCCTGTGGTACTGTTAATAGCTGGTAATAGTTGATCGCTGACTATTCACCTATTCTACACAATTCTACACACCGCTGCTGCCGCCGGCGAGTAGTGTCACAGCGAAAAAGCTATCAAAGAGAGTAGGTAGGTACTCGATCAGCAATGCTCGCATGGCGGGCAGAACACTCACTAAAAATCACTAGTCGCCGTCGTACACTCGCTGCTCGTTGCTCGCCTACTCGTTTTTCGTCGGCAGTGAGACATGTGCTTAGGCTTGGACCAAGCGTCTCTATCGGTATCTACATTAAATTGATTATTCTTATTTTGAGAGCTCTCAATGTTGTAACGTAAAAGAGACAAATAAATGATAATAAATTATTTAAATGCCTACAGCAGATGTGAGGATTGAAGACAAAGGAAAACATTCATAATAGACTGTCTTTAACTTTTGGAGTAATAAATTGCTAACGGTATTCACAAATTTTGGAAAACGTTCAACGAGAAATACGTTTTGTATCGTTTGTTCATTCGTAGTGTTTACTAGCAAAATATTTTGCAAGCCTAAGTTTAAAGTCTCATAAATTATATGTTTTTCCTTTGAACTAATTTGTTGTCCCTATTTTGACAAAATTTACAGTTTTCGTTTGTGTTAGAAATGAATGTTCTTCCACCAGTCGAGTCTCGTAACAATACCTTGCTTAATTATATCTCTACAATAGATAATATAATTAGTTGTGTCATAGTTATCATAAAAATAAATAAAATAATGAAAATGCTATGCAAAATAATAAAGATACGACGAGAGAAGACGTCACAAGATGTACAACCGCGGTCAATGGCGGTTACCCGCCTTCAGTACGGTCGACCAAAGTCGATTAACACTGCTACGTTTACAAATTATATATCAAAATATATTTTAATTTGACAAAATACTTCATTATTACTATATTGTTTATTTTACACATTATTATGTTATTGTAATTATATATCTAACAGTTAATTTTAGTTTTATTCCTTATATACTCATCTCAATAAGTAGTCTTCTTCTTATTACTTAGATTTCAAAAACTGAAGTGTTATGCGACTTTTGTCGATGTCTGTACTTACGTAAGATTGAAAAGTGCCCACGGTTCTATCTACTCTCTTGAATTTGAAATACCGCTACCGATATCTAAGACAACCGACTTTCTAACATGCTCTTAATTGAATTTCTTTATACTTTTTCAACAAGTCTATAACAAAAGTTGTGAGCTCAACGCCCGATCAGTAGCAGGTTTTTTTTTGTGCTGACGTTTTAGCCCATGTTCGCACGGACGCGCCGGACGTAAAAATACCGGGCCGAGATTATATAGCACACTGGATTTTCAACGCTCTGCTTAGCGCCGAGAGCATTTTTAAAAGAGTCAGCGTGGATTTTCTCTCGTGGAGTTTTCAACGAGAACTTTTTCCATTTTCTATTTTGTTTAGCACCTGGTTCTTGTTGGCAGGCCCACAGTGTCCTCCCATTCCGAGTAATGGCTCGTTCACACACGAGCGACACCGCAGCGCGACACAAAGGCATCGCTCGGAGCGCCACACGCAGTTCCTTTGTGTCGTGCTGTGATGTCAAGCCAGTGTGATCGGGCCTTAACATTATGAATGCCAATTATTTTTAAAAGAGTTACCGTGGAGTTTCTTGCCGGCTCTTCTCCATAGGAAACGACCAAATGGAATTTTGGAACCGAGCATTTATCTTCTGACATTTGTGCCCCCCCCCCAACAAACAAAAAATGGCAATGAAAACCAGTTATTAGGTTTTTATGAAAATAGTAATGAATCTGCTGAAGGTATGTTTGAAGCAATTCAAAACTCATTGAGCAATACAAGTTATCTTTTCATAATAAATCTGGGTTAAGTGCTGATAATGAAAATGCTAATATGGGTGTTTATCATTCTTTATTCACAAATATGAAACATTTTGTACTAGATTTGATTAAAGGCAATTGTCATGCACATAATAATATAGTGCATAATTGTTTTCACATTCTGCTGGAAGAAGAGAGGAGCTGAAAAAAATTATGGCATGGACTTTCATGAAATAAAACGTCATGTGGGAACAAGATGGCTTTCTCTTTTGCCATACATTATTAAATTGGTCACCTATTAGAAGCTACTTTTTAAGTTTAGACCAATGCTTTTACAAAATTTATTGATGCTCAATGAAACTGAGAATGATATGATTGAAATTTATATGCATTCTTGTAGTCACTTATTAAATTTATTTAATAAAGCTGTTATATGTCTAGAACACAACTGCATAACAATTTTAGATATTTATGGGATTATGGTTAGTCTTAGAGATGGATTAACACAAAGAAAACAAGTTCTCTTTTTTGGCTATGAAACAGGCAAAAAAATTAAACTTACCTTCACCAGAAATGACTACGAAAATTCGCAGGGATTTTTATTATTTATTGAAAAAGCCCTAGAGTACCTGAATAAATGGTTTGATTTTATTAACACAAACTGGTTATTTACATTAGGTAAATTAATTTTTAAGAGCAATAAAGAATTTAATAATATTGTTAGCATAATTGAAATTTTAAATCTGCAAAAACTTAATGTGGATATGGATGATCTTTATGGAGAAATCGCTATATTAAACCAACTTTATATTCAGTTAAGTACTTCTAAGGGTTTTGCAGAACTGTCAACTGCACAGAAATGGCAAAGTATTTAAGAGTGACGATTTTTTTTTTAAAACTTGTATAAAGTTATTTCATTTTTACTGTCAATTTCTGCCACGTCAGCATTCACAGAAAGAGTTTTTACTGTGATGAATAGCAAATGGCGAGACAAAAGAAACAGAGCATCTCTGAATTTGATAAAAAATTAATTACTCATTTTGCTTACTTTAATTTAAATATAGACTGTAAAGATGGTATGAATTGTTTTGTAAAGATACAAATTTGATACAAATTGCAAAAAGAAATAAAAAATATGTGTATAAACATAATAATAAATTGTACTTTATTTTGATACTCGTACTATGTACTTTTTTTTTCTTACCTATAATAACCAATGTACTTTAAATGCAAAAATAAAAGGTGGCAACCCTAGGCCTTGAACTAGACTCCGGGACATAATAAAAATTGGTCAACGTTTAAGCTTAAAAGGCAACGAGATCCTTCAAGTGGACCTCAAGAATCCCACTATCCGCCAGTTCATGAAACGCATTTCAAAGCGTTTCTTCGAGACCGCCGCGAATCACCGCAACCCTCTGGTTGTCAAGGCCGCTAGCTATATTCCCTCCTCCATTAGTCATGTCCCCGTCCCAAGGATGTCCTCACCGATCCCGATGACCACATAACTCTCATTCAGGAGAGCAGTAGGGCTACCAGTACAGTGCACAAACACAGACCGACATTCCGACCTCGCCGACGAGGTTCCTCGCGAAGATCTCGACGTAACTGTCCCCCCCGACCCTTGCTCGACGAAGTGCCAGCCCGCGCCGTAGCTGAGCCTGTAGCTTTAAATTCCCCAGATAATAATAATATAATCCAGATCCAGCCTGTCCCATCTTGCTGTCCTCCCGTCAGCGACGCCCTAAGCCGACGTCCGTACCCAGGGGGTGCCCTTAGCGAGCGTTCGCTTAGTAATGTAAGTAGTTTTACGCCCCTGGCTGGAGGCTTTGAGTCCGCTTATGGCAGCCACAGGATAGTCCGGTTAAGTAGTCACGACCTCTCAAGGTCAACTACGACATGCCAAACATAAAAAAACTTAAAAGACACAGAAGTTTCGGAGTTCCTTATTTATTGTACCTACTACACTGCTGCAATAATCGTAAAGGTTAATTGAAATGTATTGAAGAAATAGATGGTGGCGTCGGTTCTGATTTTGAACCTGCGACAAAAAAAAAATGACTTTCCACTTAAATTTTCAGTATATTAAAATCATGGAAAAACAAAAATAGTCGGGCGTAACTCCGATATGACATAACTGAGTCCCGTTAATGTGTGAATATTTATGTTTTAGTGTTGCCATTTGCGCGCGTAATGCCCAACTAATGTGTGTGTGCCGGAGCGCCTGTACGTGCAGCGAGCTAGGCGACTCGAGGGACAAAGTTTTTTGTTAGCGAGATTTTGGTCCGATTTTTTTTGTCCGTGATTCAAATCACAAACTGTCGAATGATAAAATGGCAATACCAAATTGATGTAGAGTGTCAAACTGCAAAAAAAATAGTGGTAACACTCACAGAGTACATTTAATGGTAACACTTACGTAGTACGGAGTTTCAAAAGAATGCGAGGACAGCTTAAAGGTACTAGTGTCGTTACCACTGCCATGTGGCCATACTCGCCATACTATTAGTTACCTACTAGTGCCCGACCGATGCTTCATGTTTTCTTGTTCGGCCAGATTTGGCCAAAAAATCATGATTCGGCCCTATTTTCATTTTCGGATCAGCCAAAGCTTCGGCCAAGCCGAAAATCAGAGTCGCGCGTCATTCGGCAAAGTTTGTAAAGCTCCGGCATATCAGTGTTTTGATGTTGTGAAGCGAGGTTATGTTGTATTTTTTCTTCACACGCATAAATTAATGAGTAAACTATATTTTATTTGTTCATGACTTGATTTTATTTCTACTTTTGTCGCAAAAAACCGACAAAGGTTGGTGAAATCTGTAGGTCGATCTATTTTGGAGAATTATCGTGTTTTACTTCTTTTTAAGCCTATATTTGCTCTTTATCTCCTTAACATTGTGTAAAATAAACAAACAAGATTTCAGTTTACCGCGAAAATATAAATATTTTTGAATGTCTAAATCATTTTTGTTTTCCTTCGAAAATAAGACTAAAGCCGAAGCTTCTTTTTTTGTTTTTGGCGTGACACTAATATGTGCTTATATATGTAAGGCATATACATACCTACTCGTCTTATTAATTACGTGAGATACGTATTGAGTCACATTCTTACCTACCTAAACTTAGCTAGTTTTTGAACTAAATAAGCGATGGATCCTGTGTATCTTAAAACGGATTTAGTTTCAATGAACATAAATTTGCAAATTATTGCGTACAATAAGAAGCTTTGACGAGCGATTGGGAATGAGTCATTCCAAATCATCGAACATTTGGACATTTTGAGCGAGCTTAGCTGCAAAGAGAGGCTACAGGAGTATTAGCAATACTATTTTTTGGGAAATATTTGGCACTGTAGTTTCAGATGTTATCAGGCATTTTAGAGGGAAAAGTAATGCTTGTCAACGAGAAATGTAAATCTGTGGTTATGGTTATGAGCATGTGGTGAAATACCTAATCGATGGAAGGAAGAATTTATCGATTACGCTAGCCAATCTCATCGCAGCCAATTTTTTTTTTCCTTTCCTTTGCTGGAGATTGTATAGTGCACAAGTGCGAAAACATTGGTGCACTCTCTACTTCTTTACTTTCTTAGTCCTTAGGAACGGTAATCCGTCACGCCCGGGGAGAGATCATGCGCAGTGGAACTTCAGATTCACGTGCTCTCCGAGGCCTGGAGGGATCCCCCGTCATGCAATCATGGGCAGACCGCGGCAACGCGCAGGTTAATCTCGAAGACCTAAGTTTCGTTTTTTACCTACTCAAATACTTTTTTACCTCAGTTTCGTAACTTGCACTAGATCTAGATTAAATTTTTGGGGTTAGAACATTGAAGCGACTTTATCTGAAATTTGAGCAGTGTCCTTGAGACGTAGTAGGTACATTGCTCTTGTACGAAGTGTGTGGCAATCTTCATTAGTGTAACAAAAAGTATTGGCATTGTATAAACAGCTTAAATATCTCAAACATATTGACAGGGCTCTCACAAAGGGGATAATTCTATGGAGTTATAAGGAACAGGGTGAGAAGCAGCGTCTGCGTCTAGGGACATCAGCGCCCCTGGCAAGATTTGAATTTTTCGGCCCCAAATATCTACTTATTTAATATTTTTTGTTTATTTATTTATTAAGGCGGACTTAAATGTCATTCAGGCATTTTCTACCGGTCAAACATTGGGTGATGCAGAGACAAACAGTGGTAGGTGCAGTTAGGAAAATTTGTGTAATAAATATTCATTTATTTATTTGAGATCCATCCCACAAATGATACACATATATACAATATAAATCACAATAATAAAAAAGGTTAATTGTGCTTCTCTTCTTCAATTACAGGAGACCCCAGCATGCACTAGGTGTTAACATGAAAAAAAAAAAATGATAAAGGAGGTGTTTTTTATTCCATACAACTGTGGCCAAATAATGTACCTTAAGAACAAAGCAAAAAAGCAAAGCACGAAAATACG
This sequence comes from Dasypolia templi, assembly GCA_963555695.1. Taxonomy (NCBI): domain Eukaryota; kingdom Metazoa; phylum Arthropoda; class Insecta; order Lepidoptera; family Noctuidae; genus Dasypolia; species Dasypolia templi. The sequence continues at coordinate 8,788,894 of OY743142.1, forward strand.
GGCAAAAATCGCAGATTCACAAAAAAAAAAAAAAAAACACCTGAAATGGGGAAGGTCGGGCAAAGCTAATTGTAGATGGCGTGACCATAGCTAGGTCCCTGCGGCCTACAATAAATTTGACATTTCGTTCATTCATTTAATTTTATGTTCATTCATGAATTTGATTTTATTTCACAATTTCGTTATTTTCGGTGATTTCCGTATTTTAAATCAAGTACTTGACATGGAAAGTGTCAGAATTATATTGCCTCGTAATCACTTTCTTCAAAATGTTTCCGACATAAACTGGAATTCAAAAAAATCTCTACGAAGAGCTTTAAACCACAATCTCATAATTTTAGGGGCTTTCGGGAAATTGTGGACTTTAATTTCGTAGTATCTAGGAACACAACAAAGCGTCAATTTTCGCTAAAATAAAATAATACCACATCACGCCTTGTATTATTAGCTTGTGTTGGGAACTAGCTATGACAGCGCCATTTTGACAGTTGCCTTCCCCATTGTTATTCAAAGATGTTAATAACTTGTATCCCAAGTATTTTAATCTGGCAATCTAGTGATACACGTCTTCTGAAGTTGCGTTTCGTTACTTCATTTTACAAACGTATCAAAAAGATATTAACTTAGAAATGTAATGATTATGTTATTTTTGCATTAAAACTATTTATTTTTTGCCTAGAACATTATTTTTGTGAAATATTTAGCAATTTTACTTTTGTTTCACATTTCAGATTAATTAGCTTGTTTTATTTTTTGTTTCTATTCACCCCGTCATTCCGTTTCGTTTTTGACAGCTGTCACTGCTGTTATTAACGTTTCGTTGAACGCAGTTACCATGTGAGGTAGTAATTTTTATATTATTTTTTTGCCTAATCTATCGAATAGTGGAGGATTTTAAATGACTGATAACAGCACATTTTATTTGGAGGAATTTCACTAGTCATTTGTACCTCGGTACAAGTTTTAGCCGAAAAAAAAACACCTTTATTTTAATTTTAGATATAAGGTATGTTAGACAGACTACCTGTATGTTTAGAAAATAATGTTATATTGTCATTTTTACGATTTAAACGCTACGAAGTCCAAAAAATATTAATGTTACTTTTTAGGTTAGGTTTTGCCGTTACCAAACATTGAGAAATAAACGTGCTAGAACGCGAAGTTTAGTCTAAAATAGGAAAACTTATATATCTATATTCTAAAAAGTCTTTTTACTTTGTGAATTCCAACTGCCTTTATGTCACTGCTTAGACTCTTGATGATTGTCACCATAAATTGAGTGTCGAGCATTAACTGACAAATGTAAAAAAAAAAAAGTTTCATACGTGCGAACTCAATAACCTATTGCATGATTAATTAATTAGATTTTATGTTATTTTTAATTAATCTGTATTTTTTAATTTATTATTTTTTAATTAATCTGTAAACAAGATTGAGTATTTATATTACAATTGTTTACATACCAACATTCAAAAACTCATGCCTCCTTCCTATGGGGGTAGGCAGAAACCACCGAACGCTACCTTCTACGACCCTTACATACTCCTTTTGCCTCGTTTACGTTCATACAACTGGTCATACACGCGCGCCAGTTGCGATTATTACGCACCTAACCTTTCTGAAGAACATCACTAATAAGGCCTCTAAATGTCCGCCTAGGGCGTCCCCGCTTCTGTGGTTTCTGCCTACCCCCATGGGAAGAAGGCGTGAGTTTATGTATGTATCATTCATAGTCACACCACACATGCTCCGCAAGGAACACATTTCCACTGCATTTATTCTGCTTTCTTGCTTCGTTTGCCTTTGTTTAGTACAATACAATGGTTTAGTGTAAAAATAATAATAATAATTTCATATTTGTTGACAATTAGCATAATCAGCCTATAACGTTCCCACTGCTGGGACACAGGCCTCCTCTCTGTGAGAGGTAGTGAGCCGTAATCCGCCACGCGGGCTCAGTGCGGGTTGGTAGATGTCACATGTCTTCGAATTTTTGGTTCTAGGACATGCCGGTTTCCTTACGATGTTTTCCTTCACCGTTTTGAGAGCAGTGGTGATTAAATTATTTACACAAAGTAAAGCGCCTGCTTGGGTTCGAACTCACGACCTACAACTCGTAAGTCGGGACCGTTACCACTGGGCCACCACTGCTCCCACTGGGCTACCATGACTGCTCTTGACTATTAGAGAGAACTAATTACATACGTTACTTAATACAGTAACTAATTTTTATTTTTATTTTGGGGTTGTAAAAGGCTCCCACAAACAGGCGTCATGCGAAAAACGTATGTCTACGTAACATATTTGTAGATATAATGTGGTACAACGTATTACCACGTCCATCAAAAACTCGATTTATTGAGCACGACGTCGGTACGGTGTCTGGCCAAACCAATATTTCAAAGTTGTATTATTGTGCCACAACATATCGAACTCTCAAAATTCTAGTGCTACACCGCACCGATTTTTTTTACCATCTACGATGGCATTCCGTCTTGATGCCAAGTACCTACTTTTTCAGCGCACAACGTCAATATACGTCGTTTCGCTTATGAAGTGTCATCACATCATTACATCAGTCCACAGAGTACATTTTATGTAGGGAGACATCAGTGCGCCTCGTCACATTAAGTATACAGACGTAGATCGTGACTAATTAATTAAATTCTTGGGATTATGTTCACTCAAGGGCAAGCAAATGAATGTCCGTCAGAACAGGTATTAGGTATTTACTTACAGTTATCCTTTATATTATTACACATTTTTGAAAAGAAAAAATTGTAAAATTCATTGATTTTGTTACTAAAAACTTCAGAAAATCATAAAAGCCTGACAAAGAACTTTCCGTAGACGAATCTTTCGTTTTATTTTAAGGCTGCTTGTACTCGTATTTCCGGCAATATATCAAAAAATACAAATACGGAATTAAATTTTACGAACTAACAAATTCTGCACACAACATTCCACAGTTTTTCATACATACCAGGCCACTCAGAAATTATTGCAAAAATATGTTTTTATGGATGAGAGGCAAGCCAAATTAAGTATATTTTGAAAATATGATTATTTGTAGGTAAAATATTCGTTCCAATTTCAAATTTTCCCTCCACATTAGTTCCACGCGAGCTAGTTTAAATTATCTTGTACCATTTAAAAATCGATCTGCGCCGGGAAAATCTTCAAGTGACGCCTGAAACCGGACGAATACTAGTAGTACTATAGAATTCAAATGACATTCATGGGTGAAGGCCCTTCTAAGGCAACCGTGTATCGTTGGTGTAAGGAATTCAAGTGCGGTCGGCTAACTTTGGGGGGATGAAGAAAACAGTGGTTGCCCTTTGACGACTGTAGTGTTTGACGACTGTAACGGAAGAAAACCACCCAGCGTGAAACTATCCTCACGCACAACGTTACCGATGGTCAGAAGCAGGCCCTGGTGGAATGGTGCCAACATATTTGAAGCAGGCTCGTCTGAGCGTGTTTACGACATCATTACAGGTGATGAGTCTTGAATTTATCAATACGATCCAAAAACGAAGCGCCAGTCGACGGTTTGTGTGTTTCAAAACAAGCCCACAAAAGTGAAACGACATAGAAGAGAGGGGAAGATTTACATCGCGAGCTTTTTCAATTTGACTGGCTACTTGGTGTCAATTCCTTTACGGAACCAAAGAAGCATCAATGCTTAATGGTTTTCTACCAAATGCTTAACAGAAGTTTTCTCTGTTGTGAGCAACAAGCGACCAAACACAGGGCTCCGCGGGCTACTGCTCCACCTCGACGACGCGCCTTCGCACACCGCGCTCAAAACGAAGGACTTCCTGGACAGCACGCCGGTCAAACTTTTGGGTCACCCTCCTTACAGCCCTTACCTCGCACTGTATGACTTCTTTATATTCCGGAAAATAAAAAAAATCTGCTCAAAGGGATACAATTTTCGTCGCCGGAAGATGCGCTGTCAGCGTTTGAGCAGGCTGTAAACGAGGTGCCTACGGCGGACTGGAAAAAGTGTTTTTAAAACTGGTTCATTCTTATGAAAGTTTGTAAAGAGGCTAGTGGAGAGTACTTTGAAAAGATTTATTAAAACAATGTTTTCCTATAGAACATTGATTATTACATTGCCAAAACTTTCTGAGTGTCCCCCGTAACGCCTAAAAACCCACATTTCGTCTGCTATGTTTAATTCCCATGTAATAGGAGGCGAGCCTATTGCTATCAACCGGGCACAAATACAGATTCCGGAGCTTTTTAAAAACCCAATAACACTTTACCAGAATCGAACCTATGACCTCATGCTTTGCGCTTGTTACCCCTAGAACAACGGGGCAGCCTATAAAAGGCAGATTAGAACAAAAAAATATTGCTATCTAACTGCCACAGCTATTCAGGACCTATCCGACCTGACTAAATGAATGCGAGATAAGACAAGGGAAATTGTCTATTCTAAAGTCCCGTGTGGTGTTGTGACCAATATGTACATATTTATGGTTTATACTCTTTTTACATGTTGCCAAAAATTCAAGTCCGCTAGTTATGTCAGCGATTCGTAATTAAAATGAACTACAAAAATGGAGTCCACATTTTGCCTAAATTGTTTTGTCCTGATACGACCTTTTTTATATAAAGGTGGTAGGGACATGGATTCTGAAGCCGCCTGCGTTGAAATTTTTAGTCGAAAAAAAAGCTGTTAGCTTTATTGTGCAGCTTCGGTCTCCTATATCTAGGTGATAAAGTACCTACTTAATACCGATATTATATCTACTGCTCACGTCATCCAAGTTTTCAATTTTGAACTTTTTCAGTTCAAAATTGCAACAATATTTGAATAGTATTTGAGTTTAATGATATTTTCATATCAAGACGTAGTAATTTAATTTCTAATAAAACAATGTATGGGAAGCTGCCATTGTTCTTTGTTTTATCTAGTTAAGTGTCAAGCCTAGAATGTCTCTACACATTTTGAACATTTTTTGTAGGTAATAACTGTTCCTTGCTATTGGTATCTACGCATGTGTTATCAAGGCCTTGAACAACTGTTCGGGACAACATTAAAATGATTATTTTCTTGTCGGCTGTATTTATGTTTTTACGCAAAAGATACAGATAAATAGTTTTGGCCTTATTTATTGTACCTTCCGCACACATTGACATGACTAAATAAACGTCTTAAAGGCTCAGAAAAGGTAATTTTTTTTGTAGGCCTACAGTCAACCGCACGTGCTGTAAAATGTTGACATTGACAGCGCCTTTATTCCGTAACTGCAAGAGTGGTTTTCGTTGTTCAAGTTATCATTGACGTGCAGCTGCTTGTACTTTTAAGCTAACTTAACGCAAAATACAATTTAATTGTTAGGTACTTGGCTTTAAAAGTTTGTCTAAGTTTTTTTAAGATAGGTAAATGACAATGCCAGATCCTGCCCCAGCTATTTACAGGAAATGTCAATTAATGAAAATAATTGTAATGATTAAAAAACTTGCCGATTACAAATCAATGATAAAAGGAATTCAACCCCCGAATTTCCTATTGCGTTACATATTGCGCATGTTAAACAACATTCATTCATTCATTTTCAAATATTTTTATTTATTTTTGTTAAACAACAAAAAAAGGTTTAAATACCTGTAAAACAAAAACTCGTATTACGATTATAATAATTGTGATAATGCGTAACTTGTATGTTGTTTAAATCGCTTTTTAACAATTATAAACTGCACCTTACCTATAATCAATGTCGTTATAGTTTTAAGATTTTAGCAGAAACCGCAAGTTCTACAGGCATTAGGGCAAATGTATAGTTAACAGTAATAAATAAGCTTTAAGATGCTGCATATTGCAGGCTTGTAAATTACTTTTTGATTTTAGTGGGGCAAAGTTCTATAGAGTTTCTGGCATTGTCCTTTACTGCCTCGTTGGTCTAGTGGTCGCAAGAGCTACTGCTCAGCATGAGGTCCTGGGTTCGATTCCCAGGTCGGGCAAAGTTCAGGGTCGCGGGTAATTCTGAAGAGAAAACCGTGGCCCTGGCACAGGCAACTGAAGGAACATGGGTGGGTTTTAGTCAGTAAAAGTCTGACACGCCCTCCCACTCCACCCAGAACGGGATAAGTCATTTGATGATTTCCCACATGTACATCAGAACGTTCGGCCAATCGAGGTAGGGAGCTGGCTGCTACTCCAGTTTTTTGTGACGATTTGGTGACTCACAAAGATGCCAGCCAAATAATTTGTGACAGTACAGTTCGAAAGTTAGAAGCATTTATGTATGGCCGAACGTCCTGATATCAGAACGTTCGGCCAACCTGAATCTCCATAACTGAGGACCTTAGAGAAACTGTTACTGAATAAGGATTTAGTGACGATTTGGTGACAAACAACCACTACTTTACTTTTACTCGTAATGCCACCGGTTAAAAGTAAAATGACCTTTAGCTCCCGGAATATCAGGACGTTCGGCCAACCTGATCTCCATAACTGAGGACCTGAGGGAAACCATTAATGAATAAAGATTTAATTTTGACGGCACTGAAACGAATTTATATTGCTTCAGTTTTTTTTTGTGACGACCCCATTCAATTGTAAATTGAAAATTAAACATTTAACCTCAAAACATTGGGATTATCGATTCCTTCACAACGAAGAAGCCTAGAAGAACCGTTAATGAATAAAGATTTAGTGACTGCCCTGAAACCAATTTGTAATGCTTCAGGTTTTTTTGTGACGACCCCATTCAATAGTAAATTGAAAATTAAACATTTCCAAAATATGTGATGGCATCGTAGGAGCCATTACACTGAAAGAGCCTCAGGCAGATCCTTGGACTGGCCCTTCTACATCAAAAATGATCCGTTACGAAACACCTAGCGCTCGCCCTCTTTCGCCAACATTTACGCCAAGGTAATCCAATGAATCAGTACAACTGTTAAGTATGACAGATACTTTACATAAAAATAGTACAAACGTCACTAACACCAACATTACAGTACCTAACAAAAATATTACACTAAACATAAGTAACTGTAGCAACGTTACTTATGTTTTATACCCGTCGAGTTTGGAGTCATATGATTCGTTTTGATGAATCCAATAAATTGGGTTTGGATAGGAGGGTCTGATGATGGTATGGTGGATATCTGTGCTGACTATATACTTAATAACTAAATAAAGAATATACTAGAATAAAAAAATACGAAATAATAAAAAAAACCTATTAAAAATAAAACACACTTTTATGTTATCATTAGTTCTTCTTTTATAACCAATGATTAAATCTAACAGCGTGGATCGCTTTAAAAAAAACAAATATTTCAAAATCAAAAGTCGTTTGATCAAACTAGCTTGAGCATCTGTACTTTTTGAACGTCAAAATTACATCACTTACTTCACTACTTACTAGTGCTTTACCTGCGAAGAAGAGATGGTGCAAAAAAAATCCCAGCTTAGAAGAACTAACATACATACATACATACATAAAACTCATGCCTACTTTCCATGGAGGTAGGCAGAAACCACAGAACGCCGCCTCCTACGATCCTTACATACTCCTTTTGCGTCGTTTAAGTTGAAACATCTGGACATACACGCGCGCCGGTTGCGAGTACTACGCACCTGACCTTTCTGAAGAACATCACCATTAAGGTCACTTTTATTTATGGTTTATCCTCCTAGGGCTTCCCCTCCTTACGTTTCCACTCACATTTGCCTTGTAATAGAAGCACTTGATTCTATGCAAAGTAATAAACATTGCGAAACAGTCAACACAAGTCAGCTAGCACACGCCAATATACCAACAAAAACATTGAAAACGATTCTCAAAGAAAAATTAAAACGTAAACAGAAAATAATACTTACATAAAAGTTTCCAGGCAAAAGTCTACTTCGCGCGAACTAGGTAATGTTCGGGTGAAGAAAATACTCTTCCGAAAATTTTAAAGTGTGACATCGGTATAAACGAGTTAGTACGTTTTGTGAAGAAGAAAAATTGTCTTATTGGACGAAGAAAGTTTAATTCGGTTGTGTGTAAGTTCTTATACGACCGAGGAAATTACCACAGCAGCAGATAATAAAATACTACGTACAGATACCCAACCTCATACAACGAAATGGCACCATCCTACTTGTAAGTCGTCCGGGTCAGAAAAACATGTTTAAAAGAGATTTCTTTTACATTTCTATGAAAAGTAATAGATAAAAAAAAGTTGTTTCATATTGAATTAGTAACTTTAAAGTGATGACATGACAAATTTAGTAAAACTATATGTATTGCAAAGAGCTCTAAACAAAATGATTTTTAATCATTTTACTACTTTCTGACATTCCAAGTTAATATTTTAGGAAAATCATTTACTTTCCCAATGTTTGTAAATATGTAAGCACAATGTGCCTATCACGTGATTAATTTATCTGTCTTTGCTAATTTTAAATTATTTTACCTATTGTGGTTGTACGGTCAACCCGCATATTTCATAACACATTAAGTAGGTTAACCTACATCAGCGTTTGCATACGAGCGATCATTTTGTAAACTGGCTAAGTTAAAATAAATCAGTGATTTTACCATACTCAACACATTTAATTCTTCATCCCCGAGTTTCCATCATCACAAGTGTACAGAGCATTCATCGTACGCTTGCACAAGGTGTATAGACTATCGTCGTAAATTTTTTTTGGTCCTTCGAGACGGATCTGGAATCACGCGTAACCATCCATCGGGTGTATAGATCAAGGTGTGTTGAAATCGCAGCCACACACTTGATTATATTCGTTGAGTATTTTGCGACAGTTTCGTAAATAGATCAATTCAGTCCATTCAGTGAACCATCAGTGAATCGTTCCAGGAATACATCGGTGGAGCTAAATCTACATAAGTACTGCACACGGCGTTGGCAGCTCACAGTTTGTACCGCAACTAGTCAGTGTCCAAGTTAGATTGTTCCTTTTATTAATTCATAATGGCCGTTTCAATCGCTTGTCAATCGGAAATATTAGAAGGCCTCAACAGGATAAAGGTCAACTTCGGTAAGGATCCGTTGTCGAGAAAAACTCCGGAATGCATCCAAAAGAGAATAGAGTCGTTGGATAACCTCTGGGGAGAGTTCGAACAAAATCATTTGCAACTCTCTGAGTTTCCGGATTAGGAACCTCAATATTTCGCACCTAACCTTTATCAACAGGGTAAGAGCCTGTGGTGTCATGTTAATAAGACCACTCTAACGTTGTATTTTTGTGTCCACAGAGTTTCTGCTTACCCTTTTGGGTTTAGTCGAAGCGCGATAGTCGCGCGCCGGAGTACGTCCTACGCTGGTGTGCGTACGAGTTTGCCGCCATACCTGTGCTGCCATTTACCTCGCCCCGCACCGCCGCCGCCCCGCCGCCGCCCTGCCGCCCTCCCGCGGTCGTCGGCTGTGGCAGTCGAAACCGTCCCTCAAGCCAGTACACTTGAAGCCTTTTTTTTTTTGGGTGGGAAATCATCACATGACTTCTCCCGATCTGGGTGGAGCGGGAGGGCGTGTCAGACTTTTACTGACTAAAACCCACCCGTGTTCCTTCAGTTGCCTGTGCCAGGGCCACGGTTTTCTCTGTGGAATAACCCGCGACCCTGAGGCGTCGGCCCTATCGGACCCCGTCATTTTGTGCTGACATCTCTTTGAGGCGCGCGTGGAACACAACGCGCCGTCGACCCGGGCCTGGTCCTTCGGTCCGACGGTGGCCGGGAATCTGCTTGCGATTCCCGACGCCCAGGGCGTCTCCTGCGGCGACTAGGGGCGTGAGGGCGCAAGGCTCTCTCCATCACGTGCTCCGCCTCCTCCTTTGCGAGCATTACTGCTTCGCAGAAGGAGGTGACGGCTTTCCATTCCCTCTCGCTCCGTACCATGGCCTGGACCAGGGCCGGACGCGAGAGATCGCCGCCGCCAATCGCCTCCGCGAGGACACTGCGGTGCTCCGCCCAAGCTGGGCATACCTCTACCGTATGCTCCACCGTGTCCTCCGGGCGATCCACACAATGGTGACACCCGGGCGTTTCCTCCCGCCTAATGCGAAACAGGAACCTCCCGAAACAACCGTGTCCGGTGAGGACCTTTGTCAGGCGGAAGGTGAGGACGCCGTGGCGCCTCTCCAACCACTCCTCAAAGAGGGGACTTACCGCCGCTATTGTGGCGTGCCCAGCACTGGGTTGCGACAATCGCACCCTCCATGTCACCATGAGATCCCGCCGGAGCTCTGTCCGCTGTACCGTGATTTGTCGCGGCAGCGGAGTTACACCCCGGCGTTTTGCCTTCTTGCGCCACTCCCATACGTGCGCGAGGGCTTTTGCCTCCAGATCCCATGGCGGCAATCCGGCAAGGAGGCTCGCCGCCTCGCATGAGACCGTGCGGTATCCCCGGACCAGCCGGATGGCCATGACCCTTTGGGACGCGTTCAACCTGCGGGCCGGACGGTGCCTCAAAGAACGCGCCCACACCGGTGCCCCATAAAGGGCCATGGACCCCCCAGATTGGGCAGGAGCCGCCTCAAGGCAGCCCCAGCCCGCTCCAGTCTGGGAGCCAAACGTCGGAAATGTTCCACGAAGTTCCGCCGGCTGTCGAGGACGAGTCCCAGGTACTTCATCGTCGACTCGACACCGTGTGTGTCGAATGTGATGTGAACCCCTCCCGCCGTTATCTGGGAACCCGACAGTGGCGCGTTCCGAGGACCATGAAAACACATGGCCTCGGACTTGTGCAGGGCCACTTCGAGTCCCAACTGCCGGATCCTATCGACGATTGTCGCAACCCCGAGTGTCGCTTGTTCGGCCGCCTCCTGGTGCGACAGCGTGTCGTCAGCGTAGCACACCACGCTGACGCCATTCGGGAGGTCGGCGCGCAGCACCCAGTCGTAACCGATATCCCACAGAAGCGGCCCCAGGACCGATCCCTGTGGGACACCGCACGATATCTCTCGCCGGTTCCACTCACCCCGGTGACCGGGGTAGATGATGGCCCTGTCCGTCAAATAGGCCTCGACCACACGACAGAGGTAGGTCGGCATCCGGTGATACCGCAATGCCTCCCTTTTTTTTTTTTTTTTTTTTTTGTTCCCGGGGTGGAAAATCCTCATGGATGTCCTCCGCCCTGGGGCGGGCGGAGGGGTCTGTCAGACTCTTACTGACTAAAAACCACCCCGGTGTTCCATCTCACACCTACGCCGGGGTCGCGGGAACACATTATTCTTCCACAACCCCGGCTGGTGCCGGCCCGCTAGCGCGGGCCCCGTCTCGGGCGGGGGGAGTGAGGTGTACTCCCCCCGCAACGTCTGTGAGCGGCGCACGCGGAACACTACGCGCGCCGCCTTCTCGGGTCCTGATGTTGGGGGGCGACGGATGTCCCCGAATCCGTCGCCCCTGGACCCATTTAGGGGGGCCGGAAGAGGGCGTTGTCCGCCCTCCTCCGACGCCCGGTGCGTCTGCTGCGGGCCGGGTCGAGAGTCGAGATCTCTCTCTCCCTTTCCGCAGCCTCCTTCTGCGAGATGACCGTTTCGCAAAAGGAGACCACTGCGTCCCAGGACTCTGCGCCGCCGACCATCGCGTTCACGACGGCCGGCAGCGACAGGTCGTTGCCTACTTCGGTGATGAGGGCACGGCGCGGCTCCTCCCAAGCGGCACACTCTGCCAGCGTGTGCCGCGCCGTGTCCTCCCGGCAGTCGACGCAGTGGTGACACCGGGCGTCCGGCTCCCTGTTTATGCGACACAGGTACTTCCCGAAGCAACCATGCCCCGAGAGCACCTGCGTCGCCCGAAACGTCAGGGAGCCGTGCCTTCTCCCGAGCCAGCGGTCGAGCACCGGCCGGATCGCCTCGATGGTGCTGAGGCCGGCGGTAGGGCGTGAAAGCCTCACCCGCCATTCCGCCACCAGGACCTCGCGGAGCTGCAACCGATGCTGCTCGATATGTTGCTGCATCGGTCGCTCGCCCCGCTCCCGCGCTGCCTCGCGCCACCGGTACAGTGACGCGAGCACCTTCGCCTCCAGGTCCCAGGGCGGTGATCCGGCCAGTGCACAACCCGCCTCGAAGGAGATCGTGCGATACCCCCGAATGACTCTGACGGCCATCGCCCGCTGCGGCTTGCGCAGGACAGCTATGCTGCCGGCCGTCAGGTCAGACGCCCAGATCGGCGCTCCGTAGAGCGCCATGGATCGCACGATCCCCATATAGAGCCGCCTACAGGCGGCGCTCGGGCCCCCCAGATTGGGAAGCAGCGTTGCCAGCGCCCCGGCCGCGCCCAACAACTTGGGCGCCAGCCGCCGGAAGTGGGGTCCGAAGTCCCACCGGCTGTCGAGCACCAATCCCAGATATTTCATGGTGGGCTCGACAGCGATCCGGACCCCCCCGACCACAATGTGTGATCCGGCCGGCGGCGCCCGCCGGGGGCCATGAAACACCATGGCCTCCGACTTGTTGAGGGCCACCTCCAGGCCGAGGCGCACTGCAATGCCTCCCTGATGCAACTCCAGGGCAGGGTGTTGAAGGCATTGGCGATGTCTAGAGACACCGCCAAGATGACCCCACCCCGGGCAACAGCATCCCCCGTCGTAAGGGCTCGCACGCGCATGATGGCGTCAACCGTAGAGCGCCCCCTGCGGAAACCAAACTGGCTCTCCGCCAAATCCGGCCCCACCCGCACCAGCCGCCCGACGAGGCGGTTTGCAATAACTCTTTCAAAGAGCTTGCCCACCTCGTCGAGCAGCACGATGGGCCGGTAAGCGGACGGAGATCCGCAGGGCGCTTCTTAATGAGGACTAGTTTCCCCGTCTTCCAGCGAAGTGGGAACTGACCCTCCTCCAAGCATGCGCTTAGGAGCCCCATAAGTCGAGGCCCGAGAGCCTCCATGGCCAGAACCCAGGCTCTTCCAGGTAAGCCGTCGGGTCCTGGGGCGGTATTTTTGGCACTAAGCCTATCTACCGCCACTCTACCTCGGTCACCTCCGAAGCATCGTCGTCGTCGTCGGCAGTGTGGTCCGCATCCGGCACCGACGTAGGCGGAGTCATGGGCGGGGGAGTATGCTCCCCCCGCGAAGTGAACAAAGTGCTCACCACCTCCTCCATGAGCTAGGGCCGGAGACTCTGCGTCAGTGGGGGAGCCCATGGGCGGAGTTTATCCCGCACCATTTTGTAGGGGCGTCCCCACGGGTCCCTGTTCAGAGTCACCAGCGACTCCTCGCGGGCCAGGGCCCTGGCCCGCAGGATCTCCGCTTGGAGGGCGGTCTTCGCCGCTCTGTACCCCTCGTACAGCTCCGCCTGAATGGCTTCCGTATTCGGAGGGCGAATACGTAGCCTGCGGTGCCTGGTGTACAGGTGTCGCGCAGCCACGCACGCCTTGCGCAAAGCCGTCAGCTCCGGTGACCACCAGCACACCTGGCGCCAAGCACGTCCGGGCTGGACCCGGGGCATTGCCACGTCACATATTTCGGACATGGCCTCCCGGAACCACTCCGCCTCGTCGTTGATGTCAGCAGGCCTGTCCGGGGGTGACACCCAGGCCGCACGATCGAGGCTTCCAGGAGGAGCTCCTGGTCCAGCTGCTTCAGCGCCCACCGCGGACCACTCGGGGCCTGTCGGACCGGCGCGCTCGAGGTCTGGGCGGAGACGTCGAACCGGATGTACCAGTCGACGTCTCCGCCCAGACCTGACCGCCCAGGCCGGGTAGCCCCCTCCCGAGCCTCCTGTGGAGGTCCTGCCACGATGGTTGCGGCGGCGACGACGGTGGAGGCGGCAATGGCGGCGGCAGTAGCGGCGGATGCAGCCTTGACGGCGGTGGCAGTGGGCTTTCCCCTGCCCCTGCCCGTGGCTTTGGCGGGTGGAGCGCAGGCTTACTCCCAACCCGGTGATCGGCCGGCTTGCCAGCTGCCGCACATATAAAGCAGTGCGGCGCGGCATTGCACGAGCCGGCCTTGTGACCGGGCTGACCACAGCGGAAGCAGTGACCGCTGCGGTCCACCTCCGAGGCGCATTGCACTCCCACGTGGTTTGCCCACTTGGCAGCGGAAGCACCTCAGAGGTCTGGGTTCCAGCAGTTTGACCTGCGCGGAGACCCAGCCCACCAGGAGCCTTCGGCCCTCCCCGGCAATTTTTTGGGCCTCCGTTACGCGGCAGCTCACCGTAATGGATTGCATCCCCGTGAAGTCAGGACGAATGGTGCCTGCCCTTACCTGCTGGGCAGAGCACCCCCCCCGTCCTAACAACGGCAGCCACGACCTCTTCCTCCGTCACGGAGTCGTCCAGGCCCAGTATACGCATGTCAGCGCACTTGGTGGACCTGTATACTAGGACCTCGTCCGCATTCAGGGACGCCCTAAGCTTTTCAGCTAGAGCGTCTGCGGTCGGGCCGCTGGCCGCACCGGGGACCACCAGCATCCGGGCCCCAGTCGCAGTGACCCTTAACCGAAGGCTATTGGTGACGCTGATCTCCTGGAGGTTCACCGCCGTCCTCGCCTTGCCGAGCACCTCGCGGTAGGTCATGCCCTTCTTTTCCGCTTCCGGCTGTAGTGTGATAACTACAGCTGCGGACTTCGGGGCACGGAGCCTAGCCGCGACGTTTCGCTCCTTGCGCCGCTGCCGCCTCTGCCTTCTTCTGGCCGCCCTTGCTGCCTTACCCACCTTCCCCTTCTCCCCGACAATTTGCCATTCGGCGTCGGCCGGAGGAGATTTAGAAGGCGGTTTAGAATGCGGGGGTGGCCGTCTCTCCGTCACGGCTGGGGCCTTCGCCATCTGTGCAGTCACCCCACATTTCCTGGTCTGGGGCGACGCAGGTTTCGCCAGGGGCGGGCCCGCCACGGCCCCACTTTGGGTCCGCCCCGAGGATCCTGGTTTGGCCGCGGTGGCGGCATACGACGCCGCCTTTCGCTGGCCCGAGGCCGAATGGCTCGCCGCCAGCGGAGGGCGCAGGACAATAGCCTCCAGAGTGGAGAACCGACTCGGAAAGGCAGCCAGCTCATGCCGCACCAGGGTCAAAACCCGGTCCTCGGCAGACACGGGCTGGCCTTGCCCATGCTGCGCCCTTCCTGTTACCGCCTCCCGGTGGCCAGCTCCTTGAACCTTTGCCAGGTCTGCTCGGAGCTCCACATTCTCTTTTCGGAGACGCTCCATGGCGGCTGTCAAGCGGGCGACCTCCGCCCGCATCTCGGATATGCCGTCCGGCGAAGGCCCGAAATGAATGGCCTCCGCTGCCTCTATAATGGAAGCCGTGGCTGCAGATATGGCCTTGTCTTTTGAGGACTGAGTCCTCTTCAAGGCCACACCCTTTATCGCGGCAACCAAGACCTCCGCAAACCTGGCCGCTTGCTCAGTCTTTGAGCCGCCAGCAGCATCCCGTCCACCACCTGACGACTCCGACAGGGCCACCCTACGGCCGTCCACTTCAGTGTGGCGCCCCTCCGTGGCGAGACTCACGGCTCGCTGGGCTGGCTCGGCCGGACTGGCCCTTCTGCCCTCCTGGGTGGTGAGCTCTCCGCCTCTTTTTTTCGGCCCACAGCGTCGACCGATTTTTCGGGCCGAGGCCATCCCGCCATCCGAGTGTGACCCCTGGCCATCCCTCGGTTTGGGCCGCTTCAGGAAGAACCGTTTGTTCTTCCCAACAGCCCCCACCACTACGCGCTCCGGGCTCTTAAATGAGCCCTCCGCGCCAGATGCCGCGTCAGACTCTGACCGCGCATCACTCGACGAGCCTCCTCGGCTCGGAAGACATTTGTTGCCCCCCCCCCAGAATACGAATGGGGTTTGACGTTCCCGAAGGGAACGTGGCGGGTTCTCCGGCTGCTGCGCAGCCGGTACCGCCCTGGGGTAGTTTTTCTACATTTGTCTTAATCATTATTTTGGTTGTCCATTGAAGGGTGTGGTCCCTTTTCCCTGATAACCCTCCCCAGCGCTACTGATCGGATTCCCTCCGGCCATTCATCCCCTCGGCACGCTCGACCTTGGGATTGAGGTAATTTTTTATAGAGGTTGTCTTCCTCTCCCCTCCCCACTCGACGCCCACAAAACTCACCCTCTGCAAACAGAGGGGGTGTGGACGGAGATGGCCACCAGACCTGTCCCGAAGACGGACTGGCCGCCCCAACCCTAGCCCGGTTCCCTTCATCGACCATTATAAATGATCGATGATTGGAACCATGACCCTTCCCCGTTTGTTGAAGATTGGCCGCCAACCCCAACTGTCCACCAAAAGCAGGTGGACAGTTGGAGCTGACGTTGCCCAGGGTGCGCCGCGTGGAGGCTCTTCAATATGCGACCCCAAACTTGAAGCCTTCAAAGCGCGTTCACGCTACATTGATCCGCACCGCGCTATTATATTTCGTCCGCGTAATTAGTTCATTTCAATTGTTTTATAACGTTAACTTCCTAGTATCACATCGTGACCCTTCTGGTAGTAGAATCATACTTTGTTTCTAGAATTAACTTCGTTTTAACTGTTTACTGTAACGCATTTTGTTTACTCCAGAATTATACCATTGTAATCCTGTTCGCGCCTCTTTCATTGTACACGCTCCCACATAAGCTTCCAAAGCCTCTTTCAGTGTACTCGAAACTTACTTAGTGCCTTTGGTACAGATAAAAAGGGTACGCAGTCAAACCCTGAACTATTGGCTCAACAGAGAACCAATTTTAGGTCTTTCAACAGGTTGGTGAGGAGTATTAAGGTAGACGAAATATCCGAAAAATGGGAACTTGAGGACGAGCTTAGGTCTATATAAGCCAAGTGGTACACTATCGATACGTTACATCTGCAAATCGACCACATACTTCAAGGTGGAGATGTATCGTACGAAAATGAATTTATCATGTACGAGCGTAGCTGCAAGGATAGGAAGCGTTCGTTAAATAAGAAAATATCGTCCATGGTTCATGTACAACAGGCAACGCCGAAGCTCGTGATTCCTACCTTCAATGGGAAATACACGCAGTGGCCAACATTTAGTGACCTGTTTACAGAAGCTATTCACGACAACAACACAATAACCAAGGCTCAGAAGATGCAACACTTAAAGGGAAAGATCAAGGGTGAGGCTGAACGCCTTATTCAACATCGTCACATTTCGTCTGAAAATTGCGACACAGCTTGGGAAATTCTAAATCACCGATATAATAACGCCCAAGTTCTCTTTACAAATCAAATAGAGATCTTTTTAAATCAGCCTTCTACCCAAACAAACAGCTTATGAGTTAAAACAGTTATATGATACCACCACGGAGTGCATCCATGCTATATACAACCTTGGTGTGAACACAAATACCTGGGATCCGTTGTTAGTACATCTTCTCAGTAAGAAACTGGACCACGAGACTTACTGTGACTACAAAGAGGCGCAGAAATCATCCAGGGAGCTCCCATCCTTGACAGAATTTTTGACGTTTCTGGAAAACAAGTTCACAGCCCTAGAACAAAGCCTGCCTTTAAACGGGAGTCTGGTCAACAGCGGGACAAACCTACCAATCATGGGAACCACTACAAGAAACAATATCAAGTCGTCGCCACTCAAGGGTTAGGCTGTCCGATCTGTAATAAACGCCACTCTATATTTCGTTGCAGGAAATTTACGAAAATGACCCCGGGTGATATGTTAAACTTTGTCCCAAATTTTTTTTTTTCAGAAAATGCGACGTAAATGCTAGGCTTGCAACGTCGACAGTATCATGCCTCCATTTCAGGAGTAGGCCTACTCTCCAAACAAAGCAAAGGAATTGTAACACTCGATTGCAAGTCCATCTACGGAGAATACACCTTGAGGACTCAGGCGTTGGTTGTATCAATGGTCATAAGCAGCCTACCGAACTCATCATTCCGCAAACAGCCCTGGTCTCACTTGCAACATCTTCAGTTAGCAGACCCGGAGTTTAACGTATCAAGACCTATCGATCTTCTTCTGGATGCCAGTGTATATTCGAAAATTATATTAAGCGGTCTTATCAAGGGCCCGGCGCAGGCCCCAAGAGCGCAACAAACCAAAATGGGTTGGACATCAACCCGGACTTCTATAACAAAATCAGTGAGATGAACATCCAGTGGCACTTTAATGCACCTGCCTGGCCGAATGCTGGTGGACTTTAGGAGGAGGCCGTGAAGAGCCTGAAATACCATTTGCAAAGGGTCATAGGCGATCAACGTTACTTTGCCAAATAGAGGCATGTCTGAATTCCAGACCTTTATGTCAACTCACGGAGAATTCAGACGACGAATGCCTTACTCCGGGAAACTTCCTGATTGGGGCACCGATTTTATCACGGCCTCAAACTGAACCGTAATCATCAACGCTAAAGGCGCGATGGCAACTCGTCCAAGCTATGACAAAGAATATCTGGCAACGGTGGTTATCAGAGTATCTGCAGCAGCTACAAACCAGAACCAAGTGGCAACAGGCACGACGTACTCTTGAAGTCAACGACTTCGTCCTCATCCGTGAAAACAACGTACCTCCGGGTAAATGGGCAATGGGACGAGTGCACATACTTCATCCTGGAAAGGACGGGTATGTGAGAGTAGTTACTGTCAGGACAAGCAACAACACCATACAGCGTCCAGTCAACAAGCTTGTATACTTGCCTGTAAATAAGGAGGTATCCTCATCCAAACCCATGAACCAGAGTGAGGATGAGTCTTCCACTCCGTCATCAAATCAAGTTAAAGTAAAAAGGAGTCTTCCGCGACCACGAAAACAAAAAACTTTGCAAGCCTTTTTCATAAGTATTCTAGTAATGCTTTTGTTTGCAGCTCCTAGTCAACAACAGAAAGTGACGACATACGACGTTACGCAAATTACCACAAACCAAGGACTTTACTTCGACAAGATGTCCAACCTCCAAGTTATCAAGGACGATTGGAAACTTATCGTGTTTTATAACATGTCCACGTTCTATTACGGAGTATCGAACATTAAAAACTATGGCTTAGGTAGCCAAACCGCCGATCGCATGGGTTCGCAATACGACAGCGTCATCCTACAACTAGAGCACGAAGTGAAGGAACTTGACCATTATCAAAAACTCCTTGAAAACCCAAACGCAAGAAGGCAAAAATGTGGTTTAATCAAGGGAGTAGGGTACCTGGGAAATACGTTGTTCGGAGTACTAGATGAAAACTTCGCCCATCAGTATATGCAGGACATTGAAAAAATAGCGAATAATGAAAACCATCAGCAAAACTTACTCATGAATCAAACCTTGGTCTTGGAATCGGAATCTAACATTCTGCGACGCAGTGAGGACACGATGAACAAACAGTTCAAATTTAAAAATCAACATCTTCAAAACGTTACGGACGAAATCAATAAGGTGCGTCTGGACAACAGAAACGGCATTTATGTAACATCATCCGCCCTAGCTGCGAGTATCATATTGTCAAACCTAATGCGAATCCAACACACACTTATCAACACTGTGACAGACATCAGCCACGGTTGCATCGACCCGTACCTTTTGACTCCCGAACAGCTGACTCGTCA
This sequence comes from Dasypolia templi, assembly GCA_963555695.1. Lineage (NCBI taxonomy): Eukaryota > Metazoa > Arthropoda > Insecta > Lepidoptera > Noctuidae > Dasypolia > Dasypolia templi. The sequence continues at coordinate 8,808,357 of OY743142.1, forward strand.
GTAGAGAGAAGAAGTCTAATGACCCCAATCGAGCCATCTAACCTATCCGAGCTTTATAATATTATGAAGGCGTCGGCAACGCTGTATGAAAGCTATCTTATTATAGAGATAAAGATTCCGCTCGTGAACAACGATATCTTCGAGTAAGACAGAATAATACCTATCCCTCAGAAAAGGGGGTCGAATCACGTTTGCACCGTCCCAAGCTCACCATATATTGCCTACAATATACAAAAGGACCTCGCCCTTCTCTTATCAGATAGCGATCTGCAAGCATGCTTTCATATCATTAGTAACAATCGGCTACTGTGCTCCATTGACAAACCTGTTTACAATCTGGGAATAAAACAGCCGCTATGCGATATCCATACTGTAAGTAATACGAGGAGCGCTTGTAAACAAGACGTGTCCACGTGCCACAATTATTGGATCAACTTACACAATTCGAATTCCTGGTTTTACACCTGTTGTGAGTCATGTCAACTCCGTATTTCCTGTATTGCTGACACAACAACAACAGTTATTACGAGGCAGAGGTATCATTGACCTAGGTTATGGATGCACACTGAAATCGGATTCGTACAGTATTCACACGCACAACAACTACTTACGCTAATTGAACATGCGATCAAATATCGAAGTCCCAGAGGTTTCCATATTGAACTCTATAATAAACACAACCTTTCCCAACGATTTAGACGTACTTGAAAACCACACCCATTTGTGGAATCAGCTTAGAGATCAAATAACCAATATAAAGGAACAATCTTCTACACAACTAAACATCCACGACATCCACCATTATTCCGTCGTACACGTTACCTTGGCTTTGGTTCTCGTCTTAGGCGGCATATGCTTATACCTAATTATAAGAAGTAAGTGCCAAGTCGCACCTGCGCCGCAACAGCGTGAGATGTTGGAGGTACGTGTAACGAAGGGCGAGCGAGCCCCGGGGGCGGAGGCGCAAGATGACCTCACAGGACCAGGATCTACTAAGTGCGCGCTTGAAACAGTGACAGTGCCAGTGATCAGTGAGTTCAGTGATATAAGCAAGTCCACCGAAAGTATTGATAAAGGGACCTCGCCTATGGTGAAATATCAACTAAATTTAGTGTTAGGTATACATGGTACTTAGAGTAGATATTGTTGAAATCACCTTGTATCGGCTGTCAACCAAAAATTGTATCATTTAACCTAAGGCATAATTTTTATTGTATTTAGAAAGCTAGGTTCATCTAGGGTCAACATATTCGCTCGTCTTCTCCTTTAGAGTTGGCAGTATGTACGGTCAACCCACATATTTTATAACACATTAAGTAGGTTAACATCAGCGTTTGTAGCGTTTGTTTAAAATAAATCATTGATTTTATCACACTCAACACGGGCGGTTTAATTCTTCATCCCCGAGTTTCCATCATCACAAGTGTACAGAGCATTCATCTTACGTTTGCACAAGGTGTATAGACTATCGTCGTACAGTGGTATAGTATGTTTAAATTTAATTAATGTATACAAAATATTCTATGCTGCCATCTATTATAGACTAATTATAATTTGTTCGAGTTGAGATCTCATGCACAGCGAAGCAATTGTTGTTTGAATCAATTTCCACGATTGCCCGCAACAATTCGCGTCGCAATAACCGTGAACAAAAAGAGATTGAGGGTACTAATAGTATCCTCAATCTCTTGCCGCGTGCCTAGGGGTCAAAATTAGGTCAAGCCGACATTATTATTTAAAATAAACACACTTTCTACATAATATTATTTTAGTATGTAAACCTGGCAACCTTACATCGTAAGTAAGGGCGGCCAGCGACGCGCGGTGTATTACGTCGTTATTCTTAACAATTCATGCAACAAAAACTTGTTGTAAACACATGACTGTGTGGTTTTATTTTACTCACTTTTTTGCCTCACGTTAGAGTGAAAGCCGGGCTTTTCAGCTTTAGTAAAAGGAATGCCACTTGATACTGTTTGCGTATTTAAGAGTACAGATTCTGGAGAAACCCCTATTTTCTTACAAGGATAATAGAGAAATTACCTCGCGTATCCTTCGATCAAATTGACATAACGGCAAAGAAAATGTTATACAGTCGTTCAATTAAACATAGTGAAAGCAGAGATCAATTACATGGAATTTGCTTCGTTGGTGGTTGGTGGTTGGTGCATAAGATGTGAAACGCGCTGGCATGGCACTGCAAACGTAAACATAAGATGGGGTGCTTACTCACTTGTGGCGGCATCCACACCGCCACATGCGAACAAACGCATCAATCCTGCATCGCGCAAGCAGCATATATACAACTTCCGGACAACAATCATCGGGCAGTTGCCCACCAGATACGACATCCATCTGGTCGGAGGATCCTCCCTTTTCCAAGATTATGAGTGAACTTTACACCCTGTTCCTCTTATCTCTTCACACTAGATAGCGGTCGAGATAATCGTCCAATCGGTTTGTTAAATATCTCAATACCGTAACAGCAGCAATGGTTTTCCTGAGAATAATCATCAAACAACTTACTGATCGAGTGAATTGGCGATCCCCTGTAGTAACTGATGATAAACACAGGTAGTGATCGTACTAAAACATCCGTAGACTCGATAACACGACCACTGTCGTTCCTGTCACTGCCTGCGAGCCCCGGCCTCAGGCAAGAGGTGGAAGCAAAGCAGTCAGCTCTTCTCCGACACACTACGCTAGACCTACGTCGTCACACAAGTTTGCTAAACATATAAGTACGTATACAGCGCCGGCGGGTAGTAATTTAAGTATCACGATAAATGTAAACAAAGCAAAATCGCAGCATCCAAAAAACGAGTGGATTTTGTTGGAGAAAATACTCTAAAAAAAACGTTCAGGGTTTCAATGTGTGAGAGGCAAGGCTCCTACGTATAAATAGGTTGGGGGGAAAAGTCTTTTCGCATTATAGTATGTATGAACTTGTAATAAAATCTCTTTGGCTATACTATTTGTTTCTGGCTGGTTTTGGTATCACTGAAAGTTTAAATTTTAAAGAACACAACTCCAAATTCAAATTAGGAAAATTTGAGATTTTTATTTGTTTTTCGTACTGTCAAGATGAGTGAATGTAATGAAGAAATTCGATACATTTTAAAATTTGACTACAAAAAAGGTAAAAATTAAACGCAACACGCGTAAAAAAATTGCGATGTTTATGGACCTAGTGCAGTGTCTGTGAGAGTAGCACTAATTTGGTTTAAGCGTTTTCAATCCGGAAATTTTGATGTCAAAGATGCACGTTGCTCTGGTCGCCCTATTACGAATAAAATGGATGCCATTTTTGAAAAAGTGGAGCAAGATTGCCAAAACTGTCGTTACGACGTAGCTGAAGAATTGGGAATTAACCACAAAACAGTTTTGGCGCCTTTGAAAAAAACTGGGTACACAAAAAAGCTCGATATTTGTGCCTCACAAGCTCACTGAAAGAAATCTAATGAACCGTGTACTCATTTGTGATTCTTTATTACGACGTAATGAAACCCAACCATTTTTGAAGAAGCTGATAACTGGTGACGAAAAGTGGATCACGTACGACAAGAACGTGCGAAAAGGTCGTGGTCAAAAGCCGGTCAGGCTTCACAGACTGTGGCGAAACCCGGGTTACCTCGCAACAAGGTGATGCTGTGTGTGTGGTGAGATTGGAAGGGCATTATTCATTATGAGCTGTTACCACATGGCAGGACCATCGATTCTGAACTCTACTGCGAACAACTGATGAGATTAAAGCAAGAAGTTGACAGAAAGCGGCCGGAATTTATCAACAGAAGGGGTGTGGTTTCTGATCATGATAACGCTAGACCTCACACATCTTTAGCCACTCAGCAAAAATTAAGAGAGTTTGGCTGGGAGGTGACAATGCATCCGCCGTATAGTCCTGACCTTGCACCTTCAGATTTCCACCTGTTTCGGTCTCTTCAGAATTCTTTAGGCAGTGTCAGGTTAACATCACGAGAGGACTGCCAAAACCACTTGTCGCGGTATTTTGATCAGAAGTCCCAAAATTTCTATAGCAATGGGATCATGTCCCTACCTACAAGATGGCAAAAAGTTATCGAACAAAATGGTACCTACATACTTTAGTTAAATGTAAATAAACTATGTTAAAAAATGTTATGAATTTTCTTAAAAAATGCGAATAAACTTTTTCGCCAACCTATTAGTTTAAATCCACAAGTTTAGTGTTCACAAAGATACATCGGCAAATGATATCGCACGTACTTTCAAAAATGAGAGAAAAAGTTATGGTGCAAAAAACCAGAATGAAGTCAGAAAAATAATATAAAATGCATTTTAAATTATGGTTCCGATAAAGAAACTAGACTAGTTTTTCAGTGGCAAGCCATGGCCGGCAGACATTACATGCAGACGTTTCAGACTTTATAAAACCCTCAATCTGTTGGCCTTAAAGAATCCATAAAACCCTCTTTACAAATAAAATGCATGAGATTAATTCCATAGAATACTACTGCAAGAACATCAAGCGGTCTGTTGGTGGTCACATACCCAAACGCTTTCTAGTTACACTAATTCGATTAGAATTATAGTATCATCATTTGCTTTCTATTTTTTATGGTGGCAAAACGAAATAGTAGATAAAGTTGGTTTAGCAACTTGCTTTTTGTCCGCGTGTGAGCAAGACTGCTACTCCAAGTGGCGCCACCCTGCGCAATCTAGTCGCAACATTTCGAAATAGAGAAGAAACATATGGCGATCGTGTTTGTTCGAAAAAGCGTCGCTCACGCAACTTGCGTGTTCAAACTCGAAGAAACCAGTAAAGCTTCGTGAAAATTGCATAAGTACCGTCGCTCCGCCCCCATTGCATCAACTAAGGTAATGTACACCCTCTCCTTTGTACAAACTGTCTTTTTACCGCCTAATTTCTCTCCAAACACTTATTGGATGTCATCCATGGTTTTTCGTAACACCATCAACAAATCTATCGTTGAATATCGCTTAATTGCGCATTCAGTTACAATGCTATGTGTATCCATTACCATAACGCATTCAGGGTATTGTTGCGACTGCCGCGCTTCTGTACTGCCTCGGCAATATTTGCAGATGCACGCACTGACGGCTTTGATGCACTGTGGCGTAAGAAATCTGCCTCGCTACTCCGCATACTGCGTGGCAGTTTGGCATATTAGTAGATTCGCACGAATTTATTCGCCTGAAAAGGGCGAATCGATACTTTTAAATACTATTATTTTCTCTGTAGGCGACTCGCACGAAGATAATTTATTTGTGTGGGAATCGACAATTCCAGAATTATTGTGTGCAATTGGCACATTTTGAATTTTAAGCAATAGTGTTAAGAAAAAGGTACACTAGAAACTACATTGACCAATTATTAACTTGTACTGTTTTCTTTTTTACCTACAGTTTTTTTTTAATTTAAGCTGTGGGCTGCCATAATGTCAGCCGCCATATGATCGTAGCGGCTCTTGATCAACTCCTCCCTGCAATCTCCCACATCAAACACAAATGCGTGCACTGACTGGACAGGTCTCAAAAGACCATTTCAGACATCAATCATCATGGACTTCACATGACCTGGCCAAGATTATGTCTGGACTTTTAAAGAGACTGTGACCTCTGAGTTTGTTTCGGCCTTTATTCTCAGAGTAGTCAGATAGGAAACGCTGATCTCATCTAGTTTTTAAAATATGATTGACTTGTAAAAGTGTTTGTGCAAACCTACTTACAGAAATAAATCATTTATCATAAACTTTTACCTGTACACCGGTTTTTTCCGTTCCCTGTGGCGTAAAGCCCTTGTTCGGCCCCTGCGCCCGTTCCGGACGCGTAAATTTTTGTGAATCGACTAATAAGCCGTCCCAACACTATCATGCAATCTATAGCCCCCGGGCAGACAGCCCGCTAGTGTTGGCGCTCACAAATATAGAACCCGATCTGTTCTAGTTATTAATATGAATAAATTGTGATAAATTATATTTAAGGGCATGCCCGCTTATCTCAAAGTGGACGATTGTGCAAGTAGAATCAGAATAATAAATGTTTCCTTTCTTAAGATATAAAACAATGAAAGATTAAGAAACACTTTATTTCTAGAAAGGGAAGTCTTTAGTCACAGACTTGTTTCCTTGTTTTCTGCTAGAACGCTAGGGTTGCCACGGACTTTGAGAATGCTGAACATTTTAAGCTCTCGCCATATTGAGGCAAAAACCGCACGTGACGCAGGACGCTAATGCACGAGTCGATTGTTTTTATGATAAAAAAAGGGGTGAAGCTGTGTCGTGGACACGGCTGTTTTACGTGAATACGTTTTTTTTTTTTTTGGGTATGGCATCTCGTAGTTGACCTTGAGAGGTCGTGACTACTTAACCGGACTATCCTGTGGCTGCCTTAAGCGGACTCAAAGCCTCCAGCCAGGGGCGTAAAACTACTTACATTACTAAGCGAACGCTCGCTAAGGGCACCCCCTGTGGGGTACGGATCTCGGCTTAGGGCGTCACTGACGGGAGGACAGCAAGATGGGACAGGCTGGATCAGATTTTGTTGATTATTATTATTCGGGGAATTTAAAGCTACATGCTCAGCTACGGCGCGGGCTGGCACTTCATCGAGCAAGGGTCGGGGGGGACAATTACGTCGGGATCTTCGCGAGGAACCTCGGCGGCTAGGTCGGAAAGTCGGTCTGTGTTTGTGCACTGTACTGGTGGCCCTACTGCTCTCCTGAATGAGAGTTATGTGGTCATCGGGATCGGTGAGGACATGCTTGGGACGGCGGACATGACTAATGGAGGAGGGAATATAGCTAGCGGCTTTCACAACCAGAGGGTTGCGGTGGTTCGCGGCGGTCTCGAAGATACGCTTTGAAATGCGTTTCATGAACTGACGGATAGTGGGAATCCTGAGGTCTACGTGGAGGATTTCGTTGCGAACGTACCAGGGGGAGCCTGTTATCCTACGGAGGAACTTGTTCTGGAGGGTCTGCATTCTATTGAAGCGAACGGGCTTTGCGTGTGCGAAGACTGCACTGGCATAGGTCATGATCGGGCGAATGCACGCTGTGTAGATACGCAATTTGCACTTTAGTGACAATTTGCTACGTGCATTGAGGACGAAGTGGAGTCTACCTAGAGCGGAGGCGGCGCGCGAACGAGCCGCCTTAATGTGCTCTGAAAACGAGAGGTGTTCGTCGAGCACTACACCAAGATATTTGGCTCGCTTCTCCCAAGGGATCGGCTTGCCGAACATGGTGATCGGTCGAGGGGGGCAGGGGGTGTGACGCGGCTTCGAGAATAGAACCGCTTGACTTTTGTCGGGATTTACTTCAATTCTCCATTTCCTTAACCAGGCGCCAAGCTTGTTGACTTGGGTTTGGAGAATGCGAGATATCGAGTCTGGATCGCGGCCGGTGTAGTAGATGGCCGTGTCGTCTGCGAACAGGGCCAACTGCGCCTTACTGACCTTGGGCATATCGCTGGTGAATAGCGTGAAAGCTAAAGGAGAGATCACAGAGCCCTGAGGGACTCCTGCACGAATAGGGTGGGGGGAGGATAGCGCTCCTTCGATGCGATAACGGAAGGTGCGGTTCGACAAAATGTCCCGTAAGATGAGCACGAGACGATCTGGCACACCGAGTTGGTACAGCTTATATAATAAGCCGTTGTGCCAGACTTTGTCGAACGCTTTCGCTATGTCGAAGAAGACAGCACCGGTCATCAAACCTCGTTGGAAACCGAATTTGATGTGTTCGACTATACGGTGGACCTGTTGTACGCACGAGTGTTGGGTTCTAAAACCAAACTGTTCGTTGGGGATGAGGCCCTTTGTCTCGGCGTAGTCTCTGAGGCGCTTATAAATAAGCCTCTCATAGATTTTGCCGAGGACATTGAGCAGACTGATGGGGCGGTAACTACTATGCTCCGACTTTGGCTTCTTTGAATGCCTGTGGGAAGATGTTCTTGCTCAGAGCACCATTGAAGATGGTGGTCAGTAGCATTATCAGGTGGGCAGGGAAAAGTTGGAATACCCTATTGGTGATTCCATCTGAGCCGGGGGCTTTACGAGCCTTAAGACCTTTGATGAGGTCGTGCACTTCGTCAGGCGTGACGGGGGGCAGCGGATACTCTGGGTCTTCGACGGGAGGGAGGGAGGCTCTATGTTCGATTTCAGCGTCGACCTCAGAGAGGTGAGCTTGGTCTACTGGTTGAGAGCTAGGCGAGCATTGGACTTCTAGACTGTCGGCTAGAAGCTCAGCCTTGTCGACATCATCGAAGGCAATGGTCTTGTCGGGACGGACCAGGGGGCGCATGGAGACTATTTCTCCGGATCTGAGCTTCCTCTGGAGTTGCCAGAAGGCTAGGTGGGTGGGCTCTAGTTCGCTCAACATCTTGTCCCAGCCGGCGGTACGCAGCTCCTCTATGCGTGTTCTTACAGTACGCTGTAAGTAACGCATATGGGCATTGTTCGCGTCGCAGGGGAAGTTGCTGTAGGCACGGACAGCCGCGTTCTTCTCGTTCAACAGTTCGCGTACATCGTCCGGCAACTTCCAGCGACGGTCCTCCGTCGCTGGAATTTCCCTTGAACAATCGTTCAGGACTGATTGTACGTGAGCTGTGAATGAGTCGATCGCGGCCGTCGTGTCAGCGATAGAGTCAAAATGATCGGGGATTGGGTCCAAGTGGGGGGACGTGGTGGATTTTAAGCGATCGCTTACTTTCCTCCAGTCCGTTACCACTTTGTTGGGAAGGGGTTGGGTGGAATCGGGCAGACCTATGCGGGGGACCAGTTTCATAACTACTGGACGGTGATCGGAAGCGAGCTCTTGTACCACTTCTATAGAGTCCAACCGTAGGTTGACGTTCTGTAGGAGCGCCACGTCGAGGATATCGGCGGTGTGATTGGGATCGGGGGGAAAATGAGTGGGAGTCATCGGCGCGATGACATCGAAGTTCTGAGAGGAGGAGAGGTTGAACAAGTGTCTCCCTCTGGAAGAGGTCCTGGTGCTATTCCAGGAGGGATGTTTTGCGTTGACATCACCCGCTATGATAACGGAGTCACTCAGGCTAAATGACCTGTCATGCCAAGCCGACAGCAAGACACTTCTAATCGTGAGAGTGTGGGAGGGTCTATGGGAATGCAGTATAGCTCCTTTTTGTAATAGATAAAGGTACCACATAAAAATATTAATCTGTTTAAAAAATACAGTGATATCCATAACATAAATACTAGGAACAAACACAAATTTGTTGTTCCTACTACCAGACTCAAGAAAATAGGTAGCTCGTTTAAATGTCAAAGTATTCGTTTTTATAATAAACTTCCTGGCCATATTCAAGAACTAAGCCTTAATAAATTCAAATCATTTATAAAGCGGAAATTATGCCAGAATGCCTATTATACTGTCAAAGGCTATATTGAGGACAAGAAGGCTTGGGATTGAGCTGCTCCAATAAGTTTACACAGATATTGTCTATGTTTAATTTGCTGTTAAACTTTTATTTTTGATTTTTTTAGATAAACAATGACATCTTTATATTTACTGTTTAAAGTATAACATTGTTTTAATTTTTGAGAATGTGAGGACTATGTGAGTCATTGTTTTTTTGTTCGTTCAGTTGTTTTAATCACGGTCTGGCTGTTTGAGTACTTAACGCGGCCTACCCAAATGTCCTTTCTTTTGTATTGTTCGTGGAATCGTTGAGCTCCTTAGTTCTGAGTTGAGCTGCACCATGATTGACAAATGCATGCACTGACTGGACAGGTCCACTCAAATCAGTGTGGTTCTTTCCTCAAAAGACCATTTCAGACACCAGTCTACAGAGTCCTCATATGATCTGACCATGTTTATTCTCGGATTTTTACACTTTGACATGACGTGAAAATTTACTTTGTAAAGTATTATAATATTTTAATTATTGTGAATGTGAAGGCAGTGTGGATTTGTTGTTTTTTTTTTATCTCAATCTATTTTTAATTTTTAAAATTAGTTTTAATCATGGTCTGGCAGTTTGAGCAATTTATGCGGCCTACCCAAATGTCCTTTCTTTGGTAATGTTCGTCGAATCGTTGAGCTCCATATGTTTTGTGTTGAGCTGCATGATTACTGACAAATGCGTGCACTGACTGGACAGGTCCACTCATTCTGTTTGGTTCTTTCCTCAAAAGACCATTTCAGACATCAATCCACATGGTCTTCACATGACCTGACCAAGATTATGTCTGGACTTTAAAAGAGACTGTGACCTCTGAGTTTGTTTTGGCGTTTCTTCTCAGAGTAGTCAGATAGGAAACGCCGATCTCATCTACTTTTAAAATAGTATTGACGTGTAAAAGTGTTTGTAAAAACCTACTTACAGAAATAAAATCATTTATCATTTATCATTTATCATTTACCGCCCTTATGGCAACGCGTCCTGTCATTGCGAACTGTACGATAGTTTGCAATTGACGGATTTCGGTAACTCGGTTTGAGGAACGTTTCCTGAACAAGGAGGATGTCGATGTGGTGGTCGCGGAGGAACTCGCTGATTTCAGCGCGTTGTCGCAGGATGCCATTGGCATTGAAATAATCTAACTTTAGGGATCGGGGTTTGGTGAATACGTGAACGTGACGAGTAGATAACACTTTCTGAGGTGGGTAGAAGTCGTGCTACTACCGCTAGTTTTCAGTGTTTATCCTTTGGTGGCTTCAATGAGCGCGAAAAATTTTTGTCATCCTATTGCCTATGCTATTCCCCAGAATTAGTTACTAAATTTCACTTTTCTCTAAACTCTCGAATTGAATAGCCTTCTTTGCTATTTTATTGAGTACCCAAAATACCTTAATAAACATTTCGATGTATCCAAATGTTCTAAGACATGAAACGTTAAAAAAGAAAGAAGAAAAAGAAAAAGAAAGAATTCAAAGCTATCACGGCCTTTTCTGGCCCGTAAATGTCAAACCTTACATCAATTCTTTGATTTTAGGGAAAATAAAGAAATCGCTTGTTGCTAGATCTGGATTATGTGCTGGATGGCTCACGAGCTCTACCTTTTCAGAAGCCAACAATGAGTTTGTCTTGTTTGCGGTGTGCGCCGACACATTTTTTTATTGGTTTGTTTTTACTTTTAATTTCCAGTTTTTATTATTTGAGGAAAGTGTGACAAATTAGTTAAGAACAGATAAAATGTACAATAAAATTAATACTTCATTAAACGCGTTATTATTAGACCAGATTTTGATTTTGATAAAAAAAAAAAAAAAAATTCCTTGTGCAATGCATATTAAAACATTGTATAATACACGTCCGTCAGATGATTTACGACTCGTGTCGAATTATACACTCATCGGAAATCACATACTTTCCGCACATGTGGCATAAATAACTGTTTCACTTCTGTTAGCAGTCCTCATGGCTGCCTCCGTTTTTATTTCACTATTTCAATGCCGCCAAAAACAGGCTAGGTATTTTGCTTATTGGACAAAGGGTGCAGATATTTTCAACTACCCAACAAATTTTAGGCAAATCCTACATGCATTGTACAACCCTATTCAAACACAAAAATAACGCCTTCTTCCCTAGAATTTCCTTTAGATAATGCTATTATTCGTTGCCACCTAGCAGTACAGAATAATACATTTTTATAATACAAGCCTTTGTCCGACTAGGTAACAATGACAGAGAATTGTATGAAAGTATTATGAAACTTTGTATTAATATTTTGTTTGTATTCGTTGGTGTTAAGTGACGGCTTGTTTAGAGCTATTTTAGCTGAGTTAGAATAGCAGTAATTGATGAAATTTAGGGGATGTAAAAAGACACATATTGAAGCCGAGAGTCGCTTTGACTGGACCATACCTGGTAACCTTCTGGTTACGGAGATATTGATGGGGTAAAATTCCACCTTTGACAGTTTTTTTTTTACGAACACAAGTGTTTATTGTCATAACACTTGTACCGTTGCATGCACCCATGAGCACAATGTATTCAATGTTTTACATTGCGCACTATACCGCAAACAGCAAATAATTACACCAAAAACGAGTCGTTTCCCAGCAACAATTTTTGCGCAATGTTACTTATTTTGATGTACAGTCCATAGATCCATCGATCCATGATTTTATTGCCTTGGCTTTATTGATGCAAATGGGTCACACTGGTATCATGTCCTGAAAGGAATACGTCCAATTACAAGTCACCCTGTATAGGTACGGTACAAAAAATAAAAAATAAACAAACAGCATACACTCGTCAAAACGCCAAGTCAAAATATAGGAATCGTATACGGTTGGATAAAGCTTCTCAAGAGTAATCCATCTCACCGTGGAACTCAAAACTTAGGTGACTTGAGCATGGAGTGAGCTGTCAGTGCCACTGATGCTAGGGATTGACCAAGACGGGATGACACTGACAGCTCACTCCATGCAAGTCTTCAGGGTGAGATTTTGACAGAATCGACATTCAGAATGCGTAGTTGATGGCTATGTGATGGGTCTTTTTACACCCTTTATTGCAAGTTTGACTAACCGTGTATAAACTTAAACACTTTTTTAAACTTCTTGAAACATTGAAACTTCTTATCCTTCATAAAAGAAGTTTCAATTTTGTTGGAATTGTAAGTGATATTCAACCGTAGGGTAATAAAGCAATTACGTGCTAGCTATGAGTCCCGTCGAAGCCCGTCGTAATAAATGTTTATTGAATAATGCTATTCACATGATATTAAAAAGTTAATATTCCATGCTCACTGTGATATTTATTATAAATTCGAAAGTAATTCTGTCTGTCTGTCTGTATCTTACCGTTTCACGCCTTAATCAGTGAACGTATTTCGAAAAAAGAATTGGCAAGGAGATAGATGGCATCCTGGGGATGGACATAGACTAATTCATTTGGGCATTTATTGTCTGAAAAATAATCCTGAAAGAAAGAAAAAAAACGTTTATTACGTAAAAGAGGTTGTTAAAGGGGATGAAAGTTTGTATGGGAAACTTAACATTTCTTAAGTTAGGGATACGAACATTTGAAGTATTTCAAATTAATGATTGTTATTATGATATTAAAGTTAGGCATTTAGATTTAATTTCGTAAAAACAGTGTAAAATGATTATTTTCATTTAACGGGCTGCCACTCAATAGAGTTGACAAATTAAAGTACCTGGGACACCTTCTAACGGAAGACCTCAAAGACGATAAAGATATGGAGCGTGAGCGCAGGGCGCTAGCAGTCAGGGCCAATATGATAACAGCTGATAGATACACATTTTTGCTCGCTGTATTGAGGTAAAGATTACGCAGTTTAAAGCGTATTGCCAATCGTTCTACACGAGTGGCCTGTGGGTAAGGCATACTAAGAGATCGCTAGACGCCCGCTTCTGCGCATACCGTTGATTTTTACGCCATATTGCACAAAAAAAAACTTCTTCTCAAGAGCGCGGTCTAGTTCTAATGGCATCCTAAGTGTTGGTTGATAAGTTCGACGCACCTTGGTTGTCGCACGCTGTGGAGGTGCTGGTCAGAAGACCCCACAGCTAATCTTACAATTTTTATTTTTGTTTTTGTTTCTGTGTTTGTTTACTGACAGTAGTTTTTAAGAACAATGTTACTAAACAATCGGGCCTAGTTGCCATAAATAATCAGATATTTAATTTAATTTAATTATCTATATGTATGTAACCATTTCACACATTAACGGATTAATAGATTTGGTTGATAGGATACTGTTTATCTCGGTAGCACGTTCCCGTGAGATAACTTCCGACATTCACGCGGGCCAAGCCGCAGGCAGAAGCAAGTGCATATATATTATTACGTTGACAACAGTGTGACTATTTCGAAAGCGAAGGTGGTTGTTAAGAGCTTTTTTGTAGAACTACAGTGGAAAGTTACTAAATTCACGTGCAAAATATGATACGAAAATTGTGGTATATCCAGCTACAAAATTACAACAGCGCATTTTGTGCTGATTGATTCGTTGAATAACTAGCGGGGTAATTGAAGAACTTATAATCAATTCGTTCGTTTGCGTGAAGCTTAACATAATGTAAAAAGATAAATTTTTGGGTATGATGATTAAAACGTTTAAAAACAGCGATAAGAGCGCAACGAAACATCTAGTTACACCTTTGTAGCTCTTTCATTTTTAGGTCTAGCGTATACAAAAAAATTGAATTGAGTCCCTTCCAAAAGGTAATAATGATGATAAAATCACAAAATCGTTTATTTATATAAAAAGGAACACATTTACAATAAATACCATAACAATTAAAAAGAGCACAGTTGCTAATTTGCCTGAACTAGGTTGAACCTGTGTTTCAGGCTAGAAACTGCGTAAAATACTTGAAATAATAAATTAACAGTGAGTATAAAATAAAAACTAAATTAAAACTTACGTAAATAAAAGTAAACAAGCATGTTCGTGGTACTATTTGCAGACAACAAGTAGATCTTCTGTGTGTAAATAATCAATGGTTAGTAAATATTGAAGTATAATTTGTTTACAGCTATAGTTATTTAATTTTCACACCACCTGCTCTAAAATGTCAAATTATATGTCAAGCAACCTTAACCTAAAGTGAGTCATTAGTGGCCGGAGGTACAGCCGGTCAATAATGTTGTACTGGATTTCATTATGACTCGCTGGTCAATAATGTGATTTGAATTTGGAATCTCACATGCTCAGCTAAATTGGCAGTATAGTACTAACAAACACTCTTTAGTGCCAGAAAGACGAAAGCTATTCTCGATTTCCTACAAAATCATAACTACTGCTTCTTCATATCGTTGCCATGTTTTCGAAGACATAATATTGTAAGAATAACTAGATTACTACGAACCATTTTTTAAAAGGAATGAAATAATTTTAAAACTTGCATTACTTACATAATTGGCTGTAACATTAGTTATTTTTTTTTAAAGTAAACTGCGCTAAGATTGCCGTGGATTTTGTGAATAAATAAATAAATAATAAAACCTATCTAGACTACATTCGATTTATCACATTTTATAAAAAATACTCTATTTTCACGAGCGTCTCCAATGACGTTCTAAATTCAAAATGCATACAGCCAATCATCCAAAACCATTTTACCAGCCCTGTATAAAGCTTAGTTTACACAAACGCCACTTCCATGAGAGTGATATCCATAGACGCACACGACAAAACCGTAGAAGAGACTTTTTTTGTTTGAAAATCGAATTGATCGTGTCTTGGCTACTTATTGGTAGGCTCAATAAAGGCGCGAACTTTTGGCATTTAAACTTTGATTGGACGCTCGACTCTCGCCGCGGACGGACGTGTCTGTGCGCTCTCCCGCTCCCGGCCCAGTGTTGTGTTTCGTGTTATTATTCGTCGCAACCACGTGACGTCATTGTAGTCGCCCCGACTACTCCGATTTAAAATCAAGTCAAGAAATTGATTTGATTTTATTCAATCGAAAAGTGCCTTTTTCAAGGCAAATCTTATTTCTTTTTCGCGCGTTTTGTGAGTAGCTTCACTAGGCCCCTTCTGGGTAAAACCACAGTTTCGTGGTCCTCGGTTGAAACCTTACGGTGCCAACGAAGCCGAGTGGGGTGTTGTCCCAATCACACCCGCCGAACCCCTTCAGGGAGAGGCAGTCAATTGGACGGGTCCCAGATAACCGGCCTTGGGGGATCTCCTAGTCGGCTCTGGTGACAGTTTTGCTTTCCAGCTACTCACCTAGTGTCTTTAGGGTGTGTCTACACCCTTCGCGCTAGACTGGTCAGGGCCCCGTTCGCACAATAAGACTGGCGACGGGTTACAACCTTAGGGCTCACCAATAGGTACACACCTCCCTGTCTACACCCGACAGGGAGGGAACTCATCCCCGGGCCAATCCACCCGGGGAGTTAGGTATAGGGTTTAGGCTACGTAGGGAAATTTTTCTCTTTCCACCATTCCTTCCCTAATATAGTTCCCGCTCCGATCATGGAGGACGCCGTCCTCTTGGCGTTCCTCAAAGAGGTCCTATTAAAGGACCCCGAGTTTTTGGCGAAATATGGCGCCAAAATAAGCCAAGTTTCCAGTCCCACTCCGTCTCAAGGCGCACTCGCTAACTTCAGCGACGCGCTCGAGAGCCCGCTATCGCCACCTGCATGCGAACAAGGCATTCTGCCCTTTGTTCCGGCAAACAATGTTCCGGCTAATATCTCTGCCCCCATTGTTTCACCCTCTATTGTACCGGCAGATAATACTCCGGCCGCTAATCCGGCCCCTATTGTCTCGCCCGCCTTTGTTCCGGCCGCCATTGTCACGGCCGCCATTGTTCCGGCCGCCATCGTCTCAGAGACAACGCAGCTGCGCGCCGCAGCAATAAACACGACTCGCCCGGAGAGCATGGACACGTCAGTCCCACTCTCCGAGGATGAAGCCCGCACCTCCTCCTCCGGCGACGACGACTTCCAAGTAGTCGTTAAAGGAGGCAAGAGGAAGGCTAAATCCTCCGCCCCCGCTGGCCCGGTCACCAAGGCCCAGAAAAAACAGGACGACTTATCGTCCAGCTCCACTTCCGCCCCTAGTCCGCGGGCCAGTCGCCCCGCCAGCCCTATGGCTTGCCCACCCGCTCCTACCGCGAGGAAGCAAAAGCCTCCTCCCCCCATTTACGTCCAAGACAAGTCCAAATGGACTGAAATTTCCAGGATGTGTGTTGATCGCAAGATCAACAACACCAACGCCCGATCCACCCTCCAGGGGATCAAAGTTACCGTCCCCACGTCTACGGACTTTAGGGATCTCTCCCGCGCCCTACGTGAAAGGAACTACTCCTTTCACACTTACTCCCTTCCGGAGGAAACCCCTACACGTGTCGTTATTAGGCGCGTTCCACAGGAAATCTCCACCGAGGAGATTAAGAGCGACCTTGTCTCACAAGGAATACCAGTTTCCGCCGTCCATCGCTTACATAAAGCGAGACAGGGCCTAGTCTACGACATGGTCCTGGTCATCTGTGACCCCACAGACGGTCACCACCCGATTTTTAAAGTTAAGTCGGTGTGTTCGCTCTCAGGCATCTCAATAGACAAGCCTTACAGAGGTCAATTAATTGAACAGTGTCATCGCTGCCAATTATATGGTCACTCGCAGTCCAACTGCTATGCCACCCCTAGATGCGTTAAGTGTCTAGGAGAGCATGGCACCGCCGACTGTACCCGCCCTAAAGATAGGGAACTATGTTTAGAGCCTCCCAGCTGTGTACTCTGCGGCCAATCGGGACACCCGGCAAATTACCGGGGCTGTCCTAAGGCCCCGAAGTCCTCCTCTCCCAAACTAGCGAAACGCGCGAGCGACCGCCAGCACAGGGAAAGCCCCTGGGGAAAGCCTCCTTCCGCGCTGATGCCGGAGCGGCTCAGTCCGGCTCAGTTTTTTTTTTTTTTTTTGTTCCCGGTGTGGAAAATCCTCATGGAGGGTCTGTCAGACTCTTACTGACTAAAAACCACCCCGGTGTTCCATCTCACACCTACGCCGGGGTCGCGGGAACACATTATTCTTCCACAACCCCGGCTGGTGCCGGCCCGCATGCGCGGGCCCCGTCTCGGGCGGGGGGAGTGAGGTGTACTCCCCCCGCAACGTCTGTGGTCGGCGCGCGAGGAACACTACGCGCGCCGCCTTCTCGGGTCCTGATGTTGGGGGGCGACGGATGTCCCCGAATCCGTCGCCCCTGGACCCATTTAGGGGGGCTGGAAGAGGGCGTTGTCCGCCCTCCGCCTGCGCCCGGTGCGCCTGCTGCGGATCGGGAGAGTGGACGAGATCTCTCTCTCCCTTTCCGCAGCCTCCTTCTGCGAGATGACTGTTTCGCAGAAGGAAACCACCGCGTCCCAGGACTCGGCGCTGCCGACCATCGAACTCATTACGGTCGGCAGCGACAAGTCACTGCCTACTTCTGAGATGAGGGCACGGCGCGGCCCCTCCCAAGCGGCACACTCTGCCAGCGTATGCCACGCCGTGTCCTCCCGGCAGTCGACGCAGTGGTGACACCGAGCGTCCGGCTCCCTGTTTATTCGACACAGGTACTTCCCGAAGCAGCCATGCCCCGAGAGCACCTGCGTCGCCCGAAACGACAGGGAGCCGTGCCTCCTCCCGAGCCAGAGGTCGAGCACTGGCCGGACCGCCTCGATGGTGACGAGGCCGGCGGTAGGGCGTGAAAGCCTGTCCCGCCATTCCGCCACCAGGACCTCGCGAAGCTGCGACCGACGCTGCTCCATATGGCGCTGCATCGGTCGCTCGCCCCGCTCCCGCGCTGCCTCGCGCCACCGTCGTACAGTGACGCACCTTCGCCTCCAGGTCCCAGGGCGGTGATCCGGCCAGTGCACAACCCGCCTCGAAGGAGATCGTGCGATACCCCCGACCAATGCCTTCCGCGCTGATGCCGGAGCGGCTCAGTCCGCAGAGGCCGTCTCCCTGGGCTAACCTAAATCACCTGAAGGCTCCCGCAGCTTCGGTGCCCTCTATTCCCGCGCAACCAGCGCAACCCGCTCAACTTCCAGCGCTGATGGCTTCCGCCATCCCAGCGCCTTTGTTAGCCCCCGCGGCCCCTACGGCCTCTCCAGCGAAACCTCAGGGAACCCAGGGCCGAAACAGCGCCCAAATTATACTTAGTACATACGCGGCTCTCTTCACCACCGCCGCGGACAAAATGGCGGAAGAAATCGTTGCTGCAAACGGCAACGCACTTCGCCTTATGGAAATCCTCAGCGCGTATCCCGAGATCGCGCAAGTTCTACACTCACTCAAATATTAATTCTCAATGGATAATACGAGTGTAAACAGTAACAAACCCCGATCCCTTAAATTAGGCTTCTTCAACGCAAATGGCGTTTCAGGTCAACGCGATGAGATCGCCGCTTTCCTCCGCGACCATCAGCTTGACATCCTCCTCATACAGGAAACCTTTTTAAAACCGCATCACCGAAACCCGAATATTGCCAACTATAAACTAGTTCGCAATGATAGGTCTCGATGCCACAAGGGTGGCACACTAATATACTTTAGGAAATCTTTGTATTGCATCCCTATCGACCCACCTTCTCTCTTCTCCCATCTGGAGACCTCTATCTGTCGGCTCGGCATGACTGGTCATCAACATCATCTCTGCTTATATTCCACCAGACAATGGTCCGGAGGATCCCATCTCTCTCCAAAAGGACTTCACCGCCCTCTTCGGTATGAGTGACTCCGTAATATTGACGGGGGATCTTAATGCCAAACACCCGGCGTGGAATACTAGCACGACTTCTACCAGAGGTCGGATCATTTCCAAGTTAGGCGAATCCCTTAACTTTGACGTCATCGCTCCAATGAGTCCGACTCATTTCCCCGGAAATCCCAACCATCTTCCAGATATACTCGATGTAGCGCTGCTCAAGAATGTGAACCTCCGTTTGCAATCGATAGAGACGTTCCACGAGCTTAACTCTGACCACCGCCCAGTAGTTATGCATCTTGCCCCCTACTCTGGCCCAAGCGATCCCAACCGCCCCCCTCAGACCCAGATGATAACCGACTGGAGGAAAGTAAGTGAAATACTGAAATCCACCACGTCGCCTCAATTGGACACCATCCCCGATCACATAGTGTCAGTCGCCGACACGACGGCCGCAATCGACTCGTTTACTGAGCACGTTCAATCCGTTTTGACGGATTGTTCACGGGAAGTTCCGGTGATGGAAGACCATCGCTGGAAACTACCTTCTGACGTACGTGACTTGATAACCGAGAAGAATGCGGCTATTCGTGCCTACGACTCCTTCCCTTGTGACGCGAACAAAGCCCACATGCGCCATTTACAGCGTGCTGTAAAGAAACGCATACGGGAGGTTCGCTCAGAGGGTTGGAACAAGATGCTCAGTGAACTCGAGCCCACTCACCAAGCCTTCTGGCACCTTCAGAGGAAATTGCGCTCCTCCGAGGAGGTCTCTATGCCTCCCCTCATCCGCCCCGACAAGAGCGTCGCGTTCGACAGCGCCGACAAGGCCGAATGCCTTGCTGACAGCCTAGAGTCCCAGTGTTCTCCCAGCTCTCAACCAGTAGACCAAGCTCACCTGAACAAGGTCGACGCTGAAGTCGAACGGAGAGCCTCCCTTCCACCCGTTGAAGACCCTGATGATCCTCTGCCTCCCGTCACTCCAGATGAAGTGCACGACATCATAAAAGGGCTCCAAGCTCGTAAAGCCCCCGGTTCGGACGGTATTACCAACAAGGTATACAAACTCCTACCTGCCCTTCTAATAATGCTCATGACCGCCATCTTCAATGGCGCTTTGAGCAACAACATCTTCCCACAAGCGTGGAAAGAAGCAACAGTCATCGGTATCCCAAAGCCAGGCAAGCCAAAGTCTGAGCCCTCCAGCTACCGTACCATTAGCTTACTCAACGTTCTCGGCAAAATCTACGAGAGGCTTATTTATAAGCGTCTCAAAGACTACGCCGAAGCAAAGAGCCTCATTCCCAACGAGCAGTTTGGTTTCCGTCCACAACAATCGAGTATCCACCAGGTCCACCGTATCGTAGAGCACTTGTGCGCCGGTATGCAGCGTAACGCGACGACGGGTGTGCTATTCTTCGACATAGCGAAAGCCTTCGACAAAGTCTGGCACAACGGCTTGTTATACAAGCTTTACCAACTAGGAGTGCCAGATCGTCTCGTGCTCATCTTACGAGACTTTTTGTCGAATCGCACCTTCCGCTATCGCATCGAGGGTGCACTCTCGTACCCTCACCCTATTCGCGCCGGTGTCCCTCAGGGTTCCGTCATATCTCCTCTAGTTTTCACGCTGTTCACCAGCGATATCCCACAGAGTAAAAAGGCACAGTTGGCTCTCTTCGCCGACGACACTGCCGTTTACTATACCGGTCATTGTCCCAATGCTATAGCTCGTACTCTCCAAACATCCGCAAACGTCTTAGGCGCTTGGTTCCGGAAATGGAGAATCGAGGTCAACCCCGATAAGAGTCAGGCGGTTCTCTTCTCGACACGTCGTCGAGTCCCACCCCCCATCACTATGTACGGCAAGCCAATCCCTTGGGAGAAGCAAGCCAAATACCTAGGCGTGATCCTTGATCAAAACTTAACGTTTAAACAGCACATTAAGGCTGTTCGCGCGCGCGCCACTTTCACTCTTGGTAGACTCCACTTTATTCTGACAGCCCGTTGCAAACTGTCACTTAAATGAAAGCTGCGCATCTACACCGCAGTCATCCGTCCCATCATGACCTATGCCTGCGTTGTATTCGCGCACGCTCACCCACGTCATCTCCATAAGATGCAGACCCTCCAGAACCGTTTCCTCAGAAAGGTCACGGGTGCCCCCTTCTATGTCCGTAATATAAATCTCCACATCGATCTTAAAATGTCTACCATAAACCAGTTCATGAAACGCTTATCGAAGCGCTTCTTTGACTGTGGCATAAAACACTCCAACCCCTTGATCTCAGCGGCCGCCCGCTACACTCCCTCCCGCATTAGCAGTATTCGCCGACCAAGGCATACTTTAATCGCCCCCGACGACGCCACTACCCTCCTCCAGGAGAGTAGTAAGGCCACCAGCACACTACATAAGCCCAAAACCCGATCGCCGTCCTACCGTCCTCGCCGCCGAGGCCCGCCGCGACGCCCAAATCCACGCCCCTCCCGACCCTTGCTCGAGCCAGCCCGCGCCGCTGAGCCTGTAGCTTTAAATTCGTCCCTAAATCACTCAAATCCTGATCCAGCTAGTCCCTTGCTGCCCTCTCCCAGCGACGCCCTAAGCCGAGGTTCGTACCCCGAAGGGGGTGCCCTTAGCGTTGTCGCTTAGTTTTTAAGTTAGTACATAAGTTTAAGTCCTGGCTGGAGGACTTAATTTATTAGGGCAACCACAGGCAAGTCCGTCTAAGCAGACGACAACCTCATAGGTTGACCTGCGAGATGCCATTTATAAAAATAAAAAAAACATTTAAACTTTAAGTTTATCAAAAAAGTATTATAAAATGTCGAGTGATGAAAGTGATTGTACTCCTGAATTCATTACAACCGAAGCTAATAATATTTCCCATGATTTACTGCGGGAAAAGTCAAAGGAAACTTATATAAAAGCCTACGACAATTTCCAAAAATGGAAAAGTACGAAAGGCGTCAAGTCCATTTCGGAACCTGTTCTATTAGTGTATTTTCAGCATTTATCTTGTACTCAGAAGTCAAGTAGCCTATGGTGTACTTATTCAATGCTTAGGTCAACAATAAGCATGAAACACAATAAAGATATCAAGACATACGCTAAGCTATTAGCATTTCTAAAGAGGAAATCGGAAGGTCACCAATCAAAGAAATCGAAAGTTTTCACACCTATGAATGTTGAAACTTTTTTAAATGAAGCTCCTGATCATAGTTATCTTGCCGTAAAAGTAAGTACATCATTTTATTTATAACTAAATAAAATACAACATGGTAGCAAATAGCAACAAGAACGCTTAAGTATACTTACAGAATTTACGTATGTTGTTAGTAAAATTTATTTTTATTTTTGTTACAGGTGGCTTTAATTATCGGAGTGAATGGGGCTTGTCGATGTCAAGAAATGGTAAACATGAAGGTCCAAGATATAGAAATACACTCAGAAGAGTTGTTATTGATTAAGTTGCCAGACACTAAAACCAAAAGGGAAAGGTCATTTGTCATCCGCGGAGCATATGTAAAGGTTGTGGAAAAGTATCAAGCTCTGCGGCCTCCTAACATAAACACTAACCGATTTTTTGTAGCGTTCAGTAGTGGAAAATGCACCCGTCAAGTGATTGGGAAGAACAAAATAAGTGCCATGCCAAAGGAAATTGCCAAATACTTAGGATTACCAAATATCGAGCTCTATACAGGTCATTGTTTTCGTCGAACGTCGGCTACACTGTTGGCAGATGCGGGAGCAGATATAACCCAAATAAAACGCCATGGTGGCTGGAAATCGGATACAGTAGCGGAGGGCCACATTGAAAATTCTGTACAAAACAAAAGTAAAATAAGCTGTCAAATTGGTAACAGCATCACATTAAAAACGTCATCTGATTCTTTTTCACCACAACCTTCAACATCACATCATGACATTCCATCTTTCCCTGAGCCTCATGCACCACCTTCACCAACTTTCACCACCCAAAATGCTCCTCTGCAAATACAAGATTCTGAAGCATTGACGAGCAATACTCAAATAAATTCCACATATAAATAAAAACTTAATAATATAATATAATATACACAATCTATAAACGTACCAAATAAAAACTTAACTTTATCTTTGCACAACTGGACTAATGTCTCAAATGTTACCATTAACTTCAATATATAAGTGCATATAACTAACTAGTTCCAAATATGTTATTCTTACTGTTTGTTTATATAATAAATACTTTGTTTTCGTACTATGGCTATTATTTTCTCACAGTAGGTGTAAAAAGTAGAGTATCCTCCTCTGGGCTAAAGGTGTATTTGCTTTGGGCTAGCTTGAATCCCTCGCTGCATTCAGGATTCTTGTATTAACTCCCTCGCTTCGCTCGTGAGTTAAATCCCGAATCCTTAATTGCGCTCGAGATTCAATATGACGCCCGTGACATAAGACACAACTTTAGCTCCTCGGTGCATAATAGCATATTAATAGCATTCTAGATAAGCAAAGTGTGCTGTTTTAATACCAAGTGCATAATGAAAAGCTGGCGAACCGTCAGTACCTTACCGGATTTATAAAACAGATCTGTAGGAAGGGAAAAGCGATGGAAGTTTGCTACCTTTCAAATAGCTCTCTGAACTCTTTCAAGAGGAAGCAAATTTGT
This sequence comes from Dasypolia templi, assembly GCA_963555695.1. Classification (NCBI taxonomy): domain Eukaryota; kingdom Metazoa; phylum Arthropoda; class Insecta; order Lepidoptera; family Noctuidae; genus Dasypolia; species Dasypolia templi. The sequence goes on from OY743142.1 coordinate 8,832,141, forward strand.
TTTTGGTGCGCCACCCCAAGAAGTGATACAGTATTGAATTATAGATTGACATATGGCCAAATAAACTTGTGTTATTAATTTTGAATCTGCGATTCTTCGCAATTTTTTAAACGTATATTTGGTGACTGTACGGTCTCCACATTGATGGGCATATAGATGAGGGTTAGTAATAAGTTGAGGCTTGCGCATGGAGAGGTGAATATAAGGTGTTAGTAAATTGATTTGGAGCCAATTACTCACAGTATTAAAACCTAGTTCCCACAGTATTAGAAACAGTTCGGTACTGGTTTAAGCGGTAAATATGAACGATGTATCGTCGTCCAAACATAATAATAATAGTAGTAGTAGTGGGTATAGTTTTGCCATCTTAAATATTTAGATAACACAGGTCGTTAATATAAATAAGGAATAGTGTGGGGCCCAGAAAACTCCCCTGAGGAACACCAAAACCAGTAATATTCTGCTTATAGGTCGTAATATTATCTATTCTAACATATTGGTACCGGCCGTGTAAATTATCAATAAAAAGATTCAGCGACGTTCCCCTTATTCCTATTGTCTCTAATTTTTTCAGAAGGACAGAGACAGACACCGTGTCGAAGGCCTTGGCTAAATCGAGAAAGACTCCCAGGGTCTGGTTTCATTTGCCGAGTTCTTCTGAAATATAATCAGTCATGCTATGCACCGCATCGGCTGTCGATAGTTTGGCTCTAAAACCAAATTACGCAGGGGATAAGATGTTGTTTTTTTTTAGGTAATTAATTAGTCTACTGTTTATAATTTTCTCGGATATTGGCTTATAATTATAAAATACGCCTTTATTTCCCGATTTAAAAATAGGGATTACAATGGCTTTTTTTAGAAAACTAGGGAAAATTCCTTTGGAAAGACAGATTCGAAATATATGCTTTAAGGGAGGTACCAAAATCCGCTTAAAGATTTTAAGGATCCTATTGCTTAAATTATCCCATCCAACTGCACAGTCATCTTTTAGCCCAGATATAATTAGGGTTATTTCATCTTCATCAGTGTCTAACATAGCAAAAGATTTCATGTTACTAGCCGTATGGATGATTTTTTTCAATCTGATAAGTCGCAATATTTCGGAATCTGTTCGGCAAGAGTTTTCCCAACATTTAGAATAAAGTTATTTACATTCTTAGCTGATAAGAGTGGTGAGGGATTAGTAAGCAGTAAACTTGAATTTGACTCACGCTGTTTAGACATCTTGGTGACGTTTCTAACATGTTTCCAAAGTTGTTTGCTATTTTTACCTGCTCTATTAAATTCGTTTATATCGTAATTATTTTTTAAATTCCTTAAGAGATTGTTGCAATAATTCCTGTATCTTTCATAGGCTGTTTGGAATATTAGGTTATCAGGATATCGCTTAGTTCTCTGATAAAGTTTATCTCTGTGTCTTATACACCGAATTAGTCCAGGAGTAATCCATGGTTTATAATTATAAAATTTCTTATTTGCTGTAGAAACTGTCGTGTTACGTAATATTGCTTGTTGGACATGTTTTAATAAGTACGATAAAGTCAAATTAGCATCAGCAAACTGGGCTAAAAGCAACTGGGCTTATCGTAGCGATTTGATAGCCAGCACTCGGTAAGAACCACTAAATCACAATCAAAGTTAAGTCTACGAAGAAAGATGTTAAAGCTATCTATGTTCTTATAAATACTACGAATGTTTTGGGTCAGTACGGTTGGTGAATTTTGATAGTCTGAGAGATACTTTCTGCAGTCCTCAACGTCACATGTAAAAGGAGAAGAATGGTTAAGAAACTTTACCGTTACTCTTTTAAAATGTTTTATACTTAAAGTGAAGCAATGGATTAAGAATTTCTTTCAATCCTTCGGATTGTGAAGGAGGTCCTTAAAGCCGGCAATACATGTTGGCCAAGACTCAGCCAACGAAAGCGTAGGCAAATTGATACAAGGCGAGTGCTACTGTCTATATGTTGGCCAAGTCTCAGTCAACGCGAGAGTAGGCAAATTGATACAAGGCTGCCTTTGATTTGTGCAGAAAAACCGACACTGATTCAAAGTGAGACGAGTCGTAGCTAGCGATCCCGAGTGGTGGCGAGGCACGCCAAACGAACCGTATACACGTTGGCACTCGCCTGCACTCGGCCAGCTAGGCGAGCGTTGACGAGCAATGGCGAGGCTCGACATATGGGCTGTCTATATGTTGGTACTCGCCTTCGCTCGACCAAATATGACAACATCACGAGCCATACGCTACAAAGTAAACCCGGCAATACCGGGTTTACTTTGTAGCGTATGGCTCGAGATGTCGAACATCAATTCAAACTTGTACATTCATGTTGTTTAAATTGGTAATAACAGCCCACTATCCGCGGTTTGTGTTGTCCAGGGTCACTACCTGTACCTTGCCGTACACATGTTTCTAGTATAATGTCCAGGTCACACGAAGCTAGTTTTTTTATGCTAGGATAGTGCTGATCCTGGCTTGCTACCATGCTAGAGCTGTTTACACAATGCTAGTAAATTTTAAGCCAATAGCATTACGATGACTTAGTCTGTACAGTACAATGATCCGATTTGGTACTACCTTCGCCGGCCACACGAGGCTAGTACACAACCAGGATATTGAAATCGGTGGTCGTGGGCGCTTCTAGCTCACAGAACCCCATCCTAATACATTTAATTTCACTAACACACCAGCTAGTCACCCTGGCCTGGTGTATACAGAACTATTTTCATAGCCTTTCACTATCACACTAACTTACTAGCACAATTTTGCTACCGTGGCTTTAAAAACTTTACACATATGTGTATTTCTATCTTACAATTTGTATTAATTAACTTAGTTTAAATTTTAGTTTAGAGTTTTACTTTAAAATCTTTGTTAATTTATTACAGTTGTATTATATAATATTACAGTTCCTAGTCTGAAACACAGGTTCTTAGTTTATATGTACGGTTAATATTATTACTTTTCTCTGTGTCCTCACAGGAATATTATTTTTTTTTTTCTTACTAGCTATTAGTGCCCGGTGACGCCCTGGTGAATGTTCGACTTTTCCGGAGGATTAAAAAAAAGAACTTTCATACTAACCATGTTCTGATAATTAAGAACCCGACGAAAAAAAACAGCCTAATCGATCGAGCCGTTCTCAAGTGATGATCTTTCATGCAGCAAATGTTTTATTTTATTCATAGTGGTTATTGTATCATAAACTTCAGAAGTAGGTATTAAAATATGTTAAAGAGATAGTTTTTTTTCATTCAGACCAGCTTTATTTTTTAACCACATGTCACAACAATATTACTCCTTTTTTATTGCTCGAGAATCAAGACATACTAGACTTACTACTAAAGTTGATTACATTGCGTCTTATCAACATTTATTAAAAAATAAGACAAGTTTATTTTGAGTTGTGTGCATTGATATTTTCGTCGCAAGAATTATCAATTTCCCCATTCTTACAGAATACACAAAAATGAACCGTAACTAGCATTCATACAAATGTCAATTTTCTTTATTAAATTGCAAAGTACAACATAGTCTGTCTGTCAGTTCTTGTCAACGACCCTAGATCCAGTTAACCTTTTTATTGCCAAGACAGTTGAACCACCTAAAAACACATTAATTTGCGGGGCTTATGCGGGTTTTACACAGGTGACTGTAGTCTCACGATTTTCGCCGCGTGGCGATAACGGACTGTCTAAATGGCAATTCGGCTAGGCCGCAGGCAAATAGATTTAAGATAGTTGTTCAGGAATAAATGTCTTTGGTCGCAGGTGACTTAAATGGGAGAGAGTAGGTTTCCACTTATGTCGTGTGGCGACAGGTCGCATGCGGCGGGTGGTCAATGGTTTTGGTGGTACAAAACCCTAAGGCCGAGTTCTGAAAACGTTACGTACCACCTACTTAGACTCATTTATTCCTGTCTCTGGCACACAAGTGTCAAACTACAAGTGCAAGATAGAGACGGGAATATATCTAACTCAAAGCACGAACTAAGTAACGTTTAAAGGTCTCGGTCTTTTTGAGCCTGGGGGTCTACACTCTTACTCCGTCAACGACGATACGGGTCCGTTCGAAGGTAGTTCGAAACTAAGCACTAAACCCTACTCCCGGTTGATTTCGGATTCATGAGTTTCTAACGGAATCATAGACAATATTTGTGAACGAATGACGCATGACGATAGAGCCGCGCTATTTTACCGGTCGATTACCGGTTTACTTACTTTGAAGTTTTCTAGCTTATTAAATAAAAAATAATATTGGTTTTCTAAGAAAAAGACCACATTTCGAACAATATAGTTTTTGTTATGTCTTTAGTTAAAGAATTGAACTATTTTTGCCATTTTAATCCGTATCGTGGCCTTATCCTGTTAATACCTTTGCCCTTTTTCTTTGTGACGGCAACTTTCAAATGAAATGTCAGTTTTTTTCAAAATAGTTATTTACATTAATTAAGTGTACTTTCATAATATTAATTATACGACGCGGGATGTTTTCGCTAGTTTAGTAAAATGGCCCCAACTGCTCCAGCAGCAATTCATGCAAAAATTGAGGCCTTCCTCGATTTTATGAGTGAGCACAATGAGTTGGCTCGCGGACTATTGAGGGGTGCCAACGGGAGAATCTGATCAAAACGGCTGTGGGAAAGCCTGTGCAACTCCCTTAATTCAATGGGGAGTTGCACAAAGTCCGTGGAGGATTGACAAAGGGTAAGTTTAATACATTACTCGTATTATTATGATTTTAAGGTCTTGCCATTATTAAAGTGCATACAATGATTTAAAAAAAACATTTGGGCCGAAAAAGCTGCTGGATCTGCCAGACGTTCAGCATGTGCTACAGGTGGAGACCCATCGATAAGAATTGAGGATACTGTCAATTATGGGAGAGGGTTTTAGAGAGCCGCAAACTGAGGCAAGAGTGCCAGCTTTTCCATCGGTAATAATTAAAATATAATTGAACATAGATAGTAAATTTGTTCTGATGGTAAAAAAAAACAAGAAACAACAGCATTCATGTACTTATAATTATTTTGCATGGCGTCTTACCCGTGACTTTTAAATTAAATAACTATACTTAACAGATACATAATTATACATTTCTTGTATCCGTCAATGATATTCAGATTTTGTTGTACAGGGTCCACCTGTAAGACAAGAATAAGCAGTCAACACACCCACACAAATATCTACTGCTACACCTGCCAACCCAGTTTCCCAGAAGCAACCTGCAGTGATCACTGAGGCACTGGTAAAAGGAACTGCTAATTCGTAATCAGCGAAGTAAGTATAATTGATCACTAGTAAATAGATGACATAAATCATGTTTATAAAATACTAAGCTAATACTGACTATTTTTTTTTTCATTTGTTTACAGCATTACATTCTCGTCGTGCACGTCCTCGAGTTCGGCGACACCTACCTGCCGATTCAGCAAGAAGCCAAGTTGTGTTGATTGATGCTAAATAAAAATTTGTTACCAAAAAAACAATACTTTTATTGCGTAAAATTTGTTTTTTAACAGTAGATACTGTTAAAAAACAAATTTTACGCAATAAATCCGCCTGTCCTAACACCCATTATGTCCTGTAAGCAAAATATCAAGTTTGCAAATTATATAACCTAATCAATGCTATAAATACAAATACCCTATTTATTGACATGTTTAGAGGCAATCGGCGACGCCTCCGTTCTACCTGTATAGCGTTTTCGAGCATTAAAAAAGCAGCCATATTTTCAATTAATTATCTTTCGTCAGCAGCACGATAACTATTTTGATGTCGTATCAAATGACATAACGTTCCGTTAAAACAAGTGTCAAATCCAACTTTTCGGACGGGCAAAAACGCATTGGGAGTAGGGACAACTGTCAAATCGTGTTGTCATTCATTCTTATTTCGAGTTCGGGACTAATCGTAAGTCCGTAGGTGATACAGAGTAGGAAACGTCCGTAACGAAGGCCGAAACCACGGACTTCGGGCTAAGAAAGTAGACCCCCTGACTTGCACTTGGTAAATTTTTCATTCTTCTATTTCGCGTGTCAGCACAGATTTCGGCTCCGAGCTTGTGCAGGCAACAGGACACGCTGGACACGATAAGTGTCCCATTTTTTTATTTTTATTGACACGATAAATATCAACATTACAATGATAAAAAATATAAAATAATACAACACGAAGACATTGAATCCATTTTTATTTTGCAAAAGAGAGCTGTCAGAGCCATATACAATCTTCCTCGTCGCGAATCTCTCAGGGAACTATTTAAAGGGATTAATATTATGGCAGTACCTTGCCAATTCATTTATGAAAATATTATGTATGTTAGAAAAAATCTACATCTTTTTAATAAAATAAGTGATAGACATAATTTGAATACTAGAAATAAAGATAAAATAGATCAACCATTTTTCAGATTAGTTAAAGTACATACATCATTTATGGGTTACTGTGTTAAATGTTATAACAAAATACCTTGTGATATATTGCAATTCAATGAAAGAAAATTTAAAATTCGTATAAAAGTACACTTTGCAAACAAGCTTATTACAAATTAGAGGATTATACAGCATGTAACGAAAACCCTGTCTGATCCTGAAGGTTATTATTTGGTATCGTAGTGCGTACACAAATACGTAATCATTTAATGGATACGAGATAATTATTTTTCCCCAATGAAAACAATTAATTTAAAAAATTAAAAATAATCATACCAAAGGCAACACTGATCGCTCGACAGGGTTCACCAGAGTTCACCTACAGTTTCGTGTCAAAGAAGCCGCCTGAGCGCGGCGGTCTTTTGTCGCATGCCGCCAAAGAAACGTAGGACTAAAGACATCTTCGTTTTGCCTACGCGTAGGTATCAGCTGATATTTTATTGTAGGCTTACGCACAAAGACCCCGATTTCTGACCTTCTGTTTATCAAGAAACAATTATTATTGAGTTAATGTGATGTGCTTTTGGCAATGTACCCACTGTAGGTATCAGTTTATTAAAACATTTACTTGTTACATACCTCTATCTATCTAGAACATTAGTACACATTCGACACCTTTTTATTAAATTAGCACGTACTCTACGCAGCGCACATGTGTACGATTTGAGTGACTCGAAAGCTTCCACAATCCGAGCTGTTACTTCGATTTCCGAATCACACATTCACTCACAAATAAAAATTAACATATTCAAATATTCCTGATTGGTATACGACATTGTTCGCGATACGATAGCGGCACGTGATACGTACGGACATCCGATCGCAAGCTATCTCCACGTGAGACTGGCGAAGTGTCCAAACAAGTAGCGACCAGTCGGCTATATCAAAGGATCGAGGACTCGTTATGTGTACTTACAATGCGGCTAGAGCACGGCGGTGTCCTTTGAAATAAAAATAGGCAAAAAATAAAAGATTTCGCCGGCCGGTGGAGTGTTGTCAACTTATGAAAATTTACCATATTTAGAGTTACATTCCGCATGGTAACTAAAATAAAAAAATCAATAACTTTTGGTTTTTATGAGTTAGTTTTTTTTAACTATTTTTTCTAGTACGTATGTTAAACCAGGAATACGCCTTTTTTTGATCGGACAGGGTTTTTGTTACATATTGTATACAAGATAAGAATGCTTGGACACATGATGGAGCTCCTTAAGACAATCCCGTCTAGACAAAAGCACACTGGTTGCTAATTTTTTTTTTTACTTACTCACACACTGACTTATTCCTAGTTAATATTTTAGGAAAATCATATATTTTTACAACGTTTATAAATATGTGAGCACAATGTACCTATCGCGTGATTAATTTATCTGCCCTTGCTTTATTTTTAATTCTTCTTACCAATTGTGGTATAGTATTTTTATTCTTGGTGCATCGCATCTTCTTCACATATAAAATATAATTAATGTATACAAAATATTGTAAAACATTTTTTAAAAGAGTAACGGTGGAGTTTCTCTCCTCTTCTTCTCCATACGAAACTACCTTTTGGAAGGGGCGCCTAGAATCAGTTATATTTTTAATGTAATTTTTGACGTTCAAAAGTGCCTTTTTATGGGCCTATTTGAAATAAATGCTTTGACTTTGACTTTGAAATCTGATCCTAACTAGTTGGAAAACCTGTACCTACCATACAGCGCTATACCTCTCTCGTATGTTTACAATATTGTGGAACTGTTTTTATGGAATGCCACCCAAGAGAGGTAACGTGTAATCAACGAGTGACATCCAAGACTTAAGTGGCTTTAAGCGAACGACATAATTATAGAACAATGTACCTACTTTTATTTTTGAGGTTATGCGTTATCTACGTAGGTAACTTCGTGATTATTGGGCCAATTTAAGTGTTTTTTTTTAAAGTGATATTTATTCATTTGGACGAAGAAAGCCTATGTAACGATTATATTTTGAATCCACGTCATCTACCTTGAATTGATGATGATGTTATAAAATGCAGACATTGATAATTTTTACAAGAATTTGTTTGTAGTACCAAAAAAAATGAAAAAAAAAAACAACCGATTTCTAAATTCCACTGTATAATTGTGACGAAAAGCCTCACAATCCAATACGTAACTTTGAGGCCAGTTACTACCGTGTTTTGTGTTGTGGTGTGCTCTGGCCCTAACCAGCTTTATCCATCCTTATTAAAATAAAATATATTGCCAGTATCATACACATATTATACATGGCTATTAATCTCAATGTAGGATACATTACATACACATACTCATGTTTAATGGGTCATAATTTTAGCTTGTCCAATTTAAAATAACGGGTACAGTCGTAAAATTCAGATTTCTAAATTACACTTTTATGCTGTTTTTAACATACTGTTATACAGTGAAATACTAGATAGTGTATTTACCCTCGTAATAGACTATTTGACTTCATTTTTTATTTAACAAATTATTTTTAAAAGAGTAACCGGCAAGAGTTGCCGGCTCTCCTCCATAGGAAACGACCAATTGGAACCGTGCACCTAGCTTCTGACGTTTCATAAGTCCCCATGTAGTTTTATGAGAAATAAAATGTTTTGATTTTGATTATGATTTTTTAAAGTTGCCGGCCTCGTTGGTCCTTGGTTCGATTCCCAGGTCGGGCAAAGTGTTATTGGGTTTTTGTATCTAGAATTTCTCAGTAGCAGCCTGGAGTCTGGATTTGTGCCCGGTTGATGGCAATAGGCTCGCCCCCTATTACATGGAACTTAAGCATAACTGGCAAAATGTGGGTGTACTATAGGTACACCTATGCCTAACCCTTCAGGGATTACGGGCATGATGTTATGTTTTTATTTGATTTTTCGATACCTAGAAAATATAAAATAAAATCTCAAAAAATGGCGAAGTTCTAAGCGTTTTAAAGTCGATGCTAGACAGAGACAGCATTAGTAGAATCTGACGTCACAACACAGAACACCTTAATAACTTTACGTCATTCAGTACAATGATCGTTTTGCGTGACAAGGATAGACGAATAATTTTATATGAGGGTAACTTCTCCATTTTGCCATAGTTTTTTTTTTCATATCTTCTAATTTTTGTAACATTTTTAAAATAAGTACTATAAATTAATGTATATTTTTGATAATAGTCAAATACTCTATTAATTTTCCACTTTTGACACTGAATTTATCTTTGCCCAGAGCATTAAATCTTGACTAAGGTTGAAACAATCTTTAGTCACATAGACAAACAGACTAACCGATTTATTCTGTAAGAATCTCACCGTGAAAACTTAATAGTGAGCAGTAAGCGTGTAGTGAGCTGTCATTCCACCAGTAGTTCTAGTCTGCAACCATCTCACCGCGAAAACTTAGGTGAAGTGAGCGTGGAGTGAGCTGTCAGTGCCACTGATGCTATGGATTGACCAAGACGCAAGTCTTCACGGTGAGATTTTTACAGAATATATAGATCGGCTTGTCGTTGTATGTGCAAAATACTTTCAAACTTGGGGTGATAACGCAATCACGAGGAGACTAGTGAATCGATTTCAGTAACTTTTATTATTGTTTATTTTATTTTACTGACTGCAGATTTAACCCAAGAAAATTAAATCTTATTTTAAGGCAATCATTATCATGATCATCATCATCATCATTTCAGCCGTAAGACGTTCACTGCTGGAAATAGACCTCCTCGAACGGTTCTGTGCTTCCCTCATCCAGAGGATTTCTGCGGCTTTCATGAGGTCATCGGTCCACATTATGAGAGCCCTATCCGACGCCCTGGGGGTCGGGAGTCGCCTGCAGATTCCCGGCCACCGTAGGCGCGGGCTTGCGGACGGCGAGCAATGGGTAGCTCGCCGTCCGGAACGGACGAGGCCTGGGTCGGCGACGCATCGTGTTCCACGCGAGCCTCAAAGAGATGTCATCACATGGTGACGGGGTCCGATAGGGCCGATGCCTGCCAGGGTCGCGGGCGGTTCGAAAGAGATACCGTGGCCTTGGCACAGGCAACTGAAGGAACACGGGTGGGTTTATGTCAGTAAAAGTCATACACGGGAAGGCGTGTGCTCCACATAGAAAACTTCCCACACAAAAAAAAAAGAACCTTTCGGCCCCGTCGGTTATCTGCTCTGCGAGCAATGTGCCCGGCCCACTGCCACTTTTGGCAATTCTTCGGGCTAAGACGGTAACCTTGGTTCTTCTGCGGATCTCTTCATTTAAGGCAATAATTTAAAATACTAACATTTTCCCGAACAATTTCAATTATGCCATAATTTATTCCGAGCTTTCAGCAAATTATGCTGAGTTACTAAGTATAATTTGTGGTGATTTATGCCATACTTAATTCTAACTTAATGTGGTTTAAAAATCTTAATGCGCTGTGGTTTAGTGCATGTAACCTTTTTGCGGTATTATGTGCAATGTACTTTATGCCCGGGTTACACGAGGCTAACTTTTGGAAGCTAGGAAGCTAGTGTGATAGTTCAATAGAATTGGATTTTCAGCTAGTAGCACCCCCTGCCACCGATTTGATTTTACTATCCTGGCTTGTGTACAGGACTCGAGTGACCGGCGAAGATAGAACCCAATCGGTGCGGTGACTTATCACCGCAATGCGCAAGGCTTTAATTTGACTAGCATTGTGTAAACATCTCTAACATATGCCAAGCCAGGAAATTACTTACCTGTTTCTACAGCTTGAAAAAACCAGCCTCGTATACCCCGGGCATTACGGTCAGTTTAAACATTAAATCAAGTGTTGGTTGCATTTAACGACTAGAATTTAAAAGGTGTGAAAAAGGGATAAATTTTCTTGGAGGAGAAATTAGTGGCTATTGTATTACAATGGCAAGTATCGTGGAAGTAGTAATGGTTGGTCTTTTTTACCACTCCTGAATAAGCTCCAGTTAATAGTAGATTATTGCATCGAGCACAAAGTAATTTATTATTGCACCGGGTGCCCGATTTAGATTAGAGCCCGAGCGTTAGCGAGGGCTCTAATCTAACAGGCACAAGGGCAATATAAATTACTTAAGGCGATGTGTATAATCTGCTTTTCTTTCAACTATTACCTATAGGAATAGTAGATAAAAGAAACTCATATCAAACATTTAAAATAGAAGTTTAATTATTGAAATTAAAAGTTATACTTGAGCAATTATTAAACGTAAGGTTAAGAGTTGTGTTGGGCAAATTTATATTTAAATTTGGAACAACTAAGATAGAAACGAATAATACGTACGTAAAAAAAAAGTATTGATATCGGCTGGCTGAATAGAGCTAATCCATTGAGATTGGCACCTTTCGGTGCGATAAAAAAAAAACAGTGCAATAATGAAATTTCATACATTTATATTGCTCTAGAGCATTAAAGACTCGCTTTGTACTGACTTTTTAGTGTGATTGTGATGAAATTAAAGCATAGTTGGAAGAAAATGTTATTTTTTATGTGTTTTGCCGATACATACATACAAACATCACAACCGTTATCCCTGAAGGGTTAGGCAGATATGTACCTACCTACTTGGCTGACAGTGGCTGTAACGGTCGCCGAGCATAATGTACTCAAGACTGTAAAATATAGGGTAATTAAGATCGTTTTAATCAATATAGTCGCTCGTCGTCGACACCTATCTACTTTATGTAAACAATATGAAACAAATATAAGATTGTTTGTCGGCGACGAGCAACTACAAGTCGAGTCGAGTCATGAGTTAGAAAAGTTTTCCAATCATTAGAATTCAAAGAGATTTTGCTTAATTTAATGTTTTTGTGTTTCTAAGGGTGGATTTAAATTTCTGTGAAATGTTGACACTGACATTTCTTGAACTGGGTTTAAAAGTGCTGATCGCGTTTAGTTTCATTTGTGTAATCCACCCTGATAAGTGCTCATTTCACCAATGAAACTCAAAGCGATCAGCACATAAACTATGTTTAAGGGCTATCAGTGTCATTATTTTCCGTGGAATATTGACACTCAGCTCTCAGCTGAGTGTCAATATCACAGTCAACAGACATTCATATTTGAAACTATTGTTTTAAAGTTTATGTTTCACGATTTTTTTTTAGATTAAATTTTAATGATTAAATATTAAATGTTGATATTTGATATGATTAAGGAACGGCCTACTAAAAAGCATAGGTATTTATTTATTACAATATACATCAAACATTAAAATATATATATATTATGAACAATTGTATAATATAAAAGAGGGAAATAGCTCATAGGGCATCAAAAAATTCTTCCGCATCGCTGTCAACGGGACAAGTGCCCAATAGGCTGGCAGCATTGCTACGTTTCCCAGACTGGAGCGGGCCGAGCTGCCTTGAATTGGCATTGAATTGAATTGGGCTGCCTTGGGTCCAAACCCCTCCTACCGGAGGCTATACGAGAGGGTCATGCGGTCCATGGCCCTTCACGGGGCGCGTTCTTTGAGATTTGAGATCGCCTCAAAGAAATGTCAGCAGAAATTGACGGGGTCCAATAGGGCCGATGCCTGCCGGGGTCGCGGGTTATTCGAAAGAGTCTTACTCGCCCTTTCGCTACACTCAGAGCGGGAGAAGTCATTTGATGATTTCCCATCCAAAAACATACGACACAGTCGGTCTCCAGCTTTCGGAGAATGAATAACAAGGAAAAGCAAAACAAGAATAAAACCTGAAAAACCTGTCAGAAGTCTTTAATTTCACCGCTACCTAAATACAGTCAACCACAGTGGCCTAAACCTACGGATACCGTAAAATATTTCATTAAAAAAACAAATCACTTATATGTATTGTCCAAAGCGGAGCAGATTTCTCACAATTAGCAGTTAATAGACGAGAGGCGCGTAAGTCCATAAAATAATTTATGTCTGACGGAAGATCGAGCGGCTGGGACACCACGTGTCGCTGCGGATCCGTCATCTATTGGTCTTCCATCGCGGGCGTGTACGTGCAGGTGTTTAACAAATAATATTCGCAAAGTAACGCACTTAATTTACTTTAAAATACAGTAACAAAACTCAATCATAAAAAATAAGGATTATGATGATAATCACTGATTAAATTAAAACACAATAATTATTCAACTTGATTTTTAGAGCCAATGGATTTGTGCGTGTGCACCGCGTGACGATCTCATCAAAAGTGATCGCCACCGCCGCCATGACACTCACAACCCCATTCGGTGTTACCCGCTCTAAATTAAAAACACCACTAAAGAAATAATTTCTAAACTACAGAGTAAAATGAATCGATTACAAGTTTCAAAAAGTGTCACAATAAATCGACTTAATCATTACGCGCCGTCACGGCCGTCCTGCATCTTCATACGTCCTCGTGTGTGTTTACTTCATTATCTGTGGACAAATGAACAACGATTTTTACACACACTTTTAAACTCGGTCATTCTGACCAAACCACAATGAACATAGAATTTATGAAAACTAAACGCCAACGGTCAGCTTAATCATCACTGAGACGGAACACGAAACTTACCAACAGAATGGATACTAAAACAGTGCTACACAGGCTACGCGTGCCACACAGGCTACGCATGCCACACAGGCCCAGCGTGCCACACAGGCTCCGTGTGCCACACAGGCTCCGGGTGCCACACAGGCTCCGGGTGCCACACAGGCTCCGGGTGCCACACAGGCTCCGGGTGCCACACAGGCTCCGGGTGCCACACAGGCTCAGGGTGCCACACAGGCTCAGGGTGCCACACAGGCTCAGAATGCCACACAGGCTCAGGGTGCCACACAGGCTTCGGGGGTCAAAAATAGAACGGTTTTGCATAGAACAAGGGCATCAATAATTTATTTTCTAATGGTTTTAAAAGCTGGTGTCCACTGTTTTTTGCCTTTACCTGAAGTTAATCTGTAAAGAGGAGTGGTCTTTTGAGAGAAATATGGTACAAATTGTCTAAAGTACGAAGCTAAGCATATACATTGTCGTAGTTGAGTAACCGTTTGGGGAGGTTCAAGGTCCGTCAAAGCTTTAATTTTTCGCGGAGTCGGTCGTATTTCGCCAGCCGCTACGTGATACCCTAACCTACTTCAGTTTCGAGAAAAGCACTTTTTTTTTTTGTTGAAAGCGAAACTGGTGTCATATAAATATTAGATCCATCCGGAAATCAATCACGCGCCTCGTAGCACAAGCCAAAAGTGTCGTCAAAGTCATCTCTAGGGACCTAGTACAAACTTACTGTCAATTTGCTTACTTAGTGTCCAACATCTGACTTACCGCCTAGGGAAATGTTGGCTGTTACGTCAATGCTACGGCAGCTACGCCGTCGTAGCAATTTTGGGGTCAGCTACGAGGCGTAGCAATTGGTGCTACGCTGTTTATGTTCTTGCATAACTCATAAGTAAGGTTAAAATTCTTTGAAACACAGTGGTTTAAGTAATTTTGCTCCACTTTGTGTATTTATGTGGATTGTTTAATACTTATTGGCGCAATGTGGGTTTACTATACGTACACCTCTGCTTGACCTTTTGTGGGATTACAGGCATGATGATATGTTCTGTTTAATATAACTGACTTAAGATACTTGCCTACTTTTTTTACTTCTGCAAATCGTTTAATTTCGGTTTGTTCGAGTAAATTATACTTATTTCTGTAAATTGGTAAAAAAAAGTACTGCATTTCCAATCCGACTACTCTGAGAAAAACGAACATAAGAGACGATCTTCAGTCTCTTTTTGAGTCCAGACATAATCTTGATCAGCAAATGGTGATTTCATAATAATCTATTTATAAAAAAAAAACAACTTATCATAATATTAAAAATCGAAGGTTTTTTTAAACTTGTGTAACTTATGAACTTCATGCCAAAATTGAAACATAAAATCTTTCTTTCGTTCTTTCAAAAGCTCAATTACACAAAATTTTCGTTTATTGTCTTTTAATGCGGAATACGGAACCGTGGAACCAGTGATATAGTCAATAGGTGGTACAGGTATAAGTTACTCGGCTAGTTAGGAAGGAAATAGCTAATGTTAAGTGCACGTGCACTTAGCTTGGCGTCATAAAGTCTGCTTAGTCTGCGAAATCACAGCTCGAACATACTTTTATTGTTGTTTTTTGGAAAGAGGAACTTAATATATAAGAAAGGACCAGTTTATATGATTTTCTTTTGTTTTTCCTCATTACATTTTTTTCCAATTATATTGGGGCCGGTTTCCAGGCAAACGGGATGCAGCTGAATACCAGTATTTTACATAGAGCGACTTCCTATCTGACCTGCACAACCCAGTTATTGGGTAACACAATACCCCTTGGTAAGACTTCTGACATCTACCCTATATTGCATGTGAAGACCATGTTGATTGGTGTCTGAAATGGTATATTGAGGAAAGAACCACAGAGCTTGAGTGGACCTGCCCAGTCAGGTCAGTGCACGTATTTGTCAGTAATCATGCTGCTCAACTTAGAACTTAAGGAGCTCAACGATTCGACGAACATTACCAAAGAAAGGACATTTGTGTAGGCCGCATAAATTACTCAAACTGCCAGACCATGATGACCATGTGTCGTTGTTTTAGTTCGCCTAAACTATTTTTATTATAATTAAGAGTTAATTTTTGTATGTTTTTTTGTTACACTTTCACGCTGAAACGGCTGAATGGTTTTGGACTTTAGCAGGTGAAACCTTGGGCCGCAGCTAGTACTTCATAAAATGAACCGCCAAATTCCAATTTACTGTTCAAAAAAAGATTATGGCTGCGGCGAAAATAACAATATAAACTGAGATTCAGAAACGATTTTAAATGATTTTCAAGGTTTTAAAGATACGGTGATGCAATCAAGAAATGATATAGAAGCTGTTGAAATGACTTGCAGAAATGAATGAGAAAAGAGAGCAGCACGTCTTAAAGAACCGCTAAAACACTTAAATTTAAACTCTGTAATTGTACAAGTCGTATCCATCGCTGGATCAAGAAACCTTTTTATAACAATAGGTAAATATATAACCTTATTTATTTAACACAATTTCTAAATCTGTATTTTTTTAACTATTTTTTCCTGAACTTAAATTATTTTTATCAGATTTTTATTGCACTGTCCTTCCTAAAAGTAATGTCACACCAAGGAGCATTAATCTAAATAAAAAAGAAGAAATTATTAATAAATGGGGATGGCAAGTTAAAGCTGATCTCAGATGGCGCTGCGTACAGTTGTTCCCAATGGCGTCAGTATGACATTTCTTGACTCGTGTAAACAAACGAAAAAAACGAACATTGTGGGCGGTTAGTGTAGTTTATTTGATAACATGGACGCGAAAATGTATTCTACTTGGAGCTTGCTTGAACTTAAAGCCGAGTTAAAGAGAAGAGGGGCGTCTGTTAAACGTAGAAAAGCTGATTAAGTGAAAGGTTAAAAGCTCTTGAAAAAAACGTTTTAGGAGCTATTTGCCTAGACCTAGTTCAACGTAGACCTTTAAAATCAATACGCTTACAATGTTTGAACGAATAATTTTATAATTAAATAACTTGTAAGTCGTTAGTATGCATATTTATTATACATTTTTTAATTTTATATTGTTGGTGAATACTGTCATTTTTTGTATGTATGTAAGTTAAAATTATTGAATCAAAATTCAGGAATATATTTACAACAGCTTAACTAATGCATAACTTTACTTAAGTAATAGTTCTTTTTACTTTTGGAGTTAAAGAGAGATGAATAATTGGTTACATTTTCCAGGTAAGAGCTGTATGACAAAAACTTTAACTTTAGTACACCACAACTCTCTCCAAATTCAACAGAACCCTCTATCATATTTCTACCATTGGAGATGTACCATGACATAAATATTAACTCTTTTTTACCTCCGCTTGAAAGACAATGTATTAGATTATTTTGAAAGGTCAATATTTCTTATCGGTTTTATTTTATGTGATGGTAGGTAGTTCCTATTTTACTAATACGAAATATTTCTGACATTTTGAAGATTCAACAAAAAACAGAAGCATCAGAAAAATTATATGAAGACAGATTCCTCATATTGATAAGATCCGCATTTATCAATGATCACTTTTATATAAAAGGATTTGTCAAGAAGACAATGAAAAAACACAACTATCAAGTTGACATCAAGATAGATGACCAGGGTGGCATGGCATGGCATGGCATGGCATGGTATGGCATGTAAGCAGAAACGGACTTATTAGCTCTGAATCTGTACCGTATATACAGAGTCAAAATGGGGATTACTATTAAAAAACAACCTGCCTATATGATTTTCAAGTATAAGGACAAATGTTTTAAAATTCTGTAATTTATTTATATTGAAAAAGATGAGTTGTTCATAGAAAACATATTATAAAGTTAGATTATTTTACAATAACAATATAAAGGCTGAAATATCTGTATAAAGATTATTATAATATTATAAAGACACCTAAAACTTATTTATGAGTTTTATTTGTGATACACTCTTGAGAAATAGAAGGATGTGGGTTTTGATTGCTTGAAAGTTGTTGGAAAAGATTCTTTTGAATGTTTCTCTTAGCATGTCTTTCGTCTCTCACACTAGCACTGGCTGATATCCTTTTCTGGTTCCATGAAAAGAGACTTGGTACTGCTTCTTTCTTTAAAAGTTTGTGTACACAGGGCAAACCTTAAAACAATGTAATGTTAACAATTTAGGTATATAGATACTAGCTTAAATAGAAGAACTATCGTTTAAAACACCCACCTGTACTCACACTTAATGTTTGGTAATCATTTTCATGAAAATGATCTCGACATAACCTCGTCGTCCTAGTAGGCTCAGTTTTTAATCCTTACGGCAGCTATCCACTTTCTTCTTTTAATACGATTTATTGGAAATTTGTGTTGGCCTACGTTTTAACATCCAATTACACAACACTTTGTAATTTCTATGTTATTTGTGAACATATTTTATAAGATGCTATACAATTTGACAGATAATTTGGAACAATCGTATACAGCGCCACTTTGACAGTTGCCTTCCCCATTGTTATCTCTAACCACTGAAACAAGAAAGGCATTTTGGCATAATTTACCCGACCATGACATGTCTGTTGATTTGTTTTTTTTTATAAACTAGTAAACGTTTGCATTCAAATAATCATTATTAATCTTTTGCTCAGTCGTACGAAAATTAAATCTTTGCCATTTAAACTCAAAACAAAACCTTATAAAAGACAGATAAGAACCACCAATCTTTCCGCGTTCGAACCTAACTTTTTAATTTCTTCTGTCCGAAACTTTCCGGTAGAAAATCGACTGTTCGCTCGATTTATTGACCGAAGCGCTCAGTTAGTTGCTGAAAGCTGTGCTATTATTAGAGCTTTTCCAGCTTAAGTTTTACAGCAGTTTGTTTTTTTTATGTTGTTTGGAAGCTGTGAAATGTGAAAAACTTTGTTGCGAAGGAACGTTTGCTATACTAAAACAGTTTTTTTCTCAAACATTCTTGGAAATTCGAGCATTATTTTGATAACCTTCTTCGAGATAAATCAATAATGCCTGTACTGGTCAAATACATGCGGGCAGCGGCCGGTTTGAAAACTCATATGTCGTGTAATTTAAAAATGGAACGAACTTTTCTACGTCGCCCCATGGCAACCAAGGCGGCTAACTTATCAAAGTTTTTATTTAAATCTTGAACTGGCTTAGCAAAAAGAGTTGTGTAAAATGAAAAAGAACATTTTGGCGCGAGAAAAGTTATCTTTGTTCGTCATTGATTTGGAAATTTATAAATAATTTACTTAGTTTGAGTTTCCACGCATTCTTCTGTCAATGCCTATGTTGTTGGCCGCTTCAGTAATGTACTGTTAGGATAGCATGATAAGACTGGTTTAAGAAGCAGTCACTATACCCACCTATTGGATTGTTGGTTTTTCAGCAAAGAGATTCAAGAAGTATATTCTAAGTATCAAGTATCAACCAAGTAACCTTGAAATAGTGACCTTCGTAAGTATTCTAGGACGATATTTAGTAATTATTTTATGATATAGTTGAAATACTGTCAGTATAAGTTGAGTTCCATCCAAAACTAAGAGTTCTACAATAAAGAGTTTTTAGCTCTTTAAAATGTTACGTGCTATTGAAATAAAGAAAAACCGCTTTGAGGAATGACGGAATTTCACGAATTCTTGGAGAGTCTAGACAAAGTGACGTTTTATCAGCGAAAATGGTGGAAAGTCAAACATTTGTGGGACTGACATTAAGCTCCCGAACAACTTATCTCAATCCTGTTGAAAGTCGTTGCAGAAATGCGAAACGCTTTCAAAGCGATTGCCGCTTGTATAAGCCCTGAGTACGTGCTTCAATTGAATTTATCCTTTCCCCTAATTCCGCTGCAGCACAAAAAATCTCTCACGTATTTTTTAATTCGCTATTTCCGAGCGGGTCCAGTCAATATTGTTCCGCTACTACATCGGGCTTGCGCTCACTGCGCTCAGAAGTGCTGTACAAGCAACGCCGGAGCGCAAACATTAGCTTATGATGCTGCACGCGCTAAATGTGTGTAAACGAGTGGACTTTTAGTATTTCCCCTGTGTTTAGCTGTTATGTACGCAGCTGGAGAGACGGAGATTTCTTTTATGTGTGAATTTTGTAAAGTAGTTACTACTTAAAGGTGCATACACCGAAGTAACTTTTTGTAGGGCAACATTTTGCACATGATAACCATTCATAATATTAAGTATTTAATCAGAATAAAATGAAATAATATCAACGTATTGAGGGGCTTGGGGATTAGTTATAACAGCCGCATGGGTCGATCGATCAGGTTAAGCTACGCTTGCCATGCCGTCCGTGGATGGGTGACCATATTTACATACCAAGACCCCTCCGTGTCTCGGCAAGCACGTTCAGCCGTTGGTCCCGGCTGTCGTTCGTGAATCTTTGACAGTTATTACCGGTCTTCTGGAGCCGGAAAGTCTGACAACCAGTCTTAACAAGGGGTAGGGGTTTTCGTGTTAGTTGTGGTTAGGACAGGGCTAGGAAAATTGTTTTTTTTTTTTTGAGGACTTGTTCCTCAAAAATCCTTTCTTTATTCTGTTTGTGGTTGTGTTTATTGCTAAAAAAGGATGTTTTTAAAATTTCATTATCAGGTGACTTTTAAAAGAAGAATGCCCATTTTTCACCTGACTATGTATTATATGCCATTGTTTTATAATTTTTTTCCGGTTAGGTATTTTGATAGTTTTAGAACTTGACTCAATTACCTGTGTAATTACTGGACGTGCGTGCACAGACTGGACAGGTCTACTCATTCTGTGTGGTTCTTTCCTCAAAAGACTTGACCT
Organism: Dasypolia templi; assembly: GCA_963555695.1. Taxonomy (NCBI): domain Eukaryota; kingdom Metazoa; phylum Arthropoda; class Insecta; order Lepidoptera; family Noctuidae; genus Dasypolia; species Dasypolia templi. The sequence continues at coordinate 8,852,854 of OY743142.1, forward strand.
GACCAAGATTATGTCTGGACTTTAAAAGAGACTGTGAGCTCTGAGTTTGTTTCGGCGTTTCTTCTCAGAGTAGTCAGATAGGAAATGCCGATCTCACCTAGTTTTTAAAATATGATTGACGTGTAAAAGTGTTTGTACAAACCTATTTACAGAAAATAAATCATTTATCATTAAATTGATCATACGCTCTGCTGCCTCATGAGGATTTTTCGTGCAATGCACTTGATTAGAGTTAAGTTGTTTTATGTCTGTGTCAAGGCGATCATTATTAATACGGGTGGCTTTTTGGTTTTGGGATTTGCTTCACTAGGAAAAACAGTACTCTTTTGTGATCGGTTAGTGCCGAGTGAGTCACATAAGTGAAAGCTGGCTGAGTGGATTTTAAAATAACATGGTCAAGGCAAGGTTGGAGGCGCCTAGGCAGTGAATGGGTAGGCAGGAGTCCATGCGAGGCTAATAGGTTTAGGTAGCTCTGTGAGGCAGAATCAAGAAATTGTTCGTGTTTTTTTTATATTTATAACTATCCCAGTAACTTACATACGCCTATTGACTACATAACCGGTTTCAGGGTTCCGTACTTCTGTAGAAGACTATTAACAGAACTTTTGTGAAAAAGCGCTTTTGAAAAAAATATAAGCAAGAAAGATTTTCTCGAACACAATTTGCATGTCGACTTGGGAATGATGTTGGTCCATAGGTTACACAAGTTTAAAAACCCTTAGATTTTTGACATAAGAAGTTTTTTTTGAGACTGTAAGCCGAAACTTAGTTGGGAAAAGTATAGGCTATGATGAATATGTACCTAAGTAACAACTTATTACATACAGACCAGACGGTATGACGTTGTTGCCTTGGAAGATGGGTAGGCCTCTGGTGTGGGACGCAACCTGTGTCGATACCCTTGCTCCATCTCATGTTCCTAGCACGACGAGCTGTGCTGGCGCTGCTGCTGCGGCTGCTGAGACCCTCAAGCGGCGCAAATACTGTAACCTTATGGGTAACTACAGTTTTGAGCCGTTTGGGGTCGAAATGGGGCCCGAGTGCGCGTCTCCTTTTTAGACGAATTTCTCACCGACTAGTCGACACTTCACGTGACCAGAGGGCTGGATTGTTCTTTGGCCAAAGAATTAGCATTGCCATTCAGCGTGGCAATGCTGCCAGTCTTCTGGGCACGTTTCCAGATGACAGCGATGCGGACGAGTACTTCGACGCCTGAGTGTTTTATATTAATTTGTACAGGTAGTTAGTTATTTAGTAATTTAATTTAGTTATATATATGTTGTTATGTTTTACATACATAAATGCATAAACTCACGAAAAACTACAGAACGCCTACTACAAATCTAGCATACTTCCTTTGTCATGGTCATTTGACAAATCGTAACACAGAGCAATGTGTATTGTCTTTGGGCCTGACATCGAGTCATAGACAAAATTGTCTAACTTTTTATTTCTTAAATACAAGGCTTTTGGCTACTTTGTGTGTGTGTATTTTATGTCATTTTCGTCTTCGTCTTCTTTGCCTCGTTTACGTTCAGTATTCCTAATTAACTAATAAAAAATTCAAATCTTTTATTAAGCGGAAATTATGCCAGAAAGCCTATTATACTGTCAAAGACTATATTGAGGACAGGAAGGCTTGGGATAGAGCTGCTCCAATAAATTTACACAGACAATCTTGATGTTTAATATTATTTTGCAATTTTTTTAAATATTTTTATTATTATGATTTTTTTAATATTTTGTTCCTTTTTACATACAAAATGATATGTATATATTTACTGTATAAAGTATAATATTATTTTAATTTTGTGAATGTGAGGACGATGTGGGTCATTGTATCTTTTTTTTCTTTTTTTCTTTCAGTTGTTTTTAATCATGTTCTGGCTGTTTGAGTACTTTATGCGGCCTACCCAAATGCCCATTCTTTTGTATTGTTCGTCGAATCGTTGAGCTCCTTAGTTATGAGTTGAGCTGCTGATTGACAAATGCGTGCACTGACTGGACAGGTCCAATCAAGTCAGTGTGATTCTTTCCTCAAAAGACCATTTCAGACACCAATCTACAGGGTCCTCATATGATCTGACCAAGTTTATTCTCGGATTTTTACACTTTAACATACTATACAATGACATGAAAATTTACTTTGTAAAGTATTATAATATTTTAATTATTGTGAATGTGAAGGCAGTGTGGATTTGTTGTTTTTTTATATCTCAGTCTATTTTTAATTTTTAAAATTAGTTTTAATCATGGTCTGGCAGTTTGAGTAATTTATGCGGCCTACCCAAATGTCCTTTCTTTGGTAATGTTCGTCGAATCGTTGAGTTCCAGTGTTGTATTGAGCTGGATAGGTCTACTCATTCTGTGTGGTTCTTTCCTCAAAAGACCATTTCAGACATCAATCTACATGGTCTTCACATGACCGGACCAAGATTATGTCTGGACTTTAAAAGAGACTGTGACCTCTGAGTTTGTTTCGGCCTTTCTTCTCAGAGTAGTCAGAGATAGGAAACGCCGATCTCATCTAGTTTTTTAAAATATGTTTGACGTGTAAAAGTGTTTTTAAAAAATCTACTTACAGAAATAAAATCATTTATCATTATAAAAATAACAAAATTAAATCCTCCCTTAACTAAAACTATTCACAAATAAAAATTTAACATCAAAAAATTCGCTCTCTACTTTTAATGTTCCCTAGAGACTGGAGGCATTACCACGTTGTATGGCAACACTTAGCCTCTGGCCAAGGCAAAAGCCCTTGGGTCTCGGGAAGTGTCAACCTGCCGTTTGAGAGACCATGAGCACTTGGATCTCACGGCCCGAGAGTTTCAACCCCAAACACCTCGAAAATATAATTTTGCCAATATTATTTATTATAATTAAATTTCTATAACATAAACTCCCGTGTTTTCCCTTCTGCATAATTATCATTATTTTTAACTTTTTCCCATTTATTTGGGGCCAGAATAATATGTGTTTCTTCCATACGTTTCTATTATTGGCCCTTCAAAATGGTTGAGCTGACTGGTGTTGATCCATGAGTCATGTTCGTGAATGGGCGCCGTTTTTTCATCTCGACTCGACTCTTCATCTCGTACCTGCCACGGCTTATTTTAAACGGTAATTTTTTTGGGATTGCATTTAACGTTGAGGGTTTTTGTACATCGTTCTCAAATTTAGAATCAACATAAATGATGTACCTTACAAATATGTTTCCCCTCGAACATAAAAAGTCCAAGCTGGCCACGTCAAAAAAGGGCAACATTCGTAAAAAGTCAGGAGCAGTCCGCGTGAGTGTACCCAGCATTATACATCTAGTCTGTGATTATACCGCTATATTGTCTCTGCCCGGCCACCTATCTTGCTCTAACTTGTATCAGAGTGCACGTAACAGAGTAGGCTAGCCATACAAAACGCAAGCCAAACATTGCGTGACATGTTCGACACGGAATGTTTCAAATTTTACGACCACGGTGACGCGTTAATTTCGTCTTGTCACTCGGATTTTCAACACCCAAATTAATAACCATGACGACATCAATACATCTTTCAAGGATTAAACGGCATGGACGGGTAAGTAATTAACAGTTTTTAATAGCAGAATTGTGTAATGGTTAGAGATTTAGGACTGAATTTGCCAATTCAACAAAAACAGTTAGGAATTTCGCGCGTCATGGCTGTACTTTTCGACTCGCTATGAGTAGAAAATACACTATTGACTGCAAAATGTCTGTCTAAACTTGATTTAGATACGTAACTACGTATGTATTAGCCATTTAAAAAGTGAAATACAATGCAGTTTTGCGAAATTATTTAAATGTAAAAAGGTAAACATTGAAAAAAATAAAGAGCCTGAATCAGAGCAGATACGGTCAGGCATTCGGTGTTTATGTCACGTGACCGACGCTATGTTTTTTACTAAATTGTACACAGTATCGACAATATCGACAATGATCAGTAACATATTTTTGACCGACTTGAAGAAAAATAATTAATTTTTATTATTTTTTTATTTCATGTTTTTTAAATCTTTTTTATTGCTTTTTAACCAGGTTTGAGGAATGTGTGACGGCACCCATCGAGCATCCTCGACAGAGTCTGCGTGATCAGGACATGTTCCAGCACCTCACCTATGGTAATTATTTGCTGATTTTATTTTAGGTCGGGATGGGGGGCTAGGGGCAAACAAGTTCCCACAGATGTTTTACCTACTTATTATTTATTACACAGGAAGCGAAGCAGACTCCGATTCGAGTGATGACGACGATGTGGTGCCGTACCTGGGACTACCAAGGGCGCTGAGGAGCTTCTGGGAGACGCCACTGGACGTGGAAGATGACGACCTCCTAGAAGCTCATCCTGCTCCCACCGCTACGCCCATGGAGACTTTAAACTTTTAACTTTATCGTGATGTGCGTTGTTTTTTTTTTATTAGGTAAAAAATAAAATAAACGTAAGAAGTTTATACTAAAAAGAAATAACCCACCCCTGTTTTAAAATCGCATGATATTCATTTTATGTTTCATTGTTGTTAAGATTTGACGTTCTGGTTGTTTCCTGTACTGTGTCTTTGATTTTTTATTTCTTTTTGTGCAAAAATTGCTTGTTTTGATAATGTTTTTGTTAGGCAGCATGCCGTTGTGTATTGTTTTTAATTAGTAATTATCCTACTAGTGTAGAATGCAAAGTCAGATTTAAAATAAATGCAATAATAATTGCAGTGTGATTCAAATTATGAATGGGTTTTTTTAGCGCCTATTTTCAAGGGCTTGCATTGTGACTCACTCATTGTAAACTAAACATTTCTTAGAGCTAACGCTTTGTCTGTGTTATGTTTGTGTACCAAGATAAGCAATAACGTAAAAACATAAGCCGCTTGGATCACGGACTTCTCGGAAAAAATGTGTAAACATACCTTATTTTTTGTGCTCGGCTCGGGGCGGCCACTTGAGACAGTTTATTGTATGGATCTGCGACATCCAGTAGTTTGTGGGCATGGGTATACTGCCGGGACACAGCCTTTCTTTCTGTGAGAGGGAGTAGGCCGTAATCACCCATGTGGGCTCAGTGCAGGTTGGTGTCACATGTCTTGGAATTTCTGGTTGTAGGTAGGTAATGCCGCAGTTTCTTTACGAAATGTTCCTTTACCGATTGGTAGAGAAGTCAATCTGCCTTGATCAGTCTTACTAGATGCAGAATACCAGTATTCGACATGGTGCGACTGCTAATTTGAACTCCACAACCCATTTACTGGGTACACGAAACCTCTTGGTAAGACTGGTTGTCAGACTTTTGTGCTTCTGGACACCCGTAACGACTGTACTGACAGCAGTGGTGATGAAACAGTTTATAGAAAGTGAAGTGATTGCAAGGGCGGATCCAAGATTTTAACTGGAGGGGGGGGGGGCAGGTGGATTGGATAGATTTTCTTTTCACCACACATACTGTTATGAGAGTTACGTTGTCACGGTATGAAGAAATGCTAGAGAATAAAAAAAATACAAGAGCGAGCGAACCGAGCTCATAAAGTTTAAGCATTCCGCTTTTGTTTAGGTTTAAGGTTAGGTTTTGTTTCAGTTAAGAGGCTACTAAGGCCTCGAAGTCGATTTCGTGGAACTAAAACAAGTTTTAATGATTTTCAGTATGGCGTCCTTGGTTTTACTTGAACCGTCTGTGAGGGTATGGCCCTCCCTGGATCCGCCCTTGAGTGATTGCCTGGCTTAGCACTTACGATCTACAACTTGTAAGTCTTCACAATCACTGCTCTTCTCTCCTCAAAATGGACCGATGGCCTAATAAAGGACTCAGGAATCCGTCGTGTTCAGCCGTGGGAGTCTTTCGGCTAAGAATTGATGATGATTGTAGAATCCTGTTGATCCCGTATATTAAGAAAACATTGTTTGCATGGATTGTAGGTACAGTAAATAAGTTGAAACACTAAAATAAAGGAGCAGTGACTTACGAGTTTTAGATCGTAGGTTCGAACCCAGACAGGCGCTTAACGTTGTGTAAATTATTTCATCACCACTGCTCACAAAACTGTGAAGGAAAACATAATGAGGAAACCTGCATGTCTTAGAACCAAAAAAAAACCAAGACATGTGACATTTACCAACCCGCACTGGGCCCGCGTGGTGGATTACGGCCCACTCCCTCTCACAGAGAGGAGGCCTGAGTCCGAGCAGTGGGAACATAATAGGCCGATTATGCATCCTAAAATGGGTGATCCTTGTACACCAGAAGACCAATTCCCGTAATTTAAAGTGTTCAAAATCTTGTCGCAATCTTACGAGTATCTCAGTCTCAGTGCCAATCAATGTCAAAAATGTAGGTAAATTAGAGGTATTTTTGACAGATTGAGACTGAGACTGGAAAACGAACGTTTAAAAAAATACGGGAATTGCCCCTCAGATATGTTGTTTGTGGGTATTGTTATCACATCAGGCCCTATCAGAATATGTCGCCCTATCGCTTCGGTATTAATTTTTTAAATATCGCAACATTATGCTGAGATAGGAGCCTTTTTGGCCTCGCACAGTTTTTATTTTTTTGTTATTTTTTTTCATTCATAGTGTTAATTTTGTTAGTTTTACATGCAAAGGAAAAAAAGTAGTACCTGCATTGGATCACTTCGTTGTCCGTCTGTCTGTCGGTCTGTCAAGACACTTTTTCTAAGGAACGCGTGGAGGTATCAAGTTGAAATTAATATCAATAACGTAAGTCTACAGTCCCTTGGAGCTCTAAAACCGTTAAGTTTCCAAATCAACGTTAAAAAAATACGAAGAAACATGCGACAAATTTTGTACTCGCAAATAAATCAAAACGTATAGGGTTCTACCCCTTGACCTAGAATCATGAAATTTGGCAAGAAGCAAGGTCTTACAGCACAAGTAAAGGAAAACGTCAAAAAAACGTTAATTTGTAGTTTTATCACAAATAGACAATTTTTATTTGCGATTACAAACTTACATTTGCATAAGCGCAATTATTAACTACCATGTTAAGTTTGTATTTGGATAATTCATCATCACTACGGAACTCTTCGTTATGGGCCGACAAGCACTGGGCCGGTTTTTTTACTGTTTGTATTTCCTGTGCGTGTCTCAAATAAAATATTTTTCTTTCTTCATTCTTTCTTTATATTGTTATGTTGTGCTTTGTGTGCTATGTCCTGTTGTGTTAATTATATATTTTCATTGGCTCACTACCTCACGGAGCCTCTTTTGCAGGGCCACTTCCCTTTTAAACTTCTTTCGATCTTCGAGGTGACTGAAGACTTCAGTGGCAGCAGCTACAACGCTACAACGTTATTTACGATCCACAGTTATCTCTAATTTTGCATGAGTGTAAAAACTACTGTTAACTTTATTCAAATCAGCCACCACACCACCACCTGCTGCCACTGACAAGTTTGTCTAAATCACAGTGATTTTAATTCTCGTAACAGGTTGTGGTTGGGTTGCTGCCACTGACAAGTTTGTCAAAATCACAGTGATCTTCTCTTAACAATATTGTTGTGGTTAGCTTGGTGCCACTGACAAGTCTGCCAAAATCACAGTGGTCCTAATTCTGGTAACAATAAGGTTGCAGTTGGGTTGCTGCTGTCTGAGGTAAAATAACTATGGATAGACTGTAACACCTGTCCAAAATCGGAACGAACGCCGCCATCTTGTTTTGTCAATACAATTTCTGTGACAATTTTACAAATGATTACCAAGACTGGGGGGGCGTCTTAGTCTTTCAGTCGCTTGAGATCATTGTAGTACAGGTACTCGCTACTTGTGTGTATGAAACAGCGTTAAAAAAAAAACTAGCTTCAGCCTTCGGCCACCCGAATTCAAACCGATTTTTTTTATTTCACATGAACCTACATGAAACGTCAGAAATTAGGTGCACGGTTCTAATTGTCATTTCCTATGGATTAGAGTCGGCAAAAAACTCCACGATTACTCTTTTAAAAGTAATTAGCTTTTACAATGTTTTCAAATTATAGTGTTAAATTGGTATTAATAACTCCAGAACTCGGTGGTATCGAGATTTAAGACATTTTAGATTAATCTTTTGTTATGACATTTTGACGTTTAATACAGTAGTCTAGAGGTTAAGGCCTCATTTCCCAAGCACGAGGCTGTGGTTTCAATTCCTGGCTAAGTACCAGTGTATGAGAGGACAGTGTAGGCCTGTCAACAAGTACCAGGTACTTAACAAAATAGAAAATGGTTTAGAAATCTAGTCTACAAGGCCGTTTTCGCTAAGCGCTTTTTCTGTCTTTTTTTCGTTTTGCTCTGCTCCCAAGAGAGAAGGTACTTAATATTAGGTTACGAACCTAATATTAAGTACCTTATAATCTACCTCTAAAATAAGGCTATCAAATGCAAACAGGTTCTTTCCAAATATCACTGGTAGTCCCAGAGATAAGCGAGTTCAAACAAATAAACTCTTCAGCTGTTTGTGCGATAACTGCCACATAAGTTTGTGCAGTCTTTGGCACCTGCAACGACTTTTCTACAATATTTAATGGCAACCAGGGCGCGTTTTCGTGATTTATGTCCTATGTGAGACTTTGAACACTTACAAAGTCTCGATGTGAAAGTAATGGAGAGCCTGACCGCGCCAAACAGCTAAACCTTAATCCAGTCTTCTTTCAAATGCACTCGTAACTTTACCGCTGTCTTGCTGGAAGGGGTAGACAGAGGTGCATATTATATCAATATTCCATAGTATAGCATAATTAGCATGTAATGTTCCCATTGCTGGTACATAGGCTATCTCTCGGTGAGAGGGAGTGAGGCGTAGTCCACCACGCGGGCCCAGTGCGGGTTGGTAGATGTCAAATGTCTTCAAATGTTTGGTTCTAGAACATACCGGTTTACTCTTGCGGTTTTCCTTCGCCGTTTTAAGATGAAATCATTTACACAAATTAAAGCGCCATGAGATACCGCCAGAGCACTGTCCGCTGTACCGTGATTTCTTGCGACAGCGGAGTTACGAGTTTTTGGCGTTTTGCCTCCTCGCGCCACTCCCATATGTGCGCGAAGGCTTTGGCCTCCAGATCCCATGGCGGCAATCCAGCAAGGAGGCTCGCCGCCTCGCAGGAGACAGTGCGTTATCCTCAGACCAGCCGGATGGCCATGACCCTTTGGGACTCGTTAAACCGGCGGGCTGGGTTTCGAACCACCTTCAACTCGGAAGTCGCGGACGTTACCACTGGGCCACCACTGATCAAGCTATTTACCGGTTTCTATATTTGTAGGCGCTATATAAGAAAATCACTTTTGCTTCAGCATAGTTTACAATGTTTTTGTTGGTACCATTGGCCAGTGCTAGCTGACATATTATGGTTTTGTGTTCCGTAATGTTAATTACTTACAGAATCCAGTTCTTCTAACTGAATAGTTTGCTATGCTGCTGGGGATTTTTTTGAGTCACTTCTTCTTCCCAGCTAGAGCAGTAGTAAGTATTGAAGTCTCATGTAATTTTGACATTCAATAGTTGCTGATTTTTTGCCTAGTTTTTGTAAATAACTTACAATTTTGATTTTAACACTTTTCAATTTTGCACTTTTAGCCTATCGCAAACTGTTGTTTCATGAATACAATAGCCACATATTCAATTTAGAAACTATAAACCCACGTTCGCGCGGTCGTAAAAATATCCCGGCAAGATTTTATCGCACACTGTATTTGCAACGCTCTGCATAGCGCCGAGAGTTGAAAATCCTACAGTGTGTTTTTTCGACGCGCTGGATTGCCACTTTATAAATTCTCAACGCTCGGCATATCACCAAGAGTTGAAAATCCAGTGCGCGATAAAATCCCGCTGCGAAATTTTTACGTTCGTGCGAATGTAGGCTAATTTTTAAATTCGTTTGAGTTATCGAATGCAACTAGAGTTACTTTTCTACCAGCTTGCATGATGTTAGGTTCCCCTTTTCAGACAACCTTAACAGTACGTACACCGACTTTTTGCCAGTTATGTATGTAATTGCAGTGGGGCCGTGCACGAAACGACTGATTGTGATCAATTTTGTTCATTGTTTGTCAGAAAGGGAAATGAATAAATGATAAATGATTTTATTTCTGTAAGTAGGTTTGTACAAACACTTATACATGCATACAAACATACATAATCAGCCTATTATGTTCCCACTGCTGGGACACAGGCCTCCTCTCTGTGAGAGGGAGTGGGCCGTATTCCACCACACGGGCCCAGTGCGGGTTGATAGATGTCACATGTCTTCTAATTTTTTAGACAGAATTTCTAAGACATGCCTGTTACCTCACGATGTTTTCCTTCACCGTTTTGAGAGCAGTGGTGATGATTTACACAAAGTATAACGCCTGTCTGGGTTCGAACCTACGACATACAACTCGAAAGTCGCGGCCGTTACCACTGGGCCACCACTGCTCTCTCACACGTTTACACGTAAATCATATTTTAAAAACTAGATGAGGTTTCCTATCTGACTAGTCTGAGAAATAGGGCGAAACAAAATCAGAGGTCACAGTCTTTTTTAAAGTCCAGACATAATCTTGGTCAGATTATGTGAGGACCATCTAGATTGATATCTGAAATAGTCTTTTTAAGAAAGAACCACAAATTGAGTGGACCTGTACTGGACAGGTCCACTCAATTTGTCCCGTGCACACATTTGTCACTATTCGTGAAGCTGAACTCATAACTTAAGGAACTCAACGATTCGAGGAACAGTACCAAATAAAAGACATTTGGGTAGGCCGCATTTATTACATAAGCTGTCACATTAACATTAAAACTGTAAAAAAAAAACATATAGTTCTCACATTCAAAATAAAAAAAAAGATATTAATATTGTGTATAATAATAATATTTCACAACTTATTCACAAAAGAAAAAAAAACAACATTCATTATGTAAAAATTGGAGCAACTCACAAGCCTTTTTATCCTCAATATAATATTCAACGGTATAAAAGGCTTTCTGGCACAACTTACGTTTAATGAATAATTTGAATTGATTAAGGTTTAGATCTTGAACGTGGCTTGGAAGTTTATTATAAAAGCGCATACATTGACATCTGAACGAGCCACCTATTTTCATGAGCCTTTGTGGTAGGTACAAAAACTTGTGTTTGTTCCTAATATTTATGTCATGGATTTTATATTTTTATGGGCATACAAAAGATTTTCAAAAATATATTGAGAACGCACAGTCATTACATTAATCGTCTTAAATTTCTCTCTGAGAGAGTGACTCGAACTTAATTTGTAAATTGATAGAACAGCTCGTTTCTGCAAAACAGAGATAGTCTGAATTTCGGCGGCATTTCCCCACAACAGAATACCGTACGACATTGTACAACGTTAAATAGTTAAAGCAGCCAGTTCATCTTTTAACACGTTTTTTGAATACTTAAAAAAAAAAACGATTGTTCTGGCAGACGAGTGCCCCACTGCATTGTCATGGTGCTAAAGAAGGTTCCTAACTGAGGTTGCTTGTCACACCAAGCTCCAATTACTGTTGGAGCACAAACTATCACATACCATTCGGAGTTCACCGTTCTTTGATCCTCTAGTACTACAATAGCCAAATATGTTAGCAGTTTTGCAGAAAAACGAGGCGATCATTTGTTTATGTGTGCTTCGTGCACGGCGACATTTCGTTCGAGTTGGCTCATCTTCAAAGCACCATACAATCGACTGTCGCTTTGTTTCGGGATCATAGGTATATAGCCATGTTTTGTCACCAATCAGTTTTTTTTCAATACACCCGTCGGTTTATCAGCACGTCGGTAAGTTTAATTGTGGTTTGCATTGTTGCTGATCCAATTCCCGTTTCTCGCTCCAGATCTATATACGTAATTCGTCGGTTTTCGCGCATAAGTTTTTTGATTGCACTAACGTGTTCTTGTCTGATTGTGTTTGGCAGCCGACCGGTCTTCGCTTCATCTTCCAGACAACCTAGTCCTCTTTTAAATTCAGCCAATTAATTCCTGTTGATCGTGAACCAGCAGACTCGCCAAAAGTAGTAGCCAAAATTTCAAAACATAATTAGGGCTATAAACCATTTTTATAGTCACAATAAATCATAGCGCGAAAATCATGAGCTTCAATGCTGCAATCAAATTTCCGCCAGAAACTCGGAAAAATAATGCTCATCCAAATAAAAACAAATTATGTGTGTTCTATTTTCAAATATATTGTTAGACAACTGGGTGCGATGGTTATATAACTTGCCAGTATCAAACAAATGAGTAAAGAATATCTTACTTCTTAATAACAGGAAAATTATGTTCAAAATCGTTCACTTGTAAAAAACCATTTACTAAAGCATTTTTTTCTATTATTTCAAACAATTAAAAAATCACACATTAGTTTTTAGTTATCCTTGAAATAAAATCAAAATGCAATTTGTGATACTGCCATAATATATTAATTAAATAAATAAAAGGAGAAATAAACTATACTTTCGAAAGCAAAAAAGTGAATAAACTATGAGTGAAACGAATAGTTTAGCGCCTCGTAAACTGTATTTTTATAGACAAAATTTCAAGCTTTCTCACAATTAGATAAGACATTTACAAAACCGGTTTTTAATTCGTGCACGGAGCCTTAAGCAAATTGACTACCAACTTAAATAAAATTGCTAATCTGTATAACACGCAAATTAACGTACAGTGTCAATTTGCTTAACAGTTAATATAACTGACTGTATGAATGTATAAGTCCCATTAGCAGTAGAGCGTATTTTCGTACCCCGGTCGTAAATCCAGATTCCGAGGTCTTATTTCAGACCGAATTTAAGAACACATTCAAGCTCTCCAGCACCGCTGCATATTTACGTATTCGAACTTTCTACCAATCAATAAACAACCCTATTAGATTAAAATTAGAGTCGTAATTAATTATAGCAAACTTGTACCAGATACATTAGCACCGAGATGTTTACACTGGCAGATTTAATTACTTAAACTAAGTCGTTGAGTTTGTGAAGGGATAATTCGTCGTTATCTCTAGCTTGGAATTCATGCCTTCCGTAAATGAGTAGGTTCTATCTATTGAAGAAGGAATGGATGTGGTAATTTTATAGTACAAACAATAACAGCGGCCCGGTTTAGCCGTAGGTTAAGCTGCACTTGCCGCGGTTGGTTGATGGATGGGTAACCGTCAATAACATATCAAGACATCTTCGTGCCTCGGAAAGCACATTGAGTTGTTTGACACTCTTTACGGGTACTCAGAAGCTATAGTCTCACAACCAATCACAATTAGTCTACCAAGAATAAATCTATGACAACGACACTACGATCTACGTACGGTACGATCTTCGAACTATTTTAAGGTTGGCTTCTCTCTTGCCGTCGGCAATAAGCATGTTCTCATGTGTGATAAAATACCAGATGTGCCACACACATGTTCGGCTCACCAACCCGCATGCCCAGCGTGGCGATTATGGGAAGAAGAAGCCTCCAATGGCACGTCAAAAATCGCGTGCATTTGTCCAACAGTGGACTGCTGTAGGCTGATGATACATAATGGAATAAATACACTAATTACGCCTAAATACACTTAAGAGGCTGACAACAGCCAAAGCGCGGTCACTGTCAGACTGCATAAAAAGAAAGAGAAGCGCGATGACACAACATTGGTAATGTATAGCAAAAAATTAAGCAATTAACTATTTACATAAAAATCAATTGATTGGACTTAAAAAAATAAAACACTAATACGTTTTGTGTTACTTGTAGAATAATCTGTAAAAAATCAGAATGATTGCATGTGTTTTAGTATGGTTTTTAAACGTTAAAAGAAATTTTTACCGGTATCTACGTGTTTTTTTTCTATCGTATCAAATTAGTTGTATTATGTTTTCAACACACTATCTAATTAGCAAATATCCTGAAGGGTGTCAAATATTTTTCTGATTTTGTTTCCTGCAGTGGATGATATACTTTCAGGCTTTATAAAACTTGCGTTTAGTTCCAGTAGTACCCTTAAGACATGCTCATAGTTGCAATGAAACACTCTTCATCATTAATCATTCTCCTGCCCATTACATGTCTCAATTCAATGCAATGATGCACCGACCCCAAAAGAAAAGTATGTAACAAGAAGACATGAGTCTTCTACTTACATACTTCTCTATTGGTCGTCAACTCGGTCATCATCATCATCATACTCAGCCCGACTTCACCCACTGCTGAGCATAGGCCTCTCTTTTCTTGTGCTAATCTCCACGCTCCTGTGCCAGCCTCATCCAGGTTCTACCCGCGATGGCAACAATATCGTCCGTCCATCTCGCCGCCGGACGACCGACACTTGGTCTTCCAGTCCTTGGACGCCACTCGATCACTGCCTTACTCCACTTGCCATCACTGCGTCTTGCCAGCTGACCTGCTCAACTCCATTTAAGTTCCATAACTCGTTTTCCGATATCAAAAACCTTCGTACGTCTTCGGATCTCGATGTTTGGAACTCAGTCTATAAGCTTCATGCCAAGCATTAAATGCTCCATGGCTCTCTGTACAACTCTCACCCTGTACACAGTCTCCTGCGTGAGCGTCCACGTCTCAGCACCGTACGTCATGGTGGGCAGAACACACTGGTTACAGAGGCGGGACTTCAGACAGTGTGGAATTTTAGCCGATTCCAGAATGTCGTCGAGTTTGCTAAATGTGGCCCACCCAAGCTGTATTCTTATTGATATCTCTGCTCTTTGCCAAATGAAAGAATATGGCCAAGTTAGACATACTGGTCGAACATTTCCAACTTTAACAGAAGGTTTTGAATCGCTGAAGATGTTTGCCATTACCTTCACCGTTACCTTTACCGTCACCTCGGTGGTCAATCCTTATCTAGCCTTTTTAGCCATCCATCAGTGAATGATGCAAATTAATGCAATGACCTCTAATTTCCTGATTTTCGGCATACACTTTCATATCGTACAAATCATACTTATAATACCTATCTAAGGTATTCGAGGTATTGTCGCTCCATTTGGTCGACTTCGGAGTAGGTACACAACTCCAATAACGTCATAGTTAGATTACATACCGATAAAAAAATTAACTTAATAATGATTAAAAATTCTATGATGGTTAGATAGTTCAGAATTAAAAAAAAACCCGTAACAAATAAACCATCTAAAAACGGCTGAACAGATTTTCTAAGTTCTTTTTTTTTTGCTAGGGATCAAGTCCCTTAAAAAAAAGTACCAAAATCGCTTAGTTATATAAATATACTTTATTGAACACCACAATGGGCGGCGCCTTATCGCTTTCTGCGATCTCTTCCAGGCAACCTTAGAATGGACAGTGATTTGTCTGGACATAAAATGGGGCGCTGTCAGTGGTGCAAGAAATAACTATACATTACACTATAATACTACACAGATATATACATATTAGCATATCCTTAGGAATAGATACATAATTACATCCATACAAAATTTAAAAGAAAGGAAAATAAATGAAGACTATAGATAATTATAGTTTGAGAGCAAGATCACTACGACAGGTGATGATCCTTCACGAGTCTTTTAGACACAAATAACGATTGCGCGCGTTTTATTTCGACAGACAGTGCATTCCACAAACGAACGGCCTGGACAGTAAAAGATTTATCGAGGAAAGTAGTGGAGTGCTTAGGCATTTTAGCTTCAGTCGTTTGGGGGCTACGATGCCGCAGACAGCCAAACAGTTACTTAGTACTCACGTTAAACTTATAAAACCCCTTTTTTCCGTCGGGGGTTATAACTATAACTTTTAATTTACCTAAACATTTTGACACATTTTTGACATTGATTGTCGCTGATATGAGATTCCGACATGAACGTTTTCTTTTTTGTACGAGAATATGCGTTCACAACTCACACAAAACGTCCTTTGAACGAATCCATCTGAACGCACAAAGATGTAACTCACATAATAATCCTCAAACATCATCAACAGAATTTAATTTCGTGTTACCTCCCTTCATGACTCCGTGTCTCGAGCTCGGGGGCGCCTCCCCTAAACTTATTTAATTAGTATTCTGTAAATGAGAAGCGGGGTGGCGACAATCTAAATACAAGCAGTTTATTTTTTCGTTAATCGCCAGTAAAGTCGAGGAGTTATGCGGATCCACGTTCCACTTTAAGTTTACAGCCTGTGTATCTTGTTGAACGGCTCTTCGACTAGCTCTCGCTACGTAATGTATATGAGGTAGTATAAGAAACAATGAAATCCTGTTAACTTATGTCTAGGCTTGAGTTTTGCGAGTCCAGAGCGCAGTGACCTTAGGAACGCTGTATACTGGACGACTTTAGGACGTGGACGGAGTGGAGACACAAGCTGGAGTTATCAAAACCCAAAAAGGTGTTTATTGAAGCGAAACTAACGTGCTAGTGTGGAGAACAAGAAATAAAAACCGTCCCTTGGGTGCGACGTCGCTTTCCAGTCCGTGCACCCGCGACGTTCTGTTCCGTCGGGTTAAAACACTAAAGAAGTCCTGTTAACATACTTCTTGAATTTAGCTATTCTAGTAGGTATATCACAAAGCACGGAATCGCAGAGCCGGCAGCGTTTAGAAACGGTAGAACAAATGAAATTCACATCACAAATGCGCAACTTACATGGTTTAAGAAATTTATTTCTCAAAACAGAATACAATTATTCACTTAAATGAGAAACACTGGTTGCACACATATAAACGTTTTTTGGAACAAGTATCGGAACGATAAGTTTGAAGTTAGAACTATCGACTTATGATTATGTTAGTAAAATCAACGAGATCAAGTTTAGAAAGATTTTTTTTTAAAATATTTTTACTTAATAGTAGGTAAGCGTATTGAGAGTATGTGTTCATATTACGTTTCGAAATCAAGTTTCAATCATAGTTGCTATTAAAAGCTAAAGTTATATATGTCGGCGTCACCTTTAGCGGTAGGTGCAGCGGGCCGAGTTACGCTTTGCAAAGCGGGACGTTCGCCTCCACACTCTCCCCACTTCTCAAACAACTTAATGTAAGCTAGTGCGCAGCGAAGAGGGGGATCATTCTTGTGGCAGACTCGGCCCGGTGTACCTGCTGTAGCGCCTAGAGCTATTATATCGATCAATTTAATTAATTAACAAGCTGTTGGAATAAATAACCTGTTGGAATAAA
The DNA here is from genome assembly GCA_963555695.1 of Dasypolia templi. NCBI lineage: Eukaryota > Metazoa > Arthropoda > Insecta > Lepidoptera > Noctuidae > Dasypolia > Dasypolia templi. The sequence continues at coordinate 8,869,977 of OY743142.1, forward strand.
TAACCTGTTGGAATAAATAAGTTGTTTATTGCTATATTTCATACTTTCATTTAATATGTCTGACCTCTGCCTTCAGGTCATTTGGTGATTATTTTATAAGAAATTGTGAGTGGAATAAAGTGATTGTGCTACTCGTATAACTAGTGTCTCTATTTTCTTCGCCCGACAATCCACGCCTACTTACGAAGTGCAAGTGTAATATCGCTGATGAGGGCCTATCCCGATATCAGAAGTGGGATTCGAAGGGCAAAAACCTGAAGAAAATAATGACGACAGTGAAGTGTGGGCCAACGTCTAATCTATTCAAAATATGGAGTTTTTGCTATCACGACTTCCGGCAACCACTTAACCACAAACGTCAAATTTCACCGCAACTGCGCGACTAGGTACGGTTTGATCCTGATAATGAACATCGCTTCAATGGCACATGTCATCGTTAAAGCACAACGGTCCAAAAATCAAGTGATTGAAGCAAGTGGCAGTACGAACCTTTGACCGAAGTGAAGAATTCGAATCGAGCACCAGCACCGAAGAGTCGTGATACGAACCGTTTCACCTGCTACGTGTATGGACAACCACATCATCCGGTGAGCTCGTTCCTTTTCTTTTTAATAGATAATCTGGTAGTTCGTTTGTAGCTTTTAGCTTTGTCAAAAATTCCAGGGCACTATGCGCTGTGATTTAGTTTACCTTACAGGTTTACCTTATAGGTAAAGAAAACGTTAAATATGAATCGCAGAATACTGAGCCGTGTTGAAATTTAACACGTCAGTGTCCTTTTTGTTTCATGTTGTACCTGTTAACTCTATTACAGAACCAGTTATTATAAGTAGGGATCTATTAGATAGTGGTATCCATGTAAGTACGGATATTGACAAAATTACATTCTATTTGGGGTAAGAAAGTTAACGTTACTGAAGAGTTTCATTATCATATACCACAACATCAACACTGACCTACATGGTGAAGATAAACTCGCATTAGTTCAGTGCGAAAGGATAATTGATTATTTATTGGTGGTATCGTGTTTATGGTTAAAGAAATTTATTTCTCGATATAAAAATACAAAGATTTCATTTACTTGAGAACGTTTTTAAACTTAAAATATAACTTGGACACACAAACTAAGTAGCTATTGTTTTAATTTATATTAAATCATCTAAGTTGTAATACCATTTCTTTTCGTACGCAAATAACATTTTAAAACTAACACAAAACTTAAAACTTTTCGATCCACCCGCAAAATAAATAATTACCGTAGATAAGGAATGCGATCCCGGTGCCACAATAAAGCAATGCAGTAGTAGGGCAAGTCTGTTTAATGGTAGTGTAGTAGTGTTTGATCATTTAGAAAGTGATTTTTTAAATTTAATTTTGAAAATACCAAACGTTTAGTTTGCATTCTTTACTTCTACAGGTAGCTTATTATATTGTTGCACTCCTGCAAAAATAATGGTTCTCTCGCCATTGACTGTCCGCACTCGCAGTAGTAAAATGTGATCCTTCCTACTATTGCTGCGTTTGTGTACCTGATGTATTTTTGTTTGAATGAACTGACTTAGAATTTTTAAGTATTCTGGTACAATATGCAGGAAGTTGTTTAATATTCATGAGTTTCGTTTCCCTGCAAATTTTAACTGTAGGTGTTAGGAATCATAGTGAAATAATAGTTTAATAATTTTATTTTGAGCGATCTGTAGGTCCTTTAGATTAGTTTTTGGCGGGTTGCCCCATATTTCACGTATTTTACGATAAGAATCTTGAATCAAATTAAAAGGGCCTATCAAATGGACAGACAAGATATTTACAAAAAAGTGATCGAAATACTATCATCAGAACCGGTTCTGACTAAAATGATTAGACTGGAACGCACTGATTGAACTTTACACTTGTGTGCTGGGCCTCAAGGGATTGTTCGGGGCTCAACGGGTACGGGGACTCCATCCTATGCTTAGGGTTTCTGCACAATGCTATACTGTACATTTAGACATCGCGGAGAAGTTGTGTGTAGGAATCGATGGTAGGGAGTATTCTTGTCACTGTTGACTGTTTCACTAAATGCGTCCATCTCGAGTGCACTTCTTAGTTGGATGCAGCAGGTGCAGATGAAGCACTAAGGGAGGCTCTGTCTTTTCGTTGCGACTTTGCGGATCATTTCGGATCGGGGTGGGTATTGTATTGGCGCAGACAGAGCAATTTTATGGCGAACATGGTGTAGAGTTGCACCTTGTTGCCAACGGTTCTGGCAGGGCAGGTGTTCGGGTAGAGAGAGTCATGAGGACATTGAGGTGCTTACTTGTTATAATCGAAAGTGAATCTGTGGTGTGGTGGGACCTGGCGCGGCGAGCTTCTCGAAGTGCAGCTAGCGACGGATGGTGCAAGGTCTAGGGTACACACAAACAGAACTTCTGTTTGGGACTCGGGCGCGGTTTTTAAGTGTGGCTTCATATTCTGAGTCTGGGTTTCGGTTAGATTTGGGTGAAATTCGTAAGATAGCATCCGAGAATATTGGGAGAGTTGCTCCGTCACAGTGGGGAAAAATTAGACCGTTCTACAGTGGTGATTCCTACTTCATTGAATGTGACGGGGGGGGTTCGTTTGAGCTTAGCAGGGAGTACAGACTTCCCTTTGTTGTGTGTCTAATAGAGAATGCAAATATGGTCGTAAGCATTTGCGTGCAATGCCCGGGGGAAGTTAGGGCTTGGTGCATTTAGCTACCACCTTGACTGGTAGCTTGAAGGAGGCCGAGGTGGCGGCAGTCCACGATTGACGAGTGGAGTGGGCGTCGTCGGGCGGTTTTAGTGATGCTTTGTCTATTTGTAGTTCACGTATGTTATGCGCCAGCTTCTGGAAACCTCTCGGCCTCGGAGAGTGAAGAAACGTAATTAAAATCTGAGAGTGCGTAGTACTAATCTGTGAGATAAAGTAAGGTTCAACCCGCATGAGTCGGATGCGGGTCCTATGGTGTGTGTTATTGGGTAGTCTAAAGAACTGGCTGATGCAGGCCGATGTTGTGGGTCCTATTATAAAGTGATCGTCTAGTCTGAGAGGCTGTGAGATCAATGGAGATATGTGTACTAGTGAGTGATCGGAGAGACGCTGATTGGTTGCCTGGTCCATATTATCTAGAGAGATAACTGGCTGAAGGGACGCCTATTTAAGTTGTCCGGCTCAGCTCTTAAAGGTTGATTTTGTGGGTTATAAAACGTTGTAATGTATGTCACTGATGGACGAGCGTACAAAGTAAAGTATCTACCAGTTTTATTCTTTTTACAGAAAACATTTTAAACATTTTGGTCCGGACTAACAAGAGACAAAAAAAGAGACTAAAAAAAGAGACAAAAAAAAGAGACTAAAAAAGAGACTAAAAAAGGACTAAAAAAAGAGACAAATAAGAGACAAAAAAGAGAGAATAGGGAGACAAAAAGAGACCAAAAAAGAGCAAAAAAAAATGAGAAAAAAAACTGTATAAACTGGAGTGATCTTGAAGGGTTATTCATGACCGGACCAAGCAGTAACAATCCTGAAGGGTTTGTTATAACCGGACCAGGAGATTATAACTCTGTAGAGTCGTAAGACCAGACCAGGAGGTTATATTTCTGAAGGGTCATTTGACCGATCCAGGCGGTTATAATTCTGAAGGGTCGCTAGACCGGGCCAGAAGATTATAACTCTGAAGGGGTAAACCGGACCAGATTGCTAAAGTTCTGAAGGCTCAATAACGAGCGGTCCAGAATTAGTAGTAAACTCTGCAGGGCTGAACCGGACCAGATTACTAGTATGAGTCCTGAAGGCTCAATATTGAGCGGTCCAGAGTTGGTTGCACAGTCAGTAGGGATGACCTGGATTTTTTGCTCATCGAGATTGCTAGTCAGGATGAACGAACATTAATAATAACGTTATGTCTTTATATACAATGCTTGATGAGTCTACGCGTACGAGGACGCCCACGTCAGTATGGCCGTGTCGGCGTCACCGTTAGCGGTAGGTGCAGCTGACCGAGTTACGCTTTGCAAAGCGGGACGTTCGCCTCCCCACTCTCCCCACTTCTCAAGCAACTTAATGTTAGTTAGTGCGCGAAGCGGGGGATCATTCTTGTGGCAGGCTCGGCCCGGTGTACCTGCTGTAGCGCCTAGAGCTATTGTATCGATCAATTTAATTGATTAACAAGCTGTTGGAATAAATAAGTTGTTTACTGCTATATTTCATACTTTCATTTAATATACTTTCATTTAATATGTCGGACCTCTGCCTTCAGGTCATTTGGTGATTATTTTATAGGAAACTGTGAGTGAAATAAAGTGATTGAGCTACTCGTATAACTAGTGTCTCTATTTTCTTCGCCCGACAATCCACGCCTACTTACATAGTGCAAGTGTAATATCGCTGATGAGGGCCTATCCCGATATATATATTTATTTATTTTTAATATTAAAGTTTATGTAAATATTGCGAATTATTATGAAATAGTTACTTAGATTAAGATAATAGAAAAAAAAACATCATGTGGAATTTTAACTTTTTTTAATACGGGGAAAAGATTGTATTTCCTTAATATCTTTCGGCAATTCGTTATTACTATATTTACATTTTGGCACCCTAATACTTAATATTTCTAGTACCGTAGATTTTCGGTGCGTCAACTTCTGTCACATACCCACTAGAGTCAACGGTGACACTCTTGGTTTGTATGGAGAGTGTGCAAAATGCCACTTCTAGCAGCAACAGTTTCACTCCATCCATCCGAATTTTTAGCCCGTTTTCGCCATAGGAACGCATTTTGCAACGCAAAATTTGAAAACGGGGTACTTTTTACAAAATAACATTGAAAAGGTGAACTAAACGCTTGTGTAATGAAAATAGAATGAACGTCACTTGCACGTCATAAAAACACTATTTTCAAATTTAAAATAACATAATATTCGACCTATTTTAACGGTTACATGACAGCAAAGGAAGTATGTTCGAACAAACCTAAACATCGCTTAAAATAGGATCAATATTTCCTTTGGCTCACATTCGATTCATAAAACACAAAGTAAGGGACGTTAGCTAGATTTTCGAATAAAAAAATGACACTCAAGAGTCGAGTGATGATCTTTTTTGACATTTGTAGAGGGAAATTCGCGCCATCGAATTATGATAATGAAAGTATTTTAAGCAAAATGAAAACGTTTTCATAGAATTTTTATTTATGATTCCTTGTTCCGTCTCCGTGTATTTCATAAATCGCCTTATAAAGAGCGCCTCTAATTCACGAGGTTTTGAGTTGAAATCCGGGTAAGGACCAATGTGACTTTTCACAAATACTTTCCGAGTTTATATTGAATATGACTGACGTCAGAGACGGAAACATATCGTGAAGAAACCTTTAGTTAATACAAGTCTGAAATCGTCAACCTCCCAATTTTTATACTTTTTAAATTTCTTTCAAGAAGCACTTTTGACAGTCACATCATCAAACCTACGATTGGGATTACGGCCCACACCCTCTCACCGTGAGGAGGCCTGTGTCTCTACAGTTGGAACATTATAGGCTGATTATGCTTTTACACCATAGTCTTGTGGCGCAAATTATGCGAAAACCTTGTGCCGATACGAATGTGCGCTAGTGCAGACAAGGGTTAAGATACAAACTAATTAACCTCTAACTTTGATCATTAAGACATTATCGCGTCATGATCTTTCTTCAACCAGACTTTGAGCACACCCCTTATAACCATAATACAGGCTATCCTATGTCAGTATATTTGTTCAAGCCGCAATTAAAGGGGGCAAATTGCGACAAGGTATAATACCAATAACGGTAAAACGGGGTGAATAGGGATGCAGGGGTGAATCGAAACGAAACTTTAAAAAGTATTTTAACATTGAAATAATATAGTTTGTTGCCAAAAGGGGCACTTAATCGTTAATTATAATACAGTCAACAGATACGAGACATTTTTGGCAACAACCATTATCATTATAATATTAAAATCCCTTTTAAAGTTTCGTTTCGATTCACCCCTGCATCCCTATTCACCCCGTTTTACAGTAGCCTGAAAGTTATAGATTTTCGTAATTGGTTGTCTTAAAATCATAATTGCTGCTGGTCGTTGATACATGCAAATTCTCTTCAATCTAAAGTTGTGTGGCAGAGATCGCTGATTAACTTGCCCTTTTTACAGTACGAAAATAAATTGGTAATCAAATTGACACTAATATACAAGTAAATTTGCTGAGTCAAAGCCATATCTTACGAAAAAAGTTACAATTGTGGTTTGAATATACAATCTAAGTTGGTAGTTAATTTCCTTATCAATCATTTTATACCAATTTTGGACCATTTATATTAAAGTCCAATTATATTAAAGATTTCCAAAGGTATAAAAAAATCAACTAAAACCAAAAGGAACCTGCGTTTTAAGTACTACTTCTCATCTGACAAAGACAGTAAACTGAAATACTTAAACTACACTTGGGAGCAAATAAATCGAGCCACTTCCTTTTTCACGCATTATGGTTATTATTTTTGGTATTATGGAACGCATCGATTCGAAACATATATCGCCTAAAAGGGTATTTAATAACCTTTACAATGAGGGTAGTTAGTTGTCAAAATTTCATTTTAATTAAAGTTTAAAGGCTATAATAAAATTATCGCATTTAATTTGCTTATGACATTTTTATTGTACTCTGTTAAGAAAAGATTAAATTTGAGGTTTTTGTTAATCATACCCATATTACTTGTTATTGTTGTCTTTATCTGTGTCTGTGTAATCAAAATAACCTGATAAAATGGATACTACACCGACGGAAGCTGCCCAAGTTGTAGCGCAGACTTCATTTGAGTCGTTCAAAGGTACAGCGGGTATACCGCAGGTATCTGGAGACTGGTGCTTTTGTTCGGCGACCTGGAACTGGCCGACCACGGGCAACAACAGAACGTGACGACCGCTTTATTGCAACCAATTCGTTGCGCGACCGTGGACTTAATGCTGTTCAGCTACAGCAAGCGTTACGTGACGTTCGAGGTGTCGCAATCAGTAGGTGGACAGTGAGACGAAGACTAAAGGAACGAAATTTAACATCACACAAACCAGCAACTGGCCCAAAATTGACTGTAGCTCATCGCCGATCTCGCTTGGAGTTTGCTCGAGAACACATTAATTGGACGTTAGAAGACTGGAGGTCAGTTTTGATTTCTGACGAGTCAAGAATCTGTCTTTTTAGCAATGACGGGAAAAACCGAGTGTATAGACGTCCTGGTGAAAGATTTGCCCAATGTTGCATTCGAGAAACTGTGAGTTTTGGTGGTGGTTCTTGTATGGTGTGGGGAGGAATTTCTCTAGACGGAAAAACGGAACTTGTCTTCGTCGACCCCGCCAACGATGGCAGTGGTAGACGTGGCTTAGCAGCTGACCGATACATAACTGACATTCTTGAAGACCACGTAATGCCGTATGCTGGTTTTGTCGGAGAAAATTTCTTGTTTATGCATGACAATGCGAGACCTCATACCGCGCAGATCGTTACGGAATACTTGTCTGCGATCGGGATTCAACAAATGGTATGGCCAGCACGAAGTCCCGATTTGAACCCGATCGAACACCTATGGGACGAGCTAAAACGGAGAGTCCGAGCCAGGGTTCCCGCTGTTTCATCCATTCCCGAGCTTAAAGTCGCTGTGCTTGAAGAGTGGGAGAACATACCCTAATATGTCATCGTAACTCTGATCAGATCGATGACTAATAGGCTACAAGAATGCATCAGGGCACGGGGGGGTAATACCAGTTATTAAGAATATTTTTTTGCAATAATTTTGTTTTTTATTGTTTTTATGGACTGTTTTAGCCCTACTAAATTTTCTATCAAAATTACCATTTTTCTTGCAGAGCCAATAATTTATCATTCAATAAGGTTATTATTCAATAATTTACCCTCATTGTTAAGGTTATTAACTTAACTTTTAGGCGATATATAGTTCGAATTGATACGTTCCATATTCCCAAAAATATTTACCATTTTACGTGAAAAAAGGTAGTGGCTCGATTTATTTGCTCCCAAGTGTATAATAAATTACTTATTTTTTTTTTACAAAAAGCACAAAAGCTTCATAACACAAACTACATAGCTAGGGCTAAAAATAAATGAAAGGCGTCATGGGACTTAATGAAATATAATTAAAATAAAAATAAAATTCAGGAATCAAACATTAAGGAGATAGAAACTGAAACCGGATCACTAATAAACCCCACGGACATTGCCAATTATGTAAATTACTATTTTATTAATTTGACGAACAACGATTTTGACATTAACACGAATAATTATGACATTGATCCTATTAATTCTAGTATGTTTTTAATACATAACAAACATACATTAAACAGGTTATGATGAAATACCGACAAAACATCTAAAATACGTAGGCCCTATTATTACTCCGGTACTCGTGCATCTAATATACACATCATTATCCACGGGAGTGTTTCCTGAGAAATTGAAAATGACAGCAATTAAACTAATACATATAAAGGTAATAAAAAACTTGTTGATAATTACAGACCGATAGCCCTGTTGCCTATTTTATCGAAAATTTACGAAAAGGTCATGCATACGCGATTAAAAAGTTTTATCGATAAGTTAAAATTTTGAAACATGAACAGCATGGGTTCCAAAAAAGGAAATCGACAACCACAGCGGCATTTAACTTAATTAACCTAGTTACTTAAAAATATTGACCAGAAAATCCCGACAACTGTTACATTTTTTGACATGTCAAAAGCCTTTGACTTTGTGTCGCAGGAGCTACTACTAACAAAATGTGATAGATATGGAATACGAAGTAAGGCAAAAGCATGGTTAAAAAGCTTCCTTATAAACAGATCGCAATTAGTAGAAATATGTGTTGATAAACCAAATCAAAACGGTGAACTGAAATTTAAATCTTGACTAGGTTGTGTGGCGTTCCACAGGGCAGTATTTTAGGCCCCCCACTTTTTCTGCTATACATAAATGACCTGACAGAAGTAACTGATCATTCCTGTATACTCTTTGCAGATGATGTATCCGTAATTATCGCAAAAACTACAGAAAACTATAATGATGAAATAAGTAGTACCGTAACCGTGGAAAAGAATAACCTTAAACCTAATATAGATAAAACCAAATATGTACAATTTAGTAGTAAAAACTGGAATAAAATTGATTTAAACATAACTTATAAAGATAAACAAATACAACAATCAGATAGTATGACTTTCCTTGGGATAGTTCTAGATGAGAGGTGTTTCTGGATTGTTCATGTTGATATGATATGTGGAAAACTCAGTAAGTTTGCTTATGTTCTATGGCGTATACGAGTATCTAACCTAATAAGTAGACAAGCCACATTACAGGCTTATCATGCATATGATGGATCAATACTGCGTTATGGTATACTAGTATGGGGAAACTCGGTGCATCTGGGAAGAGTTTTCGTCGCACAAAAGAGGTGTATACGTGCGATTTGTAATGTAGACCCACTTACATCATGTAAACCACTGTTTAAAAAACTGAGAATACTTACATTAACAGGTATTTATGTTGAGGAAATATGTAAATTTACCAAATCTCAACCTGAGATGTTTGATAAACTTGGAGATAAATGTTTGTTCAAAACTAGATATCCCAATCGATTAATTATGCCTGGAACGAGAACGGTGCTATATAGGCGAAGTTGCTATCCTAAGTGTGTTCAAATATATTACAAGATTCCTAACCAAATTAAAGATCTACCAATTGTCCGCTTCAGAAGGGCTACGGCCAAGCTACTGTTCTACTACCATTTTAACAACTTTGTAACCATGTTTATCTGAAAATAAATCTTTGACTTTGAGTCGTTATTTACTTTGTTTAAATTATTTCATCACCATTGCTCTCAAGACGGTGAAGAAAAACATCGTAAGGTAGAACCAAAAATTCGAAGACATGTGACATCTAACAACCTGCATTGGTCCCGCATGTTGCATTACGGCCCACTCCCTCTCACAGAGTGGAGGCTTGTGTTCTAGCAGTGGCAACATAATAGGCTGAGTATGATGAACGACTCATAGAATATATTCTCTGTCGTCGTTCTATTGTTGAAAACTGAGAATCACCTTCGTCTCTCTGCAAATCTTTTACAGCTCATGATGTCTTTCAAACAGTTGAAGTCGGCAAGTCAATTTGCAGCGAGAATGTTTTGGAAATGAACTTAAACGCAAATGAACTTGTTAGACCACGTTCGCACGTACATAAAAATATTTAGATTTTATCGCGCACTGGATTTCAACTCTCGGTGTTGAACCGAGCATTAAGAATCCCAAGAAGTACATCCCGGCGTGTCGAAAAAATACACTGTTGGATTTTCAACTCTCGACGCTAAACACTGCATTGAAGATCCAGTGCGCAAAAAAACCAGGTACGATATTTTTTGTCCGTTCGAACGTGGACTTAGTGGATAAGTTTGAAGGCATTTAAAACACTTTTTGTCATTTAGAAGTGATCGTTTTAAATGCTGACTTTACCAAAATCAGTTTATTTTCCGTAGAAAAAAAAATGGTGTTTCACAGGTTGGAATGGAAGAACTGTCAAATTTTAAAATCTTATTCGCAGGATCAGAATAAGGCACACTTGTACAATGAATCACGTTTAAATATCGTGTTATTTTTGTCAATCGTTTGCAGAGTAAAGAGACAGAATTATGTTTTAAATAGGTAAGTTTAGCGTTCATTTTATTCAGCCAATTTTAGTGCAAGTGAGCATACCCACAAAGTTTAATAGTAAGGTCGAGTTCGCATTAAGTAAAATCTCATTCTTTGTAGTTTCCGAAAGGCGTAGCGTTGGAAGGCCTGTTGGATCGATCTTATTGTGAAGGCCGCATGAATCCGCTGGATGCGAGAAGCGGAGAACTGGTCGAAGCGGTGCTGGAGGCCTATGTGTGTTTATGTGTTTCTTTGCCTAAATGGAGACTCCTCGACTTGCAATGTAAGTAAAATAAGATAAATGAAATAAACTTATTTTATTTTACTTATTTTATAACTAGCAGAGCTTTCGGCTGAAATGATAATAATGATGATGAAGTACTAACTTTTATAAAGTTGAATTCGCTACCAGACATGCCTCCTCATGTATTTGATGTCGTAGTTAAGTATCATATAACTACATAGACGTAGGTATTATATAAATTTTACTTTTCCGTTTTAAAATTATGTGGTGAAACGTTGGAAAAGTAAAGCTTAACACATTGACCCACTTTACGTCCCACTCTAAGTCTGATTACATTGACTGAAATTAAAATTAAAATTTATGTACAGCACTGCACTTTAGGAGCACCGAAATGGTGCAGTTGACTTTTTTTTTTGGCGTATTTTGCTTAAACAAGTACATAAGTATTAATGTTAAAATTGAAACCAACGTTGTGGTTATAACTGTGGTATCCATAATTGTATCAAACGCAAGTCTGCCTGTAGCAACAGGAGTTAAAAGTCCGCCTGTTACGGACTTTTAACTCCTGTTATTACAAATGTTATGTAATAACATAACATAACATCACGCCTGTAATCCTAGTAGGGTTAGGCAGAGGTGTACCTATAGAACACCCACATTTCGCCAGTCATGCTAAAGTCCCATGTAATAGGGGGCGAGCCTATTGCCATCAACCGGGCACAAATCCAGACTCCGGGCTGCTACTGAGAAATTCTAGATAGAAAAACCCAGTAAAACTTTGACCGACCTGGTAATTGAACCTAGGACCTCATGCTCAGCAGTAGCTCTTACGACCATTAGACAAACGAAGCAATTATTGATTTTGAATTAATATCGTATTTCTTTATTTTTATTCATATTTAGATTGTTTTAAATATGTTTCTGTTAACTATTATGACTTGACCTACCACCCGATTCCAGCTTGAAGTTAACTGACACACACATTGTTTACCATATCCTATCAATACGAGAGAGGTGTGTTTTTTTTTTTTGGTAATTTGTTTGTTTCGCTTTTTGTTTTGGTTGTTATTATATTTGTTTGTAATGTTTTTATTTTCAGCAGTATCTGCGATTTGATACAGATACTCCCTTTATTTTTGCTTTTGTTTTTCCCGATAGTGATATTATTTATAAAATTTTATATAATTATATTATATTAAATGATAAATATTTATTATACATATAATTAATAAATAGATTTTTATATTTTATGCACCGTTGAAGTTCTTGAGTTGGCTCAAAATTTTCGTGACGTATTTGGTGTATGCGTCCAAGACTTCCTCTTTTCGCGTTAGCATCCCGATGTCATATGCATATTGCATGCGATCCATGGCGAATCTGGGGCAATCCCTGAGGAGATGGTCGAGGCTCTGTACGATGTTGTCGTGGCAGGGACAGTTGTCATCGGCAGTTATTTTGAAGCGATGGAGGTATTGTTTGTGGAAGCCGTGACCTGTCAAAATTTGGGTAATGTAGAAGTTTGGTCCAGATGTTTTTCGGAATTTGTGTATTTCTAATAGTGTTGGGAATATGGTTTTGGTGTGTTGGCCCTGCTCACTTGATGTGTACCTGGCTTGCCACTTGGCTAAGTTGGTTTGTCTTAGCTCGCGTTTGATATATGACATCGGGTATGCGCTGTAGTCCGGAGCTTTATGAAGCCGAGTGGCCATTTTCGCCGCAGTATCTACAGCTTCGTTAACTGCAACTCCACTGTGTCCTTTCACCCATTTAATAGCAATGTGTGGTGTGGTGTCCGTGCGTGTGTTTGTGTGATTGTGGATGGTTTTATGTATATTTGTGACCAGTGGGTGTGTGTTACTCCGGTCTGCTATTGCCTGTATAGCCGACTGGGAGTCTGTAAAGATGGTGGTGTTCAGTTGCGCCTTTGAATAAGCCCATTTGCAGGCTTCCAGGATGGCCAACAGTTCAGCCTGGAAGACTGTGCAGGTGTCGTGAAGCTTAATTTTTTTAGTTACGGTTGTTCCTCTTGGACCGAAACAAACGAAGGCCGCTCCGACGGCACCATCGTCCTGTTTGCTGCCGTCGGTGTAGATGTTGTGTTCCGTTTGAGGTGGCGGTGGGTCGCCTCGCCTTCAGCGTTTCTACGTATCCGGGTGCCAGTGTCTGATTTTGATATCCTTATTGCTGGATGGAGAAGTTCACGTACGGGTGTGGGGCGTTCAGGGGAGATGTCTGCTGGCAACAGGTGACTATTGCCTGTGAGCCGGATCTTCTCGACATGGTGTACTTCATGGATCTTGAGATCGAGAGGCATGAGTTCTGCGAGTGCCAGAGCGGCAGTAGTAGAGACGGTCCGGAAGGCTCGGGTAGCCTTAAGTGCGAATCCCCGCTGAAGACTTGCGACTTGTTTTTTAACGCTCTTCCTGCTTACTATGTGCCCCCATATACCAGCAGCGTACGTGATAGTTGGTTCTATTACATGCAAATAGATCGTGCGGGCGTTTTCCGGGTGTGCTCCCCAAGTACACCTAGTGTACATTCTTAATTTATTGAATATGCGAGTGGCTTTCCCCAGCACATATTTTAGGTGGCTGTTGAACCGCAGTTTTTCATCTAGAATGACGCCAAGCAGTTTAATTTCTGGCACAAATACTAAGTCGGTGCCGTCCATTTGAAGCTGCGCGGTTTTCGCTTTGGGCGTGAAGGCGATGACTTGAGTTTTCGCTGGGCCAAAGGTAAGTTTTACGCGTTTGCCCCATTCGCTGATGTTAGCGAGAATGCTGTTGGTTAGTTGCTCCACTGTTCCAGGTGTATCCGCCGTTACTACCAGCAGGACGTCATCTGCGAAGGCTTGCATATGGCAGCCCGATGGCAGTTGCATGTCAAGGAGCTCGTCCAGTATTAGGTTCCATAAGACCGGACCACACGCGGATCCTTGAATACACCCCTTTGTCAGAGATTTGCGCACTCGTACTCCCGCGTGGTCCAACGTGGCGGTTCTATCCTGCACGTAGTTTTTGATTAGACCGTAGATGTTTTGCGGCGTTTCAATATGTTTCAGGCGATGGAAAAGGGCAGGCCACCAAGCGTTATCAAACGCCGCCCTTATGTCTAGTGATATTGCTATGGCAAGTTTGTGATTCTGTTTGGCGTGGAGTACATGGTTTAGAGCTGCATGGATGGCTTGGGTGGTACTCTTTTGCTGCCGAAACCCGAATTGTTGAGGGTTTAGTTTGTTTCCCACCTCAGCGTGGTGGGCTACCCTTTTAATGAACAGTTTTTCCAGGAGTTTCCCGAATACTGGAATGAGACCTATGGGGCGGAAGGATTTGAGATCTGTTGGATCATCCTTACCCGGTTTGGGAGGTGTGTTAGGTCACCATAGCCCTGGTACGGAGCGAGAGAGAATGGAAAGCCGTCACCTCCTTCTGCGAAGGAGTAATGCTTGCGAAGGAGGAGGCGGAGCGCGTGAGGGAGAAAGCCTTGCGCCCTCACACCCGTAGTCACCGCAGGAAACGCCCTGGGCGTCGGGAATCGCAAGCAGATTCCCGACCACCGTAGGCGCGGGCTTGCGGACGGCGAGCAGTGTGTAGCTCGCCGTCCGGTAGGGACCAGGTCCGGGTCGACGGCGCGTCGTGTTCCACGCGCGCCTCAAAGAGATGTCAGCATAAAATGACGGGGTCCGATAGGGCCGACACCTCAGGGTCGCGGGTACTTCGAAAGAGTAACCGTGGCCCTGGCACAGGCAACTGTAGGAACACGGGTGGTTTTAGTCAGTAAAAGTCCGACACGCCCTCCCGCTCCAACCATAGCGGGAGAAGTCATTTGATGATTTCCCACCCATAAAAAAAGGTCACCATAGCCCCGATCATTACTTCCTACACGTGGGTTATAATAACACTGTTTAGCCGTCTTTCCTTGTTAGTGCAACTGACAGCTTCCCAATAAACCACATTCAACAAAGTTTCCAGCGAGTACTTTATTTTTATTTTTATTCGAGTTGGGTTTGCTCTTGACTCTAGTCTAGGTCAGAAGTGACAGCGACAAAGTCTACGATGGAGTGAGCTTACGCAAAAGAATCCTGTTCACTCTAACTTTGAAGAGATTCCGGTTGAATGCGTTCAGGAACACAGACGTAGGTAGTGAGTTCCACTCTTCTGCCGTGCGCATTATGAAAGATGTTTGGAAGCGCTTAGTGGGAATTGGTGGAATGGCAACTAAGTATGGATGGTAATTAGCAGTACGTCTAGATGTCCGATGGTAGAAGGGGGATGAGGTCGTAGAGTTCTTGCGCACACTCACCGAAGTACAGTCTATAAGAAGACCGACAAGCAGGCAACCTTGCGGCGATGAGCTAAGCTGTGAAGCCTGGCATACACCAGTAAAAAAACTGACGTAATACGTGTCGGACCACGCACTGCGAAGGGTTCCGTAATTGGGATGAATTTATCCCAAGAACAAACCTTCATCAAATATTTTAACGTTATTGTAAGATATCTAAAAACGTATACGTGCATAGTTTTATTATCTAAGTATTATATACCCTGGTGTAGATGTTTTATTGGTAATGAAGATAAACACCCACTTCAGTAGTCACGTATATTGTTTATTTACATAAGAAGTTAGATAGGAGGAGAAATCACAATAGATAGATGTAGAGTAAAGATTTAGAGAAAAGTAAAGAAGGTAGACTATATTATTTTTGCATATTAAACATCAGTAAGAAACAACGCGAGCTTCGCGACGGTGTATTAATTACGACTGTGGGTAGGTTGGTACGTCTCCGCGAGCCATCGACAGCCACCAGTCAGCTGCGCGCGCGCCGGTGCATATAGCTATGCGTATGTTGTAGGAAACTTACCGGCCTGCAGCATACTACCGAGTGTCATCCGGCGATGCTTGTGAATTAATAAAATAATAGTTTTTATATGGTTTTGTGATGTGGATGAATGTAAGTGCGATTTGTATGAGTGATGTATGTCTGCGTGTTTAACAATACATAAATAGTAATATATAAATTTAGTATTATGTATTTATGTTGAGTTTTAAATATGTAAAGATAAGTAAATGAATAAATACAATAAGTTACCTACACCTGGAAGGGACGGAGTCGTGCGTGTCGCGTTGGTACGCACGACAACCGGAACTTTCAAACGTCCTGTTGTTAAGATTGTGTCCGTTTCCATCGCAATAGTTTAAATTGAATTTATCAATTAGCACAGTTGTGAACGCATTTATCTTAGTGTAATATTTATATATTATGATTAAATTTCTATCCGCATTTTTTTCTTTGTTTACGTCAAAATATTTGTCGTCGCTCCGCTTTAACTTTATATCCTTCCCTTATCCTTTTATTTTTGACTTTCGAAATCCTACGGATTTCCAAGGGGGGGGGGGGGGGATTTTCGCGCCGATATCATTCGGTCTGAGAGTGAATATGGAGTGTTGTCGCTTGCTTTTTTCATGGTTCATTGCTCACGCGACATGCCATCTTCGGACTCATTCATTTTCACTCATCATACGTCACTCCAAAAAAAAACCACCTCAAACGCGCGCCCGTGACCCGCTGCTACAAATATTATTGTAGAATGCTCTAGTGAATCCTTTTAAATCACATGAGTGCCGCGTATTAAAAATCCGCTAAATACAACATAATAGTAACACGTAAAATAAGCATATCGAAGCCAGACTGCTTTCAAGAAATCTTGCCTCAAGCATCAAAAACGTGGGTAAGTCGCTTACCTTATTAAAGAATAAGGTAAGCGACTTACTTTAAAGTTCTCTCTCTTATCAAAAATATCTGGACGCGTTCATCCATATTTTCACCCGCATCTATTAAATATGTAAATTTTCCCTGTAAACGCATTACCAAGTTTTGAGTAAAGTAAATATTCAAACAGCAATTTCAACTCATTTTCCATTTAATATTAATATTAACAACACGTCCTAAATAGGTTTATTACACCTTCCGTCTCTGAGAGAACTCGTTTTGGTTACCTTATTACAAGTCAAAGGGGTGAATTATTAAAGCTACTCGAAGTACTTCTTGAAGAGTTGTGTGCAGACAAAATTTCATTACGAGAGGTGTTCGTGTTCGTCAGGGTTGCTACACATATGATCAGGTCGGCTCTTTCGATTCGGTAGGCGATATTTATGGACAACAAAGCCGACATTCTGGAATTATCTATTTGTACTTCACATTTGATTGTCGGTCAGAAACATTAATAATGGTCAACAGTGGAGATCTGGCCTAATCACACTAGAGCCGAAAAGTAATCTGACAGATTAAATAAAAAAAAAAAAAACACTATGATATTATAAAAGGGAAAACATTAATAATAAGAAATACAGATGTGGATGTTAAAACAAACAAAGGTAAATAAATATTTGCTTTTCAGTCGTAACAGTGTTTAAAAACATAAAATGCGATTTAAAAGAGTGTTATTCAATTATAGTAAGATCTGCTGGTCACAACAGCTCCCTAAATGTTAAATATATAAATTAAATTAAGGATGTGGTTTTTGATGTAGCAAAATACCACACGGTCGCAAGCGCTACTGCTGAGCATGTGGTCCTGGGTTTATTTCCCAGTTCGAGCAGTGTTAATGAGTTTTGCCATCAGGAATTTCCCAGTGTAGCCCCGGAGTCCGGATTTGTTTCCGGTTGATGGCAATAGGCTCGCCCCCTTTTACATGGGACTTAAAACATAAATGGTGAAAAGTGGATGTACACTGTACTGTAGGTACACCGTCCTCTGCCTAACCCTTCCGGGTCTACAGGCATGATGGTATGTTTATTAATTATATATTATCTATATGACGTCAGCGACGGCTGACCGATAGCGCCGTCATCTTTTGGGTTCGTCGGTATCGGGTTCATTGCGCAGAATAATAATATTCACTACAGTTATAACTACTTTATTTACTTTGATCACAATACTTAATTTAAATGGTAAACTGACAGTTTCATTCTTGCGGAGTGTCTTGGTTGGCGTCTCGAGTCAAAGTGCGCTCGGCACAGGTCCCACTCTTCAACACGACTCTGTCCACGTGCCGCCATTAGAAATGATAAGTGACGTTACGACGTTTACCACTTCCTCAGTACTACAGTAGTCAAATCAGCAACTTATTATTTAACCATATATTTTTCCACGACATACTCGTATATAATTATGTTTGATTTTGCCGCCCGGCTGTGCCGAATCACGCCGACCCGAGCATGTGTGCGACTCCCCTTAAGTATTGATATATTACACGGAAATTTGGGAGAATTGTCGAACAACTTCCAGAACAGTAACTTTGTACTTTAACATACGAGAACAAGTATTGTTGTGTTCACCCCTTAAAGGAAAAGTTCAGGGAATATTATTAGATGCGTTTGTGCTTTGACTTACCTTTTATGTTTACTAGTCCTTATTGAGAATACGTTTTCTTTGACAAAAGAAATGGAACAAACGATACCTATTTATAACTTTTTTTTATTGTTTTTGCCCTAAAGTGTATTCGTTTCTCTACAATTTCCTTTGGGGCGTCTACGATAATTATTCTCACAGATAGTACTTCCCTACTTATGTTTAGTAAATAATTTACTTCTGTGTCATTTTAGAATATGTATTTCAAGTATTGGTATTGAATTCAGATGTTGTTTTCATTGAATTTTATTGAGAGTATACTCTTTTGAATCCTTTCGGTGTACAGTGGAATTTTTTCAAAACTAAAATTCGTATTATTCCTTTTTTGTCAAATAATGTAAGTAACAGAAACAATATAGTTTAATAAAAATTATTTTCTCTTTCAGGAACTTACCTACAACATCAGATTTTCCAAGAATAGGTACCTAATGTAATTTCAATCCATTAAACAAGGCACGAGCGACGTTAGCATTTCATACAAAAAATTGGATATTCGTAGTGGTTGTGTCCACACTAGCGAACGTTAGGTCATCAATCAATGTAGCCCATCTCGCAGTTGACATATCAAATTGTATGTTTTTTCCTGTTTTATTGAGAATTCTACTCGACTTCCAACTACTTTTACTTTTACTTTTTCGGTAACGAAATGTCTACTGACTTGTTGTTTCAATTAGAGGTTAACTAAGTTTTTTTTATTTTGAATTTTTTGTGATTGTAGCATCCGCAATTATAGAGCTTTCGCATCGATTTGGCCAACTGCATGCGCTTCCGCGTCCACAATCATCAATGTTCATGCGGATGCAGTTTTCTTGTTGCGTGAAAGAAATTGGGTAAGGCTGGCGAGTGACGCCTGCCAGTGGGCCTATGCTGATTGCCTAACGGCCAAACCCACTGACCTAAGACAGATAGCTACTGATGATAGACAATATAGTTCTATCTGTTCCTGTCAAACAAATAGCTGCGCAGCGTTATAGGGCCGTATACTTTGGTTATAGGGCCGTATACTTTGGTTTTATTGGGACGTTTAAACCAGAGATTGATAGGTTTACCTATCTTCAGTACGCCAAAATTGGAGATAGATACGTTATTGGATTCGTCCATTATCATAGTGAAAATTTCGGTGACAAGATCCGACACGTTTGTTATGGTTTATCATTTGTTTAAATCAATCATTAACTTGTTTAGTTGCGTTTTCATCGTATTAAACATTTAATTTTTGAGTGTTTTTGTCAGTATTGTGTGTTAAGCGAGTGTTCAGGAGTAAAATGTTAATTGGACAAGTGAATTTACTATGTCAGCACTGAGATAAGGTGAGATTTACTGCACCACATACGAAATTTATAAAAAAAAAGAATCTGCAAAAGAAACCGTATCCACCAATGTCAAAAAATCTGCATCCGCACATCCCTGGTTCTCACCTTCGTTGTATAAGGAACTTTTGTGCCAAATTTCATGGTTCTAGACTGGGTTTAGGCTCTGCATTATCTATGTGAGTGAATGAATTAATGACTTTTAAAAAATATTTTTTTATTTATCACTTTATAGTTGTGGTACTATAGTATATGCTACTTATACTTACATCATTAGTCATCATTCATACATGCATTCATGTCCCGTATCATATCCTTTTATTTGTTAGCATTTAACGAATCGTTCTAAAACGATTTCTTTTATAATATCTTTAAAAAATCATTCATTGTTTACATTTTCCATTGTTGTGACACAAGTCAATTGTCAACCTGTCATTCATTTTTCTCTTTTAGTCTATGAAGATTACTTTTTGGTTTATATAACTTGAATTATTTTTATCAATAGGTTTAGCTGAAATATTGTATTTTCTATTTATTTACCGATTATTAACTGAATTTCGACATCTAAAATAATTAATAAGGACACGCTCAGACTCGATCTGATCCTGATCGAGGTTTTAATACATCTTGGCCGAACACACAGGCTGGTTTTATGACTGGCAGATGAGATGTCAGAATGAAGAAAAACATTTTGAAAACTTCAAAAATCGTCTAAAATTAATTCTGGAAAAGGAATATTTTGGCTATAAAAGAAAAGGCTGAAGCATCTGATGAGGATTCGGCGTCCGGGCCTGTTTCACTAACAATCTGCCTGGGATTCGGCGTCCGGGCTTCGTCAACAAACTATCCATTCTACGTCTGCACTCAGTGCAATATAACCTTCTGCCTGGATACTCGTCGAGGTTTTTCGAAGGATACTGGCACTCTAAAGTGTCCCTTCGACACCTGAAGACCCTTTTTCTCCACCTCCGGACTTCAATTCAAACCAATATTAACTTCAGTGTCGCGTGAACCGTGTTTGGTGTATTTTTTATATTACTACCTGTATTTTATATTTCATCAATTAAACTATCTGTTCTAAGTCTACTTTCATCCTTTTTTGTAAATAGGAACCACTATTACGTTACAGTACTTACCCCACACAAATTCGAATATCAACACTTGCTATGTAAAATTGTAAATAACATTGACAGGAAGTTATTTTCACATTATCAACATACACTATTTGGAAAAATACATACTGAAGGTAACTGATAAACTACCAAAGCAAAGTTAATCAAATTAAATGTGATCACCCTGAAGCATACCCTGTCCAAAAAAAAATATTTTGGAAATCCATCAACAATTGCCGCAGATATTGCGTAACAAACATACACAAAAATACCTACAGACAAATTGAGGACATATTCCTTTTGGAAGTCAGTACAAAATATTTTAAGTTGTTACAAGAAACGAAGAAAACAGTTGCTACCCATCACCTCGTTTTCTCTTAATACGAGTATTTATAATATTTTACTATAATAATATTTTCCTGCGCGTTACCAACTTACATATAGGCAGAGTCAAAAATACTCAGAATGTTTTACAAAAAAATTATTGAATTCATGAAAAAATACATGAATAAAAAAGACATTTAAAATATAAAAATACTGTGAATATTGTACTACCTTTAACAGTTGAATAAAAACTCTCGTTGGAAACAAACGAGCCTGTTACTTTACAGAAAGGTTTCACTGAAATAATATTTTTTTGTTAATAACTAGCTTTTAGTTTTCACTGCCAGTTGTAGTATATTTTTTTTAATTTGTTTTTTTTTGACATTTTACGGCGCGCGTCAAAAATTCATTTCTGCATAAAAACACTTCCACAATTTAGTTGTCGAAGGCTAGGTTATTTTGAGGTAAGGTATAAAAGTGAGCATAAACGAACTTTTGAACGTACTTATGCTGGGTTTAATTTTCCTAAGAATTTTCTCAAATTAAAATACCATTGCCTTTTACAAACCACCCCTAAAACAATCTTGTAAAACGTAGGTTTTTACAAAGACATTAACTTACTTAATTACCAGGCTGTGAACCAAAGAAAAAATTACATCTACCAATCAGCACTGGACCCGCGTGGTGGATTACGGCCGACTCCCTCTCACAGAGAGGAGGCCTGTGTCTCAGAAGTTAGACCATTATGATGATGACAATCTAGAAGAGGAACTTATCAGAACAAATATGGATACGATCCTCATCATAAATTAATTAATTTATCTACTTACATCTTACACGTACACCTTTACCCAATGCGGTATATGCGCTTATACTAGCTAGACTAACAAAAGGTATTTACAAGGCACATGTGACTGTACTTCCCGCATCCAGCGGATTCCTGCGGCCTTCACAAAGTCATCAGTCCACCTTGTGGGAAACCATCTAACGCTACGTCTTCTAGCACGCGGTTGCCACTCTTTTGCTCACCTTTCGGCCCCATAGGACGTCTGTTATACGAGCAATGTGCCCTTCGGGTAATGTCGGTTAGCTTGGTTCTCTTGCGGATCTCTTAATTTCTGATGCGATCACGATGATCGTAGCAGGTGGCGTTCTGTAGTTTCAGCCTACCCCCATGGGAAGAAGGCTTGAATTTATGTATGTATGTGTGTATTCCTTGTGAATTCACTCAGAGAATAACATAATAAGTCCGTCTCACTCGGTTCCTTTAGCAGTGGCGTAAATAACGTCATTAAGCGTGAATTTTTCAAGGAGAAGAAAGAAAGAGTAACAACATTCACACAATTCACCAGGTTTCATATAACTCTCATAATATCATTTAGCTACTAGGAACTTAGACTTACTTCGAGCAGCTGCGGAAATTCCCAATTGCGAAAACCCAATAAAACTGACCGACCCGGGAATTGAACCCTTGACCCAGGCAGTCGTACTTACCTACGACTTATAGACCAACGAGACAGTCACCAGCCTCTACACATAAATATTTTGTATGATAATAATAATATGTAAAATAACCCATATTCTTGAAGAATAAGGTTAATAAAAGACTTGAGTGTAACAACATTTTCTTGAAAGGACTAACTAGTAAGAAAAAAGTTCTTCGTTAAAAAAATCCCAAACGCTTTATCCTTCCATAAATTTTTACAGCTTAGAGTTTTTATAACTCACCGCCCGATAGAAGTTTCGTAAAACACACTAAAACCTCGTAGTGTTCTGCAGTTTAAATCTTGAGATTTGGTTATAAATATAGATGAGCAGAGCGTGAAAGAGTTCAGCCAGGATGGAATAAACGTCTATCATTTAAAGAAGGGACTAAATTTAACAGTTGCACTATATTTTCAGCAAATAATATCTAGATTCTCTCGATAAGGTTTGGGATTTTGACGTATGACGTGTCAAATTAATAGTCATATTAATCCAACTCAAGTGTCCTAATTGTAAATCACACTCATGTTAATGGTAGCTTTTGTAATTGGCTAAAGAAACATAACATTTCATCACGCCTGTAATCCCCGAAGGGTTAGGCAGAGGTGTTCCTAGTACACCCACATTTCGCCAGTTATGCTTAAGTTCCATGCAATATGTGTTGCTATCAATGTGTTGCTATCAACCGAACACAAATCCAGACTCCCGGCTGCTACTGAGAATCTCTAGATTGGAAAACCTAATAACACTTTGCCCTAGGGAATCGAACCCAGGACCTCATGCTCAGCAGAAAATAAAACTATGTTTGTTCAAAAACCCATAAATCAAAGAAACCTGTTCCAACCATTTCCCGCTCATCTTTCACTCCCACCTCGCCTCCAAAGCTAATCCTCGTTAAAGCTTATCTTCACGACACAAATGACAGTAAACAGTTTCAGAGTCCTATGACAACGCCTCTTAATGTGAATAAGATATTTTTATAAAATCACTTTACAAGCAAACGAGCTGAGTCAAAGTCTTTCAGTATAAGTTGACAATTTGACCTTGTTCTAAATTCAAGTTAACACCTGTTCCAACCATTTCCCGCTCATCTTTCACTCTTTCAAAGCTAATCCTCGTCAAATGTTGGGACTTGGGAACCCAACACAACACCTTGCACGCGGTATGCCCACGCAGACATCGTGATCAGCGCGTCATCGGCAAGCTGAGGCGACACGGCTCGGCCCGATGACCACTCGCGTCCTTGGACTCCACCGCGAAAGACTATTTCCTCTCTAACTTAACCTTTTAAGTGTTTGTCCGGGAAAGTTACAATTTGTTATAAGCACGGCAATAAACCATTGGCTAAATAAAGTCCATAATTTAATTGCTCCCAGCGCTAACATTAAAGCTTATCTTCACGACTCGAATGACAGTGAACAGTTTGCGAGTCCTTTAACAACGCCTCTTAATATAAAATAAGATGTTTTTATAAATATTCATAAAATCACTTGACAAGCAAACGAGCGGTGTCAAAGTTTTTGAATATAAGTAGACAATTTGAACTTGTTTAGGAAAAATATGTGAAGCGAACAGAACAGCCTTTGTTGTGTGAATTGACAACAAAAACATTTGGGTCGAGTACCTGCTAAAGTTCAAGTAGATATTTGGGTGAGATGACTTGAGGTTTTGTATGGGACAGTTGATACTTTTTCACGATTCGCATGGAGAAAGTGGTTCAGTTTAATAATTTGTGGCACACCCTTATATGTTATAATGTTCCCACTGCTGGGACACATGCCTTCTCTCTGCGACAGGGAGTGGGCTGAAATCCACCACGCGGGCCCAGTGCGGTGTAGATATCACATGTCTTCGATTTTTTGGTTCTAGGACATTGTGGTTTCCTCACGATGTTTTTCATCACCGTTTTGAGAGCAGTGGTGATGAAATAATTTACATAAAAGCAATGCGCCTATAACGAACGAAAGTCATGCTCAAGAAACCTTTCAGATACCCGACAGCCTTTTTATACAAAGAAGCCGCATTACTCAATGTCCGACAGTTCATCTTCAAAATGATACTGAAACAGCATAAAATCATAACACAGATTCCGGAATACTCACAGCTCCTCAAACGTCGAGTTTTCAAGTGTGCTTCGATTAGGACACGTACAACTTTCGCACAACACATGCATTCTTACTCAGTCTCATATACAACAAAGCCGTAAGAATGCGTGGCATAAGTAACTCCAGAACAAGCCAAGTCATAAAGATTGTTCGCAAATGGCTGCTAGCCCAATCATTCAGTGAATCCGATAGGTTACTAGCTTTTTTAAAGGTTATTTCGTAACACATCCACACATACCTACACACACACAGTCACACATATGCACCCTCACAAACACAAGCTCCTTCTCTCTCTCACACACACACCCTCTCGCGCACACATTCTCTTACAGATGGTGCACATTGCGTTCTAAATATTCCTCAAACATATTAGATTGTTTTAATTTCACTGTTTTAGATCTAGACAATGTTTTAATTTTCTAATTACTGTATATTAACACTTTTGCATGTGCTTCTTGACTGTAACAATCCATCTGTATCAATGTAATGCACAGTTTCATCATATGGTAATACCACCCATGGACTCCACGAGACAGGCTCGACCTAGTGTGGCGTTCATAAGCAAAATGCTTCCTTTGAGTCTTATGTATTAGTTTTTATTTTGAATGTAACCTAGCTACTTAGTAATGTAGACTATAAGGAAATTGGATAATAAACAGCCTTAGCTTTTCCCACACTTAACCTTACCTTAAAACTGCATTCAATATCACGTGTCCGTAATGAGAATGCGTTTCTGTCACCTGTAAGTTAGGAACATCTGAAATCAACCTTATAAAGCAACGACCATAAAGATTACTGTGATGCAAAATAAGACAAGAAATAACTATGAGGAGACAAAACAATAATGCGTTTTTTACGAATTAAAACTTTATTTGTTCCTAACCGTGTTCAACTGACAGGTTTCATAAACGCATTCTCTCGGTGGTCAAAATGAAGTGTTTTTTTACCCAACCACGCCGGCAATGCAAAACGGAGGATTTTGGTTTTGGACCGGTATGTATATGGGTATGTATGTATGTAAATAAGTATGTTCATCTGGTCCCTCATAACTTCTAAATTGCTTATAATAATTTGACAAATAAGGTATAGTTACAAGCGTCTTAATCGTCCGCTGATTTTAGGCTACGTTGTATATATGTGACGTTATATAAAATTCAATATGGCGATCTTTATAGGACATGAAGTAATAAAAAAAACGACGGGTTGCACTCCGGGAGTGCCGGCAGAAGTGAAAACTTGAATATTAACGTTGTGCATTTTTGATATTTTGGAATGGTTAGGGAATAATATTGCACGAATTGCTTTAATTATCATTATAAAAGTACTATCATTTATGTGGTAAAATAAAAATAAAATATTGCGCTGTCGTACACAAACATGACAATTTATATTACATTAAAAAGTTTATCTCTCAGAAAAATCAATAAATAAAAGTCAAAAATCAACAATCATCCGTCTTACGAATTTTCGATCAGGTCACGTGTCCTGACGCGAGTTTAACATATTTTACCCATTACAAAAAAATTGTACAACGCCGCTGAAGAAGTTTTCGTCTTTCGAATTTTCGATCAGGTCACGTGTCCTGACGCGAGTTTTTTTTTTACCCATTGCAAAAAAAGTGTACAACGCCGCTGAAGAAGTTTTCACTTCAATAAAATAAAACATGATGCCGTGTACCTTCAAATGATAGGCTTACTTAGCAATAACATTAAAAAAAAAAAAAAAACCCTTACCTTTTGTTGTTAGTTGCAGTTTTTGTTGTAGTTGGGTTTTCGTTTTTGAGCTTATTCAATCCATAAGTTTCCCCATAATTATATTTATATACCTACAGATGTTTTGACGGCGTCCATCAGCTCATAATTAGTCCACAAACAAGGCATCCTTACTAAGAAGCGAAACCAACCCAAAACAGTTAGTATCTTAGTGACAACTGCAGACAGATCTAACATGGCATTTCACAGATACCGTACTCCTAACCTCGGGCAAACTAGGGAAATTTCTTGCTAAAATAATGCGACGACTACTTTTAGCTCCAGGCCGGTCACTGATGACCGTAGAAAGGGGCAGATATCGATATCGATAAAGTTAGGATTATGTTATTTGAAACCCAATTGGGGTGCTGGCAGTCGAGATATTGATTTTAAATTAAAGATTAGAATGGTAGGTAGAGGGTTATCATTCCGTTACAGTTGTGGAATTAGTTTCAATTATTGAGGATTGCACAGCTGCTTTAAATGTAGGTACATAAAGCACCTATGACCATGTATTTCAAGGTTGGTTTAAGTTGTTGCTATGAGTTTTTCTTAAATAATAAGTAAAAAAAAAAGTCTTAAATAAAACATGCACAAAATCGATATAAATATGAATAAATACCATAGTTTTGTAATTTAAACTTTGTCTAGTAGTGACAGATATGTCAGTCAGGTTATTTTTTAAGTAATAACGGCGAATTACTAATCGACACACTTAACATCGATATAATTAATATTTAATCATAATTTAAGGTCCCAGCACTAAAACAATTTGTGGAACGAAAAATAAAAAATATTTTCTTCGATTTTCTTGGCCATTCTTGTTCCTAACATTTTAAAAGGATAGTGTTTATTCAAACCTTTTTCATTATAATAACTTTGAGTACTTTTAAGACCTTTTTTTGCGGGTCTAAATATCAATGGGGAAAACCGAAACAATATTTAGGTGAAAACCGTTACAATTTTCAGACATAAAATATGAATGATTATAATATTCACAAGTATGATCGCGTAAAAACACACGCGGTTGTCTCATATTTCCGAATAAAACTTTTTTTGGATTATATTTTGCCTGCGGCTAAGCTCCCTTGTGTCAGGTTTTTCGAAATCAAATGTAATATTTATGCAGAAAATCCGTGTATTCGTTATTGACGCGAAATTAAAAACTGCAGATTTTTCTGAAACCTTATAGAGAACCGGGAACCCAGAATCCGAGGCACAGCAGCTGTGCTAACGACAAATTACACTGTCAAGTCTAGTTGTCGCAAACCAATCAGTCTTAGTTTTAATTTAAACAGTACCTATAAAATGTATGTTAATCATTAAATAATTTAAATTTTAACGAGTTTATTAAATAAGAGATTTTTACTATTCATAAAAAAATTGTAAATAAGACATTTATTTACAATTTTTTAATAATCTATTTCATGACATTTTAAACAATTTGACTCAGTGTTATATTCTAGAATAATATTTTTGGCTTATATTATTAAATACCTCGACTGCCTCGTTGGTCTAGTGGTCGCAAGAGCACGAGGTTCTGGGTTCGATACCCAGCGGGCAAAGTGCTATTGGGTTTTTCTATCTAGGATTTCTCAGTAGCACCCCGGAGTCTGGATTTGTGCTAGGTTGATGGCAATAGGAGCAGTGGTGGCCCAGTGGTAACGGTCCCGACTTACGAGTTGTAGGTCGTGAGTTCGAACCCAAGCAGGCGCTTTACTTTGTGTAAATTATTTAATCACCACTGCTCTCAAAACGGTGAAGGAAAACATCGTGAGGAAACCGGCATGTCCTAGAACCAAAAATTCGAAGACATGTGACATCTACCAACCCGCACTGAGCCCGCGTGGTGGATTACGGCTCACTACCTCTCATAGAGAGGAGGCCTGTGTCCCAGCAGTGGGAACGTATGTATGATGGCAATAGGCTCGCTCTATTACATGTGACTTAAACATAACTGGTGAAATGTCGGTGTACTATAGGTACACCTCTGCCTAACCCTTCTGGGATTACAGGCGTGATGTCATGTTATGTTTTCTACTAATATATAAAATTATCGTGTTTACGACACGGTGTTTGTTACCAAACTCCTCCGAAACGGCTGGACCGATTTGTATTGTGTGCATATCGGGTAGGTCTGAGAATCAGCCAACGTCAAAAAAAAAAAAAGAGATTCAAAACAACGTTTGCGGGGTCAGCTATTTATGGCCGGTGTCTAAGATAAACATTGATGACATTCATTGTCATTCGTAGATCTTTGATATACTGGTGTGTAAGAAAGCCTTCAAGAATCTTGGATTTCTAATGCTTGAGACCCGTCAGTTTACTAACACAGCAGCCGTAAGGTCACTTTATAATGCTTTAGTAAGAAGTAACCTAGAAACGAAGTATTGTTTTATGGTATAAAAATGTAAAATAAATGTAGCCGGTTCCTATACATGAAACAGTTTGGTGTTGATCCTTTTTATCCTCTTATATACCAGGCCACTCAGAAAGTATTTATGATAAAAAGTTTTTATGTAAGAAAGACTGGCCAGGTATAGTCTATTTTGAAAACAGGATTATTTGTAAGTAAAAATAGGTACTTTCCAATTTCAAAATTTCCCTCCACATTGTTTGCGAGCTAATTAATGATCTCGTGTCTCATTTAAAAATGTGTCTGCGCCTGGAACATTTTCACGATTGGAAACGTCGCCTGTAACTGGACTTCAAATGGCATTCATGGATTAAGGCCCCTCTAAAGCAACCGCATATCGTTTAATTCTCATCAATAAGGTTCCTAACATATTACCTCCTAATTTGTCGCCTTTCATTCATGTTTTCAACATGGCCAAACCATCTGAGCAAACTACAATAAAAGTTTTGGTCACTACCTACATATTCTTTTAAATCGCACCGTTTTTGATTATCTTCACTTACCAAAATGATAAAGGATTCTCATCCTTCCAAGTAATATAATTCAAGGGTTTCATCCAGACCCGATTCGGTACGCCATAATAATAAATTGTAGTCAGCACAACCGTGCATGTCTGTGTTTCATGCTTATCCTGATTTATGCAGTGTTGTAGCCATGAAGTAACGAGAAAAGACAGCTAATATACATTTGAGCCCAAAAATAATGTGTGAAGAATTTTATGGGAATCTTCAAGCTACCGTAGACAACGTGTGTGTAAATTATCGTGGCAAAATGTATACATGGCACGTTATAACGGTATCGTGGAAGGAAATTTTAAAGCGTCTTCATATATTTCCATACATTCTACTTCCATGTGTTATCGTGGTGAGTGCTATAAAAGACGACGCCAGGTTTCGACGAATGGCTCGGGAGGAGGCACGGCTCCTTGTCGTTCCGGGCGACACAGGTGCTTTCGGGGCATGGTTGCTTCGGAAAATACCTGTGTCGCATAAACAGGGAGCCGGACGCTCGGTGTCATCACTGCGTCAACTGTCTGGAGCACACGGCGTGGCATACAATGGCAGAGTGTGCTGCGGGCTGGCACTAGCCGGGGATCGTGGAAGGCACATAGGTTACACCAAATCCACCCTTGTGCAAGTGTGAGAAGGGAAGACCGTGGTGGTTTTTTGTCAGTATGAGTCTGACCGTTCCCCTCTGCCCGCCCCCGGGGCTGAAGACATCCATGAGGATTTTCCACCCCGGAACAAAAAAAAAGGTACGGCCGTTCAGGCCGGGAACCAACACCCGGTTCCCACCATTGCAACTGCCTCGACGACACGACGCAGCACACCCTTGAGTGCCCTGCTTGGGCAGTGCAGCACCGTGACCTCGTCACGGCGGTTGGTGATGGGGATACTATCTCGTTTCCGCACATGGTCCAGCATATGGTTGGAAGTGAGAGCGCGTGGGAAGCCAACGTCTCCTACTGCGTGGCAGTGATGGTTGCCAAGGAGGCAGCAGAAAAGTAGAGGGATGATACAACCATCCTTCCAATCTGTAACAGACGTGCCGGGCGCCAGAGGGCGCGGAACTATCTCCGGCCGCCTTAGGTAACAGGTAATACGGGCTGGTGTCCGCAACTCATGGTGGGAAAATCGATCATTCGATCCACCCCAGCTCCTCGAGGAAGGCCAGCAACACCTTGGTGTTACTGACAGCCTCGCGTAGGGCCACATACAGGGCAAAGTACTTCTGTAACCCAGGTTGTTTCAGAAGTACTTTGCCCTTTATGTGGCGACCACAGGGCTGTTTAGAAGAACATGAGCTGCTGTCTCGTCCTCCTCCATACAGGCCCTGCACAGCGGACTGTCTGTTACTCCTATGACAAAGAGGTGTTTATTAAATGATCCGTCAAAGCTGCCGTAACTATACGCAGCTGTTGTTTGGTTAGTCGGAGAACCTGTTTTGTGAGGCGGCCATCAATAGTAGGGAGTGCTTCTCTAGCCTGCCTGCACTCGCCTTGTTCCAACTATAGTTAGTGATGTTGTTCCCTGGTGCGTTTCTTTACCAGTGTCCGTAAGTACCCGAAGAGAAGTAGCAAGACGGGTTCAGGTCCCACCTAAACTCCGGTCGTCTTAGGGTGAGGCCTGCAGGCAACAGACTTGAGGGTTTGTTGCCTAAACAGTGAAAGACCCAGGACGGCAGTGCGCCGTAAAGGGTGACGGGGTCTGCATGAATTCATGCGGGCCAACACCTAGCCGGGAGAGCGAGACGAAATGCGTAGTCTGACAGACCCCTTCAGCAACTGAAAAAAAAGGCGGTCTACAAACAACAAATCGATGTGAGCAAACATGGTTTATTGTAGTTCCTTGACCGACTGGGATTGGTTGGGTGGCAAGGCGCCAGGTGTACTGGACACTGGCTCGTTGCAACGATAATGTTGAGTTAGCGTGTCGAGAGTTCAACGAACGATATGGCATTAGAGTGAGCGCCAGGACAATGTTAAGTGCAACTCAGCGTGTGAGGGACTCCGGTACTCAGGCGTCATAGGAAGGCTGTTTTTCTGCCGAGGTTGACTTTAGATACTACCTACAGTTCTTGGGGGAAACATTACCCGAGGTATTGGAGGACGTCCCGCTCTTCTTTCTATGAGACGTGGTTTACCAACACGACGGTGCTCCCGCGCATTTCTCATGGAACGTTCGGCGGCATATTGATCCACCACGACCTTCCACGACCAATCCAACGGGGCCCCCGTTGGATTGTTCGTGGAGGACCAGTGCAGTGGCCTCCCAGATCAGCTGATCTCACGCCTTTAGACTTTTGTTTGTGGGCTCGAATAAAATCGCTCGTTTACGAGGCAACGAGTGTAGAAGATCTCAGACAAAAAATTGAACTTGCCTTTAGTATTGTGAAAAGTGACAGTGAAGTGCTAAATAAACTAAAATTTAACATAAGAAACGGTGCAATAAAGTGCATCGAGCACGGTGGTGGAAATTTTGAAAGTTTACTTAAAAGGCGAAGAAATAGTGCCGTGTAAATAGTTCATACCTGTAAGCAATTACTTTTATCTTTACCGAATTTAATTAGTGTAAATCTAATGATGATTCAAATTCAAACACGCCAACTCTGAATATGATATCGCGACAGTTAGGTACGCATCAGAAATACAGGCTCGCACAAACAGGCTTGACGCGACAGTGTGAACGAACCAGGTAACACCTAATCGCAGACGGGCGAAAAGTTGCTCGATAAAAAAATGCTTCCCCTTTACTAAACCTTATATCTTAGAACAAAATTATCCAAAGCCTACTTATTAAGGCTCTCACAAACAGGCGCGACATAAAGACACCGCTCGTCGCGCGACACGCGGTGCCTATGTGTTGCGCTGTGGCGTCGCGCCAGGGTTAACGAGACTCGACGTGTGATCTGTAGGTAATGTTCGGTCATTGAACTAACGTACACACATACCAAGTGCGTACTCTTGCAGTGCTTAGCTACCTAGCCAGCTGGCAGGCACACGATTGTGCGGTGCGCTATTAGTGTGCGTAGAGATCGAGTAGTGCGCTCAAACGTTTTAGGTTTAGCAGGACAACTATTTTATAGAAAAATTGCTAGGTGTGGTTTAACTAAATTAAATTATAGTCTTATAATTTAATATTCTAATTGGGGTGTACGAGCTCTTGCGTTCATTTCGTTACACGTTGCATTTAAATATCATCAACATAACATAAAATCACATCTGTAATACTAGAACGTTTAGACAGAGGTGTAACTATAGTACACCCACGTATATAGCATTAGTTTATTATATTTTAAAATTTTAAATAGGTTTATGTAAGTGTATCTTTATATAAAAAATGTATTCCAAAATTTTCATAATAAATTGCACCTGCCACAGTTTGTCTCTGCATCACCCAAAGGTTGACTGGAAGAAAATGCTTATGGCATTAAGTCCACCTCGGTACATTTATTTGCTTAAAGTATAAAATAAATTAATAGTTAAGATTTTATTTGCGACGCCAAAAGAAAGAAAAAAACAGGATCTTATTATGGAAAATGTAGAGTAGACTTAAAATAATTTTTCGTATGAAAAGCCATTTAAGTACTTTTATATTTTTCAACAGGTCCTGCGTAACAATATCGGCTTTAATTTCAACACTAGTAAGAAGAACTAGGAACCAGTTTACGGAATAAGGAAGTTAACAAAAGAAAGCACACGATGCAGTGCCTGGTTGTCCACACATTTTTATTTTTGTTACGACAAAGTTCCAAGCCGGAGTGCTTATTTTGTTGACCAGTACTGTATTTTGTACGGTTGTGTTTGTGTACACTTAAAAAAAGAAAGATAGACAGAAAACTACTTTATTCTGCAAAAACAAAACGCACATTACAAAAATAGAATGGCATAATATACATCGCACAATGTCACATATCGGGGTCAGGAACCAAAGACAATATACATTGCGTAGTTATGTTACTACATAAGTTACGACACACAAGTTACACTGGTTTTAAAATGAAAGTAGCATTCATGCTTACATTTTATTAGTTGTTTTCCCGCAGCGGAATGATTAGGACTTGGTTGTACAATCGATTTATAAATATGAAAAAATTACAGATTAAAAATTATAAAAATAACATAGGTATATCCCGCGAAAGTGTGGAGGTCGAGGCCTTTTACACGCTAAGACCCTTCACAATCGCGAGATATGCAGTCTCAGGGAATATTTCCTAGAAGCCGACGTGGGGATGCATCGTGATGTGGTCGCGGTGGACAAGGGCCTCACCCCGCTCTCCTTGGCCAAAGAGAACTGGCGCAAACCTGTAGTGCTTGACACTAATGATCGCATGGAAGAATGGCAGAGTAAGGAGCTTCACGCACGCTTTTTCCGGGCCCTATATGGACCCGATGTAGATCTTCTAGCGTCCGTAGCCTGGCTGCGTTTCGGTGACCTCTTTGGAGAAACCGAAGGTTTTATCTGTGCAATTATGGACGAAGTTATGATGACCGGAGATTTATTGTGAAAGACGGCACGTTTGACATCTGTCGGGCATGTCACCGTCCGGGGGAATCAATAAGACACATTATCTCCGGGTTCTCCGGTTCTCGTCTAGCTAACGAAGAGTACTTGCATAGAACCAACCTTGTAGCCAGGATTATCCATCAGCAACTTGCTCTGAAATACAGTCTTGTGGAATCAGAAGTGCCGTACTACAGGTACGTGCCCGACCCAGTTCTCGAAAATGGAAATATCACATTGTACTGGGATCGATCCATCATCACTGACAGCACTATTGTTGCCAATAAGCCTGATATAGTTTTGGTGGATCGAGTAGAGCGTTGCACAATGATTGTTGACATAACGGTCCCGCATGACAGTAACCTCGTGAAAGCCGAGAATGATAAAGAAATCAAGTATCTTGATTTGGCTCGCGAGGTTGTCGACATGTGGGATGTGGACTCAGCAATAAATGTGCCGATAGTCGTGACAGCCAATGGCTTAATAGCCAAGAGCCTCGACAAACACCTGAGGAGGCTCTCGTTGGGCAGCTGGATCAAGGGCTTGATTCAGGAAGCGGTACTTCTGGACACGGCTAGCATTGTCAGGAGTTTCCTGTCTCTGGAGCCCTGACCGCCGGTAGCTTGGACCCTGTTCCCGATACCGGTGGGATACTATTTTTTTATTTTTAAATGTTTTTTTTATGATTTTTGAAATATATTTAAAAATGTAATTTATAAGTTTTTAAATGTAATAAAGGATATAATAAAAATGATTGTATTATTTTTCTTATTGTATTTTTTTTTCAGAGTTTTGAAAGTATATTTAAACATGTAATTTATAAGGTTTTAAATGTAATAAAGGAGAAAATAATATAATATCTGAGGCAGCGCGAAGCTCGCCGGGTCTGCTAGTAGTGTGTGACCGCTTAGTTCTTTTAAACTCACAAAGGATTTTAAACTTGGTTGTTGCAGTTGTTGAAGAATTCATGAAGTGACATGTCGCCACATCGAAAGATTGCAGTCGTGCGGAGCATGGGTAGGTTGCATGTATATTAATATTATTATACGAAGCAAAACCGAAAATAAATATGTATAAATATAATTATAAATACATCTAGATTTTTAGGGTTCCTTAGTCAGCAAGGAACCATTATAGTTTCGATATGTCGTCCGTCCGTCCGATCGTTAGTCCATCCGTCTGTCCGCAGCTTAGCTCAGAGACTATTAGTACCAGAAAGCTGTTATTTGCCTTGGATATGCATATAAGTCACCCCGGCGAAGTGCAAATCTTGTTTTTTTTCTTTAAGTTTAACACGTAAAGTAGGTTTTTTTCCCCTCTATCCCTTGGTGTGACCGGTGATCTTATTTTTCAAAAATATATTTTTCGATTCATTGATCAGTTTGCGAAGTAATAAGCTTTAAACTGCTAATTTTAGAGACAGGTGTCCCCCATCTGCCAGCTGGTGAGCCAATGGATGTTTTTGGATATGTGTAAAAATTACCTCAGTATTATGTACAAGGTGGGCCAAAATAAATCACCCTATTGGAAGAAGCTCTCATTTTTGCAAATGGCCGCCAATGTCAAATCTGTTTTGACATTTGTGGACTAGACAGATGCAGAACACAAGTGAACAAGCCATAGAGCGATACACTCCCCAAGAACGCGGAATAATCGTGTCTATTTTTTTGGGTAACAATTCGTCTGTGGTGTTGGCGCAGCGCATAATTCCGTCGCCGATTCCACGGCCGCCCCAGGGTGGAGGACATCCATGAGGATTTTCCACCACGGAAACAAAAAAAAATAAAAAAAAGGGACTGAGGGACATGTGGTTCCAACAGGTCGGAGCAATGGCACACCTGACATTGTGAAGGCAGGGTTTCCGGGTCGCCTCATCTCTCGTTTTGGCGATTTGCACTGGCCCGTAAACGAGTAATAGTCTAACAACTTACATTTGCAATTGGAATGTATGGGAGAACACGTTTTTCAACTACAATATTAAGTTTGTTCTTGGGATAAATTCAACTACGGAACCCTTAATAGTTCGAGGTCCGACAAGCACTTGACCGGTTTTTTGTATTTGAACATGGGTAACTATTACAAAACCGGTTTTGAGAACTGGGTTCAAGATAATGACGGTCAGGACTCCAAACCTCATAGCGATTAGTACATACCGTGCCCAGGATAAGGTACCATTTTCTGAATCAAGCCAGGGATCTAGATCTATCTGCACAAATACTGTAAATCCAAAAGTGGACTCATAGGACTGAAATTCAAAATTCATATTCAAAGCTAGCTAGTCTGCACCAGAACCACTGTAGTATTTCCGAATGTAATTAAAGCTTCTCAAAGGAAGAATACGAGGAAGAAAGAATTTATGCCCGAATTTAATGCCGGAAAAAGTCCATTCCTTTTATAAAATGTAAAGCAATACGATTCGGTGGCCAGCCATAAATATACATTAGGAATAAGAAGTTTAATTTAGTGTTTTTTTTTCTAAATATTATCTTTTGACATAAGTTACATGAGTTAGCGATCCCGGCTGTATTTCGTAGAACTCAGACAATCGTTACGGGTCGTCGGAAGCCCGAAAGTCCGACAACCAGTCTTACCAAGGAGTATCATGTTGCCAAGTAGCATGTTACCCAGTGTCAGGTCAAATAGGCAGTCGCTCCATGTGAAATACTGGTATTCAACTTCAAGGCGACAGCGCAATAGTTGAGAAAAGTCTAGGTAGGTATACATATTGACAACAGTTAACAATTTGTTGGTTTAAAAGAGTAGCCTTTTTTAAGCCTTTTTAGTAAGCCTTATTTTGATGGAGCTGCGCTAAGGTACCCAGAGAAGTTTAAATTTACTTACGTTTTTTGTCATTAGCAGGTCAGTGCCAGGTTGTATGTTGATGAAATTATGATTCGCGACCGTTACAAGTATGGCTTTATAGAATTATCCTAAGAATCAACAATCCAACTCCTTAAATTAGAATTGGCCTCAAATGTCATCACTTCATGAAATTTATTATTCATTCAATTATTTTTGAACTTATTGAATTGTATTGATGGTTTTTAAGATTATATTTCTATAAATGAATGTTTGATAACATAACATCAACATTTCGCCAGTTATGTTTAAGTCCCATGTAATAGGGGACACATGGATATGCAACATAAAACCATAAACTGACCCAAAAATTGCAAGAAACGTACGAACATTGTAATTTCGCGGGCTACCCTTACGCTTTCACCTTGAGAAAAGTAACTTGGTATTCATTAAGAAACCTGGGATATTCCCACATCGTCTCGTCAGTGCAATCGTCTCCAGCGTGAGTACTAAGCGTGGGTTCTTGAGTTTGATCCCCGGGTCGGACGAAGTGCTATTATGGTTTCTCATAAGAAATTAATTCTTAGTTCAGAATCTGGATTTGTGTCAGGTCTAAGGCACTGTCTCAATTACTTTGGGGCTAGTAAAAGTACTATGCCAGTTGTAAATACACCCATCAAGAAGCCATAATCTGCGCATTCTGTACATCATTTTTAGTAACATTGTAGAGCAAAAATAATTGATGTGAAACGTCTTTTTTTGTATGTTTGTTAACTCCATTATTAATTACTGCAGTAATAAATTTTTGATTGATATCTACGAAACTTTTTTAATCAATAGGGTATGCTTGAGTAGTTTTTCAGTTAGATTCAATAATACGTACTTTTTCCACTTAGTGTATATTATATAGATGATGTTAAAATAAATTACTGTCAGTGTTATTTCCAAAAGTTAAGTTAAGTCGGTGGCAAAAGCTCGAAATTAAAGATATTTGTAACTTTTTGAGGGTTTTTTGTAAGTCATTTTTTTTTTTGTAAAAATGTTTATGGAATAATAATCGCAGTTTACGGTAGCGCGCAACGTATCACTCGTAAAACATTATGCTTATCGGTACCTACAACGATACAGGAGTTGTTGAGGTATTTTAAGTTAAGCTGCATTACTTTCACGCCTGTAATCCTCGAAGGGTTAGGCAGAGGTATACTAATAGTACTTCCACCATATTATTTTATTGTATTTATTTTATTTTGCCAGTTATGTTTATGATGCTGACAAGAGCTAAAGCGCGGTCACTGTCAGACTGCATAGAAAAGAAAGAGAAGCGCGATGACACAACGCTGGTAATTTATTGCAAAAAATTAAGCAATTTACAAAAATCTATGGATGCTATGCTATGCTTGTAGGTTAATCTGACAAAAAAACAGAATGATTGCATGTATATTAGTTTGGTTTTCAATCGTTATACAAAAATTTGAGGTGCCTTCGCGATTTTTTTCTATCGTGTCAAATTAGTTGTGTATGTTTTCAACCCACTATCTGTCTGGCATATATCCTGAATAATATCAAATGTTTTTTCGGATTCTGTTTACTGCTTTTAATCATATACTTTAAGGCAGTAAAAAGACTTGCATTTTGGTCCGTAGTCCCCATAAGTCCCACGTAATGTCATCTTATTGCAATCAACCAGGTACAAATCCAGACTCTGGCTACTATTGAAAAATTTGCATATTTGAACAGCCAAATTAAGCTATAGCATTACTATTTCCCTTAAAAAAACGTAAAATATTCCCTTCAGATAAAGAAAAACGCGTGACGGCGCATCAACTTTCCAGCTGTCTCTTACGCCTTGTTCCAAAACCAGTCGTATTCTCTGGAATGGAAATGGAATTTCAGCCGGTGGACAGGTTGTCACATAAATTGAATTTGGTACGGCGGATAAATGAAGACGCCTGCCGGTCTCTCAAATTGGCATTGTTATTACGTTCATAGATATTGTTGCTGTTGTCGTGTTTGTGTGTGAGGGTGTGTGTGCGTGTGTGTTTTTGTGAAAATGTGTGTGATTCGTTGAGGTATTTTACGGGATGGTACCGTTGGTGTAGTTGCTGAGGGAGTGGACTCTATACTACACTACTGATCACGAATAAGATTTTAATATGTTGTAAGCTACTTATGATTTACAAAAAACTCGACTGCAACTATCTGACTGAATGAAAGATATTGCCGCCAACTGCGTCAAGGCTCCTGCAAACAAGCGCGACGGCACAGCGCGACACAAAGGCACCGCTCGTTGCGCTACACGCGGTGCCTTTGTGTCGCGCTGAGCCATCGCGCCTGTGTATCCGAGACTTTACACTGCTTGAAAAGTGATCTTGTTTTGAACCTTTTACTTGCAGTCGGTTTTTTTTTTAACCTTGTAGTGTGTTTTGTTTTTTTAACTGGCCGAAGTCCTTTATTTGGATACTCTACATGGTCATGGTAAACATTTTCTAAACTCCGCCATTTAAATTTTATGAAAACAAATCTATATGTACCATAGAACAACCTAGACGAATCGATAGACACCTTATGTATTAAATGGATGAAAGGGTTGCATTCGACGCCTCCCTTTTATTATTCATAGTACAAAAAGCGCTCATTAATTTTCTCTAGTTTCCAGTTAAAATTATTATTAATCACTCATGTCTATGTTCTGACCTAGATAAATCCTATAATCTAATGCAAATGTCCGGTTGTCAGTCCTAAGCATCTAATTTATGGCTTCATTCAAGCATAAATTGGTGAAAAGCACCAGCGAGGAATGTTATATATACGGATTTGTCGCATTACTACTGTGTGGATCTGAAATAAACCGGCCTTTAAGAGGAAGGAGGAGTAAGTCTTTTCGTCCAAACACTGACCTATAGGATCCTTAATTCAGACTGCTTTTAACAACACAATGCAATCACTTTCATCTCTAAAATGACGCTAACAGTTCCAATTTGTCCTTTTCCATCCAAAAAAAGTATCCCGGGTTACTCCAACAACTCATGTAAAAAAATAGAAATACAATTTGAGGGTTAGTAAATAATCGTGAAGATAAGCATAATCAGCCTATAATGGTCCCACTGCTGGGACATAGGCCTCCTCTCCGTGAGAGGGAGTGCGCCATAATCCACCACGCGGGCCCAGTGGTAGATGTCACATGTCTTTGACATTGACGAATGGTACACATACAATGACAAGAGTATTTACTTTGTAAAGTATGATTTTAATTATTGTGTGTGAATGTGAGGGCTATATGGGTCATCATGATCTGGCAGTTTGAGTAATTTATGCGGCCTACCCAAATCTCCTTTGTATTAAAAAATATAAATGCGCAGGTGTGAGTACTATGTACTATGGATCTACCATTTACCAGGTAATGCCTTATCTTGACTTGAATGTGCCCTGGCGGCTGATACTCGTAGTATCTCATGCTAGTTTGAAAAGTGCTTGAGTAGATGATGCTCAGTTTGGTTTTCACTGACCTAGCAATATTGTCTTTAAAGCATGCAGTGAACTATAACAAAAGTCGTAACACCTCGGTTTATGCATGTTTCTTGGACCTAAGTCGCGCATTTGATCTGGTGAATTATAATATTCTCTGGAGCAAATTGTGTGATTCGGGGATACACTCGGACCTAGTTAGTATCCTCAATACTGGTACGGTAACCAAACTAACATTGTTAGATGGAGCGACGCGCAGTCTAGCGATTATAGGTTAAAATGTGACGTGCGTCAGGGGGACTGACTTCTCCGGACCTTCTCAATATCTACGCGAATGGT
This sequence comes from Dasypolia templi, assembly GCA_963555695.1. Lineage (NCBI taxonomy): Eukaryota > Metazoa > Arthropoda > Insecta > Lepidoptera > Noctuidae > Dasypolia > Dasypolia templi. The sequence continues at coordinate 8,910,450 of OY743142.1, forward strand.
CTTATTGAGGAGCTGAGGAGAGCAGGTGTCGGATGTCACATAGGCGGCGTGTGCTTTAAAAATATAAGTTATGCCGATGACATGGTCCTCTTGAGCCCCCAATAATAGCTCTCAGGCAATTAGTGGGTATTTGCGAACTATATGCCAAAGCTCATGGCATGGTCTATAATGTTATGAAAACCGAAATGTTAATTATATGTTTTTATTTATGGTTCACCAGTAAGGGTTGTACGAACGTTTAGATATCTGGGCCACATCCTAACTGACGATCTCGAAGACGACGCCGCCATAGAACGGGAAAGGTGGGCGCTCTCGATAAGGTGCAATTTGCTTACGCGCAGATTTTTCCTTAGTAGTACGTGTGTTAAAAAACGTTGTTCCATGCCTATTGCCTCTGTTTTTACACATGCCAGCTGTGGTCGAAATTTAAAAGGTCGACACTAAGTACCATGCGTGTACAGTACAATGATGCCTACCGCATCTTAATGAAATTGCCGCGGTACTGTAGCGCGTCGAGCATGTTCGCTGAAACAAGAGTGCCAGACTTGCATGCCATTAATCGATCGCGCATAGCACCGTTTTCGAGCATTTTACGTAAATCGAGCAATCAACTGTTGAGGGTTGGGATTGGAGCAGTCTGATCCGCAGGTATTGGCTCGAAGTTCATCGAAGTGTCAACCGACGGTAAAGATTTTATGATTTTATGATATTTTTACTGTTTTTTTTTGTTGATAACAATTTAATGAATTTTAATGTCTATTCATTGTAATGATTGTTTTGAATGTTAATGTTTATAATTCAAATGATCTAATGAATTTAAAATACTTGTAATTTGTATATTCGGACTTGGTGCATAATTTAATAAATTGAGCCAAACGGTTGAGCTGAATTGTGCTAATCCATGCGTCGTGTCCGTGAACGGGCGCCGTCAGTTGGGACTGGTCATCTCGTAGCTGCCGCGGCAATATTTTTATTTTGTATTTTTTTTTACTTGTTTTTTGCTGCGTTCTGGACTGGGTTACATCGTTCTCACATATATGTTCAACGTTAATGATGCAACTTATGTACTTGTAAGAACAATATTATTTAAAAGAGTATCCATGGAGTTTCTTCTTTTTTCTCCATAGGCACTTACTACGCTTTGGAATGGGCAACTAGCTTCATATTTCTGACTGACCGATTCCTTGACATTTCAAAAGTGCCTGTAAATGGTTTAATTGAAATAAATGCTTTGAGATTGAGTCCTTTCTTTGGCATTGTTCGTCGAATCGTTGAGCTCCTTAAGTTCTGAGTTGAGCTGCGACAGGCCCACTCAGTGCACGCATTGGCCAATCCGTGAATGTGGTTCTTCGCCACACGCGCACAAGACACCGATCTGCATGATCTGCACATAATCTGACCAATATTATATCTGGACTTTAAAAGAGATTGTGACCTCTGAGTTTGTTTCGGCCTTTCTTCTCAGACTAGTCAGATAGGAAACCCGAGCTCATCTAGTTAAAATATAAAATTTACTTGTAAAAGTGTTTGTATAAACCTACTAACAGATATAAAGTCATATATCATTTATCAAAGGGCCTGCCTGGGTTCGAATTCACGAACTACAACTCGTACGTCGGAGCCGATATCACTGATTTTACCTATTTTAGTAGGGTTCGTTGTGTTTATCAGCTTTTTAATTACTATGATAGAATATTTTTGTAATAATACAAATTACAAACACATTGTTTTTTTTTGTTTTGCAATAGGAGGTATTATTAAATAATTTTACTTGCACACACTATAGTAAAACCATATTCTACCCTACCTGATGTTAAAATACTATCAAAATGTGAAGTGATAATAAACACGACAACGCGCACGAGCGGCAACTCAGCCCTGACTGAGCACTGGCCGAGCCAGTATAAACCGGTTTCTCTCTGTACGCAACGAAGCCGCCAGTGCTCACGCACACACGCGCTTCAAGCTTCTAGAGTGTACCTGTCATAGCGTGGTTGTATGGAGCTTTGGTTCTGTTCCGTTTCTTTTTCTCATGTGTCTGAGGTAGTCTTACCAAAAAGGGCCCATTTTGGGATATGGGTAATCTGCTCAAGTCACACGTCAAGGCACCAGCCCAAGTCACCTGCTCAAAATTAACTGCACGTTACAACTACACTATCTCTCTCAGATTAGTCTGAAAGCTGAAATAAAACATATTGCTCCCAGATCAGCAATCCTATTACCTATACCATAAACTAGGCAGTAAACTAGCCTTAAAAGTAGTTTTACCTAACAAAGTGTATGGCTCCGAAATAATTTGTCCCCGGCGAGCAAGCAAATAAAGTCTCGTTTATATAAATTGTACTTTATGACCCGAGCTAAAAACAAAAGCCTATTCTAGAATTTTCAGTTTGTATTTGGCTAGGATATAAAGCAGGATGATTTATGAGGTTCGTAGGTAACAACAGCGCGGTTGTAAGGTTGATTAGGTAAAGCTGCACTTGGCGCGGTCAGTCAATGGATGGGTGACCATTTTTAACATATGGAGAGACTTCTTATCATTTTGAAGTACCGTACGTGAATCCGTTTGGTGGCAGTCGTCATACGAATATAATAGTCGTTATATACAGGTGGTTTTAAGAAGTTTATTTGAATGTACTTAATAGACCTCCAGATTAGCGATTCACGATGGCGAGAGGTTTTATTCGATTGTTTCGATTGTTCGAACATCTCGATGGTTCTCGATTGTTTCGACTTGGACTCGAGTCTGACTCGGTCTGTTATTGCGACTGGCGCATGGCGCGTTCATTTGCGAGTTGTTCTTCGATGGTTTCGATATTCGCGAGTTCTTGAATTGCGTTGTGATTGCGAATCCAAACTGATTCTTCGAATAATCGAAAACTAGCGGTCGATTCCGTTGACTCGAAACAATCGAAAAACATCTCGATTGTATTGTAGAACGACTAGTCGATGATTTAATCGATGGTTTATTTTAACGACTCCGATTCTTTCGATTGTTCAAACATATTGGAATCGCCCATTGCTACTCCAGATCGAATTTCACCCATGGCAGCCAATCCCAGCGGAGACAAACCATCTACTCGGGAGATATTACAGTGGTGCACTTACTCTTCCCTCACTCTAATATTCCAATGGGACGGCAATCCAACACGACCGGAGAGGCGGTACAAAACAAAATTAATTAAAAATAAAAATGAAGTTGTAACTGGTCCTCCTTACATGGAATATTCTTTATGAAATGAAAACGTTTATTTCGACCAACAAAGGGTCAAAAATAAAAAATAAACAAATAAAGACATACACTTAAACATACAACACAAACATACTACAGATCTCGATTGGTCAGTGTGTGAACCAGACAGCACTGGTTCAGGTACTAGCAATCGAACCTCTGCGCGAATGCACTCAGGATGCCGTAGGAGCTTGTCCGAACCTTGCGAACCAGGGATCTGCATTATAAATACTATGTTCGTTAAATAAGTAATTATTTGCTATCTTCTTGTCATTCGGAAAAGACTTCGTTGCTGGCTGGGTAATTTAATCATCATCATCTTCTCCACCAGTCTGGGGACAGAGAGGGGTGTGGGTCTAGAAAGACTCCCATGCGTCTAGTTTATGTGTAATAATATATGATCTGTTAGTTTTATTACCGCGTCCTCTGTAGATTTCCTTGATACGAAGCCGTATTGGTTTGAATAGTTTTTTTTTTATTCTACTAATCTTATTTTTGAATTTATAGGGAGCACAGAAATTGGCCTGTAGTTGCACACCGGCCCTGTCTACGAAGTGTTTAAATACTCTAGGAATGTTGCAGAGTTAAAGCTTAAATTGGCAATATGAGCAAGAGCCTAACAGAACATCTTTAGCTAATTTAATTATCTTGACAGGGATATTCTTCCAATCTCCAGCGCAGTCTTCTCTTAGATTTAAAATAATTTGCAAATCTTCGTGCTCATCTGTTATAAGCAAAACTATTGAGTTACACACTTCTGGGTTATTACTGTTTGTTGGGATGTCGTTGTGTGTGTTTATCGTGCTTGGTAGGTTTCATCTACTTAAAATAGTTGTTTACAGTGTTTACAGCCTTCTCCAGGGTTTTTATTAGTAAGTCTAAGTTAGGTTCACGTGTTCAATTTATATTTGCGATTTCTTTGGCTAGCTTCCAGGTTTCCTTTGGGTTTTTTATAATTGATTTGGGTTTTTTGATTCTGTCTCTAACTTTGTGAATGTCGTTGCAAAAGTGACGATATCGAAAGTAGGTTGTTTCAATTTGGATTTTATTATTATGGGTTTTTTTTTGTGCAGATGTAATTTGTCCCCATGCGTTATGCATCGAAGTAGGTCTGGAGTAATACACGGCTTAAATACTCTTTGGGATGCATTAAAGGAGCCTCCCCACGCTGACTGGCACCACGTTGATGGCAATCCAAAGTTCACTTAAAAAACCGGCTTTGTGCGTAGTCTTGATTAACATCAAAGGATTCTCACTAAACAAATCTGAAATTCTTTCTGATGTCTACCGCAAAACTCACTGCGACTTTCTTTACATCCAAGAGACCCACCGAGACGTAACCAAAAGCCGGCCACACATCCCTGGACTAACGCTTAACACCAAGCTCTGTCACCTGAAGCACGGTAACGCAGTGTTTGCTGCTCCCGGCGAACTAACCACTTTCCATTAAGTGCTCAAACGAGAACGGCATATATCACCGTTAATGACCGGTACCTGCACCATCACTTCCGTTTATAAACCTCCTGGAACCACATTTAATTTCGCTCCGCCAGAGTATTTCAGCAGCCAACCAACTTAAGTAATAATGGGTGACTTCAACAGCCGTAGCTCCAACTGGGGCTACAATAACACGGATATTAGCGGCGAAGCTGTCGAATTAAACAACTGTCAGGAATCAGCTTCAATCCCATCTATGTAGAAAAAAAAGTCATGGGTATTCCAAAGCCAGTTTAAGATATCCAAAAAACTTTCGTCCATTATCTCTGCTCTGTCATACCTACAAATTGTTCGACAGACTGTTGTTGAACCGACTAACGAGTGTTATTGACCGGAAGTTAATCCCGGAGCAATCTGGTTTCAGACCCGTCAATTCTTGCTGCAAACAGACCCTTAACTCATTCAACACATGGAGGACGAGTTCGAGACAGGAATGGTCACAGGCGCTGTTTTCGTGGACCTGTCTGATGCCTACGATATAGTCAACCTGAAACGGTTGTTGTGGAAGGTGGAGACATTGACTAGCCATCAGAATTTTGTTCGAATACTCCGAGAACTTCTCCACAATCGCCGATTTCAGGTCCACCTTCTCTCGAAAAAAAAACCGTTGGAGAGCGTAGAAAAAATGTGGTGCTGTTCCACAAACAATGGGACACTTGACATCATGTCCTGCGTGTCCTGTTAGTTGCACGTTACAGGAACTGATGGACGCTAGTGATGACGACAATCACGTTGCCGAATTCTGGGAAGAGTCACGCTAAGGAGAATACTCTTTTACGTAAGGAATTTCGGTGGTGGTATTGTTAGCTTTGATTATGTTGTTTATTATGCCTACAAGAAATTTGACCGCAGAATAAACGCTATCTATTGTGTATAGTGTCTATATAAAGGTGGTGTATTATTTCGCCGGTTACTTTTACATAATATTTATACTTTCTTGAGTTTTTATTTAAAACTTTACGGGTAATGAGAGATTCTAGTGTGAGACATTCAGTACAGTGATCGCTGACAGATGACTTTATTATTACAATATTCGAACTACATTCGTTTTTAACTTTATATGGTTTTAGAAAGTTTTGTCTCGGGTTGGAGGGCTGTGTCCCGGCAAAGGACCGTGCTTGCCGAGCATATTGAGATACATGTGCGAGCCCGCATCCATATTGTCATGGTTGATATTCAACTTTATGTCTCCAGTTAAAATTATGGTACCAAATGTCGATAGTGTCTATAAAACATTATCACAAGAGCTAAGAAAACTTTAAACTTTCGATATTTTGAATTTAGGCAGAACTATAATTAGTTCGTATACTTGATGCTTCAATGTTGAATGCATGTGGGTTACGACGCTCTCGTTTTGCGTCGCACAGATTTAGTCGCATAGCAGGTGCAGTCACGCAGGGGTGGTGGAAAAACGATTTGTTGGCTGTCTGTCTGTCTGTCTTGTATGTTGTTATGTTTTAATTATATTTGTTTGTTTAAAATGCCAGTTCAGCGGCATAGCCATAAAAAAAATGTAGTATCGGACGCGACTTACGAGTGGTAGATCGTAGGTTCAAATTCAGACAGGTGTTTTACTCTGTGAAAATTATTTCGTCACCGCTACTCTCGATACATTGAAGGAAAACATCGTGTGAAAACGGGCATGCAATTTTCGGTTGAAGGAAGAACCAAAAATTCAAAGAGATGTGACATCTACCAACCCGCACTGTGCCCGCGTGATTACGACCCACTCTCTCTCACAGAGTGGAGGCCAATGTCCCAGCTGTGGGAACATTATAGGCTGATTAGGCTATTCTCGGAGCTTAAGGTTGCCGCAGGCCTCAGGATCTGGGGTGCAGTTGAAGAGCCTCCTCGTGGCGCACCCTGGGCAACGTCAGCTCCAATCGCCCACCGGTACTGGTGGACAATTGGCGCTGGCGGCAAATCTCAACAAACGGGGAAGGGCACGGTTCCATTCCCCGATCATCTTTGATGGTCGTGGAAGGGAACCGGGCTAGGGAAGGGTCGATGGAGTATGTCGTACGCCCACCCCCCCTCTGCTTACAGAGGGTGAGTTGTGTGGGCGTAGTCTTGTTGGAGGAGAGGAAGAAAACCTCTTAAAAAAATTGCCCCAACTCCAAGGTCGAGCGTGCCGAGGGGGTGTATGGCCGGAGGGTATCCGGTCGTTAGCGCTGGGGGGGATCCAGGGGGATCAAAGGGACCGCACCCTTCAAAGGAAAAAATCAAAATGGAAACAAAGTCAGTTGCAAATATTTTACCCCAGGGCGGTACCGACTGCTTAGCAGTCGGAGAATCCGCCACGCATCCGATTTCGGATGCGTCATGCCCCTCGTATTCTGGGGGGGGCAACAACTGTCTGGAGAGAGGAGAGAGAGGGAGAACCCGGTCGCAGTCATTCGGGGACCCGCTAAGCGATGGTTTGGCGGGCCCTCGAGTGGCTGCCACCGGTCACCAGCGAGAAACGGAGCTTCTTTTGAAGCTCCCGCGCGTGGTGATTGAACCACTTGCCACCTTTGATGGCAACCAGAGCCGAGGAGGCTCCGGTCCCTCCGGGGACCACAGTAGGTCTGATCCGGACCTGAGCGGGCGCGGCAAGGCGCTGCTCAAGAGGCGGCAGACGGAGGAAGAATCCCTGCCGGCACCAAAGGCGCCCAAGGCGACGAGTGGTCGGGGTCGTGCGGCTGCAAAGCCGGGGCGTGACCCTTCGGGCCGCTTCACGCGCCCTGCTACGCCTGTCCCATCGCAGGCTTCATCGCCGGCTCCGTCACCGGCTCCTTCGCCAGCTCCGTCGGAGAGCGCGGGGAGCGACGCCAAACTGGGGAGGGAGGACCTCGCGAGTACGGTATCAAGGAGGCGGTCGAGCTCCTCGTGAACCGCACCAGCACGGACGAGACGGAGAGGCTCTGGGAGGAGAATGACCGTCTCCGATCCAAGCTCGAGGAGCTCGAGCGGCAGTTTGCTGCCCAGAGGGCGGCTCCCGCCGCCCCCGGCGTCACTCCCGTCACGATCCCGCCGGCGGTCCGGCCGTCGCCTGCGCGTGCGGATGCGGAGATCGAAAAGATCGCCCGCATCTGCATGATGCAGTGCGGCGGAATGGTAAACGCCCGGTTGGAGGCGCTGGAGGCGCGACTCCCACCAGCTGCGACCCTCCGACCCCCGCTTGCGGCGGATAGGAGGAGAGCGGAGGAGGCCGCCGCCGGGACGAACTCCGCGTTGGGGGGCAGAAAGCCCGCGCAGGGGCCCAAAAAGCCCACGCAGGGGCCCAGGAAGCCCACAGGGGCTTCGCCCGCACCACCTCCGGCGACCGCGCCTTTGGTGACCCCGCCTACCGCACCTCCGGCGACCGCACCACCTCCCGCCTCACCTCCCACCCAGGATGCCGAGGGGTGGACGACGGTGGGGAAGAAAAAGAAGAAGAGCGGGAAGAACGACGGAACACCGGCACCGGCCAAGACGCCTAAAAAGAAGTCGGGGGGTTCCGGATCGATGTCGAGCCCACCATGCAATATCTGGGATTGGTGCTCGACAGCCGGTGGGACTTCGGACCCCACTTCCGGCGGCTGGCGCCCAAGTTGTTGGGCGCGGCCGGGGCGCTGGCAACGCTGCTTCCCAATCTGGGGGGCCCGAGCGCCACCTGTAGGCGGCTTTATATGGGGATCGTGCGATCCATGGCGCTCTACGGAGCGCCGATCTGGGCGTCTGACCTGACGGCCGGCAGCATAGCTGTCCTGCGCAAGCCGCAGCGGGCGATGGCCGTCAGAGTCATTCGGGGGTATCGCACGACCTCCTTCGAGGCGGGTTGTGCACTGGCCGGATCACCGCCCTGGGACCTGGAGGCGAAGGTGCTCGCGTCACTGTACCGGTGGCGCGAGGCAGCGCGGGAGCGGGGCGAGCGACCGATGCAGCAACAAATCGAGCAGCATCGGTTGCAGCTCCGCGAGGTCCTGGTGGCGGAATGGCGGGTGAGGCTGTCACGCCCTACCGCCGGCCTCAGCACCATTGAGGCGATCCGGCCAGTGCTCGACCGCTGGCTCGGGAGAAGGCACGGCTCCCTGACGTTTCGGGCGACGCAGGTGCTCTCGGGGCATGGTTGCTTCGGGAAGTACCTGTGTCGCATAAACAGGGAGCCGGACGCCCGGTGTCACCACTGCGTCGACTGCCGGGAGGACACGGCGTGGCACACGCTGGCAGAGTGTGCCGCTTGGGAGGAGCCGCGCCGTGCCCTCATCACCGAAGTAGGCAACGACCTGTCGCTGCCGGCCGTCGTGAACGCGATGGTCGGCGGCGCAGAGTCCTGGGACGCAGTGGTCTCCTTTTGCGAAACGGTCATCTCGCAGAAGGAGGCTGCGGAAAGGGAGAGAGAGATCTCAACTCTCGACCCGGCCCGCAGCAGACGCACCGGGCGTCGGAGGAGGGCGGACAACGCCCTCTTCCGGCCCCCCTAAATGGGTCCAGGGGCGACGGATTCGGGGACATCCGTCGCCCCCCAACATCAGGACCCGAGAAGGCGGCGCGCGTAGTGTTCCGCGCGCGCCGCTCACAGACGTTGCGGGGGGAGTACACCTCACCGTCCCCGCCCGAGACGGGGCCCGCGCAAGCGGGCCGGCACCAGCCGGGGTTGTGGAAGAATAATGTGTTCCCGCGACCCCGGCGTAGGTGTGAGATGGAACACCGGGGTGGTTTTTAGTCAGTAAGATTCTGATTTTCCACCCCGGGAACAAAAAAAAAATAAAAAAAAAGGCCTCAGGATCTAAGTATCAAAAATTTTGGTCAGGACTAAGAGTCTGTTTCTGATGTACTTATCAGTTTTCTCTTGATGTCGTTGATGAACGCCGGAGAAGTCCCAGGTTTCCCCTACACAAACGGAGCAAAAAGTAGACAGTAGGTAGGAACTACTAGAAAACAATTCAAAAATAAAAGATAAGGTAATTAAAATAAACCATGGCAGCTAAAATATGACCAATTGAGCAATCCCATCTGACACCGCCCGTTCACGGCCATGATGAAAACTTTAAAAAAAAACACATAGTACAGACTGCAATCATCCTAGGCCTTAATGAAACCTACAGCGTCATGTGACGTTAATATCTATGTGACGTCACAACTGTCGGACAGGCGGATAGTACGCGTCGCCTGCAGCCGGACAGTGATTTATGTGCCACTGATGTGTACTGTATCGTTAATTATATTGCACTCAAGTGTACTTTACAGATACGAGTATTAAATAATTTGTGTTAATTAAAGTTGAGATTTTACAAGTGAAAAGTTCTTGAATCTGCTAAAATCGTATGTCGTCGAGAGGTATAATAATGATCAAAAACGGGCGTTGTTGAGGCTTGCTAAGATTCTGCAGATTATCGGGAATGTTTGCAGAATGGGGAGGTAACTGTTTCTACACCCTTGAACGTAAGCGATGCGCATCCCTGCTCTGCAAAATGCGAACCAGCCCCGACAGTGTCATGTTGAGAAATTCCTGCCAAAGAACGAAGAATTTTAAGATTTTATTTGTCATGTTTACTTATATACAAACATAAACTCACGCCTTCTTCCCATGGGGTAGGCAGAAATTAGAGAACGCCAACTGTTACGATCCTTACAAATGCAATCGTTTTTATGAAATAACGTACACTCTCTGGGTAGTGTTTGCCAGATATTTATTATTAGTGGAACGAACCAGCGGAGCTTGCGGTAGTATTACATTTTAGATAATTTTAGAAATCGTCACTAAACGAAAAAGGTTTTATGCACTCCATGCACTTTTTGTTTTTTTTTGGTTTGCTCTTTTAATACAGGAACTCCTAGTACAAGAGCCAGGTCTACACTGATGTTTGTGTCTTGAAGTGAAAAACAAGAAATACAATTATTATTATTTATAGTGTTTTTTTCTTCTCAGCTCTTTGTCTGGTTTTTGCAATATTTACTAACGGAAGCCAAGTAAATGCAGCGTGTGGTGTGTTACGAGTATGTTAAGGATGTGTGTTATGGGGACCAATTTCTGTTTCTGCTGGTGGTCATGCCGGCCGGTCTCTAGTTTAGTGAAATAAAAGTAAGTTCGCATGATAAATAGGTTAGGTTCTTTGCTCCATCTCATTCGAACTCTTGCTTTTCCAGCCTTGGTGGACGCGGGTAAAAAGGAACTAACCTCCCGCGCAACTAAAACTAGTAATGGGTGGTGATGATGGTATGGGTAACGATGGTATGGATGGTGATGGTGATCTAGTAGGTGTGTAAGATACTGTGCTTGGACTATGCGGTTCTACAGGGGTGTTTGTCCTGTCCGTCAGTCTGTCACCATCGTCAATGATTTCGGCTGGAGCCCGCCTGTTCAACTCCTCACCGCATACGGTTCGCATGCTGAGACACCCAGTATCAGCTGCAGGTGCGGCTCGGCGATCGCCCCCGGGATTCGGCCCTATTCATTTGCTTTTTGATCGTGTCTCCATTTTGAATGGGTTTCCAGAGCCGAGTTAGCCATGCCAGTAATTTCTCATTCGTGTGCCACGTGATTAGATTGTCAATCACGACGTGTAGTTGTTTAGGGGGCTTATTATCATTATTGTAACTTGTTTTAAATGAAAACTAAAACTTTTGACGCTTGAAACTTGAAACCATATTATATGGCTCTGATTTAAACACGTAAGTTACATTGGTTTCCATTGCCTTGTTGACAGGATACACTTAATTTAGGCTATTTCTATATTTTTATGTCTAATAAAATATGAACGAGCATACCCTAAATAAGAGCTGATAATTATAGTTGAATTAACTACTTCCATAAATACCTAACTACCCAACAAAAAATAAGACGAAGTTCAAGACGTAAACTAATTTGATAAGTTACTATCTGTCACCGTCCTTTTTACTTGTGTCTTTCGTTAGTAATAGATGTCAATTATCTAACATTAGTTTCGTTTATTATCAAGGGATTCGGTACCATTTCCAATATTGTAGTACATCGACTATGAAAAAATTTGATTTAAAAATTTCTTTTTTCTGGAAGAACGCTCGTTGGTGCCATTTTTAGGGTACCGTACCAAAAAGCTCAAAACGGAACCCATACTGAAAGATAATAAGATGAGTGGGTATGTCATCTCTATTTCACTCAACAATCTCAAAATCTCAACAGCTCACCCCATTAATTAAAGAACCCATCCTACCGACTGCAAATTTCAACCCCACACGTGATATGTATATGAAAAATGGACTCTGTAATGGTGCTTTATCACTACCCCCACATTAGGTCACTTCACCCCTCATAAATAAACCGAAGTATGTGCTAGTAATTGACCTAAATTTTTAAGGGGTGCTAGAGGGTTATAGAGGATGAAACGTGACCGGCGTCATCTTATCTCCTGGTCTAAACGCAGGATCAGGGGTTAAATTAATTTTTAAATTAAATACTTTAACGTGTACGTGATTTATACGGGGTTTAGGCAATTCGTTTTTTTTTTAATAATAAATACCGCTATCAGGTTTTTTCGTGAAGATAGCTTAGATTTTTCTTTAAGATGAAAAACAGTTTCCGGTACCGGAGTTTTTTTTTTGCACAGTTGTAATCACAACGATCATATTCTTGGTTCGTTCATAATATTTAAACTAAATTATTCTTGAAGCGTAATTTTCCCAGAATATACTATAAGTAAGACTTTCGTATTCCATTTAACGACTAAAGTGGTCGATTTCACCAATGAAACTGGACGCGATAAGCACATAAACTTGAGTTTAAGGGCTGTCACTGTCATCATTTTCTGTGGAATATTGACACTGACAGCTCATGAACACGTTTTAGAGTGCCAATTTCACCAACGAAACTGAACGCGATCAGCACATTTAAAACGCGTTCAATAGCTGTCAGTGTCAATATCCAACAGTGACAGCTCTTAAACCTATTTTACGTGCCGATCGCGTTCAGTTTCATTGGTGAAATCAGCCCTTAGAGATACGAATCTTTACAAAAGTACAAATGTAATAATTATCATCAAGGTCAACTTCTCGCCTACATTCATAGATACACGCCTTCTTCCCATGGGTGTAGGCAGACACAAGAGAACGCCACCTGCTACGATCCTTACATACACCTTTTGCATCGTTTACGTTCATACATCTGACCTTTACTGCGCATATTTGTTTGGAGTCAGCGCAGTATTTTGTAAAAAAAATATATGAAGTGTCTTCATGTCTTTTTTTCTACCGTACCAAATTAGTTGTATTATGTTTTTTTGCCTAAAAAATAGACGGCGTGGTTGTAAGTTATGAAGTGCTCGTTGCTTTTCCAATCTGTCTCACTAAGCTCACAGATGTTCATACCGCATCTGTCAACTTTTTATCTCCTGGGTTTGTCGCTGCTTGATGGAGATTCCAGTAGTTGGATTTCCATGGATAGCCTTGTCTACTACTACTCCAAGGCCGGTAGCCAACTTCACACCGTTTGGCTCGGACGCGGCACGGCGCCGGTGGCTTAGCGGTTTGCATGGCGATCGTTCTTTATTAAACGCAACGCCCACAGGGGACCCTGTGGGCGTGTTTTATTCACACACTGACTTATTCCCAGTTAATATTTTAGAAAGCGCACCACGTACCTATCACGTGATTTATTTATCTGTCTTTGCTTATTTTTTTATTATTTTTACATATTTGTGGTATAGTACTTTTATTCGAGGTGATGTCGTCTTCACACATAAAATTATAATTAATGTATACATAATATTGTTAAACATTTTAAAAGAGTAAAGTTGAGTTTCTTGCCCCTTATTCTCCATACGAAACTAACTTTTGGAAGGGGCGCCTAGAATCAGTTCAATTTAAATGTAAATGTTGACGTTCAAAAGTGCCTTACAGTGCCTATTTGAAATAAATGCTTTGACTGTGACTTGATTTTGACTTGTGTTGGCCCTATTATAAGCAAAATAATCTCAAGTCCATCCTTCAGGCATTTTAATTTACATCCACCAATTTCACGGGTTATTTTTCAGAATTTCAGTCCACAAATTTCAGGAATCTCGGAGTAACCCTGACTACTACGTAAATGTCTGTGGCTCGAAAATGTAACTACTGAGAGTTAAACATAACCCTCGTTGAAGAATTTCAGTGAATTATTTTGAATAATATGACGAAATGTTGAATATTTTTTGTGCTGTCGATAATTTTGGGATAATTCGTGCTTTTTAGCAAATATTATATGGTTAATAAGGAGGTGACTGGTGTGACGGCTAATAGATAATAATGACAGATTTATGTGTGTATGAAAAAGACAAAATACTGCGCTGACTCCAAACAAATCGGGATATGCGCAGTAAAGGTCAGGTGTATGAACGTAAACGAGGCAAAAGGTGTATTTAAGGATTTTAGCAGGTGGCGTTCTGTGGTGTCTGCCTACCCCCATGGGAAGAAGGCGTGTATGTATGAATGTAGGCGAGAAGTTGACCTTGATGATAATTATTATATGTGTACTTTTGTAAATATGCGTATCTCTACGGGCTGATTTCACCAATGAAACTGAACGCGATCGGCACGTAAAATACGTTTAAGAGCTGTCAGTGTTATTATTTTCTGTTGGATATTGACACTGACAGCTCTTAAACGCGTTTTAAATGTGCTGATCGCGTTCAGTTTCGTTGGTGAAATTGGCACTCTAAAACTCGTCGAAGAGCTATCAGTGTCAATATTCCACAGAATATAATGACACTGTGGGCGTTGCGTTTAATAGAGTACGATCGCCTTGCAAACCGCTAAGCAACCGGCGCCGTGCTGCGTCCGAGGCAAACGCTGGGAAGTTGGCTACCGGCCTTGGAGTAGTAGTAGACAAGGCTATCCATGGAAATCCAACTACTGGAATCTCCATCAAGCTGCGACAAACCCAGGAGATAAAGAAAAGTTGACAGATTCTGTATTAACATCTGTGAGCTCAGTGAGACAGATTGGAAAAGCAACGACCACTTCATAACTGACAACCACGCCGTCTACTTTTTTGGCAAAAAACATAATACAACTAATTTGGTACGGTAGAAAAAAATCATGAAGACACTTCATATATTTTTACGATTAATTCCCATACATGCAATCATTCTGATATTTGGTCAGACTATTTTACAAGTAACATAATAACGTTACAGTGTTTTAATTTTTTTTCCTATCAAAATATTGTTTTGTAAATAGATTCCAGCGTTTTGTCATCTCGCTTCTCTTTCTTTTCTATGGAGTCTGACAGTGACTGCGCTTTAGCTATTGTCGGCCTCTTAACCTGAAACCGTCGCCAGAAATTCTAAAACTTAAACAGATTTACGCCCCTACGAGTACTGCAATTGATGTGGCTATGGAGAGATTCTACTCCACACACCACTATAGCGAAAATGCCAAACTGAGAACTTCTTGTCGTTTTGGGCGACTTTAACGCCAAGATTGGATTTAATGCCCAGAAGCGTAGCTATTGCTTCGGAAAGTTTGTACTTGGAACTCGGAACGACAGGGGTGACCGGCTTACACAATGTGGGTCCGATGAAGACCTAGTCATTGCAAATGACCTCTAGCAACACCACCCTCGAAGGCTATACACGTAGACATCACCCGATGGAAAGTACCTTAACCAGATTGACTACATCCTGGTTTGATCGCGGTGGAGGTCATCTGTAACTAATGCTTATACACTACCTGGAGCTAACTGCCGATCAGGCCACCAACTTCTGGTCTTAAAATTCGAGTTAAAGTTGTCAGCAGCCAGAACCCTCATAAAATAAAGAATTCTAGACGTGAAGGATGTGCAAAAATTAAAGTCACAGGTGGAATACAACTGAACAAAATAGACAGACGCAGATTTGGATAACGAACCACTTCAAGAATTTTGGAGGAGAGCAGTCTCTTATACAGCTTGCGGTCTCAGGATCCAAAGCACCCATTGTAATACACAAATAGATAAATTGTATGACGGAGGACACCTTTGCGCTTGTTGAGGAACGCCGAAGGATGAAAGCTGCCGGTGCATATGAAATGCTCTCAATGCAAAGTCTACCCAGATCCAGAATTTA
This sequence comes from Dasypolia templi, assembly GCA_963555695.1. Classification (NCBI taxonomy): domain Eukaryota; kingdom Metazoa; phylum Arthropoda; class Insecta; order Lepidoptera; family Noctuidae; genus Dasypolia; species Dasypolia templi. The sequence goes on from OY743142.1 coordinate 8,926,200, forward strand.
TGCAGACAAAATTACAATGCCCATCTGCTTCTTATATGTAAAGAGATCGAAGCTCACGCAGGTAAATTTGAATCGTGCACCTGCATCACAAAATTCGGTTCATCGCCAAAATGCCGTCCAAAACCTAGGCCATTGATTAGGGTAATGGTCAAGTGGTCAGCGTACTGGAGCAAATATATGAAGCTTGTAGGTGCTGTCAGCATTCGCTAACCTTTACGTCAGAACGATAAACTGGAACCTTGAGTCAACAATCCTTGAGTCAGAAATCAAAGCTGCCATCAAGCACTTAAAGAATGGAAACACTACGGGCTCTGATGCTATCCCGGTCGAGACTATACCAACATTGGTAGAACGCGGCGTTCATGTCTTTTACAGTATCTGCTATTAGATATGACTCGCGGGAAAATGACCATCGGAATGGACTCACACAGTTTTCATTCCTCTTCACAAAAAGGGGTCCACCAAAACTGCAGCAAAAACGCCTTATTGCTCATATCAAATTCCGATTTAAACCGAATTTTGTTTGCGTGGCCACGCAAACAAAATACTGCTAAATATTGCTACACATCCTCAACGAACGTCTGAAAGCACACCTGTTGCGAGTGATTTCGCAAGAACAAGCTAGGTTTGTGAAGGGAAAGAGAACACGTGAACAGATTCTGGAAGGTGCTGGAGAAGAATGCTTGGGGTATCATGAACAGAATTCTGCATAAGCGTCTCCATACTCCTATAGAACTCGTTTTCAAACTGCGTCTATCGTCACCACTTGTCTCGAATACTGAAGTTTTTTGGTGATATCTCCAATAATGACTACATAGAGCGTCTAGTGGTGCAGGGCAGAGTGGAAGGTCCACGCGAGAGCTCACCTATTAGTTGGTCCGATCAATAAAATCCGCGCTTGGAGGTCCTGTTAATGAATGCGCAAGACTGTTATCTAACAGAACTAGATGGCGAGAGATCGTGAGGCGGGCAACGGCTACTTCTGCGATTGCACACAGTTCATCGCGACCACGACCGCTCTGTAAGAGCGATGCGAAGAAGAAGAAGGCCAACACAAGTCACAACAAAAACCAAAATGGCAATTAGGGAACAATACTTACTATGCATTACACGTCTGTCCTCTTCCATGACTGGTCAGTCCTTTTGGTAGGAGTGAAGTTCGTCCCTCCATTTTCGTCTTGGCCTGATGTCGTCTACCATTTAATGGGATCCAATCAGTAGTTATTTTAGCCAACAGCTTATGTGACATGCACATACATAGTGTTCGGCTCAATCCCACTTAAAATTGGCAGCTTTCCGTGTAACATCTGTATTATTGTTTTGGCGCGCAGTATTGTGTTCCTCTATGACTCGCTGGCAAACTTCGAGCTTGAACCTCTGCTTAAGTGTCAAAGACCAGATTTGTGCACCGTATATGAGTTTAGATGAGAATACACGTCCATAATTCTCCGTTTGCCTTGCTACATCTTGTCGCACCGGGAAAGAGACTATTTGGCCAAAATATATATATGTTGGACATATGCAATCTCCTCACCCTCAATTTACCTTGCATTCTGCCATGCCTAAAGGCTGGCTAAAATAATAAATGCCTCGAAGGCAAAGTGGCCAAGCGTGACTTTTGAGCATAGATTCTCGTGTTCGATTCGCAGGTCGGAAAAAGTCTTGTTTCGTTTTATTTAGGAAATGCAGCAACAGCCCAGATTCTATATTTGATCCTGGTTAGTCAATAGGCTTGCCGTACCTTGCCCACTAGTACATAATTATTTAAGTACTTCGTATACTATTGTATAGAATCAAGACCTTCTTACTTATCAGATAGCTGTGCTGCTGTAGAGTTAGTTGTGCCACTTCGTCTTTCTAGGAAGCACTAGGTAGTGATGAAGGCGGACATTTCGGGGGACTGTCTGATGTAATTTTTTGACGCTCAAAAAGATACCTCAGCCTAGTTTGAATATCAGATTTTTATTATTGATTATAACATGTGACTTGTAACATAACTAGTGAAATTTGGGTCTCAGCGGATACAGGCGTGAAATTATGATTTGAAAATACTAATTAAATTGAAACCCTCTAAAATGGTAACTATAGGTACCTTAATTTACGGCAGAGGTTACATTCGGACCGTTAATTATAAACATCTGTGCCGAATAGTAGACAATATTAATTAATAGGTCATCTCAAAGCAATTTATCTTTAGGATCATTTAGTATCTAAATTTTAGGAACAACTCACAAGGTCAGTGTAGAGGTCAAGTTATAAGCTTTTCTGAATATTATTATTAAACTTTCGCATGATTGTCTGTGTGATTTGGCCGTTGGTACGTTGGATTATAACGTTATGTACTAAGTAAGTCGAAAAAATTCCTGCCCTCTGAGAGCTATCTTGGCGTGCGCTGCCTAAACCGTTAGACATACACAAAGACAATGTAGCGCGGGATTGTTTTTTTACAGTTCTAAATAAAAGTCCGTGACAGTACATATCTATATTTTATCTGGAAACTTTTTAACATTGCACATATTAGAGTTTTTAGTTAATTATTTTCAAAATTAGTACCTTGATCGCTTTCAGTGTTTAATTTAGATAAACTTTGTCGTGAAGCCTGTTGGAGGACATAGGCTACTTTTCCGAAGCCGCAGGAGGAAGCTGGTAATAATATAAGCCTGTATATTATTCTGCTAACATCGCAAATCTTATAGGGTACATAGATGACTCTAGGTGATCTGACTATGCGTTTCAGGCCGACCCTAACTATTTTGGGGTCGGGTTCTACTCTAACTGGTAAACTAGATGAACCTCCTCAGCCTCAGCCTTACTGAGTAACACGATACCCCTTGGTAAGACTCGTTGTCAGACTTTCTGACTACCCGTAACGACTGTCAAAGCTCTACTAATGCCAGCTGGGACCAACGATTTAACGTGCTTCGAGACATGGATGGATCTCGATTTGTGATGGATGGCCACATATCCACAGGCTGGCTTCGGCAAAATCAAACCGTGCGGGAATTATTTAGCCGTAAGCTTAAGTGACTGTGGAAGAGAACTGAGCTGTGACAGAAATAAAATAATTAAAGTCTTGGCAACGAGTTAGCTTAAATCCCTTAATAGTTTTAACGATAAAACCAACGCCAACAAAATCGTAATCAAATTAGCATACCTTTATGAAAAAATTTGAAATGCCAAATTTTTGTGAACTCCACTGCCACTTTCCTAGGTTCTGCGTTTAGATATTGCAAATAATTGCGTTTAAATATTCAGATATAATTCAATATTTGTTCTTCTTTGTCTATGACTTCAGTTTTAGTTCTATATTCATGAAGAAGTTAAGACGAAGGATCCAGCCTGTTTACATTCGAGATTAAGTTTTATTTAACTTGCCATTCTCTTTTATAGTTACTCCGTTTTAAGTTGTCAGACAGAAGTCTGGAACTTATTCATATTGTTATACTAGCTTTGTCCCCGGTTTCGCTTGCGTGATAAATTTCAAGATAAATAACCGGAAAGTGCGAGTTACACTATTTCCGTACGAGCTGTTGTTTTTGAAAGGACATCGTCGAAAATGGCCCCAAGACCAACAAACATCTGACGTACTTAATAATTATAAATATTTTTTATTATACTATTTGCGAATATCAGTATGAAACGGACATTCCGCGTTCCATTTTGAAAAGTTAAAAGAGCTGTAACGATTTCCGACATCACATCAAAAATGCTGCCATCTTTGACAATTAGATTTGACATGACAGTTAGTGATGCCTAATCTTTTATTTCACACATCGATATCGAGATTACTTGAGTTGACCACCCGCTCACGGAAGTTAACGCATCCGTACCTACGTACTTTCCTTTAACTATATTTCGCTTTATGGTTAGACGATTCTGTAGTGGAAGAATTCAACAACAAAACCGATTTTGATAACCTAATTCATGCGGCCTAAATAATTTATTATCTTTTTCTACACAATTACTACACATGAGGTCGTTTGTGCATTACCTCCCATTCGATTAAAATTCGTGTTTTTTACGAACAGCATTAAAACGGATCAGAAATTCGAAAATTGGCACTGTAGTTCGACACTCGTAGTCGATTCATATTCGTGAATGTTGTGACGAATTTTTCAGATTTCGTTTTAAAAACACAAAAACAAATCGAATACGAGAGTCCACGGACACTGATCCGAGATTCGTAAATTCACTGAAACATTTCGAAGGCAGAGATCGCATTCATAATGTGTGCATCATTACGCGCTCAGACATATTCGATTTGAATTCGTGTTTTTCACGAATACGAATCGTGAATATGAGTGAGTGCACAAAACACCCCATAGTAAGTAATATTTCTAATAGAAATAACACGCTGAGTACTGTACGGTATCGATTGTGTTCAAAATAAATCGATACGGATCTAATGTATGGGCATCCCTAATCCTTCTCATGTCATGTCAATGAACTCAACTGTCAAGCGATGTTTACAAAATGCTATGAGATCTAGATATGAATTCATAAATGTAAAATATGATATATAAATGACATCTGAAACAACATTAGGTCAAAGTCGTTTGCATTCGAGTTAAATAAATAAGTACGTAATTATCTACCTATCTATTTTAATATAAAACTAGAAGAGTTACCAAGCAGTCAATGCTATTTTTACTTTATTTAACACCAAACAAAATAGGTAAGTACAGTACTTACTTAAATGTTTTACTGAATCCCTTAGCTTAACTAGCCACATACAGGCAATATAAATAGTATTCCGAGACAGGCATTTACTAGCACGTGCAAGGATTGAAAGGATTTTTTCTTACTTAATATAACCTCAAAATCGTAGTTTTCTTTTAAATAAATGTTTTTGCAAGTTGTCCGTGATTAAACTTTGTCTTCATGGGCAGATGGTTGTAATTTAGGACACGCTAAGTTATTTTCCTTCGATGTTGGTTCCGAGGCGAACGATGTATGGGTGCAGAACAATCTCCTTTATAATTTGCCCCCCAAAAGTAACCCCAAAATTTATTAATTTTCTTCACAGAAGTTCATATTATGTACCAATTTTCAATTCGGTCGGCCCAGTAGATAAGGAGCAAATAGACAGACAGACAGACAGACACACGAGCGATCCTATAAAGGTTCCGGTTTTTTCAATCAAACGAAACCCTAATAAATAAGGACAGGGGGGATTGCCGATGGCAGGTGAAGAGATATGATGGGTGTTAAGTTCACTCGGATGTCGTATCTGGTGGGCAACTGCCCAACGTTTGATGTCGGGAACTTGTATATATGCTATCTGCGCGGCAAACTCTGCTTGCGCGATGCAGGATTTGTCAGACGTCAGTGTGATGGGTTTGTTCGCATGTGACGGTGTAGATGCCGCCACAGCAGGTCTTGGTTGAGGCATCTGTGCTGCAAGGTTTGGGTTGGTTGTATTTGTTGGGTGTATTTGGTTGTGTCGAATTACCATCCCATCGGTCATATGAGATTAAAGGAACAGAAAGTGCACCTGTGTTTGCGCTTGCGCACACATCTGTGTACTATAATATCACCTGCGTACTTAGCTAATCTCCGTTAAGATTGGCCGCCGTGGCCAAATTCTGTCGCAAGGATAGTATTATTGTTTACCTGCTTAGGTTCACAGCTGATTCAAAGGCTTCCTCACCTTGAAGGAGGTATGTCCAGATGCTGAGACCTATGTTAAATAACATTTTCTCCATAATTGTAGTTAAAGCTTGGTTTTCTTAGAAATTTCCTCATTAAGGCAATTTCAAAGAACAGTAGTACTCTTTGACCGTTGCACTGTTTAACCTTAAATCCCCTGGTATAAAAAAACGGTTCTACTTTGAATTCACTGAATAAATAATTTACTTCGTAATTTCTACTGTAGAAGTACTTTAATATTTTTTTTAAATCCAAAACTGCATATTTCGCTAGAAAGGAACGTAAATAACTTTACTGTAGCTGTTGATTGCTTCTTTACCTATTTCTTTTTTACTGTTTAGATGGGAGGGCAAACGAGCACTTTAAAGCAGAACAACTCTCTTGCCTTGAGGGTAACTCACATAATTTTCTCTGTTGGCGGTTATTTAAGGTCAGGCACACGCGTCACGTCAACGTCTATTCACCGATTAGTCAGTCATAGGAACCGTAGCCGTTTGTGAACAGATAGTCAGTCAGTCTGTCACAGCAACGCCTCAATTAATATTTCTATTTCCATGTTTCGTTCATAGCAATACAAGTTTTGACTCGCCGGTGACGCGAAGTAGACGGAGACGCGCCGGTTGTGACGTGACTGATGTGTGTAGCCAACGTCCTATATTTTCTGACGTTGAAATGACTGACGTGTGTGCATGTACCTTTAAGAACCATTTCAAATTGTTTCAGTGTTTCTTTTCAGAGTAGTCGGTAGTACCTCGTCTAGTTCTAAGCAATATCATTGACGTGTAAAAGTGTGCTCGTGGTTTAATAATAACAACCGTACGGGAGACTTCTCCGTGTCTTTGAAAGCTTGTTAGGCTGTTAATCCCGGCTGTCATTTGTAAATCTTTGACAGTTGCTGTGGGTAGTCAGGAGCCGGAAAGTATGACAACCAGTCTTATAAAGGGCTATCGTATTAACCAGTAACTGGCTTGGGGAAGGCAAATCGGCAGTCGTTCCGTGTAAAATACTGGTATTCAGCTATATAAAAGCGATATGCTATATAATAGGGCTGATGATGAGGGTATCGTGACGGTGCAAAGGAGGAAGCGCCGATCGCGAACGAACAAGAATCGTTGTGACAAAGCTCCAAAGATGCCCGAAGTCAGCTTGCGCGCTGCACAGCCTAACACACCGGTGTACATCTCCCGCCTACACTACACTACTAAGGCGGAAGACATCGTGGAGTACGTGCGCCAGAAGACGAGGTACACGCCGAGAGTGCAGTTACTGGAGTCGCACCGCAACGTCAATTTCAAGGCGTTGGTCGTGCGCGTACCGAATTGTTATCTGCCCGTCGTCATGGAAGAAGACTTTTGGCTGTAGGACGTGGTGTTCCGTCGCTTCCGCGGACAAGTACCACAGGACAGCTCAAGAACAAGCTAAGGAAGTGCTACTAACATAGTTTTAAGCTAAATTTATTAACAAAAAAATGTTTTATACTTTATATAATAATATGTTATTTAGTAAGGTATATGTCTTTGGGCCATTGTAGCCTGAAATAAATGCTTTATTATTATTATTATAAGGGGTTAGTCTGGAAATCGACCCCAACATTTGGAAAAAGACTAGTCAGATTGATTGTGTTATAGTATTTGCATTAATCCTCTTCATTAAAAGAGTCTCTACGAGGCAGTCCCGATAGCATCTATATTATGCCATTATAATCGAAATTGAAAAAGGAGAAGGCACTTGTATCTACAAAAGAGGAGGAGGGACTGGGGAGTTTTTTGAGCCACTTCTGATTCTCCGCTAAAACACTAGGAAGTTGTGGAGGCCAGGCATTTTGGGGGACTGTCTGTAAGGAAAGATACACGTGCATACAAAAAGATAAGGTAATTCGAATAAAAAACTAAAAACATTACAGATTTATACTTACGTACACAGAACCGAAACAGTCGGCAGCTGCACACCGTGACTGTGGCAAGAAGGCTTCTACTCAACATGATGCTGTGCATCAGAAAACGAGGTACGGAAACCAAGTCAGGTTTATGTCATGTTGACGTGTAAAAAGTTCTAAGCCTAATTTGAATGAATGAATTCAATCAACTGCTACTACTTCTGTGATTTCTTCTATAGTTACAGTGCGCGAGGCATAATCTGAGCTTTGCATTTGTGTGAGTGATTAACAATCTGATGATCATGCGAGGGACGCACAGCGCCTCAAGCCTATTCTCCAATTGGCCGATTGCCAAGCAAAGGACGCATCGCTATGTGCACTCACACAAATGCAAAGCTCAGCTTAGGCCTCGCGGACTGTACTCGTAGATCCAAGCATTTCGTAAACTAATAATTTTTTTCAGTTTGTAGTCGACTTTTTAAATAGGGTAGTGGTAAATTTAAAAAAGTTTTCTTACCAACATTCTGGCATTCATCATCATCATGATAAATTCAGCCGAAAGACGTCCACTGCTGGACATAGACCTCCCCCAAGCACCGCCACTTCAACCGGTTCTGTGCTTCTCGTTTCCAGCGGATTCATACATAGTTTTAAATGGCAACAATCGCCCTGCTACCAGCTCATCACTCACACCTTGAAACCTTTAGGCCATAATAAACCCAAGGCTCTAAACTAGAGGCCATAACTCATCAGTAGACGATAACCGTCATTTGATCGGAGCCCAGATAAGCGCAGTTTAAATCGAGTTGCGATTGGATTGAAGTCGATATACGACGAGATATTTTATATATTTGTACTGGTGTGAACCTTAGATTTGAGGATTTCATTTCGATGAAATGAAGGACATTTACGAAAGTCTGACAACCAACCTGTCTTTTTAAGGGTACCTACCGTGTTTGTAGACCTTTGTCCGTCGTTACTATTTGTCAGAAGTCCGAACCTGCCTACACCGTTTCGCCTTACAAGCATAATGTTACATTATGCAAGCCAAATTTAAATTCAAAATATTTTATTTCACATAAACGTACATGAGCACTGATGAAACGTCACAAGCTAGGTGCACGGTTCCAATTTGTCGTTTCCTATGGAGAAGAGCTACAAGAAACTCCACGATTACAAAAATAAAATTTGGCTTAAACAATGTTTTAAAATTAAACTGTTAATAGCTATTAAGGGATAGAGTAGGCCTGTCAAAAATTACAAGTAACAGGTTCTTAACAAAATAGAATGGTCAACAAATCGAAGCATCTTTGAGTCTTATCATTGCGCACAAGGAAGCCTTGAGTATTGATCATTCCCACTGACTCATTCTGATATCCATTTCAAACCATTAATTCCCCACGTGTAGTATCAAGTTAACTATATTCGCGTTAATTGCCATTCACCCACTTAAAATTAAGCCCCGACTGAGTGGAGGGTTATTCAGCGGAATTTTATGTTTTTAAATCATAATTATTGTGATGGCGGATTATTTTACACGAATAAATAAGCTGACAATTAATAATCTGTGGAAAGCGGATTATGGTTTTAATATACGTCGAATTTTGAGAAAAAAAATGTAATTAAAGTAGAGAAAGGTTTATTTATAAATAAACCATTTTCTACTTTATTTACATTTTTTTGGGCTTCGTCTGTCGAATGTTAATACCAAAGCTTAAAGCTTTAGTCTCTCCTAGTTTCAAAGGTATGGATGTCAGTGAAGTAAAGCAAAGGTTTTCTAGAAGAGCCGCCTCATAACGGCTGTGACGAGTATCATGGAAAATATGGCAGCGGCAAATAATTAAATCGATAGTTACGGCACGGCGGCGTCAAAAAACAGTCGCGCTTCTTATATTGCAGTTGGGAATAAGGATTCATTAAAATAAATAAAAAACTGCTGAAATGAAAACAGAAATCTCTGTCTGTTCATCAGAAATAATTTCGGGTTCTAATGGTAGAACATTTTTTTAAATCTGTCCAGTAGTTTCGGAGCCTATTCAATACAAACAAACAATCAAATCTTTCCTCTTTATAATATTACGAGTAGTACACAAAATTGTTGGTTCACACATATTCAGAAAATAAATAAATGAGCGTGAAATAAATGAGTGCGTTTCATCACATACCATCACGCCTTGTTTCCCCGAAGGGTTGGCCAGAGGTGTACCTATAGTACACCCACATTTCGCCAGTTATGTTTAAGTCCCATGTAATAGGGGGCGAGCCTATTGCCATCTACCGGGCACAAATCCAAACTTCGGGCTGCTACTGAAAAATTGAATTGAATTACTGGAAGTGCGTTTCCTATGATATTTTATGGGAAAAGTTAAACAACACGGTAGGGAAACCAGGACAATGGTATGCGATGGTCTGCAATCATGTCGCAATCTTACGTTAAGTTGGAGTGCGGGGTGAGGCAGGGGGGATTGTCTTTGCCAACTGCTTTGCTGTAAATGAACGATCTGATTGTGGCACTCATTAGCACCAGGGTAGGTTGTCACATAGCGGAATTAGTGTAAACAACATTAGCAATGCTGATGACATAGTGCTACTGAGTGCATCGGTATGTGGCATTAAGAAACTGCTTACCATCTCTGAAGCATATGCCGAGCAACACGGATTAAAATATAATCCAATCAAAAGTGAAGTCATGGTCTTTGAAGTCAGAGGAAACAGTACAGGTAACGTGTTTGCCAGCATTACGCTTAATGGTACAGCTTTGCGTAGGGTGTCCAAATTTAAGTACTTAGGACATATGCTGACCTCTGACCTCAGGGACAATGAGGACATCGAGAGGTAACGGAGGGCGCTGGCATTGCGGGCGAACAGGATAGCTCGCAGGTTTACACGTTGTTTGACAAAAGTTGAAAATACGCTTTTAGGTCTTGTTGTACATCATTCTACACTTGCAGCCTGTGGGCCGACTATTCGCAAAAGTCTTACAGCGGCCTCCAAGTACAACTTTCAAATTTCTGACAGGAAGACCAAGTGAAACAGCCCGAAATGGCTGCTGCATTACAAAAATTGGACAATCCTTTTCCATTAGAGAACAGACTTATAATTATGTACGAGTATTACTGAAATTGATCGACGACTTACAATGGTTGAATGTATGAAAATTCCAAATCGAATTTGGTCTCCAAAATGAATGAGTATGACAAATGGCTGACGTAAGTGTAAGAACTTCTCTTTGACCAGTTTTTTTTTTAGATCCTTGCAGTTATTTCTGCCGAAAATAGGTTCTCAGAGAATATGAAAAATTGTGCTCTGTGTTACCTAAATAAACGAAATATGAACTAAAACATTTTACTGATGACTAATCGCGTATTCTCAAATGTACGAGATATCTAATCTCGATCTTATCTCAATAGCGTAAATGTCAAAAGTGGTATTAAAATACCAGCCCATTATTGTCCTATTGCAAGCCAAAGGCCTCTTCTCGTAAAGAGAAGACACGAGAATTGATCACCACGCGTGCTCAAGACGGGTTGGCGATTCAGACTTATATTAAATTTAAGTACAGAAAGCCAATCACCGTAATGAAAATTGTCAAAATCTATCACCTCGGCGACAATTAAATGTCAAGAACTTGTCAAAAGTGTATGAAAATTTGAGGTATTTTTACAGATTGTGACATTAGAATTCGAACATTTATCAAAATTCGAGAATTGTCCCTCTGGTTTCTTCACGATGTTAGTGTATGAGAGGCAAAGCATTAACCACGCTGTTTTTTTTTAATTCTACTAAAGTAAAACTAAAAATATTTTTAATAGTCTAGTCAACTAATCTATCCCTGTCCGCTGAAATTAAGCTTTTGCCTTGACTTGTTGAAACTTTGTAATGGAAATTAATTACTTCCAGTTGACGTTATTTATATGTTACTAAAGCCTTCGTACGAGAACATTTAACTTAAGGATCGGAAATACGCGGCTATTCGTTATACGTGTTACATGGAACTTAGGAGTCAGACCTAGTCTGCTGTGCCGAGCCTGCGTGGAGCACGACGACGGTGGCGCTCTTTGGTGCTGCTAAACCGTCCGTTGGTCGCCACGTACAGGGCAAAATAGATTAGATTGTCAGTAACACCAAGGCGTTGCTGCCCTCTCTTGAGGACCAGTTTTGGATTGAATAATCGTTTTTTTCATCCGTACGCTAAATACGTGATTTGACGTGAAGTTGCGGACACCACCATATTACATATTACATAGGACTAAAGGAGAATCCTTATCTGTAGCCCGTAAAATTAAAAAAAATCTTTGGTTTTTTGCAAATTGCAGATCTATTATACGTCATATGTTGATTGAAATGCGATTCGCTACTGTAGGACATATATTTACTGTAAAATAATCATCAAATCATATTAATAGACAAACAAGAATTTTTCAGAATATTACAAATGAAAACTTTGGAAACACTTAGGTGGAACAAATTTTCAAAGTCACAAACGACGTAGAATCTAGCTGCAGGTTGCAATAAACCTAACAATTTGACAGCTGAGAATTTACCTGAACCTAAAACAACGACAAATGGAAATATGAAATTTATCTAAAACGCCTAGTTGGCGCAGCCGTGAGGTACACAATACTATTTTCTTCTGGTTTTCTTTTGTTTTGTGTACATATTGTGTGCCTAAATCTGGGTCCAATTATTTCTTTCTTAATACGGGTGTACCAACTATGAGGTACACCTCTGCCTAACCTTCCTATGTTTTTATCGTTATATTATAACTTACAATTGGTTGGTGCTTTTTCGAATGACAGTAGCGGTCATTGAGCTTTCTACATTTATTGACAGAATTCTAGCAATCTCATTAAAAAATTAAAAAACATAAAGAAGATTTTTTTGAATGGACGACCATCATGCATGATCTTAATCATTTTACACTAATGTAAAACGATAAGTAAGTATCTCCATTCATACATATAGTTTATAATCCTATAACACAATTCGTTATTTTGATTTCTGCAAAGACAATTATTATAGACAGGGCAATGGTCGCTATTGATTTGCTAAAACAAACATAGAACATAAAAAGGCCTACCTCTGCCGAACGCGTTGGGAAATACAGGCACGATATTTTAGAACATTCTATTCTTTCTCTCATCTTACAATGCATTTCCTATTTCCGTTTGGAATTGCCCTATTTTTTTTTAATAGAGTGCCCAGGAAAAACGGTTGGTAAAAACTTATAGCCAATCGTTTCAGCTTATTTTTTATTAACAACCGGGTAACGTGGCCTAACTAAATGCTATTGTCGGATCGCTCAAATGCCGCTCTCGTTGCTAATGGACGGACGGCCTTAATTGGTAAACATCGCCATAAGTGGTAAGGGATATCTTATATGAGAGCTGCAGAATTCGGAAAATGCAGGACAGAAAATACTTTTTTTTTATACAGTCTTTAGCATAATCAGCCGATTATGTTCCCACTGCTGGGACACAGGCTTCCTCTCTGTGAGAGGGAGTGGGCCTTAATCCACCACGCGGACCCAGTGCGGGTTGGTAGATGTCACATGGCTTCGAGTTTTTGGTTCTAAGACATGACAATTCGCGGCCGTTACCACTGGACCACCTGCTCTCCAAAGTCAAAGCATTTATTTCAAATAGGTTTCATAGAAGGTTGTTTTGAACGTCAACATTTAGAACAACAAAAAAATTATTCCTGTTGCTCCTTCCAAAAGATAGTTTCTATGGAGAAGAATGGGCAAGAAATTTCAACGTTCCTCTTTTAAAAGGTTTTACATTATTTTGTATAGATTAATTATATATTTATATGTGAAGACGATGCACCAACAATAAAATTACTATCCCACATTACATGTGTTAAAAGGATTCAAATTAAGCAAGCACAGATAAATTAATAGTTTGATAGATACATGGTGCTCACATATTATTTACAAGTAAGAATCGTCAACAAGCGATATCATTGTTGTACAATTAGCATTCTATCACACGAAGCGACGCGCGCTTTACTTGTGTTAACCAAGTGTTCAAACACGCTGTGAATGTGAGTCTCTTCTGATTTCAACCGTGTCTCGGATAATATTGATAGCTCCTGCGCTTACACACACTTTCACAGCTTCCAATACCACAAGTAAAGCGTGCGTGGCTTCGTGAGATAAAATATGAGGTGCTTTTAACAAAAACTAGGCCACAACAGGTCAACGAAAAATACTGTAACATCCAACATCCTTGCTTAACTCTCATTTTAACAAAAGTTTCAAGCGAAACTTACCAGCCACAACTTAAAAAAGGATTTTCTCCGAACATAATAGAAAACTTTAATGCAACTTAAAGCCAGACCGTAACAATGGGAACTTATGTTTTATAAATGTTACAGTTGGATAAAGTTCAGCGAAATTTGTTAATTCGCTCGCTAAAACCGAGGCTTTTGAAATCCAATTTGTATGTGAATTTAATGTTATATACGCGAAGTTTATGTTCATTCGTTTTTACAAAAATACTAAAGTAAATTTTGGCAAAAGCACTTTTTCGTTTAAAAATCTTCATCTATTAAATGCGTGTAAAAGAAAAAACAAAGTATTTTAAATACATAGATTAAACGTTAAATTGTACAAACACAGCCAAATGAGAGTTCATCAGAAACATGTAGGTAATGTATAAAAAACAATCCATTATCTTTGCTGCCGTCCAACCGCATGAGAGCAAAGACATAGTGACGGTTAAGTTACAGGACAGTTTAATTATGCAGGTAATAGACCTCCAGATCGAATTTAGGCCATGGCGGTCCATCTCAGCGGAGACCAGCCTTCGGCTCGGGAGATGTTATAGTGCACGAGTGTCTTCGCAGACATAGGTACACTATCTCTTCCTTCACTCTCTTAGTCCAACCGGACGGCAATTCGACACGACCAGAAAATATCCGGCGCAGGCCAACGGCTTAACGTGCTTTTACGGCTGTTACTAAGAAATTCCGCATAGAAAAACCCAATATCACTTGGCCCGACTCGTAAACGAATTATGGACCACGCTCAGAAATCGCGCGTGCGACCACCAGACAAATGGGATGCCCCATTCAGATGATGCTGCTATAAAGCACAATCAAGTGGTAAGTATGCTTAAAAATAATTGACGGTTAAAAGTGATTGGACAAACCATTTACAGAAATAAAAGAAATCATTTGTCATTTGTGAATACTCGTAGAAAGGAGCTTTAAGAAGTCTACCACATACTTTGTCGTCAATCAGCCTATCAATGCTCACACTGCTAGGACACAGGCCTCCTCTCTTCGATAGTGAGTGGGCTGTGGCTGTTTATGTACCACGCAGGTCCAGTGCGGCTTACTATGTTTTTCTTTACCGTTTTGAGAGCAGTGTTGATTAAATTAATTATACAAAACCAAGCGCCTGGCTGAACCCACGACCTACAACTCGTTAGTCGGGGACGTTATCACTAGGCTACCACAGCTCTTGCATCTTATTTATTATTCTATGACGCTGTGCCGTAGATTGGTTTTTACTTAACCTAATTACAAACCAGTTTCTGCACAGTATATTATTAGCACTTTACTATGCATGAATGCACTGACAAAACTTGAGAATTCACACAAGGCAGCCAGAACGCCACAGGCTATTTCCATCTTAAAAGTAGAAATGTAGGTACTTATTTGAAGAACTTTTACGATATTTTTCTTATTTTTATATTATGATAAAGGCAGGCATTTTGTAGGTTTTCGGAAACCAGGATTACAAAATAACACAAAAGAAGATATTTACTACTACTAGAGTATCACGAGCAAGATAGGAAAATATCTTTAAAAAAAAATATTCAAAAGTTTCGGTTTCGCGGAAAATTAAACCGGACGATCAAGAATCGGAATGCTGAAATATTATTTTTGGTCACAAAATGGTACTTACCACTTCTGTGCCATTTTCTGCCAATAAGGACTTATGTCAGTAATTACTGAATTGGCTGACAAAATACTTCTTGTATTCTACCTATATATAAACAGGTGATCTTTTTAACCACAATTTTCTTGCAGACCTCAGGGAAAAATAAAAATAGCTAAGCAGCTGTTTTTCGCCGGCGCAAAGTCAATGAAATGCGCTTGAGGTTGCAGAGGTCAACCAACTGTCATCCGTGTTATAAAAGGGACTCGTCTTTAAGTAAATTAAGGAAAAAAGGAACTTAGGATTTTTTTTTCTAGGTAATGGATTTTTACGCAATGAATACATATTCTACTTGCTATAAAAGGGAGATAGTTCTGGTACTTAGAGTTTTAGTTCCAAGTAAAGGAAATTTGACCGTACTTTATTTCTTTTAATAAATGGATATCTACGCACAGTATCACGAGCTCACTCGCCCCTCGTACGGGCCCTCACTACACTCAATTATCTACTAATATCAACACCGGAGCCTGACTTGTTTGCCGGGAGATGGAAGATGTGTGCGTGAATGTAAGATTTTAAGATTTTGTGAGAAGATGGATGTAAGGTATATAATTCATCATAATCATATTCAGCCTATTACACTCGAGTATCCACCAGGTCCACCGTATAGTAGAGCACTTATGCGCTGGTCTGCAGCGTAATGCGACGACGGGTGTGCTATTCTTCGACATAGCGAAAGCCTTCGACAAATTCTGGCACAACGGCTTGATATACAAGCTGTACCAACTAGGAGTGCCAGATCGTCTCGTGCTCATCTTACGAGACTTTTTGTCGAATCGCACCTTCCGCTATCGCATCAAGGGTGCACTCTCGTCCCCTCACCCTATTCGCGCCGGTGTCCCTCAGAGTTCCGTTATATCTCCTCTAGTCTTCACGCTGTTTACTAGCGATATGCCACAGAGTAAAAAGGCTCAGTTGGCTCTCTTCGCCGACGACACTGCCGTTTACTATACCGGTCATTGTCCCAACGCTATAGCTCGTACTCTCCAAACCTCCGCAAACGTCTTAGGCGCTTGGTTCCGGAAATGGAGAATCGAGGTCAACCCCGATAAGAGTCAGGCGGTTCTCTTCTCGAGACGTCGTCGAGTCCCACCCCCTCTTCCCAGCCCGATCACTATGTACGGCAAGCCAATCCCTTGGGAGAAGCAAGCCAAATACCTAGGCGTGATCCTTGATCAAAACTTAACGATTAAACAGCACATTAAGGCTGTTCGCGCGCCCGCCGCTTTCGCTCTTGGTAGACTCCACTTTATTCTGACAGCCCGTTGCAAACTGTCACTTAAATGCAAACTGCGCATCTACACCGCAGTCATCCGTCCCATCATGACCTATGCCTGCGTTGTATTCGCGCACGCTCACCCACGTCATCTCCATAAGATGCAGACCCTCCAGAATCGTTTCCTCAGAAAGGTCACGGGTGCCCCCTTCTATGTCCGTAATATAAATCTCCACATCGATCTTAAAATGCCTACCATAAACCAGTTCATGAAACGCTTTTCGAAGCGCTTCTTTGACTGTGGCATAAAACACTCCAACCCCTTGATCTCAGCGGCCGCCCGCTACACTCCCTCCCGCATTAGCAGTATTCGCCGACCAAGGCATACTTTAATCGCCCCCGACGACGCCACTACCCTCCTCCAGGAGAGTAGTAAGGCCACCAGCACACTACATAAGCCCAAAACCCGATCGCCGTCCTACCGTCCTCGCCGCCGAGGCCCGCCGCGACGCCCAAATCCACGCCCCTCCCGACCCTTGCTCCAGCCGGCCCGCGCCGCTGAGCCTGTAGCTTTAAATTCGTCCCTAAATCACTCAAATCCTGATCCAGCTCGTCCCTTGCTGCCCTCTCCCAGCGACGCCCTAAGCCGAGGTTCGTACCCCGAAGGGGGTGCCCTTAGCGTTGTCGCTTAGTTTTTAAGTTAGTACATAAGTTTAAGTCCTGGCTGGAGGCCTTAATTTATTAGGGCAACCACAGGCAAGTCCGTCTAAGCAGACGACAACCTCATAGGTTGACCTGCGAGATGCCATTTATAAAAATAAAAAAAAAACAGCCTATTATGTTCCCACAGCTGGGACACAGGCCTCCTCTCTGTGACAGGGAGTCATAATGTACCCGTACGCGCTTCAGTCATCGCATTTTATAAATCCTGATATGAAATAGAATGCAAAATCGCGCACCTATCCGGCCGATCGACCAGCATTTCAGTAAAATGCTGTATGATGACTGCGGCGCGTCTAGGTGGGTGTCCACCTTTAACCGGATCAAATGCGGTGGCCAATGAGCTAAGCGCGATTCGTGAGTAATTTAATTTGTCCAAAGTAAAGTCAAAGACAAATAAATGTTTTTTTTTTTCTAATAGGCACATAAATTTCACTTTAGAAAGTCAACATTTACAACTACAAATAATTTATTCTGGGCGCCTAGAATAACTTCCAAAAGGTAGTTCCGTGTGGAGAAAAATGGACAAGGAACATCACCGTTCCTCTTTTAAAATGTTCAATAATATTTTTTACTCATACATACATACATACATCATCACGCCTTGTTTCCGCGAAGGGTTGGGCAGAGGTGTACCCATAGTACACCCACATTTCGCCAGTTATGTTTAAGTCCCATGTAATAGGGGGCGAGCCTATTGCCATCAACCGGGCACATATCCAGATTCCGGCTGCTACTGAGAAATTCTAGATAGAAAAACCCAATAACACTTTGCCCGACCTGGGAATCGAACCCAGGATCTCATGCTCAGCAGTAGCGATTGCGACCACTAGACATACATTAACTCATACATTAATTATTTAATACTAAGTAAAGACGATGCACCTGGAAAAAAATAACTACACCACAATATGTAAAAAAAGTAAATGTAAAGCAATGGTAGGTAAATAAATTATGTGATCGTTACATGGTGCTCACATATTTACAAATATTGTAAAAGTTGATGATTTCCACTGGAAGGAGCACGCATGGGATCGCGAAAATTGAAAGGAGTGAGACCTTTGCCCAGGAGTGGAGAGTGGGATAGGAGGGACAGTGTAGGCTAGTAAAAAAAAAAAATCTTTCCCCAAATTTGGATAAGAATCAGATTATTTTAAAGGTGGTTACAAATTTAGTCGCTATGTTTTGCCGTGAAAGCGTACAAATATTAAGTACAATGTAATAAAAACTGAATAAAACAAACAACAAAACATGACAAAAAAATATCACATAAAAACTGGAACAGTATAGTAACATTTTTCAATTAATAGCGAGCTGGCAGCTTTCTTAAACTTTGATAGTTATGCTTTTTATATTCTCGGGTATTTTTTATAATTTTTTGAAGACATTCCAAAAAAACTCTTTTTCATCAAAGTGGTTCTGCATTTTATGTCGCACAATTGATTTAAGTATTGAGAACGCAGGTGTGAATTAATTTTAACAAACAAAGCAGTCTCGTAGATGAACATAGCCGGCATAGTAAGTTGTTTTAAAGATTTAAAATGGGGTGCACAAGTTTCGGTAGTTTTTAAGCCACATATGGATCGAATACATCGTTTTTCTGCTTTTAGAAAAGTCTCTCTTTCAATAAATTGCCCCCAAAAAATAACACCAAACCTCACAATTATTGATGCAACCAATCCATGATACGCTATTAGAAGTGTCTGTGTATTAACTTTTTTTGACAGCTGAAACAGTGAATAAGCAGATTTATTTAATTTCAGGCAAATTTCTTCGAAATGCGGTTTGCATGTTAGTTTACTATCAATCGTTATACCTAAAAATTTAGCCTTGTTTCTATCTTCTACTTTACACTTTTCATATGTAACGTGAACTGGAGGTTTTTCACACCTTTGATGAAAGTGCATTACTTTTGTTTTGTTTAAATTAATTACTAGGTTATTTCTATTAACACGTAGTATTTTGTGTGTGAGTTCAAGTTGTTACAGAATGTAAAATCAACGTCTTAAAAATTATACAGTTAAATAAGCAACCAGTTTAATAATTTGTCACGCACATAATAATTATAATCAAAATCTAGGAAGATTTTGATTATAATTATTATGTTATGTTTATGTGAATGCTTACTGCAGAAAATGTTAATTTGAATATATAAATTTTATTGCATTGGCAGCATCAGGTGGCACGAATCGCCGTTAAGTCACTTAACATCATATCACGTCTGTTTTCCGTTAAGGGTTTGAAAGAGGTGTAAGTACTCATTTTACACCCACACGTCGCCAGTAATGTTTTAGAGACATGTACTAGGTTAATTGAAAGGCTTTCTCGCCTATTGCCATCAACCGAACATAAAACCAGATTCTGGGTTGCTACTAAGGAATTCCTGATAGGAAAACCCAACAACACCTGAGAATCGAACCCAGGACCAGGACTCAGCAGTAGCGCTTGCAATCACTAGTAACGTAATATGGTTCTACCTTCCTCAAGTTTGTAGAACAATAAGATGTTGACATTTCAAGGAGCAAAGCTTGGCAGTTGTGTTGATAATTTAAAACGGTTGTTTTAACAATACACCTAACGAAGCCGAGAGTCACTTGTACTTCCCGCCATTTTAATCACTTTTTCTAAATACTTGGAATGGTATGGTTCAATACCTGGAAACCTTTTGGGTACGGAGATATTCAAGGTCAAATTCCAGCTTTTACTGACGTTGTTTTACGAAAACAAGTTTTTAATGTTATAACACAACTTTAAATACCCCACGACGGCACGGCAAATTTTGGCACCATAAATATTGTTATTTGTTTATTAATATGGATGGATGAACAGCTACAAGTAGATGCTGTGTACACAGTCTTTCGAAAAGCTTTTGATATCGTGGATTATGAGCTGCTTCTCAAAAAGTGGGCGTATAATGGCATTCGTGGAGATTTATTTCGCTGGTTCTATTTTAGCTTTTGGATTTTTATTATTTTTATCAATGACGTTTAGTAAGGAAGTAAGTACATCTAAATGTGTATGTATTACATTTACCAAGAATAAGAAGAATATAAGGAGCACTTACGCATTAGATAACGCCGCACGAGCTGTTAAACTAGTCTAGACGCCTTTTCATAGAAACTATGTTTCTTTAGGACTTGTGTAATAGCAGATAACTATGATTGCAAAGATCTCACTAATAAGTTAAGCTACGTTGTTCCGAGAAAAGTTATTGGACGACAGGTCAATAATAGTCAGTTTGCGTTTTGCTGTTTCCTTCTGCCGCAATAACATGTAGGATTGGTAATTGGTGACTATGCTCTCCTTTTTTTCATCTGTTTTTATTCGTTGTAAGTCCCTCATGTACTATAAATATATAAAATAAATTCGTATTATGTCGGTAACTACTTACTGATAAAACACAAAAAACTTCGTCCTTGGTTCGGATGACAAATTGACCATACGACCTTCAAACTCCTGAGGCCCATTCAAGATTTAGATAAAAACGCAGCATGCAAAAACATATTCCCAAGGCAAAATTGAAATTCGAAACTTCAATGTAACTTTAAAAATGAGCTCAAAATGTGTTAACTGAAGCCATTTTACAACGTCTAGCTGGCTGGAAGTTGGTCCACGTTTCGTATGCATAATACATGTGCCGTGAAAGATAATATGTTGGAACTTGGGGATCTATTTACACTTTGAAATATTCCCGTCTAGAGTAGCTTAGTGTTCCGTGATTTTAGTGGCTGAATTAATTTGCAACAGTTTATTTATTATAAGTTATAACTGTTAGTTGATTTAGTGGGTACAAGAGCTACTGCTGAGCATGAGATCCTGGGACGGCAAAAGTGTTATTGGGATTTTCCATCTGGAATTTCTCAGTAGCAGCCCGGAGTCTGTATTTGTGCCTGGTTAATGGCAATAGGCTTGCCCTCTATTACATGCTGTTATGTTAAGTGTTATCTAATTTATTTATATGGAAAAAAAATTACAACATAACAGACATAAATCTAAGTTATTACACAGTTAAATATCAATAAAAAACAGACGTATTTGCAATTCATAATCAAGGAATAACAATAAGTAATAGTACACAAAATTGTCAGTTATTATTCTCATCATTTCATCAAGACGTCCACTGCTAGACATAAGCCTCAGCCAAGCACCGCCACTTCGACTGGTAATGTGCTTTCTGCATCCAGCGGATTCCTGCGGCCTTTACAAGGTCATCGCTCCACCTTGTGGGAGGCCTTCCAACGCTACGTCTTCCGGTACGCGGTCGCCACTCCAAAACCTTTCGGACCTATCGGCCATCTTTTCTGCGAGCAATGTGCCTTGCCCACTGCCTGGTAAATTAGTTATATTGTATCTCAATAGTTAATTGGGTATTTGTTTTTGTTTACGTACAGTAAGCGTTCAAAAGTGCATAGGCACATTAAGAATCGTATTGCTGGGAACTCGCGGTACGACTGTATGTGTTAAAACGACACACACTACAAAGATCGCAGTTTTTCACGGCACACACTGACGTAGTCGCGCACTCGCAAAGCACTGCACGAAACTAAAATTTATTTCCGTCGCTTTTGTTAGACACGCGTCATGCTCGTGACCTGGCTGGTTTATGGCATTGCTAATATTCGAGTTAATCTAATATGAGCTGTTAGCAGCAGTCGCCAAACGTAGGACTGAGAAGCAGTCGGCTTAGGTTCTGATCCCATAAGATGCAGCGCAGTTTTATTGCCATTTTTTATTTTGGTTTGCAATAATAACAATAAAAACCAAAAAATGCTGCTTTTTTATTATTTTGGTTATTGCAATAAAGGGTTTAGAATAAAATAAAAACATATTTATTTGCTATCATATTTTACATAGGTATGGATAACAAACCGATACGATTATTTATAATAACTTCTTCAGCCAAATTGGATGTGCAATACTATATCACGGAACTTAGAAGCAATTTGTTTTATTTTGACATGTGAAATGTTCAAAAAATTTGAAAAGTAGATTTATTTCACCATAAACATTAAGCTTCGATCATTAATTTCCAAAATAAGTGATTTTAATAAGTGGTTATGTAGGGCAGTTTATTAACATTAAGTGTTTCACATTTTATTTGGCTTTAGTGAATTTAGATTCATTTTCTTTAAGAAAAGATGATTGTAACAAAACCTCAATTTTTTATAATTAAATATACACGATAAACTATTCCGGAACTTAAACGTTCTCTTCATTACGTTTTTGTTTGCTGGGATTCGGTGATGCAATCTATATAGCGTGGAGTACACGGCGAACAGTTTTTAATGACGTGTTGAATAATTCTGCAAAATGTCCGGTTGGTATGAAGAAGTGAAGTCTTGTTTTAAATAAGTCTTCCACTTCATAAACAAGCGCTCCGACTAGCAAGGATTCCCTCTTCCTCACATCTCTTAACCCACAGACTCACAGTATTACTCTAGAACAAAGAATGTAATACTATTAGACATCTCTAAACAAAATACTATAAACTATAATAATTAAGAAAAAAAATATAAATAACAGTATGTTTATAACACTTAGAATTGTCGTAACGAATTGCATCTACCTCACAGGCATCGAAATGATTTACTCAGTTTTCTGTGGTCTACCTACAAACTTTTATATAAGTAAACAAGATGAACGAGACAAGTGTCGAATGATTATCGAACCACTTCAGGTAATTTATTAAAGCTAGCAAAATGTTATCATTTTAGGTATTATAATGTCGTACGATGATGTTACACACCAAAAACATTTAATGTAAAGTTGGAGCCAAGACTAACATAACGGTTTCACTGTTATAAAGTTATCAGACCTAATGTAGAGCCAAGCCCAAGCCAAGGCTTAACTATACAAACCTTAAACTCATAAAATTTTGGCTCATGGCGTGCGTGTTTTTTGTAGTTTTTAAACGTTATATTATTAATTTCGTTGGCTATGAAGAAAGTAACTGCTAGTGTGCAATAAATACCTTTTTATGTTGTTTGAGTAAGGGTTATAATTCTATAAAGTCTGTGTTGTGTCATGCAAAAGTTAAATGGAACAACCAAGCCGTGCATTTTGACCAATACGTAAGGTTTGTGGAGTGAAGTCTTCTAGAATAAGGGGTTTGACTCTTCGTTGGATCTGATAACATTTTAACAGTGCAAGCGTTATGTAAGTCTTGGCATCCTACTTTACATGAAATGTTTTTGATTGGTAATATCATCCTACGGTACCCTCTCCAAACGAATTCAATTCGCAACTGACCGGTTTTCATTTATAGTGAAGCAAATAAAACCGTGTTAACCCCTTGAATGTCGTAGCTCTGTTAACCTAAACGCTCGAAATGTCTACGTAATTTCAAATTTTTGGGTAGGCCTTCGGAAAAACAGAGAATACATCAATACACAGCCATTAACATGTTATAAATGATACCTTCCTGTCTTCGTTATGAGTTTACGCATAGAGTGTAGAATATTAAAGACTGATCGTGTTGCTAGTGCAAATAATCGTAAAATACTGTAGTCCAATGGCGATGACAGTAATTGTGTACCAATGAGGTTCAGTTGACATTTCGAGCGCTTTCTCTTATGTACCTATGCGTATCATGCTACACTCAAGGTTTGTCTTTGTTGTTTGTGTACATGCTAATCTAGCTTTCATAACAAATGGATGTAGGTATACCGATTACCGGATTGAAGGATGAAAGTTACGTTTTTTGTTGTTGTTGTGTGCAAATCCTAGCCTGAATACCAAAGGACATGGTCCAAAATGTATGGACCAAAAACCCAAATTCGAAACGTAATCGATACGGTCAAACTGTGTGAACAAGAATTCCCTAGAACTATCTAAATAAACGTACCCAGGTTGCGCCATCCTAATCCGTGGGATATTGGGCTGTCAAAGTATGCAAAGAATTCATTTTCTGAGTTGAGATTTTCACAGCGGTAGTGCTAAAATAGTCATGATGTCTATTAGGTTATGTACCAACGCGCAACGACGTCATAGAAGGCCGAAGCGTTTCGTCGTATTTTCATACCCTCAGTTCCCCTGCTTTTCGTTTTTGGCTCGTCTCGCGGGGGTACTACTGTAACCCCAGATCCCATGAACAAACTTGAAGTGGAAAAACATGTTCCCTCAAACGTTCCAACTGAAAGTTTGTATGCACAATATTGAAAGATTTCCATGTTATTTATGGTCACAGAGTACATATAGGTTTTTCTGTAATCTGTAAATAAAGCACGATTTCTGTTTTTTTTTTTAATTTTAGGCTCATCAGTTTCGAAGTTAAGTGGACGGGAGGGGGGAACGGTCCACTTTCATATATTTTCCCAGATAACTTCAAACAGTTTATTTTTAAATTATACAAAAACATTGTCTAAGTCCCTCACATCAAGCCCTTTCATTTGATATGTCACACGGTACAGTTTACAAAAGTTTAATTGTTAATTTTCTAGTTTTCACCCTAAAAGTGACCCCCATATTCAAAATTAATTAATTTATTTTACACGACCGTGTTACAGTCACAGAAATTCATATGTGTACCAAATTTCCACTTTATCAGTCCGGTAGATTCGGAACAAGTTGGTTGCGACAGACGGACGGACAGACACACGAGTGATCCTAAAAGGGTTCCGTTTTTCATTAGACCTACGGGACCCCTTATTATCCTCTTTCTGTGGAAGTCGCATGGAGGAGTCAAACGCTTTTTCCTAATGTGACGATTTTTAGATTACTTGCGGTCCTCTCACAGAAAAGAGGCGTGTCCCAGTAATGGTACACAGTCATTTTTGCAATTTTCTTCATCGTCTACCACTTTATCATTTCCATCATCATAGCCTCTTTTCAACTATCTCAAACTCAAAGCATTTATTTCAAATAAACCATTTACAGGCACTTTTGAAATGTCACGGAGGAATGTTGGGTTTGGTTTCAAGTCTTCCAGTCGGGGTTGCGGAAGAATCATATGTTCCCGCGACCCCGACGTAGGTGTGAGATGGAACACCGGGGTGGTTTTAAGTCAGTAAGAGTCTGACAAACCCATGCCATCCATGAGGATGTTCCACCCCGGAAAAAAAAAGGGTTTCAAGTCTTATCGAATGCAGCTAAATACCAGTATTCAACACGAATCGTCTGCCTTTCTGATCTCTACAACCCAGTTACTGGGTGATATATTTACGAATTGGTAGGACTGGTTGCCAGACTTTCGAGCTTCTGACTACACGTTACGACTGTCGAAGATCTACGAATGAAAACCGGGACCAACGGCTTAACATGGTTTCTGAATTATGGAGGGGTCTCGATATGTTTGTTGTGAATGGGGGGAAGCCATCAACGGACCGACCTCTTTAAGCATAGCTTAACCATCAATCTACCCATGTGGCTGTTATTGTTGGCCCTAACCACCACTTTATCATTTCCACACGGTTGAAATAGCGGTCAAGCTAAATTATATCCAAAAATAAAAAAGAGACAGCTTTCAGACGAAACCTCATTAAACGTTAACACCAAAATCAGCAGCTAACTCAAAACAAAGTTAGTTTTTAGTGCTATTTCGAACTAAAGTTTGATTTTAGTAAAATTCACAGTTTTTAGTTAGTTTAAATTAGTAAGTTGATCTTTTTGGAAGTCCTATACTCTGTTTTACAGCAAAAATTTTCAGGCTTTGCATCAGTGTGAGATTTAAAAAGGGTAACGTTGGAAAAAAGCCGGCTGAATCATGTCCATTAATAGGTTATGTCTGGACTTTAGAAGAGACGTTAACCTTTGAGTTGATTTCGGTGTTCCTTCTCAGAGTTGTCAGATTATAAAACACTGACCTTATCTGTGTTTTTTTAAATATAATTGACGTGTAAAAGTGTTTGTTTGGGTAAACGTACCTAAAGAAATAAATATAATTGATCATTTATCACAAACGTAGGTAATTTGACACAGATTTTGCAAATACAGTTCAGACAGACAGTAGGTAGGTGGGTATAACGAACTAGCTTAAAACTCCGGTATAAAGGGTATAAATAGATTCATAACAAAGCGTTCAACTACGCATTTTGTACATCAATCTAAGTGACATTGCACAAAAATAATTGCTTGAAATCGACTTTTATTTTTGGAGTAAAAAAATCTGTTTGAGGTACTGCGCAATGTAACACACACAAAACATTGTGCTTATGGCTGCATGCAACGGTACAGGGGTTGTGGAGGTATTTATAGTTGTGTTATAACATAGAAACATGTTTTCGTAAAAAAAACGTCCGTAAAAGTTGGAATTTTGACCTTCAAGGTCTCCGTAACCAGAAGGTACTCAGGAATGGTCCGTTATTAAAAAAAATACAAAGAGGAGTACAAGTGACTCTTAAGTTGAAGAAGTTTTTTTTAACACCCGATATATCTATAAAATGGTTCCAGGACTTCTGTTTCATTTCTTTTTTCGCTATCAAGAAAGAAAATATGTATTTAGTGTTATTTATTTTAGAAGTATCTATGTAAGTATATTTTAACATTGTATTTTTATTTTTAAAGTAGTAAATTGTTTCGTTTTATGTATTTGTTTTCCCTTTTACTCTAACACACGTTGTATACATCTATCATATACTCTCCTATTGCAGGTATGCTGGAAGAGATTTCTTTAGAAATAAGCATTATCTTTGTACGTACTTTTCTGTTATCTTTATTTTTCTTGTCTTTTTATATGTGTGTACATAAATGTTTAAATAAATAAATAAAACTTAGATGAAGTGTAACTTCTATTTAATTTAAATCTTAGATTCATTCATTCACTTACCGACACACCACGTAAAATAAATTACTGTGTGTGGTGTAATAAAAGCGAGAATTAAGGTTGAACTAGTCGATATTTTTTCCATACAAATATCGGGAGGGTATAACTCCACTGTTTGAAATTGTACATCGCATAATGCAATTTTATACAGTAAAATATTGTATTTTTTACAAAAAAATTATTGTATAATCTCAAAACAAAGTCGGCGCCAAAAATCTTAACTATTGAAGAGTTCAATAAGTATTAATTGTAATTGATTTATGCTATGCATGTGTTTTTTTCATAAAACTCTATTTTCCAAAAGCCATTTCACGGTAAGATTTTTACAAAATAAATCGGCTGGTCTGATTCATCTGTTCAAATAGTTTAGAAAAATCCTTCCGTTTCGATTTATTCAAAACTCAAAGTTCTTTTGGTTAAGTTTAGGTAAGATGGTTTAGTTTAGGAAATTGTGCGCTACGATACTCGTTCTACTGTCAGAAGAAGTAGTCAGGTATAAAATTGTGTAACAAAGGAATCCTAACTGTTTTCCGCTAAAGTCAAGTTGACGAAAATAGGTAAGAAG
Source organism: Dasypolia templi (assembly GCA_963555695.1). Classification (NCBI taxonomy): domain Eukaryota; kingdom Metazoa; phylum Arthropoda; class Insecta; order Lepidoptera; family Noctuidae; genus Dasypolia; species Dasypolia templi. The sequence goes on from OY743142.1 coordinate 8,953,934, forward strand.
TAGCTATCTCTTTATACCTTCCTGTAGCTTGTAGCACCTACTTTCACACACGAACCCTTTTACAAGAAGTTCTAGATCATAGGTTCTCAAAGTGAGCGATAACGCTCCCTCGCGGCCTCGTGGGCGTTTGAGCCTTTCAGGGGGGCAGTAAAATATCCAAAGAAAATTAGGGGTCGTTGAGATGGGATCTTACGATTCTGTAATATTACACGTTTAAAATAAAATAGTTGCAATAGCTGTTTCAGATTCGCAACAGATAGTAAGTTAAAAAAAATGGGGGGATCTGGAAAAAAAGAATGTTCTCAAAGTGGGCAAAATAAGGTTGAGAACCCATGCTTTAGATACTACGGACGACCATTAAGTCCAGGTTTCCACGCAATATTTTCCATTAGTCAGTAGGTATCTAATGTATTATTAAGTTACTTAACTTAAAGAAGGGTTCTGAAACCGGAATATAGTAATGGAAATAGGATGCATAAAGTTCTTAGCAACATAAAATTATGAGTACCTTTTATTAATGTTTGTAAGTCTTCCTTTTTCGTTACGTATCGGTGGACTTTGTTTTTATATTGTTTGACTCTGATGCCGCAATCTACTGATAACCATATTGACAATGATAAATGGTTTTATTTCTGTAAGTAGGTTTGTACAAACACTTTTATACATCAATCATATTTTGTAAATGTGAGAACGTCGTAGGCCTTGTGGATTGTAAATTTATATACCACTGTCTATTTGTTTAACATATGGTACTTTTTGACAGGCCTACACTGTCCTCCCATACCTATTAACACTGTAACTAAAAAAATATTGTAAAAGACAAATATTTTTAAAAGAGTAACCATGGAGTTTCTTGCCGGCTCTTCTCCATAGGAAACGACCAATTGGAACCGTGCACCTAGAATCTGACGTTTCATAAGTGCCCACGTAGGTTTATGTGAAATAAAATATTTTGATTTTGATTTTAAAAACTAGATGAGATCAGCGTTTCCTATCTGACTACTCTGAGAAGAAAGGTCGAAACAAACTCAGAGGTCACAGTCTCTTTTAAAGTCCAGATGTAATCTTGGTCAGACCATGTGAAGGAGCCCAATAATTCGACGAACAATACCAAAAAAAGGACATGTGGGTAGGCCGCATAAATTACTCAAACTGGCAGACCATGATTTCTAATAAAAAAAAAGACAGACAACATAAAAAAAACCCACATTGTCTTCACATTCACAATATTTAAAATAACCTTTTTTATCCGACTGTGCTATTTCTTGCAGGCCAGCAGTTACTTTCTTCATAGACAACGACAAAATATGTAGTTGAAAAAAAAACACGCTTTTATCACTCACTAAAAATTAAAAGCGTGGATTGCTTTTTAGTTGTGTATACTTTTAATTAATTTAAACAAAGCAGTCCTTGCTTTTTAATTTAATCATTGTTTATAAAAGAAGAATTAATACAAGTGAATTTAATTATTTTATAACTTTTAGTGCGTGTTAAGAGCGTGTTTTTATTTTTACTTTTTGTCTGGTTCTTCATTTTGTTAATAAATCTAAAGTCAACGAAGTTATGAGTTTAGCGGTTATTAGCCACTGAAGAATTCCAATATCACGTTTTGGCTCCATCATCAGACCGTCGTTACCAAGCCCAATTTATTGGACTCGTTAAAACGAATCATGTCACAAAGACTGGTTCGTTGGTTTATTGATCGGAACCGCTACTGTTGAGCATGAGGCCCTGGGCTTAATTCCCGGCTTGGGAAAAGTTTTATTGTTGTTTTCCATCTAGAATTTCTGAGTACAACCCGGCGTCTTGATTTGTTGACCTAGCTATTCTTTCGTCGACAAAACCTTACAAGAACTACGACACACCGTTTTTTAGATATAAGCCAAAAACCCAAAAGTGAGAACTTTATGCCCGAGGGTGCACAAAGTTTCCATTTTTGAGCTCCCGTACCCATTCCGGCTTACCTTCTAGACGTTAGGACTTTTAGTATGTTCAACCCTGAACAAGTTTCGGAAGGAATCGCTTAGGTCCCTGCTCACGCACTCTAAGTAAAACTTCTTTATTGACTGGACTAATGACCCATCGAGGATTAAGGCGTAATGTTACGTTATTATGTTAAAACACGACTATCGTAAACAACATTTTTATGTCCGTAATCGCATCCACGATACAAGCAAACTATCGTGTGGTGAGGAAAACGCTTGCAAAAAAGGTCGTAGTTCCGCGGTCACGTAGAGAGTAGCTCCCATTTGCTGACGTCACCGTATTGCAGCTTTATCTGAAAACGTGCCTAGAATCTCGGCCTGGTATACGTTGACTGCTCTTTACATTCTGCCGGCAAATGATAGCGGCTTTTTTTAGTAATAGGGCTTTTGTTAGTTTGATTTTGTGTTTGCCTGATTTGGTTAACAAAGTTAGTTGTTGAGTAAGTGGTTAAGTACCTATTTTTATAAGAAATTGTAGCATAGGTGCTTAAAAGATTGCTTAGGTATGTTATGTTGCATGATATTTATGTTGTCAGTCATTTTCACCAGAAAGTAGGCTAGTTTTGGTGATCTTGGTGGGTCTTGTTGGTCTTCCGGGGTTCCGAACGTCGTAATGAAAAACGGAACCCTTATAAGATCACTTGTGTGTCGGTCTGTTCGTCCGTCTGTCACAGCCAATTTGTTGAATGAAGTTCTGTTACCCAAACACGGTCGAATAAACTAATTTTGAATATGGGGGTCACTTTTTAGAGGTCAACTAGAAAATTAAAAACGAAATGTTTGCAAACTGTACCGTTTGACATTGTAACGTTCCATATTTTTTATAAATACATATAAACATTAAATATTGATTTTTAACTTTAAATTCGGCCTCTTATAGGCATTATTATCATTTGTTTACCAAAGCCAAATTGCCGACGCCTACTATTAACGCAATGCGCGTGACCTTCAGTCGCACCGGTCTAACCAGTTTGTGTAGCGACCTCTTGTTCCCCCGACCCTGTCGCCTTCCGCGGCAGAACCGAGAGACTGGAGCCCTACACGACACGTCACACCGTCCTATGCTGGCATGACGGGCACACGTTCGCGTCTCTGCTCTCTGCGCTGGCGCGACTTTACGCGTATGTCCGTCCCCACAGCCACGGTTGTCGCCGTAATAGTTTTATTGACTCATATTAGTCAACTTGTTTAAAATCTGTGTTTTCGTAACCCCATATTGGGTAAGTGTTGAACAGCTAATTGCGTTTTATTCCTATCTAGGTCATCCTAGGGCATGTGCCTACTTGCTGATTTTTCATTATTGTTTTAAACTCTAATAAGCAACCTAATTGCCTCATTTGCGCCTTGCATATCATTAATCAAGTGTTCTTTTTTCTACCCATCAAAATATGCAAGTAAAATTTTAAGCACGACATGTGCTTAAAATTGTAAACTCCGTACTGATTGTGATAACCACACACCACCATCATAGCGCACTAGTACATCTCGCTTTGCTTATGCTTTGGTGTCACAATCAGCGGGGATGACCAATAGGGCCATTTCGTGACAAGCTGGACGTTGATTCCAGGGTTCAAAGTTCCGGCTAAAACCGTCCAAACTTCCGGATCAACCCATGCAAGGTACCGGCTACATACAAGCTGAATTTCATTCGGTGACATCAGCGTCATCCAGACGCTGAGACCCGGACCACCACCTTCCGGCTATCCGGATATCAACGGGCTCCGCGCCGGGTACTTATTTTACCCGCGCGGCCGCGTCGAGCTCGCTTCTACGGGTATGGCGAGACCATCCGCCGACCATCACCTTCCTGGCGCCTGCAGCGTAGCACACCCGCTGCGGTCATCGTCACACCAGGCTGAGCCAGGAGAGTACTGTGCAGCTCCCAAGGGAATCAAGGAACTTTGTGACCTACCCCTTATACAACTTATATTTTTTATAATATATTTTTTATGCTGACAAAGTTTCGTGGTGTCATTTTTCTCCCCACAAAAACCCTTTACGTCACAACATATTAAATGAAAGGGTTTCATGTGAGTGTCTCAAACATATTTTTGTTTAATTTAATAATACACAGTTTTGTAGTTATTCAAGAAAATATATGAAAATTTACCATTCCCCACTTATCTCCGAAACTACTGAGCCAAAAAAATTTACGGTGTTATTCAAATCCAAAATGAAAAAGCAAGACACTTGAAACTTAGTGCGTTTTACAAGTCTGCTAACTTCATTTTGTATTGAGTATTTGAGCTCTCTAACATAATCCAGGCCGAAGCTAAGAGGGTATGAAAATACGACGAAACGTTTCGAGAAATGGTGGGTAATGCCCCTGCTTTTTGTTTTGGCTCGTCTTGGCGGGGTACTGCCGTGTCCCAAGATCCCAAGAACAAACTTGACATTGTAGTTGAAAAACATGTTCTCTCAAACATTCCAACTACAAGTGGAATTGAGTGGTTATAGAGTTCTAATAGGTTTTCCTGTAATCTGTAAGTAATGAACTAATTTCTGTAATTTTTTTTTTCAAAACTTTAGTCTCAGTAGTTTCTAGGCTAGTAGTAAACTACTGATGCTGGTCCATTTTCTTATAATTTTTTAAATAACTTCAAAACTGGCTATTTTTTAAATATACAAAAAATATATTTGAGATACTCACAACAAAGCTTGTCAATGTTCTTGTTTTCTCCCTAAAAGTGACCCCCATATTCAAAATGTACTTATCTACGTTGCACGACCGTGTTTGGGTCACAGAAATACATATGTGTACAGAATGCCTACTTAATCAGTCCAGTAGATTGGGAGCAAATTGGCTGTGACAGACGTACAAACAGACAGACACACGAGTGATCCTATAGGGTTCCATTTTATTAGGACGTACGAAACCCTAAAAAACAATATTGCTTCGTTTGTATGTCTAAAATAAATATTAACTGTCAGACAGTATAGTTTATATTCAAGCCACAAGATATTTTTCTCTAGATCAATTATTAATTTAGTTATACACGAAATAAGAGTTGAGACTAACGCCATTTATTTTCGTGCTCGAAGTAGCGCACGCGTTTAACACGTAGGGGTGTTTGCGTGAAAATGATTTTTGAGTGCCTGGTCTTGATATGAATAATTATTAGCCCATGCAAAGTTACAATAGGGGCTAGTAGCTAAATAATAAAAGTCCCATGGGTCGATCGGCGGTCAAGCTATGCTTGCCGCGGCTGGTTCGAGGATGAGTTATTGAAAATTTAATCGTCTCCCACCAGCCACGAAGGCGTGCCTCGAAAAGCAAGTTGAGCCGTTTGTCCCGGCTGTCATTCGCAGATCTTTGAAAGTCGTTACTAGTAGTCAGATGGTCATTGGCAGTCGCTCCATGCAAAATACTGGTATTCAGTGGAACGCAGATCCAAGAGGCTCATTGGCGACGTAAAACTAGTGGATGCCAAGCTTCACAGCTTGGTACATCTCCGCAAGGTTGCTTGTCGGTCTTCTATAGATTGTACTTCGGTGAGTGTGCGCAAGAACTCCACGACCTCACTCCACATGCCCCCTTCTACCATCAGACATCTAGACGTACTGCTTATTACCATCCAAACCTAGTTACCATTCCACAAATTTGCACTAAGCGCTTCCAAAAATCCTTCATAATGCGCACGGTAAAAGAGTGGAACTTATCCGTCCATCGTAGACTTTGTCCCTGTCACCTCTGACCTAGACTCGAGTCAAGAGCAAACCCATCCCAAATAATGTTCATCTAAATTCCGGTGCGTCCTGTAAGACTGCAAGGTGACCAACTTAGTTGAGAAATGGCTTGGCAGGTTTATTGCAAGAGTAACATGCACACCAAAGTATTTTTTTTTTGTTTCTTCCTCCTCGATCCCTAACCTCCACCAGCACAAGTAACATTGCCACCATAGAAATAGGTTTTGCCGACAGAAGAATAGACAAAACTACAAATTGTAGACAGATTTTAAGGAAACTAGCTTCTTCCCAAGACTTCGTCTGCGTCAAATTTCTTGTCCCCCGACCCACCCCGTCGCATCGCATCACCTGCTCGCGCTATCACTTCGTTTTCGCTCAGCGTTCTTTCTGACGTTATTTCATTTTGCTTGGCTCTTAAGACACATAGCGTGATGTTTCATAGCTTATAGCAATCCTTATGAATTGGGCTATCAAATGCCAAAAGATTTTTGAAATTTGACTGTTAGATCCAGAGATAACCCCCGACATCCAAACTTACAAACAAACAAACAAAATGTTACCTCTTTCAATACTATATCTCCCATTTAGTCTCTATCTGTCATTTTGTCTATTCCTCCGTCAACAAAACCCGTTCGTAGGGTAGGAATTCTATTCGTACTGGAGAAAAAGGAAAGTTATATCTGCCTACCGACAACGATGTTCCTTCTACTGTGTCTATGGGTTGGGAGAGACGCATTCATTCGCAAATGCTTTGCACCGTCCCAAGACTATAGGTACTTACATACCCGGGACTCACACGACTAAAAACCAACCGTCAAAGTCAAAGCATTTATTTCAAATGAACATCAACATTTACATTAAAAATAGAACTGATTCTAGGCGCCATGTAGTTTCGTATGGAGAAGACGGGGCAAGAAACTCCACCGTTACTCTTTTAAAAGGTTTTACAATATTTTGTATACATTACCAAGAATAAAAATACTATACCACAATTGGTAAAAAGAATTAAAATAAAGCAAAGGCAGATAAATTAATCACGAGATAGGTACATTGTGCTCACATATTTACAAACATTGTAAAAATATATGATTTTCCTAAAATATTAACTAGGAAATCCCTATCTAATCCATTCGGTACAAGCACTCGCCGACATTTCAAAAAACGTGTCGTTATCATATAAGTTTCCGCCGTAATCGTAGGTTAGATTTTATCATAAGCGTTTTCTAACGATGCTTATTGTAACATTTACTGTTTTTGTAATAATGTAGAGTAAAATACAGCGGAAAAAAAAACTCAAAAAGCAGGCGCCACGTTTGGCAACTAAAGCTACGGTGATCTAAAAGATCGGTGACTTAGCGCTCGTAATTTACTGCTAGAAAGTTGCTTGAAGAAGAAAAAAGTAAGTTGGTTTTTCTAGGGAGCGTTTTTGACACCATTAAATCAAACCCCACTGCTCAAATATTTAAGTCGCTAGATGTGCCCTCACCGTACTAAGTCCATACTGAGAAGAGTGAGCTCACACATCATTATATAGCGTTTCCATGACAATCAAGTCTAGTTACTGCGTCATTGTGTGTCAGAGGTGTCAAAAAGAAACGGAAACGCAACTATATTTTGACGCGGTAGGTAGGTATCTCTATATACGGTCTACGATTTAAATCTTTGCCGCTGTTAACATTATCATGACAGCCGTGTTTGCGACCGTAGCTTTCACTTTTAATTAACCACTTTAAAAAAAAATGGTCTAAACAGGACTTTACACAGACCGATCTCGGTTACCTCTGAGTTGCATCACTTTCAAAATCACAGTGATCTTATTGCCGTTGTAATGAGTTTGCTATTGGGTTGGTGCCATTGACAAGCCTGTCAAATTCACAATGATCTTTACAATCGTTACAATAAGGTTGCTATTAGGTTGCTGCCGTCAGAGGTAAAATAACTTGAATGGATTGTATATTTACAACAAATACAAAAAACACACACACACACAAATACTACAGACTAATCACGTAACTGGTGAAATGTGGGTTTTCTATACGCTACTACCTACCCCATTAGGTATAAAGGTTTGATGTTATTTTGAGCTTCTTCTAAATCGATATATCATCATCATTTCAACCGAAAGACGTCCACTGCTGGTCATAGGCTTCCCCAAGCAACGCCACTTCGTTCTGTGCTTCCCGCATCCAGCGGATTACTGCGACCTTCACAAGGTCATCGGTGTGTCAGAGGTGCCGAAGTTGGAGACCTCCCACAAGATGGACCGATATTTGTATATCTATACATTTTAAAAATCTACATCTTCGTGTCAGTGGCACGAAACTTGTTTGAATAGTGTTGGCCCAAAACGTTTCCACTACCACGGCGTTATCGGTGGTCATAGGTCACTTTGGCTGCATGTTTCTGCATATTATAAATTAAAATCGCTTTTAGAGTCTATCTGTGTGACCGCGTTTTTCTCCTAAACCAGGCAACGGATTTTGTTGCGGTTTTCACGATTATTTAGAAAATTTATTCCAGAAGGTTTATGTGTATAATATACACTAGCTTTTGCCCGAGACTTCGTTCGCTTGGAATTTGTAAGATGCACAATTTACTAAAATAATAGCCACATTTTTTATAACTTCCTCAGCTCCCGTCCCTCCACGACGCATCGCGCTCTTACTTCGTTTTCGCTCCCTTCTTTCTTTTAGCTTGGATCTTTAGGATCGTATGGTAATGTTAAATAGCCTATAACCTTCCTCAAGAAAGGGCTATTAAATAAAACTGGTATTCACAGAGATTATCGCGTTCAAACAAACAAACTCTTCAGCTGTATAGTACAGATACACACTAGAGATTCATATTAAACTTACACATAATAAAAAAATCTCCATGTTATTTCAAGAAGTAAAACCCGTGCGTAGCAGGGCAGGTCGCGTTTCGATCATACTTTGGAGTCGATCACGAAATTCATTTCAATGCATCTCCGGAGGCTTTGTGAGCAACAAAAGAGAATTCCTACAAATTGGAGCTTTTGTAGAATAACGTTGATAAGGAAAATTTAGTGGATTCAGTGCTCATTGTGTTTTAAATACAATATAGAGCCGAGTTTCGGTGGATAAGTGCAGAAGACAGCACGTCGGTGGTAATACTTTGACCTTGAACTGGCCTAGCGTAGTACCGAGTTCCAATAGAATGCGAGGCCAGCTTGTAGTGGTTTTGTTACATCTGAGGTGCTGACCTACTGTACTTTGGTTGATTGATCGGGTGAGATGACAATGTAGAAAATACAGGATTATATGGACAAATGGTTACCATGGATTCAGTATATGATTCTGGAAACCTCGGCTGTATGTGGTTATAATATATATTTAATATTATTGTGGAATAGAGTGAGCCAAATATTAGATAGTCAATTTTTTTTTATGTTGCCATGGGGATCCAAGATGGCTATGGTTTCAAAGTCTCAGCAACCTCCTACATTTTATCTATAAGTTGTAAATACGAATGAATTAATTAAATACACCGACCCCATCGTGGTTTGACCAGATTCGATTAATCGAATGAACCGCAAGATTTGCACTAGCCCCGGAAACCTCATGCATGTTGCATGGTACAAAGACCATTAAATGTATATTAAAGAGTTAACCGGGAGGCGCCGTAATGATAGGGAAGACGTGCCCTTATGATAGGAAGGATTTCGAGCCGTACCGGCTAACCTAGAGTAGGCACTGGACTACTGACGAGATATTTTTGTCGACGCCGCAGCTAGATTGATTCAGGTCAAGCTTCACCAGTGAATATTTTGGCGCGGTTAAACTGGTTTCTCAGCTATTTTATGTCATTGCTGTGATTAGTGTTGCCGTTTTCAATGTCTTTGTCTTAAGTCCGCTGTACTGACCGTTAAAAGGAAAATCTGAACGGATTCCTTTTTTTTGTTGCATTGTCAACAAACGTAGAAATATAGCGCTCGTTTCGTGGACTTTTTATTAAATAAAGCTACTACATAAAACCTGCTGCCTTAGAAAATTTTACAAACCAACTGATAATAAAAACGCTACAACAAACACTGAACCAATTTGCCAAGTGTGGCGATATTAACATTAGATGTGCTTCATTCAACAGTAGACTGATATATGGGTCAGGCTAGACGTAATTAAGGATAGGCAGCAGTAAACGCAATAATAACACAAGTTTATGATCATTCAGCGCTAATTTGTACTGTTAGGCTCAACCATAGAAAGCTTCACAGCGGTTAGACGTCACATACTCAAACTTGTAACTTCTAGTAGAACAATCTGTATATAGAAATAAAACAAAGCCGGGTTAGTTACACCATTATTACTAAAGAACGGCTGGACCGATTTTTGATTTGCTAGATTTGTCTCCGAGGCAAATCCAGCAAATCAAATATCTTCGTCAGCCCCTAAAAGCAGAATAACTATTAAAACATGGGAGAAATTGAAAACACAAATCGAAATAAAATATGAAGATACAAAATACTTTTCAAAAATGGTTTTAAAATTACAACTTCTATTGTAAATCTGAGTTCGTCGAAACTAACTTTCGTTCAATCCCTTGTACTGTACACACCACCACCTTATGAAGATTTCTGTGGGCCCGATAATTCTGAGTACGGTACATTTAATTAACATTTTGCGGCCGTTACGGTCGTTTTCGACGAAACGAACACACTTTGTGGTCTATAGCCGTTGTAATGGCCTCACAGAACACCATCGGAACAGGGTTTGATTTTCTTAGAATAATTTATTCAACTGAATTTACAATTTAGTGGGGTTTCTACTTCGCTTTGGTATAATTTATCAGTAATTCGAGTTGGGATTTGATTTTTTTAAAGAAGCGATAGTCAATTGGTTTATGTAAGGGGCCATTTAGAAGATCATTGTGTTCGAACTCAATTGGAAATTGGCTGGTCACATTTCATCACCTTTAAAGGTTTAAAGAGAAAAGACGGACGCTAGTATCACCGAAATGATTGGGACCACAAGAGGAAAATTTATTGGTAGACCAGGAAAACGTTGGGCTGATGAAGTTGCTGGAAAAACTGGATAAAGACTGCCAAAGACAGGGCAAAAAAGAGATTTTCAACTTTGTACGTATTTTTCTGTCCCTTTCTTCTTGTCTGTTTATATGTACATAAATGTTTTAAATAAAAAAAAGTACCATTTATAAAAAAAATATAAAAAATGAGAGCCGTATCCAGAAGTACGCTATCTGACTCAAGCCTTTATTCCAGCTGGCCAACTAGAGCTTCCTCAGGTATTGGTCGAGGCTCTTGTCTATTGCCATTGGCTGCCGATAGTCGATCGGCACAATAATCTATCAGTTCACATCCCTCATGTCGACAACCTCGCTAGCCAAGTCAAGATACTTGGTTTTTTAACTTTCTCGGCTTCCACGAGGTTCTCGTTACTATTTTTATGTGTTGGAACTCACCCATTCTCTATGGTCATGAATCCGTTGCCTAATCGTAAGAGTATTCCGTGAGTACGCGATTGTCTTTTGGAAATGTGACGGAGGTATTCGGCAATCAAAGTAGTCGTGTTTGTACGTCAGAATTTGATATAACGACACGTATGCCAACAGTTCATGGCGGGTATGCTAACAGATCATTTTTCTATCAAAACATGGCATCAAGAGTGGCCTCTCCGTCCATCAATGATATATACATAGACATAGGGCCGTGAATAATGACAATACGACTAGCTCATACCTTAAGAAATAAATTGGTCGGTTAGTAATTTATGTATTTATACAGAGTGTGGCGATTAGATAACCACATTAATTGAAACCACGTATTCTACATTACGTTTACAAATAAACAGAAATAATTAATAAAAATGTAACATTCTAGCCGTGGGATCTTATTTTTCGTTTTATTATTTTTTAACAGTAAACGTAATTTGTGATTTTTTACACAATATCATTTATTTCATGTCGAACTGTTGATACCATCGCTTTGCCCTTAGATGTAAAGTTGTGCATGTAAAGTGCAATATTTACGCTATTTATTTTGTTTCCTATTTTCATTCAAATCGTTTATTTTATTTTATCAATCGATCAATTAACATATTTGATTTCACATAAACCTACATGGGCACTTATGAAACATCAGAAGCTAGGTGCACGGTTCAAATTGGTCGTTTCCTATGGAGAAGAGTCGGCAAGAAACTCCAACATAACTATTTAAAATTATTGGTTTTTACAATGTTTTAAAAATACTCTTTTAAAAATAATATGTAAATGTAGTGTTAATAGGTATGGGAGGAGAGTGTAGGCATGTCAAAAAGTACCATATGCTTAACAACTAGACAATAGTCTACAAATTTCCAGTCTACTGGCTACAACGTTCTCACATTCACAAAACATAAAATAATCTAATTATTGAAAAAAAAAACTATTTCAACCAAATGAAATGACTGACATTTCAACTGTAACAAATCTGAATTAGTTGAAATTAGAATTGTAGGTATATAATGTCAAAAAATTTGAAAATTATGTCACAGAAGTGTGTACAAAATACTAACAGATTATAAAAAAAATTAACAGACTATTAGTAACTTGTAATAACCGCTGTACTATTTAATGTGATAACTCTGTATCGTTGTAGCGTTTTCTTGCATTTTTATTTCGAAAACTGTAATAAAACCCGCTTTCGTCCTTAATTAATCAATATCTATAATGATCTGCAACATGTTACAATAACGAAAAATCATAAATAGCTTATTGTTTTGGTTCCGGCGGAGAGATATTAGGAAAAGGGCAATGACCGTTATTGCTATGCCAAAACGCGACAATTATAGCAAAAGATGTCCAAGGTGTGTCCTAGGTTCAGGAAAACTTTTTTTAAATCTTGTAGTTATACAGGGTTAAATTAGCTAGCGGAACTCCGCAGTTAATTATTCAAATAATCAAATCAAAGCTCTCCATTTTCATCCACAAGTACGTTTTCTGTTCCATTTGTTCACATTTTCATCCATAAATTTTGTCTACACTATAGGCACCTATCTACTTAAGTATCGTCCCTTGTTGAGGAAAACTGTGTAATGCATTGTACTTAATGCAGGCATAATTTAAAACACCCACTGAAAAATAATTTCTAAAAGAAAAAAAAACAACTACAACATATCCTTTTACAAGAGTATTCGCATCATTGCGTCTTAATTAAGCACCGTTGCACAGTGTGGATGTAAGTGCGGTGTCGGCTTTAGTTGCGGGTCGCTGTTACGTCGAAAATAACAGATATTGAGCGACGCCAGTGCATGAAACTACCTCTGCACACACGCGCGATTATAGGACGTAGCGTGGCACATGTCTGTTAGAATATAATGGTTTTTGGTGAGAAAAAAAACAAAAGAAAAAAAAACTATATTGCCATGCGTCAAAAACGCATCCTGTTTTTGACGCGATGCTGACTTTTCCAAAGCAAATCGTTGAATAGCATTTTTTTTAATAAACTTTTTGTGTTGAGATGGCTAAATCGAATCCAAAATGAATACCTACTTGTCTTCGCCCGCGTGGATGTACTACCGGGATTTAGGGTACCCAAATTTAATGTGTTTATCCAGGTTATAAACTATCTGTGTGCTAAATTACATCCAAATCCGTTCAGCCAATGCACTCCAGTAAATCTCCCAACAAAAAAAAAACACATTTAAAATTGTTACATTTTTGATTCTGTTATCAATTCAAAACGCAACACTTAAAATTCTGTAACACTTCAATGAAGGTTCTTAAAAACTTACTTAAAAACTTAAGTCCCTTGTTACAAGGGAATAGACCGCACTGTACCTACTGCTGTCACCAAACCGTTTGCCAAGCGTGGTGATTATGACTTCCGTAAACTTTGCATAATATGTAGTTACACTCTTGCACAGACAGTTAGGAATATATTTTCTCAAATTGCAATATCTCATCATACACTGTACGTTTTCAATTAGTTTTTCCGTGACGGACTGTTTTATCAATACATATTAATAGGATACAGGACATAACCTACCGTTGATATTCTTTAGAAAGGTCAGGTGTGTACTACTCGCAACTAAAAAGAGTATGACCAGATGTATGAACGCAAACGAAGCTAAACGAGTATGTAAGGACCATAGCAGGTGGCGTTCTGTAGTTTTGGTCTGCACTCATGGGCAGAAGGCGTGAGTTACTGTATTAAAAAAAATGATACAATAGCAAAAATTATTAGTCTCCGAATCGGGGTAAGTAATTACAAAATCTGTAATATTAACAAGGTGTAACAACCAAATCTATAATTTCATTTAATATATTATCAGTTATTATAAAAATATAAACGATTGATATAATTTTAAAATAACTAATGTTTACAATCATACATTGAATAAATCGTTAGATGTACCGATCAAAAGACATAAACCTTTTTAGTGTAATATGATAACCAGCCTGGTTAAAAACAATGCAAAATTGCATTAAATACATATTATAACTTAGTCTAATTATAAATAAATTGTAGCCTGTAGGTAGTTTAAAAAAAATTAAATTCTACCAAATTTGGCAATAGTATCACTTGCACTTATCTGGCGAAATGTTAGAAGGGTTGTAAGAAGGGTTCGGCAGAGGTGTATAGTACACCCCGTACTATACACCTCTGCCTAACCCTTCTGGAATTACAGGCGTGATTTTATGTATGTATATTCTACCATATTTAGTAACCTGAGTAGATATACCTAGTAACTGATTACCACCTGCCAAAATAGAACCAACAATATCTCACCAACAGGATCTGGTTTCTTTTTTTCGTTTTTTTGTTGTTCCGGGGTGGAAAATCCTCATGGATGTCCTCCGCCCTGGGGCGGGCGAGAGGAGGAGGAGTCTGTCAGACTCTTACTGACTAAAAACCACCCCAGGGTTCCATCTCACACCTACGTTGGGGTCGCGGGAACATATGATTCTTCCGCAACCCCGACTGGTGCCGGCCCGCCTCTGTGGGCTTCCTCGGGTTGGGGGGGGGGGGGGGGAGTGAGGTTTTTGACTCCCCCTGCAACGTCTAAGAAGGGCGCGCGTGGAACACTACGCGCCGTCCGCCGTCACCTCTGGTCCTGATTTATGGGGGCGGCGGACGTCCTCGAGTCCTCCGTCCTTGGACCCATTTAGGCTGTTAACGGCGGACTGGAAACAGTGTTTCGAGAACTGGTTCAAACGCATGAAACTTTGTATAGAGGCTAGTGGAGAGTACTTTGAAAACATTTATAAAAAAATGTTGACCTATTGAACATTTAATTTTATTTTCGCAAAACTTTCTGAGTGTCCCACGTATCTCTCACGTTTATTACATCTTGTGAAAGTTATTGAAATGAAAATATACCAAATAAAATTATATGATATGGGGCAACTAGAATCAATTCTATTTTTGTTTGTACTGTATGTGCCTATTTGAAATAAATGATTGTCCTTTGACTTTCACGCACCCCACGAATCGTGTTAGTTTACACACTATAGCGCAATTCTTAGTCAGTACAGAGGGCACCAGTGGCAGCTTTTAATGGTGGCAATTACACTGTCTGCGAGTTGTATCGCACGTATTAACAACATGGCGCAAAAATTAACTTTGCTAGTGCCAACTTTGTTTTGAGTTTCGCTAGATGGATGCTTGATTATTCTGGTATGTTACGTTACGTTAGTTTAAGCTGGATTTCTGTTTTAGAAAAGTAATTGGCGTGATGGCTGCAAAAGAGGCCAATGGGTTTTGTATTTTATACTTTAAATGAACAGGTATATATACTAGTAATGAATACGGGTGTTAAAAGACACTTAACGAAGCCGAGAGTCACATTTACTCGCCGTCATTGTATTTTTCTGCATAGCATAGCATAGAATAATCAGCCTATTATGTTCCCACTGCTGGGACACAGGCCTCCTCTCTGTGAGAGGGAGTGGGCCGTAATCCACCACGCGGGCCCAGTGCGGGTTGGTAGATGTCACATGTCTTTGAATTTTTGGTTCTAAGACATGCTGGTTTCGTCACGATGTTTGGAAATATAAAATAAATATAAATAATAATATAAATATAATTTATGGAACCTTCTGGTTACGGAGATATTGAAGGTCGAAATTGCAACTTTTACTGACGTTTTTATGTTGTTATATGTTATAACACAACTTAAAACACCCCCACGTCCCCTATACCGTTGATGTACCCATAAGCGTAATGTTTTGAGTGCGTTACATTACGCACTTCCGTATAGCGATTATTTCAAAAATAAAAATTCTCTTCCCAGTTTTATGTTACTTAGTTTGATATACAGAATGCCTAGATGACGGGTGATGGTTTTTTATTATTATTATTTAGTGTTACTGCGTATTGCGGCAATTGGAAATTGTAGATATCGTTCACGAAGTCATTGAAACTAATTGACGCGCACGAGACGAGCATTCGACGTGTAGGAAGGGATCTAGGACTGACCTGGAATACTAGTGTGGGTCATCTTCTGTGAGCTCCACGTGGCTTCACTGGTCGGTACTTCCATAGGCACGATATCTCGGCACAGCACTCACTCTAAATGTTCACTCGAATTTGATAGTTAGCAGCACTAGATAAACCCGTACCTATTATGATGATTCAGAGGTTCGCGCGTGCGGTTTCAATGAAGTATATAGGCGAAGTGTCCGCCTTTAGTCATCTCAATCATTATAGGAAAGAAAGGTACGGATACAGGAAACGACCGAATGCTCGTCATAATAACATTAAATTACTGATTTGCCTTTAAGACTATAAGAGTAAAATTACTCTATATTACGTTTTCGGCGTCAACAACGGGTCTTCGTGAAGGGTCTTGTATACAACCATATTTACTCACCAGTGTCCATTCATAATGATACACCCAATCCAGATAGTGATGAAGGTGTTTGTGTTTAAACGGAAGGCGGTTTATTTACTTTATTACTCATAATTAATAAATAATGGCATATTGCCGCTAATTGACCCTTGGAGACTGTTTTGTGGAAATGGCTGACACAATTATTGTTCAGTGGCATTTTGGTAACGTTTTCTTAAGATATTGACCGATTTTCGACATTATTATAATTAAATTTAAGTTGTCCATGTCTTATACAAATAACTGTTCGTGTCACATCACATTAACTGTAGTCTCATAAAAAGTGAGGTATAATAATCTCCACAGGCGCGATTCTCAAAGAGAACTGTTTAAGGATATTAACATCATGACGGCACCTTGTCAATACATCAATGAAAACATAATGTACGTGAGAAAAAATTACATCTTTACAGTAAAAGAGGTGAAAGATATAATTATAGTACTAGAAATCGGGACCTATTAGTTCATCCAGGTTTCAGACTGGCTTAAGTGGACTCATCTTTCATGGGGTACCTACTGTTTAAAACGTTACAATAAAATACCTCCTCATATACTTTAACTGAAAGAGACGAAATGCAAATCCTTTGTAAAACGCACACTATGCAGGCAGGCATATCAGAAGTTAGGGGATTACATCGCTGATAAAAATGCCTGGCTTAATGGGTCCTGCTCCACACTACAAGTAATTAATTAACATTTGAAATACTCTTTGAGCTTCTAAAGATTGTACGAATGTATGTGCATTGTTTAAACTCAATCTCCTTAATATTAAATAAATGCATATCACAGGTGTGAGTACTTTGTACTATGGAGCTACCATTTACCGGATAATGTCATAAATTGACTTGAATGTGTATGTCATGATAAATGATAAATGATTTTATTTCTGTAAATAGGTTTGTACAAACACTTTTACACGTCAATCATATTTTAAAAAACTAGGTGAGATCGGCATTTCATATCTGACTACTCTGAGAAGAAACGCCGAAACAAACTCAGAGGTTCATGCTCACTCAAATGTCTCGCTGACGGTGGCACGTGTTTTGGATCATTTAGCTGCCTTCAATATGGTTGAGCTGAATGGTGCTGATCCATGCGTCATGTTCGTGAACGGGCGCCGTCAGTTGGGTCTGGTCATCTCTTAGTTGCCACGGCTTACTTTAATAATTTATTTTTTGGATTGTTTTTATTTATTTTTTGCTGCACTCTGGACGCTTTTAACGTGTACGGTTTTTGTACATCGTTCTCACATATGGGATCAACATTAATGATGTACATGATACATTTGAAAGAACAATATTATTTAATAGAGCGTCCATGGAGTTTCTTGCCCATTCTTCTCCATAGGTACCTACTACGCTTCGGAATGGGCAACTAGCTTCATATTTCTGACTAACAGACTCCTTTACAGTTCAAAAGTGCCTGTTAATGGTTTAATTGAAATAAGTGCTTAGAGTTTGAGCTTCCCATCGATCTTACATATAAATAAAAATGCTATGCTGTTCGTTGCTAAGCGCATCGACTGAGAACAGCATTGTCGCATTGGTATTTTTTTTATATTTTAAAACGGTCCGAATATGATTTTTATGGAAACGAATATTTAAAAATATTCCCGGGAAATTTTCAAATCGGGAAAAACAGTTCTTTTTTTATTGCAATTTCTGTATGGACTGTTGAGAGGACAAGGCAACATTTGTCGGGTAGGCTAGTTTACAAAATACTTGCCAAATATTAAACAGTATAAAACTTTTCAGTCAACGCTTCCGTCAATATTGTTCACGGACTAATCTTTTTTTCCACCTATTGTACCTTAAGGTAAGTCGTTCTCGTGTGGGTTCAATGCAAGTTATATTGAACTTATAAATTACTAACTATTTTATCGAAATTCGTTTAGCCGTGTAACAAACAAACAAATCCACTATCGCACTTATTTCATAATCTGTGGTCTAAACGAGTTTTATTTTATTTCACACAGAGAATTAGAAAAATATAGTTTTCATCTTCTTGTTTTAAAATTTTATTTCCATTTTGAATAGGCGCCAGCAACAAGATTAATAAAGTTATAACAACATTTTCAACAGTTTATTTTTAACAACATTTGCATGAAACCAATAAAGACACTGAACAAAACCTCCACGTTTATTATTCCCTTTTAACCTATTCGCCAAACTGAAAAATAAAATTATAGAGGTACATCGTTCTGTTGACTAAAGTAACTCGAACAATATCGTTATCTTCTCCGTTGCAATTTATGTCGCCAAGCGTTTCGATATCCAATTGCTTCGTGCTTCAATGGCTGGACCAATGCCAATTTGTCAGCATAAACTATATTAATTCGTCGTCACAGTTTGAAATTGTGGCTATTCTTCGATATTTTCATTCAGTTGCTATTGGTCGTCAAAATGCAGGTGGTTTCATTGTTTTCATTGTAGGTTGGCGAATTGTATGTTGCTTATTCAGCCAGGGATCTGAAAACTCTTTCATTTTAAAAACAATAAAATGGTCTTCTTCTCAAACACGTTTGGAATTACGAGCATTATTTTGACAAACTTTTCGAGGAAAACGATGCTGTACTGGTCAAATACATGCGAGCAGAGGCCGGCAATGTCAATATGAAAATCCATATCTGTCGTGTTTAGCGGCCGAATAAATTACTATGAAAACTAATTTTTGTCGTGTATTAAAAAAAAAGCGAACTTTTTACTTCGACCCACGGCAACAAAGAAGGTAACTTATCAAATGTTTAATTTAAATTTCAAACTGGCTTAGCAAATAGAGCTGTTTAAAGTGAAAAAGAAACAAATGAACATGAGAAAAGTTATAGTTGTTCGTCATTGATTCTGGAATTTATAATTATTTTACTTAGTTTGAATTACCGCTTATTATTGGAGAAAATTACTGTACAAGCCTTGGCCGCAACCAGGAATTTTTGGACTCACGTATGTATGCCTCGGCTCACATTTTCACGTTCGCCCATGACTGCCACTATTGTTGGCCGCTGCAGTAATGTACTTTATCATCATCTTTAGCTTACAGCAGTCAAATGCTGAAACAGGTATGTCCAATTGCATGCCATTCAGCTCAAATCGACCAGCTGCTACTTAACGTTCGCATAGACGTAAAACGTATATCGCGGCGGGATTTTATCGCGCACTGGATTTTCAACTCTCGGTGTTCATCCGAGCATTAAGAATCCAACAGAGTGCATCCCATCGCCACGAAAAAACACTCTGTTGGATTTTTAACCCTCGGCGCTGAGCAATGCGTTGAAGATGGAGTGCGTGAAAAATTCCCGCCGCGATCTTCTTACGTCCGCGCGAAGGCAGATTTGCAATACTTATTTCTGTTGTCTAGTAGCTTTTCTGTGTTCCGTAATTAAGTAAACACCTTCGTTGCCCTTAGTATTGCAGATATCCAAAACCGCCGGTCACTTCTTCAGTTTTTACTTGTGCACTATAATATCTGTCGCGTCCGTTGCGTCTCGTATCCGTCGCGTTTTTACCTATTGTAGTATAGTATTTTTATTGTTGGCAATCTTGTTGGTAATCAATACAAAATATTGTAAAACATTTTAAAAGAGTAACGGTGGAGCTTCTTGCCCCTTCTTCTCCATACGAAACTACCTTTTGGAAGGGGCGCCTACAATCAATTAAATTTTAATGTAAATGTTGACGTTCAAAAGTGTTTATGTGCCTATTTGAAATAAATGCTTTCACTTTGCCGTTTACTTTGTCGATGTCTAGTCTCCGCTGAGATTGGCCGCCATGATCGAAATTCGGTCTGGTGACTATTAGTTCTTACCATCAGATGGGCTGTTTGCTTGTTTGCACATGATTTTTATCATCATCAACTAAGGCAGCAGCTCGCCTTTAGTATTTCTTTTTCTCCAAAAGTGACCTATTTCCGGCTTTTATCTCCAATTTCTCACTCCGACCGGTCTTAGATTTATCTTGGGCACATGATTGTGATATGAATGAATAAATTCTTTATTTTGTGATATGAATGAATAAAATTTTCTTCAGGTTGCGTCATCTCTTTCAGTAAGGTCTGAAAAAGTATCTACGTTGATTTCGAATTTATATCGACAAGAGCAAATCGTACTGCTATTCACCTCTCAACTTTTCCTGCTACAAATCCCAAAAAAACTTTAATAAACAAGTCTTAAAACCATTGACTCGAATATCAAGACAATGAAACAGCCTTAGATTGGAAGGTCCCCAATACAAAAGTAAAATGAAAAATGTTCTTGGAGTTCCAGTTGCACGTAGGATTCAGAAGTCGACACACGTTTCGACATCTTTCTAAGACAAACAAGGAAAACTGAAGATGACGTGCTCAACAAACCATATTTTGTTTGTAGTTAGGTATTTGGACAAATCATTTGAGTTCAAGTTTGAACTTGTATTTATTAATTAAATTATTGATAGGAGGCATGCTGTGCAGTATTCAATTACAATCACAAATTATATCTTGTATAAAATTGACTTTTCAATAAAACCAGTAAATACATAAAATTAAAAAAATCTATCTGTTTTTGCAAATAAAGTTCGATTGTTTTTGTAATAGTTTGAGAATGCTGAGGCCTTACTGATTTAAAAAAGTAGACATTAAGACTGTTTCTTTTTCTGGAGGCTTCTATACATTTTTGCTGCTCTTATATACATGGCATAACTTGAGTGAGGCTGAAAATCTTTTTTTACGTTACTAAAAATACTTTTCTAAAAATTTCTGGAGTTATCCGAAACTCTGAAATAGATACGACGTATTTGTATCTCTAGAGAAAACTGGAAGTCATTTCAAACGAGTTAATATCGTCTTCAGAAATAGACGAAATCTTATAAGGGAGCGTAATGACATCCATAGGGAATGCTATAAATGTGGCAGTATTACATCTTGCCACTTAGAGAGGGTACCATGATAAATGTTAGATGTCACAGAATATCATGTTTATTTTTTTTAGATTTCACGTAGTTCAGCAAAACAAGTTGCAAAATACGGTACGTACCTAGTACCTAAACCATGTATCAGAAATGTGTGATACAGACCATCAAACTAAACACCTTTCTCCATGAGAGCAACATCGTAATCGAGAAAAAATATCAACTGCCTCACACTAAACTTCAATACCTAAAAAAAATATCTGTAATGAGTCAATAATGAGCCTATAATGTTTCCACTGCTGGAACACAGCCCTCCTCTTGGTGAGAGAGAGTGGACCGTAATCCACCTAATCCACCATGTGGGCCCAGTGTGGATTGGCGGATGTCATATGTCTTCGATTTTTTTTGGTTCGAGGACATGCCGGTTTCCTTACGATGTTTTGAGAGCAGTGGTTATTTGTTATACAAGAGTGCAAAGTTGCTTTTTAACCGCGTGCTCAATTTTGATGACCGAGCAAGCGAAGGATTCTAAAATTGAATCACGAGTGCAACGAGTGATTTAAAAATTAGGATCCTGAGCGTTAGCGACGGAATCAAAAGAGCAGAAGGTGAAAAATCTTTGCACTCGAGTGCAACACGTAACTTTTCATCCCACCTCAGCGAGGAAATGACTAAAAGCAAAAAAAACACACTTACAAGATACTTTTATTTCAGTTTAGTTAATAACTAATCCATTATGATAGGTCCCGGAAGAGATCAAAAAAATTATCCTTTCCATTAAATCCAAAGCTGTGGGCTGCGATAATGTCAGCCGCCGTATGATCGTAGCGGCTCTTGATCAACTCCTCCCTGCAATCTCCCACATCATAAACTTCTCCCTCTACACCGGTGTTTTCCCTTCCCTGTGGCGTAAAGCCCATGTTCGGCCCCTGCCTAAGATACCCAATCCCTCTCTTCCTAGTCACTTTCGCCCAATTTCCATCCTTCCCTTTCTATCTAAAGTGCTCGAGGCCAGTGTTCGTAAACAATTCTCCCAATTCATTCACCGCAACTCCCTCATCAGTCCATTTCAATCCGGTTTCAGGCCCGGGCACAGTACCGTATCAGCCCTCCTTAAAGTGACTGACGATATCAGGCGGGGCATGGAAGACACTAAAGTTACAGTCTTAGTGTTAATTGACTTCTCCAATGCTTTTAATACCGTCAGTCACGAAGTCCTTTTATCTAACCATTCCTATCTTATGGTCTCTCGGGAGGGTTTGGAATGGTTTTCTTCTTATCTTTTGGGGCGCCAGCAGCCAGTTCGTGCTAGAGACTCTTCGTCGAGTTGGTGTGATCTTGCAGCTGGCGTCCCTCAAGGCGGTATATTATCTCCTCTTTTGTTCTCCATTTTTATTAATCTTATTACCACCGAACTTCGGGTTGCGTATCATCTTTATGCTGACGATTTGCAGCTTTACTACCAGGCAAGTGTGGACAACATATCCGATGCGATTGAGCAGCTTAACCGGGATTGAGGTGTAGTTAAAAACTGGTCTGATAGATTTGGGGTGGCAGTAAACCCTACGAAGTGTCAGGCTATCATTGTAGGGAGCCCCTACAGTATGAGGAAAGTGAAAGGCGTTACTGTACCACCTGTAATGTTTGATAACTCCGTGATCCCGTTTAGCTCCGATGTTAAGGATCTTGGTCTGCATGGCGACACATGTCTTGACTGGCGAAAGCAGGTCACGACTGCTAGTAAAAAAGTCACCGGAACGTTGCGGGCGCTCTACCGGTTGAAAAACCTCCTCCCATCACACATAAAGGGTATGCTTGTACAGTCCCTGATCTTTCCCATAATAGACTATGGTGATGTGTGTTACTATGACCTGAATGCAGATCTCCTCAATAAACTTGACCGCCTTCTAAATAACTGCATTCGATTTGTCTTCAATCTACGTAAGTATGATCATGTGTCTGCGCACCGATTGCTTTTAAAATGGTTACCCATACGTCAGCGTAGAGAGTTGAGGGCTCTCTCTATGTTATATTCTATACTCGACAAACCTACTTCTCCTTCTTATCTGACCCCCCATGTTCAATACTTATGCTCTGCTCATAGTAGAAATCTTCGTTCCACCAACAATCGTCTTCTACGATGTCCTTCTCACCGCTCTGGTTTTATTCACTCTTCTTTCTTTGTCCAGGCGGTCTTTCTTTGGAATGCGCTCCCTCTGAACATCAGGATGGCAACCAGTCGGTTATCTTTCAAAGTGAAGGCTCGTGAACATATTCGTGAGAAGTTTGTTAAATCATCTCAACGCTGATTTGCTGGATTCGTTTTCTCATGTACCTATCGTTATTTCTCCTGACAAAGTTTAATCAGTTTATATGTATGTATTTAAGTATTTATGTTTTAGTAGTTTATTATTTTTCGAGTTATCTATCCCCTTTGTTGCACCTGCCATGTTTTGTCTCTGCATCACCCTAAGGTTGACTGGTAGAAAATGCCTCAGGCATTAAGTCCGCCTTTGCACAGTATTTTTTTACTTGTGCATAAAGTTTTAATAAATAAATAAATAAATAAATAACAAATAATAAAAAATAAAAAAAAATCATTTCAAGTGTGACCCATATATGATATATATAATACTTAGGTATAATTAAGAAAAATTGAAAGTAACGTTGCTACAGTTACTTAAGTTTAGTGTAATATTTTTGTTAGGTACTGTAATGTTGGTGTTAGTGACTTTTGTACAATTTTTATGCAAAGTATCTGTCATACTTAATAGTTGTACTGATTCATTGGATTCCCTTGGCGTAAATGTTGGCGAAAGAGGGCGATCGCTAGGTGTTTCGTAACGGATCATTTTTGATGTAGAAGGGCCAGTCCAAGGATCTGACTGAGGCTCTTTCAGTGTAATGGCTCCTACGATGCCTTCACATATTTTAGACTTATTTTGGATGGTATCCTCTATGTACCCCTCTACAACCGCATTGGACTTCTAGCCTCCATGGCGCTTAAGGGACAGGAGATCAGCTCCTGAATCGGCCAAAAGTGTGGCTGAAGTTCGTCGGAAACAATGACCCGTGTAAATATGGTTTAAGAACTTTATTTTCTCATAAGAATTAACAATTATTCACTTACTGAGAAACAAGATTTACAATTTATATTTAAATAACAATAAAAAGAAAACATGGGTTCTGGAAGTTCAAGAAATGTTGCTATGTCTCGTGGGATACTGCCAATTTTATTGGCACCCATAGGCTGTCTAATACACTTTCCGCCGGGTATTGTAGAAAAAATCGATTGATTGGAGTGTTAGGCGGGCGTCAGGCTTGATATTTCTCAACAATTGTTATATATTCCTTTTTTCATATTCAATTGTTTAATCAAGTTGCGGTCTCTTTTTGTCTTTGTGTTAGGTAAATTAATTAATAGTAAGTAATCTGAATGTTTCTCAATATTGTTGATATTAAGTTGTGTAAATTCATTAGTTCGACGTGTTTCGTTTATACCAATAATAAGAACAACCTGTAACGTAAAAAGTATTGTATTAGATAAATAAATAAAATTGATATACGTATTAGATTATGTTACTTACTTTTGCCGCCAAATATACGGAATCAGGTGCTTCGTTTAGAAACTTTTCAATTTCAGATGCAGTGAAAACCTTCGATTTTTTGGGTTAATGACGCTCTTTTCGAAAATGCCACTAATTTATGATAGGTGTTGATATGTATGTCTTTTTTCATTTTTATTGTTGCTTTAAGCATTGAATATGTACTCCATAGAGAGCTTGACTTCTTGGTCTCGGATAATTCAATAAAATATGCCAACAAAACGTTTTCCGAGAAAGATTTGGCTCCTTTAGCTAGTCGCCACGTGTTAAACATATCGTACTGTTTTAAATACTTCTCACGTGATTGTTGAGGGAGAAAACTCGTTTGCGCATAGTTAACAGTTTCAATCAATTCTGTAGGCGTCAAATAAACTTCTTCGTCGCTTGAATCACTCATTTTTGGTTTTACACTGGTTTTCAAGTTTATTTTTAACTTGGTTTGTTTTAACAATAAATATGATCAACGTGAAAAGAAAAACGCGCGAAGCAATTTTTTTTTTAAATTTCCGAATCAAATTCCGAACAATAGAGCACCATAGAGGTAGAAGTAAAAAGGTTTAATGATGTTTCGAATTCACAAACTTCGTGCACACGATGTTCTAAATTCAATTTACTATATCAACTAGAGGATAAAAACGGCTTTTACGCTCAGATATCGATGAGAAAAAATAGTCTTTCCGAGATGGGGGTTGAAAAATGATTTACCTGTCTGAGTTTGAACCTACGACCTTTTGAGTCGTGGCCGTTCCCACTGGGCTGTGGCAGCTGAGATAATTCCGCATTTAGGATGTTAGTTTCATGCGATAAGTTGTTGGCCTAATCTTTTGCGAGATAATATTGCAACAATATTTTGGCATGGACAGCTAGGTATATCTTTCCTAATGACCGGCTCCTTGACAATTCAAAATGTCTGTGACAATTCAAATTGGCTTAATTGAAATGAATGCTTTGAGTTTGATATTGCCCAAAAACTTTAACAAGACTTTATTTGTTGTGAGAAATTGATAACTCGTGAATATGAGAAAATGTGATTTGTTTTTTGACATTCAGGATAAAAAAAAAAAACGAACAGTAAACCTACAGAACGCCTTAGGGCGTTTAATAAAAAAACGAACAGTAAACCTACAGAACGCCCTAACACATATGCGGGGTAATTGAGTAACGCACTAACAGTCAGAAGTCCGGAAGTAACAATCAGTCTTACCAAGGGGGTCTGACCCATCGACTGCATAGGTTGTGGAGGCAGTCCTCCATGAAAAATAACTGGGCAGACTGATTTTCTTTTTCATATTTAGGTAGGTACCTTTAGTCGAAGTGATAACCTCCTCCTTTAAATGAACAGCATTGATTAAAAACAATAAAACCATATTATCACTGACACCAAAAATCAACGCTTTAGGGCTTACTGCGCACTGCTGTTCTTTTTTCTACCGCATATTCTGAGAAGTATGGAATGTCATAAGTGCGCGCACTGAGGTAAAAAAAACACATGCGGCTTATCCGCCGCACCGCAGTGCGCGCGGCCCTTATTTAAAAACGCATTAAAAATGTACCAGATAAATCTTTTTGTACGTAAAACCGGGTTATATGACCCGGTGCAGATATCAATAAACGACATTTGAATGTAAATTGAGGCACGCGTACCAATTGAATTTTTACCATTGCACCGCATTCATATTCAGTTTTGCCTCATGCTACTTGCGTTTTATTCGACTTTTTGACGGTGTAAAATATTCAAATATGCTTTTTCATGTATTTTATTAATCTGCTATACACAGTTTATCAATTGATTTTTTTTGTGGGTGGAATAAATATTTTATTTAAATATTATGCATTTGGTTATTGTAAAAAGTTAAAAAACATAACATCACGCCATCCAGGACGTGACTTACTTACGCGTTTAGTTTGTGATTTATTGCATCGCGTAAGAACCACCGTTCACCGTTAGTGCTGTGATTAGTTTATTTAGTGTCTTATTAGTGTCTTATCCCGTTATTTTTGAGTAGCGTCGTGGGTGAAGAGACTTAGTACGTTTGTCCACCGCAGCCAGCACCGGGACGTCACTTAGAACTAAATGATGGCACCATTATTGTAGCGAAACATATAACTTTTACTATGGCCACTTGTTCACCGCACGTCCTTTACCCGAGCACTGTCGTCCCGGACGTCATCGAAGTTCGGCCCGAGATTGTGACAGGCTGATCTTGTCGTCCACACACTGCCGTCTCTCCGCCGAGTTTCGCCTGGCTTTTGTTTTGTGCGTAGTGTTCGGTCACGGTGGACGAACGATCACCGTGACCGAGATGTCACGTTCGGCTCGAATCAGCTCGTTTCACCTAAGATTATCTGTAAAAAAAATGTTAGCCAGAAGACCTTTTTTTGCAGCTTGTCCCGCCATCTTCTCCTGGTTTTGCCTTGATGTCACCCGACGTTTTCTGGGATCCACATGGAGGTAGATTTGGCCTAGTCCCACTTAAGCTGGGATGCTTTTTTTTGACGTCAACGATTTGTGTATTAGAGCGCAGAACTGTGTTCCTAACATGGTCCGTTAATCTCATTCTAAGAATGCTGCGATCCATTGCTTGCAGGCAAACCTCAAGCTTGAACCTCTGCTGAACTGTCAAAGACCATTTTTGAGCGCCGTATGTTAGGATATAGCGTTAATGGCAAATTGGTAGGTCTCCTATATTAAATAAATAGTAACATATCTACCAATACACCTAATCGTCAAAACAATCCTCAATTTAAAGACAAACCAAGTTTCTTCTAGTAAATATTAAAGAAAAGACGTCATTGCTTTGTGAGTATGACAGCCGCTGACTGTCATAAAATCCTTTGCGGAAAACTTTAAAGTCGCAGCCGCAGGGACTCTCAACCAAGAGCCGAACTTCGAATCTCGTGCAACCCACCGTTCTGTTCGAAAACTATTAGAAGTTTCTAGTTTCCGTGTTCGTTGAATATGTTTCTTTAGTGAAACTGATTTGAATTCTAGATACTGCGCACTTGAATAGGAATACTGTACAAATGTAAATGGCCTGTTAAAAATCCAGTTTTTTTTTTGTGTTATATTTCAACATGGATGTTTTTCTCGGAGCTCCACAGTTATGTTACGTAAGTCTACGTTCCCACGGACGATAAAATATAAAGGCGTGTTTTTTTTTGCCCACTGGATCTTTAACGCACTGCGTAGAATGCTTGCTGCGTGCTTAGTGTTCGATTTAAGAGCAGGGCGATGCTCGAATTGTCCATACAAACGTAATACCTAAACCATTTGCAATTTAAGCATATTTCTATCACATTAAGCTTATATTCGGATTCAAACAGTATTTATCTAGGTTCCTACATCTTTTTTTTTCAAAAATACTTACCGAAAATGAAGTTTAAGCTAATTGTATTTCACACTTTTTACAATCGTAAATGACATGTTTTCTTATCGTTTTTTTTACTATAAACAACAATATCTGTAATGATGTTGTATTAGAAACATAGCTCATAATATCAAGTTACGAATAGCCGAAAAAAACAGGATAAAATATTAAGTTTTCATTCATCATTTTTGGTATCACGGAATACATCAAAATGTATCATACATTTTCAATAGCTAGTAGTGCTATCGCGTCCAGCAAATATTAATGTATGCGTGGTCATACTGCTCACGGTAGTCAAACCCCGATCCCTTAAATTAGGCTTTTTCAACGCAAATGGCGTTTCAGGTCAACGCGATGAGATCGCCACTTTCCTCCGCGACCATCAGCTTGACATCCTCCTCATACAGGAAACCTTTTTAAAACCACATCACCGAAACCCGAATATTGCCAACTTTAAACTAGTTCGCAATGACAGGTCTCGATGTCACAAGGGTGGCACACTCATATACTTTAGGAAATCTTTGTATTGTATCCCTATAGACCCACCTCCTCTCTTCTCCCATCTGGAGACCTCTATCTGTCTGCTCGGCATGACCGGCCACCAACCGATCACCATCATCTCCGCTTATATCCCACCCGACAATGGTCCGGAGGATCCCATCTCGCTCCAAAAGGACTTCACTGCCCTCTTCGGTATGAGTGACTCCGTCATCTTGGCGGGGGATCTTAATGCCAAGCACCCGGCGTGGAATAGTAGCACAACCTCAACCAGAGGTAGGTTAGTTTTCAAGTTAGGCGAATCCCTTAACTTTGACGTCATCGCTCCAATGAGCCCGACTCACTTCCCAGGTAATCCTAATCACCTTCCCGATATTCTCGATGTAGCGCTGCTCAAGAATGTGAACCTCCGTTTGCAATCGATTGAGACGTTCCACGAGCTAAACTCTGATCACCGCCCTGTAGTCATGCATCTTGCACCCTACTCGGGCCCGATCGACCCCAACCGCCCTCCTCAGACCCAGACGATAACCGACTGGAGGAAAGTAAGCGAAAGACTGAAATCCACCACATCGCCTCACTTAGACACCATCCCCGATCACTTAGTGTCAGTCGCCGACACGACGGCCGCAATCGACTCGTTTACAGAGCACGTACAATCCGTATTGACGGATTGTTCACGGGAAGTTCCGGTGATGGAAGACCATCGCTGGAAACTACCTACTGACGTACGTGACCTGATAACCGAGAAGAACGCGGCCATCCGTGCCTACGACTCCTTCCCTTGTGACGCGAACAAAGCCCACATGCGCCATTTACAGCGTGCTTTAAAGAAACGCATAGGGGAGGTTCGCTCTGAGGGCTGGAACAAGATGCTCAGCGAACTCGAGCCCACTCATCAAGCCTTCTGGCAATTACAGAGGAAATTGCGTTCCTCAGAAGAGGTCTCTATGCCTCCTCTCATACGCCCCGACAATAGTGTCGCTTTCGACAGTCCCGATAAGGCTGAATGTCTTGCCGACAGCCTAGAGTCCCAATGTTCTCCCAGCTCCCAACCAGTAGACCAAGCTCACCTGAAAAAGGTCGACGCTGAAGTCGAACGAAGAGCCTCCCTCCCTCCCGTCGAAGACCCTGATGATCCTCTGCCTCCCGTCACTCCAGACGAAGTGCACGACATCATTAAAGGGCTCCACGCTCGTAAGGCCCCCGGTTCGGATGGTATTACCAATAAGGTATACAAACTCCTTCCTGCCCCGCTAATAATGCTTATGACCGCCATCTTCAATGGCGCCTTGAGCAACAACATCTTCCCACAAGCATGGAAGGAAGCCACCGTCATCGGTATCCCAAAGCCAGGCAAGCCAAAGTCTGAGCCCTCCAGCTACCGCCCTATTAGCTTACTCAATGTCCTCGGCAAAATCTACGAGAGGCTTATTTATAAGCGTCTCAAAGACTACGCCGAAGCAAAGAGCCTCATACCCAACGAGCAGTTTGGATTCCGTAGCCAACACTCGGGCACCCAACAGGTCCACCGTATCGTAGAGCACTTATGCGCTGGTCTGCAGCGTAACGCGACGACGGGTGTGCTATTCTTCGACATAGCGAAAGCCTTCGACAAAGTCTGGCACAACGGCTTGATATACAAGCTCTACCAACTAGGAGTGCCAGATCGTCTCGTGCTCATCTTACGAGACTTTTTGTCGAACCGGACCTTTCGCTATCGCGTCGAGGGAGCACTCTCGTCCCCTCATCCTATTCGCGCCGGTGTCCCTCAGGGTTCCGTACTATCTCCTCTCGCCTTCACGCTGTTCACTAGCGATATCCCAAAAAGTAAAAAGGCTCAGTTGGCTCTCTTCGCCGACGACACTGCCGTTTACTATACCGGTCACTGTCCCAACGCTATAGCTCGTACTCTCCAAACCTCCGCAAACGTCTTAGGCGCTTGGTTCCGGAAATGAAGAATCGAGGTCAACCCCGATAAGAGTCAGGCGGTTCTCTTCTCGAGACGTCGTCGACTCCCTCCCCCACTTCCCAGCCCGATCACTATGTACGGCAAGCCAATCCCTTGGGAGAAGCAAGCCAAATACCTAGGCGTGATCCTCGATGAGAACCTTACCTTTACGGCTCATATCAAGGCGGTTCGCGCGCGCGCCTCCTTCGCTCTTAGCAGGCTGCAATTCGTACTGACAGCCCGTAGTAAACTGTCCCTCAAATGCAAGCTCCGCATCTATACCGCAGTCATCCGTCCCATCATGACCTATGCCTGCGTTGTATTTGCGCACGCTCACCCACGTCATCTCCATAAGATGCAGACCCTCCAAAACCGTTTCCTCAGAAGGGTCACGGGTGCCCCCTTCTATGTCCGTAATATCGATCTTCACGTCGACCTCAAAATGCCAACCATAAAACAGTTCATGAAACGCTTATCAAAGCGTTTCTTCGACTGCGGCATCAAACATTCTAACCCCCTGATTACAGCGGCCGCCCGCTACACTCCCTCTCGCATTAGCAGTATTCGCCGACCAAGGCATACTTTAATCGACCCCGACGACGCCACTACCCTCCTCCAGGAGAGTAGTAAGGCCACTAGCACGCTACATAAGCCCAAAACCCGATCGCCGTCCTACCGCCCTCGCCGCCGAGGCCCGCCGCGACGCCCAAATCGACGCCCCTCCCGACCCTTGCTCGAGCCAGCCCGCGCCGCTGAGCCTGTAGCTTTAAATTCGTCCATAAATAATACCAATCCTGATCCAGCTAGTCATTTGCTGCCCTCTTCCAGCGACGCCCTAAGCCGAGGTTCGTACCCCACAGGGGGTGCCCTTAGCGTTGTCGCTTAGTTTTAGTTAGTATATAAGTTTAAGTCCTGGCTGGAGGCCTTAATTTATTAGGGAATCCACAGGCAAGTCCGCTTAAGCAGACGACAACCGCATAGGTTGACCTGCGAGATGCCAATTCAAAAAAAAAAAAAAAAAATGCTCACGGTAGTAGGTGTGTATCGCTCGGTCAAGCACACACGTTACCGCAACGTTATGCCCGCCGGGGTGTTCCGTGTTTATTGTCAGTGTTAGACGATTACTTTATTGTCCTGTGCGTGCGTATTTATTTTCTTTCTAAATTGTATTGTAATAATTCTGACACAATTGACTTATGCTGTGAACTTGGATTTAGATTTGCCTTGTTATTTGGTATCGAGTAAACTAACCATTCTTACGAACTTTAGCTTTGCTTGCGGACTTATTATAAGTCCATAAGACTTATTATTTACGATATTTTATTTACGATTTGGGTTTGGTTGCCGACATGGACTCCGAACGTTGGGGTGTATTTGATAGTTAGGATTATCCAATGATATATTATAAGTTACCTACCTACTACGTTCTTAGTAACTAAGTGTTTTACATAGACACCCCCAAGCAATAAGTGCCGATTTCACCAACGAAACTGGACGCGATCATCACTTTTAAACCTAGTTCAAGAGCTGTCATTGTCAATATTCCAGAACAATTTTGACACTGACAGCTCTTGAACTCGTTTAAGTTGTGCTGAACGCGATCAGTTTCATTGGTGAAATCGGCACTAAGTGCCAATTTCACCAAAGTTACTAAACCCGTTCAGCACAAATAAAACGCGTTCAATAACTGTCAGTGTCAATATTCCATAGAAAATAATGACACTGACAGTTCTTAAACGTAGTTTATGCATTGATCGCGTTCAATTTTATTGGTGAAATGAGGCCTAAGTCGGTTATCGTAAAAGTCAAGATTAGAAGTATTGCGTTCATTGAGACATCAACTGAAAGCATTTTCTTTGTGTATTTCAATTACGATGACAACATTAAAAAATAAATATTGCAAAAATAAGACACGTAAATTAAAGTAAGTAAGTAAATAAAAGATAAAAAGTTTCAGTAATATACACATAATGCAGTAAGTTGATCCGTAACATTACAATACGGACTTATCTAACGTTATTTCTTACTAGCTTCCGCCCGCGGCTTCGCCCATGTGGAGTGTTGATGAATAATAGCCTATGTTCTTCTTCAAACACAGTTCATCGGATTAGCCGTGAAAGCCGTCACAGCCCAGCTGTGCGCACCACTCGCGGTGTCCGCGGTGTTTACGTACTTAGTTCGCAATAAACTTTTGACTTTGACTTCAGTAACTTTTGAACCATCCGTCCAAATGAATAAGTGGAAAAAATAAAGTTTACCTACATCAAACGCCAAAGGCAATAAAAGTATTAATTTTGATGAGAAATAACTAAATAAACAGTCTTATTGGCGAAATGTGGGTGTACTATAGCTACACCTCTGCCTCACCGATGTTATGTTTATGTTAACTAAATACTCTAAAATGTGTATTGTAAAAACAAAAAAGCAATTCATTTATGGGCTCACTATTTGGCTATAATATCTTCCACATAAAAGGTAGATGTATGCTGTCGCGGACTTTTATTTATAGCACACAATAACACATAGACTATAGCTGTATTACTGTTTAGTTTCATCAAAATCCGTTCAGTAGTTTTTGCGTGAAAGAGTAACAAACATCCATCCATCCTCACAAACTTTCATGTTTGAAGTAGTATAGTAGGTAGGATAGAAAGATTAGTAGGATAGTAGGATTTCAAAGACGATACGTTTTTTTTTTTTTGTTTGTCTTTAAAAAGCTTGTAAGTTCCCATGACGGTTTCGGCTGACTCAAAACAATTCGACAATAACCACGTTCTAACATTTACTAAGAACTGCACGATTCATTTACGCCATTATGTCGGTAATAGCAACTTACGAAAATTCTATACTTTACGGAAAACAGTTTTGTATTGATACGTAAAGATACTTTTCTTGTCATAATGTTTGTTTTGAATTTCCCCACAATAAAAGTTTTTTTCATGATATCTTTGTAAATCACATGAAAAATGAAAAATCTAATTACTAAGATTTATCCCAACCCGAATGACGAATTCGACATAAAAATAAAAAATCCAATTTTACTGTCTTATTGCTTGAGGGCATCAAGTCAGCCCAAGAAAATAAAGAAATTTTTTGCTTGTTGCTTGCTTTAAAAATAAGTCAATATCATACGTAACTCTTGACCGTTTTTTTGCAAGTTTGTTTACGCATAACATGAGAGTGAGGGTATTGGCCCTATAGGGATTGCACCTGTGTCTGCGCACAAACTTGTGCGCTTTACTATATTGTGACCGAAATCGGTAAGGACCAGGAAGACATTATTATTATTATATTTTTGATGGACGTAACCATGTTTCATACATTACCCCTGATATGATGAATATTGATGCCTCAATAATCAGTTTGTCTAAATTGAGTAGAAATTACCTATATTATAAAGGCTGAATTGTATAAATGATATTCAAATTCATTAAAATAGCTGTAGCACATACATAACCATTCTGTATCGAGCTCAGTACTAAAACCTTTCGTATTGTGCCGCATTTACTTTGCTTGCAAGGATTTTAATGTTATTTTAATTGTATAATAAAACTTCTTGCCGCTAGAATACGGTTGATTATCATCTTATGCACGATACTACAGATAAAAAGCCAATTCATATAAATCAGAGTGTTTAGTGTGGATCTTTGACACTCCTAGTACCATAATTGTATTATTCGTTTTAGTCGATAATGTATGGTAACCTTTATCAAGTTTCAATTCATATTTTTTAAATAGATAAATCAATAATAACAGTGATGTTTATGGAGTCAGAACACATCAAAATAAATATTTATACAAAATCCTTGTTATTTATTTTTATTATTCTTAGCACAGAATGCTATTATTTATATGTACGCTTTTTTATTTATATGTACCTAGAATATTTGTCTTTTATTTTGCATAACACTTTATTATTTATCCTCTATTATTATTGCTAAGAGAGCAGTGGTGGCCCAGTGGTAACGGCCGCGACTTACGAGTTGTAGGTCCTACGACCTACAACTCGTAAGTCGCGGCCGTTCGAACCCAGACAGTCTTTTAATCTGAGGACCATGGGAATAAATAATCTTATACCGGCTTAAAATGAATAAAGACAATAACAATAAATATCCCTATAATTTATATTTACACGTCGTCGGCGGATCCCCTCAAAGACCGCGCGCGATGACGATGTATAGGTGACATAATTAATTTATTCAAGAACACCGACAGCTTATAGGTACATTTAGGAAAGGTATGTATGACATATCTGCTAGATTTTCTCTACAAGGCCAAGATCTCGAAATATTCTTATATATTGAGATACCGGCATTGTATAGAAATTTGCATAGGTGACATAAGTAATTTATTCAAGAACACCGACAGCTTATAGGTACATTTAGGAAAGGTATGTATGACATATCTGCTAGATTTTCTCTACAAGGCCAAGATCTCGAAATATTCTTATATATTGAGATACCGGCATTGTATAGAAATTTTCAAAAAAACGCATTACTAGTCTGTAGATTTACAAACGATTCTCCAAAGTAGTCAAGTCAAAAAAAAGGGAAATCATGAACATAACCAATTACTAAAGATAGAAATATCTTCAGAGTCGTTATGAATGAATGGAAGGTACAGTTAGTACAGTACAGCTCATAATAGCTATCTATTTACTCACACAGTCACACACACACACAGCTACGCACCGCGTCCCTCACTCCCTTCTTTTGTCAAAAAGAGATAGGAATATTGCACGTAATAACGTGCGTTGTTCACCGGCTCCTTAACACCGAGAGTCGAAAATCCAGTGCGCAATATGATTCCGCCGTGATACTTATACGACCGTGCTAACGTAGAGCATTGGTGGCCCAGTGGTAATGACCGCGACCGCGACAGGCGCTTTACTTTGTTCAATTTTATTTCATAATCACTGTGAGGAAACTGGCATGTCCTAGAACCAACATTTCGAAGACATGTGACATCTACCAACCCGTAAGGGTCCGCGTGGTGGATAACGGCCCACTCCATCTCACCGAGAGGAGGCGTGTGTCCCAGCAGAATGTTATAGGCTGATTAAGGAAGAGGAACGTAGAAAAACAGTGAGCGCGTCTAATGCCATCAACCGGGCACAAATTCAGAAACCGGGCTGCTACTGAGAAATTCCTACTGGAATAACCCAATAACACTCAAAGCCTCAAAAAATAACCTCAATAATAAGCAAAAAAAAAATATTACCTCAATAATAGGCAAAAAAAAACTCAATAACAAGCATAAAAAAACAAAAAGAGGATATCAGTAGCAAAGCTGTGTGTGGATGAACTCATACCTATTTCTGTTAACCAGTATTTTTTTTCTGGTTTAGTGGGTATGCTCCTCTCTTAAATTCCCCTGTTTCCTACTTAACATTACAAAACAGATGTTTAAATGTATGTTCCATAAGTCAAAAGTTATAATTTTTATTTTGGCGAAAATTTCGCACAAAGCACTCAAAGTTTCAAAAGACATCGTAAGACGATTTTTTTCCTTAAGATTAAGTCACATTTGCGTTTCTTTTATGTTAAGCTTTTTTTCTGAGGCGTTTTTATGTTGTTTTAGACAATAAATACGTTTTGGAGCATATTTTGATGCAACTTAAATAATTAATTAAATAACGAAATGAAATCCTTACTATTTACAAACTAAAATATGGCGTCAACAAAATTAATCCGCATTGCTTTCGACTGGCGATGTACCCAAGAGACTCAAGAGACATGACAATAAGCCTGTGGCCAAGGAAAAAACCAGTAGTGCTATTCTGTAACCATCTCACCGTGAAAACTTAGGTGAAGTGAGCGTGGAGTGAGCTGTCAGTGCCACTGATGCTAGGGATTGACCAAGACGGGATGACAGCTCACTCCACGCAAGTCTTCACGGTGAGATTTCTACAGAATGGACATGCAGCTGTTTGGAGATTTCGTCGTTGAAAAAAATATGAGCACTCGGACCCCACGGCCTGGGGGCTTCAACTCCAAACGGCTCGAAAAGAGGTTTTTCGCAGCCACAGCAGCAGCACCAGCACATCACACCGAGCCAGGAAGAAGGGATGACACAAGAGTATCGACACACGTTGCGTCACTCACTCATCGAACTAAGGCTTAGCCGTGCATTCAGAGGAATAGGTACGTAATCCACCAAGTTTACATACACACACGTAGAGACATAACATCAAGCCTGTTCTCCCCTACAGAACACACACAGTTTTAAGTCCAGAGTTTTTTTCGCTCGTAAACAAAAAACGTTTTTTTCCAGAATCACGTACTGAATCCATGGTTTTGTCGATGTCCCTGCCACCCTGTATGCAAGTACGTCAGGAAAACAAACACCCACCTGTTTTAGTACCCATAATAATGAGCGGCACAGGCCAACGGTACAGACTGGTAAAAGGTAAACATTTTTTATTTAATGCCATGACACTTTTAGACCACGTCCGCACGAACGTATAGATATCGCGGCGGAAAATCGAACAGAGGGCGTTGCATCGCGTCAACAGCGCGTCAAAACTGTTTGATTTTCAAGTCTCGGCGCTCAGCCAATGCCTTGAAGATCCAGTGCGCGAAACTATACAAGCTATCCCGAAATAGGCCTGCATGTGACCTGTATATGCTCCATGTAAAATACCTACCCACTAGAATTCAGCTGGGAAATGGCTAGGCAAATGATAGATCTTGCCCTTTAAATTCTATCGACCTTAAACATCCCAGTTTTTATTTACACTGCAGAAAATGAAAATCACTATTAATTTCATAAACATGATCAGATTCGGTCTGACGTTAATCTTAAACAGTGGATTTCATATTTCATGTTGTCCCAGCAGTCGTGTCGGCGCATCCGGTGCCTCCCGGGACCATCGTCAGTCCCGGTTTCTATATTATGTCGTTTAAGGTAGGATCCCAGTGAGAGCAGGAGGGAAAACGGAATATTAAATTATTAACGAAATAATAATTTTTTATCATAAACGTGTTAAATAGAATAGAAATCTAGTTAAAAACCAAAAAAAGTGTATCGGTTGTAAGACAAATAATAAATAAAAAGTCCTTTAACCACAAAATTTTGAGAGCTTACTGTAACCTCACTTAATGTTATTGTTCACAGTGAGATTTTTACAGAAAAGACCGGGCAAAGGCTTCTCTTTGCTCGTGCCGATCTCCGCGCTCCTTTTTGTTTTGGTAACGGGTTGGAAATCTTCATGGATATCCTCCGCCCTGGTTCGGACGGAGGGGTCTGTCAGACTTCTACTGACTCGCCACCCCGTGTTACTATTTACACTCAGTAAAGCGCCTGCCTGAGTTCGAATCCACGACCTACAACTTGGTAAGTCGGGGCCGTTCCACTGGGCCACCACTGCTCTTACTGCTCCGAAAAATTTGCACTATCAAAAACGTATATAAATTTTCAATGTTTAAAATAAAGCTGATTTATATTTTTTGGTCTAGTTGTCGCAAGCCCAACTGCTGAGCATGAGATCCTGGATTCGATTTCCAGGTCGAGAAAAGTGTTTTAGGTTTTTCCATCATGAATTTCTTATTAGCAGCCCGGAGTTGTAGCCGGTTTATGGCAATAAGCTCGCCCTTATTACATGGGAATACTAACTGGCTAAATGTGGGTGCTATAGGTACAACTCTGCATAACTCTTCGGAGATTACAAGCATTATGTTATGTTATATAAAATAATTTAGTCCTGGAAAAAGGCCACCTACGTAGTTGATCAAAAATGTATGAGTGTATGATGTGTATGGATGAATGTATGTATTTTTGTGATCGCAGCCGCGAAATTCTTCGAAATCGCGGAATCCCGCGGGGCTTGAGGGGACTGAGGGAACATTTCGTTCCCCGGAATTTTGGCCTTCAGCGGCCAACCCATCATAATTCCCTCGAATGGGAATTATGATGGGTCCGCTCGTACGTGATTATGGCGTTACGAGATAACAAATTCTCCGCCAGGTAATTTGAACACACACATATCTTTTGGTTTGTATCTAGGTTTCTTTTTAATTTTTAAAAAACTTTCTTGAGACACAAATACAGTAAAGACATCTGGAAAACAGCTTTTTTCACAAATATAATCTGACCTTGAAGAAGTCATCAAACCTCGCACATTTACTGAATATTCTAAATCACACTCATTTTCACCTAAAACTTGTAAGGCTTTTTAAATGACATCGCGTTCTGACCTCTTAATGTGTATCTTTTATTTATGACTAAACCGCTTACAAACGCACCCACCCTACCGTTCCGCTATCTTAGTAACAGCATATTAATGATCAACTACAGCGAAATCTCTGCCGTTATCATAACTTATCATAACTTCGTAAATGATCACCACATATAGCGGGGCGGTGATCAGAACCGATTATGAGGATGTTTGTCTAACGGTAGTATTGGGTTCAAGTTGACTTAGTTTTTTTTTTTTTTGTATTTTTTTTTTTCTTTCCTTCTACCTCCAACATAATCGGAGCCTATGCCTGTCTTTGCCTATTCTGTACGTTCATTCAAGTTCTCGCAAGTATGCCTCTCGTACTTTCATTGTTCATTCTGGGTCTTTCTTACATTCATCCTCATTTACGTCTTTTGGGTGGGTTTCCCAACTATTCTCTTTTCTATCTCTCTACTTTCTCTTTATTTCTTTATTGCGGGTATGACAGTAAACAGGGAGACAGTTTTTTATTATGCGGTTTTCTTTAAAAATACACTTCATGTAGCTTATGTATATTTACAGTACTTACTTATTTACTAGTCTTATATAAACAGTTTCAGCTTCTTATTTCTATTCTTATGCTTAATTTACAAAGAGGGGAGCAGTTTTCATGTTACTCTTGTTTTGACATTTTAGGTATTCTTAGCTTATTCTATTTTCACATAATTATTGTATTTATTTCCTGTTTTACATTAATGATTTTACGAAATTTTATTTCTATGCTGGACTTTAATATACTATACTATATTATGACAGCATGCTTTCTTATGCGGTTTTATTGCGTTGTATAACTATTTTTGCTACGTATTTACAGTACTCTAGGAAAATATTTGCGTTTTTGCAATTTACTAAATCCTTTGCATTGTTCGGTGTAATTGTCAGGCCTAATATATTCTCGGCGTTATTGCGGTGAGTGACGAATTGTGGGCAGTGAAATAGTATATGCGGAACTGTTTCGCCTGCGTCTGGGTCACAGATGCACGATGGACTATCCTTGCACTTGAAG
Source organism: Dasypolia templi (assembly GCA_963555695.1). NCBI lineage: Eukaryota > Metazoa > Arthropoda > Insecta > Lepidoptera > Noctuidae > Dasypolia > Dasypolia templi. Next base: position 8,993,979 of record OY743142.1, read on the forward strand.
CGGTTCAGGTACTCGGAGAATCCACCGTGCCCCGTCATTACTTGCGTGTATAGGCCATTAATTCCAATCCTGCGAATTATGCCATAGGCTACTCGCACATCTGGGAAGAATAATTTGGTTACAGATGCGGTGTCACTGACTTCATATCTGTGATTCCATTCGTCAGTCAGTTGACTTAGTTAGGTTAGGGTTAAACAGAACCGTTCAGTTAGATCCTGAGTACTAATATTATTTTGTCACATAAGCGTGGAATATTCATACAATACGAGAACAGCGTCTCGTACCTCATTAAAAACACAATATACAGATCTTTCATAAAGCAGACATTCCGATTGGTCATAACATCCAGAAACTTTCATATTTAATTATTATTGAAATCATTAAATGTTAATAAGAAAACATACAGCTGTTCCTGTTTTTCAGCTACTGCAGGACGAACTGATCAAAGGGGTATTTGGCAAAGAAAAGAAAAACACGCAGGATGTTTATCTTTTTCTTTTGGTCCACTGTTCTAACAAACTCTGAATTAGGCATTTCTCATGTCTCCCTTTAGAGGCTTTAGCCGTTCATAGGAGAAATACTGTGAGAAAGAAGAGGCATTAATCTACCACGTAGGCGCAGTTCGGGTTGTTGGATGTCACATTATTTCTTCGATTTTTTTTACATAAGACATGCACGCACGTTTCAAGCATGGCTGGCTGTTGCGGCATCACAGCCCACCGCGGCGCAAATACTGCAACCTTATGGGTAACTAAAGTTTTAAGCCGTTTGGGGTCTCCATTTAAAGGAGATTTATCGCCGACTGGTCGACACTTCACGTGACCAGAGAGCTGGCTCATTCTTTGGCTAAAATTTTGCATTTCATCTAGCACATGCCAGTTTCCTCACCGTTTTGAAAGCAGTGGTGTGGTGATGAAAAAAAGAGTAAAGTGTCTACCTGGTATTATGATTGTTTAATCTAAAGGATATGTATGTTACATGTATTTGTTGTAGCTGTGGACAAAATTTAAAAGGTCGACGCTAAGTAATATGCGTGTACTATGATACCTACCGCATCTTAATGAAATTTCCGCGGTACTGTAGCGCGTCGAGTATGTTCGCTGAAGCGAGGGTGCCAGACTTTCATTCCATTATTGGATCGCGCATGTCATCGTTTTCCAGCATTTTACGAAAATCGAGCAATCAGCTGTTGAAGGTCGTTAGTGAGGATTGGAGCAGTCCGATCCACAGGTATTGGCTCGAAGTTCATCGGAGTGCCAACCGACGGTAAAGATTTTTATAATTTTATGATATTTTTATTGTGTAATTTATTGATGGTAACAATTTAATTAATTTTAATGCATTTTTAATTGAATGTTTATATTTGAATGATTGGATTGAATGTTAATGTTTTATATGAATGAATTGTATGTTCTTGTAATTTGTATATTGGGAGTTAGTGCCTTGGTAAATAAATAAATAAATAAATTAGTATCTATTACTTTGTATCTACACTGGCCTTCAAAATATACAAAACATTTAAAATTGCAACAATTTTTGAATTACACAAATAGAAATAAAAAGGATTGATTACAAAAATAAATTTATTTTTATGTTAAGACTTTATAGTCAATAACCTTATTTTAAGGAAAAACAATCTTGTTCAAATTACTGCCTTACTTTTGACTTTTTGTTTCTGTTTTTGTTTTCACATTTACTTCTTGATGAATGTTGATTCAAAAGCCAAGGTGTCTACATCACGTAAACTTTACTTGTCTTGCCTCTTTTAACTAAAAAATGTTCAGGAATCATGGCTTTTCTGTAAGTAGGCATCACTATGTGTTGTACTGCAAGAATGTTGGGTGTAATTTAAGAACGGTCCGACAGGTAATGCGAAGGTTAGAAGAAACAGAAAACCATCTGAGGAGACTTTGTAATGGCAGACCCAGGTGCACTATTACCTGAGAAGACTGCTATATTTTCTCCACTGTGTTGAAAAATCGCCACCTCAATGCAGTTGAGGTCCAGCAACAGCTTCTTCAGACCCGAAGAGACTACATTAGTTACAGTACAGTCTGAAGAAGACTTACTGAAGCAAACCTGAAGCCCCAAAGGCCAGCAAGTGGCCCCAAACTCGAGAGAGGGCATCGAGTAGCATGACTGCACTACCCCCGTGAACACATTTAGTGGAGTGAAGAAGAATGGGCAAAAGTTTTATTCACGGACGAGTCTCGATTTTACTCTATTTACTTCCGATGGAATTTGAAGAGTGTGCAGGCAACCTGGTGAGCGATACATTCAAGCCTGCTTTACAGAAAGATTCCATACGGTGGAGGCTCTGTACACGTATGGCCTGACATCCCTTCAGAACGTCGCACAGGGCTAGTTGCCATAGAAAATGGCACCCTGACTGGGGAAATATATGCTCAAGAGATCTTTATGAGTATGTAAGGCCATATTTAGTAAATATGGGTGATGAATCGATAATGATGTAGGATAGCGCCCGGCCACACTCCGCTCGGGTCGTACATTTGCGAGGTTGGTATCAACTTGATGTCTTGCCCATCAAGAAGTCCTGATTTCAACCCGATCGAGCACGACTAGGATGAGCTCGGGTGGCTGGTCAGAAGCCGCAGACCACTTCCTAACTAGCGTTGCTTTGGCCCTAATGGAAGAATGGCAGAATATTCCCCAACATCGCCTCTGAAACTTTGTCTTCAGTATGCCAAACCGGCTTGAAGCTGTAATCAGAGTCAGAGGAGACAATACCAGTATTAAAATGTAAATAAGGCGTAAAACATTCTTATTAACGTTGTTTGAAGTTAGTTTTACATTTTAAGGGTTTTTTGTATAAAGGGTTACGTACTTCCTACAGAAAAACCGAAACCCTTTTAGGATCACTCGTCAGACGGTCTGTCTGTCAGCCTGTGACAGCCAATTTGCTGCTAATCTACTGGACTAATTAAGTTCAAATTTGTACACATACGAATTTCTGTGACTCAAACATGGACGTGTAACGTAAATAAATGAATTTAAAATTAGGGGAGCAAACTAGAAAATTAATTACAAGCGTTTTACAAACTTTACCGAGTGACATATGAAATGAATGAGCTTGTTGTGAGGGTTTCAAATATATTTTGTATTAAATTTCATAACAATCACTTTTGAAGTTATTTAAGAAAATGTATGAAAATTGACTATTCTTCACCTCTACATTATCTCCATAACTACTGAGCATTTTTTATTAAAATACAGAAATTAGTTCTTTACTTCACAGATTATAGGAAAATAGACGAGAAGTCTATGGTCATAAAATAACTTGCTAAATCTCTCAATTTCAAGTTTGTTCTTAGAATCTTGGGGCACGGTAGTACAAAAACAGAAAGCAGGTACACTACCTACCTTTTCTAGAAGCATTTCGCTGTATTTCCATACCCTCACAGCTTCGGCCTGGACAATGCTAGAGAGCTAAAATTCTTATGGTAAAATGTAGTTAGCCAATTTATTATTACCCAAATAAGTTAATGTCTTCACTGACTGACTCACTCATTCATCATAACTTCTAGGGCACTTCCCGAAGTCCTAGAAAGCTGATTTGGTATGCAGGTTTTGATTTGCACTCAAACCACAAAACTTTCAGAAATTGCTCTTAGTTTTTTTACTTTCACCCTGCAACTCTCTCAAAGGGAGCTGCAAGTCTGTTTATAAAATTTTATCTCTAGGGCACTTCCCGAGGTTCTAGAATGCTGAGATTTGGTATGCAGGCTAGGATTTGCACACAACAACAAAAAAGTATCTTTCACTCTCCAACCTCTTTAAAGGGAGGTGCTAGTTTGTATTTCTTACGAAATAGGTATACCTACTTCCATTAGTTATGAAAGCTAGATTAGCATGTACATAAACAATGAAGGAGAAACTAGTTTTCGTTGGTTATGAAGAAAGTAACTGCTGGCGTGCAAGAAATAACTTTTTTACCTGACTATGCTAGATCCTTACTGATTTAAGCATCGCTCATAAATGGAGCACTCTATAAAAATAAATGAAAGTCCAGGTTACAAAGACTTTTACCCTAACGCTTTCACTGTTAGATTTTTTCAAATGTAATGTAGATCCAAGGTCTTCAAAGCCTAACTCTGCAAACCTTATATCTTAGTCAAAACATTTCATGTAAAGAAGGCTGCCAAAAACTACTTTACATAAATGGTTTTGGTGGGTAAAATATTAATTTTACGGAACAATCTCCACGCGAGTTCAACTCGCCCTTGTCCGGGTTTTAAGTTAAAAACGTTGCTAATGTATGATAAACTAGAATTTCGAATAAAGTTGATAAAATTTGCTTTAACACATTTTTATTTGAAAATACAGACTTCTATAGTTTAGGATAAATTGCAATTTTAAAAGTGTTGTACCAAGTTTTACAGGCCAGTATATATATAACGCACAGTAAACAGACATCTATGTCAAAGCTTTGTTAATCACCGCAGAGTTTGCATTTGAAGTTGATATCTCTACAAACATCGTTACATTTCTGTTTCTCTTTGTTTATGTACTCGACAGTGATTCATTTCGAGTGATCAAAGGTTCTGGGGTTTATATACAGAGGAAATAATCTTGAAGATCGGTGTTGACAGTAGTAAAAGTAGGTCATCACGATATAAATTTGTTACGTTATTATGAATAAAAACTTGCTCATTTGTTACAAACATAACAGCAGATGAATACCAGTATTTTACATGGAGCCATTGCCTATTTGACCGCCACAACCCAGTTACTGGGTACTACGATACCCCTTGGTAAGACTTTCGGGCTTCTGACGACCCGTAACGACTGTCAAAGATGACAGTCAGTATCAACGGCCTAACGTGCTCACCGAGGCACGGAGGGGTCTTTGTATGTAAGGATGGTCACCCATCCACAGACCAACCGCCGCAAGCGGAACTTAACCTGATCGTTCGATCTGTGTGGCTATTATTACTTGGCCATAAGCTCCTCCATAATTATAACCTTCAAAATAAAATTAAAATTATTGAAAATTAGAGAATAAATGAAAACTAGAATACGTAATACCTATTGTGATATATACAGAGTGGAAGGACATCGACGCACAACCTGATACCATGGAATCGCACACGACACGCACTTTTCCGACATTTTTGTAATAATAACAAAAATGTCGGAAAAGTGCGTGTCGAACCACGCACAGGCAGTTGAAAAAATGTTCTCCCGTGTATCGATATACGTCACGGTCAATTTTCCAACTTCAAAGGTAAGTTTGTAATCGCAGAAAAAAAGACCAAAAAAAAATCCTATGTATTTAATATTAATGGTAAAAAGGTGGTGATGGTAAGTAGGTGGTCTTGACAGACAGCCAGATGGACGGACGGGCAACGAAGTGATCTTATAAGAGTTCAGTTTTTTCCTTTTGAGGTACCGAATGCTAAAATTTGTTTGATTAGACTCTATTGTAGGTAAATATTTGGTGAACTATGTAAATACCGAAACCATCAGCAGCTATATGGTGACTGCTTGACTGCTCAATCCCCACGTCAAAGTAAAATCGGTTAAGTCGTTTTTCAGCTACGAACGAACTTCTTTACATACAAAAAGGCTCCCGCAGACAGCCACGACGCAACTCTTGTTAAACAATTTCTATGAAAATTTCTGGCTCCAACCTTAGCTAGTCCTAACTAGTGTTGTAAGTTTGTTTGTTTTTTACGGTTTCACGAAATTTGGCACAAAGATAGATCAAGACTTGGGTAAGGACATAGACTACTTTTTATCACGGATCGATGATGATCGATGGATCGAAGTCGCGGGCTACAGCTAGTTTTACCACAACTGTAACTTTTACAATTTTTCTTCTGCTCTGCCAAAATGCGATAAATGAAAAATGATTTATTTCTGTAAGTAGGTTTGTATATACACTTTTACACGTCAATCATATTTTAAAAACTAGACGTGATCGGAAAAAAGTCTATTGCCTGCGTAGCCTTAATTCTTGCAGTTTTTTCTGGCCAAATCCCAAACCTACCTACAATTTCCAGACACGGAGTACAGCTTAGCTAAGAGAACCTAACAAACAAGGGTTACTATAATTGGGCAAGAGTCTCTTCGTGTATAGTTTTAATGACCGTCCCGTCAGGAGTAAATGCACCGTGTCTTTGAGTCAAAGGATGCCTTCTGGTTGTGTTTCTAAGGAGTAATAGCTTATTCAGTATGCTTGAAGAGGCAAAATAATAATGAGAAATAGTATTCCAATTTTTTCTTATTTGTGAAATAATAAATAGTTATATAATCTGGTAATATTCATTTGCTGTATATTTTTCATGTGTTTCTAGTAAGTATGGTATGATTGTGTTCACTTAGACTATTTATGATATTTTTCACGATCTTTCGAATTGTTTAGTGTGTTTGTGCTTCCGGTGATTTTTCGTCTGCTCTTTCTTCTTGCTTCCAGGTTAAGAGTCGCTCTAAGCAGTCTGTGATGTGTTCCAAATGATTGGAAATTTAGCAAATTAAATTTGAAAATAAATATGGAAATATATATAATATATAAATATGTCTGAAATCCATGCCTGCTTTCTCCTTTTGATTTAAATAAAGTATTTATTATTTTAAGATTATGTTCATGTGCGTAATGAATGAGTCTTTCTCCTATTTGGCTTCTCACGCCGTAACTGTATTCACCCATCACTTTGAGCTCGTAAGACTTTTCCAATTTGTGCGTTGAAGTCTCCCATAGATATGAGACGTACCGTGTAAAGATAATTTCATGGGCTTTTTCAAGATCTCTGTAAAACAGCTCTATTTCGACCTGTGCAGAGCACATTGTTGGCACATAAGCTTAAATAAACGCGAATTGTAAGTTTTCCAGTTTTATTTCTAACAAACAGACTCTCTCCGATATTCTAGTAAATGTTAATTTATTTATTTAAATCCTTTTTAACCAGAAAACCGACGCCATATTTGACCTTTTGTTTGTCTTAGATGGTACATAATATGCGGCCGGGGCGCTGGCAACGCTGCTTCCCAATCTGGGGGGCCCGAGAACCGCCTGTAGGCGGCTCTAAATGCGGATCGTGCGATCCATGGCGCTCTACGGAGCACTGATCTGGGCGTCTGACCTGACGGCCGGCAGCATAGCTGTCCTGCGCAAGCCGCAGCGGGCGATGGCCGTCAGAGTCATTCGAGGGTATCGCACGATCTCCTTCGAGGCGGGTTGTGCGCTGGCCGGATCACCGCCCTGGGACCTGGAGGCGAAAGTGCTCGTGTCACTGTACCGGTGGCGCGAGGCAGCGCGGGAGCGGGGCGAGCAACCGATGCAGCAACATATTGAGCAGCGTCGGTTGCAGCTCCGCGAGGTCCTGGTGGCGGAATGGCGGGTGAGGCTGTCACGCCCTACCGCCGGCCTCAGCACCATCGATGCGATCCGGCCAGTGCTCGACCGCTGGCTCGGGAGAAGGCACGGCTCCCTGAGGAGCCGCGCCGTGCCCTCATCACCGAAGTAGGCAACGACCTGTCGCTGCCAGCCGTCGTGAACGCGATGGCGGCGCAGAGTCCTGGGACGCAGTGGTCTCCTTTTGCGAAACGGTCATCTCGCAGAAGGAGGCTGCGGAAAGGGAGAGAGAGATTTCGACTCTCGACCCGGCCCGCAGCAGACGCAGCGGGCGTCGGAGGAGGGCGGACAACGCCCTCTTCCGGACCCCCTAAATGGGTCCAGAGGCGACGGATTCGGGGACATCCGTCGCCCCCCAACATCAGGACCCGAGAAGGCGGCGCGCGTAGTGTTCCGCGCGCGCCGCAGACGTTACGGGGGGAGTACACCTCACTCCCCCCGCCCGAGACGGGGCCCGCGCTAGCGGGCCGGCACCAGCCGGGATTGCGGCTGAATTATGTGTTCCCGCGTTGGTTTTTAGTCGGTAAGAGTCCGACAGACCCCCCCGCCCTACCGGGGGCGGGGGACATCCATGAGGATTTTCCAGCCCGACACCAAAAAAAAAAAAATGATGGTACATTATATAATCCTCGTCTTCTTGTATTTTCTCCTTCAAGCCGGACTTCGCACAGTCCTACTATATCGTGGTTTATGTTACGAAGAGCCGTCTTCAATTCCAGTAGTTTGTAAGATGTGCTCGCTCAAGCCCCGATGGTTCCATATGGAACCACCGGTTTCGCGTGGTGTATATCTCTAATCTATACTAATTATTATAAAGAGGAAAGATTTGATTGTTTGTTTGTATTGAATAGGCTGCGAAACTACTGGACCGATTAGAAAATTTGTTTTACCATTAGAGGCCGAAATTATGTCTGATGAACATAGGATACTTTAAATTTTTTCGAAATACACGCGGACGAAGTCACGGGCGAAGTGCTAGTATCAAATACATGCTTGTGGGTGTTTCCTAGTTTATTTTGGTGAAATTAAGTAGTTGAAAGCACATCCTTGTAGATAAGTAGTTATTTGTGCGAAAAAACATCACAAATAATTGTATTTAGCCAAAAAAAGTTTTACGTAAACGAACCGTTAGTATTGTTACGTCATTTATTTACAAAATATAACTCTCGTAATATGAATACTGTTAATATTTTATAAAATGGTCTGTTTATTCAAGTATTCTAATTATTTTACTTATTGTTACAATCAATAGAAAATTGAATGAATATTTTTTTGCAAGAGCTGCTGCACTAAGCTTCTTGACTTTGGCAATACATTAGCGCCGAGCTTGAGACAATTTAACTTGTTAAGTGCAAATATTAGTCTTTTTCTATCTTGTAGGTTTTTTCTTCTTTGTAGGACTGTGGTATGCACGATCTCCTACGAGGCGGCTTTTGCGCTGGCCTGGCCTGAGGGCGCGGGACGAGCGACCGATGCAGCGCCATATGGAGCAGCGTCGGTCGCAGCTTCGCGAGGTCCTGGTGGCGGAATGCCCTACCGCCGCGCCGGCCTCGTCACCATCGAGGCGGTCCGGTCAGTGCTCGACCTCTGGCTCGGGAGGAGGCACGGCTCCTTGTCGTTTCTCGTGACGCAGGTACTGTCGGGGCACGGGTGCTTCGGAAAGTATCTGTGTCGCATAAACAGGGAGCCGGACGCCCGGGTCACCACTACGTCGACTGCCGGGAGGACACGGCGTGGCATACGCTGGCAGAGTGTGCCGCTTGGGAGAAGCCGCGCCGTGCCCTCATCACAGATGTAGGCAGTGACCTGTCGCTGCCGACCGTAAAGAGTTCTATGATCGGCAGCGTCAAGTTCTGGGACGCGGTGGTTTCCTTGTGCGAAACAGTAATCTCGCAGAAGGTGGCTGCGGATAGGGAAAGAGAGATCTCGTCCACTCTCCCGATCCGCAGCAGTCGCACCAGGCGTAGAAGGAGGGCGGACAACGTCCTCTTCCAGCCCCCCTAAAAGGGTCCAGGGACGGCGGATTCGGGGACGTCCGCCGCCCCCCATACATCAGGACCCGAGGTGGCGGGCCGGCACCAGTCGAGATTGCGGAAGAATCGTCTGTTCCCGCGACCCCGACGTAGTTGTGATACGGAACACCGGGGTGGTTTGTCGTTAGTAAGAGTCTGACAGTCCCCTCCGCCCGCCCCAGAGCGGAAAACATCCATGAGGTTTTTCCAACCCGGAACAAAAACAAAAATGGGCACTAACCTCGGGCCCCTTCTTTTTTAAATTGTAGTTAACGATCTTCCCACATGTGTAAAGCACTCCACAGTCTTAATGTATGCTGATGATGTCAAAGTTGCTCTGCCAGTAGCTAACTCTAACACTACATACGGCCACACTTCAACTCGACATCGACAACATTTACACTTGGAGCACTGAAAACAACCTCAACCTAAACATAAGTAAATGCTTAGTCATGACCTACACAAAAGCTACGCATCCTATACACAATATCTACACTATGAACAACGAGCCCCTGAAACGTGTTTTAACCGTGCGCGATCTGGGTGCAAACTTAGCTCCACACCTTACAATTAACCAGCACATTATTCAGACCTGCAAAAAATCCCGCAAATAAAAGTTTTTGTCTTACATCAGGCAAAATTTTACTCTAATCGTCAAGCCATAACCATAATGTACAACTCCTTCATCCGCAGCTTGCTGGAGGCCAACAGTGCTATCTGGAACCCCCATGAAAAAGTTTATACGCTGGTCATCGGAACGGTACAGAAGTCTTTTGTCCACTACCAATACTTGAAGCTTTATGGTTATTACCCGTACATGTACCCAACTCCATTTGTCAAAGTTTGGTATCCAACCATACTCAGGTATGGTGGGATACCAAGTTTGGAAGTAAGAACAAATCTTAGTCTGGTAAAATATTTCATCCGCCTAATTCGTGGTACCCACTTTAATTCCTCGTTACTTCAGCACATTTCTTTTAACATCCCACCACCCATTAGACACTCGTCAACGTCCTCTATTCTTAATACCTCAAACTAGAACCATGACCCTTAAAACTATCCATTGTACCTGGCAAGCAAGCAACTTGACCATTCCAAAGCATAGTAGTTACGTATGGAGAATAACAGGCAAGAAAACTCTTTAATTATAAATTATATTGTTATAAATATATTAGTTGCCCTTCTCACGTATAAAGTCAGGAGAAGACCGAAAAAAATACTCATAAATGTATGAAACTCATACATGCATGTACGTGAGAAATAAAGTAAATTGAACTTATAACTAAATGTGAGAACAACGCAAAAAAAAATAACGTACACGTTAAAAGCGTCCTGAAGGGGCAATTCCCGTATTTTTAAGAACGTATGCATTCTAATGTCAGTCTCAATCTGTCAGAAATACTTTTAACTCTCTACGTACTAGTACGAGTATATAGTATAGCTCTATAGTACATAGTACTCACCGTAGTACCTGTGCTATGCAATAATTTAATACATAGGAGATTGAGTTTACACAATGCAAAGATAGTCTTACAATTTTCAGCAGCTATAACAGTATTTTCAAATGGTGGTTTTAGAGCGGGAACAGTATTGAGACAGGCAAATTTATCAACGATGTGATACCCTAACTTATAATATGCTTGCCTGCGTTGTGTGCTTTAAAAAAAAAAACTGTGAGGTTACAGTTTTTTTTTTTTTTACGAAACATTATAATTAAAAGTTTTACTTTTCTATTGATAGGCTTGATATCTTTACATTATTTCTTATTTGTCAATTTCTTGTTTCTATTTTTATTGTTTTGTTAACATTTTACTGCAACGCCTTAGATTTATTTCAATCTGTTATGTTGTATATGTATCTCAAATCAATAAATAATGTCCTTTCTCCATCTTCTTCTCACGTAAACTCTTCCTCAAAATTCCTTCAACGAAAATCCTAATCGTAGTTTGTACAAACTTGCATTTGAAGCGTGCTTGCAACTTCGAAACTTGCGCAATACTTGAATCTCCGGCAATCGTTACCTTGGTTTAATCAAGCTGTAACTTAAGTTTGTATCTAATAAACGGAGGAAGCCTTGCACTGACTTAGTAGTTATTGCACTGGCATTTAAAAGCAGAGTTATAATAGAGTAAGATATTTTGCATTAATAATATTTGTGGCAGTCCAACTCAAACTCAAAGCATTTATTACAAATAAACCAATTACAGGCACTTGTGAATTGTCAAGGGGTCGGTCAGTCAGAAATATGAAGCTAGTTGCCCATTCCAAAGCGAAGTAGGTAGGTATCTATAGGCAGTGTGCGGTGGCTCTATTTCAGTATAAATAAAGAATATTCTATTGTGTTTGTTGTCCACGTTTAATCCTGGTATACACACAGTAGTGGTGGCCCAGTGGTCACGGCCGTGACTTACGAGTTGTTATAGGGCTTGGGGATGGCGAGCAATGGGTAGCTTGCCGTCCGGTAAAGACCAGACTCGGGTTGACGGCGCGTCGTGTTCCACGGCCGCCTCAAAGAGATGTCAGCGTATAGTGACGGGGTCTGATAGGGCCGATGCCTGCCGATGGTCGCGGGTTGTTCAAAAGAGATACCGTGGCCCCGGCACAGGCAACTGAAGGACGGCTGACATGGGTGGATTTTAGTCAGTAAAAGTCTGACACGCCCTCCCGCTCCACCCAGAGCGGGAGAAGTTATTTGATGATCTCCCATCCGAAAAAAAGAAGGTCGGACCCAGACAGGCGCGTACTTTGTGTAAATTATTTAATCACCTTGCTTTCAAAACGATGAAGGAATACATTGTGAGGATACCGGTTTTTCCTAGATAAAAATTCCAAGACTTGTGACATCTACCAACCCCCACGACGCATGACGGCCCACTCCCTCTCACTAAGAGGCGGCTTGTGGCACACATGTAATCCAGCCCGATCACTATGTACGGTAAGCCGATCCCCTGGGAGAAGCAAGCCAAATACCTAGGCGTGATCCTCGATGAAAACCTTACCTTTAAGGCTCATATTAAGGCGGTTCGCGCGCGCGCCTACTTCGCTCTTAGCAGGCTCCACTTTGTACTGACAGCCCGCAGTAAACTATCACTTAAATGCAAGCTGCGCATCTACACCGCAGTCATCCGTCCCATCATGACCTATGCCTGCGTTGTATTTGCGCACGCTCACCCACGACATCTCCATAAGATGCAGACCCTCCAGAACCGTTTCCTCAGAAGGGTTACGGGTGCCCCTTACTATGTGCGAAACATAGATCTTCACGTCGACCTAAAAATGCCAACCATAAACCAGTTCATGAAACGCTTATCTAAGCGTTTGTTCGACTGTGGCACCAAACATTCAAACCCCCTGATTTCAGCGGCCGCTCGCTATACTCCCTCCCGCATTAGTAGTATTCGCCGACCAAGGCATATCTTAATCGCCCCCGATGACGCCACTACCCTCCTCCAGGAGAGTAGTAAGGCCACCAGCACGCTACATAAGCCCAAATCCCGATCGACGTCCTACCGTCCTCGCCGCCGAGGCCCGCCCCGACGCCCAAATCCACGCCCCTCCCGACCCTTGCTCGAGCCAGCCCGCGCCGCTGAGCCTGTAGCTTAAAATTCGTCCCAAAATATTATCAATCCTGATCCAGCTAGTCATTTGCTACCCTCTTCCAGCGACGCCCTAAGCCGAGGTTCGTACCCCACAGGGGGTGCCCAGTTTAAGTCTTGACTGGAGGCCTTAATTTATTAGGGCAACCACAGGCAAGTCCGCTTAAGCAGACGACAACCTCATAGGTTGACCTGCGAGATGCCAAACAAAATAAAAAAAGCACACATGTAATTTAGCCAAAGCATGCTAATTTCGAGCAGATACTACCTGTTGCACACCATTAATACGAAAAAAATATGATAATATTTCACACACGGCGAACATGCTGTAAATTATTATGCTACTGTCCAGCAAACAAGCATGTTTTTTAATAGCATGTGTACTTCAGCCCTAACTTTTTTTTGTGTTATAAATAATACAAAAAAAAATTAGGTTAGGTTAGCTAACATTTTTTTTGTATGTCAATACAACACACACTCAAACTCAGACAGGTATAAAACGAATGTAGGTTGCAAAACCTACAATCGTTTTATAAGTCTGAGTTTCTCCCAACTGCCGTATCAAAACGTATCAATATCCTATTGGTTAGAATAACGTCGTAAAGGGACATATGATAGCCCACCAACCATTAATGTTTTTTTAATAAAAATCATTCATTTGTTAAATTGACAGTAAAACTGTAACTGAATCGTTCAATTAAAAACTCAGTTATTGGACTTGACGATTTTTTATTCGCCTATTCTCACTTCGTAAACTTTTATGGGGAAGAATATAAATTACTTTTTAAGAATTCTCTGAATTTACGGCAACGGTTTTAATTATTAGATCGTTAGTCTCAACCTTGTAGTGACCCTCATAAAAATTCAGTTCAGCTATCTCATTTTGTTTGCTGCGTCACTGAGTTCCGATTTGAAAGGTATTGACAGTGTTACGTTGTGGCTTCATAGACTTAGTCGATTAACGACAAAGGTAATAAGTATTTAAGCACATCACTAATGCGCACGCGCATCACTAGTTGACTCGGCCATTTCACCTGCTGTTAGCTTTCCACGCGGATGCTTGTCCAGAACCCTCTAGATTACAACCTTGCACCCCGAGTTCATCATAATTTTAATATTTTTATACATGTAATAGCACATATACGTGGGGCTATCAGAAAGTTTTCCGAAAATAAAAATTAATGTTCTATATTTAAATTTTTTTTTTTTTAAATCTTTTCAAACTTCTCTTCACTAGCCTCTATGCAAAGTTTCATCCGTCTCAACCAGTTTTCGAAACACTTTACCCAGTCCGCCGTGGACACCTCGACGACGAGTTTGACCAGCGTGCTGTCCAGGAAGCCCTCGTTTTGAGAGCGGTGTGCGAAGGCGCGTTGTCGTGGTGGAGCAGTAGCCCGCGGAGCACAGAGACAAAATTAATTGAAGAAATTAATTTTGTCTCTGCTAGCACTTCCTTCTTCATCCCCCAAAGTTAGTCAACCGCGCATAAATTCGTTATACCAACGACACACGCTTTTGAAGGACCTTCATCCATGAATGCCATTTGAAGTCTTTCGTACGATTCGTCCGGATTCAGGCGACACTTGAAATTGTAAAAAACCCTAGCGTGTAAATGTTCCCGGCGCAGACCCATGTTTTAATGAGACACGATCATTTAAATTTGCTCGCAAGCAACGTGGAGAGAAATTTAGAAATTGGAACGTACCTATTTTTACTAACAAATAATCATATTTTCAAAATAGACTATATACCTGGCCAGTCTCTCATACATAAAAAAAAATTCGCAGTACTTTCTTAGTGGCCTGGTATTTTCTTATTCACGAACTGCGGTCAAATAAATGTTATTCTTTCTTTCTTTTCACATGAGACATTTCAGCTTTGACTCTGGAATGGCAATAACCCGCGTTCCTGTAATGCATCCCGTACCTTTGACAGATGATCTTAACATCACTGAACACTTATCCCAAAGCAAGAAAAAATCAAACAACCAATTTCTATAGCCACTACAGTTTTGTTCCGGTTTGAATCATAAGTTAAGAAACATAACATAACACACCATGACACGCCTGTATAACAATAGCTTTCCTATCGACAGCTTACTACATAAACATGCACAGATAGAAAAAGAGAGGGATACTCGACACCCTAATATTACAAATAACCCGTTCAAACTGAGATATCACATCCCGATCCTTTTTATACCGAGATCAGTCTGCTTTACGCGCACCATTAGGAAACCATTACGATTTCTTATAGAGATAGGGCGACTATTATAGACATTCGAATACCACCATTAGGGAATGTTTTTGTTCGTTATGCTTATATTGGACGATTGTAAGCACGTTATGCTCTTGGGGCTTTGTTTCGTGTCAAGTTTATCAAAAAACTGGACAAGTGCGAGTTGAACTCGAGTGGAGATGGTGCCACCAAAACATTTTATTTAAAGTATGTTGCCAAAACTTACATAAGCTTTCACGGTTTTAAAGTTATCATATTTAATCTCTAACACAGACCCTAACTCTACAAGGCTTAACTTTACAAACCTTATATCTTGGTCAAAATGTACGGGTTTGCCTTTCCCGGTCGTCGCACAGACACTCCAATGCAATGGGCTTTTGGTATAGATTAAGTCACTGGTCTTTAATGTTGAGTCATTCAATAGTTCAATAGAACGGCTAATACGTATATTTTGACCAAGATGTAAGGTTTTTAGATTCAGGCCTTATAGAGTTATGAGCTTGGCTTGGGTAAGTGTTTGTGTGCAAATTCTAGCCTGCATAACAAATTTTAGCTTACTAGGACTCCGAGAAGTAATCACACGCCTACGAAGGCCGGGAATCTGCTGGCGATTTTCGACGCCCAGGGCGTGTCCTGCGGCGGCTAGGGGCATGAGGGCGCAAACTTTGCCACTCCCTTACGCGCTCTGCCTCCTCCTTCGCTAGCTCCAATCATTCTCGCTCCGTACCATGGCCTGGACCAGGCCGGACGCGAGAGATCGCCGCGTCCTATCGTCTCCGCGAGGAAACGGCGGTGCTCCGCCCAAGCCGGGCAGACCTCCACCGTGTCCTTCGGGCGATCCACAAAGGGTCGAGAAATACCCTGGAGGTTTTATTTTATATTGGGACCTGCGCCCCCTTTCCAAAGGTTAGAGGGTGTAAATTACAGATTTCTTATTTTTTTAATGTTTATGCGCTAACCCTTGTTTATATATAAGCGCCAGCAAGCGACCAACCAAAGAACCTCAACTTGATAACGAATACCACGAAATATAATATAAAAAATGCCTTACTCATGCAATGGCTGTGCAAACAAAATTCTAACATCAAAATGCATGGAGTGTTCTGTATGTAAAAATATTACGACCTTGACTGTTTAAACATTTCAGAATTTAATTACGAGAAATATACGGCTGCGTATAAAAAAATCTGGAATTGCCCAACCTGCGTGGGTTCCCAACCCAAAGGGGATAACTCACGCATGACAGTGGGTATTGTTAACAACGGGCTTAACATGAAGAAGACTCGCGGCAGCCGGATTAAAGCACCGCCGCCGCAACAGTCAACGGCAGATTCTGACATCTCACTCCTTCTTTCCGAAATCTGGCTATTAAGGCAACAAGTTTGTGACCTCAAGCAACAGAACACGGATCGGGATCAGACGTTTCTGAAGCACTCCATCAAAAACTAGACAACTTCGAGAAGAAAATTTGTGCTCGAGACAATTAAATTCTCTTACGATATATTTCCGAGATATTCAGCTGGAGATGAGCAATGGAGTCTTTAACTCCATTGTTCATCTTTGAAACTTCGCGTTCCAGCTAAATATCTCGAAACACGTAAATAAGAAATCTGAGCTTGAAATTATAGGAATGCCGGAAGAACACAACGAAAACCTTGTTCACACCTCAATGGTAATTGCACACTTCGTGAAGCCCGTATTCGTGCGCAGTTATACAGGTTTCAATTCTGCTGGGTACGCAATGGAGCTATTTACGATCTGAAAGCAGAAAAACAGGCACCCATCCCTATTCGGACCCCACTTGACCTGGATGGCAAAGTTGGTCGCCCCCAAGCCGTGGACCCCGTCCGCCTGGATGATAACGAAGGACCTTCCCAAACCACGGATGTATTTGTAATTTAGTATAACTTTTTCATGTTTATTTTCTTTCCATTTATTACTTTTTACTTAATTTCTAGTATTTAACTTTCATTTAATTCTGAAAACTTTGTATAACTTTTTTAGCCTTACTAACATGTGCAAGAATTTCCTACAGAATGGACACAGAACCAACTATACTTTATTATTACATGCACAAATTACAGACAGGTCAAAAATTGTTAATGCCCGCAATCACATACTCAACACTAACACTATGGCATGCTATAAACGTACAATGTATTTAATGTTATTTTTCTTAATCTGCTTTAATTTGTTTAAACATGATAAAATCAAATATTTAAATATAGATCCAAAAACTTTTAAACGTGTGCTAAAAATAAATTACAGCTTCATGTTAAATAAAGTTATAGTTCTGTCAAATATTTTCAATTTAAACTACCAAGTTACTGACACTAAATTAGCTTGTATAACCTAAAGATTTTGACTTTCAATAACCGCAGTATACAGGGTAACTTCAATACCTTTTGTATTGCGTTAAGGCGGCTTAATACGTATGACGTTATTGTTCTAACGGAATGCTGAGTATCAGACGGTACTTTAATTGGACAGATTTAAGGTTACACCTTGACAGTCCCGATAAGGCTGAATGTCTTGCTGACAGCCTAGAGTCCCAATGTTCTCCCAGCTCCCAACCAGTAGACCAAGCTCACCTGAACAAGGTCGACGCTGAAGTCGAACGGAGAGCCTCCCTCCCTCCCGTCGAAGACCCTGATGATCCTCTGCCTCCCGTCAGTCCAGACGAAGGGCACGACATCATTAAAGGGCTACACGCTCGTAAGGCCCCCGGTTCGGATGGTATTACCAATAAGGTATACAAACTCCTCCCTGCCCCGCTAATAATGCTCATGACCGCCATCTTCAATGGCGCCTTGAGCAACAACATTTTCCCACAAGCATGGAAAGAAGCCACCGTCATCGGTATCCCAAAGCCAGGCAAGTCAAAGTCTGAGCCCTCCAGCTACCGCCCTATTAGCTTACTCAATGTTCTCGGCAAAATCTACGAGAGGCTTATTTATAAGCGTCTCAAAGACTACGCCGAAGCAAAGAGCCTCATACCCAACGAGCAGTTCGGTGTCCGAAGCCAACACTCGGGCACCCAACAGGTCCACCGCATCGTAGAGCACTTATGCGCTGGTCTGCAGCGTAACGCGACGACGGGTGTGCTATTCTTCGACATAGCGAAAGCCTTCGACAAAGTCTGGCACAACGGATTGATATACAAGCTCTACCAACTAGGAGTTCCAGATCGTCTCGTGCTCATCTTACGAGACTTTTTGTCGAATCGCACCTTTCGCTATCGCATCGAGGGAGCACTCTCGTCCCCTCATCCTATTCGCGCCGGTGTCCCTCAGGGTTCCGTACTATCTCCTCTCGCCTTCACGCTGTTCACTAGCGATATCCCAAAAAGTTAAAAGGCTCAGTTGGCTCTCTTCGCCGACGACACTGCCGTTTACTATACCGGTCACTGTCCCAACGCTATAGCTCGTACTCTCCAAACCTCCGCAAACGTCTTAGGCGCTTGGTTCCGGAAATGGAGAATCGAGGTCAACCCCGATAAGAGTCAGGCGGTTCTCTTCTCGAGACGTCGTCGATTCCCTCCCCCACTTCCCAGCCCGATCACTATGTACGGTAAGCCGATCCCCTGGGAGAAGCAAGCCAAATACCTAGGCGTGATCCTCGATGAAAACCTTACCTTTAAGGCTCATATTAAGGCGGTTCGCGCGCGCCTCCTTCGCTCTTAGCAGGCTCCACTTCGTACTGACAGCCCGTAGTAAACTGTCCCTTAAATGCAAGCTCCGCATTTACACCGCAGTCATCCGTCCCATCATGACTTATGCCTGCGTTGTATTTGCGCACGCTCACCCACGTCATCTCCACAAGATGCAGACCCTCCAAAACCGTTTCCTCAGAAGGGTTACGGGTGCCCCTTACTATGTCCGAAACATAAATCTTCATGTCGACCTTAAAATGCCAACCATAAAACAGTTCATGAAACGCTTATCTAAGCGTTTCTTCGACTGCGGCATCAAACATTCTAACCCCCTGATTACAGCGGCCGCCCGCTACACTCCCTCTCGCATTAGTAGTATTCGCCGACCAAGGCATACTTTAATCTACCCCGACGACGCCACTACCCTCCTCCAGGAGAGTAGTAAGGCCACCAGCACGCTACATAAGCCCAAAACCCGAACATCGACGTCCTACCGTCCTCGCCGCCGAGGCCCGCCGCGAAGCCCAAATCCACGCCCCTCCCGACCCTTGCTCGAGCCAGCCCGCGACGCTGAGCCTGTAGCTTTAAATTCGTCCCTAAATAATATCAATCCTGATCCAGCTAGTCATTTGCTGCCCTCTTCCAGCGACGCCCTAAGCCGAGGTTCGGACCCCACAGGGGGTGCCCTTAGCGTTGTCGCTTAGTTTTAGTTAGTATATAAGTTTAAGTCCTGGCTGGAGGCCTTAATTTATTAGGGAATCCACAGGCAAGTCCGCTTAAGCAGACGACAACCTCATAGGTTGACCTGCGAGATGCCAAACAAACAAACAAAAAGGTTACACCTTATATTACACAGTAGAGTGGAGGGGTTGTAACGTATGTTATGGAACGCTGGAACGCGGCTGTTTCAGAAACCCCACTTCAAGATGCTGAATCTCTCTAAGTAGAACTCTCTAATAACATTTCTCTAGTTGCCATCTACCGCTCCCCATCACAAAGCCTAAGTCAAAGCAATTATTTCTAATAGGCACATAAAAAGTCACTTTTGAACGTCAACATTTACATTAATATTAGAACTGATTCTAGGCGCCCCTTCCAAAAGGTTGTTTCGTATGTAGAAGAAGGGGCAAGAAACTCCACCGTTACTCTTTTAAAATGTTTTACAATATACTGTATATATTAATTATATTTTGATATATGAAGACGATGCACCAAGATGAAAATACTATACCACTATTGGTAAAAATAATTAAATAAAGCAAAGTCAAGTAAAGATAAACCAATCACGTGATAGGTACATGTTGCTTACATTATTTACAAACATTGTAAAAATATATGATTTTCCTAAAGTATTAACTAGGAATAAGTCAGTGTGTGAGTTGAGTAATAAATAACAAATCATACAATTAAATCAGCAACCAGTATGATTTAGTCTAGACTAGATTGTCCTATGGAGCTGGACCATCATGTTTCCAAGCATTCCTATCTTGTATGTAATCCTCTAATTTGTAATATGCTTGTTTACAAAGTGTACTTTTATATGAATTTTAAATTTTCTTTCATTCAATTGCACACACAATTCAACGTCGCAAGGTAAGGCTGTTATAATATTTAACACAGTACACCATAAATGATGTATGTAATTTAGCTAATCTGAAAATTGGTTGATCTATTTTATCTTTACCTACCGGTTCAAAATGTCAACATCGCAAATTAAATAAAATCAATTTCCCTGCACTGATAGAGGAACTAAAACATGTGGATTAGTCTAGAGTGGTGTCCGAACTAGATGTTAACAATGCAACCAATGAACTCCACAACATTCTGACAAGTGCAGCACAAAACACACTGTAGAAAAGACAATTAGCCGCTCTAAATCCATCAGAAAACTAAGGATTGCTCCCGGACTTATTAGATGTATGAACCACAGGGACAAACTTCATCGTGATTCAAAAAAACACCCTAAAGACCAAACCAATAAAAATAATTAAAAAGGAATTTCTTTACAAATATCGTATAACACCAGCTTAAACGCGAACACGACAATAAAACATTAGAAGATAACAAAAACAATGTAAAAGGTTTAATGAAAAGCTATCAGAAATATTTGTGAACAGACTAACAACAGAGGTTCTCCTAATGAACTGCTAAAAGGTGAATCTTCGGCACAAACTTGGATAAACAACTGCAATGATTACTTTTCCTCCATTGGCAAAAACTTAGCTAGTAAAATTCTGACAGACATTAATAAAACACCGGAATTAGTTTTAACCAAACTACAGCTAGGAGAGCCTCAAAATACAAATTTCTTTATGCACCACTGACGTTTTTGAGGTTGACAAAATAATCGATACGACAGTGCCCCAGGCCCGGATAACTTTCAATTATATCACTCTCACACTACCGGTTGATACATTCCTTTGTCACATCCTATTTAAAACAATTGTTTTAACGGTCATACATATTTTTATTTTTCATGTCTTTTATTTTATTTTATTTTACGTAAAAATTTCAAAACAATTAGTAATAATTACATACATTTACAATATAGTAACGACCCTTTTTTTCTGAAATTTCATATTGTTTAAAACTCTCAAGGACTCCACGAGACAGGCTCGACCCTAGTGTGGAGCCCACAAATTAAAATATAAAAAATGATGTTTCCCTTGTAACTATAATTTTAGGAATAATTTATTTTGTACTTTAGTTATAAGGAAATGTAAGAACACTTTTGGTTAATAAACGATTTATTGTTATACCAAATTTCAGCTTTCTAGGTTTTCTGGAAGTGCCCTAGAGGTTTTAATGAGTGAGTGAGTGACTCAGTCAGTGAAGAAATCGACGTATTTTGGGTATGAATAAAATCGACAGTATAAAAGCTAGACAAATTAAACTTTGTGTGTGTTTTTAGGTCTACAAACTATATTTTATCCTGAGGTTTTTAGCTCTATAGTATTTTTCAGGCCGAAGCTCTGATGGTATGAAAACACGACGAAACACTTCTAGAAAAGGTAGGTAGGCTTTTTGTTTTTGGCGCGTCTGGGCGGGTGTACTACCGTGCTCCCAGATTCCAAGAACAGACTTGAGATTTTTGTTGAAATACATGTTCTCCCACACATTCCAACTCCAAATATAAGTTTGTATGCACGATAATCAAAACTTTATCATGTTATTTTAAGACCATAGACTTAATATAGGTTTTCATGTAATCTGTTATTATATGCTCCATATTTTCGGAATAAGGGGGGATATTTATTTGATAAAAATAAAAATAAAATAGAATTTGTGTTACAATAAAATATGTGATGACATATGAGTAAATGTACAATCCCCAACGTTTAAAATTATATTTCATAATAAAGCTACAATGTGAAACGGATCTGCCACACGAGATTGTATCTTTATTCAGATACTGGTACCATAAGCAGCTGAATAGTGTCAGATGGGCGGGTGCGCAGTCTGACGTGTACGGGTTGGATTGCGGAGTGAGGCAGGGGGGGTTATCCTCGCCTCGCCTCTTCAACCTGTATATGAACCGGCTGATCGGTGGGCTCAGCAGCACTAATATTGGGTGTTCTATAGATGGGGTCTGTATAAACAACATCAGCTACGCGGATGATATGGTGCTGCTGAGCCCATCGGTCGGTGCGTTACGTAAACTTCTGCGCTTATGTGAGTCATATGCGGAGGCCCATGGGCTCAGGTACAACGCTAAAAAGAGTGAGTTTATGATTTTTAAAGCTGGTACCAAAAGCTACTCATCTGTACCTCCTGTCACTCTCTGCGGCATTGCTTTAACCAGGGTCAATCAATTCAAGTATTTGGGCCACTGGGTCTCCGATGACCTGTGTGACAATCAGGATATTGAGAGGGAGCGCAGGGCGTTGTCTGTTCGGTGTAATATGTTGGCTCGCAGGTTCGCACGATGTACTAGACCAGTAAAGGTGACTTTATTTAAGGCATATTGTCAGTCGTTTTACACGTGCAGCCTGTGGATCAACTTTACGCAGCGGGCGTACAGCGCACTGCGCGTGCAGTACAACAATGCGTTCAGGATGCTGTTAGGGTTCCCGCGGTGTTGTAGTGCCTCGACTATGTTTGCTGAGGCGCGGACTGATGATTTTTTCGCGATAATAAGAAAACGGAGCGCTTCGCTACTAAGTCGCCTACAAAACAGCTCGAACGGCATCCTGAAGGTATTGTCCGAGCGGTGGGATATGCCCCTGTTGCAGAGGTGGATGCAGCTTCATAGTAGCGCCTCACCTCGTATTACGTAAATATTGTTGTGTTGTGTGTTTTATTTTATTAGTTTTGAATGACATGTGTGTATGTATTTTAATTTAATTTGTTTTTGACATTCGCATTTATTATAAATTTGATTTGATTTTAATGACATGTTTGTGTAAATTCATTTTATTTGATTCGAATGTTTGAGTATAATTTTATTGTGTGTGTGATTTCTATTTATTTTTATTATGTTTTAATGTACCCCAAATGGACTTTGTCTGAAAATAAATGAATATATTAATGTTTTGTTTTGTTTGTTATGTTTTATAAGGTGTACATAATATAAATAAAAAAACATATGTTACGGTTAAAACCTATGCAAGTTTTAACCGTAACATATGCTGTTTCAATTCCATTAAAGTTTTTAGGGTTACGTAAGTCCTAAGGAAAAACGGAACCCAAACACGGACGTGTAACGTGAATTAATTAATTTTGAATAAGGGGGTCGCTTTCGGAGTTTCAGGGGGCAATGTAGAAGATTAAAAACATTTGTTTTTCAAACTGTACCGTGTGACATAGCAAATGAAAGGGCTTGTAGTGAGTGTCTCAAATATATACATTTTTGCATAATTTGATCTAAACAGTATTGACATCATAAGAAAATATATGTAAATTTACTAGAAACTGTATTTAATTGTATATACCTAAATACTCAATAATGTACACACACTAGTATTCTGTGGAAACGTTGGGGATTGTACATTTACTCATATGTCATCACATATTTTATTGTAACACAAATTCTATTTTATTTTTATTTTTATCAAATAAATATCCCCCCTTATTCCGAAAATATGGAGCATATAATAACAGATTACATGAAAACCTATATTAAGTCTATGGTCTTAAAATAACATGATAAAGTTTTGAATATCGTGCATACAAACTTATATTTGGAGTTGGAATGTGTGGGAGAACATGTATTTCAACAAAAATCTCAAGTCTGTTCTTGGAATCTGGGAGCACGGTAGTACACCCGCCCAGACGCGCCAAAAACAAAAAGCCTACCTACCTTTTCTAGAAGTGTTTCGTCGTGTTTTCATACCATCAGAGCTTCGGCCTGAAAAATACTATAGAGCTAAAAACCTCAGGAT
This sequence comes from Dasypolia templi, assembly GCA_963555695.1. Lineage (NCBI taxonomy): Eukaryota > Metazoa > Arthropoda > Insecta > Lepidoptera > Noctuidae > Dasypolia > Dasypolia templi. The sequence goes on from OY743142.1 coordinate 9,018,233, forward strand.
AAAATATAGTTTGTAGACCTAAAAACACACAAAGTTTAATTTGTCTAGCTTTTATACTGTCGATTTTATTCATACCCAAAATACGTCGATTTCTTCACTGACTGAGTCACTCACTCACTCATTAAAACCTCTAGGGCACTTCCAGAAAACCTAGAAAGCTGAAATTTGGTATAACAATAAATCGTTTATTAACCAAAAGTGTTCTTACATTTCCTTATAACTAAAGTACAAAATAAATTATTCCTAAAATTATAGTTACAAGGGAAACATCATTTTTTATATTTTAATTTGTGGGCTCCACACTAGGGTCGAGCCTGTCTCGTGGAGTCCTTGAGAGTTTTAAACAATATGAAATTTCAGAAAAAAAGGGTCGTTTCGTAATTTCTACATTTACTTCTAGTATAGTTTCAGCACAGTCTAAAACATTTATTTCCAAGCTTAGGGTTCCCTAAACATTTCAGTTACGCCCTTACAACACACCAATACAACATATTTCATATTAAAAATACAAACAAAACATTAATTTCAAACAGTCGATTTACAACCACTTTCGAATCGGTCTGTCGTAGCGTAGCGTAAATACCTATGGAGAAGTACGGGCAAAAAGAAAAGAAAGAAAAATATTTTATTTGGGACACGCACAGGGAATACAAATAGTAAAAAAAAATTAAGGTATAAATTAAATAAAAAATAACAAAAAATGTATAAACCAACAGAATAACAACAAAAAACAGTAAAAAGACCTGTGCGAGGCCAAAAAGGCTCCTATCTCAGCATAATGCTGCGATATTTTAAAAAAAAAAAAACGCAGCGCTGATATTCTGACAGGGCCCGAACACTGAATGGATACTCTTTTAAATCAACAACGTAAAATAATTGGTTACATCTATCATGCTGAAATTATACATATAGATAGGTGAATGGTGGTGAATTGGCAAGTAAGAGATTACTTTGGCAGGTCAATAGCTAATTATCGAAAACTTTCACTTTCTACTTATTTATTAGAAAGTGAAAGTTTTTAATGATTGATTAGCTTATCAAATGAAATTTTCTCGCCGATGGAAATTTGTCTGCTAATAGCCACCAACTGTTATGCGTGGTGATAATGGGAATGTTCCTTTTGTTCAAACAATATGTTATGTAACAATATAATTTAAGAGTGTTTCATCGAACATTTTTTATGACCCGCATTAGGGCGATTTCGGGTGTGCACGGGCCAGTGGCTACCCCGCCTGCATTGTTTTCGTCCACCAATAGTGCTTTAGCGCACATTATATAAAACAGGTTCTGAACAAGTTAAGAAAAAACTGTAAACATTAAGCTAATAAGATTGTTATTTTTACCTTCCCTAGTTTTTGACGGCAGTAGGACCGACACGCCGCAGATTTTTATTTGATTGAGATGTTGTATTGGTGTGTTGTAAGGGCGTAACTGAAATGTTTAGGGAACCCTAAGCTTGGAAATAAATGTTTTAGACTGTGCTGAAACTATACTAGAAGTAAATGTAGAAATTACGAAAAAGCAAAACCTTTTTTTTGTGTTTTCATAATATTGAATTTTAATAAATACTCAACTCCAAAATCATACTAAGTTCAAGGGCTATCGCATTCCCGGACAAGTGGGTTACCATAAGTTTACCATAACTTTGAAGGGCATTTGTGATTGTTATTTTTTTTGTAAAAGGCGTGTTTTCGTTTTTTTTTCTGCACCTTCAGTTGGGTTATTGTTGCCGGGGCTTGAGGTTTCAGACCTTTTTTTTTCACATTTTATATTGGTTGTTGTAACATATTTTTTTTACTTTTTGTTCATCAAAGTGGTAGGTAAAACACAAGATGTGTAAGTATTAGTTGTTTTTTATTACGAAGTCAAAATATTGTTTGTGCTAGTTAAAATAATTGGCAAAAGGAAGCCATTTGGTAAGTTAAAACTACGTTTCACCAACCAATCACACCCGCCGAACCCCTTCAGGGAGAGGCAGTCAATTGGACGGGTCCCAGATAACCGGCCTTGGGGGATCTCCTAGTCGGCTCTGATGACAGTTTTGCTTTTCAGCTACCCTTCGCGCTAGACTGGTCAGGGCCCCGTTCGCACATTAAGACTGGCGACGGGTTACAAGCTTAGGGCTCACCAATAGGTACTACCTCTCTGTCTACACCCGACAGAGAGGGTCACACATCCCCGGGCCCATCCACCCGGGGAAATAGGTTGTTAGGTGTAGGAAATAGGCACAAATGAGTAAATTTCTCATTTAATAGATTTTCCCGCTACCATGACGGACACTAGCATCCTGCTAGCATTCGTCAGGAATGTCCTCCTAAAGGACCCCGACATCATCCTCGCCAAATATGGCAAGGAAATTGTTGGCCTACGCCAATGCTCCACCCCCACTCCGTCCCAGGGCGCACTCGCCAACTTCAGCGACGCCCTCGAAAGCCCGATGTCGCCACCTGTTGCCGAACAAGGCATTCCAGCCATTGTTCCGGCAGCTATTGTTCAGGCAGACAATGTTCCGGCTGCTATTTCGGCCCACATTGTTTCGCCCGTCATTATCCCGGCAGTAAATACTGCGGCCCCTATTGTCTCGCCCGCTTTTGTCCCTGCCGCCATTGACACGGCCTCTATTGTTCCGGCCGCCATTGTTTCAGAGACAACGCAGCTGCGCGCCGCAGTAACAAACATGACTCACCCGGAGAGCATGGACACATCAGTCCCACTCTCCGCGGACGAAGCCCGCACCTCCTCCTCCAGCGACGACGACTTCCAAGCCGTCGTTAAAGGAGGCAAGAGGAAGGCTAAATCCTCCGCCCCCGCTGGCCCGGCCACAAAGAAACAGGTCACGACTACTTCGTCCAGCTCTACTTCCGCCCCTAGTCCGCGGGCCATTCGCCCCGCCAGCCCTATGGCTTGCCGACCCGCTCCTACCGCGAGGAAGCAAAAACCCTCTCCTCCGATCTACGTCCAAGACAAGTCCAAATGAACTGAAATCTCTAGGATGTGTGATCGCAAGATCAACTACACTAACACCCGATCCACCCACCAGGGGATCAAAGTTACCGTCCCCACATCTGCGGACTTTAGGGATCTCTCCCGCGCCCTGCGTGAAAGGAACTACTCCTTTCATACCTACTCCCTTCCGGAGGAAACCCCCACTCGCGTCGTCATTAGGCGCGTACCACAAGAAATCTCCACCGAGGAGATTAAGAGCGACCTTATCGCACAAGGCGTTCCCGTATCCGCCGTCCATCGCTTGCATAAAGCGAGACAGGGCCTTGTGTACGACATGGTCCTGGTCATCTGTGACCCCACGGAAGGTCACCACCCGATCTTCAAGGGGAAGTTGGTTTGCTCGCTCTCAGGCATTTCAATTAAGAAGCCCTACCGACCCAACTTGATTGGTCAGTGTCATCGCTGCCAATTGTATGGTCACTCGCAGTCCAACTGCTCTGCGACCCCTAGATGCGTCAAGGTGAGCATGGCACCGCCGACTGTTCTCGTCCTAAGGAAAGGGAACAATGCGTTGAGCCTCCGAGCTGCGTCCTCTGCGGCCAATCCGGTCACCCAGCAAATTATCGGGGCTGTCCGAAAGCCCCAAAGTCTCCTAAACTAGCGAAACGCGCGAGCGACCGCCAGCAAAGGGAAAGCCCCTGGGGAAAGCCTCCTTCCACGCTGATGCCGGAGCGGCTCAGTCCAGAGGCCGTCTCCCTGGGCTAACCTAAATCACCTGAAGGCTCTCGCAGCTTCGGTGCCCTCTAAACCAGCGCAACCCGCTCAACTTCCAGCGCTGATGGCTTCCGCCATCCTAGTGGCCCCTACGGCCTCTCCAGCGAAACCTCAGGGAACCCAGGGCCGAAACAGCGCCCAAATTATATTAAGTACATACGCGGCTCTCTTCACCACCGCCGCGGATAAAATGGCGGAAGAAATCGTTGCTGCAAACGGCAACGCACTTCGCCTTATGGAAATTCTCAGCGCGTAACCCGAGATCGCGCAAGTTCTAGACTCACTCAAATATTAATTCTTAATGGATAATACGAGAGTAAACAGTAACAAACCCCGATCCATTAAATTAGGCTTTTTCAACGCAAATGGCGTTTCAGGTCAACGCGATGAGATCGCCGCTTTCCTCCGCGACCATCAGCTTGACATCCTTCTCATACAGGAAACCTTTTTAAAACCTCATCACCGAAACCCGAATATTGCCAACTATAAACTAGTTCGCAATGACAGGTCTCGATGCCACAAGGGTGGCACACTAAGATACTTTAGGAATTCTTTGTATAGCATCCCTATAGACCCACCTCCTCTCTTCTCCCATCTGGACCTCTATCTGTCGGCTCGGCATGACTGGTCATCAACCGATCACCATCATCTCTGCTTATATACCACCAGACAATGGTCCGGAGGATCCCATGTCTCTCCAAAAAGACTTCACTGACCCCTTCGGTATGAGTGACTCCGTCATCTTGGCGGGGGATCTTAATGCCAAACACCCAGCGTGGAACAGTATCACGACTTCTACCAGAGGTCGGATCATTTTCAAGTTAGGTGAATCCTTTAACGTTATCCTACCCTTCGACGTTATCGCTCCAATGAGTCCGACTCATTTCCCCGGAAATCCCAACCATCTTCCTGATATACTCGATGTAGCGCTGCTCAAGAATGTGAACCTCCGTTTGCAATCGATAGAGACGTTCCACGAGCTTAACTCGGACCACCGCCCAGTGGTCATGCATCTCGCCCCCTACTCTGGCCCAAGCGATCCCAACCGCCCCCCTCAGACCCAGATGATAACCGACTGGAGGAAAGTAAGCAAAACACTGAAATCCACCACGTCGCCTCACTTGGACACCATCCCCGATCACATAGTGTCAGTCGCCGACACGACGGCCGCAATCGACTCGTTTACAGAGCACGTACAATCCGTATTGACGGATTGTTCACGGGAAGTTCCGGTGATGGAAGACCATCGCTGGAAACTACCTACTGACGTACGTGACCTGATAACCAAGAAGAACGCGGCCATTCGTGCCTACGACTCCTTCCCCTGTGACGCGAACAAAGCCCACATGCGCCATTTACAGCGTGCTGTAAAGAAACGCATAGGGGAGGTCCGCCCTATTAGCTTACTCAATGTTCTCGGCAAAATCTACGAGAGGCTTATTTATAAGCGTCTCAAAGGCTTATTTATAATCGTCTCAAAGGCTTTGCCGAAGCAAAGAGCCTCATACCCAACGAGCAGTTTGGTTTCCGAAGCCAACACTCGGGCACCCAACAGGTCCACCGTATCGTAGAGCAATTATGCGCGGGTCTGCAGCGTAACGCGACGACGGGTGTGCTATTCTTCGACATAGCGAAAGCCTTCGACAAAGTCTGGCACAACGGCTTGATATACAAGTTTTACCAACTTGGAGTGCCAGATCGTCTCGTGCTCATCTTACGAGACTTTTTGTCGAATCGCACCTTTCGCTATCGCATCGAGCGAGCACTCTCGTCCCCTCATCCTATTCGCGCCGGTGTCCCTCAGGGTTCAGTACTATCTCCTCTCGTCTTCACGCTGTTCACCAGCCATATCCCAAAAAGTAAAAAGGCTCAGTTGGCTCTCTTCGCCGACGACACTGCCGTTTACTATACCGGTCACTGGCCCAATGCTATAGCTCGTACTCTCCAAACCTCCGCAAACGTCTTAGGCGCTTGGTTCCGGAAATGGAGAATCGAAGTCAACCCCGATAAGAGTCAGGCGGTTCTCTTCTCGAGACGTCGTCGATTCCCTCCTCCTCTTCCCAGCCCGATCACTATGTACGGTAAGCCGATCCCTTGGGAGAAGCAAGCCAAATACCTAGGCGTGATCCTCGATCAAAACCTAACGTTTAAACAGCACATTAAGGTGAATCGCGCGCGCGCCGCTTTCGCTCTTGGTAGACTCCACTTCATTCTAACAGCCCGTTGCAAACTGTCACTTAAATGCAAGCTGCGTATCTATACCGCAGTCATCCGTCCCATCATGACCTATGCCTGCGTTGTATTTGCGCACGCTCACCTACGTCATCTCCATAAGATGCAGACCCTCCAAAACCGTTTCCTTAGAAAGGTTACGGGTGCCCCCTTCTATGTCCGTAATATAGATCTCCACGTAGACCTTAAAATGCCAACCATAAAACAGTTCATGAAACGCTTATCTAAGCGTTTCTTCGACTGTGGCATAAAACACCCAAACCCATTGATCTCAGCGGCCACTCGCTACACTCCCTCCCGCATTAGCAGTATTCGCCGACCAAGGCATACTTTAATCGCCCCCGACGACGCCACTACCCTCCTCCAGGAGAGCAGTAAGGCCACCAGCACCTTACACAAGCGCAAAATCCGATCGCCGTCCTACAGTCCTCGCCGCCGAGGCCCGCCGCGACGCCCAAATGCACGCCCCTCCCGACCCTTGCTCGAGCCAATTAATTCAATAGATCGCTATAATAATAGCGATCTATTGAATTAATTGACAAGCTGTTGGAATAAAAAATTTAGTTATTGCTATATTTCATACTTTCATTTAATATGTCGGACCTCTGCCTTCAGGTTATTTCATGGTGATTATTTCATAAGAAATTGTGAGTGAAATAAAGTGATTGTGCTGTAACTAGTATCTCTATTTTCTTCGCCCGACAATCCACGCCTACTTACAAAGTGCAAGTGTAATATCGCTGATGAGGGCCTATCCCGATACATACAAATAAAGTAGCCAAAGTCCTCGTATTCAGAATATAACATAAAAATAACATGTTTTTCATTTTTGTCCATTGCCTGATGTCACTCAGCACCAAAGACAATACACATTGCTCTGTGTGTGTTGCGACATTGGCAAATGACAATAACATAACACAAACAAAAACAAGATTGCGAAGTGAAATTTGACAATTTTTCTTAACAACAGTAATAAGAACTATAATTAAAGCTGTGCGTCGCATGTGTGCAAGAACAGGTCGTTGCTCAGCAAAATGTTGTGACTTCGGACCAACCTATCGTCAGCAGCGCTGATTTTCAGCAACTACCACTCGAATGACGTAATGACTTCCTGTGGTGTGACATAATAAATCGGGTAAGTATAATCATAACTTTCCACAGAAATACGTGTGATTCTTGTTGAACATATTAATAAGATTAATAAGTAAATAGATGTATTAACATATGTATCTGTAAAAATAAGTAACTTAATTAATTAAAAAGACAATACTTTTAAATACATTACATTGAAAACAAAAATGCCTATTATATTAACTCTGTATACCTATTAACTATAATTTAGATACTATCAATATTCAATTATTAAAAAGTAAGTGAAGTGAATTCATTGATACACCATAATTATTTCTATGTACCATGGGAATTGCGACACCGGCCATCTGCATAACGATATGCTTCGAGGCATGGCTTTGGCAAACGACGACCACGCTCTTTAGATCAAAGTGATAAGTAAGCCAAGTGGTACAGTTTGATAGTGTTCTCTTGATCTTCATGGTAAGCATGACAGTAAGTCTTAGTAGGTGTTGCATTACTTAACTAAATTGAGACAGAAACCCAGCCCAACATTTAACAAAATTGGTACCTAAAGTGATACTTTATGAAATTATATACCTACCTGTTGTCCCATCCAGATAATGCAGCTTTAGAAAGACTTTCAACAAACGTACGCTACTATACTAACGGATAGTACCTAATACGCTTTGGAATCGGCAACTAGCTTCATATTTCTGACGGACCGATTCCTTGCCAATTCAAAAGTGCCTAAATGGTTTAATTGAAAATAAATGCTTTGAGTTTGGTTTGTTAAATTTTGACAGTAGCAATTGTGAGGATGTGGCGGCATCTACACCGCCACATGCGAACAAACGCATCAACCCTGCATCGCGCAAGCAGAGTTTACCTCGCAGATAGCATATATACAACTTCCCGACAACAATCATCGGGCAGTTGCCCACCAGATACGACATCCATCTGGTCGGAGGATCCTCCCTTTTCCAAGAGTATTACAACCTGTTCCCCATATTTCTAAATTGGTGACCCCGAGTATGAACGTCAGCGCAGCCTTCGTGCAACTACTTCAGCGTGACGTCATCATCATCACTCCCGCAAGTCACACAGCCAGCCAGCAACAACGGCTTGAACGGTTGTCCTGACCATCAGCATGCAGCGCAAGCGCATACCTGGTCATCACCTTCAGCCTCATCAGCAACCTTGAACAGCACACTGCACATTCGGCCGGTCCACAAGCAGAGTGCTTAATCCCTCTCCTGGTCGACATCAGCAGTCAGCCACCCCGACTCACTGGGGCATCTTCGCAGACAGTTCCGACTCACCGCGAACTATGCGATACCCGGTTCCAACCCACTGGAACCCAACTGGCATTGGCAAACATCGCAAGATACAAGACTTAGTTCGCTATCGACCTCCGGTTTTCGGAGGGGAGTGATGTGGCGGCATCTACACCGCCACATGCGAACAAACGCATCAATCCTGCATCGCGCAAGCAGTGTTAGCATATATACAACTTCCCGACAATAATCATCGGGCAGTTGCCCACCAGATACGACATCCAGGTCGGAGGATCCTCCCTTTTCTGAGATTATGAGTGAACTTTACACCCTGTTCCTCATATCTCTAAAAGGATAATGATCAAAATGTTTACAGTGCAATATGCCAGAGTGTAAAGATCTATGGATCTGGCGTTCTGTAATTATTGCCATTGCCTTTCACGGGAAGTTTATGTATGTTTATATGTAGATACCGTAGCTTAAATGCCCTTAAATAAAAAGAAAGGACAAAAACCAAAAACCATCCGCTTATATATATAAAAAAAACTCTAAATGACAATAAAAAGCATTAAGAATGCTCCAAATTACAAAAAAAAACGGTGTCGGAAGTTATTTATCAAAGTTCCGCCAGATATGATTATCCTTGCGACAGCTAACGGTTTTGCGGCTGACAGAAGAATAAGCAATTTAGGCAAATGGAGGCCTAATTAGCTATGAAAGAGCCGGTTGAATTTAAACATGGTTTTTGTTGCGAAATATTAATTAGAATTAATGTACGATTCTGATGTTCTGTAAATTGTTTGGGATGTCTGGTTTGTTTCTGTGAGGTTTGTAATCTAGAAGTGGTGGCTGATTTTTTTATAAAAACAGACAACAGAAAAGTGTGAAGTCATATAATTTTGTGTTTTGATGTACATTTTTGTTGTTCTTAGAAAAACTCATTATTTTTTATTGTAATTTATGTCTTTATATGTAAATATTTCCAGAAAACAAACATCTTAGCAATGTTAATTGAATGTCGATTTCGAAACAATAATTATTTATGTAAATTGATACATTTTGCTAACACTTTCAACGCTCCTAAAATTTCAGTGCTTTTAGTACAGGCGAAATCATAATAAAACATTATAGACAAATACTTAACACACACACACATAAACAATTACACACGCACACACAATTACACATTATAAACAATTTATTCTAATGAAATTAAATTGTTTATTCTATAAATAGGATCCCTTTTTAGCGTGTCGATAGCCATCTAAGACTCATCATCTAGGCCCAGAATTCGGCTACGTGTTTCGCGTTCATCAGTTCCTGTAACTTGCAGAGGACAGGACACGCAGGACACGAGATGAAGAGTCCCATCGTTTGTGGAAGAGCACACTTTTTTTTTTTATTCCAAGGCTGAATCGTCTATGAATGTCCACCTGAACAGGTTTTCCTTGCTTCGCCCATCTTGGGTCCGAGGTATGTTTAAAGATTTCCAGATTATCCAAGGCAACCCAATCAAAAGTTCGCAAAAAAAGAGTCACTTATACTCGTCGTTTAAAAAAAAAAGGATCGTGAGGTGGAGGAGTTGTAAGGATCGTAGCAGGTGGCGTTCTGTCGTTTCTTCCTACCTCACGTGAAAAAGTCGTGAGTGTATATGGTAGTATATATAAATAGTATACTACCCCTGGTAAGAATTGACTCACACTAAAAATACTTAGAGGGCACACTTGCAATATTTTGGCATAATCCCTTCGCTTAACCGAGAAAAAGCAATTCCAGAGGCCTATTTAATAAAATCGATAGGTGACATGCAACAATCCGATCTTTTAGGGCATATAAGGAGCACCTCTTGTGCAAATTTTTGCACTTTTTGTCATATTTAAATTAAAAAGAGTTCAGCCATCACACTTCATAACGCAATAAATTATATGCTTCGTTGGTTTATTGGCCGCAAGCACTACTATCGAGCGTGTGGTCCCGGATTCGATTTCCAGGTCGTGCAAAGTGTTATTGAGTTTTTTTTTGGAATTTTATAGTCGATAGCCCCTATTACATTGGACTTAAACTTCTAAAGGTACACATCTGGCTGTACTACCTAAGATAAATTAATTGCCTACTAAAGATATATTATACAACCTTTGTTATTACGGTAAATGCAATCCAACTCGGCGATTTCAGGACACACAAGCTAATTATGGCAGTGACATTTATGTGATTCATGGGTTGGTGCGACAAGCGTGAAGTTGCCAAAAGAGAAATTTACCCGGATTAAAGGTGTTAATATCACGATTGTTTAGCGGTTAAGGCCTCGCCTCTTATACACAAGGTTGTGGGTTCAAATCCGGGTTCTGAGTTTATCTTGGACATTACTGACATCAGTGAAGGAAAACATCGTGAACAAACCTAGACTCATAATTAATAATTATAAATCTGAAATCGCCAACTACTTGAGCAAGTGCCTTCTCCGTATAAGAAGAGCCCTTTGCCTTGCAGTGGAATATTTTGCTATTATCATAGTTACGAATGTTAATTTTGTTTGCCAAAATTATTTTCTGAATAATAATGGAATAAGATATTCTCGACAGTTTTTTGTTTCATTGATTTTATTGTTGAACTACATATTTAATATATAATATTTAGGTAAGGACTTGTTCATTAACTTCACTGTTGAATTTGTCAATTTGTTTTATTTCCAATATGCTTTATCCCGTTCAATTCTAAATAAAAAATACTGCAAAAATCCAACAGCCCGTGGAAAACGGAATGACATCATGTATTTTACATTTTCCGAGGTATTTCCGTGGTATTTTTCGTTCCATCCTGGCAACACGGGTCATCCCTTGGGTATTACGTTGCCATCCCCCCCCCGTCCACCTTTGTGGGCCTTGTAATTAGACCGCCAAATAATGGGAGGTGACTATGAATTTTTTATGTGGATCATATTTTTATTGAAACAATGTTTGTGTTTTGTTTCTTGAGGTTGTAATTTGTTTGTGTTATGTCAGTTTTAGGATTTTTACCGGTAACCATAATTACCGATGAATTGGAAGCTAAAGTTAAGTTGTCAAGCATGGTTGTGTGTTTAAACTGCTTTTTCTATAAATACCTTTCTCTCTCACAAGCTTTTCAGGTGCGTAGCACTCGCAACCGGCGTGCGTGTATGACCAGATGTATGAACGTAAACGAGGTAAAAGGAGTATTTAATGATAGTAGCAGGTGGCGTTCTGTGGTTTCTGCCTACCCCCACATGGGAAGAAGGTGTGAGTTTATGTATGTGTGTACCTTTCTCTCTCTCAGAAATATTTGGAGGCAATTAAGGAGATAAGAATAAAAATATTATTTATTTGCAACAATACGAGTGCAATGAGTTGACAAATACACATAGATTTCCATCATGGCGTTTCGTCGGCGAAAGAATAAACAAAATGATAGATGAACTAAAGAAATCTGTCACTTTGTATATTCTTCAGTCGATAAAACCCAGTCGTTATACGCGTGCAGGTATCTGGTGTGCAAATCTTAGATGAATGTCAAACACACAAAAATTAAAAAAAAACAATATAAATTATGAACAAAAAAATACGAATCTAAAAAATTATACACCACGCCTGTAATCCCAGAAGGGTAAGGCAGAGGTATATCTATATTACACCCACATTTCGCCAGTGCTGCATCGTTCTCACATGCATAATTTCAACATGAATGATGTAATCAATATAATGAACCATAATTTTATTTAAAAAGAGTGTCCGTGGAGTTTCTTGCCCTTTCTTCTCCATAGGTACCTACTACACTTTGGAATGTGAAATTAGCTTCATTTTTCTGACCGACCTACCTTGGCAATTCAAAAGTGCCTGTAATCGGTTTATTAGAAATAAATTATTTGAGTTTGAGTTTGCATCGTATTCTGAGATTATATCTTCTCTGTTTGCGATATGACACTGACGACGAGGAACATATTATTATACTTCTGCTTCAGAGAATGAACAGAGGCTCGACAGAGACATGCTTTATAATCCAGGAATGGCTAACTTTACTTTTTACTACTCTTTTTTTAAATAAAAACTGAAAAATTTGCACAAAAGACAATAAAATATAGACGAACTACAATATTAATATTGGGCTAATGGACGTTTGTTGACCTATTTCAATTCAACGCACTTTATGTCAATTTAAAGGTCCTCTAAGCGCTAATGGTGCTTGGTTGCTAATAAAGTCAATGTTGCTTTCTGCAACAAATTAATGGAATGTTAGTATATAACGACAGCTTTAAAAGTTAAAGTTTGTTTCTGCTGTGAAAGATAAAACATTGGATTTCGTTAAAAGTGTAGTTGCTTCTTTGTACTTTACGACATTATCCATCTACATTTCATAAAATCGCAGCGAAGTCAAAACGCATGCATTTTTTTGCATTTTTGCAGAATTTTTTTTTTTTTTTTGTTACGGTTTTTTCACTTTTACTCAAATTTAACATCTGCCAAACTGCAAAGCAATTTGTCGGCAGTAAGTTCTCGCGGAATCTTTGCTTAACTAAACAAAACTAAAACATTACTAAAATCTAAAGTTAAAACTAGGTTAGGATAAAAATAAAAACAAGACCAATACTCTAGGTCTACAGTCCACGACTTAATATAAAAGCCACTATACCCAGCGGCACCAGTCAAACAATGCCACACGACCACCCCGTAGTAGATATACATAACATCAGTGCAGGGTAGGCAGACTTAGACTCACGACATTAACCGACCGAGGCCGCCGATCAACCACAGCAACTATGGACACACAATGACAGCTAATGTTTCCTTAGGACACTTTTTAAGTGGTTTTTACTGTTGACACGATCGATCATTCCCTCAGGTAATTCATTTTTTAATGTAGGTGGAATCTATCGTCTCGTACGCTTGCCGTAATATATTCACATGTTGGGCAGTTATGCACTTTTTTTTTCTTATATTTTTTATTATTATGTTGTTCTAGGACCATTGTTATTTTAACCTTCGTCAACTATACTGCACTTCTGAAATAATTTTTCATATTCTTTGTTCAAGCTTTGTTTAGTTCTCTTGCTCAGCAACATTTTTAGAAGTCGTATTTGTAATACTTTTTTTTAATCTAGATATGTTTTAAAAATAAGTCCATAACCACACAACCCATAACTGATAATGGAGTCTGCAAGTGCGTAGTATAGCGTATGCAATAGTCCATGCGAATTTCCATGCAAATTTATTATCAATAGTCAGTCCTAAGTACCTGAATGTTTTTACCTGCTCTAAATTAATACACTGGCAGCTTGATTTTCTGCTGTGAAATCATTCACAGTTCATCTTTGATATTCAAGTAAATTTTTTTTGTTACGTGAATACGGAGAATTTATTGGCATGCATTTAGTTTTGCTTACATTAATTATTAGATATTAATGTAAGCAAAATGTCCTTTGTCGTGCGCCCATTTCATTATATTGTCCAAATCGTCTTGTATTGCACCTTGTATGGAGATTTGGTCTTTACCACTGAATAGAAGACATGCGTCGGCGTACATGTAAGCTTTGCAGTTTTTTATAACATTACACATACTATTTACGTGAACAATATAAACTACAGGCCCATATACAGATCCGATAGGAACACCATATCTGAACACGCCCTCAATACTTTCCGCATTACCAACCCGAACTTTAATAGTTCTTCGCTTTAAGTACTGGCCAAATCATTTATTGATTGGTCCACTTATCCCACACTCATCCATAGCCTGCAACAAGCCGTCGTGATCCAGGATGTCGAAGGCTTTTTTGAAGTCTATAAATGTAATACTAGCAGTATTAAATTTACACTATGTTTTTATCATTAAGGTAATTATTTACATCGTCAGTAAATGTTGCTAACGCCGTTGCCGTACTTCTGTTTGGTCAAAAACCATGTTGAAAATCTGTAATAATTTCATTTTGGTCTAAGTATGTTGTGAATTGGTTAACAATGAACTTTCAATAATCTTATTAATGGTATTTAGAATAGCTCAGCTCTCCTCCCACCCCTCCTCCGCGGGCCAGTCGCCCCACCAGCCCAATGAATTGTCCTCCCGCTCCTACCGCGAGGAAGCAAAAGCCCCCTCCGCCTCTGTACATTCAGGATAAGTCCAAATGGACAGAAATCTCTAAAATGTGCAATGATCGCAAGATCAATTACACAAATGCCCGATCCACCCTCCCACTCGCTTCGTCATTAGGCGCGTTCCGAAAGTAATCTCCACCGAGGAGATTAAGAGCGTACAAGGCGTTCCCGTTTCCGCCATCCATCGCTTGTATAAAGCGTGACAGGGCCTCGTCTATGACATGGTCCTGGTCATCTGTGACCCCACTGAAGGTCACCACCCGATCTTCAAGATTAAGTCGATATGCTCTCTCACGGGCATTTCAATCGAGAAGTCTTATATTATAGAGCCCACATGATTGGTCAGTGTCACCGCTGCCAATTGTACGGACACTCGCAGTCCAACTGCTGCGCGACCCCTAGATGCGTCAAGTGTCTAGGCGAGCATGGCACCGCCGACCGCTTCTGTCATCTTTGGTATAATAACAATTAAGTTAGGTGATCTACTGTTATAATATTTTTAGTGATACTCGTAGCTGACCTTCAGGAATAATCGGTAAGAATACATCAGTCAGAGTATAGCTTATGTATACGCAAGCGTTCACTTATATACGAAAAACTTCGCAAGCAATGGCAAATTACTACTGAAGGCTGCGGGTGTCGATCTCAGGACGAGCTGTTTCTGACGCGGACAATTGTACGTCACTTCCGCCCGCGTCACCAGTTCTGACTCTCTTCATATTTTGGCTGCTGTGACCAAAACTACAAACGTATACAGGATAGTTTTATAAAAAGTGTGGCTGTTATTTTAGTAATTACAGATATAGAAGTAAAAACTTTACAAGGGGTGAAAAAATGGAACCTTTGGATGTATGTAAAAGGAGAAGGAGAGACAATTAAAAAAAGAGAAACGAAAAAGAGAAAGAAAGATAAAATATAAGAGTAAGGAGAAAGAGTATTCCGTCTATCTAGTAACTACGGTTACTGAATGCTATGAAGAAATCGCAGAGAAGATTGGAAAAAGGGAGAGGAGTTCTCTTCCCACCAGTAAATAGTTACGGCCTAACGATGATGATGAAGATGATGGCAAAGTTAAGGACAAAAGGTATGCTAAGGTTTTTATTTAAAGCTGAATGTTCACAAGTCCGAGAGGCATAATTAAATTTAATAACTGTTTTGATGAAGTGCAATTCCGTCGGTGTACGGTAATGACCATCCACCATCTAAAGAAATGAGTGCTCCCATTAAAATACGAAATTTCAGTTATTATACTAACAAAATAATGAGTCGTAATAATAGCATTTGCATAATGTTTGAAATACATTTATTTAACGTGTTTTTGTACGAGTATATAATCTGTGAGTGGTTTTAGCGAAATTACCTGTATTTTTTTTAATATAGGTACTTGTGGAGGTAGGCAGAACTAAAAAACGCTACCTTCTACGATCCTTAAGTACTCCTCCTGCTTCGTTTATATTCATTCATCTGATCGTACACGCTAGTTGCCAGTACTACGCACCTGACCTTTCTGAAGTAGATCACCAAGAATGTCACTATAAAATGTCCTTCTGGGGCGTCCCCTCAAGGCGTTTTCATTTACATCTGCCTTGTAAACGTCTCTAAACTAATAATCCATCTGGTTAGAGTCAATGTAGCTGACTATGTCATAGTTGGAAAATGCGTAAGCAGAGAAAGAGTCCCCAGTGTGTTTTTGATCACTATAACAGTTGATCCGTTGCTATGTTTACAAAATATCTGTGTGCCCAATTTTGCCATAGTTTCTCCAACAATGGACTAATTGGAACAGTGGGAGCTGTTGTTACTGTAACAGTCAATATTGATAAAGGGTGCGTCAAATCTCCAAGCGGATAAAGTAAAATAAATTCAATTTTTATAAGTTTATTGCGGATGGGCCCTCTCTCTATGCATTAGAATCTTGGTGCTCCGAAATTTATTTGGCATAACACATTCAGCATAATCTTCTTTAATTAAACGAATAATTTTAAGGCATAAAAAATATTTAACATAATTATTGTTTGGCCGAATGTTTATATGCTGCAATGCAAAATACTCGTAGTAATATGACATAAAAAGTTCTGCTATAAAAGGTAGAAAAAGGTAGTGATCCATATTGTGTTAGTATTACAAAATAACTTACATTCCAGTGTTAGTTTGATTGATATATAAATAGGTAGGTATTTAAAATAATCCACCAAATAATGACCAGACATTTAAGCATGTTTCCTACCTGAGCAACCTTTATTTGCATATTTCTTTGAAATTGTTATTTCATTTCATTATACTTTTTTACATTATTAAGTACAAAATTTTGTTAACTGTAAGTACTTCTATCAACTTAATAATTATGTTTTAGTCAAATTAGATTTCAGACAGTACAATTTTCAAGTTAGCCCAGTTTGAAGACTCCCACAAACAGGCGCGACGCTACAGCGTGACACAAAGGCACCGATCGTCGCGCGACACGCGGTGCCTTCGTGTCGCTCTGTCGCGTCGCGCCTGTGTGTACTAGTGTTAATGAGAATAAAAAAAAAAGTTTTCAAATTTTCTGATAACTTTTTAGGTTCTGATAATGCTTAATTGCAATTTTAAACTTTTTTTTGTATAATATCTTGACTCTAACCGTTTTGTAAAACGTCCTATTTAGGACACCCGGGTGATCTGTAACTCTGATCTGTAATGTTTGTAAATATTTATTTATTTATTATCCAACTTACATCTATCATTACAGGGTAACCTATTGCGATAGTGTACATATCCTAACTTATTATAATAATTACATTTTGTAAGTTATAACATACAATGCGTTCTTTGTGAACTCACTCAGAGAACAATAGAAAAGGTCCGTGTCACTAGCTATGAGGTTGAGAGTGCGGAGTGCACGCGTCAGTGGCGCCTCACTTAGAAGATTGGTCCGAGCGCGCGGCTCTTCCAGCAGCCGTGGCTTTCGTCGTCGCCACACGTACCTACGTCCGGAACACACAAACCTATGTGCCCTAATATGTCCGCATTATGTACCTTCCCTCGAAGTACTTTGAATAGGTACGTGGTGAGTGCGAGATCCCTCCTGACCCTCAGTTCGTTATATCCAACCATACCCAAAATAAATAAAGTCGGGTAGATAAGCGGATAAAATGGGTATACACCATACAAGCGTAAGTACAAGTACCTCACAAACTTGTTCTGTTCTCTGTCCAGCATGAGCCTATATTTAGATTCATGTGGAGACCAAATGACTGCGTTGCATTCTAACTGACTTCTAACTAAAGTGTTGTATAATGCGATAACCGCTTTAATGTTATTAAAACTACGCACCATACGGAGCATAAAACCTAAATTACGGTAGGCTTTTCTGCAACAGCTTGTGACATGATCACGAAACGTTAACTCAGTGTTGAACTTCACCCCTAAGTCCCTAACTTCCTTAGCCCTAGCCATTGGCAACCCGTCTATATTATATGTATATAGAATAGGAGTGCGCGCGCGAGAGAAAGTGATTGTAACTCACTTTGAACTGTTGAACTGTAAGATGTTATCCTTGCTCCAGGCTACCACTCTGTCTATGTCTCTCTGAAGCCTGTCACAGTCCTCCACTTTTTTTTATTTCCAGCGACAGCTTGAGGTCATCAGCAAACAGCAAACATTTGGCATCTTTAACAACTTCTGGCAAATCATTTATCATAAGAATGAACTGCAAAGGCCCAAGATTACTGCCCTGACTCACCCCCGACCTGGTAAAATATGGCTTTGACTTTTGTCCCTCATATTCTACGTACTGTTGCCTTCCGCTCAAGTAACTTGAAAAAAACTTTAGGAGATGTGGAGTGAAACCAAAGGCCGCTAACTTTTTGAGCAAAATATCATTATTTACTAGATCAAATAAATAATGATATTAACAGAAAGTCTTTTGACTCTTTTAAAATGTTTAACAGTATTTTGTATTGGTGGAGTTTCTTGCCCCTTCTTCTCCATATGAAACTACCTTTTAGAAGGGGCGCCTAGAATCTATTCTAATGTAAATGTTGACGTTCAAAAGTGCCTTTTAGTGCCTATTTGAAATAAATGCTTTGACTCTGACTCAGGAGCCTCCTATCTCAGTCACCTGTCTTCTATTAACCAGTACCTGAACACGTAGTACGACTGGGTTTTGTCGACGGTAGAATATTCTTCCCTTTCTTCTTCTTTATCTATAGAAAATGACAGATTTATTTTATTCAGCTGTAATTTTTTTAGGACCTTTTCTGTGCATAAGGCTCAACAAAGCACTAAGCTTCTATATTGTAAAATGTTATCAGAATATTTATCCATACTCAATTAAACAGACACAGACAAACTTCTAGAAATTCTGGCATGATGATAATATATTCCCCCGTAAGTATTTACTTTTGTGTATTTACATTAATACCTGAAACTAAGCCTATGCTTAGTTTCAGGTATTAATTTACTAATATGCTTTTTCTCATAGTTGTTAATCGATTATTTTTATTTCAGCTTTATTTAAAATCTTATGATGACCTGAAACACAGGTTTGAATTAACCTAAATCGGGCGGTACCATGTAATTGCAAATCATCATTACTTGCAATTGCAATAAAGTTTTAGTTTATGTAATTTTTAGGCAATGTTATTTCATAGGAAATCTTACTACTGTTGGCTAAATGTACACTTTTTACGTTATATTCAACTTTACACTCAATTATTATTTTTCATTTAATTTATTCATTCTATAACAATTTACATTGTGTAGAACATTAAATTACTTATAAAATAAAATTAATGCAAGCAGAAACAAAACAATTAAAAGGAAAATTAAAATTTATGTGACAAGTTTACAAAAGTCAAATTAATTTAAAATGAGAATTAGAAGGTTCAATGTCAAAATATTAAGTGTACACGACTTCATCAAGTGCCAAGAGCTGAGCACATTGCTAAAGTCAACAGATGATTTAATTTAAAGCTTGTTTAGGTATTGCTATTATTGTAAGTGACTATTTGTATCATTTGACATAATATATGATATAGAGTATACACAGTTTTCCACCAAGAAGGCTTTTAATTTATTTTTAAATGAGTGAGAGCTATTAATTAATAATTTTAAATCAGTCGGTAACCTATTAAATAACTCTACTGCTTGGTATCTAGAACAATGCCTAGCAATGTTAAGATTTGGTGACATTTTGTGTTTAAATTCCTTCCTTCTTGTGCTTTCTATTTTCTTACGTTACTCTTGTGATTGAAACTCATGAATATTATTTGGCGAAATAATTTTGGATTACTAATATAAATACACTTGGTACTGTAAAAGTCTAATTCTTTAAAGTGCTCTCTGAATGACATGAGTCTCTTTGTGAGATCCTTACTATAGTCCTTATGACACGTTTCTGCAAAATAAACAATTTCTGACAGGAATAACTATAGCTGTTACCCCAAAGTATTATGCTGTATCTTAATCTAGATTCTACCAGCGCATAATATGTAGCCTTTAGTTGCTTAAGATCCAACATATCTCTAAGGCTCCTAAGTGCATAGCATGCTGATGAAATTGATGAGTCAAATGCAGCTAGCTCCTGTTTCAAATTTAAATGCACGTCTATATTAATCCCTAAAAATTTTACAGTGTCCACTAATTCAATCCTGTCTCAATTGATTTGTACATTTTAATGGTCATTGTGGCGAGTTGCAGTTTTTAATAAAACTGTGTTTGTCTCACTTGTGTTTAGCAAAAGGTCGTTAGCTGTAAACCTTTTATTTACATTATTGGTCAAGTCTTTTAAGTCATTCGCCCCAATTATAAAATTTGTATCATATGTGAAAACAACAAGTCTTATATCAGGCTGACAGCAATGCATAAAGTTAAGTAAGTCGTTAGTAAATATAATAAATAGTATTAGCCCTAAAATGGAGCTTTGGGATACACCACGTTTTATATTTGTAATTTTAGAGGTGTATATAACTTCATGATTACTTTCGTCGATGCTCTTTATTTCGACAAACATTCGTCTATTTTGTAAGTAAGATCTTAGAAGTAGTGAGGCCTTGCCTCTGATACCATAATACGAGTATTCAAGTTTAGTTAGTCGTAATTCATAATTAATCGTATCAAAAGCGGCGCTAAGGTCCAGGAATAGCCCTGCCACTTTCATTTTGTCATTTAATTGATTAATTATGTCATTTATAAGAGTGTTTATTGCATCTGAGCAACCGACGCCTTTCTGATATCCAAATGGTTTTAACTTAATGATTTTATTTGCATTTAAATGTGACATCAGCCTAGTTTTAATGATTTTTTCAAATACTTTTGATAAGGTTGGTAAAAGGGATATAGGTCGGTAATTCTTCGTATCACTCTTAATACCTTTTTTGAATATTGGAACAACTTTAGCCAATTTCAATTGGTCTGGAAAGACCGACTCTTCGAAACATTTATTCAAAATATCAGAAAGAGGGAATGTCAGACAGTCTATATTCTCTTTCAAAATCGTAATCGGTAAATCATCAAAACCACAAGACTTTGTATTGGCCATTTTACTAATGATTTTTGTGATTTCAGATGGTGTAGTTTACATCAGTTTTTACTCTTTTGGTGTTTTCTAATAGAAAAGTCATTGCCTTTTCTTTTTCATTGCTAGCATGTTACGATTTGAACACAAAACTGTCAATGAATAGATCTGCGACCTGCTTGGGGTCGGTTGTCACTATATTGTTTACTTTTAGGATTAACAGTCTTATTCATAAACGTGTCTTAAATTTTAATCAATTGCTTAGCAAATGTTTAGCCAAATTCTTATTCATAAACGTTGTTTAGCGCTAAGAGTTCGCTAACCAATTGATTAGTAGCTGGTAAATTTAAACACCATCGGTAGCTTGTTAAGAGGATGCTAAGAGGCAATATGGCGGTTTTTATTTGAGTCAGCAGATCGATTCAATAGGATTATTGTTTGCCTCGAGGTTATTTTGTTCCTAATATCGAGCTGTGCCTTAGTAAATATGGAATTCGACAATCTTTTACGACCTTTCAGAACGACGCAGAAAAAAATTAAATCATTTTTAAACGCCAGCGGGAAATAGACCAAGGAAGACCTACAAAGCTCGTGAAAATCCGTTACGAGAATGATTTTCTACATTACATTTTCTTCATTCGAAGTACACATCATGAAAGGATTTATAGGGAAAACTCAAACAGGAGTAGGCTCAGTAGGTACCTACTCATGAGGTTTGAAGAGTACGAGTTTGTGAGGAAGCTCATAGGAGATAGTTATTATCCAATGTGTTATCCCATGTGCCCCTAATTATATGACGCCAGTTCTAAGGCCATAAACTATAAGAATAGCCACGTGGCACACAAATAACAAGAGACATTTTGTAGAAACAATTTATTTTGATATTTAATAAGGGAACATTTTTGTTATAAATTCCCTATATTTTTTTCCAATATTCTTCTTACAAAGTTTTGGACTGTGCCATTCTTTTCTCATGCCACTCTCATTTCTAATTAATTCCACGTAGCCTCAGCCCTAATGGTCTCCTCCCTCCCCGTCTTTGGGGTTGAATAGTATTGGTGCTAGGTGCTAATAGTGGCTTTCATAGCAGCAGTCAAACTTGTACCTGTAAACAAGCATAATAATTGTTATTAAAAGACACTGAAACCCCGTTGCAACAGCGATAGGAATTAGGAAGTAATATATTATAGACACAAGTACCTACATACATTTCCAAAAGAGTATTTTCAAGCTAGGACATGAAAAAAACATAGCTATAATCGGCTACTAATGTTACATCAATTTTACATTCATTTGGTCAGTTTATATTAGTAAGTGTATACATATAAATTCAGGGATAAATACCTTTTCCAGTTTACTCCAATTATTGGAGCTAATTATTTTCATTGCTACCATGTCAAATACAATGAAATAACGTAATAAATAATTATATACAAATTAAAATTTTCGATGTAAGTTTTGACATACGTCTGTTAAAGTCACGACAGATACAAAAATCGTGGGTTTGACAACTTTATTCTTGAAATTCTGTTTTGTAGTCGACTATTTTGATTATAATCTGTAATGAATACATAATTTCACCTCTATTCCGTTTCTCTACTAATCACCCGCTAACTAGCGTTTATAAATAAAGAAAAGTTAAGCATTGATTTAGAGCTAACTAATTGGTTAGCTAAGCAGTGGCTAACTAATGGTTAGCGAGATTTTTATAAATAAGGCTGTAAATATCTGCATTGCCTATTTGTTGTTTTCTTTGTACATTCAATAACAAGTTACCACGTCTGTTTAGTTATGTTTGTAGCGGTATTTAAATGTTTTATTATGGCCGTATTATGGTATTTTTTGGTTTGCTGAATAACTTATCTATAAATTCGAACACAGTTGTTTTTATACTTTTTTAGAGTGGCATTATTTAATTTACCTGAGCATAGTACTCTCTTAATCTTACTTGAAACTTTAACCCCTTTAGTAATCCACTGTATTGATGTGTTTTTATATGGCTTCATTCTAATTGACTTCTTTCGGTAACAATCATGGAATGCTTTACCAAGACAGCTTATAAAACTCTTTATTCCCATATTTGTCAAATTTTATGACTAATACTATATTTTAAGCAATACTATTTTAATCATTAAGTATTCTCCTTTTTATTATTAAATTTAGATCAGAGTTTTTCGAACTACATTGCAGAAAAGTCCACCATGATCATCCGCCAAACCATTCTGATCAACAAAACACTGATCTATGTCATCATCAGCGAGATTTGTAATTAAGTTGACTAAACACGTTTTACGTGTCAATGTCTCATAAATCGATGAACGCCGGCTGCATGTACGAATCATTGTAACGTTACGATCGGCCAAGGGAAAGGCACGATCAGCTTGCGCCGCATCTATCTCTCTTCCATTCGATTGGCCTATGCGTCCGAGGAGAAGAAAAACAGTACACGTGAACTGTTTGGTAAAGCTCTCCGCCACGGCTCTCAGGATATAGTTGCGACCAGCCCGAAATCTGTGTCTGTCTGTCTGTCCGTCTGTCACTGCTGATTTGCTCCAAATCTACTAGACTGATTCAATTGAAACTTGGTACACATTTCAAAGAGCCAGTATTTTTTTGTGTATATAAAAGTTTTTTTTTTTAATTAGATGCTTAGATAAAAAAAATCTTTTTCATTTCTATAGCTTCTGTTCGATCTATAGATGCACCTCTTCAAATATTTCGTGTATGAATAGATACACCTTATATTATAAGTAAAGACTTACAGATTGCAGAAAAACCTATAAGAAGACAATTGTCTTAAAATAACATGGTTAATCTTTTAATATTGTGCTTACAAACTTACAACTGCAGTTGGAACATATTTTTCAACTAGAATATCAACTTTGTTCTTGGGATCTGGGGACAAGTAAGGACCCTCGCCAAAACATAACAAAAACAAAAAACAGGGGCACTATCTACTTTTACTAGTACTTCTACTAGAAGCGTTTCGTAGTATTTTCATACTCTCGTAGCTTCGACCAGTACCCTAATTGCGTAATACACAATCAATCGGAATCTGAATCGTTTTGAAACAGATTGCATATCATAAGTTCGATAAAAAATTCTGCTCAATAATGTAAAAACGCAATGAATGTTGTTGAACTGTCAAAATCAAACAGATTAGTCGTAATCGTTTACGAAAATGTGTTACGCAATTAGGCTGCTGGATAATGCTAGTAGAGAGCTCAAATTAGCAGGATAAAATTAATTATGTTAGCAGACTCGGAAAACACACTAAGTTTTATGTGTCTAGCCTTTATACTTTAGATTTTAATAATACTAAAATACGTCGATTTAGTAACTGACTGACTCGACTCACTCACTCGCTCATCAAAACGTCTAGGGCACTTATCGGTATACCTACTTCCATTAGTTTGGAAACCTAGATTAGCATGTACAAAACAACACAGACGAAACTTACGCTCTGCTTACACTTTTTTTAACACCCTCTTTTTATTTATAAGCTTCACTTGTAACTAACAAACAATGTAATAAAATCTTAGAAGTAAAGAACAATGCCCACTTCCCATACATTTCAAAACCTGATAATAAAACTTTATGTATAGTTATAAGGTATAGTAGAAACACTACCTGTAAGATTAGAAAATAATGTCATATGGTCATTTTCACAATTGAAACGCTACGAAGTCCAAAAATATTAATGTTACTTTTTAAGTTAGGATTTGCCGTTATAAGGAAATAAATGTGCTAGAACGAATTATTTAACACTCGAAGTTTAGTCTAAAATAGTAATACTTACTTAAAAATACATATCTATGTTCTAAAACGTCTTTTTTACTTTGTGAATTCCTTAAAACCAGCTGCCCATATGTCACTGCTTAGACTCTCGATGATTGTCAATTTATATTGAGTGTGAAGCATTAAATGTCAAACGTCAAAAAATACATTTCAATCGTCCTAACTCAATTACATATTGCATGATTCATTAATTTAATTATTCATTTATTTTTAAATAATCTGTATTATACATTGACAATAAAAAAGAAATACTTACTGAGTAAATAAAACGTAAAATAATGTATGAAACTCAAAAACAGAGTTGAATAAAGTCAAGTAGCAGTGTGTAAAATGGAACGTTGTAAAAAATGGTTATTGAGATGCGTTCAAGTAGAATAAGCATAACAAAAAACAAAATTTAAAAAAATCCTGCGTTTCTTTTAACATTGTGATAAGTTTAATTAATATAAAATTTAATTAGCTGTTTTTTAAGATTTATTTCATTTCTATACATAGTCAGGTGAAAAATGGGCATTCCTCTTTGATCTACTTCGAAATTAAACATTGTATTTTCTTCGTAATTTTATTTTGAAATCGCAAAAAAACTACCTATTCTTTTTTCTCTAATTACATTCCAATTAGAAATTATCATATTAGAATCTTATTAGCCGTTAAAACACTAATAGACTGGCCTATCTCAACATTTCTTTTTCTTGGTCTTACAGTTTTTGTATAAAACGACTTAAATTGTACATCTAGATTTAGCGGTTATTAGGTAAGTGAGGGTAGATTATTTTTTTTTCACAATTATTTTGGTTTTTTGTTAAAAAGTACAAATAACAATTCTAGTTTATAAAAAAAATTTAAAACGTGCACCTATCGCGCAATATTTTACACAATAACACGTTATGAGACTCAAACCTGCAAAATATGTTCGACCTTGACTTTGGTCTCACATAAAATATTATATACACAACGCTTAAAACAATAACAAACGTTCCTTTATTCCTTATCTTACCCTCTACTCTAAACATTAAACAAAAGAACGTTAGGCCACTTGGAGCGATTGTAAATCAAGTTTTATCGCCCCCGCCCGGTCGGGTGTCAAGTGTCTTATTTTAATGACCACTTAACTTTTTTTTTTCTTCGAAAGCTTGCTAGCGGGTATATAAACAAGATCGCGAAACGTAATAACGGATTTAGACAGATTAGCGCGTTTATTCGCCGTCAGAGTAGGATAACGACTGGCGCGGATGAACGAGCGATAGCGGTTTAAAAGCCCAGGCGCGCGGTGCAGCCGGGGCGCGGGCGCAGGCGGTGAGGTCCCTGCATGCGTCACGCGGTCGATGAAGGTGCGAGCTGCATGCGCTCAAAACAGGTGCGTCCTCTGATCATGGACGGTGCCACAGTACTCCCCCCCTAAAACCGCTACTGCGGGCGGTAATAATCTGGGAAGTGCACCCGTCGCCCGGACCTCGTCCTCCTCTCCGCTTCTTTTTGTGGAACAGGGAGTGGAGCTGGTGGCTCAGGAACCGATGGTGGCTGATCGTCTGCTTCCTGTAGTACGTAGGCTGGCTTCAGTCTTTCAATGCTAACAGTAACTTCTTTTCCACGTACGTCAAGCTTGTAATATTTGGGTTGGCGCTGTAAGACATTTTACGGCATACGGTGGTTCGATTTCGTGGACCTTGTCCGCCAAGTCCACCATCTTATCCATGGGTAAATCCGTGGTCAGACTACTGTGGGATGCCACTATAGTCTGACCACGGATTTAACATTATTTGGTAATCGGCTAGACCACAACGTTTTCAAAAATTCTTCGGGTACCGCCGCCGGTCCGACTAAATGTTGCAGGTGCCTAAAAAACTGGAACGGCTTCCTGTCCCCCAACTCTTCTTTTTTTTTTTTTCAATGGCATCTCGCAGGTCAACCTATGAGGTTGTCGTCTGCTTAGACGGACTTGCCTGTGGTTGCCCTAATAAATTAAGACTTAAAAACTTAGCGACAACGCTAAGGGCACCCCCTGTGGGGTACGAACCTCGGCTTAGGGCGTCGCTGGAAGAGGGCAGCAAGGGACTAGCTTTATCAGGATTTGAGTGATTTAGGGACGAATTTAAAGCTACAGGCTCAGCGGCGCGGGCTGGCTCGAGCAAGGGTCGGGAGGGGCGTGGATTTGGGCGTCGCGGCGGGCCTCGGCGGCGAGGACGGTAGGACGGCGATCGGGTTTTGGGCTTATGTAGTGTGCTGGTGGCCTTACTACTCTCCTGGAGGAGGGTAGTGCCGTCGTCGGGGGCGATTAAAGTATGCCTTGGTCGGCGAATACTGCTAATGCGGGAGGGAGTGTAGCGGGCGGCTGCTGAGATCAAGGGGTTGGAGTGTTTAATGCCACCGTCAAAGAAGCGCTTCGATAAACGTTTCATGAACTGGTTTATGGTAGGCATTTTAAGGTCGATGTGGAGATTTATATTACGGACATAGAAGGGGGCACCCCTGAACTTTCTGAGGAAACGGTTCTGGAGGGTCTGCATCTTATGGAGATGACGTGGGTGAGCGTGCGCAAATACAACGAAGACATAGGTCATGATGGGACGGATGACTGCGGTGTAGATGCGCAGCTTGCATTTAAGTGACAGTTTACTACGGGCTGTCAGTACAAAGTGGAGCCTGCTAAGAGCGAAGGAGGCGCGCGAGCGAACCGCCTTAATATGAGCCTTAAAGATAAGGTTTTCATCGAGGATCACGCCTAGGTATTTGGCTTGCTTCTCCCAGGGGATCGGCTTACCGTACATAGTGATCGGGCTGGGAAGTGGGGGAGGGAGTCGACGACGTCTCGAGAGGAGAACCGCCTGACTCTTACCGGGGTTGACCTCGATTCTCCATTTCCGGAACCAAGCGCCTAAGACGTTTGCGGAGGTTTGGAGAGTACGAGCTACAGCATTGGGACAATGACCGGTATAGTAAACGGCAGTGTCGTCGGCGAAGAGAGCCAACTGAGCCTTTTTACTCTGTGGGATATCGCTGGTGAACAGCGTGAAAACTAGAGGAGATATGACGGAACCCTGAGGGACACCGGCGCGAATAGGGTGAGGGGACGAGAGTGCACCCTCGATGCGATAGCGGAAGGTGCGATTCGACAAAAAGTCTCGTAAGATGAGCACGAGACGATCTGGCACTCTTAGTTGGTAAAGCTTGTATAACAAGCCGTTGTGCCAGACTTTGTCGAAGGCTTTCGCTATGTCGAAGAATAGCACACCCGTCGTCGCGTTACGCTGCATACCGGCGCACAAGTGCTCGACGATACGGTGGACCTGGTGGATACTCGAGTGTTGGGGACGGAAACCAAACTGCTCGTTGGGAATGAGGCTCTTTGCTTCGGCATAGTCTTTGAGACGCTTATAAATAAGCCTCTCGTAGATTTTGCCGAGAACGTTGAGTAAGCTAATGGGACGGTAGCTGGAGGGCTCAGACTTTGGCTTGCCTGGCTTTGGGATACCGATGACTGTTGCTTCTTTCCACGCTTGTGGGAAGATGTTGTTGCACAAGGCGCCATTGCAGATGGCGGTCATGAGCATTATTTGAGGGGCAGGTAGGAGTTTGTATACCTTGTTGGTAATACCGTCCGAACCGGGGGCTTTACGAGCTTGGAGCCCTTTTATGATGTCGTGCACTTCGTCTGGAGTGACGGGAGGCAGAGGATCATCAGGGTCATCGACGGGTGGAAGGGAGGCTCTCCGTTCGACTTCAGCGTCGACCTTGTTCAGGTGAGCTTGGTCTACTGGTTGAGAGCTGGGAGAACACTGGGACGGAAGAGCGCACAGACACGTCCGTCCGCGGCGAGAGTCGAGCGTCGTGCATTAGCAGCTGTTTTACCCTCCGCTTTGCGAGGCCGACAACCGCTTGATCAATTCCGACTTAATTTTATCGTATTTGTTCAGCGCTGGAGGTTGGATGATGATATCCGTGACCTCTGCCACGAAGCGATGATCCAACACGCCGATGATGACAAGGTAAAACTTGGTCGGCGGTTATATTGGCGAGCGCGAACTGACCTTCCATCTGAGTACACCACAATCCGGGTT
Organism: Dasypolia templi; assembly: GCA_963555695.1. Classification (NCBI taxonomy): domain Eukaryota; kingdom Metazoa; phylum Arthropoda; class Insecta; order Lepidoptera; family Noctuidae; genus Dasypolia; species Dasypolia templi. Next base: position 9,046,989 of record OY743142.1, read on the forward strand.
CTTCGGACCATAAAGGGGGTCCGCCATCTTGATCACGTCGGGGTCACCAATTTGTGGTTGCTCCGAGGGTGTGTGAAGAAATGACAAGCGTTTTCTTAGGCAGAAGATAGAAGTTTAATGGGATAGCTAAGATTTACAGTTTGAGTATAGGAAGAAACGAACACTAGGAAGACACTGAATAAAGTATTGAGAGGAAATATCGAATAGTTAGATAAACTAGATCGCGAAACGTAATAGCGGATTTAGAGATCCATCTGTGTCTCAGTCTCAGCAAACATTTCCGAGCCAATGCAGAAACGGGGCAGTCGCAACAATATCCTAAAAGCATTCATATATTGTATGCGCAGGGCATCCAGCGATCTCTTGGTGCAGTTGAAACATAGATTACTCGTGTAAAAGCTCTGATAGAGCCCTTGGCCTAGGCCTTGAATAGAGTAATTTTTACTTGGTCAGAGCACCGAGCAAATCTACGGGCCAACATGTTACCTCTGACCGTTGTCCCCTACATGCACTACGCTCCCTCTCAATGTCTTTTATAATCCCTAAAGTCGTAGATGATGTTCAAGATGAATGAAAGAATGTCCAAGATACTAAAAAAAAAACGGGAGCGTATTCAGCCTTATTATTTCCAGAACAGAGTCCGCACACCTACGAGCGGCCTTAAAGATCATATATTCACCCTTGGTGAGATCAAAATCAGTCCGTGTGAGGCAGCTTATGTCTCACACACTTTGAGCAATTCTCTGATAGCCCCAGCATTTGGGCCCAGCCTTACCATATCGTCCTCATAGTTGATGCTATTGACTCACTCCATTTACTGAGCTCAGTGATGATGCCATCAACATACAGATCGAAAAGCCTAGGGGATGTCAAACCCCCTTGTCTCATAACGCATTCCAATCTATATGCTGAAGAGAAAGTGTTAGACTACTTTACCTGGTTCTTTTGATTGGCATACCAGTAATGACAGATTTTTCATATAAAAGGTGTAAAAAAAAACACATTTATTTTATTTCAAATTGTATTTATTTTCGCCGTTATTAGGTATATTAAACCATTTGCATCGCACTCAACACTATTGGTCCATCCATAAGTACGCAACACACCATATAGTCATTCGTTTTACAAATTATTTCGAATTACTTATAATTATTTACATTTTTACATCGAATAAACAATTTAAGAAATTTCTTTTATCTAGGTACTGGCATTAAAGATAGATACAGGTGATTCTTTTTATAGAAGATATGATTATTATCTACGATTCAGATTTCTATCAAGTTTTTTCGATGACAAGTCCCTACTACTGGAAAAGTAATATTCCCATTTTTTGGTATGTCTTCCCACAATTTATTTCCACATTAATATGAAATGTTACATGGGCGCCATTAATAACGACAAAGGTGTCAAGAAAATAGCTGCCTTTGGAACGAAATCATAGAAAATAAAAAGACTTGGGAAAGAAAGACCTCTTGAAGATGCTGTTACAATGAAAAAGTAAGTCTAAAGAACTGCTGTATCTGTCTTTCATAACAAAGTGAACTTACTGAACGCTCATAAATGATTTGTAACTATATTTGATTTCGCTATAATATTATGTCTATGTAAAAACTTTGAAATATACCTTTTATACAGTTTAAAACTACGTATATACAGGCTAAATTTTTTACCGTAAAACGCATGGAAAATATAAGCACACAGAAGTTCGATATTATGGTAATGAAAGGGTTTATTGTCGGAATTCCGCACGTTGATAAAAATGGAATCGGTTTAAAATTATGCGAACATCTACCTATAAAGCTGTTATCCTTTTTCTGGGTTTTTAAACCTGAAAAGGTGTTTATGGAATTTATCATTATGCCCTGATAAGTGATAAACAGTTAAAATTATTTCAGACACCGTGGAGCTATCTCATCAATTTTGTAAAAAAAAAATGCTTTAAGTATTGCAATCGTTTTAAACTACTTAAACAGGCATTTCTAGGTGGTCACGTTGAAATGTAATATTATTGAAACAGCACATTCTATTGACCCAAGTTTTTTTTTAATATATTCAAGAGAAAGAAGTGACTATGATACAAATATCAAACACTCTATTTACTATGATTTTGTCAAATATTATCGTCACGACACCTCATTTCTTCGAATCTGATTATACTTAACTTTATGGGAAGATAACCATCAAATACCATCCCATTATGTGCCATTCGCACCTCCCGAAAACATTTATCATATGACGAATGTGTTAGAAATAAGGCCGCATGTTTATTAAAGTGCGGAACGCGGGAGCGAGAGCGGGCAGCGACAAGGTCTATCGCTGTCACATAAGCTTTGGTTTCCTTAGAAAGCGGTGAACGGCCAGACAATAACGGCGGGCCAAGTACGGGTCGTTATTTTACACCTTAATATAAAATACTACCACAAATGACTACCACAGAGCATTTTTTATTGTATTGTTCACTGTAATATTGTAGCATGTCACACATTGACATAAAGTGCCACAGACACTAAATGCATAGACAATAATGTTACGTAGGGTTCTGACACGGGGTTTGCGATAGAGTTAAATTTTATTTTTTATTTTTACTATGTTACTTTAAACATATCTTATTTTTGTTTTATCTATTTCTGTAACTGTCCGTGACTTTACAGCGGGCCCAACCAGAATACCAGCGTTGTGACGCTTATTTCTATGCCGGTGTCGAAGCACAATGCTGAGATGGGGACGCTTTGTCTTAGTAGTCCTTACAGGACTTTGTTGTTGATTTTTTTTTCTTAAAGAGTGTGTTTAGTTAAGTTTACAGTATGTACTGCGTACTCCTGTGCGAGTTATGCTTTTCTTTCTTTCTTAAATACGGCGGGAAATCTATAATTTTCAATTATAGATTTCCCGCCGCAGCTTCAGGTTTATCTATGTATGAATCAGATCTACTTGTTTCTGAAAGCCTAATAGCCTAATAGTTAGTTAAGGTGGGTACATAGCGATTGAAAAATTGTATGTATCATTTACATTTTTGTTTCCATTTGATGAAATTCCGTTCAACCGATCCTCAGAACGCGGAGACGCCAGGCCCACTGCTAGAATCGGCATTTTCCAAATACACCAACCGTATCGGTGTTTACTCGCCCCACTATTTATAGAATCTGACGGCTTTGAAGGCGGTCCGTGGCAGAAGTTGTTTGTTCAACGCACATATGGTGCCACGAATTGTATAAGTGCGTCTCTAGACCATTCCGTGCTATGTGCAGCCAATTACAAACAAAGCAAACATGAGATTTGATAGCAACTGTACTGTTTTTAAACTTGAGCAGAAACCAGGTGACAATGGACAAGAAAATCTTCAGCTATTGTGACCGCGTCGCTTCTCGCTTTCGTTTATGACCTAATTCTAAGTCATAGAAAGGTTTCCATTGAGTTTCTGTGTTCCTAAACTTTCTACACACAAAAGTTAGCACGGAAGGTTATATTTACGCAATTCATTTGATTAATTACGTAAGCACCAATAATATTAATACCTAATTTTAATAAACCAATTAATTAGTATGATACTTAACAGTTTTTTTATGTTAGTACGAAATATTTTTAAATAACAGATTTCCAGCTCGTATTTATTTTATTGAGTAGATACGGATATTGAGGAAATTTGCACACATTGTTGTTAAAGCGAATACGCCAGGGACGCCTGAAAATATCAAATTTCTAACGTCTTTTTCATATCAGCATTGGGTCGTTTTTGTATATAATAGGATTTGTGAAAGTAACAAGTACTCGTAGAACGTATTTATAGAATAATAGTCATTAAAATCATCAACCTCTAAGTTCATCTTACCCAACTGAAGGACTAAACATGGAATCATGACATTTAAGGTCAATTCTAACTTAGAGGGTTGTATTGATGATTTTTATGACTATTTATTTTATAAATACATTTTTGTTACGGTTGGGCATCATATTTTGATCAACATACCTGCTTACAATACTGACCAACAAATTGCAAAAAAAGGGAGACAATTTTTTTCAATTTCAAGAATTTCGCCATAAGTTTGCCGCAAATCTTTCGTAGAAAATAGGCTTCAAATAGACTATACAAACGTGCAAATAGAATATACAAACATAGACGTGAAAAGTTATTGGAATCACGTCGGCTCGCGAAATTTTGCGCTGCGAATATACAACAGGCCAAATAAACATAAAAAATTACAATAAAATAAGTAAGAAAAAACATTACCCACCTTCTGGCGCAGTTGGGTAAAAATACGTAAAGGATTATTTAGAGATGAACAAAAATGGAAGAACTCCGTTCAATGTTGGTTACAAAATTAATCGACTTGTGCAGTTTTATGTCATTAGTACCTATTAAAATAAGCCTTCACTGCCACTTTATCAAATGAATATCGTTATTTAATATTACCTTTTCGGTATTCCACCAAGCTAACTATGAAGCTGATTAACTATAGCTATGCTCCCTAAAAAGTGAAGTTTAAGGTACCAAATTAACAGAGAGACAATCTCAGAAGATAAAAAACGAATGGTCTGTTATTACGAATACCTAACTCATACAACAAATGTAAAGAGGAAGCAACAGACTCCTCAATTAAACAAAACATATCCATCTACTAGACCACCAAGCGAGCGGAGTATAGCGAGCGGCCGCTGAAATCAGGGGGTTTGAATGTTTGGTGCCACAGTTGAAGAAACGCTTAGATAAGCCTTTCATGAACTGGTTTATGGTTGGCATTTTTAGGTCGACGTGAAGATCTATGTTTCGGACATAGTAAGGGCCACCCGTAACCCTTCTGAGGAAACGGTTCTGGAGGGTCTGCATCTTATGGAGATGTCGTGGGTGAGCGTGCGCAAATACAACGCAGGCATAGGTCATGATGGGACGGATGACTGTGGTATAGATGCGCAGTTTACATTTTAACGACAGTTTGCTTCGGGATGTCAGTATAAACTGGAGTCTACTAAGAGCGAAGGAGGCGCGCGCGTGAACCGCCTTGATATGTTCCTTAAAGGTAAGGTTCTGATCTAGGATCACGCCTAGGTACTTGGCTTGCTTTTCCCAAGGGATCGGCTTGCCGTACATAGTGATCGGGCTGGGAAGGGGGAGGGGGAATCGACGACGTCTTGAGAAGAGAACCGCCTGACTCTTATTGGGGTTGACCTCGATTCTCCATTTCCGGAACCAAGCGCCTAAGACGTTTGCGGAGGTTTAGAGAATACGAGCTATAGCGTTGGGACAGTGACCGGTATAGTAAACGGCAGTGTCGTCGGCGAAGAGAGCCAACTGAGCCTTTTTACTTTTTGGGATATCGCTAGTGAACAGCGTGAAGACGAGAGGAGATAGTACGGAACCCTGAGGGACACCGGCGTGAATAGGATGAGGGGACGAGAGTGCTCCCTCGATGCGATAGCGAAAGGTGCGATTCTACAAAAAGTCTCGTAAGATGAGCACGAGACGATCTGGCACTCCTAGTTGGTAAAGCTTGTATGTCAAGCCGTTGTGCCAGACTTTGTCGAAGGCTTTCGCTATGTCGAAGAATAGTACACCCGTCGTCGCGTTACGCTGCAGACCAGCGCATAAGTGTTCTACGATACGGTGGACCAGTTGGGTGCCCGAGTGTTGGCTTCGGAAACCAAACTGCTCGTTGGGAATGAGGCTCTTTGCTTCAGCATAGTCTTTGAGACGCTTATAAATAAGCCTCTCGTAGATTTTGCCGAGAACATTGAGGAAGCTGATGGGGCGGTAGCTGGAGGGCTAAGACTTTGGCTTGCCTGGCTTTGGAATACCGATGACGGTTGCTTCTTTCCACGCTTGTGGGAAGATGTTGTTGCTCAAGGCCCCATTGAAGATGGCGGTCATAAGCATTATTAGAGGGGCAGGTAGGAGTTTGTATACCTTGTTGGTAATACCGTCCGAACCGGGGGCTTTACGAGCGTGGAGCCCTTTAATGATGTCGTGCACTTCGTCTGGAGTGACGGGAGGCAGAGGATCATCAGGGTCTTCGACGGGTGGTAGGGAGGCTCTCCGTTCGACTTCAGCGTCGACCTTGTTCAGGTGAGCCTGGTCTACTGGTTGAAAGCTGGGAGAACATTGGGACTCTAGGCTGTCAGCAAGACATTCAGCCTTATCGGGACTGTCGAAAGCGACACTATTGTCGGGGCGGATGAGAGGAGGCATAGAGACCTCTTCTGAGGAACGCAATTTCCTCTGTGAACAATCCTTGGGTCGGGAGCACTCTGGATACGGTAATAAATAATACACGTAGTAACGTACTGGCACAAGTATAATGACTGGCTGAATCTCAGCACAGTCCTACCTGCAATCCTTAATAATAGACAATCTCAGCTTACCCACAATAACTTATTACTACATACATTACACCTCCCTTCTTATTCAATAAACATTAACAAAGTTACATAATATTTATACGCATAAGTATAAGCTGTATACATGAATATTTATGCATACTAGACTGAGTTGTTACTTATACAATTAATCTATTTCAAATCGGACGACCGGTCTGCGTATTCGTTTGGAGCGCGTCACTGGAGGCGTCGCCGTCGGCTCAGCATCGCAGCTAGGTGTGTCAATGGCTGGAGGTATTGGAGGCACAATATTTACTTCAGGATCACTACTATCTTGGCCTACCATATTTTTTTCTTTTGTATTACCTAGCTGATCTTTAATCAAATGTCTCGACTCCGTAGCTTCTACTAATCCATCGGCTTGTAACGGCACAACAGTCTCACTTCGGTCGCCTGGTTCTTTGTTATCCTCATTTCCTTGACAAGGAACGTCTGACAGCCGAGATCGGCGCCTGATTTGATCAATGTGTCTTTTGAGAAGTCGACCATCGCTGCTATCCACCACATACCTACGAGTACCTTCTACCTCTCTCACAGTTCCTTTCACCCACTTGTCTGACGCACCGTACAGTCTCGCCCAAACCGTATCACCTTCGCACAAGGTTCGTGACTTAAGTCCCTCGCTCTCTGTCTGCCGACCCTGTTTCTCCCGCACCCTATTTTCTAATGACCGTTGCCCCCGTAACAAGTCAAGCCGAGAACGGAGTGAGCGCCTCTGTAGCATTGACGCAGGTGTCTCGCCTGTAGTGCTGTGCACTGAATTACGGTAAGCTAACAGGAATGTTTGTAAAGCTGTGTCCACATCAATGCTGTCCCTATACGCCTTTTTAATGGCCCGCTTGCAAAGTTTGACCGCGTTTTCTGCCGCACCATTCGATGCGGGGTGGTATGCAGGTGAGAAGTGTTGGCGTATGCCATTTTGTTTTAGGAATGAACTAAACTCTTCACTTGTGAACGGAGGCCCTTGATCTGAAACTAACTCCTCAGGTAGACCGAATTTAGCAAATGTAGCTCTTAAAACCTTAATGACGTTTAAAGCATTTGTGTGTTTCATTTCAAAAATTTCTATCCACTTTGAACTTGAATCCACCAACACAAGAAATTTTGTACCCTGATATGGCCCTAGGAAATCTATATGTAACCTAGTCCACGGCTGCGCGGTATAGGGCCACGGCTGCGGCGGCGCCCGCGGTGGTGCGTCGGCCTCCGCGGCGCACGTCTCACACTGTTTACACATTGCTTCTATATCAGCATCTACATTGGGCCACCAGATATAACTTCGGGCTAGCCCTTTCATCTTCACTATACCTATATGGCCACTGTGTAGTTGCCTTAAACAAGATTTCGTAATTTTGAGGGTATTAGCATTCTATACCCCCACATCAGACACCCGAATTCCGAATATAATTCACGACGTCTATTGAAATATGGTTGAATTTCCGCCATTGCTGAACACTCGTTTGGCCAGCCAGACTGTACGTATGACATTATTCTACATAACTCAATATCTTTTTGCGTAGCCTCCTTAACATCATTATGCGTGATTGGTAAAAAATCTTCTACAAAATGTACATACGTACTGTCCTTCCTATCTGTATCTGAATGTAAGTTTGTCTTATCAGGCAGACGTGACAAGGCGTCTGCGCAATTTTTTTTTGATGCAACATATTCTATGCTATAATTATATGCGGACAACAGTACTGCCCATCTCTGTAAACGAGATGCTGCCATAATTGGTATTCCTACTTTATTGCCAAAAATATAAGTCAATGGTTTATGGTCGGTTTTCAGCACAAACTTTCGACCGTACAAATACTGGTGATACTTCCTGACTCCGAAAACTATCGCCAGAGCTTCCCGATCAATCTGCGAATATGATCGCTCAGCTATAGTAAGTGACCGCGAGGCATAAGCTATCGGACGCTCCCCGCTCGGCGTGATATGGGACAGCACGGCGCCGACCCCTACGCTACTCGCGTCGGTAGTCAGCACGAGTGGCAACTCGACCGAGTAGTGTGTTAGTACCCCGCTACTAGCTAACAACGCTTTAACCTGACCAAACGCATTCTTACATTCCTCACTCCAATCATATTTTACACCTAATCTCAATAAATTGTACAGTGGGGCTAAAATTGTACTAACGTTCTTTATAAACTTAGCATAATACATAACCATGCCTATAAACGCCCTCAGCTCCGATATGTTCGTCGGTGCCGGCGTGTTTAAAATCGCCTTGACCTTATCCGCACAAGTATGTACACCATCTTTACTGATAACATGCCCTAAGTAAACAACTGATTTAGCAAAGAATGAGCATTTGTCCCTTCTCACTCGCAAACCATACTGTTCTAATCGATCAAAAACTTTGCATAAATTACTCATGTGCTCGGACACTGTGCGCCCCGTTATGATGACGTCATCAAGGAATACGCCTACCTGTGGTAAATCTACAAACATTTGTTCCAATCGTCTCTGGAATATGGCCGGGCTAGACGCAAGACCATACACTAACCTATTATATCGGAACAATCCCTTGTGCGTGTTAATAACCGTGTACTTCCGTGAATCATTTAGCTCCAATTGAGCATAAGCTTGGGAAAGGTCTATCTTACTGTAAAATTCCCCGCCGTTTAACCGAACTAGTAAGTCTTCAACCCTAGGCAGTGGATAGCGATCGACTTCTATTACCTTATTCAATGTGAGTTTATAATCGGCACAAATCCTTATGCTACCGTCCTTCTTTACGACGGGCACGATAGGCGTCGCCCAGTCGGAACGCTCGACCGGAGTGAGAATGCCGTCCCGCTCCAGCTGGTCCAGCGTGCGCTCCACCGGCTCGCGCAGCGGATACGCCAGCGGACGCGCGCGCATAAACACTGGCCGTGCGCCCGGCCGCAAGTGAATGCCAACCTTACCACCAGTGAATCGCCCCAAACCGTCCGCGAACACTTTAGAGTATCTGGAACTAAATATGTTTATATCAAAATTGGTTCCATTACAAATATTATTGTTATTTACATAAGTATCATAATTCAATACCGGCAGTTGTATTGTTAACGATGCCATCCATTGTCTCCCGAGTAACATTGTTTTACCATTTTTTATCACATACAAGTCTAACTGCATACATTTGTCTTTATATTTGACCAGAGGCTTAATAACTCCCAGTGGTTTTGTGGTTTCTCCCGTATAATACCTCAAAACAATATTGCTTTTTGTAATTTTTAAGTTACTAAACAATTCATTATATGTGTGCTCATTTATACACGAGACAGCACTGCCTGTATCGCACTCAAAATTCATAATCTTCCCCTGAACCTCTAATGATACAAAAATTGGTTTACACTGCGTTACTGTCAATTCATTAAGTTCAATTATTATTACCTCGTCACCCTTGTCCTTGAACTCGGACTCGACGTTATAATGAAGTGTCAGTCGCGGACACATACGTCGCAAATGGCCCGGCTGGTTGCACACCCGGCATACATAGCGCCCGAACTTGCAAGCGGCCACCTCATGCGGGCCGCCACACGCCCGACACTCTCGCTGTTGCCGCTCCCGCTCCCCCGGCACAGACGCAGGCGCTGGCGCCATCGATGCCGCCCGGCCTACCTGCGGCCGCCTGCGTTGCATGTACTCGCCACGGCCAACTGTGCGGCCACTTCCTGATCCGCCGACGCCGCTCCGCCGCGTACTCATCATCAACTGACAATCCACCGGTTTCTTCGCCTCACTTGTTGCACAAACAGACCCTTCCATTACTGCTGCTGCATCTATCTCTGCCGCCTCCATGCTTACGGCCAGATTATATGCCTTTATGAAATCTAGTTTGGCCTCTGCAAACAGCCTTTGTCTAATGGTCTCGCTTTTAATCCCGCAAGCCATCTGGTCTCTTAGACTTTCTTCGAGCCACGCTCCGAACTCACAAGTTTTTGACATTTTCTTTAAAACAGCTACATAATCTGATACGTTTTCACTGGTAAGTTGTTTGCGATTACGAAATTTATAACGTTCAGCCAACTCACTCGGTTTTGGTTGAAGGTGTTTTTCCATAATAACCGTTATCTGCTCAAACGTTTTTGACTTCGGTTTTGCCGGAGTGCATAAATTCACCAACAATTCGTAGCTAGCTGCACCCATCACGGTAATTAACGTCGGCACTTGCAACTCATTCGCTATTCTATTGACTATGAAGTACTGCTCAAGACGTTCGACGTATAACCTCCAATCGTCCTTATGTATGTCGAACTCTGCAATTCTACCAAGTGACATTTTTTTTTTTTTTTTTTTTTTTTTAATAGCGAAATCACCACTAACACACACCGTTTACTTTATCCTCGTCGCCACTGAACAATCCTTGGGTCGGGAGCACTCTGGATACGGTAATAAATAATACACGTAGTAACGTACTGGCACAAGTATAATGACTGGCTGAATCTCAGCACAGTCCTACCTGCAATCCTTAATAATAGACAATCTCAGCTTACCCACAATAACTTATTACTACATACATTACACTCTGTAATTGCCAGAAGGCTTGATGAGTGGGCTCGAGTTCACTGAGCATCTTGTTCCAGCCCTCAGAGCGAACCTCCCCTATGCGTTTCTTTACAGCACGCTGTAAATGGCGCATGTGAGCTTTGTTCACGTCACAAGGGAAGGAGTCGTGAGAGGCACGAATGGCCGCCTTCTTCTCGGTTATCAGGTCACGTACGTCAGTAGGTAGTATAGCGATGGTCTTCCATCACCGGAACTTCCCGTGAACAATCCGTCAATACGGATTGTACGTGCTCTGTAAACGAGTCGATTGCGGCCGTCGTGTCGGCGACTGACACTAAGTGATCGGGAATGGTGTCCAAGTGAGGCGACGTGGTGGATTTCAGTCTTTCGCTTACTTTCCTCCAGTCGGTTATCATCTGGGTCTGAGGGGGGCGGTTGGGGTCGCGTAAAATGTTACACTCAACCTCAAACTCTTATTCATAAGAGGCCTGAAATGAATGCATACCGAATAAAAATATGACAAATTTGCGTGATTCTTATGGCTCACAAAGTGTTCAAGATAAAAGTGCGATCTATTCTCAAGGATCTATTCTCAAGCAAGCAATATTGCATTGATTCATTAAAATCACAGAAAATCTAACCGAATTGCTCAATTGTACGAGCTCGCTTCGCTCGCTCTTGCATTCCCTAAGTAAAATCTCAATGATCTTCAGAATCCAGATGATACATTTTTTTTACTGGAGCTGATAGTATAACTGTGTTAGCTATGTCTGTTACTAGAGAGGTTTTATGCGGGTTTCTTAGGGACGAAAGGAACCTATGATAAATAGACAATATAGTCGAATATGCATTATTGAACACCCAAAGTAAACAAACATAGGGATGAATTTGTAAACTGGAGTTTCTGAAAAGTTGATGGTAACAATAAAATTAGCATAATCAGTATATAGCGTTCTCACTATTAGCCTCCTCTTTTTGAGTGGAAGTGGGCCATAATCCGTTACACGGGCAAAGTTCGGGTTAGTAAGTAAATATAATAAGGGTTTAGATAAAAAATATCCACGTGACTGTTTAAAATCATCGCCATGATGATGATGATAAGGTAAGAAAATATGTTGACTGGGTTTTGAGAGTACTTAAGTTTCAAAATAAAAAAAACGAGAAATCCATCAAAAAAATCTGTATGAATCTAGATAATATTACCTATAAATGTTATTCTTATGGCACATTTATTTTAAATATTTGCTAAAAGTTCAACCTCAAAAAATGGATTAGTAAAAACCATCTGAGCTCAGTGAAGGCTTATTTTCAACGATTCAAATATTGACATTTCGAAGCATGGTCGGTCTCTCGCTGACGCATGCCACAGAGTAAATAGATACGGAAGGTTAACTTATAATTTGAATAATATTGGTTTGAAAGACAATGGACGTTTTATAATCTCCAACGAGACGATTTATCGCGAACGTCCACGACAACAAAGGAAATATATGAAGACTCTTTTAAATTTCCGTCCACAATAACTTTATAACTTGCACGTACTTCCATACATGTTATGGACGTGAAAACGTAAAAGTGCACAACCTTAGCTTTTATCAAGGATGGTTGGGTTAACGGCATGGATTCATAGCTTATAGGTAGTATTTAAAACCAAAACTGTACCAACACTTATCTACATTAAGTGCATCCAGGACCGCCATCTATCTCTGTTTTCAATATTGCCGAGCGACTCATTTTTCACAGCAGTTTTGATTTTCTTATATTGCATGTCATTGCCAAAGTACTTTTCTAGCTTATATGACTGTCAAAATTTAATATTCATTTATTCATCATGGGTACAATTCTTTTTTATTTATTAAAACTTTATGCACCAGTAAAAAATACTGTACAAAGGCCGACTTCATGGCTGAGGCATTTCCCCGTCATTATTAAGGTGATGCATATTAAGATGATTGATAGCTCCGAAATAACTTTACAAAATAATGAATACAACATTATTTTAAAGACAATTTAGAGTGCGATATGTTATGCCAGAGGGTGTACAAATGTTTGTAATAAATAATCAAGTTATTCTAGCCAGTCATAATAATATCACAAAATAATAAATAAAAACTACACAATGAAAGAAAGTTGATCCTACATTTTCCTTTACAAAATAATTGTGTGTAGATATTTTACACATTTTTAACAATAGTATTTTGTTTGGAGTCTAGTTACCACGCATTAATCTTCTGTATTTTATTACTTGGTGTACGAGTGTGAGTTCAAATGCCTACCCTCGATATTTGCACGTTAATATTGAATCTCAATTTGTTACGTCATGTGTTTTTCAATTAAAACGGTTGAAATTTTTCATGCAATAAATCAAAGAGTGACTGGAGTTGAAATTAAGTGATTTTGCTTGTTGACGCAGGAATTAATTATTTATTTATTTACTATGGTACTCGCATAGAAGGTGTTTTTCTGTTTTTTTTTTTTAATTCAGAATAAAATTGGTTAACAATGTACGTAAAGGAGAAGAAGAAAAAAAAGAATTAACATATTGAAACTTAAAAACTTATCATTGATTAATAAATTAAACCTAGGCTTTTCGCTAACAATCCAGAAATATGATAAAGTCGTAAATAGATCTTAACTTTAGGATTTAAAATAACTTACTATGAGTTTAGTGGTCATAATATATTGAATAAAATCTTACCAAAAACAACTAAAATAAACTCTAAAAACTTAACTAAAGTACTTACGTTTCATAAACATTTTTAACTTATAACATGAATATTGACTGCCGTACTCAGAGTCATCAATGAACCATTAAAATTCTGCTCCTTGTGTAATTTATTTCATAACTACTGCTCTCAAAACGGTGAAGGAAAACAGCGTAAGGAAACGGCATGTCCTATAACCGAAAATTCGAGGACATATGACATCTCCCAACCCGCACTGAGGCCGCGTGGTAGATTATGGCCCACTCTCACTTACAGAGAGGAAGCTCGAATGAAAGGAATCGAAAGAAGAATGTTCCCAATTCCGAGACACATGTCTCTCATGAAATGTCATAGTACGTGCCTACGCGAGAGATGTTGACGGTTCATTGACGGCTTTGTCAGCAGGCTTTGGTGGGTACCTACTAAGATTTGGATCCTAAAACATATTTATACAACCAACATAGCATAAACTCCATTACCAAGTTTTATTCGTCAGTTATAGCTACCTAGGCAAATCGAATTTGGTTTTAAAATGACGTCATTTCATTTCATGGGTCACCAGATTTCCAAGTCATGCTTACTTTTTTATTTTTAAAACATTTGCACGGAGTTTTAAGCTAAAGTTTCGTGATACTGTTATAGGCCGTTATAAAGAGATTTGCTAAACTTCTCTCATTTGAATATTTAATTTAGTTTTACTTTCCAAAGATGGGGTCACAACCCTAGTGTCTAAGGGCCGGGATCTATAAACGTAACTTAGCAATAGCTTAGGTTAAGCGTTATTCCTGTCACTATGCCACAACTGTCAAACGAAAAGCACGAGCTAAGTAACGTTTTGAGATCTCGGCTTAATCGGGAATCCGTAGTAACTAGAAGTAAAATTTGATGCATGATTAAAAGACTAAAATAGATTTCTAGGATAAAGGTAGAAACCTATTCCTGTCTATTAATAGATCAAAAATACACACATCAATAGCCAGTCATGCGTAGCAGCGTAGTTATTTCGGTAATATCCTTTTTGACCCTACGTTGACAAACTTATTCAAGATATTTCGCTTAAAAAAAACCCCAATACCCCAATTACGGCCTCGGGCGATTTGACTTGTATAAAGAAACACGCGCGCGCGTCTCCTGTTTCCGTTCATCTTTCCGCAAGTTCGCGGTGACTCGTGGTTTAAGGTTCAAGCTCACACGTCAGCCACGTCAACGTCAAATCGCCGATCAATCACATCAATTTCAGGGACGATAGTCAATCATAGCAATGCATCATTTTTTTCATATCCATGTTTCGTTCGTAGCAATACAAGTTTTGACTTGCTAGTGACGCGAAATCAACTGAGACGCACCGGTAGTGACCTGACTGATGTGTGTAACCAAGATCCTTTAAATCACTGTTCTATTTTTGCTGTATCAAGGCGCGTGTCGCTTGAGCGTGTCGGTCACGACCAAGGTCACGGTATCTTTATTTATATAACAAGCATTATTTTTAACAATTATATCTTTTTGATGACCCAAACGATCGGAATCACAGGCACCGAGAAACTCAGCCATTATAAGTAATGGAAAACTATCGAGCGATGATAGTATAATTAAAGTCATTATGGTCGATAATAGGAAGACTTTAGAAGCATTTTACGTTAAGTAGATGTTCAAATTCGTTTAGCACATAATTAGGAAATTATTGCGATCTAATAAAGATCATTCAGTTTCACTGTAATAGAGCCTGACTATTACAGTATTTAATGTAATCTTCAGGCCCTACTACAGTAAAAAAAAAAATCTTAAACTTATCAAAAATAAACTTATGTATATTTATACATAAGTTTATGAAACGGGCAAATAGTTTATACAGAGCGTCATTTTAAGGGACATTTAAAAATATTGGCTGTAAAACTGCTAAATGGAAAACTGTTTACTTCAGTTCCGATGAAAATCATAAACTAATTTAAACTTTAAACAACGCAGACCCATTACAAAACATTTCAATACCAAATTCGGTTCCCCATCTGAAAATACCTTTGCATATACAAACTTTTCATACATTATCATAATTATATTCTACACTTGGGTCGCATTTTCACCAGCATTCATCAAAAATGGTTCTTTCACTTCACTTGTAACCTTCTTCCTTGGTTTAGGAGGTGGTTTGGGAGCAGTCCTGGACCTTCCGTGGGTCCCACTAACAACATTCACTGAGTATCCTGATCTAAAGTCACGATTCCTTAGCAAACCCTCGTGTTCCGCGAGGGTCACCTTCAAAGGCCTCTGTTCCGACTTGATTATCTGGTTCACAGACATGGCTTGCAAAGTCAGGAGCTGGTTGTGGATATTCGGAGAGCTCAAGCTGTTTCTGGGGATCGTAGCATGAGGAGTCCCGGGTGCAGGAGACGGAGCAGGCTCCTCATCGTCAACATACGAAGGCATCTTCCCAATAGGACCCAAATCTATTTCACTCTTGTTCAAACTGTAGTAATTCCCACCGTGGTTGAAGAACCTCATATTGAAAGTATCATAGTAAGGTATGACACCATTCAGGGTAGAGAACACTTGTGGACGAAGACTGCTGTCTGGAACCATTCTTGGTCTCCTAGGTAACGTTACGTAGCCCTTGGTATTGATGAGGGGAATGGAACCTTGGAAGTTTTGGCCTTGAAATCTGCTGTAAAGTGCAGGATTGATAGCTGTCACTCCGTAAACTGGGGATTTTATTAGGCTCTCTGTGTTTTGCGAAGGTCCTTCAGCAGGGGAGACTTGGGATCCTCTAAGAGGGAATGCTAGGAGATCTGGTGGGTACGCCTGATGCTCTTGGGCTAGGCGGTCCATGAGCAGTGCTTCGTGGGGTATTTTTGGAAGTTCCACCTCATGGTGTCGGCTGTTGTCTTCAGTGGATGCTGTGGACAAAATAAATTCTATTAATATTTGGTGAATTATGATCAGTTAATACTACCGATGGCTGATAGGTTAATACTATCGGTAGCAGTATTATTTCCGACAAATGCTGTCCCTAAAGCCAGGTCTTTAATCTTCACAACAATACATCAACTGCGCTACAATTTGTAAAAAAAAGCCACCCGACATTGTCGCTTCACCGAAATCAGAAAGAAAATAATACTGACAATGGTTACAAACAAATATTTTTTGCCGGCGTTATTACCATAACCGTATAATCTCGGATACAAGTCAAAGCTGTTGACATTTGCGGGCTCCCGACTTTTTCCGAATAAAAATTCAGAACATTCCCACAATTGTTTCCACAATGTTGGGTATTAAATTTCATGTTTTATTCTAAAGGTACATGGACCCAATGAAGACATTTCGCCACCAAAAACACCTGTTATGACATTTTCGCATGAAATTGTGATGTGTCAACAACGCTTCCTTTCCTATAATAACATCAGCCTATTATTGTCCCACTTCAAGCCTCTTCACATCCAGAGAAGGCACGAGCATTGATCACCAAGCCAGCTCAAGCCGGGTAGGCAATTTCAGACTCCTATTAACTTTACTTAAGTGCATGTTTCATCACGACGTTATCCCTTCACCGATGACAATACGAGTTCCAGTTATCGTAATGTGTAAGTTATTTAATATTTATACTTCAGGAAAGTAAAGAGAGATGTCGTTTGAATATTTTCACATCTGTTTGAGTGTGTGACGGTAGCGAGATCTGAAATGGAAGCACGATTGTCTGGTTATGTAAACCTTGGGGACTTGTTTATAGTTGAAACAAAGGAAAGGATAAAAGAAAGGAGTACATCAATCCACGTTCATTATTGTGTATGCATTGTTTAATGTAAACATTGAGCGAGACGTAAGTATATTCGACAAAGAAGGTAATAAATAGAGTCTGCAAATAATATTAGCCATATTTTGAAAATATTTATTTCTCGATTATCTTTCGTATTGTGGGTATACTATAGGTACATCTCTGGCTGATTTTATGTTAAAATGTTTAATGATAAATGATAAATGATTTTATTTCTGTAAGTAGGTTTTAAAAACACTTTTACACGTCAAGCATATTTTATAAACTAGATGAAATCGGCGTTTCCTATCTGACTACTCTGAGAAGAAAGGCCGAAACAAACTCAGAGGTCACAGTCTCTTTTAAAGTCCAGACATAATCTTGGTCAGGTCATGTGAAGACCATGTGGATTGATGTCTGAAATGGTCTTTTGAGGAAAGAACCACACAGAATGAGTGAACCTGTCCAGTCAGTGCACGCATTTGTCAGTAATCATGCAGCTCAACACAATAAGGAGCTCAACGATTCAACGAACATTACCAAAGAAAGGACATTTGGGTAGGCCGCATAAATTACTCAAACTGCCAGACCATGTTTTTTTTTTTATTAAAAATAAACTGAGATATAAAAAAAACACAAATCCACACTGCCTTCACATTCACAATAATTAAAATATTATAATACTTTACAAAGTAAATTTTCATGTCATTGTATTATAGTATGTCAAAGTGTATAAAAATTATTTCTTGTCTCCGTGTTTGACCTCTTTAGCTGTGTATTTTCTTCATCTATATATTTTGGCCAAAGAATTAGCATCGCCATACAACGTGGCAATGCTGCCAGCTTTTGAGCACTTTCACTGTTGATAGCGATGTGGACGATTTTTTCTATGCCCTATGGGTTCTTTTCCTTTTTTATATTCATGTTCATATTATTTATTATTTACGGCGCTTAGCTAGTAATTATGTAAATATGATTATTAACCTACGAATAAACCATCTATATTCGAGTAGCGCATTCATAGCTGCCAGATTGATTTAGTTAGTAACTTTTAAAATTAATTTCTAGTCAATAATTTGTTGCTATTTTATATAATCATACTCATAATCGTAATCATTTATTTATTGCATTCAATATTGTAAAAAGATGTTACAAAGGGCTTAAAGCTAGGTACAAAAATATGGACCCATTAAGGGCACAGCAAAAGGATAAAATAAAGTAAGTGGGAGAGAGGAAGAACGCTTTAATTTGATAACTTATTTTGTAGGTATTCAAAAGTCATATTAAAAATTAAAAATATACTATTTTATGAAAAATTTCATTATAATGAGCAATCAAGCTTTAATTACTTAGAGACTTTATTTTTAGTGGAATATTATATATGGTTATTTTAGTTGCTTCTGATGGCATCTTCGGCGCGTTTTATTTTTGTATTTAACTCTTTATACTTACTCATATTCTACTCTCGGATATGCTGTAGCTTCTCATTAGTAAAAGAATTTTCGGAATCTCATCAGTAGTTCTGAAGATAACCCCATACATACAAACTCATTAAATATACCACTTTATAATATTAGTATAGCTTTGGTTTACACCAAAAATAAACGTGATAACATTGAACATACTAAAAAAACTTTGTCTGTAGACCTTCACAAATAAAATCATTTACATTCTAGCTTTTAATATTACAAATCCGTAAGTTTATAGTTTGTTATGATATCACGTTAAATCAGCTGATCGGATTTGGATGAAATTTAGCACATGAATAGACCTGGAAAATGGCTTCTTTTAATCCCGGATCGCAGTCGAAGTCGCAGGCTACAGCTAGTTTATGATTAATTAAGTAAAATTACTTTGATTTTACAAAACGCAAGATCAAAGCGAATTAAGAATCCCAAGTCGTCCGAATATCCGAACAGAAACTTTTGTACGGAATTAATTTATCAGTTGGAGCTTTAAATTTTGTTTACTGAGAACGGGGGGAATTAACGGAATAATAAACTAAACGATTAACCAGCGGACCATGGTGGGCAATTTGTATGGCTCAAGTACCTACGTAATTGTTATCAGGGGTGCTGGGGTGAGGGAGGATGAGTTTGTACCCTTTTTAATCTGTGGCTTGATCAGAAATCACGGGAAGAGTTATAGTCTTTTAAGGGTGGATCTTGTAATTAATTAGGTATTAGTATTTTTGATGATTGCTATTTCATATTATCTACGTGCTTTAATAAACAGGGTGACTTGTAATTTGAGGTATTCTTTTCAGGACATGATGGTGTGACTCATTGCAACAATGAAAGTACCGAAATAAGAGACACAAAGCGCGCGGGACACGGGCGGGTGTGAATCATATGCATAAATTTCGATTTTTTTTCGGTTCATTATTTTTTTTTTGTTTTCCTTCACCCAATCATTTGGTAATTTATTATAAAGATTTATAATAAATTACCAAATGATATTAGAAAAATAAGCATCACCATTTCTGGAATCTAAGTCGTACTAGTACTCAGTAAAGGAGTTTTTAGATGACAAATCAATTGCAAAATAAAATTATTTTCTTTCTTAAATAATAAACACTCTGAAATAAATACAATATAATATGAAATATGAAAATACGGATACATAAATAATAACGTAATTTAATAATTATTTAAATACTACTTAGAATTCCATAATAATTACCTACATTATTTTTATGAAATACATATAATAAAATATCTAATATACTATACCTATATACACAAACCTAATAATATATATATAATTATACACCCAATTAAATATTTCTAATAATTTAAATTAATATTAAACTGCAACTTAGCCCTCTTTCTCTCTCCTAATTTTTGCTGTGCCCGACAGGGTCCATATTGAGGGTGTACTATGCCAAATCGAATGCCAAATAATCGAATATCAATTCATCGAACACAAAAAATCGAACGTCTAAAACTCGAATGTTCCTAACATCGAATGGTTAGTAAATCGAACATTCAATATATCGTAGACTCAACAAATCGAGTGTTCACAATATCGAATATTTGTTTGATCGAGCGTTCAATATATCGCATATTCATTGTATCGTGTGTTTTTTTTTATTATTACGTATTTTATAGACTTTTATGATTATATTGAAAATTAATCACAGATAAATCAAATGTTTTTTTTACATACATACATTTTTAACGCAACAATTAAGTGAGTCACATTTTTTTTTTTTAAATTGTAATAAATATTGTTTTCACCTCTTAAATAAACTTTGCACATCTGCAAAAAGCATTGTGACTAAGTTGTGAATTTTGTGAAAAATTAAACTGAAAATTAGCTTTAAAAGATAAACTTAGAAAGCACATTATCAAACTTCTGCAATTGTAATTATTGTTATGATTTCGAATTCTGAGCAAAAGTACGGCCTTTTGTATCGTACCTCTGATGATACTAATCATAAAATTCCAAGAATCTGTTTCAGTACCTACCTCGAAATTTAACTAAATTCTAATAAGTTTAAAACTCGGGCGTTGACTTTAAAATCAAATTGAAAACTTTCAACCGGGACTCAATCACTTCTGACGGTTCTTGTTGACGTAATCTGTCGCAAAATGGACATCAGATCTACCATTTAATAAAGTTATTAATTTTATGGCTCAATATCACGACCTTATACCCAAAAGGATAAGGTATAAAATAATTTACACACATACACTCTTTTTACCAGTTGTGTTTCAACTCGGCGAGCTCCATCAGTTCTAAGTTAAGCTACACAGCGTGCACTGACTGGACAGGCCACACAGGACAACATATCTGTTTGGTTCTTTCCTCAAAATACTACCTCAGACACTAATCTGCATGGTCCTCATGTGGCCTGACCGAGTTTAAATGTAGACTTTAAGAAAGACTGTGACCTCTGAGTTTGTCTCGGTCTTTCTTCTCAGAGTAGTCGGTAAGGAAACACCGAACTGTCTGTTCCGAAAATCAAATTAAATTATGTTTAAAATAATAGAAAGAAAGAATAGAAATTCATTGTGACTCGCACAGGAATAGAAAGTCCGTAGTGTGATACGCACTACCACAAACTAAACTAAACACACTGTTATTTTTTTTTTTTAACAAGGCCAAAAGGCAATAATACCTCAGCATAACACTACGACACTTAAAAATAAGTGTCACAGCGCTGGTCTAATAGGGCCCGCGGTGATGTCACGGACAATAAAAGAAATAGAGTGAAAAAAAAAGGAAACAATATATAAAGTTACTTGGATAAAAAAATACAATTTATATCGTAATCGTAAACCGTGTGTCGGAACCCGCCGTAACATAAAATACTTGTCTATATGTTAAGTGTCTGTGGCACTCTTTGCCCTAGGCTAGTGGTGTTCTGTGAGTCTATGGTACAGAGTACAGTATACTATACTGCTCTATGGCACCGCTGTGACAAGCGAGTAGACATAAAAAACCAGAATCTAATTTTGAAGTTTTTTTTAAAATATTAATCAAAATGAATAAGTCATGTAATAGGGAGGGAGTGTCTTGTTATAAACGTGGCAAAAAATCAAGACTGCTTCTGCAAAATACCCAATAGAAAAACCTTCATTATTATAAATGAAAAGAATCTTTACTATTATAAGCTCTTATCTTAATTTTGTTTTCCTGAAATTTTCTCATGTAATATTTATTCTGCTAGACAAATTAAAAATCGGTCCAGCCGTTCTTGAGCTAAAAATGGTGTAACTAGCCCGACTTTGTTTTTTGATTTAGATTTCTTCGACAACCTAAAATAGTCTCAAACTTTAAACGTAAAATATCAACAATATTTAACACTGACTGGATGGCAATTGGCTCGCCCCGTTGCATGGACTTAAAGATAACTGGCGAAACGTTGGTGTATTATAGGTACACCTCTGATTAATCTTTCGGGGATTACAATCGTGACGTTATGTTATGTTATGTCTAACACTGTCTACTACCCATTAACTCATAGTTGTTAGTTCATTTTTAATGAACACTTATCATTGGCTATATTCGTGTTAATAACTAATATATAATATTTGTACAGTCCGCGAGGCCTAAGCTGAGCTTTGCATTTGTGTGAATGATAACCAATTGCACCAATGTGATCGCGCGAGAGACGCACAGTGCCTCAGGCCGATTTTCCGATTGGCCGATTGCCAAGCTACCGCCAAGGACCCGTCGCTATAAACACTCACACAAAACATGCAAAGCTCAGCTTAGACCTCGCGGACAGTACATGCTTAAATTTATTATTATTATCATCGGCCGTTTGTGTCCCACTGCAGGGCAAAAGACTAGTTTTAAGTTTTCAAAATAATATAAATTAAAATTAAAATACCTATTGACAATATCAGCATGAAAAAAAGGGGTCTTTGTTTATTTTATACGGGCTGCCATGTTCAGCAGATATTTAATTAGCTACAAAAACACGGTAACTTGCGAAGTTATGTTAGGTTCTGCGTGTAAATTCGACCGCTTTGCTTTGAGATCTTCTTAAACAAGAAGGTATACAGCTACGGATTCCTAGAAGAACGGCGGCCGCCATATAACGGCCGCAATGCTAACCGTCTTGAAAATTACGGCACCGGACTTTGACTTTATGGTGTTAAAAAACGCTCTCTTGGAAAACACACCAATTTACGTTCATAAATAACGTTCCAGTGAAGTCATTCTACGCTAAGTTGCAGAAGTTATCGACGGCCACCGCAGTCTTAGAAAACCCTAACTTTAATAAGCCTAGGAATAGGGTTTTTTTCCTATACATACGTCGCAAAGCCGTTATTAAAAACCTACGTTTCGGCGCGATTGAGTAACTAACATGCATACTTTCGCAATTTATAATTTTAATTAGAGTTTTTCAGGTCTGCATGATTCGCACTGGATTATTTAAAACTCAGTCTATCTGCACGCTTAGCATGGCCACCATAAAAACGAGTTTGTCGATGGAAGAATAGACAAATTCACAGATGACTAAAATAAATCTGTTACTTTGTCTATTCAGTCCGTAATTTTATGTTTTCTTCCGCAGACAAAAGTTGGTCATGCTACGTTTGCTTTATTTACTGACACGCACCCCACTTAACTACTAACTCAAGAAATTCCTGATCCATCGCTTCGTACGTATGAATAATTTGTCTTCTCAACAACGTAAATAACGCAATGAATGTTGTCGTTTTGTAAAAATTAAAAGATTGCAATTGTTAGTGTGTTACGCCATTACCTCTCTGATTGCATTAATAAAGGGGGCTGGACTTGGACAGACACATATTGAAGGAAGGTTCATTAGAATGATTTGGCGATTTAAAAAAAAACAACTGACACTGTAAAATGAAAAATAACTTTAATTTCGGAAGTCATTGTCTTTAGTTTTGTATTTTCGTTTTTTTGCACAGTGGTTTCATTGGAAATTTGTTATTTTTTTTTGTAATAAAGTTTTAATTTTTACCCCATACCAATCCGTGCACCTTCACTTGCTAAGTACTCGTAAATAAAAGTGACAGGAAATTATTATAACATCATCAACATAAATCAAGTAATCAGAACTTGGCGAAAATATGGGACCACTCGATGAGTATATACCCTTTCAAACAAAATAATAAATGACTGAGTTCTGAGGTATCAAACATAAAAAAGGAGTAGATCATCCAATTGTTTTTAGAATTTCTACTCCAGAACTGACGAAGTCTCAGGCATACTTATTTATTTTAACGTAACTCTCTATATCTCCAACAAACTCTGTTGAAAACACCTGGCACATATTACATTTTTCTTTGACATCAGCACGACTTCACCTACATTTAATTTCCAGTTTGCTAAGCGTTCTGCTGACGGGTAAGGGTCCGTTCACATCGCGAAGTAACTCGACGTGGCGAGCACTTTTTAAAACAGCTTCACTACAGCGTACTGAGTTACTATACGAAAAGGTATACATTTCAGTGAGAGCGCGAAAGCGTGTCAAAGTACGCTGAGATGCGTCGCAGAATCTATTTGTAGAAAGTACTTTTACATGGTCATCATCATCTGCGCAGCCTCTTCCCAATTTTGTTGGAGTCAGCTTCCAGTCTAACCTGATGCAGCTGAGTACCAGTATATTACATGGAACGACTGCCTATCAAACCTCGACGACACCCCTTAAGACTGGTTGTCAGACTTTCGGGTTTCTGACGACCCGGTACTTTTACATATTAGGATGTTACATTATAAGTTTTATACATTCTACCAAAACATATATTTAATTCTTCTTATTTATTTATACAAACTTAATTGGCTCAAAAAATTGCGTGTATGGCGGCTCGGTTCAACGGACAGCGCCGTCTAACAATTTGATTTGTAAACGAATAAACATGTGGCAAACATGTGATCGGAAACGCAAGCGAGCCCTACCGCTTGGACACGATCGTCGGTGGAAGGGATGCAGCGAGGACTGGCGGAAATATAGCGACAGTCTTCAGCAAACAGTACTATAAGTCTACAGTCAATATTCGAGCTCGGACAGTCTTGGCAAACGCTCAATACCAACGCACTTGTCTGTTTCCGACGCACGTTTTTGTTGCGTTCGCTAGTTTATTAAAGTTATTTTAATTCGAATTATCTTTTCGTTCGAGTACCCACTGCAGTGCCAACATCTATCTAAACTAAGTCAGATTGTGAAGAAGGCCCGATTTATCGCATCTCGGCCACCCATGATGCGACATATTATACAAATATTATTTAAATGTACCTTATTGTGAAGCAAATAAGTTCTAAATTGTGTCGCTCCCTTAAAAAGTGCGCGCAGAGTCGCGGCGCGTCACGTCTCGGTGTGAACAGACCCGAAGCCTTCAGTGTTGTTACGCTTACGCTTACTTGCTTACGCACATAACCAAAGTTTCATGTAGTACCAATGAATATTTGAGAAGATCAGAGATGCGGGTCACAAAAATAACACGGTAACTGCTGAATTTCAACCTAAAAATAGAATTCAGGTGGTACACCCTCCTGAATTCTATATTCTATCTAAGGATAAAATATAAGTAGAAAAACTTACGAACAGAAATTGGCTCAAGAAATGTTGTAACTTACCTAATACAGATTCGTTGTCTAGTAAAGTTCTATTCAGTTCCGACATTTCTGTAGCTTCACTCGTAAAGGACTGCGGAGCTTCGTACTTCCTAGGCGGCTTCAATACCGGATTCACCTCCATTTTCAGCCCCTTCTCTGTTTCAGAAGCTTCTGAACCTTCTATCAGCACGTCTCCGTTAGAAGAACGAGCATCGTTCTTAATCAGTCTTTTAATTTCGTTGTTTTGGGTTGTAAAGTAACATACTACTAGTGCTGCGCCGAAAATAATTACTATAGCTGTTAGACAGCCAACTAAAATTGCAAAGGTATCTGTATCCATACCAGCTATGGTACCCACTCCTCCGTATCTTGAAAGCACTAGGGTTAAAGTCTTCTCATCGCGACCTCCGGGATTCTCAGCAACACACGTGTAGTTACCTCTATCACTATATCGTGCGTATATTATAGTCAAATTCACCCATCGAATCAAATCCATAGTGTTCTCAGCCACGGTGTATCTAATCTCACCGAAAGCCTTCATCTCAATAGTTTTTCCGTTAAATCGCCAGCCAACTTCAGGTGGTGGATTCCCCACAACTTTGCAAGTCAGAGTCACGTTTTCATCGTAACTTTTGACCGTTGCTTCTGGCACCGGTTCGAGTATTGTCGGCCGGCACGCGAAGTTGGACGAGTCTAATTCATTCCAAAGTTTGTCTTGTACAGATGTTGGTTCGGCGCACGACGTGGGAGGGGTGTAGAGGTTGTGACTGATCACCCAATCCCGAAATGTCTGAAGGTTACAGTCACAACGCCATGGATTGTTGTGTAAATCTAAACCGGATAAGTTTCTCAAAGCCATGAACGTTTCCGGCTTCATTCGACTCAAATTATTGCCATTAAACCTCAATATTTTTAACTGGGGCAAGTTTACGAATGCTTTAGTTCCTATACGGTGTATCCTATTGTTGCTCGCTTCTACTTTCTGAAGGAACTTCAAATTGCGAAATATACCGTCCTCCAACTTATCGATAAAGTTGTTGCTTAAGTTTATTAATCTCAGTTTCTCTGTGCCTTTGAAAGTATCGGGGTGCAGTGATCGGATTCTGTTCTTCGACAAATCTAGTTCGATCATGATTGCGAGAGTTACAAACGCAGTTTTGTGGACTACTTCAATGCTGCACTCCTTGAGGAACAGTTTCTTTAGATTGCTTAGGCCTACATTCTTGAATCCTTCTTGATGTAGTTGTTGTAGATTATTGTTTGAAAGATCTAGTATTTGAATGTCATTACTAAGGTTTGCTGGCAATACTTTTAGGCTTGAGTTTGAGCAGATTGCGGCTTTATTCCCGGATTGCCATCTGCAGTCGCAAGGCCTCTGGCACTCCGTCGTGAAGTCTGCTAGCGTAGAGGAAAGCAGAGCGAGTGGTATGCACGCGATTCTCATCCATATCGTCCAGTATTTATGGTCCATTTTGCTGTGATGCTGGTCATTTCTTCGTGCCGTAGCATACCTGGAGCGGGCTCGTCAGCCGACGCATTTGTTTCTGAAACAAACGGAAAATTGAGTTTAAGTAAAAGCTTTCAATATTTATTCGGGCAATTCAATTGTTGCAACAATGGCCTTTTGAGCTGCCAAGAGAAGACTAATAACGTCATAAAAAAATTGTATAAATCTTTTTAGTGATATGGAGTGTGTCGCGGGTGATGAGATGTGTTGATTGTTTCGCTATTTAGATTCATCCATACGTTATCATGTTTTTAATATCGACGTTTAACCAAATCACAAATTTACCCATTGTAATACCTATTTTACAATGGTTATTTAAATTTAAGATTGCATTTGTTTCATAATTTCAAGTTTCGTTCATAAACTTTATTTATTTGAAAACTTAGAGCTAAACAAAACAGCAGCTATATTTAGATATATATATACACTCACACCTTCTTTCCATGGGTGTGATGGGCAGATCCTACAAGATGATTACCTACTTTTTTTGCTTTGTTAAGTATTTTCTTTGCCCACGCTAATAGGAACATAACTGGCTTACTTTGAAATTGATCCCATAAAATTAAAAAACTACTTCTTGAAAGTTTGCGAACTAAGTTTTACTTACATGAAATCGTTCCTTGCGAAGCATGAGTGGTGTGAATGATAGGCTGAGGAATGATGTGATAACGCAACGGTGCGGTTTAACAGAAGATGTAGTGACAATCATTGAAAAGAGTATGCTTAGACGGTTTAGTCATAAAGCCTTGCGCCCTCACGCCCCCACTAGCCGCCGCAGAAGACGCCCTGGGCGTCGGGAATCGCCTGCAGATTCCCGGCCACCGTAGGCGCGGGCTTGCGGATGGCGAGCAACGGGTAGCTTGCCGTCCGGTAAGGACCAGGCCCGGGTCGCGGGGCGTCGTGTTCCACGCGCGCCTCAAAGAGATATCAGCACAAAGTGACGAGGTCCGATAGGGCCGACGCCTCAGGGTCGCGGGTAATTCTAAAGAGAAAACCGTGGCCCTGGCACAGGCTACTGAAGGAACACGGGTGGGTTTTAGTCAGTAAAAGTCTGACATGCTCTCCCGCTCCACCCAGAGCGGGAGAAGTCATATGCTGATTTACCACCGAAAAAAAAAAAGAAAGATGGTTTAATCATGTTGAGAGCAAGGGCGCCAATAGTTCGGGGACATAAATTCTTTCACCAGAGGTAAACACTCTGCTTTCCATTTCAAATATGAGGAAAGTATATAAAAACCTGATTTGTTAAACAAACAATATTCTATTAAAACATAAATAAACAGTATTGGTAAGATATAATTTATCGTAAGATTTTACATTTTGATTTCGTCAGTAAAAAGTTTTTTACTACTGTTTACTCTTCTCTAATGAAATCAGGCGTTAAATCCATATCTGAATCTGATAAACTGATTTTATACAACTATCTGTAGGTATATGTAAATAATTGGCACACCAAAAAAACACAGAAAATCAAATTGGCGCTTTTCAGCTTTTCTTATGGTTCATTACAAGTGGCATTCTTCTGGATGGTAAATATTTAGCAAAAATCTATGTAAGTTAAATAATAATTTAGTGTACAGTAAATTATAAGTAGAAAGTCATGTTCAAATGTGTCAGAAAGTGTGTCAAAATTGTTGATAATATTTTTTAATTGCAATTTACGCCGCACTATAACAAAGTAGCTGTTTTAAAAGCGTAACGGTGGAGTTTTTTTCCCCTTCTTCTCCATACGAAACTACCTTTTGGAAGGGGCGCCTAGAATCAGTTATATTTTTAATGTAATTTTTGACGTTCAAAAGTGCCTTTTTATGGGCCTATTTGAAATAAATGCTTTGACTTTTGACTTTATAAAAAGTTGGGACAAAAAACGATTGCATAGTTTTTTTGTTGACAGTAGGGAAAATCGTTTTTTGTTTTCATCTCTCTGATCAGTTAACTTTAAGCGTACTTTCCATGTATACGAAGTGACAAAGGTATTTACAAGGTGGATGTGAGTGGAATCACCGAGATGGGACGCCCAAGAAGGACATATAGTGACCTTATGGTGATGTTCTTCAGAAAGGTGAGGTGCGTAGTACTCGCAACCTGCTTGCGTGTATGACCAGATGTATAAACTTAAACGAAACAACGTGTATTTCCAAGAAACTATTTTTAAAGATAAAATCTTACACATTTCACAACGTCGTAAGGTGAGGGTGAATGAATAATTACCTAAATACGTGATGTTGCTCGAATAGCTTAAGGTAAAAAGAGAAAAACCTTTATTAAGTGACTTTAATAACTCAAGGACTATATCAGATCAGTGGAAATTAAGTTGTGAATTCCTAGCTCACTCGTTGCCATAGTTACCTATTAAGACTGATTTACAAGTTTTTTGCCTATGCCACAGGCATCAAAAAAATTAAGCAACAAATAACTTGCGTAGTTTAAATACCGTTTAGAAAGTACAACTTTTATTTTATTGTTGCCATAACGTATGGCAATTAAATCGCACCGTGTCTATCAGGCTATAAGGAGCTAGTCTTGCTTCTACACCAAAATAGATACACCAAGATACAAGAAACAGACAATACATGAGAAACATTATAAATGTTAACGCATATCTCAAGCTAGTGAAAGCAGGATTCAAAACCTGGACTTGTAACCGTAATCGCCAATCACTACTCCAATGAATCTGTCAAATCATTGTGCGAAGGGAAAATAATAAAGCTGAAGAGGTTGTTTGTTTTTTATGTTTGATTATTTGCTTGTTAGTTTTTTGAACGCGATAATCTCTGGAACTACAAGTCAGATTTGAAAAACTCTTTTTTTCATTTGGTAGGCTCAGGAGGATCTCGAGAAAAGCTTAAGGCTTCACACCACGCTGAGGCCGCTGCACGAAAACGAATTAATGGCGCGGGCAGGAGATGAGATACGACAGTGTTTTCGGGGGCAGAAGCTAGTATAGAATGAAGCTCTGGCCATACTGAAGCGAATAACACGAAGGACGGGATAATGAGTAGGATGTTGCGCGATTCACACCAATTTGAACACCTCCATACAAGTTAGAGAACACAATCTACGCGAGCAAATTTCGTCCCGCACGCCGAGCGGGAGCGGGCTCGTAGCTAAATTATTATGTCTCGTGCACACTGGTGCGACGCCACAGCGCGACACAAAGGCACCGCCTGTCGCGCGCCGAGCAGTGCCTTTGTGACGCGCTGTGGCGTCGCGCCCTTTTGCGGGAGCCTTAACAGCTGCACTGGTCGACCGATCAGGTTAAGTTACGCTTGCTGCAGTTAGTCCTTGGAAGGGTTACCATCTTTACATACCGAGAACAATCCGTGTCTCGGAAAGCACGTTAAGCCGTTCTTACGGATCTTCGACAGTCGTTATGGTATTGTCGAATTGTCCATTAAAATGGTTGTATTAACCATTTTAATGTACAATTTGTGTAGGCCGCTGCCAGAGTTAGATAGACATTTATTGGTTTTAGACAGATTTCATAGCTTTCCGTCGTTTTCATAAAAGGAATCCTTAATGTTACAATGCTTGGCGACTATTTTGAAGTATACCTGCGCCACCATTGCGTAAAACACTTGCATTTAAAATCCGAGGGTTATGAAGAAAATTTCTAATAAAAAGCTTCATATATTTAAAAAATTCGGCTGCTCAACAACGTAAAAAACGCAATGGACTTGATACTCTCAAAACGCACACGATCTGTTGCCATTTTTGTTTTGTTACGCGAAGGTATTATTATTTTATTTCAAACTAAATATTTACTGGCTACAATATAACCCAAAAAATAATCTGTGTTACAAATATTGACATCCTATTTTGTTGGAATTTAGACACGAGCCCCTCGAGCATGAAACAAAATTATTATATTTAAATGTTTACTCTCATAACGATAATTTAACATGACGTCACATCCAAATGACATCAAACAGACACTTAAGCAATCGGAATTACGTTTCAATTCGTTTGACACAATATTATTACCAATTTTCGATGCAAAATCAAAGAACAAAAAAGGTAAAGTCGAATAATACTTAAACTCAACTACGTACGACCAAAACAACAATTCAATCAAGCATTTATTTTGTTAAACATAGGTAGGGTTATAGATAACAAGATGTTTAAAATATGTGCACTATGTTTTGCCAATGTATGGCGAACAAAAACAACTTAAACAATCAATTATAATTAAGGTGGCATGTCATGTTTAAATAAACACATTCAAACTTAATCGATAAAATTAAATCATAAGTGACTACTCGTAGTTAGCAAGTCGGTATCGTCATACCTCCGTGTGTCAGTAATAAACTCAGTGATGGAGTAGTAACATCTGTCTGTAAGGAATTTAAACAAAGACCTCTTAAAAGACCCCAGACCCTCTTTATTTCTAATAGCTGCTGGTATACTATTATATAATTTTGGGGCCCTATCTAGCACACTTTTGATGAAAAAATCAAAAAAAAATATTGACAACATAATAAAAAAAATATTTTCAAATTATAAAGTTCCTAAATTATAAACTCTGTAAGTGCATATTCTTATTGTTAATTATTTTCAATGTTATGGAAATATTTGTACGGCGATAGATACGGCTAAATATGATTGGACTCAAACGATGTAATATCCTGCATACTCACAAGATCACGAAGTGTACATACAAATGTATACAATTTTTAAAGAAATAAAGAAATCTTATCTTAGGTTCGTCAGAAGGTTGAGGTTCTGTGGTAGGTACTTTAGGAGCTTCAGGCTCTTAAATTACCGAAACATTTAAAGGCGTATTTATCAGTAACATGATAATTATGTTAAGACTTTCTGTCAGCTCTCAAAGCTCAATTCTTTTCTATCCGTATATCTTATTTTACATGCCATCAAGATTTAAAATACTTGTGGAGGTTCCATGCACGCTAAAACCTCTACAGTCCTTATTCACTATGGTCCCAAGTGTAGTTGTGGATGCAATAAAATGAGTTTAAATGTTTTAGACCGAGTAAATGTGCTTTCGCTTAGACTTGTTCTTGTCTCTATCTTGTAGTTTCACAGTTTTTCGGCAATGACAGAATTAACGCGTAGCCAAAGTACGTGCTAACTAACGTTTATAAATCTCCGCTATAATGTGTGCCTCTATAGCTCGTTAAGGAAAAAAGTATGCATGCTCCATCATTTTTTTTTTGTGACGTTTAAAAATGCTTCCAATATTCCATTTTTCCAAATAAACTATTTAATTTTTTTATAAGTTTCATTTTTGCTCGACTACGCCGAAGCAAAACGAAGGGTTTAGATTTTGACCGGTGTGTATAACATGTATCTTTGTATATTCATCTGTTACCTCATAACATCTAAACTAATTAACATAATGTGACAAATGACGTATCGTTGGGAGCGTCTTGGCCGTCCGCTGGTTATAGGGCCGTAACAAAATCTAACGTGGCGGCTTATAGCGAGTAAAAAGTGTTGCCGAAAAAAATTGAATTAAGGTTAATATATCGTGTTTGGATGTAATGAAAGGTCTTAAGGAGTACTTTCTGAAAACATGTTGTTCATATATTTACGTGAACCCCGAATTTTACTGTCGAATTTTCTCAAAACAAAGATGAACCTTGAAATAAAAATAAAACTTAACAAAAACTAAAACATGCGTAGGACAAAAAAGAAACGGAGTCACACGTCATGTAATTAGGGCGTAAATCGAACAGTTTACGTGTGACTCCGGATTTTCAATTGGTCTGTTTGTGATGTCTTGTTTAAACCTTTTTAAAAGAAGAAACTCTCGAAGAAAACTTCGAGATTGCTCGTCAAAAAAGCTTAGTCAAATCGCGTATGCACTGTACAAACTAGAAGAAACGGTTAACCGCTTTGCAAATAGATTATAATGCTTATGTGGCTTCTAGCATCCACCAACACAGACATGCTTTTTAAGGTCAAAAGAAATAATTGCGATCGTTTACCAAATTACAATCGATTGATAGTTGTAAACTATTGTTTTAAGAACTTAGTTTGCTCACTCTACCGTCTATGTCTATACATACATACATGCAATGGGAGTTTTTGTCTATTTGAAAAACTGCGCTCTCGCCGTTACCAGAATACCATTCATGTTACCCCTCATTAAGCTGATTTTTTCAGCAAAAGTGTGCTAGATAGGGCCCCAAAATTATAACCAAAATTAAAACTATAAGACAGGCTTCATACTCAAGTAGGCCGCAACAGGGGGTCTACACTCTTACTCCGTCAACGACGATACGGGTCCGTTCGAAGGTAGTTCGAAACTAAGCACTAAACCCTACTCCCGGTTGATTTCGGATTCATGAGTTTCTAACGGAATCATAGACAATATTTGTGAACGAATGACGCATGACGATAGAGCCGCGCTATTTTACCGGTCGATTACCGCTTTACTTACTTTGAAGTTTTCTAGCTTATTAAATAAAAAATAATATTGGTTTTCTAAGAAAAAGACCACATTTCGAACAATATAGTTTTTGTTATGTCTTTAGTTAAAGAATTGAACTATTTTTGCCATTTTAATCCGTATCGTGGCCTTATCCTGTTAATACCTTTGCCCTTTTTCTTTCTGACGGCAACTTTCAAATGAAATGTCAGTTTTTTTCAAAATAGTTATTTACATTAATTAAGTGTACTTTCATAATATTATTTATACGACGCGGGATGTTTTCGCTAGTTTAGTAAAATGGCCCCAACTGCTCCAGCAGTAATTCATGCAAAAATTGAGGCCTTCCTCGATTTTATGAGTGAGCATAATGAGTTGGCTCGCGGACTATTGAGGGGTGCCAACGGGAGAATCTGATCAAAACGGCTGTGGGAAAGCCTGTGCAACTCCCTTAATTCAATGGGGAGTTGCACAAAGTCCGTGGAGGATTGGCAAAAGGGTAAGTTTAATACATTACTCGTATTATTATGATTTTAAGGTCTTGCCATTATTAAAGTGCATACAATGATTTAAAAAAAAAACATTTGGGCCGAAAAAGCTGCTGGATCTGCCAGACGTTCAGCATGTGCTACAGGTGGAGACCCATCGATACGAATTGAGGATACTGTCAATTATGGGAGAGGGTTTTAGAGAGCCGCAAACTGAGGCAAGAGTGCCAGCTTTTCCATCGGTAATAATTAAAATATAATTGAACATAGATAGTAAATTTGTTCTGATGGTAAAAAAAACAAGAAACAACAGCATTCATGTACTTATAATTATTTTGCATGGCGTCTTACCTGTGACTTTTAAATTAAATAACTATACTTAACAGATACATAATTATACATTTCTTGTATCCGTCAATGATATTCAGTTTTTGTTGTACAGGGTCCACCTGTAAGACAAGAATAAGCAGTCAACACACCCACACAAATATCTACTGCTACACCTGCCAACCCAGTTTCCCAGTAGCAAACTGCAGTGATCACTGAGGCACTGGTAAAAGGAACTGCTAATTCGTAATCAGCGAAGTAAGTATAATTGATCACTAGTAAATAGATGACATAAATCATGTTTATAAAATACTAAGCTAATACTGACTATTTTTTTTTTCATTTGTTTACAGCATTACATTCTCGTCGTGCACGTCCTCGAGTTCGGCGACACCTACCTGCCGATTCAGCAAGAAGCCAAGTTGTGTTGATTGATGCTAAATAAAAATTTGTTACCAAAAAAACAATACTTTTATTGCGTAAAATTTGTTTTTTAACAGTATCTTCCGCCTGTCCTAACACCCATTATGTCCTGTAAGCAAAATATCAAGTTTGCAAATTATATAACCTAATCAATGCTATAAATACAAATACCCTATTTATTGACATGTTTAGAGGCAATCGGCGACGCCTCCGTTCTACCTGTATAGCGTCTTCGAGCATTAAAAAAGCAGCCATATTTTCAATTAATTAACTTTCGTCAGAAGCACGATAACTATTTTGATGTCGTATCAAATGACATAACGTTCCGTTAAAACAAGTGTCAAATCCAACTATTCGGACGGGCAAAAACGCATTGGGAGTAGGGACAACTGTCAAATCGTGTTGTCATTCATTCTTAGTTCGAGTTCGGGACTAATCGTAAGTCCGTAGGTGATACAGAGTAGGAAACGTCCGTAACGAAGGCCGAAACCACGGACTTCGGGCTAAGAAAGTAGACCCCCTGGGACAACCTCCCGCCATAAGTGGGAGTTCATAGACGGCTCAGATACGGCGTCCACAGACAGTGGCTCACCTCCCATCCTGCACCGCATGCCCTATCACCTGTCCACGTGAGGACCTAATGGCTGCTTCAGCAAACGATATACCGTTGCTGATAAAGAAAAAACTAATTTGGGAATGGGTTTACTTTGGGAAG
This sequence comes from Dasypolia templi, assembly GCA_963555695.1. Lineage (NCBI taxonomy): Eukaryota > Metazoa > Arthropoda > Insecta > Lepidoptera > Noctuidae > Dasypolia > Dasypolia templi. Next base: position 9,082,202 of record OY743142.1, read on the forward strand.
CAAATAATAAAGAAAACAAGTTTTGCAAACTGTACCGTGTGACATGTCAAATGAATAAAAATACGGTGAGGGTCCCGAATATGTATATTTTAATAATTTTAAAATAAATAGTTTTCAAGTTATTAAAGAAAATTTGTGAAATAGACCACTTCCGAAAATAATGAGCCTAACGTTTAAAAAAAATGCAGAAAATTGTTCTATGCGTTATTTTCTAATATGTTGATGATACATGTTTAAAAAAAAAACGACAGGTTGCACACCGGGAGTGGCGGCAGAAGTGGAAACATGAATATTAATGTTGTGTATAAAAGTAATATCATTTATGTGGTAGAATACAATATTTATTTATTGCGCTATCGTAGACAAACATGACAATTTATATTACATTAAAAAGTCTATCTCTCAGAAAAATCAATCAATAAAAATCAACAATCATCCGTCTTACGAATTTTTGGTCAGGTCACGTGTCCTGACGCGAGTTTAACATTTTTACCTATTACAAAAAAATTGTACAACGCCACTAAAGAAGTTTTCTTCTTACGAATTTTAGATCAGGTCACGTGTCCTGACGGGAGTTTCATTTTTTTTACCGATTACAAAAAAAGTGTACAACGCCGCTAAAGAAATTTTCACTTCAAAAAATAAATATAAGTGATAATTGGTGTAAAAATAACAGGGTACATCTCATTATTGTGCGTACAAACTTACAACTACAATATTAAGTTTATTCTTGGGATAAATTCATTCCAACCACGGAACCCTTAATTGTACGTGGTCCGACACGTGCTTGACCGATCACACGATACAAATTATATGATAATAATTCATTTCGCGGTAAAAGTATTATCTAGTCAGTTGGAGGAAACGGTGATCAATAATTACCAAGCGGCGAATTTTGACAGTTCTGGTACATTCATTGCGTACAACAACGTAACTAACGTTTTCGAGCAGACAATTCTTTCTAATATGTGATTAAATGGATTATTACTAAAAGTTTGTTAAACCATTAGGAGGCAGGTAACACCCAACGTACGTATTACCCAAGTGGGTAAGCACGGTCTTAGAGGCATGAGGAACAGGGTGTAAAGTTCACTTATCCTCTATGGAAAAGAGAGAATCCTCAGACGGGTGTCAACTGCCGGTCGACTTTTTAATTTATTATTTCTGCTTGTGAATAGTTTTGGATTTTGTCCGATTGGTTTTTGTCCGTATATTGGCGAGTGCTAGCTTAACAACATAATTATGTCCAATAATTTGTTTAATGTTTTGTATTGCGTAATGTAAATTATTTTGCATACTATTGTTTAGAATCTAGACTTTGTAATTGATTAAGGCTCTCACAAAACGGCGCGACGCCACAGCACGACACAAAGGTACCGAGTGTCTCGCGACGAGCGGTGCCTTTAGACAGCTGTGCTGCAGGGGAGTTCGTTGTGCTCTTCCCAGCTAAAGCACTAGGAAGTGGTAAAGGGCGGGCGTAATGGGGGACTGTTTTATTAAGTTTTGATGTTCGATAAATACTCTGTCTAGTTTCAATAAATGTCTTATGATATTGATTTCGAAAGTGACTTTCTATCAACTCTAGCGATATTGGAAAAGTCAAAAATGTATTGGATTGACATAAGCTACCGATAACCTTATGTAAATCCTGTTGAAAGTCATTGCGGATATACGAAACGTTTTGAAAGCGATCGTCTCTCCTGTAGGCCCCTTTGTTACGAAATAATAGACTTTAATAATATGCCATACTAAACTTTTCTTCAAGTTCTTTTTTCACCCACATATTACTTTTCAACTAGTCTAATTTACTTTATAAAAAACGCAGTGCCCACGCACTAAACGCCTTCTCTTGCCCTAAAGAAAACACCTACTAGCTACACGCCTGATTTTAAATTCTTCTTTGTATAATTGGGCAAATTGACCGCCTACAAAGGCTGAGAATATAAGGCTTATTTGACTTGTATTAGCTCGTTGCTCGACTCGTTATAATATTTCTCTGCGTAAGGGAATTCATGAAAGATGTAGGCGTAAGATGTAGGTAGACTGTCCTCCCATATCTATCAACACTGTCATGTGAAAACATTGTAAAAGCTTATTATTTTAAAAGAGTCGCGCCAGACTCAAGATCTTAAAGCTATTACCCGTACGGGGTCCATTCAACCTACATAATATTTTACTTTCTATACTTTTTTTTGTAATCCAATTTTTTAAACTACATTACATAACATAACATCACGCCTTGTTTCCCCGAAGGGTTGGGCAGAGGTGTACCTATAGTACACCCACTTTTCGCCTGTTATGTTTAATCCCATGTAATATGGGGCGAGCCTATTGCCATCATCCGGGCACAAATCCAGACTCCGGGCTGCAACTGAGAAATTCCACATAGAAAAACCCAATAACACTTTTCCCGACCTGGGAATCGAACCCAGCACCTCATACACAGCAGTAGCGATTGCGACCACTAGACCAACGAGGTTGTTAAACTATTATATTGTAATTTGCACGGAAGTAAATAAAGCTTTATTATTCGTATTTATTTATTTATTTAAGCGTGCAGGTTCTTTCCAGCTCATATCCGGCTGGCAAGAAACTCTACGGTGAGGTACTTTTTGCATGACCATGAGGTCCTGGGTTCGATTCTCAAGTCAGTCAATGTGTAATTGGGTGTTTCGGCAGAAATTTTTCAATGGCAGTCCTTTTTTTTTAAGTGGGAAATCATCAAATGACGTCTAACCACGTTTTCCATATTACGTATTTTAAACATGCACAATTCAAATACTTCATTACAATCAACATTCTAGCCGTGGGTACTTTCTTTTCATTTTAGTATATAACAACATTAAAAATTAATTTGTCATTATTTGGTTGATACCATCGCCCCGCGCCTTGTTATCAAAGGTTGTGTTTATGTTTAGTTTTTTGCTATTTATTTTGTTACAAAAATTCAGTTCCCCTTTTTTTGTCAAATTGATTATTGTATTATTTTAACGGACTGATAACTTGTAATTACCACTGTATTATTTAATGGGTTAACCTAATCACCACTCTGTATATCGGTATATTTATTATTCGTTGACATTAAGAATTTACGGTTTACCTTTTCCAATCATAAAGCCATATCATTTGTAGGCCTTTTTAGGTCACATCAATTATGTACAGTTGTAGTATTTCGAAGATATGAAAGTACAGCTACGAAAGCACAGACATGAAAGCAGAACTTACGTGAGACACTTAGAAAGTTTTGCGAAATATAATTAATTTTCCAGGTTTTTTTATTTTTTATAAATCTGTCCAAAGTCGTCATCTTCCGATAGCGCAATCCATTCACCGTAACTGTTGCTCCATTGCTCCTCATTTTCCTTTAGGGCCACGTGAAAGAGAATGTCGATTCAAGACCTCAAAGATGGAATTCGTGAGGCTATCGAGGACAGCCACTTTGCGATTTGGTTATGGAAAATTTCATGAAAAGGATATGGTCCTGTAAGCGTGGTCGTGGTGGTCATTTGCCTGATGTTATTTTCCACTATTAACGGCATACCTTCCTCTTTATAATGAAATTAGCATCCGATCATTTATATAAAAAATAGCATTTTTCTTTGAATTTCAAAATGGCACCTCTTATTGGAAAACCCTGTACTATAGTTTTACGAAGGCAAGTATCAACTAAGAATGTACAAATAAAACAGTGACTGTTTAGAAAATAATAGAATATTCATTTATTTGCTCAGAATGTAGGCATTTCCAATAAAAAATCCATTTTCATCAAGGTGAAGTTAGCCCTAAGTCTCAACAGCTGTTAAATACTGCTAAACACGATAGTTCTGTATGTAGGGCAAAGTTGAAGCACTTAGTCCGATATTAAAATCACGAAGTCATCATTTCACATTCAATTTTGTCAAGTATCTAAAATTTTAAGGTAAGCGAGGGGAAATCTCAATTAATGCTCCAAGTCTTCCGTTTATAACTTTGAAAACGATTATGAAGCAAAACTTTACCGAGCCAAAACGCGACAGTCCTAAAGAGAAGTTTTTTTTTTTACAAAATCCCTGCCCGAAAAACATAAAAGCTCTCATGGATTGAAGTGGGGAAGTTGTAATAAGTTTGTATCAACACGGGATGTTGAAGACGCGTTACATTTTACGCGTGGATTCGTTTCTGATCGGCTGGAAGTTCAAGTTTGGAAGGCTATGTTTTTTTTCTGTTTGTTTTTTGGTGGGGCTTCGGAAACTTATTTGACTGTGTTTGCAGGGGGAAATGTGTTTATCTTCAGAGGTGCATAAGGAAGTTACCAAGTGTTAACTTATGAGACAGTTAATTAGCTATTGTTGCAAATGACCCAAGGTGACTAAGACTAACCCGCATCAATGTATCGTGTTTTTTTTAATTGGCCAAAATAAATACCTACAGTGAATATTTGTGTCAGTAATACAATTGTCATAGAAAATTGACGCTGACAGAACACGGTTGGTTTAGATATGCTGAAAGCGTTCAGTTTCATTTGCACTAAGACTGAAAATCGAAATACTTTTTGCGAATGACACAGTTTCATAAGCATAATTTTAAGGTATATATTTACAGGGTGGTCATCAAGTCGTGGATCAAACGCAACTAGGGGTTAGATGGGGTCATCTGCTGCAAAAAATTGATCTACTGGAGGTCCTTAAGGTCATCCCTTGCAGATTTATATGTTATCTTGTATTTTTATGAGAAAATTGAAGTTTTTTTTACAAATTCTTATCAAAATTCGTTAGACATGCTATTTATCGTTGTTTTTTGGGTGTGTTGAAGATAATATTAAGTTTTACGAAATTTGTTTTTCTCAAATCATAACTTTTTATTTACTTCCGACCCCACTGTGAAAACCTGTGGGCCGTCATGTGTGTGTGGACGGTATTGTGTCTGTGTGACACCGTTCAGTGTCTACGAGAACCGCGGCCCGCACCGCGCGTTCCCTTGTGAGTTAAGATGCATGTATAGAGGTGGACGTCTGTTTACGATTACGTAATGCGCCTATAATAACCTAGCACGTGCTACGTAACGGGTATGTGTGTAGTGAACGTATAGTCTTATTGTCACAGATAAGCCGCGTGTAACTTTGCTTGGCTTATCTAGGAGTCAGTCGTCGTTGTGTAAATGCTAGCTGCGCGGTAAACTCTGCATGCGCGATGCAGGATTTTGCGTGACGTCATTGTGATGCGTGGTTCGCATGTGGCGGTGTAGATGCCGTTGCATACTCAAAACTTTCCTGACGACATTTCTTTCATTCATCCGCATCACAATTATGCCCATACGATGGAAACCGGATTCCCGGACAACTTTTCAGGTACACTAAGCATTCTGCTACCAATATCGCACATCCAAAAAAAAGTCATCACACTTAAAACAATTACGACGCACTTACGCATGTCAGTATGGTGACCATAAAAAGATATATAGTAAATTTTAGGGCCAATATCGCACAAAGCAAAGAAGACATTACGGCCGTCTTTACCACAGGGTAGGGGAATGGTTTTCATATGACACGCATGATCATAATGGCCAAACGGCTATGGTGGCCATGATTTTGATGGTAGCTTACGGTTTTCGTAATTGCTGTATGCGTTTGAGATCTTTGAAGATCGCGGTGGGGTGGCTAGCTGAATTATTATTATTATGCTACTGAATATTCATGTAAAGAAGCATTGTTACATTTTATGGATGTTTGTATAACTATGGATTTATAAATTTGTTCAAAAACACGCAATTTTAGGGAGTTTTACAATCTGCTAATAAGTTGGCTGTAGCCAACAAACGCTAAACCAACGCAGACTAGATTTTGATATAGTACTCACATAATAATCCAGTGACCACAAAAAATTATATAGGTTAGTTTTGCTAACGCTAATAAGTTTGCACCCAGCAATACCACTAAACCATTATAAAACTGATTTGATCTTCGACTTCCAGTAAAATCTGTTACGTTTTTATTTCAGGACATATCCTACAATCTGCCTCAATGATGGTGTAAGTGACGCAGCCGGTACGACATAAACTCCCGTGAGATATGAGAACGGTAATGTTAGTTTTATCACCATCAAGTCAAAGATTTGTCACCAGACTTTGATACCTATTGAAGATTTCTTCTTTAGGCAGGTAGAAAAATAATGGTCTGAAAATGATAGCGGATTCACGGAAAGTTCGACGGATTTTGAAACCAATACACTTATTGACATGATACTGTACAACTTTTAACGATATTTTCTAGTTAATAACATAACAAACCATAACATAACATCACGCCTGTATTCTTCAAAGGGTTAGGTAGAGGTGCACCTACATTTCCCCAGTATGTTTAAGTCCCATGTAATAAGGGGCGAGCCTATTGCCATCAACCGGGCACAAATCCACACTCCGGGCAGTTAATGAGAAATGTTGTTTATCTTAACTTCACCATGGATTTTTACGCGGTTTCAATATATTATTTTACCATTGCATGTTTATATAAAAAAAGTTTATTTTCACAAGAAGCATTCACAAGAATTTGGTAAATAGATAAAGTTTTAATCGTATTTTTACCTGAGGTACTGAAACTTATACCCAAACTACGCCCGGGCTTGTATTTTGGGAGTCAGTAATCAAACGTGGAGCATTGTCGTGGCGTAAATTATTATATTAGCATCGTGTTTGTGTGTGGGGTGTATGTGCGTGTGTGTGTGTGTGCGTGTAGTGTGGTGAGGTGTGGTGTGGTGAGATGTGGTGAGGTGTCAGTTTGAATGTGAAAGTGTGTGTTGTATGAAATTACGCAATGTGTGCAAGTAAGACGTTGGTCTTTTCGCTTACTTAAGTGATAGGATTCAGAGAGTTGATGTTAACGGAAAAATATCATCTGGATCTGTAGTAAGAATGGAGGTCCCCCAGGGTTCAATTCTTGGCCCATTTTTGTTTCTTATTTGACTTTAATTACTTGCCTTACCGCATAAAGGATAATCATGGTATAGTGTTGTTTGCAGACGACACGTCACTTTTTAAACTCTAACGTCAGCAGCTGGTTACTGGTAATGTGAATCGCGCCCTTGCTAAGTAGTTAACTGGTTAAATGTTAATAACCTACTTCTCAACGAGGAAAAAACGAAATTCATTAAGTTTACGATACCTCATGTTAGACAAGTAAAAACGAGTGTTCTTATGAAGGGTGAAGAGTTGAAACCCGAAAACACCACAGTATTCTTAGGCATAACTTTGGATGCCAAGCTTCAATGGGGCCCCCTTATAGATAAATTGTCAAAAAAACCTAAGCTCTGCAGCATACGCCGTTAGAAAAGTTCGTAATTTAACTGATTTAGAGACAGCCCGTTTAGTATACTTTAGTTTTTTTCATAGTGTGATGTCGTACGGTATTCTTTTTTGGGGAAATGCCGCCGATATTCAGACAATTTTTGTTTTACAAAAAGGGCAATTCGTTCAATTTATAAACTAAGTCCCAGACACTCCCTGAGAGACAAATTTAAAGAGATTAATATAATGACTGTGTTCTCAATATATTTATGAAAATATTTTGTATGCACATACAAATATTATCTGTTTAAAAAATACAGTGATATCCATAATATAAATACTAAGAACAAACACGAATTTGTTGTTCCTACTACCAGGCTCAAGAAAATAGGTGGCTCGTTTAAATGTCAATGTATACGTTTTCATAATAAACTTCCTAGCCACATTCAAGGATTAAGCCTTAATAAATTCAAATATTTTATAAAGCGGAAACTATGCCAGGAAGCAAGGACAGGAAGGCTTGGGATTGAGCTGCTCAAATAAGTTTACACATACAATCTTGATGTTTAATATTATTTTGCAATTTTTTTAATTTAATTGTCATGATATTTTCAATATTTGTACCTTTTTACATACACAATGACATGTATATATTTACTGTATAAAGTATAATATTATTTTAATTTTGTGAATGTGAGGACTATGTGGGTCATTGTATTTTTCTTTTTTTTTCTTTAAGTTGTTTTAATCATGGTCTGGCTGTTTGAGATTGAGTACTTTATGCGGCCTACCCAACATCTCTTTGAGGCGCGGGTGGAACACGCTGTTCCGTCAACCCGGGCCTGATCCTTACCGGACGGCGAGCTACCCATTGCTCGATGTCCGCAAGCCCGCGCCTTACTTTTTGTAATTCTAAATGTGTAATTGTTTGTTTTCCCGAATAAAAAAATAAATAAAATTCTCTGTTACCATTAATACACTATTTCATACGAATAAACCTATTTTAACAACATTTATACACCGCGCAAAGCCTCACTTAAATTGTGCGGGATCTACCACGAGCACAGGTTTTTCATACCCAAATGTTTGTGTAGGATTAATTGTATTTGACTCATGCCTATGCGTAAAGATGCCCGAATCTCATGGTAGGTCACATGCCTGTCTGTTTAGGCAATACAGCACACAGTATAGATGTTTTATTTGTTCCTGAGCTGTCAAATTTCAATTAAAATCGTAGAAAATCATACTACGAAAATTTACACGCATTAGAATAGTTAGTTAGTTATGAAGACAAGCAATTTATAAAATGACGCCATAATGTGAAACCATTGACAGTTAGATGAAGCAAACGAGTTCCGTTTTCAAATGGTGTAATTACTTTTTAAATATTGTGTGTGTAAGTTGCTAGTTCCGGAAACATTTAGTGCGCCCTACGTATAGTTATCGGTAATGCATTTAGACGTCCGATGCTTTTGACTGTCCGCCGAATGTTGCTTGTCATATTAAGATTAACTATTATCAGATAAGAGGACACTTTCAGCCCCTTGAAGATACCCTTACAAAACTTTTATAAAAATCTACGAGTACCGCAGACAGACACAATTGCCTCACTGAAATAAAGAAGTTTATTACCTCATCGCTTACGGTGATAACCGAAATCATCTTTTCAACAAAATTGCCGTTTTTCCAAGTCTCCTTATTAATGTGCCGCGTTATTTGATGTCAGTTCGACCTCAAACACTGGCAGAGATGAAAGTGCGTATTTATCCAATAATATCCTAGATAAATGCTGCGTGATACCACATATAAGATAAATACAGAAAACGCACGCACACTTAGACACCAACTCTTCCTCTTTCGTCCAAACCTCCACTGAGAACAGACGTGTGTCTCGCTGCTGCTCAACATAAATTATTTACCGCATACGACAATAGTGCTTATATTCCAGTGACCGAATATATATTATTGTCTGCTCTAATTACTGAGTCTTTCGGCGCAGCGGAGGTGCGCATCTTACCACCCACGCGTCGCGAGGGAAAGAAACAGTAGTCATAATTGCCATCCTGCTCCTGTACAGCCATCTGAGGTCTGCCGCGAGACGTCATCGCCCTGCACTGACTTCACACCGTCGCGCGTATCGTTTAAAACCTACTCACTGCGTGACGTATAGGGAAGACTGGAAACCGATACGAAACTGCTTCGTAAACAATCCGATCAATATCGCCAGATTTGCCAATGGATAAATCTCACTCTGAATCGGAGACAAAAACAAAACGCCAACAAATTATGTATTTCAGAGGGCTAAAAGAAGTCGGGAAGACTGTTCATTTATTGAGCAGTTAGATGAATTTAAAAAAGAAATAAAATAAATGATGAATTTATTCTTGGCTAGTCAAAAAAAAGAAACAGCAAGTCTCGGCAACATTAAAAGAAATACAACAATCAAACACTAACACCGAAAACTCGATTACCTTATATCACAGAATCAACAACTTGAAAAGAAAATTTCTCAGTTAGAAAACCAGTCGAAGCAAGACAGAAAATATATGACACTTTTGGAGAATAAACTTGAACAAATAGAAACAGGAAGTCCGAAAATACCCAATGAGTCTAAGCAAGATCTTATAGATATGGTCATGAGCCTGTCCCAGAATATAAACTGCTCCATAGGCAAGTATGACATTAAAGACGTCTACAGAGTGCGTGGAGAAAACAATGAAAGCCAAAAGATGCCCATTGTTATTGAAACCGGATCCACTCTGCTAAAGAATGAAGTTATGAAAATGGGTAAGAGTTTCAACATAAAACACAAATCCAAGCTATGCTGCAACCATCTCGGATTCAAAACACAAGAAGATTCACCCATCTTCTTGTCTGAGCATCTGACACCAAAGGGATATCGCCTGCATTTCCTTGCCCGTGACCTAACAAAGTCGGGTGCATATAAATACTGCTGGACTGCGTATGGAAAGGTCTATGTTAAGAAGGATGACCTTGCACCAACCATAACTATTAGAACCAAGGAACAAATTCATCAACTTTTTGCCAAAGAAGTATGTGTTTTACCGCGATATCGTCGTTCCTATCGATATTAATAGTGTTTATAGTGAAATACCCCCGGTTTTTATTTTTATACAGCTCTGTGTTTCGCCGTGTAATTATAATACCATGGACATTGTAATAAGGTACCTTTTTGTTTATATTGTATACTTCGATTTTCTCATACCCTCACACACACAATATCCACACTGACCCATCAACACAGACCAACATCACTATAAATCAACATACACTCAGTCTTTACAAACCATAGTTGCCGATTATGAATATTAACCTACGTATACATTCAACGCACACGTCCCACAGTCTCGCAGTAACTCAGATACGCATCAATGAACAAACATACATCTTACAAAAGACACAATGCAATTCACACAGTTTTTACACACAATAATAATAAGTTTGAAGCAACCATGCATGCTGTTACAAAAAATAAACCCATACCACAGCTTAGTCATTATCACTCTTACGTAACAACACACCACCTGAACCAGAATGATGGGGTGGCGGCTTATATAAAAAACTCGTTAAAGTCACACGTACAAGAAATAAAACTATCTGAGGCGTCTTGTCTCCAACTGGACATACTAAACAATACAGTCTTGTGTATTTATCGTTCCCCGTCAAACACAAACCCTGATCATTTTTTGGATTCACTTATTTTACACTTAGATTCACTGGTATCACAGAAAAATATGTATAGTAATTGCGGGGGATATAAATATTAATATTAGGCCCAAAGACGCTGAATGTTAAGATATCAATTTCGGTTCTTTCGTTCATGAACGAAAGAACCGAAATTGCTATCTTAACATGTTGTCGGCCTATGGTATAATACCTGGTCATACCTTACCCACCAGAGAGCTGTACTGCCTGGACCACTTCATGTTGTGATTTAATAAAATAAGACTTCGGCGTCTACTGCTGTCTTACAAACTACAATTACCGACCACTACCATTCTTACCTCTTTCTAAAATAAAACAAAGAGGTTATAAATAAAATTACTACTACTTTATATTTTGAACAAGCACTAAAATACTTACAGGAAAAAATCTTGCTTTGTTGCTATTTTGTGAGGATCCAAACCTAATAACTGACCTACTCATACTGAAACTGACTGACACTATTAATAATAATACTGTAATAACAAGCATCCCTAGCAGTAACCGTATTATCAAACCGTGGATCACTCCAGGTTTACTACGCTGTATGAAAATCGCAATAAACTGCAAAAAAACTGTCAGTCAGATCCATATAATGCAATTTTAAAAATCAAATACTGACAATACAGATTTTTTTTGTAATAATCTCATCAAAAAAACAATATGAAAGAGAATTAATCACTAAATCAGTCACAAACTCAAAGTTACTCTGGACAAACATAAAATCAATAACCTACTCAATAAAGTAAACAGCCAAAATGCAGCTTTGCTAAGTATCAGATCATCTCCAACCTAATCAGTTAACTATGTAAACGATTGCTTCGTGAAAATTGGAAAAGAAATAGCTGAGCAAATTCAACCCCGGACTAATAAAATGCCCTCTGTTCGCCCTAACATTTCCCCTGCACAAACGAATTGCTTTGTGCTATGAGACACGGACCCAATGGAAGTCACAAGAATTTTGATGAGCCTGAATTCGTCCGGTGCCCCAGGATGGGACAGTATCCCTACTGTTTTTTTTTAAATATATTTGCAAAGATATTGTTCCTATCATTGCCCACTTGGCTAACCTTTATTTCAAAAATGGCATTTTCGCAGACCAATTTAAAAAATCCATTATTACACAGGTACACAAGGGAGGGAACAAAGATGATGTCAATAACTACAGACCTATTTCGGTCCTGCCAGCCCTGTCTGAGATTATAGAAACTCTAACTTATACCTGACTCGTAGACTACTTAAATAAATTTAAAATAATTTCATCAACACAATTTGGTTTTAGACAGGGAGTGTCCACTGAAGACGCAGTTGCTGCACTCAGCTTATTAGTTACTGAGCATCTCGATGCAGGGAAGAAATGCCTGACAGTATTTCTGGATCTAAAAAAGGCTTTTGACACCGTCTCTGTTCCAACCCTTCTGACCAAGCTGGAAAGAGCCGGAATAAGAGGAACCCCTCTCAAATTTTTCAAAGATTACCTGTCTAATAGAATGCAGAGGGTTAAGATAGGAGCATATATTAGTCATTATGCGGTCGTCTCATTCGGCGTGCCCCAGGGGTGCGTACTGGGCCCCATGTTATTCCGAACGTACATTAACGATCTTTGAACTTAAAAGTCAATGGCACAAAAAAAATCTTACGCCAATGACACCGCTGTTGTCTTTTCCGGGAATGACTGGTCCGATGTCAGGCTGAATTGGGCATGGTCCAAATAACTAACTGGCTCTTTGACAACCTTCTCATACTAAACACTGATAAGACTAACTACATTTGCTTTACCATCTCGAACCGTTCACAACCAAATGAAGCATTTAGCATTCAAACTCATGGTACGCCCACCTCAGCACGTAACGGGAAGAGTAAGGAAGCTGGGCTGGATTTTTAAAACACTACGACATGTCCTCCCTACAAACATAAATAAAAAAGTTGGCTCTCATGGAAATCTCCTTAACGAAGTTTATGTGGCACTTGTGCAATCAGTTTTAGTTTACTGTATCCCCATATTGAGCGGTGCGGCTAAATCGAGATTTATAGACGTTTAACGAGGACACCAAGCACTAATAAAAATTATGTATTTTAAAAAGAAAAGATACCCTACTGACACTCTATACCAGATTAGTAGTCTGGTTTCTGTTAGAAAACAATACATTATATATACGGTCCTAAAAAAACATATGACGCTTCCTTACGAAACACACATTATGTCTAAAAGACGAAAAGACATGATTGCGCAAAACCCTCAAACTAAAACGAAATTCGCTGCTAAACAATACAACATACAATCTGCTCAACTATATAATAGAATTAACAAGGAGATATACATATACACTAAAATAGCCCTAACATGTAAAAAAAAACCTAATAAAAGTTAGACAAGGACAGCACTATCGTAGAATTTACGTCACGAATGTAACTTTATACTAGCGTCGTACATTGTCCGTACCGCGCGATTAACCGGGCTAACGCGAAACACGCGACAATTACTCAATCTCGCGTTTTCTCGTCGGGTTTTAATCTGTCGCTTTTCTCGATTCTGACAGAGCTATCATACAAAATACTCTGCTCGTTCTGTCAAACTTAATGTTTTCTCGACAAACACTAACATGTCACCTAAGTTTTCTCGAATTTTACGAAAAAATCACCGATTTTCTCTAATTTACTCGATTTTGACGACGAGAAGAGTAAACAAAATTATGATATAATAATTACAAAAATAAAGCACCCAAAATAGCGGCTACTTCATAATTTTATCATTTTATCATAAAACTTAATAATAATGAAAATACTTAACTTTAAAATACTATTTACTTTAGAACGAAGTTCCTTTCTGCGGCCGCGAGAGAAACTCTGGCGGAGGCGAGCACTATTATGTAGATGATCATCACGTGCAGTAATAACCAGTTTCTATGCCATCTATGGTGAATACCGAAATCAAGGGAATTATGGCAATACCGAACCTTCGCAACATAATTACTAAAATAGGCAGTTAATTTTCCTAAGTTGGTTATTATCATTGGTTTTATGGTGATTGTTACAATATCAAGTCGAATTGTGATCGTCGGCACATGCGTCAATTGTGGTGATTATCTAGTGAGTATAATAAGTGCCACTTATTTTACATTGTAATTTTAGCAAACTGAAGAAAACCATCTAATTTTAGTAAAATGATTTGTTTTAATAACTTGCTACGGTTTTAAAACTCGAAAAAGGCATCTCGCGATGAGATACCGATGTATCTCATCGCGAGATGCCTTTTTCGAGTTTACCCCTTTTTTTTGGGTGGGAAATCATCAAATGACTTGTCCCACTCTAGGTGGAGCGGGAGGGCGTGTCAGACTTTTACTGACTAAAACCCACCCGTGTTCCTTCAGTTGCCTGTGCCTGGGCAACGGTTATCTCTTTCGAATTACTCGCGACCCTGAGGCGTCGGCCTTATCGGACCCCGTCACTTTGTGCTGACATCTCTTTGAGGCGCTCGTGGAACACGACGCGCCGTCAACCCGGGCCTGGTCCTTACCGGACGGCGAGCTACCCGTTGCTCGCCGTCCGCAAGCCAGCGCCTACGGTGGCCGGGAATCTCCAGACGCCCAGGGCGTCTCCTGCGGCGGCTAGTGGGGGCGTGAGGGCGCAAGGCTCTCTCCCTCACGCGCTCAGCCTCCTCCTTCGCGAGCATTACTGCTTCGCAGAAGGAGGTGACGGCTTTCCATGGCCTGGACCAGGGCCGGACGCGAGAGATTGCCGCCGCCGATCGCCTCCGCGAGGACACTGCGGAGCTCCGCCCAAGCTGGGCAGACCTCCACCGTATGCTCCACCGTGTCCTACGGGCGATCTACACAGTGGTAAAACCCGGGCGTTTCCTCCCGCTTTATGCGAAACAGGAACCTCCCGAAGCAACCGTGTCCGGTGAGGACCTGTGTCAGGCGAAAGGTGAGGACGCCGTGGCGCCTCTCCAACCACTCCTCAAAAAGGGGACTTACCGCCGCTATTGTGGCGTGCCCAGCACTGGGTTGCGACAATCTCACCCTCCATGTCGCCATGAGATCCCGCCGGAGCCCTGTCCGCTGTATCGTGATTTCTCGCGGCAGCGGAGTTACACCCCGGCGTTATGCCTCCTCGCGTACGTGCGCGAGGGCTTTTTCCTCCAGATCGCATGGCGGCAATCCGGCAAGGAGGCTCGCCGCCTCGCAGGAGACCGTGCGGTATCCCCGGACCAGCCGGGCGCCCATGACCCTTTGGGACGCGTTCATCCAGCGGGCTGGTCGGCCATGGACCGGCCATGGACCGCACGATTCGAGTTTACCCCTACGATCATGTTAGACATTAGGATGACGTCAGAATCGTAGACAAATTTCTACAAATAAGATAGAGAGCGTTCTCGCGCTTGTCATGTTAGCCCTGCTGGACAGGAATTATCCTCTCCAAAAACATTTAAGCGTGTATCTTGTTCATATTCACATCGATTAACAGATTTGTTCGATTATCTCATTTTTACCATGCCTTCTTTGAAATTACATTAGTTTAACGAAATTTTTTAATATTAGTCATCATCCCTATTTTTATATACCTTTTGTAATTTTTATTTCACGAGAAAAACGTATTGTGCGTTACTGTAAGATATTTATGCTCGCGACTGTACAGCGGGTGCAAAAGCACTTGCGACTAGCATTTGTTTGAGATGGACATACGTTCGCGTCTATGTGTGCGTGCACCTGTTTTCGTTCGCTGCACGAAGTTGACCTTCTGTGGGTACTATTCTTTGGTTATCTACCGGGAGCAATTTCTCTTATCTAATAATAACATTAGTGTTATTATTAATCTGTCGTGAGGTATTTTTCCGGCAATATCCATATTTTTTTATGATACATTGTTCTGTATCTGCTGTGATATTGGTTGTGGTGACGCGTTTAGTGTGCGATAATGACAAATGATTAAAAATACATTAAATAATAAGACACTGAGTTTTTATCTATGGCTTGATATTTTTCCCCAATTTAGTTACAAAAAATCATTGCATTAACAAAGGATTTATACCAAACCACGTACATAACATAATCGGCCTTTAATGATCCCACCCCACTGCTGGGACTCAGGCCTCATATTTCTGTAAGTGAGTGGGCCGTAGTCCACCACGTAGGTCCATTGCGGGTTGGTGAACGTCACATTCCATCGAATTTTTAATTCTAGGACATGACGATTCCCTCACCAGGTTTTTCGACCTTTACCGTTTTGAGAGCAGTGGTGATGAAATAAGTTACACAGAGTAGAGGGCATGTTTGGGTTCGAGTCCACGAATACTCGTAAGTCGCGGCCGTTACATATTACCATTATTTATTTTTCTGTTAACTATTATAACTTGACCTATCACCCGATTCCGGCTTGACGTCGACGTACGGGGCCACCCTGTATGTCTTGGCATAACGAATTCACAAGCGTTTAATCTTCCCCCACAGGAACCCTACAAAGAAAGGCTTTGTTTTTCGGAGAAAGAAAATCAATTTCACGACAGACAAGCGAAGGAATGGGAAAAAAAAAATGTGTTATAAAAAAGACATCACAAAACAGATCGTCAGTTATGAATAAAAGTATGAGAACGTTTTCTAATATTTTGTCCTAGTCTTGTTTGCAAAGCAAAATAGGGTTATTAGGGCATTGGTGGCGGTGGCCCAGTGAGCAGTGAGGCCTATTGGTAGATTCGCACGAAATTTCGCGCCATCAAAATATATTCGTAAAAATAATTACACTTGACAAAAGTATATCAAAAGATAATAAATTCAAATTCTAAATTTACTTAAAGCACTTTATTATAAAGTTTGTATAATACACATTTCTTGTCACTTCTGTGCGTTAGTGTAGTTTATTGCATATAAAGTTAAAAATGTACCAATTTTCTAATACGTATTTCTGAAGAATCTTCGTGTGAATCGCCTACAGAAAAAAAATTAAATAAAGTGCTAATTCGCCCGTTCTGGGCTAATAGTACGTGCGGTTTAAATAAAAAGCTAGCAGTGGTGGCTCAGTAATAATGGTCGCGACTTGTAGGTCGTAGGTTCAAACCTAGACAGGCGCCACCACTCCCAAAATTGATGGAAAGCAGCTTGTTATACAACCAAAACTTCGAAGAATTGTTTCATCTACAAACCCACACTGGGCCGGCGTAATGCGGTAGATCACAGCCCACTCCCTCTCGAAGAGAAGCGGCTTGTGTCCCAGCAGTGGTAACATTATAGGCTGATTACGCTATGAGCATTGGCAATTGATGTCAATACTTTTATAACAAGGAGCTCCTCAGAAAACAGCAGAGATACGAAAGTGAATTGCGAAATATAACTAGTTTTTAATTACCAGGCCACTCAGAATGTATTGCGAACAAAGTTTTTATGTATGAGAGACTGGCCAGTTATAGACTAGTTTGAAAATATGATTATTTTCTAGTAAAAATAGGTACGTTCCACTTTCAAAATTTCCCTCCACATTGTTTGCGAGCTGATTTAAATTATCGTGTCTCATTAAAATATGGATCTGCGCCGGGAACATTTTCGCGCTATGATTTTTACCGATTTCATGTGTCGCCTGAAACCGGACGAATTGCACGATAGACATCAAATGGCATTCATGGATAAAGGCCCTTCTAGGGCAACCGTCTATCGTTAATTTAACGAAGTCAAGCTTTTGGTCAACTAACTTTGGGGATGAAGAAAGAAGTGGTCGCCCATTGACGGCTGTTACGAAAGAAAACGTGCTAGCAGTGAAAATTTTAATTCAAGACAATAGGCGAGTTCCGTATCAGGACATACTGCAGGTTGGATGGGGAATTCTACACGTGCATCTTCGCGTGAGGAGGATAGTTTCACGCTGGGTGCCGCACAACCTCACCGATGCTCAGAAGCCCGGGTGGAATGATGCCGTGATACGATAAACAAATTTGAAGCAGGCTCGTCTCGGCGTGTTTATGACATCATCACAGGTGATGAGTCTTAAATTTATCGATACAATCCAGAAACGAAGCGCCAGTCGACGGTTTGGATGTTTCAAAACGAAGTAACGCCCACCAAAGTGAAGTGATCTAGAAGCGACGGGAAGATTTTGATAGCGATTTTCCAATTTGACTGGCTACTTGGTGTCAATTCCTTTACCGTACCAAAAGAAGCATCAACGTTGAATGATATACTACCAAAAGCTTGGCAGAAGTTTTCTCTGTTGTGAGCAACAAGCGCAGCATCGCGCATGAAACTTTGTATAGAGGCTGGTGGAGAGTACTTTGATAAGATTTAATAAAAAATATTTACTTAGAAAACATTTATTTTTAGATTTCGCCAAACTTTCTGAGTGTCTCACGTATGTTACGCTGTTTCCTTATTCATACGTTTTGATTTGTAGCAACCTCTGGACCAACCCTTATCCAATAAATAAAAAACATCGAAATCGTTCGTTGCTGTAAATAATAATCGCTGAACATACAAACCTTCTGTTTTTGAAGTCGTGTAAAAATATCACCTTGGAAAACAAAATATTTTAAAACAATCTTTAAACAAAAAAGGAGTTAAATTATGTAACTCCTAAGTACTTTTTGGAGGCCGGTCAAAAAAGCTTTGAAGCTAAATCCACTACGCAATGCCGTACCTTCCGCCTAATAAGGTCAGTTATTGATCAGCTCGACCTCTATACTTAAATGAGGTGACTGGCCATACATAAAATATACCAATTAACTCCCGCACCCGCATTGCGTAACATCAACCACGATCTGAATCATTTTGAAGGATATTCACTTACTGGCGGTTCAAAACCAATAAAAAGACTATTTAGAATATATTCTTAAAAAAAAACCTGCACCAGTAAACTTTGCAGAGATTCATATTATACCTTTGAATACAAAAATAAGAAGACAATGTTACAATATTGGCCTGCTTACGAGTGTCCCATTCTACGAACAACGGTCGGTAAAAATTATGAATCAGTCCTCCTTCATTAGTTATTTGCACGCAAAGTTTTATTTATTATTGTCTGCTTATTTATAAGTTTACGTTTTGATATAGGAATACTGTTTTGTTAGGGTCGAAAGTGCCTATGTTCTTGTGTTATATTATGTTGTCTTAACATAATTTTGTGTATATAGGGCGAGATTTTTTATGTCATGTCGTGTGAAAACATGTCTGTATGTAGATCAAGGCTCGGATACCGGTTTAATTTTCAATCCGTTATTATATTTTATACTAATATTCGGTTTAGATCAAATAAATCGTTTTGTAACGATTTTGTCTCTACACAAAGGTTTTTTATAATAAACGGTTTAGAGCAATAAAAACCGGATAATACGGACGCATGATACACAAACGCCCTTCTCCCTTCATTCTGCAGTAAGCTTTTTTTTGTTCCGGAACGGACGTTTATCGCTCGTCGAATAAATCGGTTAATTTAGGTTAGTATAAAGTTCTTAAAACGTTCATGTTCTTAAGGAAGGTTCAGAGCAAAACCGAAAGGAACGGTTTTGGAATCGATGTAGATGTTTTGATGTATACTATTTAATTTGCATTGGAACGTAGTCAATCAAAGTAAGAATGAAGTTACGCTATTAAAAATCATGATAGAAAATGAATCACAACAAAACCGGGCAAGTGCGTGTCAAACCAAGCACAATGAAGGGTTCCGTAGTTGGGATTAATCAATCCCAAGAACAAACTCAACATTTTAGTTGAAAAACATGTTCTCATATACAACGAAATACGTCACGGTCAATTCTCCAACTGCAAATGTAAGTTTGTAATCGCAAAAAGTTTTTTTATGTTTTGTAACTTCAAATTAACAATTTTGAACTGTTTCCTTATCTTGTGCCGAGACCCTTGCTTCTTGGAATTTTTTTAATTTTCAATGGTTTAAATTTTTCGCGAATAACAAAATGTGTCGCATAAATCGCCGTATTTTTTACTGCGTTGACTAAGAAGCTTGAATTTTTGTAGAGCTCCAAGGGACTTACGTATTTTATACTAATTTCAACTTGATACCTCCACGCGTTCCTGAGAAAAAGGGTATTGACAGACTGACAGACAGACTTTTCTAGGGGTTTCATTTTTATTTTCAGGTACGGAATCCTAAAAACGATTCTTCTGTTACAGTTAGCGACATAAGTTTTGTTTTTCGAAGATTCATTTATAAGCGAACAGCTAAATACAGGCGCACGAGTCGATCGACGGTGGATGGTTGACCATCAATTACATAAGACCCCTCTGTGCCTCGGGATGCACTTTAAGCTCTTGGTCCCGGCTGTCAGTCGTTACGGATAGCTAGAAGCCCAAAAGTCTGACAACCAGACCTACCAAGGGGTATCGTTTTACCCAGTAACTGGGTCGTGGTGGTCAGGTAGGCAGTCGCCATATGTAAAATCGTGGTATTCAGCTGCATCTGGTTAGACTGGATGCCGACCCAAATATAGTTGAGAAAAATCTAGGCAGATTGGTTGGGGAAGATCGTACCCATTTATTCTTGATGGACTTATTAATAAGCTCTACTAAAATGTTGTATCTTAAGGACTGCTTCTGCTTGATTCTACTAAAGTCAGCTACTGCTGACTTTCGAAATCCGAAAAAAAAAAAGGAGATATTTTATCCGTGGAATACAATTGACGTGTGACAGTTCTATTATGGAAAAACAATAGAAAATTGAAAATTTATTCTCCGGACAAGACATATTCTAGGTATAAAAGGTTGCTGGAATTCGCCCTAAGTGTAAGAGAAATAAATAAATACACCCTGCACCTCCGTGGAGGCCAGCGACCAGAGTCACGGCCTAGCACACGCTCGATGCTCTCAGCCCCACTTCATGAATGAATACCAATAGATAAGTGAAAATCATTTAGAGGTCCGTTTAATCTAATCACTATTGTCATTCTCTGATGGTTGTTGAAACATGGATTTTTTATAAACGATTCATTTACCTGACTGTATTTAACAGTCGGGTAACTTGATGGTTCAGCACACAGAATATTAGTTAGAGGTGCATGTTCTGTAGTTGAGCAGATTGAGACACTACATTAATTGGTCGAGTTATAGCAATTTCCTATTATGTCTGTCAAACAATTTCAATTCATTGTTATTTGAATTTACGAATAATTTTAAGTTTGTAGTATATTTTCTAAGCAATCAATTTTCTTCTGACTTTACATATTGCGATCAGTGGTGTTCTCGATTAAATATGTAGTCCCTGTTAATAATAATAATCCCCTAAACATCACTATAATTAACTAAAGTGTAACCACGCATACAGAAGCTTCCTCTTTTCGCTAATAACAACATTCTGGAATCGAGTATCTGTTTACTGAGTTTAGTAATTATGGTTTATATCCCTTCCGACGTTGTTGGAAGTGGCTTAGATTACACAATGGTTATGGTAAATATGTTTTAGTTTGCAATTCACTCCTTGCTCCCGGAGGATCAAAGAACAGTTCAGACGTCATTTGGGGACCAAGATTTTCAGGTAAGAATGTATGGGGCTTTTTGCGAATGAAATCATCTCCGGAAGGACCATTAGAGAAAGAGTGACCATTTACGGATTGGATTGCATGCTACAGCATAGTTCAATAACACCATTTGCGATAGAGGGACCGCTTGAGAATGAAACCGTCTGCTACTCATCACTATCATCATCATACGTTTCTTGCCAAACATAAGCCTCCCCCATGGATTTTTTGAGCAAGCGGTTGTTGGCGGCCTGCATCCAGTTACTTCCAGCTACCTTTATTAGGTCGCCTTGCCCTTGTGGTGTCGTGTAGACGTTCAACGCTGCGCTTGCCGGTACGTGGTCTCCATTCGAGAACTCTTCTGCCCTATCGGCGAACAGTTCTACGCACGTGCCCTGCCCACTGCCACTTAAACTTACTAATACGTTGGGCTATGTCACCAACCTCCGTTCGCCCACGTACCAGGCCACTCAGAAAGTATTGCGAATAACCGTTTTTATGTATGAAAATATGATTGTTTGTAAGTAAAAATAAGAAATAGGCATATTAATAGGTCACCCTGTTGGTTGCCAATAGGGTGACCCTCTTGGGCCAGTGATTTTTAGTTTGGCAATAAATCCAATCATTCGACAGCTAAATTCAAAATTCAACGTATGGTATTTGGATGACGGAACCCTAGGAGGAGGTGTAGACACAGTCATAAAAGACTTAACTTTTTTTAAAGAAAAATTCAGTTCTATTGGCCTAGACCTTAACTTTTCAAAATGTGAAATTTATCTTCCCGAAACCACTGACAGACAAACTACCTTAACAAAATTTTGTACCGTAGCACCAAATATCAAAATTACGAAAAGAGACTCTCTTCACCTCCTAGGGTCGACAATTTTTGACGAATCCTTTCCAGCGTACGTTGAAGAAAAAAAAATTCAATGATGTCTAGGAAAGACTTTTCAAAATTAACATTCATTCGGCCTTCACACTCATTCGATACTGTTGTTATGGACCAAAATCTACATATAATCTTCGCTCCTCCCATCTGTGGAAACATCCACAACTTTTAGAAAAAGTAGACAAAATTATTAGAAAAACACTAACTTCGATCCTAAATGTGGCCCTGGACGACCGAGCGTGGCAGCAAGCCACACTTCCCATTCGCCTAGGTGGTCTCGGCGTCCGCAAAATTTCAAGTATAAGTTTACCGGCCTTCCTCTCCTCGGTCCACAGTACTGATAAATTAACCAGTAATATTTTATCTTCTTCGCTGGTCGATTTTGAAGTACCGTGTTTGACCGATGCGTTGAACGCTTGGAAAATGGCTTGTCCCAATACGGTTTTCCCCGACAACCCGTCCTCCCAGAGAAGGTGGGACGTGCCGCTCTGTAGTATTATACGGAATACCCTGATAAACACGTCACCTAATACTGTTGAGCGTGCCCGTCTGCTGGCTGTGGGAGAATGGGAGTCAGGCTTGTGGCTTCAGGCGCTCCCGTCATCCACCATAGGCACTATGATGGATGACTCTTCGTTTCGGCTCGCTACATGTCTCCGCTTGGGCGCACCTTGTGTTGCTCCGCATCGGTGTCACTGCGGTGAAGCTGTCGACAGTCTCGGGCACCGTGGCTTGTCCTGCTACAGGAGCGCAGGTCGCATAGCACGGCATGCCAGCATTAACGATATTATTCGTCGAACCCTTGTCACCGCCGGCGTACCTGCGGCCCAAACCAAACCAAACGGCTTGGTACGTGACGATGGAAAGAGACCAGACGGTATGACGTTGTTACCTTGGAAGGTGGGTAGGCCTCTGGTGTGGGACACAACCTGTGTCGATACCCTTGCTCCATCTCATGTTCCTAGCACGGCGAGCTGTGCTGGCGCTGCTGCTGCGGCTGCTGCGACCCTCAAGCGGCGCAAATACTGTAACCTTATGGGTAACTACAGTTTTGAGCCGTTTGGGGTCGAAACGCTCATGGGGCCCGAGTGCGCGTCTAATTTTTAAACAATTTTCTCACCGACTAGTCGACACTTCACGTGACCAGAGGGCTGGATTATTCTTTGGACAAAGAATTAGCATTGCCATTCAGAGTGGCAATGCTGCCAGTCGTCTGGGCACGTTTCCAGATGACAGCGATGCGGACGAATACTTCGACGCCTGAGTGTTTTTATATTAATTTGTATAGGTAGTTAGTTATTTAGTCATTTAATTTAGTTATATATATATATGTTGTAAAATAATTTAATTAAAAAATTATTAAAAATAGGTACGTTCCGATTAAAAAATTTACCTCCACATTGTTTGCGAGCTAATTTAAATTATGTGTCTCATTAAAAAATGGATCTGCGCCGGCAACATTTTCGCACTATGATTTTTTGAGATTTCAAATGTAGCCTGAAACCGAACAAATAGTACGTTAGACTTCAAATGGCATTCATGGTTGAAGGCCCTTTTAAGGCAACCGTGTATCGTTAATTTAACGAATTCAAGCGCGGTCAACTAACTTTGGGGGATGAAGAAAGAAGTGGTCGCCCTTTGACGGCAGTTACGGAAGAAAACGAGCTAGCAGTGAAAATTTTAATCCAAGACAATAGACGAGTTACGTATCAAGAGATTCAGCACATACTGCAGGTTGGCTCGGGAAGCCTTCACGAAATTCTACAGGTGCATCTTCGCGTGAGGACGATAGTTTCACGCTGGGTGCCGCACAACTTCACCGATGCTCAGCAGCAGCCCCGGGTGGAATGGTGCCGTGATATGATAAACGAATTTGAAGCAGGCTTGTCTCGGCGTGTTTACGACATCATTACAGGTGATGAGTCTTGGACTTATCAATACAATCCAGAAACAAAGCGCCAGTCGAAGGTTTGGGTATCGAAAACGAATCAACGCCTACCAAAGTGAAGCGATCTAGAAGCGGGAGAAAGATTTTGTCCGCGAGCTTTTTCAATCTGACTGGCTACTTGGTGTCGACTCCTATACGGAACCACAGGAGCATCAACGCTGAATGGTATACCACCAAATACTTGGCAGAAGTTTTCTCTATTGTGAGCAACTTGCGACTAAACACCGCGGGCTACTGTTCCACTATGACAACGCGCCTTCGCACACCGTGCTCAAAACGAGGCACTTCCTGGACAGCACGCTGGTCAAACTCCTGGGTCACCCTCCTTACAGCCCTGACCCAGCACCGTGTGACTTCTTTTTATTCCCGAAAATAAAAAATCTGCTCAAAGGGATACAATTTTTGTCGCCGGAAGATGCGCTGTCATCGTTCAAGCAGGCTGTAAACGAGGTGTCTACGGCGGACTAAAAAAAGTGTGTTGAAAACTGGTTTAGACACATGAAACTTTATATAGTACTTTGAAAAGATTTAATAAAAAAAATTACCTATAGAACATTTATTTTTATTTCGCAAAACTTTCTGAGTGTCCCTCCCACGTATCTCCTCGTTTCTGAGTCGATCTCGCAGAGATACCCCAAGCATTGCCCTTTTGAAAAGAGCATGGTATCGACTAATGGTCAAGTTTAAGTAAGCAGTTTTTTGCAATTATTAACCCACCCCACCCGTCGTCAGCAAAAGTAAGCAAAGCTCTTACCCCTACCCCATGCATACATTGGTACAATTGATTGATTCATGAGCAACAGTTATGAGCCTAGAATTAAGGAATAGCTTTGGAATAGAGGATTGTAACGCACATAATTTCAAAAATGTTTAGTGTAGTGTAATATTTCTAGTACTCATAACTAAAATGGTTTCATCACTCACCTTGGAAGAAAAACGAAGTAGGTTGGATTTATTCTTAGTCGCTGCTTTCAATTCTCTTAGAAACAATAATATCAAGTTCCTTGTCGGACTTTGCTTGTAACTAATAATTTTGTACGTAGTTACTTACATTTTGTACTTTTGTATTTGCATGAGATTTTTTAAAACTTTCGAACAATTTTTGGTATAACTTGGATTTGTCTATTTGATACGACATCTTGAACAATTCAACTTTGGCTTTGTATCGAAACAAAACAATAAATTGACGCAAAAGAATTGACAAGTGAATAGCGCGCGGTAATTCCCCTAATCAGTTCTAAGCGAGTACCTAAACGTATTCATTATTTTTAGGAATCTCCGAAAATGCATTTCATTTTCAGCATAGACAATGTGTTGATTGCCATATGTGAAAAAATTAAATAATTACTGCTGACGTAATAACCATCTAGATCCCCCCACCAATCATCAAAAATAAGCAAAATAAAGTCGCCGCCCCCCCTATAGTGCTTACGGCCCCATAGACACCATAAGAAATATTTCTCAGATGTATGAGTTTTTTTTTATCGGCACAGAAACTACAAAGCCATCCACTGAAGTGAGCTAAATAACAACCAAAAGAACATTTAGGACACCGAAATAGGATTTGTTGTCATTTCGTTGAATTTTCTCATATCCACCGTTATGAGAACACCGTAAGGAGGAAAAAGACAAAAAAAAAACATTAATAAAATAATTAAAATTAATTGCAGTTGTCCCCGTACCCCAGTAACTTATTGTAATATTTACTTTTTAAATTATGCCCGTCGTTCCCTTTGCGTTAAAATTATAAGTGAGAGTGCTTTAATAGAGAGAATATTATACATATACAAATGCCTAGATAAAAAATAAAAATCCGTAATTTCAAAATAATAGCTTTATTTAATATTTTAAAACAAATGAAATTTAAAATTACATTAAATGTAAACGATAGTAGTAGTAGTATTCTTTGTAATCTACTAGAGTTTTATCTTCCGCGGGTACTACCGGATAAAAAGTACACTTTATGTTGAATCGTGTTGGGGAGAACCACCGCGATGACAAAAATTGTGGTTTAACATTTTTTTTAATATCTATAATATACTTTAAATTGCGTCACGTGAGTAACATATTATTTAAAAAAAAACATATTTTATTATATTAAGAAAAAAAAATTCGACTGTAACTGTTTTAACTTTCTGCAGTGGAGTTTTCATCCACGCCACGAAGATTTTCTGTTTGGGAAATTCACCCTTGTAATTTTTTCAAAAGGTGTTATAGGCAATCACATGATGACGTCGACCACCAAAGAGTTAAGGCACGCTTCTATAACTTCGAAACTGATCGAACACCCAAATAAAATTCACAAGACTAAAGTTGAAATCACTCCCAATCATTACTAACTTACGAAAATACTTAACTACCCGAAAATTCCCAACTTAATCCAAGCCGAATTGAACAAATTATTATGTAAAGAAACACAATTGTAATTTCAAACATTTTCTGAAACATTTAGTCATTTACATCGTCACAGAAGTAAGAGCGTTCCATATTCGTATTTAGCTTACAGTAATTTAATTTAGGATTTCAAGGTAGAATCCACATTAGGAGTTCGAAACAGTCTCGTGAACGTACAAGACTGTTTCGAACTCCTAATGTGGTTACAGTGCTTATGAAACTAACTTCACTTATGCGGATTCTGAAGTAATTTAAGTTACATTCCTACAAATTGTACTTTGAGTGAATTTGTGATCTATGGGCTTTTGAATGGCTTAGAATTGGTTTCTGAGAAGGATAATCTTCAGATTTTGCCTAGCCTTTTCATTTTTAACTTCAGAACACTAAATAATAAAAAAAAATTGAAACGAGAAAACTCAGCTTCAAGAAACTCTATGTTCGATAACAACTGCATTAGTTTAATTCTGTGTCGCAGTTTTTAACGCCCACCTCCAAAAACTCGAGACAAAGCAAAACTAAAAGAAATTAACTAAAACCACTACTAAATATTTTTTTATCCAGTATATAAAACTGACACTGCCCTCTCTGGTGCACCAATATATAATAACTAATATACGATCGCATACCAGAATCAATTAAATTTTTTAATGTTATTTAAAATTATATTATTGATCATATTTTGCGTGCCTATGTGACGGCAGAACATGGAGAACTGATTTTATGACAACACCTATGTATGACAACACCTATCAGAGATGTAAATGTTCTTAACACCCCTCTGACCCCCACAACCCAGTTACTGGGTAATACGACACCACTTGGTAAGACTTGTAAGAATAAACTAGAAAGAAACAAGAGTAACTTAACCTGTTCGATCGACCCGTGCGGTCGTTATTGTTTTGCCACAGGCCCTAAATGATCAATTCTTGTTCCTTTCTGCATAACAAAAACAAAATACATCGGAACTATAATGTAGGTCGATGTATCACAACTGTAATATAATCCAACCACGTAACAAACTTCCAAAAAGTTTTCATTCAACAAAACCGCTTGAGGGAGCAGCGACTCAAAAGTTTGAGAACATCTGAGTATGCAGTACCTTTTATTGAAACTCATCATGTTTCTGAGTAGGCCTCAGTCCTTTCTGGTTTCCAATTGCCCACATTGGGCTTTGGCTGAGAAAGGAAATAACAAGTTAACAACCCATTCAAATGATACTTGGCATTGTAAGAAGTTGTTGTTCGGTACGAAGAATTCCTTTAAGAACCCGACATTTTTGAACCGCATTTGTTGTAATAAGATCAATAATGTCTTCTTAAGTTATCCTTACTTTTACAATTTTCCTCATAAATCCTTTTCCTACCAATATTATAAATGCCAAATTGAAGTGCTCGTGAAAAAATTATACAAGCCGCACGGTCGATCAAAGATAAAGCTACACTTGCCGAGGTCGGTTCCTGGATGGGTGACCATCTATTACATGTTGAGACCCTTCCGTGCCTCGGAAAGCGCGTCAAGCTGTTGGTCCAGGCTGTCATTGGTCGGGGGTATCGCACGATCTCCTTCGAGGCGGGTTGTGCTCTGGCCGGATCCCCGCCCTGGGACCTGGAGGCGAAGGTGCTCGCGTCACTGTACGGGTGGCGCGAGGCAAAGGGGGAGCGGGGCGAGCGACCGATGCAGCAACATATTGAGCAGCGTCGGTTGCAGCTCCGCGAGGTCTAGGTGGCGGAATGGCGGGTGCGGCTGTCACGCCCAACCGCCGGCCTCGGCACCATCGAGGCGATCCGGCCAGTGCTCGACCGCTGGCTCGGGAGAAGGCACGGCTCCCGGACGTTTCGGGCGACGCAGGTGCTCTCGGGGCATGGTTGCTTCGGGAAGTACCTGTGTCGCATAAACAGGGAGCCGGACGCCCGGTGTCACCACTGCGTCGACTGCCGGGAGAACACGGCGTGGCATACGATGGCAGAGCGTGCCGCTTGGGAGGAGCCGCGCCGTGCCCTCATCTCAGAAGTAGGTCCTGTCGCTGCCGACCGTAGTGAGTTCGATGGTCGGCAGCGCCGAGTCCTGGGACGCGGTGGTTTCCTTCTGCGAAACAGTCATCTCGCATAAGGAGGCTGCGGAAAGGAAGAGAGAGATTTCGACTCTCGACCCGGTCCGCAGCAGACGCACCGGGCGTCGGAGGAGGGCGGACAACGCCCTCTTCCGGCCCCCCTAAATGGGTCCAGGGGCGACGGATTCCGTCGCCCCCCAACATCAGGACCCGCGAAGGTAGCGCGCGTAGTGTTCCGCGCGCGCCGGTCACAGACGTTGCGGGGGGAGTACACCTCACTCCCCCGCCCGGGACGGGGCCCGCGCAAGCGGGCCGGCACCAGCCGGGGTTGCGGAAGAATTATGTGTTCCCACGGCATAGGTGAGTGATGGAACACCGGGTTGGTTTTTAGTCGGTAAGAGTCCGACAGACCCCCCCGCCCTCCCCGGGGCGGGGGACATCCATGAGGATTTTCCAACCCGAAACCAAAAAAAAAGGCTGTCATTGGTAGATCTTTGACAGTGGTTACGGGTAGTCAGAAGCACAAAAGTATGACAATCAGTCTTACCAAGGGCACAGATAATATAATACTACGTACAGATACCCGATTCCATACAAAGAAATGACGCCTCCCTAAGTCTGGCTATTGAGCTGGCAATTTTTTTTCGTCCAAATTTTCAGCAGATGGCGGCATCCACGACTCACTAAGTGCCTGAGACTGTAGTTTTACAACGCCATCTAGGAGCCGAACTACTTTTAAAACGTTTCGTGCAATCCTTTTTATATCAAGTTTTATAGTTCCGGGTTCAGACAAACATGGTAACAGATTTCTTTATTTCTACGTAAAGTAATGGTAAAAAAAAATTAAGTTGTTTGATTTAAATTAGTAACGATAGTGGTTACTGTGATGGCAGGACAAATTGAGTAAAACGCTATAAATTGCAAAGATTATTAACAGATGGCTACTTTTATCATTGTAGGGGTTCGAATTAAAGTTAAAGGTTCATTCATGTTTGTTTGTTTGGTGAAAATACATGCATTATGTGTGTAAATAGATAAATCAGCATTAAACAAGGAAGTTCGGTTTATACAAATCTTACTTTAGCAAAAAAAATCCCGTTTTACGCTTTATAGTGATTGATAATTTCAGAATAATTACCTATGATGCAATCTATGTTTTTTTTTAAGACTAAAATGTGTTCGAGTTGAGACCCCATGCCAAGGGGCATCGTATTACCCAGTAACTGCGTTGTGTAGGTCAGGTGGGCAGTCGCTCCATGTAAAATACTGGTCTGAAGCTGCATTCGGTTAGAATGGCAGCCGATCACAACCTAGTTGGAAAATAGCTGGCTAGGCAGATTGATATTTCAAATGCCCTTGTGTATATTGGTTTGTCCTTCTTCCACATAGCAACGGATAGTTGTGATTGTTTGCTTACGGCCGTACGTGGCCGAACATATCTCCAATTTTGGTGTACTGGAGATAGACAAATCTATCAAGCTGTGGTTTTAACGTTCCATTAAAACCAAAGTATGCGACCCTATAACGTGTTGACGGCTATTTGTTTGACAGGATCGGATAGAATTGTGTCGTCTATCATCAGTAGCCATCTGTCTAAGGTTATTGGGTTTGGCCGTTAGAGAGGACTTTTCACTTTGTAATCTTTTTTTGGAAACAATTTTTTTTCTTTTCTTGTAAAACACAAATTCGTATACACTACTGGCTATGTAAATAAGAGTGACAGGAAGTTATTATAACATCATAAATATATACGCTAAGTGAAAGAAAACGGTATTGTTGAAGCTTACTAATAAACTACATAGGTAATGTTAATTTAAAAAAAATGTGGGCATAGCTTATCTACAAAAAAAAATGTTCTGACGCATTGAGAACCTCCTCCTCTTTTCCTTTGAGAAAGCTGGTTTAACTTCAACAGATCGCCATGTTAGCCAGACTTTTGAGAAACTTTTAATGTTAAATATAATTAGTTACTTTGGCCTGTTATTTGCCGTGCCCACATCAAGTGCGTTACAATCCAAAATGGAAAAAATAACCCAAAGAAACTTCTAGAACTAAAAAGTAAAAACTAACAAGTCATAGGTTCAAGGTTACATACATGACGCACAAACTGTCACTTTTTATGACGTCGTAAATATTAACTATTTTACCATGGGAGTGTCGTGGCACGGTTATGGATTCCTGTCACGAAACACTGTAGGCTTAGGCTCTTGCGAAAGCGACTGCAGAGAAAACAAATCTGTTGCGGCATCTATATCGCCACATGCGAACTACGCATCACACTGACGACACGCAAAATTTTGCATCGCGCAAGCAGAGTTTACCGTGCAACTAGCCTGTATATACAACGTCCGACATTAATCGTCGGGCAGTTGCACACCAGACACAGCACCCATCTGGTCCAAGAATCCTTTTTTTTCTGTGGAGGTTGAGGGAAGCATGCCACGAATAAAACAGGCAATGTGCGAGCCTGTCGCTTGAGGCCTGTCGTATCAAAGGCCGTGCTAGATGGCTAGCTAGTGGCACGTGACTAGGTGTCCTCTCCTTTTATTGCGATCCCTTTTTCCAGCATCGGATTGGACATTATACATAACATAATAAGCCTCTATAATGTTCCCACAGCTGGAACACAGGCCCTCTCTATGAGTGGGCCGTGATCCACCACGCGGGCTCACTGCGGGTTGGATGGTTGGTCACAGGTCTTCGAATTTTTGGTGTTTAGGACATGCCGGTTTCTTCACGATGTTTTCTATTACCGTTTTTGAGAGCAGTGGTGATGAAATATTTTACACAAGGTTAATCGCCTGTTTGTATTCGCACCTACGACCTAAAACTCGTAAGTCGCATTCGCGTTCCCGCTGAGCGACCACTGCTCTCGACATAATAATCAAAGCATTTTTCCCTTATTTTTAAACAGCAGCGAAACCGGCATATCCTAGAATCAAAAATTCGAAGATATGTGACATCCGCCAACCCGCATCAACAATCAACAATCTCCCTCTCGAAGAGAGGAGGCCTGTGTCCCAGCTGTGGGAACATAATAAGCTGATTATGCTATTGCTCACACAAAACTGGGACCGAATTGGAAACATGTCAATTATCCGTCATCTATCAATGTCACGCCGTATTATTCATTACTTACTGAAACGTGGGACTTTGAGTGCTGCCTAGTTAGTCTACCTACTTAAACAGACGTCGCAACTTTTGTCCCCAGTGACATTGTACAGATATTTTTGCAAGATATGAAGTGATAATGACCTAGGATTTCATTCTGATATAGCACGATTTTTTCCCGAGCCCAGTCGATTAACCAAGTTTCCGGTCTCTGGAAACCTTTGGTATACCCGTCTCACCGTAGGAACATAAGGTGGCTATACTGAAGGAGTAGGACGGTACCCCTCAGAAATTCATAGTTACTTCAATAAGGTCGATGAAAACCAGGATGGATGCTAAAATAAGAGCAAGGGGCACGAGTTATTGAAACAAGTTTTTTTTTAACAAGAAAACCATATTCGTTGTTGAAAATCGACGACTAAAATGTTGTCCTTATAAAACGGTTTTTTGGTTTTAAACCTGTCAAGTTGATATGTCATTATAAATTGTGATTATCTAAAAAAAATTGAATTCTCACTTTTTCACTTAATAAAAAGTTATTTTTTATTCAACGTACTTTTTGAAATATCTTGTTACAAATCGAAGCGCACGCACAAGGTGGACCGATTTATTTGCACGCAAGTGTATAATCTTCACGTACAAATCTAAACCACCTTGTCCTAGACGGAGCATCGGGGACAGAAAAAATTTGTTACCAGGAAAGCATCACACGCAAGACGTTCCTACTTCAGGAATTAGGAACGTCTTAAATAACAATCGCTGAAGAAAAATCGTAACAAATTCTGAAATCACTAACAAGCAGTAAGCAAGTGTCCAATTTCGTTCGCTGTGTGAGAAGAGGTTTTAGCCTTGTATTAACATAAATACATGATAATATTTGTATTGAAGTTGCTTCGTAAAAAAGTACTAAATTTTACATAGCATAATCAGCCTATAATTTTCCCACGGCTGGTACGCAGGCCTCTTCTCGGTGAGAGGAAGTTGGCCGTAAGCCACCACGCGGGCCCAGTGCGGGTTAGTGGATTAATAATTTCACACAGCAATGAAATTAAAATGTATACGCAAGTTTATATGTTAGTTTTATGCCTTATTTTTGGGAACAATTTAACAAATCACGGCTTTTGAAGCGCAACAATAGTTACAATTAGAAAACTCCAACCAACTGTGTTTCCAACATCAACAAAAGTCATTTAATTATTATGACACTGGCAACACTAACTGGTCCTTTTGTTACGTAATTCTGTGGTACTTCGGATAAAGGGATGTTGAACCAGCTTGTGAAAATAGTTTCGTGAAAATTATAATTTGTAGTAAGAGTAGGCCAAATAATATCGCTACATGTGTGGCGTGGGTAAAGGTCAATTAGGTACTTAATTCTGTTTAAAGTATTCTTGTATTTTACAGTCGAATCTTCGAATCAATTAAAGCAAGCACTTGTGTGCGCCAGAGCGCTCCTTGCGGGGCTCCACATCGCTGTCACCATGGCATATCCTGCAGCAAGAGCGCTGCGCTGGTTGGATGGCACGTTACGCCAGCATGAACATGATGCATGATGTCTTTCGTGAGGTGCCAGATGATTTAGAACCCAATGACTTTGCATGCGACCATGGGAAGAGGCTAGACGGAATGACCATTAAATTTTGGAAGTTGGGTAGGCCTTTGGTGTGGGATCCAACCTGTGTCGATACCCTCCCGCCATCTCATTTGCTAACATGGCGGGCTAAGAAAACCTCAAATTACAATCAATGCTGCCAGCCTTTTGGGCACTTTTCAGATTGACAGCGATGCGGATGAGTGGTTTGATGCTCAATGAGCTGTTCATTCATATTGTTGTAGATGTAAATAATAAACTTTAGTGTTAGCTTGTTGACAATACATTGTATTTAAAATTTGGTAATTATGAACTAAAAGTTTATCATTAGCATTGACATAATATTGAGTACCTATTCATAAGACGAGGCCAATCACGAACGTGTGAAATAACGTAACGTTAATTCGAACGATTTGTGAATAGAAAGTACTTGTTTGAAGATTTTATTCATATCTATGTGATAAGAAATGTGTTTGACGAAAAAATATGAAAAATTGAAGATAGATTAATGCTTGATTTAAATGTTTGAAGAATCACAATTCCATTTATCGTGTTTTAGTGTTTATATGTAGTTATGTTGTTCCTGTCAAATGAAAGAATACGTCGGTTGAATACATACCAAATATTATGATCTGCTATCCAGTTTCAAAAGTTCACTAGTTTGCGCCATAACTGAAACAATAAGAAAAACTTTACGTTAACATACGATTTATAAATAATAATAACTTACAGAGAACCTGTTAGGGGGTGAGCCTTGTTCTTCTTGGGACTTCGTGGGACTTCAACATAACTGGCATAATGTATGTGTAATATAGATAATACAGGAATAACGTTATGTTATGATAACTGCAGAAAAACTTAGATTTACTGGGAACTCCTACTATTTTTTTTTTTGTAATAAGCAATTTTAAGACTTTTAACTAGTCGTTTTAAAAGCTCTGTGCGTTTCTTGGAAATCTTTTCGTTGATTTCACCAAACAGTATCATTTTCTTAATTATCGTATTCGTTAGCATGGATTGAAAGGGCAACGGACTTTGACACCTATTTAAGTTAAAAGACGTTAATGAATAAGGATACTCGAAAATTCAAAGGCAAATCATGTTTAATTACATTAATAGGACTTTCCCTACAATTGAGATACTGAAAACCGGCCAAATGCGTGTCGGACCAATGAAAGATTCCGTAGTTGGATGAATTTAACTCAAGAACAAACTATATTTTACATGTTCTCCCATACATTCTAACTGCAAATATTAATTGGTCGACTATAACTCGTCAATTTGTAAAGCCTACCTAGCTGTAGTAGACGGTGCTGCTGAGTCCGTCAATTAGCGCACTCAGGAAGTTGTAGGCGATCTGCGAGACTTATTTAGAAGCGCATGCATAATACTGTATGCATAATCAGCCTATTATGTTCCCACAGCTGTGACACAGGCCTCCTCTCTGTGAGAGGGAGTGGGCCGTAATCCACCACGCGGACCCAGTGCGGGTTGGCAGATGTCACATGTCTTCGAATTTTTGGTTTTAAGAAATGCCGGTTTCCTCACGATGTTTTCCTTCACCGTTTTGGGAGCAGTGGTGATGAAATAATTTACGAAAAGTAAAGCGCCTGCCTGGGTTCGAACCTACGACCTACAACTCGTAAGTCGCGGCCACCAGCCCATGCGAAGCGCATGGGTTGGTGTATAACTTACAGAAAGGCAGCAACTTGTGCAAGCACTACTTGTGTTTAAAGTAAAACGTAAAAAACACATATTGCACCGGTTATGTTATAAGGTGTTGGCCTTAAAAGATTGCTAGATTTTAAGTACTTAGGGCACATATTTACTAAGCACTTGATTTATGATGCTGATTTAGAAAGAGAATGGAGGGCGTTGGCTGTCCGATGCAATCTGTAGGTCAGATGTGAAAGGAACTCTTTTTAAGGCTTTTTGTCAATCATTGTACACGTGAACTCTGTGGGTTCGATATACACAAAGGGCATACAATGTCCTCAGAGTTAATTACAATAACGCCTTCAGAATGTTGTTCGGGCTTCCACGTAACTGTAGTGCACCAGGAATGTTTGCCGAAACAAATACTGATGGTTTAAATACCATCCTGCGAAAAAGGATTGCGTCCATGATGCGCAGAGTGCGTGGGAGCGTTAACGACATTCTGAAGGTAATTAGTGATAAGCTTTCTTGCGCCATTATGGCGTATTGGGTGCATGTACATGTGTATGTACCCGGTGTGACAAGTGAGTGCAAAAGGTATTTTGTCTAAAGAGTTTTGTCTGTTATGTGTCACATTTGTTACAAACAGCATAACATTGACGTATTGCGTGTTACTAACACACATTTACATTTTTAAATATTTTTATAAAACAACATTAAAAAAAAGTTTAATGTTACAGTTTTCCTTTTAAATTTCATTATAAATTTAGACTACTGCCTTGATTTATTTAGCGGTAGGCGGGGACGCCTGAATCTTACAAAAATTAGCACTTTAAAGCTTAATACTTCGCAAACGGATCACTGAATCGAAAATTGGCTTTCACTCGACCACAATATTTTTGAACGACCTTTCCAACGACATCCCACAACACGGGATAGACGAGAAAATAATAATTCATCCCTTCTTTACGTGTTGTACCCAATCTTGTGTGATTTGAATATACGGACAACTTAAGTTGGTAGTGAATTTGCTTACCATTTATTTGTTCTGACTTTACCTACCCACGTACTTATGTGGTAAAATCCCTTTTTCATATTAACGCTTGTTAGACCTCTTGATCATCTGTAGTAACATAATACCCATATTGTAGCGTCTTAAGGAATTTTATAACTAAACTAGCTTCTACTCGCGACTTCTTCCGCTTGAAATTTCTTGTTTCCCTGAGTCAGTCCCGTCTCATATTTTTTTGCTCCTGAGATTCCTAGCGTTATGTTAAGAATTAGGTTATCAAATGCAATCACTTTATTTTTTTCGACTGGTCGTTCCAGAGATAAGAGCGTTCAAACAAATAAAGAAACAAAATAACTCTTTAGCTTTCTTGTTAGTATAGATATCATACCCACGCGCTTGTATTCTTCAAAAGAGTAGGCAGCAGTGTATAGCACACCCAAATTTTTCCAGTTATGATATTAACAGCCCACTGCTGAGTATTACTTTTCTTACGCCAATCACCAGGCTCCTGTATGATATCATTCCCTTGTAATAGTGGGCGAGCCTATTGCCCTTAACCGGGCACGAATTCAGGCTCCGGGCTGCTACTAAGAATTTCCCAATGGGGTAACCCAATACCGCTACCAGACCTTGGGATTAAAACCAGGACTCCATGCTCAGCCGTCACGCTTGCGATCAATATACATCTTAATACATAACAGATCAATTACCCTTAAGATAAGCTGTAAGGTATGTTATGATATATTTATAGATAGCTTTGACTGAACTGAACGAAAAAGCTTTATGCCCCTCTCCATGCGGGTTTTCTTGTATATAGTAGAAAAAGACAGAGAGATATAGTTTTCATGGTTTTCGAGGGTGCTGAAGCCAATAGTGAGGTCAAAATGATAATCCAAGATGGCGGCTGCGAAAATATTCAAATTTGTCATTCATCATGGTTGTCGTTTTCATAGTTTTTGAGGGTGTTAAAGCCAATAGTGAGGTCAGAATGAAAATCCAAGATGGCGGCTGCGAAAATTTTCAAATTTGTCATTCATCATGGGTGTCGTTTTAATAGTTTTTGAGGATGTTAAAGCCAACAGTGAGGTCAAAATGAAAATCCAAGCTGGCGGTTGCGAAGGTTTTCAAATTTTTCGTCAAGAGTGTTGGTTTCATGGTTTTCGAGGGTGCTTTAGACGATAGTGAAGTCAATTGCATACGGAGTTGATGAAAAAGCTTATAGAACTAAAAAACAAGTATCCTACCAAATGTCCTTTCTTTTGTATTATTGGTTAATTAGTAGGTGTGGTTATATCCTCAAAAGACCATCTGAGACACTTAATCTCCATGGTCTTCATATATGATCTAACCAAGATAATATCTGGACTTTAAAAGTGAAAGATAGATAGACTACTATTTATTATGTACAAAATACAAAACTACATAAATAAAACAAAGTCGGGCTAGTTACACGATTTATAACTCAGGGACGGCTGGATAGATAAGACCGCTCATTGTGTCACCCAATGTAAAATTTCTACATCAATGTCTGTAATTTTTAAGGTGTACATAATAAAGAGTATTCTATTCTATTCTATTCTATGATTTCTGATTTCCTGGAATTGTCTCCGCCCCGAGTAGCATACCTATTAAATCATAGGGATAATTCACAAAAAATCATCATCATCATCATCATCAGCCTATTTTAGTCCACTGCTGGACATAGGCCTCCGCTAATGAGCGCCATAGCGCCCTGTCTTCAGCTTGACGCATCCAGCATCTGCCTGCAATCTTTCGCAGCTCGTCATCCCACCTGGCCGGAGGGCGTCCTACACTACGTTTGCCGAGTCGCGGTCTCCACTCAAGAACTCGTTTACCCCAGCGGTTGTCGGTTCTTCGCGAGATATGGCCGGCCCACTGCCACTTCAGCTTGCCAATTCTTAGAGCTATGTCGATAACTTTGGTTCTCTGTCGGAACAAAAAATAATGAAGATAATGTTTCGAGGCGGTACGAAGTTCAGGTCAGCTAGGTAAAATTATAAATGTACAAACTTTACATAGGGCGACACTGTGAGCTCTGAGTCTGTAAGTACACTTGAACACTGTTTTTCAAGCTTAAAAAAATGTTTTTGGCCCTGTCAAACTGTTTTTCAAAACCAATACACAGAAGTACTCGTAACGCAATTTATAATTTAAAAACTCAAACATTAAAAATATGTAGGTTACAACAAAATTAAATCCAGATTAGGGACAATTGTGGGATTATAACGTTTCTCACAAAAAGGCGTTCAATACAGGCTAAAACGGCAGGCGGCTGTTAAAAATTCAACAATAGATAGTGGTCGCCTTTGTCGCAGTAACACAAAGCGAAAATTGTGAACGTTGTCCGGATGTACGGGCACTAGATGTGGCATCGGGAAATGGGCATTTAGGACTTTTTATACTTACGGTGACTTTTAAAGTTAACAGATACTTAAAAAAAAAAAAAAAAGATGTTAAATATTTTTTTTTTGCCTCATGTTTTTATTTAAGAGGCTCGTGGGTAAATAACAACTGCACGGGTCGATTTTAGGGGTTAATCAACGCTTACCGAGGTTGGTCCGTGGATGGGTGACCATCTTTACATAACGAGACCCCTGGGTGCCTGGAAAAGCACGTTAAGCCGTTGGTTGGTCCCTGCTGTCATTCACAGATGTTTGACAGTCGTAACGAGTAGTCAGAAGAGGGGTATCGTGTTACCCAGTAACTGGGTTGTGTAGGTCAGCTAGGCAGTCACTCCATGTGAAATACTGGTAAGCCGACCCCAACATAATTGGGATAATGACTAATACTAAAAAAATTCGTAGAAATAATGTAAATTCAAAGAAGACATAGTAAAAATGAGATAATCGAAAAAATCTGATAAATCGATGTAAAATTGAAGACTACGCGCTTTAAAAGTTTTTGGAGGGGATTATTCCTGTCCTTGTCGCGCGGTACTAACAATGTACGGCGCTAGTATGAAGTTACGTAGTCGTGACGTCACTTGTACGATAGTGCTGTCCTAGTCTAACACTTACTTTAAAACGTTTATAACTTGCCAGTTTTTTAAGCTTTTACACTTTTTTTTAATACTATTTGCACTATTTGGAAATAAACATTTTTTTGAGATAACAATAAAAAAAAATTTCATCATCCCCATTGGGAAAAAGTTAGGCAGATTGATTGTGTTAGCATTCAACATTTGTCTATTTATTTTTAGTAATGACAAAGTCGGGTTTACATTTTAGTATAAAGTTAACTTAGTCGATAATTTCGAGCATGTTGTGCCTGCTGTAGTTCAAGGAGCGCAATATACTAATACTTTATCTATACTAATTATTAATAATATAAAAAGGGTAAAATTTGTTTGTTTGTTTGTATGTAGGACGTAATCTCTGGAACTTCCGGTCGGATTAGAAAAATTCTTTTTTGCATTTGAAAGCCCAATTCATTAGAAAGATTATGGGATAAGGGTATGGTAATTAATATTCCCCGCGTCATTTTACACCCGCACACACAATATTGTGTCTTTTTTTCTACAAGACACAATATTGGATGTGCGTGGCCCAAGTAACGGCAAGGAATCGAAATGTTGTATATTTTGTATGCTCCAAGACAAATTGTCTATGGCACATTATGAAATCACGAGTGCGTTTTGAAAATTTGTTTCACAGTTTGATCCTGAAACTAATAATTGCAAATAATCCATTTTGAACATCAAAGTATATTTTTTATTTTTTTTATCATTTTTGATGACATTTAAAACCATACGGTAAATTGTCATCAAACAAAAAAATACAGTGACAATATTTTGACAGTTTACAAAGCTGAGAAGTTTTCCAAAGCTGTCCGAGTTAAACGTACATATTTTATTTGTATGATGAGGGTTCTTGTAGATTTTTAAAATAAAAGTATTACCAAAAATAACTGATTCAAACATTTTGTGATTGAAGGGAATAATCGTAAGTACTATCATTTTCGACAATGGTTTAATAGTGAGAAAAACAATTGTTTCTTAACTTCTTTAATATAAGTTTAGATGAATTTTACTCGAACACAATCATCCTATATTCGAAACTACGACGATTCCGTTCGGTTGTCAAGCGTGGTATTGTGACAGTTCAAACCACGCCAACTTCGCATTCATTTCGCGCGGTTTCGTTCATTGTGTCATAAAGAATACGTTATTAGCCGATGTCGTGTTTAGATATGGAGTTGACGGGGTTTCGAAGTAAGAAATAGTGAATTAGGGCCCATGATAAAGACCTGTTCATGGGTGTCTTCATTGGTGAGTGTCCATTCTGTGTCTGTATGGACAGACGCAGAACGGACACTCACATCATTACAAATAATAGAAACGCCTGAATTTTTCCAAGGGTTAGGTTAGGTTACCAGAGGTGCAGAGGTGAACCTTTTTTAGGTACACTCACGTTTCACAATTTCACATTAAAAATAAATAAAGAAGATATCATAATAATGATTTGAGATTGAGTTGCGTGTTTACGTAATAAACGGGTATAATTTAAATATTAAGAAATGCTTGAAATTGTAGAGAAGGGTTTTCCTTGTAACGTCCAAAATTTCATAATTATTCAGAAATACTGAAATGCGGTGAAACTATAATTATATGTAACCAACCCGAAGATAATTGCATTTTACATGCAGCGAGCGCGAGGATCAGTCTCCAGTGTCCAGTCACACTTTAAAAGCTAAAAAGCTGAGTTCGTTTGATTCTCAATCACGTTAGGCATACACCATTTGTTTCGTGCGGGAACGAAATTCAATCTCCGCCACTTCGTGCGCCGTCATTATTTATACCGTTCTGCCATCAACACATAATATCTGTACTTGTAAAACTGTCGGGCTGTTTCATTTTAGTAGTCATTGTAATTTCGCGTCCACACAGCACGACGCGTCGCGGTCGGCATTCCGAACTTTTGCTTTGACAGACATTCGGATGGTTTCCTGCAAAATTATGTATTTTATTGCTGCTGGTTATAGTTTGAACTGTAATTTTTAACCAAAGTTTTGTTAGAAAGTTTTCGCTATTTCCGTTCGCAGGCAATTAATTTCTGAACTCATTATGTCTCTTGGTGACGGTGTCGTCATGCGGGGTGGTAAGAAGCCACAAGTTGACTCGTCCGGGGACGTAATATGCAAGCTTGTTTTTACTCGGTTACGGCAAGGCCGAAGGTTATGATTTATTTATATTTAATGTAACTCCTGCACTACTCGTCGTATTTGGACAAACAAGGTATCGTAGGAAGCGGCGAATACGGCTTGTTCGGGGATGAAATGAAATTATGTTTACAACATAATTTCATATGATTATTAGTTCCAATAAACTATTGGAACTACAACAACCCAGCGACTTTAATTGAATGTCTGAGGAATAATTATTAATTTATTGCACCTGCCTAAAGGTGGACGCGCACCGAGACGCACCGAGAAGATAGGGGCCTTTTGGCCTCATTTTTTTAAATTCTTTTTTAAGAGTGTCTAGCACAGGAGTACGCAATACACAGTAACTTAATGTTACTATATATTGCGTACTCCTGTGCTAGTCCCAATAAATGTTTTTTCTTTCTTTCTTAATAATTTAGTTAGATGGATAATAATATGTCTAGTTGTTTTGATTAACAAATTATGAAGCATAGCATTATGTCATCAGACTTCTAGTCCATACTGAGCAGAACTGAAATTCTAATGAAGCGTACACCTAATCCGTCATAGGCCGAACTATTCGCGTACGTTGTCGGCCCAACTCGGCCGATCGATCCAAACATTGACTGCGTACACCATCGTTCTCAGACGTCAACGGACGATGACGGTAAAAGTAGTATACACACTCTCTTTTTTATAGTAAATCCTATAAAATATGTCGATGACAATCGGGCCCGACGGATCATCATAATCGATACCGCTCAGAGAGATCTCGAGGTCATCTTTCTATGGGCTGATCGTGCTCAGTGATAAATTTTAAAAACTAGATGAGATCGGCCCTTCTTACCTGACAACTCTGAGAAGAAATGCCGAAACAAACTCCGAGGTCACAGTCTCTTTTAAAGTCCAGAGATATCTTAGTCAGATCATGTGAAGACCATGTAGATTGTTGTCTGAAATGGTCTTTTGAGGAAAGAACCACACAGAATAAGGGGACCTGTCCAGTCAGTGTATGCATATGTCAGTAGTCATGCAGCTCAGCACAGAACTTAAAAAGCTCAACGATTCGACGAACATTAAATAAGAACGAAGATATAATAAGATTGTTCTATGGTCTTCCCAAACTTCGTTGGAGTCGTTTTTGCGAGCACGGCTATAGCTTGCCCATTTTTTTACCTATGTATTGATTTCTCTCTAAAACATTTTCTTTTTTCATACTATTTAGAGTGTGATTTTTCAGTAGTCGGGTTTTAGTTGTTTTTATTTTTTTTTTCCTTAATTTTAATAGGGGATTTTTTTTCACGGTTTGAGTTATTTAGCGTATGACTGTCATGACATTTTCAGATGCATATTCACCTAAATTTGAGATTTTGGCTTATATGGAATACGCTTTTTTGTCGAAAAAATCCCGCGGTTCCGGGATCAATTTTTTATATATTTTTTAATATAGAATCGAACCTATTGTAAAGAATCCCGGGTTTATTATTATATGTTTTTTTTTTTATTCGCTTTCATTCTATACACCCGACTAATGGAGTCGTTTTCGGTCATTCCGGTCTGGAATGCAGCTGAATACCAGTATTTTACATGGAGTGACTTCTTAACTGACTTCCACAACCCAGTTACTGGGTAACAAGATACCCCTTGGTAAGACTGGTTGGCAGACTTTTGTGCTTCTGACGACCCGTTACGACTGTCATTCGTTGATCTCATCATCATGCTTTCCGAGGCACAGAGGGGTCTCGATATGTAATGGATGGTCACCCATCTACGAACAGACCGCGGCAAGCGTAGCTTAACC
This sequence comes from Dasypolia templi, assembly GCA_963555695.1. Lineage (NCBI taxonomy): Eukaryota > Metazoa > Arthropoda > Insecta > Lepidoptera > Noctuidae > Dasypolia > Dasypolia templi. The sequence continues at coordinate 9,125,247 of OY743142.1, forward strand.
TTCGATAGACCCGTGCGGCTGATATTATTTAGCCACAAAATCCTCTCATTTAGTCCAATTTGATTTCAGTAAAAACATTGCAAAGAACCGTTAAATCATCTCTCTATCTGAAAATACACCTACAAAGACAAAACTCCTGTTTCTTTCATCTGCGCTTACCCAGAACAAGCCAGTCTTAAGGCTCGCTCAGTTCAGTTCCCCATTTAATGGGGCTTTAGAGAACGTAATCCCAGCTTACAGTAATAACTGCTAACTGATATAAATTGAGTCGTGGGTTTTTGAGGACTTACAGTTACACAGAGTTTAATTTATATTGTGACATGGAGTTTTAGGGGGATCAACCGATAGTTTATTGAAGAAGTTTGTTAGTATTTTACCCGACTACGGCGAAGCAAAAAAGAGGGTTACGATTTTAACAAACGCAATCGCAAAAACTCAAACTCAATGCACTTATTTCAAATAAACCAATTATTTTGAATTGTCAAGGGGTCGGTCAGTCAGAAAGATGAAGCTAGTTGCCCATTCCAAAGAGTAGTAGGTACCTATGGAGAAGAAAGGGCAAGAAACTCCATAGACATTCTTTTAAATAATATTGTTCCATAAAATTAATTACATCACACAGGGAACTAATTTTATGTATGTATGTGGGAATTAATGCGGAAGTAATAGAGGGAACGGAACGTAAGTGAAGGACTGAGTGAGTGAGTAAGAGAACGAGGGAGGCTGAAAGAAATGAACGAATATGGCTACGGTGAGGAACTGAGGACTACTTAGAGTACGGTGTTGAAAATCTTTTATAATTCAAGACAGTAGTTATAAATAAACGTTTGTATGCTCATCTGTTCCCTCATAACTTTAAACTACTTATCCTATTTTGACAAATGAGGTATTGTTCGAAGCGTCTCGATCGTCCGCTGGTTATAGGCTATATGTCATCACATTAATTATGGCGACACCATTTAATATGACGCCCTCTAGATGACGTGGAGTCATAAATAAAAAAAATGTACCGTATAGTTTATACCATGTGGGTACCAGGACACCTACAAAATTATAATTGTATGCGACCACGGCTATACTTTGCCCATTTTTGTACCTATGTATTGATTTCTCTCTAACAATTTCTTTTTTCATACTATTTAGAGTGTGATTTTTCAGTAAGTATTCGTTTTTTTTCCAAATTAATTAATAAGGGCAATTTTTTGCACGGTTAGAGTTATTTTAGTGTATGCAGTCATACACTAAACATAACATATTCAGCAAAATTTGAGATGTTGGCTTATATCGAAAGCGCTTTTTTGTCTTAAAACCACGCGGTTCCGGGATCAAAAAATTTCTTTTTTTTCTGTCTATAGAATCGAATGTATGTCTACCTACCTAATATTGTAAAGAATCCCTGTTTTTTTTATCGCATTCCAGGTGTTCCTGGCATCCCGGGTTTAAAAAAAAATTAAGAAGCCCCTTCCATACTTTCATTGCAAAAATATTAGTTAACCTTTGTTGTCTATTCTATTCTTGTGTAGATTGAACGTTGAAATTAAATTAACAGAAAATAATCATATGAATCATCAATTATTACGAAAATAGAAAATAAATTTAGGCACACAAAACATGTGTTTTATATGAACATTTTGTCCCCATAGACAGATTATAAATTAATAATCTTCGTATTATGTTGGACACCGCTAAAAGGCATCTTAATTCAATACAAAATGCTTTTAATTTCGGGTCTTCGAAACCTGCTAAGTGTTTTGGGTGACATTATCGGTAATGTGTTATTCAAAGACCCGTTTATGGTACCGACCCGTTTCTGGCACGGCCCGTTATTTTTTGGGCCCATTTTGTTAAACGGGCTGTTCCTTTATGGTAGGTATTTATTTTATAACATGTCTGGAGCGAGGAAATGGCTGCTGCCATTCATTTGGGTGACAACGCTAATATTAATGATTAGTTTACCTTTATTATGAATTTCTGACAGAATGTCACAGTTATTTTGTCGTGTCATCCTGTACCTTTAAGTTTGTACAGCCAAATGTTTTGCGGTATTTGGAACTAAACAAGAATGAAGAAACAAAAAATGTTTATATTTCGCACTTGCTCCAAGAAAATATTAGAAACTAGATTCTAACAGCAACTCCATCCGCGTAGAAATCAACTGCACTGGGCCGCAAAGAAAACGGGTCGGATATTAAAAATGCGATAACTTTTAAAATCTTTTTTTTTTAAATAAATGTCGACCCTTTTGAAACGAAAAACTAAATTAAAGTTTATTTCATTACGAACAAAGGAACAAGTAAAAGCTTTTTTTTTTTTTATTTGATTAAAAAACATAAATAAAAATTAAGACTTGTTTTTAATTTGAACAACATCGAAACCTTTTACTTTTGTTTATGTTTATAAACATATCAAATATTGTGCAGATATTAATTATTCTTATCAAATTCAATTGAAAACATGTCACTAGCGCTTGTAGAGTGTACCAGATTCTGTCAATGCTTGTAGACGGGCGCAGTCAGTGTTACACAGCGACAACTGTTGGTGTGGCGCTATCAAGCGTTTTAGAGTGCTCCACCGATGGCGTCAACATTGTTGAGAAATCGATTTCAAACGGCTGTTGAATTCAAAAATCCCCTTCTACGTGCTGGAGGGAGAAATCCATGCACGTGTACAGTATGGCGGCGTCTTGCTGAATCAAACTTGAAGCCATTTAAACCTGCAAAACCTGCAGCATCGAAATTTAAGGCTGGGGTACGCTGAGAACACATGAATTCGACTCTAGATGACTGGTCAAGAGTAATGTTTTCGGACGAGAGGTTCATGCTATACACGCACGATGGAAAGCAAACAGTCTACAGAAGACCAGGCTATAACAAAGCTTGCATTAAAGAAAAAGTGCCATACGGAGGAGGCTCCATTCACGTGTGGGCTGGAATTACTTCCGAAAGCCGCACCGTGCTAGTGGTGATAAAATGGCATTTTAACTGCAGAAAGATACGTGAATGAAATCTTAAATGAGTATTTTGTCCCTTTTTTAGTAAAAATGGGCGAGAACGCCATCTTTATGCAAAACAACGCTCGTCCCCATACAGCTCGTATAGTGTTTGACTACCTTGAAGATGTTGCTATCACACGCATGGAGTAGCCAGCACGCAGCCCAGACTTGAACCCTATCGAGCATGAGTGGGACGAATTGGGACGACGTGTACCCCAGCGAAATTCCCCTCCCATCACGCTTAGTGAACTGAAGAAGCACTGATAGAGGAATGGGAGAATATTTCTCAGCATCGCGCATCGGCTCAGAAACCTAGTGGAAATCATGCCAAGCCGTAAAACAGCTGTATTAACAGCTCGAGGAGGCAATAAAATATACTAAAAGTAAAAACATTGCATATTTGATACTGTAGCACATATCGAAGTGAGACAAGACACAGAGAACAAATTGACTTTAACACATTCTTTATTTCGCAAAGCTAGCTCCAATATTTTCGAAGTTATTTAGGATTTTATTACCGTCCTACTTTCTTTACGGCCTAGAGTATATCATAAAATATATCCTATGGTATTTGGCAACAGCTTATTACTATCAGTGAAAGATTATTTGGAATCGGATAAGTTTCGGATATAACCTCCTACATTCAAAAATGCAAACTCTCCAACTCTTTATAATATTAGTGTAGATTAACAAACAAACGTTTAAAAAGAAAAACTATACAGACCAAAAACGACTGAGTATAATACTGCGACATTTAGAAGAAGAAAAAACGACATAAAGGACAACAAATGTATGTGAAATGTACAGACTAGACTATTCACAGTTTTTTTATTTTATGCAATTGATTTGGGAAAACAAACAGTTACACAAAAATACAAAAGGATAGGATAGATCAATATTACAAATGAGAAATCAACCACGTTCTCCACAGAAGATACACATGAGACAATTATTTTACATCTGACGTTCCAATTGAGGTAGCTATTGGGTTGCTGCAAACCCAAAAGCAACCTTATTTACGGATCACTGTGATTTTGACAGGGATGCAAACTCAGGGGAAAAAAACTGTGATCGGGCCGTAGCAAAAACCTGACGATAGGTTCATTTACTGTTAGATGAATGTTCTCTAAGATTAACTAAGAAAAACACAATGTTTCTCGGTCAGCAAATGCCTATTCCATATTCAAATCCTTGCTTCCAATTGATATTATTTCCACTTAAACAAAACAACTTTATGCTAGTTTAAAAATTGTTTTCAAAATTACTAGTCATATTGTAAAGTCATAAAAGAATTCGGAATTTTATAGCAAAACATCACGCCTGTAATCTACGAAGGGTTAGGCAGATTTTTACCCGTAGTCCACCCAAATACGAGCGATATATTATTATAGCTCGTATTAGCGATATTTTTATAAAGTTTAAGCCCTATATAATAGGGGGCGAGCCTATTGCTATCAACCAGGTACAAATCCAGACTTCGTACTAAGAAATTCCTGCACGGCTCTTGCACGAAACCAACGAGGCAGAACAACTTTGTGAAGTGATTTTTACAACAAAAAAATTGTATTTGTTTACTTGTTTGGAAACGAAATGGCGAACGCAGAATACAACCATTATTACTACTCCTCGCACTTCGTTAAGACAACAAAAAATATAGCCGTCATTACGACATCTCCAGCCCGAAACACGGCCGAAATGTTGGTCAAAAAAATCACAAACGATTTGGCACGTCCAAATCCCGGATAAACCTGTCCTACGCGTGGATGACCTGCGACCTTCATCCTTACTTATCCCGGATAAATAATCGCTAATGAGTAACCAATCACAGACTAGTTAATACGTGTTAGTAAGTCAAGTGGTGTACGGACACCCATTGAAATTCCTACTGGTTACTTTTGAGTAGCGTGGACTTACGGGCTTAAGGCTCAATTTAGATTGACGCGGAACGGAATGGAATCGATTTTTTGTCACTAAAATGTGTAAAGCATAATGTACTTTATGGCAATTGTGTAACGTACATAGAACAATCTCTCACATTCTCGGGAATAGGGATGATTACTAATATTAAAATATGTTCGTTAAAATAATGTTATTTCGTAGAAGGCATAGCATTGAAATGAGATAACCGAAAAATCTGTTACTTCGATGTAAATATGAAGAACATATACGTTTTAAAAGTTTAGGGAGGGGATCATTCCCATCCTTGTCGCGCGTTATGGACAATGTACGGTGCTAGTATGAAGTTAAATAGTTGTCACTACTACGATAGTGCTGTCCTTGTCTAACACTTATTTTAAAACGTTTATAACTTGAAATTTTTTAAGCTTTTACACTTTTTGTGAAATTGTTAGCACTTGTTTATAATTTGCACGTTACACCATTAAAATAAAGGTCATCATCATAAAAATAAAAAATAATTTATTTCGGAACAAAGAATCCATAGAGTGTTAGTAAATATAATATTAATACAACTTATTATCCAGTGTTAGTACCAATCTCCCTCCTCACAAACTGATTTACAATAGGAGAGCTGAAACTCTCCGCTACAGTTCTCAGGATGCGTTCTCCTCAGTAGTGAAGCTGTTTTCTTGCGCACGATCGCATGATATCCGTCGGTACGAGCTTGCGCAAACATTTTCGACGCGCTACAGTAGCGACGAAGTCTCAACAACATCCTGAAACCATTATTATAATGGACGCGCAGTACATTATGCTTTGTAACATTTCGTTACACAAACTCGCTTCCCGTCTATTCCGAGGTAATGTTAATTGAGCCTTAACGTTGTTTCAAAATACGTATCCGATATCACGCTTCAATCAATTTTGCTGCAAGTGATTGGGCAAGTCCATGTCACTCGAAATTCTTTAAAGCACTCACAAGAATGGAACACAAAGCTCCTAGATGTTGTCAGCACTAATCATACATCTGAGCATTATCGAACGAAGTCAGAACGACCTGTTCTTGGACAGATGCGACCCACGTCTTAAATTTCTTGCAATTGTTGTTTGTTACAAAAGTATACTATTTCCACTTTGCATCTTGTTTTGATTGTTTGTTGTCATTTGCCAGTGTCGCAACACAGATTACAACCCCTACAACCCCCTTTTATCTTAAAATACGTTTCAAGTTCCTTCATGACACACATAACAGATATCTGAGGTCATCGGAAAACTTAAGACTAGAGATGCCGCTGATGCATTCCACCAGTTTTTATGACAAGTCTTTCACAGTTCAAGCTGTACGGTTATAGAATGTATTGACCATGTCGATAAGGCGTGCCCAATTACTGTCCACTTATACAATTCTGGTAAAAAAAACACTTCCTTACTCCTTAAACATTATCACATATAGTTTCCTTGGTCTTGTTTCGTGTTTAACATTGTTTAGATGTTTGTATTTAATATATATGGTAAACCTTTGACTTCCTGAGTATTTTCTCTCCTTCTCCCTTTAATCCATCCAAATGTTGTCTGTAAAAGATCGCTTTTAGCGACAAGACCGCCCATTGTGTCTCCCAATGTAAAATTTCTACATCTATGTCTGTTATTTATAAGGTGTACATAATAAAGAGTATTATATTCTATTCTATTAATTACCAACGCAATGTGTATTGTCTTTGGGGATTGTGTAACCATTAAATTGTGACCTGCCCTGTCATCAACCAACGGACAACATTGTCACACTTTTTTGTTGTTGAATATGAGGACTTTGGCTACTTCGTACGGGTGTATTGTATGTATTTTTGGTTTGTTTGCAAAACAATTTTTCTTTCTTTCTTTCATACATATATTGTATCGTATTCTATAGTGCAAACAAGACTTAAGCTTTCATTTTTCCTTGTATTTCCGCATTAGCCTTTCTAGCTTTCTCTGTATCTGTGGTTGGTCCTTCACCACAGAGTTAGATTATATCCTGAAGAATATCATATATTATTCTGAGATTTCAGTAAGATAGTGTGTTGCAAAGATAATACAACAAAATCTACCAAAAAAAATACGCTAGAAAAAAATCACGAAGATCTCTAAATGATTTTTTGAACTATATTTATTTGTCAAATTATTCTTCAAGCAACATTTTAACGTAATTGTGTTTACTTTTTGTAGTCCAATCCAGAGTCCAGATTTATGAAATAGATAATTGCTTATTTTGTGCAATAAATTACCAGCGTTGTGTCATCGCGCTTCTCTTTATTTTATATGCAGTATAACAGTGGCCGCGCTTTAGCCCCTGTCAGCCTCTTAAAAAAAAAACTGCTGTGTCATATAAAAGTGCAATACCTACTCGATCAACATGTATGGAGCAGCATTTTTTTTAACATAACCTACTTAAACAATCAACGCAGCAAGTTTCAGTTATAATCGTAAAATTTAAACAGTTGATAAATGCCGTGAAACCTTTTCAAAATTATATATCATCAAATAGAATCCCAAAGAAATTGCTTACCTTAATTTCAATCCATTGAACGAGTTGTAAGTAACAAATGACATGTAATATCGTACGGAACTCATAAAACCTAAGTGTAATTGAGGGTTCGTAACGACGCTAAAAAAACCTTTTCTTGGATGTTACGCACAAAGCAATCGCAGGCTTAATAAATTTATTGTATGCAGTAGTTTATGAGCCTATATTTTTCTATACAGACTCATAAACTTACCAATTCCTTTAAAATATTGGTTTTAATTTAAAAGGAATTGGTGATCAGCTTAAGACGCTGCATGAACGTAGGACACCGTAGAACGCTCAGTTTTTTGTCGCACAGTGAGGTGTATTGACACAATATGTAGGCAGAAAAAAATGAATGTATTGTGAAATTTTCAAAGTAAAGACTTATTTAAAAATCAATTATAATATTTTATGGAGATTATTGGAGAAAGTTGGCATCCTGGAGAAGAATATAGGCATTTTTTTGTCCCGGTAGCACGTTACCATATTCAACATCTACGCGGGCGAAGCCGCGGGCAGAAGCAGGTGTTTCATGAAAATTAAATAGAATCATGATAATAAAATCATAAAACAGAGTTCTTAAAAACATTTTTCGTAGCAATATTCTCTCAAATTTTTAACGTCAACTATTACATTTCATGTTACGATAATTTCAATCAATTAAAGGAATACTTCAAAGAGTTTAGAAAATAATACTTTTGAATTATGCTATGTATCACTTGTGTGAAGTTTCACGGGTCATTTAAAAAATTTGACCATGTATTATTGTGCTCAAAATTATGAAAATAGTCCTCCCATACGTGCGACTCACTATCCTCTTGTTATTTAAGTTGGTTTAACTCATTTATACTCTAAACGTCGGATACTTAAGTACATTCACCCAAGTAACTGTCAGCTGAAATATTTATTGCGGGATCGAATCCCGAGTTGGTCCCGTGATTTATTGTGACCCCCGAAGTGTCTGGGCTTTTTGGACACTTTGTTTTACGCAAAGGAATGAATTGGTAATCCAAAAAGCGACTTTTTTTTTCTACCTCTCAATTGGCGGTTTTTTCTCGGATTCGGGCGACTGACGGTTTTCCGTCAGGAAATTTAACGGAACCTGGAGTTGTTCCCGGTATTGGCAATAGGTTCGCCATGCTATTGAAATTGAACCTAAAACATTTATTTATCATTGATGACTGCGACGTTGGTCTTATGGTCGCAAGCGCGACGAGTCTGGATTTGTGCCCGGTTGGATGGCAATAGGCTCGCCCCCTATTACATGGAACACAAACATACTGTACTGGCGAAATGTGAGTCCACTATAGATACACCTCTGCCTAACTCTTTGAGGGATACAGGCATGATGTTATGTTACGTTACGTGGGGCGCACTAAACATATGTAGTAAATGAGAAAAAAATATTACGAATACTGCTAATGCTGCACTATTAACAGCTTCATGAAGCTGTTAATAGTGCAGCATTAGTGGAACAACAGTGTCACATTAATTTTGAAGTGTGTCAAGCAACATGAGTCTAAACTTTCCTTTTGGTGATGCAAACAGATCCAATCTGCAGAAATTCTTATTATTATTTTTAGAAACAATAAATTCATTATTGACCAAGTATTCGTAGTATTTTTTCTCATTTATTACATATGTTTAGTGCGCCCCACGTAACGTAACATAACATCATGCCTGTATCCCTCAAAGAGTTAGGCAGAGGTGTATCTATAGTGGACTCACATTTCGCCAGTACAGTATGTTTGTTGCAAAATTAATGTGACACTGTTGTTCCACTAATGCTGCACTATTAACAGCTTCATGAATATGTGGTGGTATCTACACCGCCATATGCGAACAACGCATCACACTGACGTCACACAATTCCTGCATCGCGCAATCAGAGTTTACCGCGCAGCTAGCATATTTACAACTTCCCGACAACAATCATCGGGCAGTTGCCGGAAGTTGCAGTCCGTCGGAAGATCCTCCCTTTTCTAAGAGTATGAGTGAACTTTACTCCCTGTTCCTCATATCTCTTCACTGGTGACCCCGAGTATGAACGTCAGCGCAGCCTTCGTGCAACTACTTCAGCGTGACGTCATCTTCATCACTCCCGCAAGTCACACAGCCAGCCAGCAATCACGGCTTGAACGGTTGTCCTGACCATCAGCATGCAGCGCAAGCGCATACCTGGTCATCACCCTCAGCCTCATCAGCAACCTTGGCGCAGCACACTGCGCATTCGGCCGGTCCACAAGCAGAGCGCTTAATCCCTCTCCTGGTCGACACCAGCAGTCAGCCACCCCGACTCACTGGGGCATCTTCGCAGACAGTTCCGATTCACCGCAAACATGCGACACTCGATTCCAACCCACTGGAATCCAACTGGCATTGGCAAGCAACGCAAGATACTATCCACCTCCGGTCTCCGGAGGGGAGTGATGTGGCGGCATCTACACCGCCACATGCAAAAAACTCATCACACTGAAGTCACACAATACCTGCATCGCGCAATCAGACTTTTTATTGTTAACAACGCTTCTTCGTCTTTAAATTTACCATCTCATGTGTATCTGTGGAGAACGTGGTTGATTTCACATTTGTAAAGTTGCTGTATCCTATCTTATGCAATTCTAAATGTGAAATCAACGAGTCGGCACGGTTGGCGCAGTGGTTGAGCGATCGGCTGCTGCGCTGCGTGTCGCGGGTTCGATTCCCGAACGGAACAAATATTTGTATGACCTACAAATAGTTGTTCCGGGTCTGGGTGTCTTGTGTATGTGAGTTTTCATGTTTGTGAACGCACCCACGATACAGGAGTAATTCCTAGTGTAGGGCAACGTTTAAAAAAAAAAAAAACTGTCAAGGAGTCGGTCAGTCAGAAATATGAAGCTAGTTGCCCATTCCAAAGCGAAGTAGGTACCTATGGAGAAGAACGGGCAAGAAACTCCATGGACACTCTTTTAAATAATATGGTTACAGAAAATTTGTTACATCAGTCTTGTTGAAATTAAACATGTGAGAACGATGTAGAAAGACCCGTAATAAAAACATAAAATCGGAAAAGAAAAATTTAAAAAAAAAAAAACCGTGGCAGCCAAGACATGACCAGTCCCCACTGACGGCGCCCGTTCACGAACATGACGTATGGATCAGCACCATTCAGCTCAACCATTTTGAAGGGAACTTAATGATCCAACACACACGCCACCACCAGCGAAACATTTGAGTGAGCGTGACATATACGTATTTGTTCCTGAGCTGTCAAATTTCAATTAAAATCGTAGAAGATCATACTACGAAAATTTACACGCATTAGAATAGTTACTTATGAAGACAAGCAATTTTTAAAATAACGCCATAATGTAAAACAGTTGACAGTTAGATGAAGCAAACGAGTTCAATTTTCAAATGTTGTAATTACTTTTTAAATATTGTCTATGTAAGTTGCTAGTTCCGGAAACGTTTAGTGCACCCTACGTATAGTTATCGGTAATGCATTTAGACGTCCAATACTTTTGACTGTCCGCCGAATTTTGGTTGTCATATTAAGATTAACTATTATCAAATAAGAGGACACTTCTTCCAGTCCATTGAAGATACCCTTACTAAACTTTTATAAAAATCTACGAGTACGGCAGACAGACAAAATTGCCTCACTGATGCTGCGATGAGCTCCTTATTAATGTGTCGCCTTATCCGAGGTCAGTTCGACCTCAAAAACTGGCAGAGATGAAAGTGCGTATTTATCCAATAATATCCTAGATGAATGCTGCGTGATAGCATATATAAGATAAATACAGAAGGCCGGCTCCATACAACAATTGAAAACGCACGCATACTTAGACACCAACTCTTCCTCTTTCGTCCAAACCTGCACTTAGAACAGACCTGTGTCTCGCTGCTGCTCAACATAAATTATTTACCGCATACGACAATAGTGCTTATATTCCAGTGACCGAATAAATACAGAAGACATACTTCCGCTGGCTTAGGGCTCCATAAACAGGCGCAACGCGACAGCGCGACACAAAGGCGCCGCGTCGAGAGCGACGAGCGGTGCCTTTAGCGTACTGGCTATTCCTTGTTGTACCCCAAGCTAGGGTGAGTTCCTCAAGGCGGGAGGAAACGCCCGGGTGTCACCATTGTGCGGATCGCCCGGAGGACACGGTGGAGTATACGGTGGAGGTCTGCCCAGCTTGGGCGGAGCACCGCAGAGTCACCGTGGTTTCTATTTCGAATATCCCGCGACCCTGAGGCTAGGAGACTGTCCCTTGTGATTATTAGAACATTGCTTGCAACTTGTAAATGTTTAAAGGTATATTAACCACGAAATAATTTGATGGCTTAAAAGGCTGGCTGACTAAAACTCTCTGGGCTTGGTAACAGTTACGATTTTGGCAAGAGTACAAGTGTTTTTGGGCACAGTTTAGCATTTCAGTCGAAACTAACTATTTGGGTGTCAGTACCTTTGTCACTGATAAGTTTATTTAATTTAATCGACACACAAGTAAATAAGGTTCTTAAATATAATTGCATAGCTCTCTTACTCTGCCTTTCATTTCGGCATACTACAATAAAAAAAGAAATTAAGAAAAAAAAAAAAAAATTGAATAATGGATGGCACCACCTTTGGCTTGATTTACAGAGGTTTAAGAAAGTTGAAATGTACTGTAAATTGTGTGTGCCTTAAATTTGTAAAATGGTATATGTAGCTGTTTTTATTCTGGTTTTACAAACACATCGGCTAAAACAGGTTTTTTTAAAGTTTGAACTGTAAATATGATTTCACCACGTGATTCTAGACCCCAAGCATATACATTTTTCGTCGGTTACTTTAAAAAAACTGCTGTTTCAGAGAAAAAACGCAATGCCTGCGCGGTCAAAATGTACTGAATAACCCTTTTTTTTATTTTGGTAACTTGCGAAAATTTGATAACCTGCGAATATTTGATACCTGCGAAAAGGACAATGCCAGAAACTCTGTAGAACTTTGCCCCACACAAATCAAAAAGTCATTTACAAGCCTGCAATAAGCAGCAGCTTAAAGCTTATTTATACTGTTAACTAAAAAAAAATCCTAATGCCTGTAGAACTTGCGGTTTCTGTTAAAATCTTAAAACAATAATGACATTGATTATAGGTTAGGTGCAGTTTATAATAGTTAAAAATCGATTTAAAAAATTTAGCTATTTGAAAATGGCGAACTGCGAAAGATAAAAACATCAACTTAATACGGGATATTCCCGTAAACCTGAACGGCAGATTTCGTACAGCATACTTTTTGTTTGTTGTGTCATAGAACTTGTACCATTTATCAAGGCAACTAAGTGCGGATTTCTCCTATGAAATTGAACGCGTTTAGCACATAAACTAAGTTAAAGAGCTGCCAGTATCATTATTTTCTAACGGCCGCTTGGCAGTGCCAACCAATGAGACCAATTTGTCAACAAAAAACTTGTCGGTGCAACACGCTCGCTAATAAAATATTTCATTTTATTGTTTGTCGGTGGTCTTCATCTCATTTTTGAGTAAATTCATGCAACAATTGTGAAATCTACGTGTACTATAGGTAAGTGTCTAATTATCTTAGTTAAAGTGTGTTTATTTGCTCGTAACAACGATTTTATCGGCGAGATGATTTGCGTTTGTGGTAGTGAGTGATATATTTACACAAACGGAGTCTTGGGACAAAACCGCTTGGGGCAAAACCGGCCTCTACACAATTTTGACCCGGATATATGAATATGAGATAACCTTGTAATTTATCATAACAGATGCTACAAAGATACCGCGGAAATATAAAAGGAAGACAAGAATGGGACACGTAAAACATGAGACAAGCCGTTCAAGCGGTATATGACGGCACTATGGGATACTTCAAAGCTGTTGAGGTCACACAGGTACCAAAATCCATCTTGCGTAATGGCCAGGAAAAATGGGGTTATAGTTTTAAGCTTTTCCCCCATTGCACCCACAGATTACAACCCCTGGATGTAAGCATCTTGGGTTCATTGAGCACTTACTATAGCCAAGAAGTGAACATCTGCCTGTTCCCAAGATAAGCATAGACCAAGAAACAAAAACCGATCGACGAAGAGGCAAAACAGACGTCATCACTTCCTCACCCTACAAAGAAGAGTTAGTAACTACCACTCGTAACAAGTAAACGGCAAAACTTAATTTGAACCTGCCAACTAAAGCCACAAAAGCAAAATCCACAAATGAAAACATTTGCCTGCATTGTCTGGAGGAATACGGAACAAGCCGCATCGATGAAGGTTGGGTGCAATGCACAGGTTGCAAAGGCTGGGCTCCAGATCCTCCAGATATACAGGCCCAGAGGATGACAGAGAGGAACTCGATGATTTCTTGTGTATAGGTTTCGTTACCTCTCGGTAATTTCCGGGGCAGTATCGTATATAGGGTTTTGTCCAGGGGTCGGGACAGAACCGGAATTAGCAAAGGTTTCGTTTTTTTTTTTGTTTTTTTATTGATTAATATCGTAATCATTATAAGTATATCGATGTGATTATGTGTCTAATGAGACTGACTAATAATTAAATTTAATTTGTTACATTTGTGTTTTGAAATATAAGACCAACAACCCAAAATCAGAGCGCCAATTGGTATTGGTGGCCCATTGGTACTGGCCCCAACTTACGAGTTGTAGGTCGTGAGTTCGAACCCAGACAGGCACTTTAATTTGTGTATTTAATTTCATCACCACTGCTCTCAAAACGGTGAAGGAAACCGGCGGCATGTCCTACAACCAAAAATTCGAAGACATGTGACATCTACCAACCCGCAATGGGCCCGCGTGGTGGATTACGGCCTGCTCCCTCTCACTGAGAGGAGGCGTGTGTCCCAGCAGTGGGAACGTTTTAGGCTGATTATGCTTATGCTAATGCTAACCCAAAATCCTTGGCTATACGGCTTTACCCCACTCTCCCGTACTTGTTTTAACCAAGGAAATACCTACATGTTCTCGAGAACCAACCATTCTAGCACATGCTGCTATTCTAATTAGGGTCAGAATTTCGGTGCGCAATCCAATAACTCTCTAAATATGGATGTACTACATCTATGGCTATCCCTTTTGCGTATTCACATGTGATGGTATAATTATGTTCTGCGATATCACGGTTAGAAACATAAGCGAAAACTCCATTTTATTTTATCCAAAACAAAATTCCAAGAACGTTAAATATTATATTTTAAATTCATTCACAGATACTCGTAATTAGGTACTTAGTTTAAAGGGCCGGGTTTCTTTGTTTTATCAGTGTGTACTAGACGACGGATCAAAACGTCTGAGCGTTTGCTAGTACAACAACGTGATGCGAATACTTTTTCTTTTGATGTGTTGTGTGTCCCACTTTTGTGCTTTAACGATGTGAAAAAGATATTGTTAAAAGGTATTGTATTTTTTCGGTGTTAGGAAAATATGTTTTTGAATGTTCCACTTTCTAAATAAAGGTGGACCTTTTGCTGACTTTAGAAACTGAGTATCTTTTTTTTATTTAATAAAAATAGGAATGTAGGTAGGTAAGTGATGTTGTTACTTTTTCAGTGTAATAAAGCTTAAGAGTTTTTGTTGTTTTGTTTTGAGTATTTGTTTGTTTGAACGCGCTTATCTCTGGAATTACCAGTGGGATTAAAGAATCGTGCATTGCATTTGATAGCCAAATTCTTGAGGAAGGTTATAGGTTACTTAATAAGACGCTACAACCCTTAGGAGCCGAGCAGAAAGAAAAAAGTCAGAAGGCAAAGCGAAAACGAAGTAAAAGCGCGGGCGGGCGGCAGGAGAACAAGACATTTCACGCAGAAGAAATCGCGGGCAGACTAGAAAGACTAGTTTATAATACATGAAAATATTGCATAATCAGCCTACAATGTGCCCACTGCTGGGACATAGGCCTCCTCTCTGTGAGAGCGAGTGGGCCGTAATCTTCCACGCGGGGCCAGTGCGGGTTGGTAGATTTCACATGTCTTCCAATTTTTGGTTCTAAGACATGCCGGTTTCCTCACGATGTTTTCCTTCACCGTTTTCAGAGCAGTGGTGATGTAATAATTTACACAAAGTAAAGCGCCTGTCTGGGTTCGAACCTACGAACTACGACTCGTAAGTCACGGCTGTTACCACTGGGCCACCACTGCTCTCCTCTCATAGAATACATGTAAATGTAAAAAATTAAATTGCTTTGTGATATTTTCTCTGACAGGGTTGGGTTATTTAACCTGGTTCTAATTTGACCACTGTCTCTCGTGATCAATAGCGATGTAGCCGCCGACAACATAAATTTGTTAATTATAGGGAAATAGCTTTGTGGTAATAACATTTTGACAGGGTTGTGTATTTTTGCCTGTTGCTAATTTAGGCACTATCTCTCGTAATGAATAGCGGTGAAGCCTTTTTTTGCACCCTTTCCTAGAACCTTAGGCCGCGTCATAAATAAAGCGTTCGGTCGCTTCGGTTAGGACGATGGGTATTTATACACGTATACTTATATAATAAAACCAAAGATTTTTTTTTGTTCAACTACCAGTCGTATAAGAACAAAACTTTTTGGATTTGATAGCCCAATTCTTGATATCCATAGGATATTTAATATCACGCTACTACTCAAAGGAGCCACAAAAAGGCTGAAATAACGCTAAGCGAAAACAAAAGCAGTAGCGCGAGAAGGTAATGCGATGCGACGCAGTGGGTAGGGGGGCGAAAGTTTACGCGGACGTAGTTGCAGTCAGAAGTAAGTAAAAGAAGTAAAACATTGTTGTTACTAATACAGGTAACAAGAATAATGTACCCAGGATTTTGTAACAACTTGATTTAAAAGTAAGTCCTTGGAGTTTCTTGCCCGCTCTTCTCCATAGAGATCTACGTTTTGGAATGGGCAACTAACTTCTACTTTCTGACTGACTGACTCTATGACAGTTAAAAAGTGCCTGTAAATGGTTTAATTGAATTAAATGCTTTGAGTTAGTCCGTAATAAATCTGACACACAATCTTCACCACACTAACTTGAGATAATAAAAAATAAACATTTCATATTTTGTACTGTAGTGAAGCCACAGAGGTCAGGTCTCGCAAGTATTAGTGTCACACACTACCACCTGACACTGCCTTATCAGGTAACAAACAACCTTGTGGTGGGCAACCTTGTAAGGTATCTCTTACTTATGTAAATAGTGTAAGTATTATTTATAGGCTTGTGTATAAGATTGAACATAGAGAAAACTAGAATATTCTCAACCAAAGGTGTCGTAAAGAAGCGGCCAAGTGCGAGTCGGACTCGCACCACCACTTTGGAAGTGTCTCTCGCGCAAACTATTCAGTTTAGAAAAAAATGATATTAGAAACGTCAATATCATTTTTAAGACCTATCCATAGATACCGCACACGTATGGGTTTGATGAAAAAATATATTAAGTTTCAATTCCAAGTATGAAGTTCCAAGTGAAAGAAAAAACGATACAAAAATCGTTTTATTGTGCAAAAAGGTACAGCAAAGAATGAGTTTGATATGAAGCTATGTCACGAGGAGGTATGTCACGGGTTGGAACAAACATGTGAAAGAGACTCATGCAGAGGCGCGACTCAGGTTTGAGCTTTGGATGCAGTATGGTAAACCCGGTGCGGGCCCTTTTTTCAACCAAATGCGTAACTATCGGAAAGTTTTTAAGGCGAGACTAAAGTGGTGTCAAAACAACCAGCAACAAATTAAGATGGACATTATTGCGTCTCACCACTCGGCGCGGAACTTTTGTAGCTTTTGGAGAAAAACGAAAAGTTTGAATCCTGAGTCGAGCCTCCCTTCGAGTGTTGAGGGTAAAAGTGAGTCAGTCGACATCGCTAACTTATTTCGACAGCGTTTCCAAATTGATCCACCCCTAGGTCCAGCAGAACAAATACCGAATGTAAGCTGTGACCTAAGTGTACGTTTCACAGCCCGTGACGTGGCATCCGTCATCAAAAACATGTCAAGGGGTAAGTCTCCTGGTCACGATAGCTTAAGTATTGAGCATCTGCAGAACGCAGGTGTTCACCTACCAAGGATTCTTGCCTTACTGTTCAACCTATGTGTCAGTCATTCGTATCTGCCGGCTGATTTAGTGAAAACAGTGGTGGTGCCCGTTCCTAAGAACAAGACAGGTGATATGTTCGATAAAAGCAATTACAGACCGATTTCATTAGCAACAGTTACAGGAAAAATTATGGATAGTTTACTTGACACATATCTAGGAAAACAATTAACTATAAATGACAGACAGTTTGGTTTTAGGAATGGGCTATCAACCGAGACTGCGATTTTTACTCTAAAGAGCACTGTGCAATATTACACCGGGAGGAGGACACCTGTGTATGCATGCTTCCTAGATCTATCCAGAGCTTTTGACCTTGTCTCATATGATGTCCTATGGAAAAAATTGTCCAATGAAGCTAACCTGCCGTCTGAAATATTATTATGTTTAAGTTCTGGTACGGTAACCAATGTAACACTGTGAGGTGGGCAGGCGCTTACTCAGATATGTACAGGTTAGAGTGCGGGGTGAGGCAAGGGCGTGACCTCGCCCATGTTATTTAATATTTATATGAATAAGCTGATCGAAGAAGTCAGCAGCACTGGCATCGGAATTCCGATTGTTGGTGTATCTTAACAACATCAGTTATGCTGACGATATGGTGCTGCTGAGTCCGTCGATCAGCGCTCTCAGGAAGCTATTGAAAATTTGTGAATGCTATGCTGAATCTCATGGACTAAGGTATAATGCCAAGAAAAGCGAGTTGTTAGTGTTCTTGGCGAAAAACAAGACCTATGAAGTAGTACCGCCAGTATCGCTATGTTGTGCAACTTTAAACAGAGTAAAGCAGTTTAAATACTTATAGTATAGTCACTGGGTTACAGAGGATGGCACCGATAACAGTGATATGGAGAGAGAGCGCAGGGCATTGGCCTTACGATGTAACATGCTGGCCCGCAGATTTACAAAGTGCAACAATAATGTCAAGGTAACACTGTTTAGGGCATATTGCCAAGCTTTTTACAACTGCAGTCTGTGGTCCAGATACACGCAAAAAACGTTTAATGCCCTACGTGTACAATAAAATAATGCTTTAAGGATACTGCTGTCGCTGCCACGTTTCTGCAGCGCGTCAGGGATGTTCGCAGCCGCGCGTGCAGATGACTTCTTTGTGGTCATGCGTGAAAGGTCCGCGACACTATTGCGGCGGATGCGAGGCAGTGGCAGCAGTCTCCTGAGCATTGTTGCTAGTAAGACTGAAGGCCACCTGATGGGGCACCTGTGCGCGGTGCTTGTATTGTTGCCAGGTGTCTTCAGAAGGTGGAAAAATAGATATAGTGTGCATTGAGTTGTACATAATTGTTCCTAATGTGATTTATTTATGTTTGTTTCGTAATTAATTATACTAACGTAGTTTAATTCGTACTAACAATTTATGGGTAATGTGCCTGAATTAAAGATAAATAAATAAATAACGATATAATAAAACAATCAACCAACGAAAAATGTCTTGGATTGAGGGTAGATGAAAAACTGACTTGGAAATTACACATCGACAATCTCAGAAGTAAATTATCATCGTTATTGGTAGCATTATGGAATGTAGCAAAGTGTATTCTAAAAAAGTCCGCATTTTGATTTATAACTCGTCAGTTAAATCGCATTTAGAATATTAAATAGAGATCTGGGGATCCGCAGCAGTTACCAATTTAAATCGAGTTCAAAACAAAATAATGAATACTCTGTTCCCTAATCTCACTAAAACGAAGACCATTTACGAAAAAACTAAACTATAGAATATTAATCAACAATACATTTACTTCACTTGCAAAAAACCGTGCCATATAACCGGAGAAATATTAGGGCCTTACATCTGCAGGTGAGCTTATTTTCATTTACCAGATCTAAACTCTTACTTGCTTTCTGAGAACTTCCTTACAAAAACACCAATTGATCGAGCTTTACGATCACAACAGCCACAAACGCGATCACAAGACCAACGAAGCAGTGAATTATTTATTTAATACTTAAGCACAAGGATGTACAGAGGCGGACTTAATGCCGTGTATCTCTTTATATTCTGCAAAAGGTAAATACATAAACCTTATCACTCTAAGATAACACGACAAACACCGAATACATCCAAACATCCACCATCTGCACCTATATGTATATCATTTTAATCTCCCAGCCCAGTTTTTTTTTGATATTCCTCGTGCAGACCAAATGGTCTGAATATGAAAACGGACACATACCCGACAAGCCAAAGCTGTGCACAAATATTTTTTTTTTTACTAAATTCTGTGTGCACATGTCTAAATGCAGTGACATTTACATACCGACGTGTTGGACAAGCTTATGTCTCTGGCCCAATCAAACAAAGGATGGTGAGCGAGCTTTAATTTAACATAACGCTTGTTTTCAATTCCCTGAAGGCCAATTATGGTACTTTAAATAAGGTTCAAATTCAAGTCGCAATCTCATCTCATCAACAATCAATGTCAAAAAGATGTATGTAAATTGGTTGCAAGTTTGACATTTTGAGACTGAGTTCTGTCGACGGAATAGACGAAATATGAATATCTATTGATGAATGATGAATGAATCTCTAGACAATCTATTCTTCCGTCGAAAAAATAGTTGTCATGCTACATTTCGTAAGTTATTTTAAAGTTCCATGTGTTAGAAGTCGCCTTCTAACACATGGAACTTTAAAATAACTATTATCAATCGCATAACATATCATCATGCCTGTATTTCTATAAGGGTTAAGGCATAGATAAGGTTTAGTTCACCCAAATTTCATCTGTTACATTTAAGACCCATATAATAGAGGGCGAGCCTATTGCCATCAACCGACACTAATCCAGACTCCAGGCTGTTGTTGAGAAATTCCTGATAGAAAAACCGAACAACACTGGCCGACCTGGGAACCGAACTCAGGACTTCATCCTCAGCAGTAGCGCTTGCGACCGACGAACCAGCGAGGCTGAATTGTATACATGTTTTATCAAAGTACGAATCAATACTTAATTAATGGCGATGTGTGTGTGCGAACACAACCTACCACAGTCTCAACAGCCTTGGCCAATTAATAAAAAAACAATGATACAAAAACTTAGAGCAAAATTTCACTAATGAAACTGAACGCGATCAGCTCCTCTTTCAATGTCAATATTACATCACATGTGCTGATCACGTTTAGTTTCAAGAGTGAAATTCGCTATTCAGCATAAAAATATTACGCGTGCAGCGTACACTTGATAGAAGTGACACTCCCTAAAAAAATAAAGAATTAGAGAGATTCAGTGTCACAGACAAAGACAGTTATTTCTTTCTTCTCTCTCTTGCAATGAAATGTCCTTGAATGGTCAATTCTCGTCCAATTATCGAATCGCTGCCGCCAAAAAAGTTTTACTTCATCAAAACTTCAAATAGCTTTTATTGTTAAACCCATCTCACTCACCCGTATGTCACACAAAATTTTGTGCAAGGTGTAAATCCAACGATTCCTCGCAGTTAGCTTTCACGACCGCTTCATCATATTCAATTCAAGCTAAAACTTATTTCGTATTGTGCAGTCATTCAGAAGTAGGTTACTTTAAGCGATCGCTCAGTAAAATGAAATATCCAGTTACTGAGTTACTTCCACTTCACAGTTTATTATTTTCTGAAAGCAGGTTTTATATTTTGGTTTAGTATTGTGAATACTGTAACGAATAATTCCGAATTTATTGGCTTTTATAACGGGTACTTTAGGACTACACAACAGTCAATTTCAATTCAATTCAATTTTTGTAATTTGTTTCTCTCAAAAAGGTACAAATTTGGTACATGGTACCAGGTTACAGGCAGAGTCAAACCTTTGTGAGAGCTGGAGTCTATACTGGGTTGGGACCTGTATGACAGATCTCCAGGCTCACACCCTTAAAATTATATAATTAAATTGCACTTACGTACTACAACATTGTAAAAGCTTCAAGTACTGAGAGGAAGAGAAATCAATATATAAAACAAAAGGGAGATGTGGTATGAGTGTCTTTGGAAAATGTTGTGTGTGCGTGAGTACACATAAGTCTTCGCGACTAGCACCCGCAAAGTGCACTGGGCACGAGCACCTACTTGCCCGAGAGTGTGTGTCTGTGTGTGGTTATCAAGGTGAACGCGATCAGACAATTAATTTTGAGTAGGTAAATATTCCCGGTAGGCTAAATTATTTTAGAAATATTTAGTAAATATTCAGTCCCTTCATAATCCAATTCAAGTAGCCATTTCGTTAAAGTTTTTTTTTACATTTTGGTCTGCACATATGGTGTATATTTAATAATTTATTTAACTTGTTATAGACGTAGGAAAGAGAAACTACGTTGGGTGTCGTTCGGCCCAACGTAGTTTCCCTTTCCCTTTCCATTTGTGGGGATGTAACGACAGACAGTATGTTTATGTCGTTGGGAGACAAATTTGCATGGGCAAAGGGAGTTTGAGAGTGTGTAGTTAAAACAAGGTTAAGGATAAATAATTTGCGAACAGAGAGAACAGTACATGTTTCATAAAGATCGATGGTAGGAAAGCGGTAAGGTAACCGCCATCCAACCTTCAGGAGTACCCTTTGAGCACGTTCCAATTACAGCATGTGAGTCTTTGCTGATACACCCCACGTAATTATGCAATGTTATATGAGCGATTGGCTGAGGGCGAGATATACAAGTCTTAGAACCGTAGGGTCCGCAGGGTGACGTAGGGATTTAAAATGTAGATCAACCTGCCTGTCGTGAGGTGAGAGTGTTTATGTGTGTAGAGAATGACAGGCAATCGTCAATTTGCACACCGATATATTTAACAAAATGAATGCGAGAAAGGCAGGGGCAATCACAAACCGTGAGGTGAGGTGAGATGCAAGGGTTGGCAATCAAGGAATAAGGAGAGGAAGGTGGTTTCCCAGCCGCAGTAAAAGAAAAGGTTAGGTAATAGGTTTTGTCAGCATTTAAAGTAAGCACGTTTCGAGCCAACCAGTTTGTGACAAGGTTGAATCCGGATTGTGCACGCCGGAACACCAGTTCCAGGAGTCTCCATGGAATAGAAGGGCAATGTCACCGGCATACGTGTAGATGAATGCATTTGGAAACGTTAGCCAGCAGAGCTCATTTATATAAATGAGAAAAAAGGTCGGGCCACTAATACTGCCCTGGGGGACCTCGTAGGATATGGGTAGCTCTTCGCTTGTCCAATCACCGATCCTGACGCACTGCCGTCTACTCGTGAGGTAACTCTCGAAGAGAGCAAGTTGAATACCTCTAATAACGATCCTCTCAAGTTTAGCAATAAGATTGGGGACAGATATCGTATCGAAGGCCTTAGCCAGATCCAGGAAAATACCAATTATCTTCTGCTTTTTATCCAGGTTCGAGCAGATATTAGTGCTTAGGTCTAGCACAGCATTATTTGTGGAGGTTCCGGAACGGAAACCACATTGAGAGGAAGAAAGGAGAATATTTTGCTCTAGGTACTTACCCAATCTGTTATTCATGAGCCTCTCAATTAATTTAGAAAGTGTAGGCAAAATTGATATAGGTCTGTAGTTATTTGATCGATCTCTGTAATCTCTATCTCTAAGCTGGCTGTAGTGCATCCTGTGCATAAGGGTGGGGCCCTTATGCACAGGATGCACTACAGCCAGCTTTGGAAAGATGCAGGCAGTAAAAGCTAAATTAAATATATGAGTCAAATGGGGGGTGAGAATATTTTGAAATTTCTTAAGAAACCTGCCTGATATGCCATCGGAACACACAGCACAATCGTTTCTCAAATTCCCGATCAGAATGCCTAATTCAGATACTTCTGTTGCCAGCATGACAAAACTGTTATGATACGGTGGAAGATCACCGGTTTGTGGAAGTAGGCATGTGGTGGCGTGATACGTTCTCAGCTAATGTACGTCCAATGTTAGCAAAATACGAGTTCACTTCATTAACAGAGCGCTCTGGTTCGGAGAGTGACAGAAGAGCGCTAGCTTGTGTTTTAACTTTTGATGTATGGGTGATAGATTTTATAGCCTCCCAGAGTTTTTTTATTATTATTTTGTGAATTAGTTATGAGGGCCTTATATTAATTACTTTTAACAGCTTTGAGTATCTTAGAGCAATAATTTCTGTATTTTTTAAACGTTGTTTGAAGTATTACATTTTCAGGTTTTTTTATAGTTTCAAATGCATATTGTCTCGATTTCGTAAGCATCTAAGGAACCCTGGTGTCATCCAGGGCTTACTTAGCCTTTTACGGTTGGGCACTACTTTCAAAATAGAGTTTTGAACTATGAAGTGGTTAAGAGGGTGTTGATAAAGAAATCAGTTGCTTCGTTAACATCTGGGGTGGTATAAACGGGGCTAAAATTGGTCCGTCGTTGGTCCAATTCAATTTTGTTAAAATCCAGAACCCGGGTCTGTCTAGCTTTTTTTAAGTGAAATATTGGAAGGGTTTTTGTTCTCCATAAATAATAAAACAATGTCATGATCAGTGACTGAAGTGTTGCCAATGAAACAAAAAGCAGCTCTTCTCGTTTTTTAAATTAGGTGGTCGAGGCAGGTGTTACCTTGTCGCGTAGGAAGAGTGTGGGCTGGTAGCATACCACAGTTGCACGTGAATCATTACTGTTATCGGAGATGTTAATGTTTATGTCCCCGGTCAAGATTATGTTATTATAGGAAGATTTAGATTTTAGTACTACATCCAGAGAAGCCACGAACGTTGCGATATTCCGAACAGCAGGAGGGCGATAGATTGCAATCAAAGCGGTATCAAACTCAAACTCAAATCATTTAATTCAATTAAACCATTTACAGGCACTTTTGAATTGTCAAGGAGTCGGTCAGTCAGAAATATGAAGCTAGTTGCCCATTCCAAAGCGTAGTAGGTACCTATGGAGAAGAACGGGCAAGAAACTCCATGGACACTCTTTAAAATAATAATGTTTTTACATATATCTTAGTTACATCGATTAATGTTGACACTATAAGTGAGAACGATGTACAAAAAACCGTACACGTTAAAAGCGTCCAGAGTGCATCAAAACATAATTAAAACAATCCAGCTAATTAATTATTAAAATAAGCCGTGGCAGCTAAGAGATGACCAGTCCCAACTGACGGCGCCCGTCCACGAACATGACGCATGGATCAGCACCATTCAGCTCAACCATTTTGAAGTGAGCTAAATGATCTGACACACGCGCCACCGTCAACGAGACATTTGAGTGAGCATGACATACTATCAGCTGCCAAGGCACATTCAAGTCAATCTATGACATTACCCGGTAAATGGTAGCTCTATAGTACAAAGTACTCACATCTGTGCAATGCATCTAAATAATAAAAAGGAGATTGAGTTTATATAATGCAAATAAATTCTTACTATCTTCAGCAGCTTCAACAGTGTTTCAAATGTCAATTAATTAGTTGTGGTGTGGAGCAGGACCGGCATTAAGCCAGGCATTTTTATCAGTTATGTAATCCTCCAAACTATAATATGCCTGCCTGAATAGTGTGCGTTTGACAAAGGATTTGAATTTTGTCTCATTCAGTTGAAGTATGTGGGGAGGTATTTTATTATAACATTTTAGACATTACCCCATGAAAGATGAGTCTACTTTAGCCAGTCTGAAACCTGGTTGAACTAATAGGTCCCGATTTCTAGTACTATAATTATGTCTTTCACCTCTTTTACTGTAAAGATGTAATTTTTTTCTTACGTACATGATGTTTTCATAGATGTATTGACAAGGTACAGTCATGATGTTAATATCCTTAAACAATTCCCTTAGAGAATCGCGCCTGCGGAGATTATATATGGCTCTGATGGCTCTTTTCTGCAGAATAAAAATAGACTCTATCATGCGCTATCATGAGCATTAACAATAAAGAGTTGGCATCCCGGACCAGGGGCTCGGAAACGGAAACTTGAAGGTGAGGACGGAAAAACCACCACCACACCCTCATTCTCCGAACTATGTTGATTGGTAGTGACGCAGGTATAGTCATGGATTGAAGGAAGGCGAGAGTTGAAAAGCCAGCATTCCGTAAGAACGATGAAATCCCAGGGTGTATTAATTCTATCTAAAAGCAGCGTCAATCCATCGAAGTTCTTAACTATGCTTTGAATATTTTGACAGAACAGTCAGAGTCTTATTGTGCAAATCAGCAATATTATTGCAGTCCTCAATCATACAAGTTGCAGACTCAGCTACTGAAATACTGTCCAGGTCAATCTGTTTGTCATTTAAGTAATCGAATTTTGTAAAAGAGATAAAACAACAACAAAGTTAATGTGACAGTAATTGAAAATGGTGGCATGAGCAAAATCAGAAAAGTGAGATATATTATTCGGATAGCTTTTCGAATTACTTGCGTGCAGAATTAAAGGTGAAAAAGTGTAGAACCAGCCGACGTCAATTGGTGCAAATTGCGTATGACCTTGAGTAGTGTTGTGTGGAGTGTGATAATACAATAAAAAAAAATACAAACAATAAAACTAAGACAATTATAACTAAGAGACAAAATAAATGTAATTTTAGAGGAGCTAAGTCACAAGGCGGCGCCCAGAAGCTTGTGTAGGTCGCTTTCGCAGTTTAATCAAAACGGAATCGAACCGGCGACTTTTTTATGTAGATTTTCCCGTGGCTCGGCCAGCAGCTATCACATTTACCTTGTTTCTGGAGTCTGCGGCCCAAGTGGTATAGATGTTTGCCCAAAGATGTTAGCGGGCCTGGCAGCTCAATACTGGCAGTTGACAGTTTAAAGTTACCGCTTTGCTTGTTGTAGAATCTGGTGGCTTTTAAAACATTTTCTTTCAAGGTTGATGACTTAAATTCCGCAACAACAGTACCGACGGTGTGCGAATCCTTTTTTGCCTTCAGTCTGTAAATATGATTGACTTCTGATGGTTTAATCTCTTCATTATTCACAGGTTTGTAATTAATGAATTCTTACTTTCCGAGACAGTGGTAGGCAGGTTATTTATCTCAAGCAGAGCAGAGCGAGAACAGCATTCCAGCTAGTCAACTTATGCCTAGTATAACTATATCAATCTACACACTCTTAGGCCTAGTCCTTTGAAGATTACAGGCGTGATGTTCAGTTATACATTCCTGATGATATGCATTGCGTGGTTCTCCTCATTGAAACTACCATAGGACGCCTTAGGAGGCTATAATATATAGTGAACTTATTAGTGATGTTCTTCAGAAAGGCCAGGTGCCGCTCTCGGAACCGGTGTGCGTGTGTGACCAGATGAACTCGTATTAACGTAAACAAAGCAAAAGGAGTATGTAAGGACCATAGCAGGTGGCGTTCTGTCGTTTCTGACAACCCGCATGGGTTGCCTTCCCAGGGACGTAGGATAAAAATGATAACATACATACTTATACATATGCCTAATATAAAATTATACCTATGTATGATATCCTTTTTTGTTTTGTGTTGTACCATATAGTGTTTAGTTAATAAATAATACAAAAAAACATTTTTTCTTCCTACATTGGACAGAAACTACAGAACGCCTGCAATCCTTACGCAGGTCTAATCCTACCTTCATACTCTTCCTTTGAGCATGTTCATAATATTTAATAGTAAACTTTTGAAATTTTTCGCTACATTTTCATAATCGATTAATAGGAGAGTGCACTCCATTTCATTGCATTGTAATCAATACAATGATTCGGTACACTGGAGTGATACAATAGCACTGAGCGCTATTTACAATAGGGCACAAGTACACAGGGCACACTAAATCAATGATATTGATTGACTCTTGACTTGAAATGCTCACGCAAATGAAAGCTCGTTCGAATGAATTAAAATCTATACTAATACTTGTTGACCCGGTTGACGTACATGGTTTTGAAATATGTATTTTTGATGCAATGAGGTAGTTAGTAGACTCGCGTACTCGTATTTGCACTTTGATCGCGACCTACATTTGGGCGTGCATTAACATACGGCGGAGCCTAGATGATGCATTTTTGTACATTATTTAATTAGTGTTCAATTAGACGTGGTTTGAGTCGGACAACCTGCATTTTATTTATATTCATACCCGTTGAGCATTCATTGATATTACTTACATTTTCGAGACATTTTCTGCATACTTGCACCTTGCATTTGCATTGACTTTGATGTTTGGTTAACACACCTCACACCCGGCGAACGAACTTCGTGCCTCATAACGTTATGTTCATATTGTTTATTTCGTGAATTTTCCCATGTTTAATAGTGATTCTACTATTCGGGTCGGAGACAAATCCAACAAATTTAAGATTATAAAAATCGACCCAGCCGTTCTTAAGTTATAAATGGTGTAACTAATCTGACTTTGTTTTGTTTATATAGATTAGAATAAGAGAGAGCGAATGTTGTGAGTTTGTGTACCTAATATGCGGAGAGTAATCTCCAGATCACCAGCTTCTATTTTTTCACTGACAATAAGAGGGTAGCACAAGAAACAGGAATATTCAACAACCGAAATGAAAACGCCTTAAAAAAGTGAATAGCATGACAAATAAACACTTGATTACTGGTCAAAGAGAACTATATTACAATGTTTAGTTTGAATAGGTAGAATTAACTTATAAAGGGGATCTGGCACTCTGCGGCCGCTACCGCGGCACGCTCCCTTTACTCGCTCGCCTTCGCGCTTTAATGGTCACAGTTCTAATCTAACCTAACTCAAGTGATTCACCAACAATAAAGGGTAACTGAATATTATACTAATTGAATCAGAATCCAAATTTTAGCAGTTTATTCGAAGTATTGAAAATCGTAAATGAAATGTCGTTTTTCGGACTGAGAACCCATCAAGCATTTTGACTCTTCGAACGTACGAAAAACGGAAATTTATTTAGAAATTACAATTCTTAGGTGTTATGAATTCGGACTTTTGAAAATCGGAGTCAAATATTTCGGAGTACTTTTTGTTAGGTTACTGCTCCGAACTTGTGCACAACGTGTCGTGAACACCGTTTTCACATGCAATTTGCACCCAACTATGTATCCATGGTACAGCATGCGTACCTGGTCACTATAGAAACGAAAGCAACGGAATACAAAATGACAGATTGCAGAAAGATTTCTACGGTGCGATGTCATAATTCAAGAAAAGAATGCCTTTTTTTAAGAAAGGGATTCGTCTTCTCTTCGTAGAATAGAGATAAAAGTGGCCATGCTGATTCTTTTGTTATTCTGTTTTAAACTTGGATGAATGGAGAGGGAGAGGAAGGCTTAAGAAAAGATGGATGGATTCTGTGAGGAATGGTATAAAGTAAAAGGGAGTGAATGGTAAAATGACGGGTGACAGAGGGGACACTGTAAGAAGAACACGCGCTGCACCAACCCAACATGGGGCAAGGACAGAAAGATGATGGTGATGAATTCTGTTGTAAACTATCTCAAGCTCAATTTTAAAATTACTGACACATGATCAATTAATGTACGACCATATTATCTGTGCAATTATTGGTGTAGCTGATTGTAAATGAAAATCTAAAATGTAACAAAAAATCATTCAAAGTATTAGTCGAAATGTAAAAGGTTTCTTCATAGGAATTTTTATTTAAAGTTCAGAGTCTGTCAGTGTTACATTTTATTTCGGTCTGGCATGTAAAGAAAAAGGTTGAATGTTATTCTGTGGTATTGACGTTAGGATGCATTAAATTAGACATGATAAAACAAAAATTAATAATTGTCATGATCATTTTTGTTGGGGTCTTCGACCGTAGTTCATTCACTTGAATTATCAGTTTAAAAAATCTAAACTCACGTCTGTGAACGTGATTAACTTGAACGTGAACTTTAATTATAACATGATCAATTAATGTACGACCATATTATCTGTGCAATTATTGGTGTAGCTGATTGTAAATGAAAATCTAAAATGTAACAAAAAATCATTCAAAGTATTAGTCGAAATGTAAAAGGTTTCTTCATAGGAATTTTTATTTAAAGTTCAGAGTCTGTCAGTGTTACATTTTATTTCGGTCTGGCATGTAAAGAAGAAGGTTGAATGTTATTCTGTGGTATTGACGTTAGGATGCATTAAATTAGACATGATAAAACAAAAATTAATAATTGTCATGATCATTTTTGTTGGGGTCTTCGACCGTAGTTCATTCACTTGAATTATCAGTTTAAAAAATCTAAACTCACGTCTGTGAACGTGATTAACTTGAACGTGAACTTTTACTTTATGTAACAATTTTACTAGCGGTCGTGAACCCCTTCAAAACCATCAAATCTTTATTATTTTAATTTTATAGTGTTTTATATTAATATCCATCACGTCTGCAGAGTTTCGCTAGCTAATTTATTTTGACCCTGTATATTGTAACTCGGTAAAGCAGATTTTATCGTGCAATGAGCGGACAAAAATTTAGTCTGTGACATTCCATAAAAGTGATTCTTTCCTGGATGAAAATCCTCAAATTATCAAGTTCATTTTTGAACTATTATTTTCCCTTGTCAAATATGACAGGTAACTTTTGGAATCACTACTTTTGGCTAACCTTTTCAAATTACCTTTGAGGTTCGTAAAAAGGAGTTTTTACATAAAAAAATACGTCTCTTCGTTGGCAAGGAAAACTTACACTCAATTAAGTCATGTCAAAACGAAGGTTAATCTTTTAAACAATAGGTAAAAAGCTCGGATAAGCTAAAGGCAGTTATTATTATACGAGCTTAATTTTCTTTATGAAAACATTCATTATTTTGGCCTCTTCTGAGGTTTTTGCTTGGCTCGCCCGAAATAGGCTACCATGAATTAATGAACTTCTTCTGCCCATGTAAAGCTAGTGCACATGATCGAGCGATAGATATGTTTCGAACTATAATACATTTTTAAATAAAGGCTATTAAGAAATAGGGGTGAAATAAGAAATGTGTGTTCTCCATTTTTTTTACAAACAAAATAAATAATAGAAATAAAATAAAAATTTTTGCTTGTCAAAAATGTCATTGATATTTTCTATTTTGTATGAACTTTAAAACGATGTTCAATTCTAGTTCAAATTTTTTATACCAGATAAAAATACATATAATATTAGTAGTAGTATAACTTAGCCATTATGAGTATTATATTAATTTAATAACAATGTTATAACGCAACAACAAAACAAACACTATCATTATTTTTAAATTATAATTATTACTATTTTATTATTAAGTAGTAAACAAAAAAAAATTGTCCGTTTGTCTGGATGTATGTTACGGATTAGCGCAAAAACGGCGGAATGGATTTGGATGTAATTTGGCAAACAGACAGTTTATAACCTGGATTCACACAAAGGGTAATTTTAATCCTGATAATACGTTCCCGTGAGATATTTTCCGACATTCACGCTGCTAATAACACTTAGCCCGACCCGGGAATCGAACCCAGGACCTGTCAACTTAAGACGTTGTGGCGGCATCTACACCGCCACATGCGAACAAACGCATCAATCCTGCATCGCGCAAGCAGAGTTTACCGCGCAGATAGCATATATACAACTTCCCGACAACAATCATCGGGCAGTTGCCCACCAGATACGACATCCATCTGGTCGGAGGATCCTCCCTATTCTAAAGAGTATGAGTGAACTCTACACCCTGTTCCTCATATCTCTAAAACGTGTTAAAAAAAATTAAAGTGTCTGAAAACTGCACCCATTTTCACAATTTCAGTTTAAGCACTTTTCAAAAGGAATTCTGAACCCACTTACTTTAAATACTTTTCTTTAAATGGGTCCTAGTTAAAAAACTTTATTCTTACACGACTTTAAATTCGAGGACTTTATTCTTCGGACAAAGAACTAGTAATTTTATTTTGTTTCCTTTAGTATATACATAAATATACATAATTGGTTGGGTGCTTGGAAGTTTGTTACGTCACTTCTTCGTCTCCCAGCTTAAATTTTATAGAAAATAGTTATCGGTGGGCGATTTATAGAGCTTACACTTTTTACTGTCGACCTTCTTTATTTATTTAATTCTTGAAAACATACATCTTAACAAACAGCTAGTGAGTCCACATAATAAACACTACATATTTTTTAAGGAACTATGTATTTGCATACGAGTGAAACTTAAAAGGTAAACACTTAAAGAAGAAAAAAAAAACTTATTTTTTAACAATAATAAATTAGAAACGTCAAATCAAAACAACAAAAAAAAATATTGAGGCATGAATTAATTTAGTCAAAGAGCTTCTAAACTTATTAGCAGACATAAACAAATCCTTTGCGAACAGTGTTGACATTTTGCTATACGACAAAGAGGTTTGCGAACTCCAGAGTCAGCGCGGCAGGACTTTAGACTCAGTCTAAGCCAATTTTTTACCCCCGATGCATAAAGAGGGGTGTGAGGGGTTTGAAGTGTCTGTCTTCGGCACCGCAGCTCCCAAACGGCTGAACCGATAATTTTAATTTTAATTTATTAATTTGAAAGGTGACTTAATTGAGAATGATATTAGCTATGATTCAAGAAAATCTGTTCAGCCGTTTGAAGATTATCAGCTCTATTCTAATTGATAAAGGATGTGAGCATCTTCCACAGGGCTGATCAAAGTCAAAATTTGGTATTCTATTACTTCAATTATATAAGAAGCACATAGTAACCTTGAAGCCATGCGGCACCATCACCTGGAATTTGCAGGATACCCTACTCCCTCATCAACATACAGCAGAAGTATCGCGTTTGGGTCCAAGTCAAAGTCACATAGGCACTTTTGAACGTCAACATTTACAAAAAAAAAAGAATTGATTCTAGTTCTATGTTCTAGTAGTTTCGTATGGCCAAGCACGTGGAGTGCTTGCCCGTTACTATTTTATAATGATATGTACTTATAAATAATATTATGCTTACATATTTACAAATATTGCAAAAGTGTTTTTGGACTGAATAAATAGGTTATAGATAGATGGTGATCAGGGTCTGGTGATGGAGTAGAAAAGAGTAATGACGAAAAATTAGTAACTATCTTCACTGTGGGAAACATACGTGCATCTGACATGTCCACCGCAGCTTGTCTACTATTAGCATATTGAGTTTAAAAAGCAGGAAATAAAAGATAAATTAAAAATTTCAAAAGCCCCTGACACGCAACAAAAACCTCTAAAAAGTAAAAAAAATATGGCCCTATAAGCTTATTATAAGTTGTAGGCAATATTTTAATCAAAGCATAGTCGTGTCAGGACGGCTAGTGAAAAAGACAAAAAGACAAGGCCCATAAAAGGAAGGTTTACTATTATATTTTCAAATTATGACATAATTTATATTAAAAAGCCATTTTTTTTTTACTTTTTAGAGGTTTTCGTTTCGTCTCGGGGGTACTTTTAATTTTGATAATGTTAGTTTGACATCAATGACAGCATGACGGTTGATAGGGGAACACGAAAAAGAAAACCTGCTTCGCCGACGGTGATGATGAGTCTGACATCAGACACTTGTTGAACAATAGTCTAAGTTTTTGTCTGATGCTGATGAGTTCTTATTTTCGCTACCCGTTAGTATGACTATCAGACAATTATGAAATCAAGGTAAACTCAAGTTAGGTCAAATTAAGTTAATTTTCATCAAAAAATTCAAATTAAATTATCTGGTGAAACTTCACAGACGTCGCGGGTGATATCTAATGATGAAAGAACAATTAAAAATTATTTTCAAAACTCTTATCTATACAATATAATAAATAAGTAACGAAGTCAAAACAGTACATTGAATATAAAAAAGTAATTGCTACGAGGTGTGCGGAACGACTAACGACAACAAGCATAATACAAATTAGAGGATTATATCCTAGATAAGAATGCTTGGAAACATGCTGGTCCAGCTCAATACGACAATCTAGAGGCTAGACAAAATCAAACTGGTTGCTTATTGAATTGTATAATTTGTTATTTTTACTTAACTCGCACACTGACTTATTCCTAGATTATATTTTAGGAAAATTATTTTTACCTATTTTGGTATAGTATTTTTATTCGTCTTCACATTTCGTTGTAATTTTATAACTCAAGTACGGGCTCACCTATCCCAACTATATGTTTAGGATTTGTTCGGACTATTTAGTAGATGGTATATGTGAAGTTTGCACAAAATCGGTCGAGCGGTTCTTCATTTATCACATTTTTTGTAACAAATGAATTCAATACATGGCGGATAATTTTGTTAATGGGGATTTTGCTGTCAAATTGAAAAAAAAAATGGGGATGGTGCTGTCAAATTGAAACTTTTTTCATTTTCTTTTTTAATTAAAAAAATGTTGTTATGTCATTCATCCATTCTTTTAATTTTGGACGTGCTTCGATCAAAGCAAATCGTCAGATATAATTATTGCTTTGTGTTTATATTTTTTAAAATATTGTTGAGTGTATGGATTCATGCGGAAGTTGAGTCTTGAATTGTTCAAATGTACTAAGTATATGTGTGCGTGTACTTTTCAAAGTTTTTTAGCGAGCCGTCGGTGTTACATATCGTTTACAGGCTTTATTTGAATTAAATTGTCAAACGCATTTACACAAAAGGTAAGTTTTGAACAGTTGAAGTGAATTACACGTATGTATGTCCCTTTATTTGAATTTAATGACCCTTTTATATACATTGAAGTATGCAGTCATATATATTTCCACCACTATTAATGTAGCAATTTGTTTTAATTTGATTTATTCTTTTTATACGAGGGAAAAATACCACGAGCCAGACGAGCAAATATAGGTCGGCAAAGCGTAATGCAAATGATGTGGCATTACTCAGACGATCACAGTCTGCAGATGAACGCGCACAAGCTAAAGCATCGCAGCGTGAACGTAATGCACGATATAGATCTGTTGACCCGGTACCTGTACTGAATCTTGCACGGCGATCAAGAATACGTCGTGTTGTTTTGGCTGAAATTATGCGTGCTTCTTTTAATTACAACAGTCAGATTGATTATAGTATGTACGGATACATTGGAATAATGGACGCAATATGTCCACAGAAACTCCACCGAAATAGAAACTCCACCCGAACCATTGCATTCATTTATTTTTGGGACATCTCAAACGTCGAAGCACTTTTGAGTCTTAGGTATTCAACAATACAATTCGTCAATTCAAATGACTTCTTTTGGTGCTACTAAAATTATAAGATATCATTTTATGCCGACGTTTAAGGTAAATACTTCAACAGGATTGTCCCATGTTTAAATCAATCTGAATCATAAAGTATTCGGTAGTTTTAAAAATTATGATCCAAATTCTACCTAAAATTGCATACATGTTACAGATTCAGGACCAGATTTATCATCAAGCTGGTTCGTTATTGCCATTAACCAACGCTGATGATCAATTTTTGCAAATAATTTTTTAATATTTTTTTGTGAAAATCGTGAATATAATACAAGACGAGAAATTATTCGTGATCTACAAAAATTTTCCAGCAGCATAACGCATTATATCAATTTTTCAAAATTTCTCGCGATTGTATGCCATCTGATAATCACAAAACCGTAATAAGGGCTGATAAGACACGTCTCCGAACTTCATCGTAGTTACGATGCATTACAATACCCAATATTGCTTTGGAAAGGTGACGATGGCTACCATATCAATATACCAATGATTGATCCACGAACAGGTAAATAATTGACCTATTTTCAGTGTGTTGACATTTCATTTGTATTATTTTCTAGTCACATTTTGCACTTAGTTTCAGGTCGAAATGTACAGAAAAATAGCTAGCAATTAATAAAATATTTTTTTGTTTGAATAAACGAATTTGATGTTCCAATTTTTTTTTAATTATTTCCCTTTATACGTAGCGAAGCACGTACCGGGCCGCTAGTAAAAATATAATTAATGGGTATAAAATATTGTAAAACCTTTAGAAAGAGTAACGGTGGAGTTTCTTGCCCCTTCTTCTCATGTTCGTGCCTTTTATGTGCCTATTTGAAATAAACGCTTTGACTTTGACTCTGATGCCGAAATTATAACATTTACAATTTTTGTCCGTTTGTCTGTTTGTCTGTATGTATATTTCGGTTCGGCGCAAAAAGGGCTAAACGGATTTGTACGAAATTTGGAACACAGAAAGTTTATAACCTGGATCAACATAGAGGGTGCTTTAAATCCATGTACTCGTAGTACCCCGTGGAATGTTTTCCACAATCCACGTGGACAAAGCCGGGGTCAAAAGCTAGTTCCAAATACACCTCGCAATCAACTGTGCGAAACTTCATAAATGTTAATCTATGATGTATCGCACAGTTGATTAATGAACTTGATATCCTCGTAGAGCATTCGCATAGCTCAAACTACCAACAAGACCTAAGTGCAAAGTGTGATATCTCATAGTTTAATGCAGCCGGCCCATTCGGCTGCCGAATTAATTATTTTGCATAACAAAACCAACGAGTAAGACGAAGAAGAAACAATGCCGGTACTTCCCCTTAAACTCCGGTTGCCAGAGTAATTGCTGAATTGTTTCAAATTATTATGAGACGGTGCAGCCTGGAAATGTTTTGAAGAATTTGTAAAAGCTTATAGCTATAATAATTTTATTTTATGAAGAATTTGGAATGTAAGTTAACTTTTATTGCATAATGACAACGTTACATGCAACCATGCAGTGGGCTTAAGCAGCTTGTAGCGGTCAGCCCGTATTTAAGTCAACTATGGCACACATCAAATGGCTCGAATGGGGATGATGACATTTTTTTTTTTTTATCTTAAAGAAATGTTAGTTCCAAATAGTGCAAATAGTATTACAAAAAGTGTAAAACCTTAAAAAACTGCCAAGTTATAAACGTCTTAAAGTAAGTGTTAGACTAGGACAGCACTATCGTAGAAGTGACGTCACGACTACGTAACTTCATACTAGCGCCGTCGTACATTGTCCGTACCGCGCGACAAGGACAGGAATAATCCCCTACAAAAACTTTTAAAGCGTGTGTCTTCTTCATAAGTACATCGATTTAACAGATTTTTCGATTATCTCATTTTTACGAGTACTATCTATGCCTTCTTTGAAATTACTTTATTTTTACGAAATTTTTTAATAGTAGTCATCATCCCAATTATAGGAATCGAGGTGTCCTAGTGAATAGTTGTCCCAGGGTCGAGTTGTCCCAGGGTCAAGATGTCCCAGGATCGAGTTGTCCCGGGGTCCACGTTCCGAGGTCGAGTTGTCGTGATGCTTTCAAACTACCGTATTAGGAATTAGTGATCGCAATATAAATATCGTTAATTTAATAGCATTTATAGCTAAATGCATTTGTTGCCCAATCTTAATTATTATTCTTTAGTTATCTAACAAATACATAGGTTAAATCAAGCTGTCGTTACCCTGTGATTTTTTTTCCATGAGTTTCGCTTCATACAAATATTCCCAATTTAAACAGTACGAACAATGCTGGTCTACGTAGCTCAAATTGTATTTTTTTTGTAGTGTTCTGGATTTAACTCTTCTATATACACTTTTTTTTCTCTTTGTCACTAATATTAATAATATAAATATAAATGTTTCATTGACATATAGAAGGTGTTTTATTTTCAATTGAAGCCTGCCACGCCTCCTGTTCAAGGTGGTACCTGTGTTCCAGGAGTCAGTGTCTTCACCTGTTCGTGGTACATTAACAATTTATGCTACCGAAATAAAAAAAATTGTGCCTGCATGCAAGTGCATGCATGCACTATTGTTTTTGTGGTATGCTGTGTGTTGTGTGTTGTGTTTTGTAAGTGTGTATGTATGTGTGAGTGTGGGTGGTTGTAATTGGTAGTCGTACTATCGGTTATACGAGTATCAGAGACTTTTTTTTACCTACATTACTGTTTAATTATCACGAGTATTGTTCTTCATCCGTGTTTTCCGTCTTTAAGTAATCAAGTGTTTTATGTCAATAAAATGAAAATTTTAGATAACATTTAATTTGAATTGTAAGTGACTGTTGTGACGTTGCAAAAATACATAATTAAACCAACTAGTAGCGACACCTTTCGTGGGTCTGCGCAAGCACGAATAGATGAGAGTTTTATTGAGTCGGTGGAAGAGGATCCTCAAAAGACGTTGATAGGTTGGTCCGGTCCCGTCCTTTCAAAATGGTTGAGTAGGTTTTTCCCTTCAAGTGGCGACACCGAACACGTTTTGGGAGAAGGACCAGTCTGGAATTACCATATTGCATTGTGTCCAAATAACCCGATGGGTATCCTATGGTGGTTGATCTTGTGATATAACCTAGGTCTCAGTTTTGTGTATTGACACGAGGATGTTGTTACAGGTTTGGCTGGTCTTGTGGTATGAAATATATCTGATGTGAGATTAAGACGTGATGACTTGGTGTAGCCCCGTTGTCAGATGATTTGGATGTGATCCGAGTGCGGGCAATTTGAAGGTATCCCTTGAGGTATGGCCCTCTGTTGGTGAAGAAGGCCTTACATAACCGTTGGATGGTAAATAAGGGAAGCTCGCCACTCCAGGTAAGCGATAGCGTCACCGTTATATACCCGTAGATCGCGTTTGTGCGTGTGAACACGTTAACTTTTGTTCGACGCCAAAGGTCTTAGTCCCATCATTTGAAAGGAATATACTGAGAGAACACTGAGTTCAAATGAATCTATGAAAGAGTTGGACTTTTTATAAGAACTAGGCAGTAAGACCAGTTGTTATGGACAATGTGTCTCGGGTTGCTTTGCATAAACGTTATGTTCCCTTTATGAGCACAACCATAATACAACCATAATACTAGAACTTATTTAGCAGTTCATCTGACGGTCTCGCTAAAGCGCTCAGTTTTAGTCACATTGCAGGTGTTAACCCAGATATAACTGTAAACGGAGAACCAGTTTTGTCTGAGTGAACACCTAAGTGTGTGGGAAGGGTTTGGGTGGCTTGCCACAATTTATATTTTGTACCTTCATTTATGTGTGTTTGCAATAAACTTTGTATTTGTTTAAGAAGGTACTGGTTTAATTGAATCTTTCCCTTACAGCTTATATATAACCTATACATTTACTTTAGCACGGTGGTAAGTAGTAGTATACTACTACTACTACTGTTGGTGCGCTTATTTTAAGTAAATAAATAAATCTGAATACCAGTATTTCTAAATGGAGCGACTGCTTGTTTGACCTACACAACCCAGTTCCTGGGTAACACGATCCCTCTTGGTAAGACTCTTAACAGATCTTGCACCGAGGTTCACATAATAACGGAAAGGGCCTCTTCATCTCTGGAAACGCAATAGTACACCAAGACAATTAACGCTAATATAAAAACTACATGTCCACTCGCCGACAAGTGTTGTTCCAGGAAAAACCCAAGAGAATCGCATGATTTTGCAGATCATACGATTGCAGGCAAAAATGTTGCTGCATTAGTGCAAGAGGTTAATAATTTCGATAATATAGTTTTGTTATCTATCTACAGCACGTAACGCACGCTATAGTTATTTATGTTACAAGTGCGGAAAGTAGGTGATTTCCGACAAGTGGCAATTTTATTAACGAGCAAGCGAAGCGTGTGCGTTTTACGTTTTACTAAGCAATTGGCATATACGTAAAACGCACACGTGCGTAAGATGATATTCGACTCGTGTCGACTTATACACGCGCTCGCTTCGCTTGCGAGGAAATAAAAATATATATTGAAAAAGTTAATAATGTTTTAAAATTAAAAGTAAAAATGTTTTAAGTTAAAATTCGTTGGTTTTCCAGCACATTGTATTGTCTGACTTGTAGTGTGTTGCTGTAATATTTCTTGGTTTTTCGAATTCGAGCTACAGGATGGTGTTAGATTAGCAGATTTACACAGATCGACTCCGAACTAGGCAAAAAATTAGTAAATTGGCGGGCTCATTTCTAATACATGCGCGCTCATCATATCTACTACTGCGCATGGGCAAATAGCTGCCACGTCGTATCGCAAAAGAGCACAAGCATAATATTTAATGATTTTTTAAATTTAATTAATTGATCAAAATCTAAATCTAGAATAATAAACAACGCATTGAATGAAGTATTAGTTTTATTGTACTGTACGGTAGGTTATAAATGATTGCCTGTACTTAACTATTTTGTAAAACTTTTCTCAAATTAAAAAAAATTGAGCGAAAAGTTCATAAAAGAAAGGTAAAAAGCACATATGTTGGAAAAGTGGCACTCTTCACACACTTTGGCTGATTGGGAAACGCTCTTTTCGAGCACATTCATTGTAAATCATTGTGCTTATGGGTGCATGCAACGGTACAGGGGTCATGGGGGTATTTTAAGTTGTGTTATAACAGCAAAATCTTGTTATCATAAAATTTTGTTAAAGGTTGGAACCAGAAGGTTGCCAGGTCTGGTCCAGTACAAAACAATATTACAATGACGCTGTAAGAGTACAAGTGACTCTCAGCTTCGTTAAGTGTCTTTTATTTATCTATAAACAAAAAGGAAATGCTTAAATAAAAAGAAAAATTGTTCATTGTTAAGCGACTCACTTGAGAAAGGCTACACTAATTTGGAATTATTTTGTTTAAAAATGCTCGTAACATTCCAAATTTGATTTTTATGAAAATAAAAAAAATCCCGTAAAATCTTCACGCCACTTTTGCTATAGGATGTTTGTATGAATTATTCTCCAATTAGGACTAGACAACGTCTGTCTTCTCAGCTAGTTGATTACAATATCCATCTGTAAATTATGAACGGTATTGGTATTTTTAAGAGCAATATTGATTGTTGTTCACCCACATACAATAAAATCACAACTACGACGTCGTCCACGAGCGATGCGGCACGGCGCGGGACCAGGAATGCAACAGCGTCGCGGCATTGGATCGTCCGACACGACCGCGCTCGGACATAAACCTTTTTAGAGGTTGCTATAAGATTGTGAAACATCGAATACACCCTTACATAATACAGTCCACTAGCTTACTTTAAACCAGGGCCGAAACATTAGTTTAAAATAAAAAATATGATAATGCTTCTAATATTTCTTCAGTAAGTATTCTTTACGAGAACGAACGTAGGTGTTGGCATTATATTGAAAATGGAGTATTGATACTACGAAATTGCAAATTTTTTGAGTACTGGAAATGTGCCCAGCACTATCTATCAAACAGGGTTGCACTAGCGCCATCATGTTGATTTTAGAATATAAAATTACCAGCTACTTCGCCAGTGTGGAGGTCGGATATTATTCTACGGAAACGTACTATTGGAATAAAAGTATCCTATTTATGTTAATCCAGGTTGTGTAGTAGAAAGGGTGAGGATTCGAAAAAGCTTACCGCAGACTCCTGCACTCTGCCTCGCGCTGGTGTAGCTTAGCGACGCGTCCAGATGTCTTGAGTCCTGCTACACTTCACTACACATGTATCCCATAGGCGCTGTGTCCGTATA
Source organism: Dasypolia templi (assembly GCA_963555695.1). Classification (NCBI taxonomy): domain Eukaryota; kingdom Metazoa; phylum Arthropoda; class Insecta; order Lepidoptera; family Noctuidae; genus Dasypolia; species Dasypolia templi. The sequence goes on from OY743142.1 coordinate 9,166,081, forward strand.
ATTGTTCGTATCTCGAGTGGGGTGGTAATCACGAATACACCGAAGCACCTTTTTGTTTTAGAAAATGTTATGGTGCGCTGCGCAAGCTTCACGTTAAGAACAGTAGTAGAACAGTAGTGTCGCAAAAAACCACACATGGAAGCATGGCGCTACTGAGCTCATGCGTAGACCAATCGGATGCTCAGCCAATGAACAATGAGAATGTTGATTCACTTAATCAAATCAAACCCTTATCTATTACACATAAAAGCTTAATTACTCGAAGTGGCGTGAAAATTAACTATCCCATAAATCCCTAAGATTGAATGCAGTAGGTAAAACCCACTCTACAGAGAACGGTACGTAACACAGGTCATAAACTCACAAAATGTATAAAGTTTCTAATAATATAATTGAATCATGATTCGAAAGACACGTAGCGCCATCTAGCGTACTTAAGCAATTGTGAATCGAAAGTTATTGTTCTTTACCTCAGAAACAGTACTTTTTTCTGGATGAATGGTACCCTTATGTCCTTTTCGGGACCCCTGACCAAGAGTAAGTATTCTTAATTTTACGCGTGAAAAGGTGATAATAGTAGATTATTGCATCGAGCACAAAGTAATTTATTATTGCACCAAGTGCCTGATTTAGAGCGTTAGCGAGGGCTCTAATCTAACAGGCACGAGGGCAATATAAATTACTTAAGGCGAGGAGCATAATCTGCTTTTCTTTCAACTATTACCTATAGGAATAGTAGATAAAAGAAACTCATATCAAACAGTTAAAATAGAAGTTTAATTATTGAAATTAAAAGTTATACTTGAGCAATTATTAAACGTAAGGTTAAGAGTTTTGTTGGGCAAATTTATATTTAAATTTGGAACAAGTAGGATAGAAACGAATAATACGTACGTAAAAAAAAAGTATTGATATCGGCTGGCTGAATAGAGCTAATCCATTGAGATTGGCACCTTTTGGTGCGATAAAAAAAAAACTGTGCCTTAATGAAATTTCAAAAAAATTATTGCTTTAGAGCATTAAAGACTCGCTTTGTACCGAGTTTTTAGTGTGATTGTGATGAAATTAAAGCATAGTTGGAAGAAAACAAAATTACTTTCGCATTTATAATATTAGTTAGGATAATGCACCTTATTTTATAAAATAAAGAAAACATCTAAAGTCTGATAGTGGTATTAAATAATTACATTATTAGAAGATTTATAATAAGGGCGACGAGGATGGGATGAGGTACTGAGGTTCATATCTCATAGTCTGCCTATGAGATCGGTTGCCATTATTTATTTGTGGGAACTTCAACGAGAACCTAGCCCCACTGCATCATCACAGACTAAGCCTTTTTCCTATCCGCATGCATCTGAATACCAGTATTTTTATATGGAGCGACTGCCTATGTGACCAACACAACTCAGCTACTGGGTAACACCTCTTGGTAAGTACAAATGGCCAATTCCCGTAATTATTAACAACGTTCAAAATCCAGTGGCATTCTCACCTCAGCGACGATCAAATGTCAAAAACACAAAGTTTTGACAGATTGAGACTAAGATTAGGATGGGAACGTTCTTAGATAAACCAGAATTGACCCTCTGGTTGTCAGACTCTTGAGTTTCTGACTACGCAAAACGACTGTCAAAAATCTACGAACGACAGCCGAAACTAACGGCTTAACGTGAGGCGCGGAAAGGTCTCAGTGTGTTATGGATGGTCACCCCTCCACGATCTGACCTCAATAAGCGTTGCTTTACCTTGATCATCGAACCCCAGAACCACACAAAATGCAACTGCTAAGCTATTACAACTGAACGAAGTAGAATTGCTTTCCAGAAAAGAACCATTACGGAAGTAATACAAAATACAATACGTTATTCGCTTAAATAAACTTCCAGAACTTCCCCGTTCACTCTTTATAGAACATTGAAAACCACAACTGAGCCAACCAGGGGAACGGGTAAAAAACGTTCCAAAAAAGGCTATTGAAAACTTTGTTCCCAGTTTTAATTTTGATCGCCTTTGTAACGGTATTTTTGGAATGTTTCACACTTCTGTTAAGCACGACTTAATTTGCGTCGGGTCAAGTTATAGTCTGAGTAAGAATAATATGTTTTGTAGTATTCTTCGATCATTTTTTGTAAATCAGTCTATAATGTTTTTACTGCTGGGCCACAGGCCTCCTTTCGGTGTGAGAGAGTGGCCCGTAATTCACCACGCGAGCCCAGTGCGGGTTGGTAGATGTCACATGTCTTCGAATTTTTGGTTTTAGAACATAGTTTAGTTTCCTTACTATGTTTTTCTTCACCGCTTTGAGACACAAATTAAACCGCCTGTCTAGTTTCAAACTACAACTTGTAAGTCGGGGCCGTGGGCCTCAACTACTCCGTTTGTTGGAGATGAAAGATTTCAGGCATAGTTTTTATTCTTTACAAATAACACAGCATAACACATAACATCACGCCTGTAATCGCTGAAGGGTTGGGCAGAGGTGTACCTGTAGAATACACACATTTCGACAGTTATGTTTAAGTCCCATGTAATAGGGGGCGAGCCTATTGCAATCAATCGGGCACAAATCCATACTCCGGGCTGTTACCGAGAAATTACCGATAGGAAAACCCAATAACACTTCGCCCACAAATAAGTTAATGGTAATCCAATTTTCGGAGTTAATTTGTTAAATTGGTTGGTAGAAATTACTTCTTGATTTTAATAATAAGTAAATAATTTAATTCCCACCATAGGTGATCAAGAGATAACGTCATAAAGATGTTTAACAGGACCCCTATAAAACACGGCGACCACCAGTCCTTAAGGCAAGCCAATGATAAAACCATTATGGCAAACATGTCATTCTCGGCTGATATTAAAAGCCTAAAAAATCATCGTAATTAAATCACCACATTATAAGAACCCAAAAAAAGCCTCAGAAGCGCGTATAATATGTCTCAAGTTGAAATTAATATCAAATACGTAGGTCTTCGGTTCCTTGGGGCTCTAAAAAAATTAAGTTTGTAAGACAAGCCGATAAAAAATATGCTCGCAAATAAATCAAAACCGTACATACCGTTTAGCTAGTATTTTGAAATAAGAAGAAATAGCAAGAAGCAAGGTCTTACAGCACAGGTAAAAGAAAAGGTAATAGTTTGAAAATCGTTAATTTGATGTTTTATATTTTTCTTTTTTTTTGCGATTACAATTTACGTTTGCAATTGGAGAAATGACCGTGACGTATATTGATGTATAGGACAACATGTTTTTCAACTACAATGTTAAGATTTTTCTTGGGATACATTCATCCCAGCTACGGAACCCTTCATTGTGTGTGGTTCGACACGCACTAGGCCCTTTTTTCCCTAAAAATATAAAGTATGTAAGTATTTAGAGTTTGTTTTTATTAAAATCTAAAATACGGGTTGTATTTTAGAACTAAATTTAAAAAAAATCTTGTTGAACGACTATTTAATGAAAAAGTCATTGGCACTGACCTGAAAATTGCATTAAAACTTAAGAAAATTTGAATTTCGCGGGCTTACCCTTGCACTTGCCCCTTAAAGATGAAGCTTCTGCTTACCTTTGTGGTTTCCTATTAAGTATATGACCTGAGTTTATTATCCGCACATCCTTTTGACAACTAACCAAACTCACAAACACAGTTCACAACAAAAATTCATCCAGTAGCATTGACAAGATAGGTGTTCAAGATAATAAATAATTAATAAAAATATCAAACTCAAAACGTCTCTTCTCTGTGACAGCTGTGTGCACAGACAACACAACAACACAAATGTTTTGCCAATGCGCGTGCGTCGATGGCGCGCAACGGAATGTTGCCATTTTGAGTAGTTGCCTATTACAGTTAGTACAATTATGATGTGTTCTGTTATGTATACATTTTTTATTTGTTTGATCTTTATTCCGGCCGTCGGCGTCGGGAGAATGCGTTCTCAATACCCCTCAGTATCATATAAAAACGAATACGTGTACTGTGAATTTAAACTTAATTAGTGAAGTCCCGTGGAAATATCAGGATAAAAAGTGTCCGGCCATACCCAGGTCATGGTCTAACCATGAGCCAAATCATCCAAATCCGTTCAGAAGTTTTAGCGTGAAATCGTACCAAACAAATAAACTTAGTTTCGCATTTATTCATCATTATCATTTCGGCCGAAAGATGTCCACTGCTGGATAAAGGCCTCCCCCAAGCACCGCCACATCGACCGGTTTTGTGCTGCTCGCAACCGGCGGATTCCTGCGGCCTTCACAAAGTCACCTTGTGAGAGGCGTTCCTACGCTACGTCTTGCGGTACGTGGTCCGCATTTATTATACTGTATAAAATTAAACTTACTATATAGTCTTGACACCTGTCAAGATCGCATTTTCTCGACGACTTTTTTTTTTTTTTTAATGGCATCTTGCAGGTCAACCTGTAAAGTTGTCGTCTGCTTAAGCGGACTTGCCTGTGGTGCCCTAATAAATTAAGGCCTCCAGGCAGGATTTAAACTTAAATACTAATAAAAACTAAGCGACAACGCTAAGGGCACCCCCTGTGGGGTACGGACCTCGGCTCAGGGCGTCGCTGGAAGAGGGCAGCAAGGGCCTAGCTGGATCAGGATTTGAGTGATTTAGGGACGAATTTAAAGCTACAGGCTCAGCGGCGCGGGCTGGCTCGAGCAAGGGTCGGGATTCTCGACGACCAAACTGTAGGTACTTAATAAACTGCACCGTTTTGTGCATTTTTCCCAATTCTTGTACTGTTTTCTCTTTGAGCTTTTTATGAGGGGCAAATAATTTTTTTATTTCATTCTACTTTAAAAGATGGTGGTGTGGACAAGTGTTCAAGAAAATATGCCTGCAGAAATTCTCAAAGGCTACCGACCCAGACCTTTCTTAATGTGTTCAGGCATAATGAATGAAGTGTTAGCTCGTTATTCATGCCTCTTATAGGCAGAGTTCTGCCATTAGTATGCAAGCAGTGCGTTTGTGACAAAGTTAGGGTGTCTACACATTGGAGAAACTGTACATATTGTAAAGTAAAATTAAAATAAAAAATGTTTTTAAGACATAAATGATTTTTAACTATCTCGATAGTGGTTGGATTTGTTCGGTGGCGACGATGTTGTCTTTTTAACTGCTCAGTTATCTGATAAAGATAATTTCAAATAAATCAGTTTTCGTCTGTAAATATATCTAGCAGATAACGCCTTTGTTACTCTTCCGGCTAAACTCTGGTTAGGCGGGTAAGAAGAATAATTCTAATAATATAATAATTATAATAATAATGTTTATTTCCAAAAACAGTGCTATACAATTTCCTTATAGTCTACATTAATATGTAGCTCGGTTACATTCAAAATAAAAATAAACACTAATACATAAGACGCAAAGGAAGCATTATATATTACAAAATTAACATAACAAAGCTAAGAGTAGGTATACCCACATTTCGCCAATTATACAGCATAAACCAGAAAGGCGTGGTCAAAGGACAATGCCAGAAACTCTATAGAACTTTGCCCCACTCAAATCAAAAATTCACTTACAAGCCTGCAATATGCAGCATCTTAAAGCTTATGTATTACTGTTATCTAAACATTTGTCCTAATGCCTGTAGAACTTGCGGTTGCTGTTAAAATCTTAAAACAATAATGACATTGATTTTAGGTTAGGTGCAGTTTATAATTGTTAAAAAGCGATTTGAACAACATATACGTTACGCATTATCATAATTAATATAATTGTAATATGAGCTTTTGTTTCACAGGTATTGAAAACTTTTTTTTGTTGTGTATAATGCACAATAAGTAGCGCAAAAGGAAACTCAAGGGTTGAATTCCTTTTATCATTGATTTGTAATCGGCAAGTCCTAGTATAAAACAATGTATTATGAAAAGGTCCTATAATCATTACAACTATTTTCGCTAATTGATATTTCCTGTAAATAGCTGGTGCAGGATCTGGCATTGTCATTTAAGATTCTGTTACAGACCCTTAAACCTAACAACTTTTTTCATGGGATCAACATCGGAATCATATTTTTTTTTTTTTTTTAATTCTGTTTAAATAAAACGCACATTACAAAAATAACAGGACATTAAATACATGTACAAAGTAGTCAAAATACTCGTATTCAACCATTTCAAAATTTGTCAATTTGTCCATTGCTTGATGTCAGGGCGAGGGACATAGACAGTTACCGCTACAGTAATCTGTGAATGTTACGACACTAGCAAATGACAACAAACAACGCATCAAAACAAAAACAAAATGCACATTGCAGAGTGGAAAAATAGCTACATTTCTAACAACAACAATACAAAAAAGAATTAAGAAGACTATCAAAGAAAAACATAATTTATATTGATGTTTTGTATGGAACCGTTGATATTATTTACGTTTACGCGTTTACGTTATTATTCCCATAGAGCAAATTGTTCATATTAACAGTTTGTATTTAAGTCACATGTTAAAGAGTCTCTATTGCATTCCGTTAAATTTTTTAAGGTAAAGAAAAGCTTGGTAGCATAACATTTTTCGACACGAAAGAAGCTCACAAAACTAATGCTTTTCTACCATTTATCCTGTTGTCTTTCTTACAAAATTTCGTCTTGTCTAGAGTCTAGAGTTTCAGTAATATTTTACAAAATGGATTTGTAGAATGTCAGAAAAATATGTAATTTTACTTTGGTAGTGTGAAAATAATAGAGTCGACCTGCCTTACGCAATGTATTTTAAGATGGCAACAGAAGAAGAAGGGAAAGTAGAGAAGGGTGTATAGTACGCTCCCAGCGGTAAAGCCCTGGTGTCCTAGGAAAGCAGTTCCGTAAAATTATAAAGGCCGTCATGGAAATCTGTATATTTCACCAGTATTTGACATTAAGTCAAACCGCGTTGCTGAAAGATCTAAATTTGCCCACACCGTACTTAGTCACAAGAAATAGTGTCCATACTGAGAAAAGTGTGCTCACACGTTACACATGGCACCTGGCTCGAATGACGCTTGTTGAATGGTATTTTTTTTTTATAAAACTTTATTTTGTTTAATATCTTAATACTACACCGTACTCTGAATTAACAAGTTAATAAACATGGACTATTAAAATTATTAAAAACTAAACAAACATAACTCGAAGAGGTCCGAGGCAGGTATCATTTTAATTCGCCCGAGTTTTAAATAGTGTTTCCATGACAACCGAGTGAAACGACATCGTCAATGTATGTCAGAGGTATTAAAACGAAACAGAAATGCGACTGTCTTTTGTCGCGGCGAATTTTACGATTTAATCTTTGCCACTGGTATCATTTTCATGACTGCCACTGTTTTCGTCTCTGCGGCCGTTAGTCTGCTACTGCTCTCTTAGAAAACCGTGGCTTAGTTTCCGTTTTTCTGCTCTTATGCAGGTACCTAGGTATGGTGTGTCCAAAAGAACACACAATACCAAGAGTTCATACTTTCAGTATACAGTCACGACCACAAATACACAGTTCAGCAATAAAATCTGATTTCATGATTCATTAGTTAATATCCTGTTCAAAGTGGACAGAAATTATATGTGATTATCTGTGGCAGGCGACATCGTAAAGTAGCGGCACAGATATGTGGCATCGAAGAAACATTAAAATATCTGATCAATCAAAATATAACATGTCACATCGGTTTCAAAAAGATATAATCAAAAAATCATGAAATCAAATATTGTTACCGAACTGTCCATAGTAATATATGTATGCTCGTGACTATACAATAAATAATAATAGCCTTTAATCTTGTAGCGTTGTAGTCGATTTCCTTTAAATCAACTAAAACGCACATCTCTAGTTACGGCTTACGAGAGTGACATCCCTAAATCTTTCAAATTACCACCACGTCACGGAGTGTCGAGGTGTGGGTTGCGCTATAAATATCCCCGCTGGACGCCTAACGTCCTCTTTCCTTCGCATCAAGCAGGCCTTGTAGTAAGTTTACATAACCCCGAGATAAACGGGTAAGTGCTCAGTGTGATTGCCTATACTCTTATTTGTGTCCTGTCAGATCTCATTCTTTATGCATCTCTGTCTGCGCGGTCTGGCAGCTATTGTAATTGTTCTCGGCAGCCACACTATGACTGTCGAGAAAGATATGTACCTATAGTGGCTTCTGCCACATCACCTGTCACCATTACTGCAATTCTCTGTGAATGCGTGCGCATGCTTCTCACATTCTACGCTATGCTTGTCTCGCCGCGCTGCGCCTTGCTGTTCGCATAAAACGCCTGGCCACGCGGCGAGGACCTCCGAGAATGCCCGTGGCATGTGCACGGCATAACCTATAATTGTAAGCCGCCACGATGGATGAGTCTTCCTCCGGTGGGGAGGCGCACACATCGACGGAGCTTGCAGTTCTGGCACAACGCTTACGGGAGCATCCGCCTCGCGCTGATTCCAGGGTTCCAGTCTTGGGATACACGTCCTGCCTACCGCTGACAGACGTCATTGCTGCCTCCGCCCTACCGGTGGAGAGACGCCCGTTACGCGGACTACCCACGCGGCCTCTACCGCCGCCTAAACCTGCCATCCACGTGGCTCGTGGGTGCCCGAGACCGCCACGTGTTGAGGCCCCTGCCTGAGCGGACCACGTGCCTATTCGCGGTCCTTTATATCTGCGTGGTCCTGCCCACGTCTGGTGACCTCTGGGGTCGCTCCCCTACTCTGCTGCCTGCCCTGTGACCTCAAGCATTATTATAGCTTCACAATTGAGGCAAAACATCTACTTTCCAACATCAACAATGAAAATAAAAATACATAAAAAGTTTCATAAATGTACAATAAACAAAATTTATTGGTTACTTAAGCTCGAAGAACTTTGTTGGTCTTAACAAGAAAGTTTCGTATTCGTGAATGAATAAATTATAATGGGAAAGGTGTAAATTAAATACAGAGTTGTGTCTTGTGTCTTGTCAACACATGCCGTCTGATAGATACCCGCTTAAGGCTGATAATTTCAAAATGGCGTCTGAATGTCAAATCTCAGAAAGTGATGCTCTGAGCTTCGATGCGCCGCACGCCTTGCAAAGTGTGTATCCATCTATATCGATACAAAATTTTTTGGGCACTGTTTATTTGTACCACAAAAAAAGAAATTCGAACGAAAGTTACATTACCATAACACAAACTCTTGAGTATTCATTAAATGGTGAAATAAAAAGCAGTTGAAAAGAATTCAATGGTAGCCAACAATCTTTACTGACCGCATCTACCAACCAAATTTAGGTACCCACTGCTGAGATACAGGCCACTATATGTGAAAGGCAGTGGAACAGAAACCACCACTTGGCTCGGTGCTAGTAGGTGGTTGTCACTTGTTTTCGGTTCTAGGACATACCGGTTTCCATACGAAAATTTTAGCATCGGTGATGAAATAAATTGCACATAGTAATGCGGTGCTTAAAATGCGCGAAAACGAGGTTTATTATCACATTAACAAATACGCTTGTATAGAGGAAAATTGTAATTACCTTCTAGATTATTAACAACATAGGTAGGCGCAGTAATAATCCATTCTTGAGTTATATCTTAGTTACAAGTTATAGCACCCACGGGATGACATAAGGAAGCTCATTTATAACTAAGGATACACGAAAATTAGAAGTAGCTTGACTACCTTTTATACACAATTACAGGTGTTTTATTGTGTAAGTCACCTACATTCATTAATGGGCGTAATTATACTGATTATCTTTTCCCCAGTAAAACCAACATCCGATTAACAATGAATTAAACAAGATGCAACTCATATTATTCAGTTCGAGTTCCAAGCTACTTCTAATTACGACGATATGTGGAAGCTATTTTGTGGCCATTTCTTTGAAGCCTAAAACGTAAGCTATGAATACTTATTCCTAAAAAACTTGTTATCTTCCAATTTAGGTGTCGCAATATACTGTCGTAAATAAAGTCGATTTACAAAGCAGTGGTGGCCCGGTGGCAACGGCCGCGACTTACGAGTTGTAGAAGACATGTGACATCTACCAACCCGCGCTGGGCACGCGTGGTGGATTACAGCCCACTCCCTATCATAGAAAGGAGGCCTGTGTCCCAGCAGTGGAAACATTATAGGCTGATTATGCTTATGCTAATATATACTGTCATTTGAAGATCTTTGACATTCGTTACGGGTAGTCAGAAGAACAAAAGTTGGACAAGCAGTCTTTCCAAGGGTATCGTGTTACCCAGTTACTGCTGGGTTGTGGAGGGTCAGATAGAAAGATGGTTTTCGGGGGTAGGTGTTAAAAAAGTGAACACGTAGTTCGTTAATCTCTTTTAATTAAAATTATTATTAAGTGATTTAACTTGCTTTCAAATTCAGTATTTGTTACATAAACTGCTAAACTACCAGTACTTACATTGGTGAATCATCCTATGTAACGAAAGCACTTAAAACTACACCACCTGCCAGCTTCTCACTAGTACTTTATATTTAATATACACACACTTCATCATAATGTCATCTCAACTGGATGTTATCCAATCGGCTCAGAAGAACCTCGAGGAGTGTTTCCTTAAGAAGATGGGAGAGCTTGAGGCACAGATCCAATGTGCTGGACCCGCAAAGGACACCGTAGCAAGGATTGCTGAAGAGTTCTGGTCCTTTCGTGAGCTTATGTTCGGCGTGCTGGAGCTTCTCAGGAGGCAAATCATGGAGTGCTCTAAAGTGGTTGATGGATTGGAGACAAGATCTCGTCGGAAAGCTCTCATTTTTACTGGGTTTGCTGAAGCGGACAAAGAGGATTGCAAGGCTCTTGTGATGGACGTTCTGATGAACAAACTGGCACTGCCTAACATCACTGCATCTTCCATCAAAGTGTGTCACAGACTTGGGACATCCAGTAAAGGACCAACCACGAGCAGACCTATTTTGGTAAGGTTTTCCGATGTTGAGCTAAAATCCACTGTTTGGAAGGCAAAGTCTGCATTGAAGGGCTCCACAGTCACAGTCAAAGGAGTTCTTAACCAGATCAAGGCAAACAGTATTCAGCAGGGCACGGCTGCACTTCGGGATGCTGGACTCAGGACGGGGTTATAGTCATCAGATCCCCCGATGGAACACGGCATAAGATTTGTTCTTTAGAGGAACTCAATCCCTTGTTGGTTAAGTACCCTAAGAACACCGGGGAATCATCTGCTGGAACTGGAGGCAAGCCTGATAGTGGAGTGCGTAAAATCTGAGTGTCTGCAACCAATGTTGTTAATGTGGTTCTCCAACTTATCAGTTTTTGTGCTCGGAATGTCAGTCCACGTAATTATTATGGTTATCGTACACGTCTACCTGCTTACTTTTTCTTATTTTTACCTCAAAACAACATAAATCACATTCTGTTGATAAATTGTTTGTGTTAGAAAATAGCTTTATTGTTTCCGTGTTTCGTCATAACTTGGCACTGTCAGGTCAGTGTCACCTGTAACCTGTAAGTGTCTATTTCTTGTTGAAATTGTTGCCTAAATTTTGACGTTCCATTTTCCCTGTTCCACTTGAAAATCGTTTTGTAAATTGCGTTCCGTTTTTGCTCATTTTACTTTGTCATGTATCATTTGTTCTTTGTTTCTTCATAATATTTTGTTTTAATGTCTGTGATGAAGTTCTGTCTGTTAATTCATGTTTATTTCTGGTGTATAATAACTAATGTACAGTACTACAGGGATCTTTTGGCGCTTAAATAGCTTTGACGATTTGTAAATTAAGATGCTTTAGTTCCGATTTTAACCACGCTCCAAAGGATCCATGTACAACTTTACCGGTGCTGCTGGTGGGTGGTGCACAGATTGTGGTGTAGCACCTTAAGCAAAAGCTATCTTAGTTTATTTGGATTTTTAGCAATTATTTATTTATATTTATATTATTTTATTTGTACTTTATGGTAACTGATGATGACTCTTTTTACTCTGCCATTGATTCCTCTAGCTCATCCGCTACTGCAAGTTTCAGCTCACTGACTGACACCCTTAGTGACTTTGCGCGTCGGAGCTTCACCCAACGGAAAGGCCATTTTTTAAATGTCTGCCACATAAATGCGCAAAGCGTTCCTAGTCACTATAGTGATCTGTTGGACACCTTTACCGACGCCAATGTCCATGCTGTTCTGGTTTCCGAGAGTTGGCTCAAACCTCATCTTCTCTCCACCACCTACCCTCTCCCAGGTTTCACTCTTATCCGCAATGATAGAATTGGAAAGGGAGGGGGTGGTGTAGCTATCTATCTTCGAAGCGATTTCCCTCTCAAAATCATTGCTTCATCACCCTCACAATACCATGCTTCCGCTGAGTACCTCTTTTTAGAGGTCTACGTCAAAGGCGTCAAGACCCTGCTTGGTGTTGTCTACTGTCCACCCGCCGTCGACTATTTTTCCAAACTTGAATTGGCGCTGGAATCCGTAGGGTCAGAGTATGCACACTACATCATCATGGGCGATTTCAACACCGACCTTGCTCATCACACCCCTCGATCCCGTAAACTCCTTCACATCATTGAGTCTGTTAGTCTCCACATACTTTCACTGCAACCTACCCATTTCAACATCTCAGGCGAAGACACTTGGCTCGACTTGATGCTTACCTCCGCACTCTCCCTCGTTTCTTCTCATGGTCAGTGTCCCGCTCCTGCATTTTCTCATCATGACCTAATTTTCCTCTCGTATGTCCTAAAACCGCCTAAACCTGTCCCAAAAGTTCTGAACATGTGGGTGTTTTACGCGCATGGACGTTGAGAAGCTTTGTCAGGATGCGTCAAACCTCAATTGGGAACACCTGGAAGCGGAGACTGCTGTTGATGAAAAGCTGCGCATTTTCAATAGGACGGTCCTTGCTCTCTACGACAAACACGCTCCTGTTAAGAAGATTAAACTTCGGCGTCCTCCTGCTCCTTGGATGACGACAGGGGTTCGTATGGCGATGAGGCGCAGGGATCGGGCCTTTCGAAAATTTAAAAAGGATCGCAGTGAAGAAAATCGGAGCTTTTTTAAAGCTGCTAGAAATCGGTGTAATCAGATGATACGCAACGCTAAACGCCGCCATATTCTCGAGAACATATCTTCTTCTTCACCTGCTGATATCTGGAAGTTTCTTGGTACTCTTGGTATCGGCAGACCACGTCATGTGGGTTTTCCTAATACAATTGGCCTTGATGATATCAACCGTCATTTTACAACCACTTGTCATTTGGATTCCCAAATGTTGTCCAAGACGGTCGATTTCATTTCTGGTCTAGCTAGTCCCATCATGGAACCATTTCACTTCTCTCCGGTCACTTTGGACGAAATTAAAAAGTTCATCCTGTCCATTAAATCCAAGGCTGTGGGCTGTGACGGCATCAGTCGTAATATGGTTGTTTGGATCCTGGATAGCTTTCTCTCTCCGATTACCCATATTATCAACTTTTCTTTTGATTCCGGACAATTCCCTTCCCTGTGGCGTATGGCCTATGTCCGCCCTCTCCCAAAAATTTCAAATCCCTCCCTTCCCATTCATTTTCGAACCATTTCCATTCTCCCATTCCTTTCTAAATTACTTGAGGCCTGCGTACACAAGCAGCTTACGGGGTTTATTCACCGGAATAAACTTGTTAGCTCTTTTCAGTCTGGATTCTGACCAGGGCACAGTACAGCCTCCGCTCTCCTTAAAGTGACTGGTGACATTAGAGAAGCTATGGAGGATACCAAGGTTACCGTTCTGGTGTTAATTGATTTCTCCAATGCCTTTAATGCCGTCAGCCACGAAATCCCCCTTTCTATCCTCTCTCATCTTATGGTTTCGTCCGAGGCTTTGGAATGGTTCTCTTCTTATCTTCGGGGACGTCAGCAGTCGGTTCGCGTTGATGAGACCTCGTCGAGTTGGCGTGACCTGAATGCTGGTGTTCCACAAGGCGGTATTATTTCTCCTTTGCTATTTTAGATCTTCATTAATTTTATAACTCACTGTCTTCGGTGTTCGTATCATCTCTATGCTGATGACCTTCAATTGTATACATCTGAGCGGGTGGAAAGTTTGTCGGACGCTATAGTAGATGTAAATCGAGACTTAGATGCTATCAAAGAGTGGTCTGATCGTTTTGGGGTGTTAGTAAACCCCTCAAAGTGTCAGGCCATTCTAATTGGAAGCTCACGCACGATGGGTAGGGTGGTGCTCAGTTCTCTTCCTCCTCTTATTTTCAATGGTATCGCCATACCCATTACCCCTACTAAGAAAGATCTCGGTTTCCATCTTGACTCGACACTAAGCTGCCAACGCCAGGTCTCTAGTGTTAGCCAAAGGGTCAACGGTACTCTGCGATCCCTGTATCGTCTGAGAAACTTTTTACCCGGTAAGACGAAAACCATGCTCGTGCAGACTTTGATTTTCCCTATCATCGACTATGGTGACGTGTGCTACTTTGACTTGAATGCGGTTTTTTTGGATAAGCTCGACAGATTGCTCAACAATTGTATCCGGTTCATATTCAACCTAAGAAAATATGACCATCTGTCGAGCTATAGGTCTGAGCTCAAATGGATGTCCATTCGCCAAAGAAGAAGTTTGCGCGCTTTGACTACACTTTTCTCTCTTCTCAACTCTCCCACTCCTCCTTCTTATCTTATGTCTCACTTCCAATATCTATGTTCATCTCACGCTAAGAAACTGCATTCTTCCAACAATCTTCTCCTGCTTTGTCCTTCTCATACTTCTGACTTTGTTCATTCTTCCTTTCATATTCAGTCCATTCTTCTTTGGAATGCGCTTCCTCTTGATATCAGGACGGCCACCAGTCGGTATGCATTTAAGCGGAAATTGCAGAGTTATTTTCATAACAAATAGCGTAGAGTCGGCTCAACACCTTTCACCATTAAATTTATATATATGTATTGTAAGTATATACTTTTTTAATATGTATGTATGTGTATTATAAGTTACACAATATCTATTTTACATCACACATCACAAGTTATATTATATTTTTTTAAAGTTATTTTTCTTCCATCATCGTTCCCTTCAATTAAAGCACCTGCCATCTAATCTCTTCACCACCCTTGGTTGACTGGTAGAGAATGCCTAAGGCATTAAGTCCGCCTTTGTACCTCTTTGGGTTCGAAAAGTTTAAATAAATAAATAAATAGAAAGTCGGATCCCTGTAAAATTCTGGTACTGTAACCTAACCTTCTAGCTTAGTTTTAAAAGGCAGTTTGAGTGACTGATGTAAGTGTCGCAATCATCGTGGCCATCTATAAGACTCCAACAATACAATAACACCTATGCAACAATATTCAAAGAATTCAATTTTAGAAACATCGTACCTAATACACCCTTCTTAATAAATTCCTTTCAAAACAAACGCCTATAACAAATAAAGACGATCAAAAAGAGAAAGTTAACTAAAAACAATTTTTACCCACCCGTTCCATCTGTATCGACTTCATCTCGATCAAAGAGCCCCCGAAAGCACAATTAAACTTTACCAATGCCTTTGTTTAAAAACAAAACTCCGGGAAACATTCTTTTCTCTTTATCAATTTTCAGTCTCAAACTAACCGACACAAGTCCAATAGTTTTCCAACAATCTTGATAAAAGCGATCGTTTGTTTTTCCGACATTCAACCCTAAAATATTTGTTTTATCGCCACAGTTAAAACTTTGTTGTTTATTACTTTACCTTGGTTTAAGGAATAACCTTGTTTGAATATTCGGTACGGTGCAACGGTGATGCGACAGCCTTGGTTTTGGCACTCACACGTATGCAGTGTGTGACGTGTTTGGATATGTGGCTCGTGTGTGCGTGTGGAGCAGTGGTGTCCCAGTGGTAACTGCCGCGACTTATGAGTTGTAGGTCGTAGGTTCGAACCCAGACAGGCGCTTTACTTTGTGTAAATTATTATATATATTTTACATAAAACTACTGCCGATCCGACATCCACTATCCAGTTACAGACCGAGGCCCTAGTGTGACCAATCCGAAGTTGCGCTCGGATTGAAAATCGGAGATCGGCAAATCGGAGCTCCGAACGCGGGCGATGCGTAAAGTCGAGATGGTTTAAAGAAACTCACACTAGGGCGTCAGTCCGTGGATATGTGACCATTCATTACATTTGGTCCTGGTTTTAGCTGTCATTAAATGGTTTTTGACAGTCGTTACATAATCAGACATTGGCGCTCCAAGTTCCTCGATTATAGACAAGCAATGCATAGAACCCGACATGCTCAAATCTGAAATCCGAGGTGCACTGCACAAGCTCAAATCAAATAAATCAGCCGGTAGAGATAATCTTTTTGCTGAAAATCGGAGCTCCGAACGCCGGCGATGCGTAAAGTCGAGATGGTTTAAAGAAACTCACACTAGGGCGTCAGTCCGTGGAAATGTGACCATTCATTACATTTGGTCCTGGTTTTAGCTGTCATTAAAAGGTTTTTGACAGTCGTTACATAATCAGACATTGGCGCTCCAAGTTCCTCGATTATAGACAAGCAATGCATAGAACCCGACATCCTCAAATCTGAAATCCGAGGTGCACTGCACAAGCTCAAATCAAATAAATCAGCCGGTAGAGACAATCTTTTTGCTGAAGAGCTTAAGTACCTACTGGATCAAGGGGTGAAGATAACGCTGTGTGAACCTATGCAATCAAGTCTTGAAAACAGGCAGATGGTGTACTGACTGGAAATAATCCCCAATAATTCCACTGCACAAGAAAGACTCAACAAGAACGTGCTGGAACTACCGGACAGTCGCACTTATATCTCATGATAGCAAGATAATGCTTTATGTAATTAATGGATGACTGCAATCGTACCTTCAGTGGCAGATACCCAGTGAACAGGCGGGTTTTGTGAAAGGTCGAGACACAAAAGAACAGATTGTGAATGTGAGACAAAAAATTGAGAAAAGTCGAGAGTTCAACACGCCGGTATTTATGTGCTTCATCGATTACTCTAAGGCGTTTGATTGCGTCAAATGGGATTGCCTGTGAACCATATTGCAAGAGATGGGCGTACCTCAACACCTCGTCTCGTTGATCGCTAATCTGTACCAGGACGGGGTATCCATGGTAAGGGTTAATGACGTCATCTCAGGCCCTATCAAGCCAGAGAAGGGGGTAAGACAGGGATGTATTCTTTCTCCTATTCTCTTTAACATATATGGTGAATATATAATGAGGAGAGCCTTAGAAGATTGGGAGGGAGGCGTCTCTGTCGGGGGAGTAAAGATCAGCAACCTGAGATATGCCGACGACACTACACTCTTTGCATCTTCAGAGAAGAGCTAGCTGATCTGATTCGCAGAGTAGAATGCGAGAGTGGACTGGTTGGACTCACCATAAATAGGTCGAAGACAAAAGTCATGCTCATCGACAGAACCGGTCAACTACCCAGAACGGGAGAACTCGCACATCTAGAATTTGTCACCAAAAATTCCTAAATATGTTGGGGTCAGCTTTTAGTCTGTCCGGGTGCAGCTAAATGCCTGCATTTTATATGGAGCAACCGCCTACAGAAGCCTTAAAGTCTCATTTCATGTTACCCAGTTACTGCTGGGTTGTGCAACTAAAAAAAAGAGTTTCAAACTTAAGTTCGTCAAATACGGTATAAAAAAGACTTTTAGTAGCTAAGTATTCCATTACAAATTTCCTATTCTATGTTTGAATGACGCTAATAGGTGATGAACCGGCAAATCGTGCCACTATCGTTAAGTAGGAATACTTTGTAGTTATTTCGGGTCTTTGTTTGTAAATATGCTTCTTTTGTTTGCAGTGTATTTTCCTATAGGTATTAGATTAAGGAATTATGTTCCGTTTTATGGTTAGTTTGAATGTTTTTGTTGTATTTCTAGTAAGCTCAAAACGTTTTTAGTAAGTATTTAAGGATTGAGAAGTCCTAGTTAAGTGATAGGGGTATGTACCGACAGTTGTAATAATTGGCTACTTACGACCTCAAACTTCCACCAGAAAATGATTAAATCTCCTGGTCTGTTGAGATAATCTGTGTAAGATCTGCCTGCCCCGAGGGTTGCTGTCCTAATCCAGGAAACACCTGTGCACTCATATAGCACATGCGCGATGGTTTCCTCCACCACCATGCAAGCTCTGCATAGAGGACTGTGTGGAAGTGTTTGTTTAGCGAGCAGTGTCTTGTGATGGTCTCCGTCACCAGCCGCAAATCATTCCTGTCCAGGCGTAATAAACGTCTGGTTACCTGCAGCCCGGTTTCGAGGTCCACCAGCTGTCCGCTTGTGTGTGAGTGGACTCCTATAGCCACCTGCGTATCTGGTTTAAGGAGATAGGTATAATAGGTTCAAGTCCACAGACTGCTGCACTGGATGCTCTTCCAGCCAGTTCGTCAGCTGCATCATTACCTAGTGATTCGCTATGTCCTTTTATCAATTGCAGTGTCACTTCACCGTTACCTTTTATTATATTGTTCTCTATTTATGTAACTGTCCGTGACTTCACAGCGAGCCCTATCAGAATAGCAGCACTGTGGCAATTTTTTTTACGTGTCGCAGCATTATGCTGAGATAGGGGGCCTATTGGCCTCATACGGGACTTTGTTTTTATCTTGATTTTTCATTTTTTTTTCATTTTTTTTTTGTGGTACTGCGAATCACAGTACGGACTGCGTATTCCTGTGCGAGTCACAATTAATTCTTTTTCATTATTTCTTTCTTTAATTACCAAGTGGTATTATGTTACCCACTGGTTTCCAAAATACAAAAGCTGTAAGTGTTGATGACGATACTCGAATAACCATCAAATTTAATGACAAAATAATTCCAACCAAGAACTGCAGCACTCCCCCGATATCAGTATTGCTATTCTGTAACTATCTCTTCGTGAACACTTATGTGAAGTGAGCGTGGAGTGAGCTGTCAGTGCCACTGATGCTAGCGATTGACCAAGACGCAAGTCTTCACGGTGAGATTTTTACAGAATCGACAAGCAGGTTAAAAAGGAATCCAGAAAAAAAATGGAGGAACTCTTTAAAGTCTACGGTATAATCCTTTTATCCCTCAGCACGCCGAGCATGGCCACCATAGAATCGAGACAGATGAATAAGAGAAATCTGTCATTTTGTCTATTCTATTCGTCATCTTTTCTATTTTTCGGTCGATAAATCCCGGCCTTGCTATGCGTACTGGAGGGATGTATCCATAAAGATTCTCCTACTTAAAAAAAAAGACATTCAAAACATTCTCTAATTACTTAAATACCTGGCAAGTGCCTCTATCCCGTCTAATACCCAACAAAACTAAACTTTAAAAGCAATGCCTTTACGTCCACCCTACAAGCAGGCAGGAATACCCTCCACCTTTGTCTAAGAACCCCAGTATTCACGCTTACCAAAATTCAATTTGGTCTACACGGTAACTATGACCCAATTCCCATTCAACAGAGCCAGTGTTTCCCAAACGTTAATAAACTTTTTTTCAAATAATCCCCCTCACCTTACCTTCGGGGTAATGTAGGCCACTGTTCGTAAACCAGAAAGTACTGAGGCCTACTAGGGAACATAATGTGTTTCAATAAAAGTTACTGCATACTCAGATGTTCTCAAACTTTTGAGTCGTGACCCCCTCAAGCGGTTTGTTGAATGAAAACTTTTTGGAAGTTGGTTTCGTAGTTGGATTATGTTCTATGTGTGATGCATAGACCTAAATTATTGTTCCGATGTAGAGGATTTTTTTTTTTGTTATGTAGTAAAGAACAAGAATTGATCACAAGGCCGCAAATGTCGATCGTAGGTTACGCTACGCATGCAAAGGTCGGTCTGTGAAAGGGTGACCATACAATACATAACAATACCCCTCCGTGCTTCGGAAAGCACGTAAAGCCGTTGGTCCCGGCTGTCATTCGTAGATCTTTGACAGTCAATACTGGTAGTCAGAAGCCCGAAAGTCTGACAACCAGTCTCACCAAGAGGTATCGTGTCACCCAGTAACTAGGTTGTGGTGGTCAGATGGCAGACACTCTATGTACAAATACTGGTGTTAAGCTACTTAAGGTGTCACGCTGCTGTTATGCTGGAAGGAGGAGAAAGATTCTAGGAGTGGAGGGAGACTTTTGCCCGGTAGTGGGACAGAGTAGGCTAGTAAAAAAAGGGGCTGCATCCGGTTTTGTTGGAAAAAGGCTAAACAGATTTTCGGATTATATTGTCGGTTGTTGGTGTGATCCACTGACCTACTTCATTGTTCCAATGTAGAGGATTTTTTTTCGTCATGCAAATATGTACAAGAATTGATCACTTTTAGTTTGCTTACAGCGTGTTGCCGTTTTCAAGAGATTTCAATAGAAAATTAATAGTTATTTTAAAAGAGGTTAAAACTACTAAATAAACTTCGCCAAAGTATTAACGTGTTTATGGATCTTAAAAGATCTGCTAACGGAAATAAAATAAATATTTAATTTCGAAAGTAATCGGAAAAAAAATTACACGGCATTGAGATTAATTTGAAAGTTATATTCGTGTGGTCCACACAAAATATCAGAGGAATGAATATTTGAGAAACGCATCTAAGGTTTCGATACAGCTCGTGAATTCTCGGTTTTTATACGAAAAAGCAGAGCGGAGGCGATTTTTTTCTGTTACACTTCTTATTTCTCGGAGTAGCACTCAAAACATAATTTATACGAGCCATTACTAGATTTGTTAATAGGTTTGTATTCAAGGAACGATGGCATGCATGAAATATGACAAGTGCGACGCGAATGTGAAATGTGAATGTTGAGGAGTGAGTGAAATACATTACCGAAAATAAACTGGCCTGCCAATTCCACCAGTGGCGTGTTTTGTATTGAATAGTTTAACATAAAATACTAAGCAATGATAATAAATGTACATTTACAATAAACGGCCTTATATTGGAGAGCCTCGACCAACACCTCAAGGGGCTCAATAGCTTGATTCAGAAAGCAGTACTCCTGGTCGCGGCACGCATAGTGGTTTCTCTGTCTAGAGCTAAGACCACCGGCAGCTTGAACCCTGTTCCTGTTGCTGAAGGGCCACTATTTTTTATATTTATAAATGTTTTTGTATGTTTTAAAAAATATTTAAAAATGTATTTAATATGTAGATAAATTATGCCCGGTTTCTGAAGTTTCCAGATAAACTCTCACTAACTATTGATTCAATAAAGTTATGCATACGATAAACGTCGGTTAACTGTCACTGGGTTTCTGAATACGCAACAAACCATTCAATAACTATGTAGCTGATAACCACTTTCTTAGTGGCTACTAGATGGGTCTGTATTAAGAGATCTTGTCAAAAATTGATTTTACTATCATAATTCGTTTTTATTACTAGTTTTATTTATAGTCATATTTTTTCGAGGGTTTATAAGTGCCTTTACACTATTTTAGTTTAAAAATATGTTAGGTCGCTATTTATGGACGGATGCATGAACGACATCATTGTCATTGTCGACTTAAAAAAAAGTTTCGTTTGACACTGACTTTCATTGTTTTGTTGGGGTTGGTATTTTTGCTTTTCGTTACATTTGATTTCAAGAGTATATTTGTCTTTCCAATCGTTTGTGCTTAATTCATTAAATTAAATAACATGGAATCCGGAAAACGCAGTAAAAATTTTACTGAAAGAGAGAAGATGCTTCTAATCGAAGTGGCCAAAGAATTTGTCGCTACAATCGACAATAAAAAAACGGACGGGACTTCTGTCGAGGCCAAGAAACAAGCTTGGATTGCGCTGACAAATAAATATAATGCTGTCTCGGAAACTGGATTTAGGACTGAAAAGCAGTTACATGCTCTATACGATAACATAAAGAAAAAAGCGAGAAAAAATATGAGCGATGATAAGGTATGTTGTATCCCGTCGTGCTGCTAGTGTACTTTTTACCTATTTGGTTAAAGCCCTATATGTATATTTTAACTTCACAAAGTACAAAGCAACCCCTAAGCATACAAGCTGTAATATCACAAGATACCAATAAACCATATTGATTATGTTTCAGATGCTAACTGCATAGAGTAATAATATTCATTGACTATTATTTTGTTACACAATAGTGCCAGATTGTCATTTATTTACGTTATATTTTAATTTCAGTCCGAGATGTACAAGACAGGAGGTGGAACATTTTGTCCTAAGACAACCCCAATTGATGAGAAAATTGTGGCTTTATTAACTCCTCAATTCAAACCATTAGATAATGAATTTGACTCATCCGCACCATATTACAGCTTAGGTAAGTCCAAAGAGTTTGTCCTTTGAATTGTAATTATCTTTAATTTACACATATCAGTATCTTAACATCATATCAGTGTTATGGGTTTAACATAACTAAACATCACGCCTGTAATCCCAGAAGGGTTAGGCAGAGGTGTACCTATAGTACACCCACATTTCGCCAGTTATGTTCAAGTCCCATGTAATAGGGGGCGAGCCTATTGCTATCAACCAAGCACAAATACAGACTCCGGGCTGCTACTGAGAAATTCTAGATAGAAAAACATGTCATGGGTTTATACAGTTCAATTTATTCATTACAGATATTGAAAAAACACAAGTACTAAGTAAACAAGCACATTCTGGTACTTCTCAAGACATCATCATAGTACCAAATCTTCCTTTGTATCCATATACACAGGAAGATTTGGCGACTGAAACTCAAGCAACTTCTAGCAAGAAATTAGAATGTTCCAAAAGACCAATTTCGCCGTGTATGAAGGATTTTGAAACACCAAAACTAAAGAAGATGTGTTTAACTGAAACAAAGAAAAAAAAAAAAAATAACCTCAGTGATTCTATAATAAAAAGAAAAAATCAGAAGCAAATTAATGAAGATGCCATAACCAGTAAAAGATTAGAAATATTGGAGCTTCAACGACAACAAGAAGTAATGAAATTGGAAAAAAACAAAATTTTACTGGATATTGACATTGAATTAAAGACAATTCTTCTAGAAAATGCAAGAATGGACCTAGAATTTAAAAAGAGGAATTTTAATTTATGATGTTTTATATCAGGTATATTAACATTCTTCTTTTATAAATTCCATGTCCACTGTTGCATTTTCTAAAAGAATTATCTTAAATTTGATATGTCTCATGTTTGTAGTTATCTCATCAATTTTTTTTTTACTTGAAATATAAATTAAATAAACAAAGATATGTTTAATTGTGTTTTTTTATTTTGTGTGATCATAGTATTTGAAAATGTTTATAAAAGGAACCTTAACCAACCTAAAATATTGTTCCAACAATAACCGACGAAAATGGTTTCCTTCAGAAGAAAGGGGTTGTTCAATAGATTCTGTAACAATATCTTCTTCAGGAGCAGAATCCATTATCACAGTATCATTTTGCTGTAGAGCTAAATTATGTAACACAGCTGTTGCAACAATTACAACTAATGTGTGATCTAATTTTAATCTCAATTTTTGAGAAAGGCATGCAAATCTTCTTTTCCACACACCAAATGTCCTTTCCACTGTGTTTCTGGTTTTAATTTGTGCTTCATTGTACAGTTTTTCCGCATTTGTAGCTGGATTTAAAAATGGCGTCATCATGAATCTTCCACAAGGATAAGCACTGTCTCCCATGAGGTGACCATCTATCTCATTATTATCCAGGCGCGCTCGCAGGAATGAATTATGATACACGGTACTGTCATGTGTTGATCCATGCCAGCGAGCATCTATATCACGGATGTGTAACTTTGCATCACACACAACTTGTACATTAATAGAAAAGAAACCTTTTCTATTTCTAAATAGTTCTGCTTGCTCACCTCCAGGAGATTGAATTGGTATGTGAGATCCATCTACACAACCAATTACATTTGGAAATCCAGCTATATTAAAAAATTGAGCCTTGACTTCTCTTAGGTCTTCAAAATTTGGCATACCTATATACCTTGCAGCAAGTTTTGCTATTTCCTTGCTTACTTTATAAACCACTCTTGACACAGTGGTTTTGTGAACGTTAATGTCATCACCAATCACTACTTGAAAAGTACCTGTAGCGTAAAATCGTAATGCGATAAAAATTTGTTCCAAAACAGACAATGGATATTTGCGATGAGTAACGGGAGATAGAGCAGGGCTGATGACTTCACTTATGTGTATCACAGTGTTCTTATCAAAGCGATATCTCAATTTAAATTCTTCATCCGAAAACATTTCGAAAGGATTCCTCCTACGTCTTAAGTTTCTGGGTACTGATATATTAAAAATAAACTCCAGTACTTCCAAATCAGACTCTGATGAGCTACTCGTATTCATTATGCTAGCACTCATTGTATTCTCCTTTTAATAATTTAATATAAGCTTTCACTGGCAACGTATTGCAAAAATACACGTTTTACTTGTATAACCTAAAATTTGATAGAGTTTGCTATGAAATTAAACGTCAAATATAGTTATGGAGCCGATAAACGGCACACATTGGTCAGTTAAGATAACCTAAGTTTAAACGGAGTTTATCTTTTATTGCGGAGTTCGGAAACGCACTTTCACAAGTTGTCGAACCAATAGCGCTAATGAATAGATAAACTACCGATACAAGTACCTCAGAAACCGGGCATTAATAAACGAAAACAATAGTCGAAGGAGTTACAAAAACAACATAAATTTGCCCTTAGGTTTGAATCAAAACTGTCATTCTTTGACAGTTGCATGGACACGGAAAGTTGGTGTAGTGTTCAATTTAATAAACAACTCTTTTCCCTGACTGTTTCACCTAAAGAGCTATTGCAGTTACTGGATCAATGTTTGCACCGAAGCAGGAGTTATTCTTAAATAATTGCCGCCGACACGAGACGACATAAATTTCGTTTCTGTATATCCTTTTACGGGTTTATCTTTGATACCACAGCTAATCATGATAGCTGATCCACATAAATCTTTTATGTTTGTTGTTCATGCATTACACAATTATTTTCCATTAGCCCGCTCTAAAGTTTGTTGATAATGCCTGAATCATATGAAGGGCATTGCAGGTAAAGAGTTATAATTTACCTTTTAGAATTTGAATATGCCTTCACTACTCTCTTAACTTAACTAACTCAACTTAACTCACGCTTTACTATACAAAAGTAGATGTATAGTAAAGCGTGAGTTAAGTTGAGTTAGTTCTTCAGTCCTGAAGACTTAAAAACTTGAGTTTTATAGGTGCTTACTTAGAACCTTTTGCTCTACTTCAAGAATTTCTGGGACAGAATATATTACCAAAGCTTGTGGGAACCAGCGCTGGGGCTCTGTCTCGCATAGGGTCGTAGCATTAAGCTGAGCGATGGCCGTTTTGCGTGGATGAGACGCATATTTTCCCCCGATTTGTTCTCTTTGGTGTTTGTGTTCGATCACTGCGTCATGTTTACCGTAAATAAACGTTCTTTTCTTTCTTTCTTCTTTTTTTGTACAGGCTTCGCAACTATTTCAACTTGTTCATCACTCCCACACACTCCACACGAACACAACTTATAACTAAAATGGAAATTACTGTCTAGTTTTAATTCACGGAAAACCATTATTATGTACTTGGGGCGGAGTCCTGGTGGCCTGAAATACAGGCTGCGGCGTAGCTTAGGCGCCGGTCTCCCATAATATTTTTCAATAAGACCATGACTGGACAATACTGTTTTTTGTTATTATTTTATAAAGATATTGTGGTGCGTAAGTACTCGCAAATGATCAGATGTATGAACGTAAACGAGGCAAAAGGAGTATGTAAGGATCGTAGCAGGTGGCGTTCTGTGGTTTCTGTCTGAACCCTCATGGGAAGAAGGTGTGACATTATGTACGTATGTGTAAAATTTCTAAATAATATTAATGGTACTGAATTCCGGTCGTGGGTTCGATCCGAGGCAGGCACTTTACTTTATGTATTTAATTTCGTCACCACTGCTCTCAAAAACGTTGAAGGAAAACATCATGAGGAAACCGGTGTCTTAGAACCAAAAAATCGAGGGCATGTGACATTCACCAACCCGCACTGAGCCCACGTGGTGGATTATGGCCCAGTCCCCTCATAGAGAGTAGGCTTGTGTCCTACAAGCCACGTGGGAACATTATAGGCTGATAATGCTTATGCTTATGCAGTATTCGTGTGGCTCCTAATAATAAGTAAAAAGTAAATTTTTTGTAATAAAGTTTTAAGACTGATTTACACGGCGCGATTTAACTGCCTCTGGGTACCATAACGCTGAAGCAACAAGAAAAGTTGCAACTAAACTCAACTTTTTTCGATGATTACAATTTAATAATGTCATTCAAACAATATTTGTTTGAAACGATGTTAAATTTAAATTTAACACCTTCTAAAAATGCATGTGTTAATAATTTCCTTTAGTGAATGATTGCGTAAGAATTTAACATAAACAGAGTTTGTTAACACTTTCATCAAATAATTTTGGAACATACTATAGTGAACTTGCATGGTGACCTATTTTTTTTTTTTTGGGTGGGAAATCATCAAATGACTGCGTAGTTGTTCTACAATGGAAACCTTTTATGAAATAAGAATTCTAGTCAGCTTCTAAGAATAATAAAATATAAATATTCTACACGCATAAAACACCTGTAAATAAAGTCGATATGCTACTGCCGATTTAACTTTATCACTTCTGCTTTCAATGGCCTCAGACACAATATTGTTCGCTAAACTCGCTGGCAACCTTTCGTTCACAGCTTCAAAGCATATTGAAGTCTGGAATCTATTAACGTACATAGGAACTAGAAAATAATAAAAGAGAAATACCATCAGTTATTGGTGACTACGAACTACAAATCGTACTTTTGTAATAAAATAATGGAGCACGAATTTAGAAATCCGTAGCTAAGTCAGTTCCGTTCCTACATCCAAGAGGAGAAAGCTTTTCTACAAATCGAGCAATTTGATTTATAACCTTTTCAATTCTTTGGACTGAAAGCAATTTTACTTGAAAACTTTTTGAGTTATGGAGATTACGCTTCTATTTTGGGATGACAGTAATGAAGTTTCAAGCATAGATAGATTATGACAAACTAGCATTTTCCCGAGACTTTATCTACGATTCAAGATGAGAAGTACCTTATTTCCATCTTCAGGTCCCAGGTTAACCAATTTTAGGGTTCCGTACCTCGAAAGGAAAAAAACAGAAACCTTCTAGGATCACTTTGTTGTCCGTCCGTCCGTCTGTCTGTCTGTCAAAGACCCTTTTTCTCAGGAACGCGTGGAGGTATCAAGCTGAAATTTACTTCAAATACTAAGGTCTACTGTCTCTTGGAGCTGAAAAAAAATCAAACTTCTAAGCCAACGCAATCAAAAGATACAGCCGTTTATGCCGCAAATTTCCGCAAATTTTCGACACTCGCAAGGGAATCAAAACCTACAGGGTACTTCCCGTGAACTCAGAATCTTGAAATTTGGTACGAAGTTACGTCTTATAGCACAGATAAAGGAAAAATTTCGAAAGCCGTAAATTTTTAGTTAAATCATAAAATAAAAATATTTTCAACTTTAAAATTACTAGCCCTTTCCTCATGAACGCTTTTTTTATGTATGGCATCTCGCAGGTCAACCTATGAGGTTGTCGTCTGCTTAAGCGGACTTGCCTGTGGTTGCCCTAATAAATTAAGGCCTCCAGCCAGGACTTAAACTTATGTACTAAATTAAAAACTAAGCGACTACACGCTAAGGGCACCCCTTTTGGGGTACGGACCTCGGCTTAGGGCGTCGCTGGAAGAGGGCAGCAAGGGACTAGCTGGATCAGGATTTGAGTGATTTAGGAACGAATTTAAAGCTACAGGCTCAGCGGAGCGGGCTGGCTCGAGCAAGGGTCGGGAGGGGCGTGGATTTGTGCGTCGCGGCGGGCCTCGGCGGCGAGGACGGTAGGACGGCGATCGGATTTTGCGCTTGTGTAAGGTGCTGATGGCCTTACTGCTCTCCTGGAGGAGGGTAGTGGCGTCGTCGGGGGCGATTAAAGTATGCCTTGGTCGGCGAATACTGCTAATGCGGGAGGGAGTATAGCGGGCGGCCGACTAACCTAATTTAAGGTCGACGTGGAGATCTATATTGCGGACATAGTAGGGGGCACCCGTGACGTCTCCGCCCAGACCGCTGGCGGCCGCAGAACATCAGTCCCGCGTTCGGACGGCCCGCGCTGGACGCGTAAGCGCATCGACAGGGAGCTTCTCGAGGAGGCAGCCATTGCTCAGGCCTGGTTCCGTGGGTCGGCAACGACCGGACCCGATGACGTCGAGCTGGAGGCGCTGTGGTTCCGCGGGGCAATGACGCAGATATGCGACGCGTCCATGCCCTGCGCCCACGCACAGGGTGCAAGGCGCCAGGTGTACTGGTGGTCCGCCGAGATCGCGCAGCTGCGCGTCGCATGCGTGGCGGTGAGACGCCGGTACACCCGCTACCGGAGGAGACGTCGTCGGGTACCCGAGGAGGAGGCCACGCGGTATGAGGTGTACCGCGCGGCAAAGGAGACTCTGTGGCTGGCCATCGACGAGGAGAGGACGCGAACCCGGGAGACGATGTTGGAGACTCTGGATGGGGATCCGTGGGGGCGCCCGTATAAAGCGGTTCGAGGGCAACTTCGAGCCGCGGCGCCCCCACTTACGTAGAGTCTCCAACCCGAGCTGCTGGAGGAAGTGGTAGCAGCCCTCTTCCCGCTGAGAGCGGAGCATGTTCCGCCGCCGATGGCCTTGCCCGCAGCCGCAGGGTCTGCAGAGGAGGCGGAGGAGAACGCCATCAGCGTCCCAGAGGTGACACAGGCAGAGATGAGGGCGGCCGTAATGCGGTTCCGGGCCAAGAACGTGGCTCCGGGGCCCGACGGAATTCACGGCCTGGCTTTGGCCCACGCTCTGAAGGAGTTGGAGCCCCAACTGAGAGGACTCTACACGGCGTGCCTTGAGCGGGGCCAGTTTCCCAGTCTGTGGAAGATTGGACGTCTGGTCCTGCTCAGGAAGGCGGGGCGCCCTGGCGACTCGCCGTCTGCGTACCGGCCCATAGTGCTGCTCGACGAGGTGGGCAAGCTGTTCGAGCGCATACTCGCAGCCCGCCTCGTCGGCCACTTGTGCAGAGAGGGGCCGGACCTGGGCGAGAGCCAGTTCGGCTTTCGGCATGGGCGCTCTACCATCCACGCTGTGTCGAGGGTGAGGGTCCTGGCGGAGGAAACAGTGTCCCGGGGCGGGGTGGTGGTGGCGGTGTCCTTGGACATCTCCAACGCCTTCAACACCCTGCCCTGGAGCTGCATACGGGAGGCACTGCGGTACCACCGCATGACTCTCTACCTCCGCCGCATCGTGGGGGCTTACTTAGCCGGGAGGTCTGTCACCTACATGGGACGTGATGGCGGAACCCAGCGCCAGGTGTCGTGCGGTGTTCCACTTCCGGCGGCTGGCGCCCAAGTTGTTGGGCGCGGCCGGGGCGCTGGCAACGCTGCTTTCCAATCTGGGGGGCCCGAGCGCCGCCTCTAGGCGGCTCTATATGGGGATCGTGCGATCCATGGCGCTCTACGGAGCGCCGATCTGGGCGTCTGACCTGACGGCCGGCAGCATAGCTGTCCTGCGCAAGCCGCAGCGGGCGATGGCCGTCAGAGTCATTCGGGGGTATCGCACGATCTCCTTCGAGGCGGATTGTGCACTGGCCGGATCACCGCCCTGGGACCTGTACCCTAATTGCGTAATACACATTCTATCGTAATCTGAATCGTTTTGAAACAGATTGATAATCCATTGCTTCATAAGTACGAAAAAAATATGCTCAACAATTTAAATAACGCAATGAATGTTGTTGAACTGTCAAAATCAAACAGAGTAGTCGTAATCGATTACGAAAATGTGTTACGCAATTACGGTGCTGGAGGCGAAGGTGCTCGCGTCACTGTACCGGTGGCGCCAGGCAACGCGGGAGCGGGGCGAGCGACCGATGCAGCAACATGTCGAGCAGCGTCGGTTGCAGCTACGCGAGGTCCTAGTGGCGGAATGGCGGGTGAGGCTGTCACGCCCTACCGCCGGCATCAGCACCATTGAGGCGATCCGGCCAGTACTTGACCGCTGGCTCGGGAGAAGGCACGTCTCCCTGACGTTTCGGGCGACGCAGGTGCATGGTTGCTTCGGGAAGTACCTGTGTCGCATAAACAGGGAGCCGGTGTCACCACTGCGTCGACTGCCGGGAGGACACGGCGTGGCACACGCTGGCAGAGTGTGCCGCGTGGGCTTTGGCCTTTGGCTTGCTTCTCCCAAGGGATTGCCGTACATAGTGATCGGGCTGGGAATGGGGGGTGGGACTCGACGACGTCTCGAGAAGAGAACCGCCTGATTCTTATCGGGGTTGACCTCGATTCTCCATTTCCGGAACCAAGCGCCTAAGACATTTGCGGAGGTTTGAGGAGTACGAGCTATAGCATTGGGACAGTGACCGGTAAAGTAAATGGCAGTGTCGTCGGCGAAGAGAGCCAACTGAGCCTTTTTACTCTTTGGGATATCGCTGGTGAACAGCGTGAAGGCTAGAGGAGATATGACGAAACCCTGAGGGACACCGGCGCGAATAGGGTGAGGGGACGAGAGTGCACCCTCGATGCGATAGCGGAAGGTGCGATTCGACTTAAAGTCTCGTAAGATGAGCACGAGACAATCTGGCACTCCTAGTTGGTAAAGCTTGTATAATAAGCCGTTGTACCAGACTTTGTCGAAGGCTTTCGCTATGTCGAAGAGTAGCACACCCGTCGTCGCGTTACGCTGCAGACCAGAGCTCAAGTGCTCTACGATACGGTGGACCTGGTGGATACTAGAGTGTTGGGGTCGGAAACCAAACTGCTAGTTGGGAATGAGGCTCTTTGCTTCGGCGTAGTCGTTGAGACGCTTATAAATAAGCCTCTCGTAGATTTTGACGAGTACATTGAGTAAGCTAATGGGACGGTAGCTGGAGGGCTCAGACTTTGGCTTGCCTGGCTTTGGGATACCGATGACGGGATACCGCTTCTTTCCACGCTTGTGGGAAGATGTTGTTGCTCAAGGCGCCATCATTAAAGGGGCAGGTAGGAGTTTGTATACCTTATTGGTAATACCGTCCGAACCGGGGGCTTTACGAGCGTGGAGCCCTTTAATGATTTCGTGCACTTCGTCTGGAGTGACGGGAGGCAGACGATCATCAGGGTCTTCGACGGGTGGTAGGAGGTCTCCGTTCGTATTCAGCGTCGACCTTGTTCAGGTGAGCTTGGTCTACTGGTTGAGAGCTGGGAGAACATTGGGACTCTAGGCTGCCAGCAAGGCATTCGGCCTTGTCGGTGCTGTCGAAAGCGACGCTCTTGTCGGGACGGATGAGGGGATACTCATGAACGCGTGTGAACTTTTTCTTACATACCTACAGGTTTGAAACCCTTGGTGCGCAAAGGCCGACTCGAACAAGGCCGGTTTTTCTTTATAACTTTTTTGTTTATAACGATCGGTTCAGAGGCTTCGGCGTGAAATCGGTAGTAGACAGATAGACAGCGTTAATTTAGCATTTATAATATTATTCAGAGTCAAATAAATTAGCTAGCGAAAGTCCGCAGGCGTGATGAGCGATATTTAACCACGATCTATTTTTAAGGTTAACGGCCGCTGGTAGTGTTGATACATGAAGTAAGCTGACAAAATTTGTTTTACCAAAATCAAAATATTTCATTTCACATAAACCTTCATGAGCACTGATGAAACGTCAGAAAATAGGTGCATGGTTGCAATAGGTCGTTTCCTATGGAGAAGAGCTGGCAAGAAACTCCACGGTTTCTCGTTTATAAATAATTGACTTTTACAATATTTTCAAAAAACAGTGCTAATAGATGTGGGTGGACATTCTAGCCTGTGAACAAGTACCATAAGCTTAATTCATATAGAATATCATGTTTAGTTATCGAAAACAATCACGTCTGTGAAGTTTACACAAACAACGGACTTTTAAACTGATATTTCAAGTGAATAATCTGAGGTGGTTGAGTCCACGAAAAAAAAACATATTTCTTCTGTTTTTTGTTTTATCGTGTTTCGATATAACAAAACACAAAAGAAAAAAATATGTTTGACCCTGTTTAAAGTATGGATAATATTGGTTAAAGAAAACGATTGTGGAAACCAAATTGTGGGTCCAAAATGGGTGAATACCAATGTCATAAATATTCAAGCCAAAATAAACATACACGTTCCTTCATTGTATGAGAGAAGAGCTTTGTAGTCCTGTTAGAGGCGGTCGTTTGTTTTTTATGAAGAATACGGTCATATTTTAACAAGAATTTATTATAATATTATAAGAGATAAAAAACTTTTTTCTTTGTTACAACAGCGAACTGAAAATTTATATCAAATAATAGAAACAAAATTAAGAAAGATAGAAGATGCAGAAATAGTTCGCACAAAGAGTTGGCGAAGCTAAGAGTTAACTAAGAATGAAATATGCCAACAATTGGTTTAAATGTCACTCGCTTTCAACTAATAGTGAGAAGACGTTCGCTATTTTACTTAGTTTCAGGAAAGGGGTTGAAAATATACGAGTCAACCAATTGTGATAAGAATCGCATGAGTATTGTCTTTTGGTGAACCAATCGCAAATGCATGGGATAAGTCCTTTAAGAGGTAATACCATCAATCAACCAATCAAAGAGGCTTGTGGCTAAGTAATAACAGCCGCACGGTTCGATCGATCAGGTAAAGCTACATTCGCCGCGGTTGGTCTACGGATGGGTCTTACGGTGGGGGTCTTGGTATGTAAAGATGGTCACCCATATCGAGACCCTCCATGCCTAGGAAAGCACGTTAAGCCGTTGGTCCCGGCTGTCATTCGTGGATCTTTGACAGTCGTCACGGGTCGTCAGAAGCCCGAAAATCTGACAACCAGTCTTACCAAGGGTTTTTTTATTAGTGTAGTCGTATGTATGTAAAAAACTGGTACTCAGCTGCATTCGGTTAGCCTGACCGCAACGTAGTGCGTAGATGAAGAACCAAAACATCACAAGTTGTACTCACAAAAATGACGGCTACGTTAAAAGTATATAAGAAAAAAAACAGGGGACTGAATAATTGAAGTACAATAGAAAACATTTTCGAACGTATCCGTGCAATCCGGACATCGCTCACTCCACACTGAACTAGGCACTGCAGCGCAACAGATGGAATTTCAGTTTACAATAGAGCAGATGTCTGGATATTTTTTAAATTGGATACTAACTTCTGCCCGCGACTTCAACCACGTGAAATTTGTTATTCTCCTAACCCTCCCCTTCGCAACGCATCACCTGCCCGCGCTATCACTTCGTTTTGGCCAAGCTTTTTCTTTTTGACTATTTTCTATAACATGTCTCGATAGTTGGGCTATCAAACGCAATAAGGTTTTATCAAATCTAAGCGGTAGTTCCAGAGATTACCTCCTACATACAAACAAACAAACAAATTTTCTTCTATTTCTAGTGTTAGTATAGATGTCACGAAATATTGGAAGTCACCAATATTTAAAAATGCAATGGAAATTGAGGAAGAAAGATCCTTGATAGATTGATATGAGTGTTTTAAAATTGATTTACATTAAATGTATGAAATGTGATAGAAATAGTTTTTTTTTTATGCATAAAATGTGGTATATCAAGTTGTTTTCAAATACATTAAAGAACATACATGTTTTGCTTATTATCATAGCATGCAAATATTATAGGTTACATAAAAAAAATGTTTCCCGTCAGTTAACTCTTCAATGCTGTAAAAATTGTATGTGTTTTTAAGATTTTAAGTTTTTGATTCACTTTGAATTTTATATTATATCCGAAAAAAAATTATTTATCCGAACACACAAACATGGCTAACCAGGTTCTACTTTATTTTGTTCACGGAATTTGTAACATATTTTTATTAGGCTTAAATGTCTCTTGTATTTTGATACTAAAATGTTTCAATTTGTAACGTAACAAAGCTTATTAAATATGATGGGATTTTTAGATACAAACGCAGAGGGTAAATGTTGTTATTGCAAAGATTCTGAGATCATGTGATGCGTCACATATAACAGTCAAAGACTTATGCTTATTTTAACTTTTTATATCATTCCTAATTATAAATAATCCATACTTATGAGTGGACCTTAACTTTACAGAATGAACACCGTGTAAACTTTTAGTAATACAAATATTTACAGACTTGCAATGTTTCAAACAAATCTAAGTTCTTGTTTTTCACAAAATATAATGTCAACAGCCGCACCAGTTCCCATGTAAAACGTACCGAAAATAAACAGCGAAATAAGTGTCGTAGCAAGGGTTGCTACGGCTACGACTTAGTACCATTGGATTTTTATGCAACGACAAGCCATATGCCCGAAGGATTTCCCATCGACAACAAATACGAACTTCCATACAAACTTTCATCACCTATGAAACCCCTTTAGGAGGTGATTTTTCAAAGATCAATCCTCATCGATCACTTGGTATTTTACTTTAAGGACGGGCTGCAGACAACGAGTTATATTTTTTTTTTCACAGAAAAGAGCCATCAGAGTCATATTATAATCTTCACGGCGCGATTCTCTGAGGGAGTTATGTAAGGATATTAACATAATGACGGTACGACGTTGTCAATATATCTATGAAAACATCATGTACGTAAGAAAATAAGTATTCCACATGAGTTCTTTAACCACAAAACGAAAGAATTTGAGGGGCAGGCACTGTTAGTTGGGGTTTAACGATACCTTGTGAAAATTCTGTATTCCATTTCTCATAGCTTTTTTTAAATTAAGCTTTTGCATTTTGCTTATTCCTTCTAGCTAGTTTTAAACGACTTCCATAGGGTTCTCATTTCGTCTGCATGTTTGTAAATTGATTTTACCAGCTATTGTGGATCGATTTCAAAATTTTTTTTTTTTTAATTGTTAGGGTATGCTTCAATGATGGTCCCATATACATTTCACTAACTTTGCTTGGGTAGTTTTTCAGAAAGCTTCAATAATACATATTTTTACTTTTAGTGTATATTGATGATGTTATAACAACTTCCTGGCACTGTGATAAATAACACAACAAAAAAGGTATAAATAAAAAGCCTTTTACAAAAGTTTTTAGAGTATATATTAATTCAAGAGGAGCTGTGGGCACAGGTGGATTTCTTTAGAAGTCTTACCTAATGCCTGTTCCAAAGGTATTTTATTAGAGTGTTAACAAACCCTGTCAGGTTTTTTTGCAATCACTCAATAAGGGGTAACATATTCATCTGTTTTTAGAAGGTTTCACATTAATAGCTAACAATTTTTTCCAACAATTGGAATGTCAATTGTCATAAAAAAATCAGTCAATATTAAATTGTAATAAAAAATAATCGACGGAAATTGAAGTTATAAAAATAACCTCAATAGCCAAATGAAGAACATCTGCAAGGTGATTTAAAAATTAGATGTTCGATTTTCAAATAAACAAATCAAGACAATTCTTCTGTAAGTGGCACTTCAAATTGGCATTTACGGGTACGTTTACTAATCCAATTGTTTTCATTTCTAATAGTTCACATTTCGCTATTTTCAATGGTAACGCGCCCGCGCCAATCAACCTCCCGTATATTTCAGCTTAGAACCAACACAAAACTAACAAAGTTGCACAGAACTAAGAAATTTAAATTATTTCTATAGTGAGAACTGTTCCAATTCGCGACAAAATGACGATTGTCATGAATCCCTTTGTACAATTTCTAAATAGGTTTCAAGGTTTCGGGGTGCCTGAAGTACCACATTATGGGGCTTATAGGGATCACAAATGCATGTTTCGAATGGTTGGTGATGGTTGTTGGTCTCAGTTGTCAACTAAAAACCTATGACAGTCGCCAGCCGAAAGACCAAAAAGTCTGAAAACCTGTCTAAATGTTCAGAACCTCATGCTGATCTTGATTAGGATTCGGACAAGGTTTTATTAAGATTTTCCGTTACACATTTCTCGGTCAAAGATTTCCGTTTAATTAAAAACTCTGTTCTTGCTAATACTTTCTCTTTCAACAACGACTGGTTCTCCACTACATTTCACCATTTAAAGTTATTTCTGGGTTGGGTGAAAGTCATGTTGCAAAAGTGGAAAAATACATTCGTTGCCATAAAGAAAATACATTAAAAAGTTTGTTAAAATATTAATTAAAATTACTAACTCTTCTAAGGATTCTGTCCGATGTAAATGAACAATTAAATTAAATTAATAATCTGTTCTTTTACAGTGTTGCCATAGTGGATTAACATAATACTTTTTTTGTCAAAGAAATCTCGACAATAAGCCCTTCGAGGAATACAGGCATGATGTTATGAGTTTGTGTTGAGTTTATTTCAAAATAAATAGATTTTGTAGAACGTCTGTTTTCTCGGGAAAACATTAGGACGAATAATATTTAGTACTAAAATGTTGAAGATGTTGAGAAATTAAAAATTTATACAGGTAGTAATTAGAGAGAACCCGAATAAACGATCTTAAATTATTATTTTCTGTCGAAGAAGTAATCATCATTAGAGAGACTGTTAGATTGTTGAGTTGGTAATGAACTTACTATTAACAATATTAGTATGAGAGCCTATCCACGCTAGGCTACTAACTGAGGACACAAGATTTTATTATGAACTTAGCGAGCTGTCCGCTAGGCCAGCAGACATTGGTGTACGGCGGAGCAGGGTATTTTAAACAAACGTATATAATTGTATTAGTAGTGGTAGCCCAGTGGTATCTACCCCGAATTACAAGTCGTTCGAACCCAGACAGGCACTTTACTTTCTGTGTATTTCATTTCATCACCACTGCTCTAAAAACGATGAACGCAAACATCGTGGGGAAGCCGGCATGTCCTTGACCCATGCAATTCAAAGACATGTGACTTCCACCAACCCGCACTGGGCTCGTGGGGTGGATGATGGCCCACTCCCTCTCACAAAGAGAAGGCCTGTATCCCAGTGCCACATTATAGGCTGATTATGATCTAATGCTAACAACATATATATTCCAAAGCTCAGAGACCGACCACGGAGAATCAAAGGGTATTTCTCTATGCGGTATCGAAAAGCACGCCGGAGGATACCGCGGCGGGATGCGAAGGCATGCGCCGGTCTGCGCCGGAGTCCATGCATGCGGAGGATGCTCCTCGGCAAATCCTTCTCGATGCCATCGCCCGCCGTCAGCCGCTGTGCGTTGGCCTTAAGTTACTCATTGCCAGGCGCAAGTAGCCCACAATTGTTAAGGACGGCTCCTGGATCGAAAACTACAAATTAAAAATTTTAAGACTTTTTCCTTTACTTGTACTGTAAGGCCATGCTTCTCGCCAAAATTCGTGATTAAACTTCATGAAGTAAACGGGAAGTACCCTATAGGGTTTGATTTATTTGCGAGTATCAAAATATGTCGCATAAATATCCGTATTTTTTTACGATGACTTAGAAGCTTAATTTTTTACGTCTCGAAAGGATTGTAGACCTACGCATTTGATATTAATTTCAACTTGATACCTCTACGCGTTCCTAAGAAAAGGGCTGTTGACAGACCGACACACAGACAGATGGACAACGAAGTTATCCTATAAGCGTTCCGTTTTTTTTTCTTTTAAGGTAAAAAGCGCTAAAAAACAACAATTTCGTAACTAAAATACAAGTGTGCGCTACACTTGGCCAAAGTTACAGTTTATTTTATCTCACGAAGCGACGATTTACCTGTGTTCACCAAGTGTACAAACACGCTGTGAATGGGCGCGTGAGCGCGTCTGAGATAATGGCGAAATCGGAAGTGTGTGTGTCTTACGTACTGACGCCACTCTTCTTCACGATTCTACATGAAAAGCACGCGTTGCTTAGTAAGATAAAAAAAATACTAATCCACTTTCTTTTTGACGACTATAAAATCCTCGTGGCTAAAACAGGGAAAGCCTTTTCCAAAACACATTAACCTACCTCCTTAAATTAGGAACATGGTATTTAGACTCTAAAATCAGTACCATCTAGTGCATGTCTTACACGTTCACTATTTTCGACACGTATCCTTAACTCGTATAAATAAAAGAACCTGGTATACCAAAGAGGAAGTCTGCAAGTGACACCGGTGACTGAAAAGTTGTGTGGAAATGTTTACTTTTATGTGATGCGGATGGATATGGAAATTGTCGTTAGGAAAGTTTTAATGTATGGACTGTGTGAAATATGATATGGCTTGTAAAGTAGGAACTACCAAGATGACGACTACGAGAGAAGTATGGAAGAAAAAACAAGTGCGACATGGACTCGTACACTACCTGAAACAAACAAGTTTCTTGTTGTGTTGTTGATACACATCTTGGGAAAAATTCAACTGTCTAGGTATGTGAGGTACAGCCCGCTGACAGACAGACGGACGAACGGACGGACTGACGGATGGAGAGTGGAGCCTTAGTAATAGGGTTCCATTCCAGGAACACCAGGATCTCTATTAAACCTTGTTGCCCTAAGCCAAATAAATGAGGATCAGGGCAGGAGAATTATGACCTGATAACCCGATAATCTTATTTTAGTTCACTTCAGTTGTAGCGGAACAGTTGCAAGACATGATAACTGCGATGGATGAAGCATATAAGATGAAAGAAATGAATATAAATGTATACAAGACGAAAATCATGGCGTTTGAAAGAGAAGAGTATCTATCGGTGTGTTATGTGAAAATAAATGATAAGAGTGTGGAGCAAGTAAGTGAGTTTGTGTATTTGGGGAGTCTGATTACAAGGGATGGAAAGATTGAAGGAGATGTGGAAAGGAGAGTGAATGCGAGAAATAAAGTGAAGGGTGCTACACATGCAATTTTGACCAACCAGTTGATGCCCAAAAAAGGCGCGAGAGGCTGTTCATGATGGTGTGCTAGTGCCTACGCTTATATGTGTAAGTGAATGTTGGGTGTGGCAAAAGAAGCATTAAAACAGATTAAATGCTGTGAAAATGCCTTCCTTCGGAGCATGTATGGTGAGACTACGAATTATAGGCTGAGGAATGATGTGATAAGGCAATGGTGCGTTTTAAAAGAAGATGTAGTGACAAAATATTAAATGAGTATACTTATATGGTTTGGTCATGTTGAAAGGATGAAGAAATGGAGACTAACAAAAGGTATTTACAAGGCAGATGTGAGTGGACACGCCGGAAGGGGACGCCCTCAGAGGACATATAGTGACCTTATTGGTGATGTTCTTCAGAAAGGTCAGGTGCGTATTACTCGCTACCGGTGCGCGTGTATGACCAGATGTATGAACGTAAACGAGGCTAAAGGAGTATGTGAGGATCGTAGTAGGTGGCTTTCTGTATTTTCTGCCTACCCCCATGGGAAGAAAGCGTGAGTATCTGTATGTATGTTCAGTTGAAACTGTGGCTAGGTGTCGACAGCAGTCTAAATAAAACCGCACCTGACTGCATATCAACATTTCCCACACCATATAATTATTCGTGTATATCTATGTTAGTCATGATTGAATACAATAATACGCGCCACCAACGATTACTTTAGGCAGTTGATCGAATTCAAGTGATATTCATTCTGGCATGGCACGCACCAGTACGGATCATTTTCAATCAACGTGATCACTGGTTCTGATGGGGTTGCCATAGTAGTGTG
The DNA here is from genome assembly GCA_963555695.1 of Dasypolia templi. NCBI lineage: Eukaryota > Metazoa > Arthropoda > Insecta > Lepidoptera > Noctuidae > Dasypolia > Dasypolia templi. The sequence continues at coordinate 9,205,619 of OY743142.1, forward strand.
TTTCGCGGGATAAGTCCTGAGTTTTGAGATATTTTTTGCCATATTAATCAGGAAGGCCTCGAGATCACAGCAGAGAGCTGTGGTGGCGCAGTGGTAACGACCGCGACTTATGAGATGTTGATCGTAGGTTCAAACCCAGACAGGCGCTTTAATTTGTGTTAATAATTTCATAACCCCTGCTCTCAAAATGGTGAAGGAAAACATCGTGAAGAAACCGGCACGTCCTAGTACCAAAAATTCTAAGACATGTGACATTTCTACCAACCCGTACTGGGTCTGCGTGGTGAATTACGACCCACTCCCTCTCACCGAGAGGAGGCCTGTGACCCAGCTGTGAGAAAATTATAGGCTGATAATGCCTCTAGATCCTAGTTGACAAAATTATCCACGACGTTTGTAAGATTACTAGATTAACATTATTATTACTTAACCACTTCGTTTGTTTTTGAGTTGCCTGAAAATAGTACCTTGAGCAGTCGTTGTTACAGGCGACTCAATTTTCGGAGCATTTTTAGGCCACATGCAAACTAAGCCATCTTGGATTTAGCTGAAAATAAATAATTAAATTATTGAAATTCAAAGGTACACCGTAATTTACTAATCTGCATTTTTTTTTGGGAATGGCATCTCGCAGGTCAACCTATGAGGTTGTCGTCTGCTTAGACGGACTTGCCTGTGGTTGCCCTAATGAATTAAGGCCTCCAGCCAGGACTTAAACTTAAATACTAACTAAAAACTAAGCGACAACGCTAAGGGCACCCCCTGTGGGGTACGGACCTCGGCTCAGGGCGTCGCTGGAAGAGGGCAGCAAGGGACTAGCTGGATCAGGATTTGAGTGATTTAGGGACGAATTTAAAGCTACAGGCTCAGCGGCGCGGGCTGGCTCGAGCAAGGGTCGAGCAAGGGTCGGGAGGGGCGTAGATTTGGGCGTCGCTGCGGGCCTCGGCGGCGAGGACGGTAGGACGGCGATCGGATTTTGCGCTTGTGTAAGGTGCTGGTGGCCTTACTGCTCTCCTGGAGGAGGGTAGTGGCGTCGTCGGGGGCGATTAAAGTATGCCTTGGTCGGCGAATACTGCTAATGCGGGAGGGAGTGTAGCGGGTGGCTGCTGAGATCAAGCGGTTTGGGTGTTTGATGCCACAGTCGAAGAAACGCTTCGATAAGCGTTTTATGAACTGGTTTATGGTAGTCATTTTAAGGTCGACGTGGAGATTTATATTACGGACATAGAAGGGGGCACCCGTTACTAATCTGCAGTGGGATCACCTCTATACTAACAATTCAATCTACCATTTTCTAATGCAATCATTATTTCGGCTTCCCTTTGTTAACATGGCCATTTAAAGCATCTATACATTTCCTGGTAAAACATTTATGGTGACATCCCTTTTCAAAAGTTTTCCTTCGTTACTATTTATTTTCCCAAGAAATTGGGAATAAAGACCTGCCTATAGTTTTTTTTATTTGTTTTCTAAGGCTACTGTTATTTTCTTCGAGGAATTTGTTCCAATTTGCTTTTGCAAGCACCCAGTCGTTGCTTCATCGGGAACGTGACGCCAATTCCTTTTTACATAGGATAAACAGTATAAATTCACGCCTGTACTTCTCGAGCGGCTAGGCAGAGCTATTGTGTATTATCCGAATTTAGCCTGTAATTATGTTCACGAGTAAGTCCCATGCAACAGAAGGCGAGCCTACTGTCATCAACCGGGCACAAATCCAGCCTCCGGGCTGCTACTGAGAAATTCCAGATATAAAACCCCAATAACACGTTGCTCGACATGGGAAGCAAACCCAGGACCTCATGCTCAGATGGATACTATATTCAATTATTTGTAGAATAAGTATGAATATATTGTTTATAAAATGTGTAAAGCCCACGCAGAGAAACTCACTGACCTATCAGTGAGTTTCTCTGCGTGGGCTTTAATGCCAAGGGAATCATTTACTAGGATAAAAAGTATATATTTTTTAAGATAAATGGTAAATGATTTTATGTCTGTAAGTAGGTTTGTACAAACACGTTTACATGTCAATCTTTGTTTTTTCCAACTTAAAGTGGTCGGCTTTTCCTATCTGACTACTCTGAGAAGAAAGACCGTAAGAACTCAGAGGTCACAGTCTCTTTTAAAGTCCAGACATAATCTTGGTCAGATGGGAAGCACATGATTGATGTCTGAAGTGGTATTTTGAGGAAATAACCACACAGATTGAGTGGATCTGTGCACTGAGCACGCATTTATCAATAATCGTGCGGCTCAAAACTTAAGGAGCTCGGCGAATCGACGAACAATATCAAAGAAAGGACATTGGGTAGGCTGCATAATAACTCAAACCGCCAGACCAAGATTGAGATAAAAAATAACTGAGAAAATTAACACAAAAGTAAAAGCAATGACCCACATTCTAAACAATCGCAGTAATAACAATAAAATAATACATAAGTGAGTAAATATTCAAGTCATTGTATATTTAAAAAAAAATATAAAAAAAACACATCTATGAGGTAGGATCGTGTAGGTAGGTGTCTGAAATGGTCTTCTGAGGAAAGATCATACAGATTTGAGTGGACCTGTCCAGTCTGTGCACGAATTTGACATTAATCGTGTAGCTTTTATCTTCTAAGGCATCGTTCAACGCTGATTGTACATCTGCGTCTAGTTTCGTATAAATCTTCCCTTTTTAATATTTTCTCGTGATTGAGTAATAATAATATACATTTAACTATACATTTTTATGAATAAAATAATGTGATTTTTCGATAGTACTCAGTATTGAATGTACTTATCTAAAAAAATCTACAAGTTAGTACAAAATAACATCAAAAATAATTTATTCTCCAAGTTTTTACAAAAGTCAGTACGTACACAACCGTGTTTATAAATCATAAAAAAACGTACCTACGTGTCTACCAAAATCCACATTTATTAAACCAACATTGTTATCACCAAAAACATGTAAACATAAATTATTTTTTCGAATCCCCCATATCCCTTGAATTAAAAACGTATGGGGACCACAAGATCCCGCATTGTATATATTATGTATATGGGGGACGTGGGATGTTAGATGATATTGACATGCGGATCCAGGGATCTCAATAAAGCAGTCAATCCTGCTATTACATCCAGCAATGGCAAAACGAAAGCTCTGTCTTTGCACAATGTGACATGTTTTGTTTGTTATTCAAAAATGGAAGGAAAATAGGTTTAAAATAGGTTAATTGAAATCAAAATTTAATGAGACAAAGGTGAGTAGGTATGTTGTTATTTTTAAACTCGAACTTAAAGCATATATTTCAATAAAACCATTAACAGGCCCTTTTGAATTGTCAAAGAGTCGGTCAGTTAGACAGAAAGTTGAGCTAGTTTCCCACTCCAAAACGTGGATGCAGAAGAACGGGCAAGAAACTCCAAGGACACTCTTTCAAATCAATATATTACCAAACCCTGGATAATTTATTCTTGTTGTTTCTATATGTGAGAACAATGTAAAAACGAATAAGTGTACGATTAAAATAAGCTAGTTAACAGATGACCATTCTGAAAAACAGGAATGTTTATTTTTATTTTGATTTAACTTTAGACTGCCTCCATAGTTAAAGACTGATGTGAGTTTAAAAAGGATGACAGTATGCTGTCAAAAGTAGTTGTTTACTGTATGGCTTGATTTTAAAATGTTAAGATAACTTTCTTTTTAACATTTAGCCTTAACAATAATCTCACAGACTTACAGTTTGTCTTTACTTTATTTCAAACATAATATTTTCATAATTTGTAAGTTAACCATCTTAAAATAATATTAATAATATGTACCTGTGTATGTGCCGATGTATGTGCCAAGGTAGGGTCTTTAGGCCTCGTATAGGACTTGTTTTTATTTTCATTTAGTTTTGTTTTGTTATTTTTTAAGAGTGTGTTTAGTTAAGTTTGAAATCTTGCGTATCACACTACGTATTGCGTTGTCTTGTGCGAGTCACAATAAATGTGTTTTCTTTCTTTCCTTCTCTAAGTGTATTCTAAAGGGGGAAGGGATCATAGGGCATCACAAAAATCGTCAGTGTCGCTTCACAACAGAAACACACAAAATTGACCACCATACTCTCTCACTTTCATGAGGGGCTGGTGACTACATAGATAATAACAGTAGCACGGGTCGATTGAAAGTAAAGCGCGTAGCTGTTGCCGCGGTTGGTTTGTGGATGGGTGGCCATCCATTACATATCGAGACCCTATCCGTGTCTCGGCAAGCATGTTAAGCCGTTGATCCATGCTGTCATTCCTGAATCTTTGACAGTCATTACGGGTCATTTGAAGTCCGAAAGTTTTACAACTATTCTTATCAAGGGTATTGTGTTACCCATGACTGGGTTGAGCAGGTCAGATAGGTATTGGCTCCATGTAAAATACTGGTATTCAGCGGTTGGACTGGAGGCCAACCCCGAAAATTATTGGAAAAAAGCTGGGCAAATGCACACAATGTCTGTAATTTATAAGTTGTATATAATAAACAGTATTCTATTTATCTATCAAATGATGTGTCTCTCCCTTCCATACCATATTTTATTACAGCAATATTTCCGAATCGCTTCATTTCGATATCCAAAAGCTCTAAATGGCGTTACGGTAAATTGGCAATGCGTTCGACGATGGAGCACGGTTTCCTAATCGACAGCTAGTTTGGGCATAGGTTAGTTAGGGCACCTAAGAGCAGTAGTGTTGGAGCATCGGGTGTGGTTCGATCGTAATACGAGTATATGTTATTATTATCGTAAGAAATACCGCTTTCAATTACTTTTGTATTTTCTCTGGGAAGTCTGAAACAAAGTCTTTGTATATACTTTTGAGTTGGGCGTTGATTGCTGAGCCACAGTATTTTACTTTTGTGGCTCTCGTCGGTTTCCTTTTTTTTTTATTGTAAACATAGGTTGTTCCAAAAAAACCTTATGTCCGTTTTGTCGAATAATTTTATGTCCGTAGGTGTGTGTCATCACAGCGGGCCTTATCAGAATACCAGCACTGCGATAATTGTTCAGCATCATTCTGAGATAGGAGCCTTTTTGGCCTCGCACAGGTCTTCTCTTTTTTTTGGTTATTTTCACCATTTTTTTCATTTTATTCTTGAATAGGTAAAATGTTTTTTTGTATTTTTTTATTACTGATTTTGTTGGATATCATGTTTTTTTCATGGTTTTTACTTCCTGCGTGCGTGTCCAAAATAAATATTTTTCTTTTCTTTCTTTCATACTTTCTTTCTTTACAGTCAGCATCAAAAATATTTATACGGGGTCAAATTAAATTAGCTAAAGAAACTTTGCAGACGTCATGAGTATCGATATTTAAACATGATGAACTACAATTAAAAGAAATGATGTTTTTTTAGGGGTCAACAACCGCTGGTAGTGTTCACTTGAAGTATGAGTTGAGAAAATATGTTTTATCATGTAAATGGTATCGAAATCTAAATACTGATACTAAAAACGTCTGTAAAATTTTAACCAAAAAAATACGATTTTTAAACAGATTTTCATGTGAATACACTAACAACAGCCGATGACCACACAAAAAACACCATTTTTTTTTTCATCATGTTAAGATCGATACACACATCACTTAAAATAAAATTACCCTTAAACATAAACATAGAGACACGAATAAATTATATTAAAATGGTATGTATAAGTATCTACAACTAACAACCGCATAGCGCTTACTGCTGGACGCTGCCAATAGAGTTGGCTCTTTTCTGTATATCATAGACTTTAAAAAGCAAACAACTGCGTCATTGTATGAAATAATACCTGTTGACCGCGACTCAGCGCGGTCGAGTATGAAAAGTACCCCTGTCCTTACCGTAGGTAGATAGGTCATGGTTTATCTGTGTGTCAAACTTCGTCCAAATTCATTGAGCTGTTTTAAAGTGTAAAAAACAAACGAACAAACTTACTTTCGTATTTTTATATTTTAGTTAGGATAAGTCAGGATTCCAGCGCGATTTTACGGAGTTTCGCATCCATCGGATATTTAATCTATGCCTCAGAGCCGTGTGTGCAAAACACATATTGCATAATCATAGAGGGAACATTGATTGGCGATGATTTGTATTTGCACATTGTTGCCATCTTTGTCATTATTAACGATTGAAAGGAGTGGATGTTATTTTTGAGCGGCAATAAACCTGTTTTTTTTAGGCCTGATCACACACCAAAACCAGACCACAACGATAACACGTGGACGGGAGCAGTTTTTTACGTAAATTAATAGTTATTTTACACGAACCACATTTGACCTTCAAAATCTACCGTGTAGGCGACACCAAATCAAGGCCACGTTGCAGCTCTAACAACCATCATCGAACCGCGCAATAGCAGCCGGCCACTTCGCAAACGCAACGAACTGTCTGTCTGCAAACCACTAACCACAGCGTACCCACATCAAAACTGCAAGAAGTTGCAGCGACACTATTCACACATAACCACTGCTTGCCCACATTTTGTCGCTGCGATGAGGTGGGTTTTGTGGTACCTGTGAACGGGCCCTTAGATTTCAAACCCCAATTTTTAAACTTTATTAGATCACACGTTTTCCACAAATTTGATGTCAATGTCATTTATTTCAAATAGGCACATAAAAGGCACTTTTGAACGTCAACATATACATTAAAATAGAATTGAATCTAGTCGTCCCTTCCAAAAGATCCAAAAGGTAGTTTCGCGGAGAAGAATGGGCAAGAAACTCCACCGTTTCTCTTTTAAAATATTTTTAAAAATTAATTATAATGTTATATATGAAGACGATGCAATAACAATAAATTGTATTATACCCTAATAGATAAAAATAACTAAAAATAGAGCAAAAACAGATAAATTAAATAAGTGATATATATATCGGGATAGGCCCTCATCAGCGATATTACACTTGCACTTTGTAAGTAGGCGTGGATTGTCGGGCGAAGAAAATAGAGATACTAGTTACAGCACAATCACTTTATTTCACTCACAATGTCTTATAAAATAATCACCATGAAATAACCTGAAGGCAGAGGTCCGAAATATTAAATGAAAGTATGACATATAGCAGTAACCAACTCTTTTATTCCGACAGCTTGTTAATTAATTAAATAGATCGCGATAATAGCTCTAGGCGCTACGGCAGGCGCACCGGGCCGAGCCTGCCACAAGAATGCTCCCCCTCTTCGCTGCGCACTAGCTTACATTAAGTTGCTCGAGAAGTGGGGAGAGTGGGGAGGCGAACGTCCGCTTTGCACAGCGTAACTCGGCCCGCTGTACCTACCGCTAACGGTGACGCCGACATATACATGTTGCACATATTTACAAACATTGTAAAAGTATACGATTTTCCTTAAATATTAACAAGGAATAAGTCAGTGTGTGAGTTAAGTAATCAAAGAATGTAATCAATGTCATAAAAATAACAAATTATACAATTAAATTAGCACCCAGTTTGATTTTGTCTAGACTAAATTGTCCTATGGAGCTGGATCAGCATGTTTTCAAGCATTGTCATCATTGTATAAGTTTGTTTAAAGGCTGAATAATACTACTTACAATGAGAAATGCTTTTGAAGTTTTGTCAAAACACGCTTATTTTTCCAAGAACCCGCACTGGGCACGTGTGGTGGATTAAGCGTGTTAAAGTCGATGCTATGCAGAGCCATTATTCGCATCAGAACCCAAAAATGCCATAGTAACTTCGCGCCATTCAGTACAATGATTTTTCTTGCGTGAAAAGGATTACAATAATTTAAAAAGTGGGTGACTTCTTCATTTTTACACCTATATTAGTGTTATTCAAGTAAAATCTTTAAAATAAGTAATAATTAATGTGTTTTTGAAAGTAATCAAATACTCTTTTTTTCTTATTTCACAAGTTAAACTAAATCTCATCATTATTTCGTTTATTTTTGTTACCATTATTTTGCGTCAGTACCAATGTTTGTTTACCAAAAACTTTGGCCTTTTTAAATGAATGGTTCGATAACGTTGATACACGTTCTATTGAAAGTTGGAAGTTTCTCCAAATATGTTGGGAGATGAAGTTTTAATAAAAGTTGTGTCTGAAATTCACGAAAAAACGTGGTTGTTACTTTTAACTAAAGCGAATTTACAGGAAAGTGAATGCATCAATTGATTACTAACATGACAAATACTTTAACGTAGGTTTCGCAGCTTGGCTCATCGGCGTAATGTTGCTTGCCTGTCGGTCTTCTACTGAATGTACTTCGAAGAATGTGCGCAAAAGCTCCACTGTCTGATCCCAGTATTCTATGGTCTGTAGTAGTTTTATTTCACAAAGCGACGCGCGCTTTACATGACGTAACCAAACGTACAAACACGCTTTGAATACCCGACGTACTGCATAGTACCGTTCGCACTTGGTTGATCTCCATAATTATTATGCGCACGGCCTATATGTGGAACTATCTGCCAGCATCGGGGTTCCCTTTCACTGTAACCCGTTTGCCTTCAAAGGAAGAGCGAACAGATATGTCCTGGGCACGTTCGTTGTATTGTAAACCTCACCCATCGCTTTCCATCAGGAAAATTTCGCAACAAAAGGAAACCTAAGTATGTACGTTTCATAAAGCTTCTGTTAGCTGTGAAATGTTGTGTAACCCCATTAACCTGTTCTTCTAAGATAATTATTATGCTTGAGCTTTCAGTGGCTTCTCGCCAAAAGTGCTAGGCATGGGGATTAAACTTGCGATTTCTCACTTAATGCCCTCCTTATCCGTTCAGCAATTTTCGCTGTTCATTCGTGTCTATGCAGCGTGTAAGGATAGGGGTTAGCGCGTATGTATGCGCTAGCCTTTTGCATCGGCTAAACTGTTTCGTCGAGTTTTGTACTTCTCGTGATTTCCACACAGCTAAACCGTTTAGTTGATCGAGGTGCGCATACAATTGATGCAGGCGATCGTAATTTTTTTTTATCTCCTCAAATCGACCAGTCTTTATTCAGCAACGCTCGAGTCAGGTGTAACAAACAATGTCAATTAAACGTTTATCTCACTCACACGCTGCGTAGAAGGTATCCCTACTGGTTATTCCATCCCGCTCTTCGATGCATCCATTAAAAAAAGGTGAACTTCGATCTTCTCAATTTTAGTGCACAAGTCTGCAAGTACCCTCGTTTGTTCCGTTATACATAATCAGCCTATTATGTTCCCACTGCTGGAACACAGGCCTCCTCTGTGAGAAGGAGTGGGCCGTAATCCACCACGCGGGCCCAGTGCGGGTTGGTAAATGTCACATGTCTTCAAATTTTTGGTTCTAAGACATGCCGGTTTCCTCACGATGTTTTGCTTCACCGTTTTAAGAGCAGTGGAGATGAAATAATTTACACAATGTAAAGTGCATGTCTGGGTTCGAACCTACGACATACAAGTCGTAAGTCGTGGCCGCTACCACAAAATAATTTCCGATCGTCCGCTGCTGATCTTCAATTATCTTGTTTTGGGACTCAATCACTGTTGTTTGAGCTGCAATTTTTGCTAACAGCGTCGCCACCTTCTTCACCAAATCGTTAAACGACGACTCGACATTGAACTTGGACATTTTGACCGCAAAGCAGAATAAAATCACGGAGACGAAGTACGAGTGTCACGGTGTCTAGTAGTAAAATTAAAACTTTTTTAGTTTTTATCGTGTGTGAGTTAATTTTGTATTAGAACCTTATCCAGTTTATACTTGTGTATAAACTGGATAAGCTAACTCTACATTAAAGTCAACAAGAAAGCCTTTATATTTAGCTCAACAACTATTATTGCTCTACTATGATATTGTGAAGAATTCCTAAAGAAGTGATCGCAACAGACATACATACACGTGGAATTTTTAACCTATCTGGGAGAACAGTAATCCTCCCACTAACTAGATGTAAGCCAATTGCTGTTCTGTTTTTTTTACTTCACCATGTCTTAGTTAAACAATTAACTTTTTTTTAATATATTTTTATCCGTAACTACCTGTATAGCATGTGTAGTCTACAGTTACACTTACGTGCACCATTATCGGCACTATCCTTCAACCAATTGCGCTAGAATATGTATATTACGCGTAACATCGAGCGTCATCGCAACTAGGACGCGGCAGCGTCACGTACGGCTCACGCGGGGCACTCGCGCGAATCACGTACGAACTAACACGCGACACGTAAGATTCTATACTGAATACGTGTCGCATTAGGTGCATTATGTTGGCACTAAGTCTAATTGTTTCGAGAAAGGTTAATCCTAAAGGTGTGGGTGAAATTGATAGTTTAAATATTTTATGTAAAGTGCGACGGGGATTAGTTCCTACGTTCCGGGATCAAAATCTAGTTGAAACCGTGTGCCGTTTTCGATTTTACGAGTGTATGTATTACCAGCTTTTGCCAGCGGCTTCGACTGCGTGCATATCCGAAAATATGCCACGGGAAAGTACGTACAACCAGGATTAAAAGTACTCTATGTGTTAATCCAGGTTATAACTAGGTGTAACTAACTATCTTTGTGCCTAAACTATCTTTGTGCCGAATTTCATGCAAATCCGTTCCGCTGTTTGTGCTCTAATCCGGAACAAACATCCAAATGGACAAAAATTCTAAAACCCATATTTTCAGCACAAGACTCATTCCCAAACCTCGTAGCACTTGCATGTTTTCAAAAATATTCAATGTACAGTTTGTCCTTGTTAATATTGTATTAAATTACTATGTATAGCCTAATTAATTACCGTCTTATTCATAATAAAGGCATTCGCTTTGTAAACCTATTTAAGCTATCGAACACATATATAACCTTCTCATTCATAATAATCAGTTTGATTATTATGAATGAGAAGGTTAATCTTTAACATCACTGAACCACGGTACATAAAAACATAATAATTAAAATCAATGTTGGATTGATGATTTGGGATTATCTTTACGATTTCATTGCATAACAAAATTACAATGGATGTCCCATTTTGACAATTCAACAACATTTATTGCGTTTTTTACTTTGTCGAGTAGACGAATGTTTCAAACAAATGAATCAACGGATTGCGAATTTCCTTGAAAATCTTTCAAATTGTTGTAGAATGTGTGTTCCGTCATGCGGAACTAATGCCTAGAGAACCTTGTGTGCTGGTCTTATTGATTTGAAAGCCACTGTCTAATTTGGTACCAATGTACAGCTAGATATAACTGTCATTCAGTAACTGGCCTTAAAGTATGACACCGTTGCGCGTTGCCATTAATCGAGTAGCAGTCGTCAACGTGTCACAGTCCAGCACGCGTTACCTGACTAGCATAGAATCGAGTTTCGTCGACGGAAGAACAGACAAAATGACAGATAAATAAAATAATAAACTGTCATTTCGTCTATTCGATCAAGCAATTTGTCTATTCTATCTGTATTGTTGTCTATTCTATCTGCCATTTTGTCTATTCTATCTGTAATGTTGTCTATTTTTCCGTCGGCTAAACTCTGCAATGCTACGCGTGTAGTACTTGTTGAAAGGCCTATAAAGTCCTCCCGTACTCTATTAACACTGTAAATTGAAACCATTGTTTACAATGCCAGAAGCCAGTTATTTTTAAAAGAATAACCGTGGAGTTTTTTGACGGCTCTTCGCCATAGGAAACGACAATAGGAATATAAAACCGGCCAAGTGCTAATCTGGCTCGCACACGAAGGCCCACCGTACAATGCTCAACACTACTTTTTTTTTTAAACACGTTAGCTGCAATAGAAATGCACACTCTGAGAAACTTTTAACTTCTATTACGGTTCATGAAATACAGCCCGCTGACAGACAGACGGCCGGACGGACGGACAGCGGAGGCTTAGTAATGTTGAGCGGGGCCAGTTTCCAAGCCGGTGGAAGACCGGAAAGCTGGTCCTGCTCAAGAAGGAGGGGCGCCCCGCAGACTCACCATCTGCGTACAGGCCAATCGTGTTGCTGGACGAGGTGTGTAAGATCTTTGAGCGAATCATCGCCAATCGCCTCGTCCGGCACATGACCAGGGTGGGTCCGGATTTGGCGGACAACCAATTTGGTTTCCGCCAGGGGCGCTCCACGACGGATGCGATCATGCGCGTGAGGGACCTCGCGGAGGAGGCAGTCGCCCGGGGTGAGGTGGTCCTGGCGGTGTCGCTCGACATCGCCAACGCTTTCAACACCTTGCCCTGGAGTACCATCCGAGAGGCACTCCGGTACCACGGGGTGCCGCGCTACCTCCAACGCATTGTCGGGGCCTATTTGTCGGAAAGATCGGTGGTGTACCCGGGTCGAGAAGGATGGGGTCGGCGAGAGACGTCGTGCGGCGTTCCGCAGGGTTCGGTGTTGGGGCCGACCCTGTGGAACGTAGGGTACGACTGGGCTCTGCGCGGTGCGCTTCTCCACGGTGTCGGCGTCATTTGTTACGCCGACGATACGCTAGTTACAGCGCGTGGGAAGTCGTACCGGCAGGCGGTCATACGCGCGACTGCTGGTGTCGCGCACGTCGTGGGTAGGATCCGGCGGCTGGGCTTAGAGGTGGCATTGCACAAGTCTGAGGCCTTGTGTTTTCACGGGCCGAGGATGAAGCCGCCTCCGGGGTCCAGCATCATAGTAGGAGGGGTCTCCATCGCTGTCGAGTCGACGATGAAGTACCTTGGACTCGTCCTCGACAGTCGGTGGAGCTTCGGGCCGCACTTTACACGGCTCGCCCCCCGGTTGTTGGGCGCCGCTTCTGCGCTCTCGCGCTTGCTGCCCAACCTGGGGGGGCCCAACTCCTCATGTCGGATGCTCTACATGGGGGTCGTACGGTCGATGGCGCTATACGCCGCGCCAGTGTGGGCGGACGCCCTGACGGCCCGCAACAACGTCGCCGCGCTGCGAAGGCCGCAGCGCGCGATGGCCGTCAGGATCGTGAGGGGATACCGTACGATCTCCTTTGAGGCAGCGAGCATCCTAGCCGGATCCCCGCCCTGGGACCTCGACGCAAAGCTCCACGCGTCGCTCTATTGGTGGCGCGCGGAGGCGGTCCAGCGGGGCGAGCGCCTGGTGCCTCGACAGGTTGAGGCACGCAGGGCAGAGCTCCGCCAGGTCCTAGTGGCGGAGTGGCGGACGCGCTTAGCGCAACCCACGGCGGGGCACGCCGCTATAGCGGCGGTAAGGCCCGTTCTAGAGGAGTGGCTCAATAGGAGCCACGGCACCCTCGGCTTCCGGCTGACGCAGGTGCTTACAGGACACGGGTGCTTTGGGAAGTACCTGTGTCGCATAGGCCGGGAGCCGACGTCCCAGTGCCACCATTGTGGTGATTGCCGCGACGATACGGCGCTGCATACGTTGGCGGAGTGCCCAGCTTGGGCCGAGCAGCGCCGTGACTTGGTCGCGGCCGTAGGTGTTGCGGGAAACCTCTCGCTTCCGGCTGTTGTGTCTACCATGGTCGGGAGCGAGTCGGGGTGGAGTGCCGTCGCCACCTTTTGCGAGGCCGTGATGCTCGCAAAGGAGGCGGCGGAGAGGGAGAGAGAGGCTGCCTCCTCTCTCCCCTCCCGCAGCAGACGCACTGGGCGTCGTAGGGTGGCCGACTTCCGGCCACCGTAGGGCGCGGCCTGCGGACGGCAGACTCGGGGCGTCTTGTCGTCCGATCAGCAGCAGGCCTCGAGGCGGCGGCGTGTTGTTCCGCGCGCGCCTCATAGTGGAGTCCTGCGGCCGGGGTGACGGCCGCAGTGGGTGACGGGGCCCGCCTAACCATCTGGCGGGCCATACCCGTCGGGGGGTAGCGACGAATGCTTCGGCGATACCCGCCCCTCCGACACACGGGTACATGAGGAACACGGGTTGGTTTTTAGTCAGTAAGAGTCTGACAGTCCCCTTCGCCCTTCCCCCAGGGCGGAGGGACTCCATGAGGATTTTCCAACCCGTCACCAAAAAAAAAAAAAAAAAAAAGGCTTAGTAATGTTGAGTACGGAATACAAGAAAAACTATCTACGGAAACGACCAATTGCAACCGTCTACATAAATGTTTTGAAGTGCATTACAATGGACACCTTTAACTTCGTAGTCTATCTTTCAAGGGAAAAAGTTAAAAGCACATTAAATATTTACGTGCATAATAACTATTACTAGGTCATGCACAAACTCGAACGTCGGCGAAGTTTGTGTGCTGTCATAACATTTTACTACGCCTAGTTGCAAACAGAATCGTTAGTGGATGTTACAACATAAGCAGTACTATAGAACACTTAGGGCATGCACAATGAGGCTCAATTGTGGAATTTCACTCTTAAAGAGGGACAAAATGATTTGTGTTTTCATCCTGTGTTTACGCGCTATTATACTCATAAATAAAAGCTATTTGATAAAAGTGCAATGCACGCACGTAATAGAAAAAACAAGCGGAAGTGCCCGTCAGTTAACCCGCGTGTTAATAATATGTAAATTAATAACAACTTTCGTCAGTTGTAATAAATCTTGATTTTGTGTGAACAACAAATGAGCTTGTCATCAAATTTGAATTTGTTTTTCATACAAAATTAAGTCTTATTACAACGGACGAAGGTTGTTATCATTTTACATTTTTTCCGGATAATTGTGACACGTGCGTGATAGCTACGTGGGCACTTCCACTTGTTTTGCTATTCCGTGGCTGATTTCACTAAAATCAGTAGGCCAAATCTCGTATTTAAAAAGGTTTAAATTCACGTTGCAATCTCATCTAAGCGACAACCAATGTCAAAAACTGGCCAAAATTCAAAGTAATTAAATTAATTGTATTTTTGGCAGATTGAACTGAGATTGGAATCCGAACGGTCTTAAACATACGGGAACTGTTCCTCCGATATTTTTTATTCGTGGAACAAAATTGACGTCTGGCAGTTCTATGGAGTTCCTATGGAAAACAAACAAATTTAAAAAAAACTCAGGATAATGCTTATTCCAGTTGAAAAAGATTGGTGAAATTCGCCCTAAATCAGAAATTAAACAGTAACTGAGACTTCAAAAATTGTCGCAAGACCTAGCAAAAAAACATATATTGGCCAGGTTTTTTTATTTAGGAAAAAATGGATCAAATTTTATTTCAGCATAAGGAAAAAGTTTATTTAATCTTAACCCTTCAAATCCGTATTTTAAATCGGCTCCCGCTTACAGGGTTAAATGTATCAGAAAAGTGTTCGCTGTAACCCTAGCAGTACTGAGCCCATACCGACGTGTCCGCGAACAAATACATGAGTATTTACCCTATTAAATAGATATAGGGCCATGAAAACAGTGGTGTCCCAGTTGTATTAGCCGCGATTTACGACTTTTAGTAGATCGAGAGTTCGAACCCAGACAGGCACTTTGCTTTGTATATTTAACTAGCCGACCCGGCGAACTTTGTTCCGCCTTGGACGCAATAAATGAGCAGATTTTGGATTTTAATTTTATTAGGATAATAAATAGAAATTAAAAAAATATCTAGTATTTTAATGATTCTTTATTGGCCATGTATTTTAGTGCATGGGTTCACTCTTCAGTGCAGCACCTTGTGATATAAAACATTTCTCGTTTTATTATCAGGCGCAAAAACAAATAACGCAGATGGTCTTCCGACCCGTGAACTTGCCACATATAATTGACCATGGGAAAAACCTGGTTTTTCTAGATTCAGACCACAAACTTTCAAGGATTATCCTTGTGATCATCTTGAGAATTTCCTCACCTTCAAATTTTACTTTGAGTATCGTGGCGTAAATCAAATTGTTCATTTACTTACCACCAAACGCGTTCCGTTGAGTGTTTTGGTTGGTTTATGTTTCGAAGCATGATTACTACGGAGCCAACCTTAAGTCGTAAATTGTGCGGTGGTAAGCTAGGCACATCCAAGGAGTTTAAAAATTCAATGGGATAGTTGGTGGAATCATCTTCATTTGTTACACAGTCAATAGATTTGAATGAATGCAGTGTACCAATGATCTCATTCTGAATGATGTAGTTTAAATCATCTACATCTGAAGATTCTTAGAGGCCAAAATTGCTCACTCACTCAATCATTCATTATTTTTGTGGTTAGTAATGATGTTTGGGAATACTTGAATGATGAGTTCGTCTTTCGATGAAACTAAGTTACAGAAATTCGGAGGAAATGAAATCAATGCACTCGATTCGTTGACAGCTACTCGAATGTTACCGATAGTCAACAATTGCTTAGAGAAATCTTCAGCAGATGTATCGTTCAGCAATGCAACTCTCATATTTGTTGTCAACTGAAGTTTCTTTACATAGTGCAATAGATTCGATGATTTGAGGCAAGCGTTTATTTCGTCAGCAGCAGTTGATCTTGGAATTACTGGCAGTGTTTGACGAAAATTGCCAGACAGTAAAATCATTGCGCCTCCAATACATCTTGAGTCATTGTCAAAGTCAAAGTCAAAGCTGATAAAACTTTGGCCATTGCGGAGGCGGAGGTTTTGCAATATTTCATGTTGGCTCTTCAATAGTTTGAAGATTTAACGGTAATTTTAATGCTAAATGAGCCACACGGCATCCTTCTAACAATGTGTAGCCATTCCAGAAGAAACAACTGCATCCGAAATGTTGGATCTCGCACGAACAGTGGCTAAAACTACTGACAGGAGGAATATCTTTTCAGTTCCACCAGGGGCATCCAGGAAATATAAACCACCATTTCCATCATCAATTGCCTTCATTAATGTATCATACACTTCCTTTTGTTGGGGATTCAACAGGGGTACATTCGTTTGAACTACAAAATCTAATTCCTGATGTTCATTTACATGATTTCGCGCTGGCATTCCTAACCTGACTAATAAACTACCGCACATGTCTTCGATCAAGAGCAAAGCCCGATTATGTATTTCCTCATTCATCTCAAGATCTGGATTTCTTGAACTGACACGAATTTGATGTAAAATGTCTTCTGATATATTATCCTTGTATTTGTGCCACAGTTTAGATGGGTTTGATTGAAAGCATATCGAAATGATGATAGCAAATAATGTGCGTATCTGACTTGGAGATGCAAAGATAATTGCTTCAACGATTGTCGTATCCCAATGGGTATCGTTTTCTAGTAAATTGAGATCTTAACATATAGCATGATATGTTGGGAATATTGTACCTTTAACAATCCGTAGTTACTCAAATGACTTTGGCCCACGCACATTTACCAGCAACAAAATCAAATAGACGCATTCATCATTATTTGGATACCAAGATTATCAGTAGAACGCACATCCGGATAACCAGGAAAAGCATCGCCTTGCTTCCGTCGTTAAAAATTCTTCGATTAAGCATTCCAAGTGTAATAACGTGGCATCTCCGAGTGAAGCAAAGTTCCTGCAAACGGATCGATTTGGCAGATCGCAAATAAACTGGTAAATTTTGTCGCTGGAGGGGTTTCAGGACGTTGAACAATATTCGAAGCAGTGAAATATACTCTTTGACCCTACTCCAGATGCACCGCCAAATGAAAAAGTATAAAAAGATAAAAAGTATTTTTTTAATATTACATTCATAAAAAGTATCCTAAATCCGTCTCCCCACCAATTTTCATCACCACTACTCTCAAAACAGTGAAGAAATACATCGTGCAAGAACTTTCTAGACTGTCGGTAAATATGTGCGCGTGCCACCTGATTTATGGAACAGGTGGGTAACTCCTGTCGTTAGAAACTGGGGTAGCGAACCAGACTCGAGAGCAGTCTGATACTGAGCTACCAAGCGAGCGTGCGATCTTTGAAACCATTTGATTCAGAAGTTTCGGGCCGGACGGGCTACACAGCCCGTCCGGCCCTGGAGACTTTCAGTTGGGCAACGGACGGACTGCACGAGCTATATCTGGGGGGCAGATGGTAATAACCCCCATTTCCGGTATTGGATCGCTCGACTTCCCGAGCCCAATCAAACAAAAGAGTAACTGACAGGCACCTACCAAACTGCGCCAGGAAACCAGCATGTCCTAGAAGCAAAAATTCAAAGACATGTGAAATCCACGTGGATTACAGCTCAATCCCACTCACAGAGAGGACGCCTGTGTCCCAGAAGTGGGAACGTTATAGTCTGATTTTGCCACGGGGTCAGGAAGACTGAGATTAGGTCATGTCTGGACATATGCCCCCTTTTTACTTAAGTGAATGTACGTCTAGACCCATCCGTTTATTGGTACGCGTGTTATCTAATGTTACTGAAGAAAACTAGGTAGTTAATTAATGTTGCTGTTGGTCCATATCGACATTCTGTGCTGCCAACCTTGAGAGTGATGGGGGAAACCACATCCAGTCAGAAAGTGCCAAGAATCACATGCTGGAGACGAATTCACCTGGCAGGACTTGTGAGTACGCAGTTACCACGATTAGGATGGAAATGACTAGTTATTTAGGACAATAAACATTGGTTAGGAGAGGAACTTATCATCAATTTAAATCTGAAATTCAATACGGTGGGGTAATTGTGTACCATTGTCACGGTAATAATATCATACAGTATTGTAACTCGGCCGTATCTTTAAAATAAATGCCTACAGCCGCGCGGTACGTAAACATGCGATAGGGCTGCCCGCCTCCAGCATTTTAATTACCTTTGCCTCCTTTGTGTTTCGATTTAGTTTTGTGATTGTAAATATACTTTTGGATATAAACAAATATAGTTTGTGAATTTAATAGGAAGTGTTCAATAAAAATGCGTGATGTTTTTTGATTGTTAGATTTAATTAAAAACCATGTTTATGTTTGAATAACAAATCGGTCTTATAAATTTGCGATCGATAAATATTTGCGCCTCGACTGAGACGTACGAAATGCTTTATTGTTAAATTTTAAAGTATAAAAAATCCGCGTTCTTATATAAAGCTTAATTAAAAATTGTTTTGGGAAACATGGACTCCAATCCTTACAAACAACAACACCTACCTACTCAACTAAAATGCAAAAAACAGCTGACGAGTAATTTTAATAATTTTTTATCACAGCTAATAAACGTCTCTATAAATTAGGTACCTACAACTCAAAACAAAAATTCTTTGGTCACCAATGCCAAGCTGAACAGCTGGCTACGAATGTTTTAAAATCACAACCCTCTCAAACATCTAAATATCCTGTGAATATTTCATGAGTCTAGCTATTGTTGTTGTTATTAATACCGAGAAAAAAACGGTTTCTAGTGGTATATGTTGATATAGCAGCAGCAGAAATACTTAATCTGAGAAAATTTCAACTATCTAGTGTGAGGCAGACGGTCAAATTATTTTTTATAGTATTATTCATACACACAGTACAATAAACGACTATTATGAATAATAAAGTCTTTACTTTGTCTTTACTTTGAATAATACAAACTAACAAAACAAAACACACATGCCTGAGGTTTTAACACAAGCGTACCTACCGTTTCCTGATTTAGGAACCGCCTATAACTACCTATTTCACTCGTGTCAATCACTTTCCTTTACTCTATTCACTTTATTTATGAATCCAGACATCTTTATTTTCGGGAGATAAAAGGCAATACTTATCCATTAAAAAGACACACTTTATATACCTACCCACTAGTAAGTAAAATTATTTTATAGTTTAGTATAAAAGTTATCTCTGGATGCGTTATTGAAGGATTCATGCAACCATAAATAGCACAATATATCTTATTAGTCATATTAAATATGTACTTGAACTGAGTTTTAGTGAAAAAATCGCGCCGTTATTGTTAAAAAAAAACACACCGCCCGTTCGTCACTACGGCACAGTCGAGACTGTCTGCATGCTGCGCGCGTGCCTTGAGCGAGGCATAGCTCGCGCTTCGTCCGTTTGTATGAAGTTGGAGTACTGTATGAAATTATTACCGTGCCATTGTGTAGGTATATTCTTGTACCGCGGTACTACCAGTTTTGATTGGGCTGCCATCCTTGTTGCTATACAATGATTGAATTTAATTAGCAGTTCTTTGTTGGTGAACTGTTCTGTTAATAAATACATTCGTATTTTTGAGTGTGTTGGTAAGACTGCAATGTTTAAAGAAGCAATTTTATGAAGCAATGGATTATGGGTTCCCTTTAAAATACTTTTGATTGTGAAAGTGTGTTACGCAAGTGGGTTGCTGGTTTTGTCAACCATTTTCTTCTACTAACAATCCTTAACAGAGAAACGATGTTATAAAAATGTAATAAACTTTGAAAGCTTGTTCTTCAAAGTATTCCTTACTTTCCACCAAACACACAGGTTTTTCAGTTTATAGCAGCTCCCAAACTAACTAAAAAACTCTTAAAACGCAAGTGGAAAACAAACTTTTCCAATTCCATTCCCGAATTAAATTTCCATAAGCTGTGTCCCCGCTAGTTTGGGAGCCATGCTCCATATTGCTTCGCCATTCCACTGAGCCGTTTACACTGTCCTCGCGTCGAATGAAAGTTAAGTTCTAGCCATTGCCTAGATCCTCGTTGGATCGTTTTATTGTATATAAACGTTATTATTGTGAAAACAGTACGGGTAAATAGCAAAGAGTCAATATTGGTTGGTATATTTTCTATTTAATTTTTATCTGATATTTCTTTGTGGGAAAATGAAATCTGTTGCGTTCCATTTTCATTCCACAGGGCCAAGACAAAGAGACTAAGTGCGAATTTCACCAATGATTCTGAACGCAATCAGCACGACGATGACATTGTCAACGTTCAACAAAAAATAATGACACTGACAGGGTTGTGTGAGGAATGATATGAAAGGGAAGGCAGTAAATGACAGCGTGACGGTGGATAGAGGAGAGTGAAAAAACCGTGTTGCGCCGCCCCCACGTACCATGAGCAGGAAGATGTTGAGATCAGACAGGACGACACATCAAAACCGTATTTCCGTTGCAACAATTTTAATGTATTTTAATTGAAAAAATCATAAACATAAACATAACATCACGCCTTGTTTCCCCGAAGGGTTGGGCAGAGGTGTACCTGTACACCCACATTTCGCCAGTTATGTTTAAGTCCCATGTAATAGGGGGCGAGCCTATTGCCATCAACCGGGCACAAATCCAGACTCCGGGCTGCTATTGAGAAATTCCAGATAGAAAAACCCAATAACACTTTGCCCGACCTGGGAATCGAACCCAGGACCTCATGCTCAGCAGTAGAATGTGCGCAACATGGATGGAGTAATGGAACTATGGAGAAGTGTCTTGACGCTGTGTGAGCGTGCGTGTCTCATCCCCGCCTATTCGATGTCCAAAGCGCACAGGATGGATGAAAAGCAGCACATAAAGTATTTTTTTCTCTGTTGGTGTAATTGCTCCATGGCGTTCCAGTAGGAGGACAAATAAATACATGTTTATATGAACATTTAGAACTACAGTGTTTTTTTTAAAGCTTTTCTTGTTTTACACCGTTTGACGTCATCACGTCAAAGCTGGCTGTCGCTGAAAACTAGCGCTGGGGCTCTGCCTCGCATAGGGTCTTATCATTATTTTGAGCGATGGCCGTTTAGTTTCCTCCCACTTGTTCTTTTTAGGGTTCCGTACGTCCTAATGAAAATAACGGAACCCTTATAGGATCACACTTGTGTCTGTCTGTATGTCCGTCTGTCACAGCCAATTTGCTCCAAATCTGCTGGACCGATTAAGTTGAAATTTGATACACATAAGAACCTCTGTGACTTAAACACACACTTTTGGAGTAAAAACTAGAAAATTAAAAACAGAACTTTTGCAAACTGTACCGTGTGACATATCAAATGAAAGGGATTGACGTGGGGGTCTTACATATGTTTTTGTATAATTTAAGAAAGTAAATGAAAAATGACCATTCCCCACTCACTCAACTCCGAAACTACTGAGCCAAAAATCAGAAAAAAAAAACTGAAATTAGTGTTATTGTAACTTTCATTCTGCAACCCTTAAAAGGAGGTGCAAGTCTGTATTTCTTACGGAAAATCGGTAAACCTACTTCCATTTGATATGAAAGCTAGATTAACATGTACTTATACAACAAAAACGAAATTCTTTTTCACACGCTTTTATTTGCTTCACTTGTAACAAACAATGTAATAAAATTTTAATGTCGTATCAAAATGCAACTTTGTATGCATATGTAATTTGCATGACAAAACTATAATTTCGTATAGCTTGGGGCTAATCTGATGATGAAACCAGGAGTTGGGTAGTGGAATCCTTCAGTGTCTACTACTAATCCCCTCGAGTTTGAGTTCATATGATTCGGTTTCACGAGTCCAATACATTGGGTCAAGGCAACGAATTTGTATCCACTTCCTGGTTCCATCATCAAATGGAGCCAGGAAGTGGATGAACTCTTCAGTGGCTACTGGTAAACTCCTCGAGTTTGGAGTCATATGATTCGTTTTAATGAGTCTAGTATATTGCACTTGGTGTCGAGGGTCTGACAATGGAGCCAGGAGTTGGATAGTTGAACTCTTTAGAAGATACTAGAAAACCTGTCGAGTTCGAGTTCATATGTTTCGAGTTGACGAGTTCAATAGATTGGGGAGGGTCTGATAATGGAGCCAAGAGGTATACTAGATACTTGGACTCTTCAGTGGCTACTAATAATTACTTCGACTGTTGGGTACTAGATTATGATGATTTGGGTATAGATTGCACTTGGTGTTGACGGTCTGATGATGGAGCCAGGATCTGATGATAGAAGGAACCAAGAGGCGATATTGATATATTATATTATACTTATTAGCAAATGAAGAATGTACTTACTAAAAAGGAAAAAAAAATTGTTGTAAAATATAAAAAGTATAATTTTTTCTCGCACAAAAAACAATAAAGTAATTAAATTGACTTGTATTAGTTGTTATTTTAAATCCAATGATTATAACAAAAGGCGTGGAGCGCTTTGTTTAAATAAATTAAAAGTAAACACTACTAAAAAGTGCTCTACGCTTTTTTCACCGTGTACTCGACCACGCAGCCCCACGCATCACAAGTTTTAGTTTTTTTTTTATTCTAGGACATGCCGATTTCCTCACGATGTTTTCCTTTACCATTTAGAGAGCAATGGTGATGAGGAGCAGGCCGTGAGTCGGTGCCGTTACAATTGGACCACCAATGTTCTCCAAAAAACAATATGTCTTTGACATTTAACTAAACGTCGGAAATAATATCTCTTAGGCCTAGCTCTAAAAACAACATCAGATTCAGATTTTATTTAATTTTTCAACTTTTTTGAAGGCCCTCAGATCAAAATACATGGACAAGAAGTTGTGTGAAATAGTAGAGATGTGGGAATATAGGAATATTATGATCCGACTTGTGATCCTGCCTCTTGATTAGCTCCTGGGTAAAAAGGGGTTTTATTACGTAACCTATACCGATTTTATTAGAAACAATAGAACGTAAAGAGCACTATGAGCGTTTCCTACATAGGTTTACGTGCTTAGTTTGATGCTGTTCTTGTTTTCATAGATTTTTTGTAACGCCATTATGAACGGAACGAAAATGCTATAATATTCTTTTTAATTCTGTGGCTTTTCACGTTTGCGGATTTATACGATGCACCTAGTAACATGTTCAACTCAGTATTTTTATTTTTGCGTCAAATGTGAAAGTTATTTTTAATGTGTTATTTTGTGTTTTTTAGTTATAGCGATAAAAGCAAATACGGTATCACGCGTATCGTAGTTTAATTTCATTTTGAAACTTAGTTGTACTTTAGTTTAACAGTGTTGTAATATTAGACGAACTTTTTTCATTTGAGGCCCAAAGGACAATGTCAGGTTTCGGCCTACACAACTTTTAAAACTAAATTCAAACGGACACAAAGATTTCACTTCATAATCAGCCTACAACGTTCCCACTGCTGGGACACAGGCCTCCTCTCTATGAGAGGTAGTGAGCCGTAATCCACCACGCGGGCTCAGTGCGGGTTGGTAGATGTCACATGTCTTCGAATTTTTGGTTCTAGGACATGCCGGTTTCTTCACGATGTTTTCCTTCACCGTTTTGAGAGCAGTGGGGATTAAATTATTTACACAAAGTAAAGCGCCTGCTTGGGTTCGAACTCACGACCTACAACTCGTTACTTATATAACTCGTGATTTCGCTTACAATAATTTAAATATAAAACTCCAACTTATTAAACAATATTTATTTCTTTTCGAGAACTTTTCGAAAAGAAAATCATTTTAATAAGTAAATCATTTTATTATTAATGTTCTTGAATGACAAGTTTTCTTTTTTAAATAAAAAAAACTGTAAGGTAGTTACCTGTTCTGCCACTGTAATCGATTATTCTCAATAATTAAAGCGATTTACTCTTTACTTTTTATTCACCACCTTACAATTGTCTTTTATTATTATTGTTTTTAGCTTAATAATACGTTCACCGTATTTATTAAAGATACATGCAGTATATTTTAAAGAATATAAAAACGAATTTCAAGAAATCGATTTTTCTGATCTGTGTTTGATAACTTAATCGCCATGTAATGGCAACCCTGTTAGGTTACGTCTTCTGCAGTTGTGTCAAAATCGCGCGCCCTTAAACTGACAGTGAGTTGACGATGACAAAATGTCAAACATCTTTGTTGTTGTCGGTGTTTTTCTATGTGTACGTTTGTTTCCTTCTCTCATTCCTCTGCGTTTGCGTTAAGTATAGCCTACTGTGTTTTATCCATACAACACATTTTGTGACAATGTCTTATCAAATACGTTGTATTATTTGTGGTATTAATGTGTTCCGGATGAAACGACATTTAATTTACTCTCTTTAAAAATACATAACCTCCAATTTAAAATGTCTGAATAACTTCTGTTATAAAAGTTCAGTGTAAAAGTGGAAATCATTGAAAATCTTTTGACATTAAATTACACAAAAAAACGTAAGAATTTTCACTGTCCGTGACAAATTAATATTAAGCCAATGTTGCTATGGACATCTGTCATTGTTCTTTCAATGAAAAAACTCGTCTTACATACTGCTGAATGGATATTCAAGTCTAACGAAATATTTATCCTTGAAACTGAAGTGCTGCAATAAGTTCGCTGGTACACTGCATTTAAAGCAGTTTGTAATAAGAAAGTTCTAGTTCGTACAACTTCAGAACTGTTCGTGAAACTTCGGAAATGTTCGTGCTTTCTCAGGCTTGTCTGCCGAAGCGTCGACCAGAATTCGAAACGTTCTTTTTTCGACAGTTAAAATAAAGTAAAGAGTTGTCTTTTTGAGTAATTAAGTTAACTAAATTAGAGTTAAACGCGCCTACTGTCTTTGGTTACTTTTGTCGTTTTAAAAAGCACCTGCTTATAATTTCTTGTTACTCGATTGAATAGGAAGAATATTTAAATCAACTTATAACGAATGTAAAAAGACAATTAATGAAGCCGAGAGTCATTTGTACTCAAAGTCATTGTAATCATTTATGTATACTGGACCATATCTGGGAACCTTCTGGTTCCGGAGATATTGCAGGTCAAAGTTCCAACTTTTTCTGAAAACACGTTTTTAGTGTTATAACTTATTATACCCACAATTTAAAACATCCCACGAAAGCTGTACCGTTGCCTGCGCAATGTTTTGCGTGTTCCGTATATATTGTCCACTTCCGCGCAAAAATAAAACTCCTTTCCCAACAATTAAAATGCTGGGACATTGTGCAATGTTACTTAGTTTGATGTACAAAATGCGTAGTTTACTGTGCTGTGAGATGGGTTTATCTACACTCTATATAATCATTATCCGCTTCAATTATTTGAAATATTTGAAAAAAGGAACTAATTAGTAAAAAAAAATATGAGTATAGCTTTCATGCTTATTTAATTATTGTATGCATTTAGGACAATAGATACACCAAACTCAAACTCAAACTCAAATCATTTATTTCAATTAAACCATTTACAGGCACTTTTGAATTGTCAAGGAGTCGGTCAGTCAGAAATATGAAGCTAGTTGCCCATTCCAAAGCGTAGTAGGTACCTATGGAGAAGAACGGGCAAGAAACTCCATGGACACTCTTTTAAATAATAATGTTTTTACATATATCTTAGTTACATCGATTAATGTTGTTCACTATAAGTGAGAACGATGTACAAAAAACCGTACACGTTAAAAGCGTCCAGAGTGCATCAAAACATAATTAAAAACAATCCAGCTAATAATTTATTAAAATAAGCCCTGGCAGCTAAGAGATGACCAGTCCCAACTGACGGCGCCCGTTCACGAACATGACGCATGGATCAGCACCATTCAGCTCAACCATTTTGAAGGGAGCTAAATGATCCGACACACGCGCCACCGTCAGCGAGACATTTGAGTGAGCATGACATACTATCAGCCGCCAAGGCACATTCAAGTCAATCTATGACATTACCCGGTAAATGGTAGCTCTATAGTACAAAGTACTCACATCTGTGCAATGCATCTATATAATAAAAAGGAGATTGAGTTTATATAATGCAAATAAATTCTTACTATCTTCAGCAGCTTCAACAGTGATTCGAATGTCAATTAATTAGTTGTGGTGTGGAGCAGGACCGGCATTAAGCCAGGCATTTTTATCAGTTATGTAGTCCTCCAACCTATAATATGCCTGCCTGAATAGTGTGCGTTTGACAAAGGATTTGAATTTTGTCTCATTCAGTTGAAGTATGTGGGGAGGTATTTTATTATAACATTTTAGACAGTACCCCATGAAAGATGAGTCTACTTTAGCCAGTCTGAAACCTGTTTGAACTAATAGGTCCCGATTTCTAGTACTATAATTATGTCTTTCACCTCTTTTACTGTAAAGATGTAAATTTTTTCTTACGTACATGATGTTTTCATAGATGTATTGACAAGGTACAGTCATGATGTTAATATCCTTAAACAATTCCCTTAGAGAATCGCGCCTGCAGAGATTATATATGGCTCTGATGGCTCTTTTCTGCAGAATAAAAATAGACTCGATGTCTGCAGCCCGTCCCCAAAGCAAAATACCGTAAGACATGATACTATGAAAGTAACTAAAATAGACCAGCCTCGCGGTATCTACATCAGTAAATTGACGGATTTTTCTGACAGCGTAAGCTGCTGAACTTAGCCGTCCTGCTAGAGATGTTAAATGAGGACCCCATTGTAGCCTTGAGTCGAGCGTGATCCCCAAGAAAACCGTTTTATCGACGAATTCTAGCTTCTCTTGATTCAATACTATCTCACAATCACTACTCTTGACGTTTGGTAAAGAAAATCTTATACACTTAGTTTTATTTCCATTTAGTACTAAATTATTAGCCGTGAACCAATTTTGGACCAGCAGTAGGGCGTTATTTACGTCGTCAAAATTTGAAGCACGTCTATCTACCTTAAAAATTAAGGAAGTATCGTCAGCAAATAACACCATTTGTGGTTGATTTATTAATAAATGGAGTAGGTCATTAATATATACTAAAAAGAGGAAAGGACCCAATATCGAGCCTTGTGGAACACCCATTTTTACCTTTAAACCAAGTGAATTGACACCATTTATTTGAACTTGCTGTTGTCTATCATTTAAATAAGATTTTATTAAACTAAGCGCAAGTTTTCCAAGTCCGTAATGCTCAAGTTTCAAAAGCAGGGTTTCGTGATCGACGCAATCAAATGCCTTGGAGAGGTCACAAAAGATTCCTATGGCGTCTTAAGCATCTTCCCACGCGTTAAAAATATGTTTTAATAAGGTAACACCAGCGTCGGTCGTACAACGCCCTTTGGTGAAACCATACTGTTGCTCGTGAAGGATTTTATTAGTATTAAAATGATTGAGCATCTGACTAAGCATTATCTTTTCAAAAACCTTGCTGAAAACCGGCAACACGGACACAGGTCTATAATTATTAGTGTCTTTACTGTCCCCGGATTTGAAAAGTGGTATTACCTTACTGTATTTCATTAGATCCGGGAAGACTCCTTGATCCACACACAAATTAAATATTAAGGCTAAGTAAGGTGCTATAGTTTCAATTATGGAGGTACAGACTTTAATAGACATTCCCCAAAGATCTTCGGTCAATTTGATCTTGATTTGCTTAAAAGATTTTATTACTGTTAAGGGGTTAATATGCTTAAAGTTAAATTCAATCGGGCAGGCAGAAATATTCGCCCTCATTAAATCAAAAGCACGCGAGGGCGAAGAATTTAAGATTTCAGTGGTTTTTAGTGGGACACTGGTAAAGAAATTCACAAATTCCTGAGCAACTTTTTTGTTATCGCAAATGAGACCACGTGACGTCTCCAGTGTGTAATCAGAATTTTGCTTTTTGATCCTGTTCGTTTCATTATTGATAATTTTCCAAACCGTCTTTATTTTATTGTCTGCTGATTTTACCTTGTTGCTAATGTATAAGGCTTTAGCTGCCTTACAAGTGTTCTTAAAAATTTTTGAGTAAGAAGCAACATACTTATTAAAAGTTTCCGTGTTAATATAAGGCTTAAGGCCATACAGCTCGAAAAGTTTTTCCCTACTTTTCCTAAGTCCTTTAGTTGCCCAGTCACTAAATAAAAACTTAGGGCTGATACTTTTAGACTTCTTCTTAAAAATATTATTAAACTCGGTTTGAACTACCGAAAAGAATTCTTTATACAAACTATTAACATTATTCATTGTAAGGTCCTGATTACTTAACTTACAAATTAAAGTGCTTTTAAATTTATTTAAATTGACAAATGTTATTGGTCTGGATTGTATCTGCACTTTTTGTATCGCTATGTTGGACTCAAAAGTTACGGTTTGACCGCTGTGATCTGAAGGGAGATAATTAACGATAGCTTTATCTAAATAGTCGCAGCAACAAAATACATTATCAATACATGAAACAGAAGTTGTAGTTGTTCGGGTTGGTTCCAAAAACACATTTGACAAATTGAATGATTTAAACAAATTCAATAATCTACTGGTATTTGAATTATTTTCTAAAATATTAATGTTAAAGTCTCCACAGATAATAACTGATTTATTACCAGTTGCAAGTTTAGCCAAAACATCTTCCATTACTGACTCAAATATAGAGAAGTTTTGATAATTTGGGGGTCTGTAAACGCACACTATAACATGCTTATCTAGCTCAACACAAGACAGTTCAACGCTATGTTCAACCGATAGTTCAACTATGTCTTTACGAGCTTTTGATTTTATACAACGTTTAATTAGGATTAGTGAACCACCACGCAGCATTGATTTTCGGTTAAAACAACTGGCCACATTATAATTCTCGTAATTAATTAACATTTCAGAATCTTTTAACCAATGCTCAGTTATGCAAATAATGTCAAACATTGTTTTTTCTAAAAACAATTCAATTTCCAATTGTTTGGAGTTAAATCCTTGAATATTTTGATGAAATAATTTCAAGGATTTCTGCTTAGCCCCTTTTCTACAGTTAACTATTGTGGTGCTAGAAAATACCTTTTTGTTTTTAAGTGGAACTGTAGTATTATTGGTACCTTCTGTTGTCTTACAAACTAGTTTAAATTATCTGAGCTAACCACCTCAACATTAGTACTATTACTAATAGTGGTGCTAACTAAAGGTGACTTCGACATACTACTTATGTCTGGGTTAATAATAAAAGCTAATAGTCTAGCTATTTGACGTCTAAAACTAATCGGCAGATACACAGTATCTCTAGTCGACTTTAGCTTTTCAACAAAAATGTTGGTGTCAAAAAATACAAACTTGTCACTATGGTGACTAACTAAGAAATGCATGTAATTATTTAGCATGTGAATGTAGTTGTTTTGCCTATTTGACAATTGCTCAAAGTATGGGAAAGCACACAAAATTACTTTCTTGCAATTTAACTTTAGTAGTTTGGTGACACTATCAGTGATGTCATCTTTTGTTACATTATAACTATTACCTATAAGTACTGTAATAATGCCATTTGGATCATATTCATTCCTAATTATTGAAGACATTATTTGTGTGTAGGAAGTCTGTGGCATACAGAAGTTTTGAGAAGAATGACTCAGGTTGTTGCTAAGTAATTTTCCTAACCCTCTTCCAAAACTATCAGAAAACATAATGGATAAGGAACCAACTTTACTAGTACAAGGGAGAGAGCTAGCTTCCGTCTGCACTACTTGCACTGGACCTTGTTCAATATCTGGAGTATCTATATTAGGAATGGAGACCTGAGCAAGTTCTGACTGGGACGGGTTCTCCGTTGCCTCAGGTTGGAGCTTGCCAAGTTCGGATTTCCTTTGCAATGAACATTGAGGGCCGCTGAGAGTCAGCAGGTCCACTTTGACTGCTTTAGAATTGCACATGTCCACTAACTCATTTGCAGCAAGGATGTGCTCCTGAATTTGTTTTTCAGACCTTACATACTTAGTATACAGTGAATGAATTGACTCTTCCAGTACCTGAATTTCAGACTGCAAGCGTTGAGTATCAATCTCATAAATGTTTTTGCTGTCTTCTAATTTAATTTGGTAGTTATTTAATTTACTTTTAAGAATACCACGTTCCTTTCTTAGTTTAATATTATTGGAACTGTGTTTTTGTTGATTCCTAAATTTATTGCATTTATTTATGATTTTATTTAGTTTTGCATATTTTTTTATTTTATTTTGACTTACTTTATAACTACTATTATTATGTTTTAATATAGAATCTTCAGTAAGGTCTATTGTTATTAAGGACTGAGGGTTGCAATTACTATGAAATAATTCCTTGTATAAGTTATTTGTTTCCTTAGCTTGAGTACATTCCTTTTGTTTCTGGAATTTATTTATTTGTACATTTGCATTAACTAATTCTTCTTCTAGGTCCCTAACCTTATGCAAAGCCTCCTCATATAAGTTACTGCAGTTGTTGAAACCATCTGTAATTAACAGCAATTTGTCCCGTTCATCAACAACATCCAGGTATTGTCGATGTAGGTCTACTAGCTCCTGTTTTAAACTAGTATTTTTGTAAACAACCTTCTCGACTTCTTTCTCACTATCCTCTATTTCCTGTAACAGCTGTTCACATTTACTGTTAGAAGCCTTAAGATTTTGTAGGGTTGTTTTCAATTTAAGCTCCAACTCCTGAGTTGCAGCCTTGCGGGTCATCACAGGCATGGTTTCAGTTCAGGAATAAGTACTGAAAGTAGAATGAAATAAACGGTGAAAACTAATTAGATAGTCAAACAAAAAGGGAAAGCTAGAAATGAAAGAAAAAATGGGAGAAGTTAGTGTTGCTTAAAAGGAAATGAGGTAGTCTGCTGAATCTTATTGAAATGCAACTGATTTGCTCAGATCAATACAAATTTACATTTATTCTATTGACTTTACTTTACTTTTTACTTTTGCATAAGTGGGTAGAATGCCTA
The DNA here is from genome assembly GCA_963555695.1 of Dasypolia templi. Lineage (NCBI taxonomy): Eukaryota > Metazoa > Arthropoda > Insecta > Lepidoptera > Noctuidae > Dasypolia > Dasypolia templi. The sequence continues at coordinate 9,236,860 of OY743142.1, forward strand.
TGTTACAAGAATTCAAGTTTATCAAAGATTACAATTAAAAAAATAACGATAGTCAACGTTATTGTTGTTAAGTACAATGTAAGAATTCCAGAAATACAGTATTTTGATAATTGACATCAAAGTTTCGCTGAGTTTTTATTTTTAATTTTATATATTTTTTTACAAAGTGACTTAGACCTAGTGCCAAATCAACCAAAAATTGTGAAACTAAGACTCAATAAAATGTGTTACAGAGTCGTGAAGATTGTGTGCTTATTATTAATAAATGTATACAATACTCCCCGTTTAAATTCGCAGATTGGACATCAGCTGCTCGTTATAGGTTGCCGGTAACGGTGGGCTATCAACACTGTGATTGACTTTGTAATTTTGCAGGAAAACAATAATCCTAAGTATTTATGCAGTTACGTTACATTTAAATATATAATTACACCTTAATTACACTTAAAATTTAAATAAAACTAATTATAAAATACGGAACAAAAATTTGGCATGTCACTCAGGCAGTGTTGCCAGCCGAAAAAATAATTTGAATAATCCTAGGCATGTCCTAGATCAAATGATCCATCCCAAAAATGAAGATTTTCTATCGTAAAAAGCAGCTTTACCTCTCCTTATGTCTTATATTCTAAAACGACTGAAAACATTCGAAGTGAGCTTAAGGTTAAAAGCATTTTTAAAAGGTAAATACCTTAAAAATAAACAGAGCAGCTAACTAACTATAAATCTTTCAGGTGAACTAAACTTTCAGTTCACAGCGTTTTCATAATTTATGTTTTAATGAACGTTTGTTGGAACACTTAGTTTTGATAGAACTGCCGTTTCTCGAAAATGAATATAGCTGGCTGTTATTTACCTACTGAAAAAAAAAATACATGACCTTCGTCTGCAGTCCGATACAAAGAAATGAATACATGTTAAGTAAAGTTCATCCAAAAATAATTGAAACGGTACGGTCAACGGCAATAATCGATTAAAACAACACTACTTTTACATTTAAATTGACAAAAAAAAAACGATAGGTACATTGTTTTTCAGCAGTACATAAATTAGGTAAGAATTATATTCTTTTAATTTTAATTCTGTTACGATGTTCACTAAATAATAAAATTAAAATAAACTGACTGCCTCGTTGGACTAGTGGTCGCAATCGCTACTGCTGAGCATGAGGTCCTGGGTTCGATTCCTAGGTCGGGCAACGTGTTATTGGGTTTTTCTATCTGGAATTTCTCAGTAGCAGCCCGAAGTCAGGATTTGTGCCCGGTAGATGGCAATAGGCTCGCCCCATAATACATGGGACTTAAAACATAACTGGCGAAATGTGGGTGTACTATAGGTACACCTCTGCCCAACCCTTCGGGGAAACAAGGCGTGATGTTATGTTTTAAAATAAACTGAAGTGATAATCGATTTCACATTCAGAAAATATTTATGAATAATAGAATTAAAATACACATTTAAGTTAATTTTTTTTTTATCTGCCTTCCTAATACACAATTCTTATCAGAAGTTACAAGCGAACTTGCAAGGGGCGGTTTTATCGCAAAAACGATCTTTTACAGGCGATCTTTGGATTAACAGGAATGACGGGAGAAATTGATAACGGAAACCTTTCTACTGATAGCCATAGCCGTTTATTTATTAAATATATCCTATATAGCTTTTTCCCGTGGCTTCGTGGACTACGTGGAGGCCAGAAATTATGCTACTGCACCGCACTATCTCGATAAAAATCTTATATCCTATCCCAGATCATGGTCTACTTGTGTGTTAAATTTCACCGAAATGCGTTCTCAAGAAGCTTGACGTCGAAAAACGCGCATCCGTCAAGGCCTCTCCTGGAGATAGATCAGCTCTGATGTACATTTTGACCGTTATGGTATTCATAAACTGCATCTTTACTGCTCTAACGTACACAAAGTGTAGGGAAAAGGACAAGGATGGCATACCGTCACATGTCAAGTCTCTAATAGATACAGTTACATTCGCATTGATAATATTAGTTTCAAGTCATACTACTTCGTGACAACACGAGGGATACCTACAATCGGATCGCCTAAAATGGTTTTGTGAAAAATCGCAATAGACTCCAATCACACCCCTTTATGAAAACTTATGCATCTGGCGTGGGTTGACGTTGATTTCTAGCAAAATAGACGTACCTAGCTTCTGCCCTCGACTACTTCCAGGTGATATTTCGGCCCCTGACCCACCGCGTTGCATCGCATCGCCCGCCCGCGCTGTAACTGCGTTTTCACTTAGCGTTCTTTCCAACTTTTTTTTTGTGGCTCCTTACGGCCGTAGCGTGATGTAAAATGCAAAATATGTTTTATTTTTCAATCCGACAGGTTGTCCCAGAGACTGTATTATTAGTCTAGATAGAATGTATCGGAACTAAAAGGTGATTGCTTTACGTCATGCGGTGTTAGCGTCGCGTTAGCGCAGCGTATAATTACGTTCGACAAACACCTGCGCTAGATGTTACAAATATTTTGTCACAATATTTTTGATTTAGAAGACTGTTCATGGAGTTTCTTGCTCGTTCTTCTCCATATAGTAGGAATGGGAATCTACATAACTTCATAAGACTGACCGACTCCTTGACAATTCAAAAGTGCCTTTACATGGTTTAATGATTTGAGTATGAGATGTATGAGTACCAAACCGAGAACTTCGTTCACTTTAGAAAATCGATGTTCCAAACCAGAGGGCACCCCACGAAACTTTTTACAAAATACAATAAATTAATTATAAATTCCCTGAACATGTATACATATTTTAATAAATTAAACATGTGCGCAGTAAGGCTTATAAATTTAAAAGTGGTTGGGCGTAAGTTCAGCAGCTGCAACAAGGTATGAAAATCTAGCTAATTACTACATATTACTGATTGCCTACAACTGCAAGTTTTACTTTAGTGTGTGCCTCTAGTAGAGACGGAGAGCGGTTTCGTTTAGAAATAGAATTTGGGTTTTGATTATTAAAAACTTTTATAATGGTGCAATACTCACTAATGCCGGCTTTACACAGGTGACTATAGCCGCACTGAATGGCAATTCGGTTAGGCCGTAGGTGACTAAAACCGCAAGTTCCAAATTGGAGTAGATTTCGACCTTTGTCGTGCGGTGACAGGTCGCAAGTTGCGGGTGACTAAAATCGGCCGTGAAAATGCTCAGTCGCAGGCGATCGCCGCTAGATGGTCGAAATTTTGATGCAAAATGTCACCTGCGAGTTTTAAGACAGTGTCAGTTGTTATAAGACATGTGCAAATGGGGTGGCAATGCGGCTTGTGAGGCGATTCTATTCTAAAATTGCACAATATTTTACCGTTTTAAGGGTTCCGTACCTCAAAAGGAGAAAAAACAAAACCCAAATATGATCACTTTAAGACCCTTTTTTCTCAGTAACAAGGAGTGGATATAGTGGAGGTATAACGTTTAAATTTAAATCAAATACCCTGAGAATTTGATTTAAAGTACCAACTTGATACCTCTGATCTGCAATCCCTTGGAGCTGAGAAAATATCGAGTTCTTTAGTTAACGCAATCATAAGATACGGTCGTCTCTGCCGCATGTTGCCGCATACTTTGACACTTGCAAGGGAATCAAAACCGTAGGGTACCCAGTTCCCGTTGACCTAGAGTCATGAAATTTGGCAAGAAACAAGGTCTCGCAGCACAAGTAAAGGACAAAGTTCGTTTATCGTTACTTTGTAGTTTTATCACATAAAAATATGTTTTTGCGATTATATACTAACATTTGCAGTTGAAGAGTTGAACGTGACGTAGATCGATGAATGGAAGAACATGTTTTTCAACTTTTTATTTTTTATTTTTATTATTTATTAATTATGGAATAAAACAAAATATAAACCGAAACATCATAAAAACCTCAATAGGTTTGTCCGGATGTTGAAACACTTTAAGCAATCTTACAACTAACTTATACAAAGTAAATGATTATTTATAAAAACACAGTTTACACAGGTACCTACATTATAAAACATTGCGAGGTAGTTACGAAATAATAACTAACAAAGCACATAATGACGGCGGTCCAGGCATGCCGTCAATGGTAATAAATAACTAATTGAATCAAATTTAAACAGGATGATGCATTTTCATAGAGAATCAAAGAATTTTTTGTATTTATTTTTATAATTATTGTTTGTTATTTCTGATTGAATTTTTGTTGGAACATCATTAATGAGCGTGGTACAACGTTATGTTTGTTTTTGTTTTAATATTCATCCTAACTACGAAACCCTTCATTATGCGTGGTCCGACACTCACTTGGCCTAACAAACTAGTACTATATACTTGCCTAACAAACTATTTTTTTTATTTTTTTTGATTAGCAGGTCAACCTATGAAATTGTCGTCTGCTTAAGCGGACTTGCCTGTGGTTGCCCTAATAAATTAAGGCCTCCAGCCAGGACTTAAACTTAAATACTAACTAATACTAAGCGACAACGCTAAGGGCACCCCCTGTGGGGTACGAACCTCGGCTTAGGGCGTCGCTGGAAGAGGGTAGCAAATGACTAGCTGGATCAGGATTGATATTATTTTGGGACGAATTTAAAGCTACAGGCTCAAGGGCGCGGGCTGGCTCGAGCAAGGGTCGGGAGGGGCGTGGATTTGGGCGTCGCGGCGGGCCTCGGCGGCGAGGACGGTAGGAAGTCGATCGGGTTTTGGGCTTATGTAGCGTGCTGGTGGCCTTATTACTCTCCTGGAGGAGGGTAGTGGCGTCGTCGGGGGCGATTAAAGTATGCCTTGGTCGGCGAATACTGCTAATGCGAGAGGGAGTGTAGCGGGAGGCTGCTGTAATCAGGGGGTTAGAATTTTTGATGCCACAGTCGAAGAAACGCTTTGATAAGCGTTTCATGAACTGTTTTATGGTTGGCATTTTAAGGTCGAAGTGAAGATCTATGTTTCGGACATATGTTTCGGACATAGTAAGGGGCACCCGTAACCCTTCTCAGGAAACGGTTTTGGAGGGACTGCATTTTATGGAGGTGACGTGGGTGAGCGTGCGCAAATACAACGCAGGAATAGGTCATGATGGGACGGATGACTGCGGTATAAATGCGGAGCTTGCATTTAAGGGACAGTTTACTACGGGTTGTCAGTACAAAGTGGAGCCTGCTAAGAGCGAAGGAGGCGCGCGCGCGAACCGCCTTAATATGAGCCTTAAAGGTAAGGTTTTCATCGAGGATCACGCCTAGGTATTTGACTTGCTTCTCCCAGGGGATCGGCTTACCGTACATAGTGATCGGGCTGGGAAGTGGGGGAGGGAGTCGACGACGTCTCGAGAAGAGTACCGCTTGACTCTTATAGTGACTCGGATAGTGACCGGTATAGTAAACGGCAGTGTCGTCGGCGAAGAGAGCCAACTGAGCCTGAGGGACACCGGCGCGAATAGGATGAGGGGACGAGAGTGCTCCCTCGATGCGATAGCGAAAGGTGCGATTCGACAAAAAGTCTCGTAAGATGAGCACGAGACGTTCTGGCACTCCTAGTTGGTAGAGCTTGTATATCAAGCCGTTGTGCCAGACTTTGTCGAAGGCTTTCGCTATGTCGAAGAATAGCACACCCGTCGTCGCGTTACGCTGCAGACCAGCGCATAAGTGCTCTACGATACGGTGGAACTGTTGGGTGCCCGAGTGTTGGCTACGGAAACCAAACTGCTCGTTGGGTATGAGGCTCTTTGCTTCGGCATAGTCTTTGAGACGCTTATAAATAAGCCTCTCGTAGATTTTGCCGAGAACATTGAGTAAGCTGATAGGGCGGTAGCTAGAGGGCTCAGACTTCGGCTTGCCTGGCTTTGGGATACCGATGACGGTTGCTTCTTTCCACGCTTGTGGGAAGATGTTGTTGCTCAAGGCGCCATTGAAGATGGCGGTCATAAGCATTATTAGCGGGGCAGGAAGGAGTTTGTATACCTTATTGGTAATACCGTCCGAACAGGGGGCCTTACGAGCGTGGAGCCCTTTAATGATGTCGTGCACTTCGTCTGGAGTGACGGGAGGCAGAGGATCATCAGGGTCTTCGACGGGAGGGAGGGAGGCTCTTCGTTTGACTTCAGCGTCGACGTTGTTCAGGTGAGCTTGGTCTACTGGTTGAGAGCTGGGAGAACATTGGGACTCTAGGCTGTCAGCAAGACATTCAGCCTCATCGGGACTGTCGAAAGCGACACTCTTGTCGGGGCGGATGAGCCTAACAAACTATCTCACTTTACAATATAAATATGAATCAACACAACTCGCCACGTCTTCCAACACACACGCCCTACAACGACGCGTTGGCCCAACCATTTCTCGTCTACCCAATTGTCCCGCAACTGGGTCAAGCCGAGTCGAGTCGATTTTTGCCATTTAATTAGAGCCGAGCCGACGGGAATTCGCTAGTGCTCTTTTGGCCACTAATTTTCGAAGGCTGTGGGTGTGTTTATGTTTAGGTAAGCTAGTGTGTACGTCTAAGATTAGAACACTTCATTGTCTGTAGGTGTTGGAGAACGACGAAGAAAATTTAAATGTTTTATTTTTGTAACGAGATTATAGTGTAGTTTTTTTATATTCACGATAAATAAGAACGTAATTTCTATACTTTATTTTAATGAAATGTAAAATTTGTTTCGGCTTCAGCCTCAGGCAATAACATATTGCACAGTCGGCAGAAAGAGTCAGTTAATTAATTATAATATCTAAGAAGTCAACTGTTTATGAACATGATTATTATTCGAGCACAATTGAATCTAATAAAATTAATTAAATAAATAATAAGAAATTATTTTATAAAATATTTCATTATTTAACAAACCACTACTGAAAACTTTATTAAAAATTAATATGTACTTACTTAAAACTACATCTAAGTTATCTGAAAATTAATTTCGGGAGCCAATTATATATTTATTACTAACTAGCTGTTCAATTGTAATGCGATCCATGATGAAAGTAGCATATGTACTTACCCAGGTCATGGCCAGTCTGTGTGCCAAAATTCATGCAAATCCGTTTTTCGTGAAAGCGTACCAAACAAACTTACTTTCGCTTGTATAATATTAGTTAGGATATACATATGTACAAGTATTGCAGAACACTCTCACTTGGTCGGTTCCGATCTAAACTTCTTGATCATTTGTGTCGCAAGTGAAACATGAAACGGCTGTATCTCTCTTTGATCTATTGTATACAAATAATTTAATTGCTCTGTTTTAGGATTGTTCACCAAGTAGGTAATAATAAGAAGAAGCTGTATTTAACTTTTTAATTGTTTGTTACATTTAATTCTTTATTTTCTGTCGTTTCCTGTTATTTCTGTAGTGTAAACGGACGTTTGTAAATCGAACTAAATAGATCCTACCCTAATAATATTTTAAACGCGAAAGTTTGTGAGGATGTATAGATGTTTGTTACTCTTTCACGCAAAAACTACTAAACGGACTTGAATGTTTAGCAATCAAATAATATAAAAGGTTAAATTTTGGTCGTTCTGGAACCGAAAGCTATGAACTCGATCATCGAACTCGAAACGATTGAGACCATTATTTACAAAAAAAAACACGAAAGTCCATTTTTTACTATTTTTGATTGTGAATAATTGTCAAATTTGGATACCGTTCGCTTGTGCTACAATTCGACGATACGTTTTACAGTTACGCATTGATCGCAATCGCAAAAAAGCTTTACTTCGAGTTCTCATTATTTCACAAAAAAAAAACAAGGAGCAGATTGCTTCAAAACGATTCAGATTCCGATTGATTGTATAGTACGCAATTAGGGTACTGGATTAACACATAGAGTTACTTTTTATCCCGATACGCCCCCCGTGGGCGTATTAAGATTTATTCGGGTGAAATTTTGAAACTTCGCTTGATTGTATGTAGGTACCTAATATTTAGATATATTCACCACATCTTTCCTCTTACATTATTTTAACATTCTTTTGAAGAATAACAAAGCGATGAAAGCTTCAGGTCATAAATAAAACTCTCGGCGAATGAAGAATGTTCGGAGACACAGGTGGCTACAGGGATACCGGTTGATAACTTTCAATTTTTTTTTTCATTTTTACCTTTGTATTTGTTTTTTTTTTTCCAGGAATTAAAACTCGGCAGTAGCGCGTTCGACTACTAGACCAACGAGGCAATTCGTGGTGCTTTTCTCATTTTTTTTTACTATGAATAAACAGCCGTGAATATTGTCAACAGGTTCACTTGCAGTGGTGGCCAAGTGATTACGCGACTGACGAGTTCGTAGGTTTGAACTAAGACAGGCGCTTTATTTGCGTAAATTATTTCGTCACCACTTCTCCCAAAACGGTGAAAGAAAACATGGTGAGGAAACCAGCATGTTCTAGAAGCGAAATTAGAAAGTAATTGATATCTACCAACCCGCACTGGGACCGCGAGGTGGATTACAGCCCACTGCCTCTCACTGAGAGGTGGCCTGTGTCCCAGCAGTAGGAACATTATAGGCTGATTAAACCACGATTAAGGGCTGACAGTGTCATTGTTTTCTGTTGAATATTAACACTGCACGCTCTTGACCGCGGTTAAGATGTGTGGATCGCGTTCAGCGTCGCGCCTGTTTGCAGGAGCTTCAGTCACCCTCTTTCTAGCCATATCTTCTTTCACACCATCCATCGTTTCCATGTACAGTGCGCTGTGCACGTTAGCTTTTCGAGTTAAAAACAGTCAGTGTCGCGAAAAACCACAAACGGAAGCATGGCGCTACTGTGCTCATGCGTAGACCAATCGGATTGCTCAGCGAATGAACGTGGAGAATGCCGACCACTTATTCAAATCAAACCCTTACTTTCCCAATGACATTTTCCTCACTCACATACAAAAAATATATATTTTCAATGTGATGCTGTTTCAGAATTATATTGGGGTTGGCCTGCAGTTACCGGGCGCAGCTGAATACCGCAGTACATGGAGCCACTGCCTGTCTGACCTACACAACCCAGTTAACACGACCCCTTGGTAAGATTTTTTGTCGGACTTTTGGGTTGACTACCCGTAACGACTGTCAAACGTCTACGAATGACACCCGGGACTAACGGCTTAACGTGCTTTCCGAAGCACGAAGAGTTCTTGATCTCGATATGTAATGGTCGAACACATTCCACGAACCGACCCGTATGCCTGTTATTATTTAGCAACGAACCTCTCCATCAGTATAACAATACTGACCTCCAACTGCCCGAACAATACTCGATTGAGTTGTTTATGTACCTGCCACCGATTTCCCCGCAGACCCGATAATGGAACGAGATCAACTTACTTGTGCGTGCCCTGAATAGAATTGTCGCCTTATTGCGGATGGCAGGTGATTGGCAGAAGTACAAGGCTTGTGTTCTTGTGGCACGTGTCCGTCTGTATTTAAATAAATCAATAGGTACATATACAACATGTTTTAGAAAATTGCAAGGATGTGTTACAGACCGTCAAACTCAACAACTTTATTCATGGGACCAACATCGTCATTCTAAAAAAAAAAACAGCCGGCCTAAACCTACTCGAACTAAAAAATTGGGTAGAGTAGGTTTTGGAGTTTTGTATGGAACAGTTGATAATTGGATGTAGAAAGCTGTTCACTTTGATGGTTTGTAGCACACCACATCATCGTCATTACTCAATTTTTCACAGGGGTGGGCAAAGGCTACCCACATTCTGCCAGTCATGTTTGAGTCCCATGTAGCAAGCCAAATAGAAAAACCGAAATGACTTTGCCCGACCCTTTTTTTGGGTGGCAAATCAGTAAATGACTTTTCCCGCTCTGGGTGGAACGGGAGGGCTTGTCAGACTTTTACTGACTAAAACCCGTGTTCCTTCAGTTGCCTGTGCCAGGGCCACGGTATCTCTTTCAAACAACCCGCGACCCTGGCAGGCATCGGCCCTATCCGACCCCGTCACTAAGTGCTGAGTTCTCTTTGAGGCGCGCATGGAACACAACGCGCCGTTTACCCTGGCCTGGTCCTTACCGGACGGCGAACTACCCATGGCTTGCCGTCCGCAAGCCTACGGTGCAGGTACAGTGTCCTTTGGGCACTTTGTCCGACCCTGGTATCTAATTCAGGCCCCTAAGCAGTGCGTTCTGGCGATCATTAGACCAACAGGGTGCCTAAAGAAATAAAGGGCGAGGAAAATTTAATAAACTAAAAATGTAGGTCATTCGGAAAACGTAAAAGACATCGTCGTCGTTTTAATTTTTTCTTGTCGAGAGAGAGAGAGCGAGAGAAATGAATGATGAGATAATGATGATGGTGGTGGTAGTGATGGATGGTGGTGATGAGATGTATTATTAGATATATTAAATTTAACTACATTTTTATCTATAAATATAAAATTTTAGTTCAATTTAAAATCTCTAATTATCTTCGATCTCTATCAATTTAGATTAGCTACAATCAAGGCCTTGTAACAAAATATTTATAATCTCACAGATAAATTTACAATATCTAAAGCATGAGGATAATCCTATAATTTCCCCAGTGCTGGGACGCTGCCCTCTTCTTTGTGAGAGGGATTGGAATCCACCACGCGGGCCCAGTGCATGTTGGTAGAAGTCACATTTCTTTGAATTTTAATTTGTACGACATGCCTGTTTCTTCACGAAGTTTTCCTTCACCGTTTGGAGAGCAGAAGGTGATGAAATAAATTACACAAAGTAATGTGTCTGCCTAGAATCGAACGCATGACCTAAGTAAGACACGTAATCTGGGGCCGTTACCACTTGGCCACCACAGCTCAAAACAACGAAGCTACAAAACTTAAAACCCTTTTTTTAGGTTGTTAAATCATCAAATGACTTCTCCCGCTATGGGTGAAGCGGAAGGACGTGTCAGACTTTTACTGGCTAAAACCCACCGGTGTTCCTTCAATTGCCTGTGCCAGGGCCACGGTAACTCTTTCGAATTACCCGCGACCCTGAGGCGTCGGCCCTATCGGACCCCGTCATTTTGTGCTGACATCACTTTGAGGCGCGCGTGGAACACGGCGCGCCGCCGACCCGGGCCTGGTCCCTACCGGACGGCGAGCTACAAAACTTAAAGCCCTGAGCTATATGTCAGTAAAAAGAGAAAAGAAAATTTTAAATCGGTTAATCGAGAAACCGGATCGCTGTCAATCGTTGTCAGTTGTCGAGTTGGCGATAACGGGAAAACGAATTCCGTATACGAAATTCTGTGGTAAGTCTTATGGTTTGTGTGTTTTACCGCATTGTTTGTTTTTTTACTATACTGTAATAAAATGAAGGCACGTGAACATTTTCATTGGAAGTTAGCAGAATCATACCAGCGTAAAATTGCTGCATTGTCAATCATATTTTTTTTCCTGACAATGTTTATATCGTTTTCATGAATGTGTATGCATTAGTTTGTACAGTATTTTGTGCTTGTGCATCTAGTTTTAATAAAAAAATACCAATATAAAATGGCAGAGGATTGTCTAAAATAATGTTGTAAATGTGCATGGATGCTGACTTAAAAACAAAAGGTTGATAAATGATATTTATTTCTTTAAGTAGGTTTATACAAACACATTTACACACCAACAATATTTTCAAAACTAGATGAGGTCGATGTTTCCGAGTATTCTGAAAATAAACACCGAAAATAACTCAAAGGCTCACAGTCACTTTATAAGTCTATGCAGATTAATGTCTAAAATTGTCTTTTGAGGAACGAGCGACACCAATATGAATAGACCTGTCCCTGTTGGTATCCCAAAGTAAATCAGCTTACTATGGAAACAGTTAAAGATCTAAATCGGGCATTACAAATTCACCGAGGTTAGCACAGAATTGCTTGTACCTAGTTTAGCTTGAATTGGTGAATGCAAGCTTTTCTTAAATGATAAAATGATAAATGATTTTATTTCTGTAAGTAGGTTTTTCAAACACTTTTACACGTCAATACTATTTTAAAAGTAGATGAGATCGGCGTTTCCTATCTGACTACTCTGAGAAGAAACGCCAAAACAAACTCAGAGGTCACAGTCTCTTTTAAAGTCCAGACATAATCTTGGTCAGGTCATGTGAAGACCATGTGGATTGATGTCTGAAATGGTCTTTTGAGGAAAGAACCACACAGAATGAGTGGACCTGTCCAGTCAGTACACGCATTTGTCAGTAATCATGCAGCTCAACACAGAACTTAAGGAGCTCAACGGTTCGACGAACATTACCAAAGAAAGGACATTTGGGTAGGCCGCATTAATTACTCAAACTGCCAGACCATGATTAAAACTGACTTTAAAAACTAATTATAGACTGAGATATAAAAAAAACAACAAATCCACACTGCCTTCACATTCACAATAATTACAATATTATAATACTTTGCCACTAAGTTAAAGTGTAATTTAAGAAATCATAATTGTAAATAGGTTTAAGTCTTGAACAAATAAATATTGTTTATTGTTTACTTTAAAAAGTAAATTTTCATGTCATTGTATAGTATGTAAAAGTGTATAAAGATCCGAATCCGAGATCTTAATATGTATAACTAGCAGACAAAAGGATCTTCTCAGATTTTCACACGCCCGTGAAACCGAAAAGAGATGGTTTTCTGAGATGGATTGTCACATTAAACTTTCAATAAAAAGACAGCCTCTATTAACGGTTCAAGGTGACTTAAGGTTTGGATAATCACGCTGTCAAAATCCTATTATTTGCCAAAGGTAGGTATTTACCTTTGGATACGCACAGAATTTGGCATTTTATTAAACAAAAGATTTTCTAAATATAATTCAATGATATATATATATATTTTTTAACAGATGGCCAATTCCCGTACTTAAAATGAAAACGTTCAAATCTGGTCGCAATCTCAAGGCCAATTCTCATCTCAGCGACAAGCAATTTTATAAACTTGACTTGTTTGTATTTTTGACAGATTAAGAATGAGATTAGAATGCGTTCGCTCTTAAAAATACAGGAACTGCCCCTTGGATCTTAGCGACAATCAAAGTAAAAAAAAGGAAGGAAACTGATTGTTTTTTGACAGATTGAGGCTGAGATTAACATGCGTTCTGCTGCGATTAAAATGCATGTCATGGAATGACCCTGGATAATCAGCAACACCAGAGAACTACAAACAATTACAAGGCCCGATGCTTAGGTACTAGTGTTCTCCTAATTTTTGCTGTGCCGGACAGGGTCCATATTGATCTTTTATTTAGTTTTTACCATCTATGTGATACATATGGAATGCAATAATGTATTGAGTATTGAAAAAGACAAAAGTGCCTGTTACAATTTAAATTTCTAAGCATAATCTGCGCCAAACGAAAACGTTGTTTTCTATGTTAGGTGTGTTCTGTTATTCTGTAATTTAAACAACATCATGCGATTCAGTGAGAGCTGGGAGCCTCTAAGCCGTCCCAGAAATGAAGGGGCACGCTCTGATTGTATTTTATGTGATCTACAAACAGGAAATGTCCACTCTCAAATTTACGTCTTAGTTTGTGGCAATCAACGTAATTCCTAATTTCCACGTTATGAGCTTGAATATTGTAGTGATGGTTTACAGGTTTTCAACTAAACGTGGTCTCGAACCTGGGGATACTCTCTATGTCCGTCAACGAAGATACGAGCCCTATCGAAAGTAGTTCGAAACATCAAAGTAAACTTTACATCCGATTAATTAACTCTTTTTGACGGGCGAAAACACAACGGAAGTAGAGAAAACTATCAAATTGTGGTCTAATTCATACTTAGGTCGGGCCCATCACATACCTTAAAAAGTAGACCTCCTGGTTAGTACTCACGTCGCAGCTTATGGTGAAGGCAAAACATCGTGAGGATACATAAACCTAATTGGCCAAAATTAACCACAAAACACTGGTTACGATAATGGTTATCAATGCAACGAAAACCATTTTCTGTGCTGGAAGAGGGAACAGGATTAGTCTTGAATTGATAAAAGTAAGTACTTATTTAATTTTGTTCCATCTCTCTGTTTTAAAGTTCCGGTACAATTATAAGAATATAGGATTATTACTGGAAGGCGCAGCGTAGGAAGGCCAAGTGAGTTTCGGGAATCCGCTGAGTGCGAGAAGCACAGGACCGGTTCCTGTGGTGACGAATAGTGTGGTTGTCCATAGGTTAGGTCTCATGATGATGATAACGTGAGCAAAATGTAGGATAAGTTTTAGAATTTAAGTGAGAAAGGTTCTTTGTGATAAATAGTCGCATCATACACGAACATTAGTGCACTCAATTATGGCGTAAGCCATGAATAAAGTACACACAATCATACAGAGCGTGAAGTAACGGAAACACCCATATCGATACCTGTTGTGAGAAAGAGATGAGCAAACATAATTAATGTTACTAGCTAGCAGCAACAGTTTCAAGTCAGGCAATTGCCTTGCTTTTATCTTGCCAATACTGAGAGCGGGTAACGCATCTAAAGGTTCATCATACATCATTGGTTCAAAGTATATTATTTGCCCAGAACCAGCAGTAAAATCAAAAACCAATTTCAAATCAAACATCGATCGTAGAACCAACTTGCTATTAATATCAAATGAATACAGGCGTAGTTTTATTGAATTTCTCAAGGAATACGTTATTGGCAGTTTTGGAATTTATGCTGTGATGTCAGGTGGGGGAATGTTGGCGAAATACCTTACCTATATTGTTGTACCGTGCTTTTTGTGGCCACTTTATTCCTGAAGGATTTGGGGTGCAAGTGATGAGTTATGGGAGAAAGTTGTCAAATTCAAAGGTCAAATTTATAATATTATGATATGAGAAATAATTTCTATACTTGAATATAATATTATTATAAGAAGTTTAAAAAATAGTCTCTGCGGCAAGAGATTAAATATAATAATAACAAGCAATGATTCATTGGAAAGATAAAAATAAAAATTCTATTAAAATGAGATTGAAACATTTTCTATCACATTCACATTCATTAAACAAAACTATGTTTCACTATGTTCATAACTTATCAAGTTGAAACAACCGAAAATATCATTTTAACCCTAACATTTCTGTCTAAAGAATCATGCTTATTCATGATTATTTCACTAGCTGACCCAACAGACGTCGTTCTGTGTCGACAATAGAATAGAATTGACGGCTACGAACAGTTCAAATGGGAAAAAGAAAAATATGGTTTTTGCAAAAAAAAAAACAAATGAACCTTCCTCGGACTTCAACGAATATTTGAAAAAAAAAACCTAGTGAAAGTAAATGGATTTCGAAACTAAAAAGATTCAGGCTTCATGTTTCAGACACTTTTGGAAGATTTGAATATATCAGTTTTGCGTATTTACTTTACAGTTTATCCATGTCCAAACGAACCGTTATACAGGGGTACAACCCTTGATTTTAAGTAAAAAATCAGCAAGAAATATTATGTTACGGTTCATTTTAATTCTCTAACGAGACATCCTTTAAGCGTTTAACTCTTCCACTCAAACCACTCACTAACTCGGCAAAGCCAATACACCTGCGTATGAAATTGAAAATTTATGAATGTTTTACGTTAAAATATGCTGTGATCTACCTTCTAATGCATCTTGCTTTGCGTAACGATTACTGATTTACTCAAAATATATAACGAACTCCAATTTTCATTGGACCAAAGATTGAGCCTTGAACCCTGTTATTATGAAGCAATTTTAGAGATTTAAAATTTTTATTTTCTGGATGTAAATTAAGCTTTTAATTGCCGTATTCTAATTAATTAAAGGCTAAAACAACAAACGTAATTAAGGATATCGAACAAACATAATTTGTATTAAACGCTTTAGCAGATTTCCTATTTATGTTTCGAAGGTATTAATTGACCAAACGTTAACATTGCGAATGGTAAAATTAATCAATGCTACTTAATCCCATACAAATGAGGGAAAATTTTGATATTTGAAACCACTTATTTATTTTACATTTCCATTTGATTTGCCATATTATTAATATTATGGCAGTCCGCATGATGATTTTTGAATTTTCACATACATACATAAACTAACACCTTCTTCTCATGGGGTAAGCAGAAACTACAGAACGCCACCTGCTACGCTCTTCACATATTCCTTTGGCTTCGTTTACGTTCATACATCTGGCACGCCGGTTTCGAGTACTACGCACCTGACATTTCTGAAGAACATCACCAATAAGGTCACTATTATGTCCTTCCACTCGCATCTGCCTTGAAAAAACCCCTCCCGAATCTGAATCCAAATCCGAATCTCCCTTCATTCTTCAAATTTATTTTTCAATAATTTAAAGAAATCCCAAAACATTATCTTTTTTCACAAAAAATGACCAATTTATTGACTTACAGATAGTGCTCATTCGAAATGGGCCCTTAGTCTGGTATAGTGGGATTGTCAGAGGTGTATTCGTTATTATTTTGAGTGCTTTATTCTGAAAAAGTTGTAAAATCTCCACATTTAGAGTTTTTTGCTGATCCCCATAACTCAATGCCATATGTCCAAACTGGCTTGATATATATAATAAATAAAATAAAATTCATTTATTTCAGGTCCTAGACCCATATAAGATATAAAAAACAACACAATTCAATTTTGATAATATTGTAACGTTAAAATTAGGTGACTGATGAGATGACACGATAAAAGTGAATGAAATGATGTAAATAAATAACAGATAAACAATTTATAAATGTCTGATCAAATCAATTTATGTCCAATTCACAAAGCAAAAATAAAAAAAATAATAAAAATACAAAATAATTAAACAGTCAAATGAATTAAAATATGAACTCATATATATAAAAGCCATGTTTGCTTCTTATCAAGATGCATTCCCAAGTATTTTGCTGAATCTTAGTGGTGTAGAACGTCTTTTCCAAGTTTATTTGGGGGGCAGTTGTCTTTTCTCAAAGTAAAAGTGACATGCACTGATTTGTTGGAGCTGGCCTTGATACGACACTTTTCCATCCATTTGTTGACTTTGTTCAGGTGACTAGTAGAGCTAAAGACGCTACACTGGGATTTTCATGGTTACAAAGTGCAGCGGTGTCATCAGCAAATGTGCCTGATAGGAAATGATCCGTTGTCGGTTTATCTGCAGTGTACATAAGATATAGATTAGGGCCCAAAATGGAACCTTGCAGTACCCCGGCTTTTATATCTTAAAGGTAGAGTATGTATCATTGATTTTAACTCTAAAAGTTCTATCCTCCAAATACGATTTTAAGAGCAGGTAAAAATTATGAGGAAGTTGGTGCTTCATTTTGAAAAGCAGGCCGTGCCAAAGTGCCAAACTTTATCGAATGCTTGTTGTACGTTGAGAAAGACAGCAGAGAAGTACTGTTTTTTCTCTAGAGCTTCTCTTATTTTGTTGAACTCGATGAACTTTTTCTCTAATCGAATGGCCAATTCTGAAGCCAAACTGATGTTGCGGTATTAGATCGTTTTCGTTAAGTATTCGTGTTAGCCTTCGTAAGATGATCTTCTCAAATTGTTTCGATAAAGTTGATAGTAGACTACTTGGTATGTAAGAAGACACAAGAAGTGGGGGTTTACCAGGCTTCGGAATTATGATTATCTCTGATATTTTCCATATCATTGGACCATATCCAGCCCTGATTTTACTATTAAATAACGTGTTCGTTGAACATAACTTGGGTTTTGTCCAAGTTCATCCCGAGAACAATGCGTACAGAGAATCAACATATAGATCGTCCAGCATCTGCTGAAAGTCATGCAGTGATTCAGCTAGTATGACGTGTCATCAGCGAACCTCAGATGTGAGATGTACATGCCGTTTATGTTAATGAAGCGTCCTACCCAGTTCAGCTTCTTAAACACAGTTTTGATAACCGAACCTTTGTTTAAAAGTGTACTGAAAATAACAGTGTATTTCGTTTTTTTATTTGTAACGGTACCTTTCTCTTAGTGTTTCCCAAGTAAAAAGCTGTGTTTCTACGGTTTTTCATGAAACAGTACTGGCCTGAGTGGTGAGCCGGTGGAACATGTGGCAATGGTCAGCCGTAGTGTTTTGATTTGCGTCTACTTGCTTGACAGTAACACAGCGGTGCCATATAGTTTACAGAACACTGACATAGAGTGCCACAGACACTAAAAGCATAGACAAGAATGTTACGTCGGGTCCTGACACGCGGTTTGCGTTACAGCAAAAATATTTTAATTTTGTATTATTATTTTGCTTTACTTATTTTTTTTTTCTGTAACTGTCCGTTACTTCACAGCGGGCCCTATCAGAATACCAACGCTGTGAAACTTATTTCTTTCTTTTTCTTGTTGGGGGTCTTTTGGCCTCGTACAGGACTTAGTTTAATTGTTTTATATGTATTTTTCTAAATTATTTTTAAGTGTCTCTAATTAAGTTTTAACTATGTACTGCGTACTCCTGTGCGAGTCCCAATAAATGCTTTTTCTTTCTTTTAAAAAATATGGCGTAAACCCTTTAATTTTACGAAACAACGACTGCCTATTTAACACACTTTTATTTGATCCATTGGTCAAAAATATACTAAGCCTTTTAAAAAAGAAATAATAAATTGTTTTATTTATCACAGAACTTACACATACATAGGTTTATTTTTTACTTGTCTACTCTTTTTACAATGTCTCGTTGGTCAATTTGTCACAAATGTGACTGCTGAGAGTGGAGTCCTGGTTGGATTCCAAAAGGCAAAGTACTCAGCCTGGATTTGTGCACGGTTAATGGCAATAGCGGGCCAACATTTTCCGTTTATTTTTTATGTTTTAATTTGCAAAATTCTTTGAGCCTCAAAAATACGCTAGGAATGTGCAAATTATGGTTGGAATTATCGAGAAGTTTCTTGACGCTGTGTTCGCCGCCCGTTCGATGCCGCGCACAGTATGGATGAAGAACAAACAGCACATGAAGATTTTTTTTGCTCCGATGGTGTAACTGCTGTATGGGATTCCAGTAGAAGGATAAATAAGTAAATAAATAATAATCTTTATTTCGGATACATCACGTAACGAAAAAGCGTTTACCACCCGCTCTATGCGACTTGTTCTTATATAAATAATAGAAAGAGACAGAGAGTAAGAGAGAGATAGTGACGGCCTTTCCCCAACGTTTTGTCTTTCCTAATGTTCTTACGTTATGAATAAACTACAAATAGACAGAAATATACACACATTATTTTACTTACTTATTTTTTACTTGCAAATTAGTTACTTCGAACTCTGTTCATTCCAACATGCGAACTATGGCTATGTAGTTACATATTTAATCCGCACTGACATAATATTGTCGCGTAAACCCATTATATATTTGTTCCTATTAACGTGAAAGCCAGAAACTTTAATTGGATTAAAACTTCGCTATTGGGAATTTTGATTATTAATTAATTGGAAGCTCTTGATGTCAATTAAAATGATTGAGCATCGATCTGTTAAGATATTTAAAAGGGTCTGATATTGCACTTATCAGGGTTGTATTTAATCGAACCTCAAAGTAAAATTGCCATTTTGCTTTAAAAAAAAACATTATTGAACACCCCAATATAATTAATGCGCTTATTTTTATGAACTTCTTATAATTCTAATTTACCAAATAGGATGTAGCGTTTGGCCTCGCTTCGCTCGCTCGGCTCGAGCACGGTTGATCTCAGTTCTAACCTAACCTAACCAGTTTGATACCCTCATTTAGTTACTGCGATGAACCGTGAGAACAGGCTAGAAATTTAAAAAGAGGCTCCGGTATAAAAGTATGCCATGATGCACACTTTTTAAAAATAATGGAGCCTGTTTTAGAAGCCCAAAAAGTTTTAGTCGATCATGCTTAATTTAAAAGAAACTGTATATCATTAGTAAGTCAATAAGAGGATCGGTTGAATAGTTCCCTAAAGATACTACACCACTTGTTATTAACATCATTTAATTTTGTTTTATTTAGGGTCTGGAAAGCTGTTATGGGATTAGAAACAGATGATATTTTATAAGTTAGTGTAGGTTTTAAATAAGCCAAAAGCCGATTTTTTTTTTTATCGCACTTATACAGCATGTAACGAAAACCCTCTCCGATCCTGAAGGGTATTATTTGGTATCGTAGTGCGTACACAAATACGGAATCATTTGATGGATCCGAGATTATTATTATTCCCCAATGAAAATAATAAACAGTTATTTATTATATTACAGTTATATTTTCATCAGTTATTTCGGGACATCGCCAAACGCTTGGTCGACACTTCTCGTGACCAGAGAGCTGGACAATTTTTTGCCCAAAGGATAAGCATTGCCATCCAACGTGGCAATGCTGCCAGCCTTTTGGGTACTTGTCCCGTTGACAGCGATGCGGAAGTATTTTTTGATGCCCTATGAGCTCTATCCCTCTTTTTTTTTTGTATACATTTGTACATTACATATTTATTTTAGTGTTAGCTTGTATATTGTAATTTAGATGTTAAACCAAAATAAATTTTAAATAATAAATAAAAAAAATAAGCATACCAAAGGCAACACTGATCGCTCGACAAAGTTCACCTTCAGTTTCGTGTCAAAGAAGCCTCCTGAGCGAGGCGGTGCTTTGTCGCATGCCGCCAAACAAACTTAGGACTAAAGAAACCTACGTAATGCCTACGCGTAGGTATCAGCTGATATTTTATTGTAGGCATAGACGCATAGTGACCCTGATTTCTGACCTTCTGTTTATCAAGAATTAATTATTATTGAGTTAATGTTATGTGCTTTTGGCAATGTACCGACTGTAGCTATCAGTTTATTAAAACATTTACCTGTTGCATATCTCGTGTTCCACATGTCTACCTAGAACAGTAGTACACATTCGACACCTTTTTATTAACTTTTCACGTACTCTTCCCAGCGCACTTGTATACGATTTGAGTGAGTCGAAAGCTTCCACAATCCGAGCTCCGATCGATACTTCGATTTCCGAATCACACTCACTCACAAATAAAAATCAACATATTCAAATATTCTTGATTGGAATACGATAGCGGCACGTGATATGTACGGACATCCGATCGCAAGCTATCTCGACGTGAGACTGGCGACAAATAAGTAGAGCCAATAGGCAACCAGTCGGCTACATCAAAGGGTCGAGGACTCGTTAAACGAGTACCTACAGCGCGGCTAGTGCAGGGCGGTGTCCTTTGAAATAAAAATAGGTAAAAATAAAAAGATTTCGCCGGCCGGTGGAGTGTTATCAACCTATGAAAATTAACCACATTTACTGTTAAATTTCGAATGGTTAATTAAAAAAAAAAAAATTACTTATGATTTTTATGTTTTTTTTTACTATTTTTTCTAGTACGTATGTTAAACCAGGAATACGCCGTTATTGAATCGGACAGGGTTATTGTTACATGCTGTATAATTGGTCTGTGACGATTGTCTCGTTTGCTATTGTGATTTATGATTTACTAAAACTAGCTACCCGCTCCTCCTCCGTGTATGGGAGCAATGGCGACTGTTATGTTAAATATTAATGTATTTTACACATGAACCTTCCAGAATAAATGCCATCCAGCTCTAAACGATGGTGAAAACTGCATAAAAATCCATTGTTCAGTTTAAAAAATCTAAGCGGTCAAAAATAACACGAACAGCGACCTAGTTGGGTTGACTTACTTTTATTTACAGCGAAATATGGTATACTTACATTATTTACAAACTTATCGTCTTAAAACGACGTCGACGGCGTCGTTGTCATATTATACTGTGTGCCTGTCTTTTAGTCTGTGTAAAATAAATGTATTTTCTATCTTTCTTACTTTTCTTTCTTTAAAATAATAATGTTTATTATGTATAAAAAAGGCAGTCGCTCCATGTCACATACTGGTATTCAGCTTGTATCTGGTTACAAAAATTCGAAGAAATGTGATCTACCAACCCGCACTGGGCCCGCTTGGTGGATTACGGCCCGCTCCCTCTCATAGAGAGGAGGCCTGTGTTCCAGCAGTGGTTACATAATAGGCTGATTATGTATGTATGTATGTATGTATGCACGTGGTATCGTATTACTCAGTAACTGGGTTGTGAACAATCGCTTCATGTAAATTACTGAAAATTCTGCTGCATTTGTTTATACTAAAAGCTGAGTCGAACATTCTTGGTATGGCTGGGCAGATTGTAATGCTTTGTAGAAGCTTTCGTTTATACCTATTTTTCCTGATTAATAATTCATTACAATCCATCCAGCCTTTAAGATTATTTAGCGATTTTACATATTACATACAATACATACATACATTCACGCCTTCGTCCGATGGGGGTAGGCAGAAACTACAGTACGCCACGCTACGATTCTTACATACTCATGTTGCCTAAATATTAGCGATTTTAATGGAACTTAAACTTGTTCGTGATATTTATTTTAAAATTTAGAATAGTGTTGATTGTACTTTACACAAACCCGTTTGACTTTCTTAAAGTCTGATATAAAAGTTTATGAGGTAAATAATACAACCACATAAAAATAGGCATCCAGACCGAATTCCGACCATGGCAGTCAAACTCGCAGCGAAGACTAGCTTTCGGCGCGGGATATGTTACAGTCCACAAGTGTGTGTGTAGACACAGGTGCACTTTCTTCCGTCCCCGACCAACGCGGCAACGGCTAAACGTAGCACGGGGATCTCTAACTACCGACTTCCAAACTTTGGGCTGTCACTAAGAAATTTGAACCCAGGATCTAACCTAACAACTCATACACGTAATAGGACCTATAAAAAATGATGCAAACATTGCGTGGCGCCGTAGCACGTAGCGGTTTGGTTATCTGCTATGAGCGTACCTGGCGTAGCCTTGACACAATTGCCTCGGGTACGCCCTAGCAACACTGCAGCCCGGTGTAATTGAACGTGTTACACGGGAAGTATACATGGTGTTTGTGCGCCTTGTTTTAAAATTTGGTCTTTTACTCTAATTTCTATTTTAGTAGCAACCAATTTAACTAGACCTGGGGACTGAATTAGTACGTCATGGAGCTAATTAATACGTCACGCATAAAATCAACCCGTTTGCTTACAGTTTGTTGATGTTTTCAGGCCAGGCCACGCCACGATTACGTCGCGACGTAAACGTAATTTCTTTTTAAATCGAGAATCTGTCTTTTAGTATTTTGGTAAAGATTTTGCAAAATTTAATAAGTTTGTATTTTTAACTTTACAGTCGTTCGAATTTACGTTACATTTACTAGACGTGCTGCCTGCTAGGCCCACATATTGATTTATGAATCTTGTGGGTTTTACCCTCCACAATTCAAATAAAAACTACATTGATTTGAAAACTAACTTGGAAATTAGTTTTCGAACAAACTATTTGGTAACCAGGCAGCAAACATGCAACTTCTTTAAAATAATGGTGAGTGTACCGAGTAGTTCATTTAACGTCACTATTTTGACAGTTTAAAAAGTACTGCCAGAATGTTGTGTACGGCATGTACACAACATAAATGCATACTGGCAGTACAACAACAGAACGCCACCTGCTACGATCCTTACATACTCCTTTTGCTTCGTTTACGTTCACACATTTGAGAGGCAATTCCCGTATTTTTAAGATCTCAATCTGTCAAAAATGCAATCGATTTACATACATTTTTGTCAATTTTTTGACATTGCTTGTCGCTGAGATGGGACTGCGACTTGAATTAGAACGTTTTTCATTAGCCTTCTGGTCTTACACGCACGCCGGTTGCGAGTACTACGCACCTGACATTTTTGAAGAACATCATCAAAAAGGTAACTATATATCCTGCTTGTTCGACAGTACTTGCTAAAAAAACACTTACAAACTACCCATCACGAGAAATCAGTAGGTACTTATACAGCAGTTTGGCTCAAAGCTGATTGAATCAGTCCCTTGTCAGTGCAATCACCGACGATCACTTCCCCTCAGCTTCCCATTAGTTTCGTCAGCTTTCAAGATCCCTTGATGAAGTGAATGGGTGCGGTATTATAGTTGTTAACTGCGGTAAAAGATTTTGGCATGTTAGCATAATATTTCGCGAGGAGGCAAAGGTAAGTTAATGGAAGCATAAATATAAATTAATATTTTAGAGGGTTAGGGAATTTTGCGAAACTAACGTCTGAGGTGTTAAAAAGGAAAGGCAATCTCATTTCTGCCGAAATGCAAGAACTACCACCTACTAATATAGCCAAGATGGTCTACATTAGTCACATAAGAGCACACGTTCGTCACTCACAGTCATCAAAAACAGACATAGTCACCGTAGCCAAAATTGGCAGGGGAATCTCACTGAGTATTATAATACCCACTGCGTATTATAGTCCCGTAGCCGCGTCTGTCTGTGTAAAACTACCGACCGGATTTTTATACAGTTTTCACCAATTGACGGAGTGATTTATGGGGAAGATTTAAGTGTATTATTCATTAAAGGTTTTGTGTAAATTGTCTGAAATATGTCGTTGGCTTTCGAAAATGTCAGAACAAATCATTACGATCGGGAGCTTTACTGGCGTGCGCCACGTCAACCAATAGAGTTATATGAATACAATGTATGACGAAATTAATACATTGTTTACCAGGATTAACGCATTGGTTACTTTTAATCCCGGTAGTAAAACGATAGCACAATTGTTGAAGATAAGCTTCAGTGTTCAGGCTATTGTGGCCACCAAGTGGCATTGCAATGTTTCACCTTGAAAGACATGTGTGATACTGAAATTACACGATCCAGTCAATTTCCAAGGTTGGCAACACATAGGCAAACCCAATGATGTGGCAATTTTTTTTTGGTTTTGTTTCCACTGACTGATCATCATCTGCCTAGTATTTACCTATGATGGGGTCGGCTTCCAATGTCACCGGATGCAACTGAATACCAGTATTTTACATGAAACGAATGCGAATCTGACCTTCACAACTCAGTTACTGGGCTGGCAACCAGACTTCCACGTCGTTTCATCCGGAATTAATTTCATCAGCATGCCATCAGCATGCTTCCGAAAATTATTGTAAAAACACCAGCTTATTATTGTCCCACTGCAGGTCCCTTTTCTCATACAGAGAAGGCGAGTATTGATCGCCATGCTTGCTCAAGACGGGTTTGGTATTTCAAACTTACCTAACGGGTGTAAAACACACTTAACGAAGTCGAGAGTCACTTGTAATCCCTGTCATTGTTATATATTAGATAGATATTGAAGGTCAAATTCCAAGTTTTTTTTATGAAAACTAGTTTTTAATGTTATAACACAACTTTAAAAACCCGTACGACCCCTGTAACGTTGCATGCACCCATAAGCACAATGTTTTGCGTGCATTGCACGATGCCGCAAACATCAAATTTTCACACAACAATAAAAATAGTTTCAAAGCAATTATTTTTGTGCAATGTTGCTTAGTTTGATGTACTGAATGAGTAGTTGACGGCTATGAGATGGGTCTTTTGACCCTCAGTACATAAATTAAAATGAAATGCTGTTCGTAGGTAAGCGCATCACTTGAGAACTGCTAGGATTTACGGATTTGGCTATTTCTTGTTTTAAAAGACCTGATTAGGGTTTCATGCAAATAAAAATGTGAAATGTTACCCGGAAAGTGTTTAAATTGGGGAAAACATAACGTCCTTTTTTCAATGTGATTTTTACTTAAACTTTTAGACAGGACCACGTCTGTCGGGCCAACTGGTATTTTATGTATTTATTAATTGAAATATTGATTGAGATATTCATTTGTTTGTGCTCAATTTATTACCTCAAGTATTCCGTTTTGAAATAACAACGTATAATGCCGCTAGTAACAGTCACAATCCCCGTAGTAGTTGATACTGTATTACAGTACCTAAAAACTGTAAGTTCAGGTTTACTCACGATGTACCAAAATAAAAACCACAGTGTGTATGATAAACCACGTTCCTAAGGACTCCCAAATTAAATTCCAACTTTTCGTTCCACAAAATTTTCAAAAATTGTTCCAAACATCCTAAATAGGAAATGAACGATATTTTGCTGCATTAACAGAAAATGTAAGTACAGGGTACAGCGCATTGACGAAACGACAAACCGCGGAGGTACTGCATTGCGCTGTAGGTGAACCCGGTTCGTAACACCCTGTAAATGTTATACTGCCGAAAATTGGATCCTTATCAGAAAGAAAGAAAATACATTTATTTAGCTCAGATTAAAAGGCACACAATATAATATAAAGAAGATAAAAAAGTGCGATGTAAGAAATTAACAGGGAATTGTGTACCTCACAGCTGCGCCAAAAAGGCCTAGTACAGCAAAAAAAAATAGTTTCCAACTGGACCTGAAGTGTAAGGTGACGGATGTAATTCAGTTTTACTTTTGAATTAACACATAAAGTACCTTTTATCCCAACATTCCAATGGGATCGAGATTTATGCGGGAAAAACCGTGGGGAGCAGCTAGCATGTAAACAAAGAAATCCTTCGAAATCACCATCATTGACTACTGTTGAACGTGCTCATGCCATTATTAGTCATCTCATTTAGCGTACTGCTTAGCAGAAGGAGTATCATGTAGACGAGGGCTGGACGCGAGAGATCACCGCTGCCGATCGCCTCCGCGAGGACACAGAGGTGCTCCGTCCAAGCCGAGCAGACCTCCACCGTATGCTCCACCGTGTCCTCCGGGCGATCCATACCAGAAACACTGCCTGACACAGGAATCTGTCTTAACAGCTCACGATCAGCACCCCTTGCAACCACTTCACCATCAACGCAAAAACCACACGTCGTAACATCACGCTTGTAATCCTGGAATGGTTAGTTGGTTAGAGGTGTGCTCGTAATACACCCACATTTCCAAGTGTCATGTGAACAGTTCCATGTAATAGAGGGCAAGCGTATCGTCAACAACTGGGCACAAATCCAGACTCCGGGCTGATACTGAGAAATTTCAGATGGAAAAACCTAATAAAACTTTGCCCTATCTGGGAATTGAACTCGGGACCTCATGTTCAGCAGCGCTTGCGACCACTAGACCAACAAAGCGGTCAAAAACCACTGAATAATAAATACTGAAGTAAGGACTTTAGCCAAACATTGTACCTAAAGATACTTTATAACTTGTAAAGTAGCACACCTGAAATTCATATAATTTTCCTTCAAACACGCACTGGTTAGAAACTTGTACGTGTTCCAAGCTGGTAGAATAATTATCAAATATGCTAATTACCGAGTGACGTCATTAGTATGACGTGAGAGCTCCTTGAATCTTGTTCACAGATTTTCAGCAGACGTTTTGGGAAGCTTATTGATTTTGAAGTTTGTAGAGATAGAGTATAAGTAGAAATCGTATATTCGGATGCATATTTATCTAAACTTAAATTTTCGCTATGAAAGTATGGAAGCCGCTTCTTATTTTTTTTTTACCCGGGATGCCAGGAACACCGGGAATGCATAATTAGTAGGGTGTATAGTACGGAAGCGCCTACAAAAAAAAAGAAGACCCGTGGTTCTTTACAATATTAGTTAGAAATGCATCCGATTCTATAGTCGGAATAAAACACAAAATTTGTTGCCGCGGATTTTTTTCGATACAAACGCAAGTCAAGTAGTCGGTCAGTCAAAAATATGAAACCAGTTCGTTCCAAAGCGTAGTAGGTACCTATGGAAAAGAACGGGCAAGAAACTCCATGCACACATCTTTATATTTTTTTCTTAATACTAGTTACATCAGTAATGTTGATCTTATATGTGAGAACGATGTACATACAAAACGTACATCTCAACTTTAGGTGATAAATGATAAATTATTTTATTTCTGTAAGTAGCTTTGTACAAACACTTGTACACGTCAATCATGTTTTAAAACCTAGATGAGATCGGCGTTTCCTATCTGTCTACTCTGAGAAGAAAAACCGATACAAACTCTGAGGTCACAGTCTTTTTTAAAGTCCAGACATAATATGAATTCGAATATATCCGATCTCAAGTATTAAGGTAGCTTATCCACATAAACATTATAATCTAAGTAATGTATAAAGTATGGGATGTCATATTATCACCATTTTTTTTCGGTCGGTCGTGGTGTCGAAATTGTTATTGCATTTTTCATTAGAAGTTCTTAATAGCACGGAAATTTTTCTAAATCGGGAAATACTTAACGTTCTTTTCCTATGAGATTTATGTATAAACTTAAGACGACAGGACTACGTTTGTCGGGTTAGTTAATTAAATATTATATATATAACTGTCAATGCGACATATTTGTCAAACAATAACGAAATCATCACATTACCAAAAAAAAACAATGCAATAACTTGTATGTTATTGTCAAATTGTCAGATTGTCACCTGTCACTCTGTCAAAAAGGTACCTCTAAAGCCAAAGATTACTTACACGACAGAAAGGCTTGGTATTAATTAAGCTACCAATGTATACAATACAATGTACCCTCAAGCAACAAACTATTTTGTTCTAACTTGGTACTAAATAGTTCGTTTCTTGTACTATTTAGGGCGAATTTCACTAAACTTTTAAATCTAGAATAAGTCTTATCCTTAGAATAAATTTTGAATTTTATGATTATTCATGTACTAAAACTGTCAGACGTCAATTTTATTCCAATTTTAAAAGATATCTGACTAAAATCAGCCCTTAGTGCTTTAAAATTAATGTTGACATTTTTATTTCTACTGATTTACGTGACATAACTGATGATATTTTTATGACATCAAAAGAGAAAACTGACTATGAATGTGAGTTTTCTACAGGCTAGGTTGAATACATGTCTTTTAAATTGACTGGTGGTTTATTTTGTACATGGTGTACGCAAATTACCTGCAGATCTGGTAGCGTCCTAGGACGGGTTGTTGAGCTCCCTAAAACAGGGTTGAGTTACACTATGACTGATGCATGCATGCCGTCTATTGGAACAGTTCAACTCAAATCTGCAATGGCTCTATCTTGAAAAGGCCCATCCGGTCAGACTCTGCATTGCAATACTCACATAAAATCCTAATAATATCATCTTTGGCCTTAAAAAGGGACCGTGGCCTTAGAGTTTGTTTCGGCAGTTCTTCTCAGGGATCAGTGGGCTAGGAAATGCCGGCGCAATCTTGTTTTTCAATAAGTATTTACTAAAATATTGACGTTTAAAAAGTGTCTTACAAGGTCTACTTACAGAAATAAACTTTTCATATAATTTTACCTGCCGCCTGTCGGTTTTATTAAATAGAACCCAGACTACACCACTTTCGCAATTAATTTGTTACAGAATAGAGTGGAAAGTGTATATTGGTAATACGCTTTCCACTCTATTCTGTACCAAAACAACAAATTTATTCCAAATAAAATAAAATAAAAACAAAGTTATAAATCACGAAATATCATTCCTAAAAACGTACCACTTTATTTCAAGTTCTGCTAGACCCAGATCCTTATCTAAACAAAAGTACCTATGAAGTTCAACTAGTACTAGCACGTACCTAGAAAGTACCACCACAAGTGCTTTTAATATAGATGCTATCTGCGATCCACACGCCGAATGCTTCAAACCTGTTTCGTGATTATTACTATCACTGGCACAGTTGGAATGTATAACAGTATTCCAACAAGTTTTTTTTTGTTTGCTAATTTCTCCCCCTCCAAACTCATCGAAGCACCGAGGAGGTCGTGGCTAAATGATAACATCCACACTGCTCCATCGAAGGTTAGGCAACACTTGCTGCGGTAGGTTCGTGGATACGATACCATCCCTGACATATCGAGACCCCTCCTTGCCTCGGAAAACACGTTAAGTTGTTGATCCCGGCTGTCATTCGTATATCTTTGAAAGCCTGACCAGTCCTACCAAGGGGTATCGTGTTACGAAGGTCAGATAGGTAATCGCTCCATGTAAAATACTGGTATTCAGCTGGATCTGGTTAGACTGGAAGTCTACCATAACATAGTTGTTAAAATGCTAGGCCGATTGACTCCCCATCGAAGTATTGAAAAATTAAAATGAAAAATGAATATGACAATGAAAATGAAAACTTAAAATGAAAGTTAAAATTAAAATAAAAACGAAAATGTGTTTAGAAATATTTTTTAACAAGATAACCTCTGCCAAACTTTAAAGCACTTTGTTGGCAGACGTAGCTTTTTATACATCATTTATAATTTAAACTATATCACCTATGCATATGTATACTAAACTATTTATGCACTCCACAAATAAGGTACGGTTGTCTAATATCACAATAGTGTCACTTTATCTGTGTTGTTGTTTTAGGTAGAAAAAGAAAAAAAGTACTGCATTTTATATTTTTTACTTTAAAATAATCTATGATCTATAAATAGTACAAAACAAAGTCACTGGCCATGTCCGTCTGTGTGATGAAACAAAACATCAACAACTAAACTACACAATGAGTTATGATGTGAACACCACATCATAACTCATTGTATCCATCCATCATAACCATCATTTATTGAATTTGTTCAGAAATGGTTATGTGTAAAATGTTAATATTCAATTTGGACGTACGTAAGTAGATTGACAGTAACCTCGTCGCGATGCGAGCACGATTTTCAAGATTCACAGTTATTAAACTGCTTAGTCGAGTAGTAATTTATAACATCAAACGAACGCAGCCACTTAAGAAGACGCGAAACGATAGACTTTGCAAGCCTTGCAGTCACGTGTCTGTCTGAGTGTTTCGATATAAATGTTTGGTCGTAGTTGTTCTACTGTTGTACTGTGTCACCAGTTTAAGTTTTATATTCTTTTGAAATGTTTTCAGAGCGAAAATGCTTTGGTCTCAGTTATGGCTCTGGTCTAAATGTGAGCGAAATGTTAATATGGAATTTAGTTTAAAATCGAGAGAAGTACTCGTGAAATTTAGATTAGGAATCTAAAATAAACATGGTGTGATATTTGCGTTACTTATGTCTAGTCCTCAATCTATTCTGTAATACTCACAGAGCATGAAAACGCCTTGGCAGCCACTGCTGCGGAATTGGCAACACTTTCCATACAAACCCAGCGTGATAGTGGGTGCGTGACCGCTTACTTCCACTACGATACAAACGACGTATTGAACTTTGTCTCAGGAGTCATGCCCTCAACGCACTTTCGGGGTTACGGCTGTCGTCTCTAGACGTGTATTTCCGTACTATGTAGTATTACCACAAAGCCTAATTAAAAAACCTAACCTAATTAAAAATCTTTTTCTTAAACATGCTTAGATTTTTTTTTGACAACCTTCTTCAAGATAAATCGAAATGCCTGTAGGTACTGGTCAAAAACATGCGAGCAGCGGCCTACAAAGTTAGCATGAAAATCCATATCTGTCGTGTTAACATAATCAGCCTATTATGTTCCCACTGCTGGGACACAGGCCTGCTCTCTGTGAGAGGGAGTCGCAGTCGTGTTTAGCGGCCGAATAAATTAATATGGAAACTCATATTTGTCGTATAATCTAGAAATGGAACAAAGTTTTTACTTTGATTCATGGCAACCAAGCAGGTAACTTCTTAGCAAATAGAGCTGAGTAAAATGGAAAACAAACAAATGAACATAATTTTGGCGCGAGAAAAGTTATCATTGTTTGTCATTGATTCAGGAATTTATAATTCAGTTACTTAGTTTCAATTTCCGCGAATAATTTGAAAATACTTTACAAGCCTTGTCCGCAACCAGGCATTGATGCACTCACGTATACTATATGTGCCTCGGCTTCTCCTCGGTCAATATTTTCTCGTTCGTTCATCATTGCCTCTGTTGTCGGTCGCTGCAATAATGTACTATAACTGCCTAAACTCTTAAATTATTTCCTTGCGGTCGCCAAATGAAAATACCTAAAACTTTCTTCGTGAAAAGGATGGAAAACGTCTTGGAGCTGCTAATTGTTTTTGAAATTAGGTGAAAGTATTCGAACGGGAGCACTTGAGGAATTAAAATTATAATAACTTTATTTTCGCTTTTAGTCATTGGGTGTCAGTACTGCTTATTAAATAAAATCAACTTGTTTCAAATTTATATTACTACAAATTATCTTGTAGTGTGACGACAAATGTCAAATCTATACTAATATTGTAAAGACGAAAGGTTTGATTGTTTGTTTGTATTGAATAGGATCCGAAACTACTGGACCTATTTGAAAATTTGTTTTACCATTAGAAGCCGAATTTATGTCTGATGAACATAGGCAATTGTTTTTTGAAATCCACGCGGACGAAGTGCTTGTGATTAAATATTTTATTAATTAAAATGAAAATGATTACCTGATTGACCTTTAATTTAACTGTAAAGATTTGTTTCAACGACTTGATTTTGCAGCGTTACAAGTTACGTGACTCTCTAAATGTAGAATATTTATCTATACTCTTGAATTTTACTTCGATGATCCTAGTTTATCATTCGTGTTTTGGTGTCATACAATAAAATTCATATTCAATTAATAAGTATTGCAAAATTATGTAAGCTGTCACGCCGTTTATGCCTGCAGGGTTTATTTATTTAGTACGTTATGTTGTATAACATAATTTAATTTGAAGTTCTGTGTCTCGAAATTTTATTTCTTTGCATACCTATTATTTATAGATTCAAGTTTATTTCTAACTGTAGAGACAGTTGTGCTGCTGGGGAGTTTGCTGCGCCTATTCTTCTTCCCAGCTAAAGCACTAGGAAGTGAAGGGCGTGCGTTTTGGGGAACTGTCTTGTGTAATTTTGACGTTCGAAAAGTGCCAATTCTTAGCCTAATTTGAATGAATAACTTTTGATTTTGAATAATAAAGGGAGCAGTGGTATCGTCCCCGACTTACGAGTTGTAGGTCGTGAGAAAAACACCGTGACAAATTTTATTATCTGGGCCCGTGTTTTAGATTACATACAACTCCTCGAAGAGAGTGGCAGGTCTGTGTCTCAGCAGTGGGAACGCGTTAATCTCTGGAACATCGAATAAAAAAAAAAACTTTAAGCATTTGTTAGCCACATTCTTGAGGCCGAGTTGATAGCCCAGTTCTCTTTAACATCTCGCTACGACCCTTACTCTTAGTAAGAAAGAACGCTAAGCGAAAACGAATATAATAGCGCGAGCGGGCGATTTGATGAACCGCGATTGGTCGGGGGCCGATGGACATTTGTAAAAAAATTACTGTTGCTTTAGTATATTGTGAATTATCCGACTTCCACGCGAAGGAAGCCGCGGGCACAAGCTAGTACGAAATATACAGAAAGTATTAATGACGGATTTACACAAGGTCAATTTTCGCCGGGAGGCTGGTCGGCTGTCACCCCATTTACACAGGGGGGTTCAAAAATCGCAGGTGTCTAGTTTTATTTTGCATCAAATTGTCTTGTTTGCAGCGGGCAATTGCCTGCGACTGAGCATAGTCACGGACGATAATAGTCACCCACCTTTTAGACAGTCAAAAACCGTGTGGCTATAGTCACCTGTGTAAAATCCGCATAATAAACGTATAGTTCAGAAATAAAACAAACAAACGAATTAACTCTCTTGTGGATTGTTGTAGATGAAAAGGTCCATTGGAAGTTAACACCAAACAAATAGTAATCTTGTTAATAATCGCCGTCAATTAATTGATATCTTAATTAAAATCGTTTTGTATGCTTTCGACGTATGATTATTTTCATCCGATTAACCGATTTCAATAACAGACTCAGTTCCGTAGACATGCATGTTTAACACTTCACAGTGGACAGAATAAATATTATCTTAACTATTATTATTGGTTTGCTCAAGTAATTATGTTTTTAACGATGTTTTGACAGCCGTTAAGTAGGAATAATGTTATCACATCAAGCAAAGCACAAAATGACATTTTTTTTAAAACTTTTGTCTAATTTGTACGTATCTTTTATGTAATTTTTTTTTTTGTAATTTGCGTTTTGTTTGTGCAGAATAAACAGCTTTTCTTTATTTTCTTTATTTAAAACATAACATCAGGCCTTGTATACTCAAAAGGTTAGGCAGAGGCATACCTATAGTACAACCCATGTAATAGCGAGCCGAGCTTATTGTTAACCGGGCACAATTCCAGACTCCGGGTTGCTATTGAGAAATTCCTGTTAGGAAAACCCAATAACACTTTGCCTGCCCTGGGACTCGAACCCAGGACCTCATGCTAAGCAGTAGCGCTTGCGACCACTAAGAATAACAAGTCACTCAGTAATATAAATCCTCTTTATGATATTATAAGTCTGAAAAATCCAATACCTAAAATGTTTAGTACCAAATAATTTATTTACGGTGTACGAGTAGTACGTCATAAAACTGCATCCGAACGATCTGAAGACAAAAGAATATCTAGAGTGAAAAATACCTTCGGTTTTCCTGCTAGATATTCTTTTTCGACCCTGTTTATATACTGTTCAGTTCAGATAATGGATTTATGCTGGTTGATGGCAATAAGCTCGCCCCCTGTTACATAGGAATCAAACATAACTGGGCAAATTTTCTATATTTACAACACCGCGCTTGTACACCGCTGGTTAGCCCTTCCGAGAACATGAGCGTGATGTAATTATGTTTTTTTTACCGTCTCGAAAAAAATAGGGTATAATAGTTGAATGGAGTAGAAGCTTGTAGCATAGCTTCTTTTAAAATTAATTTTTAATATTTTTCAATAACATACAAAGACATTAATCTAGCAATAAATACTACACATTTGAAGCACTAGCAACTTAACAAGGCGACGTCATTTTGACTAATCGCAGGTGACTGAAAGTACCGGGATGCGGGTGAATTTCGGTATTATTTAATCGGTTCATTAATTTTCGTAGGATGAAAAGTATAATTTAAATGTGCAAATTGTGTACTGTAGATACGTATGTGTCAGATTTACGCTTCAGAGCGGAGGTATTTCTGGTGGATCTGAAGTTTAACAATATAAAACCCTACAACGAACAGTTTAAGGTTGAAAATTGTAGGATTTTAGTCGGTGTATTTCAAAAAAGTATTACTTGCAACCAGTAATTGGATGAGCCAATTTTAAATCTTCACTTCACTTAAGGATTGGAAATATTAACCCGAATTCTTTTGATTTTTTACTTGATACATAAGGCCATAAGGTTGATTACTGACTGAGATAGTAAATTGTGCGTATTTAAAGATAAAAGGGATTTAGTTTAAATTAAATTAGCTTTGTTAAATGGACTTAGAGAGTGAAAATGCTCTGATATATTAATCATGCTTTAAAAATTAATAATGAATTCTCTTCTAGTGAGCCAAAGTCTTTCAAAAATAAAATTTGAATTTGGAAAAATAGGTATATAATATCATAAAAGCGTAGTAACGGAAATTGAACAAGGCAATTTTAAAAATTAATTTAGTTCTAAAACGATTTAATCTCAAGGTAATTGCCAACATTACATAAAAAAAGGGATTGAATTAAATTAGTACGTCAAATTAACTTGTAAAACTAATAAGGATAATTTAAGATCATAAATTTTACTATTTCGTTTATTATTGAAGCGTTTTTAACACAGAAATGGATTAAAACCGGTAAAATAGACAGCAGGATTCGTGAGGAAAGCATGTTCTAGAACCGAAAATTCAAAGAAATGTGACAACCAACCCGCTGGGCCCGCGCTGTGCATTACGACCCACTCCGTATCGAAGAATAATAAGCTGAATATTATAAGCTGATTGAGCTGCCTGATAGAAATCTCTATCGTAGTAAGGTCTCATTGTTTTTACTTACAAGAATCTTTGGCAAACTTTAGAATGCCCTGCAGTATTGTGGGTGTGTTTACAAACACACAATCTTACAAATACAAATAGCTCAACCCGGAAAAACTATCTGTTAGTCTAATATTTGGTCAGTTTGGTACGGAAATCGGTCAAACGACCCCGACACTGGATTAAAATCTATGTTGAGTGACAGACATTTGATGGCGGTAGGTACACTATTTACTTTATTGAAAACGGACAATACAATCGAAATTATAATACAATATAGTCCCCCAAACCGAATTCTGGCCATGACGGTCAATGCCAACGGAGACCAGCCATCGGCACGGATGCAATTATAGTGCACAAGTGTGTGCGCAGACACAGGTGCCCGAATCTGACACAACCGGAACGAGATCAAAATTGAAATCATAATAGAACCTCTTAATCTCTTAATATGTTTGACCAAAGGTCCAATAAAATAGAACTTTACTACGATTGAAACTATCTGTCACAGTGGCCGAGTTAGCTAAAATAGACTCAAGTCGTTTTATGACGTACAAGTGACATTCAATCTTAGAGTGGTAAATTAATTACAAGGTCGATAATACAATGGGCAGTCAGTCGGCGGTTGAAGTTGTTTCTTCATAAATTTTGTACTGGACGCTTATACCCACTCCCTCTCGAAGAGAGGAAGCCTATTTCCCAGCAGTGGGAACCTTATAGGCTGATTATGCTTACAGTCGGTCGCCGACTATACCCTTTGATGACAATTCTCAGATAAGGAGAAAAGGTTCGCCCATACCTACAACATGCTACATCTATCTTTTTTTTAAACTATTTAAACATGTCAATGTTCATTTTAAGACCCACTCTCTAGGAACTTCTACTGAGGTTATAGAGCATTGTACTGAGGTCCTCCATAGTCTCAGCCATGACTTCTATATCATCGGCAAACCGAAGGTGAGTTATGTACTCTCCATTGATGTTGAAGTCAATCCCTTTTCAGTGCTGAACCTTGAAGACATTCTCCAATGCAGCGGTGTACGTCTTTTTATATCGTTCTCACGTATAATTATAAGATCAACAATAATGATGTAACTAATATTTTTATATCGACATTATTTAAAATAGTGTCAATGTAATTTCTTGCCCGTTCTTCTCCGTAAGTACCTACTACGCTTTGAAATGGGCAACTCGCTTCATATTTCTGACTGACCGACTCCTTGACAATCCAAAAGTGCCTGTAAATGGTTTAATGTAAATAAATGCTTTCGGTTTGAGTGTGAGTTTCGGAAAGATAACATCTCCCTGAGGTCTTATCCTGGAGTCGGATTGACTTAGTAGCGTTGTCAAATACCGTAGACACACCACACAGATACACCACACACATACACCCCACACTCACACACAATATATTCACCTGACTCATAATTATACTTATCAAACTCACACTTGATTTTTTGTTTAATTTTTTGTTTAATATCTTTTTGAATTAAAACAATAGCTACTACCCCAATGTAATAACGCACAAGTCTGTATACATTTGAAAATGTAATTAATAGAGAGAGCCCTGGCACCCGTAACACAAGTTTCATCGTAGCTTGGGTGCCAGAAGAGATAGTCTGTGATTATAGCAATTCAGAAAACAATATTATCATATTATTATCTTATCGCCTTTGTGTAAATAGTGTACCTACGGTCGGAGTTTCTTTGAAGGGTAAAATCAAGAATGAAACTATTCGAAAAAGTACCGGAGTTACCGACATAGCTTGCAGAGTAAGAACACTGAAGTGGCAGTGAGCTGGCCTTATTTGTACCGTTGGCCGGTGAAGCAGACAAGTCCTGGAGTGGCGACCGTGTTTGGGCAAGCGAAACGTGGGACGCCACCCAGCTTGATGGAACGGCGACCTTAAGAAAGAAAGAAAGAAGAAAGAAAAAGTATTTATTGTGACTCGAACAGAAATACGCAGTCTGTAGGGTGAAACGCAGAACCACAAAAACATACGAAAATAATAAAACAAAAGTTTAATAAAAATTAAAACAAAGTCCTATAAGAGGCCAAAAGGCATCTCAGCATAATGCTGCGACACTTAAAATATGTGTCACAGCGCTGGTATTCTGATAGGGCCCGCTGCGATGTCTCGGACAGTTAGAAAAATATACAACAATATAATAAAATAAAATAGTACACAATATTTAAGGTAAATTAGATAATAAAAAAACTTTATCTTAATCAGTGTGTCGGAACCCGCCGTAATATCAAATACTTGTCTATGCCTTGAGTGTCTGTGGCACTCTATCACTGTATGCTTAAGTAGGTGGCCGGGATAGACTGGTTGCGGAAGGCGGAGGACAGGGTGTTATGATGCAGCCTGGGAGAGGCCTATGTCCAGCAGTGGCCTGCAATAGGCTGATTTGATTGGAAACGAAGTACTGTTTTAATCACTGTACAACCTGGTTTAAAACCACAAAAATAACCTGCAGTTCTGTACCTTACCGACTACAGTATTTACCGTTTACGACTTGGCTTATGAACCGCTACTGAATTAGATTTTCACTAGTAATTGCAATTGTAGTCACTATTTGTAGAACCACAGTACGCTATGCTATCATATGCGTAATTGGGTTCCGTCGTTCGTTTTATACTTCATTGGAATTGTTAACATCACGTGCCTAGTCTCTTCTAACTGTTTGGCGATAACATCTAATCAGATGCAGCTGAACACCAGTATTTTTCATGGAACGACTACCAATCTGACCTTCACAACCCAGTCATTGAGTAACACGATACTCCTCGGTAAGACTGTTCGTCAAACTTTCCACTTACTACCCGAAAGGACTATCAAAGATCTACAAATCAAAGCAGGGACCAACTGCGTAGCGTTCTTTCCGTCCCGCCTTGAAGGTACAGCCTGTCGATTCTGTAAAAATCTCACCTTGAAAACTTGCGTGGCGTGAGCTGTCAGTGTCACCCCGTCTTGGTCAATCCCTAGCATCAGTGCCACTGACAGCTCACTCCACGCTCACTTCACTTAAGTTTTCACGGTAGAATAGCGCTACTGGTTAGGTTTTTGGAGTGCTTTCGACCATTCATACTGAAATAGGAGTTTCGTGGTCGACTCATTATGCTGAAAATTTGGAGGTGGAAAATGCAGGAGTGAGCTAGAAAATTTGACCACCCTACATTCATATTTGAACTGCTTCCTGCTGAACATATTTTGACCTTGTTTACCAACTTACGGGCCTGGGGCGGACCGCCCCAGCAAGTGAAGCGAGCTCAATAATTTTGACACCTCACCTCGGATTGGTTTGGTGAGTTTTTCTTTTTACCATTCAAAGTAGGTAAATATTTTTATGAGTTTAAGTGAAGCTGCATAAACTTCGAACCATGCTATCTTTTAAGCCCAAATAAAAATAAAGAATTGAAGAAGTAGAAGAAGCAGCTACTAAGACATCGAAGGCGATTTCGTGAATTTAAAAGAAGATCTGTTGATTTTCAGTTTGGCGTTCC
Source organism: Dasypolia templi (assembly GCA_963555695.1). Lineage (NCBI taxonomy): Eukaryota > Metazoa > Arthropoda > Insecta > Lepidoptera > Noctuidae > Dasypolia > Dasypolia templi. Next base: position 9,275,939 of record OY743142.1, read on the forward strand.
TCATTCTTTCAAAATGATGAAGGATAACATCGTGAGGAAATCGGCATGTCATAAAACCAAAACCAACGCGCACGGGGAACCCATGTGGTGGATTACGGCCCACTCCCTCTCACAAGAGGAGGCCTGCGTCCCAGCAGTGGGAACATAATAGGCTGATTATGCTTGTTCCTTGTTTTACTTGAACCGTCTGTTTGCCCCCACCCCCTGGATCCGCCCTTGTGTTTCGTTTATCTATGAGTTAGTTATAACGTAACTACGAGCATTGATATACCTAGCCTTACATGCATTCTGAAACGCAACGAACCTATGCCAAACTACCTATTCCTACTGTTCCATAGTTATAAACTCGAAAACTGTGCTTCCGAAAGTATTTTCTCTTTTCAAAAACAACCCTGTTCTCTGATTACCACTTCCTTAGATAACATAGGCCATAGATGAAAATAAAACATTCCCAGCACATAATTACCTTGACACTTTAAACAAAAACAATTTACAATAGAAAAGGCACCAACAGTTGGTTCAGATAAACGTTAGTTATAGCCTGCAGCCGGCCAGCGAAGCTTTCCTACGGAATAAACACGGTTTTAGAACAAGAATATAAATGCGTAGGATGCGGTACTGAAATATTTGCTGGTCACTCTGGATGGACAGCGTTGTTACGGTCCGTTTATTTCGTGAAATGGACTTCTTTTTACTTTTGGTCTGTGTTAGTTGTGACTCGAATTGTTTTTTTAACATATATTCGTAGTTGCGCTTGTCTAGTTGTGGGACAAAGGGTTTTATTCAAATAGATAAAAGGCACTGCCTCGTTGGTCCAGTGGTCGAAGCTAATAAGAACCTGGGTTCAATTCCCAGGTCGGGCCAAGTGTTATTGAGTTTTATCATCAGGAATAGGCCCGATTGATAGCAATAGGTTCGCCCTCTATTACATGGGACTTAAAACGTCGCTGACGAAATGTGGGTGAAGTAAGTACACCTCTGCCTAATTCTTTGCGGATTACAGGCGTGAATAAATGTATGCATATAGAGAAAGAGTAGGCTCAATTCCTTTGGCTTTTGACATAATCAACTGCTACTTACTTACTTACTACTAAAGCTGTATTAAAACAAACAAGACACGAAGTGCCAGAAATTGCAAATGTTTCATATTGGGCCTATGAATTGACGATATGCGACATTATTGACAAAAAAGTTCAAAATAATCAATATTTCACAACAGGTCCTGTGAGCACTAAACCTGTGATAACAATTTTAAAATCGTAATGCCTGTCACCTGTCGGTTTTACTTAGCTCCTGGTGTAGGTAAATCTGTCACCCTGAATTAAGACTTATTCCTGTCATATAATTTTTGAGTCATGTTACTTGCTAAATAAATATAAATAAATAAATAAATAAATATCACTCTTTTATGGAAAAACTTTTTCGTTTTGCGGCAGTCTCCCTAGCTCCCTAGCTGCACTATCAGGAAATAGAAAATACATACATGCATACATAAACTCAAGCCGTCTTCCTATGAGGCAAAGAAAGTGATAAAATTGTATCACATCCAGCCAAAACTATCTCCACAATAGTCCAAGTTAATGCTTTTGGCAGTATTTTTTTGGGCGGTAGTTGTGCAACCAGTTTTGACCTAACCTCCCGCTTTTAATGGATCCAAACGCTGGCGCTGTTTTCGTCTCGTTGTTCTGTATAAAATGGAGTCAACTCGCGTCCTTTGCTTTTTGTTAAAGAGCTCCAGTTTTGTCGTATGGCAGTGTATTTTTTTAAATAGATTTTTACCTTTAAGTTTTCAACTGCCGATAATAACCTAAAAAATAATATCGAACTTTTTGAATGCACTCAAGGTCGAAAGTCAATGTCAAATAATTTATTTCAAATCAGTACATAAAAGGCACTTTTTAACGTCAAAGTTTACTAATAATTTTAAAACAATTGAATTGATTCTAGTTTAAAAACTATCCATAGTACTCCATAAGAAACTACCTTTTGGAAGGGGCTTCCAAAAGGTAATTTAGTTAGTATTTAACTTAAATTTGTTGGTGATTTATATTTTAAAACTTAGAATAGTGTTAAAGTCTGATATAAAAGTTTATGAGTTAGATAATCCAACCACATTAAAATAGTCCACGTTCATACACGCACGATGATTGCGAGTACTACGTACCTGACCTTTCTGAAGAACATCACTAATCAGGTCATCATCATCATCATAATCAGCCTATAACGTTCCCACTGCTGGGACACAGGCCTCCTCTCTATGAGAGGCAGTGAGCCGTAATCCACCACGCGGGCTCAGTGCGGGTTGGTAGATGTCACATGTCTTCGAATTTTTGGTTCTAGGACATGCCGGTTTCCTCACGATGTTTTCCTTCACCGTTTTGAGAGCAATGGTGATTAAATTATTTACACAAAGTAAAGCGCCTGCTTGGGTTCGAACTCACGACCTACAACTCGTAAGTCGGGACCGTTACCACTGGGCCACCACTGCTCTCAGGCTGCTGATCAGGTCATTATGAAGCATTGGTGGCCCAGTGGTAACGGCCGTGACTTACGAGTTGTAGGTCGTGAGTTCAAACCCAGGGAGGCACTTTACTTTGTGTAAATAATTTCATCACCACTGCTCTCAAAACGGTGAAGGAAAACATCGTGAGGAAACCGGCATGTCCTAGAACCAAAAATTCGAAGTCATGTGACATCTACCAATCCGCGCTGAGCCCGCGTGGTGGATTACGGGTCACTCCCACTCATAGGAGAGGAGGCCTGTGTCCCAGCAGTGGGATTTGTTTTGTTTGTGTGTTTGGCATCTTGCAGGTCAACCTATTGGGTTGTCGTCTGCTTAAGCGGACTTGCCTGTGGTTGCCCTAATAAATTAAGGCCTCCAGCCAGGACTTAAACTTAAATACTAACTAAAACTAAGCGACAACGCCAAGGGCACCCCCTGTGGGGTACGAACCTCGGCTTAGGGCGTCGCTGGAAGAGGGTAGCAAATGACTAGCTGGATCAGGATTGATATTATTTTGGGACGAATTTAAAGCTACAGGCTCAGCGGCGCGGGCTAGCTCGAGCAAGGGTCGGGAGGGGCGTGGATTTGGGCGTCGCGCCGGGCCTCGGCGGCGAGGACGGTAGAACGTCGATCGGGTTTTGGGCTTATGTAGCGTGCTGGTGGCCTTACTACACTCCTGGAGGAGGGTAGTGGCGTCGTCGGGGGCGATTAAGATATGCCTTGGTCGGCGAATACTACTAATGCGGGAGGGAGTATAGCGAGCGGCCGCTGAAATCAGGGGGTTTGAATATTTGGTGCCACAGTCGAAGAAACGCTTAGATAAGCGTTTCATGAACTGGTTAATGGTTGGCATTTTTAGGTCGACGTGAAGATCTATGTTTCGGACATAGTAAGGGGCACCCGTAACCCTTCTGAGGAAACGGTTCTGGAGGGTCTGCATCTTATGGAGATGTCGTGGGTGAGTGTGCGCAAATACAACGCAGGCATAGGTCATGATGGGACGGATGACTGCGGTATAGATGCGCAGTTTACATTTTAACGACAGTTTGCTTCGGGCCGTCAGTATAAACTGGAGTCTACTAAGAGCGAAGGAGGCGCGCGCGCGAACCGCCTTGATATGAGCCTTAAAGGTAAGGTTTTGATCGAGGATCACGCCTAGGTATTTGGCTTGCTTCTCCCAAGGGATTGGCTTGCCGTACATAGTGATCGGGCTGGGAAGTGGGGGAGGGAGTCGACGACGTCTCGAGAAGAGGACCGCCTGACTCTTATCGGGGTTGACCTCGATTCTCCATTTCCGGAACCAAGCGCCTAAAACGTTTGCGGAGGTTTGGAGAGTACGAGCTATAGCGTTGGGACAGTGACCGGTATAGTAAACGGCAGTGTCGTCGGCGAAGAGAGCCAACTGAGCCTTTTTACTTTTTGGGATATCGCTGGTGAACAGTGTGAAGACGAGAGGAGATAGTACGGAACCCTGAGGGACACTGGCGCGAATATGATGAGGGGACGAGAGTGCTCCCTCGATGCGATAGCGAAAGGTGCGATTCGACAAAAAGTCTCGTAAGATGAGCACGAGACGATCTGGCACTCCTAGTTGGTAAAGCTTGTTTATCAAGCCGTTGTGCCAGACTTTGTCGAAGGCTTTCGCTATGTCGAAGAATAGCACACCCGTCGTCGCGTTACGCTGCAGACCAGCGCATAAGTGTTCTACGACACGGTGGACCTGTTGGGTGCCCGAGTGTTGGCTTCGGAAACCAAACTGCTCGTTGGGTATGAGGCTCTTTGCTTCGGCGTAGTCTTTGAGACGCTTATAAATAAGCCTCTCTTAGATTTTGCCGAGAACATTGAGTAAGCTAATAGGGCGCTAGCTGGAGGGCTCAGACTTTGGCTTGCCTGGCTTTAGGATACCGATGACGGTGGCTTCTTTCCATGCTTGTGGGAAGATGTTGTTGCTCAAGGCGCCATTGAAGATGGCGGTCATAAGCATTATTAGCGCGGCAGGAAGGAGTTTGTATACCTTATTGGTAATACTATCCGAACCGGGGGCCTTACGAGCGTGGAGCCCTTTAATGATGTCGTGCACTTCGTCTGGAGTGACGGGAGGCAGAGGATCATCAGGGTCTTCGACGGCAGGGAGGGAGGCTCTCCGTTCGACTTCAGCGTCGACCTTGTTCAGGTGAGCTTGGTCTACTGGTTGAGAGTTGGGAGAACATTGGGACTCTAGGCTGTCAGCAAGACATTCAGCCTTATCGGGACTGTCGAAAGCGACACTATTGTCGGGGCGGATGAGCCAGCAGTGGGAACATAATAGGCTGATTATGACGACCGGTGGAGTGTTGTTAACTTATGAAAATGTACCATATTTAGTGTTAAATTTCGCATGGTTCATAAAAATAAATAATCGTTATAGGCTGATTATGCTAAGCTTATGCAGGTCATTATTTGTCCTCCCAGGGCGTCCCCTCATCTGTGCCTTGTAAATACCTTTTGTAAGTCTCCTTTCATCCCTCCTCTCATCATGACCAAACTATCTAAGCATACGCTTTTAAATTTTTGGCACTACATCTTCTTTTGAACCCCACCGTTGCCTTATCACATCATTCCTCAGCCCATCATTCATAGTCCCACCATTCATGCTTCGCAAGGAATGCATTTCCATACCCAACATTCACTTCCATACATAAGCGTAGGCACAAGTACACCACTGACAACAGCCAGTCGTGCCTTTTTGGATATTTACTGGTTGGTCACAATTGCATGTGTAGTACCATTCACTCTCCTTAACATCTCCATCAATCTTTCCATTCCTTGTAACCAAAATATACGAATTCACTTACTTGCTCCACACTCTTATCGTTTATTTTCATATCACACACCGACACATACTCTTCTCTTTCAAACATCATGACATTCTTCTCATTTACATATATATTCATTCCTTTCACCTTATTTGCTTCATTCGTCGCAGTTACCATGTCTTGCAACTGTTCTGCTGACGATGCAAGTAGAACTTGATCATCTGCGCAGAGAAGACATTTTACAGGCAACTCATTCATCGTCAATCCACACTCACCATGTTTCAAATCTATCAGACAACTTACCATGTACAGGTTGAACAGCCACGGTGAGGCTACACAACTCTGTATAACACCTCTCAAGATGCAGAACCAGTTCTTGTATGCCCCATTTATCCTAACACAAGCACCAGAACCCTGCTGGCATAAAGATTTCAGTGCCCGTAGCAAGCGCCAGTCCACACCATACAAGGGTAGTGTCGACCACAGCTCTTCCCTCCCCACACTATCATAGGCCATCTCCAAGTCAACGAAAGCACAGTAGACTTTCTTGTGATTTGCCAGATATTTTTCGGCTATGCACCTTAAGGACAAAATTCGGTCCATATTTATTTAACATAAACGTTTCGTTCCATTTAACATTAACAAATTAAGTTTAGGTTTCTTATTAAAACCCCGTAGATTAACTCGAGTACCAAGTTTCATAAATACAGCTCAAATGGTTATTGAGATAATAACGTCTTAAATCGTCACTTTTGTCATTGGTGAAGAACATACACCAATGACAAAAGTGACGATTATAAATAAATTTCAGGATTATCAACAAATATCAAAGTGTAATATTAAAACTAAAACGGGGCAGGTGTTCTCGTCTGGTAAGCGACACATCACATATGGTTTTCCCAGGGAAGTGTATTAGGTCCTCTTTTGTTCCTACTATACATTAATGATACAGATATACCATAGGCAACTAAGGAACCTATGTCATTGTTCGATAGTGCACCTAAAAATATGATTAGCTACGAGTACCATTCTGATTCTAATGATTCATTGAATTCTACAGCATGTAACGAAAACCCTGGCCGATCCTGAAGAGTATTATTTGGTATCGTACTGCGTACTTAAATACGTAATCATTTAATGGATACGAGATTATTGTTTTCCCCCAATGAAAATTATTAATTTTAAAATTAAAAATAAACATACCAAAGGCAACACTGATCGCTCTACAAAGTTCACCTACAGTTTCGTGTCAAAAAACCGCCTGTGCGAGGCGGTGCTTTGTGGCGCGCCGCCAAACAAACTTAAGACTTAAATGCCTACGCGCAGGTATCAGCTGGTATTTTATTGTAGGCATAGACCATAATTTCTGATTGACATAAGACCTGATTCTGTTTATCAAGAAACAATTATTATTGAGTTAATGTGATGTGCTTTTGGCAATGTACTGACTGTAGGTATCAGTTTATTAAAACATTTACTTGTTGCATACCTCGGCAATCGTGTTCCACATGATTACCTCCAACATTAATACACATTCGACACCTTTTTAATAAATTTGCACGTACTCTTCGCAGCGCACTTGTGTACGATTTGAGTGAGTCGAAAGCGAAAGCTTCCACAATCCGAGCTATACTTCGATATCCGAATCATACTCACTTTAAATAACGATTTGTTTAGCATCACCCATGATAAATAAAAATCAACGTATTAAAATATTCCTGATTGGAATACGACATATTTCGCGATACGATAGCTGCACCTGATACGTACTCACATCGGATCGCAAAATATCTCCACGTGAGACTGGCAGCAAACAAGTAGCGTGCCAGTAGGCAACCAGTCGGTTACATCAAAGGGTCGAGGACTCGTTAAAAGAGTGCCTACAGCGCGGCTAGTGCAGGACGGTGTCCTTAAAAAAAAAACTGTGAAATAAAAATAGGTAAAAATTTAAAAAAAATGCCGACCGGTGGAGTGTTGTCAACTTATTAAAATGTACCATATATATTTAGTGTTAAATTTCGCATGGTTCATAAAAATAAATAATCAATCACTTTCGGTTTTTGTGAGTTTTTTTTTTAGTATGAATATTAAACCAGGAATACGCCTTTATTGGATCGGACAGGGTTTTTGTTACATGCTGTATAATTACCTGGCTTAATGATAATAATTTGAAAATTAATCTTAGTAAGGCAAACATAATGCATTTTAGAATACGAGAAAACTTGCGTAATCCATCAAAATTGTATTTAGTATACAATGATAATATAATACAAGAAGCTGTAACAGCCCGATTTTTGGGATTACTCATTGACAAGCAACTAAATTTGACACAGCACATTAATGAACTTTGTAAAAAAAATAGTACTTCGGCTCTTCATAAGTTGGCACCGACTGTCAACACATATACTTTACTTACAGCTTATTAGGGGCTTGCTGAATCAGTATTAAGATTTTTATTTTTTTTGTGGCAATTCGACTTAGAAGGACACTGCGTTTAAAGCACAAAAGCGTTGTATACGGGCTATGTTTGGGTTGCAAAACTACCGATAGTTCCAAACCAATGTTTATGCAGCACAGAATTCTAATACTTCCGTCACTTTTCATATAAGAAATATCGTAAAAACTAATCCTCATTAGTTTCCCCTTCTGATTAATAATACAGGTAGAAATAGACTTGAGAAGGACAGAGTTTGGGTACAATAACGTGCACGTATGGACCCATTGATATACAATAAAATTCCTAATTCTCTTATGATAATGAATATTAATTAATTCAAACGAAACCTAAAAAAATGTTAATTAGTAAGGAATACTACATAACATAACATTTGGCAGAGGTTTACCTGTACACCCACATTTCGCCAGTTATGTTTAAGTCCCACGTAATAGGGGGCGAGCCTATTGCCATCAACCGGGCACAAATCCAGACTCGGGCTGATACTGAGAAATTCCAGATAGAAAAACCCAATAACACTTTGCCCGACGTGGGAATCGAACCCAGGACCTCATGCTCAACGGTAGCGAATGCCACCACTAGACCAACGAGGCAGGCAGGAATACTATAATGTTTAATGTTGGATTACAGCCCACTCCCTCTCACAGAGAGGAGGCCTGTGTCCCGGCAGTGGGAACATAATAGGCTGATTATGCTACTATAATGTTACGGAGTTTTTGAATGACATATTTTGAATTTATATCATGTATTTTAATTATATTATACATTTATTTATTTTGTATTGACTGTAATTACGTATTTGAATTTGAATTTTGACATTAATATAAATATTTCCTAGTTTATAATTTCCAATTAAATAATAAAACTACTTTGTACGCCGACTAAGGCCAAACATGTTGAACCAGCAATAATAAACTCTTCCATCTATAAGGGCATGTCTATGTATCATGTCACACATGTTTCTACAAATAAATGAATCTTTATCTTTACCCATTTAGATCTCAATTTGTTTGTCGGCGAAGTCGACAACCACGCATATTCTAAATATTGAACTTGGCTCCCATTTTCACATTTATGTTTTTGATGGGTTTCATCAGTTCTATATGTATGATAAACAAAGTTATGAGTTAGTACTTACTGAAACTTTAGCAATATAACTTCTCAATGCTTGAGAAATCATAATATTCATTTATGTACCTACAGTTAACAAAAAAAATAAGTAACAATACAGTTACTTATTTCTTTTGTTATGTACATTTGATCAACATTATTTGTTCTATGTTGCAAAATACATTATTATTCCGATCGTAACAACTACCCGATGACCGATGACCGACAGGTGAAGGCCTCAAGAATCCGCTGAATGCGAGAAGCACAGAACTAGTCGAATTTAAGAAACCGGCGATGTTTGGGAGACGCCTATGCCCAGCAGTGGTCGTCTTTCGGTTGAAATGATGATGATGAATACCTTTATAAACACAACTTGGACTTCGATTTAGAACCGTTAAAACTTGAACTATTCTTATAAAGTTACAAACATTCATACTCAAAGTCATTCGCTTAGTGTTTGATTCTCTAGACGCACCAATAAATTACACCTAACATGTCTGCATACCCCGAAGCATACAGCCTTGAAGATGCGGCTCTCGGAGTTGACGTGTTTCTACAATAAACGACTCGTGTCTCTACTGTTGTTCTACGTCCCCCTCTGTTGACTTTGCGTAAATATTAACAGACAAACGTATCGCGAACGTGTGTGGTTGAAGGATGACAGTGTATGGAAATGACGTCACAGTTGTCGTAAGACTAGCTGCTACAAGCAAAATCGGTTGGAAATAAATTTAATTCCACACTTGACTTTGTCCAAAAGCCCAAAAGCCGCACGCTAAGCTACGCTTGCCGCGGTCGTTTCATAGATGGGTGACATCCATTACATATCTAGACCCCTTCATGCCTCGGAAATCACGTGACGCCGTTGGTCCCGGCTGCCATTTGTAGATTTTTGACAGTCGTTACGGGTAGTCAGAAGCCCGAAAGTCTGACAACCAGTCTTACCGTGGGGTATCGTGTTACTCAGTAACTGGGTCGTGGAGATCAGATAGGCAGTCGCTCCATGTAAAATACTGGTAGCCAGCTGCATCCCGTTGAACTGGAAGCCGACCCCAACTCAGCTAGGAGCCAGAGTTTCTCTTAGTGTTTTTTTACAGATATTGGTATTCTCACGGTGGCATCACAATAAATCTTCGCCAACATCTTTTATATTGGGCAAAATATAAACTTAAACACTAAAAACAGTGATTTTCACAATGTTAACACTGAAAAATAATAACAAACTACGTGCTCCCTTTCACCGGTGGCTTCATAAGGTTCATAACTCATTTGATGGGCTTCGTATAACCTTTTATGACAAGCTACCCTCTGGCTGGGGGAGTTTGTTGCGCCACTTCTTCTTCCCAGCTAAAGCACTAGGAAGTGGTGAAGGGCGGGCGTTTTGGGGGACTGTCTTATGTAATTTTGACGTTCGAAAAGTGCTGATTCTCAGCCTAATATGAATAAATGACTTTTGATCATAGTTGAGAAAAGGCTAAGCAGATTGAATGAATTTTGAACTTCGGTACTCCAAATTAATATTTATTTAAAGAACATCTTAGACTTTTTTCACATGATCGGACTATAATGATGTCAGCAATGTATCGAGACTTTAAACTGAGTTTGTTTTTAAATTTAATTTTTCAGATAAGTTGAATAGGAAAAACCAACCCCATCTATTTTAATACTATTAGTCGTGTTTTTAAAAACCTTTTTAACCAAATAAAAATATAACGGCGCATACATGCGGCGGCTAGACTTTATCAGAAGTGGTCATCGTACATTTGTTCAGCAGATTTATTTTCATCAGGATTGTGCCGGAATATAGCAGTTCGTCGTGGACGCGGCACGACAGCGGCTCCCCTGACGACATCATATCTATCATCAGAAGACAGCCGCCGCGCAACCATCTACGCGAAGCTCTGCTAGAGTGACTGTCACCAGCCAGTGTCACTTATCCGACCTTTTCGGTGATTCCAGTAACTTTGTAAAAAAACGATGCGACGCCACTCTCTACTACGTCTTAAAATTTATCATTTACATTTATTTCCTGGGACAACTCTACAAGGTGTTATTGAAATAACTGAATATCAAAGGGGTTATTGTACTCATCATTACCAACCACTTTTACTATGAGACCAATACAGAAATCGCGAAAAAAAAACAGCGATTTTCTATTTTTTTTCGATTTATGTGAACATAAATGTAATGCTTGCAACTTACAGCTGTTTTTTCTTTGTGTTTTCAGTTAATTTAATAACACATTGTATATATACCCACAAAGAATATGATTGTCTTAATTTCAAGTTTGTAATGCAATTGTTAAGTCTGGCAGTCACAGTACATGTAGTGAAAAACGTGTCCTTAGAAGACCCCTGTCTCGTCTGTCCTTATCTTATCTGATGGCGTTGCAATGAATTGTAAACATTTACTAGCCACCCTCGTGTAGTGCTATATTAAAATAGTTCACTGACGGCTCTCGGCGACTGTGAAACTTTTGTCTAGATAAAAAGGCATGACTTTTGCGATCCCCAAATGGTTAATGTGATTCTTAAGCGAATTTCATAAATTAAACTAAATTCCACAACAATGATGACATTAACGGCTCTTGAACGTGGAATAAATGTACTGATCCCGTTAAACGATAAAAAAATTATAAGAATAAAGAGAGAAAACTTGATTTATTGAAACAGCAACTTTAAAAAAAAAGGAATAAATGAAAAACGAAATGATAAAAAAAACTCATACTTCTAATAAATAATAAAAAAACAAATCTAAATCTTCACCAATATCAAAGTTTACATTTCACATGACTCTTTTATAGTTGAATAACTGCATCCAGATTAGTTTGAATATAATAGTTAGAATAGTTCTAAAGGAATTCCAATAAGTTACTATTAGCAATTTTAGTAAAACCATCCGGTCTCGGACTCCTTGTTGAACTCTAAAAGCAATATGTCTAAACCGAAGTTCCGGTTGCAACCAATGGCGTTAAACATCCTGCACTAATAACTTGGACACAGCCCAGTGGACAACACTCTGAATATCTAATTGAACCATTTGTTTGATCTAGCTGCTTCCAAGTACTAAGAGCAAAGCACAAACGATTTTTAATTGGAAATCCTCGTTTCGCACATGACATTTAGTTCTTAGTTTTATGACTTTATTCATGTCAATGCGTGGTACTAATTGTGCTTGTCGCATAATTTTAACCGCAAAATGCTATTGTAGTTGTAATTTCCAGAAAAAAATAAAGAAATTTGTGTTACGTTTCCTGAAAGAAAGAAAATATATTTATTTTGCACAGACTAAAAGGCACACAACCCAACATAATTATGTTCGCATTACACTCTATCTCCTTTGTATTATTATATTAATGCATAGCACAGGTGTGAGTATTTTGTACTATGGAGCTACCATTTACCGGATAATGTCTTATATTGACTTGAATGTGCCCTGGCGGCTGATAGTATGTCATGCTCACACAAATGTCTTGCTGACGGTGGCGCGTGTGTTGGATCATTTAGTTCCCTTCAAAATGGTTGAGCTGAATGGTGCTGATCTATGTGTCATGTTTGTGAACGGGCGCCGGCAGTTAGGACTGGTCATCTCTTAGCTGCCACGGCTTATTTTAATCATTTATTTTGAAGATTGTTTTTATTTATTTTTTGCTGCACTCTGGACGCTTTTAACGTGTACGGTTTTTGTACATCGTTCTCACAGGATCAATATTAATGATGTAACTAATATATTTGTAACAACAACATTATTTAAAAGAGTGTCCATGGAGATTCTTGTCTTCATATTTCTGATTGACCGACTCCTTGACAATTCAAAAGTGCCTGTAAATGGTTTAATTTAAATAAATGTTTTGAGTTTGACTCACAGTTAAAATACAATATACCAAAATAACGTCGCACAGCAAATGCCTATAGAGGTAAGGACGACCAAAGAAACGTTGGATGAAAGATGTGTGACAGGAAATATGACTAGAAAAGGGGTTTCTAAAAGAGATGTAAGCAAGAACATGGGAAGCTGCACCGATCCCAAATAAATCGAGGGGAGTAGGTTGTAGTAAGCTAATCACTTCTAATAAACTTCCATTATCTTCGAAAGTATAAGTATTCTTAATATGAAATTATCAAACAGCATTTACTCTTTCCCCGCATCCCGACCAAAGCGTCGGTCGTCGTCGGAATGTCACTCAATTGTTCGGAAAACCAGATCTCTATCTATATCGGTACGACTAAGAGTTCGGCATTGACGAACAAAAGAAACACGACGGTCGCGTGTTCGTGCGACAGTCGCTTTGGATAGAAAGCGGCCTTGATCATGACTTATGTATTAAGTATTGTAAGAGTCACGTGTAGTACAAGCGTTTTTTTTTTTATCTGTACACTTGCTTCCGGTTCTTTTGTTCAATACCTCAAATTATTTTTAACCTTACTCGACATTTAAAATAATTCTGGAACGTATTTGACATGAACACAGTTTAAATAAATGACGCTATACGTTTAAAAAAATCTTTTACATTTTAGCAAAGAAAATTGGGTACTATTTAACTATGTACATACAAAAACGTTTTTACACCCTCAATAAACTTAAACCTAATGTGAACCCCGAATTAACCTTGATATTGGTTACTACTATAAGCGTGAATTTTCAATTTAGGTTTGGACTCAGTTTGCCAACTAACTGAACAGGCCAATAGGTTCAGGGACTACAGGTTGAATAGGCGATGAACTTTGTATCTTGCTCCTAAAGATTAAGCCAAGATTTAGATTCTTCCTCTAAAAGATTTAAGCCAATATTTAGGCAGGTCAGGATTTGGATAATGGAATATACGTTAATGCACGAAACACGCGTAAGTGACACTCTTCAGAGCTTACTGCCAGTCATTCTACACGATAAATTTGATGGGTACCTACCCTTATCAAATATGCAATATGCAAAGGTCATACTACGCCGTGCGTGTGCAGTATACTAATGCGTTCAGGATGCTGACGGGGCTGCCGTGTTTAAACGCTTGGGAGATGTTTGAGGCGAGGATCATTCGGAAGCGATGTGCCTCGATCCTCCGCAGAACGCGGCCAGTTCCCACAGCATCCTGAGCACGTTGTGCGGTAGTTGAAATCGTCCTATGTTGAGTCACTGGATACGTCTACGTGTACATTGTGGATAGTGATACAGACTTTACGTAGCATTAATACATTTTGAATAATAACAGTGGCATGCTCCCTTACTAAATTAAAGCTACAATCACAAAAATTAAGAAAAAAAACTGCTAAAATCAACCAGTGTTGGAAAAAAAACACATCGCCAACCAGTATGCAAAATCATCAACAGTTGGATAAATCATTCACAGATGGCGCTGTCCACAGTGCTGGCAACAAAATAAGAAAGACTGAAACACAAGTGACACAATTAAACTATAACAGTAAGCTGAACGAAACTAGAACTAGTCAATTATGTATTTTAAATAGCAATAAAAATAATAAAATGTTAGAAATGGCAGAAGATATATTCCCTAACCACGGAATTTGCCACTACCTGATACCCAACTGTGGTGTTAAGTACCTTATCTCTGACTTGGATCGCAAATTAAAGGACTACAATATGAATGACTACTGCTTGATATTTGTCGGGGAAGAAGACTTTCGTCGGACAAAGAACTATGTCGAACTAACTATCAGTATTCGTGAAACGCTGTCAAAATTACAGCACACAAATATTATATTATGTGCTCCTACGTTCAAACTAAAGGATTACTCTGTAATGTGAAACCTTTAACAGTTTATTGTATTTGGATGCTTGTTCATATAATTATGTTTACTTATTTTACTCTAATTATTATCTTTATTATGATTTTGGTATGTTTACTAAGAGTAGGAGTTCTGTAAACAATCGCGGTATGGCCAATATATTGCATAAAATAAGATTAATGATTAATGAATTCGCACTGTATAGTGACTTAAATTCGTGTAATTCTTTTGATAAAGTGACAGATTTGCCACACACTGTGCACAGCAATGTTACTGATGAAAATGAACAGTTTTTTCTCTAATAGATATATCAACATATTGCATCAAAATATAGCAGGTTTGATAAATAATGCAGATGATCTGATGGTATGTCTAGAGGAGCTATCTACTAAAAAGACAAATGTTGATATCTTGTGAATTACGGAGCACTTTATCATGGAGGGGTATCAAAATCTATTATTTTTACCTAACTATAATTTGGCTGCACATTATTGCAGAATAGAACAAAAAAGAGGTGGTGCATGTATCCTTGTTAAAAATGGGTTACAATGGAAAGAATTGCCAAAAGTAGCAAAGTTATCAACTCCAGGCATATTTGAATGCTGTGGCGTGGAACTGACTGGTTATAAGATAATCATTGTGTGTATATATAGAATCCCGAACTCAAATAATTTAAATTATTGCTTCGACAAACTTGAAATGCTCTTGCAGGATATCTTACGTACATGCTGTAAAAAAAGTGTTATCTGCGGAGATTTTAACATTGATATACTCAAGCAAAATAGAGCAACGAATGACCTTGAATGTCTTTTAATGAGTTACAATATGAAACTTGCTTTGAAACAACCGACTCGCATGGCTAATTTATCGTGCACAGACAACTTTGCACATAATTTTAACGCATGTAAGACTGAAGTACTAGAATGGGCATTGTCGGATCATACAGCTCAGCTGCTTCAGTGTCCAGTACAAAAGATATGTTGCATTAAGTACTGGTACGCAACTAGAAGGGACTATAGTACGGAAAATATAGTAAAATTTAAAAAACATCTGATGAATCTTACCTTTTCAGAACTATATGACACGGATGACCCAAACGTAGCTTATAATCATTTCATTGAGGTTTTCAAGCTATTATACGATCTGTGTTTTCCAATAAAAGTGGTTAAAATAAATACAATAAGAAGAACTAAGTGGTTGTCGAAAGGGATCAAACTATGCAGTAAAAAGAAAAGGAAACTCCTATGGCAGTTTCGACTTCATCGTAGTAAGATTAATAAAACAATATTAGATAATTATTCTAAAATCTACAAAAAAAATATCCTTTTAACTCAAAAATCACAGAACAATTACAATATAAGAACATCTAAAAACAAATCGAAAACTGCGTGGCAAATTATAAATCGTGCAAAGTATAACGTACCTAAATCTAACATAAATGAAATTAAAATGGGAGGCTGCGTCATATCTCATCACAAAACGATTGCAGAAGCATTTAATATTTTTTATTGATAAAATAAAGCCAAAATTGGATGCCGACTGCAGACCTGGGGCATGTACAATAGATTTCAATAACAAAACTATGTTTCTGGCCCCTAGTATACCAGACGATATTAAAAAGATAATAAGGTCTTTGAATAATACAAAGGTTATGACGGTATACTTACATATTAAAACATGTTGCGAATGAAATCTGTGGTCACTTAAGTCAAGTTATCAATCTCAGCATTAGGCGTTTACCCTGACGCTCTAAAAGTTTCTATCGTCAAGCCACTATTTAAGAAAGCAGATAGGGAGCTTATGGAGAATTATCGGCCGATATCACTAATCCCTATAATTTCTAAAATATTTGAGAAATACATTTACAAGGAACTAAATTCATTTATAGTTCATTTATAGAAAGACATAATATTATATGCGAGGGACAGAAAGGATTTAGATTAGGTAAAACAATTAACATGGCCATTTATGATTTTTTTTTTAATATTACATTTAACGTGGATAAGAGGACACCGGTCTGTGGCATTTTTTGTAACATGACGCAAGCCTTTGACTATGTCCATTATGGTACACTCTTACATAAACTTGAAGCATATGGAATTAGAGAAAATGTCAACAATCTAATTAAGTCTTACTTACTTAACAGAACTCAAATTACAAATATAAACCACGTTAACATGAAAAGTAAACATGAAATTGTATATAAATCCTCAGAACGTATAATTTCGTTTGGTGTGTTCTAGGGCCTCCTTTATTTATATTATATATCAATGATCTACCGAAAGGCATCCCTCAATCTCTGACATTATTTGCCGATGATAGCACCATAACGATACCTTGTAAAAGTTTTGATACTTATGAAAGTGACATAAATGATTCTATAAATCGAATGGTAAAGTGTCTAGATGACAATAACTTAAAAATGAAACTAACAAAAACTAAATCAATACATTTTAGTCAACGGATCAATAGCAAGAGTAACTTAAATATACACTATGATGGCCAGTCTATAGAAGAGGTAGAAACAACCAAATTTTTAGGGCTCAACATTGACAAAAAACTGAATTGGAAGACCTATATCGAAATCATGTGCAAAAAATCAGTAATTCTGCTTACGCCCTGCACACATTGTCGTCCATATTAAGAGTGGAGGCATTACTTAAAGCCTACTATGGTTTAACCGAATCTCATCTATGCTATGGTGTCATTTTTTGGGGCAACTCAACAGACCACAGACACGGTGTTCAGGGCTCAGAAGAGATGCGTTCGTTCAATGTTTAAAATAAAACCTACTGATAGTTGCGTGCCTTACTTTAAAAGATATAAGATAGTTACTTTGCCATGTCTGTACATTTTAGAAGTAACTGTTTTTGTCAAAACAAATCCACACCGATTTAGAAGATTAGATGAAGTAGTACCACGTGATAGGCGCGACAATAGCAGGATATGCTCTCATACTGCGAGAACATCCGTCATGAGCAAAAGTGTCTTCTGTATGGCTACTATCATATTTAATAAGTTACCAAAAAGTTGGAGAGAACTGCCCTTGTCACTTTTGAAAAATAAGCTGAGAATTTTTTTGTTAGTAGAGTATATTACAATGTTATAGATTTTTTTAATGAAAAGGACTTTTCTATTCCGACTTCCAATATATAGATAAGAATAACAATTTGAATTTTGTATCCATTTTGAATTATTCTATTTGACTGCATAATAATGAATATCCTGGGAATAATTTAATCAATGTTGACCATAATATACCTATAAAATCTTGACATAAATTATTATTTATTGGTTTTGTAATTTGTAATGAAAAATGCAATTTAATGTAATCTTCTATACCTACAAAATTTGTACCCCGTTATTGGTAAAACATGGACGCACACAACATACTATTACCTCAATACCTTGCATGTCTGATTAGTCAGTTTATGTAAACGCATGTTTGACAAATAAATGATCTTATCTTATCTTATCTAACATTAGCTTTAAGATTTCTCAGCTTACACTACTGTACTGTACGGATTCTCTGTGGCCTGAAATAAAGGTTTATTATTATTATAATAAACCCGACATACGTCAACACTAATGACTGAATGCTCATACACCACACAATTTGAAGACGCATTTAATATTGCGGTGTTTTAAAGCAACAAAAAAGACTTTCAAGGATGTCTATTAACCACGATACATAACAAATTCCTTAATGAAGGTAACATTTCAAAAAAGAAGAAAAAAAGTATCATTCTGACCCAATCTCGTTTTACAACAAAAAAAAAAACAAATCACAAAAAGCAAAACCACTGGGTAGAGGAACTGATATCGTAATTAGCTTAGTTAATGAAAGTCGGGCGATGTTAGTAGAACAGCGACTGCGGCAGTTTTTGTAGTTATGTAGATGCATTAGTTTGTTTGTAATTACAATGTCTTACGAGAATTCTGAATGTTGATTTGTGACTGTTTTTTACAAAACAGCTGGGATATGCAGTTCTGCAGCGTAATAATATAAAGGCAATTCTAGAGCGATTTAAAAGTTTTTCAAACGTATTTGCAGAAATTTCAGTTTTTTTACCCAGTGTTCATTAATTAGGCTTGTTACTACGACTGAGTATAGATAATAGTCCTTAGTAATAATGGTTCAGGTTAGTTACCATTACCTTTTATATCCTTCTATTCCGCGATATACCGAAAACCTTACTTACTTTGAAGAACACGCTAGAAAATTACCTTGGGATCTGATTTCAGACTTGTTGTGAATTTCCTAAGTAATACTGTTTGCTCCCCTCGAGAACTAAAGCAGGTACTATACTGACAGATTCATATAATACGATAGATAACATGACGTAAGTATGTTATCGTATGTCCTCATTTCAGCATTTAGTCTTAATTGATGTTGTGTAATGTTATCAGTTACCAGATTACATTAATTTGAGATTGAACATGTCTCATGTTTGATACATTGGGTGCGACTACGGACCTTCTGTGACATGAGTAAACTACTCGTTTTCAATATTTTTTCAAAGGCCTGCCCATAGGATTGGAGAGATTACTAAACCAGAAGAATGAGTCACAAAACGGTTCGCATTAACAATCGAAGCTTATAATTTTAAACGTGTATGATGATAATAACGAAAAAGTAAAATTTTATGATAGTAGAGATCATTCATTTACCTACCCACATATTGTTAAAATAACAAACATAAAGTTTCATAATATGCTGCTACTGACACAGTATTCTCTATGGTATCTATAAATAATGTCAATGAAATCTTTGCAAATAGCTGTGACCTGCTTGACGTACCTACAATAAAACAGAGACAAAAGAATAATGCCTGATGCCAAAACGACACATAAAAGAACCACAACCAGGCCAACCATTGTCAAGGTTTGTGGCCTCAAGTAATTCAAATGTACATTACCATGATTAATGATTTCATTTGTAACATTGGTCCCATGTTGGGCGGCAATAGGGCTTACTGGCACCCATGCTGGGACTGTTAAGAATTTATGCCCCAGTTCAACCCTTCATTTAAAGGTAACTACAATTAATTACCAACTACTTTAAAAGTACAGACGTTAATATGTTTTAAAGGGGTAAGTGATTGAGAAAATTAAAATAGGTTAATTTATGTAAAGTGCAATGAAGTCTAACACAATTTGTGAATTTCGAGTACATAGGACTATAATCAGAATAGGTGACCAGCTTCATTAATTCGAAACAGTGACAATGATGTCCAGTATATTATAAATATAGTATGTACACGTTCGAAGTAATTGACAGCCTTAACAATAACAGTTAATTTATAATAGGCATCAAATAATCTAATCGAAATCGAATCTAATTGAATCGAAACTAAAATTGTCCATGCAAAGCTTCGCAGATTATTTTGTTACTTCATCATTTTGACAAAGATAATTTTATTTAATTTTCTTAATTTCAAGAAACAGAAAAAACATTATTAGGAACGTACATTTAACAGTTTGATATTTTGTAAATCCCTAATAACATTGTATATTGTGCTTAGTTTATTTTATGAGCATTTATGTACCTAGTACCTTCAACGATCTCAGTATTTAAAGAAGAGGTGCAGTGATTACAAAGTAGATATGTGTTGTGATCAAAATATCTATTTCATATTATGTTGTTTGACATTGAAATAATAATGATAATCCATAACTTAATAACACAAATGCGAAAGTAACTCTGTCTGTCTGTCTGTGAATTTTTCAAGCATTAACGACTGGACGTATTTCTAAGAAGTTTGGCACAAAAGTAGGGTAAGGAGATGAATTAATTTTAGAAGCCACCAGTAAGAGCAAGTAATTCTATAAATAAATCATTCCAAAGCTTACATTTTATTTCTTACTGATATAATACAAAATTAAATGTAGGCCATTGGAGACATAGCGATTTTGCTTAAGGCTAACACCGTTTCCAAAATAAAGATATAAACATCTACAAAAAACACTCCAACCGTCCTAATAGCCAAACGAAATCAAAACTACTCACAACAACCAGACAATCTATTGCCTACTGCAACTAAAAAGTAACAGACTAGAATTGGTAGAGAATTATAAACAATCGTGCCAATCGACATCCTTTTAAACAAACTTTAAACAAACTTTGCCTCGAGCGGCAGTTTGTCTTACATTCGTGCATTATTCTCCTCTGTGGCTTCCGAATATCGACGGACTTGCCAGTTGAAATTAATTTGCTGTTCCTTAGCCTCCACCTAACGTTGTTCTGATGTGTGCAGCTTGAAATACGATATCCAATTTCAATGTATGGTGATTAGTTATTTTAAACTAACGGTTGTGAAGATGATTGGTTTGATGTTTTCAACTTCATTAAGCCTTAACATTTTGGGGATTATTTTGTACTAGGTTCCGCGCCCACGTGGATGTCAGAAATTATCCCACCGGAACGTGCTACCAAGACAAAAAGTCCTTATATGCCTATGTCCTTCTCCAGGATGCCATCTCCTTGCCAAATTTTATAGAAATCCGTTCAGTGGTTTAAGCGTGAAAAGGTAACATACAGACAGAGTTTCGTTTGAATTTATAATATTATTTATTAGTATAGATAGACAGGGAGGCGGTAAGCCATAACCAGATTAACCTACATACTATGTACCATTGGTAAGTTAACGATTTTTAAACCAGATACCGCCTTAGGTCAAGCCTCTATGCTAGCATACAGGCTTGACCTAAGGCGCTGCTCCACAGCTGAAGCCCACAGCTAAGCTATGCACGTGTACTTAGCTTCGCTCTGTATGAAAATATAGACAGGATCGTCCACTGCAACCAACGGTCACGCACGGATGCGTGACTGGCAAACAAATGAACCGCGTAGCTAATGTGGCAATATTTCTCTGTGCATATACAACGCAGCAGTGGCTGGTTGACCACACATGCCGATGGTATACACGTTGCAAAAAAATACACACAACACATTTCTATTTTCAGAAATAATTACATAATACTATTATAGACATTGTAATGAAAGTACTTCCTGTCTGTTTAAATCATACAAATCACAGTTTGGCATCAATAGAGCGGGCCACAATGGGTACTAGTTGTGTTCATGAACGTAACAAGCCTTCATCAGTGGTCGTCGTGAATTGTAGAGCATCGATAGTGCACACGTCACTCAAGATTATATCGATATTTTTTTGATAATCCTCTTGAAAATGTTCCGATTAATCGGAATATCACCTTTTGAGATTATTGTGTAAGTTAGGGATTCTAGAAAGAATTATCAAAAATTATAATCGCATTTAGATTCTGTTAAAAGGTGGACAAAAACTTTGAAAAACAATTGTGGTACTTATCACTAAAAACCAATAATATAGTAAAAAAGACTTGTGAAATGTAAAACTCATTATACTTTCCAGCTTTTTTGTAACTCAAAACAACTTCAAAAAACAAAAAAACTGAAATGCTAAGTAAAAAATCATTTATTTGCAAATATGGGTAAACAATATGCATGTTTTATATTTATGTACCATATTTTACCTTTTGGCATTCAAAGTACATAAAAAGAAAACACAGAAAAATTAAAACTAAACAAAAAAAAAGTATAATATTCGGGTACGGGTGTAATATGCTTTGTTTATCAAAAAAACTTCTAATTTTTTTTTTTACATTTTCGGCGATTTGGTTGGATTCGGCCTCTATTATATTTGGGTAGGTGATAGACACGGGGAGCCATCCAAAATATACTTTTATTTCAACGAGTCGTTTAAATAGGAGTACAAAAAATTTCAACAATTTTGCTAAATAAATATTTATATATTGACACCTTTTCTTTAAAATGCTCAAAGAAAAATCGAAACCGGAACCTAAAATAATTTCAAAAACTTTTTATCGTCGTCTGAACCTTCTGGCAGTGCAAGAAAATGATAGGCAAAAAGTGGGGACTATCCCCTAAAATTATACTATGGCTGTACACCACAGTGATCCGCCCCATGATCACCTATGGAGCCGCGGTCTGGTGGCCCCGAACCAAGCTGGCTACAGCCTCAAACAAACTACAACGCATACAACGACTAGCCTGCCTGGCGGCTACGGGCTGCATGAGGACCACTCCGACTGCAGCAGTTGAAGCCATGCTGGAACTGCTACCGCTCCACCTGTTCATACAGCAGGAAGCCACACTGGCTGCGGTGCGTCTTAAGACACTAAATCTCTGGGGTAAGAGAGACACACCACACACCGCGCTACTTGAGGGATTCAACAACGAGTTCCCCATTACGAGAGCCATCAATGATCGGGTACCCAAACAATTTATCTTTGATAAAAAATACAAGATCCAGCTTCACGAGGATCGCAGATGCGAGGGTTTGTGCCCTGCAGAGCTGCGCATCTTTACAGACGGATCCAAAACAGGTAATGGCACAGGTGCTGGAGTATTCTCGGAGGACCTCAACATACGTATAGCCACACCATTGGGGGTCCATAACACAGTGTTCCAGGCCGAATGCCAGAGAAGTTAAGGACCACTCGATCCGTATACTCTCAGACAGCATGGCTGTGCTGCAAGCGCTAAACAGCTACACAGTTGAATCTGGGCTAATATACGAGTGTCACCAGCGCCTTAACCAGGTGGGTAGACTCAATAAAATAACCATTCAATGGATCAAAGGACACAGCGGTTCGCTGGGCAACGATGCAGCCAACGAACTTGCCCGAAGGGGGTCGAGTGAGACAGCAGTGGGACCAGAACCCATCGTGCCACTCCCCTTCGGATATCTACGCACTCTGGTAAGGAAACGCACCAGGGAACAACATCACAAACTATGGTTGGAACAAGGTGAGTGCAGGCAGGCTAGGGAAGCACTCCCTGCAATTGATAGCCGCCTCACGAAACAAGTTCTCCGACTAACTAAACAACAGCTGCGCATAGCTACGGCAGCCTTGACTGGCCACGGGTCATTTAACAAACACCTCTTTGTCATAGGAGTCACAGACAGTCCGTTGTGCAGGGCCTGCATGGAGGAGGACGAGACAGCAGCTCATTTGCTTCTATACTGCCCGGTGGTCGCCACATACAGGGCAAAGCACTTCGGTAACCCAGGTACCCTACGCGAGGCTGTCAGTAACATCAAGGCGTTGCTGGCCTTCCTCGTGGAGCTGGGGTGGATCGAATGATCGATTTTCCCACCGTACGCAAAATACGCGCATTGACGTGGAGTTGCGGACACCAGCCCGTATTACCTATTACCTATCGTCGTCTGAAAAATATCGTAAATTAATCAAGCAAAATCTATAAAATCAGAGGCACACCTCTAAAGAAGCCCTCCGTTAATCGTCTCCTTATAATTATAGGTTATCATCGCGCATAATTTCACTGGCTTCTTCCACTTCTTTCTTTCAAGCCAGACGGTTTTGATAATTATTTGCCATCACCAAACGAAAACCAATCCTATCCCTACACACGACATTTCACTTTCCAGTAGAACTACCCTCAGTCGCTTTAAATGACACTTTGGCAGGCTGAAGAACTATTCATACGACAGCGCCTGATTTTTCCCTGATATTTCGTGAGAAATTCTTTCTATTTTTTTTTTCGTTCCATGCAAGAATTCTCCTGAAAATTCCTCTGTTAGTAGTAATTTGATGGCTCGATTTCTGACCGGTATATTTGAAAAGTCAAGTTCTTTCGAAGAAAGCACCCGTAGCCTTTTAATAAAATTGTTGAATGAATGAGGTGTATTTTTTGGACGTTTTTTTATTAACTTGACGTCCGTGTGACTATATTTTGTGCGAAAAGGCAGAAAAGGAGTCTATGAAACGAAATCTAAAGATCAAAGGAGGATCTGCCAATGCACTCGGCTTAGATCAAAACCACGTTTATATTTTAACTTTCAGCTGAAATATTAAAATCGGTTATTAATACTTTTACGAATTAAAAAAAAACCTTTTTATACATGATCATACAACAAAAAACATATAACTAGTATCTAATAAGTTCGTCCCATTTGGGCGCCAATAAACTTAATTGGCGAGTTAACGTTATTGGCACCAACAAATTATTAATAAAATCTACTTATGATACATTCTTTCTAAATGGATTCCCACTTACTTTAGTATATTTCTGATTCAGCAGTTCCTGAAATGAGATAAAAGTAATGAGTAAGCTAATAATATCTTATATGAAATAGGTATAATAACAATATATAAAGAAAAAAAAAGAAAAATTGTTTATTCTGCACAAACAAAACGCACATTACAAAGAAAAACATTAATTACACACACATACAAAGTAGCCAAAAGCCTCGCATTCGGAATTTAAAAGTTTGACAATTTTGTCCATTGCTTGATCAGCTTGATGTCAGATGTCACTCTCACTCAGCACCAAAGACAATACACATTGCTCTGTGTTTGTTGCGACACTGGCAAATGACAATAGAACAAAACAAGATGCCGATTGCAAATTGGAAGAATGACCAGTTTTGTAACAAACAAATAATGAGAATAATAAATAAGCATTGCTTCGTACCTGTGCAAGAACAGGTCGTTGCTCAGCAAAATGCTGTGACTTCGGACGAACTTAGCGTCAACAGCGCTGATTTTCAGCAACTACCTCTCGAATGACGTAATGACGCAACTATGGGACTAGAAATAGGGACCAATTGGTTCAACCGGGTTTCAGGCTGGCTAAAGTAGATTCATCCTTCATGGGGTACTGTTTAAAATGTTATAATAAAATACCTCCCCACATACTCCAACTGAATTAAACGAAGTTCAAAACCTGTATCAAACGCACACTATGCAGCCAAGCATATTATAAGTTGGAGGATTACATCTCTGACAAAAATGCTTGGCTCAACGCTGGTTCTGCTCCACAAGGGCGCCTAAACAATTGATTAGCATTCGGAAATATTGTTGGAGCTTCTTCTATAAGTTGTTTCTATACTATAGACACGCACACACATTCACTTGGCCTGTAATTGATAGTAGTTCATAATTTCAACTAACTTAACATATGACATGCTAGCTTAGTCGTTACCGTGCTTGGGTAGCAGCGCAGCGATTATGGCGAGCCCTGAGTTCGAATCTCATCTGCGCCTGCGTGAAGTTATATTCAAATAATATCTATTTCAAGTTTTCGATATGTTATTAATAATAGCTAAAATGATCAATTTTTGTTTGTTTTAATGAAATTACTTGAAGTGGTTCGATAATCATTCGATACTTGGTTCGTTCATCTTGTTTCCATAAATAATACATTTTTGTAGGTAGGCCACAGAAACCTGAGTGAATTATTTCGATTTCTGTGCGGTAGATGCAATTCGTTACGACTATTCACCTAATTGAACGTTGTTGGTTAGTGACGAATGTTTAAATCTGTTAATTAGCTGTGTTGTGCAAATTTAAAGAATTGGCAAATATTGTTGCGCTGCCTAAAAGAGGATGTAAATGATGTGATAACACAAATATATATTGAAATAGGACTAAGTGTGAGTGTTATCATTTAAATATTTAGTATTTTATTACGTTTAAATTGTTATTTGTTTAAGTTAGTGAATGACGAGTAAAACGTTTAAGTATAAATTTAGCTTATAGATGTCTAATAATATCACATTCTTTGTTCTAGACAAATACTTTGAGTCTGTGGGTTAAGAGATGTGACGAAGAAGGAATTCTAGATAGTTGGAGCGCTTATTTATGAAGTGGATGTTTATTTAAATAAGCCCACACAAGCTGAATAAATATGTAACAAATGGTTTCATACCAACCGGACATTTGGCTGAATTAATTAAAAACATCATTAAAACTGTTCGCCGTGTACTCCGCGCTAAAAAGGTTGCATCACCGAAGCCCTGCAAACAATAACGGAATAAACAAGAACGTTTAAGTTCCGGAATAGTTTATCCTGTATTCTTAATTATAAAAATTGAGGTTTAGTTATAATCATCTTTTCACGGAACGAAAATGAAAACTTAA
Source organism: Dasypolia templi (assembly GCA_963555695.1). Classification (NCBI taxonomy): domain Eukaryota; kingdom Metazoa; phylum Arthropoda; class Insecta; order Lepidoptera; family Noctuidae; genus Dasypolia; species Dasypolia templi. Next base: position 9,302,492 of record OY743142.1, read on the forward strand.
GCTATCATCAATATGTTACCTTTATTCACTAAAGCCAAATAAAATTTGAAATACTTAATGTAAACAAACTGCCATACAAAACCACTTAATAAAATCACTTGTTTTAAAAAATCATGATCTTGATTAAAACTTCATAAATCAGCATATCATTTTTTTTGAACATCTCACATGTTTAAATAAAACAAATTGCAACAAGTTCTTTGACATAGTATTGCACATCCTATTTGGCTGAATAAGTTATTATAAATAAATAGTAGCGGTTATCTTTGTGTAAAATATTATAACAAATAAAAATGTTTTAATTTTTGTTATCACTTCTAACGCATTTATTTTTTACCCTTTATTGCAATAACAACAAAAATATAAAAACAGCAATTTTTTTAAATATTATATTTCAAACCAAATAAAACATTGGCAATAAAACTGCGATGCCTCTTATGAGATCAGAACCTAAGCCGGCGACTTCTCAGTCCAACGCTTGGCGCCTACTGCTACAGCTCATATTAGATTAACTCGAATTTTAGCAATGCCATAAACCGGCCAGGTCACGCGCATGATGCGTGTCTAACAAAACCGACGGAAATATATTTTTGTTTTGTGCAGAGCGACGCGAGTACGCGATACGACAGTGTGCCGTGCAAAACTGCGATCTTTGTGGTGTGTGTCGTTGAAACACATACAGTCGTACCGTGAGTTCACAGCAATACGACTCTTAACGTGCCTATGCACTTTTGATCTCTTACTGTACAAAGGGGTTTGGTAGAAAAACGTGGTTCGTATTTGCTCTGCCTCCAACTTAACTGTTCAAAGAAATAGTGCGGTTCTGTGTTATGACTATTCCAAAAAGTAAACCAGCTATACGCAACTTTCTTCTAGCAACCGTTTTTAAAATATTATTTTCATTTATGAAAAGCTATAATATATATAAATTAATTACACTTTTAATTTACAGAATATGAAGAAGGTGTCAAGGACGATAACGCACGTATTAATAAATTAATGTGGTCACAATTATTATAATCGGAATCTAAAAAGGATCAAGTTAATTCCAGCTTCGTTTAAATCGAAGTGAACTGAACACAGCAATTAAATAACATTTAAATAAATTTTAAGTGAAAAAAAACGATTATTATGAGAAGATGTCTGTTAATTAGTTTAAAAAAAAACCTTATTGCAAAATACGCCTGAAGTTACGATCGTACACACACATTTAGCCAGTTATGTTGAAGTTACATGTAATACAGGCGAGTCTATTGCTATCAGACCTGCTACAGAGAAGTTCCAGCTGGAGAAACCCAATCCGACATCGAACCCAAGACCCGCAGGCCCGCATAGCATGACCGGGACCGATAGAATAAATAAAATGACAGATTGCTTTTATTCATTTGTCATTTTGAACCTCTTTATAATACTCGTTTCTATGGTTGTCTTGTCATTCTTGGCAGTAGCCCTTACACCTTAAATAAATCTCTTTCCCCTTCGGCTAATAAATCGTCAATACATTCATGCGTATGAGAGCCGGAGTCTACCATCTTTGTGAAGCGCTTGAAGTGTCAGAACTTAAAATGAATGGGAATTATTATAAAATGACGGCGTTTTCAATTATCCGGTGAAACTGTTGATGCTTTGATAACATACCTAAATGAAAAAGATGTAACCAAAATCTGCCCAAACAAAGTACCGAGGTACACTTAGCGGCATGAAATACACTAGGTTATAGTGAATTGTATTGAATTTATTGATTTTTCCTATGGTTACCCGGGTACGAAGATAAAATAACTTTTAACTACCTAAATTAAAAGCACGCCATTTTGGCACTCTATCATCGGCACAAGTCAACTACCTGACTTATGAAAAATGCTGTCAAGTTGACAACTGTCTGCTGTCAGCTTCAGCCACTATTGTTTCACGAACGAATGGAATGACATGTGAATGACATTTACAAAATAATGCAAAAAAAAGTTATAATGTAGTTTTAAATTGTTTATGGATAAAGATATAATTATTTTCGAAATCAATTATTTTGTACATGTTTGGGCAAAGTTGTATAGGCTTTTGTTGAACTCCTTTAAATTATTGGCACTTAAACAAATTACCATCTGCACAAACAACTGAATACGTGTACAAGACAAATTTCTTTGGAAACACAGCTGTATATATTTTAAAGAAGGCCTTGGCGAAACTACGTAGGCCTATTATAGTTTTAAAAAAAAACAGCCACAACTATACCGCGATGGTTGACGTTACATTTTCAGAAGTTATAAATTCCCTATTACGTCCATTTTGCAAAAAAATAAACAAACACCAATATAAGGTCTGGTGTTTCCTAGTAGATGACGAAATGCAAAATAATAAAACTAGCTCCTACCCGCGACTTATCTGTATGAAATTTATTGTACGCACGTTCCGTTGCGTCGCGTCGCATCGCCAACACGCGTTGTCCCTTCGTTCTCGCTCAGCGTTCTTTCAAACGTTTTATCTTTTTGCTCGGCTCTAAGGGTAGTAGCGTGATGTTAATTAAATAGCCTGCCTTGCTTTAAAAGTTGCAGTTCCAGAGATAAACCCCTTCAAACAAAACAACCTCTTCAGTTTTGTTTTTATTATTATAGAAATAGATTTAAGAGTCAGTACTTCAAAATGTTCAAATTGAAGAACATTTTCATTATCGACCAGTAACTATCTGAGTATTGGTAGAACAATGGAATGGATACCACTGTAACGACATTAGTGCTACAATATTCCGAGTGGCAACACTAGGCCTCATCCTCATTAAGATATTGCTGAGGATTATAACTGCCTTGTGGACGCTAACTTGTAGGAAGATTATGGCAGATTCATAGACTCTAATCTCTGCTTATATACCTGCAGCTAATGGCTGCTGGTAATGGCTTTAGGTACCAACTAGATAGCTAGGTTGTAAACTGTTCTAGAAACCAGGCTATTATGTTCCCACAGCAGGGCAAAGGCCTTTTCTCATAAAGAGAAGGCACGAGCATTTGTAACCACGCTTGCTCAAGACGGATTGGCGATTTCAGACTTTTATTAACTATACAACTAACAAACTACGTGCTCCCTTTCACCGGCTTCATAAGGTTCATAACTCATTTGTTGGGCTAGGCATAACCTTTTATAACAAGCTACCCTCTTCTTTGCTAGATTTGCCTTTTAGTGCGTTTAAAGCTCAAGTAAAATCCAACCTTTGTTCAAAGGCATATTATTCAATTAACGACTACTTAAACGATAGGAATAGCTGGTCGCTGTAATTAACTCAAGACAATGTTTATGTTCTTTCTCCAGAATTAGGTTACATACTGACAGGGTATACGAGCTCGTATAATTATTTTAATTTTATTTGACTGTATAAGTCAATTAGTTTAAGTTACCTTCATTTATTATTGACATGATCCGCTCATTACAAGTTTTTTCAATGAGTTGTATTGCAATAAGTAGTTAGCTAGCGACCTCGACAATTGATCTTAAATTATTCTTGCCTGAGCAACCGGCAGCGAGTTCGTCATGCTCCCGTAGATGTCACTGCTTGCGGTAGCGTCGGGGATCGGGTTGCCTCCTTCCCTCAAATATGGCGAGGGGGGCAATGGCTGATCTTTGCGTTATGCTCGTGAACGGGTGCTGCTTGTGGTGACTGGTCGTCTTGCTGTCTATGGTTTTGATATTGTTAAAGTAATTGTTCTGTTAACTTATTTTACTTCGATGGTCCTAGTTTATCATTTGTGTTTACTTAAAAATAATCCAATAATGCATATGTAAGATGTCACGCCCCTTATGCCTGGAGGCTTTTATTTGTGTATTAATTATGTTGTTTTTTTCATTGGTTTTTTTATTGGTTTCTGTTTTGGGTATATTGGCGTGGCTAGCTTAAATATGGCAGATAATTTAATATGTTATTTTTTTTGTGTTTCGGTTTTTATTCTTTGATTACCTTATAATTATATAATTCAATGGTTTTCTAACTAAACAGACAGCTGTGCTGCTGGGGAGTTTGTTGCGCCACTTCTTCTTCCCAGCTAAAGCACTAGGAAGTGGTGAAGGGCGGGCGTTTTGGGGGACTGTCTTATGTAATTTTGACGTTCGAAAAGTGCTGACTCTCAGCCTAGTTTGAATAAATGACTTTTGATTTTGATTTTGATTTGATTTTATAAAGTCCAGGTTTCCCCACAACTTCGCCGGTGTCAGTAATATCAAGATAAACTCAGAAAGTACAACATACGAATAAAAAAAGTCACATTGGTTCTTGCCCGGATTTTAACCCACAACCTCGTAAACTAATCTAAAAAGCTCGACTACAGGAACTAGGGGCTGAGATGTTGTGATGTTTAAGTTTGGAATTTTTAAGGTTTTGACTGGAATTTAGGTAGTTAAATTGAAAACGCTGAAGGAGAACATCGTGAGGAAACCGGCGTGTCCTAGAACCAAAACTTACATACACTTACGAAGACATGTAACATCCACCAACTCGCACTAATACTTCTACTGCTACTGCAACAATTTTTTGTAATCGGAGCAGTACTTACAGAGGTGTCCTCTTACAAACAAATTAACAATTGAACCTCTTTATAATACACCAGCTCCTGCCCGCGACTTCGTCCGCGTAACCTTTCTGGTTCCCCCGAGCCATCCCTTCGAATCGCATCGCCTGCGCCGGCTTTTACTTCGTTTTCGCTTAGCGTTCTTTCAGCCTTTTTATCTTTTTTTTGGTCCTAGCGTGATGTTAAATAGTTCCAGGAATTACATAAAAACTTACAAACAAACAAAATTTACCTGTTTGTAATATTTGTATAGATAATATTAATTTAGTTAGCTTTTCTCACTTTTGCGTGGAAAAAAAAAATCTGCTCTTTCAAGTCAAATTCATAAAGTGCCTTCTTACTTTCGAAGTAAAGTCGTAAAAATAGAAAGAAACTGGTCCCTGAAGTACAACTAGATAGGGTAATAGCATGACACTGCATAATGTGTGTAGTTTTATAACTTTAAACTCAATGTACGCGTTTCTAACAGTTTTGAACACTGTTTTAGAGCTAATCACAACTTTATTTATGTTCTAAACTATGATGTGCCCGCATGCGGTTAAAAATTAACAACACCAGTTGGGAATCCTTCTTAGTCATCGTATTAAATAATACCATAAATGTGAAAGTCTGTATTTTGTGGGTACGGATGTTTGTGAATTTGGATGTTTATTTATTATCCCCAACAAAAGATAGACTCAGAAACAATGGTTAACGTTAAATATTAAGTAAGTAAGTAAGTAGGTGTACTCTTCGCACTCTGGCCGCACTTAGTGATTTCATGGATTCCATGGATTGGACCTACGATCTGTTTGCGAATGTGAATCAACGAAGATTTTATTGCCATATATTAAGTCCTGTGAGAGTGAGTGATTTATGAAAGTGTTGTAAGTTTACATGTTTTTTCTTAAAACATTTTTATTGTGTTAAAGCCTTCTTTTAGTGCGGTGTGTCTTGTAGGGAAGGTGCAAGCGCTTGAACTGCAAGATTTTGTATTTATTTGAAAAGTAATAACAAAATTATAAAATAAAACAACAAGCTTTATCTTTTGATAGTATATCAATTTTGCATGAATCATTTCAAGGTAGACTTTTAAAATACCGATATAGTGTCATCTTTATGGTTTCTATGTATCAAGCCAATTATTATAATTCACGTTTCTGTCTTCACCCAGCGCTTGACGCATAGCATAATCAGCCTATTATGTTCCCACTGCTGGGACACAGGCCTCCTCTCTCTGAGAGGAAGTGGGCCGTTATCCACCACGCGGCCAGTGCGGGTTGGTAGATGTCACATTTCTTCGACTTGTTGCTTATAAGACATGCCGATTTCCTCATGATGTTTTCCATCAGTCTGTATTGAGAGCAGTGGGGATGAAATAATTTACACAAAGTACCTGTAGCCTGTCTGGTTTCGAACCTACGACCGCTCGGAATTCGCGGCAGTTACCACTGGGCCACCACTGCTCACTCGGCGCTTGACGCGCATGTTCATGTTTTCTGAGCTACATTTCATTTTTCTAGATTTACAGAGGTTTAAGGAAGTTAAAAAGTACTGCATCCTCCCCTTAATAAATAAACGAACGGCGGTACAAACTGAATAGGTTCCATTTAAACTGGTAGGAGAACGCATAGATTGAAGGACTGGAGGATGGGAGGCCCTTGCCAGGAGTGGTACAGCGCAGGCTACAAAAAGAAGGAGACCACATCCATTCAGAATCAACCACACCTTTTAACCGCATGCGGTCTCCCGCAGACTCTTTAAACGTAAATCGTGTCAAGTGCAGTCACTGCTTTGTTTTCTCATCCAATCTCACAACTTACTACCACCTACCAACTTTTCTAACACTAACTTTTCAAGTGGAAAATTCTCAAGTTAAAACATTAAACCGCACCGCTGAAGAGAAAAATAACACAACGTAAGCATGGCCTCTCAGACATCAACTAGTATTCTAGACGTACAGGGGCAAAGAATTAAGTAGGCAAGCAGAACGACGCATACATAATACATAGCCATGTACAAACCTTGGCTCACGCACAACTGTGTTAAAATGGGAAATGTAGGTAGTGGAATATTTATCACTTACCCGCAGAACGGATAATGCAATTACAGGGCATTACTGCTGACAGTGTCACTGGATATTGCGGTTTCATCTCCTTGTGACTCATCGCTCATGTAGTATTGTGGTTTTAATATTGCTTCGGTACTAATTGTTATTGGATGCAGCCACATTTTAAGTTTTCGGGTTGTGTGCTCAGATACTTTTATTTTTAGTTTGGCATGTGTGTTTGGCAGTCTGGTGTGTATGTGTTAGTTGTAAGTCATCCATACTTCATAAATAAATAAATAACTATCAATTAAGGGAGAAGCGCCGGGTTGCCCGCGAATAAAAAAAATCGCATGTTTTGTGCAGGACAGTGTCTGGTTGATTGTTTAACAAAATATGATTCGCGACCGTAACAAGTAAATCATTAAAATCACCAATAAAACCCTCCAACTTTATGTCGACCTGTTGATTTATATTTTATGAAATTGTCATTCAATAGGATTTTAAGATCTAAGAGGGTTGTATTGATTAACAATATTAATTTGTTTAAGACTTAAACCTATTTACAACTATTTTAACTTAAATTATACCATTTAACTTAGTGGCAAGGTACAAGACATGTGCATCTGGGCTTAAACTAGAAGGACTCCTGCCCCCCCCCCGATGGGTTTCCGCATCAAGTAAATCATTAAAGTCTACTGTATTAATATGCCTTTTGTATGATGGCGGTAACATTGTTAGCGTACCGTACGAAACAAAAAAAAACGGTTTAAATAACAATAAAAAACACCCAGGATTTATTGTTGGTACTGCCACGAACGCGAGCGAGATAATGGCAAAGCCATCCAACCGCCCCTCAGTAAACATCCCTGATCACTGCAACGCCGTGGCAGCCCCAACAGTACCCTGAGTGCATTATTATATTGGACACGCAGGTCGCTGTATGCCCGCTGCGAATAACCGACCCACAGGCTTCAGGTGTAGAAAGATGATTTTAACTGAATTCGTACACAGTGCAAACTTGCGGGCCAGCATGTTACACCGGACAACCAGCAACTTGAGTTACCTTTCTGTGTCAAGAATTCTAGATTATCACTTAAAAATCGGTGACTTTTAATTATATAAGACCTTGAACTTTAACCTCTGTTTTACAAATAAATGAATGTGATTCTGACAATACTCGTTTCTATGGTGTTCATGCCACGCGTGCTGGTCGCAAACCTGACTGCTGAACGTAGTATCTTATGTTAAATTTCCAAATCGAGTGTCTGAAAATACTCAGTAGTCTGGATTTGTGCTCTGTATAATATGGCCATAAGTTCAGCCTTGTTTAAACGATACTTGAGCATAACTGGCGTCTTGGAGGTGTTCTATAGTAAACATAACCTACAATAAAAACAGGTGTATAATGTTGTGTTTATTTTCAATCAACTATGTCATCTTTAACCTTTTCCTTAATATAAATTATCAATACAAATATTTGTTCTATAGTTTGTTAGTATCTAGCGACCTTGCTCGCCATTAGAGACAGGACACGGCTTGTCACGGCGGCGTGTCACGTCTCAGTAGAGGCGTTGATACGTTTCGTGCTTAATTGCCACTGCTGACAGTTACTAATTTATTTCTAAATAAATAAATTAGCCTGTTGTGTTGTGGGGTTAAAAATAAATTATTTATTTATGTCACAATTTACACACACCTAACCCAAGCCCAAGCCTATTCCTATGTAAAACTTATGAGTAAATGAACCTATTAGCAACATTTTACTTATAGATAGCTAGGTTGTACTTTACATAAAATATTGTGTACCTACTAGATAAGATCACATCAATCTATACGTATATTGTAAAGAGGTATTCGTTTGCTTGTTCGTTAATGTGTTTGAAAGTTTGTATGTAGGTGAAGAGGTATGGGGAACAGGGTGTAAAGTTCACTCAACGTAAAACTAAACTAAATGTGTAAAGTTCGTCTTACCGAATGTTAGAAATCTAGGACCCAACATCGTCTTAGATAAAGAGCTGCTTGAAACAGTAGACTCGGCAGTTTTTCTGGGCATAACAGTAGATTCCAAACTTCAGTGGGGCCCACATATATCAAGCCTAGCGGGGAGGCTCAGTTCAGCCGCGTACGCTGTCAGGAAAGTAAGACAATACACTGACGTTGATACAGCACGGTTAGTCTATTTTAGTTATTTCCACAGCGTTATGTCCTACGGTATTCTGCTGTGGGGCAAAGCTGCTGATATTCAAAATATATTCGTCCTTCAAAAACGAGCTGTCCGAGCAATTTATCAACTAGGAGCCAGAGTTTCTCTTAGAGATTTTTTTAAAGATATTGGTATTCTTACGGTAGCATCACAATTCATCTTCGCCAACATCTTATACATTAGGCAAAATATACACTTATACACTAAAAACAGTGATTTTCACAATGTTAATACTAGAAATAAGAACAAACTACGTGCTCCCTTTCACCGGCTTCATAAGGTTCATAACTCATTTGTTGGGCTAGGCATAACCTTTTATAACAAGCTACCCTCTTCTTTGCTAGATTTGCCTTTTAATGCGTTTAAAGCTCAAGTAAAATCCAACCTTTGTTCAAAGGCATATTATTCAATTAACGACTACTTACACGATAAGAATAGCTGGTCGCTGTAATTAACTCAAGACAATGTTTATGTTCTTTCTCCAGAATCAGCTTACCTACTGACAGGGTATACGAGTTCGTATATTTATTTTAATTTTATTTGACTGTATAAGTCAATTAGTTTTAGTTACCTTCATTTATTATTGACATGATCCGCTCATTACAATGTTTTTCAATAAGTTGTATTGCAATAAGTGGTTAGCTAGCGACCTCGACAATTGATCTTAAATTATTCTTGCCTGAGCAACCGGCAGCGAGTTCGTCATGCTCCCGTAGATGTCACTGCTTGCGGTAGCGTCGGGGATCGGGTTGCCTCCTTCCCTCAAATATGGCGAGGGGGGCAATGGCTGATCTTTGCGTTATGCTCGTGAACGGGTGCTGCTTGTGGTGACTGGTCGTCTTGCTGTCTATGGTTTTGATATTGTTAAAGTAATTGTTCTGTTAACTTATTGTACTTCTATGGTCCTAGTTTATCATTTGTGTTTACTTAAAAAATAAGCCAATAATGCATATGTAAGATGTCACGCCCCTTATGCCTGGAGGCTTTTATTTGTGTATACGTTGTTTAGTATGTTTTTTTTTGTGATTCGGTTTTTATTCTTTGATTACCTTATAATTATATAATTCTATGGTTTTCTAACTAAACAGACAGCTGTGCTGCTGGGGAGTTTGTTGCGCCACTTCTTCTTCCCAGCTAAAGCACTAGGAAGTGGTGAAGGGCGGGCGTTTTGGGGGACTGTCTTATGTAATTTTGACGTTCGAAAAGTGCTGACTCTCAGCCTAGTTTGAATAAATGACTTTTGATTTGATTTGATTTGGTTGATGGCCTACCAGGGCGAGGCAAATCTTCAATCACTTCTCGACCGCTTTTGAACGCTTTGTACCACTCATAAGTAAGTGTTTTTGATAAATTTTATTCACCTTAAGCCTTCTGTAACATTTTCAGTGACTCCGAACACGAAATTCCATTGGCGATACAAAATTTAAGACAAACTCTTTGTTCGATGTTTTTGTCCATTCTGTAATTCACAATACACACTAGATATGATCTTACTAAAACAGCACTGTATTTAATCTGAATAACAAATGCAACTCAAATCCCGCATAAAAGTGGAAAACAGTTCCAATCTAATTTAAAAAAAAAAAGAATTTGTAACCATAAACAAATCATCCATTCCCGATACTTTTTTGACAGAATGTATGATAATCTGTGTCAGTACCTACTAACACTATAGGTTAAGTATAACTAAAGATTCACATAATGAAAACAGACAATATAAAGGCACAGCCCTATAAGCTGCACTGATGTTTGTGTCTTGAAGTGAAAATAATAATAAAAAAATTATAAATAAAGCGCTTTATGATTAGGTAATAATGTTGTTGCTACTGTTAGGGGATTGAGGGCGGTGAAATAATTTAAACCCTTTTGATAAAATAACTGGTATATTTGTAAAAAATACAGTTTTAGGTTACCCAATTTTAGGAACGACCACGTTCTTTTTCGTCTTGCGTTGGAATACTTTTTTTGTCTACATAAACGTCACTAATCTTTGCGTCCAGTCACACCCTGACACTTGTTGTCTTCTGATTGGCCGACTAGCCGTCGCGTCATCGCAGCCTGACCAATCGCAGCGGTCGACCAGTGATTTCCGTTTAGTTTCCTGTTGACACGGTAGTAATTGTAGTGACGTGAAAATAGTAAAATAATGCGACAAATATATTATTATTAGCTAATCATAAAACGCCATAATAACCTGACCACACCTTTCTGATACATCCTGTATATTTTCAAAACGCTTTCATGTTGCCCAAAACCGTCGTTCGACAGCTTAATAAATACAGATTTTCCTAAATTCCTAACTCACACCCAACTAAAATCTATTTAGTGCACTTTTTACCGAACGCTAGCAGGCAGCAGAGCAAACGCATCTGCGGTTGCTTACAAGCTTACAACCAACCGGATTAATTTCCCGGTCCACTCGGCCAGCATAAATGGTGGCTGCACTGGTTTTTGTTGGGAGGAACTGAGTTTTAATTAGTGCAAATTTGGGGTATTAATCTTAGAGCTGTGATTGTGTCTTGATAGTGCGGTGTGATAAATGGTTGAGGTTAAGTGTAAGGGTAGGCAGGGCTTTTTTCAAAGGAGACAATATAAAGTATTTCTACCTATTGCAAAAAAATTGTCGTGAATATTTTTGTTCGGTTCTATCACATTATTGGTTCTATAAGTAATAAAAGCATCCATTATTAAAAATACTTGATAGATTATGTAGTAAATAGTTTGATATTTCATCATCACATAAAAATGGCCTCCTGGTGTCCTATACGATCCAGCGATAAACGTATTTCGGCAGAAATTATTATGATGAACCTTTCATACTTTATTGAAACTGTCTTTAAAATTAAGTACGCTCGTTTAAGCAAATAGAACGCTTATCGTACCTTACCCGGAGCATTTTGCGTATATATATAATATCAGGAATCGATAAACAAGATATTTATCGTGATATTCTTCGAAAAGGCTCCAACGCTACGAAATAGTCGGCTGTCAATTCTCCGGAGAATTTTTGCTACAGCTTAATAATGAACAAAAATAAAATGGTTGGGGAAGGATGAATAGGGAAGAATATTTTAAAAATTCGTGGGCTAGGACACTGGCAAACAGGAGAAAATACATACAAATCAGATTAGTGAAATTGCTTTGCATACTGAAAAGAAACAAAGAGTTTTAGGTACGGTCACAATAGCAAACGTTGACAAGATCAAACGTCGCTTTTCTGTAACGAGAAAATAAAAAATCGTTTTTGAATAAGTTCAAAAACTAGTTTACTCCTTCACTCGTTTCGAATGATAAAGTTGCTCTTTTTTACTGATCACCTGTCATACTTATGACATTGTGGTTAATCTTAGGGCCGCAGACATGACGAATTGCAGCACAACATAGTTATCACAGCCAAATAAATATCTAAATTACACGCCCCTTATAATATCGTCGAAAATAAATGCGCTTTGATTTATGAGCGGACTATTTTAAGTAATTTTCACTTTATTTCAAACAACGCAATGATGATATTTATTTGACAGTGAAAGTCGCGCTGCGCTACGCTTTGCTCATTCAAACTTATCGACTAGAACCGAAGTGGGATAGTAAGAATGAAGTTAATATTATTATATTTACATAAAACGATACGATTTAGTGCCATACTTTTGTTTAATCAGGTACAGCAAAAAGTGTACTTGAACACTTCTACAAAGGAAGTGCTATCCAGCTGCAGTCAGAAGCTAACTCAACTCCTGAACCATTACTTTAAACAGACAATATTACGCAAGATCGCTTTGTTTATAACTAGAAACTACCCGCAAACCCCATATAGTTTCCAATCCTCCTTACAGTTGTTCCGGCAACGTTAAACAAAATATTTCTCATGAATGCTAAGAAGGATCAATTGACAACCGGATGTTTTTACTGACACTTGATATTAATTTTCTGGGCCGTCGATCCATTTAAAATTGCGACTACCCTCCGAATGAAGCGCTCGACAGTTCAGCGAATTAACTGGTTTTGGCCTGTTACAATTTATCGGTGTTTCAACAAATGGAATGTATCGTTTAATTGTTTGTTTTGGGTTTTACATTTCTTGTTGTGTATTTCTTGTTGTTGTTCTTGTTGTAAAACATCCCCAGACAAGTAAGGTAATTTTTCATGGATGTTTTAAAGTTTAACGCAATGAAATTACTTGTGACTGCAAAAGAAATATTAACTTAAATTAGGATTAAAACGTACACTTACTAAATGTTTTTAGTAATCAATCAATAATTATTGCTATATTAACATTTAAAAGATGTACCAACATATCCGGGGTCCTCAATTGAATTTAACACACCCTAGCTTCTGTCCCATATTGGGCGTCAATTGAACGTTACTGGCGACCAACAGGGTCTAATAAAATAAAAGTAATTCACTAATAACGGTTATAATTTACATGCAAATTGAGTCTAGCATAAAGATGCTCGCGCAAATTGTTTTATAATATATTTGAAGCTACGCCATTTATTTAAGCTTGAGTTTTTAAAATTAGGTTCTGATATTAAAGGAGCTGTTTAGTCAAACTGACACTAGCTATTAAAAATGATGAAATACGAAATTAAAAGAATTTCAATTGAATCAAATACACTTTGGCAATAAAATTTGCATAAATCCATTCCTTGTTAAAATAATGATTTATCATTTAAATCCATTCCTTGTTCAGTCAGTTCCTTGGTCAGTACAACATATAGTATAACTTTAACATACTTTTTTTTTTACTGGTTCTAATAATGTAATTACGCTCAAATTATATAAGGATTTAGCAAAAGCGAACTTTGCTCCTTCTGAAAACCGTTAATTAATTGAAATCCTATAGGAGCTTCTATGAAACTGATAGAGGACAAATTACTTCTGACCCTGTAGTCGACAAAAATAATAAATTTTATACAACATTCCTAGCGCTGGGACGCAGAGTTAAAAATCCAATGTGTGACAAAATCCAGTCGCGATATTTTTACGTCTGAGCGAACGTGATCTGAGGGCAGGAGCATGATAGTGGGAAAACCAAGTTCAAACAGCAAATAAGGACAATGTGACGTACCTACTATAAGCCTGTGCTCGGTTTTATTTAAAAGCCTAAATAATACCTTTTTAAATTCATCCAGACACGGTGCCTTCCAGACTAGATTTTCTAAAAATAACAATCTAGTTATTGTGGTCTGAAATATGAGCTCATATCTTTTACTGTGTTTGATCAATAAGATCGGATTCAATACCGCAAGCTGCTGCAAGTTACTGATCGTAATTGCATTGCGGCGGGATTGCGGTAGCTAGGTGTGGTTGCAATTATTTTAAATATGGTCCTTTGTCTACAATCACTTTTGTTAAGAATTTGAGTCAAGTGAATCATTTCCCGTTGTAGACTGTACCGATTTTATTTTTTCCATAAAACAGTGCGGATCACTTTTAAATATATAATACATTTTAGTTTTTAAGGGGCATTTTGCGGTAGGTCTGCGTTTTAGTTTGGAATATATCTAATTATGATTTTAATACCATTACCTCTTACAGAACACGTTATAACGTTAGTCGAAGCTAAATCATCGTAACAGTTATTTTTACTTTATTCCGAACAATAAAAATTCTAAACAGAAAATTGAAGACTTAACCTGGGTTTTAACGTCAGTTTTTGGACCTTTTGTTCAACAAAGTTACATGTAAAAAAATGGTTCGATACTTTAAACCTCGGTCTAAAAATAACCTTGTTTTGGGATAATAAAGAAAACAAGACCATACATGTTTGATTACATAAGACTAAAAAGAAATCAATGCTGAAAACAAAAACCATTTTCAAACTAAAAACTCAAATTCCATGAATTAATACCTAAAAAATGGTACCACAGTTTAATAGTTTACGACCGTTCTCAAAGCCAAACTGCAATTTCGTAAAAAACCGAGGGATACGATTGTAACTTTTAATTATTATATTAACTGTTTTCGTAACGGGTATCATAGCAAATTTTGCTGTCCCTTTACGGTTAGGTGTACCTAGCAACTTGTATGTGATCTAATGGAAGAAGAATGATATACGTAAAATAAAAAATTGTGTACATTGAATTTAATCAACTTGTTTGGTCTTGTAGTGGTACATGTATGGTATGGTCCTAAGTTTAACTCTCTGTAAAATTCTTAGTAGTCCGTATTTTCTGAAGGGCCATGCCATCGTGAACGGGTGCCGTCAGTTGGGACTGGTCATCTCTTAGCTGCCACGGCTTAACATAAACATATCATAATATCACAACTGTAATCCCAGAAAGGTTAGGCAGAGGTGTAACTATAGTACACCCACATTTCGCCAGTTATGCTTAAGTCCCATGTAATCAAGCAGAGGGCGAACCTATTGCCATCAAACGGGCACAAATCCAGACTCCGGGATGCTACTAAGAAATTCTAGATAGAAAAACCCAATAACACTTGGCCGACCTGGGTATCGAATCCAGGACCTCATGCTCAGCAGCAGCTCTTGCGACCACTAAGAGCAGGCCAACGAGGCAGTCACGGCTTATTTTAACAATTTGTTTTTTGGATTATTTTTATTTACTTTTTGCTGCACTCTGGACGCTTTTAACGTGTAACGTTTTTGTGCATAGTTCTCGCATTTAGAATCAACAATGATGAACATTTGTAACAATATTATCTAAAAGAGTTTACATGGAGATTCTTGTCCATTCTTCTCCATAGGTACCTACTACACTTTAGAATGGGCAACTAGCTTCATATTTCTGACCGACTCATTTACAATTCAAAAGTGCCTGTAAATGGTTTAATTGAAATAAATGCTCTGAGTTGGAGTCTATTTTCTGAAGGAGCAGAAAGAATTCTAGCGTAATGTTTTATTTATATAAACAAAAGTCGAACTTTCAATCAGTACCACACTCGAAAAAGAAACGTATATAAATAAAGCCTGGCCGTTTAAAGTCATCGATCAGTTAATTGAAAGTCGGTGTAACAGTTGGCTTAGTTAATCAGTGAAAGAAAAAGAAATAAAAGCCTCGTACGGACGGTGCCATAACTGGGTTAACGGCCATTTTGTCGATTGTCGAAGTCTAAGGTTTGACAGCTTAAGGGATGAGTGGGACTGAGTTGATAGATTTGAACGAATAGGGTATTTTAGGACCGATTCCTATTACTTACCTATGGTTGAAAAAAAAAATATCTTTATCATTTAAGGGTATGCCTACACTAGCAGTTGCTGTCTACTGTACGTAAAGGTGCAACCAGACTGTTGCGATCGAAATCGACTAGTTGATATTGATCGCCACAAAACATTGTTGAAGTCAAAGTCAACGTCCAAGCATTTATTTCAAATAGGCACATAAAAGGTCAACATTAAAATAGAATTGATTCTAGGCGCCCCTTCCAAATGGTACTTTCGTATGGAGAAGACCTTCGACCTTCCATATATCGATGAACGACCGAACAACGGTCTATGTGTACGGGGGCGTGGCAGGAACATCGAACCGCACCTGTTTCCACGGATTCATTACATTATTCTTAACGCAGGAGGCGTTGAAATTTTTTGTCGGTTATAAAACATTAATTGCTGTTCCATGCAATTTTACCTCTTATTTTTTGATAACCGACGAAAACTGTCTACTCTACGCTGGGTCTAACTGGTATGTGGGCCTTGTAGACTGTAGATTTGTAGACCATTTTCTATTTTCTTAAGTACCTACCTGGTACTTGTTGGCAAGCCTACACCATCCTTGCTTAACTATTAACACTGTAATTTGAAAACATTGTAAAAGCCAATATTTTTTGAAAGAGTAACCGTGGAGTTTCTTGTTGGCTCTGCTCCATATGAAAAAACGAATTAGGACGAATAGGGTTTCATAAGTGCCCATGCGTGTATACGTAGGTTACAGTTTTACGCGTCGATGACATCGATTTTGACATAATCTTCTCATTATTTGATATTACGAGTATATACCTACAATTCTTATGTCAACTCGCGATTAGTGGCTTTTGTGAACAGCATATTAATTAAGATTTGTTACAGTTGAAATGGCAACCATGGCATTTGGTTTAAATTGGTTTTAATATTTATTATTTTTTCTTTTATAGATTATTTTATATTTTTTGAATGTGAGAACGTTGCAGGCCTTGTAGATTGTGGATTTACAGACCATTGTCTATTTGTTAAGCAATTGGTACTTGTTGACAGGCCTACACTGTCCTCCCATACCCCTTAAAACTGTAATTTGAAAACATTGTAAAAGTCTAATATTTTTTAAAGAGTAACCGTTGATTTACATGCCGGCTCTTCTCCATACGAACGACCAATTGGAACCGTTCACCTAGATTCAGACGTTTTTGGCTGGATCACCACCCTGGGATCTTGACGCCAAAATCCTAGCGTCACTATATCGGTGGCACCGATGGATGCACTGGAGCGGGGCGAGCAACTGATGCCTCGTCATGGCGAGATGTACAGGTCTGAGCTCCGCCAGACCCAAGTGGTGGAGTGAGAGCAGCGACTTGCGCACCCCAGCGCAGGGCACGCCACTAAAGCAGCGGTTAGACCAGTTGTGCGGAAGTGGCTGGAAAGACGGCATGGCACCCTTACTTTTCGGCTGACACAGGTACTGTCTGGACATGGGTGCCTCGACGACAGGACGCAGCACACCCTTGAGGAATGCCCTACTTGGTCAGTGCAGCGCCGTGACCTCGTCGCGGCGGTTGGTGCTGCGGATACTCTCTCGCTTCCGAACATAGTCCAGTCCATGGTCGGAAGTGAGAGCGCGTGGGATGCCGTCGTCTCCTTCTGCGAGGAAGTGATGATTGCAAAGGAGGCGGCGGAAAGGGAGAGGGAAGTTACAACCTCCCTTCCAATCCGTAGCAGACGCACCGGGCGCCGGATGGCGCGGAACGATCTCCGGCCGCCTTAGGGTGAGGCCTGCAGGCAACAGACTTGGGGAGTTTGTTGCCTGAACAGTGAAAGGCCCGAGACGGCGGCGCGCCGTGTTTCGCGCGCGCCTATCTCTAGAGGAATCGCGGCCGTATGCGGCCGCGGTGAGTGATGGGGTCCGTATGAGTTCATGCGGGCCAACACCTAGCCGGGGGAGCGTGACGAAATGCGCAAGCACTCCAGCACCCCGGCTAAAGGTAGCAGCAGAACACCGTGAGGTTTTATTCAGTAAGAGTCTGACAGACCCCTCCACCTACCCCAGGGTGGAGGACATTCATGAGAATTTCCACACGTTAAAAAAAAAAAACTGACGTTTTATAAGTACCCATGTAGATTTATGTGAAATAAAATATTTAGATTGATGATTTGATGATGTATATCAACGATGCCACCATATTTATCAACGTTTTACCGCAGATTAACTTATTTTATTTCTTTACGGAGGATCGTTACCCGTTCGTTTCTCGTCGGCAAATGAAAACATTCAAAATCGATCGACAGTATTTCAGCTGCCATGTACGATACTAGATTGACCGGAATGGTCACCCCAAAGAAAGACGTCGATCGACCGCAGTCTGGTTGAGAATACTCGGTGGAAAGTACCAAATATCTTTTCTCACAAAGTAGGTACGCGTATCTATTTCTAATTATCTCCTATAAGCCAACCCCAGTAAAACAAGAATATGATAACATATTTCGCCCGAGGGAATAATAACAAATACTACATACTAATAGGGTCGCTACCCACCAGTGTAAATTGATTTTTCCTAATAACGCTGGATACCAAAACACTATCAATTTGTTTCGGACGGTGAATTTTAGCGTTAATTACTCTTTTAGTTTCGCCGCCACATAGTGCGGTTTCCATTATTTTCTAAATTACAATGCTGGACATTGAGTGGCGAGTGAATGGAATGCTTTGCGTGTTTTGATATTTAAACAATATTAAATGCCGATTTGGTCGCCGTTTGTGAACTTGTATTGTGATGGTTTACAATATTCCACGTTGCTTAGTAAGTTTTTACTACTAGTAGCTAAGTGGAAAAACACCTATCCAATATTGTTTAATTCTACTGTAAGTTGCTCCATTTTCTGTAGTGAAAGTAGCAGGCAGCTTCACAAGAGAAGTTTTTACAATAAAATCGGTTTTCTTTAAAGAAGAACATAGCCTGTGCAAGTATTCTATACTTTAAAACGCACCGTGTTTTCCCCTAATAAAGCTATTATGCATATCATATGCTCGCTCTGCATACGATACAACCTAACACTCCATTGGCTGCCTTCGCCGTGGCGATCGATGCATTATCCCGCTACCGCATACGTGTTAATACTAGGCATCAAACAGCAATAAAATAGATTGCAACAATGGCTACTGAATCATCTGTTTGGAATCGAGACTAAGTGCCACCATTTTTATTTCATACAAAGACACTGGCATTATTTTAAAGGTACATTAAAATTGCCTGCAACTTAAATGTGCGTCTGGGCATTAGCCCTTGTACCAACGGGCGGTGAATGCGAATGAATGTTTAGCGCCTAGAGTAAAAATTTAATAATAGCAATAATTTTTCATTTTGAATATTGGTCTGAACAGGTCGTGACACGTTTTTCCATTACTCTATAAATGAAAAACGGTTAATGTAGACCTGTCTGCTGGGGCCTCTGTTAATAAGACAAGTGTCATTTGCCGACATGGCCCGACAACCTGATAATTTAATTAAGGGTAAAAATTAAAATATCGAATACAATGAACATGTTTTATCTACAGACAAGCTGCGCCCCGCGGTTTCACCCGCATAAGTTTCGTTACTTTGAATAAAAGTATCCTTTGTCTAAGTCCAGGTCACGGTTAACCCAGTAGTTAAATTTAAACCAAATCCGTCCAGCCTTAGCCAGTTTTAGCGGGAAAGCGTATATAAACATCTAAAAAATCGTTATAATTTAAGTTTAGATAAGTATTGATCTAGGTTATTCATTTCATGCAGCTGTGATGGCCACGACTTACGAGTGGTCGTAGGTTCGAACCTAGACAGGCGGTTTACTTTAAATAAATGATTTCATTACCACTTCTCTCAAAACGGTAAAGGATATTTTCCTTTATCGTGAGGAAACCGGCATGTCCTCCTGTCCAGATCGAAAAATTCTAAGAAATGTGACATCTACCAATCCGCACTGGGCCTGCGTGGTGGCCCTCTCCCTCTCACCGAGAGGAGGCCAGCGTACCAGCATTGGGAACAGTATAGGCTGATTATTTATTTATTTATTGGTATATCTAAAATCGACTTAACACACGCCAACATACAAGCCAAGTGCACACTATTAGGGGATAGCATGCAAAAACAATATTATAATGATATTAACTTCATGAACAATATAATTAGTCTGTTCTTCATGTTCTTTTCAAGTCGATGGCTATGGTACGCACAACAACGAATTCAGTACATGATTCTGAACTTAGGTTTAGAATCATGTTGTGAATCCATTTGAAATTTTTCGTAGGTAAAAAAAACATATCTGCCAAACATTTTGATCGCGTACCTGCACTTTTCTATGAAACAGACGAAAAATGTCTACGCTAGAACTATTTGCTGAATTCGTGGTTTTTGTTCGCGCGATTTCCCTGCCACCCTGTATTATTTTAGAAGAATTGGGTTCAGCAGGTGGCCGCGTCAATCGCGGCATCAGTGGCGTTTTTAGGGCCTCAGAAGTGCAAGTGTATGGACACTCCAACGGATAGGACATGGTTTGGTCAGAAGCACCGTATTTGCACTGAGTCAATAACTCCCCGTTTAGCTAGATTGTCCTCGTAGCGGCCTATGAGTCCACAGTCAACTGATTGCTTTCCATATAGGCTCATGGCTAAGTAAATTAGGATAAGCTTGTATGGGTTGTCAATCTTTACATAACGAGACCCCCCGTGTCTCGGAGAGCACATGAAGCCGTTGTTCCCGGCTGTCATTCGTAGATCTTTGACAGTCTGTACGGGTCGTCAGAAGCCCGAAAGTCTCACAACCAGTCTTACAAAGGGCGTATTACGTAGTATCTGGGTTGTGGAGGTCAGATAGGTAGCCGCCTCAAGTAAAATACTGGTATTCGCTGCATTTGGTCAGACTGCAAGCTGACCCCAACATAGTCGGGAAAAGTCTAGACACCCCTTAGTACCCCTTTTTTATATAAACTATTTTCTTAATACCAAAATTATATGTAAAACTAATTACTTCTAACTGGTAAAACTCTCTTAAAAGGTATTATCACCATGGCAACGCATCAACAACAACTACTCTCAGCTCATACCAAAACGTGCAGCCTCCAGCAAAACTGGCAAATGAAAAAATAACAACCTCCTTGAGGCCCCTGTCCTACCCCGACAAGGCAGCGACTAGCTGTCAACGATTTTCTCGCTCAGAAAACCTACAAAAGGTGTGTAGCGTGTAAGTAAAACAGGTACATGTATTAAAAGTTGATCGCTGACTGTTCACACCTCTGGCAAGCACTCGTTTGTTGCAGCGACAAGCTATCAAAGAGAGTATTCGCTCAGCGACGCTCGCTTGGCGGGCAGAACACTCCCTGAGAGACTCAAACTTGATACATACGCATACTAGCGAGTAATCGCACGTTGCCGTCGCGCACTCGCCGCTCGTTGCTCGCAAACTTGTTTTTAGTCGCTAGCTCTACTCGCTTCTCGAAAGAAAATATTGCTTCTAGGTTATAACATAGTAAAAAAATACAGACGTGCTTAAATATTGTCTACTTAATTACTAAGATAACACATATTATTAACTACTAACATATATTCCTAAGAAATCATTACAAAATCATAACGTATTTCTTTCTATCTGACAGGTACTAATTTCTTATAACATTAATCTCTTTTATAGATTGATCAATTGTAAAAAATATACCCAATAGCGGCTGCGAACATTTACTTTTTCGTCGTGGGAGTCGATATCATTGTTTTCGAGGGTGCCGAGGCGGATAGTGAGTCAACGTGAAAATCCAATACGGTGGCTGCGAAAGTTTTTTTATTTTTTATATAGGGTATCGTTTTCATGGTTTTCGAGAACGCTGATGCCGATAGTGATCTTAAATTGAAAATCCAAGATGACGGATACATTTTTTTTTATCATGGTTGTCGTTTTTTATGCTTTTTGAGAGTGCTGAAGTCAATAGTGAGGTCAAAATGATAATCCAAACAAAATCTTCATTTCAAATTGCATTCGGAGTCAAATTCAAAGCATTTATTTCAAATAAACCAATTACAGGCACTTTTGAATTGTCAAGGGGTCAGTCAGTCAGAAATATGAAGCTAGTTGCCCATTCCAAAGTACCAACTATGGAGAAGAACGGGCAAGAAACTCCATGGATACTCTTTTAAATAATATGGATACAGAAAAAATTGTTACATCAGTCTTGTTGAAATTATACATGTGAGAACGATGTAGAAAGACCCGTTTTAAAAACATAAAAAATCTAAAACATAAACATAAAAAAGCCGTGGCAGCCAAGAGATGACCAGTCCCCACTGACGGCGCCCGTTCACGAACATGACGTATGGATCAGCACCATTCAGCTCAATGATTTTGAAGGGAACTTAATGATCCAATACACACGCCACCACCAGCGAGACATTTGAGTGAGCGTGACATACTCTCAGCCGCCAGGGCACATTCAAGTCAATGACAGACGTGCCCCGTATAGGGTAGCTTTATAGTAGGTACTACATAGTGCTCACACGTGTGCTTTGCAATTATACAAAATTAAAAGATTGAATTTATACAGCGCAAAGATATTTTTACAATATTCAGCAGCTCCAACAATATTTCCGAATGCTAATCAATTGTTTAGGCGCCCTTGTGGAGCAGAACCAGCGTTGAGCCAAGCATTTTTGTCAGAGATGTAATCCTCCAACTTATAATATGCTTAGCTGTATAGTGTGCGTTTGATACAAGTTTTGAACTTCGTTTCATTCAGTTGGAGTATGTGGGGAGGTATTTTATTATAACATTTTATACAGTACCCCATGAAGGATGAATCTACTTTAGCCAGCCTGAAACCCGGTTGAACCAATTTGTCACTATTTCTAGTCCCATAGTTGTGTCTTTCACCTCTTTTACTGAAAAGATTTAAGTTTTTCCTTACGTGCATGATGTTAATATCTTTAAACAGTTCCCTTAAAGAATCGCGCCTGCGGAGGCCATATATTGGTCTGATGGCTTGAGTGGTCGAAAAAGCGTATGGAACTTCGTTCCTGACGGTTATCCCCCAACCCCACAAGTTTTTTTAATAATTGTGTTATTTATGGCGTATTTTAGATATTCAGCCTAGAATATATTAATTAAGACACAGGCCTCCTCTCTGTAAGAATAAGTGAGCCATAGTCCACCACGCGGGCCAAGTGCGGGTTCGTTAACTTAACTCCCAGACACGCTGCGCAGCGTGACAAAATATATTCGCTGTTTTATCTTGAACCGTCTCAGGTCGGTGCGAGATAAGTGACTAAAAATTTTTGGTAGATATGGGAGCCCATTCTAATACAGCATAATCTATCAAAAGACATATTACTTAAAATATTGAGCAAGAGTTTTATATGAAAAGGCAAACTCTACACACCTAGTTAAATGTAAACTCGCTACAAAAAACACGAGAACCGTGTTAAACCAGCCTTTTATTTCCGAGAATTGTACGAACATTTTGTAAAATGTTGGCACCGAAATTTTGGCATTTCAACCTTTGCAATTCCCGTTCCCTAAATAGCTTACTACTTCAATTCAACTCGCAGTTGTCAAAATTTATTAAATTTAATATACATTCTATGTTTTTGACATTATTTAACGGTCCATAGTTGCGGGTCATATGCAGAATTGGAACAGTAAATTACGAGTAATAACTTACACTCATACTGTGTGCGGGGAAACAGTGCAAGTTGTAATATATCAGCGAAATGGGATATGAAAATATTAATGCCATGCTCTACGGCTATTATTGTTATTGATACAGTCGTTACGGGTAGTCACAAGCCCAAAACTCTGACAACCAGTCTTACATAGGGGTTTCGTGTTCTTATTTGGAACACGAAACAACCAATCCACCATTCATTTCTACTCTGTTCTGTTTTTTGCCATCCGCATTCATATAACTGTTTTCACATATGCCGTCCATCTTCTATACATCATCATCATCTCAGCCGAAAGATGTACACTGCTGCACATAGGCCTCCCCCAGCACCGCCACTTCGACTGAATCTGTGTTTCTACATCCATCGGGTTCCTGCGGCCTTCACAAGGTCTTCGGTCCACCTTGTAGGAGGCGTTCCAACGTCTTTTATCTACACATATAATAATAAAGTAAGTAGTAACGAAGTCAAAACTGTACATATTTTATGTGTATATTTTTTAAAACAGTTATTGCCACGAGGTGTGGAAACGAGTCTGATGCCGAAAATAAAGTTTTCAGAATATTTATCCGTTTGACTGTTTGTCTGGATGTATGTTCCGGATTGGCGCAAAATCGGCTGAACTCATTGGGATAAAATTTGGCACACAGATAGTTTATAATCTGTATCCCAGTAGTACGTTTCCTTGGGATATTTTCCGACATCCATGCGAGAAAAGCCGCGAGAAAAACAACAAAAAAAAATATCCTCTCTAGAATCAGCGCTCATGATTCTAGCAAAGACAATTTTTTCTTCGGTTATCAAAAAAAATGCTTATTCATAGAAAAGTTCCTTATCTACGCGGTCAAAATGTATGGAACAACGATTTCCATTCTACAAAAATTTCAACGCCTGGGATTTCAGAATCATGTTCTGTATCCACAGTTACAGTCTGTGCGTGGATGTCCCTGCCACCCTGTATAAGCGTACCTACTGTCAAAGAATTATCACTTATCGAAAACTATTTTCTTCGCTGCAAACTTTGGACCCAACACCAAAGCAGGCATGCAAATTTTAGACTAAAACCCACTTTAGCTTCATTTTTTTTATGAATGGCGTTTGAATTTTAGCCTCGTCGAGTATATATGGTAATATTTCAGGACTTGCGTTTATTCGGTTACACTTTGTATAAATGATTTACCTCATTAACTGAAAAACCGACCATAAATGGTGGTATTTGCTGATGACACATCACAGACTTTTTAATAAACAGACATGCACAGGAGCTCGACGAGGAAAATAACGCTATGCTTATCATCATATTTTTTTATTTTTTACATTGTTTTCACTTATAGAAGCAACACCAATAATGCACCCCGGATTTTGTAATATCTTGATTTAAAAAAGTGTCATTGGAGTTTATTTCCCGTTCTTCTCCATAGAGACCTATATTTTGGAATAAGCAACTATCTTCAACTTTGTGACTAACTGACCGACTCTTTGACAGTTCAAAAGTGCCTGTAAATGGTTTAATTGAAATAAATGCTTTGAGTTTGTGTCCTTCAGACCGAATTTCGCCATGGCGGTCAATCTTAGCGGAGACTAGCCATCTACGCGGGAGATATAGTGCGTAAGTGTGTGCGCAGACACAGGTGCACTCTCTCTTTCCTCACTCTTATAGCCCGATGAAATCGCAATCCGACAAGACTGGAGAGAGATCAAGACCAACGGCTTAACATGCTTTCCGAGGCACGGGGGTATCGGACCGCCAACTTCCAAAATCCGGGCTGTTACTGAGAAACTCCTACGCTCAGCAGTCACGGTTGCGGTCACGAGAGAAGCAAGGAAGCAGAACTTTACATTTTTTTTTGTTAAATAGTTTGAAGAATAACTTCCAGCAAATCCCTTAATGCCACTAAGCATTTCTGTGTACCGGTCGGTAGGAAATACATGGTTTTTGGTAAAATACGGCATACTACACATTTCCGCTTTGTCTATAAGGTCACACAAACACACATGCTAAACATTGACAAACCACTCAGGGTATTGTCAGTATGTATAGGCCGTAACATTTTTTCATGAAATGGACTGTCCTATTTATTAACAAATTACAGAAAAAACCGCATAAGTGGGTGTCGGCCCATGTGCACTGAAGGCTTCCTTAGTCGGGATGAATATTTATGCATTCACGTTATAAATATTATCGACAGAAAAATTAAGTTTATTTGTTTAATTCTGCGGTTGTTACCAAAAGCATCAAATAGCTCACAAACTGTTGACTTAAATAAAATCATCACTTAAAAACACACAAAACATTATTTTGCATGCCTTCTGGTTAAATATGGCTGTTGCTAATTTTATTTTTTATGTCACCGTGTTTTGTACCCATATTTTCAAAAATAATTATCGTATCTTTTCTTAACGTCATCATCTTTTTGACTATTGCATACAACAACACCCAACGCGCCTATGTACGTAAAACATTTTTTTCATCCCTCGGCTACATGAATGGAGAGTGCTATCCTTAATTATTAATTTCATAATTTCACTACTCCATTATTTAGCGGTACATAGTCTGGTCACAGATATTATAATACTACGTACAGATACCCAATCCCATACAAAGAAATGACACCTCCTAGTCTGGCTATTGAGCTGGCAATTTTTCGACATCAAAATGTTCAACAGATGGCAGCACTAGCGATTCACTAATTGCCAGAGACTGTAGTTTTACAACGCCATCTACGGGTCAACTTACTTTTAAAACGTTTCGTGCCATCCTTTTTAAATAAAGTTTTATACTTCCGGTTTCAGAAAAGCATGTTAATGGATTTCTTTTATATTTCTATGTTAAACAACTTATTTTAAATCCATGTTTTTAGAAATAGATTTAAAATAAGTTGTTTGATTTAAATTTGTGACTATAATCGTTATTTTGAAGACAGAACAATTTGAGTAAAACGCCATCTACTGCAAAGAGCACTAAACAAAATGATTAACAGATGGCAACTTTTATCATTTTTGGATTCGAATTGAAGTTAAAATTAATTGAAGTTTATGTTTTTTTGTTGAAAAACGAGTGTGAATAGATAAATCTAACTTCAGCCAAAATTTTGCAGTTAATCGTTTTCAAATGATTGTTAATTTCATAATGGTTACCTATGCTGCCATCTAGGATTTTCTTTGAAAACTAATTATAAAATGTTCTAGTTGAGACCATGGGGTCTGGTTAATAGTCTCCGAATAAACAGGCTTTATGTTATACGGACGGACAGACTGACGTGACTAGATTATAAGAGTCCCGTTTTTGGCATTTGGCTACGGAACCCTAAAAGAGTATGATACAATTTTTGTTTCAGTTAATCAAAGCTAACAACAAGTTTCAAATCAAACGTAGTACTAAAATAACCGACATTAGATACGAAAACCATCTGTAATAAACAACCCGACCTTAATTATACACATCATTCAGTAAAAGCAGTGATTCTAATTGGATAATTCTCATGAGACGTGTGAAGCTATTGCACCTGATTGGAAGTTCATGTGTGAAATACAAATTTCGTTATAAATTTTAATTGCTTGCCGGATTTTGTTTAGTAACTTCGACGCTATTTTAAGGGAGGAAGTACTGGTTTAGAAAAAAGATCATTATCACTGAAACTTTGCCGGTGATGAACCGTAAGCGTCTCAAGAGTTGGAGCTTAAATTGACAATGGCTGTTCAAGGTTTTAAGGCTTCAAACGGTTAAATTCAACAGCTGTTACAGGAGATAAATGAAAGTAAAGTATAAAGAAAAAAACTGCCAAGTGAGATATCTTAATTTTGTTCCGTATTTTAAAATTAGGGTTAATTGTTTCAAGTGTAATTAAGCTGCAGTAATATAACTAATTGTAAAATAACTGCATTAAAACTAAGGATTATTGTTTTCTTGCAAATATTCATAGTAAAACACAGTGTTTGGTTGCCCACAGTTAACGGTAATCACGAACAGCTCATGTTCGACTTGCGGATTTAAACGGGAAGTATTGTTTAAATGTTTACTTTTATTCTTTATTTATCACAAAGTCGTCTCTTTGACTCTGTAACACGCTATCATTGAGACATATAATCACTTATCTTGGTTAATTTGGCAGTCTGCAGTGGGTCTAAGTGCCGATTTCACCAATAAAACTGAACGCATTTAGCACATCTAAAACGCGTTCAAGAGCTGTAAGTTTCAATATTCCATGGAAAATAATGATACTGACAGCCTTTCAACGTAGTTTATTTCACCAATGAAACTGAACACGATCAGCGTGTTCAGTTTCATTGGTGAAATCGGCACTTAGCCGCTTTGTTTACTTAAAAGTTAACGAAACATGTGTACTTAGTGAATTTTCAAAATACAAAACTTATAACATCACGCCTTCTTTCCCCGAAGGCTCGTGCAGAGGTGTACCTATACTACACCCACTTTTCGCCGGTTATATTTAGGTCACATGTAATAGGGGGCAAGCCTATTGCCATCAACTCCAGGCTGCTGAGAAATTCCAGATAGAAAAACCAAATACCCCTCTTCTCTTAAATTTTGGGAATAATTTTAGTCTATGGTATATTATTAGACCTGGAAAAAGATTCATGCAAATACATAACTAAACAGAAACAAAGAAAAAATACGCCGATTAAGGAAACAAATAACTTGCTTGTTTAATGAATTATTGAATATTTATTGCAAAAGGCAGACTTATTGCCTTAGTCCACCGTGATTGGTGGAGAGATAACAGAGCAGGTACATTGCAACATCATAATTAGCCTATAATGCTACGACTGCTGGGACTCAGGCCTCCTCTCGGTGACAAGGAGTGAGCCGTAATCCATCACGAGGGCCCAGTGCGGGTTAGTACATGTTACATGTTTTCGAATTTTTATGTACATAAAATAATGATTACTAATGTTTTTAACCTAACTTTGAAGGTCAAAGTCAACTGAGTCCAAGTTATTAACCGTTGTCTGATCCCTCGCCCTGCGGAAATTGAGCTCAAAGATAAGCAAATACGAGAAACTGTAAACTAGAACAGTTATTTGCTAAACTTACGTAGACAAACCATTTGTGTCAACAGCTCATTTGCACACACACACAGAGACACAAACTCAGTTACTACGCAGTACCCACCACGCACTCATTCACACCGTGTTTGTCTAAGCTACTGTTTCGAGACCAACTTACTAACTGTTGCTGATAATTGCGTGGCTATGGCCTTAAAATTACGGGTCTTCAAATATGGGGGCCCTTCGCACTGTTGAATATAATAATATTAGTAATAGATAACTCATCGCGGTATGGTTATAAAATTAGGCCCCGTTCACGGACTCGAGCGACGACGGGACTTGTGTCAAGTGTATAGATAGATGCAAACGGATTTTAAACGTTTTAAACCGTATTTTTTTTAAATGTAATGCACTGAGACTTTAGTCAAAGTCATCTAAACCACACCTGCTCCGTGATTTAGAATATTTCAAGGGCAAAAAATATAAACATACGTTCTAAACATATGCAGTGGATGAGTAAAAACCTAAGCAGACTTTTATTTAATTGGAACTTAGCTACAACATATTTTTTTAATTTTATTTTTTTATAAATACGCACATCAAGATTGTTTTCAGTCTATCTCAACCAGAAAAAAGTAGTTTATGTATGATATAAATGTGGGTTATTTAAAAACTTTGTTAATTTTATATTTGTGGCGGCATCTACACCGCCACATGCGAACCACAAATCCTGCATCGCGCTATCACAGTTTACCGCGCAGCTAGCATATATACAACTTCCCGACAACAATCATCGGGCAGTTGCCCACCAGATACGACATCCATCTGGTCGGAGGATCCTCCCTTTTCCAAGAGTATGAGTGAACTTTACACCCTGTTCATCATATCTCTATACTGGTGACCCCGAGTAGAACACTATTAGTAAAATGAGTGATAGTGAGTCTGAACACACCGCGTCGTCGCATCCGGCGAAACACGTTACGCATAGGACGCGCCACGCTAAGCGCGTTTCCATTGAGCACGACATTTACCGTGCGTCATTAAAGTAGCCACCATTTTGGCCGGAAGAGCCGGACATCTGGTTCGCTCAAATAGAAGCGCAGTTTGAGAATGCAGGGGTGACGAATGACGTCACCAAATATAATTATGTGGTCGGTCACCTCGACCCCCAATTTTCAAAGGAGGTGAAGGACGTCATCATGTCCCCTCCTGCCACTAACCGGTACGGGAAGCTTAAGACCGAATTGGTGAAGCGCCTCTCAGCCTCCCAGGAGAAGAAGGTGAAGCAGCTGTTGATGCATGAGGAGCTAGCAGACCGGAAGCCGTCGCAGTTTCTTCGCCATCTGCAGGGGTTAGCTGGACCAACAGTGCCCGAGGACTTCGTTCGCACTATTTGGAGTAGCCGCCTCCCCAGCAGTATCCAGCCACTTCTTGCATCGCAACCTCACAGCACCTTGGAGGCATTGGCTGAGCTGGCAGACCGCGTCCAGGATATCGTCGCACCGCCAAGCCACGTTGCTTCAACTTCGGCAGCAGGACCCAGCGTGAGTGAGATGGCAGCCGAAATCGCAGAACTGAAACGCGCGATGAAGGATTTAACGGTGCAGCTGCGAGACAGTCGATCTCGTAATCGATCACACAGTCGATATTTGCTCACGCGACGCTCGGCTGCGCATGATTTACGTACCTTGCTTATTGTTTCCGGAATATCCAATAATAACTGTTGTCTATTGTGCCGTTACTATTGTGACCGTGTGTGACTGTTGTGTATATTACTGTACTCCTTCTGACTGTTTTCTGTGTTGTGTGTGTGTGTCGAACCTAATATAACCGTGAGTACCTACTTAGCAGATTGACTTTTATTTACCACTCTGCCTTATACGCACCGAATAATAACGCTAAACTGGTGACCCCGAGTATGGACGTCAGCGCAGCCTTCGTGCAACTACTTCAGCGTGACGTCATCATCATCACTCCCGCAAGCTTTAGAGCGGCGAGTCACACAGCCAGCCTGCAACCACGGCTTCAACGGGTATTCTGACCATCAGCATGCAGCGCGAGCGCATACCTGGTCATCACCCTCAGCCTCATTAGCAGCTTCGGCACAGCACACTGCACATTCGGCCGGTCCACAAGCAGAGCCCAGAATCCCTCTCCTGGTCAAACAGCAGCAGCCAACCACAACCCGGCGCTGTTCCACATCCGACCCACTGGAGCACAAGCAGCGCCACCCCGACTCACTGGGGGCATCATCGCAGACAGTTCCGACTCACCGCGAACTACGCGACACCAGGTTCCGACCCACTGGAACCTCAGCTGGCAGTGGCAAAAAGCATCGCAAGATACAAGACTTAGCCCACTATCGACCTCCGGTCTCCGGAGGGGAGTGATGTGGCGGCATCTACACCGCCACATGCGAACTACAAATCCTGCATCGCGCTATCACAGTTTACCGCGCAGCTAGCATATATACAACTTCCCGACAACAATCATCGGGCAGTTGCCCACCAGATACGACATCCATCTGGTCGGAGGATCCTCCCTTTTCCAAGAGTATGAGTGAACTTTACACCCTGTTCATCATATCTCTAAATATTATTTCTGAACAGAACTTAACTTTAAACTCAAATTTTTTGTAATAAAGTTATAAAAGTAAAAAAGGCAGCGCTACAGGTGAAAATATGTAAAAATTGTGATAGAATTAAATCTGATTTAAATTGATTAAAAGGTGCCTATTTCTTCCCACATAAATGACTAAAATAACGACATTTATTAATAGAAATGGTGAATAGTTCCAATTAGCCTTCTTGACTTAATTTTTTAAGTAATACGTAATCAAGGTACGGCCAACGTGTTCGTAGTTTTAAACCGTTAAAAAAAAAACGGGTTTTAAGAACGAATTTTGATTTAAAACGGTTACTTTTGAACGGTTTATTTACAACTCGCGTTCACCGAGATCATCTGTTTCCGTTCATAATAAAAGTAATAAAAGTAAAATCATATAAAAGTTACAATATATCATCGAGGTGACTCGTATCATGCTCTATGCAAATTCTAGCAAGACGAGTGTAGCTCGTGGCCACGGGGCCAAACTCCGTCTACATTGGTGGGATTTCAATGGACTTCAACGAATGGACTAGAAGGAATCGAAAGACTTTATCGATATGGGTTAATGCAATGTTGAGTTTATCGGAATTTTAGTTATGAGTTCCGAATAATAACAATAAAATATTTCAAAGAAAAAACGGTCCTTCACTTCTGTGTTTATCTCAAAACTGTGCACCAAAACATTATGCAAACTCACAAAAATTATGCACCAAAGAAATAATAATACGAATTAACATAACTTTTCATTTTATTATTACATTCTATGAAAAGTTTTTTTTTTTTTTTAAACGTTGCTCCACACTAGGAATTACTCCTGTATCGTGGGTGCGTTCACAAACATGAAAACTCACATACACAAGACACCCAAACCCGGTCTTCATGAGGTAAATTAAACATATAATTTAACAATGTTTGTTAACTATCTTTGCAATAAATAAATAGAAATGGTTAACTGGTTTAGTAAAGAAATTTATTTTGAAGGTAATGTAAAAATAATTGAAAAAACAAAATGCTAATTTCTTCTATTGCTAGTTTACAAAACTTGGGCGAAGTATTCTAACATAATAAAATCAGAAACGAGCCACTTTTTCAGATCACCAAATACGAAAAACTTATCGTATGTCTAAATACCAGAAAAACGACCGGTCA
Organism: Dasypolia templi; assembly: GCA_963555695.1. Taxonomy (NCBI): domain Eukaryota; kingdom Metazoa; phylum Arthropoda; class Insecta; order Lepidoptera; family Noctuidae; genus Dasypolia; species Dasypolia templi. The sequence continues at coordinate 9,334,862 of OY743142.1, forward strand.
CAAACAAAGCAGTGCTTTTTCCTTTCTGAGACCAGCTAAAGACCGTTAACTCAATGTGCTCAAAAAATCTTAAGAAACAAAAGTAAATTTCGAGGGAAACAAGAATGCCGTAGGAGTAGAAGCTATCTTAGAAAATTGTGAAACTATATATAATGTGTATCTATTCATACATTAGATTAATTTCTTTCATTTGCATATTCCTGTGATTGCTTTATTTGGGAAGAAGAGACAATATAATGAATAAATAAACATATTTCATAATTTTTATAATTACTTAAACTTTAAGGTATTAAAAGTTGATATTAGAGTCTTGTTCATCTTTACCCAATGTTATGATTCTGTCCAGTCACTTAGTTTTATGGGGAATAGGTTGGACAAAGAGGCATGTTCTCGATTTTCAGCACATTCATTCATCATATCTGTGGTCATCGCAAGAAATCACGATAAAGATTAAGATTTCGTGCAAAAATCTTTGATAACCTCATTTGGACGGGCAATTCCTCAATACAATATTGTTTCTTTTTTCAAAGAACTTTACGGCTATATTGTAGCTTTCTTTCTTAAATAATTTTTATCATTATTATCTTAAACAGAGCACCAGCCATCTTATCTCTTCATCACCGTCTGTAGCTTATTGTGTGCGAGATCGTATGAAAGTACTTAATTTTTTAAGCAAAAGGAACCAACTGCCAGATGAGAAGGCTCATCTGGCAGTTGGTTCCTTTTGCTAAATTCTACTCTTTCTAAGAGATTTGTTAATGGTTTAGCAAACTTATCCTTTAATTTATTGCACAGCTCAACAAAAGATATTTTCATGGTTTTTACTGGCGACCATAAGTATCTTAATATTTCAAAAACCATAGAGATATATAAGTGCGAGGGAGTAAAGTAATCTTATGAGTGCGTTCCAGATCTCACAGAACGTAATATTTTTTAAAGTGGAGTTGTCTAATATATTAATTAAAAAAAACATAGTTATCTAAAAAGACTCATTTAGTCACCAATCTGCCTCTGCAAAAGCCTGAGTATCTTGATGCAAGCCAACCTCTACTGTGTTTACTTTTTCCTCCCCTTTACTTTTCTTCAGCATTAATAGTTAATCTCCGACTACGCACGAAACGCTCGCAATAACACAGAAAATAAACCTTGCAAAAATCCCTCACATACATAAACTGGATAAAACACCGTATTCGTATTTACTATTCAACAAAGGGTTAACGTTTATTGCCTCTCGACCGTTGAATACACCACAGAACCGGATTTATGCTGATATCCACGCCGTCGCTAAACCAGTTCAAACCGCTTCATACCGGATAGGACCGGTAAACAGCTAGAAAATGGCGGAAATTATAGGGAATATAAGACGGTGTTTTGAATTTATTTTTGTTTATATATTTCTATGTTTAAATGTAGAACTTTTTGAAGTAGAAAAAAAGAAGTAAGTGTAAATGTTTAATGTTACAAAGTGATATCAAAAGTAAATCCGTGTAGCTCTATCGAGAATAGATCGCATGCCTCCTAATACATTAACTAACTCCAAAGCAGAGCAAACTTCTCCATTCTCCAAGAACGGATAACTGATTTAAGAAGACAATTGACAAACCCTTAGGGATATCGTCGCGATCTCGTGACGTAATACATAATGAATAAAAGATCGTGCTGTGTAAAGCGACCCTAAACCTAAGCTCATCAGGAATTACGTGTCGTATTGATGGGCTCGCCTTATGGACGGGAAACTGTGCTAGCATGTTGGGATAATTCAATTGTTGTCTAACATGCCATTAGGATTTACTCTGTGTAGGTACAGAAGTGGTTTGATGCACTGTAGTCGAAAATGATGGACCATAATATTTTTATCAATCGTAATGTGGTGTCGTAAACAACAGAGCAGTCAGATTGAAATTATACGCAGTCTTATTGTCTTAGGAACAAGCCACAGGATACTTTGCGGTGTTGTCTAGTATGATAATACTAGAAGAGTGAGTGAGTGGCACATGCAATGCGGTGTAACAGCGGTATGGTCATCGCTCGCGTCATGTGTCCTTAGTTCAGTTCAGTTCCAAATACGTACTACTGTTTCACCAAAGTGGTGAATTCAGACGACACACATTTCAAAAAGCAGTGAGTTTATTTTTCTTGGACCCAACAAATCCCCCAACAGGCTCGCGACCCATACTACCCTTCTGTGTTCAAAACAAAAAATGTCGAATGGCATCATCTAAAACGTCGGTCATTTCTGGATGCCGTCTCATTTCGCGGCTGAACGACTCTATTCCCTTTGATTCCCTTCATTATACTGAAGTGTGCTCTGTAGTAATGGAATCCATTCGGATAAGATAGTACATACTTGTGATGACAGCTTTAAAATTTATGTTTTGTAATTTTTCGGCGTTTTTCTTGCGTATTGAATGAGACACTAAAGATAATGTTAATGCTAGAAGAACTGAGAGTAGACACTTTTCAAAGACTTTGGACGTTAAAAATTCACATAAAAGGTTTTTTTTTGTTAAAATTGCTTTGGCTAACCTTTGTAATAATATGTTTATTTGTTACATTTGAATTTTAACCTAGTTATTTCATATTTAATGTTTTTCATTCTAACTTTTTGTTTGTAATATCTTCAGGACTTGTTTTAAGAAGGAGTATCGTGTTGAGATGCAGATCATTTATAAATTCTCTTCAATAATAATTTATTTCAAAATAGACAGATCCTGTAACAATATATCTCAGAGCAAATAATACCTCTTACTTTAAGAGACTCTAAGCTTCAAGAGAGGAGTGCACTTAAACATCGCCGCTCCACAGCGAAAATTTGAAACTATAAAACAATGTCACAATCCAGTTATATTTAATTTCGAAACCGGTATCTCAAAGGTTATTCTATACTGTACTCAGTTATTATTTACTTTTATTTAATACGGAGCTAATAGCTCGGAGTAGAATGCCTTTACTTCAAAAAGGATAAGTTCTTGTTTAAATATTGTCTTACACATATACACATACATAACACCTTTTTAATGAGGCTTGACAAGAAAATTTAACAAATACAGGCCTTTTGATAACAAAGGGGTTTTTATCTTGTTTTATTTTACCTTGTAAACGTTTAAACTCTCTTCGTAGTCAAGTTTAACAAGGTGAATACTTAATAAGGACTGCGGGGTAACAGTGGCTTTCAATTTGACAATTCAACAACATTCATTGCGTTATTTACGTGGTTGAGCAGACAAATTTTTCGAACAAATGAAGCAATGGATTAGCAATATTATTCAAAATCATTCAGATTTTGATGATAAGAAGAATAAAATATGGAATTGCTTATTAATTTCGGATGCCTCGTTGGTCTAGAGGTCACAAGCGTAACAGTTGAGCGCTGGGTCCTTGGTACTATCCTCACGTCTGGACAGAGTTATTTAATTATGAATTTCGGTTATTATATGGCAAAAGGCTTACCTCCTAATCAGCCTATTATGTTCCCACTACTGGAGCACAAGCCTCCTCTCTGTGAGAGGGAGTGGGCCGTAATCCATCACGCGCCCGGTGCGGGTTGGTAGATGTCACATGTCTCCGAATTTTTGGTTCTAGACATGCCGGTTTCCTCACGGTGTTTTCCTTCAACGTTTTGAGAGCAGTGGTGATTAAATAATTTACACAAAGTAAATGGCCTGTCTGGGTTCGTACCTTCGTCCTACAACTCGTAAGTTGCTTTACCACTGGGCCACCACCGCTCTGAATTATAAGAACAATAATATTTTGTTGATGGCTGGTGCTCATACGCCCTTCAGAGGGCGAACTTTTTTAAGTTAGTCTCAACTACTATCGAAACAAATATTATCAGTATTTCAACGACAGTCCTCAACAACAACAGTCATTGTTTTTTGTCAGTTCATTTTTCTAGGTCAATTAAATAAAGACCAGTTTTTACTAAAAACAAAAACACCCATGTTCACTCCCGACACCTTTTTACATCAACAAAAGAATTGAGCAACACACTGAATACCGGGAAAAAATGCACAAATACGGCGCACACGATAACCAGAGTACGTTGACTATGAAGTTCTTCATTGTGGCCACAGCCCCATCCCTGTCCGAGGCAGGCCGTAAAATAAATTGAAATTTTGGTATGCAGGTGTCCGGAGAGCACGTAATACTGGCCGGCTTTGTCCAGGGCTGGTACAAAAGCTTGCTTATAGCCTGTATCGATATATCCTGCCTTTTTTTTGTTTTATTTGTTATGGGTAAGTTTTATAATAAACTAACAGTTTTGCTGCGACTTTGACGGCAAGGATTTCTCATGAGCCCCTAAAGGTTTTGTTCTTTTCTTTTGTAAGTATTTTTTTTTCAACTGTTGATGGTCAGAAATATTTTATTATGTGATAAAACTAAAAATTAACCATTTTCAGACAATTTCCTATACCTACTATAGGTTTTGATTAATGTGCGAGTAACAAAATCAGTTGTATAAAACGTTTTTTTTTTTTTTTGCACACAAGCTTCTTATTTTTAGAGCTCCAAGAGACGTAGACGTTGATAGACGAACAAACGGACAACGATGTGATCCTATAAGTGTTCCGTTTTTTTTCCTTTTGAGGTACAGAACACTAAAAAGAATTACAATATTTCCAATCCTTTAGATAGTTTGATATTAATAACATAAAATCGCATGCTCTTAAAATCTTTTGTCAAATATCAAAGTGATACCCACGTGAAGGGATAATCTATTCTTAGATGAGGATTAAATCTACATGAGCCACTTTGGGAATTCGATTTTATGTATAGCAATCACAAATATTGAAAAAGGGGCACAAAGGGGCACAAGGGGCGCAAAGGTCTTTGGACAATAATGCGCCTGTTTGTATGAAAGCCTTTAGCTGTTATGTGTTTAAACGTAAAAAAGGCTTTTCATTAAGATCAAAGAATTATCTCATTCATAAATACGGGTTCTTAATTAAAACATCTGTTCTTGCAGGATGATAATTAAAATAATTATAGTTGTCTTTTTTTCAAATTAAGATGTTTTCTGAACAAAGGCAAACCCTTAAATTCACAAAGTACGAGTTCCGTAATTCGACGTGTTTTTTTTAATGGCTACAATTTTAGTACATTTTAAGAGCAGATCCCTGAAGAGTAAGGCAGTGGTATGCAAGTGTATCGTACGATTCGTCCGGTTTTAGGCGACATTTGAAATCGTAAAAAATAATACCGCGAAAATGTTCCCGGCGCAGATCCGTTTTTTACGATAATTTAAAACAATGTGGAGGGAAACTTTGAAATTGAAACGTGCCTATTTTTACTTTCAAATAATCATATTTTCAAAATAGACTTGCCTTTTATATGAAAACCTCTCAAAATGAACATGTTTCGCTGGGAAATACGTGTGAATCTCCAAACTGACACTTCAAAATTAAAACAAGTTTATATTTACACACTCACACCGATTTTAGATCAGTGTCATTGTATTTTATTTATTTACTTTAAAATTAAACGGAATGAAATAACCTCTACGCTAGGAGTATAGGCTTCTTTATTCATGACCCAAACCCCACACTTTTGTGCCAGCGTTCCAGGTTCTACCGTAAAGCTCTTGTCTGCTTGTAAGCGTTATGCGGAGACCTAGGGCCTCGGATATAATGCGAAAAAGAGCGAGTGTCTGTTGTTCAAGGCAGGCACTAAGAACAACCGTGAAGTGCCACCTGTCACACTCGGTGTCACTGCAACACAGACGGATAATGTTGACACGAAGAGGGAGCGTAGGGCGCTGCCAGTCAGGAGCAATATGTAGATCCATAGGTTTGCAAAGTGCTCAAGGGGTGTAAAAAATACTCTGTTTAGGGCATACTGCCAATCTTTTGTTTGTGCCAATTGTTTGTACAAAACACTAGTTTTTAAGTTGTTCTTAAAGTTACTTTGAATTAAAAAAAAACTTGGCCAGAGGCTAAGCATTGCCATACAACGTGGCAATGCCACGACAGCGATGCGGAGGAATTTTTCGACGCCATATTTTAGTTTATTTATAGTTTTAGTTAGTTCAGGTTATTATAATATTTTATTATTGTTAGCTAACTTAGTTTATAATTGTGTTAATTCTTATCAATAAATTATATTTACTTATTTCATAAAGTTGTTCCTGTTGTGCAAGAAAAAGTGGACATCAATATGATCTTCTTTTTCCCGAATTCACTCCTAGATATGTTAACGTAACCATCATTCATCATTTCAGCCGAATGACGTCCACTGTTGGACATAGGCCTCCCCCAAGCATCGCTACTTTGACCCGTGTTGTACTTTTCGCATCCATCGGATTCCTGCGCCTTCACAAAGTCATCGGTACACCTTTCGGCTCCAACTGTCATCTGTTATGCGAACAATGTGCCCTACCCAAATCCACTTAGGTTTGCGTTTTTCTAAGTTTCCTGCTGATCTCTTCATTTCTGATTCGATTACGCAGGGGAACTCTAAGTACAGCCTTTCCCCTATTGGGTGACTTTTGGTCTTTTGATGAAGCCCATGCAGAAATGGTATGTCAACATTGTTTTTTTTTAAATTACATTTCATGTGTAGGAATGAACTTTACCTACGACAATATCTAATTCGTGTTAAAAAGAAAAGCCAATCAGTAAGGATTTTACTTACTCATAAAGATTTTTAAAATCTCTTACCTAGTTTTTCTTAATTAAACATAATCAGCCTATAATATTCCTACTGCTGGGACACAGGCTTCCTCCCTTCGAGAAGGAGTGTGCTATAATCTATCACTCGGGCCCAGTGCATGGACATGACTTCGAATTTTTGGTTCTATCAGATGACGTTTTTCTTCACCGTTTTGAGAGCAGTCGTAATGAAATAATTTACACAAAGTAAAACGCCTGCCTGGGTTCGAACCCACGACCTGCAGCCTAATTGCGTAACAAATTTTCGAAAACGATTAGATTATTATCTGTTTTATTTTGACAGTTCAACAACATTCATTGTTTTATATACACTGTTGAGCAGATTTTTTATCAAACTTATGAAGCAATGGATTAGCAATCTGTTTCAAAACGATTCAGATTTCTATTGATTGTGTATTACGCAATTAGGGTACTGCAGCTTGTAATTCAGGGCCACTCAGTGTGACCACTAGGACACCGCTGCTCTTTTCTTATTTATTTGTGCCAAAATTTTTATTTGGTGACAAACAATACAAACAAAAAAGCTACCTTTAAAAATAATGAGTTAATATTAACAAGTTACAATCTTACTTCATTTTAACATTCAGTTCCATTTTATGACTTTTGATTAAAACAAAAACCAAATCTTAACTCTATTTTCTAGCATTTTATTGCCGTGATAAAACTTTCAAGTATTTTGAAAAGCCATGCGGACACGCAATTGATATAACTTTAAACAACCTTAAAATACCCTTTACACCTGGTCTTACTGTACTAGCTTTGTTAGCGCCCTTGACCTTGACCTTACCCAAAGACGATGTATAGATCTGACCGAGAAATGACTAGAGTAATTTCATTTCTCGCTCAGTTTTACATATTGAGAAATGTCTGGAGTAGAGGGGCTCGTGGCTAAATAATAACGGTCGGATCAAAGGTTAAGCTATGCTTGCCGGGGTTGGTTCGTGGATGGGTGACCATCCATTACAAATCAAGTCACGCCGTGCCTCGTAAAGCATGTTAAGCAGTTGGTCCACAAGTGATACAGTCTGTTACAATTAATATAAATTAAAAATCTATGGATAAATTACAAAAAGAGTAACAAATAATAAATCTGGCGTCCTGGCTAGGTTACATGGTAACATGTATTAATTATTCGCCAGCCCAGGCTCCCACAGAAGGAGTACAAAATTAAAAAAAGACAAGTTGTCGGTCAATACTAATAATTACACATCCAATCACAAAAGTAGGTAAAATTACATAGAAATTGACAAATTTTGATTAAATTAAACAAAAATTGTTTTTTTTTTAAATCAAATCAGATAAAAGTAATTTATATTGTTTAAAATAATACATTATACATACATTACATAAATTATATATTACATTAATTATAGACAAAATTTGATGAAATGAGCGAAAAATAAATTGAAAAGGGGTACAATTTAAATAAATTTATAAATATCACGATACAATTCAATTATTTACTCCAAGTAGATTGTACTGGGAGTGGCAATGTATCGAGTAGCAGTGCTCAGGAATTTCAGTTCCGGACTCGCAGAGACATCTAATGACTCGTCATTCAGCAAAATTTTGTTAATATGGATGAAGGTTAGGTACAGTAAGCGTTCAAAAGTGCATAGGCATGTTAAGAGTCGTATTGCTGTGAACTCACGGTACGACTGTATATGTTTAAACGACACACACCACAAAGATCGCAGTTTTGCACGGCACACACTGACGTAAAGTCGCGTACTCGCATCGCACTGCACGAAACAAAAATATATTTCCATCGCTCTTGTTAGTCCCGCATCATGCTCGTAGCCGGGTTTATGGCATTGCTAAAATTCGAGATAATCTAATATGAGCTAGTAGCAGTAGGCGCCAAGCGTTGGACTGAGAAGCAGTCGGCTAAGGTTCTGATCTCTTAAGATGCTGCGCAGATTTATTTCCATTTTTTTTTTGGTTTGCAATAATAACAATATTCAAAAATATTGCTGGTATGTTTATTATTTTTGTTATTGCAATAAAGTGGTTAGAATAAAAGAATGGTTACAGGTGGTAACAAAAATAAAAAACATAATTATTTGTTATAATATTTACATATGAATAACAAACCGATACGATTATTTTTAATTACTTCTTCAGCCAAATTGGATGTGCAATACTATGTCAAGGAACTTAGAAGCAATTTGCTTTATTTTGACAAATTTATAAAATAAAATATATAAAGTGGATTTATTTCACCATAAACATTAATCTTCGATCTTTAATTTCAAAAATAAGTGATTTTAATAAGTGGATTTATTTCACCATAAACATTAATCTTCGATCTTTAATTTCAAAAATAAGTGATTTTAATAAGTGGTTATGTAGGCATTTTGTTTATATTAAGTACTTCACATTTTGTTTACCTTTTATTGAATATAGATTACTTAAGTATTAATTTTCTCTAAGAAAAGTGGATTGAAACTTAACCTCATTTTTTTATAATTAACAATCACGGATATAGCGCAATGTACAGGATAAACCATTTCGAAACTTAAACGTTATTGTTTGCTGGGCTTCGGTGATGATTTATAGCGTGGAGTACACGGCGAACAGTTTTTAATGACGTATTGAATAATTCAGCAAAATGTTCGGTTGGTGTGAAACCATTTGTTTCATATTCATTGACCATGTGAAGTCTTGTTTAAAATAAGCTTTCCACTTCATAAACAAGCGCTCCGACTAGCAAGAATTCCCTCTTCCTCACATCTCTTAACTCACAGACTCACAGTATTTCTCTATAACAAAGAATGTAATACTATAAGACATCCCTAAGCAAAATACTTATAATACTTAACTCATCATTCACTAATTTAAACAAATAATAATTTTTATTTAGTAAAATATGAAATATTTACAATGAAATATTTCACACTTAGTCCATGCGTTGTCCCAAGCACGGTTACGACTAAGCTAGCATGCCATAAGTTAAGTTAGTTGAAATTATGAATAGAAGAGTGTGTGTGCGTGTTTATAGTATAGAAACAGCCTATAGAAGAAGGCCGTTAGTGAAACCGAAGCATCAATACATTGCTTTGTGATATTGCTTATGGAATTATGAGCGCTACTGTACAATGGACTGGGTTTAAGGGTAATGGTACTGGTTTGAGGTTTTGGGATAAAGGACGTTGTGACGATTTGTGTGTCTTATGGGTGGTATGATGTTAAAGGAGATGTACTGTAGTAACGAGGAATTAAAGTGGGTACCGCGAATTAGGCGGATGAAATATTTTACAGGACTAAGATTTCTCTTCTTCTTAGCGTGTCGATGGCAATCTAAATGGACTCGGACCAGAACGGCTACGTGTTTGGCCTCATCACTAGCGTCCATCAGTTCCTGTAACGTGCAGTTGACAGGACACGAAATTTCTCCTTACTTTTTAACTTTGGTACCCCACCACACCTAGCACAAATGGTGCTGTGTACATGTACGGTTAATAATCATAAAGTTTTAAGTAGATGTAGCGGACAATACACTTGTGAACCTTTTCGATGACCAGCGTATAAACTTTTTCATGGGGTTCCAGGCGGCACTGTTAGTCTCCAGCAAATTATGGCTTGACGATTAGAGTATTTTTTTTGCCTGATGAAAGACAAAACATAGGTTTCTGCGGGATTTGTTGCAGGTCTGAATGATGTGCTGGTTAAATGTAAGCTGTGGATCAAAGTGAACACGCAGATCGCGCGCGGTTAAAACACGTTTCAGGGGCTCATTGTTCATAGTGTATATGCTGTGTATAGGTTGTGAAGCCTTTGTGTAGGTCATGACCGCACATTTACTAATGGTTAGGTTGAGGTTGTTTACAGTGCACCAAGTGTGAATGGTGTGTGTGAAAAGTCGTTACGCTTAGTCAGAAGCCAGAAACTTCTGCGAAGCAGTAATGTTCGCGAAGGAGGAGGCAGAGCACATGAGTCCACGGCCTTGCGGATGGCGAGCAATAGGTAGCTAGCCCAGGCCGACGGCGCGTCGCACCTCAAAGAGATGTCAGCACTCGGTGACGGGGTCCGATAGGGCCGATGCCTGCCAGGGTCGCGGGTTGTTCAAAAGAGATACCGTGGCTCTGGTACAGGCAACTTAAGGAACACGGATGGGTTTTAGTCAGAAAAAGTCTGAAACGCCGCTCCACTCAGAGCGGGAGAAGTCATTTGATTATAAGTCACCCACGAAAAAATGAAAAAAGGGGGTCCTGAATAACTGACTGAATCCATGGTATCAGGTTGTGCGTTGATGTCCCTTCCACCCTGTATAATGTGCTTCACCGAGTTTGAGGCCCATGAGTAACCGCTCCCTTCTTCTCCTTGGGGAGCAACGTGCTCGCTGCGTCTTACTCCGCGATAACCATGTCGCTGGCGCCCATCCAGTTGCGGCGGCGATTCGACAGCGAATGGCCCGCTGGCGGTGTGTGGTGATTGTGCAGAATATACTTTTTATTGTATCCTCTTTTTTTTCATTCACCTCTACCAGCTATTAGCTCGGTTTAAGAGGGCAAGGCATATGATGCTATTTTCAAATCAATTGGACTTGCTAGGATACCCTAAAGCAACACTGAACGACTGTACTTTTTTAAAGACCTTATTCATAATTTGTGATGACATTCATAATAAACTAAGCAACAAAAAAAACTCCATCAATATTACTAAACCTCGAAACCCGAAACATGTCTCTCATTGATTACCATATAGTATAGAAAATCCATCACAGTCTTGTCAGCAAAGAAAAATATCACAATTTGTATAACTCAATTCGTGACAGTGTGACATTAAAGGTTGGCGGTGTACCGCGCAGTAATAAACGTGTGCAGCCGGGTGAATGAAGCTAGCGGGACGTGCGGGCTTAGAACGAAAAATTAGTACTTGGTAAGGAATTTGTTTAGTCTTTTAATTAAGCCCTGATAGAACTGTGGTGGTAAAGTAAAAAGCGGAAGGTTACCGCTCCAAAGAAGAACGAACATAATTGCAGAAACTACTCGTATAATTAACAGGGTATCTGTACGAGTTATCAGCATTGACAGATTATAACAGAGTATTTTCAATGTGATTTAATACTTATTTGTTACTTAAAAATGAGTATTAAATCACATTGAAAATAATAATAAATTGAATAAGCATCCAAAAATATTGCCAATTGGCTTCAAATAATTTTAGCCGTATTAATCGAAATAAATCTTTACACAAAAATTCCTGCAACTTTTCTTCGGATTCAGAGGGCTGCGGACAGACGTAAATAGACGTCACAACCTCACCTCTGGGATTTCTTTAGTTTTCGTTTACACGCCTATGTACTTCGAAAGTTTCCAGCGAACATTCGTAAAGTTCGAGAGATCCGAAATTTGTTATTCTGAAGCCGCACCTTGCTTGCAACACTTTGCTTTATTAAAATTATAAAAGTGTTGTGTTGCAAAGTAATAAAATTCTGCCTTGTTCGCTAAGAAATATTATGACGACTAATTAATTGTTTAAATTTTAGATTTAAATTTAGATAGGGACACGAAATTAGCAGTTCGCTGCGGTTGATAAATTATCGCGGTTTATTAAGAAACCTGTTTCTTTAAATTGAGTCATTTTTTGGTTTCGTGAACAAAGAAGGACTTTGAATTTCAATGTGAGTACATAAATTAGGTAAACGAAAACTTTTAAACAATGTTTTCAATAAGGTTCATTATACCGCACACAATTTTATGGCCTAGTTTTAATTTAGTATATACTCAAAGGAAGCCGTGAAGGAAGTGGTAGCGAAAGAGCAAAGTAATTAGTTTCTCTTATTTGATTTTCACTTTGACTTGGTACAGAGAGAACAGTATCTAGGGGCGTAGATAATATTTAAGAAAATACGTTTCGATTAATGTTGTTATATTGGTTTAACAAATAAAATTAATAAAAAACGCATAAGAAACTATGCCTTTATAATTTTTTTGCATTTAGCGTTAAGAAGTAAACGAAAAAAAAACTGATTTGAATCACTTGCACCTCATAAAACTACAAGGTTTATGTAATAGTTAGATGCAGTGTGATATTGTCAGTGTGATAGTTAGATGTAGTGTCTTATTTTCAGTGGGACAGTTACATACAGTGTATCATTGTCAGTGGGATAGTTAGAAACAGTGTGTTGTTGTCAGTGAGATAGTTAGATACAGTGTGTTATTGTCAGTGGGATAGTTAGTTACAGTGTGTTATTGTCAGTGGGATAGTTACATACAGTCTGTTATTGTCAGCGGGATAGTTAGATGTAGTGTGTTATTGTCAGTGGGATAGTTACACTCAGTGTGTTATTGTCAGTGGGATAGTTAGAAACAGTGTGTTGTTGTCAGTGAGATAGTTAGATACAGTGTGTTATTGTCAGTGGGATAGTTTGTTACAGTTTGTTACTGTCAGTGTGATAGTTACATACAGTGTGTTATTGTCAGTATGTTATTGTCAGTGTGATAGTTAGATGTAGTTTGTTATCGTCAGTGGAATAGTTATATTCAGTCTGTTATTGTCAGTGTGATAGTTGGCTACTGTTAGTTATTGTCAATGTGATAGTTAGATACAATGCTTCAAGGATCTTGTGGCGCTCCAACGATAACAATGAGGCTTTGTTGATATAAAATTATGTAATTGTTTTGTAAAATGTATTGTACAGTAGTGCTCGTAAGTCCAGTAGCAATGTCACAAAGCAATAGGTTGACGCTTTAGTTTACTTCTTCTATAAGATGTTTCTATACTATAGACACGCACACACACTCACTTTGTCTGTAATTGCTTGTAGTTCATAATTTCAAGTAACTTAACATACGGCATGCTGGCTTAGTCGTTACCATAATCGGGTAGGAGCGATTATGGCAAGCCGTGGATTCGAAACTCACCTGCGGTTTACTTGATGTTATTTTCCATTAATATCTTTTTATAGTTTTTGATATATTATGTATTAATAATACCTATAATTAATAGCTTTTGTTGATTTGAATAAAATTACTGGTAGCAGAACTGCTACAAGTAATTTTATTTTAATCGAACGATTAGCATTCGTTGTTTGTCTCGTTCAATTTTTTTGCATAAATAATAAAAGTTTGTAGGTAGACCTCAGAAAACTGAGTAAATTATTTAAATTTCGGTGAGGTAGATGCAGTTCGTTATGCGGCTAAGAAAACATTTTTAAAGAAAGGCATAAACAGGAACGTTTAATTTTCCCACGAGAATTGTTTATCCTGTATATTGCGCTATATCAGTTGTTATTTAAAAAAAAATGAGGTCTAGTTTCAATCTTCTTTTCTTTAAGAAAATGAATACTTAAGCTATTACCTCAATATGTAACCTATAATCACTAAAGTCAAATAAAATGTGAAATACTTAATGTAAACAAACTGCCCTACATAACCACTTATTTAAATCACATATTTTGCAAATTCATAACCGTAACTTAATATTTATGGTGAAAATAATACAAATTACTTCTAAGTTTCTTGACATAGTATTTCACATCTTATTCGGCTGAAGGCTATTATGAATAATCGTAGCGGTTTTTTATCTTTATGTAAAATATTATAATGAATAAAAAATTTATTTTTGTTAACAACGCACTTGTAACGCATTTTTTAATTCCTAACCCTTTTTTTGCAAAAACAACACAAATAAAAAAACAGCAAGTTTTTTGAATATAATTATTTTTGCAAACCAAATAAAATAAAAAGCAAGAATCTGTGTTGCATCTTATGACATCGGAATGTAAGCCTGCTGCTTCTCTGTCCAACGCTTGGCGCCTACTGCTACCAGCTCATATTAGATTAGCTCGAATTTTAGCAATGCCATTAACTGGCGAGGTCGCGCGCATGATGCGCGTGTGACCGTGTGTAACAAAAGCGACTGAAATATATTTTTGTTTCTTGTAGTGCGATGCGAGTACGCGACAATATATCAGTGTGTGCGATCTCTGTAGTGTGTCGCAAACCCATAACAATCGTACCGCGAATTCACAGCAATACGACTCTTAACGTGACACTCCACGTTTGAACGCTTACTGTACCTACAAAAAAACGTTAAATGCTACACCATTACATATTTCCCCACGTTGTTACCTAGCTATAACTACGTTTATAACGAGCCATCCTTGCAAAGCTTTCGAGGTGTCAATCAATCTATCTATGAATCCTGTCAGTGCAATGCTGCACGGTAAACCTCCAACCAAACACATCGTATAGATACGTAAACTTATGCCATTTTCACACGGGAATGTAGAAATTGCAGACATTTTTTCAATGGACATTTGTATAATATCTGCTAACTTTAAATACCTCGAACATAGAAATCTTGAGCAGTCAGGGATTTTGCCATCCGACGGCAATACCTCCTCGGAAATATATGATTTGCACTCAGTTCGGCGGCAGCAAAGACAATCTCCACAAATGGGGTTTATCGTATAAGCGGCGTCTCCCCGCAGACCAAGGCAACTGCACACGTCAGGACCTAATGTCTACGTCAGCGAATGGTGTTAGCGTTGCTGAGTTCTGGGACAAAGTTTTTATCTGAATATTAACCACTAAGAAGAAGAAGTAAGAGATTAGGCTTCATGTTATTCGGGAATACATTTCAAGTGATGCCTATCATCCCAGTGTATAATGCTTTTTACATCTCTGTATGAGAAAAAAAACCTTTGCCTTGCAGTATAAGAATAGTAATAAACCAGTATTATACAAGATTCAATTAGATTAGCTAGCAAAACTTCGCAGACCAGATGTTTATCATAACATGATAAACAGAAAATAAAAAGTCTGATCATCGACCGTAGGTAATTAGCCGCTTTAAAAATTAAATTAAATCATCAGTTTTTTGTTTCAACTTCATAGATGAGATTGGTATCGATACATAAACACGATAAAACAAATGAAAACAGATTTTCTCAACTCATACTTCAAGTAACAAAACTACCAGCGGTCGTCGACCCCAAACAATAAATCTTATCTTTTATTTTTTTATTTTATCTTGTTAAGATGTCGATATCTATCACGTATTCAGGGTTTTCGTAGCTGATTTAATTATACCCTATAAATGCCCGTATATACTCTTACATAACAAAACATTACACTTTATTATAATCTTATTTTAGTTTTTCCAAAGGATTATGCAGGACAGCCACATTTCACCAGTTAGTTTTGAGTGTCATTTATTTTGTTTACTTAATTCACTTTCATTAAAACGGTTGTAACACTTTACAATAATTAAAGGTGTCCATGTTTACCATACTTTATAATTTAACATTATAAACGCAAAACTGACCTTGTCTGTCACCTTGTCACGCCTAAACCACTGAACCTAACGTTATGAAATTCTACTGATAGAAATCCTAGATCTGAAGAATAATATAGGCTCCTTTTTTTATTTAAAATAATGTACACGCAGACGAATTCGCGGACCTCCAGTGTATCGCGGACCTACAATGTATTGCCCTACAATACATTTTAGGACAAAAAATAATGTAATAGGAAGATTCTTTATGCGGTCGTTTGCTAGGTGCTTGTTCATGTCAAAATACTTCTCATGCCGCACACATCGTAAAATATTTCACTTCTGTGCGTCATAAACATCGTTTTGCCATATTTTTTTTTTTATCAAATTGAGATCCATTTACAAACATAATATATCCACACTCATATATTTGTCTTTTTTGTACTCATGGAATATCTCATAGAAACCTACGCCGTAACACGGTGAAAACTGCGATTTTATGCGCCGCCCCGTGGTAAATTTGAGAATGCTCCTTTTTTTTACTTTGACAACTCCGTTTAAAGCTCTCCACTCAATCTAGACTTAAATAAAACACACCGACTTAAGTAACCACAAACAAATTATCATTAACCTAAAAGTTATTTGAACTGTTGTTTAAGGCCAGTTAATATTGTATTAACAGTTAATTATTTATTTGTTTTATCGAAGTGCTGCCTTAATGTTGTTGTGGGTTTGTACAAGTTTTAGTTGTTACAATGTAAATGTGTTATCTTTTTTGTTTCGTAACTTTATTGTAGAATGTAGTTGTGTATGTAATGTACTATTAGTCAACAAAACATTTGTACCGCAGTTATCTTCACACACAAAGTTCATTAGAATCATTTGTATTTCATTTTCATTTTTTGTAGAATAAATAACAAGGGGCATAATATACAAAAACAGATGTTAAGCTACTCGAAAATGATTAAAGCTTGCACTTTGAGCTATTTTATTGTCATACATGGGATTGTGGTGACACTAGAAGAAGAAGCTGTTATTTTTTAAATAACTATTTACCTTGTAATGTTGTACTAACCACCTGCCCTGCTCCGCACGGGTTTTACGACTTGTCAATACATGAGAGATTTCTTTATCATAGACTATAAATCACATATTAATACCTACTTCCTACTTACATTATAAACTCGAAAGATTGTGAGGATGGATGGATGGATGGATGTTTGTTACTCTTTCATGCAACAACTACAAAACGGATTTTGATGAAACTTTACAGTTATATAGCTTATACATCAGAACAACAAATAGGCTACAATTTATAAAGATTTTGTGTGATTTGGCTATAATATTACGATAACTATAAAGTAAGTCGGAAAAAATCCTGCCCTCTGAGACCTATCTTGGCGTGCGCTGCTTAAACCGTTAGACATGCACGAAGTAATGTATCGTGAGATTATTTAGTTTTTTAAGTTGTAAGTAAAAGTCCGCGACAATATGTGTCTACCTTTTATGTGGAAGCTATTATAGCCAAAATAGTGAGCCGTATATACATTTAAATAATATACGATTTTTACAATGCACGTTTTAGAGTATTTCGTTAATTATTGGTATTTAATGTAGATAAACTTTGTCGTTTACACTAAGTAATATGGACGAATGGTTCCAAAGTTACCACAAAAAGAACAGTAGCGGGCGGCGCGCAGATAGAGGCTGTGATGTTTCACGGCAAATCCGCTGAACTGTGTCTGAAGCCTGGGGAAGAGAATAGGCCACTTTTCATCAAACACCACTCGGGCGAAGTCGCGGGTGGAGGTAGTGTTTTATATACATAAGCCTACCGGAATAAATTATCAAAATTATATGAACTAGATGAGAACAACGCAGACACACAGACAGACACGGAAAAGCGGCTTTAATTTAATATCTCAACCATTTTGTAGGGAATCGAATGATGTAAAAGTATGTGCTTTGAAAAAAAAAACAGACATTGCAACGCATGGCGGGCATTGGCTAGTACATATGATGTACTAGATAATGTCCGCCAGACCAACCACACAAGATTTGTTTGGATCACTCGGTTCCCTACAAAATGGTTGAGCTGGATGTTGGATGCTGCACCCCTGTGTTAGAGCAAACCAAACAGAAAAAAAGTACTCAAAACGGTTAAGCGGTTTTTGCGAGAGATTATACCATGTACATACATTCAGACTATCAGACAAAAGAGATATTCGCTAATGTCTAAGACTTGTCATCAAATTACCACCCCCAGCGCCCTTCCATCGCTTCGGAAGCACCCACCATAATCTTTACTACTACAAAATAAAGGGGCACACAAAATCCCATAGATATTCAAAAAGATATGTAGTACCTACAAACCCCAAAAAAACCTCACACGTTAGCATCGAGTGGCTGTATGATGTAGAGCCGATATCCGGCCATGCTTCCTTTATTCCCTAGTACGGTCAGCAAAACGAATAGAGGCAACACTGGCAACAAAACTGGTTTGCAGCTGTTAAAACGCATTCGTAATACGTTTAGCGTTTTTTTTTAATGGATATAGGGAGGCATAGAAAAAAAACTTTTTTTTTTTTGTGAAAAATATCTTTTTTTTTAGGTTTCGTGACTAAATCACCGGCGCTTGTTTTATAACTTTTGCCCGCGGATTTTACAACGTGGATGTCAGAAAATATACTACGTGAACGTGCTACCGGTCCGGACCTGGACGAGAGCCAGTTCGGCTTTCGGCATGGGCGCTCTACCATCCACGCTGTGTCGAGGGTGAGAGTCCTGGCGGAGGAAACAGTGTCCCGGGGCGGGGTGGTGGTGGCGGTGTCCATGGACATCTCCAATGCCCTTAACACCCTGCCCTGGAGCTGCATACGGGAGGCACTGCGGTATCACCGCGTGCCGCTCTACCTCCGCCGCATCGTGGGGGCTTACTTAGCCGGGAGGCGTGTCACCTACATGGGACGTGATGGCGGAAACCAGCGCCAGGTGTCGTGCGGTATTCCACAGGGATCGTTCGTGGGACCGCTCCTGTGGAACATCGGGTACGACTGGGTGCTGAGGGGCGAGCTCCCGCCGGGCGCAGATCTGACGTGTTACGCGGACGACACGCTGGTCACGGCCCGGGGGAGTTCGCACAGGGAGGCAGGGCAGCGTTGCTCGCGCATTCGGTGCCTCGGCCTGGAGGTGGCCCTCAACAAGTCGGAGGCCATGGTGTTTCATGGCCTCCGGCGGGCGCCATCGGCCGGATCGCACATTGTGGTCGGGGGGTCCGGATCGCTGTCGAGCCCACCATGAAATATCTGGGATTGGTGCTCGACAGCCGGTGGAACTTCGGAGCCGCCCAAGTTGTTCGGCGCGGCCGGGGCGCTGGCAACGCTGCTTCCCAATCTGGGGGGCCCGAGCGCCGCCTGTAGGCGGCTCTGTATGAGGATCGTGCGATCCATGGCGCTCTACGGAGAGAGAGTCATTCGGGGGTATCGCACGATCTCCTTCGAGGCGGGTTGTGCGCTGGCCGGATCTCCGCCAAGGGACCTGGAGGCGAAAGTGCTCGCGTCACTGAACCGGTGTCGCGAGGCAGCGCGGGAACGGGGCGTGCGACCGATGCAGCAACATATTGAGCAGCGTCGGTTGAAGCTCCGCGAGGTCCTGGTGGCGGAATGGCGGGTGAGGCCGTCACGCCCTACTGCCGGCCTCAGCACCATCGAGGCGATCCGGCCAGTGTTCGACCGCTGGCTCGGGAGAAGGCACGGATCCCTGACGTTTCGGGCGACGCAGGTGCTCTCGGGGCATGGTTGCTTCGGGAAGTACCTGTGTCGCATAAACAGCCCCCGCCCGAAACGGGACCCGCGCAAGCGGGCCAGCACCAGTCGGGGTTGCGGAAGAATCATATGTTCCCGCAACCCCGACGTAGGTGTGAGATGGAACACCGGGGTGGTTTTTTGCCAGTAAGAGTCTGACAGACCCCTCCGCCCGCCCCAGGGCAGAGGACATCCATGAGGATTTTCCACCCCGGAACAAAAAAAAAAGGTGGTAGTTAGTTTATAAGAAAAATATTCATCTTCAGCCGCATCTGGCTTCACTAAAAGCCGAGCACAACATGGCTGTAAAATAAAATGGTTGGTAAATAAATAATGGCAAAGTCAAAGTTAAATCATTTATTTCACATAGGCACATAAATGGCACTTTTTAATGTCAACAGTTGCCCCTTCCAAATGGTTGTTTCGTATTGAGAAGGATGGGCAAGGCATATTCCAGTCTATCCCCGCCTCCTGTTCAAGGTCCATCTAGCTGGGGGGCTTCCCACTCCAGTACCCTAATTGCGTAATACACAATCAATCGGAATCTGAATCGTTTTGAAACAGATTGCTTATCCATTGCTTCATAATAAGTTCGATAATAAAATCTGCACAACATTGTTAATAACGCAATGAATGTTGTTGAACCATCAAAATACAACAGATTAGTCGTAATCGTTTACGAAAATGTGTTTCCAATTAAGCTGCAGGACTCGTCTGCTCCACCGGCCATCGGTCCTTCGAAAAACATGTCTAGCCCACTGCCATTTCAGCTTGCTTACTCTGCAAGCTATGTCAGTAACTCTGGATGCGGAAGGCGAAAGAGAGGGTGTTGTGGCGCGGCCTGGGAGAGGTATATGTCCGGCAGTGGCCTGCAATAGGCTGAGTTGATTTATTTATTGATAAACAAAAAAATCTTTTTTTCTTCATATTTATATCGAAAAGAATAATTTAGCTTCGTTTGAAACAAAATAAATTTACAAAAACAATCGTCTTCCAAATAAAAGTAAATAACATGGACAGGAAGTTATAACATAATCGACATACACTAAGTGGATAAAATACGTATTATTGAAGCTAAATCAAAAACCAGTCATCAGAACTTGACTAAATTCATATGGGACCACTTGATAGGTATACCCTTTCAAACAAAACAAAATAAAAAACAACCAAATTGAGAACTTCTCATTTATTTGAAGTTGGTTAACAACAAATGAAAGTGTTCAAAATTATCATCATTTAATTTAAACTCGTGACGTTACACCAACGAGGTCCCGATCGAAATTTTGCGGTTCCAAATCCATCCGAATCGAACTATTGTGGGAAACCCAGGCCTAAAATAGGCCCATTTAACTTAATTGGCAAAAGGGTCGGCCACACGACCCATTTTTTGCTGAACGACTGTCGGCTTTGATGTCAAAATTGCACATGCCAAAATGTTGAGCATCGATTGGATTGACAATTGAGCAATTTTGATGAGCCTTTTACAAAATTACTTTATTGATTAGCGAGCTATTTTCGTGTTCTGTTATGTTCGAGCAATGTGAGAATGCGACACTAGCTCATCTATACACATACAACACATTTATAAAAACATTACTTGAACGCACGCCTTTTTCATAATTAAAGTCGGTTTTCATCTGTTTGTGTGACCGCGTGATTCTTCAGAACTATGCAACGGATTTTGATGCGGTTTGCATAATAATATAGAGAATTTATTACGGAAATTTTATGTATAAAACACATTATTATTCCACTTACATATAATATAGGTATTTTGTTGTTTTGTCAAGTCATAAAAATACCAAAGCAGGGTATTTCTAGAGTTATCAATAAATTTACTATATCACTAGTGACCTACATAGTGATATAGTAAAATCCTTCATAACTAATATATTAAATGCGAAAGTAAGTGTGTTTGTTTGTTACCTTTTCGCGCATAAACCACTGAACCGATCATCATGATTTTTTGCATATGTGTTGTCAGTGGTGCAGAAAAGGACATAGGGTATCTTTCATCCAGAAACAAGATACTACACATAAAAATTCGACGGTCGCAATTGCTTAAGGACGCTAGCTGGCGCTACGTGTTTTTCGAACCATGATTGAATTATATCATTATATAAACTTTAGTAGTGTGCTAAGAGATATTTTTTATATGCGTAATACATCTTGTGAGTTTGTAACGTTTTCGTGGGATAATTCCCGATCTCCACGGGAGCGAAACTAAAATGATAACTCAGTCAACAAGGTAAAAGAAACAACAAGAAATGTTTATGTATCGTTACTCCAAGGAGGCTTTTATTAAAAGTCATGAAGGCTTTATATCAGGCCACAAGCTGACATTTTACATAAAAATATCTAGGATTATGCTCAAGTTAGGTTCGATGGCTTATCAAACATCCTTAGGCAAATATGTCTCTCGTCTGTGCGAGGCCTTAGCAACCTTCTAGCGTAAAACTGACTTAGAGTTATAGTAATCTCATTTAGAACTACATTGAAGATACTGAAGACATTTTTATTCTTGAAGGAATTGGACTGGTTAAGTCAGAAATTAAATTTAAAATAATTAATTTGTTTGATACATTGTGCTAGTACTCGTATTATATTACATCGTATGAAGTATGTGAATCAGATCCATCCACCTAATGATTGTTCTAGACCTACTGAACTACTGTCCTATGTGCCTCTAAGGGTGAGTTTGTGGGTCAGAGTTCGATAGTTTATAGGTCATTGCTATAGTTAGACTGATTTTCATTAAAACTAAAATTAAAATGTTGAAACAATAAATTCAAGTAAGCAGAAAAGCTTGGCCAAGATAAAGTTTTCATAGTTAGTTTACGAATTGGCTTTCTCAATGACATAAAAACTTCTATGTCAAAATGGTTAGCACGCTTACGTCCTTACACTTTGCTTTATTTTTCGATTCGAAACTAGTCTAATTCGTCACCTCACCGCTTCTTAGGCCTGCCTTCACGGAGGCAGGCCTAAGATGACGCCCGTTTTCAGGCACTCACTGTGTGACCGTATTTATTAAAAAGCCTTTTTTATAAATATAAATGAAACAATACGAATGCTGATACATTCCCTGTGAAGGAGAAAGGTCTTCCCTGTACGAATACTGGTCTGACTGGTGTACAGCTCAGCTGCACCCGGTTGAAAAAATGGTGTATTTTACATGGAGCGACTGCCTATCCGAAACGCAGTTACTGGCTAACACGATACCCCTTGTACATGCAGTACAAATTTCGGTGAATTTTTCAAACAAATATATTACAATATGGCTTTTTTATCAGTTAATGTTCTAGGAGAGACCGCAAAGAGTTGATTTATTGTGTTTTCGTGCGAATCGCGTGATTCGTAACAATGATTCGGATGGATTTTAATCATGATGTCATGTATTCTTGGTATCGCGATAGATATATCTTTGCCGTGCATTCTGTCGGAAACAAACCTACATTTTCAATAATAATTCATTTTTCTTCCTCTTTTTTCTTTTCTTTTATATTCAATTGTAA
Organism: Dasypolia templi; assembly: GCA_963555695.1. NCBI lineage: Eukaryota > Metazoa > Arthropoda > Insecta > Lepidoptera > Noctuidae > Dasypolia > Dasypolia templi. The sequence continues at coordinate 9,358,073 of OY743142.1, forward strand.
CTCAGTAAGAAATAGATCTCGCCGCACATAGTTTAGCGCGGTTTACACTGTCAAACGTAATCAAGCTTGCAGTAATTGAAATTCAGTTGAAAATAAATAAAAAATAATTCGTTCGAAATCACTTCAAAGCAGACATAGGTGCGCGTCTATAGTATTACTTAGGGTAATTTACTAATGTAGCGAAATTTTTAACTGCTTACTTTTTTTGCAAAGTAATTAGGAATTTCGCGGGCTTTCACTTAAAGTAGGGTTTGACAAGTTCTCTACTTCAAATTCTCAAATCAGAAACGGGGTGAAAACATTTATTTACATTTACTTAACTACGCCTATTTTGCTAACCGTACCCACATCTAGCTCACTCCAAGCCGGCCGTACCCCCGCCTTAAATGTCATATTATGTCGCACCATATTAATACACTTCAATGCATACGATCCTCTTTCGAGCACCACCGTCAAACTCCTTAGGAATCAGTCTGTGGGATATTTGTGGTACATTCAATGTATAAATCTGGTCTTTATTGCCGTATTAAACTGGCTTTACAACCTAGTTCTATTTAGAGAAGATGGTATTTTAATAGATACGGCGAGTAGCACAGTAGGCCGCATGTCATTAGTTCAAAACCAGTGGAGTTAGCTTCTTCTTGTCTTTAAACTCCGTCCTACGCCAGTCTAAAGTTCAAAGTGTTTCCACTGACATGTGGTATTCTTTATGCAAGTAATAAAGTAATACTCCGTAACAGTCTCACTCCGAAAATTCCTGACGGTCTCTTCTCATCAAAAAGGTAAAAAAATAAACAACGTAAATCATCTTTGAAATCGAGAAAACTGAACTGAAAAATAAAATAAAACATTTCTATCTCAGAAATAAGTTTGGCGGACGATAGTCAAGGCCGTCAATTACAAACACCATTATGTTTTATTGTTATTGAGATAAATGACAATTGAAGACCTCCATTGTACCTGAAAATACGAAATCCGTAACCGGAACAAGGTCTAACGAACTTGAAATCTCAAAAGTCGTTTGGGTTTCCCTAAAACGGGCCATCTACACTGCTCGGAAAATTCCCTTTCGACCCTAAACTTTAGAGGTCACAAGTTTATCACTGTTGCACACCAAATGTTATATAGTTGAAAAGATAATGTATTTTGCAGTGTTTCGAAAGTCAATTTGATTTTTATTGCCGAAACGCTTTTATAACTATCATAGGGTTTATATGTTCAAATTGAAATTCAACTGGGCAGCCTGGAACGTTCGTACTTAATAAAACAATTGAGACTTTGGGTGAGGAATTTAAAGCTTCCGTAGTTTTAGATGGTATATTAGTAAAGAAATTTAAAAATTCATGAGCTACTTCTAAGTTAGAGCTTATGGCATTAGGTGAAGTCTCCAATGTAGTCAGTGTTTCGTATTTCTTTCCTACTAGTTTCGTTGTTTTGTAACTTTCCAAACTGTTACTATTTTATTTTCTGCTGATTTGATCTTGTTGCTAATGCACAAGGCTTTAACTATCTTGCAGGTATTAAAAAAAAATGGAATATTAAGCAACATACTTATTGTAAGTTTCAGTGTTAATGTAAGGTTTAAGGCCATATAGCTCGAACAGTCTTTCCCTACTTATCCTTATGCCTCTAGTTGCACTCACAAAATATAAAATTAGGTAAATATTGTTTTTGTTTCCTTTTTTAAAACAAATTGACTTCAGTGTGCACTAATGAAAAAAAAAAATCCCCTTAAAATTTATTTGCATGGTCCATATTACGGCACTCGACGCTCGACTCTCGCCGCGGACGGACGTGTTTGTGCGCTCTCCCGCTCCAGTGTTGTGTTGCGTGTTATTATTCGTCACTGCCACGTGACGTCATCGTAGTCGCCCCGACTACTCCGATTTAAAATCAAATCAAGAAATTGATTTGATTTTAATAACTCAAAAAACTGCCTTTTTCAAGGCATCCCTGTTTCATTAACAGACGTTTGTGAGTAGCTTCACTAGGCCCCTTCTGGGTAAAACCACAGTTTCGTGGTCCTCGGTTGAAACCTTACGGTGCCAACGAAGCCGAGTGGGGTGTTGTCCCAATCACACCCGCCGAACCCCTTTAGGGAGAGGCAGTCAATTGGACGGGTCCCAGAAAGCCGGCCTTGGGGGATCTCCTAGTCGGCTCTGGTGACAGTTTTGCTTTTCAGCTACTCACCTAATGTCTTTAGGGTGTGTCTACACCCTTCGCGCTAGACTGGTCAGGGCCCCGGTCGCACAATAAGACTGGCGACGGGTTACAAGCTTAGGGCTCACCAATAGGTACTCACCTCTCTGTCTACACCCGACAGAGAGGGTCACACATCCCCGGGCCCATCCACCCGGGGAAATAGGTATAGGGTTTAGGCCACGTAGGAAAAAAAAATCCACCATTCCCTCCCTAAAATAGCTCCTCCTCCGACCATGGAGGACGCCTTTATTTTGGCTTTCTTCAGAGAGGTCCTTTTTAAGGACCCCGAGTTCTTGGCGAAATATGGCGCCAAAATACGCCAACGGTCCACCCCCACTCCGTCCCACGGGTCACTTGTGGAATTCAGTGACGCACTGGAGAGCCCGCTATCGCCACCTGCAAGTGAACAAGGCATTCCGCCCTTTGTTCCGCACCACAATGTTCTGGCAACTATCTCGGCCCCCATTGTGTCACCCGCCTTTGTTCCGGTAGATAATACCCCGGCCGCTAATCCGGCCCCTATTGTCTCGCCCGTCATTATCCCGGCAGTAAATACCACGGCCCCTATTGTCTCGCCCGCCTTTGTACCTGCCGCCATTGTCACGGCCTCCATTGTTCCGGCCGCCATTGTCTCAGAGACAACGCAGCTGCGCGCCGCTGTAACAAATACGACGGAGAGCATGGACACGTCAGTCCCACTCTCCGAGGAAGAAGCCCGCACCTCCTCCTCCAGCGATGACGACTTCCAAGTCGTGGTCAAAGGAGGCAAGAGGAAGGCGGCTAAATCCTCCGCCCCCGCTGGCCCGGTCACCAAGGCCCAGAAACAAGAGACGAATACCTTATCGTCCAGCTCTACCTCCGCCCCTATTCCGCGGGCCAGTCGCCCCGCCAGCCCTATGGCTTGCCCACCCGCTCCTACCGCGAGGAAGCAGAAGCCCCCTCCCCCGATATACGTCCAGGAAAAGTCCAAATGGACTGAAATCTCTAAAATGTGTGTTGATCGCAAGATCAACTATACTAACGCCCGATCCACCCTCCAGGGGATCAAAATTACGGTCCCCACGTCTGCGGACTTTAGGGACCTCTCCCGCGCCCTACGTGAAAGGAACTACTCCTTTCACACTTACTCCCTTCCGGAGGAAACCCCTACACGCGTCGTTATTAGGCGCGTTCCACAGGAAATCGCTTACATAAAGCGAGACAGGGCCTAGTCTACGACATGGTCCTGGTCATCTGTGACCCCACAGACGGTCACCACCCGATTTTTAAAGTTAAGTCGGTGTGTTCGCTCTCAGGCATCTCAATAGAGAAGCCTTACAGAGCTCAATTAATTGGACAGTGTCATCGCTGCCAATTATATGGTCACTCGCAGTCCAACTGCTATGCCACCCCTAGATGCGTCAAGTGTCTAGGAGAGCATGGCACCGCCGACTGTACCCGCCCTAAAGACAGGGAACTATGTTTAGAGCCTCCCAGCTGTGTACTCTGCGGCCAATCGGGACACCCGGCAAATTACCGGGGCTGTCCTAAGGCCCCGAAGTCCTCCTCTCCCAAACTCGCGAAACGCGCGAGCGACCGCCAGCACAGGGAAAGCCCCTGGGGAAAGCCTCCTTCCGCGCTGATGCCGGAGCGGCTCAGTCCGCAGAGGCCGTCTCCCTGGGCTAACCTAAATCACCTGAAGGCTCCCGCAGCTTCGGTGCCCTCTATTCCCGCGCAACCAGCGCAACCCGTTCAACTTCCAGCGCTGATGGCTTCCGCCATCCCAGCGCCTTTGGTAGCCCCCGCGGCCCCTACGGCCTCTCCGGCGAAACCTCAGGGAACCCAAGGCCGAAACAGCGCCCAAATTAAACTAAGTACATACGCGGCTCTCTTCACCACCGCCGCGGACAAAATGGCGGAAGAAATCGTTGCTGCAAACGGCAACGCACTTCGCCTTATGGAAATTCTCAGCGCGTATCCCGAGATCGCGCAAGTTCTACACTCTCTCAAATATTAATTCTCAATGGATAATACGAGAGTAAACAGTAACAAACCCCGATCCCTTAAATTAGGCTTCTTCAACGCAAATGGCGTTTCAGGTCAACGCGATGAGATCGCCGCTTTCCTCCGCGACCATCAGCTTGACATCCTCCTCATACAGGAAACCTTTTTAAAACCGCATCACCGAAACCCGAATATTGCCAACTATAAACTAGTTCGCAATGACAGGTCTCGATGCCACAAGGGTGGCACACTAATATACTTTAGGAAATCTTTGTATTGCATCCCTATCGACCCACCTTCTCTCTTCTCCCATCTGGAGACCTCTATCTGTCGGCTCGGCATGACTGGTCATCAACCGATCACCATCATCTCTGCTTATATTCCACCAGACAATGGTCCGGAGGATCCCATCTCTCTCCAAAAGGACTTCACCGCCCTCTTCGGTATGAGTGACTCCGTCATATTGGCGGGGGATCTTAATGCCAAACACCCGGCGTGGAATAGTAGCACGACTTCTACCAGAGGTCGGATCATTTCCAAGTTAGGCGAATCCCTTAACTTTGACGTCATCGCTCCAATGAGCCCGACTCACTTCCCAGGTAATCCTAATCACCTTCCCGATGTTCTCGATGTAGCGCTGCTCAAGAATGTGAACCTCCGTTTGCAATCGATTGAGACGTTCCACGAGCTAAACTCTGACCACCGCCCTGTAGTCATGCATCTTGCACCCTACTCGGGCCCGATCGACCCCAACCGCCCCCCTCAGACCCAGACGATAACCGACTGGAGGAAAGTAAGCGAAAGACTGAAATCCACCACGTCGCCTCACTTAGACACCATCCCCGATCACTTAGTGTCAGTCGCCGACACGACGGCCGCAATCGACTCGTTTACAGAGCACGTACAATCCGTATTGACGGATTGTTCACGGGAAGTTCCGGTGATGGAAGACCATCGCTGGAAACTACCTACTGACGTACGTGACCTGATAACCGAGAAGAACGCGGCCATCCGTGCCTACGACTCCTTCCCTTGTGACGCGAACAAAGCCCACATGCGCCATTTACAGCGTGCTGTAAAGAAACGCATAGGGGAGGTTCGCTCTGAGGGCTGGAACAAGATGCTCAGCGAACTCGAGCCCACTCATCAAGCCTTCTGGCAATTACAGAGGAAATTGCGTTCCTCAGAAGAGGTCTCTATGCCTCCTCTCATCCGCCCCGACAATAGTGTCGCTTTCGACAGTCCCGATGAGGCTGAATGTCTTGCCGACAGCCTAGAGTCCCAATGTTCTCCCAGCTCCCAACCAGTAGACCAAGCTCACCTGAACAAGGTCGACGCTGAAGTCGAACGAAGAGCCTCCCTCCCTCCCGTCGAAGACCCTGATGATTCTCTGCCTCCCGTCACTCCAGACGAAGTGCACGACATCATTAAAGGGCTCCACGCTCGTAAGGCCCCCGGTTCGGATGGTATTACCAATAAGGTATACAAACTCCGCCATCTTCAATGGCGCCTTGAGCAACAACATCTTCCCACAAGCATGGAAAGAAGCCACCGTCATCGGTATCCCAAAGCCAGGCAAGCCAAAGTCTGAGCCCTCCAGCTACCGCCCTATTAGTTTACTCAATGTTCTCGGCAAAATCTACGAGAGGCTTATTTATAAGCGTCTCAAAGACTACGCCGAAGCAAAGAGCCTCATTCCCAACGAGCAGTTTGGTTTCCGTAGCCAACACTCGGGCACCCAACAGGTCCACCGTATAGTAGAGCACTTATGCGCTGGTCTGCAGCGTAACGCGACGACGGGTGTGCTATTCTTCAACATAGCGAAAGCATTCGACAAAGTCTGGCACAACGGCTTGATATACAAGCTCTACCAACTAGGAGTGCCAGATCGTCTCGTGCTCATCTTACGAGACTTTTTGTCGAACCGGACCTTTCGCTATCGCGTCGAGGGAGCACTCTCGTCCCCTCATCCTATTCGCGCCGGTGTCCCTCAGGGTTCCGTACTATCTCCTCTCGCCTTCACGCTGTTCACTAGCGATATCCCAAAAAGTAAAAAGGCTCAGTTGGCTCTCTTCGCCGACGACACTGCCGTTTACTATACCGGTCACTGTCCCAACGCTATAGCTCGTACTCTCCAAACCTCCGCAAACGTCTTAGGCGCTTGGTTCCGGAAATGGAGAATCGAGGCCAACCCCAATAAGAGTCAGGCGGTTCTCTTCTCGAGACGTCGTCGATTCCCTCCCCCTCTTCCCAGCCCGATCACTATGTCCGGCAAGCCGATCCCTTGGGAGAAGCAAGCCAAATACCTAGGCGTGATCCTTGATGAGAACCTTACCTTTAAGGCTCATATTAAGTTGGTTCGCGCGCGCGCCTCCTTCGCTCTTAGCAGGCTGCAATTCGTACTGACAGCCCGTAGTAAACTGTCCCTCAAATGCAAGCTCCGCATCTATACCGCAGTCATCCGTCCCATCATGACCTATGCCTGCGTTGTATTTGCGCACGCTCACCCACGTCATCTCCATAAGATGCAGACCCTCCAAAACCGTTTCCTCAGAAGGGTCACGGGTGCCCCCTTCTATGTCCGTAATATCGATCTTCACGTCGACCTCAAAATGCCAACCATAAAACAGTTCATGAAACGCTTATCAAAGCGTTTCTTCGACTGCGGCATCAAACATTCTAACCCCCTGATTACAGCGGCCGCCCGCTACACTCCCTCTCGCATTAGCAGTATTCGCCGACCAAGGCATACTTTAATCGATCCCGACGACGCCACTACCCTCCTCCAGGAGAGTAGTAAGGCCACTAGCACGCTACATAAGCCCAAAACCCGATCGCCGTCCTACCACCCTCGCCGCCGAGGCCCACCGCGACGCCCAAATCAACGCCCCTCCCGACCCTTGCTCGAGCCAGCCCGCGCCGCTGAGCCTGTAGCTTTAAATTCGTCCCTAATTAATACCAATCCTGATCCAGCTAGTCATTTGCTGCCCTCTTCCAGCGACGCCCTAAGCCGAGGTTCGTACCCCACAGGGGGTGCCCTTAGCGTTGTCGCTTAGTTTTAGTTAGTATATAAGTTTAAGTCCTGGCTGGAGGCCTTAATTTATTAGGGAATCCACAGGCAAGTCAGCTTAAGCAGACGACAACCGCATAGGTTGACCTGCGAGATGCCAAACAAACAAACAAAACCATATTACGGCCCAGAACATTTAACTTATTGTTTAGGGTACTATTGACTCTATTTAATTTGCCAGTAGTTTTTGGTCTAAATTGTATTTGCACTTTTGTGAAGGTGTTTTAAACATGAAAGTTACCGTTTGTCCACTATGATCAGACGACAGATAATTAACTATGGCTTTCTCTACATAATAAAAACCGCAGAAGACATTATCAATACAAGTAACAGAAGTTGGAGTTACTCTAGTCGGTTCTGTAGAAACATTAAATAAATTTAACGATTCATAGAGGTTTAGTAATCTACAGCTATTTTTTTTTAAAACATTATATAAATTGTACGGAGGAGGTTCCATCCTTCGTACAATTTGTATAACTTCATAGCATTTGAGCTACATTTATTCGTGATCGCCACCTTATGATTAGTATTATTACTAACCATTGTGGTGTTAATAACACAAGACTTCAACATATTACTTATGTCTGAGTTTATGTAAAAAGCTAATAGCCTTGCTAATATGTGTCTAAAACAGGCAGATACCCCTAGTCTATTTTAATGTTTCAACAAAACTGTTGGTGTCAAATAACACAAGGTTGTTACTGTGATGCCTAACTAAAAAGTTCATAAGCTTATTAAGCGTATGAATATAATTGTTTTGCCTATTTGTCAGTCTTTCAATGTATGTTAAAGCAAACAATATTATTGTACTACAATAACATTAACAACTCTGTAACAGACTTTTTGACCTTAGAAATAGTACCTACAAATACAGTAATATTGGTTTTAGGATAATATACATAATATCCTGTTACAGATGCCATTATTCGTTTGTAGGTTGACCCTGGCGTAAAATAATTTTGAGTAAAATAACTCAGGATGTTATTTATTAATTTACCTAATCCTCTTCCTACACTATCTGAGAACATAACTGAATGATAACAATCAGCCTGTACTGGTCCCACTGCTGGAACACATGCCTCTTTTTGGTGAGAGGGAGTGGCCCGTAATCCAACACGCGGGCCCAGTGCGCGTTGGTAGATGTCACATATTTTCGAATTTTTGGTTCTAGGACATGCCGGTTTCCTCAAGATGTTTTCCTACACTGTTTTGAGCATTGTGAAGATATTATTTGCACAGAGTAAAACGAATGTCTTTTTTTTGGGTGGGATATCTTCAAATGACTTCTCCCGCTCTGGATGGCGATCGGACGGTAATTGGCAGGGTCTGTACGGTCGCCCTTTTTGGGCACTCGTTGTACATTAGCAAGCTTCCAGAATTTTGGCACCGTTCATTTTTCAAGAGAGAGGCGGAACAAGTGCGTCAACACAGTAGACAGTTCTGGCGCACACTGCCTCAACACTCTCAATGGAATACCGCCAGGCCCGCTGGCCTTGTTCACATCTAGACTGCACAATACTCTCCGGAACTCTTTATAATGAATTGCGATCTCCGGCATCGAAGAGCCACAACGAGGTACAGTAGGTAATTGCTTGGAACCAGCGTCTAAACGTGAAGGCGTGTGTGGGGCGTCGGACGTCCCCTAGTCCGTCGCCCCTGGACCCACATAAGCTCCTTCTTCCTATCCTATTCCCATTAGTTTAAGGTTTGGAACTGCATGACTTCTTTGTTAAAATCATAACATCACGCTTGTACCCATCTCGCCATTTATGTTATTGCTAAGGCCCGTCCGTTTATGTATCTATTTTGAGAACAGCTAGAATGTATTCGGTTCTTTCGAACCACAGACTTGTAATTACATTTGCCTAACGTGGGCGTAGTATTAGACAAAATTTAAAAGGCACAACCTTTTTTTTCATTCAAAAGACGAGGAAATGCTTTTGGCACAGCATTTCCTCGTCTTTTGAATCAATTCGCACCATTTGTAGAATTCGCTATATTCGTGGAACTTCCAGGATAGGAATTTAGTTGCAGCATTTGCATGTGGAAACCCACTCAAGTCTTTAAAACTATAAGTAACACAACACAAACCATAACATCACGCCTGTAATCCCAGAAGTGTTAGGCAGAAGAGTACCTATAATACACCCACATTTCACCAGTAACGTTTTAGTCCCATGTAATAGGGGGCGAGCCTATTGCCATCAACTATTAATAACTACACTGATAATACAAAATTGCTTGACTTTCGTGTATGTGCTGCTTCTGTGGGCTGCCCTTGGTCCATACTTGGATTTTGAGTTTCTCGTCTTCTACCATTCTTTCCTGTCAGCCGTTTCTTCTCATTTACAAATAAGTTGTAATGTCAAAAACTTTGTGTTTTGTCAGTAAGTGAAGTCTTCCAGTTATGTCAAAAACCATAACCAACCAACCATATTGTTGGTTATTGTCAAAAACTTATGGGTAATCTGTTGTGGTTAAAACTTTGGGTAAAGTGTTGTATTGTATTGTCAAAATATATCCTTATAGCTCGTCCTTGAAACTCAACCCATTCATTTAATTTAAATTTGGGTCTTTCCACGTTGTTTCTGCCTAAGCAAACTTGAGATACAATCAGTGTGTCCTTAATAAACGAAATTGTTTAGTATCTTGCATGTCGTACAATTTTGATCAGTGTAACAAGTACAGCCACATTACCAGATATGGGGGAGTCTGAAGATATTTATCAAAGCAAATTAGTGGAGAGCAGGACAAAGGCTCGCATTGTTGTTGCAGATGCCAACGGCATTCCAAATGTAAGTATACCCAGCTGTTCTGTGATGGTTATACAAGGCGCAATGACCTGAAGACAACATGTTCTAAGACGCAGTGTAGGTTGAAGGTTCTAAGGTGAATGTCGTTTAAAGCCAGCACAAATCAAGAATAAGTTTGACTGTTGGGGCATATTAAGTTGCCAAATTTATTGCAGTGAGTGCTACAAGATTTCGGCTTATAATGTTTGTAAGTACCTGTCATATTTCCAGAGACAGACAGATATTGCTATAATCAAAACAGAGAAACTCGAGATCTTTATAGGCGGATATTACATCAGCGAAAGATACGCCATTTTGTATCAAAATTGCCGTCTTCAGGATTAAAGCAGTTTACTATTTCTTCCCAAAATCTAAAAACGAGGAACAAAAATCAGCAACATTTCGAAACTATTGACATTAATCAAGCCAAATCTGATTATAAGATCAAACTGAAGACCTATTTTTTTAAATTCTTGACTCAAAGATTTTGTTTGATGCGCACATTGACAATATATAAGTAGTCACCAAGGCTTCTAAAGCATTGGGTTTTATTTTTATGGTCTCCTCTGAGTTTAAGAATGTCAAAACCATGAAAATTCTATACTGTGCTTTTGTCAGTAGCCATCTCGAATATGCTTCTCAAATTTGGAATCCTAATTTAAAATTTTATATTAATGCCATTTTTAAGATACACTCAATACCGTTCAAATTATTATCTTACTAACTATACTAGTCATCACACCCATCATCACCATCAGCCTATATTATTCTGCTGGATATAAGCCTCCCCTAATGAGTTGGTGTAAAAAAATTCAAATTGTTCATTCACACGAGCGGAGAAAAATTGCAGATTTTCCTATTTAGTATTATGAACGGGTCGACTGACGTATCTGAGCTTGTGGGCTAGATTGGAGTTCGTGTACCGTCTTTGTTTCTTCGGAGACTACATCTCCTTCATGTTCCTATTTTAAAACAATCTATTGGCATAATTCATATATTTTAATTAAGAGCGTGTCGAATGTTTAATATACACCATACGCCGAGATGTTGATCTAGATTTATTCACAAATAGTATCCAGAAATTTAAAAAAAGAAAAGGCCGAAACTTTTTGTGTAAGGTATTTTATATTTGTTTATTAACTTCAGTTGTTTATATATTTAACTCTCACGCTATTTGCACGGTTTTGTCAATTTTATACAAATGTTTTTTACAAGTGGAAACTGGTAATTGGCTTATTTCTACATATTGCTTCTAAATACTTAAATGTTTTAGCTGAAAGTTTTCTTAAGATTGATAAAATAAAATAATCCTATTACTTGCTTGTTGGAGAGGCACTTTGGGTTCCGTAGGAGGTCAAGATAACAAAGAGGTCTAGTTTTAATCTTTTCTAATTAATTGACAGTTAATGTGCCTTAACCTTTGAGGACCAAAACTCCGGGGAACGAAACGTGCCCTTAGATCCCTTGAGCCCCGCGGGATTTACCAATTTGGAGGAATTTCGCGGCCGCGATCGCGAAAACTTTTTTCTTAACTTTTTGTTCGATTCCACCCACTATATGTAAATTATTTTGCGTTCTTGAATAAACAGACCATATTACAAAATAAAATAAACAGTATTCGTATTACGAGAGTTGAATATTGTAAATAAATGACGAAATAATACTTACTTACGATTTTCACGAACGGTTTGTTTACGTAAAACTTTTTGCCCACAATTTTCTTTTATGATTTTTCGCACAAATAACTATCCACAACGATGAAATAAGTATTCAAAAGTAAATATTCATCCACTCGCAGTCAATTTAAACACAAAAACACTTAATTTCACTAACAAACGAACACGCGGTCACTGACAGACCCCACACTATCACGAACTACGCGTCTTCTTTTTTTTTATGTCAGACAAGCTTTTTGGTTTCGAACGAATGATTGCAACAGATTATCTATCTGGCTCGACCCTGACAAAGACCATTATAACCATTATTTATTTAACTATTAAAAATAAAACCGCGCGAAACGGGCTTGAAGGTATTGGCAAATTACCGGGCTCTCACAGGCCTGCGCGGGCCTTTAGACTCCAAAAACCATTTGAATTAAAAGTTGTTGGTAAAATTCCAAACGATATAAGCGATTTCTTTGACACCAATAATCTGTTATTAATAATGCATTGCAAAATTCATATTTTTTCATATAGGAACAAAAACGACAAGCCAAAACTAACTACCTGTTTTTGGCATACTGTTGTTGTCATCTGTATGTGGCCTAAATCAAGTTTCCCAGAGGTCACCTTGAGGTAATCCATTCTCCTTAGTCCATATTACGCCAACGTTAGTTTTTTTCCAGGTATATTGGACCATCTTGGGGGGAATTACAAAAAGATTAGAAAATCTACGTATTTTTTTGTGGAAGGATAGTTTTTGGCGTAGTTTACAGAATAGGATTGTACAATATAGGCATTGCATTGAAAGATTACTGATATTTTTAAAATACGGATATCTGAAAAAAAAACAGTAGGTACTCTGACGTCATACGTCATACGTGCGTCTGACACATCGAGCTTAAGCAAAAGAAACACAGGTGTGAATACAGGAGACAAGAAAAGAACATCTCTTCAACAAGAACAGTCTTGTCCTTGTTCTTGTTGCTCTTGTCTTCTTGTGTTGTTATTTTTTGGTGTTCTTGTTGTGTGGTGTTCTTGTTCTTTTATCTTCTTGTATTTTTCGTTATCGTAAAGAAGTCACGGGACTTTTGGAAAAAATCGAAATAAAAAAATTAACCAAAAACTAGAAATTTCAAGAGCGTTACCTCTTTTCCATGTCTAAACACAATATTGCGACTGGCTTTACATTTTACGAGGTGAAAAATTGAGGTCACGTGACGCCATACACAGATTTATTACATAGGGTCACACCACGTGCGCAGGGACGAATGGGGTAGTTACTGCCGAAGATATAACATTGGGGAAATACGGTTTGATTTACAGATATTTTTATTTGTCTCATATTCAGGTCATAATTTTAATGCGTGTGTACATGGACGATAATTAATGGCATGATCTGATAGCACACATTGAATTTAAACTTAATTTTCTGGTTTCTGCCCGCGACTTCGTCCGTGTGCAGTTTCTTGTTTAAACATAAAATATATTCTATGGCGATCGCATTAATACATTATGGGAGAAAAGAGAGTCCGTGGAGATTCCTACCCGTTCTTCTCCATGTACAGGTACCTACGACTTTGGAATGGGCAACTAGCTTCATCTGTCTGACTGACAAACCCCTTGACAATTCAAAAGTGCCTGTTATTGGTTTATTTTAAATAAATTCTTGGAGTGTCTATTAAGAATAATTAAGATTCTTCGTACAAAATGTACTAACGCGATCTTTTTCATCTGCACACTGTTGCCGCGTCTGCGCCCGTCCGCGCGTCCTCGTCTTACGGCCTTTCTGTGTTGCCCGCACCTTACGTTTGTTAACGCCTGGAAAACTATCGACACGGTAAGAAAAATGAGTGTAATATAATACCTTTGTTTGGATTTAAATAAATTATCAAAGTGGTTGGAAAGACTTGACAATAGTGCTGTTTAAGTGTACAACTACGTACATTTTTAATGGATGAAACTTGCTACAGTATGACGAAGTTTTATCAGAGCAAAAAAAACTTGTGAAATTGCTCTGGGGTGATGAATCGGGTTTAACTTAAGAAAGTAATAATGTAAATGATTGCATGCCGAAAGGTGAAATTTTTGCTGTTCTCTAATGTATCATAACACCTCTTATGTATTACCCATAGTTGTTAAATAAATGTTTCTATTCTGCATGAGAAGTAGATAAAACCTTTTTTTTTCTCTGGCGTAATTTTTTCTCTTCTAAAGAATAGCGCCAGAACAATACTGAAACACTATTCTAACAAGATCTACGAGCGATGAAAAAGTAACTCAGAAACTGGTTTAATAATGGACTAACCATAAATATACTTTTATTAGGTGGTCTTACTTAGAATTTCTGATGTTTTTTTTTGTCATACTATTTTATTAAAGGGTGCCTAAGAAAAAAAATCTTATGATTTTTGCAATTTGCAGGTTACAGAATTAAAAATCATTAGAATTCTCAAGTCAAAAAAAATTAAAAAAAGTTAGAATTGACCTAAAATTTAATTTAACAAAAATAATTAAATGAATTTAATTAAATTTTAGAAGGATGAACTTTGAGAGTTGCATTGATGATTTTAATTATTTAATTTATATAAATACATCTTTGTTACGGTCGCGAATCATATCAAGATCAGCATGTAACCTGATGCTGACCTGCAAATTGACGTAAAAACGTAAAGAAAAAAGAACATTTGTGTTTCTCTACAATAAAACATCATAATTTAAGGCGGAAACATGTTACATGACAAAGTAGCGAATTGAAATTGTATACAGAATAGATGATCCATAACAAGACTCCCGCGTTGACAAAAATGATATATCCCCTCACGTCAACCACCGATAAAGACCCACCCCTAAGTCAGCCCTAAAAAACGTGTTAATAATATTCCTCGCGTGCATAAAAACGATTACGTAGAATGCGTCCCTGGCCATTTTCCCAACTTTATTCTAGAATTTCGATTAACGTTTTTTTTTTCTTTCTTTCTTCTCAACTCAGGATGCTCGTGGAATATATAGTGGATGAAAATTATCGGATTCTGATTTGTTTTGAAAAGAAAAATACTGTCAATCAAGAGAGTTTGTTATTGTGAATCGTGTTTGAAGGTCGAATAAAAGATAAAGAAATGGTTTCGAACTTACAACTCCAGAGGGTTAGCTGATCATCTGCCTAGCCTTATCCCAAATATGTTAGGGTCGGCTTCCAGTCTTACCAGATGCAGCTGTATACCAGTATTTTACATGGAGCGACTGCCTGACTGACCTCCACAACCCAGACTGTTGGACTTTTGACCTGTAGCGAATGTCAGAAATCAATGAACGACAGTCGGGACTAACAGCTTAACGAACTTTCCGTGGCACGCAGGGCTCTTCATATGTAATGTATGGTCACCCATCCACAAACCGACCGCGGCAAGCGTGGCTTAAAACCTTTGATCGGCACTTGCAGCTATTATTATTCAGCCTAGTTTAGCCTTTAAAACGTTGCAAACATACTCCATTTCACGCTCAGAATTTTCCACTCAGCCTCAAACAAAACATACTTATTACTTATGTAAAGTCAGGGAAATTATCTGTTTAGCAAATTGACTGCCAACTTACCAACTTAAATTGTCTGTATATTCAAATTACAACTGTCATCCAGGGACTCAAAATAAAACCGTCACAAGTTTTTTTGACTGTACAAAAAACACGTTTTTTGATGCAACAGATACACTATGTTACGGTATCAAAGTGTAAACTTTTGGATGTGTTAAGTAATAATATGTGTAACAGAAAAATGCAGTTTTAGATAATAATTGCACGGTACAGCAACAACGCGCGGTCAATCCAGTCAGGATTGCGGCTATTTTCGCAAACGCCCTGTTTACCTCTTACACTTATTAACACTGTTATAACTTTTATATCGCTAACAGATATATTACTGACGGACCTTATTGGTGAGTTTCTTCAGAAAGGTCAGTAGCGTAGTCCTCGCAACCAGCGCGCGTGTTGACCAGATCTCGTTTAAAAAACGAGGCAAAAGGAGTATGTAAGGATCGTAGCAGGTGGCGTTACGTGGTTTTTGCGGAACCCCATGGGAAGAAGGCGCGAGTTTGTGTTATGTTATGTTAGATGCATTACTGTCACACGCACGATTCTAAGTGGTTTGGGTTAACACATTGAAAAGCACATTTATAAGTGTAACATTTTCGAATCTGTTATCAATTCAGAATGTAACTTTTATAATTCTGTAACATTTAAGAAGGTGTGTTAATCCTGCTGTCATCATTGACAGCAGTTTGAAATGGCGTTAGCACCGCTGAATAACGTGTTGTTAATTTGATTCAGTATTAATTTTCCTGACTACATTACGAAACCTAATGTTTTATTATGCATCAAAGCTAAAATCCACACACCTTCGGCTTGCGGCAAAACCAAAGCCTTCTCGGTTAAGCTATTTTCACACAGTTTGGTAGGAGCTCGGGTTTTACCACCAAAGCTGAAATTCATTTACTAACAATGAATTTTGAATGAATGTGGCGGGACTTTTTATGTTTAGTATGAACTCGGGTTTGGCCGGTTTATTCGAAACATTCAAGAAAAAACTTTTTTTTTTTTTTTCTATTTTAAAATGTAATGTTGACTCTCCTACTACGTTTTGAAACTTGCTGAACAGCACCTGGACAATTCAAAAATGCCTGTGCAGGTTTAGTTGAAATATAAACTTTGAATTTGAGTTTGTTGGGTAGGTATTTAATTCGAGGAATACAATTTTTAAACACCAAGTTTTAAAAACTTATAATCTGGCATAATTTTAAAGTTTCTTTTCAGTTTCCAAAGTTCCGAATATCTGTAACAGCACTCACATGACGTCTAAAATTCTTACGGTCTACCTTAGAATATACATTGTTGCAACCAACAACACACAAGCACAACACAAAAAAATACCCTACTAAATGTCAGTATTCTTCAGTGGTACGATCGTTGCTTTTAGCACTGGCGCACAGTGCGGCCGATTCCCAAAAAGCTGGCCAAAACTCGAAAAATCAAGTAATTGATTCAAAATTTCTTACTCGGGGGTTTTCGGGGTCGCTGATTACGAATTTGATTTAAAAAATGTGAAAGTCCACCCCCTTCCACCCCTATTGGCCACCCCCTCACGTGAAATAGCGTATATTCTAGAACGTAATCAAGATGCATGTCAAATTATATGTTTTCGGGGTCGCTGATTACGAATTTGATCTTAAAATTTTGAAAATCCACACCTTTCTACCACTATTGGCCACCCCCTCACGTGAAATAGCGTATATTCTAGAACATAATCAAGATGCATGTCAAATTATATGTTTTCGGGGTCGCTGATTACGAATTTAATCTAAAAATTTTGAAAATCCACCCTCTTCCACCCCTATTGGCCACCCCCTCACTCCATTCTCTCCACCTCATTCTCTCTTCGTATTTATTTCTTGTGCACAAAAAATAGCATAAAAGCCAAGGTAGCAAGTGGTAGCAGCTGAATCTTGTTTTATTCAGAAACTATTCCTTTTTTGAGTAACCTCTAATAGGTTTCACAGCAGCATATGACGGCGTTGTATATATTACTATACAGTTTGAAAACTTAAATTTTATAAAAAAATATGCAAAAAATGTATCTACGTATTGCTGCAGATAAAAATTTTGTGTCGAGGTATTGATATGTACCAAAGATTTCTCGTATTTTACTAGCCTTCCGAAGATGATTCCATTTGGTTTTATTCAATTTACTTCATTACAAAATCTTTCACTGGTGTACAACTTTCACTATTCATCGACAGTAATACGATGCTCAAACGAAGGTCACGTTGAGACTGAAAATACAGAGGATACTTAGGGTATAGGAAGTTGCTATGAACGGTTTTCACTTCTCAAGGGATTACTGTAGCCAACCCAAAAACAAAAAAACTCTATCTAGAAACTTTTTTTTTCGACTTTTGGCCAGCTTTTTGGGAATCGGCCGCACTGTGTGGCGTGAAGGACTTAGGCTTGCACATTGATAGTATTGAAAGTACCTTGGTGTCCTAATTGATGACTCAATTTTGCTCCTCACATAGACCTGGTTTCTTCAGGGGTTCGGAATTTGATATATATTTTAAAAAATCTCAGACGTTTAGCTAGTCCTATGGTACTTAAAACTGTTTACTCCGCCTTATGTCAGTCACTATTGGTCTACTGTATAACCTCCTGGGGCGGTGTGTGTAAAACAATAATTTTGAAACTTGAGCGCGCTCAAAGAGCACTTCTTAAAGTTAGTGCGTTCCTGCCATTCTTTCATCCCACTACCGTCCTTTACAAAACCTGCGAAGTTTTAACAGTAAGACAGCTTTTCATACTACAATCTACCCTCAAAAAGCATGGTTTACTGACTTATGACCCTACAGCTTTTCAACAAAAACGTAGAAAACATACAGTCTGCGTTTGTGAAGCTTGCCACACTCAGTTTGCTCAGAGATTTTTCAACTTCTTAGGTAGTATTTGTACAACAAAGTCAATCATATCCTAAAAATATATCCTTTAACTAAACAACAATGTAAAATGGTGGTAACCAAATGGCTCCTAAGCCTTGATTATACCAATACGGAAAAAACACGGAATAATTTAAAATACAATAAACATACCGAAAGCACACCTACTTATTGCGTACACATTCACACCATAGCTATACCTACACTACACACTCCACTCATATTCGCACCCTATACCTACACTGCTCACACCACACACATTCACTTACACCACTCACCCGTCAAGTTCACTTACGTATCTCCTTTTATAGTCTAGAATAAGTTATTTTATTATTAAATTGTCATCACATCAGTATGTAATTTTGTAAGTTGTTACACCTAGTTCACCACGGAAGAACACTGTTTTCCAAGATACAGGTTTTTACCTAGTTTGGAATTCAGGAGTTCATATAGTTGTAGCCGTCTTCTCACTTACATTGTATCTTATTATTATATTATCATAGCTTACTCTGTATCCTAGCTCTTAATAATGAAACTGTATTAGGGTATATTTTTATTGAGTGTAAATAAACGTAATTAACCTTGGAATTATACGAGTAGTACTGCCCGGGTAAGCCAGAAGGTAACCGGAATGTTGCGGACTCCGTACCGATTGAAAAATTTATTACCATAGAGTACGAAGACAATGCTTGTGCAGTCCTTAATTTCATTCTCTATCATCGATTATGGTGATGTGTGCTACTATGACCTCGAAAAACTTGACCGTCTTCTCAATAACTGCATTCGTTTCGTAATATGACCATGTCTTTGCGCATCTGTCGCTTCTAACTCTTTCCCTGGTTATCTAGCCCCCCACTTTCAGTACATTTGCACCAACCAGAAACGAAACTTTCGTTCAGCACACAATCGCCTTCTTCAATGTCCCGCTCACCGCACAGACTTCATTCACTATCACCTTCTTCGTTCAGTCTATCTCTCTGTGGAATGCACTCCCCCAAGAAATCAGGATGGCAACCAACCAATTATCCTTTATAGTCAAAGTTCGTGAGCACATTCGCAAGAAACTGGTAATACATATTATGGTATTGTTTTGTCATTGTTTGTATTATTAGTTTTTAGTATATTCATATATTCATGAATATTATATTTAGGGGCTTATATATTAATAGGCTTGTGCGTATCTTTATATTTAAAATATTTATTCCCAAATGTGTCTTTATAAATTGCACCTACCACTTTTTGTCTCTGCATCACCCAAAGGTTGACTGGTAGAAAATGCCTATGGCTTAAGTTCGCCTCTGACATTCGTGTGCGTGAAGTATTTAATTAATAAATAAAAATACTGAAACTACCTACATTCTTAAAATACTTCCTAAACCATTTAAATTACATATAGTTACAAATTTGAACGAACAAAAGGATACTGACCCACTTCAGGAATTAGCGAAACATAACCGTACAGAAGAATCCGCAAAAATTAGCCTAGGCACGTGGATTTTTTTGTATCCAATCCGGCTCTGTAACTACGTAAATTTTGCACGTAGCGGCCGAAACTTGCCATTTATCGTGGCATGTTGTGTACATGAATTTAGATTGGCTTTAGAAATGTATAAGTTTACCTCGTTTAGCGTTGGGTAAGTATGGCTGTCAATTAGTGGGTGGTTGCATTTCTTGGTGAATATATTATTATCTAACAGAAGTAGGTTTTATTAAAAAATATACGCACCACCAATCTAAATGTATTTGTTATTTTTAACAAAAAAATACTTGATAGAAAAGGAAAACCTAACAAAGTTGATAGAAATATTGAATTATTAATAAGCTAATCACTTGGCACCGAGAAAACACGATACTGAGGTAGATAGACGTCCGTCGCCGTCGGCTGTCGATCTAAAAGAGAGCGAGCGCTCCTCGTCGTCTGCAGTTGCCGCTCGCTATCCCCACTTTTGACACAACTGCCTTAACCACGCCTCTTTTTCCATTCAACTTCTTTAGTCTTCTATCAACATTTTTTGTAATAAAAAAACACAAAATACTTGAAAGAGTGTGTAAATATCGTAGCAGGTGGCGTTTTGCAGTTTCTGCCTTCCCTCATGAGAAAAAAGCGTGAGTTTGTGTATCTACTAGCTGTTGCTCATGACTTTGTCTGCGATGACAAGTAGGTATTTGTGTGTAAATTCCATCCAATTCCGTTCAGTCGTTTTAGCGTGAAAGCGGTACAAAGAAACAAACTTACTTTAGCATTTATAATATTTTAGTTACAATGGAAAAAAAGCTACCAAGTGCGAGTCGAACTCGCACACTAAGGTTTCCTTACCATCGTACAATATTTAGCGCTACATATTTTAAATATTTGTTGTTATAGCCGCCATAGTAGTACACTGTCTGTGAAAATTTCAAGTGCCTATCTATTACAGTTCAAAATATACAGCCCTGTGGCATACGGACTGATGAATGGACAAAAAGCGGAGCCTTTGTAATACACTTTGGCTACGGAACCCTAAAAACGAAATAAAAATTATGTAAAATACCCATAAATACAAAAAATACTACAAAGTTGTTCAAATGATTAACTTGACCATCCTCCTTTTACATCCAAAGAATTGTGTTAGGTAAAGTCTTAACAGCTGCTACATTTTTGTGGTGAAAAACTAACATATTTCTAAAGTTATTCAGGAAGAATAGGGATATAAGGCCGAAAGTAGCAAAAAAGGTCCTGTTTCTGTCTTAAATAGTGTAATATTGTTTGGTGTTGATATTCAAACATAAGTTTAGTTTAGTTCTGCGAACTGCAGTGTGCTTAAGAAAAATGCAATGTCTTATAACATTAAGTAACATCTTAACTCGCAGAACAAAAACGAACTATTTAAAAATTATTTATTCACATTAAAATTATGAACTCAAACTCAAACTCAAAGCATTTATTTCAAATAAACCCATTACAGGCACTTTTGAATTGTCAAGGGGTTGGTCAGTCAGAAATATGAAGCTAGTTGCCCATTCCAAAGCGAAGTAGGTACCTATGGAGAAGAACGGGCAAAAAACTCCATGGACACTCTTTTAAATAATATGGTTACAGAAAATTTGTTACATCAGTCTTGTTGAAATTAAACATGTGAGAACGATGTAGAAAGACCCGTAATAAAAAACATAAAAATCGGAAAAGAAAAATTTAAAAAAAACAAAAAGCCGTGGCAGCCAAGAGATGACCAGTCCCCACTGACGGCGCCCGTTCACGAACATGACGTATGGATCAGCACCATTCAGCTCAACCATTTTGAAGGGAACTTAATGATCCAACACATACGCCACCACCAGCGAGACATTAGAGTGAGCGTGACATACTCTCATGATTTTAAACAAATGCAAAATTTAAACAATTTTCTCTTGGTGTGCAGTTCAGAAAATTGGACACTGGACTGACAGCCCGCTGCTTATTTTTATATAACGAAACTAATGTACATACATAACATTCTATATATCTATCTAGTCACGACAAAAATATACTGCTGTATATTAGAAAGAAGGGAATCCAGATTCAGTTAAAATAATCGTAATAAATCCTTAATTAATTGTCAGGCAACTAAGGAACATCACTAAAGTGACATACGAGAATTGTGGTTTTTAATTCAACGTCCGGCAAGTTTAATTAAAAAAAGAACACTCGTATCGAAATGGACAGGTCATAATGATGGGAGCTCAGGCGAAAAATGGCTTAGTGTGGTACCCGAAGAACAGAAAAAGAAGAAGACAGGTGAAAATGTGGGAGGATGATCTGCCAAAAGGTTGGCTAAGAACAGTTATGGACAGGAATAAGTGGAGGAAAATAGAGGAGGCCCATGTCGCAAGACAGCCGGTAGCTAATGATTTGATAATTTTTGGTCGACAACCAGAAATTATTATATTGTTTATGTACTTGAGGTTCACTTTGTTTTCGGTAATGGAACGGTGTTTTAGAAAAATAATAAACGTCTTTACTCAATGATTATTTTTTTGCGACTACTTCTACATCTTACTGCATGCATTTATATAGGAACTGGACAATTAAGACAAATTAATAAATATTTTTATTAGAAATTACTTGTTTACATGCAGAAGGGTCGGAGAAAATGGGAAATAAAGGCAATTTTTTTTTTCATTTATTTTGTCTAAGGCCCATTGACATAATACTCAAATAAATAATACAAAATAATAAACGAATACAAATTAAAAACATTAGGAACTACTAATCTATTACTACTCGTAAGTACGTTAAGGCGGCAACGTTTTGCGCTGAGTCGAGGTGACATGTAGCTTTCAGCGTAATCGCCGAAATACTTAAGACGGCCAAAATTCTTCCTTTATCGAGGTGTCTAGGTGATCATCACCTGGAGACCTTCATGTGGGACGAATTTTGGCCTACTTCAAATATTTTGTGGTGCAGGTTCAGACTCATGGCAGAACACCTCAAAAGATTTGAAGTTAATTTTGTGGCGCGACTCCGACTTCTAGTTGCTCAAGGTACTCCACGATCTAACTTAAATTCGTAGAATCGTGTAAACGAACCCAAAAAACCCATCGATCGGTCGGTTAAAAAAATACAGGTGAAAAGAAAATACGTCACTGTATGTCCCAAAATAAAGCAAAGAGACAAAATGAAAGCGTTAAGTTTCAACAGATAAATTGTTTGGTTGGCAACAGGCAAAAATAATGAAAAGATACGAATACAAAAAGAAGTCAAATCTATGGCATTTTTCTTTTAATGAATATATTTTTCTCCTGGATTTCTTTTTGTTCCTTTTGCATGCAAAAGATGACAATTATTTCGTCGTGATAATTAACAAAAAGGCAATCAAAAAAGTCTTTGAAAAAACCGGTTCGAACACAGACAGGCGTTTACTTTGTGTAAATTATTTCTTCACCACTGCTCTCGAAACGGTGAAGGAAAACATCGTGAGAAAACCGGTTTGTCCTAGAATAAAAAAATATAAGCCATGTGACATCTACCAACCCGCACTGGGTCCGCGTGCAATGAGAGGGATACAGGCCGTGTCCCAGCATTGGGAACATTATAGGCTGATTATGTAATGTGTACTATTGAATGTTTTTTTTTGTTTTTTGGGAATGGCATCTCGCAGGTCAACCTATGAGGTTGTCGTCTGCTTAAACGGACTTGCCTGTGGTTGCCCTAATAAATTAAGGCCTCCAGCCAGGACTTAAACTTATGTACTAACTTAAAAACTAAGCGACTAAACGCTAAGGGCACCCCCTGTGGGGTACGAATTTCGGCTTAGGGCGTCGCTGGAAGAGGGCAGCAAGGGACTAGCTGGATCAGGATTTGAGTGATTTAGAGACGAATTTAAAGCTACAGGCTCAACGGCGCGGGCTGGCTCGAGCAAGGGTCGGGAGGGGTGTGGAATTGGACGTCGCGGCGGGCCTCGGCGGCGAGGGCGGTAGGACGGCGATCGGGTTTTGGGCTTACGTAGAGTGCTGGTGACCTTACTATTCTCCTGGAGGAGGGAAGTGGCGTCGTCGGGGGTGTACTATTGAATGAAAAAAATAATAGTATTAATAATAAATAAACAAGTACTTAAGCCTAGACGTTCTATCTGCGATAACGAGGATGGAAAGACAAAAAATGGAATGATAATTTGTGCTATGCACCTTCTTGTGTACAATAAAGTATTGCGGGTGTAAAAAGACAATTAACGAAGTAAAGAGTCACTTGAACTCCCCGTCATTGTTTTTTTTTTTTGGTCTGGAACATACCTGCCTTCTGGTTACGGATATATTGAACTTCAAAATTTCAACTTTTACAAACTTTTTTATTTACGAAAAACAAATGTTTAATGTAAAAACACACCTTTACACCAATACCCACACGATCTCTGTTGCGTTGCATGCACTCAAAAGCAAAATGTTTTACATTATCTACCACAAACAGCAAATTTTCACACCAAAAATAAAAGTCGTTTTCCAGCAATTGTGTTTGTGCCATGTAACTTGTTTTGATGTAAAGAGTGCCTAGTCGGGACTGACATAAGCTACCAATAAGCTTATATCAATCCTGTTGTTTGTTGTTCTATATAGACGTCAGCAGTACAGAGATATCGCAGTTGCGTTGCCAGAGACATCGGTTAGAGACAAAGTTGAAATGTCTCATGCGCCCGTAACTAGACTGGCCCTCATACTATTCAAACCAAAACACAGCAGTCCTGCTTAGCTAAAGAAATAACGGCTCTGTCTTGTTCTGTCTTGTATAGGGTCATGCACTTGCACTTCAATGCACATTGTACTTCAATGCACATTGCACTGCAATGCACATTGCACTATGCTGAGCCGTGGCCGTTTTGCGTGAATGTGACGCATATTTTCCCCAAACTTGTTACTTTTTTGTGTTTCTGTTCGTTCTCTGTGTAATGTTTACCGCAAATGAACGTTTTCTTTCTTTCTAATTAGGTATGGTAGTGACGGTGGTATGGTGGTAGTACTTTCCAGGACGGGCTCCTACACAAAGTCCCTCCTACTAATTTTATACTAAGCAATATTCATTCAAGTCTGTATCTCAAAAATCGCGGCTACCACTTTCTAGCGGCTTCCACAAGGTCTCGTAAATAGTTTATTAAGTAGAGCATATACGTTGAGTCTGACTATCTGAAACCTTGTGAGCTCCGAAGTTGAACGAAAGATTGGTCAGTTGAACCGTATCTTATTTAAGAAACATTGGTCAGATGTTGTGTTTAGGTAGAGCTGGTATTTTCGGTCATATGCTAGTAGAAAACTAGTTTGAGTTATTTCATCCACACAATCGAAGTTGTTGAAGGCATCGATTTATCGATGTTATGGGTGTATTTAGCATATAGTTATGGCAAATTACGGAAAATAGCGTGAGGAAAGTTTTGATTATAAACGTGGATTTGTATAAACGTAAAAGAAGAACTAAAAAATTATTGATGGACTGTGTGAAAGATAATTTGGCTGGAAAGGGGGTCACTATCTAAAGAAATTTTGAAGAACAAGACTCGTTACGCCGACCCCCAAATTAAGTCAAGAGAATGATGATGTGACTCGTTTCAAATTCAGAGTGACGCTTATGTCGTTTATGTAAATTCAAATAACAATGACTGAAACTCTCGTGAAATGCAAGAACTGTAACACAGTTTTACTTTACTTAAATCTGTATTTATGCAGCATGCACTACAGCCATAATCCTTAACTTCAAAATGCGAAACATTTCTAAAAGTAAACTGAGATTTATTCTACAATTTTACTAGTATAAGCTAGTAAAATTCTAGAATATAAATAGAGCTAGCATAAGCTAGCTTGATATTATTTTCTGTGCTAACGCGAACAGATATGTTTTATTACCACTAAAATTGGCTACTTTTACGGACTAACTAACACAGCTTGCGTGGAATGGGTACCAGTGCTACTTTGTCTAGTTAAGTACCTAAATCAGGGGCTATTCTAGAGGTTTTTTTTCTAGTAGATTAACATTAAGAAACATTCTGTAAGTATGTCTGCATGTGCGCACTCTCGTTTTCTTTTCAATCAACTGTCTACATATGGATATTAAAAGGGTGGGTTTTGATTTTTACACGCTATGCTCATTTGTGTGTATCTGAATTCGTTTTTGAAAACGTACGACCGATTTTTTGACGTTTTTTTCAACCACTTAATGTTGTTGAAAAAACTTCAAAAGTAGGTATCAGTTTGTTTTAGGTGGAAGGTCAAATTTACTACAAAGAAAATTCAAAATGGCGGAGTCAAGACTTTTTTTCCTAAGGCTAATTTAACCAAAGTCAGATATCTTTTATCCATGTTATAAAATTGACGTCTGACGGTTCTAGTATGGAAAACTGTCAAAAATTTCAAATTAATTGTAGTCAGTTATTTTTTTGGGAGGGAAATCATCAAATGACTTCTCCCGCTCTGGGTGGAGCGGGAGGGCGTGTCAGGCTTTTACTGACTAAAACCCACCCGTGTTCCTTCAGTTGCCTGTGCCAGGGCCACGGTTTTCTCTTTAGAACTACCCGCGACCCTGAGGCGTCGGCCCTATCGGACCCCGTCACATTGTGCTGACATCTCTTTGAGGCGCGCGTGGAACACGACGCGCCGTCGACCCGGGCCTGGTCCTTACCGGACGGCGAGCTACCCGAAGCTCGCCGTCCGCAAGCCCGCGCCTAGGGTGGCCGGGAATCTGCAGGCGACTCCCGACGCCCAGGGCGTCTCCTGCGGCGGCTAGTGGGGGCGTGAGGTCGCAAGGCTCTCTCCCTCACGCGCTCCGCCTCCTCCTTTGCGAGCATTACTGCTTCGCAGAAGGAGGTGACGGCTTTCCATTCCCTCTCGCTCCGTACCATGGCCTGGACCAGGGCCGGACGCGAGAGATCGCCGCCGCCAATCGCCTCCGTGAGGACACTGCGGTGCTCCGCCCAAGCTGGGCATACCTCCACCGTATGCTCCACCGTGTCCTCCGGGCGATCCACACAATGGTGACACCCGGGCGTTTCCTCCCGCCTTATGCGAAACAGGAACCTCCCGAAACAACCGTGTCCGGTGAGGACCTGTGTCAGGCGGAAGGTGAGGACGCCGTGGCGCCTCTCCAGCCACTCCTCAAAGAGGGGATTTGCCGCCGCTATTGTGGCGTGCCCAACGCATTTGCACTTGAGGTACAGTTTTATTTAACTTAACCTATAAAAACAATTTTGTGTAGATTTCTTTTATAATGTTTTAATAATACTTCTGTCCTTGTCCTAATTGATCTGGTGTTAATTGAATTCTCTAATTGTCTAATTCTCGGTAGTGTATTCTATAAATAAGGTATTTTAATGGTATAAGAAATTTTCAAGCTACTCATACTAAGGAGATGTTCCAAAATGTATGGAGCTTGGGCCAGGTCTTTGTACACTCCCCCCCAATAGGTTCCCGCATTGACGAGGCGGGGGGGCTCAGTAACCGTGGTTTGGACCCCACGGTGAAGCTAAGAGGAACCCGAGGAGGGGCCGCTCGTCAGGGCTTTTGCTGACAAGCCGACGACGTAGCGACCAAGGTTGCGGTGTTGTTGGGCGACATCGCAACTGTGGTGGGGCCGCGGCGGGAGAGGAGTGCCGGTATTGCGGTGTGCCACTCTCCCTACCTTCCGCGGCCTTAACGGGGTCGCCACCGTGTGATGGCGGACGCGGTGGGGCCGCACGGGAAAAGGAGTGTCGGTATGTCGTTGGCCGCTCTCCCTATCCTCTGCGGCCGAAAAATGGAAGCGACGGGGCCATTCATCAGACCCATCGCAAGGGGCAAGGGGTTGGTCGTAAGCGGAGGGCGCCCTCTTCCAGCCCCTCTAAATGGGTCCAGGGACGGCGGACTCGGGGACGACCACCGCCCCCCATACATCAGGACCCGAGGTGGCGGCGCGTAGTGTTCCATGCGCGCCCCTCTTAGACGTTCCAACTCGAGGAGGCCCGCCGAGGCAGGCCAGCATCAGTCGTGGTTGCGGAAGATTCATATGTTCCCGCGACCCCGACGTAGGTGTGAGATGGAACACCGGGGTGGTTTTTAGTCAATCAGAGTCTGACAGACCCCTCCGCCCGCCCCAGGGCGGAGGACATCCATGAAAATTTTCCACCACGGAACAAAAAAAAAAAAAGGTCTTTGTACACTATACTTAAAAATAGGGAACCACATCTAAAACAGTTCTCAATTTTCCAATAAGTTTAAAATGGCTTATTTTGCTAGCACAAGAAATTATACTTGAATTTGCAACACACAACTAAAACCCGTCATAGCGGTAAGCTGTCATTTTGGTTGATTTATGACGTTTAAAATGACGAAAGTGACTAAAGTGACACTGTTGTGACAGCTGACAGTTCTCTCTCGATGTTCAATGGTAGATCTATGGTTGACTGTCAGTGTTTTAAAGCACAGAGTAACTAAATCCGCCATGAAGACATGTTGAAAGTCTATAAAAAGAACTGTTTTAGATGTGGTTCCCCATCTAAAACAGTTCTCAATTTTCCAATAAGTTTAAAATGGCTTAGTTTGCTAGCACAAGAAATTATCCTTGAATTTGCAACACACAACCAAAACCCGTCATAGCGGTGGGCTGTAATTTTGGTTGATTTATGACGTTTGAATTGACGAAAGTGACTAAAGTGACACTGTTGTGACAGCTGACAGTTCTCTCACGATGGCCAATGGTAGATCTATGGTTGACTGTCAGTGTTTTTAAGCACAGAGTAACTAAATCCGCCATGACGACATGTTGAAAGTCTATAAAAAAAATTGATAAATATAAATTAACTACCATAACAGTATGCATTTAAATGAGTTATCTGTATTTTTCCCGAATCTACGGATTTTCAGTTTTTTTTAGGTACATAGAAATTAATGCTGACCTTCAAAAGTGTCTTTTATGTGCCTATTTGAAATAAATGCTTTGAATTTGAATTTGACTTAGACCTGGCCCATTTTTAACATTCCTTTATCAAAAGGAATGTAAAAGGAGGGGAAGAGACCGTGAGGGTACTCACGGTCTGTTCCCCTCAAAACAAATCAATGAACGTAAACGTATTATCATATGGACGCCACTGTCATATTTGACAGCGATCACAGACAGCGCTGTCTAAATCGTTTACATCGCTGTCTGTATTTGACTCGCAGTTAATACATAAATCATTTATGAAGCATTGTTTGTTGATTTCAATGAAACGACGATTATCTTGAATGATTACGAATTGGTGTAAGGAAAACGAAATGTGCATAAACGCATCCTTGAAATATCACTCTCATTTCTCATTTCCGCTTAGAAGTTTCACTGCGTAAAATAACGTTCTGGTCGAAACCAACAAATGGTTATATAAACAACTGAATTATGGAGTAGCAATATTTAACAAGGTATATTGCAAAAGTTGTTTCCACAAATAAGAAGGAATAACATTTGAATGCTTCAGTCATTCGGTATTTATTTGAAGATACCTGAGGGCCTAGATGAAGTGCCGCAAGAATAAAAAATTATGGAAAAGCGAACAAGTATGGGACTGACTTATGCTATCGAAAAGCTTATTTCATTCCTGTTGAAAGTTGTTAAAGTGTACCAAGACCCCTCCGTGCTTCTTATGCTATTCTGACGTTCACAAAGTGCTGATTCTCAGTCTAGTTTGAATAAATGACTTTTGAGTTTGATTTTGTTTGGCTCGTTAGTCCAGAGGGGGAGGTTTCAAAGTGTTTTGGTATATGTACAACGACTTTTAACAGGATTCACATAAGCTTAAGTCAGTGCCATACATTTTGACTTTTCCATCATTGTTATAGCCCATTGAACGTCAGTTTGTCCAGGCCCACGGGTTACCTTGTGATGTTAAATTGTGCTAGGACATTCAAACGAATTTCATATTGGTGTTTGCTTAATGAACCAATTTTGTTTGTTTGTTTGGCATCTGGCAGGTCAACCTATGCGGTTGTCGTCTGCTTAAGCGGACTTGCCTGTGGTTGCCCTAATAAATTAAGGCCTCCAGCCAGGACTTAAACTTAAATATTAACTAAAACTAAGCGACAACGCTAAGGGCACCCCCTGTGGGGTACGAACCTCGGCTTAGGGCGTCGCTGGAAGAGGGCAGCAAATGACTAGCTGGATCAGGATTGGTATTATTTTGGGACGAATTTAAAGCTACAAGCTCAGCGGCGCGGGCTGGCTCGAGCAAGGGTCGGGAGGGGCGTGGATTTGGGCGTCGCGGCGGGCCTCGGCGGCGAGGACGGTAGGACGGCGATCGGGTTTTGGGCTTATGTAGCGTGCTGGTTGCCTTACTACTCTCCTGGAGGAGGGTAGTGGCGTCGTCGGGGTCGATTAAAGTATGCCTTGGTCGGCGAATACTGCTAATGCGAGAGGGAGTGTAGCGGGCGGCCGCTGTAATCAGGGGGTTTGAATGTTTGATGTCACAGTCGAAGAAACGCTTTGATAGGCGTTTCATGAACTGTTTTATGGTTGGCATTTTGAGGGCGACGTGAAGATCTATGTTTCGGACGTAGTAAGGGGCACCCGTAACCCTTCTGAGGAAACGGTTTTGGAGGGTCTGCATCTTATGGAGATGACGTGGGTGAGCGTGCGCAAATCCAACGCAGGCATAGGTCATGATGGGACGGATGACTGCGGTATAAATGCGGAGCTTGCATTTAAGGGACAGTTTACTACGGGCTGTCAGCACGAATTGGAGCCTGCTAAGAGCGAAGGAGGCGCGCGCGCGAACCGCCTTAATATGAGCCTTAAAGGTAAGGTTTTCATCGAGGATCACGCCTAGGTATTTGGCTTGCTTCTCCCAGGGGATCGGCTTACCGTACATAGTGATCGGGCTGGGAAGTGGGGGAGGGAATCGACGACGTCTCGAGAAGAGAACCGCCTGACTCTCATCGGGGTTGACCTCGATTCTCCATTTCCGGAACCAAGCGCCTAAGACGTTTGCGGAGGTTTGGAGAGTACGAGCTATAGCGTTGGGACAGTGACCGGTATAGTAAACGGCAGTGTCGTCGGCGAAGAGAGCCAACTGAGCCTTTTTACTTTTTGGGATATCGCTAGTGAACAGCGTGAAGGCGAGAGGAGATAGTACGGAACCCTGAGGGACACCGGCGCGAATAGGATGAGGGGACGACAGTGCTCCCTCGATGCGATAGCGAAAGTCTCGTAAGATGAGCACGAGACGATCTGGAACTCCTAGTTGGTAGAGCTTGTATATCAAGCCGTTGTGCCAGACTTTGTCGAAGGCTTTCGCTATGTCGAAGAATAGCAGACCCGTCGTTGCGTTACGCTGCAGACCAGCGCATAAGTGCTCTACGATACGGTGGACCTGTTGGGTGCCCGAGTGTTGGCTACGGAAACCAAACTGCTCGTTGGGTATGAGGCTCTTTGCTTCGGCGTAGTCTTTGAGACGCTTATAAATAAGCCTCTCGTAGATTTTGCCGAGAACATTGAGTAAGCTAATAGGGCGGTAGCTGGAGGGCTCAGACTTTGGCTTGCCTGGCTTTGGGATACCGATGACGGTGGCTTCTTTCCATGCTTGTGGGAAGATGTTGTTGCTCAAGGCGCCATTGAAGATGGCGGTCATAAGCATTATTAGCGGGGCAGGAAGGAGTTTGTATACCTTATTGGTAATACCATCCGAACCGGGGGCCTTACGAGCGTGGAGCCCTTTAATGATGTCGTGCACTTCGTCTGGAGTGACGGGAGGCAGAGGATCATCAGGGTCTTCGACGGGATGGAGGGAGGCTCTTCGTTCGACTTCAGCGTCGACCTTGTTCAGGTGAGCTTGGTCTACTGGTTGGGAGCTGGGAGAACATTGGGACTCTAGGCTGTCAGCAAGACATTCAGCCTTATCGGGACTGTCGAAAGCGACACTATTGTCGGGGCGGATGAGTTAATGAACCAAGTAGCATAATCTCCCTATAATGTTGCCACTTCTGGGACAAAGACCCCTCTCTTCGAGAGGGAGTGGGCTGTAAACTACCACGCGGGCCCAGTCCGGGTTGTTAGATGTCACATATCTTAGAACTTTTTTGGTTCTCGGACATACCGGTTTCCTCACGATGTTATCATTCACCGTTTTGAGAGCAGTGCAATAATTTTCACAAAGTAGAATATATAGAATAGAACTTAGGCGCAGGCAAGCGCCTAAGTTCTATTCTAACCTACAACTTACAACTCGTAAGACGCCCGTTACCATGACCGCCACCACTGATCCCATAATAATTAAGGTTCACAGAATGTTGTGGAACTTAATAACTACGTGTACGAATACGAAACGGGATTTACGTCCATGCTTAGCAAAATCTGTATGGGATCATATCCATCTCCTTTCGTCCAAATCCGATCAACCATTTTAGCGTGAAAGTGTTACTCACCTCCGCATTTATAATAATAGTTATGATTAGGCTTAGAATTTCGACAGACTCAACATTACCATCCGTAAACAGTTTTTTTTAAAAGAAATACTAAGTTTACGCCTACTAATTCTCTCAATAAGAAATTTAATGTCAAAAAAAATACTTTCATTTAATTAAAAATCTCCAAACCGCAATTAACCAGTTACAAACAAGGTTTAAACACTATGAATCCTATTAACTTATCACGAGATTAAGTTGAGAAGTTGTGTCGATACCAGAAACATAATTCGACCTGACTGGAACAAATCAAGGAGAATAATTAACGTGTAATGTAGTAGTTTATTCCGAAAACCATCAGTTTTCTTGTAACTTAATAAATTCGCTCTGGAATAAGAAGGAGTGATGGTATCTCTTTTATCAATGTCCTGTCATAATCACGTTACCGTATTGCTAGGGTCCCACTGTGGGGCTAAAACCCTTGTATAAAGCGGCACTAGCATTGATAATATTATCGAGTCCGTTTTCATACCACCTATAACTTTCGTGACACATATCTATACAGTTTTTTTTTTCTCTCCGTCGCGTTGGTGTAAGTGCTGTTTGGCGTTCCAGTAGAAGGACAAATAAATAAATAAATCTCATAAATAATAAATCTGTCATTGCTTTATTTTAATTATTTTTACCTATTGTGATATAGTAATTTTATTCTTGGTGCATTGTCTTCACTTAATATAATGAATGTGTACCGAATATTATAAAACATTTAAAAAGAGCAACGGTGGAGTTTCTTGTCCATTCTTCTCCATAAGAAACTACCTTTTGGAAGGGGCGACTGGAATCAATTCAATTTTAATGTAAATATTGACTATTAAAATTACAAAAAAAGGTATGACTTTGATAAACAAATAAATAAAGTGTTGTCTGTTTGTAATGTCCCCAGCCCGATCACTATGTACGGCAAGCCGATCCCTTGGGAGAAGCTAACTAAATACATAGGCGTGATCCTAGACCAACATATCACCTTCAAGGTGCACATAAAGGCGGCTAGCGCGCGCCTCCTTCGCTCTTGGTAAGCTTCACTTCATATTGACCGCCCGTTGCAAACTGTCATTGAAATGCAAACTGTCATTGAAATGCGAACTGCGCTGCTACACCGCAGTCATCCGTCCCATCGCAACCTATGCCTGCGTTGTATACGGCCACAACCTCCCCCCCCCCCCCACTCCTGGCTCGAGCCAGCCCGCGCCATTGAGCCTGCAGCTGTAAATTCCTTTATCCCTTTTTGCTAAGAGCTGTCAGTGTCAAATCGGCACCCAAGAGCTCCGGTCGATTTCCAAACAATAGTCGACAAACCCTTATTCTGAGTTTTTCGGGTTTCAGATTATATTAGTCATGAGCTCCTCACACGGCGAAGTAGATGTCGTCGAAAACTAAAAGTCAATTTCAAACCCTTAAACCTAATTTATGTACTGATTAGCGAAATTCACCCCCGAAGGCCCACTTATAATACGAATCATTTTGACACCTGACATTGGATTACACTAATTAATGCATAATTTAAAAATCTAAATACCTAATTCACGTTTTATTTTATTTCAAAAGATCGCTTTCTTTTACTAATAAAATAATTGAAAAATAAATGATAAAGGGGTGTCCTCAGGGAATGGTACAAAGCGAGACTGAGCGGTGTCACAAGAAAGACCGAACGCTCAAGGTGGTTCGGTCGGGGAAGCGCTTTATCTACTAGGGCTTATTTTTAATCTGATATTTAAAAAAAAATCATCACTTCACTTTTGAAACAACAATAATAATGTACCCAGGATTTTGTAATATTTTGATTTAAAGCATTGTCCTTAGACTTTGTTGTCCATTCTTTTCCATAGTGATCTATGTTTTGGAATAAGCAAATAGCTTCAACTTTCTAACGAACTGATCGACTCTTTGACAAATCAATAGTGCCAGTAATTGGTTTAATTGAAATAAATTCTTTAAGTTTAATAATTCAATTTAAAACAACTTTTGTACCGAGCTCAAACACAACCAAGTATATAAAAATCGTATTTTTTTCACAGTAAAACAAAATGACAAGAATATACGAGCTAATATGTTCTCGTAACTTTGTCTCGAGACGTGATAGTACTCGTTATTGGTCGTAAACGAGTTGAAACATGTTACAGCCCAAACATTTAGTGCTACACCGTGTCTTGAGTTGCGCCAACACTGTTTGGGCTTGGACTTCTGCCCACCCGTTAGGAATGACTGATATGCTGTAACAATATGTCCCAATCTTATGTGTCTGTGGTTTGAGGTTTGTGCTGTATATTGTGTCAATCATGGAAGCGTTTACTTGGGTAAATAGAGAAGATTAAAATAGACGAGGTTCTGCCAGCGACTTCATCCGCGTGAAATTTATTATTTTGACATAAAAATATATCTTATGACACTTGGGAAGCTACAGTAGCTTCCCATTAATAAAATATTACTTGGAATCGGATCAGTAGTTCCAAAGATTAGCCTCTACATATTGGTGGCAGATTCGAATGTTTTTTGCTCACCATTGCGTTATCTGGCGCCAAAGGACATGGCCAAAAATTGTATGGGCTTGTACCCCAGAATGTACAGATACAAAATATATGTCATTTAATAGTACTGATCTTCTACAAACAAAATTAAAAAGAGGCATATTGCTGAGCAGTTGTGGACAAAAGTTATGAACGTTTGAAAAGGTTGATTTTTGCACTATGGCTAAGGTATTTCATGTAAATAAATGTGTATATATCTGTGCCAGGCGTTTAATATAAATAGTATTTTAGTAAAAAAAAAGTATTCGCATTTTTTTATAATCTGATAAAATCTATAGTTTGTAACTATTGTTTATAGCACTTAAAGTAAAATATCTACAGTAGCATAATCTGTATATGGCAAATAATAAAACAAAGAACATTATTTTAATCATTTAATGTTATCAAAACATTATTTCAATTCCAAAATGTCGTGTCTTCTTGCACATATAACTGATCTCCAACAGCCATAACAAACATTGGTATGACCAAGTTGTCTTTCCCTTGAATTGGTTACAGGGCGTCTTGGTTTATTGTCATAACAGGCACCACAGACACAGGTATGAGGTGACAACTGTGAAGATAAAATAGGAAACTATTAGTCTTAGATTTGACCACGATGTTAGAATATGGAGTAAATAATACCTGTCGTATATATTTTAGTAGGAGGTACTTATTGAAACTAGAACTTACCTCAAAAGTTAACCACTCCTATAGAAGAACTCATCACATCAGGGGGTAATGATGATAAACAGACAGCTGTGCTGCTGGGGAGTTTGTTGCGCCACTTCTTCTTCCCAGCTAAAGCACTAGGAAGTGGTGAAGGGCGGGCGTTTTGGGGGACTGTCTTATGTAATTTTGACGTTCGAAAAGTGCTGACTCTCAGCCTAGTTTGAATAAATGACTTTTGATTTTGATTTTGATAATACATGCCGCCTGCGCGCGTTCTCTTATTGGGAAAACTACAGTCAACACACGCTTGTAAAATGTCCATTTTCGTTGTTTGTAATTATACAGTTTACAGTCATTATTAGTTAGAGCACTCGTGTGGCGCTACGACACTATAAAATATAAACGTATAGGCGAAAATAATGAAACAAAAACACGATTCGAACGAGAAAACCGGCGCAAACGTCAAAGAAGGAATATGGTATTGACAATTGACATTTGACAACGGTGTTGCCAGTAATAACGTCATATTATCCTATCCGTAACTGCACTAACATCTATATATTCAGTCATAGATGGTTCGATTTATAGACAAGAACACATCCAAAAAATACGTTTTATTACATTATGGTTACGAATACTTTACGTGTTTATTTAAGGCCTGCTAAGCATTTATTTATTATTTTAAAAACCTTCATATAATATTTTTTCCCTGTTCTGAACTTATCTAACATTATATGGCAACATTAAAAGGTATATAAAACGCAAATCAAACAGAAAAACTTTTAATTACGATTATTTCTCCACTTCTGCTATGCGGCATAAAAAGTTATTCAAAATTCTTTATTTATTTTATTTTAATTATCTGCATTAAATGTACGTTTGTACTCCGTGGGGCACATTTTGTCCATGTCCTTTGACCGTTCTTTAATGTCCACCATTTAGTTAAAAGGTGGCCAATTTATTATGCACCATTTTTAAAATCTTGGCTGACGCATTCGTTTTAGTAATTTTATCCTAAGTTAAAAAAAAAAAAAACAGGAAACCGGCATGTCCTAGAACCAAAAATTCGAAGAAATGTATCTCTCTCACCGGTTTGTGGCTTGTGCCCTTGCTGTACGTTTCTTTTTTGGCTGATTATGTATGTTTCCTAAACTTCCTAAACAGATTGAAAAATGCCCCAATTGTTATCACAACAACAAAGTTGTTGTAGCTAGGGATCTTTACAAAATTATTTTTGTCTGACTGATTTAGATGGAGGAATTACACTATTCTTATATAAAGAGGTTACAGGACAGGTACTACTGTTACTTCGACTGGCAATGACTTTCGAATCGCAATAGTGTTAAGTATTTTTTTCATTTGATCAAATCCATCAGCTAGACCTAGAAAAGACGTGGTTACAATAGGATGGAGCCGGAAACCATGTGACACAAAACACAATCGAACTTTGTGAGGAATGTTTCTGAAACAATAGTTCGAAACAATAGTTCCAAGAAGTGTCGAAATTTTTTGACCCCCAGGCACCAGATTCGAAAGGTCTTGACTTTTTTCTGAGAGGTTATCTAAAGGGACGTGTCGTGGTCAATTTTCAACACTATAAAGTATGCGAAAATTTCTGTCGTTAAATTAATGTTTTATTTTTTATATTAAGTTACTATACAAATATCTTACTTTTATTTTATTTTATTTTATTGATTATCTATTTCTGTATCTGTCCGTGACATCACAGCGGGTCCTATCAGAAAACCAGCGCTGTGACACTTATTTGTAGTTTTCGCAGCATTATGCTGAGATATGGCCTCGATATGGCCTTTTCATGTTTTAGTTCCAGGATTTTTAAGAGTGCGTTTAGTTTAGTTTGTGATACTGTGTATCACACTACAAACTGCGTACTGCGTATTACTGTGCGAGTCACAATAAATACTTTTTCTTTCTTTAAAATCTGCGAAAAACACGGTGAAAACCCAGCAAAAAGGTGGATATTTGACGGACGTACGTTTTCATACAAAGTTCAAATTATTATGGGAAGATATCTAGTAATTTTCGTTTGTAATAAAAATATTATTTTAATGTAAATTTATCCTACGAATTGGCACTCTATACAAACTGAGTGATAATAGTTTCTATTATAATTTGAATTTTTCTTAGGAAGCGTATTTTCATTTCTATAGCAATAAATAAATTAGGAGATTCCTATTATAACTAAAAGTATGCATTTTCCTACAGGCTTCGTAACTCTTGAAAGCATTTTCCAGCTTCCCGCATTTTGTCATTTTTACTGCTCCCGTAAGAGAAAAAAAAATTGTCAAACGATGTACTAACGTACTTCGTACCACAAAATAATGACTATTTTTTATTATACCTTGGTACTACACAAAAATAAAAGGCTACTTAAAATACACACGAGAACAACCCTTAGCAACATCACACATCCGGACCACTAATTTCGTGAGCGGAATACTCGTTAGAGCCAAGATTTTCAGTATTACAACACTTTATCCATCAAATTATAATGTTACCAACGCTCAGTTTATTTTTGGCCTGACGTGTAATTCGTCGAACTCGTGAAGGAATTTAATCAAAATAACTATGTTCGTTTGCGTGAGTTTTGTGTACTGTGTGTGTATTTCTGCAATGCCGTGTAAATGTTTTTATGTGTAAGTACATTAAATTCTAGGCGGCATTCCGGTAGACCAAGACGAAGATGAAGGGACGAACTTGACTCCTACCGATAGGACTGGCCCGTGATGAAAATGGACAGACGTATGTGGAACAGGGAAAGCAAAGCCTTTGCCTTTTTTTAATCTTCAATGCGTTACATCTGTGAGGTCGGCTTATTAGTTGATTCGCACGAAATTACTCGCCGGGCGAATTGACACTATACTTTTTTTTTGTAGGCGACTCGCACGAAGTTAATATTTGTGGGAGAATCGTCAAGTGCAGGAATACGTACTAGGCAATTCGCACGTTTTGAATTTTGTGCAATAAAGTTGTTAAAAAAGTCCTACACTAGATTACTACACTAACAAATAGTTAATTAGTGTTTTCTTAACTTTGCATAAAAATCAAAATTACAAGAAAAAAGTAGTAAATCTTTAATGTTTTGCATTTACAAAATGCTACTTTACAATTGAGGAGCGTTTTCACAAAGCAATACATCAATCAAAATCTCAAAATTGTTTTTTTTGTCGTTTCGTACTCAATCTCTATAGGGCTACACGATGGTCTTTACGAATTTTCTGTAAACGATACATAAATCATTCTAAATGTACAGCGAAGTGCATTAGTTTTTTGAATGTGATACATCTACATCCATCGAATTTTTTCAAAACGATACATCAAACGTGTTGTGTATCAAATGTTATTGTGGTTGTCTCATTCTTACAAAACTAAATAATTATTGCATCATCTTTCACATTAGTTGGATTGTTTACGTAATAGAGAGTGCACGTACTTTTTCTTTGAATTTATAAATATTGTATGCAATAATGGATAACGGAGAATATAACACGCCAGTTATTGAAGTTGAAAGAGGACGCAAGTCTAGACGTTATCGCAGTACTCCGAAGACGTCCAAATACACTGCAGATGAAAAAAGTGATCCAGATTTGAATTGTAACCACCATTTAGACGAAGCAATAACAGGCTCCACGAAAAGGTCTTTATGCCAGGCAATTCGACTAAGTTATAATGATATGAAAGGTAAGAACTCGTTAGTACATATCTAGTTTTTGTTAAACCCGAGCAGTAGCCGGCTACCGCGTCATGTCAAGCAGTTTATAACCATATAATCTCACTTAATGTAAATAGGTAAAATGCAGCTTTGATTTTGCGCGGGTACCTATCTGTGCGATCGTGGTTGAACACGTTAAAACACGTGCGATTTCGTCGTATCACAAAACGTTCGTAACGTTCACTACATATTGGATAGATTTCCTAATATATATTTATTACCTACTAGTTGTATTCTGCGGTTCTGATTCGAGTCAAGATAAAAAAGGAGACTATGTGTTATTCTGGTGCATAAAAATGTTATGCCTACATTTCCTTTTTAACTTGTTACAGAATTCAGAAGAAAACTGTACTTGAACGATACGAAAATCGAACACGATAAGTTTTTGTTAAAATACATGCGTATATCTGTTCCGAAAAGACGATCTAAAACCACAACATCCGTGAATTTCCGCAAGATTTCAGTCGCTTATTTTGTACCAATAGGACAAGGAAAAGAAATCCAGGTCTGTTCTAAAACTTTTCAGAAAATTACTGGTACACAACGAATGCGTCTTCTTCGTGTAGCTAATGCATTTCTGGCTACTGGTGAGCAGCCTAAAGAACGACGAGGTGGTAAAAGTGTCAAACAACTTGAAGATATAGCTGAAATGGGAGACCTGATAAAAAGTGATATTTTGAAGTATAAATGTAGAGAGAGCCACTATTCTAGGAACAAGTGTTCAAGATCTTATTTGCCCCCCGAACTAAATTTAAAGATTATGTACGAAAAATTCATTGAAAACCAACGGTTAATTTCTGGCAAAACTTGTTCTCTGTCGAAATATAAGTCAGTATTTTACAAACAATTTAACCTAGGATTTGGAAATCCTCATGAAGATACTTGTTCAGCTTGTAAGGAGTTTTTAATAAGAATTAAGACTGAAAAGGATTTAGATTTTATTAGAAAACAACATTCGCACTGAATATCGTTTGCACAAGTTAAGGGCAAAAAAGTTCTTTAGTCTACTCAATGACAATGAAGATGAAGATAATGTGGTTAAAATTTGTTTTGACTGCCAACAGAACCAACCTCTTCCAAAATTAAGTATTGGAGAGGTATTTTACTCACGTCAAGCCTGGTTATATAATCTTTGCATAATGCAACATAAACCTAATATGAAACAAAACAAAGACGATATTGAGTTTTATGTTTGGTTAGAAAATCAAAGTGGGACGGGGTGCTAATGAGATAGCGTCGGCACTTCAACATTATTTGAAAAAGA
The DNA here is from genome assembly GCA_963555695.1 of Dasypolia templi. Classification (NCBI taxonomy): domain Eukaryota; kingdom Metazoa; phylum Arthropoda; class Insecta; order Lepidoptera; family Noctuidae; genus Dasypolia; species Dasypolia templi. The sequence goes on from OY743142.1 coordinate 9,398,326, forward strand.
TGGAAGAAAAATGCCTTATGGAAGGGAAGAAGAATATGAAACTTGAACTGTACTCCGATTCTTGCAGTAGTCAAAATAAAAACTTCATTATGTTAGCTATGCTGGCAAATTTCATGGCTACTAGTAAAGTTTTTTGTAAGCTGTCCCACTTTTTCCCCATTCGAGGCCATAGTTTTATGCCTCCTGATAGAGTGTTTGGAAGGGTTGAAAAGGATTACCGCCGACGTGAAGTTATTGTATCGCCAAATGAATACTATTCCATTCTAAATAAACATGGCCACGTCAACGAATGGGGTAAAGATTGGTTTAGTTATGACATGAAAGCTAAGGCCAAAGGTATGATAAAGGCAAAACTTCCATTTAAAATAAGCCAAACCTGAATACTACATTATACTGTAGTTGGATCCCGCGCTTTAAAAAATATTGAAATTAGTGTTCAGGAAGTTTATTCTGCTGCGCCAGTGATAGCTGATGTTAAGAAAAAAAACGTCAAATCTTTTTTACGATTCGACTGTGCTCAGTTGCCTAAAACCAACATGGTTTCTTCAAAAAAGAAAGCAGATGTTGAAAATTTACTAAAATTCTGTGATATATCTGATGATCCTGATGCTCAGGCATTTTATGCAGATGTTCTCCAGGGTTCAGCTCTCGAAGATGACAATGTACGACGAAACTATGACGATGAAGAACCCGTAATATAATCCATTAATATTATAAAGGTGAAATCCCGTATCCGTGCAGCAAATTCGAACTAAATGTATCGGGTTTTTATCAAAACGTGACATCAACAGTAGATGTATCAAAGTTGAAAAAACTCGATGTTTTTTATATCATTTTGTTGCTATGTTTATGTGTTCTTTTTTTTATTGTATAAGTAAAAAGTATCTCATTACACTAATTAATAAATTAATAAGCAATTTCACTTAATATACTTTATAGAAACCCTTTTAATTAAATAAATCACGTTACTGAAAAAAAAATCATATTACGATGTATCGTTTTGAAAAAACGCTCCTCAATTTGGATCTTCCGTCTACCCTATTATAACTGTATTGCTGTCTCAGTTCTAGGCCAGCATATCCTTCTCAAAAAACACCCTGTATATTCCAAGTAACTTTAGGGATGCCTCACAGTTCTGGCCCCACTTATCCTTGAAAGGGTTACCTTTATGCATGCAGCATAAATTATTCCTCGGAATGCTGCAGTCGATTTACGAAATCGGTAATTTCGTGTCAATACTAATAATAATAATAAATAAATAAATTGGCAACACCGTGTCAACAAACATCTGAATTTTCAATTTTAATTAATAATATCCGTGAAAGTAAGTTTGACCAAATATAACAACAATTTTTCAATAGAAACCAAACGTGGAAATTGCAAATTAGTATAACACCAAAAAAGAGACCAAACCACATAGAAAATGTAAGAAATGTAATAAAAAACTACAGAATCGGAGGTGACATGACAGATGTCACCTCCGATAAAAATAACATGAACAGGAACGAAATACACTGACGAAATTGAAAAATGAGGACTATGTTGACAAGATCAGCCGCACGTCGAGCACGCCCACCACCTCCGGACTCATCGCTCAGCTCCGCCTCGCCGCCGCCGGTACCCAGCGCTACTGTGGGCGCTGTGACGACACCAGCCGCGGTAGTTGCGTCGAGCTCGAGCGACGAGTATTTCTCCCCGCCCACGACGCCACCACCTGCTCGTCGACGAGAAGGACGCCGGCCGCCAGACGGCTTAGGACCTCGAGGCCCACCGGCCTCTGATAGGGTCCCAGCTCCCGGCGGAAGTGTGCAGCGCATGAGATGGACACGATCCATCAATGAAAACGTCATGCGCTCATACTATGGGGCTACAGAGGGGGGCAACAATCTGACCGCGTACCGTGTTCGGATGCTCTCTCTTTTTCAGGTGCTTGAGCCAGCTGTCAACGTTTCGGCACAACGACTGTCGGATCAGGTGCGGGTCATCCAACGTAATCATATGTTGGATGACACTGTGCTTGATCACCTGCGAAGTGAAATGCAGAGTAGCCATGTCATCGCCCCCCCGTCGCAGACTGTTGTGGTACTATCACAGTCCAACACAAATCAAGCTGACGAGGGAAGTGATGATAGGGCTACAAACGTAAGTACCCAGTGCAATGAGGAATTGAGGAGTGCTTTGGAGTGTGCGATTCGGGAATATCGGTTCATGTCGCCTGAACTTAGACCACGCTTACCTCGTTTGCCCATGCATAACAAAAATAGGGCGCTGGTGGCGGTCCTGGATTCGCAGTTATCAAACTATTTTGATGACTGCGAAGACCTCACCGATACTCATTCGATTCTGTACTGCGCGGCTGTAGCGGCATGTCGTGTAGCTCACGTCAAATTTCCCAATAAGTCTAGAGCTACGCGACCGAAACCAACCGTACCACCTTGGCAGTGCAAAATTGAACACCGTATTGGCCCACCAATACGGTGTTCAATTTTGCACTGCCAGAGCCAGAGCGCTCATCGGCAAACTAATCTGCTTCAGAGACGGCAATACTCGTCCAAGAGTGATGCGCTTTGTGAGGCGGGCGTTCTCAGGGACAGATATTAGCCCTCAGAACTATCTGTCCTGCGTCATAGAGCGCATCGACTTCCTGAAGCAGAAAGTGTATGCATGGGCTAACCGTATTCGTAGGTATAAGCGGCGAGTAGAGCGATACACTCAGAATCGCACCTTCCAGAGCGATGAAAGGTGGGTTTATAGGGGTTGGGAGCGACCAAACCAAGGTGTGGCTGACACGTGCCTGCCAGATGATGATGCCATGTGTTCTTTCTGGCGCAGCATCTGGTCGGTGCCTGTCAGTCACACCGAAGGTGACTGGACTCGGGAAGTCGAGCGAACCTGCAATCGAATACCAGAAATGGGGGCTATTACCATCTGTCCCCAAGATGTAGCTCGTGCAGTCCGTATGTAGCTCGTGCAGTCCGTCCGTTGCCTAACTGGAAGTCTCCAGGGCCGGACGGGCTGCAGAACTTTTGGATCAAATGGTTCACAAGATCGCACGCTCGCTTGGCAGCTGAGTACCAGACGGCTTTGAACTGTGGTTCGCTACCCCAGTTCCTAACAACAGGAGTTACCCACCTGCTCCATAAATCAGGTAGCACCGCGGAACCCAAAAATTATAGGCCGATCACGTGTTTACCGACGGTCTATAAAGTGCTTACATCCATTTTGAGAGCTAAAATTAACAAACATATAGACACCAACTTCATCATGTCTGCCTCTCAAAATGGATGTGGGAACGGGTCCCGCGGTACTAAGGAGCTACTCCTCATTGATATGGCCATTAGCCAACAGGTTCGTCGTTCCCGAAAGGATCTGTCGACATGTTGGATAGATTACAAGAAGGCCTATGACTCGGTGCCACATACGTGGCTCATGAGGGTGCTGGAGTTGTATAAAGTAGATGCAACTCTGCGCACCTTCTTGATGTCATGTATGGGGCGATGGAGGACGGTCCTTCGCTATCCAGGATGTCGGAATATCCTAAGGAATAGCGAGCCGATAAGGATCGAGCGAGGCATATTTCAGGGCGATAGTTTGAGCCCGCTTTGGTTCTGCTTAGCCTTGAATCCTCTAAGCACACTGCTGGAGGATTCAGGTCTAGGCTATCGGCTGAGGAGAGGTGGTCAGGTTATATCTCACCTTCTGTACATGGATGATCTAAAACTCTTTGCCCCCAACAATTTTCAACTAATGGAGCTACTGAAAGTAACTGAAACTTTCAGTAGCGCCATCAGGATGGACTTTGGTGTGGGCAAATGTGCGGTCATGCATGTAAAGCGAGGGGAGATTGTGGAATCCGTGGGAACCCAACTCTCGGATTCCATAAACGTCAGAGCCCTCTCCGAGAGGGCTCTGACGTACTGACGTGAATACTTATGTATTTGGGTATGTCGGAAGCGTTGGGCATCAATGGTACTGACATGAAGCAATCGTTGAAGGAGCGCTTCTTTGGCCGCCTGAAGAAAGTGTTAAATAGTCTTCTGTCAGGCGGAAACAAGGTGCGGGCCTTTAACGGTTGGGTCATGCCAGTTTTGATGTACTCTTTCGGCATACTCAAATGGACTCAGACCGAACTCGACGCCCTGGATAGGAGGGTCCGTACACTGCTGACAGCAAACCGAATGCATCACCCACGGTCATCGGTAATGAGACTGTATATCCCGCGAAAGTGTGGTGGTCGAGGCTTTTTGAACGCTAAGACCCTACACAATCGCGAGATATGCAGTCTCAGGGAATATTTCCTAGAAGCCGACGTGGGGATGCATCGTGATGTTGTCGCGGTGGACAAAAGCCTCACCCCGCTCTCCTTGGCTAAAGAGAACTGGCGCAAACCTGTAGTGCTTGACACTAATGATCGCATGGAAGTATGGCAAAGTAAGGAGCTTCACGGACGCTTTTTCCGGGCCCTACATGGACCCGATGTAGATCTTCTAGCGTCCGTAGCCTGGCTGCGTTTCGGTGACCTCTTTGGAGAAACCGAAGGTTTTGTCTGCGCAATTATGGATGAAGTTATGATGACGAACAATTACCGGAGATTTATTGTGAAAGACGGCACGGTTGACATCTGTCGGGCATGTCACCGTCCGGGGGAATCAATAAGACATATTATCTCCGGTTGTTCTCGTCTAGCTAACGAAGAGTACTTGCATAGACACAACCTTGTAGCCAGGATTATCCATCAGCAACTTGCTCTGAAATACAGCCTAGTGGAATCGGAAGTGCCCTACTACAGGTACGTGCCCGACCCAGTTCTCGAAAATGGAAATATCACATTGTACTGGGATCGATCCATCATCACTGATAGGACTATTGTTGCCAATAAGCCTGATATAGTGGTGGTGGATCGAGTAGAGTGGCGCACAATGATTGTTGACATAACGGTCCCGCATGACGGTAACCTCGTGAAAGCCGAGAAAGATAAAGAAATCAAGTATCTTGATTTGGCTCGCGAGGTTGTCGACATGTGGGATGTGGACTCAGCAATCATTGTGCCGATAGTCGTGACAGCCAATGGCTTAATAGCTAAGAGCCTCGACAAACACCTGAGGAGGCTCTCGTTGGGCAGCTGGATCAAGGGCTTGATTCAGAAAGCGGTACTTCTGGACACGGCTCGCATTGTCAGGAGGTTCCTCTCTCTGGAGCCCTGACCGCCGGTAGCTTGGACCCTGTTCCCGATACCGGTGGGATACTATTTTTTATATTTTTAAATGTTTTTTTTAATTTTTTTAAAAATATTTAAAAATGTAATTTATAAGTTTGTTAAATATAATAAAGGAGATAATAATAACTAGTCGATTTTTGTTCTCGTTTTATAGTTATCAATTAATTTTTTTTTTTATCTAGACACCGTTATTGTTTGCTGCAAATAATGCAATCCATTTCTTGCAGTATTTCTATAGTTCTGTCAAACGGACTTAATATCCTAATTTATGTTACTCCAATAAAAAAATAGGAATTAGATTTCAATTCTATTTTTTTTTTGTTAGGTAAGAGGTGCAAAAAAATCCAGTAAACAAAAAAACTTTTGCGCACAGAGCCTTCTACTATCATAATCCAAATAGGTATTCCTCTATTCAGCTTGCTACCTTGTTACAGTCTCGTTGTGCCAGCTTCCTAATGAACTGCGGTAATGACAGAGAACGCGGAAGGCGCGTCAATTTCTTAACAGTATAATATCTGCGGCGTTAGTAGCCCCGCGAGAGCTCGGCCGCGTATGATGTTAGAAAGATAAGACAGTTAACAGACGTAGAAACCGCGCGTTTGGTTTATTTTAGCTACTTCCACAGCATTATGTCATATCTCTTAGGGAACTATTTAAGAAGATTAATACAATGACGGTACCTTGCCAGTTCAATTATGAAAATATTATGTATGTAAGAAAACATATGCTTCTTTTTAATTAAATAAGTGATAGACATAATTTTAACATTAGAAATTAAAATAAAATAGATCAACCCTTTTTCAGACTATCTATGGTACACACATTTTTATGGGATACTGTGTTAAATGTTACAACAAAATACCTTGTGATATATTGCAATTAAATGAAAGAAAGTTTAAAACTCATGTTAAAAGTATACTTTGTAATCAAGCATATTACAAATTAGAGGATTTTGCTAGATAAGAATGCTTTGAAACATACTGGTCCTGCTCCATATGACAATCTAGAGGCTAGACAAAATCATACTAGTTGCTTATTGAATTGAATAATTTGTTATTTTTACTTAAATCACATACTGACTTATTCCTAGTTAATATTTTAGGAAAATCATATCCTTTCGCAATGTTTGTAAATATGTAAACACCATGTACCTATCACGTGATTGATTTATCTGTCTTTGCTTATTTTAATTTTTTTTTGCCTGTTGTAGTATAGTGATTTTTATTCTGGGTGTCTTCACATATAAAAATTTAATTAATGTATACAAATATTGTTAAACATTTTAAAAGAGTAACGGTGGAGTCTCTTGCCCCTTTTTCTCCATAGGAATCTACCTTTTGGAAGGGGCGCCTAGAATCAGTTCTTTTTAAATGTAAATGTTGTCGGTCAAAAGTGCCTTTTAGTGCCTATTTAAAATGAAAGCTATTACTTAGACATTGAAACAGTTCCGAAGAAACATAGTAATAAAAACCAGACCTATCTAATCACAAAACTAAAATTATATTTGAAAATATTACGAATACCCAAAAAAAAATTTCATTCTAGATTATATTTTCGTCTATTTGGTTTACTTCAAACTCGAACTATAATTCACGGTCATGGAAGTTAATTCAAAAGTGCCTGTAATTTGTTTAATTGAAATAAATGCTTGATTGTTACAAATAAACCAATAGGGATGATGATGACTGATATTAGAAATGTTCATAAAAATAATGTTATTTCAAAGTAGGCATAGTAAAAATTAGATAATCGAAAAAATCTGTTAAATCGGTGTAAATATGAGGAAGAAACACGCTTTTAAAATTTTTGGAGGGGATTATTCCCGTCCTTGTCGCACGGTACGGACAATGTACGGCGCTAGTATGAAGTTACTTAGTCGTGACGTCACTTCTACGATAGTGCTGTCCTTGTCTAACACTTATCTTAAAACGTTTATAACTTGGCAATTTTTTAAGCTTTTTCACATTTTATAATTTTGTTTGAACTATTTGGAAACCAACAATTTATTGATATAAAAACATAAAAATTGGCATCATCCCTATTACAGGCACTTTTAAGCCAATTATAGGAATATGTCATGTTACGGAACTACACTATTTAGTATTAAAATTTTATCCGTAAAATAACATGACGTTATACTTCTTACTTTTTCTTTCAGATAAAAACAGCTTACACAGTTTTTAAACTAAAAGCAAAAGCTTCATCCACATGCCTCAAACTCAGACTTAATCAAAGATTAATAACCTCCTCGTTTAACATACAGTTGATTAATTAATCACTCTCTCCAACTTTGGAACTAGAAAGTTTGCGAAATCACTTAAAAACATAATCTAACTGCTACCAACGCTTGGGTAGTTTTCCAAATTGTTCCAACTTGTGGTATACCGTTACCGCTGGGAAACCTTCCTTAGTACCTGGTGTGTCGGATCATTTATAGAAGCGTCTATGAACATTTTACTGAATTATGGTCATTTTTTTTCTTCCCGTTCTCACATAGGGTGCTCAAACCTGGTCTTTGACCCTTCATCATAGGTCCAAGCTAGAGGCTTGCTAGTGAGACATGGACCGTAGAATCCTTGGGGTTCGACCGAAACCAAGATCAAGGAAGTTACCCAGAGAGTCTCTAAGCTTATGTGGCATTGGGCCGAACATGTCTGCCACATGTCAGATGATAATGGGCTAAGCAATACACGCACTATACCGTCGCGGCAGGCCGAGACGAAGAGGACGAGTTTGACTCCTATCGAAAGGACTGAGATATTCCACTCAGAGCTCTGATTTCAACAGCAGTATTTTCGGAGTATTTAGGAACTTTACAACCAGAATTATCCGCAAAAATAAAAAATAAACCACCTCACGCCCGTTTCATTATCTTGTTTTGGGAACTAGCTATGACAACACCATTTTGACCCATTTTTGTCTTGCCCATTCACCCAGGCGACGTACAAGTGATTTAAATCCAACGTTAAACAAATTGCATACGTAAAATTTTTACCGCATTCATTACAACAACGGAGCCCTTTACTGTGCGTGGTTCGACACGCACTTGCCGTATCGATATGTTAGTAATGTCCTTAACAAAGAATCCATACGTCCCATCACTACAAATTATATGCAGGTGCCGTTCGGAAACTGAAAACGATATTAATAAACTGTTTCACCTCACCGCACGTTACAAAATTTTGTTTCAGTGCGGTTAGTGGAAGTGCTCAGGTGCGGTTCGGTCAAGTGCTGTTCAAATTAGAGCTCTGAGTGGAATACCTCAAAGGACTGGCCGGCAATAGCAAAAGACGGAATTGTGTAGAAAAGGGAGGAGCAGGCCTTTGCCTTGCAATGGGAGACAATACAGGCTAGTTAGTTAGTTAAAATGAATTGTATGAGCTAAGCGTCAATTGTGGAGAATTCAAGTTTGGGATCGGTACACGAGTTTTGTCGGGAATTAAAGTTCAGGACAGAGCTCATGGCTAAATTATAATTTGATTAATCGTTCTGTGGAGTTATACCGCTTACCGTCGCGGTCGTGAAACGTGATACTTTTTAGGGTTCCGTACGTCCTACAAAATAATGGAACCCTTATAGGATCACTCGTGTGTCTGTCTGTCTGTCCGACTGTCATAGCCAATTTACTTCAAATCTACTGGACTGATTCTGTTGAAATTTGGTACAGATGAATTTCTGTGACCCGGTGTGTAATTAAATGAATTTAGATTATGAGGGTCACTTTTGGGAAGCAAACTAGAAAAGTAAAAACCGTGTACCGTGTGACATATTTTTTGTGTAATTTTGAAATAAACAGTTTTAAAGTTGAAAATGATGTATGAAAATTTACCATTCCCCCCTCCCCCCCACCTTATCTCCGAACTACAGAGCTAACATTAAAAAAAAGTTTATGGTGTTAAAATAACTTGGTAAATCTTTCAATATTGTACGTACAAACTAACATTTGCATTTGGAATGTATGAGAGAACATGATTTTCAAACACAATGACAAGTTTGTTTTTGGGATCTGGGGACATGTTAGTACCCTCGCCAAGACGAGCTACAAACAAAAAGCAAGGGCACTACCTAGAGAAAATGTTTTCTCGAAGCATTTCGTCGTATTTTCATAACCTCATAGCTTTGGCCTGGATAATGCTAGAGAGCCCTAATTGTCACGATACAAAATAGTTAGCACACTCGTAAAACTGACAAAGTTTCATGTGTCTAGCTTTCATACTTTGGATTGTACGAATACTTAAAATACGTCGATTTAGTCACTGAAAGACTTAATGACTACCTCATCAAAACCTTTAGCTCACTAATCGGTGTACCAACTTCCATTTGTTATGAAATAGATTACTAATCCGTCTATACTGTCCTCGAGAGGGAGTGGCCCGTAATCCACCACTTCTTCGGGTTTCAGATGTCACATGTCTTCGAATTTTTGGTTCTAGTACATGCCGGTTTTCTCACGTTGTTTTCCTTCATCGTTTTGAGAGCAGTGGTGATGAAATAATTTACACAAAGTAAAGCGCCTGTCTGGACTAGAACCTTCGACCTAAAATTCGTAAGTCGCGGCCTTTTTCACTGAGCTACCATTGCTCTAAACGCTAAATTACCATGTACATAAACACAAAAACTTTTTTAACACGATTTTATTAGCTTCACTGGTAACGGACAAATAACGTAACAAAATCGTAGAAGTCAATTTTAACCTACTTCTGAATGTCGTATCGAAATTAAACTATTTAATGTAAAGCAACAGATGGCGCTCGACAACCATCATGAAGCTGACAACTGCGAAGATAGTAACGAGCGGGCGCCGCGCCTAGCTGGCGTATTGCACCAAGAGGGGCGTTCTCTTTCCTCGCGGACACGGACGGCTTAACACCTACCTAACATCTTGTTGTACTTCATAATGTGTATTTTAAATTAAATATAGTATCAATGTTTTTCCTTGTTTTTCTGACCTCTTACATTAGGTATATGTTGTTCGGATGACAAAACTATAATTTGGTATATATCTTCGAGTTGATCTGATGATGGTGCCAGGAGGTGGATAGGGGAACGCTTCAGTGGCTTCTATTAAACTCCTCGAGTTTGGACTACTATGATTTATTTTGACCAGTCTAATACATGGGGCTTAGGCAACGAAGTTCCGATGACGGAGCCAGTAGGTGGATAGTGGAACTCTTTAGTGGCTACTAGTAAACCCCTGAAGTTTGTATTCATATGATTCGTTTTAATTAGTCCAATGTATTGCACTCGGTGTCGAGGGTCTGATGACGGTGCCAGGAGGTGAATAGTAGAACTCTGCAGTGACTACTAGTATACCCCTCGAGGTAGGAGACATATGATTCGATTTGACGAGTTCAATAGATCGAGCTTGGTAACGAGGGTCTGATGATGGAGTCAGGAGGCGGATAATGGAACTTTTCAGTGGCTACTAGTGAACAACTCGAGTTTGGGCTCATATGATTATTTTGACTAGTCGAGTAGATTGAAGTGATTCATGTACAACTATCATTTTCATTTACATTGTTACTACAAAATTCAGTTTAGTCCAATTTTATATGCCCAATGAGCTCTTACCTTCCTATTTTTTTCCTTGTTCATTCTAACTATAATATAATGAATGTGAAAGTAAATTTGTTTGTTTGTTACGCTTCACCGCCAAAACGGCTGAACGGTTTTGCATGACATTTGGCACATACTCGTTTTTAGACCATGACCTGGGAAAAGACATAAACTACTTTTCATTCTGGATCACAGACGAAGTCGCGGGCAACATCTAGTTATGTATATATCTTATTGCGTAAAACACAATCAATCGGAATCTGAATCGTTTTGACGTCGATTGCTAATCCATTGCTTCATAAGTTCGATAAAAAACTCTGCTCAAAAATGTAAATAACGCAATGAATGTTGTTGAAGTCGTTAATGAAAATGTGCAACGCAATTAGGATGCGGGTTTTGATCATACAAAATGACAGATTTCTTTCATTCATCTGTCATTTTGTCTATTCTATGCTTGATGATGCTATGATTTGCTTAAAAGATACGATATGCATCTTCTGTTGCTTACATGTTCACTTGATTTTGTTTGATCACAGTACGTGTCGATCGGCAAAAAAGGCACCTTATTTGCAGACTAAACCTTTTCATAATTATTACGATACTTGTTATTGTGATATTTTACAATCTCTGATACTTTTGGTAGAGTGTAATCTCCTATTAATAATATTGTGAAATTAATCTTATTGTTCAGGGTGGCGATCATCGATGCGAAAAACTGTATCCATGAATTTAGCACATGATCTATACCTAGCGTAAAATTTTTTCGTCGGTTTTCAATCAATCATCGGTCTTCTGTTTCATTGAAAAGTGAAATACTTACCCGATCAATGATTATGGAAAAGCATATTTTTTATGTTCGACGTTATATTTCATTTTTATTTACAACAACAGGTAGCGCGCCCATGTCTCTGCAACCCTGTATACATCCTAACATTATAAATTAAAAGGTCACTCTGTCTGTCTATATGTTACCTTGAACGCTTATACTACTGAACGGATTCAGATGAGACTGTCAGTTTATGACTTGGATTATTATTCTTTTTTGTACTTCAAAATAGATCCCTAAAAACTGTATTGAATAACGCACACATTGGATTAAAAGTAACGCGTACGAAATGTTCTTCGGACAACAGTCCCGATAAGGCTGAATGTCTTGCCGACAGCCTAGAGTCCCAATGTTCTCCCAGCTCCCAACCAGTAGACCAAGCTCACCTGAACAAGGTCGACGCTGAAGTCGAACGAAGAGCCTCCCTCCCTCCCGTCGAAGACCCTGATGATCCTCTGCCTCCCGTCACTCCAGACGAAGTGCACGACATCATTAAAGGGCTCCACGCTCGTAAGGCCCCCGGTTCGGATGGTATTACCAATAAGGTATACAAACTCCTTCCTGCCCCGCTAATAATGCTTATGACCGCCATCTTCAATGGCGCCTTGAGCAACAACATCTTCCCACAAGCGTGGAAAGAAGCAACAGTCATCGGTATCCCAAAGCCAGGCAAGCCAAAGTCTGAGCCCTCCAGCTACCGTCCCATTAGCTTACTCAACGTTCTCGGCAAAATCTACGAGAGGCTTATTTATAAGCGTCTCAAAGACTACGCCGAAGCAAAGAGCCTCATTCCCAACGAGCAGTTTGGCTTCCGTCCACAACACTCGAGTATCCACCAGGTCCACCGTATCGTAGAGCACTTGTGCGCCGGTATGCAGCGTAACGCGACGACGGGGGTGCTATTCTTCGACATAGCGAAAGCCTTCGACAAAGTCTGGCACAACGGCTTGTTATACAAGCTTTACCAACTAGGAGTGCCAGATCGTCTCGTACTCATCTTACGAGACTTTTTGTCGAATCGCACCTTCCGCTATCGCATCGAGGGTGCACTCTCGTCCCCTCACCCTATTCGCGCCGGTGTCCCTCAGGGTTCCGTCATATCTCCTCTAGTTTTCACGCTGTTCACCAGCGATATCCCACAGAGTAAAAAGGCTCAGTTGGCTCTCTTCGCCGACGACACTGCCGTTTACTATACCGGTCATTGTCCCAATGCTATAGCTCGTACTCTCCAAACCTCCGCAAACGTCTTAGGCGCTTGGTTCCGGAAATGGAGAATCGAGGTCAACCCCGATAAGAGTCAGGCGGTTCTCTTCTCGAGACGTCGTCGAGTCCCACCCCCCCTTCCCAGCCCGATCACTATGTACGGCAAGCCAATCCCTTGGGAGAAGCAAGCCAAATACCTAGGCGTGATCCTTGATCAAAACTTAACGTTCAAAGAGCACATTAAGGCTGTTCGCGCGCGCGCCGCTTTCGCTCTTGGTAGACTCCACTTTATTTTGACAGCCCGTTGCAAACTGTCACTTAAATGCAAGCTGCGCATCTACACCGCAGTCATCCGTCCCATCATGACCTATGCCTGCGTTGTATTCGCGCACGCTCACCCACGTCATCTCCATAAGATGCAGACCCTCCAGAACCGTTTCCTCAGAAAGGTCACGGGTGCCCCCTTCTATGTCCGTAATATAAATCTCCACATCGATCTTAAAATGCCTACCATAAACCAGTTCATGAAACGCTTATCGAAGCGTTTCTTTGACTGTGGCATAAAACACCCCAACCCCTTGATCTCAGCGGCCGCCCGCTACACTCCTTCCCGTATTAGTAGTATTCGCCGACCAAGGCATACCTTAATCGCCCCCGACGACGCCACTACCCTCCTCCAGGAGAGTAGTAAGGCAACCAGCACGCTTCATAAGCCCAAAACCCGATCGCCGTCCTACCGTCCTCGCCGCCGAGGCCCGCCGCGACGCCCAAATCTACGCCCCTCCCGACCCTTGCTCGAGCCAGCCCGCGCCGCTGATCCTGTAGCTTTAAATTCGTCCCTAAATAATATCATTCCTGATCCAGCTAGTCATTTGCTGCCCTCTTCCAGCGACGCCCTAAGCCGAGGTTCGTACCCCACAGGGGGTGCCCTTAGCGTGTAGTCGCTTAGTTTTTAGTTAGTATTTAAGTTTAAGTCCTGGCTGGAGGCCTTAATTTATTAGGGAATCCACAGGCAAGTCCGTCTAAGCAGACGACAACCTCATAGGTTGACCTGCGAGATGCCATTTATAAAAATAAAAAAAAATGTTCTTCGGACAACTGAGGACATCGATAGACCAGACTTGACGATGGACCCAATATTATCTTTTAAAATGTCATCTCTTTGTCCTGAACTTATATATTTGCTTTCATAGCGCGCGTTCACTGGCGTAGCGTTGAGTCCGTGGCAAGTTCTCAGTGGACATTTTATTCACGTTTCAGGGATTTTTGTCCTTTGCAGACAAAAGTCCCCCGACTGCGTAGGCCTTTACAGTGATCACCATAAAAATTATTCAGTTCACGATCTAAGGCTAAACGGACGCTATTGGCTCAAAACGTTGACGGGAATGTATCCAATTTTACGAGTCTTCATTGATACCCAACGTTTGTCGTTCTCCCATGAATCGAATTGAAAAATAATGAGAGAGGGTACATAAAACGAACATTCTAAGTACACACGAAGACAGATCTAGCGATAGATTTCCAGTACAGGCTGACCTGGCATTCTTTAGGCTTTCCGTGCAACATAAACTGTAGTTTGAGCTTAAAATGGCGTCGTGCGTACATTCGATGTAAAGGAAAAATACGTTTAGTTGATAACATTTCGTATTCAAAGGACTATAAAGTCGTGTTTTGTGTGACGACTCTATTACGTAGCATTGGTGTTTTATATGAGGACTTCTTTATGTTTCCTTTCTCTTTTATGTTATTTTAAGGAATTCGTGTTTCTTGGGTATAAGCAGATAACACAGAACGTTGTCATGATCAGCCTATACTGTTCCCAGTGCCGGGACACAGGCCTCCTCTCTGTGAAAGGGAGTGGGCTGAAATCCACCTCGCGGGCCCAGTGCGTTTTGGTAGATGTGATACCCCACTGTCTTTACCTCACTGATTTGTCTGTAGATGTCTTCGAACTTTTAGTTCTAGGACATGCCGATTTCCTCACGATCTTTTCCTGAACCGTTTTGTAAGAAACAAAATACACTTGGGAGCAAATAAATCGAGCCACTTCCTTTTTCACGCATTATGGTTATTATTTTTGGTATTATGGAACGCATCGATTCGAAACATATATCGCCTAAAAGGGTATTTAATAACCTTTACAATGAGGGTAGTTAGTTGTCAAAATATCATTTTAATTAAAGTTTAAAGGGTAGAATAAAATTATCGCATTTAATTTGCTTATGACATTTTTATTGTACTCTGTTAAGAAAAGATTAAATTTGAGGTTTTTGTTAATCATACCCATATTACTTGTTATTGTTGTCTTTATCTGTGTCTGTGTAATCAAAATAACCTGATAAAATGGATACTACACCGACGGAAGCTGCCCAAGTTGTAGCTTTACTTGAGGTTGGACACGGACAACGTGAAGTGGCACGCAGACTTCATTTGAGTCGTTCAAAGGTACAGCGGGTATACCGCAGGTATCTGGAGACTGGTGCTTTTGTTCGGCGACCTGGAACTGGCCGACCACGGGCAACAACAGAACGTGACGACCGCTTTATTGCAACCAATTCGTTGCGCGACCGTGGACTTAATGCTGTTCAGCTACAGCAAGCGTTACGTGACGTTCGAGGTGTCGCAATCAGTAGGTGGACAGTGAGACGAAGACTAAAGGAACGAAATTTAACATCACACAAACCAGCAACTGGCCCAAAATTGACTGTAGCTCATCGCCGATCTCGCTTGGAGTTTGCTCGAGAACACATTAATTGGACGTTAGAAGACTGGAGGTCAGTTTTGTTTTCTGACGAGTCAAGAATCTGACTTTTTAGCAATGACGGGAGAAACCGAGTGTATAGACGTCCTGGTGAAAGATTTGCCCAATGTTGCATTCGAGAAACTGTGAGTTTTGGTGGTGGTTCTTGTATGGTGTGGGGAGGAATTTCTCTAGACGGAAAAACGGAACTTGTCTTCGTCGACCCCGCCAACGATGGCAGTGGTAGACGTGGATTAACAGCTGACCGATACATAACTGACATTCTTGAAGACCACGTAATGCCGTATGCTGGTTTTGTCGGAGAAAATTTCTTGTTTATGCATGACAATGCGAGACCTCATACCGCGCAGATCGTTACGGAATACTTGTCTGCGATCGGGATTCAAAAAATGGTATGGCCAGCACGAAGTCCCGATTTGAACCCGATCGAACACCTATGGGACGAGCTAAAACGGAGAGTCCGAGCCAGGGTTCCCGCTGTTTCATCCATTCCCGAGCTTAAAGTCGCTGTGCTTGAAGAGTGGGAGAACATACCACAATATGTCATCGTAACTCTGATCAGATCGATGACTAATAGGCTACAAGAATGCATCAGGGCACGGGGGGGTAATACCAGTTATTAAGAATATTTTTTTTGCAATAATTTTGTTTTTTATTGTTTTTATGGACTGTTTTAGCCCTACTAAATTTTCTATCAAAATTACCATTTTTCTTGCAGAGCCAATAATTTATCATTCAATAAGGTTATTATTCAATAATTTACCCTCATTGTTAAGGTTATTAACTTAACTTTTAGGCGATATATAGTTCGAATTGATACGTTCCATATTCCCAAAAATATTTACCATTTTACGTGAAAAAAGGTAGTGGCTCGATTTATTTGCTCCCAAGTGTAGGTTTACTTGTCACAGAAACACCTGCATACAAAATATAATTAATTAGAATGAAAACAAAGTAAATGTATAATTACGAGAACAGAACAGAATTAGGGGGCAGCTGCACGTCATTTCTGTGACAATAAGGCTGCCACTCAGCATGACGCCGTGCTATGGGGACCCACAGCACAGTACTGATTTCCAGTGGTTAGCCAAAAAGGACTTACGGAAACCACGTCGGGTTTGATTGATACAAGAGGTTACAAAATAATATAAAATAAACAATACTTCGATTAGAACATAAAGCAACTACTAAAACAACCAAAAAATATAAATTGTTATTATTAGATAACATAAAAAATAAAGAATCCGCAAGCTTGCATCAGCTTGCGTGCACAAATAATGTACCCACCCAAAACCTTAATTACACAATAATATTCCGCCAGTGTTTTGTGTTGATGAAATTATTTATACAAATTAAAGAGCCTGCTTATGTTCGACCCCACGACCTACAAGTCGTAAATCGGAGCTGGTACCACTGGGCCACCACTGCTCCCATAATTATTATAGTTCACAAAAGGTTGTGGACCTTAATAATTATCGGTGAGAAGTTTTTTTTGTTAGAATGCCTTCAAACAAAACCTGTTTAAAGGTCTTTTAACAAACAAAGTATGTATGCCTGGATTTGTGCCTGGTCGATGGTACTAGGCTCGACACCTGTTTCATGGGTGTGTACCTACTATGGGTCACCTCTGCCCAACCCTTGCAGGAAACAAGGCGTGATGTTATGTTATGTTATGTTCACACTAAGTATTAAGTTAGAAAACAACAAGTCAAAATCAAAGCATTTCTTTCAAATAGACACATAAAAAACCCCTTTGAACGTCGATTAATGACGACGTTCAAAGTAAAAAGTAAAACTAGGCACCTTTTGGAACGTTACTCTTTTAAAATATTTCACAGTATTTTTTATACGTTAATTATATAATTATATGTGGATACGATGCACCAAGAATAAAACTGCTATACCAGAATTATGTAAAAATAATTTAAAATGAATCAAAGACGGATAAATTAATAATGTGATAGATAAATGGTTCTCAAAAAATTGCGACCCATACCAGTTATTGGAAACCATACCTAAAAGGAACAGCAAACGCTTGGAAAGAAAAAATAACCGATCCCATCTAAAGTCACCAAGAGAACCCTGAGCAACCTCTTCTTTTTGAGAAGCGAGCAAACAAGCGGCCATGTCCTAGTCAGACTTGAATACGAAAGGTTTATTTTTTTTAAATACGTCAGTAAAAGAAAAAACGCCGAAAAAAACACGTTTCTTGTATGGGTACCTAATGTCACTTTTTACTTTATTTTATTTTTATTAATTTTTGATATAGCGGCCATAATAGTAAGTACTTGTGAAAACTTCAAGTGTCTACCTATTAAGGTTCAAAGCATACAGCGCTGTGACAGACGGGTGGACAGCGGAGCTTTAGAAATAGGGTCCGGTCCTTTGAGTACGGAACCGATAAAACCACTTCTTGAAATTAGAACATCCACACACGACTAATGAATATATGCCACAGTAAATAAGCCAAGAAATTACGAAATACGTTTAACAAATTACCTTTCAAGACTTTCCCTTAAGGTATTAATTACCTGACGCAGGAAGTCCTTAAGCAATTTGAAACAGAATCAATGATGAATAATTTCAAAATCCTAAAACCAAGTTCATCAGGTCGGCACTTGGAATTAAGCCTAAACGTTCGAACTGACTCCGAATATCCATACATTTTCAGCTACAATAATTAATAAGAGACGAAAACGAAACTTTATACTAAGTATTTTAATCTTTTTTTGTTTTGTGATAGAGAATGTGGTGTTTATCTAGTGTATTGAAAGAAATTGTCAGGAGGATGTAGTTTCTGGCATAGAATATGATTTGCATATTTTTGGGTTTTTAGATCACCAATCCTTTTTAATAAACATTACATTAACTAGGTATGCAGACAACAGCAAGTCCAAATAAACGGTGTCAATTCACTCGGTATAACAGTAAAAATTGATGTACCACAAGGCTCGATATTGGGTCCTTTCCTCTTTTTAGTTTATATTAATGATCTACCTAATTTGTTTAAAACCCAACCACATATGGTGTTATTTGCTGACGATACTTCGTTAATTTTTAAAATTAATAGGCGTGCATTAAATCTTGACGACGTGAATAACGCCTTACTGCACATCCAAAATTGGTTCACTGCTAATAATTTAGTATTAAATGGGAAAAAAACTAAGTGCATGAGATTTTCTTTACCAAATGTCCAAAAGTACTAATTGTGAGATAGTATTGAATCAAGAGAAACTAGAATTCGTCGATAAAACTGTTTTCCTGGGGATCACGCTCGATTCAAAGCATAAATGGGGTCCTCATTTAACATCCCTTGCAGGACGGCTAAGTTAAGCAGCATATGCTGTGAGAAAAATCCGTCAATTTACTGATGTAGATACCGCGAGACTAGTCTATTTTAGTTACTTTCATAGTATTATGTCGTACGGTATTTTACTATGGGGACGGGCTGCAGACATCGAGTCCATTTTCATTGTGCAGAAAAGAGCCATCAGAGCCATATATGGCCTCGGCAGGCGCGACTCTCCAATGGAATTGTTCAAAGATATTAACATCATGACGGTACCTTGTCAATATATCTATGAAAACATAATGTCCGTAAGGAAACATCTACATCTTTTTAGTAAAAGAGGTGAAAGACGCAATTATATCACTAGAAATAAGGACCAATTAGTTCAACCAGGTTTCAGGCTGGCTAAAGTAGACTCATCTTTCATGGGGTACTGTTTAAGATGTTACAATAAAATACCTCCCCACATACATCAACTAAATGAAACCAAATTTAAATCTTGTATAAACGCACACTATGCAGCCGAGCATATTATAAGTTAGGGGATTACATTGCTGATAAAAATGCTTGGCTAATCGCTCGTCCTGCTCCTCAAGGACGCATCAACTTATTGATTAGCATTTGAAAATACTGTTGGAGCTGCTGAAGATTTAAAACAAGAATCTTTGCATTGTATAAACTCAATTTTTTTGTACTGTATAATTGCTATATGCCAAATTATCTGAGTACTATGTACATGCTTTAAAGCTACCATTTACAGGGTACGTCTTTCATTGACTTGAATGTGTCCTGGTTGCTGAGAGTATGTCATGCTCACTTTAATGTTTCGCTGATGGTGGCGCGTGTGTTGGATCATTTAGCTCCCTACAAAATGGTTGAGTTGAATGGTGCTAATCCATGCGTCATGTTCGTGAACGGGCGCCGTCAGTTGAGACTGGTCATCTCTTAGCTGCCACGGCATAATTTAATTAAATTTTATTTTTGAATTGTTTTCATATTTATATAATGGACGATTTTAACGTTCTGCATCGTTCTCACATGCATAATTTCAACAAACATAATTTGATTTAAAAGAGTGTCCGTGGAGTTTCTTGCCCGTTCTTCTCCATAGGTACCTACTACGCTTTGGAATGGGCAACTAGCTTCATTTTTCTGACCGACCGACCTTGACAATTCAAAAGTGCCTGTAATTGGTTTACTTCAAATAAATGCTTTGAGTTTGAGTTTGAGTATACATAACAGAAAAAATATTTTATTCTATAGCCATATCAGTATTATGCTAACGAAACTATACTCCTTTGGTTTTGGTAGTTAACTAAAGTGTTGCGTACAGCACGCAAGTACGCGATTAGTCGGGTAAAATGAGAAACAGTTTGTAAGTTGTAAAGTGCCTGAGACCCTGCGTCGGCGATAATACGCGTAGATCGCGAGAGCGCGCGGTGACATGCGCACTATACGATGGTGGCAAGCGAACTGGCTAGGCGTCGCGGGCAGCGAGCCGCGGGCGATATGTTTTGCCAAGCAAATATGAGTTTTACGAGAAATGTGGGTAGCCTGACGTCGTGAACTAACTTTTATTATTGTTATTACTTTACTTATTTTGTTAGAAAAATGTAAAATCGCAGGGGCGAGGCCTCAGTGCTTGTTTATTATAAAAAGGCACACAAATAAATGGTCGTTGGTCTAGTGGTCGCAATCGCTACTGCTGAGCATGAGGTCCTGGGTTCGATTCCTAGGTCGGGCAAAGTGTTATTGGGTTTTTCTATCTGGAATTTCTCAGTAGCAGCCCGAAGTCTGGATTTGTGCCCGGTAGATGGCAATAGGCTCGCCCCCTATTACATGGGACTTAAACATAACTGCCGAAATGTGGGTGTACTATAGGTACACCTCTGCCCAACCCTTCGGGGAAACAAGGCGTGATGTTATGTTATGTTATGTTATAAATGTTATTAACTCTCTCCCCCTCAGTGTCGACACGACACTCAAAACGGTAACCTAAATTAAAATATTACACAACGTATTATCTAATATATCGCTAACCTGGCCGCAGGACGTTTAAGTATGCCATTTTTAGTCCTAACGTCGACAACCCTTACGCGACCGTCAGCACCGGGGTACATGGACGGTACGATACCGTTAGGCCAGCAGTTACGGGGGGAGTTAGGGGTCAACTATTACCACCATATCACCGATCTTCAATTGCGCACCCTCTTCTCTCCATTTTCGGCGCCTCACTAGGTCGGGGAGCACCCCTTTACCCATCTGGCCCAAAAGTGGTCAGCCAGGCGCTGGGAATTACGCCATTGTTTGCGCAGACTTAGATCTTTGTCTGTGAACACTCCTTTTTTATTTTTTTTTTGAACCCGGGGTGGAAAATCCTCATGGATGTCCTCCGTCCTGGGGCGGGCGGAGGGGTCTGGACTCTTAATGACTAAAAACCACCCCGGTGTTCCATCTCACACCTACGCCGGGGGCGCGGGAACACATAATTCATCCGCATCCCCAGCTGGTGCCGGCCCGCTTGCGCGGGCCCCGTCTCGGGCGGAGGGAGTGAGGTGTACTCCCTCCGCAACGTCTGTGAGCGGCGCGCGCGGAACACTACGCGCGCCACCTTCTCGGATCCTGATATTGGGGGGCGACGGATGTCCCCGAATCCGTCGCCCCTGGACCCAATTAGGGGGGCCGGAAGAGGGCGTTGTCCGCCCTCCTCCGACGCCCGGTGCGTCTGCTGCGGGCCGGGTCGTGAGTCGAGATCTCTCTCTCCCTTTCCGCAGCCTCCTTCCGCGAGATGACCGTCTCGCAGAAGGAAACCACCGCGTCCCAGGACTCGACGCTGCCGACCATCGAACTCACTACGGTCGGCAGCGACAGGTCGTTTCCTACTTCGGTGATGAGGGCACGGCGCGGCTCCTGCCAAGTGGCACACTCTGCCAGCGTGTGCCACGCCATGTCCTCACGGCAGTCAACGCAGTGGTGACACCGGGCGTCCGCCGCGCCGCGCCCAACAACTTGGGCGCCAGTCGCCGGAAGTGGGGTCCGAAGTCCCACCGGCTGTCGAGCACCAAACCCAGATATTTCATGGTGGGCTCGACAGCGATCCGGACCCCCCCGACCACAATGTGTGATCCGGCCGGCGGCGCCTGCCGGGGGCCATGAAACACCATGGCCTCCGACTTGTTGAGGGCCACGTCCAGGCCGAGGCGCCGTATGTGGCTAACCGTGAGTGAGACCGCCGCCGTCGCGAGCAACGCTGCCTCCCTGTGCGAACTCCCCCGGGCTGTGACCAGCGTGTCGTCCGCGTAACACGTCAGGTCAGCGCCCGGCGGGAGCTCGCCCCTCAGCACCCAGTCGTACCCGATGTTCCACAGGAGCGGTCCCACGATCGATCCCTGTGGAACACCGCACGACACCTGGCGCTGGTTTCCGCCATCACGTCCCATGTAAGTGACACACCTCCCCGACAGATAAGCCCCAACGATGCGGCGGAGGTAGAGAGGCACCCGATGATAACGCAGTGCCTCCCGAATACAACTCCAGGGGTCTGTGAACACTCCTGCGCCAAGTTAATTTGACGACGATCCAATGAGTTAGTGATTCGGCGTTATTGTCTCGTCGTCCCGAGGATCCACGGAAACGTGACCGAGGGGCCGGCTGTTAATAATATTCTCCACTTCAGATAGGAGAGTTATCAGAGTCTCTTCGTGCGGAGCTCTCTCTTTCAGGACCACCCTGAGGCCGGACTTGACACTGCGCACAAGTCGCTCGCAAGACCCTTCCATGTGCGGGCTAGCTGGTGGGATGAAGCTCCAGGAAACTCCATTGTTTAGGGCTTCGTTCACAACAGTACTTTTATCTACGGCGTCGTAGGCTTTCTTTAGTTCAATTTCTGCGCCGCACATATTGGTCCCGTTGTCAGAATAAATCTTCTTTGGCCAGCCTCTACGTGCAGCCATCCTGCGTAAAGCCATAATTAGTGAATCTGCAGTGAGAGACGTGACGACCTCAATATGTACAGCGCGTACTGTTAGGCACGTGTTTAGGACACCGTAGCGTTTTGGTCTTGATCTTCCAACTGTGACCTCTATGGGTCCAAATAAGTCGACTCCTGTAACGGTAAACGGCCTTTGGTGATGTGTGAGTCTACCTTCGGGCAAGTCACCCAGTCGTGGCGGCCTGGGATAAGCTTTCCTGATGCGACAGATCAAGCACTGCGTCGCAACTGCACGGATTGTAGGACGTAGACGTAACATCCAATATTTTTGCCGCAGTTCGTGTACCAGCAACTCGTTGCATCCGTGGCCTACGCGGATGTGATAATACTTGACAATGAGTCGCGCCACGTGGTCTTGTCCATCCAGAATCACAGGAGATTTTGTGTCGATCGCTACATCTTTAGCTGCTCCTATTCTTCCACCAACACGTAGTACTCCGGTATCATCCAATATGGGTGTCAAAGCGCGCAGTCTACTATCGCGTTTTATTTCTTTATTTTGTTTCA
This sequence comes from Dasypolia templi, assembly GCA_963555695.1. NCBI lineage: Eukaryota > Metazoa > Arthropoda > Insecta > Lepidoptera > Noctuidae > Dasypolia > Dasypolia templi. Next base: position 9,421,677 of record OY743142.1, read on the forward strand.
ACAGCAAGATGTCACTGGAGAAAGCTATGGCTTGCGAGTGTTGAAGCAATAATGTTTCAGCTCGTTTCATCAACTCGTCGGTAAGACCATTTGTTCTTATCTTCCTGCATTAGTCTATGAACAACAGTTCCAGCAGCTCGAAGCAATCGCAACCAACTGGAGAAGCGCGTCGGATCCGGTATAGGTAAGTCGTTTATACTATTGTTATCATTTACTATAATATGTTTTTCTAATATTTCTTCATTGATTTTTATTTTATTTTCAGTTGGTAAACCACGATGAGTAGCTGCTAAAGACGTAGTCGGTACTTTTAGTTTCCCAAATCTGCCACGTTGACGTCGGTCGGCACATAGTGCCACTCGATGCCTTACTTAGATCGTCAATTTCTCCTAGAAGATTAGCAATGAATACTTTATATGTTCTACAATTATTTCTGATTCAGTGTAAAACAGACGTTGAATCCGTCCAATAATAAACTGAATTTGGTTTTAAGCGATGTTCCTTTTTAATATTATCAGCAAATTTACATCCGAATTAAGCACCCTTTTTTTTTTTTTGTTTTTGGTTGGGAAATCATCAAATGACTTCTCCCGCTCTGGGTGGAGCGGGAGGGCGTGTCAGACTTTTACTGACTAAAACCTACTTTTACCCACCCGTGGTCCTTCAGTTGCCTGTGCCAGGGCCACAGTTTTCTCTGTAGAATAACCCGCGACCCTGAGGCGTCGGCCCTATCGGACCCCGTCACTTTGTGCTGACATCTCTTTGAGGCGCGCGTGGAACACAACGCGCCGTCGACCCGGGCCTGGTCCTTACCGGACGGCGAGCTACCCATTGCTCGCCGTCCGCAAGCCCGCGCCTACGGTGGCCGAGAATCTGCAGGCGACTCCCGACGCCCAGGGCGTCTCCTGCGGCGGCTAGTGGGGGCGTGAGGGCGCAAGGCTCTCTCCCTCACCCGCTCCGCCTCCTCCTTCGCGAGCATTACTGCTTCGCAGAAGGAGGTGACGGCTTTCCATTCCCTCTCGCTCCGTACCATGGCCTGGACCAGGGCCGGACGCGAGAGATCGCCGCCGCCAATCGCCTCCCTGAGGACACTGCGGTGCTCCGCCCAAGCTGGGCATACCTCCACCGTATGCTCCACCGTGTCCTCCGGGCGATCCACACAATGGTGACACCCGGGCGTTTCCTCCCGCCTTATGCGAAACAGGAACCTCCCGAAACAACCGTGTCCGGTGAGGACCTGTGTCAGGCGGAAGGTGAGGAAGCCGTGGCGCCTCTCCAACCACTCCTCAAAGAGGGGACTTACCGCCGCTATTGTGGCGTGCCCAGCACTGGGTTGCGACAATCGCACCCTCCATGTCGCCATGAGATCCCGCCGGAGCTCTGTCCCCTGTACCGTGATTTCTCGCGGCAGCGGAGTTACACCCCGGCGTTTTGCCTCCTCGCGCCACTCCCATACGTGCGCGAGGGCTTTTGCCTCCAGATCCCATGGCGGCAATCCGGCAAGGAGGCTCGCCGCCTCGCATGAGACCGTGCGGTATCCCCGGACCAGCCGGATGGCCATGACCCTTTGGGACGCGTTCAACCTGCGGGCCGGTCGGCGCCTCAAAGAACGCGCTCACACCGGTGCCCCGTAAAGGGCCATGGACCGCACGACTCCCGCGTAGAGCCTCCGGCAGGAGGCGTTTGGACCCCCTAGATTGGGCAGGAGCCGCCTCAAGGCAGCCCCAGCCCGCTCCAGTCTGGGAGCCAAACGTCGGAAATGCTTCACGAAGTTCCACCGGCTGTCGAGGACGAGTCCCAGGTACTTCATCGTCGACTCGACGCCGATGTGAACCCCTCCCGCCTTATCTGGGAACCCGACAGTGGCGCGTTCCGAGGACCATGAAAACACATGGCCTCGGACTTGTGCAGGGCCACTTCGAGTCCCAACTGCCGGATCCTCTCGACGATTGTCGCAACGCCGAGTGTCGCTTGTTCGGCCGCCTCCGTTTTAAGCATCCTGTAGTTCTAATCGCGGCACAGAACCCGATTTCGTAGGTTAACTTTACATTAACTGGCGAAAACCGCTACAATAATTTGTCCACTGCTCATTTCTTTGCGCCAGTAAGCAACAGTCGCGTAGGCGCTCGGCGACGCATCGCAAATTACGCGCAGTTCGCAAATAACTTTCCGTTACTCGCACTCTTATCGCTATCATAAAAATACCAACGCAGGATCCTTATATTATTTATTTTTTTACCTTGCGTTATCCAACTCTGAAATAAATTATTTAACTCATCATTTAATTTCTTATCCCATTTTACATTTGTTTTACAAGTTTCGCGCATTATTATTTTTCCTTTAATTGTAAATGGTATCTGATAACCATGAATGTCAAAAATAGACATAACAATACATACAAGTTCGCGCTTCGTTGGTCTTCTTTTTAAGTTTACAACATCAACTGGTATCCGTTTCAAGGTCAAATCGAATCCTAACTCATCGCTAGCGGGGTACCATAATAAACCGAGTGTCCTTTCCGATTGATCTTTATCGATGGTGCAACACACACTGGCACTTAAAGCTTCCTTACGTACGCTTTCCAGAACATCCGGTACGTTGCTAGCCCAGTTCCGTATTTCGAATCCGCCCTGCTGGTGAATAAAAGAGACTTCCTTAATCATTTGCTTTGTAAGGTCGACTTCGGGCAAACTATCGATGTAATCGTCCATATAATGTTGCTAACATATAGCGTCGACAGCCGTCGGATAGGTATCTTTATAATGTACTGCATTTTATTTTTCATATGTTGCGCGATAAAGGGCGAGCAGTTCGCGCCAAATATTAATGACGTCATAGCATATTTATTAACGTCCTTAGTGGCTTCATCTGTAAATAAAAACCTTAGTGAATGTTGATCCTTTTCTTTAATTTTAATTCGAAGAAACATATCTTTAATATCTGCAATATCTCCAATTAGATTTTCTCTAAATCTAAACATAATTCCAAACAAGGACTGCAACAAGTCCACGCCTGTCAATAAAAAAATATTAAGGGAACATCCCTGTGTTTTTGCAGCTGCGTCGAACACTAAACGTAATTTCTTCTTATTGGGATTATCGACTCAGAAATGCGGTAGGTATCAAACGTGGTCGCTAGACTCCCCCTCGTTAAGTCTCCTGGCATAATTATTGGAAAATAAATGCTGGATACGTTCCCGTTAACGCGACGCGTAAGCGTTGTCGGCTGACATTTTTCTCTCGACTGATTTTAAACGATTATAGTCATTTTGATAAGAATCAGGCATATCAAAGTTATCATATTTCAAAGGCAATTCCACATACCATTGATTATCAACGAATTCACATGTGTTATTTAATATGGACACAGCACGCAACTCGTCCGCATTCTGTCGCGGTTGTTTTGATAAACCGATCGAGTCTAACGCAAATGATTTTCTAACTCGTTTAACTCAGAACCACAACAATGTTGCGCGCTGTCATCACTAGCGATACGATCAGCTGACATGTTTATCATATTAATGCTGTTAACGACACCGTGTACACACCACCCTAGCGGTGTCTTTGTAACATAAGGTTAATTTTTTCTATTACCTTTTAAACACAAGATAGGAGCAATAAGATGATTATTATCCTGTCCGATTAACAGTTTCGGTTGTGCATCACATTTGCACAAGTCATATTCAATGTAGTCCGAATAATTACTAAAGTCCATACACGATAAACGCTGAGTTGGTAAATTAAGTTCTTTCATTTTACGAGCACTTAGATTAAAACGTTCACCTGTATTATTAGAAATGTCACAACTTACGTTTTCTGTTTGACACACGAGCTCACCGGAGTCCCATGCACTTCGGGCGCGCATGGTGACTGTCTTACCGTGGAGACCCGCCTGATCAGCGAGGTCAGCAGATATCAGCGTCACGGTGGCACCGTCGTCGAGCAACGCGTGTGTGTGGAGGTAGCTTAGGCGCTGGTTCCGTTTCGGGTAGCACTGGTGTGGGCGTGTACAACGGTGTCCTCGCGGCGCGACTCGGAGGGCATGCATGGGTGCACGCGGGCAGCGTCCATCGCGGGGCGCACCGTTTCGTGTTGCGCGCTTGCTGCCGGCGCGTGTGGGGGCCGTAGGCACAGTAGGCTTCGTCCAGTGAAGAAGATGATGATGTGGATGTCCACACTCGCTGGAGTCTGGAGCGCTGCACGCGGCGGGTTCATTATGCCGCGCGCTCAAGCACTTGTAGCACAGATGTTTAGCACGTACAAATTGCCATCGATCCCGTCTCATAGCGCGTTTGAACTTGACACACTTGTCTTTTTTTTTTTTTTTTGGGTGGGAAATCATCAAATGACTTCTCCCGCTCTGGGTGGAGCGGGAGGGCGTGTCAGACTTTTACTGACTAAAACCCACCCTTGTTCCTTCAGTTGCCTGTGCCAGGGCCACGGTTTTCTCTGTAGAATAACCCGCGACCCTGAGGCGTCGGCCCTACCGGACCCGGTCACTTTGTGCTGACATCTCTTTGAGGCGCGCGTGGAACACAACGCGCCGTCGACCCGGGCCTGGTCCTTACCGGCGGCGAGCTACCCATTGCTCGCCGTCCGCAAGCCCGCGCCTACGGTGGCCGGGAATCTGCAGGCGACTCCCGACGCCCAGGGCGTCTCCTGCGGCGGCTAGTGGGGGCGTGAGGGCGCAAGGCTCTCTCCCTCACCCGCTCCGCCTCCTCCTTCGCGAGCATTACTGCTTCGCAGAAGGAGGTGACGGCTTTCCATTCTCTCTCGCTCCGTACCATGGCCTGGACCAGGGCCGGACGCGAGAGATCGCCGCCGCCAATCGCCTCCGCGAGGACACTGCGGTGCTCCGCCCAAGCTGGGCATACCTCCACCGTATGCTCCACCGTGTCCTCCGGGTGACACACTTGTCTAAGGCGTGCATCGGAGAGCCATGACAAAACATGCATTTATTTTATGTAGTATATAAGATTTTAGTAGTGCATGCTAACACTGAATGAGTTTTTATGTTATTATGGTCGTATTTCTTTCTTACGTCGTTCTTACTATGTATGTAGCTCACACCTGAGGTTGCGACGATGGTTGCTTCTCTATATAAAAACTCCGATAGTATTTCCAGTTCAGGTATAGAACTATCTTGTCCCTCGTACTTATACTCGGCCCACTTATTGATAAGGGTGGGCTGTAACTTTGAGAGTATCAATGACGTCGTTTCCAGATTTTGCAGGTATTCCTGCAACTTAAAAGCTTTAACAGCTGTGACGTAGTTTTTAACGTTTATTGAGAAATTCACGATCTCCGCGTGGTATGCATTCGGAAGTGGGTGAATTTTCTTGAATTGAGTGAAAATTTTATTAATTATGCACTCGGGTCTGCCGAATTGTATTTCTAGGCAGCCAATTATAGCTTGCGGTGTTGTGTTGCCGATAAGGAGCTATGACACGGCTTCTTTTGCGTCACCACGTAAACACTTTCGTAACCGCCAAATGTTTTCTGCATCGCTATAACTGCATAGGTGTGACGACTCTGTATATGACTCCTTGAACTGCAGCCACTGCATAGGGTCACCGTCAAACACCGGTAGGTCTTTTGATGTTGCTAGGCGCGCAAGGAGTTCTCTGTTGTTGTCACGAACGTTACTTCTAGCAAGTACTTCTACGTCGCCACGCGGAGGGCGCTCGCTGACGAAGTCGTGTTGCTGCTCTGTATGGTACATCGGCATCGAATATAATGGGCAGACATTTTCTGCGCGATCTCTTGTAGCGATAGACTCGACGCCATCTTGTTTTTCGAACCACGACTCGACCATTCTCGAAATTTTCGAGACTGAGCCATCTTGTAGGTCAGCTATATCGATTTCTAGTTTTTTCGAAAGCAAGTCCTTTTGAATTTGAGCACTTTTTTGTGCTAAATCGAGGTCGATTTGTGCTTGAAGTTGAACCGCTTCAAACTCTCTGAGGCCTCTTACGAGCCGCCGCCGACGAACACGCGGTTTTATAACTTTTGACTGATTTTACCAGTAACTGTTCACTTTTACTTATAGTCAGCTGCCCCGTGGCACGTTTACTACGTGTTACAACACCCTTCAGGGTTGTGCGAAGCAGCGACATCCCTGCACACAGGTTTTTAGTCCGACTAAACACGTGGCCGAGATCCTAGATCCGGCTCGACCACTTAATGTTGCGTACAGCACACACGATTAGTCGGATAAAATGAGAAACAGTTTGTAAGTTGAAAAGTGCCTGAGACCCTGCGTCGGCGATTAGACGCGTAGATCGCGAGAGCGCGCGGTGACATGCGTGCATACGATGTGGCAAGCGAATTGGCTAGGCGTCGCGGGTTTTTTGTTAGAAAAATGAAAAATCGCAGGGGCGGGGCCTCAGTGCTGGTTTATTATACAAATAAATGTTATTAACGTTTTCCATACGTATCATAAAGGTTTAAAAAAACACGTGATTTATGGTTGCTAAACATTTTATTACTAAGTAGCTGTTCGTGTCCGGCGTCGCCAGAGGTGAATTTCATACAAAAATAGCACCCAAATTTTCAACATTCCCGTTGGATTTTTCAACAAAAAAACTTTCATACAGACTTTGTCCAGACAATTAAAAACACAACAAAAAAAATTGCCTATAGGTCCAGCCGCTTTGATGTGATGCGCGGACAAACATGTGTAGCAATTGATTTTAATTTATATACATTGATTTTATTAAAATATATAGATTACATATTTTTATTTGTTGAACATGGGTACTACTTACTATGTTAAGCCGTCATCGGCGTACAAATATTATTTTGGTACTAGCATGCTGATTATAATACATTATCAAACAGTTATCACACATTATTAAGTAATTCTAATTCAAATTATCAACTCATTCCCATAAAACATAATATGCTATGCAATTTACGTAAAATGAATTCCTAGATGTATAATAAATGACATCTAACAAAACATCAGGACAAAGTCCTTTAAATAAGTACTTAACTATCTACTTACTTATTTAAATATAAAAACTAGTAGATTTTCCAAATAGTAGAGTAAAATGCTACTTTTACTTTATTTAACACTTATCAAAATGGGTAAATACAGTTGACAATATGAGTTTGGTTATTGAATCTTATTGGTAAATGAAAGTAACCAGAAAATATTGACTAGGCTCACGTCTTCCCTGAAATAATTCCTTCACTAATACGTGTGTGGGTTTTTTTTTTTAATATGCCCTAAAATACTCGCTCTTGAGCTAAAACTCGATTCCAACGATCACGAAATCTGTGCCGTGGAAAATAAAAATATTGCACAAGATTTAATTCAACGTTTTAAGAACATTTCTTTTGAGGACAGGGGTGTACTTGGTCGTACTAATTTAGTAAGTCACCGAATCGATACTGGCGTTTCGTTTCCTATAAAACAACGTTGCTATCGACTGTCCCCAATAAAACAAAAGGCTCTTGTTGATGAAGTCGACAAAATGTTAAAGCTAGACGTACTAACTGCACTCATATCCCCTAAAAAAACGGTGAATGGCGTTTCTGTGTCGACAGTGGAAAGCTTAACGTAGTTACCCGTAAATACGCTTATAGTCTTCCTTTTGTATCTGAAATTTTGGACAATCTTAAAAATGCTTAATATTTATCAAGCATTGAAAAAGCCTTTTGGGAAATTCCTTTAAATCATGATCAGAGATAAGACAGCATTTTATGTCCCAGGCAGAGGAATGTATAGATTCAATGTTGTGCCTTTTGGTGTTACTAATGCACCGGCAACTCAGCAAAGGTTGATGGATACCTTAATTACCCCAGAGTTCGAAAACAAAGTACTTTGTTACTTAGATGACATTGTCATAATTAGCGAAACTTTCGGTGAACATATCTCACTGCTCCTTAAAGTCCTTAAAAAAATGTCTTACGAGGCTCTTACAATAAAATGTAAATTCTTTCGCAAAGAACTGAAATACCTCGGTTACATAGTTGATGAGCAAGGCTTACGTACTGATCCTAATAAAATAAAAACTATATTAGAATATCCCACTCAAACTTCAAAAAAATAAAAAATTCTTAGATACTTGCAGTTGGTTCTCAAATTTTAGTTCTATTGCTTCCCCTCTCAGTAAATTAACCTCTATGGGGATTTTTTTTAATGGGTCTTCTCCCAATAACAAGACAGCGTAAACAATACATTCTTGTGGTTACCTGATGCATTACTAAATATTGTTTAATCTTCCCAATGAAACGCGCTACAACCGCTATTCGGTATTCTTGTCGCATGGTGTTCCCCAATGTATTATAATGGATAATGCATCCCAATTTCAAGCAAATGAATTCAAAGCATTTCTTGAAAAATATAAAGTCCCGTTTGTAGCCTATTCACCTAAATATTGTCCTCAAGTTAACCCCACAGAACGATATAATAGAACAATAATCACAGCACTAGCACAACTAGTTGGGGAAGATCACAGATCATGGGATTCATACTTACAGAAAATTCAATACACCATGAACAGTTCAGTAAACATCACTACAGGTTTTTCTCCATCCTTCCTTGTATTTGGTCGTGAAACCATAGCTTGTGGTTCACTCTATACTCGGTGTAATAATCTGGACGAAATAACATTTCTTCCCAGAGATATAGACACCACTAATATGGGTTTATTATCTGCTTTCTATGATAAGGTTCAGACTGCTTTACATATTGCTCAAACACGAAATACTGCAAATTATAATTTAAGACACACTTTTAAGGAATTTAACGTAGGTGATACTGTTTGGCGAAAGAACTACGTACAAAGTAACACAGCTACTTATTTCAGTGCCAAGCTAGCACCTAGATTTAATAAATGCACTATTACTGAGAAATTGTCACCTCTCGTATTTATTTTACAAGACCCTAATGGTTCTAGAGGGATATGGCATGTTAAAGATTTTAAAACTTAATTTTTATATTTCATTACTCTAAGTTAGTTTTAAGACCATAAGCAATTAACCTATTAGGCTAACTTTGTACTGCCCCTTATTTATTTTACTTCATGATATCTAGGTTCTATAGCCATACTCTTTCGAGCGGTTGGCAACTCTATAAAAAAGCCCCTGATGCCCTTTAATTTTATTTATCTTAAACTTTGTTTTTCTTAAATCCAGTTTCTATTCAACTCCTTACGAGTTTTTACTTTTCTTAAATCTCTGGATAATAAAGCCTCTTTATACGTTGTAATGTATTCCTCTTAAACTTGGGTTTCTCTTAAACTGGCTCTCTCTCAAACTCTTAACACCGAGTTATCTAAAACTTGGTTTTCTTAACCTCTAAACAGGCTAATAAAGCCTTTATTGTAAAGGTATCGTAAAACTAGTGTAAAGCCAGGTTCTCACTGTAAGCCATCTTTATTGTTCCTGGCTGATAACCAATTAAGAAGTATTTGGATTTAAAACTAAAAAAATCACTTCTAGAAAGCCGGCCAGGGGCTATAAAAGGCAACCGTTAGTTTTTACCAGGTTCTTTCCTTTTTTCCTTTGGTGATTCTCTTGCCATTCTTGAATCAGTCTTGATATAATCTTCTCTAATCTAAGTTTTTTAACCAATCTTCAACCAGTTTTCTATGTATTAATATTATTTAGAGAAATAATAAATACATTTTTTAAGGGGGCAAATATACGTTTCATTCCTAGTGGCAAATACTGTGTGTAATACGCTCTCCAAATTGCGTGGCGTGAGACCTCCTAGCCGGCCACTCTTGGACTGGGAGTTATTCGACGCTGGGTCTCTCCACCCACGTGTCATTGAAAGACAAAGGACACTCCTCCTGGCAAGCGGGAGGCGCTGCCTCAGAACTTGAGTAACGTGGAACCCTCTTGCTGATAATTTCTTCTTTTGGACAGATTTGAGTACCTCGCGGGTTCCACCGCGACAATCCATATCTTACGTGAGGTCCCTCGCGACGGACTGCAGGTCGGTGATGCGGCTGACGTGAGATTCTTAGCAACGGGCTGCGGGTCAGTGGAGCGGCTGACGCGAGCTGCTTCGCGACGGGCTGCGGGCTAGTGGATCGGTCGACTCGAGCTTCCTCGCGACAGACAGCGGGCAAGAGGAGCGACCGACGCGTGCTGTTTTTTTTTTTTTTAACATACTTTTTTTGTGTTTCATACATTCTAATATTTAATTTATATTATTTGTGACCACGTTTGGCCAACCGGCTAAACATTTCGTTACAGTTTTGAGTTAAATGTTTTACTGAATCCGTCAGCTTAACTAGCCACATACATGCAATAGAAATAGTATTATGAGACAGGCATTTACTAGAAACTCGACACGACACGACACAACTAAAATCGAATTAGACAATCGCGACTCCACTTGGTTTTTTTTTTTTGCTTCGCAGAGTGATACTTTTTACTTTTTACGTTATACGTGTTGTATATGGATTTTTTCACTTTTTGTATAGAAAATATGAAAAATTATTGTATGTAAGTTGAGTTTAAGGCCTTTGTATGTTTTATTGAGGGGTTCGATTTATTTTTTATTTTCGCGATATGACATACAATTTTCGAGTTATAAGCCAAAAAAAAAGATACAGTATTTTTTTGCACCTGAAGTCGAGGTGTTAGTGTGAATTTTAGTTCACGCCAACTAATTTTATTCCAAACCTTTTTATATTTAGTTAGACAATCAAATTTTTAGGTGAAAAACGTAATATTCAGAATAGTAAAATTGCCATTTTAACTAAACTAATAACTCAGTGCCATTTTAGTGCTGTCAAACTAAAATAAAGTTAAGTTGTGTCCCTTTAATCAATTTCAGAATAGAAAATCGTCATTTGACAGGATTAAACCAAATTTTAGTGATTTTTTGTCTAGTTTAGAGGCATTTGTGGCAAGAGAATCGGCACCATAGTCAGATTTAGTTAAAGACGATCAAAACTTTAGTTGAAAAACGTCAAACTCAGAATAGACAAATTGCCATTATCCATAAATTAATATCTCAGTGCTATCTTAGTGCTGACAAACTAAAATATAGTTAAGTTTTGTCACTTTTGTCAATATCAGAATGGCAAATCGTCGTTAGACAGGAATAAACAAAGTTTTGGTAACTATATGTCTAGTTTGGAAGCATTGTGACAAGATAATTGTGTTATTATATCATATTATTTGAAATGACATGAATTGAATGTAATAAACTCGGCCCTAACCGTGAGAAAATAACATATGCGGACTATTATCGTACATTTCAGGGCATGTATCAAATGTTTGACGTCAACTATTATGTAAATTTACGAGTATTATCCGCCTTATAGCTAATTATGTTATTGTAGGTATTAAAAGGGAAAAGACACCGTAAGTGGACGGTTAAACTCTTGGTAAAAATTACGATTCTAGAGTGTAGTTTGATGTTGTGTTCAGTGACTTAAAACACCTTTATTATTGTTACTTAATTATATAGTTCCATTTAGAATAGATTTAATTTTTAAGAATCAAATATGTGATACCCTAATGTGTTTTACAATGTGTCAAGCCAACACTGACAAAAGTGTAACAGTAATATATCTGTTACCGATTCAAAAGTGTTACAGTAAAACGCGGCGTCGCAAAAACAGCCGCAATCCCGACTGGATTGAGACTATTTTGGCATCGCCGCGTCTGTCTGTCTGCCGCGCGTTGTTGCGATATCGTGCAATTATATCTAAAGATGTTTATTTCTGTTACACATATTAAAACTTGTTAACACATATAAAAATTTACACTTTGATACTGTAATATTTCTGTGTCTGTTACATTAATAAATGTATTTCTTTTAAAACAGTGATAAAAACACTAATAACGGTTACAGTTGAAAGTAGTGGAGTTTGTTCATAAAGCCTCCTTTAAATAAATTTAAAGGAGGCTTTATGAACAAACTCCACTAAGGTGTCTTTGTAAATGTATTTCTTAGGTTTCGTTTTCTAGCCACTAGTGGCGCCTGTGTACTCACCTACTGCCTACTAATGTCAACTTGTGTGTGTAGTACAATTAAAGTTTATTTTTAATTTTCTAAGAAATCTTACGTCTTTTACTGAAATATCGATAAATCCCAATAGGTTATGGGCCCAGGCATAGCAGTAATTGATAATTTCAGTATATAGTTGAGTAAAGAGAAATATATTTACCGGTGTAAAATTAACCTACATCATGGAGGTTACCAACGCGATGAAAATGGAAAAATTCGATGGCAAAAACTTTAAGCAGTGAAAATTTCAAGTAAAATGTGCATTAAGAGCAAAAGAGTTGAACATAGATTCGGTAAGACCCCATGAAGCCAGTTCGCAAGTGCATTGACGTCGTCAATGGACTTGAACCAGATATCACTGATAGAAAACTGCGAGACTGCGAAGGAGGTCATGAAAAAATTTGAAGCAATTTATGAACAAAAATCGGAATATATCAAAATGGTGATTCATGAGAGATTTTACCAGTATTCATATTGTGCCAGTGATACAACGGCACAACATGTCTCCAAAGTGGAGAGTTTAGCTAACCAACTGCGGGAAAGTGGCGAAAAAATCAGTGATACAGCTATAATGACAAAGATAATTATCAGACCTTTTCTTTATTTGAGTCAATAATGGAAGATGTCCTAGCGAAACTTGCATCCAGTAACAAAGCCGCAATTATTTGTGGTGATTTTAATATTAAGATTCTTGAAAATAATTCAAATAGCTGTAGATTACTAAGCCATTTTAAATCGTTCAATTTATTTAATATTTTTACCGAACCGACTAGAGTAACTCCAATTTCTGCTACTTGTATTGATAATGTCTTCTGCGATTTTGATTATTTAGAAAAAGCCATCGTAAATTTTCTGCCGTCAGATCATAGTGGACAAACGGTAACTTTTAGGTTTAAAACACCTTTACAAAAATTGCAAATACAATTTAGACCAATAACTACTGGCAAATTAAATAGTTTCAATAGTGCCCTAAATAATAAGTTAAATGTTCTGGGCCATAATATGGACGATGCAAATAAATTTTATGAGGATTTCTTCTCACTAGTCCACACTGAATTCAATAAAACTTTTGAAAAGAAAACAAAAAATATTTGCACTAAATTTATATTTAGTGATTGGGCAACCAGAGGTATTAGGATTAGTAGAGAAAGACTGTTCGAGTTGTATGGCCTTAAGCCTTACATTAACACTGAAACTTTCAATAAGTATGTTGCTACATATTCCAAAACTTTTAGAAATACCTGCAAAATAGCTAAAGCCCTTTACATTAGCAACAAGATCAAAACAGCGGAAGATAAAATAAAAACTGTTTGGAAAGTTATAAATAACGAAACTAGTAGGAAAAAAATACGAAACATTGAATACACATTGAAGACTTCACGTGGTGCCATAAGCTCTAACTTAGAAGTAGCTCAAGAATTTGTAAATTATTTTACTAATATACCATCTAAAACTACGGAGGCTTTAAATTCCTCACCCAAAGTCTCAATTGATTTATTAAGAGCGAACGTTCCAGGCTGACCGGTTGAATTTCAATTTAAACATATAAACCCTATGATAGTTATAAAAGCTTTTCGGCAAATAAAAATCAAGTTGACCGAAGATCTTTGGGGAATGTCTATCAAAGTTTATACATCCATAATCGAGACCATAGCACCATACTTAGCTTTAATATTTAATTTGTGTGTAGATCAAGGAGTCTTCCCGGATTTAATGAAATACAGTAAGGTTATACCACTTTTTAAATCTGGGGATAGCAAAGACACCAACAATTATAGACCAGTATCCGTTTTGCCGGTATTCAGCAAGGTGTTCGAAAAGGTAATGCTCAATCAAATGCTTAATCATTTTAACATCAACAAAATCTTACACGAACAGCAATATGGTTTCACCAAAGGTCGTTGCACGACTGATGCTGGTGTCACTTTACTAAAACACATATTTACAGCGTGGGAGGAGGCCCAAGATGCCATAGGAATTTTCTGTGACCTCTCCAAGGCATTTGATTGCGTTAATCACGAAACCTTGCTCCTGAAACTGGAGCATTACGGACTAGGAAAACCTGCGCTAAGTTTAGTTAGATCTTATTTACAAGATAGACGGCAAAAAGTTCAAATTAATGGTGTCAATTCACTTGGATTAAAAGTAAAATTGGGTGTTCCACAAGGCTCGATATTAGGTCCTTTCCTCTTTTTAGTATATATTAATGATCTACCCCATTTATTAAAAAAACAACCACAAATGGTGTTATTTGCTGATGATACTTCTTTAATTTTTAAGATAAGTAGACGTTCATCAAATCTTGACGACGTAAATAACGCACTGCTGCAGGTACAAAATTGGTTTACTGCTAATAATTTAGTATTAAATGGGAAAAAACAAAATGCATAAGGTTTGCTTTGCCGAATGTTAAAAGTACTGATTGTGACATAGTATTGAATCAAGAGAAACTAGAATTCGTTGATAAAACGGTTTTCTTGGGGATCACGCTCGACTCGACGCTGCAATGGGGTCCCCATTTAACATCTCTTGCAGGACGGCTAAGTTCAGCAGCATATGCTGTAAGAAAAATCCGTCAGTTTACTAATGTAGATACCGCGAGGCTGGTCTATTTCAGTTACTTTCATAGTTTCAGGTCTTACGGTATCTTATTATGGGGACGCGCTGCAGACATCGAGTCTATTTTTATTCTGCAAAAAAGAGCCATTAGAGCAATATATGGCCTCCGCAGGCGCGATTCTTTAAGGGAACTGTTTAAAGATATTAACACCATGACCGTACCTTGTCAATATATATATGAAAACATCATGTACGTAAGGAAAAACTTAAATATTTTCAGTAAAAGAGGTGAAAGACACAACTATGGGACTAGAAATAGGGACCAATTGGTTCAACCGGGTTTCAGGCTGGCTAAAGTAGATTCATCCTTCATGGGGTACTGTTTAAAATGTTATAATAAAATACCTCCCCACATACTCCAACTGAATGAAACGAAGTTCAAAACCTGTATCAAACGCACACTATGCAGCCAAGCATATTATAAGTTAGAGGATTACATCTCTGACAAAAATGCTTGGCTCAACGCTGCTTCTGCTCCACAAGGGCGCCTAAACAATTGATTAGCATTCGGAAATATTGTTGGAGCTGCTGAAGATTGTAAAAACTATCTTTGCACTGTATAAATTCAATCTTTTAGTATTGTATAATTGCAAAGCACACGTGTGAGCACTATGTAGTACCTAGTATAAAGCTACCCTATACTGGGCACGTCTGTCATTGACTTGAATGTGCCCTGGCGGCTGAGAGTATGTCACGCTCACTCAAATATCTCGCTGGTGGTGGCGTGTGTGTTGGATCATTAAGTTCCCTTCAAAATGGTTGAGCTGAATGGTGCTGATCCATACGTCATGTTCGTGAACGGGCGCCGTCAGTGGGGACTGGTCATCTCTTGGCTGCCACGGCTTTTTTTAATTTTTCTTTTCCGATTTTTATGTTTTTTATTACGGGTCTTTCTACATCGTTCTCACATGTTTAATTTCAACAAGACTGATGTAACAAATTTTCTGTAACCATATTATTTAAAAGAGTGTCCATGGAGTTTCTTGCCCGTTCTTCTCCATAGGTATCTACTTCGCTTTGGAATGGGCAACTAGCTTCATATTTCTGACTGACCGACCCCTTGACAATTCAAAAGTGCCTGTAATGGGTTTATTTGAAATAAATGCTTTGAGTTTGAGTTTGATTCTAAGCACACTACCACCAACATACCGTTCGCTTAGACAAGCATGGTTGTCACTCGATGAAAATAGTCAAAATATACAAAATCTCACATCACGGTTAGTAGATGAGGAAGCGAGCCTTGCCAATGATACAACTTCCAATGAGACTGCATTAGTCACCACTAAAGGAAATTCCAAATTAAGAAAACGAAATAATCAGAATAGTTTGAATGATCAAAGAAATTGAGGGCATAGATTTGTATGCTACAATTGCAATAAGAGAGGTCATTTTGCAAAGGACTGCAGAATGCCAAAGAAAACAAATAATAAAAGTCAGAAGCCTCACAATATGTTAGCATTCAGTGCAGAAGGATATTCTTAAACTGAACATGGTGAAGAAGTTTGGATATTGGATAGTGGAGCATCAATGCATATGTCATTCAGACGTGACTATTTCTGTGAATTGAATGAGTCTCAAGGCTATGACATAAATAAAGTGGTTAAATTAGGGAATAAACAAAGCATTCAAGTATGTGGTGAAGGTACCATTTTAATAAATAAATTAGTGAAAAGATGGGAACAATGTAAACTTGAGAATGTCCTTCATGTGCCAGACTTACGAAGAAACCTGTTTTCTGAAGGAGCTGCTACTAGAAAAGGTTATTTGATAGTGAAAAATAACCAAAAAGCAATGATAATGTGGCATAAAATAATTGTTATGTGCGCACAATTAACAGAAAACAATTTATATGAGTTGGAAATTAAAACAATCAAACAAGAAAGCTGTAACATTGTACAAACAGATATTATAGTTTGGCATGAGAGATTGTCATTTGATATTGGTTGATTTGATATTAAAGAAGTTAAAAATATGAGTTCATGTGGTGCAATTCCAGTTACATTGAGTGGGAATGAGATTTTTTTGTGAAGCATGTAAGTATGGTAAGCAAGCAAGAAGTCCCTTTTTGAAATCTACTAGATGCCCATTACAACCTGGTGAAATTGTGTACAGTGATGTATGTGGCCCTATTGAAGAACTGTGTCAGGTATGAAGTACTTTGTTTTATTTAAAGATGGAGCAACAAGTTATCGACATGTTTACTTCATAAGACATAAGAATGAAGTGTTAAACTGTTTTATAAAGTACAATGCAATTGTAAGAAAAAAAATCAAAATGATGTGCATATTCTTCATACTGATAATGGTGGTGAATATGTAAACCAAGAATTTAAGACATTTTTAGAAGGCAATGGAATAACTCATGAGCGTACAGCCCCTTATACCCCACAACAAAACGGAAGGGCAGAAAGAGAACTGCGTACTATCACGGAAAGTGCCAGAACAATGTTATATGCAAAAGACATCCCCTTAAACTTGTGGGCAGAAGCTGTCAATTGTGCAGTATACTTATTAAATAGAAATACTTCAAGTCAAACAGGAAATGTCACACCATTTCAACTCTGGTATGGAGTAAAACCTAACCTTCAACATACAAGGATATTTGGTTCCATTAGATTTGTACATCTACCAAAAGAAAAGAGAAAAAAATTGCATAAGAAAAGTATGAAGATGTTGTTAGTCGGATATGAATATGAAAATTACCGTATGTATGATCAATATACACGAAAAATTACAGTATCACGGGATGTTAAATTTGAAGAATGCAGTATAACAGAAGAGAAACAAAATTATACAGTAATGAAGTTGGATAAAGAAGAAAAAGTGCAGTCAATATCACTATCCCCACAAACTGAGGTTCAGGATCAATGTAATGTACCTCAAGAAATCTCTTCTGATGAAGATAGTATGAAGAGTATTGAAGACACAGATGACAGCTATCACCCTCCAAGAGGTATTCTTTTAGAAGAAGAAGAACAGAGAAATATCACATTACGTCCTCGACGAAATAATAGAATGGAAGTAAATTTAACTGAAATACCCAACACTTATGAAGAGGCGATAAATCGTGCAAATTGTTTGCAATGGAAGAAAGCTATAGCTGAAGAGCTTGAATCACGTAGAAAAAACAAAACTTGGATAATAAGTGATAGAACTGAGAAGAAGCCTATTACTTGCAAATGGGTGTTCAACACAAAGAAGAATACAAATGGAGAAATTGAAAGATACAAAGCAAGACTATGTGCCCGAGGTTTTACCCAAGTGAAAGGTTTGGACTATAATGAGACTTTTTCCCCCACTAGCAGGTATGACTCCATCAGATTATTACTTAGCATAGCCGCAAGAAAAGACCTACAAATAGAGAAGTTCGATGTGAAGACAGCCTTTTTGTATGGTGAGCTATCTGAGGAGCTTTACATGGAGGTGCGAGAGGGAGTAGAAGCTATGCCTTCAAATGTATGTAAGTTACTTAAATCAATATATGGACTTAAACAATCTTCTAGATGTTGGAATAAGACATTTTGTTCTTTTTTGATTACTTATGGATTTAAATGTTGTCCATCTGATAATTGTGTTGATGATGTATTATTACTGGCCAATAGTAAAATTATTTTATCTACCATTTTAAATGATTTGAAAGAAAACTTTGATATAAAGCTTTAAAGTTTAACTCATATGTTGGAATGGAAATAAATAAAACAGGAGGTTGTATAAGTATAAGTCAAAAACAGTATATTAAAACAATAATAGATAAGTTTAATTTGTTGGATGCTAAGAGTAGCAGTACGCCTGCCGATGTAAATGTACATTTATCTAAGAAGGCAAATGATGTACCTATTAATTTCCCATACAGGGAGGCAGTGGGAGCATTGTTGTTTTTAACATCTGTCTCTAGACCAGACATAGCATATGCTGTGAATGTTGTTGGTAGATACGTTAACGATCCAGGTCCTTCACATGTGACTGCAGTGAAAAGGATCTTGCGCTACTTGATTGATACAAAAGAAATGTCTATTGTTTACAAAGGTAATTCAGAATTAGTTGGCTACTCTGATTCTGATTTTGCAGGTGACTTGGATACTAGGATCTCATCACCTGGTCAAGTCGTAAACAAAATACTGTGGCATTATCCACAACTGAATCTGAGTACATGGCTGCCAGTGAGGCAACAAAAGAAATATTATGGCTTACACAATTATTGTATGATATTGGGGAGTCACAAAACTCTGTCACTTTAAATGTAGATAATACTGCCTACTAATGTCAACTTGTGTGTGTAGTACAATTAAAGTATATTTTTCATTTTCTAAGAAATCTTACGTCTTTTACTGACATATCGCTAAATCCCAATAACAGTTTGTGTCCCTGGTTGTGTTAAGCCTTTAAGGAAGGGTCACACAAATTGGTCTATTTAAAACTTATGTATTTCATTTGTTAATTTTAATAGAAGCAAGCAAGATAGTTCCAAACCACTTCTTAGTATTGACTAAGTGCTTTGATTTGGACTTGAAAAGTGAGATTTCGATGATTGCATCAAAATCTCACTTTTCAAGCCCAAAGTTTCGTATGGAGAAGAAGTGGCAGAGATCTTTTATAAGTTTATCTTTGGAAAAGCCGAAAAGTTGCGTGTTAAAAGCCAGTTAGTACGTGGTGAAAAAAAGGTTGTGAATCCATTTATAAAAAGTTTAGTAAATAAGTCACGGGTAAATCTCTAACAAACGATTATAAAAGATCGTTTCAAATACCAGATTGTATAAAAAATTATCCAATACAAAAATTTAAAAAGGAACTGACAGCCCTATTACTTGATAAGTGTTATTATTCAATTTAAGATTTTTTAAATGACAGTATATTTTAGATTTCAAATTGGACAGTATGTGTTTGTTGACATTATAATGCCTCCAGTTTTAATTATTTAATTTTATTTTTTAATTATTGTTTTTCGACAATTATAATTTGACTAAGTTAATTTTGATTTTAAATTTATTTTCAATATTTGCATGCCTAATTTAAGGTAGATTGTACAGGGATCACATAGTTTGTAAACACCTTATTTATGTACCTACTTTCTAAGCAAATAAAAATATTATTATTATTAAAAAACCCTTTCCAAAACTCTGTGCTCTTTAATGATTTCGTTTAAACGCGTCCAAACTCTATGAGCCGAAAACCTATTCCTCAAAAACATTTAAGCAAAGACAGATAAATTAATTGTGTGATAGATACATGGTGCTCACATATTTTCAGGAATAAATTCCCTTAATGATGGTGAAAACCGTATTATAATCCGTTGTGGTTTAGAAGAACGCGGTCACACACACAGACACGGAAACCGACTTCAATTTGTAATATATGTGTAGATTAAAGTCACTTTTCGTGTCCGTTATAAAATGAACTAGCTTCTGTCCGCGACTTTACCTGCATGGAATTTCGGCCACAAGCCACTGCGACGTTTTCCTTTAGCGTTCTTTCAGACCTTTTTTTGCAAGAATTCTGCTATAAAACGCAAAAAGAATTTTTCAAATCGACTTCTTTTTCCAAAGATGAACGCATTCAAACAAACAAACAAACTCATCAGCTTTATTAAATTAATATTTGATGAATAAATGACTTCTTAGTGCCTTGAAGAAAACTGTTGATTTGTAAAAAAATAAGTAAGAAGAAAAAGTCGTCAAAACAGATAAGTTTGACGGTCGTAATTTTTTTTTACAAAAACAATTACTTATTTATGTATGATAAAATATAAACTGCGTAATTATCAACTAATTAATGAATAAAATACAATACACCCACCTAATGAATAATAACAACATTATATCCTGACTTAACTAAAACTATTCACAATCTAAAATATAACGTCAATTTAGTCGACTGGCAATGTACCCAAGAGAATACTGATTACATATTTAATATTGTTTTACTTATTGAACTTGACTACACAAACTATTGAAAATAAGGTTTTAACCTGTCGTATGCCATCGGCGCTGTTTGCCGAGCAATTGGGATGTGTCAATACGATCCGTTAGGCTTACTTGAGCGTCAGTCGGAGGGTTGAATGATTAAGCCTTTTAATCTAAGGGTCGTTGTGGCCGTCATATTGGAAACGATAGGGAAAAGGTTAATAACACAGCATTAAATCGTTCCATTGCATGACCAAAGTTTTTAAACGGAGAAATAATTATAGTTGTCGCGTTTTAACATGCCAGTAAAGGTCATTGCCCTTTCCCGGTATTGCCTTTTCACGATAGATATTAAATAGACTGTGGCGGCATCTACACCGCCACATGCGAACAACGCATCACACTGACGTCACTCAAATCCTGCATCGCGCAATCAGAGTTTACCGCGCAGCTAGCATATACGAGTATACAACTTCCCGATAACAATCATCGGGCAGTTGCCCACCAGATACGGCATCCATCTGCTCGGAGGATCCTCCCTGAACTTTACATCCTGTTCCCCATATATCTTCACTGGTGACCCCGAGTATGAATGTCAGCGCAGCCTTCGTACATCTACTTCAGCGTGACTTCATCATACACAGCCAGCGAATCATCGTCATCATCATAATCAGCCTAAAATTTTCCCACTACTGGGACACAGGCTTCCTCTCGGTGAGAGCGAGTGGGCCGTAATCAACCACGCGGGCCCAGTTCCGGTTGGCGGATGTCACATGTCTTCGAATTTTTGGTTCTAGGACATGCCGGTTTCCTCACGATGTTTTCCTTCACCGTTTTGAAAGAAGTGGTGATGAAATAACTTACACAAAGTAAAGCGCTTGCCTGGGTTCAAACATATGACCTACAACTTATGAGTTGCGGCCGTTACCACTAGGCCACCACTGCTCTTGCAATTTGGGTGCTGAATTTTTATTTAACCTAAAGTGGCCAGAGGATCACTCGATTAGCGATGGCGCTAATAGCGAAGACAAAAAATGTATGGGGTTGACATAAGCTATCGAAAGGTCACGTGATCATAGGTCATAGCTGCCACCGATAACGAAGTGGAAGTGGCAAAGTTTTGGGCCAACAGTATTTAAACAAGTGTCGTGCCATTAACACGAAGCTCCTACCGTCCTCGCCGCCGAGGCCCGCCGCGACGCCCAAATTCACGCCCCTCCCGACCCTTACTCGAACCAGCCCGCGCCGCTGAGCCTGTAGTTTTAAATTCGTCCCAAAATCACTCAAATCCTGATCCAGCTAGTCCCTTGCTGCCCTCTTCCAGCGACGCCCTAAGCCGAGATTCGTACCCCACAGGGGGTGCCCTTAGCGTGTAGTCGCTTAGTTTTTAGTTAGTATTTAAGTTGAAGTCCTGGCTGGAGGCCTTAATTTATTAGGGCAACCACAGGCAAGTCCGCTTAAGCAGACGGCAACCTCATAGGTTGACCTGCGAGATGCCATTTCCAAAAAAAAAAACACGAAGTAGAATAAGATGACGCTATGACCTCATAGCGTAGTATAGTGAAGCGATAGCGATTGTAGAAATAGAATCGCTTCAAAGCGATTGGCCCTCTGATGAGAGTGAACCTTCTTTAGTTTCTACAATGTGGTTATTACAGGGATTACGTTTTTATAAACGACTAACGGAAAAAGACAATTATGTATGTTTTTGCAAGCAGTTGATCGGGGGAGTCGGGACAATCGCGGCATTCCGCCCGGGCTTAATAATACCTATTTAGAGAGATTTATTCGAACCGTAAATAATTCCCATTTTGCTTGACTAAAAATGTTATTGCACACTAATACATATAATAAATTCACTTATTTTTGTTAAAATTAGATTTTTTATATTGGAATCCACACGTAGCGAAAAACCACTTCTGCGGCAGCTTTTTTAGTTTTCGACAGCAAAGCCTTATTCTGTGATGACAGGTGGTCGTTTACATAAATCCGTTGGATTCATGTAAGGCTAAATTGCCCTGCAGTTTGAGGAACAGTCTTGACAAGTAGTCTCGCTGCGGCAATGAAGTCCTCCTTCACGTAACGGTTGCAGAAGCTCACTATGATAGGTTTCGTATTATATTTCTCACGGGTTGGTACTCTCGTTATAAAGTTGATCTGAGCCTTCGACACGGGATAATCTATTTTGGAGCTAATTTTGCCAATGATTTCGAACAGGTTCTCGTTATTATTCTGTGGTAGACCTTTTATCTCGATGTTGTTCATGCTCTTTGCTCTGTTCCACTGCTCTTTAAACTGGTTACCTTCATCCAGTTTATCTAAGCGGTTTTGATGGATGAATACCTGCTCCTGAACTTTCTCGACGTGCTTGAGGCGCGTTTTCATATCTTTGAGCTTCCCATTAAACGCCTTAAGCTCCTTGTTTGTTTAATTAAGTGATGACTTTAGTTCAGCAAACTCTGTACGTAGCACAGTTATCTCGTCCTTTAAAAATTCTAGAGGGGCTAGTTTCTCAGCAAGCGCTCTTATTTAAGGTCCCTTAATACCTTTAAGGTCACCTGATGGAAAAACACGAAACGAAATAGATTACATTCTCACAAACAAACCAAAAATGTTTTTGAATATTGACGTCGACAATTACAGCACAGATCACAGAATGCTTCGAGGACAAATTTACAGAATATAACCAAAAATACAGAGGAAAAACATTCAAAGTAGTAAAAAACCATTACCCTTGCCAATTGCAGGAAATATGCCAAAGACGTCCAAGAGAAATACGACGCTGTCGAAAAAGAACTAAAGAAAGTTGAAAACCAAACTAGAGTAAATAACCACACTTACGACAAAATAGGTACGAATTAGAACAAAGCAAGAATTTTGATTTTGCAGAGAAAATCTTGAGAAAATGACAGAAAAACCAATAAAAAGAAGATAGAAAACCTAAGCACAGAAATCAATCTGAAAACCAAGATCCACAGACAGAAAAGAAGGAGTAATATAATGAATTATTACATAGAAAAGTCAGGAGGAGTCAAGAAAGCATGGGACCAGCTAAAAGAAAATACCAATTGGATAGAAAATATGACTCACCATAAAAACAAAACAAGCAGGATCGAAATACTAGACGTAGCCACAGAGTATTACAGCTAGCGAGTAGCTATATAGCGACGACATAACATTAGACGAAAACCATCAATTAATTGAAAAAGATATAAATAGTAAAGAAGAAATTCCATGTATACTAAAAGAAGAAGTATACAAGGCTATCAAATCACAAAAAAGAGGTAAAGCACCGGGAGAGGACTGCATATCCAACGAAATTTTAATGGGAACAGCTGATGTAACATTAGACACTATCACAGACCTATTTAACGACATTTTAGACACAGAATATATACCTCATCAGTGGACCACGTCAACTATAATACTACTTCATAAAAAGGAAAGAAAGATAATATAGCCAACTACAGACCCATTAGCCTGATGTCTAACGTCTAAAGAATATTTACAAAAGTACTTTTAAACCGTTTAACAAGAATTCTGGATAAAAATCAACCCAGAGAGCAAGCAGGTTTTCGCAGCGATTTTTCAACAATCAATATACACACTATAAAACAAGTTATCAAAAAATGTTATGAATACGGCATCAATTATTATTTAGCGTTTTTGGACTATAATAAAGCGTTTGACTCTTTGAAACACACAAAAATATGGGAAGCGCTTACAAAGCAAGGAGTGGAAAATAAGTACATAAGATTAATAAACAACATATACAAAAACATGAAAGCAAAAATACGGGCAGAAAGAGTAGGCGAATACTTCCCTATAAAAAGAGGAGTCAGACAGGGAGATCCACTCTCATCCGCCCCGACAATAGTGTCGCTTTCGACAGTCCCGATAAGGCTGAATGTCTTGCTGACAGCCTAGAGTCCCAATGTTCTCCCAGCTCTCAACCAGTAGACCAAGCTCACCTTAACAAGGTTGACGATGAAGTCGAACGGAGAGCCTCCCTCCATCCCGTCGAAGACCCTGATGATCCTCTGCCTCCCGTCACTCCAGACGAAGTGCACGACATCATTAAAGGGCTCCACGCTCGTAAGGCCCCCGGTTCAGATGGTATTACCAATAAGGTATACAAACTCCTTCCTGCCCCGCTAATAATGCTTATGACCACCATCTTCAATGGCGCCTTGAGCAACAACATCTTCCCACAAGCATGGAAAGAAGCCACTGTCATCGGTATTCCAAAGCCAGGCAAGCCAAAGTCTGAGCCCTCCAGCTACCGCCCTATTAGCTTACTCAATGTTCTCGGCAAAATCTACGAGAGGCTTATTTATAAGCGTCTCAAAGACTACGCCGAAGCAAAGAGCCTCATACCCAACGAGCAGTTTGTTTTCCGAAGCCAACACTCGGGCACCCAACAGGTCCACCGTATCGTAGAGCACTTATGCGCTGGTCTGCAGCATAATGCGACGACGGGTGTGCTATTCTTCGACATAGCGAAAGCCTTCGACAAAGTCTGGCACAACAGCTTGATATACAAGCTTTACCAACTAGGAGTGCCAGATCGTCTCGTGCTCATCTTACGAGACTTTTTGTCGAATCGCACCTTTCGCTATCGCATCGAGGCAGCACTCTCGTCCCCTCATCCTATTCGCGCCGGTGTCCGTCAGGGTTCCGTACTATCTCCTCTCGTCTTCACGCTGTTCACCAGCGATATCCCAAAAAGTAAAAAGGCTCAGTTGGCTCTCTTAGCCGACGACACTGCCATTTACTATACCGGTCACTGTCCCAATGCTATAGCTCGTACTCTTCAAACCTCCGCAAACGTCTTAGGCGCTTGGTTCCGGAAATGGAGAATCGAGGTCAACCCCGATAAGAGTCAGGCGGTTCTCTTCTCGAGACGTCGTCGAGTCCCACCCCCCCTTCCCAGCCCGATCGCTATGTACGACAAGCCAATCCCTTGGGAGAAGCAAGCCAAATACCTAGGCGTGATCCTCGATCAAAACCTTACCTTTCAGGCTCATATTAAGGCGGTACGCGAGCGCGCCTCCTTCGCTCTTAGCAGGCTCCACTTTGTACTGACAGCCCGTAGTAAACTGTCACTTAAATGCAAGCTACGCATCTATACCGCAGTAATCTGTCCCATCATGACTTATGCCTGCGTTGTATTTGCGCACGCTCACCCACGTCATCTCCATAAAATGCAGACCCTCCAAAACCGTTTCCTTAGAAAGGTCACGGGTGCCCCCTTCTATGTCCGTAATATAGATCTCCACGTAGACCTTAAAATGCCAACCATAAAACAGTTCATGAAACGCTTATCTAAGCGTTTCTTCGACTGTGGCATGAAACACCCAAATCCATTGAAGTCAGCGGCCGCCCGCTATACTCCCTCCCGCATTAGCAGTATTCGCCGACCAAGGCATACTTTAATCGACCCCGATGACGCCACTACCCTCCTCCAGGAGAGCAGTAATGCCACCAGCACTTTACACAAGCGCAAAACCCGATCGCCGTCATACCGTCCTCGCCGCCGAGGCCCGCCGCGACGCCCAAATCCACGCCCCTCCCGACCCTTGCTCGAGCCAGCACGCGTCGCTGAGCCTGTAGCTTTAAATTCGTCCCCTAATCACTCAAATCCTGATCCAGCTAGTCCCTTGCTGCCCTCTTCCAGCGACGCCCTAAGCCGAGGTTCGTACCCCACAGGGGGTGCCCTTAGCGTTGTCGCTTAGTTTTTAAGTTAGTGCATTAGTTTAAGTCCTGGCTGGAGGCCTTAATTTATTAGGGCAACCACAGGCAAGTCCGCTTAAGCAGACGACAACCGAACAGGTAGAACTGCGAGATGCCATTCAAAAAAAAAAAAAAAAGGGAGATCCACTATCACCCAAACTATTGTCGGCAGTGCTTGAATATATATTTAGACGTCTCGAGTGGCGCAAATATGGACTTAACATCAACAGAATGAAAATAAACCCTCTAAGATTTGCAGATGATCTAATTCTAATCTCTGAAGATATAAGCCTGCAAGAGATGCTTGAACAACTTGTGAACGAAAGTGAAAGTGTCGGGCTCTCAATGAATGCTACAAAAACCAAATTAATGACAAACACTTATAAAACCCCAATCACAGTCAACGGTAAGAACACAGAATATGTCGAAGAATATACATACCTCGGGCAGACAATATCACCAAAAGACCTTACAACAAAAGAAATAAATAACAGAGTACAGCTTGCATGGAAAATATATTGGTCCCTAAAGGAAATTGTCAAGAAAACTCAGATACCACTCAAAGCAAAGGAAAAATATTCAATTCATGTATTTTACCCATAATGACATATGGATGTCAAACATGGAGTCTGACGAAGAGAAACATGCGCAAACTTGAGACCTGTCAACATAGTATGGAGCGTAGCATGCTCAACGTTAAGTTGAAAGATAGAATAAAAATGGAAACATTGCGAAAACAAACGTAAATTAAAGATGTATCATTCTGCATAAGAAAACTAAAATGGGCAGGTCATATGATGAGAAGAAACAAAGGTAAATGGGCTAAGGACATAACTGAATGGTGTCCAAGACAAAATAAAAGAAAGAAAAGTAGACAATGTCTTAGATGGGAGGACGATATTAAGAAAGTAGCTGGTGTTACTTGGAGGAGGATGACCTATAATCGGAGAGAGTGGCAAGACAATCGCGATACCGGTGTCAAATAATGATATTTTTGTATGTTTAATTAGTTATTGTATACATTATTTCATTTACTTTCAATTGTTGAATAAAGGCTATTATTTTAATACATTTAAGACTTTTAATACCTCCGGAACCTTCTGGATTAAAGGTAAACTCTTTTTAAATTTCTGGCCTTTTCTCACAGTTGCCTAGTTGGTCGCAGTAACTAAGCTAGGGCACCCCGACTAAAGGTTAGGTAGAAATTCTAAACAGCCGCGCTAACCGCAATTTGGCCTAAATAGCCAAGCTGCTAGTTAAATGAAATTAAGTGTTAATTCCTCAACTCATCTTGATCTACACATACATTAAAAACGCTCGACCCTCCCTTTAAAGGTAACAAATTCTACCCTTACATAGTACTTCCGATTCATAAATCACTCCTTAAAATTAACAAAACAATGAGACGGACCACCTTATCTTTTCTATACCATAGACTCTCCGGAAATGACCGTGCAGATCCAAAGAGAAAGTCCGTAGAGTGACGTAATTTGTAATCTTCAGCTGGCACCCATTGTTTCTGGTCCCAACATTATGAATTCACGAGGGGCGAGGTCAGTACCAAATGATTACAGTCCCTGTTTACGGTACCGAATAAATAAAAACATATTTTTTCCCTTTGAAGCATTTTAATGTTGACATACGTATCCGTGTTACTGGAAGCGCCTGAAGTGCCAGGCTATATCATATTTTGTGTGCGGATTTGTTTATATTAATTTTTAGGTATTTGTTAATGCTGCGTAAAAAAAAAGCCACAGTTGGGGTTTTCGGGGGTCGCTTCATGTGAAATGCTGATCTGACTCAGGTTTATCCAGTTAGACTAAACGTAGACCTCAACCTACTTGGGAAGAGACCAGGCTGATTAATTGGAGTTTTTCGTCAAGAAATGGACCGCAATGGGCAGAAATGGGCAGAAACGGTATCCCCGTAAACGAAGGTTTTGGAACCTCAACCTTATCAGCCTAAAACCGTCCACTGCTGGATAGAGGCCTCTCTTATCGTAAGCCATTAAGCTCAACCCTTAGCGCTTGCCCAGTGCAGAGTGAATAAAAAATCGAAAATGCGGTTAACCGCTGTGCGTGCGCCACCATACTACTCGTATTACTATGGGACACAGAAAACTCGCGCGTTTGTAAACCGCGATCCAAATGTAGCAAGTTACGTTTTTAAAATCAGTCACTGAAAAAAGTCGCAAATGCGTGTGCTGGTATAGAAAGCTATGTGTAAAATTTTTTTGCGGTTTCAGACCGTTTGCGTTAAATTGCAATGCGTGTTAAGCCTTAGACCACGTCCTATCGGACGTAACAATATCGGGACGAGATTTTATCGCGCACTTGATGTTTTTCTCTCGGTGTTGAACCGAGCGTTGAGAATCCATCCAATTGGATTTTCAACTCTCGCCGCTAAACCGAGTGTCGAAGATCCAGTGCGCTAAAAAATCTCTTATCTCTTGTCGAAAGCCATTAAGCTGGATTTTCAACGAATCCAACAGTCAACACGTCGAAAAAACACTGTTGGATTTTCAACTCTCGCCGCTAAGCATATTGCTGAAGATCCAGTGCGCAAAAATTTTTTTTTTTTTTGGGAATGGCATCTCGCAGGTCAACCTATGAGGTTGTCGTCTGCTTAGACGGACTTGCCTGTGGTTGCCCTAATAAATTAAGGCCTCCAGCCAGGACTTAAACTTATGTACTAACTTAAAAACTAAGCGACAACGCTAAGGGCACCCCCTGTGGGGTACGAACCTCGGCTTAGGGCGTCGCTGGAAGAGGGCAGCAAGGGACTAGCTGGATCAGGATTTGAGTGATTAGGGGACGAATTTAAAGCTACAGGCTCAGCGACGCGGGCTGGCTCGAGCAAGGGTCGGGAGGGGCGTGGATTTGGGCGTCGCGGCGGGCCTCGGCGGCGAGGACGGTATGACGGCGATCGGGTTTTGCGCTTGTGTAATGTGCTGGTGGCATTACTGCTCTCCTGGAGGAGGGTAGTGGCGTCATCGGGGTCGATTAAAGTATGCCTTGGTCGGCGAATACTGCTAATGCGGGAGGGAGTATAGCGGGCGGCCGCTGACTTCAATGGATTTGGGTGTTTCATGCCACAGTCGAAGAAACGCTTAGATAAGCGTTTCATGAACTGTTTTATGGTTGGCATTTGAAGGTCTACGTGGAGATCTATATTACGGACATAGAAGGGGGCACCCGTGACCTTTCTAACCTTATGGAGATGACGTGGGTGAGCGTGCGCAAATACAACGCAGGCGTAGGTCATGATGGGACGGATGACTGCGGTATAGATACGCAGCTTGCATTTAAGTGACAGTTTGCAACGGGCTGTCAGAATGAAGTGGAGTCTACCAAGAGCGAAAGCGGCGCGCTCGCGAAACGCCTTAATGTGCTGTTTAAACGTTAGGTTTTGATCGAGGATCACGCATCAGGTATTTGGCTTGCTTCTCCCAAGGGATCGGCTTACCGGACATAGTGATCGGGCTGGGAAGAGGGGGAGGGAATCGACGACGTCTCGAGAAGAGAACCGCCTGACTCTTATCGGGGTTGACCTCGATTCTCCATTTACGGAACCAAGCACCTAAGACGTTTGCGGAGGTTTGGAGAGTACGAGCTTATAGCATTGGGACAGTGACCGGTATAGTAAACGGCAGTGTCGTAGGCGAAGAGAGCCAACTGAACCTTTTTACTTTTTGGGATATCGCTTGTGAACAGCGTGAATACGAGAGGAGATAGTACGGAACCCTGAGGGACACCGGCGCGAATAGGATGAGGGGACGTGCTCCCTCTATGCGATAGCGAAAGGTGCGATTCGACAAAAAGTCTCGTAAGATGAGCACGAGACGATCTGGCACTCCTAGTTGGTAAAGCTTGTATATCAAGCCGTTGTGCCAGACTTTGTCGAAGGCTTTCGCTATATCGAAGAATAACACACCCGTCGTCGCGTTACGCTGCAGACCAGCGCATAGTGTTCTACGATACGGTAGACCTGTTGGGTGCCCGAGTGTTGCCTTCGGAAACCAAACTGCTCGTTGGGTATGAGGCTCTTTGCTTCGGCGTAGTCTAGTAGGCCTTATTGGTAATACCATCTGAACCGGGGGCCTTACGAGCGTGGAGCCCTTTAATGATGTCGTGCACTTCGTCTGGAGTGACGGGAGGCAGAGGATCATCAGAGTCTTCGGCGGGAGGGAGGGAGACTCTCCGTTTGACTTCAGCGTCGACCTTGTTCAGGTGAGCTTGGTCTACTGGTTGACAGCTGGGAGAACATTGGGACTCTAGGCTGTCAGCAAGACATTCAGCCTTATCGGGACTGTCGTAAGCGACACTATTGTCGGGGCGGATGAGAGGAGGCATAGAGACCTCCTCGGAGGAACGCAATTTCCTCTGAAGGTGCCAGAAGGCTTGGTGAGTGGGCTCGAGTTCGCTGAGCATCTTGTTCCAACCCTCTGAGCGAACCTCCCCTATGCGTTTCTTTACAGCACGCTGTAAATGGCGCATGTGGGCTTTGTTCGCGTCACAAGGGAAGGAGTCGTAGGCACGAATGGCCACGTTCTTCTCGGTTATCAGGTCACGTACGTCAGTAGGTAGTTTCCAGCGATGGTTTCCATCACCGGAACTTCCCGTGAACAATCCGTCAATACGGATTGTACGTGCTCTGTAAATGAGTCGATTGCGGCCGTCGTGTCAGCGACTGACACTAAGTGATCGGGAATGGCAGTGCGCTAAAAAAATCCTCCGCGATATTTATACGTCCGTGCGAACGTGGACTTAGTGACTCTCTTCCAGCTTTTGTCAGTAATTTGAAGGTTCATGATAAACTGAGGACTTTTGCGAGAGTCTGTGTTTCATCGTGTAAATACAGGAGGTCTTCAAGTTTTGAGTAGCATTTTCGTATCCTAGGAAGTTCATAATTATTATCATCACCTGAAATTAGACTGCGTCCTTGGTCTACTAGTGGCAAGCGCTTAGTATGAGCTCCTGGGTTCGATTCCTAGGTCGAGCAACGTGTTATTGGGTTTTCCATCTCGAATTTATCAGTAACGGTACTGCCTCTGTATTTGTGACCAATTAATGGCAATAGGCCCGCCACCAATTTACATGAGCTTAATCATAACTGGTTCAATTTGGGTGCATTATAGGTACACCTCTATCTATCCCTTCAGTTAATACAGGCGTGATGTTATATATGTTGGAATAAGACGAAATGGCGGTAAACGAAGAATAAACAAATTATTTTTTCATTAAAACATTTTTAATACGCTGCGTAAAAAAAAACTGTGCAAATAAAATGATACCTTTACAAAATGTGTTCGTTTTTTTTTCTAATTTGTGATCGTTTACAATGTCGCCGCGGGTTTGGGGAAAACAATTAATAAAATGATTTTAACGGACCTTCCCTTAAAAACAATTTGGGTGATTTTTGTATTTCCGAATGATCTGCGTATAAAGGGTTACTTCACATCGTGCGTAAGGTTATAGTCCGGTTAAGTAGTCACGACCTCTCAAGGTCAACTACGAGATGCCATACCAAAAAAAAAAAAAAAAATGCGTAAGGTTAGCCTGTGCGGGTATGCTTGACTGATTGGTTTATTACGTACAGGGCGTCCCGTAATTTATTCCCCCGTTTCTCTATTCCCCCATTCCGTCCCGTCAACGTCAAGCCGGGGTGATAGGTAGTAATGGTAGTGAGTATAGACTGACAATAGTATACACTACACAATTTTTTTTTAATAGTAGAAAATCTTAAAAAAATAACGTATTAATTTAAAAACATATAAATGCCCGTATTATTTAAAATACTATAATTTTAAATAATACGGGCATTTATAAAAAATAAAACGTTAAACGATGACGTAAAATTGCAGACTGTTTATTCTTGTTGAAAGTCCTCAATACCAATGTTGAAAACTCTGAGATTTTGTCAAAACGTTATTTTAATGTGCCAAGTAAAGTACTTCGTTTAATCCACCCATACGTGTACCTCATACACCTTCGAATTATAATCAGAACAGTTATTTCAGTGATATATGCAAGGAATTTGATTTTGATCCATTCACAATTAGTGTGAATTCGGCCAGGTGCTTAAGCCTCAATTTTTTAAGTAGCGGTAGGTTATAATGTTTTTCTTGTTTGTCTTATTTTCTCTTTTATTTCAATCATATAATTGTAAACATAGTACATACATACCTTCTTACTTTAAACAAGGCGATGTGTTTTATGTTTCTGTGTTCACACCATAAATTACTATTATGAGTCTATTACACGAGGATTTGTAATTGGTTTTCTGGTGACCTCCATGTACCTATAAATAAGTATTTACTACACCTCAATATTAGAAGTTGTTGTAGGTATGTTTTAGTCCCATGGAATAGGAGTGAGCCTTTTGTCTCATCCAAAGGTCACCTTATCGGAAGATGCTGCATTATTGCCAATGGATTTTAATGTACTGGCGACTTTAACACTTGTCAAGTAGATAGATGTAGAATTTTATTTGAAAATTTGAATAAAACTCATGAATGAATACGAAATGAAATGAATTAATGAAATATCAAATGTATTGTAGGCCGTAGGGACCTAGCAATGATCACGCCATCTAG
Organism: Dasypolia templi; assembly: GCA_963555695.1. Taxonomy (NCBI): domain Eukaryota; kingdom Metazoa; phylum Arthropoda; class Insecta; order Lepidoptera; family Noctuidae; genus Dasypolia; species Dasypolia templi. Next base: position 9,454,502 of record OY743142.1, read on the forward strand.
CCTTGCCCGACTTTCCCCAGAGGGCCAATGTCTCTGAAATATCCTTCACCGTTTCATGTCATCGTGACTTAAGTATATACGCAACTTACTAAGTATTGAAGTAGAAACATGTTGAGTATTCTTTGTAAATGCTATAACAAAGCACGTCAAGCAAAATCTCAGGAACACAGCACCTTAATAACAATTCTACCAAACTTTCTGAAATATCTCTTTGCTAAAGATGACACTAAGTTGGTACTAAGAAACGTTGGAAATACTGAGGACTTATCATCTGCATTCGTTGCTTTTGTTCTACCTTTGTCTGACTTGAAAGAATGAGATGATATACGGGGTAGCAGAAATAATACTTTATAGGAACTAGTGTGTTCACGAATTAGTTTGCTTGAAACTTGTGACTTACATTAAAACCTCTGGAAATAAATTTCTACATAGAGAAAGACATTAATCCTTCGGATATGGTAGGTGCAAAGTTAGTTAACATAGTTGGATTCCTACTATGTGGTTAAACATTAGCTTTTACAAGAAAGTTAAATTATAGTTTTAACGCTATGTAACAGATAAATTCATACCATATAATGTTCCATTTACACTACAGTAATATTATGAAAAAGTACTTGTGCTAACCCGATTTCGAAATCTCTTTTACTAAGTGAAGCTACGGCATTGCCGAGGATCGTAAGATATTATTATTTGGCTCCTAAAACACAGACTTTTGTTCTAGATTTGGAGGCAGCAGTTCGCCATTTAATGTGACCATATGGTACGATAGTGGTTCCGTGCCTTGTTTACTCGTATATGTGTTTCGTGTCTACAAATAAACAATTTATTATTATTATTATTTTATGCTAAACAGGAAGTTTCACGCGGACCAAGTCGCGGGAAGATGCTAGTTTTTAATACGTACGAAAATAAAACAGCAGTTCTTTTGTGGTTTTACAATTACACAGCAATCGAAATGTATATTTATTTTAATGTAAAAATTGAGGCGGGCCTGGCTAACTTAATTTAAAAATGAGTGTCTGCAAACCAAAGAACTAAACAGTCTTAAATATGTATCAATCAAATAATTAGTAGTACCACTTTAATCATACATGTTGTTTGTTAAAATGAGGCGATTGATTGATTTTTGCTTGCATTATGGTTGTGGACATTTAGAATAAGATCTTTTTGTTAACTAGTGTTTACCTTTCTTTTAATAAAGACCTTAAAATCAATAATCAATCTGCCGAGGTTTTTCCCAAATTTGTTGAGGTCAGCTTCTAGTCTAACCGGGTAGAGCTTAATATCAGGAATTATATAGAGCGACTGCGCGAATCTGACCTCCATAACACAGTCACTGAGTAACACGATACCCCTAAGTAAATCTAGCTGTCAGACTTTTGGGCAACGAACTGGGTAGTTGGAAGCTCGACTGCCAATGATCTACGAAAGTCAGTCGAGACCAACGGTTTAACGTGCTTTCCGAGACACGGAGGGGTCGCGAATTGTAATAGATGGTCACCTATATGTCTGAATAGGCAGTCATGTTTCAATTTTATGAATCACATATTTTCTTCAGTCAGCTGAAGCGATGCCAAGAATATATTGTTACTCTGCGACATCTTGAAGTTTTTAGTATGCAATGCGTGCACGCTGCCAACCCCTGCCTTTCAACATTGAAATATGACGTCATTTTAAAAAAATTGCAAGGTTTTGCATCCATTGTAGAAGAGTGTTGTACTTTATATTAATAAATATAAATATCCAGCATTTACCAATGCAGAGCAAAAACCTCTTGTGAGACACGAATGGAAAGAATATTGATCATCATGTTTGTTTAAGCTTTGGTTTACTAAGAAAGTCAAAACACTTGTTGCTGCTTTGCTGTCTTGCTGTTTTTTGACACTTTAATGTCAAATACATTTTATTTGTTTTTGTTTTTGTTATAATATGACGGAATTGCTGTCTTTGGAAATTCAATCTGTAGGGTAATTATTTATTGATTTAGGTTAACCAACAATTGTTTACACAAAACATTTACAATAAATTCCTTAACACGTTGAACGCTGTGAGATCTGGAACGCACTCATAAGATTACTTTACTCTCTCGCACATATATATCTCTCTCTTTCAATAGACGTATCTAACATGTCATGTGTTACTCTGTATTAAATAAATACTAATTAATTAATTTAGGTGTTTATTTGAGATACAACAAATTGGCGACGATAGAAGAACTCACAGTGCAGTGATTTCAATAATATGAGAGCAAAATTATTGATTGAAAGACAAAATTTAACGAAAAAATAAAATACCGGGTGCGAAGTTGGCTACAGGACGCCGGTTTGCATCGAAAAAGACGCCATTGTGCGTTTTGAAAGCGCTAGGTACCAACTACACGGAAAAAAGAAAAGATCCAACTTCACAGTTGTTTACATTTATGTCAGAAAAAGAAAATATTAGTTTCGAACAAAAGATTACCCTAATCAAGTCTGGAAAAAGAAGCTATATTTACCAATGCAATAAAGAAGAACTACAGCTAATAATTCAGACAGAGGGGTTGAAATATCGTAAACAGGGAAATATCGACGAATTACGTAAATTATTGAGTACATATTACAAGACAAAAAAATATTGAAACCAATAGAATCAAAAATGTCGGTTTGCGGCGAAATAAAAGCTTTCGATGGTGAAAAATGGGAAGTATTTGAACAACAGCTGGAGTGCTACATGATTGTCAATGAAATTGATGAAAATAAAAAAGTTCCACTGCTAATTACAAAATTGACCACAAAGGTGTTTGAAACATTAACATACTTATGTTCGCCAGTAAAACCCATGAAAATATCTTTTGTTGAGCTGTGCAATAAATTAAAGGATAAGTATGCTAAACCATTATCAACTCTCTTAGAAAGACTAGAATTTAGAAAAAGAAACCAACTGCCAGAAGAGAAGGTAGAAGATTATATGCTGGAATTAAGGAAATTAGCAGGAAAATGTAATTTTAAGGATGTGGAGGATCAATTAAAAGAAAAATTTATTGAAGGAGTAAGTTCTAAAACAATTAAGTTTGAATTGCTGAAAAGTGAAGCAGACATATCACTTGAAAGATGTGTGGAGGTAGCTCGCACAGTGGAAGCTGCTCTGATGCACACTAACAATACAAGTGAAACAATGCAAATTAGAAAGTCAAGTGTAGAGACGGAAACTTATTATAATCAGAAAAAGACAAAACCTGTATACAAACAAAATAAAATGAATAGAGAACAAAATTCTGTGGTATGTTATTGTTGTGGAAAAAACAATCACAAAAAATCAGAATGCAGTTTGAATAAGAAATACTGCTCTGAATGTGGACAACAAGGGCATATTTTTAAAATGTGTTCAATGAAACAACGGCTTCGACAAACAAATGTATTGGAAGTTAATTCATCAGAAAAAGATAATAATGGTGATGTAGAAGAGGCCATTAAGAATTTGTATAGTGAACAAGATACCTTTACCGTTAATAGTGTAAGTAGGGTACCTCCTCACTATTTAACAGTTAATGTTAATGGACAAGATATATCTTTCCTACTGGACACTGGTTCAGATGTTACAGTTATTTCAATGACAGATAAAGTTAAATATTTTAATTCACTTTCTTTAGTTAAATGTAATACATTATTTAAAAATTTTGATCAGACTATTACACAGCCTTTAGGTATTATACAAAATGTAACCGTACAATATAGTGGATTATATAAAAGGTTAAATATTTATGTTGTGCAAACTCAAGTTCCAAGGATAATTGGAAGAGATTGGCTGAACGAATTAAGATTATGGCCGCCTAAAATGCAGTATAATTTAAACACTGGAACTAATATGGTTCAAAATATTACAGATGCACAACAGCTGGTAAAGAATCAGTTCGCAGAAATATTTAGCCCGGGTTGGGGAAACTTCAAAGGTGAGGAAATAATATTGAAATTAAAACCAAACACGATTCCGAAACGCTTACCTGTTCGCCGTGTACCATTCTCGTTACGTGAAAAAGTGAATAATGAAGTGCAACGATTGCTTAAAAATGGTCGAATTAGTACTGTAAAACAAAGTGAATGGGGCACACCAGTAGTTCCAATTTTAAAAACCAGATGGCTCAGTTCGTCTGTGCGGTGATTATAAACTAACAGTTAATCCATGTTTGGAGCCCGATCATTTTCCACTTCCACATGTTGATGACATCTTGAACAAACTCAAACATGGCGAATATTACTGTGAACTGGACTTAAAGGAAGCATATTTACAGGCTGCTATTAGTGCTGAAAGTAAAGATTGCACAACAATAGTGACAGAAGTTGGCACTTTTAGGTAAAATTATCTTCCCTTTGGAGTTAGTACAGGACCTGGTTCATTTCAGCGATTGATGAGTAAAAAGTTGGATAAGATTCCAAACACTATTGTATTCATAGATAATATCTATATTAAAGGAAATAGCTTGAAAGAAATTCTTGATATATTAATTAAGGTTTTATGTAGACTCCAAGAAAGTGAATTTAAGTTAAAGTTGGAGAAATGCAAGTTATTTACTACTAGTATCGATGTATTTGGTTTTCGTGTAAACAAAAATGGTATCAGTGTTATACAGTCAAATATTGATCCCTTATTAAAAGCTAAAGCACCAACAAATTTGACATTACTGAAATCATTTTTGGGTAAAATCAATTATTATTCACGTTTTTTACAAAATATGGCAACAGTTTTAGCACCATTATATGATTGTACAAAGAAAGACAGATTCAACTGGTCACCAGAATGCGAAAAGGCTTTTCAAATCATAAAAAAAGAACTTGGCATCTGCTAAAAATTTAAGGCACTATGACCCACTGCTTCCACTAATTTTGACATGTGATGCATCTGAAACTGGTCTGGGAGCAGTTTTGTCTAATAGAGATCAAAACGGTGTTGTAAAACCAATCTGTCATGCTAGCAAAAAACTGAGTGAAGTGGAACAGAAATATTCCACCATTGATAAAGAGGCAATGGCAATCATTTTTGGGATAACGAAATTTTATAATTATATCTATGGGCGATTTTTTGAATTAGAGACTGATAGTGCAGCTTTGGTCTTACCATGTAGAGGGAGGTATGGGCCATGGTTTCCAAATTTTAGCAGGAGTTTTACTATTTTGTAAACACACTAAACACCTTTTTGCAACATTATCAATGTCCGAGTCTAGATTAGGCCACCAGATATATGAACGAGCTATTTCTTTCATACGTACTATTCCAAAATGACTTTTGTGCAGTTCAGATAAGACAGCTTCTCTAATTACTAGTGGAATGACTATGCGATATCCCCAAAATATGCAACCTCTGTCTACTGTTATTTCATCTTTACGGTTATAGTATGGCAATATTTCTATTGATAACTTATTTTTTTTTAGGCCAACCATCTATTATGTACCTTATGACTTTTGATAATATTAAGTCTGTTGTCGATTCCTTTTTTATAACTCTCCAATTTATTGTTTCTAATTCAGAATCATTAATATAACAATCAAAGCTGAAATCTTTGTCAGTACTGAGTGGCTCATGTGTAATTTCCTTACAATTTTCTTTACTATCTTCCACAGTTCTGGACAAAAAATCTGCTGGATTTGAATTAGTTTTAATGTGCCTTACTTTATAATTAAAGGCTGACAAAAATATAGCATAATGTTGTAATCTCTTAGCAGCCATTTTTGGAATACTTTTATTAGCGTACTACGGGGGTGTCTCCAGTACGGCTTATGCTAGGGAGAGAAATCAGAAACAGGTTCAGTTTATTACGTCCACCTCCATTGTCCGACACTCTTCAGGAAGTAGTAGAGAAAAAAGATCAAGGAAATAGGGAAATTAAATGGGAAATAGGTCAAAAGGTTATGGTCAGAGACTACCGCAAAGGCAGAACGCCATGGGTTTTAGGAATAATTCTAGAAGAGTCCATACGAGGGGTTACTTATATAGTTGATGTGGAAGGTCAAAGATGGAAACGTCATGTTAACCAGATAGTTACTTGTTCAGAGTCTGTAGATACTTGTTACGTTGATTTATTAATTTAGTTTTTATTTAGTTAACTTATTTTCTAACAAATATTGTAAAAATATGTGCGGGAGAGTGTGAGATCTGGAACGCACTCATAAGATTACTTTACTCTCTCGCACATATATATCTCTCTCTTTCAATAGACGTATCTAACATGTCATGTGTTACTCTGTATTAAATAAATACTAATTAATTAATTTAGGTGTTTATTTGAGATACAACAAACGCCAACAAAAAAATGCATTTTCCCGTTCGGGCCGCGTCGGTCAGTGATGGTCGACAACTAGACTTTCCGTTTGGGCCGCGTCGGTCAGTGCTGACCGCGTTTTACGAGTGTTTTTGATCCATTCATACAGGCCGTAGGGCAGTGCTATCAAACTAAATCCTATATTAATTGTCCCGCGTGGCCCACCAATTACGCCAAACTATGATGGTTTTTTTAAAACGTAAAGGACTTAGAAATAAAAATTTGTATGGCGCGAAATTGGAAAGGCCTTTGTCTAGCAGTAGATATGTCCGGGCTGATGAGGATAAAGAAGTAATTTGTGCAGGATTGTGAGTGTGGATGTAGAAAATAATCTCTAAAATTACTCATCTGATTTCAAAAATTCTTTCATTAATGGTAGGCTGCGTTATCGATGAGTGCTTCACTAATATTATAAATCCACAAGTTTTTGTGTGTTTGCGTGTGCCTGTGTGTATTTGTGAGTATGTCTATGTGTGTGAGTGCGTGTGCATGTGTAATTGTGCGTGAGTGTGTGTGGTTGTAAAATATTTAGCGAAAAGTATACAAAATAAACAAATTTTTTAAAGGTACCAAAAAGTTTATATGTTGTATCAAATACCGTAGTAATCAAAGTAAAAATAATAACTTTTCCTGATTTTTCTAACGAATTAGGTAACAACAATATTAATTAGCGATATGAAAAGAAAACATACTGAAAGTAATCAAAATCATACATGAACGTTGGCAAAACATTCAACACATCACACAAAAGTAGGCACTTTTTTAGTTTTGTTTCTGGCTAGTGCACGTCTTATTGTAGTCACATTATTCTTGTAACATTCTACACACATCCGACGCACCTTCAGAGAAGGTTTCTTCTTTCTTATCGTCCGTTCTGAAGGTACTCGTACTTCGGAGGTTGAAGATTATGCAAAAAAACTCTTCAGTATTTCTTTTCTCAAATCCACAATAGCTATATGTTTGCTAGTGACGGTATTATACAAAACTAAAGCATTCACCATGGCGACATTCAAAATCAGATCAAATGCATTGCATTTTTTGTACCATTTTAAAGTTTTTCTTAATGGTGTCTGGTATGCTGCCATTTGATCAGACAGATACACTGCTACCTGTGCCTTCTTATAATCTACGACTGTAGCCGGTTTCATTGTAGTTTTATTACGTTTGGTAATGGAAATAAAACGTGTTGAATGTTCTGTGGAAAGCACCAAAACATCTCGTTTGTCTTTTCATCTCAGAACCGTTATCCCATCATCACTTTCTCTCGCTATGTACTGGCCTTTTCTAAGCTTAGTGGAAACAACAACTTTAGGGAAATGTTTTCTGTTTCTTAAAGTACCAATCAGATGTGTTTCATTTTTCAAGAGTTCTCTGCCTAAGCCTACACTTATGTACCAGTTATCTTTGTATAAACAATGCCCTATATTAAGTAGACTTGTTCATGTTGATTGATTTGTTCATGTTGTTTACCAGCGTGTATATTAATCCTGTATGTTTATCCTGGTAGGGTACACAGTTTAAACAGTTTGATCCCGTACTTGTGTCGTTTCTGTTTATTTTATTGGCGGAATATCAAACGTCATCGAAACGGAACCATACTCTCATCAATGCATATGTCTTGACCTGGAATATAATTTCTCTTGAAATTATCATTCATCACATCTAGCAAATGCTTTACGCGGTGAAGTCGGTCCGATTGATTATTATCATCATCTTGGGTAAAGTGGATCCTTTCAGAGCAGTTCAAATCTATTTCTAGACATTACAGTACGTGGAAAATTTTGGCCCATAATCTCATCCTTGGACCAATAATTGAATGAGATAGAAAACATAGAAATCAATCTACTCGATAAAACTTTAAATGTAAGTTCTGATGATGATGAAGAAAAGATTCATCTGCCCCGATCGAGTTACAGGCGTCATCAAGTGAAGGTAGTGATGGTGAAAGTGGACGCACTATCCAAGATTTAGAAAGAAGTTCATCATCTAAGACAAACCCCAAAGGTAATCAGCCCAATATATATCCTTTCACTGAATGTAGGAGGCCATACAAAAAATACTGATGATAACAAAATCGGGGGATAAAGTTAGGAGTTGCAGCTACATATACAAAAAATACAATTACACCACTCGATAGCTAAAGAATCAAAGAATTTGTTACGTCGAGTCAGGACTGTGACGGCACGACCTCTACCCACCTCAGAAAATATTACTCGTTACGTTCACGTTTTCACTTAACCCACACGGCTGTGTCCAGGACACAGCCACACCCCTTTATTTAGCCTTGGTGCTCAAGTGGGCGCAAGCGCTGCTGCTGAAGTTCCCAAAGATCTTGGGTTCGATTACCAGGTCGGGAAAAGTGTTGTTGAGTGTTTTCCCATAAGAATTATGCCCCATGTGCCCTGTCTGTTGATGGTAATAGGCTCGCCTACTAATACATGGGTCTTAAACAAACCTAGCGAAATGTGGGTTTCGGGGAAAAATCGTTATTTCGTTTAGTCCCCTTAATACGTCGATGTCACCTCCATGTGAAATAAGTACATGCATGCAGGCATCTTCGTCGTGTAATAACCCTTCCATGTTTGGAGATTCTAGATGTTCTATGTTATTTAATGTACGTGATCCGTATTTTCATCGTGTTTTATTGTTATTAGAATAATGACTCACAGGAGTCATCTCTCTGTCAAGACTTCCATTTTTTTTATGAAATCCACAGGTGCAGTCAAAAATAGACAAAAATACAATATTCGTCTAAACCGACCCCTTCAAAAACCACGTGGAATGAGTTATAAAAAACTTCATAAAAATGGAAAAAGGTCTGCCACCTTTCCTCTTCGAGGAACATTGGTTCAATGTTCAGGAGACAAAATGACATCACAAATGGTGAGTAGTCATAACCCATGAATATTTTATTAAGACTATAACCTTCTTACACCAAAGCAACTGGAAAAGTGATACAGACGAGTCAAAATAGTGGTTTTGAAGAATTGAAATACGATGCGTAATGCGTTTATTTTTTTTGACAAGGGCGAGTTTATTTTTAAATATTAAAATTTGGAATAATGGTATCCTTCTTTAAAGCCTTTTGAGCACAGTTCGTTGACACTTGACAATGATGTTAAATACACACAATAACTTCACGCCAGTTTTTCCTACAGAGTTAGACAGAGGTGACTTAAAAGTACACTCACATTTGGCCAGTTATGTTTAAGTCCCATGTTATAGGTGGCGAGGCTATTGGCATCAACCGGGCTCAAATCAAAACTCCAGGCCGCTGTGTACTGTTACAATTGTTAATCAAAGGATTCTTTTTATTGACCCTGTAAGTAAAAGATTATGGAGCAGAGGTATCGACTCCAACTTACGAGTGATGCGACTTTGTGGATTTAATTTCATCACCACTGCTCTAAAAACGGCGAAGGGAATCATCGTGAGGAAACCGGCATATCCTATAACCAAAAATTCAAAGACATGTGACAGCCGCCAAACCGCACTGAGCCCGCGTGGTGGATTATGGCCCAGTCCCTCTTACAGAGAGGAGGCCTGTGTCGTAGCAGTGGGGAATTTAAAAAAATATTATTTTGGGCCTCATGCAATGAGCTCACAGGCTTCCGCTCGCAAATCTCGTCGACTTAACTTATGACTATAGCCTCCTTACTTAACAAAATACAAAGGTTTTGTTCTCATCCCACCTACTTTACATAATCCCTGTTCCCTGTCCCTTCCACATAACGAATCTTTGTTAGAAACCTTTTTTCCTAAGGCCTATCGTCCACGACGCTACTCAAAAGTATCGCCTTCCAAACTCAAATCACCAATGAGTAGCCGGAATGTCTCAGCAATGGTATTTCAAAAGCGGTCCGTCCAAGACCAAATCAATGACAACCTGTACTCCATTTATTCTAACATTAGAACAATAACGTTTATCAGCTTTTCGTTATTTAAGAAAGAAAAGAGGTTTTTTTTTTAAAATCGGATGTATTATAAACTCTTTTAATTCACGATAAATACAAAGTAATGTCATGTCATCTACTCGTATTTACCATTTACATTAAAAAAAATACAAGAAATTGTAATTGTAATTTCAATATTACACCATAACTCATTTATTCATTCATTTGTTTACATACATAACATCACGCCTGTAATCCCAGAAGGGTTAGACAGAGGTGTACCTATAGTACACCCACATTTCGGCAGTTATATTAAAGTCCCATGTATTAGGGGGCGAGCCTATTGCCATCAACCGGGCACAAATCCAGACTCCGAGCTGCTACTGAGAAATTAGAAAACTAGATAGATAGAAAATTAGATAGAAAAACCCAATAACACTATGCCCGACCTGGGAATCGAACCCAGGACCTCATGCTCAGCAGTAGCTCTTGCGACCACTAGACCAACGAGGCAGGCATTTGTTTATTTCGCCATTATTTGTCTAATAAATGGAGTATAGTTAGAAAGTCGCGTCGTCTACGGACCGCCACTGAAATATTATTAACACTTTTTTCCCCGAAACCCACATTCGCTAGTTTTGTTTAAGACCCATGTAATAGTAGGCGAGCCTATTACCATCAACAGACAGGGCACATGGGGCATAATTCTTATGGGAAAACACTCAACAACACTTTTCCCGACCTGGTAATCGAACCCAAGATCTTTGGGAACTTCAGCAGCAGCGCTTGCGCCCACTTCAGCACCAAGGCTAAATAAAAGGGGTGTGGCTGTGTCCTGGACACAGCCGTGTGGGTTAAGTGAAAACGTGAACGTAACGAGTAATATTTTCTGAGGTGGGTAGAGGTCGTGCCGTCATAGTCCTGACTCGACGTAACAAATTCTTTGATTCTTTAGCTATCGAGTAATTGTATTTTGGATGTAGACGATAGATATGTAGCTGCAACTCCTAACTTTATCCCCCGATTTTGTTATCATCAGTATTTTTTGTATGGCCTCCTACTTTGACAGCGCGTTTAAAGACGTATTCACGTCAATAGTGATATGACATTCTGGCTTCTCATTGATAAAAGAATTCTTTAAACTTTACTTTCGAATAGCGTCGTGGACGGCATACCTTACCGTTCTTTACTAAAAGCAGGTCTAGTTAAGCGTTCGTCGTAATTTTTCTCCTTGGATTAATGACGCTTATTTTAAACATTTTGTTATTTAATAAGTACTGGGTTTTCTTTTGGAGCTATTTCTGTGATAATGAGGTTCAGTGGTTTTATTACTTTTTGCATTGAATACTATTATAAGCGTCTCAACGCTTCATTTAAAATACTGGTATTCAGCGGCATCCAGATAAGCTAAAAGCCGCCACAACATAGTTGGGTAATATGAAGACAGAGAGTCTAAGCAGTGACGTAAGGGCAGTTGGTTTCAAGGAATTAACAAAGTAAAAAGACGTTTTGGACCATAGCTACGTAAGTATTCCTATTTTAGACAAAACTTCGATAGTTAAACAACTAGTTCTAGCACATTTAATTATCGAATACCACGAAAAAAAACCCTTACTCGTGAATGGTGAAGGGGGGCTCGAAGTTTTGTCTTTTTGCAATGGCTGTGCAAACAAAATTCTAACATCAAAATACATGGAGTGTTCAATATGTAAAAAATATTACGACCTTGACTGTCTAAACGTATCAGAATTGAATTATGAGAAGTACACGGCTAAATATATAAAAAAAACTGGAATTGCCCAACCTGCGTGTGTTCCCAACCCTAAGGGGATAACTCACGCATCACCGTGGGTATTGTTAACAACGGGCTTAATAACGCGCACACTGGTAGTGATAACATGAAAAAGACTCGCGGCAGCCGGGCTAATACACCGCTGCCACAACATTGACTCTGACACCTCACTCCTTCTTTCCGAAATCCGGCTATTAAGGCAACAAGTTTGTGACCTTAAGCAACAGAACACAGATATTGGGATGAAACTGTCTGACGTTTCCGAAGCTCTCGCTCCATCAAAAACTAGACGACTTCGAGACGAAAATTTGTGCTCGAGACAATGAAATTCTCTTGCTCAAAGACTCCATTGCTCATCTCCAACATAAGCTAAATATCTCGAAACAAGAAAATATGAAATCCGAGCTTGAAATTATAGGAATTCCGGAAGAATACAACGAAAACCATGTTCACATCTCAATGGTTACTACACAGAAATCGGCGTTCAGCTGACAGAAAATGACTTAGACGAGGTTTAGCGTACAGGCCATCGACGCACTAAACTTGTAAGAAAACCAAGGTCCTGCGCCTCACTCGCCGAGCTAAACGATCAGCTATGTTAAAAGCTGCTAAAGAGAGACGATCCCTCACCTCTGACGACATCATCCAAGGAACCTCATCAAGAGTTTATATAAATGAACGCCTGTCACAAAACAACAGAATGTAATTTCGTGAAGCCCGTAAGCGTGCGCAGTTATACAGGTTTCAATTCTGCTGGGTACGCAATGAAGCTACTTGCGGAAAGCTGAAAAACAGGCTTCCATCCCTATTCGGACCACACTTGACCTGGATGACAAAGTTGGTCGCCTCCAAGACGTGGACCCCGACCGCCTGGATGCTAACGAAGGACCTTCCTAAACCACGGATGCATTTGTGGTTTAGTTTAACTTTTCTATTTTTATTTTATTTCCAATTATTACTTTTTACTTTATTCGTAGTATTTAACTTTCATTTAATTCTGAAAACTCTGTATAACTTGTTTAGCCTTACTAAAATGGGCAAGAATAATATCATGTTAATTTCCTACACAATGGACACATAACCAAATACTTTATTATTACATGCACAAACTACAGTCAGGTCAAAAATCGTTAATGCTAGCAATCACGTACTCAACTCTAACACTATGGCATGCTATAAATTTACAATACTCGTATATTTAATGTTATTTTTCTTCATTTGCATTATGTTGTTTAAACATGATAAAACCACATCTTTAAATATAAATCCAATAACTTATAAGCGCATGCTAAAAATGCATTACAGCTTCATTTAAAAAAGTTACAGTTCTGTCAAATATTTTCAACTTAAACTACCTAGTTACTGACACTACATTAGCTTATAGATATCCTATGCAACTTTTTTTTCATGTAGAAAAATTACGAACTTTATATCTGATGAACTAGACAACAGTATTGATTTAGAGCGTCATTAACTTGACAGAGCTGAAAACTGTCAGAACGTATAGACTGCAAAGTAGAACCTAAAGATTTTGACTTTCAATATCCGCAGTATACAGCGTAACTTCAATACCTTTCACGTATGACGTTATTGTTCTTACGGAATGCTGGTTATCAGATGGTTCTTTAATTGGACAGATTGAAGGTTACACCTCGTACTGCACAGTTAATATTCTTAACCAGAGCGGAGGGGTTGTGACGTATGTTAGGGAATGCTAGAACGCGACAGTTTCAGAACCCCCGCTTCAAGACGCTGAATCTCTTTTAGTAGAACTTTCTAATAACATTTCTCTAGTTGCCATTTACCGATCCCCATCACATATGCGAGATGGCTTAATTTCCTCTCTAGATCAAGTACTTACCTCAATAAGCAAATTTCAAACCATTATTGTGACCGGCGATATTAATATCAATATTTTATCGTCTACAGACATTACATTGTCGGATTATTTATTTCTAATGTCCGAACACGGACTGAAACAGGTTATTTCGAAACCAACTCGTCAAAAGTCTTGCTTAGATCACATATTTCTTAAATCAAGATTAGTTTGTGATATTGATATCACTGATCACCGTATGGTTATGATTGGATACAACATGCTCACGCCTACCGGTTAAAAATATCAACCTCGCAAAGTAAATATAATCGATTTCCCTGCACTGATAGAGGAACTAAAAGTTGTGGATTGGTCTAGAGTGGTGTCCGAATTCCATAATATTCTGACAAGTGCAGCACAAAAACACATGATAGAAAAGACAATTAGCCGCTCTAAATACATCAGAAAACATTAGATTAGAAATATTAGATGTATGAACCACAGGGACAAACTTCATCGTGATTCAAATAAACACCCTAAAGACCAAACCAAAAAAACTAATTTACAGTCGTTACAGGAATTTCTTCACAAATATCGTACGCCGGCTTAAACGCGAACACGGCACTAAAACATTAGAAGACAATGTTAAAGGTTTATGGCAAGCTATCAGAAATATTAGTGAACAGACTAACAACAGAGGTTCTCCTAATGAATTGCTTAAAGGTGAATCTCGGCACAGATTTTGATAAACAACTGCAATGATTACTTTTCCTCCATTGACAAAAACTTAGCCAGTAAAATTCAGAAAGATATTAATGAAACACAGGAATCAGTTATAACCAAACTAAAGCTAGGAGAGCCTTAAAATACAAACTTCTTTCTGCATCCTACTGACGTTTTTGAGGTAGACAAAATAATCTCAAATCTGAGAAACGACAGTGCCCCAGGCCCGGATAACTTTACACCAATACTTATTAAACAAATAAAAAGTGAAATCATAATTCCATTCACACATATTATAAACCTTAGCTTAGACTCAGGCATATTTCCTAACAAATGGAAAGAGGCACAGGTCACTCCAGTACATAAGAGTGGTTCAAAACAAAACCCAACTAACTGTAGACCCATTTCACTGTTAGCAATATTCTCCAAAATACTTGAAAAAATTGTAAATAAACGACTCACCCATGTTTTAACGATATAATATCTAACAAGCAATTTGGCTTCAGACAGGGAAAATCCACAGAAGATGCAGTAAGTCTCCTTAGCTAATCTTGTAACTTCTTATTTAGATGAGAATGAAAAATGCATAGGAATATTCCTAGACCTTGCAAAAGCTTTCGACACCGTTGCCATTCCTATACTCCTAAAAAAGCTCGAGACGATTGGTATAAGAGGACTGCCACTCAAATGGTTTGACCTTTTTAACACTCAAATGGTGTGAGCTTTCTAACCTTTCTAACAGAAGGCAATGTGTGAAATTTTTAGAACCAACCAAGTAAAAAAAATCATTAAACAATGGCTGTTAGCTCAAACCTACGCAGAAACCGAAGCCTTCGTTAGAGTAATGTCATAACATATTTAAAACAAACACTTTATACCACTCACACACACACACTCACTCATATCACTCTCACACTACCTCCGGCATACATTAAATAAGTTAAATACATTCCTTCGACACATCAAATTTCAAACAATTGTTTTAACGGTCATACACATTAAATTATTAATGTCTTAATTTTTGATTTAGTTTTACGTAAAATTATCAAAACAATTAGTAAGACTTTTATTTTTGGTGTGACGTTTTGTTTGCGGTAGCGCGTAATTTTACACACGCAAAACATTGTGTATATGGGTGCATGCAATGGTACAGGGGTCGTGTGGGCATTGCTAGTTAGGAAAAAAACTTCTGTAAAAGTTGGAATTTTGACCTTCAATATCTCCGTAACCAGAAGGTTCCCAGGTACGGTCAAGTACATAAACATGATCACAATGACGGGGGGAACAAGTGACTCTAGGCTTCGTTAAGTGTCTTTTTTTCTCCCGTTATGTATTTGAGGTCCATTAAAATGTGAGATATCGTTCAATAAAAGCCAGTTTTTCAGACAAATTAGAAGTTTCTCTATTTTATTTTAATTCGAGGAACAAAAACTTCTTGATCGTTTCTTTTAATATCGTAGGTATTTCAGATGTCGATCGAGATGTCTGTGATATCGATCACGCTATTCTGTAACAGTTCCATAAAGCTACAAAAATTGCGAATCCAGTTTTATTCCAATAGTGTGAAAGCTATTGGAAGAAACAATTTAGTTTGTCGATATTCGTTTTAGAACGGATTGAAGATACAAGTGCAGAGAAAATGCATTTACCATCCACAAAGATTTCGTTTCGGTTTTCGATATCCCAGATAATCCTAATCTTACCGATTTTTGTTGAAATTGTTTTGAGGTGGGGTTTTGAGCTGCATCCATATAGTTTTACTCAATAACTACTGATCTAACCTGTTATTTGTATTATAAAGAGAAAAGCTTGGACTTTTTGTAAGTTTGTTTATTACGCTTTCACGCTAAAACTATGGGTAGACCACTATCTGGATTAGGAAACAGGATACTTTTTGTCCTAATATTCCCACGGGATCGAGACTTATGTGTGTGTAACCGCGGGGTGCAGCTAGTATACAGGGAGTTTCGTAAGTCGACGTCAAGCTGGAATCGGGTGATACAAAAAAAAATTAAAACAAAATCTTTGATATGTATTTTCAATTTAAAGTTAATTACAAGCACTTATAAAAAAATATGAGAAAATCGACAGCCTGTGACGGTCTTTTAACTCCTATTGCTACAACTTTATACTTTTATTTTTTTCTGTTAACTAACCCGACCGGGCGGACGGGGAAACAAGGCGTGATGTTATGTTATGTTAACCCGACCTATAAAAATATTTATAAAAAATCCTGTGTGATCACAGCGTTATGTTATCTGTGTTTTTGATTTCGTTTGATGCTTATTGGAGCAACAATTTAGGAGCCCGAAAAACCACCCTGAAAGATAATGAAATAACTTTTTATTCGGCTTGACGTAGAAAAAAATAAAAAATAGTAAAAGTAAACTCACCCTTCTCTGGCTAGACGTGGACTTACGGGACACCCTGTATAAAGACAATAAAAATAACATGCCAGTTTATACTGGCAATATAATTGAGAATTTTTGGGGAAATCCCCGAAGAGGTAAGCAGAGGTTTATCAAACTAAATAAATAACACCAACAACACATGTTGGCCAGTATGTTTAAAAGTCTCATTCAAAAGGGGGTCAGCCTTTTGTGGTCAACCGAGCACAACCAGATTACAGGCGAAACTAATGTAAAAACCCAATAACTCTTTGCCACACCTGGGAATCGAACCCGAGACCACGTGTTCAGGCAATCGTCGACCGCTAAGCCACTGGGCAGTCAATATTTAAGTGTCACTAGCCTCAAAACAATATCCCTGAAATAAAAATATCTTGCTGGAACGTATTGCCTAGATTCAAAGTCCCAATGTGTTAATCCAGGTTTTAAACGATCTGTGCGAAATTTCATTCAAATCCGTTCAGGCGTTTTTGCGCCGATCCGGAACATACATGCATCCAGACAAACAGACAAACGAACAAACATTCAAAAAACTATATTTTCGGC
This sequence comes from Dasypolia templi, assembly GCA_963555695.1. NCBI lineage: Eukaryota > Metazoa > Arthropoda > Insecta > Lepidoptera > Noctuidae > Dasypolia > Dasypolia templi. The sequence continues at coordinate 9,471,972 of OY743142.1, forward strand.
ATCCGACTCGTTCCCACCTCGTAGCAATTAATTATTTATCAAAAATATTCAACGTACAGTTTTGACTTCGTTACTATTTTGATATACAGGTGTCATCTGTCAGGCAGGACGACACATAATTTTTTTCCGTTTTATCAATTCAAATTGATTTATTTTGAAAAAATATTGAGTCAAAAAAATCGCAAGGAATGTGCTCAACATGAATGGAATAACGGAACCATGGAGTAGTGTTTAGACGCTGTGTGAGCGTGGGTGTCCCATCGCCGCCACATCTATGTCCAAAGCGCACAGGATGGATGAAAAGCAGGAGATAAAGTTTTTTTTTCTCCGTTGCTGTAAGTGCTGTATGGCGTTCCAGTAGGAGTTGAAATAAATAAATAAATACAAACTGAAACCATGAAATTATCACGAGAAACGGAGTTATTGCTAAATGTAGTACAGTAATTAGAATGTTAGGTGTTAATTAGTTAATATATATTAGATGAAACATGCTAATACATTCACAATCACACACACTCGCCCCCACAACCTCACACCCCAACTCACTCACACACCCACATCACTCCAACTCCACATAAATCACCTATTAGTCCACACACACTCATAAAAACTTCACTCTAGCATAGATCTATATTTCTATGTCTATATCTAGATAGTTATATAATTTGAAATAATTTAGCACCTAAGTTAGTCATAACTATTTCAAAATTAACTAGTAGAAAAACCAAGCATAATTGCTTTGTGGCATTTTACTGGTACATTCTCGAGGGTAAAGGCACTGAAAACCGAAGCACAGGCATTGCCTAGTTCGGTTGCAGTGGCTACATCCATTTTATTAGAATATTGTTACTACTAAACTATTTTTTTGTAATTATTACTAAGTTTTGGAGAAATAAATCTCATCAAATTATTTCGAAACCCGAGTAGAAATTTTTCGTCGGTTATCAGAAAAAAAATCTGCTGTGTCATAGAAAAGTTCAATAGATACGCGTTAAAAATGTAAGGACAGAAATATTGCCTAAAAACAACCGACAAAAAATTTCAAAACTTCAGAATCATGTGCTTAAATCACCACCCTGCACTATATTTGTATAGATGTGAAATTGTGGGACAAAGTTTATGAGATATCGGTCTATAGTCGCCACACCAAATACAAATAGCAACAGGTCTCCATTAAAAGACACCGCAAAACTAATAAATGGGTTTAGTTAATACGAGCTCGCTTCTCTCAGTTAACTTTTAATTTTCTACAGGTTAATACGAAGGGTTGCAAAGCACTGAACATTTACTCGTTTCGTTTTGAAATGTTTTTACTTTCATCTTCTTTTTCTAGGATACCTAAGAGATTTCATTTATGGAGTGTTTAGTTCTGTTTGCTAGTAAAAATAAATAAATATTTTGTCTACCAAATTGGTAAAAATTACCATTAATTCTGTGCTTGTAGTGGTCATTCTTATCCTTACACAAATATTTTATCCCAACCTTGCAATCTATTAGTAAATATTTGTGTAACTGTGAGTAGTCCGGGTAGTTTGTAGGCCTGGAGACCAGTATCATATCATAAGTATCTCTAAAACAGGCTCCAGTTTTCACTAGAGCATGTATTTTCGTATGAAAACGTATGTATTGTTACGTACTTCATCATTATGTGGTGGAGAAAATAAACGTTGTATAGAACAGTCAAATCGCCGCGATTGGCAGTGGGAGAGTTGGTGATCTGCTGGGAAGATTGTTGCGCCACTTCTTCTTCTCAGCTAAACAATATGGGTATTATGATTTTTGGCTACAAATTCCAGGATCGGACCTACAAAATTGGCTAATTTACTACTAAATATTTGTAGTATCTGCGTTTAAATATGAGACATGGCTCGTCAACAATCTATTCGGACACCCTAATCTGAATTAATGAGTTTGATTTTGTTAAGTGTATGGTGTTATTAGCAGAAAAGCATCCAGAATGCTGGAGTGCTGGGCAGTTTTTTGTTTGTATGTTTGGCATCTCGCAGGTCAACCTATGAGGTTGTCGTCTGCTTAAGCGGACTTGCCTGTGGATTCCCTAATAAATTAAGGCCTCCAGCCAGGACTTAAACTTATATACTAACTAAAACTAAGCGACAACGCTAAGGGCACCCCCTGTGGGGTACGGACCTCGGCTTAGGGCGTCGCTGGAAGAGGGCAGCAAATGACTAGCTGGATCAGGATTGGTATTAATTAGGGACGAATTTAAAGTTACAGGCTCAGCGGCGCGGGCTGGCTCGAGCAAGGGTCGGGAGGGGCGTCGATTTGGGCGTCGCGGCGGGCCTCGGCGGCGAGGGCGGTAGGACGGCGATCGGGTTTTGGGCTTATGTAGCGTGCTAGTGGCCTTACTACTCTCCTGGAGGAGGGTAGTGGCGTCGTCGGGGTCGATTAAAGTATGCCTTGGTCGGCGAATACTGCTAATGCGAGAGGGAGTGTAGCGGGCGGCCGCTGTAATCAGGGGGTTAGAATGTTTGATGCCGCAGTCGAAGAAACGCTTTGATAAGCGTTTCATGAACTGTTTTATGGTTGGCATTTTGAGGTCGACGTGAAGATCGATATTACGGACATAGAAGGGGGCACCCGTGACCCTTCTGAGGAAACGGTTTTGGAGGGTCTGCATCTTATGGAGATGACGTGGGTGAGCGTGCGCAAATACAACGCAGGCATAGGTCATGATGGGACGGATGACTGCGGTATAGATGCGGAGCTTGCATTTGAGGGACAGTTTACTACGGGCTGTCAGTACGAATTGCAGCCTGCTAAGAGCGAAGGAGGCGCGCGCGCGAACCGCCTTAATATGAGCCTTAAAGGTAAGGTTCTCATCGAGGATCACGCCTAGGTATTTGGCTTGCTTCTCCCAAGGGATTGGCTTGCCGTACATAGTGATCGGGCTGGGAAGTGGGGGAGGGAGTCGACGACGTCTCGAGAAGAGAACCGCCTGACTCTTATCGGGGTTGACCTCGATTCTCCATTTCCGGAACCAAGCGCCTAAGACGTTTGCGGAGGTTTGGAGAGTACGAGTTATAGCGTTGGGACAGTGACCGGTATAGTAAACGGCAGTGTCGTCGGCGAAGAGAGCCAACTGAGCCTTTTTACTTTTTGGGATATCGCTAGTGAACAGCGTGAAGGCGAGAGGAGATAGTACGGAACCCTGAGGGACACCTGCGCGAATAGGATGAGGGGACGAGAGTGCTCCCTCGACGCGATAGCGAAAGGTCCGGTTCGACAAAAAGTCTCGTAAGATGAGCACGAGACGATCTGGCACTCCTAGTTGGTAGAGCTTGTATATCAAGCCATTGTGCCAGACTTTGTCGAAGGCTTTCGCTATGTCGAAGAATAGCACACCCGTCGTCGCGTTACGCTGCAGACCAGCGCATAAGTGCTCTACGATACGGTGGACCTGTTGGGTGCCCGAGTGTTGGCTACGGAATCCAATCTGCTCGTTGGGTATGAGGCTCTTTGCTTCGGCGTAGTCCTTGAGACGCTTATAAATAAGCCTCTCGTAGATTTTGCCGAGGACATTGAGTAAGCTAATAGGGCGGTAGCTGGAGGGCTCAGACTTTGGCTTGCCTGGCTTTGGGATACCGATGACGGTGGCTTCTTTCCATGATTGTGGGAAGATGTTGTTGCTCAAGGCGCCATTGAAGATGGCGGTCATAAGCATTATTAGCGGGGCAGGAAGGAGTTTGTATACCTTATTGGTAATACCATCCGAACCGGGGGCCTTACGAGCGTGGAGCCCTTTAATGATGTCGTGCACTTGGTCTGGAGTGACGGGAGGCAGAGGATCATCAGGGTCTTCGACGGGAGGGAGGGAGGCTCTTCGTTCGACTTCAGTGTCGACCTTGTTCAGGTGAGCTTGGTCTACTGGTTGGGAGCTGGGAGAACATTGGGACTCTAGGCTGTCGGCAAGACATTCAGCCTTATCGGGACTGTCGAAAGCGACACTATTGTCGGGGCGGATGAGAGGAGGCATAGAGACCTCTTCTGAGGAACGCAATTTCCTCTGTAATTGCCAGAAGGCTTGATGAGTGGGCTCGAGTTCGCTGAGCATCTTGTTCCAGCCCTCAGAGCGAACCTCCCCTATGCGTTTCTTTACAGCACGCTGTAAATGGCGCATGTGGGCTTTGTTCGCGTCACAAGGGAAGGAGTCATAGGCACGGATGGCCGCGTTCTTCTCGGTTATCAGGTCACGTACGTCAGCAGGTAGTTTCCAGCGATGGTCTTCCATCACCGGAACTTCCCGTGAACAATCCGTCAATACGGATTGTACGTGCTCTGTAAACGAGTCGATTGCGGCCGTCGTGTCGGCGACTGACACTAAGTGATCGGGGATGGTGTCTAAGTGAGGCGACGTGGTGGATTTCAGTCTTTCGCTTACTTTCCTCCAGTCGGTTATCGTCTGGGTCTGAGGGGGGCGGTTGGGGTCGATCGGGCCCGAGTAGGGTGCAAGATGCATGACTACAGGGCGGTGGTCAGAGTTTAGCTCGTGGAACGTCTCAATCGATTGCAAACGGAGGTTCACATTCTTGAGCAGCGCTACATCGAGAACATCGGGAAGGTGATTAGGATTACCTGGGAAGTGAGTCGGGCTCATTGGAGCGATGACGTCAAAGTTAAGGGATTCGCCTAACTTGAAAACTAACCTACCTCTGGTTGAAGTTGTGCTACTATTCCACGCCGGGTGCTTGGCATTAAGATCCCCCGCCAAGATGACGGAGTCACTCATACCGAAGAGGGCAGTGAAGTCCTTTTGGAGCGAGATGGGATCCTCCGGACCATTGTCTGGTGGAATATAAGCAGAGATGATGGTGATCGGTTGATGACCAGTCATGCCGAGCCGACAGATAGAGGTCTCCAGATGGGAGAAGAGAGAAGGTGGGTCGATAGGGATGCAATACAAAGATTTCCTAAAGTATATTAGTGTGCCGCCCTTGTGGCATCGAGACCTGTCATTGCGAACTAGTTTATAGTTGGCAATATTCGGGTTTCGGTGATGCGGTTTTAAAAAGGTTTCCTGTATGAGGAGGATGTCAAGCTGATGGTCGCGGAGGAAAACGGCGATTTCATCGCGTTGACCTGAAACGCCATTTGCGTTGAAGAAGCCTAATTTAAGGGATCGGGGTTTGTTACTGTTTACTCTCGTATTATCCATTGAGAATTAATATTTGAGTGAGTGTAGAACTTGCGCGATCTCGGGATACGCGCTGAGGATTTCCATAAGGCGGAGTGCGTTGCCGTTTGCAGCAACGATTTCTTCCGCCATTTTGTCCGCGGCGGTGGTGAAGAGAGCCGCGTATGTACTAAGTATAATTTGGGCGCTGTTTCGGCCCTGGGTTCCCTGAGGTTTCGCTGGAGAGGCCGTAGGGACCGCGGGGGCTACCAAAGGCGCTGGGATGGCGGAAGCCATCAGCGCTGGAAGTTGAGCGGGTTGCGCTGGTTGCGCGGGAATAGAGGGCACCGAAGCTGCGGGAGCCTTCAGGTGATTTAGGTTAGCCCAGGGAGACGGCCTCTGCGGACTGAGCCGCTCCGGCATCAGCGCGGAAGGAGGCTTTCCCCAGGGGCTTTCCCTGTGCAGGCGGTCGCTCGCGCGTTTCGCGAGTTTGGAAGAGGAGGACTTCGGGGCCTTAGGACAGCCCCGGTAATTTGCCGGGTGTCCCGATTGGCCGCAGAGTACACAGCTGGGAGGCTCTAAACATAGTTCCCTATCTTTTGGGCGGGTACAGTCGGCGGTGCCATGCTCTCCTAGACACTTGACGCATCTAGGGGTGGCATAGCAGTTGGACTGCGAGTGACCATATAATTGGCAGCGATGACACTGTCCAATTAATTGAGCTCTGTAAGGCTTCTCTATTGAGATGCCTGAGAGCGAACACACCGACTTAACTTTAAAAATCGGGTGGTGACCGTCTGTGGGGTCACAGATGACCAGGACCATGTCGTAGACTAGGCCCTGTCTCGCTTTATGTAAGCGATGGACGGCGGAAACTGGGATTCCTTGAGCGATGAGGTCGCTCTTAATCTCCTCGGTGGAGATTTCTTGAGGAACGCGCCTTATTACGACGCGAGTAGGGGTTTCCTCCGGAAGGGAGTAAGTGTGAAAGGAGTAGTTCCTTTCACGTAGGGCGCGGGAGAGGTCCCTAAAGTCCGCAGACGTGGGGACCGTAACTTTGATCCCCTGGAGGGTGGATCGGGCGTTAGTATAGTTGATCTTGCGATCAACACACATTTTAGATATTTCAGTCCATTTGGACTTTTCCTGGACGTATATCGGGGGAGGGGGCTTCTGCTTCCTCGCGGTAGGAGCGGGTGGGCAAGCCATAGGGCTGGCGGGGCGACTGGCCCGCGGACTAGGGGCGGTTGTGGAGCTGGACGATAAGTCGTCCTGTTTTTTCTGGGCCTTGGTGACTGGGCCAGCGGGGGCGGAGGATTTAGCCGCCTTCCTCTTGCCTCCTTTGACCACGACTTGGAAGTCGTCATCGCTGGAGGAGGAGGTGCGGGCTTCTTCCTCGGAGAGTGGGACTGACGTGTCCATGCTCTCCGTCGTATTTGTTACAGCGGCGCGCAGCTGCGTTGTCTCTGAGACAATGGCGGCCGGAATAATGGAGGCCGTGACAATGGCGGCAGGGACAAAGGCGGGCGAGTCAATAGGGGCCGGATTAGCGGCCGGAGTATTGTCTACCGGAACAAAGGCGGGTGACACAATGGGGGCCGAGATAGTTGCCGGAACATTGTGGTGCGGAACAAAGGGCGGAATGCCTTGTTCACTTGCAGGTGGCGATAGCGGGCTCTCAAGCGCGTCGCTGAAGTTAGCGAGTGCGCCTTGAGACGGAGTGGGACTGGAAACTTGGCTTATTTTGGCGCCATATTTCGCCAAAAACTCGGGGTCCTTTAATAGGACCTCTTTGAGGAACGCCAAGAGGACGGCGTCCTCCATGATCGGAGCGGGAACTATATTAGGGAAGGAATGGTGGAAAGAGAAATTTCCCTACGAAGCCTAAACCCTATACCTAACTCCCCGGGTGGATTGGCCCGGGGATGAGTTCCCTCCCTGTCGGGTGTAGACAGGGAGGTGTGTACCTATTGGTGAGCCCTAAGCTTGTAACCCGTCGCCAGTCTTATTGTGCGAACGGGGCCCTGACCAGTCTAGCGCGAAGGGTGTAGACACACCCTAAAGACGCTAGGTGAGTAGCTGAAAAGCAAAACTGTCACCAGAGCCGACTAGGAGATCCCCCAAGGCCGGTTATCTGGGACCCGTCCAACTAACTGCCTCGCCCTGAAGGGGTTCGGCGGGTGTGAATTGGGTCAACACCCCACTCGGCTTCGTTGACACCGTAAGGTTTCAACCGAGGACCACGAAACTGTGGTTTTACCCAGAAGGGGCCTAGTGAAGCTACTCACAAACGTCTGTTAATGAAACAGGGATGCCTTGAAAAAGGCAGTTTTTTTTTGAGTTATTAAAATCAAATCAATTTCTAGATTTGATTTTAAATCGGAGTAGTCGGGGCGACTACGATGACGTCACGTGGCAGCGACGAATAATAGCACGAAACACAACACTGGAGCGGGAGAGCGCACAAACACGTCCGTCCGCGGCGAGAGTCGAGCGTCGAGTGAGTGCTGGGCAGTCAGGCCTGCTAACATCCCACTCAACTCAACTCAAAGCATTTATTTCAAATAAACCAATTACAGTTACTTTTCAATTGTCAAGGGGTCGGTCAGTCAGAAAAATGAACCTAGTTGCCCATTCCAAAGCGTAGTAGGTACATATGGAGAAGAAGGGGCAAGAAACTTTTAAATTATATTTTTACTCAAAATTTGTTACATCAGTCACTGATTATCGGGTCAGGGTCCTCGATCATGGAATCCCTTTTAATAAACCCCATTCCTATACAACTTCAAAGTGTCAATTTACCAATTCCATTCTCAAACAAATACAACACGCTTCCAACTCGTTACAAACCTAACATTGCATCGAAAGCAAATTAAATTAGCTACAAACATGTTGAACTCTAATTCCTTTGTATTCTATAGCGCCAGGATTTCTTGAAAACTCCAGGAAGTGGGTTCAGTAAGGCGTGTTTACATAATGAGTGCTTCCTTTGAAAACTTTCCGGAGATCCAAATAAAATATTTAAATAGCAACTCGCTGGTTCTTCAAAATTTCGGATGTTACCTCAGTTTTATATTTTGCTAAGTACTGAGAGACGTCTGTGCTTTGGAAAACAGAGCGAAGACGACTTTTTTCAACTTCAGTCATTTTGGTGTTGGTGAAATGTTGCATTAGTGGTTACATTTTTTTACGAGGTTCATAATAATTGAAACGTAAAGCATTAATAAAATTATGAGTTGTCCTACAGATTTCATACGTTTTGATTTAAAGGGAGATAAGAGCATCTATCTTCATGTAGAAACTATGTGTGACTACATTAAATGAATTTCAATTGAGAGCACGCTGTTAACATTATTAACTTAACCACTCTAATTAATGCCTTTGAATTGAATCTCTGTCGAATTTAGCTTTTGTAGACTTTAAACACACTGTTCATAAATCTTTATTTATTTGAACATCGTGTTAAATACACTGGTTAATAAAATTCACAATCTTAAGGCCCTAAAATACGGCGTTCGAGCCGAAAGGGCTAGCCAATTTTTGGACCAAAGAATAAGCATTGCCTACTGAAGTATGGTTGTTGGTTGCGCTCGCGCATTTTGGTAGGTATTTAAACATAGTAATTATTTTAATCATATTATCAAGACAAACTCAACGAAATGTACTAAACAATCTTACTAGCGTCTATTTATATAAAATAAATAAATAAACGTTTGTTTTGTAACTATGAGATTGATTTTCCTACATATAGCAAAGTTCATTTAATAGTGTTAGTAATAGCGATCGCATGACCGCCAGATCCAGATTCAGAATTTTATAACACTTTTTTTTTCCCATGGATTTAAAGACTAGTAAGTGCACTAGTTTTTAGTTTTTTGCATAGCGCTCGTAATAGAGATAGTTAAGTATACAAACATGGAAGATAATCGAGACATCCCCAAGCGGTTGGTCGACTTTTCATGTGACCTAAGGGCTAGCCTATTTTTGGACCAAAGAATTAGCATTGCCATACAACGTGGCAATGCTGCCAGGCTTTTGGCCACTTTTCCTGTTGTCAGCGATGCTGAAGAACTTTTCCATGTCCGTTAATAATTACCCTTTCTCCCCATTCCATACTTGTATTAATATTATTAATATTTTAAAAAGTTAGCTCTTAAATCATGTCAATGTAATAGTAAATTAACACACTGTTTATAAATAATATTTTGGTTCACAAATAATATTCGCAAGCTATTCGCGGTTTCATTAAGTCTGTCGAGTTATGTTGAAAACGCCATGTGAATTATGTAGGTATGTACAGGCCACAAAAGAGATACCTCAGTTGGTAACTTCCGCTCCTTTAACAATGTTGTCTCAGCTCAGTACCTTAACTCAAATCTTAGACATTTTTCATCTGAGTTTGTAATATTATTATTCATCGTCTTGTCTTGTCGTGTAATATAATATTTAATTATTGTGTGTGTGAGGACTATGTGATGAGAGGCGTTGTTATTTTTTTCTCAATAAGTTTTAATCATGATCTTGCAGATTGAGTCATGTATGCAGCCCTTTCTTTGGAACGACGCGCGACCAACAACTTGGAATCGTTGAGCTCCTTAAGTTCTGAGTTGAGCTGCACGATTGCTGACAAATGTTTTCACTGACTAGACAGTTCCACTCAATCTGCGTGGTAATTTCCTCAAAAGACCATTTCAGACACCGATCTGCATGATCTTCACATGATCTGACCAAGATTATGGCTAGACTTTAAACGAGATTGTGACCTCTGAGTTTGTTTCGGCCTTTTTTCTCAGAGTAGTCAGATAGGAAACGCGGCACCTCATTTAGTAAAAAAAATATGTTTGACGTGTAAAAGTGTTTCCACAAACCTTCTTACAGAAATAAAACCATTTGTCATTTGTGTTTCAAAGTGACAACGAATTTTGGCCTGCTGAAGCAAACTACTAACTTCCAGTAAAAAAACCCAGCCTTATATATTTTTGTTAACAAATGGACCAGAAGCATATCATACAGACATCCTGTTGGTGAGTTCTCACGCAATTGATGGCGCCAGGGCAGTATTCAAAACTTCTGAAAACCCGTAAGGGACGAAAAAAAATACAAAGAAATGTGGGTGTACTATACCTCTGCCCAACTCTTCGGGGAACGAGGCGTGATGGCATGTAACATCTGCTTTTTCGGTAAATGCTACAGTCCACGAGGCCTAAGCTGAGCTTTGCATTTGTGTGAGTGATTACATATCGCACCAATGTGATCGCGCGAGGGACGCACAGTACTTCAGGCTGATTGTCCGATTGGCCGATTGCCAAACAAAGGACGCGTCGCTATGTGCACTCACATAAATGCAAAGCTCAACTTAGGCCTCGCGGACGGTACCATATCTCCGGGTTAATATAAAAACAACCGACTTACAAACATGTTTTTTTTATTGTAAAAGAGGTTTTGTTTTTCACATTTAAGTTGTGGTACTCGTACCTACCCCACCCACACAAATTCACATATTACTATGTAAATAACACTGACAGGAAGTGTTTATTACATCATAAGTGGAAATAATGTATATTGATTCAATGCTATCTAAAAAACTATCCAAAGTTAAAAAAATTATATGAGACCACCTATTCACTTCAGCATACCCTTTGCGGGAAAAAGTAATTCTCCAAATCAAACAAATAAAAAAAAAATAACACACAGACGAACTGAGAACCTTCTCCTTTTTAAGTATAAGAAGTCTGTTAAAAATAGATATGTTTTTGTATGTGGATTCCACCCTGTATATGGAATTGTACTACAAAAAGGTGTTTGACCACATTGACCACCCTCATTATTGATGACTAGCTTTTGACCGCAGCGAAGCCGATTATTATAATAATTATAGAGGGTGGAAGGGACATCGACGCACAACCATTGACTCAGGACATGATTTTAAACCGCCGCGTTGAATTTTTGTCGGTTATTTAAAAAAAAAAGCCTTGCCATAGATTTTGATTGCGTAAGCATTGCAACTGCAGTAATATGCGCTATGTAACAGCAGTTTTTTTTTGTTGATAACTGATAAAAAATTTCAACTCCAGGGGTTCCAGAATCATGTACTGAATGAATCCATGGTATCAGGTTGTTCGTCGATGTCCCTTCCACTCTGTATTATAATGGGATAATTATCCCACAGGAATATAATACCGGAATCAAAAGTATCCTTAATTAGGAAATGGTCCTGTGGAGTTGGTGATGAGCCAGGTAATAGTCTACCTGTGTGGCAAATTCCATGAAAATTTGTTCAGCCGTCAAGACGTGAAACGGTAACGGAGCTACTAATTGACAGAGTTACTTTCGCATTTCTTATATTAGTATAGATATGACAAACTCAAAGACAGCTATTCCTTCCGTTTAAAAAATATGTCCATAACTGCATCCAAAATGTTTTTTTAACTAATACAAAGAGATTTTTGCTCCGGGATTGGAACAAAAGTTGGATGACATTTTAAGAAGAAAAAAACGGAGTCGTTTCTAAGATGAAACGGAATAAGAGACTCTTAAAAAATTTCGGTATATAAATAACTTGTTCAAGTATAACGAAGTCAAAGGGAAGCGTATAGAAATAGTGACAGTCCCAGATTGAACGGATGCAGCATCGATTTGTTTGAACCAGCAGAATGTGTTACGCGGAGACTTTTAACCAGACACCCGTTTTGTAGCGAATAAAGCGATATACAATGGTAGGCCTTGTCTCTATGATTGTGACAATTCGGTTTTAAATTAAATGCACAGTCAGGGAAATAGCGAGTTGTAGGGCAGGTAGGTATTTTACTTTTTGTAGGATTTAATTTACCTGTGTCCCAGCAGCAATTTCCCTGTATAATTAACCTATAATAGTCTCACCATTAGACTAATTATGAAGGGAAATTGATTGTTTATCAAATTGCTACGTTTATTTGTCGTGTCAAAGCCATTTCACACAACTCAAAAAATGACAGTTGTGATTTGAATATACTGCCAATTTTAATTAATAGCCAGTTTGGTAAACAGTTAAATTTCATGACTTTAAGAACAAAATTCTTAGCAACTTTTTATGATGCTTTGATGATATCACATCGATTAATCTGTTCTTGTTTTATCTAAAAAAATGGATTAGAAATTAATAATGGGCCAGTCATTCAAAAATAAGAACTTAAAATAAACAAAACTAAGTTGAATTTCAAGCAGTCGAAGTCAGTGTGGCGTGAAATGTACAAATTACAGACGAATAAAAAGAGACAGAGTCGAGCCTTTTATTTTGCCACGAGGGGGATTAAACAAAGCCTACGATGGGGTCGTTACGCACTGGACTTAAAAAGCGCTGCGTTTATTGCGTGGTTTACGAATTATGTTTTAAAAGTATGAAGGTAATGAAAATAAAATAATCAGACACAACTCCGGGAATATTAACAAGGTTGAGACGACAATCCTAAATTATATTATAAATGCGAAACGAAGTTTGTTTATTTTATTCATTCATTTACGCTAATATGATATAATGTTAGTTAGGATAATCGGAGTCGTGTTGGCAATGCCCTGTTAATTAAGGCCAAATTTCTCATGCACGAGGTTGTGGGTTCAAATCCGGGCACTTACCAAAGAGACTTTTTCAATTCATATAATCTTACCAAGTTTATCTTGGTCATCACTGATTTCCATGAAGGAAAACATCGTGAGGATACCTGGACTTATAGTTAAAATAAGTTTGAAATCGCTAACCCGTCTTGAGCAAGCGGTTTCAAAGGTGGGACAGTAAGCCCACGTACGCACGGACGTAAAAATATCGCGGCGGGAGTTTATGGCACACTGGATTATCGACTCTGCTTAGTGTTTGTTTTCGACGCGCTGGGCGAGTTGAAAATCCAATGCACGACAAAATCTTCCCACGATATGATTACGTCCATGCGAACGTGTGCTAACAGGCTGGTATTATTAATCGGAGCCTAATTTATTAAAAAAATGCAAGCAAAATTTAACAACGTTGAACCTTGCTGCAGTTAATCCTAGAATTTAGCAATTTATCACGAAATGACTCATAAAATATTCAGTTAAGTCTAGTAAAACTGGATTTTTAATGTTGACGTTGTTCGAAAGTAATAAAATACTAAAACTAACTACTAAAAACTACCGTAAAACTACGTCACGCGATTTTCAAGTCATAAACAGTTACATTGCAGAGAAGTTAAAAAAGAATTTTCTACTTTAAATTTTGCTGTTCCCAGCACAGAATTTTGCCTACTCTTGCTCAGCCGACAGGCTAGTGTTTGGTATCGTTAAATGCTAAGCATATTATAACACTTTGTATTAGTTATTTACAAACGACTGCACGCTTCCGTTTACAGATAGTAGGAAGTACGTAAAAAAAAAAAACGGTCTGAATATTTAAAAAACGCAGAAAATCAAATATAGAGTTTTTTTTTTTTAAATTCCGCAGAAAACGTTAAGTGACAATTATTGGAATTGCTGCCGTGCGTCCGCAATCCACCTAAAAATATGTACTTTCCCAGTAAACCTTTATAAAAAAGTCGGTTCATAGAAATTTCATCAATTATTCTGACCAAACCATGTTCCATACGTTTGTGTCCAAAGTGTACCATACCTGGCCACTAAGAAAGAATTGCGAAAAAAAGTTATTATTTATTTATTATTGGCCAGTTAAAGTCCATTTTGAAAATATGATTATTTGTAAGTAAAAATAAATACGTTCCAATTTAAAAAAATCCCTCCACATTGTTTGCGAACTAATTTAAATTATCGTGTCTCATTGAAAAATGGATCTGTGCCGGGAACATTTTCGCGCTATAGTTTTTAGACGATTTCGCTTGACACCGGACGAACCGTTCGTTAGACTAGCCGATTTACATTCAGAGAGATTCTCAAACTCAAACTCAAACTCAAATCATTTATTTCAATTAAACCATTTACAGGCACTTTTGAATTGTCAAGGAGTCGGTCAGTCAGAAATATGAAGCTAGTTGCCCATTCCAAAGCGTAGTAGGTACCTATGGAGAAGAACGGGCAAGAAACTCCATGGACACTCTTTTAAATAATAATGTTTTTACATATATCTTAGTTACATCGATTAATGTTGTTCACTATAAGTGAGAACGATGTACAAAAAACCGTACACGTTAAAAGTGTCCAGAGTGCATCAAAACATAATTAAAAACAATCCAGCTAATTAATTATTAAAATAAGCCCTGGCAGCTAAGAGATGACCAGTCCCAACTGACGGCGCCCGTTCACGAACATGACGCATGGATCAGCACCATTCAGCTCAACCATTTTGAAGGGAGCTAAATGATCCGACACACGCGCCACCGTCAGCGAGACATTTGAGTGAGCATGACATACTATCAGCCGCCAAGGCACATTCAAGTCAATCTATGACATTACCCGGTAAATGGTAGCTCTATAGTACAAAGTACTCACATCTGTGCAATGCATCTATATAATAAAAAGGAGATTGAGTTTATATAATGCAAATAAATTCTTACTATCTTCAGCAGCTTCAACAGTGATTCGAATGTCAATTAATTAGTTGTGGTGTGGAGCAGGACCGGCATTAAGCCAGGCATTTTTATCAGTTATGTAGTCCTCCAACCTATAATATGCCTGCCTGAATAGTGTGCGTTTGACAAAGGATTTGAATTTTGTCTCATTCAGTTGAAGTATGTGGGGAGGTATTTTATTATAACATTTTAGACAGTACCCCATGAAAGATGAGTCTACTTTAGCCAGTCTGAAACCTGGTTGAACTAATAGGTCCCGATTTCTAGTACTATAATTATGTCTTTCACCTCTTTTACTGTAAAGATGTAAATTTTTTCTTACGTACATGATGTTTTCATAGATGTATTGACAAGGTACAGTCATGATGTTAATATCCTTAAACAATTCCCTTAGAGAATCGCGCCTGCGGAGATTATATATGGCTCTGATGGCTCTTTTCTGCAGAATAAAAATAGACTCGATGTCTGCAGCCCGTCCCCAAAGCAAAATACCGTAAGACATGATACTATGAAAGTAACTAAAATAGACCAGCCTCGCGGTATCTACATCAGTAAATTGACGGATTTTTCTGACAGCGTAAGCTGCTGAACTTAGCCGTCCTGCTAGAGATGTTAAATGAGGACCCCATTGTAGCCTTGAGTCGAGCGTGATCCCCAAGAAAACCGTTTTATCGACGAATTCTAGCTTCTCTTGATTCAATACTATCTCACAATCACTACTCTTGACGTTTGGTAAAGAAAATCTTATACACTTAGTTTTATTTCCATTTAGTACTAAATTATTAGTCGTGAACCAATTTTGGACCAGCAGTAGGGCGTTATTTACGTCGTCAAAATTTGAAGCACGTCTATCTACCTTAAAAATTAAGGAAGTATCGTCAGCAAATAACACCATTTGTGGTTGATTTATTAATAAATGGAGTAGGTCATTAATATATACTAAAAAGAGGAAAGGACCCAATATCGAGCCTTGTGGAACACCCATTTTTACCTTTAAACCAAGTGAATTGACACCATTTATTTGAACTTGCTGTTGTCTATCATTTAAATAAGATTTTATTAAACTGAGCGCAAGTTTTCCAAGTCCGTAATGCTCAAGTTTCAAAAGCAGGGTTTCGTGATCGACGCAATCAAATGCCTTGGAGAGGTCACAAAAGATTCCTATGGCGTCTTGAGCCTCTTCCCACGCGTTAAAAATATGTTTTAATAAGGTAACACCAGCGTCGGTCGTACAACGCCCTTTGGTGAAACCATACTGTTGCTCGTGAAGGATTTTATTAGTATTAAAATGATTGAGCATCTGATTAAGTATTATCTTTTCAAAAACCTTGCTGAAAACCGGCAACACGGACACAGGTCTATAATTATTAGTGTCTTTACTGTCCCCGGATTTGAAAAGTGGTATTACCTTACTGTATTTCATTAGATCCGGGAAGACTCCTTGATCCACACACAAATTAAATATTAAGGCTAAGTAAGGTGCTATAGTTTCAATTATGGAGGTACAGACTTTAATAGACATTCCCCAAAGATCTTCGGTCAATTTGATCTTGATTTGCTTAAAAGATTTTATTACTGTTAAGGGGTTAATATGCTTAAAGTTAAATTCAATCGGGCAGGCAGAAACATTAGCCCTCATTAAATCAAAAGCACGCGAGGGCGAAGAATTTAAGATTTCAGTGGTTTTTAGTGGGACACTGGTAAAGAAATTCACAAATTCCTGAGCAACTTTTTTGTTATCGCAAATGAGACCACGTGACGTCTCCAGTGTGTAATCAGAATTTTGCTTTTTGATCCTGTTCGTTTCATTATTGATAATTTTCCAAACCGTCTTTATTTTATTGTCTGCTGATTTTACCTTGTTGCTAATGTATAAGGCTTTAGCAGCCTTACAAGTGTTCTTAAAAATTTTTGAGTAAGAAGCAACATACTTATTAAAAGTTTCCGTGTTAATATAAGGCTTAAGGCCATACAGCTCGAAAAGTTTTTCCCTACTTTTCCTAAGTCCTTTAGTTGCCCAGTCACTAAATAAAAACTTAGGGCTGATACTTTTAGACTTCTTCTTAAAAATATTATTAAACTCGGTTTGAACTACCGAAAAGAATTCTTTATACAAACTATTAACATTATTCATTGTAAGGTCCTGATTACTTAACTTACAAATTAAAGTGCTTTTAAATTTATTTAAATTGACAGATGTTATTGGTCTCGATTGTATCTGCACTTTTTGTATCGCTATGTTGGACTCAAAAGTTACGGTTTGACCGCTGTGATCTGAAGGGAGATAATTAACGATAGCTTTATCTAAATAGTCGCAGCAACAAAATACATTATCAATACATGAAACAGAAGTTGTAGTTGTTCGGGTTGGTTCCACAAACACATTTAACAAATTGAATGATTTAAACAAATTCAATAATCTACTGGTATTTGAATTATTTTCTAAAATATTAATATTAAAGTCTCCACAGATAATAACTGATTTATTACCAGTTGCAAGTTTAGCCAAAACATCTTCCATTACTGACTCAAATATAGAGAAGTTTTGATAATTTGGGGGTCTGTAAACGCACACTATAACATGCTTATCTAGCTCAACACAAGACAGTTCAACGCTATGTTCAACCGATAGTTCAACTATGTCTTTACGAGCTTTTGATTTTATACAACGTTTAATTAGGATTAGTGAACCACCACGCAGCATTGATTTTCGGTTAAAACAACTGGCCACATTATAATTCTCGTAATTAATTAACATTTCAGAATCTTTTAACCAATGCTCAGTTATGCAAATAATGTCAAACATTGTTTTTTCTAAAAACAATTCAATTTCCAATTGTTTGGAGTTAAATCCTTGAATATTTTGATGAAATAATTTCCAGGATTTCTGCTTAGCCCCTTTTCTACAGTTAACTATTGTAGTGCTAGAAAATACCTTTTTGTTTTTAAGTGGAACTATAATATTATTGGTACCTTCTGTTGTCTTACAAACTAGTTTAAATTATCTGAGCTAACCACCTCAACATTAGTACTATTACTAATAGTGGTGCTAACTAAAGGTGACTTCGACATACTACTTATGTCTGGGTTAATAATAAAAGCTAATAGTCTAGCTATTTGACGTCTAAAACTAATCGGCAGATACACAGTATCTCTAGTCGACTTTAGCTTTTCAACAAAAATGTTGGTGTCAAAAAATACAAACTTGTCACTATGGTGACTAACTAAGAAATGCATGTAATTATTTAGCATGTGAATGTAGTTGTTTTGCCTATTTGAAAATTGCTCAAAGTATGGGAAAGCACACAAAATTACTTTCTTGCAATTTAACTTTAGTAGTTTGGTGACACTATCATTCATTTTTCAGCACATACTGTGGGGTGGATCGGGAATCCTTCACGAAATTCTACACGTGCATCATCGCGTGATGAGGCTAGTTTCATGCTGGGTGCACAACCTCACCGATGCTCAGAAGCAGGCTCGGATGGAATGATGATATGATAAACAAATTTAAAGCTGGCTCGTCTCGGCGTGTTTACGACATCATTACAGTTGTCGAGTCTTGGATTTATCAATACGATCCAGAAACGAAGCACCAGTCGACGGTTTGGGTGTTTCAAAACGAATCAACGCCTACCAAAGTGAAGCGATCTAGAAGCGGGGGAAGATTTTGATCCAAAGAAGCATCAACGCTGTATGGTATACTACTAACCAAACACATGGCTCCGCGGGCTACTGCTCCACCACGACCTTCGCACACCGCGCTCAAAACGAGGGATCCATCCTCCATACAGCCCCGACCTAACTCAAAAAAATAAGCTCAAAGGGATACAATTTTCGTCGCTGGACGATGCGCTGACAGCGTTCGAGCAGGCTGTAAACGAGGTCTCTACGGCCGACGGGAAAAAGTGTTTCAAAAACTGGTTCAGACGCATGAAACTTTGTACAGAGGCTAGTGGAGAGTAAAAACTATTTACCTAAAGAACATTCATGTTTATTTTCGTAAAACTTTCTCAGTGTCCCACGTAAACGCACTTCTGATGACCTAAAAACACCACCTACTGAGCCCAACTCATCTTACATCACATAATTTTTTACCTTTGCCATCAACTCTAAAAAAAGGAGAAGATCAAATTGGCTTACCACCGTCGCCTGCGTTTTATTCAGCGACCGCGGCGTTTAAAAAACCCAGTGCGTTTAAAGGATAATCTGGGCCGCGAAACATATACAAAGAACTTCGGATTATGTCTTGATCACTTAACTGAATATCAAAAGCTTTGTTACAGATTTTTAGCTAAAATTCAAATTCAAGCGGCGCGGACGCGACGAATTTAATACTCGTATCTGTGTACTACTGAAATATGTCTGCTTTTTACTTCAATTGAATTATGTTTACTAGTGAGGAAATATTAATTAGGGTTTTAATATAGGATATAGTTAGATTTTACGATATTTATAACGGTGTTGTGGATGGCTGATGAAAGGTTTTGGAGTGGCGACCGCGTACCGTACCGTATCGTTAGAAGGCCTCCTTTAAGGTGGACCAATGACCTCGTGAAGGCTGCAGGAATCCGCTGGTAGGGAGAAGCACAGAACTGGTCAAAGTGGCGGGACTTGGGGGAGGCCTATGTCCAGCAGTGGACGTCTTTCGGCTGAAATAATGATTACGATAACGTTTTGTTTGAAAAAAAAAAAACATCTACAAAATGTAAGTATAGCACCTTAAAGGCTGTCTGCATAAGTCTGGTTTATGTCCTCCCCCTTACTTATTATATAGTAGTACCGTATACCATCATAAAGGGTTATGTTTACTAGTTAAGAATCCATAGGAAACATAAAAAGTGTTATAATTTCTGAAAAAAAGATACAGCTTATTTAAGAATCTGGCGGACATGCAATCGCTTTTTAACACGACTAGGTTAACTTTACTGTATAGAAAAAAAAACATTATTACCCCTTTTCGTAGTGTTTAATCAATCTCATAGCCTCAAAACAAACGGTGGTAAGATTGTTTAGTCCAATTCGCTGAGTTTGTCTTAATAAAATAAAAACAATAGACGAAAAAAAGGAAGAAATAACTTTTTTGAATTATTAGTATGATAGAATACCAACCAAATGAGCGGGCGCAACCGCTCGCGATTACATTACTAGACCACTAAGTGTGACACAATATGCCGACACAATTGTGTACTTGACGAAGTATTATGATAACCAACATTATATAAAAACAATGACCACACTTATTTTACTTTACCCAAAGGAACTAAAAAAAGAGAAATACTGAATTAGTTTTAAACTCAGAAACATTTTTCTATGAAAATAAATTATAACCCGCATCCTTGTTTTACATTTACTGCTACTTCGCTCTCTGTAGTTTAAACTATGCAAAGCGGCAAAAAGTTTAACATAACATAACATCACGCCTTGTTTCCCCGAAGGGTAGGGCAGAGGTGTACCTATAGTACACCCACATTTCGCCAGTTATGTTTAAGTCCCATGTAATAGGGGGCGAGCCTATTGCCATCTACCGGGCACAAATCCAGACTTCGGGCTGCTACTGAGAAATTCCAGATAGAAAAACCCAATAACACGTTGCCCGACCTAGGAATCGAACCCAGGACCTCATGCCTACCTTTATCGGGGAACGCAAGCGTCCCCCGATAAAGGTAGGCAGATGTAACAGTTCACCAAATTTCGCCAGATATTTGATCAGTCCCACGTAATAAGGAGCAAGCCCATTGCAATTGAACGGGATCAAACGTAGACTCCAAGCTTCCACCGATAATTTCTTAATGCATAAACCCAATACAGGTCAGCATGATCAGCCTATAATGTTCCCACTGCTAAAAAACAGGCCTGAACTTTGTGAGAGGTAGTGGGCTGTAATCCACAACTCGGGCTCATTGCGGCTTGGTAAATGTCACATGTATTCGAACTTCGGGTTCTAGGACATGCCGGTTTCTTCACGATCTTTTCCTTCACAGTTTTGAGCGCGGTCAGCGGTGATGAATAATATACGCGGTGGTTACCAGTGGGCCACCACGGCTCTGCATATACCCAATAATTTTACATGACTAACGAAGGAACTTCCAATAACAAGACTGAAACTTAGCTACAGAACATAATAAAATCTAAATGAATAAAAACATGTAATTTGGATCGAGATAGATCCTTTAATATAACTTCTAGCGGACCACCGCTGCTTCGCACAGTTTTTATGACTTTACAACACATGAAGATTTCTTTGTTGTGTCTAAGTTAAATACTAATACATTATACACCTAAACATTTTCGAATAAATTCTCTAAATTATGTTGAAAACCGCATCAAAATCATTTGCAAAGCTTAGAAGAACAACACGGTCTCACAGACAGACACGGAAAGCGATTTCAATATATATTTTTATAGCTATACTCGTAGATTTACAAGTCTTGAAACAATCTGGAATGTCAAAACTCGTTCCTTTGAAATAATAATGTAGTTTAAAAATAAATACACCGGATGAAAACATTTACCATCTTGAAAAAAAAAATAGGGTATAGGCGAACAGAGTAGAAAACCTATGGCATATTTTTTTTTTTAAATTGTTCTATACATTTAAATATGACACATTTAAAGCAAACTTTTCATACTAGAACAATAAAAACAGTCATTTTGATAAAAATTGTGAACCGATTAAAAAATAACGAAATGCGCGATCTTTCTCTCTAATTTCAGTATTTTCAGTCACCTGCGATTGGTCACGAAGTGACTTCGCGTTGTTGAAGTTGCTAGTACTTCAAATGTGTAGTATTTATTGTCAGATTTATGATCAGATCTTTAGTTCATTATTGAAAAATATAAAAACTGAGCCATAACTCCGTTTACCTATTATACACCAATTTTTCAAGACGTTAATAAAAGACATCCGGTATATGGCATCTCGGAGTTCAACCCAAAACGTTGTCGGCTGCTTAACCGGGCTTTTCTGTGCGTTCCACAATAAATCCTCCAACCAGAGACTATACGCTAAGGGCATCCCCTGTGGGGTATGGACCTCGGCTTCGGGCGTCGGGGAGGGCGGCAAGGGATAGGCTGGAGCGGATTAATTTGGGGCGGGTTCTAAAGGGTCAAGGCAGACATGGACTGGGGCGTGGCGGTGGGCCTCGGCATCAAGGACGACGTCGTCCTTCCGTCCTTTGGATTTCGTACTTTCTAAAAGTACTGGTGGCTTAACTACTCTCCTGGAGGAAGGTTTTGGCGTCGTCGGAAAAAGGTAAGGTATGCTTGGGTCGGAGAATCCTACTTATGCGGGAGGAAGTGTATCGGGCGACCGCCACAATCAGGGGATTAGGGTGCTTTTTTGTAGATTGTAAGAAACGGTTTGAGAGGCGTTTCATGAACTGCTGAACGGTGGGCATTCTGAGATCTAAGTAAAGATTCTCATTGCGGAAAAAGAACCTCCCGTGACCTTTGAAGAAGGTGTGGCTTACCGAGTGCGAAGACGACGCAGGCATAGGTCTTGATGTGACGGATGACGGCGCTGTTGATGCGCAATTTTCACTTGAGTGATAATTTTCTGCGGGCGGTCAATATGAAGTGGAGCCTACCGATAACGAAAGAGGCGCACGAACGAGCCGCCTTTAAGACTCACTGAATGTAATATGGTGGTCAATTATAGCCTAGGTATTTAGCTCTCTTCTCAGGGGATCGGCTTGCCATACAGAGTGATCGGATATGGCAACATGTACGTATGCCAGTAAATTCTAGTTTTTCCCGAGACCTCTTAAGCCCACGTTCGCACGGACGTAAAAACAACGCCGAGGGTTGAAAATCCAACCTTGTGTTTTTATGACGCGCTGGCACTCTGCTCAAGGCTCGGCTCAACATCGACAGTTGAAAATCCAGTACGCGATATGTTTCCGTCCGAAACGTCGACTTACCTAGAGAGGCTAAACTACACTTGAGAGCAATAAAATCGCACAGCTTGACTTTTTTTTGTTAAGGCAGTTTTTGTTCATGAATCTGAATAAACATTTAAAAAAACACACACACTAATTAAAAGTCTACCTCATTACCTTTCTAATGATATCAAATACAGTGATACCCATAAGAGGTTTTACGGCACAAAACCCAACAAACGGGTAAAATTAACCAATTTCGCTTAAGACATAATGAAAAAAAAACTCAAAATTCTTCATCAAATTGTTTATTAATAAGGTGTATTCCCTCCCCTAGCCTTAATTACAGCTCTTAATCGGTTTTTCATGGACCGTATTAATTTTACCATGAAATCTTGTGGTATAGCGTTCCGCTCCACTTCAATGGCAAGTTGAAGCTCTCGGAGGCGCGTAGGAGCAGGGCTTCTTGCTCGAACTCTTCTTTTTGCTCTACCCAGACATGCTCGATCGGATTGAGATCAGGACTACGAGCTGGCCACTCCATCGCGTTGATTCCAACGTCTTCCATGTAGTCGCAAACTGTTCTAGCGACATGCGGTCTGGCGTTGTCGTGAATTAGGAGAAAATCTTCTCCCATAAGCCACGCAAGCGGCCTCACATGTCCTTCGAGCACTTCTTCGACGTATCGAGCAGCCGTCAAACCTCTCGATCTCGGGCCGGTATTCGCCCTAGTGATGAGTACAATGTCAGTTTTAGTGTCCAACATTATGCCCCCCCAAAACATATACGATCCACTGCCAAAATCCACACGTTCGCTTAAGCAGCGTTGTGAAAACCGCTCTGATGACCTTCTGTAGACCCTAGAGCGTCCATCATGACCATGTAATGTCATTCTGCACTCATCAGAGAACATAACAGACCGCCATTGGTCATACTTCCAATTTAAATGCTCCTTGGCAAATTTTAGTCGGGCTTGTCGGTGAGCTGTGGTCAGTTTGGGGCCATTTGCTGGGCAATGTGAAGTCAGTCCTGCTTCACCAAGTCATCTTCTGACTGTCCACCGAGTTATACTGACATTGCGAACTTCTCGAAGCTCTTTTCGCAGTTGAACCGCATTCAGTTGCCGATTTCTTAAAGACCTCGACACAAGAAAGCGGTTTTCACGCTCTGATGTTCTGCATCGTCGGCCAGATCCTGGTCGCTGAATGTAGCCACCGGTCTCTTGTAACCTCTAGTACACGACGAACAGAGTAGCGACTAAAATTTAGTCGTCGAGCAACGTCACTTTGATTATGGCCTGCTTCGAGCAAGGCAATAACTTGAACGGCTTCTGCGGGCGTGGTATCCATATTTTTCCGTATGCTTTCAGTAGAGATTTTATCACGTTGACCTTCTGTATGCAACTGATTAAAAATCTTTTTTTATGTATGGCATCTCGTAGTTGACCTTGAGAGGTCGTGACTACTTAACCGGACTATAAATAAAAATCCAAAAATTAACGAAAAAAAATCGCAGTGCGCAGGGTGTGACAGCTCCAACAGTATCTTAAGCATGGTTGCGAGTCGCAGGGACTGTGTATACGAGGGTCACTGTTGTGCCGTCTCGTCAACCAACCGTTGTTCCTTGTATTTATATTTCCTTTTTTCTGTTTATTGTCTGTGTTTACTAACACAGTCGTAAGTTTTACTAATAATCCTGTTGTCTTGGTTACTCCAATAAAGAAAAATTCAATCCTATGTAAAGATGGTCACCCACCCACGGACCAACCGCGGCCAGCGTAGCTTAACCTGACCTCTGCAATATGTGTGTCAGTAAATTCTAGCTTTACCTGAAACCCCTTACCTAGACAGGCAAAACTATTTCAACAATTTGTCGCAGCGCTGTAACATATTTCTATGAAATTGTAACGCAAGGGAAGCTTGTTCTGCAATACTAAGTAGGAACTATGAGTGACGGGGAAAGCAGAAAATCAAGTCTGTTTTATTTAGTTTGAGTCGAATTTTCAAATGAATTTTTACTACTTTCACAATTTTGAACAATTCATTTTATGGAAAGACTGTGGTGCTGCCTCGTTTGTCTAGTAGTCGCAATAATACAGATCTACCTACTTACAAAAGCCACCTCTATTGATTCTAAGTAAGGTCAGTAGTTAATAGATTGACTCGAAGTATAGTTCATTGAATGAAAGTACATCAGGATAACATTTCTTTCATTTTTCCATTTCATGTATATTTCATCTCCACCCCTTCTGTAAGTGTAGATATCTGATTGTTCTCTCTCAAAGTGACTTATCCCCACAACGGCTCTTATATTTCACAAGAGGTCATACTCATCGTATCGATAAAATCGCTCAGCTCTTTTGTCACTCCTGAAAACTGATCAGGATACTCGTCTCGGCAATGTTCATTTTCAAGTAGGTATGCAATTTCGTAAACTTTATTTTGCATCTCTGGAAGACTTAGCGGACGTCGATATAATGTCAAAGAGGTTCTTGAGAAACCGTTTTCTGGTTAGTATATCTTAGAATTTTCAAAAAACCAAAATAAGACCGTCGCAGGCAGTAGATTTTCTCGTTTTTTTTTTTTTAAATGCCCGTAATTTTTAAAATACATGGCAAAGATTTTTTCTTTTATTTTTCTGTTACCATTTATGACTTGACCTATAACCCGATTCCGGCTTAAGTCGGCTTCTAGGACACCCTGTATGTGAATAAAAATGTTTTGTTTGAACTCAATTGGAGCCTCTGAATATTAAAATTACTGTTTGTAATAATATTGTCATACCACAAATCTTGAACCATATTGTTGTACCACAAGTTGAATTTTGATTCAAAGAGCTTCCTCTCCTCAATTAATGCGTAAGCGCTTGTTAAAAACTCTGGTAAGTCAACCAAAGTCAAAGTCAAAGTCAAAGCATTTATTTCAAATAAGCCCATAAAATGGCACTTTTGAACGTCAAAAATTACAATAAAAATATAACTGATTCTAGGCGCCACTTCCAAAAAGTAGTTTCGAATGGAGAAGAAGTGGCAAGAAACTCCACCGTTACTCTTTTAAAATATTTTACAATATTTGTATACATTAATTATATTTTTATATGTGAAGACGATGCACCAAGAATAAAAATACTATACCACAAGTGGTAAGAAGAACTAAAAATATAGCAAAGGCAGATAAATGAATGACGCGATAGGTACATTGTGCTCACATATTTACAAACACTGTAAAAATATATGACTTTCCTAAAATATTAACTAGGAATAAGTCAGTGTGTGAGTAAGTAAAAAAAATAAAAATGAAAAATTAAATTAGCAACCAGTGTGATTTTGTCTAGACGGGATTGTCCTATGAAGCTGGACCATCATGTTTCCAAGCATTCTTATCTTGTATATAGTCCTCTAATTTGTAATAAGCCTTTCTGCAAAGTGTACTTTTTATACGAATTTATATTTTCTTTCATTTAATTGCAATATATCACAAGGTATTTTGTTATAACATTTAACACAGTACCCCATAAATGATGTATGTACTTTAGCTAATCTGAAAAATGGTTGATCTATTTTATCTTTATTTCTAGTATTCAAATTATGTCTATCACTTATTTCATTAAAAAGATGTAGATTTTTTCTTACATACATAATATTTTCATAAATGAATTGGCAAGGTACTGTCATAATATTAATCCCTTTAAATAGTTCCCTGAGAGATTCGCGACGAGGAAGATTGTATATGGCTCTGACAGCTCTCTTTTGCAAAATAAAAATGGATTCAATGTCAGCAGCCCGACCCCACAGTAAAATGCCATAAGACATAATGCTGTGGAAGTAGCTAAAATAGACCAAACGCGCGGTTTCTACATCTGTTAACTGTCTTATCTTTCTAACAGCATAAGTGGCAGAGCTTAGCCGCCCCGCAAGAGATGTTATATGTCGTCCCCATTGTAATTTCTCGTCCAGCGTGATTCCTAGGAAAACCGTCTGATTAATAAATTCCAGTTTTTCTCCATTCAATATGATGTCACATTCGCTACTTCTAACATTAGGTAATTTAAATCTAATGCATTTGGTTTTTTTTCATTTAGTACCAAATTATTTAACGTAAACCAATCTTGGACTTGAAGAATCGAGTTATTCACGTCGTCAAGATTTTGTGACCGTCGGTCTATTTTAAAGATTAATGATGTGTCATCTGCAAATAACACCATCTTCGGTTGATTTTGAAGTACTTGAGGTAAATCATTAATGTACTAAGAAGAGGAATGGACCCAATATCGAACCTTGAGGAACGCCCATTTCCATTTCATACCCTAATGAGTTTATGCCGTTTACTTGAACTTTAACCTTTCTATCTTTCAGGTATGATCTAAGTAGATCAAGAGCTGTATTCCTAACCCCATAGTGCTCCAGTTTCAGAAGAAGGGTCTCATGGTTTACGCAATCAAATGCTTTAGAGAGGTCGCAAAAAATTTCAATGGCATCTTTTGCTTCCTCCCAGGCGTTAAAAATGTTCTTTATTTGAGAAACACCAGCGTCAGTGGTACAACGCCCTTTGGTGAAACCGTACTGTTGTTCATGAAAGATGGAGTTTTTATTAAAGTGACGTACTATTTGATTGAGCATCAACTTTTCAAACACCTTACTGAGAACTGGTAGAATTGATACAGGCCTATAATTGTTGAGTTCTTTACTATCACCGGATTTGAACAAAGGAACTACTTTACTGTGTTTCATGAGATCCGGAAAGACACCTTGGTCTACACTGGTGTTAAATATGACAGCTAAATAGGGCGCAATGGTTTCGATGAAAGTTCTACAGACTTTTACAGACATTCCCCAGAGATCTTCTGTTGATTTAATTTTAAGATCTTTAAAAGCTTCTATTACAGCCTGGGGGTTTGTATGTTGAAACCTAAACCCCGCTACTAACCTATACTATTCAAGAACACACAAGAAAATGCATACAGACATTTAACATTTAGGTCCATATTACAGATCGTTCCTGAAGTCCAGTTTGATCGTCAATTATTCTATCACTGTTAACTAAATATAGAATCAGTACCTGAGCATCGTTCTTATTCCAGAACGGTAATCAATCTATACTCAGCTGAAGCGAGACTCAAATCGATATTCAAGCAGAGATGTGTAATGTCTATGCATCAGCCTGTTTTCGTTTACGATTTATTTTATTTACAGACTTTGTTCTGCTTCTCACAGGATTATAAAAATAGGTATTAAATTGCACCATATGAACCCACATATTTAGGATATCAGGATTAGTTTGTCAGTCCCGAATAGTACTATCTGACATTTATTGTAGTTTAACTGTTTGAAGTAATTTTATTCGCAAAATTGACAGACCCGAGGTTGAATTGATTTTAAGACCTTTGTAGAGCCGACAAGGATGTTTTAGCGTCTTGAAGACATTGACATTGACAGTTGTTGGGAAACATTACAAACAAAAAATTGTGGTTTCAATTCCGATTTTGACCACGTGCCAATAGAACCTTGTTGGGTTTTATCCATTCGTACTAAGCTAAATTCGATATCCCGTAGATCGACGTGAAGCCGGCATCGGGGGATAGGTCATCATCGGCTTGACGTCGACGGGACACCTTGTATATTATGTAAAAAAATTGCAATATAAAATGACAGTTTTACGTACGTGTAGGGTTTATGTTTATTAATTCGTTTTGACCTTATTATTACGATAAAAAGGCAGGACGAAAAAGTAAGTATATAACTCCATTGCAAATAAAACCTGCTAATGTTAATTCTAAATACATTTGAATTATTATTGTATAAATTGGGTAGGTATTGTAATGATCTAATTCTCCAAATATATCCATTTTGATAGAAATCGTTCAATTCCGCAACAATAATAAACTCGAAAACGCAGATAAACTTGATAAGAACAAAAATTTATATGTCAATCTATGCTCACGCGCGGTCTCGACCACACTTGGGTGATTACAGATCCAATCGCTGGTTCGATTCACAAACTGAGAGACTCTACAGAATAAAGCCTAACTAACTATGAAGGAATCTATGCTTGAGGAACGTTTTAAAATTAAAACCAATTCAAAGCTAGTTTTAAACAGAGATCAATGCTTGAGTTTCCTTCTGTAATACGGTCCATAGTATTGAGTAATGAGGTACTGCTTATTTCTTAGGAAATTTCTTACAGCCGACCTAGAAATGAAATAGAAATGTAGACAATAGTGTATGAGAACAAGAAGAGAAGAATTTGATTTTGAAACGTCTTGAACTAGAATATGAAATATACCGACAAACTAAGCAAAAAAGAAACACGTGAAATCATTATTCTTAAGTAAACACATAAGGTTAAAATAAATCTCTTAACTCTCTCTCTCCCTTTATTTTTTACTAAGTACCTACTTAAGTGATTTTAATTATTTGGTGGATGTTTTTGGTTCACGGTAAAACTCTAATGAGTGTATCTTGGCACCAACCTAAATGAATTAAATGAATGTGTACCACTGAATAAATAAACATATAAAAGTATACAACAGCATAACATAACTATAACATACTCGTACATAAATTCTCACATTTAAGAGGATAGGTTGCTGTTTTGCTCGATATTTGAATTGAGAAATAGATATTAAATCTCGAATGCTTACCTTGCTAACTGACCAATATTTTCTCCACGACATAACGTTCCTTTCACAAACACAACCCGTGTCAATACGAGAATTACAAATGATGCATTATAACGAGCCATTTTTAATGTCACTTGAGCTTCTGTTCTGACCTTTCATACCTTTCACTCGAGAATCACATCGTGTAAGGAAGGACAAATACGCGTACCTGGTACAGTATAATATAATATAAACATATATTTATTTACACGTTGATCTAGGAAGAAGATACATGAACAATTTATGCAACGTATCTCACTATTCCCGGATCGACATAACCCGATTTGTTGACAGAAGAGTGTCTTTCTTTTTCTTAAATAAAATTTTCTTGACTGCGTCGTTGGTTTAGTTGTAGGCAACGGTGTGTCCTGGGATCAAATAAAATTGATCAAAATGTTACAGTTTTTTGTAGCAGCCCGGTGTCTGGATTTACGTCGCCGGGTTTGTACAAAAATTATATTTTATTGACATAAAACAAGATGTACAAAAACAGATAGATTTCTCTGACTCCTGCACTAGTGTTAACTTCTGAACATTAGAACAGTAGCGCGCGCGCATCCTTCAGTGACGGGCGCTGTGAGCGTACTCCGTGTGCCGTGCCGTGTTGATAAATGTGTTCAATATATCGGAAATTATCAAGTGTAACTCGTGCAATATAGTGATCAACGAACTTTTATCCTATATGCAGAATAAAATCTCGATAATAGACGAGGAAACGCTGGTGCGAATATGTTCAACGGCATTTACGAGCGACGAAATTAAAAAAGCTAAGTCGTTATTGTTTGAATCTATTCCTACGGACAAAATCAAGACAAATCGGAGAAACAAAGGAAAGGAAGGGAGAGACCTAGTCGATATGATTAGCATCTTTAAATCGTCTGAACCCGACATGGTACCTATTTTTGTGGCTCGCGAGCTGGAGAAGCTACCCCCTATTCTTTTCGATCATCTTGATTGCACTAAATTACTGAAAGACCTACTGAAAGTGCAAAGTGAGCTAGATGTAGTTAAAGCTAACTACGTCACAAAAGAGCAACTGAGTGAGTGCAGATCTGAGCTATTACAATTGAGAAATGATTCATTACCAGCTGTGTCTCCACAGAACGTGAATATGAGGCGCGGAGCATGGCAGCTGTATGATAGTGGGCCAGTTGGTCTCTCGCATAATATAAACGATTCCAATTTAAATGAGTCGGTTGATTGTTAATGCGTTGTGTAAAGCCGCCTCTGAGAGTCGTACAATTGTTTAACCGAGAAGAAAACAGCCGGTGATCGGATGGAACAAGCATGTGCGTGACGCTCACGGGGTAGCTCGGTGTAAATTTATAGAATGGGTGCAGTGGGGTAAACCGAGTGAAGGACGTGTTTGGGAGGAGATGCGGGAGAGTCATAGAATCTTTAAATCGCGCCTAAAGTGGTGCCAAAATAATAGGGAGCAGATAAAGATGGATATCCTCGCTTCTCACCATTCGAAACATGACTTTCGTAACTTCTGGAAAACCACTGGTAAGCTAAATAATAAACCAGGCTTACCCGTGAGCGTCAACGGGTTGAGTGAACCGAAATGTATCGCGGAAATATTTTTACCACCGAACTTCGGGTTGCGTATCATCTTTATGCTGACGATTTGCAGCTTTACTACCAGGCAAATGTGGACAACATATCCGATGCGATTGAGGAGATAAACCGGGATTTAAGTGTGGTTAAAAACTGGTCTGATCGATTTGGCGTGGCGGTTAACCCTACCAAGTGTCAGGCTATCATTGTAGGGAGCCCCTACAGTATGAGGAAAGTGAAAGGCGTTACTGTACCACCTGTAATGTTTGATAACTCAGTCATCCCGTTTAGCTCCGATGTAAAGGATCTTGGTATGCATGTCGACACATGTCTTAACTGGCGAAAGCAGGTCACGACTGTAAGCTCAAAAGTCACTGGAACGTTGCGGTCACTCTATCGGTTGAAAAACCTCCTCCCATCACACATAAAGGCTATGCTTGTACAGTCCCTAATCTTTCCCATAATAGACTATGGTGATGTGTGTTACTATGACCTGAATGCAGATCTCCTCAATAAACTTGACCGCCTTCTAAATAACTGCATTCGATTTGTCATCAATCTACGTAAGTATGATCATGTTTCCGCGCACCGATTGCTTTTAAAGTGGTTACCCATACGTCAGCGTAGAGAGTTGAGGGCTCTGTCTATGTTGTATTCTATACTCGACAAATCTACCTCTCCTTCTTACCTGACCCCCCATGTTCAATACTTATGCTCAGCCCATAGTAAAAATCTTCGTTCCACCAACAATCGTCTTCTACGATGTCCTTCTCACCGCTCTGGTTTTATTCACTCTTCTTTCTTTGTCCAAGCTATCTTTCTTTGGAATGCGCTCCCTCTGAACATCAGGATGGCTACCAGTCGGTTATCTTTTAAAGTGAAGGCTCGTGAACATATTCGTGAGACGCTTATAAAATCATCTCAGCGCTGATTTTCTGGATTCGTTTTCTCCTCTACCTATCGTTATTTCTCCTGACAAAGTTTAATTGGTTTATATGTATGTATTTAAGTATATATGTATTATTATTTTTCGAGTTATCTATCCCTTTTGTTGCACTTGCCATGTTTTGTCTCTGCATCACCCTAAGGTTGACTGGTAGAAAATGCCTCAGGCATTAAGTCCGCGTTTGTACAGTATTTTTTTACTTGTGCATAAAGTGTTAATAAATAAATAAATATTTAAGGATCACTTTATGGTGAAGTCGCCATTGGGATTATCACGGTCATTCAGTGTGGAAGGCTCAAATGGACAGGAGATAAACACCATTTTCACAGCAAAGGATGTTAGAGGAGTTATAAAGTCAATGTCGCGTGGAAAGTCTCCTGGCCATGACAGCTTGAGCATTGAGCATCTAAAGCATGCCGGCGTCGACCTGCCTAGAGTTCTGGCCATGTTATATAAATTTTGTATAGGACATGCGTACTTACCAGTAGAGATGATGAGGACCGTGGTGGTGCCAATTGTGAAGAGTAAAACCGGTGACCTAAGCGACACGAGCAACTACAGGCCAATCTCACTAGCTACAGTGCTTGCTAAGGTTCATGACAGTTTGCTTAATACACGGCTTGACCGGTATTTAAAAACTCATGACAACCAATTTGGTTTTAAACCGGGACTGTCTACTGAGTCAGCTATTTTGTGTTTGAAGCAAACTGTCAGGTACTACTCCGATAGGAGCACACCTATTTATGCCTGTTTCCTCGACCTCACGAAGGCATTCGACCTGGTTAACTATGACATCTTATGGCAAAAATTTAATAACATCTCAATGCCCCTCGAACTTATACACATTTTCAAATACTGGTATCTTAACCAGGTCAACGTCGTACGATGGTCGAATACTCTGTCGGAGCCGTACAGGTTGGAGTGCGGGGTGAGGCAGGGAGGGCTGACCTCGCCGAAGCTCTTCAACCTGTACGTGAACGCACTGATAGAGGAGCTCAGCAGCACTCGTGTCGGTTGCCATATTGACGAGGTTTGTGTCAACAATATTAGTTATGCGGACGACATGGTGCTGCTGAGCGCCTCGGTGTGTGGTTTGTCCAAGTTATTGGGCATCTGCGAGCGTTACGCACAGGATCACGGTTTGCTATATAATGCAAAATAGAGTGAATGCATGGTCTTTCGGGCCAGGGGTCGGAGCTGCCCGGATTCTGTTCCACCTATTAGGTTAAACGGTGTCAACCTAAACAGAGTTAATCAGTTTAAATACCTCGGGCATTTCGTTACCTCTGACCTGAGGGACGATGCAGACATCGATAGGGAGCGGAGGGCGTGGTCTGTGAGGGCCAATGTGATCGCCCGCAGGTTCGTTCGTTGCTCGGGGGCCGTCAAAATAACTCTTTTCAGAGCGGTTTGTACGTCCCTGTACACAGCCAGCCTGTGGGGGTCATATACCCAGAAGCGGTACAACGCACTCCGTGTTCAGTACAACAATGCGTTCAGGGTGTTGTTGGGGCTGCCCCGGCACTGCAGCGCCTCAGGGATGTTCGCCGATGCCGACTGTTTCTACACGACGATGCGAAAGCTGTGGACATCTCTGGGGCGCAGGCTCCGGACCACCTCCAACACCATCCTGAGCGTATTTGCGAAGAGGTTTGATTGTCATTACAAATGACTCAGAGGCAGGCGTAATAAGTAAATAATAATCATTTTAATTTTTTTATTTGGTATTGCTATTTTTAATTTTACTTAATTTATTTTGAAATTTTATTTTAGTTATTTTTATATTAATTGCAATTTACAATTTTTATAATGTGTCCAAGTTATGATCCAAATGGATTGTAATAAATGATTTTTGAATTTGAATTTGAATTTAGGTCACCCCCATTAAACAGGAATAGTGGCGAAACGTGGGTGCATGTCTACATTTTTATTTAATATCATTTTCGCAGAAAACAGGCGCGATGTATAAGTTTTATCACGGAAGATATTAAAATGTATCTTTTAAAAGTCTTGTACCTATCCAACAAGTCTCGTTGGTGTGTCCTTTGCAGTAGTACCAGTCATTATAATGCGATACACCACTCAAATAACTCCAATAACCATTGTATTTTTTTCTCTAAACATTTCCCACGCCATATATTTTTGTAGGTAGGTTATTTTAGGAAGCCTTTTGAAATTCCACTTACCTCACGCACTTAAACACTTTAATATTCCGGACGCATCATTGAGAATTCTGATTTCAGGCTCGTAAATGTTGGACCTTTTGTACTCCTGAATCCATTAGACAGGTACCGCGTTTTTTGTTAATACTCAATTATTTATTGCTTTTCATAATATATGTATTACAATGATAAAATGAAAAAAAAAAACCAATATGGACCCCGTCGGTCACAGCAAAATTAGGAGAGAGGAAGAGGGCTAAGTAGCAATTCAAACAATTCGATATTATTATCAATTATTAGATGTTTATAAATATGTATTAAACCCTATCCGATCCTGAAGGGTATTATTTGGTATCGTACTGCGTACACAAATACGTAATCATTAAATGGATACGAGATTATTCTTTTTCTTCAGTGAAAATAATTAATTTAAAAAATTTAAAATAATCATAACAAAGGCAACACTGATCGCTCGACAAAGTTCACAGTTTCGTGTCAAAGAAGCCGCCTGAGCGAGGCGGAGCTTTGTCGCGCGCCGCCAAACAAACTTAGGACTAAAGAAACCTGCGTTATGCCTACGCGTAGGTATCAGCTGATATTTTATTGTAGGCATAGACGCATGGTGACCCTGATTTCTGACCTTCTGTTTATCAAGAAAAAAATATTATTGAGTTAATAGGTAGGTATCAGTTTAATAAAACATTTACTTGTAGCATACCTCGGCGATCGAGTTCCACATGTCTACCTCCAACATTAATACACATTCGACACCTTTTTAATAAATTTGCACGTACTCTTCGCAGCGCACTTGTGTGCGATTTGAGTGAGTCGAAAGCGAAAGCTTTCACAATCCGAGCTCTTACTTCGATTTCCATAATCACTTTAAAAAAAGATTTGTTTAGCATCACCCATGATAAATAAAAATCAACATATTAGAATACGACATTTTTCGCGATACCATAGCTGTACCTGATACGTACGGACATCCGATCGTAAGATATCTCCACGTGAGACTGGCAACAAACAAGTAGCTTGCCAGTAGGCAACCAGTCGGCTACATCAAAGGATCGAGGACTCGTTAAAAGAGTGCCTACAGCGCGGCTAGTGCAGGCGGTATCATTTGAAATAAAAATAGCTAAAATCGAAAAGATTTCGCCGGCCGGTGGAGTTTTGTCAAATTATGAAAATTTACCATTTTTGTGTTAAATTTCGCATGGTTCATAAAAAAAAATCAATAACTTTTGGTTTTTATAAGTATATTTTTTTTTTACTATTCTTTCTACGACGTATTTTTAAACAAGGAATACGCCTTTATTCGATTCCGATCCAATAAAAGCGTATTCAGGGTTTTTGTTACATGCTGTATATATATCGATGGGTCCTATGTATAAGGGCCAATGTGCAAATTGACAGCTTTTCAATAGAGGCTCTCAAAGTTTCAATTTGATATATTTTTTAGAAGCTTCATCTGATGTTTGTGAAACTTTGCATAGTTACTATGAAACATATGTGTGTTCTTCTAGATACATCAATTTATTTATATATATATTAGTTTTTTAATTAATGTAGATATGCCTATATACGTCATTTTTTAAAATTTTAATAATACTGAAAAAACTAGTAAAAAGGCCAAAGTGTCACTTTAGACGATTTACTTGGCATATGCTAATTTTGAAAAAAACGTGTATTTAAATATTTTTGAATAATCCATTATATACAGAAAATATTTAAAATATATAAATAACTTAAACAAACAATAATAACATAATTATTTTATGACATAATTCACATTGACACTTATACGTTATCTTACTTGGTGACGTAATATTTTCAAACCTCAGTTAGGTCACAAAAATAAAAACAATTATATAACATTTGACTTCTTTATTTGTTTTCTAATTAATTATCGAAGTTTCTGTAATGGAAAGGCAGTCAAATTATCAATACTTAATGTTAAAAACCTCCCGAAATCACATTGGACTTAAGATCAATCAGCTTTTTATTGTAGATATCTCAACCTAGGTTAATAATTAAAGTTTAAAATTATAACAAATCATACTTTTTATAAAATCAAAACTTATTAAACATAATTAAAAATTCTTAGAATATGATCTTAGAGAAAAAAAATTGTAAAATAAAAATTAACAAAATGCTAAACAAAATAAAATTAACTTTTTTAAAAACAAAATAAAATCACTCATTGTCATCATTATCACTAGTGATAATCATTGCATTATCATTAGATGTTACCAAATTTTCATAATACTCATGATAAACTGGTGGAATAATATTTTTGCGACATAAATCAATTAAGTCTTTTTTTTTGGAAGGATGTATAGGTAACAACTGATTATAAAATAGTTTTAAGGGTATTTCCGTAGATCTATCAGCCAATTGTCTTCTTGTTCTAACAGAAAGATCGGAAATGTTAATGTGGTTTTCGAAAGCATCTTCAGATAGGTCTTATTTATAAAACAGAATGTATGGTTCATGATTACTGACACGAACTTGTTTGATTTTAGACCAAGGCACTTTTTGTCCCTCTGAATTTTTAGTCCAGTTAAAACAAGCACTCGCTTGCATCTTTTTGAAGTCGAAAACTATATTTTGAGATACATCTATAACATTATAAGGAGCTCCTTTTACTTTAGCTCATCTAATTAATGAACTCCACTCAGACGGTGTATAAATATTTTTATGTCTTGAAGCTTTCTCAATTGTGGCATGTATGGAATCACCTTCATTTTGTGTATGTCCTTTTTCAAGGAAAGTATGTTTAATATTAATACCAAGCTGTTTAGCCGCATAAAGGTACATAAAAAACATTATTCTATTTCTATTTTGGCCAGTACAATTATCTGACCAAAATCTAAAGTCATCACAGCCTTCTTTAGTCTTAAGTTTGATAATATCATAAACACAGCTAGATATTTCGTTTGAGCCCTTCATAGCTATTTGTTCATTCCACAAGTAGCAGGTACCAAATATCAACTAGTGAAAATAGTAGAAATGATTATAGGACCTTTACATAATACATTGTTTTTCAGTAGAACTTGCCGATTACAAATCAATGATAAAAGGAATTCAACCCCTGAATTTCCTACTGCGTTACTTATTGCGCATGATGCACAACAAAAAAAAGTTTTAAATACCTGTAAAACAAAAAGTCATATTACAATTATATTAATTATGATAATGCGTAACGTATATGTTGTTTAAATCGCTTTTTAATCATTATAAACTGCACCTAACCTAAAAGCAATGTCATTATTGTTTTAAGATTTTTACAGAAACCGCAAGTTCTACAGGCATTAGGACAAATGTTTAGTTAACAGTAATACATAAGCTTTAAGATGCTGCAAATTGCAGGCTTGTAAATGACTTTTTGATTTGAGTGGGGCAAAGTTCTATAGAGTTTCTGGCATTGTCCTTTCCAACATCAAACACGGATAAATTATGAACTTTCAATCGCTTACAATAATAAAATAAACTTATTTCACCACTAGGAGCCAGCAACACTTTTTGTAAATCAAATGTAGCACAAAATATTTTATGATTATTTTGTGAGTCATGTTTATCGTTTTGTTTTAAAGATCTAGCCAAATTTTTATTGTTAATGTGATTTTCAAAATTTTCTTTTACTTCCGGCGTCATGGGACTGTGTTTATATGAATAACAGACATGACATTGATCCTTTTTGGGTTGGTGAAATGACAGATTGATATTTTTGTTCACTACATCTCTATACTGCCTTAATGACTCGCACTTCGTACCATACTTATATGGATCAAACCACTCTTTATATAAATTAAAAATTCGTGTAAAACTTAACGATCCGTCTAAATAAAGCTTAGTACTGTCTTTACGACAATAATGTGAATCAACCGGTTCGAATGAATTCACGTGATCACAAACACTTTTGATAATTTCTGGATCGATCGATGTTTTATGGTGATTATGCCGACCTCTATTGTCTACTAAAGCAAAGTTAACGTTCTTACTTGATTTAGATACTGCGGTTCTTATCATCTTTGGTCCACAGCTAAGAGTATTCAAAAACATCTGTTTGCAAACAATTAACTTAGAATTTTGATTGTTTTGAATATAAGGCAAATGATAAATGTATGTAAATGACCTCCGAGATTCACCTTCTGTAATTGTTCTTTTTTTATTTATTTTAACAACATGGTTACTAATAAAATCATACTGTTTAGAATGGTCGCCAATTTGACAGAATTTATTAAATATTTCACTTCTAGTGTCTTCATCTAGTTTTTGAAAACATTTCAATTTACATGTGTTTTGACATCGTTCACCCAATTTTTTTTCAGATCTTATCTTACCACTTCGACTATAGTATGAATTTCCAGTATTTTTCAGTCTTTTTCTCTTTAAATCTATCCATTCATGACAAAAAAAATCTCGCAATCTTCCGCTGTCTCTTTTTTTTGTAAGCCTTCTTTTTCTGGAACTTAATGGAACAGAAACCTCTCCTGATGAGTATTGTGAAATTGGAGAGGACACATTGTCGTCCGTTAGCAAAGACGCAACTGATGGGATTAGTTCTTCATCACCAAAAAGGTTAATACTGCCATTGGGTGACGGCATAGGGGTATGTTCGCTAGGTATATCTTGAAGATCAGGCTCATTTAACATTCCAATTCACTCTTGGCTGTCACACCCATGAGAACTGACGCTAAGTTCATGTAACGAGTTTCTAGTTGATATTATTATAGGACTATTCAAGGACACATTTTCTATACTGGGTTCATTTGGATCATGGTTATTTAGGTGTGAATCAGTATAATGTTCTTTATCCAGGGGTTGAGTCATTTGAATAGGTGCTATGGAAACATTATGTTGCAATGTATTATTTTGATTGCTTTGGTTTAACTCTTCAACGTCATCAAAGATGTCTTGCAACAAATTCAGATTGCTATAATTGTTCAATATGCCATCAGCTTCAAATGGCAGCGGAGAAGCTGAAAGCAAAAATTGTACTGGTATAGTTCATTGTTCGCGTCAAATATGACGGCTCTGAAGTGCGCTACTCGCTGCGCAGTAACTCCACCCCTCACCCACCATGCTGACCCATGAATTTGTTACTGCGTGACTTCTCTCATGTTCCGAGCCGCGATAAAGGTTGAATCGGGCTGTAGGTAATACGGGTAGTACTGAATAAACATTAAGATACTTAAATCCGTTCCGGTGTGCAAGAACGGTAAATAAATTAGTTAACAATTTGACATTCTACACAAATAATTTAACACCAATCAAGTAAAATGAAACAAATAAAAAAAACATGTACGGCCAATGTGTCTGTTTTTAAAATAAAACGAAGTAAAACATTAAGAAGAGTACCACATTGGCCCTTCTATCTAGATTTCGTGTTTTTTTTTTAAATTACATGTACTATAATTAACTATGAATTACGTAAAAATCCAGGTTATTAACATACGATAATACTGTAAGATAATTCAATACTTACAAAGCTCGGTGTGTGTACTTTCGTCGTTTTTATAACCTAGTCCATTGCTCGAGTCACTATTATTTACATTTCCAATTGCTAAGTTAACTAAATTCCGACTTCTACTAAACTTAGAATGATATTTGGACGTCATGTTTCACTAAGTTACATCTAATAACATATATTATTCACTAAAATAATTGGCTATTATCACAGCGCGACATCATTCCGTGTGACGTAGAAGTGTTCAACTGACCGATTAGCCGTTGCAGTAAACAAAAGACGCGGGATCTCCCCGCGTACAAGAAAAAATAATATTTTCACCTATAAATGTGTATTTTTTTTTAGTGCACGTTATCAACTACAGTAAAAGGAAGCATTTAATACAAAAAAGTGAAAATGCTCAAAATTTTGCATTGGCCCTTATACGTAAGACCCATCGATATATATTTTTACGTTTGTGAATATAGGTACTGTATTAGTATTATTAGTGAATATTATCAAAACATATTGTAAAAACTGACAACCTCTTAGGTTTGGTGTTTCTTTGAGTGTTGGTCCTGGGTTTGATACCAAAGGCGAGTGCTGTGATTGGGTATTCGAAACAAGTTTTATCATAACCCACTGATCGCTGAGGACGTCACCTAGCTACGTCAAAGAACAAAGCATAACATAACGCCTGTAATCCTTGAAGGGTTAGGCAGAGATGTGCCTATAGTTCACCACTTCCACACGTCAAAAACTTGTGCCCTATCTATTGTTGAAAGTTAGTTAGTTATAAACATCCTGATAATGGAATCACTTACTAGCACAATTTTGTCCTTTGTGATTAATCAAAAATCTTGCTATTTCATCGCTAAAATTAAATAAGCCTTAGCCAGCTTGATACCTTTATTTGCACGGACGTGTACTTACATTTAGTGAGAAATAAATTGCGCCACTCTCTTAACTCGCCACATGAAAATATAAACTCCATGAATACGGAACGAAGAATTTCCTCCCTTATCTATTGGCTCGGAAACATTTATTTTACCCCCAGAAATAGGTCTGGTGCTTTTGCTGATGTAAAATTATTCGCTTCCTGTAAAACGAAAGTTTTTCATCTGGTAATTTGTATGGATATCTTTATTTCTTGCGGTCTTCAGTCTCAGACGTAGGTACACTGCCTTGTTATTGAATGGTGGTCATTGTTTTGCGTTACGGTACTGCTTGGCGATTGGTCACGACAGTGTAAAGTCATAAAGTCTGGAAAGTAATTCTCGACTTGTGCCGGGCACTTGAACAATGTGTAGCGAAAAGTAGTGCCGATACAAACTTGCCCTAGTACCTAAGTATACAACGTGTTAGATATGTTTTTTAACCTGACATTGAAACTGGTCATTACGTCTCCATCATTAAAAAAACTTTCGATTACAGGACTATCTCTGAAATCGCACACATTTTCTCAAGTTATGTGACATTAATAAAAAACCTTGGCTTTGTAGAGCATCTCTGTAATCTCATATTTGTGTAAAAGTCTCTTTCTGAAACTGTATGTTCCATATGAACGACTTTTTTGGAACGAAATTCTTTAACGCGTCTTGTGGTAAGATTGAATTAGAAGAAATCGTCACGTACGGAAAAAAGTGTTATGCCCTGGCCTGGCCCGACCATGAGTTCATTATATAATAGAAAAAAACGGATCAAGCCAAAAGTGAAGTCAAAATTAAAATCCAAGATGGCGACATCGAAAATTTTCACATTTGTCGTTATAGTTGTCGTTTTTATGGTTTTCGAGAGTGTCGAAGCCGGTAGCAAGGTTAAATGAAAATCCAAGATGGCAACAACTTTATGAGAGCTTCTAAAACTACAGTAGTGACCTTAAACTAACGTCAATATTGCAACGGTAATTAAACTCAAGACCTCCTATTTGAAGGGGCTCGTGTCTAAAGGATATCAAACATACTATAATAAGTTAAATGTTCTGGGCCATAATATGGATAATGCAAATAAATTTTATGAGGATTTCTTTTTATTAGTGCACACTGAATTCAATAAAACTTTTGAAAAGAAAACCAAACGTATTTGCCATAATGTTATATTTAGTGACTGGGCAACTAGAGGTATTAGGATTAGTACGGAAAGACTGTTTGAGCTGTATGGCCTCAAGCCTTACATTAACACTGAAACTTTCAGTAAGTATGTTGCTACATATTCCAATTTTTTTTATAAATACTTGTAAATTAGCTCAAGCCCTGTACATTAGAAACAAGATCAAATCAGCAGAAAATAAAATAAAAACAGTTTCGAAAGTTATAAATAACGAAACATTGAATATACATTGGAGAATTCACGTTGTGCCATAAGCTCTAACTTAGAAATAGCTCAATAGTATTTAATTTGTGTGTAGATCAAGGAGTCTTCCCGGATTTAATGAAATAAAGTAAAGTTATACCACTTTTTAAACCTGGGGATAGCAAAGACACCAACAGCTAAAGACCAGTATCCGTGTTGCCGGTATTAAGCGAGGTGTTCGAAAAGGTAATGCTCAATCAAATGCTTAATCATTTTACCATCAACTAAATCTTACACGAACAGCAATATGGTTTCTCCAAAGTTCGTTGCACGACTGACGCTGACGTCACTTTACTAAAACACATATTTACAGCGTGGGAGGAGGGCCAAGATGCAATAGGATTTTTTTGTAATCTCTCCAGGCATTTGACTGCGTTAATCACGAAACCTTGCTCCTAAAACTTCAGCATTACGGACTACGTAAACTTGCGCTAAGTTTAGTTAGATTGTATTTAGAAGATAGACAGCAAAAACGTTCCAATTGTGTTGGTGTCAATTGACTTGGTTTAAAAGTAAAAATAGGTGTTCCACAAGGCTCGATATGAGGTCCTTTCCTCTTTTAAGTATATATTAATGATCTATCCCATTTATTAAGAAAAACAACCACAAATGGTGTTATTTGCTGACGATACTTCCTTAATTTTTAAGATAAGTAGACGTACATCAAATCTTGACGACGTAAATAACGCCCTGCTGCAGGTACAAAATTGGTTTACTGCTAATAATTTAGTATTCAATTGGAAAAAAAACAAAATGCAAATGGTTTGCTTTGTCGAATGTTAAAAGTAGTGATTGTGACATAGTATTGAATCAAGAGAAACTAGAATTCATTCATAAAACGGTTTTCTTGGGGACCACACTCGACTCACGGCTGCAAGGGCGTCCCCATTTAACATCTCTTGCAGGACGGCTAAGTTCAGCAGCATATGCTGTAAGAAAAATTCGTCAGTTTACTAATGTAGATACCGTGAGGCTAGTCTACTATTAAATACCTCCCCACGTACTCCAACTGAATGAAACGAAGTTTAAAATGCACACTATGCAGCCAAGCATATTATAAGTTGGGGAATTACATCTCTGACAAAAATGCTTGGCTCAACGCTGGTTCTGCTCCACAAGGGCGCATAAACTAATTGATTAGCATTCGAAAATACTGTTGGAGCTGCTAAAGATTGTAAAAACTATCTTTGCACTGTATAAATTCAATCTTATAAAATGTTATAATTGCAAAGCACACGTGTGAGCACTATGTACCTACTATAAAGCTACCCTATACTGGGCACGTCTGTCAATAACAGTAACAATATTATTTAAGAGAGTGTCCATGGAGTTTCTTGCCCGTTCTTCTCCATAGGTCCCTACTTCGCTTTGGAATGGGCAACTTCATATTTCTGACTGACCGACCCCTTAACAATTCAAAAATTTATCGAAATCCGTCTAGCCGTTTGACGTTATTTACTCACAAATATCCAAACCAAACTTTCCCGTATAAGATATTAGTCTGAATTTACAATTTACTTTTATACCCAAAAGTTATCGCCTCAGCTCAGTATAAAAGCTAGCCCTACTTAAAATTAAGTATATAAGAGCTTGAAAGAAAGTAAAGTCTGCATTTTACGATTAAGTCATGAAAACTCGGGTTTCCAAGATGGCGATAACGGTCACGAGACGGTTACAGCCGATATAGAATTAAGTCATTATGGTATGCCACTAATGACCTATGGCTGCTGTGGTAAAACCCTTGAACAAGGACATAATTAAAAATGGAACGAGTGCTTTTTTTTTTGTTGTGAAAATTTTCGGTTGTGACATAGTCCAGAGTCATAAGCCAACCATTCAGTTTTTTCTTACACAGGTGTTTTGTGAGTGGGACGCTATTGTGAACTTTGTTTATTAAGTTATAAAGATAACATCCTAGATAACAGAATCCCCCCTCCCCGCTTTGAGATAACAACTCCCTGATTACAAAACAGACGTAACTGTCTGAATTTAATCTGTGCTCTTTTGTGGTTGTAATCATTAAAAAAAAATCAGTTTATTCACCCTGTTGGAGGCATTTTTGGGACAGAAATATGGTAGTAAACGTGCTTGCTGAAGTTTGTAAAGTGGGTATGTGTTGATAAGGACAGGGCAAAGAAAAGAAGAAAATGAAACTAACCTTTAACGGCCGAATACTCAAACGCAACACAATTTTAAGTAGTCGCTAAGTAAGTCTCTATAATTTTAAGGTATTGTGGCTACAGAAAAACTTGTAAAAACTACTTAAAGTTCTTTGTAAAAAAAAAAATTTGCCCATGTCAGCTGTAATCTATTGTAAGATC
This sequence comes from Dasypolia templi, assembly GCA_963555695.1. Taxonomy (NCBI): domain Eukaryota; kingdom Metazoa; phylum Arthropoda; class Insecta; order Lepidoptera; family Noctuidae; genus Dasypolia; species Dasypolia templi. The sequence goes on from OY743142.1 coordinate 9,515,954, forward strand.
TTTAGACATTATGGAATGACAATAAAGATTTAATAAGAGTTTTTAATATTTGGGGATCTGATCGACGAGTTAACTTAAACACATAAACATAATAAAGGTAAAGATAATAATGTATCAAAATACATCATAATCATAAATACTGTCACAAAAGTAAGAGCGACAGTAACGTCGCTCAACAACTTTTTCATTACCTCCATTTGACACATTCCGGCCTGGCATTGAACTTAAACTGCCATAGAACGAGTTTGAAAATTGCTACTTACTTAATACAAATTTCCTCGCAAACAAAGTTGTCAACGGTGATCACAGGGTATTGACAAAGAACCAAATTATGAGAAAATAACATGTTCCGTCAACTTTCCATTATGTTAACCTTGTTACGCGCCATTAGCAGTCCATAAAACCCACTTACATTGGGTTAATACCCCATATTATAGGGTCCTCTCCAATAAATCAGCAACTGCTGCATTGTCAACTCATCTATCACGCATAAGTTACGAATAGTACTCGTAGCTACACACTTTTATGTGTTTTTCATGGGGTATTAAAGGTCACATCATAAAAATAAGTACCCGTAACTTTGCTCTTTGAAGGTAAGGCGGTTTAAGGTCAACTTAGAATTGAAATATTTTATTTAAAGCGAAAAAACGTGCGTCAAATAAAATAATACTTTAAAGCTGCCATAAACTTGATAAGTCATAAATCGTAAACTCAAAAAGCACAATACTAGAAAGACAAGAGATTTTTTAATATATAAATAGAGAATAGCTCTAAGTCCGTAGACATAAGTTATGCTTGCTGTCTCAATCACATTTGATGAATTATATTAAAAACGTCAACGCGAGCATAAAACGCAGCAGTACAAATAAAAAAAAATGATATCTGAAAAAAAAAAACGTATTCATCATGGACCCACATTTTGCGATCCTAACAAAAAGTTGGAATGGAATCGTTCCGACAAAACTCCAAAATTCCTTTATTTGAATGTCATATCTTCATCTCTTTCTTCTTGTTAATAAAAGACAAAGGGGTTTTATATTCACGACCGCATTATCGTATCATAAAGAGTTGGTATCTTGTAGCCATGGTGAGGGGCACAGATTTATGCTCCAAAAATGATATGGAGGATTTACAGGACAGGACACGGTATGGCAATTCATAAAATACACGATGAAGCCTTGGCCTGGTTACGAAACAGCCCGTTTTAGAGTCCCTATGCAAAATGGCCTTGTCATATTTAGGAATCGGCTTTTTTTCCCACACATTTTTTGCCAGCATGCAAAAAGTACCTAATGACCTATTAATCATGCAAGCATTATTGAATAAGAACGGGTTGGATGTAGCTTCTTTTGTTTCATATTTCCTTTTACTTACCTCTTTTTCATTTCCACTAAGATAATTTCTTTTACCTGTGAAATAGTAAGCTTTACACGGATTTACTGTCATTTCGCCGACGTAAACCTTAGGGACACCAGATTTTCCAGATATCAATATACAAATGGCCGCTGTTACGACACCCGTGAGAGATGTTATTCTTAGAGGAAACGGAGCGGCGGGAATCAATATCCCCAACCCGTCAATTAAGTTACAGACAACCGGCAGCCAATATACGTCGGGATTGTTCCACTACTTCCTTATGAACCTGATGAAGAATAAACTGTGGCCGTACCTCCACATTTATAAGACATAAGTTAAAGCCTAAAAGGAAAACCTGACCATAAATCTTAATTTGCCCCGAAAAAGGCTCAAGGGGAGAATAAAAAAACCTAAGTATGACTGAACCAAGCTTCTCCTAACGGAAATCCACTTAGGGTCAAGAAAAAAACCTCTTATTCAGTAAAATTAATGCCATCATTTAAGTGAAGTCTAACAGAATTTACTCTTCATTATAATTTTTAAGACTCCCAAGTAATTATACAAATAAAAATCTCTTATTTGGATTAATTTCCATACCTTGGTTTGTAATTGCTCCCCAACTCATCCTGGACCCTCGAGGGCAGGAGAAGGTGGATCTAAGGTCATGTCGTGTGAAAGTTTTCAATGTAAAACCCGGATTCTGCGGGTCTATCCCACCCCAGAGATTCGCGAAATCCACTCCAAGATTGTAATTATAATGAAAGCAATTATTCGAGTGAAAAAAATCCCGAAAGTAGGCGTGTTGACGAGATTTAAAATAAAATTGTAATAGAAGTTTCTTTGTTTGCGTTTATTTTTAAAACACCAAATTTGGTTCTTGTTTTGATACATTCGTCAGATACGTAGGAAAAGCGGCGATAATTGGACGAGGGTAGTCCTTTGAAACTTTCATACCATTCACTGATAAACCCGTTTTAGTATTTTTGATTATTTCAGACTTGAGACATAAACATATGTTAGTTGAAAATATTTCTAATGTCATTCAGGTCAAAATGTCCCTTCATAATATTCTCACTTACCTAGGAGTACATGTTTATGGAATTAAGTAAATTTGTAAATTATCCATTTTTTTTTTAATTGCAAGTTTTTATAAGGCCGTAATTTAATATGGCCGTACGTACGTAGATACAAATCTTCATTTCATTATTTTTATACGTTGCTCAAACGGTAATTATGCATAATTTTGATTATTATTTTACCGTCGTAAATTATAATATATCCGCGAGTAAAATAATTTTGAGCTATGAGATTCCAGCTTCCTAAGGATTCCCGGACGTTCCTTGGTTTCATCTTTTCTAAACCAATATTGTAAAATGAAAAGATTTCATTTTTTGTATGTTTGTTTGTTACGCTTTAAAGCTGAAAGGGCTGAACGGATTTGGTACATGGGTAGATCATGACCTGGAGAAACACATAGATTTTTTATCTTGGATCGCAGACGAAGTCTGGAGCAGCAGCTAGTATTCTATAAATAGTAATTTTCTTTTAAACTACGCAACAGATTTTTAAGGTTTATGTGTATTAATATTAAATTCATATTATATCTAAATTTTATGTTACGCCTTAAAAACAGTGCAAAGCAGGGACGGGTCGCTAGATTTTTTTTATTATTGTTGAATTGTCTACACAGGATCTTTTGTGCAAAATTGGGGTCCATGTTTTATAAACACACCAGAAAATGAATTACAAAAAACATTAGCATTTCAATTTAATATCATAATTATATTATAGCATTCATATAATACGGTTAGTAAAGTATTTGTACAATCGTCCATAAGCCTACCATCACCATTTCCAATTCTCACGCACATTTTAAAGTAAACACTATAAACAAACTAATATTAGGGTCTATCCAAACAATAAGAAATTCGATGGCAATCTATCGACACTGAATTCAAACCAATTTAACTTACTAGAAAACGATCTAACGATATGAACATTTGAACAACAAAAGTAATAAATGAATACTGTTTAATAATAGTAACTCTATTGCTTAGTATTCTATTTCAATATTGTTGATTTAATCGTTGTATAGTCAACTTCGTAATTACTTTACCACCCTATGTCCACGTTTGCACGGATGTAAAAATTCGCTGACGCCGAGTTATTTTTACGTCCGTGCGAACGTGGTCAAAGATTGAATATCTCTTAAAAAACAACAAGGTCTATCCCACCAAAACGTGTTATGTAAAGTAGGTTGCAAAGACACAAAATGTGCAAACGCATTCACTGCTAAAAAGTTTTCAGATCTAATGTAGAGCAAGCCCTTAACTCTACAAGCCCTAACTCTACAAACTTTACATTTTTGCAAAAGTTTAGGGTTTGGCCGTCGCACAGACACTCCTATAGGCTTATGGTAAGATTAAGTCTTTAATGTTGTGTCATCAACAACAACGAACAGGAACAGTCAAGCCATGCATTCGATTTTTGTACTTGGCTCGTCTTGGCAGGGGGCCTTCGTAAAGTTTCTTTGAATTGTTGTCAAAAAATGGTCAAACAATTAAGATGTCGACTATACAATCGAGTCAGTTTCTACTAGGACATTATTAGCCTGTCAATAGAGAGTCACTCAATTGAAGATAAATGGAAATACAATTACCGGAAAATTTCGTTTTATTTATAGAATGTTATACGTTAAACAGAGGTGGGTTAGAAAATATGAATGTATAATTTTTTATCGATCTCTTGAAATTCTAAACACATTGTTGAGTTGCTTTATTTTGTTTGCAAAGGGTATATAACTAGCATTGTATTTCTGATTAACTTAATAACAGATTATGAGGTTATGTTTATTTCGCAAAACAAGGGCGAATGGCGAGATTTTGTGTGATTTGGGACCCATTGATAGGCGTTCCGTATGTTATGGAAACTTATGAATAGTTAAAGAACGACATAAGACTAACAAAAAAGCAAATGGTAAGTAGGTTAGAGAAGTTGGGAGAAAAAAGATATGAAAGGTAGAAGATTTTAACCTAAATAAATGTAAAAGTACTTTGAGCATGGGATTATTGGTAATTATTAAGTAGTGGAATGGCTTATTTATACATATTTAGTTTAACATAACATTACATCACGCCTTGTTTCCCCGAAGGGTTGGCCAGAGGTGTACCTATAGTACACCCACATTTCGCCAGTTATGTTTAAGTCCCATGTAATAGGGGGCGAGCCTATTGCCACCAACCGGGCACAAATCCAGACTCCGGGCTGCTACTGAGAAATTCCAGATAGAAAAACCCAATAACACTTTGCCCGACCTGGGAATCGAACCCAGGACCTCATGCTCAGCAGTAGCGATTGCGAGCGCTAGACCAACGAGGCGTTAACTCACACATATATCTTAGGGGGAAGGCAGAAGGACATTCTTACATACCTATTCCTGCTTTGTCCACGTTCGTACATCCGAGTCATAAACGCGCGTTGCAGTACTACGTCCCTGACTTATTTAAGGACATCAGGGGCCCTATTATGAACTCTTATTTCCAGGCAGTTTACGGCGTAAACATAACTGCCTTGCAATTTCGTATTATGAACTCGTCAAACAAGCCAGTCAGCGATCACGTGACACCCTGGCCGACTTCTGGCCGAATATTGACTGGCAATACCGTATTACGAACGTTCGTTTGACATTTCGTTCCGTATTAGAACTGTTAAAAAGTAACCTCACAATTCATTCAGTTTACGCTGCTTCAGAGTAGCTTTTATTGAATTGTTTAGGGTTTATTTGGACATTATTGGAGTGTTTTCTATATAACATAAGAAAATATAATCATGTGTGACGAAAATGAACTGTTTGAGTTCCTGGAAAGTAATAAAAGGAGACGACTTCGTGACCAATCTAATGCGTTCGACATGGATGATGTGCAGTTCACGACTTGGGACTGAATCTTTGTGAGCAGCTGAGGACTCACATGTCATGAGACGTGTGATCGCACGCAAGGCTAAGAATAGTAAAATACACTTTCCACTAAATTAATAAAAGGATAATAAACGTATTATTGAAATCCTAACAACGGCCTTTCCTTTTGGTGTTCACCTTTAACCCATAACGGGCTTACAAAATCCACGGATTTATCCGTGAAGACTAAGGTAGTAGTTTTTATTAAGTATGAACTTACGTAAAGTTTTAACTAAACATTATTCTCATTTTAGGTCTTGGTAGCATTATCATAGTATGCTACTGGCTCCTACCAACGCCCCACTGGTGATATAGGCTCTCATTCAATGTCCCAGCCAACATTTTCTATAGTAGATGCAAATCACTGAGATTTCTTCAGACTTCTTGGAAGTAGTATAAAAACTCCAACAATCTTTCCAGCTGAACATAAGTTAGGTAACGCGCCGACGAGGTGAGGGCGAGAACGCTCATCCACTATTAAAATAAAACTTACATTGCATTAATATTATATCATGTTAAAAACATGAATATTAATTGAAATACTCAATAACACTTTCGCCATCTTTTTGTTTATACTCGTACTCCGTAAATCTTAGAATGGATCCTTCCATTAAACAAACAATACGATAGTGTTCTTTCATAATGCTAATATTATTAACTAATGTTTGTCAAACAATACTTTCATTGAAGTTGTCGAATTCCCCGTTGACCTTATAGTGGAATACGTTCGGAAACCTCGCGTTACAATTTGCAAACAGGAAAAATTATATAAAATTATTATAATCTAGAATAGCACAATATAAATTGCGTTCATATTTTTACCTACTATACTAGACTAACTAGTTTAATATATGGTATTTATTATTTTTATCATAAAATACGTGATTTAAACAAAACCGTAACTTCCCTATAAATATATAATTGGGTTTCTGAACGTTACGTCAGAGAATTACAAGCCAGCCATAGACAAACTACCCAGCGTGAAGTCGCTCAGAACTAGGAATGTCATTAACGAAATTTAACCAGCCCGTGAAATGAATTGCCTGGAACTGGCCTGGCCTGGTTTTTTAAAAGTTCGTAATAGGCGCGCAGGGTGTCTTCTCCTCGGCGTCTGTCGTGTCCGGCCCTGGAGCGAGAGCGAATGGAAAGCCGTCACTCTCTCACGAAGGAGGAGGTGGAGCGCGTGAGGGAGAGAGCCTTGCGCCCTCACGCCCCTAGTAGCCGCATTAGACTCCCTGGGCGTCGGAAGTCACCTTCAGATTGCCAGCCACCGTAGGCTGGTGGTGAGCTACCCATTGCTCGCCGTCCGCAGGCCCACGCTACTAAGGACCAGGCCCGGGTCGACGTCGCGGCATCCACCCGCGCCTCAAAGAGTTGTCAGCACATAATGACGATAGGGCCCATGCCTCAGGGACGCGGGAATTTCGAAAGAGATACCGTATCCCTGGCTCAGGCAAATGAAGGAACACGGGTGGGTTTTAGTCAGTAAAAGTCTGACACACCCTCCCGCTCCACTCAAAGCGAGAGTCATTTGATGATATTCCAAAAAAAAAAAAAAAAAGGGTGTCTTCTTCTGGCCGATAAAAATAAATGCTGAAACTGAATAAAAAATCTCTATCAATAGGTTTGTACTACCTATAGGTTCCTTCTACATCCGATTAGCCAGATAAAACTGGTGTATTTCATGGACGTAAGTTTTATCTGTTTGTACACTAAGGTTCTCTTTGCATAATGTAGTGGAAGCGTGCAACTCTTTAACTCTTCCACTACATTGTACAAAGGCATCAAGGGAACCAGGGATGGCTGGTATTTTCGGCGATAACTAGGTTGCTGGTTTTCGTCTTTATTCAAATTCATATCAAATCTACGTTGTCGTCTAATTGATGATTAATAAAACTGCTAGCATGCGTCTGCAGGGATTAGGGAACTCTAATTACCTTTAATATCTCAACTATGCAATGTTGTTAAGCTAGCATTACTCATACAAAAACTAGATTGTGGTCGGATTTAACCAAGCTGAAAGAATAAGGTATCAGATTAATTAGTTTTAACAGTATCATCCTCCTGCCCGTCCTTTCATTTAACCTAGAGGTTTTTTTAAAATTGAAAACATTCTTTTTTTACTTTATAATTACTTATAAAACATTCAAGACATACAATTGTTGTACATTAATATTTTCCTTTTATTTGCTTATACAATCCAGGATTTTTGCGATGTACGTGTAATAAGACTTGCTATCAATGTGCCTAGATTGAATCGCGCACATAGAATAGATGGGTGGTTGCCAACAAATATCCCTTCTAGACTATAGGAATCTCACTATCCGCTTGACTATGGATGGTTCCGATGGATCCCAAACACAAATTATTCGTAAAATGACGCATGGGATCTTTTAATCCCATCTGAAATTTAAAAAAACCATTGTTGAAATAAGGATTAAACTCGTAGTGTAAGCAATGGTTCTAATACCATGCATTTAGTTACGTTCGTTTTTAAATTCCGCGTATTTTGATGTATTACAACTAGTGTAGTAATATATCAAAATACGCGGAATTGGATTGAAATGGAGCGAATTGTCTTTGATTTTAAGAAAAATTAAACATCTGTCATATTTTCGTTTTTTCGTTCGTGGTGTGATGTGTTAGGTTATGTGATGTTTTAATTGTTTTAATGGAAATTTCGTTTATAAATATAATAAGTGATGTGAATGAAAATATAATATGAAAGATATAAAAGATAATATGAAATATAATAAGAAAATATAATAAGTGATGTGAATGATATGTGCGAAGAACAATAAGATACAGGTCATTTGTTGACAATTTAGGGAATTATATTTCTTCAATTATTTGGATTACTTCATTTAAATTTGTGCGTTCCACACATCTCTGTACTTTTTAACTATCTGATCACTTTCGTCAGACAAACGATGTCTCCGTAATCGAGCAATACGCAATTGACAATAACCACAACGCATTTTAACAGTTGACAAAGTCCCAAGCACTTGCAACTCGTTATCCAGAAGTAAATGTTCTTGTCTATGTTGGTGTGCAGAATAGTCAGTCCAAAGGTATAGCCAAGTCGCTAGTCGTCAAGAATCAATAGAAATGGAAACAATGGAATGATATATCTGATATTTGACACGACAATTTGTCACAGACGTTCCATTTTCCGTTTCATGTTTTCAATACCGTTCAAACGAGTAACACAAATTAATTTACATTTTTATGCACAGTCTGTTTAAATTGTAGGTACTTTTCATGATTCGTTTTATATGTTTTTAGTTTATTTATGAAGATGTAAGTAAAATAAAAGAAGGAAAACCGCCAAGCGAAAACGTACTTATGTGTAAGAAGGTAAATCATAAGTGTAGAGTGGAATGTATCAATGTAATCCTCGAAAAACATTCCGTTCGGAAAGTGCACGATAACTTATTTTTAACAGAATAATATCATGAATATATTTTAATTCACATCGACTAGTTTTAAGTTTTTTTTTTTGGAAAAACTTGTAATTATAATTAACATAAACTAGCCAGTGAACGGTGCTCCTATAATTTTTAAATTGCGTGGGTCCAACCTCGCCATCCTTCTTTAGTTTTTTTGTTAAGTTACAGTGAAACTAAAATCTAAACTAAAAATATATTATTTACGATAGTTGGAAGTTACCATCATTGTATTTCTAGTATCGTACGGATAGATTTGATAGACAAGGATTAAATCTCCTTTTACAAAAAAAAAAAACAATCAAGTCTAAAACATAAATATCACTCTCCTTTTCACATCCCACATTTATTTGTCCTAAATCCACTCTTGAGTCCCAAAAGTCACTTCATCAAGCTAATAGTCCAGGTTCTTTTGTTTATTGATCTGAATTACTTAAGTTCCTATTATTTTTCCCTACTTGCTGATACGCCTCGAGCTAGGCAAGCCTTAAGTGGGGGACCATGTAACTCCTACAACCATACTTCATTTACCCGAGTTTACCATCCCAGGATCCCTACTGAATATGTAAGTTGCGGGTACTGTCTTTTGAGAGAAGCTATCCGCAGAGTGATTTGAGTTAGAAAGGTTTTTTGAAGCTTTTGAATAGTATTTTTTTTCTGATTTTATGAACGTAATTTTTCTGATAAATTGTATCTTTTTCTTTTAACATGAAACCTTGAAAAATAGAAAGAAACCTTCTAAGAATCCCCGTTTTAAATTAAGACAAATTCTCATACTTGAAATCGTTATCTAATCATATAGTCAAATAAATGTTTTTTTTAAATGTATCACAGAAAACTCAAATCTTTGAATTTCTCTCTTAGGCAATGTAAAAACTAAGGCATCCTAAAAGAGGTTTAAGAATGTCTCCTGTTAATAATTAATATTATGCTACTAATACAACATCAGGTCAAATGGCCACCCAAAGCTTCTTCTTTATAATAATCATCATCATTATGACCTACATCGACGATTGACGTTATGTCACATTAGTTCCCTTGCCCTCATTATTACAATTAATTGCCTTTGAATTGGCGATCCTTTGGGTTAATTACATTAAGGTTCAATAAAGGACCCATTTTCCCTAACAACTATCGATTCTGGGATAGCAATTGATTGTATTCACCTCATTAGTCACTTGATGAAGGTTCTTAAGAACGTTTCTTTCTAATTCACGGGTTTACTGGATTTCTTTGTTTCACATATTCTTTTTGAAAGTTGGGGCGAACTAATGTTTGGAAAATAAAAGAGATTAGCAAATTGACATAAATTTTAGCTTTACCCCAAAAGTGTTTTAAAACCAACGAAGGATGACCTAGCAAATATTTTTCATGATTTCATTCCGATCAATGTAATCAAATTCTATTTCAATTTATCGCTTCCATCTTATTCAATTACCGTCCATCTTATTTAATTCACCGTTATGAAACGTACAAAAAATCAGATTAGCAATCGTCGAAATTGCATTGAGAAACTTAATAATATACTAGTAAATTCTTTTCAAGAACCAATGCTTTCCTCATTCCTTCAATGTCGCATTGCTCCGTTGATTACTATCTAAATCTACACTACTATACAATAGCATTCACGGAGTTTCAGCTATAAGTATATCTAGTAGATTTCACGAAGGGTTTTGATTCTCCACGCTTTCAATGGAAAATGTATTCATTTCCCGCGCCGCCATATTAAAGGATTATTCCGGTATTCAAAGATGGATGCCGTTGATTAATGCGGTCACCTAAATAAATAAATTAGCGTGTTGTTTGGGGTTTTTATGTATTTATAATGAAAATGTATGCGTGGAGTAAATGTTCGATATTTGGGGCGTGAACAACCACGGGTTTAATGTTAGTGGGAGATTAACTAAACTAACTAGCGACTAAAATGTGTATTTGACGTCCACGTGGAAGTCGGAAAACAACAACCATGATCATGCCTTGTCTTTGTACAGGGTGAGGACATTGAAGCGCAAACTAACTATGAATTAAAAACAGAACACTGAGGCGCCCGCGCCCGCGTCGGGCGCGCGGTATTTTCTTGCCGCGCCACCAAGACCCTAGGGCACCACAGGCACGCAAGCTCTCACGTGATTGGTTGAACTATATTTCGGATGCTGTTTCATTCTTAAAAGCAATACCTAACAGCTAATTATTTTCAGGGTTCAGAATCAAGTACTAAATCCATAAAAACAGTTTGCGCGTCGATGTTCTGCCACCCTGTAAAATGGCTATAAAAATACCCTTAACGAAGCCGAGAGTCACTTTTTCTTTCCACAAAACAAAAAAAACATATTAACATGACATATTTTTTATCGCAACAAACCAGGGACCTTCTATTTACGGAGATATTGAATGGAGATAGGAGATATTGGGAGTATTTAAAGTTCGTTCGTCGATTTCTGTACCGTCGCAGGCACCCATAAGCACAATGTTTTGGGTGCATTACATTGCGCACACCCTAGAAATAAGAGTCGTTTTCCAGCAATTATTTTAAATGCGTATATATATACATATATATTTTAATATACTTGGAATGTTTAGCTATAAAAGAAGCTGTGAGATATTGGCAATACTGGTTTATATGTAAATCATTTACAATTTTATTCAGACCACAAACCACTAGAAAACATGAATCTAAAATCTAGAACCAACGAAGAGTTTGGTGATTTAACGTTTTATTTATCGCAATATGACATCAAAATAAAATATCCTCTAGGAGAAACAATTTAGAAGCAGATTATCTAAGCGGAAATCCAGTATTAGAATCAGATGAAAATAAAGATAAACAATTAAAAGTTGTTAACTTGATAAAACTAGAGGATATTATAATCGAACAAAATAAAAATGAAGAAATACAAAATAACAAAAAAAAAATTGATTGAAAACACAGTGTATATTTAAGAAAGGACAGGGTAAATGAAAAAATTGTGCTGTCAGAGGAGTTTAGCATCAAACTTCTATAATATATACATGAATACCTATGCCACATTGTAATCAGACAAATGCAAATAATGATAAGTCCCACTTTATATTGTAAAAAGTTGGATAAATAATATTTAAAAAAAAAACTTGTACAAGTAACTACAATAAATCAAGAGGACACGATCGGTTAGGTTTGATATGTCATCTAGGTTCGGCCACGAAGCCTTTCGAAATAATCTCTATAGACACAATTGGAGGTTTTGGAGGTTCAAGATCGACAAAAAAATACCTACACCTGTTAGTGGATCACTTTACTAGGTATGCATTTATTCTCACGCAAAAAAAAAATGTTAATTTTCTTCCTTATGGAGGAAGATGTAAAGAAAATGTATTTCTTACTTTATCCCGTTCCGCCTCAATAGAATGACTTTGTGCTCAGTACCACTAAGGAGTTTATTAATGACAGACAATACAGATGTCGGAAGAAGGTGGATATGTCAAGATGACATGAAAAATGCAAAACAATTTTTTAGTTTTTAAATATTTTTATTTTAAACATTTTATCAAAAGGAGTATCTACATATGTGTAATAAAGTATTAAAAATATCGTTTCTTTAATTTCAGGTAAGTTTAAGTATTAAGTTTTATGTAACATACTAGCGGCCCGGTACGTGCTTCGCTACGTATAAAGGGAAATAATAACAAAAAAATATTGGAACATCAAAGTCATTCATTCAAACAAAAAAAAAATTGGATTAATTGCTAGCAATTTTTCTGTACATGTAGACCTGAAAATAAGTGCAAAATGTGACTTTAGAAAATTACACAAATGAAATGTCAACATACTGAAAATAGATCAATTATTTACCTGTTCGTGGATCAATCATTGGTATATTGATATGGTAGCCACTGTCACCTTTCCAAATCAATATTGGGTATTGTAATGCATCTACGATGAAGTTCCGAAACACGTTGCAATTGCTCATTTCTGCGATGAAGTACAATATCACGGGATTGAAACTGATCACCAAGAATTAAAATTGCAACCTCATCAATTGTCGGTGCATTGAATCGCCTTGCGTGCTCTCCAAAAGGTGTTCTATCAGCCCTTATTACGATTTTGTGATTATCAGATGGCATACGATCGAGAGCAATTTTGAACAATTGAACTAATGCGTTATGCTGATGGAAAAACCTTTTTAGCTCACGAATAATTTCTAGTCTTGTATTCGAAACAATTGCACAACGTTGATCCAATTCACGATTAATATACATCACCAATAAAATAAATTTGCTAAAATTGATGATCAGCGTCGGTCGGTCTAGGGCAATAACGAACCAGCTTGATGATAAATCTGGCCCTGAATCTGTAACATGTATGCAATTTTAGGTAGATGTTGGATCATAATTTTTAAAATTATCGAATACTTTATGATTCAGATTGATATAAACATGGGACAATCCTGTTGAAGTATGTACCTTAAACGTCGGCATTAAATTATCTCTAATAATTTTAGTAGCACCAAAAGAAGTCATTTGAAATGACGAATTGTATTGTTGATTATGACTCAAAAAGTGCTTCGACGTTTGAGATGTCCCAAAAATAAATAAATACAATGGTTCGGGTGGAGTTTCTAATGCTGGCAATCTCACTTTGCCATTAGCACAACACATGCCGGGCGTTTCACCTGGAAAGTTAGCCGCATCACAATGTGGACATATTGCGTCCATCATTCCAATGTAGCCGTACATACTATAATCAATCTGACTGTTGTAATTAAAAGAAGCACGCATTATTTCAGCCAAACCAGCACGACGTATTCTTGATCGCCGTGCAAGATTCAGTACAGGTACAGGGTCAACAGATCTATTTCGTGCACGCTGCGATGCATTAGCTTGTGCGCGTTCTTCTGCAGTCTGTGATCGTCTTAGTAATGCCACATCATTTGCATTACGCGTTCGCCGAACTATATTTTCTCGTCTGGCTCGTGGCATTTTTCCCTCATTTAAAAAAGAATAAATCATACTAAAGGCACCAAAGAAAAAAAAAACAGAAAGAAAACAAAAAATAGCCATGGCAGCTAAGAGCTGACCAATTCCCACAGACAGCGCCCTATCATCAACACGACTTATGAATCAGCAACTTAATGATCTAACACACACGCCACCACCAGCGAGTCATTTGACTATTTATTTAAACTTTTCGAACTCAAAAAGGTACAAAGGCAGATTTAATGCCATATACACATATGTTATATTTGTATCAAAAACTTGCCTGGAGATTTAGGTTACCCACAGATGTGTTTTATTTCTGTTGAAACAACATTAGTTTGCCATATTTATTATAAGGCAAACTAATGTTAGCCAGAATAGCATAACTTTCACACACACAAATCTAATTGTATTTACATAAGAGGGGTTTCATACTGACTGCCTCATTGTTCCTGTGGCCGGAACCGCTACTGAGCATGAGGTCCTGGGTTCGATTCCCAGGTTGAGCAAAAGTGGTATTAGGTTCTTCCATCTGGAGTTTCTCAGTAGCTGCTCGAAATCTGAGACGTAATTCTCGTATTTTTAAGAACGTTCGCATTCTAATCTGTCTCAATCTATCAAAAATACTTCTTATTTCCCTACATTTTTGACAAAGATTTTGACACTGATTGTCGCCGAGATTAGATTGCGACTAGATTTAAAAGATTTTTATTAAGAGAATTGACCTTCTGGATAAGTGCCCAGTTGATGGCAATGGGCTTGTTCCCTATTACGAGTACATGGGTCTTAAATATATCTGGCGAAATGGGGTTGCACTAATGCATAATCCTTCGGGGATTTCAAGCGTGGTGTTATGGGTTTCACTTATAATAAAAACAGCCTGAGCACAGCAAAATCTATCGAGGAATAGTGCTTTAAAATATTAAAAAAGACTCGAAAGAAAAGTTCAGCTCAAGGGAATAAAACAAGTTCACAAATGTTTATTCAGCGATTCTGCATTCTTAGAATCGGCTTATCAAATAGATCTAAATATGTTATGCAATTTTTAATTAAATCTAATTGGATAGATTTTTCCAAGCACATAAGGTCAAAGTAAATTAGCTAGTAAAAACTCTGCAGACGTTATGGTTATGGAAACGTAAACGCGATTAGTTTACACAAAAAAACTGATATTTCAAGTGAATACACCAACTGCGGTCGATGACTCCACATTTTTTTTTTGTTTTATCGCGTTTGGATATCGATGCCCAACCCATCTGCGGAGTTTCGCTAGCTAGTTTAATTTGACCCCGTATAGTAGGTACTCTCTGTCATAATATACGAGTACGTTTCCAAATTGACTGTGAATTTAATCTATCCGTATATTCAAATTAAATTTCTAGAATACTGCAAATTCATATAACGAGTGTAAAAAGACACATATGGAAGCCGAGGGTCACTTTACCGTCATTGTTATATTTTTTGTACTGAACCATACCTTTTGAAGGTTGTAACGTAACGTTTAGCCGACTGGCTAAACGTGGTTACAAGTTAATATAATTTTTAGAATATAAAATACAAAATTACGTAGAAAAGATATTAAGGATTAGGAATCGATTAGTAGTAGCTCGCGTAGGACGTTCCTCTGGCCTGCAGTCTAACACGAGGGAGCTCACGGTCGTGCAGCAGCTCGAGGCGTCGACCGCTTCTCCGGCCCACAGACTGTCGAGATGAAGCTCGCAGCAGTCTCTCCGTGCTCATAGTCGCGAAGCAGCTCACGGTTGAATCAGCTCGCGTCGGCCGCTCCTCCGTCCCGCAGTCCGTCGAGTGGGAGCTCGCAGCAGCCTCTCCATTAGCCCGCAGCCCGTTGCGAGGGAGCTCGCGTCGGTTGGTGTTTCTTCAGGCGGCGGCGTCTCACGCCACGTTTATTAGTTCTCTGCAATAAGTCTCGAACCCGCAGACTCAAGCGGGAGGGTCGGAGGTGATCGGGAGAGTTCGAACACCTACATGCACACAAGATAAAATGAAATTCACTGAGTTTAACTTTTGAAATGTTTTATATTCAAGGAGCTTTTAGAAAAACAGACAGTAAGAAAAAGTACGAAAAGAAAGAAGCCAACAGAGCGAGCCAGAAGGGCGTGTCAAAAGAACGAGTCAAAAGACGGAATCAAAAGAACCTGGTGAAAAGTAACGGTTGCCTTATATAGCCCCTGGCCGATCGTTCTAGAGGTCACTTTTTTAGTTTTCAATCCAAATACTTCTTAATTGGTTATCGGCCAGGAACAATAAAGATGGCTTACAGTGAGAACCTGGCTTAACACTAGTTTTACGATACCTTTACAATAAAATAGACGACCTTTTAGCTCTATACCATAGAAAAAGAAAAACTGACAGATGACAATGTTAGATACAAAATGTCACAACATTCAATAAAAGGAAAATAATATGAGATCACATGAAATGAGATAAATGGATGTGGAAAATAGACAGAGGTAGCTAAAGGTTTGCTTTTCAGCAGTACAACAATTATCAGATAAACAAATGTAAGTTAAATGAGTGTCATACAATTTTCATAAAGACTTTAGTACCTACTGAATCATAGAAAGAATTGCTGTGCACAACGGCTCCTCAGGTGTTAAATACATAAATAGATAATAAGATGTGATTTTGGTGTAACAAAATACCACAAGGTCTAAATTCCAACTTTTCCTGACGTCTTTTTACGAAATTAAGTTTTTTATGTTATAGCACAAATTTAATTATTCCCAAGACTCCTGTGCCGTTGCATGCACCCATTGGCACAATGTTTTGCGTGTGTTACTCTACACTGCAAACAGCAAAGGAGGATGGGAAGAAACGTCCCCACCATCCAACAGATTTTAAATAAGTGTCATTTGAAGCGTCTAGTATAATAGATATTTTTTTTATATGGCAACGTCCTTCAAATAGGTACGTGGGTTTTTTTACTAACACATTTACTTATTGTGTAATTAAAAGGATTAGAATATGGCGATCTCAATATTTTTTTATGTATAACTTTAATTATACCGATTGTTTTTCTTTTCGATTCAGTCGCGCCATGTCCGTTCACGTATTTATAACAGTAATATTTTAATAGACCGGGATTTGGCTGGCAGACATGCTATTGCTCATGGGCACTGCACTTGCATTACTGGCAATCACATCGCACATAATATCCATTGTATGGTATATGGGGTTAGGGCGTCATATTAACTTTAATGCACCAGCACAAATGCTTGATAATATATTCATAAACGACTAAATGTAATTATTAGAACAGTAAAGAGCACGTCAAGCTTGACTCTGTGGACTAGCTCTGTTTTGTATGGCACGCAGTATAAATGAGAGCGTAACTTAAGCTACTAGTATATCGTTTGACATGCTTTTGGCTGTACTCACAGAGCATCATTATAATAGCTGTACTAATGAGTTAAAAGGTATATTAATTAACTTAAACATTATACTTAATGATTTTCAGTTTGAGAATCAAGTATTTTTTTGATAGAATCGTCATTTGTTAAACATGCTTTTTTAATTGCGGAAATAATGAATTATGTTTAAAAATCAATACATTTTTGCCAAAAAGATTTTATTTTATTATAAAAATCACCCAATACTTTTTGCAACTAATACTTCCAACCCAATGAACAAATTGACGCGTATGATTTTTGTAGGTTGGGGACGTGGTTCATACAAAATCCCCCATGGTCCTTTTCACACCAAAACTAATAGTCGATTCCCAGCAATAATTTTTGAGCAATGTTACTTGGTTTGATGTACAGTAGCGCTCATAAGTCCATAGGCAATCTCACAAAGCAATAGATTGACGCTTCAGTTTCACTTACGACCTTCTTCTATAAGTTGTTTCTATTCTATAGACACGCACACACACTCACTTTCTCTGTAATTGATAGTAGTTCATAATTTCAACTAACTTAACATATGGCGTGCTAGCTTAGTCGTTACTATGATTGGGTAGGAGCGATTATGGCGAGCCCCGGGTTCGAATCTCACCTGCGTCAGCGGAAAAAATTGAAATTAATTATAAATAAAATGTATTTATAGTTTTTGGTATGTTATTAATAATACCTAAAATGAAAAATTTTTGTTTGTTTTAATAAAATTACCTGTAGTGGTTCGATAATCATTCGATACTTGTGTCGTTCATCTTGTTTACTCAGAAAATAAAAGTTTGTAGGTAGACCACAGAAAACTGAGTAAATTATTTCGATTTCTGTGAGGCAATTCGTTACGACTATTCACCTTATTGAACGTTGTTGGTTAGTGACGAATGTTTAAATTTGTTAATTAGCAGTATTGTGGTAATATAATATAATATTCAAAATGCAATTAAATATAATGTTTAAGCGTTGGCAATAATATTGCGCTGTGTAGAAGTGGACTTAAATGTGTTATAACACAAATGGACTAAGTGTGACTGTGAGTCTGTGGAGAAGAGATAGATGTGAAACTACGATCTTTGTGGTGTGTGTCGTTTAAACACATACAGTCGTACCGCGAGTTCACAGCAATACGAATCTTAACGTGCCTATGCACTTTTGAACGCTTAGTGTACAGAATGCGGAGTTGACGGCTATGTGATGGATTTTTACACCCTTTATAGTATGGTATACAATAAATTTACCTGTCTGTATGTCGGTATTAGAATCGGAGAAATTTTCAGCAATAAAAATACTTGCTGACACATGATCTCCAAGGATTTCAAAGAAACAATAGAAAAGCGCTTCATATTCAACCACTATTGAGATCTAACATTTCACATAGCAAGACAATAAATTAAAACAATAATATGATTTAGTGTAGAAAATAGTGCTTTATTGAATGTAGTTCAAAGACATGTCTCAGAAACGAGGCAGCGGTTTCAAAGATTGCAATGAGACATAAAGGGCTGTGATCTGTTTTGCTGAAACTTGCTGCATTTAGTTTAGAGTGCTCTCCGTGTAAAAATATGAAAATTTAAATTGCTACGATGAAACATTTTGTATTTTTTATGCTGGCGCAGGTACGACAATTATTTACTAGACACGTAGGTTCATTACGGAAACGTTGTCTTTTTGTCGATTTAATTTGAATAAATAGTTATGTTCTAAATTATTTTGTCTAAAGAAACTTATATTCGTTGCCGAAATTGCAGAACAGAACGAAATCATTGGTATGTTTTTGAATAGCAACATAAGTTTTAATTTTAACAAACTAACATAGTTTTTTAAAATGTTGTGTTCCTTACTAACGGGGCCATTGTTGTCAAAGCATATGAATTAATTTAATTCAATTTAAGCCCTCGGACTAATTGAACGGTAAGTGATAAAAGTGACGGACATGCGATTTATAAACGCAAATGGCCAAAGTTTGCCACACACACAATCACATATTATGTAGGTACCAGTTTCTTCAGTACCAAACTTTTATTTCCACATCCAATAAATTTACTATTACTTCATTCTACGCCTACGCGAAATAAAATACGAATTCTCTGAATTTTACAATACTTATCGTTTACGTTCGTAACCTTTGAAAATTAATCTCGGTTGTTCGTTTCGAGGGAAAAGATTAGGTTTGGTACTTATCTTTGCATAAGGTCTACCTGAATCGTCAATTTAAGGTCCTATCTTAAGGAAATTGAAGTTTTCGTATCTTGAAAGAGATGTCAGATCTTTGGAGGCTTCAGTTGGTCTATGGATATTTGAAATGCTCATATTATTATGCTTGTTTCCAATTGTTATTTCCACTTGAACAAATAGCAACTTTATAACAGCACCCAATAAGTTTAATTCAGAATGATAAGTACTACTGAAACAGACATAAAAACAATGTAGCGCGTACTGAATTGTATGTACGGTGTTAAAAGATTTTTTCCAAATCACACACTTAGCGAACGCAAGATACATTAAATGGCACTGAAGGGGCTGATAAAATTGGGTAACCGGCTATTAATAAAGTAACTGAAACTATGTTATAATAGTTCCAGCTAGTAAGGGTGGATTTCACCAATAAAACTGAACGCGATCAGCATATAAACTACGTTTATGGGCTGTAAGTGTCATTTTATTCTATGAAATATTGACACTGACAGCTCTTGAACGCGTTTAGATTCATCATCTACTAGCTTTTCCCCAACTATGTTTAGGTCTGTTTACAGTCTAGACTATTCGTTCAATAGCCTATTGCACAGCATCATTCTGGGTCTGGCCTTCTTTTTAAGACTCATTTTAGCTGAAAGACATCCACTGTTGGATATAGCACTTCCCCAAGTGCCGCTACACCTTCCTTCCAACGTTACGTCTTCCAGAACGCAATCGCCAATCCCAAACTTTCCGCCCCATCGGCCATCTGTTCTGCGAGAAATGTGCCCTGCCCACTGACATTCTTCTTAAGTTCTCCTGCGGATCTCTTCATTTCTGATTCGATCACGTGGGGAAACTCCAAGCATAGCCCTCTACATTGCCCTTTGGGTGACTTTAAGCCTTCTAATAATGCCCATTGTGAGCGACCACGTTTCAGTGCCATAGGTTAACATTGGCAACACGCACTAGTCAAAGACTTTCGTCTTGAGACACTGCGGTATGTGGGCGGCTCGTTGTTGCTAGAAGGCTTTAACGCAGCATGATGCTGTGCGCGACTATGGTCACGACGTGTTTCTGCCGACTATTTCTGTTATATGCTCGTGATCTACAAGCTTTTGCCCGCGGCATAAACCACTTAGAGGTCGGAAACTATTCCACAGGAACAAACTACCGGGGTTCATAGTATTGGATAAAATAAAAACTACGTGATAATTTTCCCTATTTGGGTAAAATAGTTTTTAAAGGGATTTGGGGATGATTTTACCAATATCATAAATATGAATTATAATACCGCTTACTTAAGAAATGCAAGGTTTCCCATACAAACTTGCATCCCCTATATCAGCCCCTTTAGGATTATTTTTGAGCCAAAAAGTAACCTATGTCTTTCCCCAGGATGCCATCTATCTCTTCGCCAAATTTTATGGAAATCCGTTCAGTGGCTAAGGCGCTAAAAGGTAACATCCAGACAGACAGACGGAGTTACTTTCGTTTAAAAAAAAATTTATGAACGGAAATGAGGCAAGTGGAGTATGTAAGGATCGTAGCAGGTGGCGTTCTCTAGTTTCTGCCTCCCTCATGGGAAGAAGGCGTGAGTTTATGTATGTGGATTTGTCTTTATTATCGATTTATTTCATCTTTTTGTATGTAGGTACGTATTTTTGTGTCGAATAAATCTATTTTTCTTTCTTAAAATGAAGTATTTTTCTTACATCATTTATTTTAAAAAAATATCTTGAGATAATTAATACTCCTCAAACAGGGGAGAGGATCAACATAAGAATCGTCACCAATCACAAAAGGACGTATGTCAGATTAATAGCAAGGAGAAACTACGCAGTCATCTCCAAAATTGTCCATTAAAACTTTACAAAACATCCCTTGACAAATTTGATAAAGTACCATAATCTCACCAGGATTTAAGTAACCTAATTTACCTTTCTCATCAGAACAGAAATAAATCGCAATTACTTTTAATACACTTCTGGTAAAAAATGTCCAAAAGTGGCAAGAGATTATAATTTATTTTAGGTGCTACTGAGGCAGTCCTCCTATGCAGTTGGAATGAACAAATTCTGGACTTTGATGTCTAGTCAACATGTCATGTTGAGTAATTGATTGATTGAAAGGTTTCTTTTATTTGTAGTCCGAAAATTATTATTTCTGTGATGTTTCCACACAATTCACAGAATCCATAGTGGTCATCAATTAGTATAGGTATCAATGTCTTCGTCAATAACATTGTCAACCTGGAGCGAATATTGACAGCTTAGAACCGATCATGATCTAGCAAACAAAACGAATTAGCAAAAGAAGACATACATACCATACACACACAACACACACACACACCTGTATGCGTTGCTGTACTGGACACGTAAGGCACTTTAGTAGTGCCCTGTCATGGTTTCCATGGAGCCGTAGCGCAATAGGATGGTGTGTCAAATAGCCAAGAACTGGATCAGGACACAAGTATCGTCTTCAAACCGTGCCTTGCAATAATGTGGTTTCTACAACAACAACAATCAAGCAATAGGTACAATATTTCTTATTTGATAATCGTATTATTTTGACATTATAAATAGTGCTATTGACATTAATTTGAATGATTTTGATATTACTATTAATTTTTACAGCATTTTTTTAAATATATCCTCTTACGAAGACTGACCTACCTTATGCAGTATTGACTATCGAATTTGACATTGCATTTTCCCCGCTTCGTGATTCATTACATAATTACAGTAAAGCCGATTGCAGTATGTTAAATGATTAATTTGCTGAAATTGACTGGCACTCAGTTTTAGACATTACTTATACAAATGATGCCGTTCGCACCTTTTTCGAAACGATCTAAATAGAAATTGATAGGTATGTGCCGATTAACCGACGGTCAGGCGTACGTTAATATCCAGTTATGTATAATGGCTCACTGATTAAAATAATTAAAGAAAAAAGTAAAAGGCACACTCGCGTTGGAAACGTTTTGGAAACTTGTTCGATTACGAAGAATTCGCAGTGTTACGGAAGAGAATGCGATATGTCCAGGAGATTTGCTATAATAAACACTTGCAGAAAACAGAACGCCGTCTGAAAAATTAAAACCAGTCATTTGGAAGCTGCGAAAAGTCCTTAACGTTTCAATTAGATTTATTTTTAATCTCTCTTTAAAAGAAGGCACTTTCCCAAGTGTATGGAAAAAGCATTTATTGTTCCAATACATAAAAAAGGTTCGCGAAAAATGATAAGAAATTACAGGGGAATTTAGATACTCAATGCAATAGGCAAAGTTTTCGAAAAACTAGTTTACAATGCTGTCTATCCATACATACTCTTGGGCATTTCTTACATTAAGCACGTTTTCTTTAAAAAACGCTCGACCGTATCGAATTTGGCTAGTTTTTCAAATTTAGTCTTTGAGAATACAGATGGCGGCGGGCAGGTTGACGTGACCTACGCGGATTTTGAAACAACATTTGACCGCCTCGATCATGTAATCCTGATCAGCAAGTTAAAGTTATACAGATTGGGTATGCGCAGAGATCTTTTACGATGGGTCCAATCATATTTTATTAAAAAGATCACAAGCTGTAGTAGTAGGATACGGTTCTAGCTTTATTGAAATCCCTAGCGGTGTTCCGCTAGGTTCCCATTTGGGGCCTCTCTTATACAACGCATATTTATTTGATATCACTGATTCTTTTATATACTCTGAACACTTAATGTACGCTACTTACAAATGATTTTATTTCTGTATGATAAAACATGTACTATGTAAATAACAACGCATACCTTATTAATTATTATAATACAATATACCAAATTTATAATAACAAAATTAAATCCTAACTAACTAAAACTATTCACAATCTCAAATATAGCGGCAAAAAAATCATCCTTACAAATTGGATTTAATAATAAGGAAGCTAAATGATTTGATCAATTATGATGATAAAGAATCAACCCAAGTAGGTCGCTGCAAACACAATCTAGCAAAGTGGGGGATCGTAGATCCCTCTGACACCCAGTGCGAGTGCGGTGCTTCAGACCAAAATATGCCTCATTCACTGAAGGGTAAAAGTGCTTGCAAACTGCACTTTTGAGGACCTAAAAACGCCACTAACGATGCCACCCACTTGGTAAAACTCATTTATTTCAAATACATAAATTCCATCGGCACGAAAAGAATAAGAACAACTGCTTAAACAGAAATAAGTGAAATAACTAAAAAATAACTATCCAAAAGACAAAAGACATTAAAGCTGTCCTTGGCTGGAATATGGTAAATGCCAACATTTAATGTGATACAGAACGTATAAAGGATGACAACGCAACAAAAGTTTTGTCCGTGCTTTAATTTCGTGTCCTCGACAAAGGACGGATCTGCATAAAGTCTATATAGTAAAAAGGGAACATATGGCTCAAGTTATGTTCCATATGAAGCCCAGTAATCTGTGTGTGGGGTGGGATAAGTTAGAATAAACTTGCTTTGTTGGATATTTTTGTTTATTCTTGCCATGGAAATATATCTATGAATAAAAAGCATCGATAAGGGGATACTAAGAGGCAAATTTATTATTATGGAGCAATACTATTATATTCAGCAAATTGCTATTGTTATTTTACAAATGATTAAGCAAGGTAAATCATAATAAGCAAGGTCACCAAGGCGAAATGATAATAATAACAGGAAGGGCGATAGTGTATTTTTTCTAGTCCACTGCTGGGACTGAAAATGACATCAAAAAAACATCATAAAAAAAAATAAGGATAGAAGTAGCGACTTTTCAAGATAGCTTTCAAAAACCTTTATTACTTTAAACCAAGATGACCATGGCAACACGCCAGATAGTCTAGAGGATGACGACAAAACAGACGAATGTAATAATCTTTTGGCAGCTTCGCAACACTAACCCGGTTTCCTTTATAGTTAATTGTTTTGCTTTCATTTCAACAATACAAACTTAAGGTTCAGCCACAGAAAGTTGAGTAATTATATTAGTGCTCGAGCGCTCTTCATCTCTAAAATTAAGGTGTTCTTGGTAAAAGTAACAGTTTAAATTCTTTTTTTTTTCTATCAGCCGAGATACTTTAAACATTTAATTTTGCTGTGTCCGATTTGTTCCACTTAGAAAATCTGTTAATTCTAAGTAGTCTTACTTTGAAATTTTAGTCACGGTAGTAAAGGGTTCTTATTCAAAATAAAGTTGCAAAAAAGTAAAAACTAATGAGGTACTAATTCCCATGATACACCTAATAATCCTTTCAATAAAAAGGCGCTCAACTCCAAGTTTTAACACTTTTACTGTAAACCTTCTCGGTCATACAACTTAAGCTAGGCAGATGCTAGATAGACACCAGAGAGATTACAAACGTCACTCGAGAGCCGAGCTTAAGGCGTTCCGGACATAATCCTAGGCTCAAGCACTGGACACTAAACTTTGGTCAAAATGTATTTGAATAACAGGTCCACTAGTCATGGTAATGCTTTTGGAGAATTTCGCGCAAAAGTGAACAGCACCCTAATTGCTTAACATTTTACATCACAATCCGAGGGTTTTGAAGGAAATTTCTAATCCATTGTTTGAAATGTTTGTCGGCTCAACAACATAAATAACGCAATGAACGTGGCTGATCGTTGCGGTCAGCCACGTTCATTGCTAGATTGCCCTTTAAGCCATTTTAAGTGTATAAACACAACTACCGAATAGATTTGATAACAATAACTTTAGGTATCAAATCTTTAAAGGTTATTTTCAAATGGTACCCCTGCCGAGGTTCGTATTTCCTGAACGTGATTCTAAAAGCCTTTCACCGTAGATCTCATTACCGCTATGCAATGTAGTCATGAGATATCTCCTCTCTCCTTCTCTATATCTGTCTTTTTCCGACTGTTGTTTTTATTACTATGTCTTTGACATTTCTTGGACCCTTAGGTCCCGGAAATTTGGAAAGCGCACGAGGCGCCGTAACCAAATCCCAGAGCTTAGACGTTTTTAATGGAATGATGCACTATAACTATAACTATTTTTAATTTGAATGCAATGTTTGTGATTATTTAAACATTATTACTGAATTTTTGACATTATTATTAGAGATTTATTGATAAATTATAAGTTCGTAATGAATTTTAAATTTATTATTTTATTACATCTTCACTGTAATATTTTAACACTGTATGAAAGCGTTATGAGATAAATAACTTGTGACTTATGGTCAACTTGGGACAGCCTTTTTCATCTTTCTAATCTATTTTCTTCCGCTTTTGACACCCATGACAGATACATTACCTTTTACTTATTCTACGTCACCACAATGAAGAAATGGTAATCTCACAATTTGAGGCAAGAAGACCAACTCAGCTTCGCTTGTGGGACTCGATTCGACTAAAGGATCAAGACTAAGAACAACATAATCAACCACCCTCATATCTGTTAAGAAACTAAATACTGCAATCACAATAAAGATAATGATCTCTTAATACTACATTATAGCGACAGTACATCTTTAATTCCGTAAGAATACACACACATTACTAACTAAGAACTACTGAGATTGTTATATTGATATTGAGGAAAATTTGTTGGTACAAAAGCAGACAGCACAAAACTTTAGAAGTCTACAATTCTACAAAACAGTACCTAAAATTGCAGAAAAAAAATCGTAACACAGAAACTAAAATTATGCATGAGTAACAATTTACAATGTATAAATTGCAGGCTTGTCACGTGCTGCAATATAATAAACTTATTTTTAAGGTTTTTATGTCACAATAATGTGGCTTAGAATTTAATGGTACACGAACTTGCAAAATTGACAAAATTGTAACTTGTAATTGTAAATATTTTTATAAAGAGCCGTGGTGGTAACCGATTTTTACCCATCAGAATACCTACAAATCTAGAGTCATCACAGGGCGTTTCCCACTACACCAAACAGACAAAACTGGAATGTCCGATATGTCTATAATCACACAGGCACCAATATCCTTTTAACTAGAACACAGCAACGATGCTAGACAGAAAAAGGTATGTTTCAGACATATTTTTTTCTCTTCAGAAAAACTACGCCTATTTCGAATCCAGCAATGTTCATAGACGCCCGCCAGTCTCGCCTGCCACAGCACACTCCTTGTGAAAAACTTTAGCCTGGGGCCGCAACCACAGCTGTGTTCAACTTTTGTTTGAAATACGATACAACAGCTATTTTTTATTTAAAAAACGCCGCTTTGCTGGATATTATCGTTTTGCTGCGTCCATTTTGTTATTATAATCGACTTATAGGATAAAGAATTGGAAGAATCTTTTATAGCGGAATGAATTTGTTTAATCATTAACACAAGGTTTAGCTCTGGAATTATTATTCAAAACCATGCCTGGTGCAAACTTCATCCTTCCTTTGGGTTCAGCCGCAGCCGCAGTTGGGTAATAAGCAACAGTTTTGTTAATGAAAACATCAGAGCAATTATTTATCAAACGTGCTTTAAAAAAATCTTTTCAGTGAAATAATTGGCTGCTCGTGAATAATGTAACTTTTCACAAACCAAGGAGCGTAAAATTTAACGAATTAGTTTTGTTTCTTGACTTATACGTGACTCTTGTCACTACCGTATCATTTGTGATTGACGTATGATTTATTGTCACCCTGCCGCCGTGGTGTCTCCTTTAATTTAACTCAAGTGCTGAAAAACTGTATAACAAGAAAAATATGTATAGCAAGAATCTAAAACCATACCTACTAAGTAAACAAAATATTATTAATTATAGTTATATTAATAAAATTACCATCATTCTACATTACGTAATTGAAAATACTTCTAGTGTTCCTCGCTTTGACCATGTAGTATTGTACAAAGTGTTACTGAATTAATGTACATTATGATAGTAGTTCGTTCACAATAGTTTACTGAAGCGTCTTCTGTTGTTTTTTAAACGAGTAACTTTTATCACAAACTAATAAAAACTACGTAAATTACAGCCACACTTACGGTGTATTGTTTAAACAAACCAAATGGACGATTTACCTACTCGTAGTACGCTAGACCATTCAACGTGTGACTGTCTGCGTGTGTAAAATGACATGTGACCAAAATTTTCTCTCACAATCAGTTTAAAACAATGTTTTATACATAATAGTAAAAATTCAGTCTACGTATTTTGATTATAACAACTTAATATTCTAACTGGAGTATTTGGTGGTGGGCGTTACTCCCTGGAAATTGTTATAACTAAATTATAATAAAATAGTACCGAAGTCAAAACTGTACATGTAAAATAAAAAAAAGTAATTGCTACGAAGTGTGGGAACGATTCTGATGCCGAAAATGTTTGTAGAGTTTTTGTCCGTTTGTCTGGATGTATGTTCCGGATTGGCGTACAAACGGCTGAACGGATTTGGATGAAGTTTGGCACACAGATAGTTTATAACTAGGAATTAACACATAGTGTACTTTTGTGCCCGGTTGATGGCAATAGGCTCGCCCCCTATTACATGGGACTTAAAACATAACTGGCGAAATGTGGTTGTACTATAGGTACACCTCTGCCCAACCCTTCGGGGAAACAAGGCTAGATGTTATGTTATGTACTTTTAATCCAGGCAGTTAATTGCCGTGAGATATTTTCCGACATCCACGCGTGAAAAGCCGCGGTACTTCAAAAAACTTTTGACAAAAGGTAAACTTTTATAAAGGTAGGCAGGAACTATAGGTCGCCACATGTGTTGATGTTACATAGATACCTACTCATTTTCTATTCCTCGAAAATAACTTATTACTACTAATTATGCTTCTGAATAATTAAAGTCAGGTACGCCCAGCAACTCAAACCACTTTATGAAATGAATGCCTATACGCTTCAACTTTGAAGTTTTCGACTATATTATAGTTAAAAACAATTTTGAAATCAGCTCATGGACAGAATTTAGAATTTTTCGATAACAAACCGAATACTAACATAGCTTAATAAGCCTTTTAAATATCGCTTTTAGCGATAAGACCGCCCATCGTAAACCACCACCCTATGTAAATTTTCTACATTTATGTCTGTAATTTAAATGATGTACATCATCATTTCAGCCAAAAGACGTCCACTGCTGACGTAGGCCTCCTCCAAGCACCGCCACATCGACCGGTTCTGTGCTTCCCGCATCCAGCGGATTCCAGCAGCCTTCACAAGCTCATCGGCCCACCTTGTGGTAGGCGTTCCAACGTCGCGGTGGTTTCCTTTTGCGAAACGGTCATCTCGCAGAAGGAGGCTGCGGAAAGGGAGAGAGAGATCTCGACTCTCGACCCGGCCCGCAGCAGACGCACCGGGCGTCGGAGGAGGGCGGACAACGCCCTCTTCCGGCCCCCCTAAATGGGTCCAGGGGCGACGGATTCGGGGACATCCGTCGCCCCCCAACATCAGGACCCGAGAAGGCGGCGCGCGTAGTGTTCCTCGCGCGCCGACCACAGACGTTGCGGGGGGAGTACACCTCACTCCCCCCGCCCGAGACGGGGCCCGCGCGAGCGGGCCGGCACCAGCCGGGGTTGTGGAAGAATAATGTGTTCCCGCGACCCCGGCGTAGGTGTGAGATGGAACACCGGGGTGGTTTTTAGTCAGTAAGAGTCTGACAGACCCCTCCGCCCGCCCCAGGGCGGAGGACATCCATGAGGATTTTCCACCCCGGGAACAAAAAAAAAAGGCGTTCCAACGTGACGTCTTCCGGTACGGGGTTGCGATACATTTTAAAGAGTTTTCTATTCTAAATTTAGGTCCGTGAAAATATTACGTTTAAGGATCAAAGATTATTTAAAGTACGGCTTAGAAGTCAAGATCAATTTTCACTGAAGATCATGTATACACACAGGTTTTTAGTGACTTTTCTTAACGACCGTACTTGGCAACCGCCAGCGTGCCCTAGTAAACGTCTGAAATATGCGTTGTAATACTTTTTAATCGCAACCGCGAATTTTAATATTATGTTGGGAAACGTTTTTAATTTGAATAGTGAAAGAATGAAACCGGGCGGAAAATGGTTACTAAATAGCAATTAAACGAGAATTAGAGCAGATAAACAGGTTTTTAAGCAGTGTTCATACAAGAACACTTTAGTTGAGAGGATTATAGATAAGCTACTGACAGCGACTTCACTAGCATATACGAGAAGTACTTGTTATATCTAGTCGAAACCATGACCCTACGCTCGGTCGGCGCTTGCGACCACAAGGCCAAAAGCACAGCCAGATCCCACCAGGTCTGGCAAATGCTGGGCACGCTACAATAGCAGCGGCAAGTTCCCTCTTTGACGAGTGCTTGGGGAGGCGCCACGGCGTCCTCGCCTTCCGCCTGACACAGATCCTCACCGGAAAAAGTTGTTTGGGGAGGTTCCTGTTTCGAATAAGGCGAGAGGAAACGCCCGGGTGTCACCATTGTGTGGGTCGCCTATGGACACGGTGGAGCATACGGTGGAAGTCTGCCCAGCTTGGGCGGAGCACCGCAGTGTCCTCGTGGAGGCGATCTCTCGCGTCCGGCCCTGGTCCAGGCCATGGTACGGAGCGAGAGGGAATGGAAAGCCGTCAACTCCTTCTGCGAAGCAGTTATGCTCGCGAAGGAGTAGGCGCACCCTCACGCCCCTAGTCACCGCAGGAGACGCCCTGGGTGTCGGGAGTCACCTGCAGATTCCCGGCCACCGTAGGCGCAGGCTTGCGGACGGCGAGCAATGGGTACCTCGCCTTCCGGTAGGGACCAGGCCCGGGTCGATGGCGCGTCGTGTTTCACGCGCGCCTCAAAGAGATGTCAGCACAAAATGACGGGGTCCGATAGGGCCGACGCCTCAGGGTCGCGGGTAATTCGAAAGAGCAATCGTAGCTCCTGGCACAGGCAACTGAAGGAATACGGGTGGGTTTTAGTCAGTAAAAGTCTGACACGCCCTCCCGCTCCACCCAGAGCGGGAGAAGTGATTTGATGATTCCCCACACAAAAAAAAAAAAAAAAAGGTCTGGCAAATGTGTATTAGGTTTTTCTTTTAGGAGTTTCTCAGAAGCAGCCCTGAATTTGGAAGTTGACAATTTGATATCCCCGTGCCTCGGAAAACACGTTAAGCAGTTGGTACTGCGCTTGATCTCTCCCCGGACGCGTCGCATTGCCGTCTCTTCGAATAAAAGGAGTGAGTGAAGAGTGTGTGCATCTATGTCTGCGCATACGATTGTGCACTATACTATCGCCCGCGCCAGTGGCTGAGATTGTCCGCCATGACCGAAATTAGAACTTGAGATTTATTATATCTAGTAAAACATATTTATGTGCTGAACCAGCAGCCTAATTGCGTAACACATTTTTGGCTTATGACGAGTTTCGTATTGCGTAACTCCACTAACGTAGGAAACCAGTTCTAGTCTGTTAGAGACGATATAGAGTGAACGATATGTCAGGAAAAATTGGGCATACGTCTATTTTTCGGTCGAGCAGTGGTGGCCCAGTGGTAACGGTCCCGACTTACCAGTTGTAGGTCGTGAGTTCGAACCCAAGCAGGCGCTTTACTTTGTGTAAATAATTTAATCACCACTGCTCTCAAAACAGTGAAGGAAAACATCGTGAGGAAACCGGCATGTCCTAGAACCAAAAATTCCAAAGAACCCGCACTGAGCCCGCGTGGTGTATTACGGCTCACTACCTCTCATAGAGAGGAGGCCTGTGTCCCAGCAGTGGGAACGTTATAGGCTGATTATGCTATGCTATTTTTTGAACATTGTAACCAAAATGACAAGCGATTATTTGTTTCAATCACTGACATGAAAGTAACGCAGATCATGGTTTATCTCTGAGACTAATTTTATCGAAATCCGTTAGGCTGTTAATACGTCATAGAGTAACAAACATCTTCACAATTTTATACATTCATAATTTAGTTAGAAACACAGCAGACCAACATAATTTTTATAATTGAACTCCATTATTTACCCAGTCTAATAAAAAGAAAAACCCAAGAATATTAGGTTCTAAATCGGTCTAGAAATAAAAAGTCAATTACCAATAATTGTACTTCTTTTTCATTACTAAAGTCTACATTAATAGTTTCTAAAGGCCTGTTTTTACTCGATCCTCCCTATATACTTTGGTATTGGTCATAAACTATAGTGAGTGTTCGATATGGTTACTGAGAAATTGTTCTACCGACCATTTTATAGGACGTCTGAAGGTTGTTACAAAAAACTTATGAGTTTTCGTAATTTCAGGGAAAGCTTTAGATATGCTGCCACGCACTGTTGGAATAATATTCCTCCACCAGTAAGAGTCCTGAGGACAAAAATGCATTTTTTGAATATTTCAAATAAATATTTCATGCAGATACGTACAGCAATCCACAAGATTGTAAAACTAGTGCTAGTAACAATAGCTGACCTTTTTGTACTTACCTCAAGGGTCATAGCGTACAGGTAATGTATATGGATTTCCAGCAGTGTGAGTGGCCTCTGTCTGATTTCTCCATGTTTAGGCCCGGTCTGTGTCATTGTCGCAGGAGGAATGGCGGTCCTCAATTATCTGCGTCGTGTTTGATGTGAGTCTAACTTAAGCTGCATTACCTGTGTGGGACATTAAGTAGGAATAACATTTCATAAATTGTCAGACAAGTTGGGTACCAATTTTGTTTAATGTTGGGCTGGGTTTCTGTCTCAATTTAGTTTAGTTATGCAATACCTACTAATACCTATAGTAATACTTACCATGAAGGTCAGGAGAACACTATCGCGCTGTACCAATTGGCTAATTTATCGCTTTGATCGAAAAAGCCGCGTCGTCGTTTGCCAACGCCATGCCTTGAAATTTGTCGTTGAGCAAATGGCCGCTGTCGCAATTCCCATGGTGTATAGAAATAATTGTGGTGTATCAATGAAGACTTCAATATTTAATAATTGAGTATTGAATTTGATAGTATCGAAATTATAGTTATTAGGTATTGAATAACATAAATAGGAATAAACACCACACTGTACCGTCGAGACTTATTATTATTTGGCATTTTTGTTTTCATTGTAATGTAACATAACATCACGCCTTGTTTCCCCGAAGGGTTGGGCAGAGGTGTACCTATAGTACACCCACATTTCGCCAGTTATGTTTAAGTCCCATGTAATAGGGGGCGAGCCTATTGCCATCTACCGGGCACAAATCCAGACTTCGGGCTGCTACTGAGAAATTCCAGATAGAAAATCCCAATAACACGTTGCCCGACCTGGGGATCGAACCCAGGACCTCATGCTCAGCAGTAGCGATTGCGACCACTAGACCAACGAGTTTATAAGTATTTTCTTTTTAATGATATATGTTACGTATTTATGTTTATATATCTATTTATATCTTTACTAGCTGACCCCGCATACGTTTTTTTTTTTTAGTTGCTTTTGACCGATTATCGAACCTACCCGATATGCACACAAAATGTCATACAAATCGGTCCAGCCGTTTCGGAGGAGTTTGGTAACAAACATTGCGACACGAGAATGTTATATATTAGTAGAAGTATATATTAAGTTCAGTAAGAATCACACTTATTTCTGTGGAAAATTATAATTATACTTACCCGATTTATTATAAAAATAAAAACAAACTCTACAAAATATACAATGGGTAGGCCTTATCACTTTCTGCGATCTCTTCCAGGCAACCTTGAAATGGACAGTGATTTGTCTGGACATAAAATGGGGTTGTCGTTGGAACAAATAATAAGTATACCAAATTATGTAACATATTATTAACTAAAATAGATACACATAAATATACATATCTTAAATATTAGATGCATAAATACATTTATACTAAACAGGGTGGCCAAAAAGTCGTGGATCAAACGCAACTAAGGGTTAGATGGGGTCATCAGCTGCAAAAAATTGATCTACGGTTGGTCCTTAAGGTCAACCCCTGCAGATTTATAATTTATCATGTGGTTTTATGAGAAAATTGACTTTTTTTTACTAATTCTTATCAACATTCGAAAAAATCTACACCTGTATCTTTTTCACTAGATTGGTACTGATGAGTCCTTGCGTTAGACATGCTATTTATGGTTGTTTATTGGGTGTGTTGAAGATAATATTAAGTTTTAAGAAAATTGTTTTTCTCAAATCATAACTTTTTATTTACTTCGGACCCCACTGTGAAAAAAAAATTCTCTACCGAAAAGTGACCCTGTATTACAAGTTTTGGCGCATTTAATAGGGATTCTGAAAAGGTTGCACATGGCTATGCGTAGCTTTGATATCTTTCTAGGACGAAAAAACAAAACAACGATTGTGAAATAATAGTTTTAATAAAACAAAACATTTTACAATAAATGCTCAAAATTCCTGCCTCTGACCATAATAAATAATCTGCACCGTCTAATGAAATTCCTACGTAACCTACGGAATGCACCTCTGTTGTTGAAAACTTGTACCCTAGCAAATTCGAGCTTTTGTCGTAGTTATTGTTCGCTATTGTTCTTTCCTTGATAAACTATTTCTTTAAAGTAGCCCCAAAGATAAAAATCTAACGGATTTAAATCGGGTGACCGGGGCTTCGACCAATCCACCTATTGGGGAAGCGCTCATTCAAATTATCTCTAACTGCTCGAGCGTACTCACTACGCTCGAGCAGCGAGCGACGAGAGACGGCGGGGCGCCGTCGTGTTGCAGCCACAATTTTTTGCAGCTGATGACCCCATCTATCCCCTAGTTGCGTTGTTCCACGACTTTTTGGCCACCCTATATAGATAATTAACAAAATTAAATGAAGACTATAAATAGTTACAGATAAACGAGAACAAGATCACAACGACAAGTAATGTTCCTTCCAAGTCTTTTACTCTCACAACGGGGGATGCTGTGGCCCAGGGGTCTTGGCGGTATCTTTAGACAGCGCCAATGCCTTCAATACCCTGCCCTGGAGTTGCATTTCGGTATCACCGGATGCCGACCTACCTCTGTTTCGTGGCCTAGTCGTATTTGACGGACAGGGCCGTCATCTATCCCAGTCACCAAGGAGAGTGGAGCCGGCGAAAGATACAAGGGAGGTCGCACCAGGCGGCGGCCGAACAAGCAAACTGGAGTCGAGGTGGCCCTGCACAAGTCCGAGGCCATGTGTTTTCATGGTCCTCGGAACGCGCAACAGTCGGGTTCACAAATAACGGCGGGAGGGGTTCACACATCGGCGTGTAGTCAACGATGAAGTACCTGGGACATAAGGCGGGAGGAAACGCCCGGGTGTCACAATTGTGTGAATCGCCCGGAGATCACGGTGAAGCACACTCGCGTCCGGCCCTGGTCGGAGCGAGAGAGAAATGGGTAGCCGTCTCCTCTTTCCTCTCCTCGACGAGGAGCAATGGGTAGCTCGCCAACCAGTAAGGACCAGGCCTGGGTTGACGGCGCGTCCTATTTCACGCGCACAACAAACAGATGTCAGCACATAGTGACGGGGTCCGATAGGACCGATGCTTGCCAGGGATAAGGGTTGTTCAAAAGAGATAACGTGGCCCTGGCACAGGCAACTGAAGGAACACGCTTGGGAGAAGTCATTAGATGATTTCCTTACCCAAAATAAAAATAAAAAAGGTGTCGCAACCTCCTGCCAGCTAAATGGACGGAAATGTGAAAAAAGACGGCAGTACTATATAAAAGGAAGAACCATCATAGCCAAGTAGGCTTTACTACTGTGAGAAAATGTTGTTCAACTACAATGGTAGTTTTGTTTTTAGGATAAATTCGTTACGGAACCCTTCATTGTGCGTGGTCCGACACACACTTGACCGGTTTTTTGTTAACAATTTTTGCATCCAGCACAAGGACTTGGCACAAAATTCGATTGGAAAAGCGAAAAGCAAGAATGAAACAACAATGTGGTACTGTGTAGTTCGCACTAGGCTTAATGGGTGTCCCCCATTTGAATTAGTCCGAAAGTAGTTGAATTACTTTAAAACACACACCTATGTAGGCGTAACAATCACAAGCTTCCAACGCTAAGGCATCTATGGTCTTTTACAAAGTATATGCTGAAAGTGTAAACTGACTCTGTTTAGGTTAAATCCTTACGCAATCACTGACTTAAGGGAGTAATTTATTCATCTGTATTTAAAAGGTTTCAACTTTAAATCTGACCATTTTTTTCCAAAAATGACTATTTAATTATTATTGTCCGTATTATCATCATAATCATCGATTCAGTTGAAAGACATCTACTGCTGGACATAGGACTCCCCCAAGCACCGAATTGTTTGAACAAAAATATTGAATTGTAATTGAAAAATCATCTACAAGAAGGCAAATTAATAAAATGGGTTTTAAAAACGACTACGATACTTTCTTACCTTTCAAATAAATGCTAAAATGACCAATGAGGATAAAAAACCACCAATGACCGATGGGATGCTGTTTAGTAAATGTTACAATAAAATATCTCCCCACTTACTTCAATTGAATGAGACAAAATTCAAATCTTTTATAAAGGGCACACTATGCAGACAGGCATATTATAAGTTAGGGGATTACATCGCTGATAAAAATGCATGGCTCAATTCTGGTCCCGCTCTACACCATAACTAATTAATTAACATTTGGAATATTTTTATTGTCTAAACTCAATCTTCTTTGTATTATATAAATGCATAGCACCGGTGTGAGTGCTATGTACTATGGAGCTACCATTTACCGGGTAATATGTCATAAATTGACTTGATTTTTCCCTGGCGGCTGATAGTATGTCATGTCAAATGTCTCGCTGACGGGGGCGCGTATGATGGATCATTTAGCTCCCTTCAAAATGGTTGAGCTTAATGTTGCTGATCCATGCATCATGTTCGTGAACGAGCGCCGTCAGTTGGGACTGGCCATCTCTTAGCTGCCACGGCTTATTTTAATAATTTATTGCTATTATTTATCTTGTTCTGCACTCTGGACGCTTTTAACGTCACACATATATCCATCCATCGTTCTCACATATAAAATCAACATTAATGATGTAACCAAAAATTTCGTAACAATGTTATTTAAAAGAGTTCCATGGAGTTTCTTGCCCTTTCTTCTCCGTAGAGTTTCTCGCTTTGGAACGGGCAACTAGTTTCATATTTTTGACTGACCGACTCAAAGGTGATAATGAAAATTGAAATAAATGGTTTGAGTTTGAGATTGAAAACGATAGTAATTTTTCAGTATTACTGTATTTAGATATTTTGTTTTTGAGATGGCAGCCCAATCAAAACTGGTAGTACCGAGATTCAAGAACTATTGTGGGGAACGAACGAACGCTTATTTAAAACCTTCCCTAATTAATGATGTTTCAACAAGAATTCTATCGGTAAAAAAAAATTATGACCGTAAAATAAATACAAAAAATTCTTTGATTCTCTATGTAAATGCATCACCCTGTTTAAATTTAATTTAATTAGTTATAACCATTGACGGCTTGCGTGGACTGCCGTCATTTTTGTGCTTTTTTAGTTAATATTTCCTAACTACCTCACAATGTTTTTGGTAGGGAACTGCGTAAACTGTGTTTTATAAATAGTTATTTACTTTGTATAAGTTAGTAGTAAGATGTGTCCCTAAAAGTGTTTCAACTTCCGGACAAACCTATTGAGGTTTTTGTGATGTTTCTGTTTATATTTTGTTTTATTCCATAATTAATAAACAATCAAATAAAATTATGAAAGTATTTAACAAATATGACGTTTTTCTAATAAGACATACTGCTCGTAGGGCAAAAAATAAAATCAAAGGACTCAACATATAAGTGCCAGACGCTTTATGATCCATTTTTTTTACATTTTTATCAGATGTTTTAAAATTCTCGACCCTCAACAAACTACAATTTTACATAAATTCACATTATCACCCTACAACGTTCTGTAAACCACATATTGTGTCAAATTAGAACATTAAAAGAGATTTCAAGCGCCTATTATGGAGCACTCTGGGGTGAAGGTTTATTTAGGTTATTTGTGTAACCCGTAGCGAGGGGAGCAAGTATTATTAGCATATTGTGTTTTAACATTACCTTCGTGTTTTCAAAGTTTTTTATTAAATTTGAATTGTTTAAGGTAATTACATACAATGATGTGTTTACCGTTAGGTGTGTTACCCGCGCTCTATTGGCAAGATAAAAGCAAGGCAATTGCCCGACTTGAAACTGTCACTTGCTGTTGACGCAATGAACATACAGCAGCAACTGACATATCTAATTGCGGATATTCATCTCTTTCTAACAACAGGTATCGGTATGGGTCTTTCTTTTTCTTCACGCACTGTATGATTGTATGTGCTAGTACGTGTAGTGTACCTACGGACTAGTACATACAATTGCATGGCTTACGCTGTTTTTGAGTGCACTAATGTTCGTGTATGACGAGTCTATTTATATTATTACGTCATTGAGTACGCGTGTATTTTTTAATTGATGCGTCTATGAAGACCCTTTAAAGGCGTCTGGGACAAACTAGATGCGGAATGTGGAAGACTATGTTATGACCGAACTACAAATGTCATCACGTGGAAAAAGCGCGCTCCCTCGCGTTTTGCTAGTCTGAGAGCCTAATTGTTGTACTATTTTGTTCTAGTCGAGCTGAATTTGGCCCTGTTTAATTGTTTGACTATTGAATCATCGATAGAATCATACTTATTCTGGATAAGGTATTCTAAGGAAGTTAATCGAAGCTACGTTATACCTACTTAAAAATAAAGTTTTAAAAATAATAATAACATAAAGAGTTATTTGTTTGAACGCGGCTAATCTCTGGAACTACAAGTCGGATATAAAAAAATACTTTTGGATTCGGTAGCCCAATTCTTGAGGAAGTAAACTACAAGGGTATTTCAGATGACGCTACCACCCTTAGGAGCAGCGCAAAAACAAACAGAAAGAACGTTAAGTGGAAACCAAGAATGCCGATGCGACGCGGTGCGTCGGGGGCCGAGGGTTTTATAAAAATGAGACTGTTATTTTGGTATATTGTGCTTCACTCGAACGAAGTCGCGGGCAGAAGTTAGTACATTATAATATCAAAATGGCCGACCGTTTAGTTTTAAGTTAAAAACAAATAGTCACATAGATAACAATCACATATCGACCCAGACACAATTACTAACAAACTCCTAAACACCGTTAATGAAAAGCAAAGGAGCTTCATCACGTGATTAAATACTCTTTCGTTCTTCGCACTTAGTGCGTACCGCAACGCGCTGAATTACTCAACAGTAACTTTACACAAAGCTTAGAGTGATTATCTTAAGAACCTCTCATTTGCAGGCTTTGTAAAGAAACTCGTAATATAAGTGAAATCTACTAATGGTAGCCCCATTGCGTGATTGGCCACAGAACGTGCTTTAATAAGTTTCAGTGTAAAGTCAACAGAGAAAGTCTAGGGATAAAACGTGCATGAATATGCTTTATGAAAATAAAAAGTGCGGTCAGTAAAAAAAACCTATAGTATACCTAACTTATTATTATTTATAGCCTAGATAAAAGTCATAGTAACAGGAAAGTATTCTGTGAAAACAAGTCTTTTGTCAGTTCCGTTGGCACCCTTTTGTTACGGAACCCTAAACACTACTAGTCTCTTAAAGCTATTTATTATATTATATATATTTTACTAAACAATACAATTAGTAACTTTTGACAAAAAAACGTTTGAAAAAACAAAAAAAAAATATTAACAATTAAGTAATTACGTTTATTTTTGTGTCGACGGTACACTTTTCGGGTTTGCCCATGAGTTAATCGAATTACTATCAAAGAATGGAGTACTGCAATATATGGGTCGGGTTAGTTCACTGATTGAGCTTTTTCCGTTTAGTACAATAAATAAATTATAGGTCGTGGCTAAGGGTTCGATTCCCACTTTTTTTTGTGGTCTTTAGTATGATTAAATTGTTTTCCAGAAACAAGGTATTACCTTTTTTTATTTTTTTATTGGTTCTCAAATCGGGCAATACAATAAAACTTACACACTAGGAATAAATAAAAATAACACATACAACATTGCATGCCCTAAAATAGTGAACACAGCATGCACAATGTGTGATCTAGAACAATTAGTTTAAAATATCACAAATTACAAATTAAATATTTCCATTGGACTAATTATTATTATGGAGCGTATAATGGAGCGTGTTGTTTTATATTTGTTCTGCAATGAGGCATCACAAATGTACGCCTATTGCATTAACGACTGCTCGGGCGTGGAACAGCAAGTTGAATTCTCTCCAGCAAACTTTCACAATCTATGTGGGCATCGATCAACTTATACAAGTAAACGATATCCGCAGCTTTTCTTCTAGAGCATAAAGTGGTCATACCGAAGTATTCTAACTTTGATACATAGGATTTGAGGTTTCTACATTGGTTATTAACATAAGATAGTTGGTACAAAAACCGTTTTTGAAATCGCTCTAGTTTACTAGAGTAGACATCATAAGTAGGATTCCATCTTAAGCGTTAAAAGGGATTTAAGATAAAATTATTTAATAATTATAGAAATCAAGCTTACCTATCTTTTGTCCGTTGCAATCGAGAAATCTGAAAAGAAAAGAATTGGTTAATAAGTTAGTACATAATTTAGTTGACGTGTATATACGATTTAATACTCTTAATGCAGATAATGCTATGATGCTAAATATGTATACAAACTATTGTAAAACATTTCAGAAGAGTAACTGTGGAGTTCAGTTTGTATCTAAGGGTTCGATTCCCACAGGCAGTGCGAATCAAACGCGTTTTTATTAAAATTAATTAATTGTTACTTCAATTCCGAGAATTCGTGTTGTTTACGCGCTAAGCTACGCAGGTGGCCATCGGACTGTTTACTTGCAATGGAGCAAAATTTGAACGATACTAAATTGAAGGATGACAACCAAAACTTGATTGAGATCAATGAAAATGAAGATTTACCGATTACCGGTATAACAAGAAGTCTTATAGAAGAAGAAGCTGATGAAGCGTGGTAATAAAATAAAAGAAAAAAAATCTCGTCCGAATAGTCCTGGGATGGAAATACCGAAATTAGAAGTTACAATATCATGCAGTGATAAACTTCCGAAATCTTTTGCATTGGCTAAATTGTTAAAAGCTAATAAAATAAATAATATAGTTCACGTTAAATACCTGAGTCCATTTAGACTTCGACTACAATTTCAAGATGAATTGAATATGGATAAATTATGTTTATGTGAAGAGTTTATTGCCAAGAGGTGGAGATTTAGCAAAGATATGAAAGTTACTCGTGCGGTGTTATAAAGGATGTTGAGTTAGAACTCCAGGAAAAAGACAAACTGAGTAGTTTATTCTGCCAAAAGAATATTGAAATTGTCTCTGTGAGGCGACTAGATCGTCGAATCAAAGAAGAAGGCTGGTCTCCTTGTGAAGTAGTGAGAATATGTTCTATGGCCCTAACTAAAACGTGTCCTCTGTATTTAAAAGAACGTAGAAAAAGTGAAATCATGGCTGAATTCAATTGTCCATACAAGAGGGCCTTAACTGCATATGTCCCACCTTCTCGTCATGTAAATGATCAAGCTAAATATACAGAAGTAAATAATCCAATTGTGTATGTTTCTTCATTGGAGAATACCCCCACAATTGCAGAAGTTGTTACGGTTGAGGCAGAGGTTCACGGCGAAGAAGCAACTAGCCCTTATAACCTATGTAATAAGACACCACTCAATAAGAAGTCTTTGAAAAAGTAGCAATACCTACCCTAGTTTCTATTAGAATGGAAGTCAAGTTTGGCAGAGGAACCGCGAACCGACGAATATTACTTGTACGAAAAAAGTGGTAACAAACAAACAAAAGGTAACACTGAACTCAATACAACATGCAACGAATTACTGTCGCGAATAAAAGAAATTATTTTCCTTAAAAACTGTTCATGGCATACTAAAATTAAAAATATTCTTAAACTTTGTATCGATTGGTTTATACTATTGGTGGTTGACAAAATATGGTTGTTAATTTATTTAATGGATAATACTGAACCAACTATTGGTGGTTGACAAAATATGGTTGTTAATTTATTTAATGGATAATACTGAACCAACTATTGGTGGTTGACAAAATATGGTTGTTAATTTATTTAATGGATAATACTGAAAATGTCAAATTAAATATAATACAGTGGGATGCCCGGAGTCTTAGACCAAAGCTTTTTCTCAGTTACTTAACCAAGAAAAATACATATAGCTATTTCGGAAACGTGGCTGAGTCATCTTAAAATAAATAACTATAATTTATGTCGTCAAGAGAGGGACGACTCTTATGGGGGTGTGGCTATCGTTACTCATAAATCCATTAAAACTCAGGTAGGAAACTTTCAGATGTCCCTTCCAGGATTCGAAGTCCTTCATGTTAAATTTTTTAATTATTCTCTTTTAGAAAATGTAATTATTGTGTACTGTCCTGTCCACCTTCTGTTCGTACAAACCAAACGGATTGGGATAATTTATTTTAATCGTTTAATAGGAAGTCAATAATAATAGGTGATTTTAACGCATACTAATTGGTCCAATAAAACAGACTTGATAGGTGTTCAAATTGTAGACTCACTCGTAGATAATAGTTATGTTCTAATATATGATTGCAGTGTAACTCGCATTGAATTGGTTAGTGGTACCTTGCAGGAATCTTCTCCTGATTTGTCCTTGGCTACATCTGATATTGCGCTTAATTTTAATTGGTTAGTTTTAAATTAAACTTAGGGAAGTGACCATTTGGTTATCAACATGTCTTCTGAATGTTTTATGAATAAAAATTTCGTAGTTAAAAGAAAATATAAAAGTGCCGACACTGCTGGGACACAGGCCTCCTCTCCTATGAGAGGGAGTGAGCCGTAATCCACCACGCGGGCTCAGTGCGGATTGGTAGATGTCACATGTCTTCGAATTGTTGGTTCTAGGACATGCCGGTTTCCTCACGATGTTTTCCTTCACCGTTTTGAGAGCAGTGGTGATGAAATTATTTACACAAAGCAAAGTGCCTGCCTGGGTTCGAACTCACGACCTACAACTCGTAAGACACGGCCGTTACCACTGGGCCACCACTGCTTCCCCTAACTTCCCTATAAATATATAATTGGGTTACTGAACGTTACGTCAGAGAATTACAAGCCAGCCATACACAAACTACCCAGCGTGAAGTCGCTCAGAACTAGGAATGTCATAATACGACATTTAACCAGCCCGTGAAATGAATTGCCTAGAACTTGCCTGGTTTTTTAAAAGTTCGTATTAGGCCCGCTGGCTCTTGAACTACAGGTAATCCTAGAAGAGCCAGGGCTACACTGATGTTTGTGTCTTGAAGTGAAAAATAAATAAATAATAATTATTATTGTTAATTTAAAATGCAAAACTTATTGTTAATTTGTAGTAAATTCCTACACGAAAAATATACCATACCGGCTTTTACAAAATATATTCAGATGCGTCCAAGGACAACCAGGGGATAGGCGCTGCTTTTCTAGATGTACAAACAAAGGAGTTCATAAAGCTTAATGTAAATAATCTTCAAATATCTATTATGCATACTGAGCGCATCGGTATTGCAGAATCACTGTTATACATTAGATCAATTAATAAGAATATTAATTTTGTAATATTTACTGATGCTAAAAGTGCACTTCATCATTTAGTGCGATGTACTCAAATGATCAGAGGTATTCTCTTGGCTTATTATATGTATATAAAGTACCTTATCAGAACTTAACACTAAGTAAGAAAGTAATATTACAGTGGATACCTTTCCAAATTTGTTTAATTGGTAATGAAATTGTAGATAAATTAGCCAGAGAAGCTGCGGTTGATGGTATTAACTTCAACTGCTTGCCATACTACACGAATTCAATCGGTACTGTTAAGGAGTTTTCAACCAAATTGTGGTCAGAATATTTTGACAAAAGA
Source organism: Dasypolia templi (assembly GCA_963555695.1). Taxonomy (NCBI): domain Eukaryota; kingdom Metazoa; phylum Arthropoda; class Insecta; order Lepidoptera; family Noctuidae; genus Dasypolia; species Dasypolia templi. The sequence continues at coordinate 9,559,142 of OY743142.1, forward strand.
TCACTAACCAAAGGAATTTAGTACAGAACTTTGCAACCAGCTTTGCCTCGAGTCCCTTGGTTTGAAAAATGCAATATGGGAAGGTATGACATTGTGACGAGCTTTAGACTTCGATCAGGGCACATTCCATTAAAAAAGTTTGGATTCCTGATGAGAAAAGTCAACTCTTCGAATTGTACTGAGTGGGATGAAGCTTCCAAATGTTCGTAACGAAGCATTTAGATATTTGATACTTCAAAACGTGGTGTCCCCTTTCAATGTTGGATGGTGTTATAGCATTTTGTCTTTTCCACTTTCGGAGGAGGCCAAATTGCTTTATAGGCTTACACACATAGGTATTAAGAATCACTTTAAGTTAATCCACCTTACGATTTGTGTATGTACTTAATTTTAGTATTGTGATGTGTATATTTTCATGTTTGTTCTTACGGGGGTGAAATGTTGTGTTGTGGTGTTACGGGGGTCATATGAACAAACCTCCATTAATAAATAAAGATTTTAAAAAAACTGTGGTGTTTAACTGTGGTGTGTAACTGCCTCGTTGGTCTAGTGGTCGCAATCGCTACTGCTAAGCATGAGGTCCTGGGTTCGATTCCCAGGTCGGGCAACGTGTTATTGGGTTTTTCTATCTGGATTTTCTCAGTAGCAGCCCGGAGTCTGGATTTGTGCCCGGTTGATGGCAATAGGCTCGCCCCCTATTACATGGGACTTAAAAACATAACTGGCGAAATGTGGGTGTACTATAGGTACACCTCTGCCCAACCCTTCGGGGAAACAAGGCGTGATGTTATGTGGTGTTTCTCTCCTCCATACGAATCTTCCTTTATTAACAACTAACTAAAATCTATTTTCTTGTAAATTTTGACGTTCAAAAGTGCCTATTTAAAACAAATTATTTGACTTTACTAAATCTTCCTATCAGTGGTTTAGGCGTGAAAAGCAGAGCAGACATAACATGCAGACAGAGTTACTTTCAAATTTATAATATTAGTGAAAATGTAGGTATGTAACACACACACACAAACATAACATAACATAACATCACGCCTGATTCTCCGAAGGGTTAGGCAAAAGTGTGTATGATAAATGATTTCATTTCTGTAAGTAGGTTTGTACAAACACTTTTATACGTCAATTATATTTTAAAACTAGATGAGATCGAAGGTCTTATCGGACTACTCTTAGAAGAGAGCCAACAAACTCAGAGGTAATCTTACATCCAGACATAATCTTGGTCACATCATGTGAAGACCATGTGGATTGCTGTCTGAAATAGTCATTTTAAGAAAGAACTACACAGAACAGGTGGACCTGATTCAACTCAGAACTTAAGGAGCTCAATGAATTGACGAACAGTGCCAAAGATAAGGGCATTTGGGTAGGCCGCATAAATTATTCAAACTGTCAGACAAAGATTAAGATTAAAACTAACTGAGAAAAAAACTAAAACTAAAATATATTTGAAAGAAGAGATAGAAGCTAAAGCACGATACACAGAATAAAATTCTCTTTCTTTCTATCAAAGAAATACAGCCAAAGTTATCGATCTTTCTATCCGACAGGTTTTAATTTACTACCGAAAGCAATTCTTCTACATGTGCAATAATTAATACAATCTCCTTAGAAAGAAATCAGTGGGATGCCTGGGTGATGAATTGAATATTAAGAATGCATGATATAATGTTGGAACTTGGGACAGTTATCAAAAGGCTTTGATATTTTCTTTCTTTGAGATTTTAGCTTCTATAATTCTTGAGAGATACACGTACAGTGCTCCAGATATATAGACAATTGAGAGCTTTCTAAAACACTATGATTTAGTTATCAACAATAGATGGTTCTTGTATGACCCGTTGGTAAACAATCCGATCACCTACTTAATGATTGAGGCTATGGGCGAGATTTGGTATGTTACCATTTCTAAAAACAAAAGAGAAATATCACACGTTCCTGTAAATACCGTTAAATAAGAGCGCAATTCTTTCTAAAAATTTTATTTAAAAATCCATCGTAAAATTTTCCCCGCTAATCTCATAGCCCGAAGCTGTAAAACTACCATCTCGGGAATCCAGACTTAAATTATAAATCCTATGCACCCTGAAAAGCACATTCCAGATTTTTTTGTGGTCGTGTAGGTATGCATACAGCTCAAATGTTCTCCTACAAAGTGAATGGAATTCTTTATGAGCCAACAGTATTTTAGCACTGACCCGGTAACCACAGGATAACCTAGAAAGCAAATTCGTGTTGTTTGCTTAGTTTTTTTAGGAGATTAGGCGCGACTAGCTTTGCCCCCGGTTGTCTTAGGCATATTTTTTTAAATTCCGATATGAATGCTTTGAATTTCTTAGGTACTATAGCGCGACAAAACTAGTTTTATAGTTTGACCGAAAACATGAAACGGATAAACGGGGTATTTTGAGTTTGTCCAATTAAGCTAAATGATAAAAAGTCATTATATTGGTCAATATGTGGATAGGTACACCAAACCCACATCAATATATCACACTTGTGGTGATTTTAATGTTAATTTGTTAGAAAATTCTGGGTTAAGTACTAGAATTATAAGTTTGTTTCAGTCATACAATCTTGCTAACCAATTTTTGGAGCCCACTAGAATAACTCCCACTAGTGCCACATGCCTAGATAATGTTTATACAGATGTTATACCAACCCACAAGGAAATTATTAATTTAATAGACTCAGATCATTGCGGACAGTTGGTCACTATTTCAAATATTAACAAAAAAACAAAAAAAAAAGATATCACTGTTAATCCAAAAACTAATAATCGTTTGGAAACATTTAAAACTAAACTTCTAAGTAATTTACCACTTTTTTCAACTAATGATGACTCTAATCAACAATATAATGCTTTTTTCAAAATGTATTGTACACAATTTGATAATACTTTCATTCCGAAGACATTTTCGGTTAATAGTAATGCTTCCTTCAGTGACTGGGCTACCATTGGTATACATAAAAGTAGAAAACGACTTTATGAGTTGTATGATGAACGGACTTGTATAAACACTGCTGAATTTAATTTATATGTTAGGAATTATTCAAAATTATTTAAAAAAGTTTGTTGTGTGGCCAAATCACATTACTTGAGTTCAAAAATTAAAAATAGTAGTAATGTAATTAAAACGACATGGAATATCATTAATAGCGAAACGGGAAGGTCATGCAACCGAAATAGTGACTTCAGCCTTGATATTGATGGCAACATAATAAAATCAGATTCTCAAGTCGCCGCGGCCTTTGAAAATTTCTTTGCAGAGATTCCCGTGTCGACTACTAAATCTCTGAACTCATCGCCCACTACTGCAGAGTCTTTGCTTAAAGAAAACGTTCCAGTTTGTGATTCTGAATTTCATTTCCAATGTGTCACCTGTAGAGATATAATTAAAACCTTTCACACATTAAATGTTAAAAAGACCGCAGATCTATGGGGTAATTCTGTGGACGTTGCTAAGTCAATTATTGATATTGTAGCACCTACTTTAGCTGTTATTTTTAACAATTGTATTGACCGTGGTGAGTTTCCTGATCTTATGAAAAACAGTAAAATAATACCATTGTTTAAATCGGGTAGTACATCTGACCCTACTAATTATAGACCTATTTCAGTGCTACCTACCTTTAGTAAAAATTTTAAAAACTTATTTTATACAAATGCAAAGATTTTTTAATATACACAAATTACTGCATAACAAACAGTTTGGTTTTACAAAGGGTCGTTCGACTACTGATGCCGTAGTTTGACGCCGGAGTTGAACTTTTAGGACATGTTTATAATGCATGGGAGGACAAGTGCGATGCTTTGGGCATCTTTTGCGATCTTTCCAAGGCATTTGATTGTGTTCTTCATGAAACATTAATCAGGAAACTGCACCACTACGGAATACGGAACGCCTCTCTGGATCTTCTTACTTCTTACTTAAGTGATAGGATTCAAAGAGTAGATGTTAACGGAAAAAGATCACCTGGATCTGTAGTTAGAATGGGGGTCCCCCAGGGCTCAATTCTTGGCCCATTTTTGTTTCTTATTTATATAAATGACTTGCCATACCTCATAAAGGATAATCATGATATAGTGTTGTTTGCAGACGACACTTCACTTTTATTTAAACTGAAACGTCAGCAGCTGGTTACTGACAATGTAAATAGCGCCCTCGCTAAGGTAGTTAACTGGTTTAATGTTAATAACCTACTTCTAAACGAGAGAAAAACTAAATGCATTAAGTTTACGATACCTCATGTTAGACAAGTAGAAACTAGTGTTCTTATAAAGGGTGAAGAGTTGAAACCCGAAAACTCCACAGTATTCTTAGGCATAACTTTGGATGCCAAGCTTCAATGGGGCCCCCATATAGATAAATTGTCAAAAAAACTAAGCTCTGCAGCATACGCCGTTAGAAAAATTCGTAATTTAACTGATTTAGAGACAGCGCGATTAGTTTACTTTAGTTATTTTCATAGTGTGATGTCGTACGGTATTCTTTTGTGGGGAAATGCCGCCGACATTCAAACAGTTATTGTTTTACAAAAAAGGGCAATTCGTTCAATTTATAAATTAAGTCCCAGACACTCCCTCAGAGACAAATTTAAAGAGATTAATATAATGACTGTGCCTTCTCAGTACATTTATGAAAATCTTTTATATGCACATAAAAATATTAATCTGTTTAAAAAATACAGTGATATCCATAACAAAAGTACTAGGAATAAACACAAATTTGTTGTTCCCTCTACCAGGCTCAAGAAAATAGGTGGCTCGTTTAAATGTCAATGTATACGTTTTTATAATAAACTTCCTAGCCACATTCAAGAACTAAGCCTTAATAAATTTAAAACTTTTATAAAGCGGAAATTATACCAGAAAACCTATTATACTGACAAGGACTATATTGAGGACAAGGAGGCTTGGGATTGAGCTGCTCCAATAAGTTTACACAGACATAATTGATGTGTAATTTGCTATTTTTACCTTTTTTTTTTTAATGTTTTTTTTTCTATATACGTACCTTTTTATCTAAACAATGAAATGTATATATTTACTGTATAAAGTATAATATTGTTTTAATTTTTGTGAATGTGAGGACTATGTGGGTCATTGCATTTTTTTTTTCTTCTTTTAATGATGATGGTCTGGCTGTTTGAGTACTTTACGCGGCCTCCCCAAATGTCCTTTCTTTTGTATTGTTCGTCGGATCGTTGAGCTCCTTAGTTCTGAGTTGAGCTGCACGATGATTGACAAATGCGTGCACTGACTGGACAGGTCCACTCAAATCCGTGTGGTTCTTTCCTCAAAAGACCATTTCAGACACCAGTCTACATAGTCCTCATATGATATGACCAAGATTATTTTCATATTTTATTTTCACTTTGACATTGATGCACTTTATATATGCAATGACATTTACTTTGGAAAGGATTATACTATTTTAATTATTGTGAATGTGAAGACATTGTGGATTTGTTGTTTTTTTTAATGCATTTTTTTTTAAATTATTAGTTTTAATCATGGTCTGGCAGTTTGAGTAATTTATGCGGCCTACCCAAATGTCCTTTCTTTGGTAATGTTCGTCGAATCGTTTAGCTCCTTTAGTTCTGTGTTCAGCTGCCTGACAACTGACAAATGCGTGCACTGACTGGACAGGTCCACTCATTCTGTGTGGTTCTTTCCTCGAAAGACCATTTCAGATATCAATCCACATGGTCTTCACATGACCTGACCAAGATTATGTCTGGACTTTAAAAGAGACTGTGACCTCTGAGTTTGTTTCGGCGTTTCTTCTCAGAGTAGTCAGATAGGAAATGCCGATCTCACCTAGTTTTTAAAATATGATTGACGTGTAAAAGTGTTTGTACAAACCTATTTACAGAAATAAAATCATTTATCATTTATATGCATATATAAAGCAATCTTACACATAAAATATGTCATCTGTTTACTAAAGCAAAATTTGTGATTTGTGCCCACTGATGATAATTTCAGATCATAATTATGGTTGTACCTACATAGGAATAAAAAAACGCAATTGATATAAAAATTATTAATTAAGTAAATAACACAAATAATCAAAATTAAAAACAGAAAATCGGGGGGCATGGCAGTGCCCCTGCCATGTCGAGCGCGAAGCAAACACTGCCGTACCATCCTTTACTGGAACCATTTCGCCGCATTTTCAGGCCCCTATTTGAGAACCTCTGGATAAGGCCAGAACGCAGAAATTTTCGTCATCCAGTAAGCTATAATCACATACTTAATTAAAATCCAAAATGTCAAGTCCGTAGGTCATTTAGGTCCGAAGTTAGGCGAAAGCAAAGTTTCGCATTTATGACACTCACTCACTGATGATCATCAGAATAGAACTAGCACTTCCCATAAACTCAGACAGCTGAAATTTGGTACAGAGTAAGGGTTTAATGGCCACATAAAGGGAAAACTATAAAAACTAGGATAATCGAAGATCTGAAGTACCTGGTGACCCTGATTAGAAAACACGAGAGCCCAACCAAACTATTAGAGATCAACATACCACCTTTACAGAAAATATTCAACTTGGTGGGCCGCTTCAGTTGATGTCAAAAATCGAAGGTCTGAAGTATCTGATCCCTCAGCTGGTCTCAGCTGTATTAGAGATATGGTAATGCCCCCTTCTACTATTGGTACATAAAAAAATCTACTATCATTGCAAAAACCCCGCGTAGTGGGACACATCTTCTAATTTAATCTAGCCTATAGCGTCCCACTGCTGGGGAATGCCTCACCTTCTGATCTGCCCACGTTTCTACAAAAAGAATTGAAATACCACCAAAAACATTCTGTAAAAAACTAGCCATGTCTCGATGGAGCTGCTTGTTTATCTCTAAAAAGTAATTAAATCTAGACAAAGTCGTGCCAAGTCTAAGGTTCCTTACTGCGATTTCATTATCATATTATAACATTAACTAATAATAAACAATAATAATAAAGAAATCGCAGTAAGGAACCTTAGACTTGGCACGACTTTGTCTAGATTTCATTACTTTTTAGAGATAAACAAGCAGCTCCATCGAGACTTAGCTAGTTTTTTTACAGAATGTTTTTGGTGGGATAACATTTAAATGATTAATAATACGTCTGCCTCTGAGTAATTTTTTTGTTTGTCATAATCATAAAATAGTATAATAGGCTCGCCCCGTATTACATTGGACTTAAACGGAACTGGCAAAATGTGTGTACCAGCATGTCAATTCTGTAAAAATCTCACCGTGAAGACATGCGTTGAGCTGTCAGTGTCATCTCGTCTTAGTCAATTCCTAGCATCAGTGGCACTGATAGCTCACTCCACGCTCAGTTCACCTAAGTCTTCACGGTGAGGTGGTTACAGAATAGCACTATAGATACACTTTCTGCCCAACCCGTTAAAGCAATAGTTAGTCACGCCTCATCTAGTTTAAAAATATATATAAATGACATGTTAAAGTGTAAGTACAAACCTACTTACAGAAATAAAATAATTTGTTGTAGATTTATTCCTGCTCTTTATACAGGTTGTCCCGTAATTCGACGTCAAGCCGGAGTAGGTTAATAGGCCGGGTAAAAAAAGTTCAAATTTGCAACAACAGGAGTTAAAAGACCGTCACAGGCAGTAGATTTTCTCGTTTTTTTTATAAATACCCTCAATTTAACTATTCCGTCTTGACGTGGACTTACGTGACACCCTGTATATCTACATACTTTTATACATTTGAAATTAATAAAATTCCTATTTTTAAGTAAACAGACATCGACTTAATATACTCGTAATGCTGCAACACCCACTTACAGTCGGTCACTTCCTTAATCCATTATTATAATTAAAAACTGAATAATTTAAAGCAAGTTTGCTTGTAATTAAGGCGCGACAAAACGGCCGCAGTAATACTAAATGAGGTTTACATTCGTCGCCAGTACAAACGGGAATATGCGTTTAATTAGAATAGAAATACTGCACTGAATTACGTAAACAGTTAATGGGATTGCGTTGCTCATGTTTCTCGTATATACGCTGAACTGATGAAAAAAATACACGAAATGTGCATTTTAGTTCCTGAAAACAGCTCTTTGAAAACGTAAACTGATTATTTATTCTCATTAAACATGCACGACACACGTCCACTACCTGCAAAATATGTAAGAAGATTCTTCTTACATATTTTGCAGGTAGTGGACGTGTGTCGTCCTGGACTTGACGGCCGACGCGTAGCGAATCGGTTGTCTTCTACGATATCGTAGCAGGCGTAGCAGACTTGATAGGGTGTGATCTTCTGAAGGCTAACACCGTACTTGGAAACGTTCAAAATGTATCTCAGAGACAATCAATGCCAAAAACAGAGATAAGAATCATATGTTTTTGTAAATACGGGAATTTCCCCTATGAGGGTTTTGTTTCAAAGCAATTATGGCTTTATTGTAAACTAAGTAAACATAAAGAAGAAACTTATTCAGAGCAAAACTAAAAAAAAAACAAATGAGTGTGAATAAATACGTTAAGATTTCTACTCCCAACTCCTTTTTGTACATAACAATCGGTAATGTTGTTAAGCAATACAGCTGAAGCCTGAATAAATATTCCAAACAAAAGAATAATAATTTAATACTGCCATAAATAAAAATAAAATAAAAGAACTTGAACGTATTTAATGGACCGTGATTTTTCCATGGTCGTGTTAAGGACGAAGTGAAAGAGGAGCCAATTGTTAACTTGTTCCCTCTTTTTTAGCAATCCGTGCTTGTCACACCTTATATTTCACTTAATTCATTCATCATCATCACCAACCACAGCCTGACTTCACTTACTGCTGGGCATAGGCCTCTCTTTTCTTGTGCCAATCTCCACTCTCCTGTGCCAGACTTATCCAGGTTCCAACGGTTAAGTTCTACTTAATTGATTACCATATGCGTATTTACAATTTTTTTGTAACAATAATAAGAAAAGAGCCTACCTAATATAATTATTGGCCATAATTAACTACAAAGCTGACTACCTCGCTAGTCTAGTGGTCACGATACTGCTGAGTGTGAGGTCCTGGTTCGATTCCCAGATAGGGCAATGTGTTATTCGGTTTTTCCATCTGGAAATTCTCAGTAGCCCGGAGTCTGGATTGTGCCCGGTTGATGGCAATAGGCTCGCCCACTGAAACATGTAACTTAAATATAACGGGTGAAATGTGGTTGCACTATAGGTGCAGCTCTGCCTAACCTTCGGGGAATATAGGCATACGTGCTTTTGAAAAAATACAGAGAACTATGTTGTACGAGTATCTACAAAAAAATTAGGTGACGACACGAAAACAGTGACTTAAGGCTAGCACACCTATGGGCGTGTAACGCATTGCAATATCCTGCTACAATTTACTTTGTATGAGCCAAGTGCACCGGGCTTGTCTGTTTATCGATGCAATACGCCGCCGCTCAATGCCAAGCCTTTACTTGATGTCCGTACTAGTGTTTCATATGCAAAGTGACAACTCTATCTTAACGAATGAATAAGATCTACGAATGTCAGCCGGGTCCAAAACTTAACGTGCTTTCCGACGCTCGAAGGTATTACATTCGGCCTTAGTAATGTAAAGATGTTCACCCATCCACGGACCAACCTCCCCTAGCATTGCTTAACCTGTTCGATCAACCCGTGCGTCAGTTGTTGTTTAGCCACAAGTCCCGCAAAAGTCCCACCATTACAATTATGAACAAACAAAAAATATGACACTGAAAAATCATCTACGTCCTTTATTTGCTAGCGTCAATCAGTAGGTACCTACTTGAAAAATAACAAAACTTGGCAACCCTATAAAAATTCACCTTAAAAACTGCCAGTGCGCAATCCGTAAAAACAAAACCATTTAAAATCGAGCTTATAGCATCAAACGTCCTTTGAATGCAAGTTCAATGGGAAGGTTAATTGGACTTATTAATTATCTTCATTAATGCCAAAATTCTGTGACTAATAATGCCATTTTAGTTTTATAGATACCAGTGTAGTGTTTAAAATGACATGTGACCACAATTTTCTCCCAAAATCTGTTTAAAACAATGTTTTATACCCAATAGTAAAATGTTGTTTACGTATTTTGATTATTATCACATTAAATTCTAATTGGGTTGTTTGGTGGTGGGCGATAATTCCGGAGCATGATGTTGAATTAAATTATAATATAATAGTAACGAAGAAATAAGTGCTTTCCCGAAAACAATAGGAGCTATTGACTGCACCCATATTCCTATTAAATCTCCTGGTGGAATGGATGCTGAAATTTATAGAAATAGAAAACAGATATTTTCAGTTAATGTGCAGGTAATCTTTGATGCAGAAATGTACATTAATAATATTGTGGCACGTTGGTCAGGGAGCTGCCAAGACAGCCACATATTCAACAGTAGCGTGAATCAAGGACGCTTAGAAGATCGTGAATTCATAGGTTTTTGGCTACTAGGAGATTAAGGTTATGCTGTCAAACCATATTTGCTCACGCCTCTGCGCAATCCAACTACAGAAGCGGAGCGGCTTTATAATGAAAGTCAAATTCGAACCAGAAATGTGGTTGAACGGACATTTGGCTGCTGGAAGAAAAGGTTCCCTTCTTTATCATGGAAACTCCGGACTGATCAAAGAAAAGCTCAAGCTGTCGTTGTACCAATGGCCAATCATTGCAATAACGACAATTCCACGCCAGCACCATGACGATGAGGATTCTTCTGATGAAGAGGAATTATTTTCATATTCACCTGCCACTTGCAATAATTATTATTTTAGTTGGTTAGCAGGCGGGAAGAAAATGATAAAATTGACCAGGCAAAATTACATAAAACGTCCTTTATTTTCCAACATGTTGATTATACACATTACATACACTCACGCCTTCTTCCCATGGAGGTAGGCAGAAACCACAGAACGCCACCTGCTACGATCCTAACATACTCAAAGGAGTATGTAAGGATCGTAGCAGGTGGCGTTAAAGTGCCTCGTTTACGTTCATACATCTGGTCATACACGAGTGCCGGTTGCGAGTACTACGCACCTGACCTTTCTGAAGAACATCAACAATAAGGTCACTATATGTCTTCCTAGCTAGGGCGTCACCTCCCTGCGTTTCCACTCACATCTGCCTTGTAAATAAGTTTTGTTAGTCTCCTTTCATTCATCCTCTCAACATAACCAAACCATCTAAGCATACTCTTTTAATTTTTTGTCACTACATCTTCTTTTAAACCGCACCGCTGCCTTATCACATCATTCCTCAGCTTATCATTCATAGTCACACCACTCATGCACCGCAAGGAACGCATTTTCACAGCATTTATTCTGCTACCAATACTTACGCTCGCCAAAAGAATTTGTAAAATACGAATCAAGTAATTATAATTCTAATATTTCAGCACATATAATTATAAGTTCTATTTATCAAGCATGGCTTCTGGGCATCCTTTTGCATAGGGCTTAAACAACGCTGACGAAATGTGGGTGAACTGAACAGTACGTACATCTCTACTCACAACTTCGGGGATTAGGTCCAGTCGTGATAGAACTACTGAAACTAATTCCGGAAATGTTTTCAATGAGTTTTGAAGTCGGCTCATATTTCGCCAGTTATGTTTAAGTCCCAAATAATAGGGGGCGAGCCTATTGTCAGCAACCGGGCACAGATCCACATTCCGGGCTGCTACTGAGAAATTCTTGATTGATAAACCCAATAACTCTTTGCCCGACCGAGGAATCGGACCCAGTACCTTACGCTCAGTAGTAGCGCTTGCGACTTCTAGACCAACGAGGCTAAGGCGAGGCCAGATAAGTTTTAGTTCTACTTACACCTGCGTGAGTTGTAATAAAATTCATCATAAAAACAACAAAATAAGTCTGAATACATCCCTGGTATTTCTGCAGCTAAAACTACACAACAGATTGAAATTCAAGTGAGTAGTATTGCTTTTAAAGTTAGCATAAGTTACAGATCAAAAGAGATACGCTAACAAATATTAAACGAAAGTTAAAACATCACACCTCTAGTGCTATTCTGTAACCGTGAAAACTTAGGTGCAGTGAGCGTGGAGTGAGCTGTGAGTGCCATTGATGCTAGGGATTGACCAAGACGGAATGACACAATTGACTTCACGCAACTCTTCATGGTGAGAGTTTTACAGAATCTACATGCGGTATTCCCCGACGGGTTAGCTACAACCAGTTTAAAAAATGCTGCCAGGTGCGAGTCAGACTTGCACTCATTTACTATATAAAGTAAGTATGATATTTTATAAATTATTGTGATTGTCAGGACTATGTGGGTTATTGTTTCAGTTTAAATCATTGTCTGAAACTGCCAATTTTAGTGGTTAATGCGGCCTACCCAAATTAAAGAAAAACATTTACTTCAGGCAATACCCATATTACATAAAATAAAACAAAATTCCACAATACTGCAACATAATAGAATAGAACCGCAATGCAAATAAAATAAACAAATGAGTATAAGTACTTTCCTAAAGTACAAATTCTAAGGGTCACAGAATTGAAGTTAAAACAAGTTAAAAAAAATGTCTTAAATGAATAACAAGGGTCACTGCAATAAAAGTAAATAAACATAGAAATTGCAAATGTCACATCCAGTCATTAGTACGGACACGAAACGAATCGCAAGCGCGCCACTGGCGACATCACGAGTTCTACCCACACCTACAGAGTGCTTCTACAGAGTCGTGATATTTTAATCCTACGGCGAGGAAGAAATTCAGTGTCTGATCGCATCGGAGTTAAGACGTCGCGGAACTTTACTCGATTCGTTGTGCAGTTATTGTGATTCATTGTGTAGATGTGTAGATGACGATGGTGTGAAATCTTCTGAGCTACCAGTTCAGTTAGGTATACCTCAAGGCTCAATACTGGGTCCATTCTTGTTCTTAGTGTATATCAATGACTTACCACTCTATTTAAATAATATCTGTGACGTTGTACTGTTTGCAGATGATACCTCTCTTATTTTTAAAGTAGACAGGAATAGACACGATTTTGACGACGTAAACAGTGCACTCTCAATGGTTACAGATTGGTTTACGTCAAATAACCTAGTTTTCAATGCCAAGAAAACGAAATGTGTGAAGTTCGTCTTACCGAATGTTAGAAAACTAGGACCCAACATCGTCTTATATAAAGAGTTGCTTGAAACTGTAGACTCGGCGATTTTTCTGGGCATTTAGATGCCAAACTCAGTTCAGCCGCCTACGCCGTCAGGAAAGTAAGACAATACACTGACGTTGATACAGCTCGGTTAGTCTATTTTAGTTAATTCCACAGCATTATGTCCTACGGTATTCTGCTGTGGGGCAAAGCCGCTGATATTCAAAATATATTCGTCCTTCAAAAACGAGCTGTCCGAGCAATTTTTCAGCCAGGAGCCAGAGTTTCTGTTAGAGATTTTTTAAAGATATTGGTATTCTCACGGTGGTATCTCAATTCATCTTCGCCAACATCTTATGTATTAAAAGCAAAATATACACTTGAAGAGATATGGGTGTTTGGTTCGCTCATACTCTTCGGAAAAGGGAGGATCCTCCGACCAGATGGATGTCGTATCTGGTGGGCAACTGCCCGATGATTGTTATCGGGAAGTTGTATGTATGCTATCTGCGCGGTAAACTCTGCTTGCGCGATGCAGGATTGATGCGTTTGTTCGCATGTGGCGGTGTAGATGCCGCCACACACTTATACACTTAAAACAGTGATTTTCACAATGTTAACACCAGAAATAAGAATAAACTACGTGCTCCATTTCACCGGCTTCATATGGTTCATAACTCATTTGTTGGGCTTGGTTTAATCTTTTATAACAATTTACCCTCTTATTTACTAGATTTACCTATTAATGCGTTTAGGGCTCAAGTAAAATCAAACCTTTGTTCAAAGGCACATTATTCCATTAACAACTACTTAAAAGATACGAACAGTTGGTCGCTGTGATTAACTCAATACAATGTTTGTGTTCTTTCTCCAGAATCAGCTTACCTTCTGACAGGGTAAATTAGTTCATATAGCTGTTTTTTATATGACGGTATAAGTCAATTATTTTGTTATCTTCATTTATTATTGACATGATCTACTCCTTACAATGTTTTTAATGAGCTGTATTGCAATATGTGGTTAGCTAGCGACCTCGACAATTAATAATATTATTCTTGCCTGAGCAACCGGCAGCAACTTCGTCATGTCACGGGTTATCTCCTTCCCTCAAATCTGGCGAGGGGGGGTAATGGCTGACATTTGTGTTATGCTCGTGAACGGGTGCTGCTTGTGGTGACTGGTCGTCTTGCTGTCTATGGTTTTGTTATTGTTAAAGTAATAACTCTGTTAATTTATTTTACTTTGATGGTCACGAAGATTCCGTACCACAAGGCAAAAAACGCCGAAAAAAACATGGAGACCCCATATTATTATTATTTTTCTTTATTTTTTTATTTGTTGTTAGAGTGGCAATAGAAATATACACTGCGAAAACCATAACTGTCTACTTATTACAGTCCGTAAGATACGAGTACAACCCGCTGGCAGACAGATGGACGGATGTACGTCCATCCGTCCATCTGTCTGCCAGCGGGACGGACGGACGCAGTCGGACAGCGGAGGCTTCGGCTTAGTAATAATTAGGGCACCCTTTGGTTACGGAACACAAAATTCTCTTAAAAAAATATTAAGGATTATTTGTAATTGTGGCTACACATTGGAACACCTTTTTTTTTTGGGTGGGAAATCATCAAATGACTTCTCCCGCTCTGGGTGGAGCGGGAGGGCGTGTAAGACTTTTACTGACTAACACCCACCCGTGTTCCTTCAATTGCCTGTGCCAGGGCCACGGTTACTCTATCGAATTACCCGCAACCCTGAGGCGTAGGCCCTAAAGGACCCCGTCATTTCGTGACATTGGTACACCTTACACATTATTATGCGACTGGATAGAATAAGAAATGAGTATACAGGGTGTAAAAATAAAATGGAGTTTAGTAAAAAAGACCCATCAACTACGTATTCTGTAATTCAAACTCAGTAACATTGCACAAAAATAATTGTTGAGAGACGAATTTTATTTTTGGTGTGAAAAATCGCTGTTTACGGTAGTGCGTAACGTAACGCACGCAAAACGTTGTGCTGGGTATGTAAATGTCTGAAACTTGTTTTCGTAAAAAAACGTTACTCAAAGTTGGAATTTTGACCTTTAATATCTCCGTAACCAGAAGGTTCCCAGGTATGATTCCAGTGTAAAAAAAATACAATGACGGGGAGTAGAAGTGATTCTCAGCTTGTTCAAGTGTCCTATATCACCATTTATGAGGGGAAATCTGAAAGTGGCACCATTGACAAAAAAGTTGGGTGGAAAAGGGTTGCCATGGCATGTTATACGGAGGATTGAGGAATGTAAATCAGAAATCAGAAATCATTTATTTTGCAATGAATGTGGGTACAAAATAAGATGTAGACATTGTAAAAGCAGTTCCAACACACTCTACCTTACGGCACGCAAAAGTAAAAATAACAATATTTTATCTACTAAAACAACCATTTAAAAATACAGTTATGAGGAGCTGTTGCGGCCTTCCTACATAAACTAAACAGCAAAAACAACAATCTTAATTATATACCACCTAAAAGATTGATTAAATTATTTTACTTACAATAACAACAAAAACAAACAAGAAGAACAAGGTGTATAATGAAATTTGAAACAAAAATAATGTAACATTATAAACTCCTATCATTCAAAAAATCTTGTATGGAATAGTAGCATTTATCTATTAGTAAGGATGTTAGCCTCTTTTTAAATACACTTAATAATTCTTCTTTGTAGGCATGAGGTAATTTATTATAGATGAAGGGCCCCATTGACAGAAAGCTTTTTCTTAATAATGATGTTTTATACCTACCTGTAGACATTAGATTTTTATACTGTGATCTAACAGATCCCGGACGTGTTCTAATATCGTCCATTAGGTTAAAAAGACTTTTGTTAGTTCTGACAAATATTGCAACTTCAAGTATATACAAAGACGGAAACGTGAGTAATTTTAGAGACTTGAACATAGGTTCACAACTGTCGGTATTTTTAAGACTAGTCATTGATCTAATGCAACGTTTTTGGGCTTTGAATATTCTCTCCCTCTCAGTACAGTTACCCCAGAATATAACACCGAATCTCAAAACCGACGCAACAAGACCATGATAACCTTCTAGCACGGTGCGGAAGCTTACTTTTTTTGCCAGGTTATAAAGTACGTACGCTGACTTGCTTAGCCTCTTACATACGTCCTCTGAATGCGGTATCCAGGTCAGTTTGTTATCAATTAGAATACCAAGGAATTTTGTAACATTTGTCGAGTCTACTTTTTGTCCATTGCATTCAACATCATAATTTTCAGCTCCTAGACGCTGATGAAAATGCATAACTTTTGTTTTTTGGATATTTAAAATTAAATTATTTTTGTTCAGCCAGTTTATGATGCTTTTTAATGTATTATTAATATCAGCTTCGTAATTATTTTTATCTTTTTTGCCGCTTTTTATTATTGCCGTGCTGTCGTCTGCAAATAATACCATAGGTTGTTGAATTTGGCGGGGTAAGTCGTTAATATACAAAAGAAATAATAAAGGTCCAAGTACACTACCTTGCGGAACGCCATATTTGACTTCTCTGTGGCTGGATAGATATTTATGTTCTTGTTTAGATTTCACACATATCCTTGATATCTCTGTATATTGCTTTCGATTAGTAAGGTATGACTTTATTAGTTTTAAGACATTTCCTCTTATGCCGTACGCGTAAAGTTTGTTTAAAAGAGCGTCATGGTTTACGTAATCGAATGCCTTCGTCATACCAGTATATATGGCGCATACAGGAATTTTATGGTCTACACTTGGCATTACGTTATTCAGTAGATCATATATTGCCATATTAATATTTTTATGTTTTCTGAACCCCTTCTGTTCGTCACATAAAGTATCATTTTTAGTTAAGAACTTGTGAATTGTCTCGTAAATATTTTTTTCAAAAACTTTGGAAAACACTGGAATTAAGGCCACTGGCCTATAATTAGCCATATCTTCTTTGCTATTTTTTTATGGAGTGGTTTTATGATTACTTTTTTAAGACTATTGGGGAAGGTACCTGAGCTAATAATTGTATTCATGATGTGGATTAGGGGTACAGCAATTATATCAGCCACAAATTTAACCACAGAAGTTGTTACGCCGTCATACCCATGACTTTTTTTATTTTTTAATGTTTTTATTGCTCTAGCTATATCCTGTGGAACTACTGGCGGCATGAACATTGAGTTCGGGTTATTAGCAATACTATTGATATTATTTGATTCTGTGTTTCCATTTGATACATCTTGTACTTGGTCCACAAATAAATTATTAAACGATTCAGCAATTTCTTGAGGGCTGTTAATTATAGAATTCTGTCTGTTGATTTGTAGGATAGGATCTTTAGTGAATTTAGTGTTATTAATAATTTGCCATGCTGCTTTAGTCTTATTCACAGAATTATTTATAATATAGTTGTTTTGAGCTTTTTGGGTGAGTCTTATAATTGTTTTGAGTCTCTGTGAATATGTTTTAAAAATATACTTATTTTTACGCGTAGGAGATAATCTGTATTTCCACAGTAAATTTCTTTGTTTCCGAGTGCAAATTCTTATACCCCGAGATATTCACTTAATCTTTCTGTCTGGTTTGACAATGACCCATCTCAACGGAAAGCAAAGATTGTACAATAAACAAAAAAAATCTATGAAATTATCATAGGCTTCATTAGCGTTTTCAGTACCAAATACGTCTGAGAAAGTAAGACACTGTAGATAATTTCTGAATTTTTTTAAATTTTCTTTTGTAATCTTGCGTTTTTGTATTCGCCAAGAATTAATAATACATGTTTTTTTTTATTGGGATTTTCAGTACTTGAGCTGTATGGTCAGATAAGGCAAGATCGATTATCTCGCTATTGCATTCTTGCTTAGAGTTATGAGCTATGTTATCTAGGCAGGTTTTGCTCATTAGTCGTGTTGGTTGATGTATTTCCAATTTAAGATTGTAATTGAGAAGTAAAGATTCAAAGTCCAGAGTAAATCTATTTCTTTTCATTATATCTATGTTAAAGTCCCCACACAAAACCACTTTTTTATTTGAATTAGTGCACAATGTCTTTAGTAGAGAATCCAGGTTATCAAAGAAGAGACTTATGTTAGACATATTGGGCGGACGATATATGCATATAATTATTATATTTTGCCCTATAAGTTCTAACGCACAACATTCTATAACCCCCGTCACTGAAAAGCTTGATATGTTCCTTAATTCTTTGTATTCAAAGCTATTCTTAATTAGAATGCATGAACCTCCACGCTTTTGTGTTTTTCTTGCATAACACGCAGCTATCTTAAAGTTAGGTATATCAATCAAGTTTTCATGACCAGCTATTACAAAATGTTCCGTTATACAGATCACATCTACATCAATTTTCTTTTGTAACAATTCTTGGATATGTACTGTTAATAAATCCGATTTTTTGAGAAGGCCAGCTATGTTTTGATGCAAGAGATGTATGTGATTATAAAAGAAAAAAATTGTTCGTGTGAACTGTAGTGGCATTGAGTGGAGACTCTCCGAGTTCTGCGTCAATTGAGTGGTTTATATGTTCATTATCACAATATGTTAATTCGTTTATCATTAAACTAATGTTTTTAAATATATTTGATATGCCAAAATTGTTCACAGAACCACTTTTTTTCCAAAACATTTGGAAATCATAAGAAAGATAATAGTTTGAATCGAACAAGTATGCAAATTTATGTGTACAAGCATCTAGGTATAACAGTCTGTTAAATGTCTCTATTCTTCCGTTGAACATCGTTGAGTAGTTGTTCACTTTGAATGTAGGGGCACAAATTACAACATTTGTGTGCTGTATGTTTAAAAGAGTTTCACGCATGGATATTATTAAGTCAACATAGTTATTAATCCGTCGAAAATCCTCTTCGCCAATCAAAATTAAGCAGTAGTCATACATTGTGTAGTTATTTAATTTTTGATCAATGTTACAGATAAGTTTCTTTATCCCACTGTTAGGTGTTAAGTAGTGGCAAATTTCATAATTTGGGAATGAGTCTTCTGCAATTGAAAGTATCTTGTTGTTTTTATTACTACTTAAGATACACAGCTTGTGCTTTCCAGTGTCGTTATTTTGTTGATTCTTAATCTGTTGAGTGTATTGCTTAAAATTCTAACAATAATCCTTTTTTTATTAGAGGTGTCCGCCACATTGGGGATTACTTGATTTTCAGTGAAGGGTTGGCATGTATTTATAACGTTATTGGCCTGTATAACTCCGTTTTTCAGCTCAGTGACCGAGGCAGATATGAACTCCGCTTTGTTTTGTGTTTCGCGGTCACTTGTATCTTTGCATGAGCTGATACTTTGTATCATTTTCGGCGGCGACTTAGTGAGTACTATTGCCTCTGAGCTGCCAATTGACAACGCTGAGTTGAAAGAGTTGAAAGAGTCGTCCACAATATCACCTGTTGTTTGCGTTTGTACCACAGAGTCTGGCACATGTACCGTGAACAAAGTTTTGATTATGAATGTGGATGGATATAAGAGAAGAGGAACACCAAGGAAACAATGAATGGACTGTGTAAAGGCTGGAAGGGAAGAAGAATTAAGAAGTAATAAAGAAGAATAAAAGCTGCGCCAATCCATACTAATATTATAAATTCGAAAGTCTGTCTGTATGTAACCTAAACCACTCAACGGATTTGGAAAAAAAAATGCAAGGAGAATCTATCTCCATGCAATTTTTTTTTCAAATCCGTTCATCATCAGGCATCCTGGGGAAGACTGACAGACTGACTGACCTGGCGAAGCCGCGGGCAGAAACTAGTCTCAAATAAATTGAGGGCATAGCAAGAGGTGATGTCGACATTCATACAATATTTGTAGACAATTATATGAACCCATGTCGATGTAAACACCTTTTTACGGCTGACTCTATACCTATATTTTGCCAGTTACATTCTTATTAGATTAATATAATCATCATCATCATCATCTACAGCCAGACTTTACCCACTGCTGGGCACAGGCCTCTCTTTTCTTGTGCCAATCTCCACGCTCCTGTGCCAGGCTCGTCTATATCGTCCGCTCACCTCGCCATTGACACTTCGTCTTCCAGTCCTTGGACGACACGCAGTCAATGTCTTACTCCACCTGCCATCACTGCGCCTTGCCAGGTGGTGGTGGTGGCGATGTAAATAATAATTATGTTAAATTAATATTGCAAGTTCTTTAACAAAAGCGCTGCCACTATTTCTCTTAAGTTTTTTTAAAGTACTAGCTGTTGCCCGCGACTTTGTCTACAATCCAGGATGAAAGGTATCATTTGTTCTTACCTAGGTCCACCAGTAATCCGTTCCAGCCGTTTTGGCGTGAAAGAGTAACAAACAAAACCTGTTCATGCCCGGCGTCGCCCGAGGTGAATTTCATACAAAAATAGCATCAAAATTTCCGAATTTCCTGGTGGTTTTTCCAAAATATTTTCTTTCATACAAACTTTGCGCTGACAATTACAAACAAAAAAAAAATCTAATTTCATCTTTATAATTAGGATAGAACCTAGTGTTCTTCTGTTCTTCTCACCTCTTTCAAATATTAGTATCTATTTATTAGGAGCCTTTACAGAATAAATTCAAAAAGATTTCACCGGAAATCAAAAATCATTTTGAACTTAAATTCACTAGCATTTCTCCCAACTCAATCCCTAGACAAAAGCAATGAGCTTAGCTATAAATTTTATTATACCGCCAATTAATGGTAAAATACTTTAGGAAGTGATTCTCTTAATTGAACAGACACTTAAACAACAATAGTTCTATTATGAGATCAGGTTCACATTCCGGAACACTGGAGCTCAATAGACCTTTATTATTTACTGCGAGAGGTCTAAAGTTGTTCGGAGTTAAAGTTTTTCTGTTTCTTGTTATTTTACTTTGCGCAATTTCTTTGTAACGGTTATTTGGTTAAAAAAATTAAGCGGTGTTGCCTTGCCCCACTGGGATTCAATATTTAAATGAAATAGAAAAGTATATTTTTCTAGGTTGATTAAATAAAACGTTTATGCATGTGTAGATCGAAAGTACTTTCTGATTTTGCATTAATAAAGACTTTTTCGCAATTTTTGCCTACGCTGGATTTTTAACCTCAGTTAATCAAACTCGAACTCAAAGTCAAACTCAAAGCATTTATTTCAAATAAACCAATTACAGGCACTTTTGAATTGTCAAGGGGTCGGTCAGTCAGAAATATGAAGCTAGTTGCCTTTTCCAAAGCGAAGTAGGTACCTATGGAGAAGAATGGGCAAGAAACTCCATGGACACTCTTTTAAATAATATGGTTACAGATTTTTTTTTACATCATCGTCTTGTTGAAATTAAACATGTGAGAACGATGTAGAAAGACCCGTAATGAAACACATAAAAAATCGGATATAAAAAAAAAAAAGCAGTGGCATCCAAGAGAAGATCAGTCCCCACTGACGGCGCCCGTTCACGAACATGACGTATGGATCAGCACCATTCAGCTCAACCATTTTGAAGGGAACTTTAGCCAGCCTGAAACCCGGTTGAACCAATTGGTCTTAATTTCTAGTCCCATAGTTGTGTCTTTCACTGAAAAGATTTAAGTTTTTCCTTACGTACATGATGTTTTCATAAATATATTGACAAGATACGGTCATGATGTTAATTTCTTTAAACAGTTCCCTTAATGAATCGCGCCTGATACTATGAAACTAACTGAAATAGACTAGCCTCGCGGTATCTACATTGGTAAACTGACGGATTTATCTTACAGCATATGCTGCTGAACTTAGCCGTCCTGCAAGAGATGTTAAATGGGGACCCCATTGCAGTCTTGAGTGGAGCGTGATCCCCAAGAAAACCGTTTTATCAACGAATTCTAGTTATACTATGTCACAATCAGTACTTTTAACATTCGGCAAAGCAAACCTTATGCATTTTGTTTTTTTCCCATTTATTACTAAATTATTTGCAGTAAACCAATTTTGCACCTGCATCAGGGCGTTATTTACGTCGTCAAGATTTGATGTACGTCTTCTTATCTTAAAAATTAAAGAAGTATCGTCAGCAAATAATACCATTTGTGGTTGTTTTTTTAATAAGTTAGATCATTAATATATACTAAAAAGAGGAAAGGACCTAATATCGAGCCTTGTGGAACACCCATTTTTACTTTTAAACCAAGTGAATTGACACCATTAATTTGAACTTTTTGCCGTCTATCATCTAAATAAGATCTAACCAAACCTAGCGCAAGTTTACCTAGTCCGTAATGCTCCAGTTTTAGGAGCAAGGTTTCGTGATTAACGCAGTCAAATGCCTTGGAGAGGTCACAGAAAATTTCTATGGCATCTTGGGCCTCCTCCCACGCTGTAAATATGTGTTTCAGTAAAGTGACACCAGCGTCAGTCGTGCAACGACCTTTGGTGAAACCACACTGTTAGTGTAAGATTTTGTTGACGTTAAAATGATTATTAAGCATTTGATTGAGCATTACCTTTTCGAACACCTTGCTGAATACAAGCAACACGGATACTGGTCTATAATTGTTGGTGTCTTTGCTATGGCCAGATTTAAAAAGTGGTGTAACCTAACTGTATTTCATTAAATCCGGGAAGACTCCTTGATTTACACACAAATTATTAGCGATATTAGCGATAAGAGAGATATAAGAAAAATATTAGCGATAAGTATGGTGCTACAGTCTCGATTATGGATGTACAAACTTTGATGGACATTCCCCAAAGATCTTCGGTCAACTTGATTTTTATTTGCCGAAAAGCTTTTATAACTATCAGGTTTATATGTTTAAATTGAAATTCAACCAGGCAGCCTGGAACATTCTTTCTTAATAAATCAATTGAGACTTTGGGTGAGGAATTTCAAGCCTCCGTAGTTTTAGATGGTATATTAGTAAAACAATTTACAAATTCTTGAGCTACTACTAAGTTAGAGCTTATGGCACCACGTGAAGTCTCCAATGTATATTCAGTGTTTCGTATTTTTTCCTACTAGTTTCGTTATTTATAACTTTCCAAATTGTTTTTATTTTATATTCTGCTGATTTTATCTTGTTGCTAATGTACAGGGCTTTAGCTATTTTGCAGGTATTTCTTAAAAAAAATGGAATATGTAGCAACATATTACAAGTTTCACTGTTAATGTAAGGCTTAAGGCCATATAGCTCGAACAGTCTTTCCCTACTAATCCTAATACCTCTAGTTGCCCAGTCACTAAATATAAGCATACTCAATATGAGTTCATAGAAATCACGTTGCGGAGTTCTAACCCCCCAGACGATGATCCACTGGAAGAAAATGATCTGCACATAGCAGACATCGCATGGTTAGCAAAGTGCTCTTTACAATAACGGATTTAGAGCTTAGCACTGGATGCTCCGGTCAACTGCACTAGTAGCGGACGTGCTCGGGTGCCCGGGCTCGAGGCAACAGAAGCACATCATACGACGCGCCTCCAAAATCTGAACTCTTACCATCTTCCAGCCTAAGCGCATGCGATTGTTGGACGCCAGCTTCCTTATAGCCACCAGGGGGCCACAAATCCAGACGTGCCCCAGAGAAGCAGACGGACGACCAATTTCAACCACTTTTATCTCTTCCGGAAAACAGCCACCCACTTCAATAGCAGGTGCCAGTTCCTCAGGCGTGACGGCATCATCGAGATCCATGATCCTCGCCTTTTGGTTGGGTGTGAAATTTTTATATTAAATTCGGCGCGAAGCGCGGACAGTCTTGCCAACCGCCTCTCGGTTGGCAAGACTGTCCGCGCTTCACGTCCGCCTTGCTGGAAGAGTCGGTACCAGCGACGGTAATCACCAAACCACCATCAACAGCCCTTTTCTGGCCGACAGTGTCAATGCCAACATCGGCTTAGCGAATTCAACAATGCACCGGCTGAGCAGACCTCTGGGCCCGAGTATGAACTGACTGCACCACCTTGATTTTTCGTAGTAACGCCACTGCTGCTGAAGATTTAGTAGGTACGTCTACAGCATTCATCATTGAAGCAATGTCTTGATGGATATGCATTCATGCCAATCCATTGAGACGATTCGATTCGATTTTACTTAAACCGTTTGTTAGGGGGGGCCTGTGCCCACCTCCTTGGATTCGCCCTTGGTACAGACCATCGAACTGAACCACTTTCTCCATGGAATCAATATCGTAATCGCGAAAAAATCATCAGCTGTCTTTAACAAAATTTCAATACCTACTTGACCCAAATGAATTGGACAATTGATATTTTTTTCGATAATACGATGTTGGTCCCATGGAGGTAGTGGTTCAGTTTTTTTTAAACCCGGTATCATAATTTTGAAATTAGTTTATTCTATGAAAATGGTTAGATCGCTTCGGATTGAAGATAGTTTCAAAGGGGTTCAGCAAAGCATCTATATTGTTAATAACAAAATGTAAGGTTGATGCTAAGGTGCGCAGACCTGAATTAACTAGGACTTTATTAGGTAGCATGTTTCTCTATAGATACTAAACAAAAAAGAAACTTACGCCATTACTTCTCATGGGTACCCACATGACTGGCCCATGGGCACAAACTACAGAACGCCACCTGCTACGATCCTTACATTTTGCTTCGTTTATGTGTAACTTTCAATTTTTTATAATAATTATAAGTAATCCTTTACTGTCCAAGCCGCTCGTTTGTGGAATGCATTGCCAATTGAAATAAAACGCGCGCAGCCGTTATAGTCTTCATTTATTTTTATTGCTTTTAAATTTATTATGTTTGCATTTATATCTCTATTATTTAAGATTTGTATATTTCTGTGTATGTATTTTAGTGTATTGTATTCTAATTACTTGCACCAACGCTGTCCATACCAAGGTTGTCTCGAAGAGATCGCAGAAAGCGACAAGGTTACACACTGTATATTTTGTAGTTTGATTATTTTTTTTGTTTTGTATTTTTGAGGTATACAACATAACATAACATCACGCCTGTAATCCCAGAAGGGTTATGCAGAAGTGTACGAGTACCTATAGTACATCCACATTTCGCCAGTTATGTTGAAATCCCATGTAATAGGGGTCGAGCCTATTGCCATCAACCGGGCACAAATCCAGACTCCGGGCTGCTACTGAGAAATTCTAGATAGAAAAAGCCAATAACACTTTGCCCGACCTGGGAATCGAACCCAGGACTTCCTGCTCAGCAGTTGCTCTTGCAAAACAAATAATAATAGGCTTCTTATAAGCATTATTTTTATTTGTTTACTTTTAAAAACCACTCTGACTGCCTCGTTGATCTAGTGGTCGCAATCGCTACTGCTGAGCATGAGGTCTTTGTTCTGAATTTGTGCCCGGTTGATGGCAATAGGCTCGCCCCCTATTACATGGGACTTAAAAACATAACTGGCGAAATGTGGGTGTACTATAGGTACACCTCTGCTCAACCATTTGTGGAAACAAGGCGTGATGTAATGTTATGTTATGTTTTAAAAACCAAATTCCCGACGTGCTGATTCTTAGCGGCGCGACTTCAACCATGTGTCTCGTCCCTCAGCCGCGGTTTTTGCCGTTGTAACGGTTTTTAATTTTTTTAATGATTACGTCGATTGAGACTCGTTCCTAACCGATTGGACGGAGAAGGCACGACATCGTTGTAATCATGAAAAATGCCAAAAAGGTAGCATTGTATGGCAATACTAATTCTTTGGACAAAAACCAGCCAACCCTCTGGTCACTTGAAGAGTCGATCAACCTGGATACTCGGACCCCATGGTTAAACCCCAAACGGTTCGTATAAAAGGGCCCAATAAGGTTGGAGTATTTGCGCCATTTCAGGTTTTGCGTACTGTGGGTACGGAAAACCTTTTTTTCAGCAGTTATGTTGAATTGTGGATCTTACACACCTCTTCTAAACCCTTAAGGGAATTCAGGCGTGATGTTGTGTTTTGTTTTAGCTTTGGCATATAAAGCAGTGGAAAGTTTTTTAAATATTTTCTTGATGTTTAACCTTAATTTATATTCAAGTTCACAAAATAAGTTTAACCTTTGACACAAATTCAAAGCTAATGCGTTGTTCAGCGTAATAAATTGGAAAAATCGTTATTTAAAATGGCTGCCACGTTGTAAACGCTTATTCAATACATTTGATACATAATTTTTCTTCTCGTAAATCCCGTTTACAAATGAAGTGTTACTCGATTCATGATAGCCGAAGGTTTTTTATGATCAATTTTATGTTATAAATCATGTTATTTAAAATTGAAATGTGTGTTATTTTATTGCTTCATTAGGCTTTGATAGAATCTTCGATTATGGATTATCATAATCTCTATACATACTGTAAAATTGTGGTACATTATTATTATATTTATTTTATTTAAGAATAAGGTTTCAACCCGTTTAATTAAGAAATTGTTATCCTTATTCGAGTTGCTATATAACCATATACGGGGTGTAAAAAGACTCTTCACAAGCCGTAGTCAGCACATTCTTCAAATCAAATCATTATTAATTATTTTTCGCACAGTTACTTAGTTCTATGCACATCGAAGAAAGTAACTTTGCGAAAAATAATTTCTGGGAATCGACTTTGATGTTTAGGTAGTGCGAAATTTAATGCACGCAAAACACTATACTTATGGGTGCAAGCAACGGAGCAGGTATCATGGTAATATTTAAAGTAAAGTTATTATTATTAATCACTTTATTTCAGAATTTATTTAATTTAGTAGTCGGCTCTTCGTTAAGGATGTTTGTACATCCGTTAAAAGAATAGCTCATCATAATCAGCCTATAATGTTCCCACTGCTGGGACACAGGCCTCCTCAGTGAGAGCGAGTGCGCTGTAACACCACGCAGGCCAGTGTTTTTTTTATTTTGTTCGAAATTGACTCTTCTTTAACAACTTTAGTGTTGGTGGTGGTGGTGGGTAGTGGTCTTCTTGGTAGACCATGACCTGGATAATTGATTTTGTAATTGATAAAAAAGACACCGAAAAATACACAATATAGAAAGTAAAATGACAATCAAAGTATTAAAGAAATAAATCAGAAATATTGCAGTTTTGAACCATATTTTTAAAGTAGTGGAAGAGACTGTCTCACAGTGACAGAGATGTGCGTTCTACGAATATTAGAACCTTAGCACGCCGATGCTAAAATAATAAATAATATAACTGATTCTATTACGAAACATTACTACATTATAAGTCGCAATTCGAATATCCGAACATAATGCGGGCTAGTTGAATTGTAGCAATCGGTGGTACAACTTTTTAAATGCCGTATTGGTTATTTTTCTGTCAAACCAACGCAAATATTACAAAAAAAAACTGGGTGTTTCGCTTTATAAATTGGTCAACTGCCACTGTGACTGTCTGTCACTTATTCCTATTTAATAACAGAATATTATATTTATTCTCAAACCATGCACATAGTTCGGCCCACTTTAGAAACACATTAAATCTTAATTTTATGGTCTGACAGCTTGACGCGTTACTCTAATCAATAACAAAACATCCTAATTCTTTACACATGTAAAATAATATTGAGGCACACAAGTGGACACAAATGTACGCAATTGAGAAACAATTCAGAAATAGAAAAATATATTTGAAATCTATTTTTACAAAAAAATAGCGTGGGAAAGGACTGAGCCCCGATTTTGGAGGCTGGCGGGAGTGGTGAGGAATGACAGTTGGACTTAGGTCGCGATGGCTAGTTAAGTTAGGAGGTTGGTGAGTGTTGTGAGCTGTGAGGAGCTGTGTTCGAGGTGAAATTGGTAGTACGTCGTGCTGCATTTCTTGAGTAGTAATCTAATTCCCTACAAAGAGATCATTGGTAAGTGTTAAACTCTTTACTAATAATGTGACTTTTCCATTATATTATTATTGTATGTTGATTTGTTTTATGATTTATGGGTAACATTTAGATAATATCGCTGCAGAGCTATTAATGATCATTTATTCCAGCATAGCGAAATTGCGCTATTAATTAACGCTATTTTCTCTTGTCTTACGTGTCCATCTCCCAGTCCGTACCCTGACAGATATTTGTTATTTGCGTTTGATTATAGGGAAACGGAGAAGGACTTCCACTTTATTTGACACAGAGCACTGACGCTCGACTTTTGACCCGTAACTTGCGCAACCACATATGGAAGGCAGATCCGTAAATACTCACAATTCATTTAACAAAAATATGCAATAAAGCCAATCTAAATCGGCATTATAAAACAATCGAATGTTAGTGATAATTACTGCTTCCAAAAAGGTTTGGCCTCAGAACACTTTGCGCTTGGCTCGTTGTAGGTGCATCTCCGGGAGAGGGGTTAGGTTAGGTTAGGTTCTAAGAACGCTAGGAACCGTGTCTCGATAAAACCTACATCTCATCATCATCATATGGTACGCCAATTTCTAAATCGACACTATTTATCGAAACACGACAATTTGGACGCTTTGCCGCTGACAGCCGCACCTATCCTCCGTATCCTCGAAATGGGGAAGTTTAACGAGATGACGAAATACACCACCTCGGCAGGCACCGAGTACGATCGCATTGAGTTTTGCTACAGACTGAGTCTACGGTACGCTTGTGCGATATTTTCTGTTATCATAATAAGAAATGGTGCTAGGCTGCCGTAAAGGTGGTTTTAACATTAGTACGTGTTTAGAATTTTATACTCAATACTAGTCTCACTAAATGGCAGTTGGTCTTCGTAGTGCACTGTCTCTAGGATTGAGTAAGACATTTATGTAGTGCTTAGGAAACGTGTTCTACTGAAATCGTATATTGTCCTCAGAGGTTTTATGCGTTAGGTTTAGTAGAACACGTACAATGAGACAAATGTTGTAAAACGGTTCCCCATCTCACTGAAATGCATACACAGAAACATTAACGTAGCTATTATTGATTGATTAAAGCGCAAGCGTAGCGATTCACATTTACCCCTTCACATTATGAAGATTCTATTACAGGTGTTATTAGCGCTACCTGCGATAAGGGAGATAGACCACGGTAGGAAGCGGTCGGTGTAAGGCTAGGCTAAGAGAGTTAGGAGAATTATTGAGTGCCAGAGGCCTTGTCCAAGTGGGCTGTTGTAGGAGAGCGAGTTAATATTAAATAAGTTAAATATAGTTGTGTTGAAGCACAGATTAATTTTATTATTATTCTGTAATCTAGTAGTTAACGTAGTATGTGTGAGTGTTTATTGGTGAGACTGGGTGAGTCTTGAGTTATTATAATTATCCTAGGCTGATGGAGTTGATAGTCATTATAATTAATCAGACAGAGACGTGTTGCTGGTGAGTTTGTTGCGCCACTTTTTCTTCCCAGCATTAGCACTATGAGGTGGTGAAGGCTCTTTGGGGCTGTCTATAGACTTTCAAGTCTGGGCCCGCGTGGTGGATTACGGCCCATTCCCATTCACCGAGAGAAGGCCTGTGTAACAGGTCCGTACCCCACAAGGGGTACCTTTAGCGTGTAGTCGCTTAGTTTTTGGTTTAATTTATTGACGCACCCACAAGCGAGCCCGGGTAAGCAGCCGACCAACTCCGAGGTCGACCAGCGAGATGACATTTAAAAAAAAACATGGAGAACAATAAATCTATACCCTACCCATGCGACCTGCCCTTCAAATAAGCTCCTTAAACTAACTTAGAAACATTCTAATAAATTATTATAGCCTTAAACAATAATCGTTTAAGTTCTAACAGTTTATTCGAGCAAGAAGACAAAGGCTTTCGCAACAAAAGCGTTGCGTGTGAACAAAAAACAACTATAATTTAACATTTAATCAGTTTCCCTTAGCTTGAACAAAATTATTTTACAAATAACAGTTATTTTTTGTTTAGTTTTCATAAGTTTGTAATCATATTCATAGGGGTCACGCTATTCACATAAAATAGATTAGTTTTTTCAAAACGTTATAATGGGCTAATTTGTTTATTATTGAGGCAGCGTCGTGCTGTTCGCCCGGGGTTTCAAATTCTTCGTGTATTTAAGTATTTTATGTTTCTTTAACTGCTCTAAAATATAAATGTTTAAATGACAGCTATATCGACCAGAATATTTGTACCAACACACCAAAACGACACAACCCAGAGGGCCAATTCACGTAATTTCATGACGCGCCGATGAAGTTGCAGTGCAGTAGCAGTTAAGTTTAAGTTTGAATGTTGTAAGGTATTCTCGTAATCTTTGAACTGCGCGTTAGCTGCGCGTGAACTGCACGTCAACTTCACGGCATCCAAACTCATAACAGTCTATGCCAAACTCTACCAAACTTACCTACGGTGTGGCCACATAAGAGAAAAATTATAACTCACTAAATAATCGAATAGAATCGATTACATCAAAATGAAAATAACGTTATTTTAATACTTAAATAATACCCCAGTACCGATTTTAGTGCTTTTTCTTAGCATATAAACGAACAATTATGTTTTGATCTATAATCAAAGATATATTTTGCTAAAATTTGGCTGAATGATGGTCTAACATTGCCACATAAAACTAAAACTGTCATATGAGGAAACGCGCTAATGACTTAGCGAGCGCGAAATTCAAGACTCAGTGAACTTTGATGGTAAGTATTTATTATAAGGATTATAATACAATGATTAAGGATGTAGGTACAGTGAATTATACGAAGTAGTAGCAGTTCAAATTTATTTCATGTAAGTTTCATCCTGATTCTTCAGTGGATATGACTTCACGCAAACGTGTGTCTGGTCGGCAAATGGAACTGCTGGTCGAGTATTTGGAGGGCTACAGGGATTTTGCCCGTGACAGAGTAAAATCGAGAGAAGCGAGTGCCCTGACATCACGCCTTTGGTCAGTGTGCGCCAATATATTAAATGCCGAGGCAGACGGGGATCCAAGAACTCCCAAAAAGTGGAACAAGGTCTGTTAGATCATATCGATATTGCACCTATGTGTATCGCTATCGGTACAATATACTTGGGTAAATAACTAGATTTGTAATATTTTTGTGGTACACCGACTATAAGAACCGCTTGCTCAACCGAATTAGGCAGATTCGGAATAATCAACAAGGTACAGGTGGAGGGCCAGGCGTACCCAGTTTTTATCCCCTTTAGAGGAGAGAGTCGCTGCTCTACTTGGTGCAGGCAGTGAGATTCTGGGGAAAAGTCTTTGCTCAGACGATAGAATGTGAATGTGTGTGAATGATGGAATTCCCGATCCAAAATACGGAATGGATCCACAAAAAAAACTATGCCTTTTTAGGGTTTGACGACGTTCTCGGCCATATATTTCGGCAGCAAGGGATAAAATTCTCAACCCAAATTGGTAACTCATGTTCACTAAAAAGGTAAAAAAACATTTAGATTTTAATTGAAAACGACTTTGTGTTAAACGGTTTTAACAATTAAACGTATAATATTTAATTTTAAACACTACACACATTCATAAAAAAACAGAATTTGATGCCAACAAAAGTAAATATTGAGGAACTTATGAGTGATGCCAACAAAAGTAAATATTGAGGAACTTATGTTGTGCGTAACCGAAACTGCACGTTGATCGAATTGAAACCTAAAAGGTGTCATTTTGAGACGTCAAACGAATAGTAAAATACCGATCTTGAAGCGTTCAGAATCACGCACTGATGACGCGCAGTAGGAGAATACCGATAATGCGCTCGCGTGACGCGAACTTGACGCGAGCATATCTGAAAGCGTTAGAGAATACGAAAAACGTTGTTTTGATCGAAACTTCACTGCAACTGCACTGCATCTAAACTTCTTCAGTAACGTGAATTAGCCTACTGGACGTGCTCTACTTTTATGAAAATGAAGGTTCACTAAAGTTTCATAAAAACAAAGTTCACAATTTTTTTGTATAAAATTAAAAGACATTATTTTTGCAAGTATGTTTGTACAAACACTTTTACACATCAATCATATTTCAAAAACTAGATGAGGTTGGTGTTTTCTATTTGTCTACTCTGAGAATAAAGGCCGAAACAAACTCAAAGGTCACAGTCTCTTTTTAAGTCCAGACATAATCTTGGTCAGATCATGTGAAGACCATGTGGATTGATGTAATGGTCTTTTGAAGAAAGAACCACACAGATTGAGAAGACCACACAGTCAGTGTACGCGTTTGTCAGTAATCGTGCAGCTCAACTCAAAACTTAAGGAGTTCAGCTCTTTACAACCAACGTTTCATATACTATTTATTTCACAAACAACTTATTCCGCAAATGTTTTATTTTTCTATACTCTCGTTTTACAAACATTTATTAGGCGAATGTTTCTCTTGGCAAATGTTTCGCATGATTTAGAATATTTTTTTTTCGAATCGGAGGTGTGCTAAGGTTCTAAAATTCTTAGACTGCACATCTTTGTCAGTCGACTGTGAGACGGTCTCTTTCTCTGAAGGTCGATGTGTCACAATTAAAACGTCTGATTTCAAAACCCGCTAAAACAGGATTTCCTAGAAATCGGCTTTCTTTCTCTTTTGAACGTTTACTCAATTCTGTACTAAGTGACAAACTCATTTTCGAGCAAATGCCTTTATAACAGAAATGACTAAATTGGAGCTTCCACCTTATACTTGGTTACAAAATCCACTATTAAATTCCTCGACAGCATAATCAACCAATCACAGCACTTGATTATGCTCCAAATGGGACCAATGGCGACTTGTGTATTGTGCAGCAAGGAGTGCGATTAAATTTTATTGCATTGTTTACCGCAAATAAACGTTTTTTCTTTTATTTTTCTATTGAATTTAAACCAAACCGTTTCAAATTCAACCTCATTTACTTCCGAGTACTGTTCAGTATCATCATCTGCCAGGCTTTACCGAACTAAGTTGTGTTCGGCTTCCAGTCTGCCTGGGTGCAGCTGAATACCAGCATTTTACATGAAGCGACTGCGTTGCTGACCTCCACAACCCATCTACTGGGGGTAACACGATACCCCTTCGTAAGACTTATTGTCAGACTTTGGGGCTACTGACGACCCGTACAGTCTGTCAAAAATTAACGAATGACGGCCGGGACCAACGGCTTAACGTGCTTTCCGAGGCACGGAAGGTTCTTTGTGTGTAAAGATGGTCACCCATCTAAGGACCAACTGCGTCAAGTGTAGCTTAACCTGATCGATCGATGGTGACGGCTTTTATTACTTAGGTACAAGCTCAATAGAGTACTGTTCACTTATAAAAATGCTGATTGAACTATTAAACATATAGTTTCAAAACCAAACATCGTCGTACATATTATTACCAGTTCGCACGCTCGCAAACACTACATCAACACCGTTCCACTATTAGCCGCCTTTTATAATTTCCGCTTAGAATAAATTGCGAATGTAGGATTTATTGTTTTTTATACACACGCTGTTACAAACTGTGACGAACGGAGTATATGTCCCACAGAGACTAAACTTCAAAAAAATACGCTGGGTATCAAAGTTACAAAAGGTTAAATTTTTAATTTTTAAAAACCCCGACACTATCTAAAACGGCTGAACAGTTTTTTTTCTTCAAACAAAACATAAACGGTTCAGGTTCACGGTAAACTTATAACACCCCTCTTTTTCGGCCGGGGGTTAAAAAGACGGCGACAATTGACCGTTTATGACAAAGCAGGGAAACAAGTCAAAAAAGGGAGGAGGCAGATACTCAGCAGTTGTTCGAAAAGACTGCAAATGATGATGGATGAGAAATTCTTTAAAGCAGAGGTCCCACAAAAAGTCAGCAGAACCAAGCCGGTGCAAGTATAACCAAGCCCCGCCGATCCGAACAGATATTCGTCTATGATTCTAAGAAACAAAGATGGACAGCACGAGTGAACACCTCGTCGGTGACTGCCGTCGGAGATCAATTCTCATCAATACGTGGAGGAACTCAATCAGCCTCCCCTTTTCCAACTATGTTGAAATCAGTTTCCAGTCTCACCAAATTCAGCTAACTGTATTTTTCTCATGGAGCACTGTCTATCTGACCCCTTGGTTTTGTTTTTGTTTGTTTGGCATCTCGCAGGTCAACCTATTCGGTTGTCGTCTGCTTAAGCGGACTTGCCTGTGGATTCCCTGATAAATTAAGGCCTCCAGCCAGGACTTAAACTTATATACTAACTAAAACTAAGCGACAACGCTAAGGGCACCCCCTGTGGGGTACGAACCTCGGCTTAGGGCGTCGCTGGAAGAGGGCAGCAAATGACTAGCTGGATCAGGATTGGTATTATTTACGGACGAATTTAAAGCTACAGGCTCAGCGGCGCGGGCTGGCTCGAGCAAGGGTCGGGAGGGGCGTCGATTTGGGCGTCGCGGCGGGCCTCGGCGGCGAGGGCGGTAGGACGGCGATCGGGTTTTGGGCCTGACCTCTTGGAAAGACTGATTGACTTTTATAGTTCTGAGTACCCGTAACGACTGGGTAAGATCTACGAATGACAGGCGGGACCAACGCCTTCACGTGCTTTCCAAGGCACGCCCCTCCGTGCCTCACAAAGCACGTCTGGAAACTAAAATTGCAATGTTATGCTAGCTATATTTTTCTGTAGGTACTATTGTAACTCTTTCTCAAAGACCAGCACCGCTAAATGATTACCTAAAATACCTTTCCCTCCCTTTTCCATTAAGATAACACAACAAAAATTTACCTTTTGCATTAGGTAAAACTCATTAACGCGTAGTAAGTAGGTAAACTACGCTATGAGGGAGGTTCGAGCCTGTTATAGCCTCAGGTCACGACAAACACCCTTGTTTATATTATTATGGAAATCATATAATATTGTTTTCTGTTATTGTAACGAAATTCAATTGGCGTAGTGGATCTTATTAAGTAATGGCTTGTTTCAATTGAAAGGTAATTAAGATTATTATGGGGTGAATTTATTTACGTTGGTAAAATTTTGTCGTGTTTAAAACCTGAGCCCCGTTTGTTCTAAATAATAAAGCGGTAAAATGTGTTTGTTAGTTTCTTTGTTTGTACGAGTATGTAGGGTAATCTCTTAAACTAGCGATCGGATTTGAAGAATTTATTTTTGTATTTGCTAGCCCGATTCTTGAGGAAAGCTAATGTCTATTTAACATCACGCAAAAAGAAAAAAAGTCAGAAAGATCGCTTAGCGCAAACGAAGTGAAAGTGCGGGCAGGCGATGCGATGCGCGGTGGGTCGGGGGAACAAGACTTTTCACGAGGACGAAGTCGCGGGCAGAAGCTAGTATTTAATAAAAAACGTTCAAAA
Source organism: Dasypolia templi (assembly GCA_963555695.1). Taxonomy (NCBI): domain Eukaryota; kingdom Metazoa; phylum Arthropoda; class Insecta; order Lepidoptera; family Noctuidae; genus Dasypolia; species Dasypolia templi. The sequence continues at coordinate 9,594,493 of OY743142.1, forward strand.
TAACTGGCGAAATGTAGGTGTACTATAGGTACACCTCTGCCCAACCCTTCGGGGAAACAAGGCGTGATGTTATGATGTTATGTTATGTTCAAAATCTAGTCGCAATCTCGACTCGGCGACAATCAATGTCAAATACTTGTCAAAAATTTAGGTAAATTACAGTAAATTATCGTCGAGACATTGCGTTTCTGACACCTGTCAGTGCAACAATATTCTAGTAACTAATAAAGATCAAATTCGCTAAACACGTATTCGTTTGTATGAAACTGACCGGTGTCAGAACGTATTTTCTTTTTGTTTGTTTTTGACAGATTGACACTGAGATTAAAATATGACCGTTCTTAAAAATAAGGGAGTTGCCCCACTGGCTTAGGACAATGAATTAGAATAAATCAAAGTAATAATTTTGGAAATTATGGCAAGAATTTTATTGCCAACACAAAACGAGGAAGTATACTCAACGCTCGTTCCTAAAAGCAAAGGATGGTTTTCCTTTGCAATTAAACTAATACAGGGTATGCTTAGAAAGGTGGCAGTATGAAAGAATAAGATTTTGTTTTTATATTTATATTTATCTACTCACATCTACCGTTACAGGATATAAACTAATGCGATAAATGCGCAACTAACTTAATTTCAGATACTAACATAATCTTAGATCTAAAGGGTAACTCATTTTAAACAATGCATTCCTTGTGAATTCACTCAGAGAACAACAAAATAAGTCCGTCTCACTCGCTATGAGGTTGGCAGAACACACAGACTCACCTGCCCTTAAATAACTGCATTATAAACCGGGGAAGGTGCATAATGAAGTAACTCAATAAGTTATGAATTGGTATAATAGGGATGATGTAATTTTTTTTATTTTTAACTCAAAAAAAATATTTGTGTCCAAATAGTGCAAACAATATTATAATAAGTGTAAAAGCTTAAAAATTGCCAAGTTGTAAAAGTTTTAAAGTAAGTGTTAGACAAGGACAGTACTATCGTAGATGTGACGTCGCGACTATGTAAGTTCATACTAGCGCCATGCATTGTCCATAGCAAGCGACAAGGACGGGAACAATCCGGTCCAAAAACTTTGAAAGCGTTTAGCTTCTTCATATTTACATCGATTTAACAGAGTTTTTCGATATTCTCATTTTTAGTATGCCTTATTTAAAATTACATTTTTTGTAACATTTTTAATATTAGTCATCATTGCTATTGGTGGAGAATGTTAAATTAAACTAATACAGCCTGCTATTGTTACCTTCTTGTAATGCCAAAGATAAAACAACTTTTTACACAAAAAACATTTTTTCACGATTAATAGCACTAAGTACTTTACACCAGGTGGCTCTAAGCCACAGAAAGACCATTTTTCACAAGTTCAATTCTCCCAAACACAATTGCGTGTCGACACACTGCTAAAAAGGGTCCCTTTTAATATTGATTGCTCACCTCAAGGTGCCTGCATATGTAAAATTCGTTCATTCCACTTAATGCGATATGTTTGTAGGGTTACCAAGCAAATGTTATGTTTTTAAGAGCGTTTTTAATGTCCGTTGACGATGTTTGACAACGTTCGGCGTAACTTCGACTGTCGGACCCCACCCATACTCGTATGGTTTTGAAAAGTATTTTATTTAGAATGAAACTTTATGCATGACTAAATAGAAAATTTGTTTGTTATTCTAACTAAGTAGTTTATTTATATTACTTTGAGTGATAATAAATACTTATTTAGACAAATGTAAAAAAGGGTGATTTGTACCATCAGTTCTCGTCAGATTTGTACTATTACTTATAGAAAGGACCCATTAATCCAAACTTTTGAAACTAATATGAACTCTCGTGTCTTGAACATAAAGTTTAAAAAAAATTGTGCTTGTCTTTGATATGAGTGGCACGTCTAAGAGACAAAAGGAAAGCAGGAGAAAGATAGGCTGAACCAGATGCTGTACGGCCTAGCTTCAGCCTCGCGACGCATCGGTCTCGGCATGAATTTGGATAAAACCAAAGTCATGATCAATGGTCTCATTGATCCGGGACCGGTCGTCGTACATGGCCACCCTCTCGAAATTGTTTCCGAGTACACCTACCTTGGGCAAATTCTGCAATTAGGTCAAAACAATTTTGAGAGGGAGACCAAGAGGAGGATCCAGCTGGGCTGGGCAGTGTACCGCAATGCTTGAAAACTAAAGTTTTCAATCAGTGCATCCTACCCGTCATGACCTACGAAGCTGAGACGTGGACACTCACGGTAGGGCTGGTCCACCAGTTCAAAGTCGCTCAGCGAGCTATGGAAAGAGCTATGCTCGGAGTCTCTCTGAAGGATAGGATTCGCAACGAATACATCCGACAGAGAACCAAGTAATCGGCATAGGTCAAAGAATTAGTAAGCTGAAGTGGCAGTGGGCCGGCCATATCTCGCGAATAACCGACAACCGCTGGGGTAAACTAGTTCTTGAGTGGAGACCGCGACTCGGCAAACGTAGTGTAGGTCGCCCTCCGGCCAGGTGGGATGACGATCTGCGAAAGACTGCAGGCAGATGGTGGATGCGTCAAGCTGAAGACAGGGCGCTATGGTGCTCATTAGGGGAGGCCTATGTCCAGCAGTGGACTAATATAGGCTGATGATGATGATGATGATGAAGATCTACTTGCTGTCTGCGAATAAAACCACTATCATGATATTTTACTAGTATTTACCTAAGTTTTAATTTAGTTTTAACTTAACACTTATTGTTCATTTATTTTATTAAATATTACTGCACTTTCTAGCCTGAACCTGTGCTGGTTCAACCAAGTTCAGGCAAATTAGCATCTGTGCTCTTTTAAATTGTTAAGGTATTCATTGTAAATGTGTCTCTTTTATAAATAAATAAACGATTTTAGTATTTATTATTATTATTAAGCCTCGAAAGTCCAGTGCCGAGCAAATACATTAAAAAGAAAACATATTTAAATGCAATACCTACGCGGTCAAAATGACAGTACATAGCTTTTTTTTTTAATAACCGACGAAGAATATCTATGCTAGGGGGTCTAGAATCATGTGCTGAATTCATGGTTACAGTTTGCGCACTGGTTAAAAACTTATCCTGTATATATTTTTACATGAGAGTTACAGTGTCCCGATAATTATATTTTTTTTGGCACACAAAAATAACTGCAATATGACGTGTTTATAGGCATCTATTAAACGTGACCCAGTAATCGTCACAAAAGTACTTAAAATGGGTCAAGTAGATATTTTTAGATACCAATAGATGTCACATTCGAAATAAAATACTTTTATCATGAAAGTGCTCCAAATTTCATGTTATATCGTTAATTTATCAAACAATCAGACTTTCCGTTGATCTGACTGAAGTGTCACAAATCAAAACACAAAACTACGTTCTGAGTTTAAGACGGCATCGTTCCGAATAATCCAAAACGGTAGTCACTGTTAAGTCGATACAATCAATACTTTTACAATAATAAACAAACAAATGATGTAAATAATACTCCAAAGAATATAGTTACGATTATAGAGAGGAAAAAATAAAAATTATTGTATAGTATATAGTAAACAAAACTATGTAAAATTGGTCCAAAACCTAAAAATGCCATACACGTGTTTCATTCTATTTCGATAATAAACTGCTGATTTTTCTAACAAACTTCGATTAATATTAATCAAAAATGTTTAAACTACAACTCGTAGGATTTACAACTTCAAAATGTCGCCGGGTTATTTTAGCATTTTTTTTAAAAGGTTCTCAAATCCGCCATACATTATTTCTATGGACGCGCGTTATTGAATATAATACGCGTAACACCGCCCGGGAACCCACCAGCCCGATCACTATGTACGGTACGCCGATCCCCTGGGAGAAGCAAGCCAAATACCTAGGCGTGATCCTCGATGAAAACCTTACCTTTAAGGCTCATATTAAGGCGGTTCGCGCGCGCGCCTCCTTCGCTCTTAGCAGGCTCCACTTCGTACTGACAGCCCGTAGTAAACTGTCCCTCAAATGCAAGCTCCGCATTTACACCGCAGTCATCCGTCCCATCATGACCTATGCCTGCGTTGTATTTGCGCACGCTCACCCACGTCATCTCCATAAGATGCAGACCCTCCAAAACCGTTTCCTCAGAAGGGTTACGGGTGCCCCTTACTATGTCCGAAACATAGATCTTCACGTCGACCTTAAAATGCCAACCATAAAACAGTTCATGAAACGCTTATCTAAGCGTTTCTTCGACTGCGGCATCAAACATTCTAACCCCCTGATTACAGCGGCCGCCCGCTACACTCCCTCTCGCATTAGTAGTATTCGCCGACCAAGGCATACTTTAATCGCCCCCGACGACGCCACTACCCTCCTCCAGGAGAGTAGTAAGGCCACCAGCACGCTACATAAGCCCAAAACCCGATCGACGTCCAACCGTCCTCGCCGCCGAGGCCCGCCGCGACGCCCAAATCCACGCCCCTCCCGACCCTTGCTCGAGCCAGCCCGCGACGCTGAGCCTGTAGCTTTAAATTCGTCCCTAAATAATATCAATCCTGATCCAGCTAGTCATTTGCTGCCCTCTTCCAGCGACGCCCTAAGCCGAGGTTCGGACCCCACAGGGGGTGCCCTTAGCGTTGTCGCTTAGTTTTAGTTAGTATATAAGTTTAAGTCCTGGCTGGAGGCCTTAATTTATTAGGGAATCCACAGGCAAGTCCGCTTAAGCAGACGACAACCTCATAGGTTGACCTGCGAGATGCCAAACAAGCAAACAAACAAAACCCGGGAACCCAGTCGACCACGGGAGCTCAGAGAGTGGTCACGTCTCATTGCGGAGCGATGCGAAGGGAAAACGCATATCTGCTGCAAACAGCTAAAAAAGGAAAGTCACTTTTTTTACTTAACTTACTCGTATTACTCATATACATTTATTTTTTGTTTTTCTTTAACCCACCAAATTGTTTATATTTGTTTTTAGCAAAAATGGGTAAGCGCAAGGAAAAGTATTACAAGAAGAAAAGATGCGCGCTTTTCCGAAAAATCTTTTGAACTTACTGTGCATAAGCGTTCAAAAGTGGATAGGCACGTTAAGAGTCGTATTGCTGTTAACTCGCGGTACGACTATATGTGTTTAAACGACACACACCACAAAGATTGCAGTTTTGCACCGCACGCACTGACGTATCGTCGCGTAATCGCATCGCACTGCACGAAACAAAAATATATTTCCGTCGATTTTGTTAGACACGCATCATGCGTGTGACCTGGCCAGTTTATGGCATTGCTAAAATTCGAGTTAAACTAATTTGAGCTGGTAGCAGTAGGCACCAAGCGTTGGACTGCGAAGCCGCCGGCTTAGATTCTGATCTCATAAGATGCAGGTAGCTTTATTGACAATTTTTTTTTGATTTTAAATAATAATAACATTTAAAAAAAAGTTTTATTTAATTAAAATTGTTGTATTTTTGTTGTTGTTACAATAAAGGGTTTGGGAAAAAAAGGCGATACAAGTGATAACAACAATGTAAATTTATTTATTCCTTATAATATTTTACACAAAGATAACCGCTACGATTATTTAAAATAACTTATTCAGCCAAATAGGATATGCAATACTGTGTGAAGGAGCTTGGAGCAATTTGTTTTGTGTGAGGTAAAATAAAAAATAAGTATTTGATTTTACCATAAACATTAAGCTTCAAATTTCAAAATTTCACTTATTAAAATAAGTGAAATTTTGAAATTTCAAGTGAAATTTTGAAACTTCAAATTTCAAAATTTCACTTATCAAAGTAATTTTAATAAGTGGTTATGGGTAGTTTGTTTACATTAAGTATTTCACATTTTATTTGGCTTTAGTGAATATAGGTTACAAATTGGGGATAGCTAAAGTATTCATTTTCTTTAAGAAAAGAAGATTGAAACTAAACCTCAATTTCTTATAATTATATACACAGGATAAATTATTCCGGAACTTAATCGTTCTTTTTTATTACGTTATTGTTTGCTGGGCTTCGGTGATGCAAGCTTTTTAGCGTGGAGTATACGGCGAACCGATTTTGATGACGTTTTTAATTAATTCAGCAAAATGTCCGGTTGTTATGAAACCATTTGTTTCATAGGTATTCATTCACCATGTGAGGACTTATTTAAATAAGCATTCCACTTCATAAGCGCTCCGATTAGCAAGGATTCCCTCTTCCTCACATCTCTCAACCCGAATGTTCTACTAGATCTAGATATAATAATTAAGATAAAAATATTATAAATAACATTATATTTATAACACTTTACTCATCTTTCACAAAAAAAAATTATCAAATACATAAATGATAGGTAACACTCACACTTAGTCCGGTTTCAATACATATTTGTGTTATCACATCGTTTACATCCACTTTACGCAATAATATTTGCCAATGCTTCAATGATTACATTTCACTGCATTTTGGAAATAATAACCACAACACCGCTAATGAACAGATTTAAACATTCGTCACTAACCAACAACGTCCAATTAGTTGAATAGTCGTAACGAATTGCATCTACCTCACAGAAATCGAAATAATTTACGCAGTTTTCTGTGGTCTACCTACAAACTTTTATTATTTATTTAAACAAGATGAACGAGACAAATATCGAATGATTATCGAACCACTTCAAGTAATGTCATTAAAACAAATAATTATTTTTCATTTTAGGTACTATTAATAACATAAATAAAAACTATAAATAGATATTATTATTTGAAAATAAAGTCAAGCTCAATACGCAGGCGCAGGTGAGATTCGAACTCAGCGCTCGCCATAATCGCTCCTACCCAAGCACGGTAACAACTAAGCCATAAATTAAGTTAGTTGAAATTATGAACTACTATCAATGACAGACAAAGTGGCAAAGTGTGTGTGCGTGTCTATAGTATAGAAACAACCTATAGAATAAGTTCGTAAGTGAAACCGAAGCGTCAATCTTATTAGCGCTATCGACTTATGAGCGCTACTGTATGTATTTTAATTTTGTTTTATTTTTTTCTCTTGTACATTCATTTTAAAATCCAAGACGGTGGATGCAATCTTTTCCCAATATTAGTTATAGGTATCGTTTACTAATGTTTTTGGGGGTTCTGATTGCAAATTCGACATACATTTTAAAGTCCAAGATGGCGGATGAAACTTTTTGTCAAATAATCGATACGGGTAAGTATCGTATAATAGGTTTTTGGGTGTGCCAATTGCAATTTTGACATTAATTTTTATGTCCATGATGGCGGATGCAACTTTTTCACAAATATTCGATATGGTTATCGTATAATAGGTTTTTAGGGATGCCTATTGCAAATACGTCATTAATTTTAAAATCCAAGATGGCGGATGCAATGTGGTGCTGTTAGATTTGTTGTTGTTTGTCATGTTTTATAACGTTTATAATTTTGGTCTTCACAACAAGTTTTTTATTTTATTTTTTCTTCAGATGGAATTGTAGAAAACCATGAATTTTATTTTGAAATCATAAAGAAAAACATGCGTACTCGTATTTGCAGTTTGGACTGAAGTGGACATGGAGGTTGAACTACTAGAGGAAGATAAAGGATTTTGATGTAAAATGAAAGAAAAATTGAAAATGTTTTATTTTGATTATTTACTGCTGGAAATTATTTATTCTCGATTAGATAAGCTAAAGGAAATAAAGGAACCTATATTCCTGAAGCCATAAATCAAAAGGATATTAAACAAAAAACTGGACGAAACATAGTTGAAAATGCAACGCAAAAAGCAAAATGAAAGTACAATATAACACACGTATAAATTTTATTTTACTGTAAGCTTATTATATGGACCTAAGTAAATGTTTAAATAAATAAGTTAATAAATTATTGGATTTTTATTAGATACTAGAACTTTACCTACTCACCTACCTAACTACCCACCTACCCTAACTACCCTACATACATGCCATGCCTATCTACCTACCCTACTTACGTACCATAATCATCTATCTACCCTATTTATATATTTAGTAAAACTTTATGCACAAGTTAAAAATACTGTACAAAGGTGGACTTTATGCCTGAGGCGTTTTCTACCAGTCAACCATAGAATGATGCAGAGATAAAACATGGCAGGTATTTACCCTTACTTCCTAACTGCCTACCCAGAACAACTCCTGTCGCGCACTCAACAACGCCAATATTTAATTGCAATCGAACGCATAACGCACAAATAAACAATACGTTTTTAGATCAATCGATTTTGTTTTGCGAGTTACTTAAAAAGAAACCATATTCGTCTTTTAAATCACTCGACACAACGACGCAAATTTAAAATTCTGAGTTATCTACTTTTTTTGTACAACTGCAAACGGCCTCAATAAAACTTATCATTGTGTGCGATACGACGCACACAACTAGCGAGCCGCAGTAAATACCGCAGGTTTCATATTTAGCAGCTAAACTAACAAAACAATAAAAATTTGTGGGTCCCACTGTTTAGTAGAAAGATATATTGATGGTTTTAGATAATTCGACGAATTCTGGGTCACTGTCAATTTCACTCGTGTTTACTTAACCGTTCAGAACAGTTATCACGATATGAACTATGGTTTCATTGCTGACACAATAGAAACTTGTTATATAATTGTTACAATCACCATTCTGTCTAGAAAGCTTAGTGGTCATGCAGTGGTAACTTCAACACGGTTTTGTTAAGAGACAAGCAACATTCCTAAAATCCCTTAATCGGCTTTCACGAAACCCACAAATGTATGGCTATCAAAATGTTTGCCAGCAAGCACATGGAAAAACTCCAAAAAGTTCGCATTTCCTGCAAACCCCTGTAATAAAATTATAATTCGCTCCAATAACTCTGTCCATTCAAATTTCAATATTTTGTCCATTACCCGAATTCGATTTGGCAGCCCTACGTCTACGCCATTTAAGCCTACGCTACCTGATGCTAAATGGTCCATGGCCGGGAAATACTGAGTTCGGAAAAGCTGGCTTTTACCTATGGGTTGTTTTTTTAGACCGTGTTGACAAGTATTCTTTACCTTTAACGTTAAATAAAATACAGAGAGTGATGGTTTAGGTCCTTTGTATTGCTATTTATGCTCCAAAATAACAACGCTAATGTATTACTTTTATTTGCGAATGAAAAGCCTTTTTGTGTATTTTTTGGCGTGAAATGGATTTCTTTACACGTGCGTGTCGTAAAATTGAAGGTCAAATGTCAAGGAAGGGCTGTAGCGTTTTCCGACTTCTTGAAATCACACGATCCATCGTTACAATAGCACTTGTGAACCCCGTTCTCATATAAAAAAACGGATTATGTGAAGAATTAAGATGAAGACCATCGTCCTGACCTATTCCTCATGCGTTTTAATAGAAGGGAATTTTCTTTCCTGTAAAGCCATAGTCCCGAAAGTTGTCATTTCAATAGCAACGATATAACATTTAGTTTTATTCTTTATTTAAATATTTAAACAGCATGCTTGTCAAAACAAATGAATGCGTTTAATTAATTTAACGCATTTATTTGTTTTTTACCGCAGACACTTATTATGATGTCATTGTTAATTTAAAATCGTGATGTAATGTTATATTATCAAATTTAACATTGCATCACGCCTGCTATCCCCGTCGGGTTAGGCAGTGCTAAAATTCTTCAGTTTTGTTTAAGTCCCATATAATAGGGGGCGAGCCTATTGCCATCAACCATGCACGAATCCAGACTCCGGGCTGCTACTGAGAAACTCCTAATGGGAAAAGCCAATAAAACTTTGCCGGACCTGGGGATTATATATAAACATTAAAGTTCCCCACCCTTCTTACAAACCTTAACAGTGAAATAGGAGAACCCCTAACTTAAAGAAGGAAATTCGTTAATGGTCACGCATCAGTATATAACTAAGGCACTAACCAGTTACTTCACGTACTTACGATTCAATCCACTTCGCACAATTATCGGTTGCGTGTTGATACACACGGGCGTGAAAGAGAGAGCAATCAAATTGTTCAATGCTGCAATATTTCTGAAGTTTTTTTCACTGTGTTTTTTTTGTTACCTTTTTCACCTTTTCCTTTTTTAATTTAGGTGTGTTTCTATTATAGAAGAGAAATAAAAATTAAGTAGAGGCTTCGCCACATAATTATTACGTATAATTTTTGTACTAAATTAAATAAAAAACACACCGATATAATTACATATAATAAAAAAATATTTGGTGGTGTGTTGGGTTATGAACAGTTTTGTGCCCAAATGTGTGTCGTTGCTCGATAAAATATCAACATGAATGAGTAGAATAATGTAAGATACAGTATTTTTTTTATCTCACGAAGCGACGCGCACTATACTACTGTTTATCAAGTGTATAAAAACGATGTAAACGTGTGCGTGAAGATCACTCCGACTTCGCCATTGAGAGCTCCTGCGCCTACACACACATTGACAGCGTGTTTCTATACTTGTTAACTACAAGTAAAGAGCGCGTCGCTTCGTGAGTCAAAAATACTGTATCTTACATAACTCTACGCATTCGTGTTGATATTTTATCGCAACGACACACATTTGGGCACAAAACTGTTCTTAACCCAACACACCACCAAATATATTATTTTATTATAACCTTTTAGTTTACACACCATTATCTTTCGAAGGAACGGCAAGCATATAGGCTGGAGGGTCCTCGAACCAATGTGCCACGAATAACTAAAATATTAAAGTGGCCTACCGCATTGCGGGGCAAAACCAAGGGCAAGCATTCGGACATCGTACATGTGGTGCAAATAAAGAGGTCGTGGGAAACAAACTACAAAGTACACATTTAGGAACCCTTTGAGGGATCGGCAGTGATGCAGGTTAAAGTTAGAGAAAAAAAAATGGTGATATACGTCTGCTACTTTAAAAATAAAGTTTGCGATTAAAGCCTTTATTCCGGTGATTAAAGTTCAGTTTGCATTGGATTAAGGTTTTTTTAATGACATTCAGATGTTTTGGTTTCCTAAAAAGATTGCATTTTTTTTTCTTCCTCGTAGTTATGATTTTGGATGCAGCATTTGTTACAGCTATTTCACTTACATACTCCAAAAGAAATAATAACTTATTTCCTATTCACAAAGCTACCTCCCAATAATGCAAAAACACATAACTTTTCATTTCTACCAGTCGTATACAAGCCCATCTTGTGTATACAGACAATACAGGATTTTCTCGTCATGCAAGTCCCGTAACCCACAAACAAACCAATATCGACCTTGTTGCTTATAGATAAGATTGAAGTGTCGTGCATTATAATAATTGTATGGAGATACATAAAATTCCTTCATCGGACGAAAACTTAAATGCGATTCAGAATTGGCCGTTCAGTTCGATTTTCGGCCGATTTATTGTTATATTTGCAATTGTGTCGTACGAATTGTATTTCGTTTGGCATCGAGGAGTTGTTCCTACCTTTTCATATATTTCAGTCACTATTTTCCCATGAGGGTTTATTATATTTTATTTTATTTATTCGCATAGGGACAACAAACAGCAGTGTACTAATAGGTATATATAGATTAGATGTTAATAGGAGTATCAAACACACTACTCACAACGTTATCAACAGTAAAAAAAACAGATCTACTAGTTGTTGGTAAGAACAATACAAAAATAAAGGGAATAAAAGTAAAATTTACTTAATTATTACGGTTCTGATCACTTAAAATATTAACAATTTCTTTTCGAAATACAGTCTTGCTGAGAAACATGACATCGGTTGAGCCAAACTGCCCATTTTAGGTGTCAACTAATCGATGCAGCGGTGAGCGTACGCCTGAGTTGAATTATAGAACACCGAGTGAAAGAAACGTAGAAAGAAAGAAAGGAAAAATAGTTTATTTTTACAACGACACGTGCATATAAAAAATCTGTTAAATAATAAAGAAAAATATATTTAAAATCACGAACACAGAACAGAAATAATTTGCGTCTGTACACTTTATGCCATCGAAAGAAAGAAAGAAATAAAAATTGTTTATTCTTCACAAACACAACGCACATAATAAAAATAAAATAAAAAACACAAATTACATCCAAATAAAGTAGCCAAAGTCCTCGTATTCAGAATGTCACATAAAAATGACACGTTTTTAATTTTTGTCCATTGCCTGATGTCACACAGCACCAAAGACAATACACATTGCTCTGTGTGTGTGTGTTGCGACACTGGCAAATGACAATAACATAACACAAACAATACAAACAAAAACAAGATTGTGAAGTGAAAAATGACTACTTTTCTTAACAACTATACAAGAACTATAATTAAAGCTGTGCGTCACATCTGTGCAAGAACAGGTCATGGCTCAGCAAAATGCTGTGACTTCGGACCAACCTATCGTCAACAGCGCTTATTTTCAGCAACTACCTCTCGAATGACGTAATGACTTCGTGTGGTGTGACATAATATATCGGGTATAATCATAATTTTCCACAAAAATACGTGTGTTTCTTGCTGAACATATTATTAAGTAAATAGATGTATAAACATATATATCTGTAAAACTAAGTAACTTAATTAATTACATAGAGAATACTTTAAACACAGTACAATGAAAACAAAAAATGCCTTCCATTAATTAACTCTGTATTAGCTATAATTTCGATACTATCAATATTCAATTATTAAATAGAAAGTGAAGTGCATTCATTGATACAACATTGCGACAGCGGCCATCTGCATAAAGACATGCTTCGAGGCATGGCGTTGGCAAACGACCACCACGCTCTTTATATCAAAGCGATAAGTTAGCCAAGTGGTACAGCTTGATAGTGTTCTCTTGATATTCATGGTAAGCATGACTACAGTCATTAGTATTCACAAGGTATTAGTAGGTGTTGCATTACTTAACTAAATTGAGACAGAAACCCAGCCCAACATTAAACAAAATTGGTAAGTACCTAAAGTGATACTTTATGAAATGTTATACCTACCTATTGTCCCATCCAGATAATGCAGCTTTAGAAAGACTTCCAACAAACACAACACATAATTGAGGACTACCAATCCTGCAACAATGACACAGACTGGACCCAAACAGGGAGGATTCAGACAGAGGCAACTCACACTGCTCCATCCATATCCATTGCCCGTAGGCCTTGGCCCTTGATTTAAGTACAAAAAGGTCAGCTATTGTTACTAGACTAGTTTTACAATCCTGTGGATTGCTGTATCTGCATGAAATATTTCTTTAAAGTACTCAAAAAATGCTTTTTTGTCCTCCGAATTTTTATTTTATTTTTATTATCTAACCAAATCATAGGTTCATACTTCCTACACTGCTTCACGCATTTTACATAGATACTTAACAGCTATTAGTCATTCTTTGTACTTCTGTAATTAAATAAAATTTAATGAAATCGTTTATTCAGTTTCGAAATCACCCAATCAATCGGTTTATATATATTTAAACTTCTCGCACATAAAAAGTGCAAAGGGATTAAGTCCGCCTTTGTACCTTTTTATGAGCGAGAAGTTTAATTTACCCTTATTTTAATTAGCCTTAGGCATTCTGTACCAGTCAACCAAGGGTGAGGTGTAGGTATTTTGTTGGCAGGTGGTAGTGTAAATAGGTTATAAATTGATACATCAAACGTAATACGTTATATTTTTAAAGCAGCCAAGTGGGAGACGGTCTCGTACACGAAGGATCTCGTTCTACCGTACCATATTTGACACTTCATATTTTGTCAACACATTTCTTGTATGGGGGGACCCCTTGTTTTTGTTGTTAAGATAAGAAAAGATGATGATTTATTTCTCACCACAATATATAAGTACATTTACAATTGATCAAGAACAATACATAATAGTTTTAATTATACTGTGGGAGACTGGTGCCTAAGCTAGGCATAAGGCCTGTATTTCAGAACCACACCCTTTCAGAAGCAGTCACATTTAAATCGGATTATGCACTCGAACACAAATGCGGTAAGTTAAATAAAACCAGAAAAAAGATTACACTATTGATTATTACTTATTCTAGGGTTAGGATTGGAGTGTGTGTGTGTGTGCTTGTGTGCGTGTGTACGTGTGTGTGTTTGTGAGTGGGCGTGTGTAAGGAATTAGGGTAGGAAAGGTTAAGGGCTGAAAGCACAGAATGGTTTTGTGTATAAATATGGTAACTACTTAAATATTTTTATTATTATTATTTATTATTAAACTACTACCCATATGCGATTAAAAATATATATTAATATATGTCGTGGATGGATGGCGCCACAGTACAGCGGACAGCGCCATCTAACAATTTGATTCATAAACCAATGATCATGTGATCGGAAACGCAAGCGAGCCCTACCGCTTGGACACGATCGTCGGTGGAGGGGATGCAGTGAGGACTGGCGGAGAGACCGAGTGTGGCGACAGTCAACAGAAAACGGTCGAGCTTGGACAGTCTTGGCAAACGCTCAGTACCAACGCACGTGTCTGTTTCCGTTGCACGTGTTTATTTCGTTAGCCAGTGTATTAAAGTTATTTTGAATTCGAATTATCTTTTCGTTCGAGTACCCACTACAGTGCCCACACTAAAATGAGTCGGATCGTGAAGAAGACCCGATGTTTCGCATCTCGGCCACCCCTGATCCGACATATATATATAAATTGTAGTTACGTGAGTTATACCGGGGTGGCTAGCAGTTTTTCCGTAGCTTCATAACTTAATTCCTGGAGCCAGCTCCTAACCCTTATTTTACACTTAATTTTGGTGAGTTCAAAAATCAAGAGCGTCCTATTTATTTTATTGTAGAGAAAACGACCAAGGTAACAGAAGACACGTTTGGAGAACACATTAGTAAGTCGTTTACCATGGCGATCGACTGGGTCAAAATGTCTTTTACTTCGTATCAGTGAGGAGTTGAAGGTAAGGAGGCCATGCTGTTTTAGGGCCGTCTGTAGAAAAAACAGCTGACGTACAGTTAGGACTTTAGTCTCTTTATATAAGAGCGCTGTGGGATATCGAAAAGGTAGAAAAGACAATACCTTTAAAATGGCTCTCTGCGCTCTCTCCAATTGTATGATTGTGGATTTAGGTGCACCACCCCAAGACGTTATACAGTGGGTTAAAAAGGACTGGGCGAGGGCAAACTAGATTGATTTCATCAGCTTGACATCAGCGACATGTCGTAGGGCATGGCGTAGCGTTGCTGAGAGTGTTAATGTGTTCATGAAATCTCAAGTGGCAATCCAATATAATTCCTAGGTAAAGTACACTATTTGCTTTTTGTAGGCGGGTGCAGTCATATGTGTTGTCATTTTGGTAAGAGCAGGAGTGGGCAATTATAGAATAAGATGGAGTCGTTTGAGTTGAGTGCGTGTAGGGCTTAAGAGAAAATGCAATGTACTTTGTTTTATCCGCGTTTAGTGTCAGAACATTACTTTGTAACCAACTCATTACAGCGTCAAAGCCTGTCTTCATGCCATGAGTTAGCGCTGAAGAGAAGGGCAGTGTCATCGGCAAATGTTATAATTTTACCCTTGGGGATGGTGAGTAAACCCAACTCGTTAATGTAAATGAGAAAGAGAGTCGGACCGAGTAGGCTACCTTGTGGCACGGTCCGCTCTTCGCTGACGATGTCATCGATCTTAACGAACTGAGTACGCTCACTCAAGTAGTCCTCAAAAAGTTTCAGTTGAGTCCCCCTTATGCCTATTCTTTCCATTTTGTGAATAAGAATGGGTACAGAAACAGTGTCAAAAGCTTTGGCAAGGTCTAACAAAGATACCTAGCACCTTCTGCCCCCCATCCATGTTTTTGACTACATGTTTAGTTAGATCATGAACTGCATCCGATGTTGATTTGCCAGCTCGAAAACCATATTGTGAGGGTGACAATATGTTAAACTTTTCTAAATAGTCAACGAGTCTATTGTTCATGATCTTCTCAAGTATTTTGGATAGGGCAGGAAGCACAGCAATAGGTGTGTAGTTGTTGACACTGCTTCTGTCTCCACTCTTAAAGATAGGATGTATAACATTTTTTTTAATGGTTCGGCAAATTTACCTGATTTGAGTGCGAGGTTGCAGATGTATGTAAGTGGTGGTACAACTATAGCCATGTGTTTTTTTGTAAGGCCATTAGAAATTCTATCCCATCCCACAGCACAGTCGTTACGAATAATTCAGCGTCTAGTAGATTGTAGTTGATGCGGACAGCTGTTTTTTTTTAAGTTATTTTAGGCATTTTTTAAACTAATAATAATAAAGTAGTGTCATGATCAGTCAGTGCCGAGTGGGCGACATGAGTTGTTGCAGGTAGAGTAGTTTTGAGAATAAAGTGATCAAGGCAAGCTCGAAGTCGCGTGGGCAGTGTGTGTGCAAATTGAGGTAGCTATGTTTGATTGAGTCAAAACATTGATCGTTAATGTTTATGTTTTAATCACCAGTAATAATGAATTTTTTATAGTGTGTGTTGCTTGACAGGATCGTGTTAAGTGAGTATAGAAAGTTGGAAATATCTTTGAAGGCCGGACGGCGATAGATAGCCAAAAGGGCAGTGCTGGTGTCAATTTTAATTATTAGACAATTAGCATAATTAATCGTTGGTTCTTCCACGGACACGTTAAGATTTTTTTGTACGTAAACAACTACACCCTCATTCTGTGTAAGATTTTTATCAGTTTTGAAGTAGTTGGAGATCCGGGATGTAGTGAGTATTGAGAAGCCAATGTGAAAATTTCAAGTGTATTACAGTTCAAAAGATACAGCCCTGTGACAGACGGACGGACGGACTTAATTAGACTGAAACATAGTTTTGGCACATAAACTTAAAAATTAAATAAGTTGCGTAAAGTCGACTTTTCTAATCTGATTCCCCTGAGAAGGAATGTCGACACAAATTCAAGCGTCAAACTCTTATTTTCTCTGCCAATGTTTTATCAACTTTACTTCCAATAAACCTACACAGTTTCACACAGTTCAGTAAACCAACTAAAAGATTATGAAGTTACGTGATTGAATGACCGGTTGAATGAACGAATGGTAAAAAATTAATTTAACCCGAACCTCGATACTTTCTCGCCGGAATTGAATCCCGTACCCGTGGGATACAATCATTGATTTCACCGGAGTCGGAACCTAAACGAGCAAAATTATAGCTTCTTAATAGCTTCCTAGTTTTGCTTTTATTGTTTTGTAATTAGAAGCGGGACTCAATCCAATTCCAATAGACATTTTATTTTAAAAAAACGTTTCTTGAAAGTCAAAAAAAGCTTCTTGAAAGTAAAAGTTTCAAAGAGAGCTTACAAAATCGCCTACTGTTTAACCTCCACATTCTAAATTGAACATAACTTTGCGCCTATATTCTATGAAAGGATCACAAATCTAGACTCAAACCACAGATAAAATCAATTTATAATTGATACATGTATATGTTTTGTTCCCATGGTCTGCAATAGCCTTGCACCAACCGGGGGTTGTCCTTGCATAATGCATGCAGGGATAATCGTCGGTTGGTGCCTCAACGCTTAAAACTTTCTTATGGAACTATGCGGGATGGCTTCGGCCCTTCGTGCGCCTTCCAAAGTTCCAGAATCTTAGGGTCCCGTTAAGTTATGTTAAAGACATTTAAAAATATTAATAATATTAGTATTATTATTTTTAATTCTAATTGGGTAAATTCGAGGTTTTTGGCTACTCTGTACGTGTATTTTTTGGCATTTGTAATGTGTGTTTTGTTTGTGCAGAATAAACAATTTTCCTTTCTTTTCTAACATATCCTTATGGAAAACTCCAATAACGCTGCTCGACCTAAGATTGCACCTGTGACCTCACAGGCGCTTTCAAACACTAGGCCAACAAGCCAGTGTGTAAAAAATATATCTTATTTCTTATTTACAATCTGACGGCTAATAAACATTCGCAACACAACAAAAGTACCTTCTATTTGCCGTAAAGTATCGAGGCGTAGCTTAATTTTATAACCAAGTATATTTGTGAGAACCCTACGGGAGAATTCGGTCGTGGTATTTTTTTTCGCGAGATTAGTTTGAGCTCCTTCGAGTTCCGCTTTAGTGATGGGCGGGCAACGTAAGCCGGTTAGTCGAGTTGATGTGTTACCCAAAAACTCGACTTAAATTTTCGTGAGTGAAAGATTTAGGTCAAATGTTTAGGAATTCTGTATATATTGCATAACCGTAGGAATTCTGTAACTACTGCTGTCTTTCCGATTAATAAGTGCCTATCTATTGCATACGCATTTCATAATTGGCCAATAATGTTCCCACTGCTGGGACATAGACCTCCTCTCTTCGAGAGCCTGTAATTTACAGCGCGGCTTGCCTGTTATGTCGCGGGTATCGGAGAGAAGGGAATGAGCTTGATCACCACGCTGGCTCAGTGCGGGTTGCCGATTTCAGACCGAAATCCAGGGTTTTCTCACAATGTTTTCCTTCACCGTCAGTCAGTTACGTCTAAGAAAATTAACAAACTTAGAAATAACGTATAACGTTCAAAAAGGCAAAAGCTAGCTGCATCAATTTTTTAAGATATCGAATGGAGATGGAAATTGTGAGTCAACGAATTGCCTGCCTGTTGACGTGAAACCCAGTCCTAGCACAAGATAATTCAAAATAAAACTCAAAGTATTTATTACAACTAAACCATTTACAGGTAATTTTGAATTGTCAAAGAATCGGTCAGTTAGTCATACAGTTGAAGCGAGTTGTCCATTCCATAACGTCGTTCTCTATGGAGAAGAACGGGCAAGAAACTCCCGAGGACAAAAACGTTTTTTTTTCCTAACTAAAAAAGTACCTACAAATTAGTAAGGATATTTTTAATAAAACAATTTTGTACAGGTAGCAAGATTCACCAATGGGCAGAAATATCAACACAATAAACTAGTAGTACTTACAAAATCTTGTATTTGGGTAGGTACACCCAAATACAAGATTTTGTAAGTACTAACTCAATTTCTCGACAGTGAAACTTCATTGATCTAATGCATGTTAGAGGCCAAATAAGATAGAAGAACAGAAGCTTATTATATTAGCTTTGATTACTACTTCATTACTAAGGTAATTCAAACTAGTCGTTTTCAGAACAGAGAGTGAAAGAAAAGAAAGAAAAATAGGTATATTTGTGACAGTAACTAAACACAAATAAACAACAAACAAGCAAGACATTTCCAAAGTTATGGAAACTTTAGTATGTCAATTAAATTCATCTTCATATTCACTGTACTTTTAATAAATATTACTGAACAGAAATTACCCCATCACTAGTCGAATCGCCATTGGTGTCAAACTTCCTAGTTTTTCCAGCAAATGCCACATTTTTTTTTGTGACAGCCTATTAATGTCTTATCGGCTACAAAAAAAATGCCAATATTGGGACGAACTCTAATAAATGTGACTTCATAAATAAGATTAACTAGTCTAGGCTTTTTATGATAACGGTCGATCATTAACTTGAGTCAATTTCTTAGATATACTTTAATCAAAATAACCAGTTCGTTAACTTTTTGATGTACGTTACATTTATGAACCAACGTTTTTTAGATGACGATCCGTTAGTGCCATTTTTTGTGTTTTCAATAATGTCACAGAAATATTATATAATATTAAATAATATATTATATCGTTTTAAGATAAGTTTCAAACGAATATAACTTAGTTTTTAGATTTATGCAGGTGATTACTTAATGTGTGTGGATTTCCACTTATACCAATAAATATCTACTCAACAGACCAATAGATCGTTGAATTTTACAGTCGAAGACATAAAAGACGTTGTTGCAATAAATTTGCTAAGGGTAATAATTGAAATACCTTCGTATACCAGACTATAGGTCTCGAGAATTTTAGATTAGAATTTAGACAGTCAAATAACAAATATCATGCCCCTCAGAAAATTTAAACAGTAACGACGTCACGGTTACGGTGCGTGGGTGTTACTATAGGTAAACCTCTGCCCAAGAAACAAGGACGTTACATTCATTTCAATAAGAATTTGCTTGATGATAGGGGCCGCTACTACAAGATCAGACCTTTGGCAGATATGCTACGTGCCAACTTTTTGAAAGTACCTCATGAAAAGAAATTCAGCATAGATGAGATGATGGTGCCATTTAAAGGGAAAAAAACTGGTAATTGAAAGCAATATGTCAAAAATAAGCCAAAAAAGTGAGGTTACAAGATTTTTGTTAGAGCTGGTGTAACTGGCTTTGTTTACGATTTTCTTATTTATGGTGGTGAAGATACTTTTAGATCAATAGATTTTTCACCAGAAGAGTCTTCGCTAGGAATGGGCGCTAAAGTTATGATAGCATTATGTAAAACTATACCAGATCCAGCGTGTTCTGTAGTATACTTTGATAACGTTATAACAAGCCTCGAAATGATTCACCACCTGCGAGAAGAGATGGGTATATCTTCACTTGGAACTATAAGGGCGAACAGATTACGCGGAGCAAAGAAGAAGCTTATCAGCGATAAAGCACTGAAGAAGAAACCAAGGGGTTCTCATTCGCATGTCGTGTGAAATAATAAGAAAGTGTGTCTCGCCAAGTGGTACGACAATACTTTTGTGATGAATGTGATGTCCATCCTATATCTACAATCCAAAGTCTTGAACGTAAATAGGAGAAAAAGATGAGGTCAGCAGTGCCATGTCCTGAAATTATAAAGCATTACAAATGGGGGTGTTGATTTAGCTGATATGCTAATAGCTCTCTATAGAACTGAGCTAAAGGGGCACCGCTGGTACCTACCATTGGTATCACAGCTATTAGACATTTGTATTACAAATAGTTGGACATTGTACTGTAAAAATATCGGTAATGGAAAAATAATGAGTTTGAAGAAATTCAGGTACTTACAACATTGGCAAAAACTTATTATTACGCCAGAGAACCACCACGAAACATACAGACAATGTGAAGGGTCCAACCCCATCAAAATTAATAAAGGCGCCGGTTGCTCCAAGACCAACAACAGAAATTCGCAGTGACCAACTTGGCCATTTCGCGATTTTTGGGACAAAAGGTAGGTACAAACTATGTACCAAAGGTCAAACCACTGTGTCATGTACTCAATGTGGAGTCAGATTATGCTATAGTTTTCACCACCAGTAATTTCTTGTTTAGTACAAATATGTGATCTCACTAATTAAAAATAATTATTTTATGTACCATTTGTATTATTACCTTTTTTTGGCAGTATGCCTTGTGAGATGCATTCGCCTGAGATACGAGTAATCAATCATTCCTTACGAACATGGCAATGTATCTCACGGGATACGGAAGGTATCTCTAAAAACAAAAGTCTATAATTTATTTTTTCCCTTCATTGTAAGTTCCTAGAAAAAAGAGATTATTTAAAAAGAATACAGTTTTTTGTTTACTAAGAAAAGGGTTAGTGGATGAATTTTCAAAAACTCTTTCTTAGTGCTAACCTTCATATTAAAAGGAACTCTTGCAAAATTTCATGCTTCTACACCAAGTGGCTTGCAGCTGTTCGTTATCTGTCAGTTCCTGAACAAATTCCTTATTTTAATAGTGCAAGATGAAGATTACAAGTACAGTGTAATCTAACTATATTTTCATGAGGTAAATAATGCCATAGTTTTAATCTCTGGCAATATATAAACAAACTTTTAAATCAAAAGTTGTAATATGGATGTGTAAGGCATGACTTGCTTTCGCTTTACGATATTTGCTTTTAAAATCCTTTCCATGTAACTCATGAGGTAACATCGCGTTACATTATTATCAATACTTAAACTGTCCCCCAGGCCCCAATCATTGTGCTAAACACAATCGATCCATTTTGACATCCATTTGAAAAATAAGATGAATAGTAAGCAGGCCCGGGGGCTAGTTGTTACGTATTGTGTGTGACGTTTAACATGGGTCAGAGGGGCCGAAAAAAGAGTGATCCATAGAGGGACCTCTATGGATCACTCTTTTTTCGGCCCCTCAATCAATGGTCAAGTTTAGGTATTTTGGATTTAGAATACAAATATTAAAGAGATGTAAGTTATTTGTGGGTAAGTTGTTAATGGGAGGTTGTTTACACATACAATTACGATAGAGAATACTGGGACCTATTCGTGGATACAACAATCAAAGAACATAAAATAAACATCATGCCTTTATTTCCCGAACCAACCATATTTGGGTCCGCGTCGAGGCACCTGTGACTGACGCATCCATACTTTAATATTATAAATGCGAAAGTAATTCTGTCTTTCTTTTCATTACTTTTCACGCCTAAACGGATTTCGATGAAATTTTGCACATAGGTAGACCATGTTTAGGACATCATTTATACCAGTAGTGCATTCTCGTGAAATAATTTTCAACCGCCATGCGGGCGAAGCCGCGAGCAAACGCTAGTCTACTTTAAATAAGGAATAAGTTCAAAGCAATAATAACAGCTTATATGTAAATAACTATCCCTCTCATAGCAAAAGCCTTGTCAACAAAAAAATAACGAGTGTATTATTAAATGTCTTGCTGACGGTGGCGCGTGTGTCGGATCATTTAGCTCCCTTCAAAATGGTTGAGCTGAATGGTGCTGATCCATGCGTCATGTTCGAGAACGGGCGCCGTCAGTTGGGACTGGTCATCTCTTAGCTGCCACGGCTTCTGTAATTTTTTTTTTGGATTGTTTTTAATTATGTTTTGCTACACTCTCGACGCTTTTAACGTGTACGGTTTTTGTACAACGTTCTCACTTATAGTGTCAACATTAATCGATGTAACTAATATATTTGTAACAACAATATTATTTAAAAGAGTGTCCATGGAGTTTCTTGCCCATTCTTCTACATAGGTATCTACTGCGCTTTGGAATGGGCATCTAGCTTCATATTTCTGACTGACCGACTCCTTGACAATTCAAAAGTGCCTGTAAATGGTTTAATTGAAATAATGATTTGAGTTTGAGTTTGAGTTTTAGTGTAGATCTCTAACCTATTAACCCGACTAGGCGACAGCAAATACAGGGTCAAATTAAAAAAAAACGTCTCTTACCCAAATAAAAAAGCATTTACAGTATCGTAATCACTTAGGGGTCAAAGCTGCCATGTTTGGAAAGCTAATTATAATAATCTTGAGAAAACAGTCGCGTGCTTAAATTGTAAGAAAACCAAGGTCCAAAAATTACCCTATTTGGTACATGTTAGTTATGATAAGAATCTGTAACCTTATTTTGAAGTATACTTTGTCATTGACAAGGTAAATGTAAACACTCATTATGATGTTATATAATAAGTATAACAAAATCAGATAGCGTATATTTTTGTTAAACCGTGAATTGTTTGATAAAATGGTTTGACTGTACGAACACTTTTAGACGTCAAAAACTAGAAGATGCTATCCGACTACTCGGTGAATAAAGGCCGAACTTTCAAAGTCTAGACATAATCTTGGTCAAACTATGAGAGGGTCATGTAGATTGGTATCAGAAATAACATAACATCACGCCTGTTATCTCGGAAGGGTTAGGCAGAGGTGTACCTATAGTACACCCACATTTCGCCAGCAATGTTTAAGTCCCATGTAATGTGTGTGTTTAGTGTATCTGAAATGGTTTGTTGTTATAACCATCATCAAACCATTGCATTCAAGAATTGTATGGTCTCTAATGCGTCCTAGCAGCGCGTCGTGGTTGCGCATGCATTTCTGTATATGCAGGTACTTTTTTTATTTATTTAGTGCTAGAGATATTAAGCTAATAGTAAATAAATAAGTAGAGTAAAGAAGAGGGCAGTGAAGTCCTTTTGGAGCGAGATGGGATCCTCCGGACCATTGTCTGGTGGAATATAAGCAGAGATGATGGTGATCGGTTGATGACCAGTCATGCCGAGCCGACAGATAGAGGTCTCCAGATGGGAGAAGAGAGAAGGTGGGTCGATAGGGATGCAATACAAGGATTTCCTAAAGTATATTAGTGTGCCGCCCTTGTGGCATCGAGACCTGTCATTGCGAACTAGTTTATAGTTGGCAATATTCGGGTTTCGGTGATGCGGTTTTAAAAAGGTTTCCTGTATGAGGAGGATGTCAAGCTGATGGTCGCGGAGGAAAGTGGCGATCTCATCGCGTTGACCTGAAACGCCATTTGCGTTGAAGAAGCCTAATTTAAGGGATCGGGGTTTGTTACTGTTTACTCTCGTATTATCCATTGAGAATTAATATTTGAGTGAGTGTAGAACTTGCGCGATCTCGGGATACGCGCTGAGGATTTCCATAAGGCGGAGTGCGTTGCCGTTTGCAGCAACGATTTCTTCCGCCATTTTGTCCGCGGCGGTGGTGAAGAGAGCCGCGTATGTACTAAGTATAATTTGGGCGCTGTTTCGGCCCTGGGTTCCCTGAGGTTTCGCTGGAGAGGCCGTAGGGGCCGCGGGGGCTACCAAAGGCGCTGGGATGGCGGAAGCCATCAGCGCTGGAATTTGAGCGGGTTGCGCTGGTTGCGCGGGGATAGAGGGCACCGAAGCTGCGGGAGCCTTCAGGTGATTTAGGTTAGCCCAGGGAGACGGCCTCTGCGGACTGAGCCGCTCCGGCATCAGCGCGGAAGGAGGCTTTCCCCAGGGGCTTTCCCTGTGCTGGCGGTCGCTCGCGCGTTTCGCGAGTTTGGAAGAGGAGGACTTCGGGGCCTTAGGACAGCCCCGGTAATTTGCCGGGTGTCCCGATTGGCCGCAGAGTACACAGCTGGGAGGCTCTAAACATAGTTCCCTATCTTTTGGGCGGGTACAGTCGGCGGTGCCATGCTCTCCTAGACACTTGACGCATCTAGGGGTGGCATAGCAGTTGGACTGCGAGTGACCATATAATTGGCAGCGATGACACTGTCCAATTAATTGAGCTCTGTAAGGCTTCTCTATTGAGATGCCTGAGAGCGAACACACCGACTTAACTTTAAAAATCGGGTGGTGACCGTCTGTGGGGTCACAGATGACCAGGACCATGTCGTAGACTAGGCCCTGTCTCGCTTTATGTAAGCGATGGACGGCGGAAACTGGTATGCCTTATGAGACAAGGTCGCTCTTAATCTCCTCGGTGGAGATTTCCTGTGGAACGCGCCTAATAACGACGCGTGTAGGAGTTTCCTCCGGAAGGGAGTAAGTGTGAAAGGAGTAGTTCCTTTCACGTAGGGCGCGGGAGAGGTCCCTAAAGTCCGCAGACGTGGGGACCGTAACTTTGATCCCCTGGAGGGTGGATCGGGCGTTAGTATAGTTGATCTTGCGATCAACACACATTTTAGAGATTTCAGTCCATTTGGACTTTTCCTGGACGTATATCGGGGGAGGGGGCTTCTGCTTCCTCGTGGTAGGAGCGGGTGGGCAAGCCATAGGGCTGGCGGGGCGACTGGCCCGCGTACTAGGGGCGGAAGTGGAGCTGGACGATAAGTCGTCCTGTTTTTTCTGGGCCTTGGTGACCGGGCCAGCGGGGGCGGAGGATTTAGCCGCCTTCCTCTTGCCTCCTTTGACCACGACTTGGAAGTCGTCGTCGCCGGAGGAGGAGGTGCGGGCTTCATCCTCGGAGAGTGGGACTGACGTGTCCATGCTCTCCGGGCGAGTCGTGTTTATTGCTGCGGCGCGCAGCTGCGTTGTCTCTGAGACAATGGCGGCCGGAACAAAGGCGGGCGAGACAATAGGGGCCGGATTAGCGGCCGGAGTATTATCTGCCGGTACAATAGAGGGTGAGACAATGGGGGCAGAGATATTAGCCGGAATATTGTTGTGCGGAACAAAGGGCGGAATGCCTTGTTCGGATGCAGGTGGCGATAGCGGGCTCTCAAGCGCGTCGCTGAAGTTAGCGAGTGCGCCTTGAGACGGAGTGGGACTGGAAACTTGGCTTATTTTGGCGCCATATTTCGCCAAAAACTCGGGGTCCTTTAATAGGACCTCTTTGAGGAACGCCAAGAGGACGGCGTCCTCCATGATCGGAGCGGGAACTATATTAGGGAAGGAATGGTGGAAAGAGAAAATTTCCTACGTAGCCTAAACCCTATACCTAACTCCCCGGGTGGATTGGCCCGGGGATGAGTTCCCTCCCTGTCGGGTGTAGACAGGGAGGTGTGTACCTATTGGTGAGCCCTAAGCTTGTAACCCGTCGCCAGTCTTATTGTGCGAACGGGGCCCTGACCAGTCTAGCGCGAAGGGTGTAGACACACCCTAAAGACACTAGGTGAGTAGCTGGAAAGCAAAACTGTCACCAGAGCCGACTAGGAGATCCCCCAAGGCCGGTTATCTGGGACCCGTCCAACTAACTGCCTCGCCCTGAAGGGGTTCAGCGGGTGTGAATTGGGTCAACACCCCACTCGGCTTCATTGACACCGTAAGGTTTCAACCGAGGACCACGAAACTGTGGTTTTACCCAGAAGGGGCCTAGTGAAGCTACTCACGAATGACTGATACAGAAAAGAGATTGCCTTGAAAAAGGCACTTTTTGATTGGTTAAAATCAAATCAATTTCTTGATTTGATTTTAAATCGGAGTAGTCGGGGCGACTACGATGACGTCACGTGGTCGCGACGAGTAGAAACAGGAAACACAACACTGGAGCGGGAGAGCGCACAAACACGTCCGTCCGCGGCGAGAGTCGAGCGTCGAGTGTCAATTAAAAAGAGTGTTAGTTTGCTTGTTTTATTTTGATTTCTATCCGTAAGTTACAATTCTTGCCGCAATTCTTTAAAATAAGTTGGTAATTAGTATATGTTCATCGTTCGAAACGACATGTTTTTACATGCGTTTTAGATAACAGAGTAAGAAAAATTTTTTTTTATGCGTGATTTGTGGTAACGAAACTAAAAGTAAAAAAATATATTTATTTATCTCTTTAACAAAAAGCAGATAATAAGTAGATTAATTGCTTCTGTTTAGACAGGTATACTGAAGCGATAAATACATGTTTTCAAAATAACGCATATTTCGGTATAGTGATTGGTCCAATATACGCATAACATCAGGCCTGTAATCCCAGAAGGGTTAGGCCGAGGTATACCTACAGTACACCCGCATTTCGCCAGTTATGTTTAAGCCCCATTAATATATTGCCATCAATCGGGCACAGATCCAGACTTCGGGCTGCTACTGAGAAATTCAGTATAACATAACAGAATTTCTTAATAAGTAAGTATCTAAACAAACAGACATTGAGTGCAGGACACGTGATTGCATTATTTTAGTAAGGTAATTTAAAACATGTTTTTACATGGTTGTGTGACATCTACTATTTATTTACTCTCTGCTATAATAACCCACGCACAGCTTTACTTTATAACTATAATATATTTGACACCTTATGTGTACAACACAATATATATATTCTATTAATAGGACGCGCCTATATGACGAGAAGTATGAACGTGGACAAAGTTAAAGGAGTACGAAGGGTCCTAGTAGGAACGTTTTGTAGTTTTTGCCTACCCCATGGGAAAAGCAGTGAGTTTATGTATTTTTGAATACATCTTGTAGCTAGGTACAGGTGTGTTACGGGTTTTATGTCGATTGTCATGACACCGTCATGACATGTAATGACATGAAAGTTTATGTCATTCCTGCGTATATTATGGTGTGTAGCCAATATAGTAACGTGAAAGATCCCTGATATGTGTTAGTTTTCACACACTGACACGTAACTCTGAAAGCACATTCATGATGTAATATCAAAAAAAAAAACTCAGCAAGTTAGTATAAAATATTTGATTTTAATGATGTACCACGACTGTTTAAATATTTTGTACATTTTTTACGTTATGAAATGATACATTATGTTTTTTTTTTCCATTTGCCATCCATGTTGGCAACTAGCTTACAGAGCGCACTCTCCAGTACCTAGGTGGCCAAACAACGTCAACGAGTGACTGTCGTCGTACAACAACAAGAAAATATCATTGTTCCAAGTAATACCAGCCTGTGCTTGTCCCACTGCCCCTGCAGGCCTCTTCTCATACAGAGAAGGTACAACTATTGATCACCACGCTTATTCATATATTACCTACGTTCTAACAAACGAAAGCGGTTTCTTTAAAATAATAGTCATCATCATCATTCAGCCAAAGAAGTCCACAGCTGGACATAAGTAATCCCCTCGCGAGAACTCGCTGCATGCGAGAAGCTCAGGACCGGTCTATGTGATACGTATAGATTATTGTACGCACGTAGTTAAAAATTATCAAAAGTAAATTTTAATAATAAAATTACCAAGCTATTATTGTCCCATCCACTGCAGGGCTCCTCGTACAGAGATAGCACGAGTATTGCACGCTTGCTCAAGACAGGTTGGCGATTTCAGACTTATATTAACTGTAAGTCCAGGTTTCCTCGCAATGGTTTTCATTCACCGATGTCAGTAAACTCAGAAAGAAAATGTTTATGATGAAAAAGTTACACTGGTACTTGCCAAGAATTGAAAACTCAACCTCGTGCATAAGAAGTGAGGCCTTAACCCCAAGACTATCACGATAATGTACAAGCTTGCTGTATTAAACGTTCACGTCACCACCGAGTTCTGGAGTAATAAAATATTAACAAGACTATTAAATACAAATTTTCCTTCGTATCATATTTTGTTTTACTTATGTCCATGCTGGACTAAGTTGAATGGTAGCGTTATCTATCTCCTTTGTCGCACGGATAGAACTTGACCATACGACACAAGATACTTTTTATCTCGGTAGTACGCTCCTGTGGGTCAATTTCAGACTTCCACGCTGGTGGATCCGTAAGCATAAGCTAGTCTTCTAATAACGTGAGATTTGGCAACATATTTAATTAAGTAAGCTTTCAGAAACCAGGAGTTATAGCCCCTTAGCTGCCTTTTACGACACACGGAGAAATATAGAAGATGGGATAAACACACAATTTGGAATCCAATAAAAGTGACCACACCTGCCGCAACTACGTCGCCGTAACTCGGTGGCTAAATATACGCTTCAACGTATTCGATAGCTCTGACACTCCATGTTGAAAATTACGCGACGCGATACATAAACGAAACGCAAATTGAGACTTGTTTGCCAAACGATTTTTTCGCTTAATCCTGGACGCGACTTCATTTTGCCTTGATATATCAAGGCAAAATGAAGTCGCGTCTATATGCCGCGACCGGCATATATGCCGGTGATTAAACCAACCCGTACTGGGCCTGGGTGGTAGATTACAGCTCACTCCCGGTCACAGAGGAGAGGCCTGTGTCCCAGCAGTGGGAACATTATAGGCTGATTATGCTGTGCTTGTAATTCAAAGCGCGTTGCAACCGTCAGCTGGACTCATGTCGCATATTTTGTGTAGATGTGTCGTTAGAATTATCGCCAGAAAGAAGTCGGCATAGAGTTAAAAAACCACCATGGTCTCATTACCAGTGGTTGTCACATAAGTAAGTCGATGTAATCCACCATCCAACGCGAGACGAGTGTTCAAACCGTTTGGGGATTACTCAAATGAGAATTCTGGTTCTACACAATTCAGAGGGTTTGGATGTTAATCCTTTTGCGTGATACCAATGTTTGGAGGTGACATCTGGATAATTACGCTGCGTTATAAAACCAAAAATATTTTTTATCCTTTTGCGGGCACTTTTAGTCTGAAGGTTTTGGAGTTCCTAATCTTGGGGTGAAACTTTTTCAGTTGTGCGTATGTTGTTGTTACTGTATGTTTAGCGTACTTTCACATCATAAGGACGGTATTCCCGTCAAAAGGATAGTAAGTAGAGGTGTTTAGAACTTCCTTTTATCAGTTGTGTTAGGTAAAGTTTTTGCTGTGGGCCGAGCAAAAATGAAGTCTTGTTTAGTTTTAAGTCTGCATGGCGCCCAAGTTCCTTCTATATAGTAATAACGGTGACTATACCATTTAATTTTACTAAAATATGAAAGTGCCGAAACATTTGAGTGAAAACTTTGAAAGATGTTGCTCTTCATAGTCTCGTCAGTCACCTGTAAAAGCTTTGAATGCAGGTGAAGTTGAGGAGCTGGCTGATGTGCTACTCTCCCCCTCCTACTCGTTATCAAAATGCGCTCGACGATAGCAGATGGGGCGGCGAAATTTATTGTGTCGCTCTCTTGCCAACATT
This sequence comes from Dasypolia templi, assembly GCA_963555695.1. Classification (NCBI taxonomy): domain Eukaryota; kingdom Metazoa; phylum Arthropoda; class Insecta; order Lepidoptera; family Noctuidae; genus Dasypolia; species Dasypolia templi. The sequence continues at coordinate 9,624,526 of OY743142.1, forward strand.
TGAAAATAAAACAGAACTTTTTCCCTCCAAATGTTTGTTTGAAAATTCTACAGTGTAGGAAGTATGTATCATATATTATGTATATTACTACCCCGTCTCTATTCCCTGGAGGAGCAGCTAGCCGTGTATTGCCGAACATATAGTTTATTTCGTGCGCCATACTTACATTTTGCACGAAGAAAATCGTAAAATGCAAGAAAACTTTAACAAAATAAACACTAGAAACTTTCCAGTACTCTCAGTCCTACACAGTTTAAAAATATAGAAAAGTAACACAAAATAAAATACATCACTGGCCCTCGAAAGCTACGGCGTAGCCATGAGAGTGCTACGAGCTACGCCGTAGCGTGCACGTAGCCGGTAAATCTTCGGTGCGGCATCAGCATCCGTCCGGTTGTGGGCAAATAAATCCCTATGATTAAATACTTGTATTGCTCTCCGACATTGTCTGAGAATATATTTATTATAGAAAAACAGCAATTAGAACTAGAGTAGGAAAATAGCTGGACATGAAGTACGTACTTTGGTTTATCGTATATTTATTATTATTACTTTTACAACTGAAACTAAAAATAATTTTATATTATAGGGTTTTGTTGCCTGTTCAAACTGGTTATTTAAATAGTCATAAAGTCTAGAGAACACCGTCCTATGTAAGAAAGTCCATGTGATCTACGGTGATGACTGTTTTCAGCTTAAATGAGGTAATGTGAACGCACGTAGGTTCACTTCAACAGTGCATGCTAAAGTTTTTTAAAATCATATAAATTTATTGGCAACTTTTGTAGAAATTATTTTAAATACTTAACTAAACTAGTTTGTATATGTAAAAGGAAATATCTCAAAGTTATTTGTACTGTACACAATATTGAAAATGAAATTGGATTCTTAAAAATATGTCTTTTGTCCGTAACGAACGAAACTTCAAAAAAACATTGATTTACAAGGTGACTTGTTTGTCTACTAGGACTGCAGAGCACGCGGTCTTGGGATTGAGTCCCAGGAAAGGCAAAGTGTTTTTTTTTCTCAGTGGCAACCCACTCTTCTGACCCGGGTTCGAAAATATCGACACCGACTTGATAACAAAAGTTGCCGAAATGTGGGTGTAATACACTTCTAACTAGACCCTTCGCGGCTGCCAGCGTGATGTTATAATATGTAAAAGAACAAGATACTATATATTCTTCTGTCTATTGAGCGTTGTACATTTCATTCGATAGACAGTTCTACCTACGGCGTCGCAAACATTTTAAAGCGCTGTTTCATAGCTAACCAGGGCTAAGCTGTACACGTGTACTTTACTCTAGCTTCGCTGTGTGTGGACGTGTACGCGGGATCGTCCACTGATATCCACGGCTACGCACGAAACAGTTTATCCTGGGTAGCAAACCTCTCTCTACAAATCCCACGTGCCAATGGAATTCCGCCTTTATTAAGGAGCGGAACGCTACTACCCTTTCTGCGATCGACTGTACCTACCTATTTATAATACATATGCACAATACCCTCCATATATCAACAACACTCTTTTGATCGCTTACAGCTTAAGTGGCTTAATTGCTTAAGCTGAAGCGCTAAATGTAAAACGTTCCGCTTTTCATAGAATTTCTGCACCAAAACCGCAAACAGCTAAAGCGTGTTATTATTAATTAACATTTTATTTTAAAACACGTCACGTTTTGGATTACAAACCAGCTTCGTGAACACTAGGCAACTAGTTCGAATCTGACATGTACTAATGAGACTCAATACCTGAAAAAAAAGTGTTGTTTGAAAAAGGCGTTCTAAAATCATCATTGTACATAATTAGAGAACTTTAGAATAGAATACTCTTTATCATGTACACCATATGGACCTATTTTGGAGGCAGACCCGATTAAAGGCTCTCTGTCTATATAAATTCAGCCCGGAATGTCCCACTGCTGAGGAAAGACCACTCTTTTCCTTTTCCTCATACGTCTGTCCTTTGCCAGTCCTACAGTAGTTAGTTTGTCCCGTAAGTCGACTTCAAGCTGGAATCGGGTGATAGGTCATAGTCATAATAGTTAACAGATTTTTTTTTAAATGCTTGGTTTTTTAAAGAATGAGAGAGAGCGAGAAAATCTACTGTCTGTGACAGTATTTTAACTCCTGTTGCTAAAAATGTTTACTTCTATTATGACCCGACTCCAGCTTGACGTCGACTTACGTGACAACCTGTATACTGTCCAAAAGGAGCTACGCCAAGTCTAATATGAACTAAAAATACTCTGACTCAGTGAATATAAAAATCGTGAAAACATCCGAACTGATAATATTGCTATCTTTCTCCAACGCACAAAACAAGAAAGAGACGCACTTCCTTCCTTAAATCTACCCGTCTCAGAACGGAAAAACGACGTTTAAATACAGTCAGTGTGCCTCCATAAATAACGGAGAATCGGCCAATTTTTCTTAAAAATATTTTTAACAGCGTTCTTAATATCGGCGTCTGTTTTTGAGTTCGAGTGTTTTGCAGTAGCTTTATGATGTGTTCCTTCCTAATCAGACACACTTGGCTGACTTCACAAACAAGAAACACTGTTACGTCATGCGACACGGCCCGACCCTGGCTTCCAGCCAATTTCCAAGAAAACTATTCAAAATGTACCCTTTATGATTCTTCTGGTTCAGTGGAATGTCACGTAATGTCCATTTTATTCATTGTACTGCATGCAGACGATAATGCTCGTTTTGAGACTGCCTGGAATACTTAATGGTAGACAGACTTCAGTTAACTTTTAAGAGATGAATAAAGTTACTATCAGACACTACTTCTTGACACCGACTTTTTTTTCTTTTAAAAACTTTTAAGCAGGAGGCAAAAAACGAAAATAGAAATCCAAAGACTTCCGAAACTAAAGTTTTTCCCTTTGTCGGTTGTTTTATTCTTTTTAATTTTTACGAAAAAAAAAACACTTATTGCTATGTAAATAACAGTGACAGGAAGTTATTATAATATCATCAATACACAGTAAATGGAAAAATATGTATTATTGTAGCTAACTGAAAAACTACCTAAGCAAAGTGAATAAAATGTAAATGGGGTCCCATTCATCCTAGATCCATTAAAAATGAATTTTCAAAATCGATCCATACAGACGAATTGAGAACCTCCTCCTTTTGGAAGTCGGTTAAAAACAGACAGAACTGTGGCTTCTAAGCTTCATCATCCGCGATGCTACTAAGAGCAACCAGTTCAAAATTCAAATCACCAATGAGTACTCGGAATGACGAATTATCGGGTTCTACTTTAACTATAACCACCTATTCTATTATCACGCGGATATCTTATCTGTTAGTAAAAGACAACAATGTTTTAAAAAGTCATAATATCGTCCCATACATTTAGTATTTCCCTACTACTAGAACCAAGTTCCACTTGAAGACACTTTACCATTCTTATTTCTAACGACAGTCACAGTGTAGTTAACACCAGTAGACCAAGCAACACATGTAATGAGAAAGAAATGACTTCGCATCCGCGCGCCGGTTTTATACAACTTTTTTTTTACTCTGTTACCGCGAAATGATTGTGAAAAAAGAAGCAGAGTACTGTTGAATGTATACTAGTTTTAGTGAAGGTAGGAAAGGCTTTGGAAACTTTTAATGAGCACAGTGTGTCACTGTTTTCAAAGTAGGTAAGAGCAACTAAAAGTTGCAGAATATTTTTTCTTGTTTTTCCAGTGGACATTCCCTTTCCTGAGGGAGTCGTTTCAGGTGAATGAGGGTTTTTTTTTAAGTTTTGACCACTACGTTCTGCTTACAATGATTTAGTGAAGTCAATAATCCCTCTGCCGAGCCTGGTTGTGATAGCAATATCTTTGGACATTGTGCAATGTTCAGCAGTAAGCTTTTCTTTCGCCATTTTCATTCGCAATATTGTGAATTGTTGCTGTTGTTAATTACATAACAGACTACCTATTATGTAATTGACAATAGCAACAATTTATACAGAAACTTTTTTTTTATGTTTGGTTCTTAGTTTGATTGGACAACAATACAGTTTTAGTTTATTGTTTTTTTTTACATATGAATTTTAAAATTATTATTATTATTATACAATACCTAAAGATAATAAAATATTCAGTAGTAGTTGATTTACTAATTGTGATTAGATAAACAATACTAGTTTTTTAATTGTCATTAGATAACATCACAGTTCCAACAGAATAATTAAACTAGCAACAGATCAGATATCATTAAGTAGGTAGTTAGTCAGTTTAGTTGTAGTTTCAACCTAAGTCCCAATAGTATAATGCACACACATAACTAGAAATTAGTGTCTAGTCTAGAGTTCACAGTAAATAGAATGTAGCTGTTATACAATATACATCACCCTAGACTGCATAGTTAATGATAAATGATTTTATTTCTGTAAGTGGGTTTGTACAAACACTTTTACACGTCAAACATTTTTTTTTAAACTAGATGAGGTCGGCGTTTCCTGTCTGACTACTCTGAGAAGAAAGGCCGAAACAAACTCAGAGGTCACAGTCTCTTTTAAAGTCCAGACATAATCTTGGTCAGATCAGGTTAAGACCATGTGAATTGATGTCTGAAATGGTCTTTTGAGGAAAGAACCACACAGATTAAGTGGACCTGTCCAGTCAGTGCACGCATTTGTCAGTAATCGTACAGCTCAACTCAAAACATAAGGAGCTCAACGATTCGACGAACAATACCAAAGAAAGGACATTGGGTAGGCCGCATAAATTACTCAAACCGCCAGACCAAGATTACGATTAAAAATAACTGAGATTATAAAATAAAATAAAAACAAAAGTAAAAATCAATGACCCACATAGTCTTATCACAATAATAACAATAAAATAATACCTAGGTAAGTAAGTAGTCATGTCATCGTTTATTTTACAGATCATATGAGGACCATGTAGGTATGTAGGTTTATATACCAACAATGATATAGATAGACACATTACATAAATAGATACAATAGGTTTAGGGTTATTAAGAGTTGCAACCGCTCTTTAGAACATACACAAGATGTCCCGTAAGAAGGAAACTCAATTATCTATGTATTTCATATACAGCGTGCTCGTAAATCGATGTCAAGCCGGAATCGGGTGATAGGTCAAGTCATAATGGCTAACAGAAAAGCATTTAAAAAAGATCGAGAAAATCGACTGCCCTTGACGGTCTTTTAGCTCCTGTTGCTACAAATTTTCATATTTTTTTCTGTTAACCATTATGACGCGTCCTATCACCCGACTCCTGACCCGACACCCTGAGTATGAAAACAGATAATTGAGTTTCCTTCTTATTTTCATTCAATTAGTACTTAATGTATCTACGGCTCTTCTCGCGAGAATATTACTACAAATAAGCCAATTAATAAAACTACTCGTAAACATAACATAACTTATCGCCCATTCCCCCGAATGGTGAGATAAAAGTGTACCTACTGGTACTTATTACGCCCACATTTTTCGTTTTGTTCGGCTCCTAAGTGTAGAGACTCTATAGTCTTCTTAGAATTTTTCAAATCCATCCGTAGTTAGTTCCAGAGATTTCCCCTACACACAAAATTAGAAACAAGCAAACAAATTTGACCTCGTTGTAATATTAGTAAATATGTGCCGAAACTATTGCCCAGCCATTTCCAGAGTTCAACACATAACATATCATCACGCCTTGTTTCCCCGAAGGGTTGGGTAGATTGCCAAAAATACCCAGGTTGTCCCAATTTAAAACAGGCACACCGACGGTGAGAGCCCATGAAACTTAAGCCGTTTTACCAAACTTTAACAAAGCGGCTGGCCCTAATTCATTATACGGTCGGTCAAACGCATAAGTATATGTCCGTAGTTTAATAGTTTTCGCCCGAACTAAGGGTTGGTTTGTACAAAAAAAGTTTAAAGTTTTAATTGAGATTTTTTCGTTGTAAGTATACGTATTAGGGCTGTTTAATTTTAAATTTTTGTTCGTGTCTCTTGTCTAAATGAAGATCCAACATATTTTGTTAATAATTAAATACAAGAATTAATATTATGTTACTAACAAAAAGATCTGGGTTACTAACTACGTTATGGTCTTCAGCTTGGGCGACATTCTGAAAAATTTTGGCGTTCTGGAGATAGAAAAACAGCTATTTGTTTGACAGGTAAAGATAGAATTGTACTGTCAATCATCAGTAGCGACCGGTTATTGGGTTTGGCCGTTAAAGCTTTTTGAGTAAGTTAAACAAAATGTCGGACATCATTTACGGCGAATTTCACCAATGAAACTGAAACCGTTCAGCACATCTAAAACGCGTTCAACAGCCGTCGGTGTCAAAATTATTATGGAATATTGACAGTAACAGCACGTGAACTGGGTTTTAAAGTGCTGATCGCGTTCAGTTCATTCGCGAAATCTGCACTTAGCAATTCCAAAAAGACATAAATAACAAACGGTCCAGTCACTTATAATTTGCTAATAAATACATAACACACATATAGAGAAGAAGGTAAGGTAAATACGTGCTGCAACTCGTTTTCAAATCGCGTAAATTGCATACATAGAAAAGAAATAGTAGTTAATTCTGTAAAAATAAACCGATAACATATAAAACACTTACTTCTGCCCGCTGTTTCGCCCGCGTGGGCGAAAGCGTACAACCGGGATAAAAAGTATCCTATGTGTTAACCAGGTTATACTCTGACAAAATGTATTACTTTTTTTAAATGTCTTAATTCACTACTAAAGTTTCTATAATTCAATCATGATTCTTGTTTGTTTGTTTGGCATCTCGCAGGTCAACCTATTGGGTTGTCGTCTGCTTAAGCGGACTTGCCTGTGGTTGCCCTAATAAATTAAGGCCTCCAGCCAGGACTTAAACTTAAATGCTAACTAAAAACTAAGCGACTACACGTTAAGGGCACCCCCTGTGGGGTACGAACCTCGGCTTAGGGCGTCGCTGGAAGAGGGCAGCAAATGACTAGCTGGATCAGGATTGGTGTTATTTTGGGACGAATTTAAAGCTACAGGCTCAGCGACGAGGGCTGGCTCGAGCAAGGGTCGTAATCATGATTCGAAAGACACGTAGCTTTTACATAACATAAGAAAGAAAGAAAGAAAAATATTTTATTTGGGACACGCACAGGGAATACAAATAGTAAAAAAATAAAAAATAACAATGTATAAACTAACAGAATAACAACAAAAAACAGTAAAAAAGGCCTGTGCGAGGCCAAAAAGGCTCCTATCTCAGCATAATGCTGCGATATTTAAAAAAAAAAATAACGCAGCGCTGATATTCTGACAGGGCCATAACATCACGCCTTGTTTCCCCGAAGGGTTGGGCAGAGGTGTACCTATAGTACACCCACATTTCGCCAGTTATGTTTAAGTCCCATGTAATAGGGGGCGAGCCTATTGCCATCTACCGGGCACAAATCCAGACTTCGGGCTAATACTGAGAAATTCCAGATAGAAAAACCCAATAACACGTTGCCCGACCTGGGAATCGAACCCAGGACCTCATGCTCAGCAGTAGCGATTGCGACCACTAGACCAACACTTAACGCACAAGGACGTACAAAGGCGGACTTAATGCCATAGGCATTTTTTACCAGTCAACCTTTGGGTGATGCAGAGACAAACAGTGGTAGGTGCAATTCTTAAAAAACATTTTGGAATAAAAAAATATATATAAAGAAACGCATAAACCTAAACTATAAATATAATACATATATACACTAAAAACAAATAAGACAAACAATAAGAAAACTAAATCGTTATGATGATACTGCCAGCTATCTAACTATATAATCGGTTGCCATCCTGATTACTTGGGGGAGTGCATTCCACAGAGAGATAGACTTAACGAAGAAGGAAGAGTGAATGAAGTCTATCCGGTGAGAGGGACATTGAAGAAGACGATTGTGTGGTGAACGAAGATTTATATTGTGGTTGGTGCAAATGTACTGAAAGTGCGGGGCTACATAACCAGGGGATGAGGTAGAATCAAGAAATGAAAACAAGGTGGTCAGCGCCCTTTACTCTCTGCGTTGACGTATGGGCAACCACTTTAGAAGTGACTGATGCGCAGAGACAGGTCATATTTATGCAGATTGAAAATGAATCGAATGCAGTTATTGAGAAGACGGTCAAGTTTGTCGAGGAGAACTGCATTCAGGTCATAGTAGCACACATCACCATAAACGATGATGGGTAAAATTAAGGATGGCACAAGCATTGTCTTCGTACTCGATGGTAGTTCGTAGAGATGGTAGTACTTTGCAAGTATGACCGCAAGTAATTATAACAACTCGTTAGGCTACTCCCTTGTAGATTGTTCATCTCTTAACAGCTTACAACAGGTAAATCAGTAAAAAACCACCAATGTAAATCACTAGACCTAATATTGTCTAACTTTCATGGTGTTCTTGTCCATGAGTGTACTGAACCATTGTCGACAATAGACCCGTATTATCCCCCTCTATGTATAGAGATGTCCATTTTATCACCTAGATTTCTTAAATGCAAGCTCTCTGAAAAGTTTAACTTCCGCAAAGCTAACTACCAAATTATTAACGAGAGAATAAATCAGGTTAATTGGATTGATAATTTTACCCAATGCCAGGATACCAACGCTATGGTAGATGAGCTCTATAAGATATTGGACAACATCATAGGTTCATTTGTGCCAAAATCCAAAATAAAATGCAATAAATAAGTAGACCACAAAATATTACTACAAAAGCTGTCAAACCTAGGCATATTTGGCCAACTATTGCTATGGTTCCCGAAAAGTCTTATAAACATTCTGAACGAAAAGGAAAAACTTAGAAAACGTTACAAAATTTATAAAAATCCGCGTGACGACTACGAATATAAATTATTGAGCCAGAGAGCCAATCAAGTTATCAAAAGTAGCCATGATAACTTCTCTAGGAAGATGGAGGAGGGCATAACCCATAATCCCAAGCTTTTCTGGTCCTTCGTCAAGGCAAAAAAATCAGGCACAAGCGAAATGCCGTCGGAATTGAAGTTTACTACGGTGGCTACTACGGGTGACGGCATCTGCGATCATTTTGTGCGTCACTTTTCTTCGACACTCACTCAATCAGGCGCCTTAAACTCCGATCATCGATCAGATGATACGCAGATCCACTTTTGCAACACATTGGGCAGCACAGGCAAAGGTGCAGGTCCTGACGGTCTACCACCTATGTTTGTCAAAAAATGTGCAGTCAGTCTATCCCTTCCACTCAAAATAATATTTAACCACTCTATTAAAACCTCACAATTTCCTGATCAGTGGAAGTTAGCGAATGTAGTGCCCGACTTTAAAAAAGGGGAGGCTGATGACGTAAATAATTACCGACCTATCTCTATCTTGACTGTTTTTTCAAAGGTTTTCGAGTCTCTCATGTGTCCTATTTTAACCGCTCATTCTAAAACAGAGCTCCACAACAACATGGTTTCTGGGCTCAAAAATCCACAACGACCAACTTAGTTCATTACGTTAATGACCTTTCCAAATTAGTGGACTCACGCAAGCAAGTAGACTCTATTTACACCGATTTTAGCAGCGCGTTCGACAAAGTAGACCACAAAATATTACTACAAAAGCTGTCAAACCTAGGCATATTTGGCCAACTATTGCTATGGTTTAAATCGTATTTGGCCGATAGAAAACAGAGAGTTGTAGTAAAGGGTCACCAGTCCCTACCTTACACTTCAACATCCGGAGTCCCACAAAGTTCCCATTTGGGCCCTATACTGTTTATTATATTCATCAATGATATAGTAAACAGTATCAAGCACAGCACCTGTTCCATCTTCGCAGATGACTTGAAACCATATCGAGTTATTGACGCAAGTACAGACATTGCTCTGTTCCAGGAAGAACTCAACTCTCTACATAGTTGGCGCACTAAAAATCACATGGTTCTTAATGCCGATAAATGTTACCATATAACATTCACCAAAAAACACCTGATGCTTCCTTCTTCATATTCGCTCAACGGAAAAGTACTTCAAAAGTTTGACAAAATCCGAGACTTAGGTGTTCTTCTTGACAACAAGCTTACCTTCATACCTCACATTGACACTATTGTCTCAAGGGCTGCTAAAACACTTGGATTCATAAAAAGAACCTGTTATAACTTCAAACACGTCCAAACCTTAACTGTACTCTATAACTCACTTTTACGTACTGTTTTGGAATATGCATCACCTGTTTGGAATCCAATTTATGGTACACATGTGAATCGCATAGAAGGGGTTCAAAAAAACTTCACACGGTATCTGCGGTTCAAATCTAATAATCTAATAATCCTCGGGACGCTGACTACTCACAAAGACTAAGTCATTTCAAAATGTTAACTTTAGAACAGCGAAGGCATACTAACGACCTGATTTTGCTTCATAAAATAGTTAATGGATCTATACAAGTTCCGAAGCTTCTCGTAGCTCCCCTAGCTCATAGTACGCATCCTAGATGTATTCTCTCCACGTCCAGCAAAAACTAACCTCGGACATTCGGCACCAATGAACAGGTTCATGAGGTCGTACAATGAGCTCCATACACGTTCCAATAGCATCGACATCTTTGCTAACAAACTATCGCTATTTCACAAACTATTGTTACTGACCCACAGAGGCCACAGTGTTTAAAGCAACAAAGCAAATTTAATTATTTCTATATTTTTAATTTTCTTTTTAATTTTTTTGTTTAAATTTTCAGTTTTTTTTTATAGCCTATAGGTATGTTCTTATGCAATTCTTAAAAAACATTTTGGAATAAAAAAATATATATAAAGAAACGCATAAACCTAAACTATAAATATAATACATATATACACTAAAAACAAATAAGACAAACAATAAGAAAACTAAATCGTTATGATGATACTGCCAGCTATCTAACTATATAATCGGTTGCCATCCTGATTACTTGGGGGAGTGCATTCCACAGAGAGATAGACTTAACGAAGAAGGAAGAGTGAATGAAGTCTATCCGGTGAGAGGGACATTGAAGAAGACGATTGTGTGGTGAACGAAGATTTATATTGTGGTTGGTGCAAATGTACTGAAAGTGCGGGGCTACATAACCAGGGGATGAGGTAGAATCAAGAAATGAAAACAAGGTGGTCAGCGCCCTTTACTCTCTGCGTTGACGTATGGGCAACCACTTTAGAAGTGACTGATGCGCAGAGACAGGTCATATTTATGCAGATTGAAAATGAATCGAATGCAGTTATTGAGAAGACGGTCAAGTTTGTCGAGGAGAACTGCATTCAGGTCATAGTAGCACACATCACCATAAACGATGATGGGTAAAATTAAGGATGGCACAAGCATTGTCTTCGTACTCGATGGTAGTTCGTAGAGATGGTAGTACTTTGCAAGTATGACCGCAAGTAATTATAACAACTCGTTAGGCTACTCCCTTGTAGATTGTTCATCTCTTAACAGCTTACAACAGGTAAATCAGTAAAAAACCACCAATGTAAATCACTAGACCTAATATTGTCTAACTTTCATGGTGTTCTTGTCCATGAGTGTACTGAACCATTGTCGACAATAGACCCGTATTATCCCCCTCTATGTATAGAGATGTCCATTTTATCACCTAGATTTCTTAAATGCAAGCTCTCTGAAAAGTTTAACTTCCGCAAAGCTAACTACCAAATTATTAACGAGAGAATAAATCAGGTTAATTGGATTGATAATTTTACCCAATGCCAGGATACCAACGCTATGGTAGATGAGCTCTATAAGATATTGGACAACATCATAGGTTCATTTGTGCCAAAATCCAAAATAAAATGCAATAAATAAGTAGACCACAAAATATTACTACAAAAGCTGTCAAACCTAGGCATATTTGGCCAACTATTGCTATGGTTCCCGAAAAGTCTTATAAACATTCTGAACGAAAAGGAAAAACTTAGAAAACGTTACAAAATTTATAAAAATCCGCGTGACGACTACGAATATAAATTATTGAGCCAGAGAGCCAATCAAGTTATCAAAAGTAGCCATGATAACTTCTCTAGGAAGATGGAGGAGGGCATAACCCATAATCCCAAGCTTTTCTGGTCCTTCGTCAAGGCAAAAAAATCAGGCACAAGCGAAATGCCGTCGGAATTGAAGTTTACTACGGTGGCTACTACGGGTGACGGCATCTGCGATCATTTTGTGCGTCACTTTTCTTCGACACTCACTCAATCAGGCGCCTTAAACTCCGATCATCGATCAGATGATACGCAGATCCACTTTTGCAACACATTGGGCAGCACAGGCAAAGGTGCAGGTCCTGACGGTCTACCACCTATGTTTGTCAAAAAATGTGCAGTCAGTCTATCCCTTCCACTCAAAATAATATTTAACCACTCTATTAAAACCTCACAATTTCCTGATCAGTGGAAGTTAGCGAATGTAGTGCCCGACTTTAAAAAAGGGGAGGCTGATGACGTAAATAATTACCGACCTATCTCTATCTTGACTGTTTTTTCAAAGGTTTTCGAGTCTCTCATGTGTCCTATTTTAACCGCTCATTCTAAAACAGAGCTCCACAACAACATGGTTTCTGGGCTCAAAAATCCACAACGACCAACTTAGTTCATTACGTTAATGACCTTTCCAAATTAGTGGACTCACGCAAGCAAGTAGACTCTATTTACACCGATTTTAGCAGCGCGTTCGACAAAGTAGACCACAAAATATTACTACAAAAGCTGTCAAACCTAGGCATATTTGGCCAACTATTGCTATGGTTTAAATCGTATTTGGCCGATAGAAAACAGAGAGTTGTAGTAAAGGGTCACCAGTCCCTACCTTACACTTCAACATCCGGAGTCCCACAAAGTTCCCATTTGGGCCCTATACTGTTTATTATATTCATCAATGATATAGTAAACAGTATCAAGCACAGCACCTGTTCCATCTTCGCAGATGACTTGAAACCATATCGAGTTATTGACGCAAGTACAGACATTGCTCTGTTCCAGGAAGAACTCAACTCTCTACATAGTTGGCGCACTAAAAATCACATGGTTCTTAATGCCGATAAATGTTACCATATAACATTCACCAAAAAACACCTGATGCTTCCTTCTTCATATTCGCTCAACGGAAAAGTACTTCAAAAGTTTGACAAAATCCGAGACTTAGGTGTTCTTCTTGACAACAAGCTTACCTTCATACCTCACATTGACACTATTGTCTCAAGGGCTGCTAAAACACTTGGATTCATAAAAAGAACCTGTTATAACTTCAAACACGTCCAAACCTTAACTGTACTCTATAACTCACTTTTACGTACTGTTTTGGAATATGCATCACCTGTTTGGAATCCAATTTATGGTACACATGTGAATCGCATAGAAGGGGTTCAAAAAAACTTCACACGGTATCTGCGGTTCAAATCTAATAATCTAATAATCCTCGGGACGCTGACTACTCACAAAGACTAAGTCATTTCAAAATGTTAACTTTAGAACAGCGAAGGCATACTAACGACCTGATTTTGCTTCATAAAATAGTTAATGGATCTATACAAGTTCCGAAGCTTCTCGTAGCTCCCCTAGCTCATAGTACGCATCCTAGATGTATTCTCTCCACGTCCAGCAAAAACTAACCTCGGACATTCGGCACCAATGAACAGGTTCATGAGGTCGTACAATGAGCTCCATACACGTTCCAATAGCATCGACATCTTTGCTAACAAACTATCGCTATTTCACAAACTATTGTTACTGACCCACAGAGGCCACAGTGTTTAAAGCAACAAAGCAAATTTAATTATTTCTATATTTTTAATTTTCTTTTTAATTTTTTTGTTTAAATTTTCAGTTTTTTTTTATAGCCTATAGGTATGTTCTTATTCGTGTATTGTTATAAAATTTAATTAATATGTAAGTGCTGTGCACACCTATAAGTGACAAATTCACTCTAGTCTATAAATTAAATTGTTACAATACCCCAAAAAATAATAAAAGTTAGACACTTGAAATGTTTACAGAGTGTGACTCTGTGAATGTCTATGGCTGCCAGGGGGTCACCCCCATCCAAGAAACGTGTTTTTTTTTAAACTAAAGTATTTAAAAAATATGTAGAATTAAATATTTTACTGCGGTACGGAAACCTTAGTGTGCGAGTCCGCATTTGTTACACATTTAATCTGGTGCATATGCAGTTAAATTATTGAGTTACACTATTCAATTTTGGTATAAGTATTGTTTAAGTCAATCCAGATGCTAAACCTCATTTTAAGCATAATATGTTGATAATTATTAGTTGTTAATCTAGGCAAATTACTTTTACCAAGTTTTTACATTTTTGGGTTTCTACAACTGTCCTAGTGTCCACAAATGAATGGGACTAGAATGGTCACCCATGAACAGGCTGACAGCATATTAATCGATCCGCGCAGCTGCTTCTCAGCCACGAGCCCCTTTATATTTAACTCCTGTCCTCCTGTATGGAAGCCTAAAACCGTTATATTTCATCACATCGACCGCATGCGTTTTGAATCTTTTCTGCAGGTTACCTGTGCTAGTTGTAATTGTAGCTTTTACGTACGGATTCAAGAGCGTTGTAAAATGGTTAAGGAAAACATCGTGAGGAAACCGATATGTCCTAGAACCAAAAAATCGAAGACATGTGTCATCCACCAACCCGCACTGGCTGTGTGAACATGATAGGCTGGGTTTTATAAGAGATTCTTTTTTATTTGGCTAATTGATTATTATAATTGGTAGGGAGAGTTTTGGTTTTCGTTGAACTGGGAATATTGGACGAATGTTTGACAGTTTCAAAAGTGATGATCTTATTAATATTGATATGTACACAGGGGGACTTGCAAATATTCATGGAATTCGAGAAAACCCATATTTCATGTATGTTTGAAAATTTCCCGAAATTCATATCACTTTACTCTAAACTCTATTATTAAATGGGCTTCATTGAACCCGATAGTTGACCCTGACCCTGATAGTTTTGAACCCATAGGTAGCTCTTCATGCGAAGAAGTGACAGGTTGCTAGTCTTTGTATCGTCATGTAGGTCGTTTATTGTAATATCGGCCGAATAGAAAGGAAACGACCATAATTTCGGTCGAAACTACTGATTTTGTGCTTAGAAAATAGACCCCCTGTCTAGGTGGAGCGACGATCTTGGGCGATCGCAAGGTGGCTGGTACGACTGGATGACAGTTGCCGAGACTCGAGGTGAATGGCGCGCAATTGGAGAGGCTACGTCCAGCAGTGGACTGCTGTAGGCTGATTGTGATGATGAT
The DNA here is from genome assembly GCA_963555695.1 of Dasypolia templi. Classification (NCBI taxonomy): domain Eukaryota; kingdom Metazoa; phylum Arthropoda; class Insecta; order Lepidoptera; family Noctuidae; genus Dasypolia; species Dasypolia templi. The sequence goes on from OY743142.1 coordinate 9,639,797, forward strand.
GTGTCTTGGATCTGTAAAACCGGCGGTGGCTGGCCATCAGATTGTTGGCTTTGAAGATTGCAACCCAATAACAATAACAAAAAACAGAAAAAAACTCCTGACAATCGTCCAAGCAATTGGTTGGCCCTTTATCTCGCGGACGTGTTCAAAGACTTTTTCGATAATGTTCTATCTCAAATTATTATCTTCTGTCCGTTTGAAATATCGGCCAAGATTTCTTCCCCCCGTCACCTTGTCCAGTCTAGACGCGGGAAGAGGGGGAGGGGGTTATTGCTTATTTCTTATTTCGACGACAGATATGAGAATACTTATTGTGTTTGATGTTACGATGGGGGCTTTTGGGGATCGAGTCGATCGGTTACGTCGGCGTGTAGGTTGGTTTGAATGAGATACAACGGTATATTTAGGTATGGAACTATATAGTTGCTGTCCGCGAATTTACTCGTAGAGGTTTGTTTTTTATTTCTTTTTCACATTTTAAGAAACATATCTTCAGTAGTTAAAACGTGTGGTTATTAAACAAAGCTCAACGTTAAGTTAAAGATTGTAAATAATTAAAACATAAATTAAACAAAATGCCTCATAATCCTCACAAATGAGAAACCCTCCGATAAAAAATATGACAAAACCACGGTATTAAAAAAAACTCAAATAAAGAGGTTTTATTGCTTGCCTTCGCATAAAATTCTTCGCAAAGTTTTATCTTGATAAAAAAAAACAACTTACCTTGGGTTCGTCAAATTAAATTGAAAGACATTTTCCTCGCGATCGATTTACGAGTATCCGTCTCAAAGTAGTTAATTAAACGAAGATTGATTTTCTAAGGAGTTCATTGGGTCGTGTTTGCGACGCGCCGATTAGACGAGTCATTTACTAAACGGATTTTGGAATTAAGAATCGATTGTGAGGAAAAAATGTTTTAACTTCACTCAAAAGTTCGAGGGTTTAATTGATTTGCAGCGATTTGTAATCGAAAACGATTTGTTTTTATTTGATGTCATTTTGGATTATTCACTTATAATTTTATAAGCTATGATGCTATGATTTATCAATCTGGAATCCCACCCACACACATTTGAATTTTGAAAAACATTCTAAAAACGAAATCACGACTCGACTAAACTTTCGAATCGACTGGATTGACAATCGTCTCATTCCCCTTGTAAAGAAAGTTAATTCAATACGTAGTTTGGTCCGTAAGATAAGGGGATGGAAGCAGTGACGGATTACTTATAATATTATGGCTTATAAAATTCAAGCCCTTATCGCGGCGGCCATACTGTTTTCGTTTAAATTAGACGAAGCTCCGTTTCCTTTTACTGTGGATCGTGACGGAATTTTTAGATGATATGATCCTGTGACTGATGATGGTAATGCTTTAAAAGATGAGTAAAATATCCTGATAATCAAAGAAGAAAAAATATTTGTCTTATTACATTATTTATGTGAAAATTTAAGTAAAATGTAAAAAATCAGTTATTTGACATGACTCACTGACTGATCAAAATGATACCAATGATGATAGTCGAAACAGTTTGTTACTTTTGTAGCTTTTTATTTCATCTTTCAACTATAGCAAGTAACGACTGATACTTTTTTCATTAATTAAATATTAAACTTTGGATTTCATTGTCAAGTTTTAATTATGATACGAGTTAATAACACTGAGAAGTTGATGTGTTTTTTTAAATTTTAATAAAACATGTAGCGTAATTTTTCCATTTATTTTCGGATTGAAAATTATTTATGTGGTAAGTATCATTTATAATTGTCTTTACATGTATCTGGTGTGTTATTTCCGAAGAGCGTAAAACTGTTGGAGTAAATACAATAAATAATAGTCACATTGTGTACACTACTGTGAACAACTTGATAAAATTATGAATTTGTGAATGTGTATTTTGCGCGTGATCGAAGCCTTAAGCATAACAAATTAACATTCTTATTTTCTTTATATCCTTTTTAGGGTTCCGTGCGTCAAAGGGTGCCAGGGGACGGGACGGGATCCTATAAATAAGGCTCCGCGGTCCATCCGTCCGTCTGTCAAAGAGCTGTATTTTTGAACCGTAAAAGGTAGGACACTTGAAATTTTTACAGTGTGTACTACTATGGCCGCTTTAAAAAGAAATAATAAAAATATGTGTTGTTAAATATTGTACGATGCTACGGAACCCTTCGTGTGCTAGTCCGACTCCCACTTCGCCGCTTTTTTTGTTTTTTTTTTTCACCTCCTTTTTGAAAAAACCTAAAGGGAAATGGTCCTAATAGCAAACCGAATAATAATCAAAACCACACTTTAGCAAAACGTTCTACGAGCAAATGGTCCTAAAAACAAAAGAACAGAAATGGTATAGTCATACCCACTCATACATAAGAGCTTTTTGATGAAATAATTTTAATTATCTTCTGCGAAACTTTACCCATTAACTTATAAAATACGCATTCATATTTGACAAGTCATCACAAACTCGATCGTCGGTCGCTACAATGGCAAAAACATTATTCTTAATATTTACATGTCACTCTTTCTAAATGTAAATCGAGCAAAAAATAAACTGAAAACCGATTTCATTTCGACAATAAAACATTTTTATTTAAAAGTTTATAAGACGTCTCTATTGATGAAACATCGCAAGTTTTAATAATAACGGCTGCGAAAAAAAAAGAGAAACGAATGAAAAAAATGTTTATAGTTTTTTTTTCACATCAAACTGTACTAACACCGCTCGCGGGTAAAGCGGGAAACGATAAATAAAAATCCGGTATAGTTTCGATAGAGATCGGCACGGTTTACCGGTTTTATAGCGAATCGGAAAAGTTTGTTTTCACAACTTTTTTTCTTGCACGTCTCTAGGGTGTTGTCAAACACAATATTTTTGAAGGGTAGTCGTAAGTAAACCAATGCTAGTTCCTGGACTGTTTAACACAAATGTCACGTTTTGTCTATTTTTTACTTCAGTAGCAGAGAACTGCCTCCTTTTTTGTCAGTTTAATTTCGTTTGAAGCGATCAGTTTTGTTCAAATGAAACTAGAGTAGATATAAATAATTATACTCGTTTTCCGGTATTTTCTTAGAAGACAAAGTGCTTTCCAAATATTGCGTTTTTTTGTTTATTTTTCTACACTGTAGAGGAGTGGGTACAATCATCAAAAGTGAAAGTGGTTCAAGGAAAACTTTTTTAATTTTCTTTTACTTTTCAAAGTTATTTTGAAAAAGTTCCAATATTAAACGATTACTAAAATGACGTAATAATAACAGATTCTGCTTGTAACTTTACTATAGACACATAGATATGCGCTAGATGGGTGTGCCTACTGACCTTGAAATATATTAATAGAACAAGCCTACTAACCTACATGATTCTTTCCCTACTGCATATTATGCATACTATCACGATTGTATTGTGCGAAGGGTTAGGCAGAGATGCCCGCCTTATTACGTATAGATATTGTTCATATAATTAACTGTATAAGTCAATTGGTTCAGTAGTAGGCAGAAGCAACAGAACGTCACCTGCTACGATTCTTACATACTCCTTTTGCTTCGTTTACGTTCACACGTCTGGTCCGACACGCAGTACGGTTGCGAGTACTACGCACCTGAACTTTCTGAAGAACATCACCTATAAGGTCACTAAAATATCCTCCTAGGGCGTCTCCTCCCGGCGTTTCCACTCATATCTGCCTTGTAAATAACCCTTGTTAGTTCATCTACTCATAACAATGTTTTATTAGTAAGTTGTATTGCAATAAGCAAGTAATTTTATTTTGATGTGTTGTTATTCTTTGTTTGGAATGTTCATTACTTTGCATACTTTTGTATTGAATAGAATCGCATTCTTCTAAATAAACAAACAGCTGTGCTGCTGGGGAGCTTGTTGCGCCACGTCTTCTTCCCTGTTAAAGTAATTCCCATTTAAACGGCCGCCCGTCACCACTTCCTAATGGTGACGGGCGGGCGTTTTGGGGGAATGTCCTATGCATAGATAAAAGAAAGAAGATCGTAATTTTAACGTTCAAAAAACTATAATATTACTTTTGATTATGATTTGACTGAGTCAGCAGGATCTTTCTAGAAATTATTTTCTCGAATTCTTGTATAATCTGTATTTGAGGAAATAATCACTCAAAAAATGTATTCTTTATATTTTTTTCGTATCATTTTTTTTTTTTCTTGCGAACTTTACCAACTAACACCGCTTTCCCCCCTAAATATGTGAAGTCTTCGGACCACACTCCGTCGGCGTGGACCAATGCCTCTGACAGGAAGGAGGCCCAATTCTCAGCTGGAAATATTACCTACTAGCCGCCCGACCCGGCTTCGCACAATAGTTTTTTTTTTTAATTATTTTTCAAATACATTGTTTCAAACAAACCTTGTCCTGACAATTACAAATACATGAAAATAATAATTTGCCAAATAAACGTGCAACCGCTTTGAAGCGATGCGCGGAGAAACATTTGTAGCATTTCTATGGGCTACTTAATATTGTGATTTCATTAAACGTTATTTAACAGGCGAGGATAAAGACTGTATCAAAAATTGCTGTCATCGACGTTCTCCAAATTTCTCCCACGTACATTTGTTCTAAATATGCAAAACGAGGTTTCCTACACAAAACAGTAATCAGTATCATTCGTTTGCACTAATCTCAAATTATTGGTATTGACGATAGACTGTATAATTCTATCTGTTCTTGTCAAAGAAATAGCTGTCAACATAACATAAAACATAACATCTCGCCTTGTTTCCCCGAAGGGTTGGGCAGAGGTGTACCTATAGTACACCCACATTTCGCCAGTTATGTTTAAATCCCATGTAATAGGGGGCGAGCCTATTGCCATCTACCGGGCACAAATCCAAACTTCGGGCTGCTACTGAGATATTCCAGATAGAATAACACGTTGCCCGACGTGGGAATCGAACCCAGGACCTCATGCTCAGCAGTAGCGATTGCGACCACTAGACCAACGAGGCAGTTGTCAACATGTTATAGAGAATACAAGTTATAGCATAAACTAATTGATTAGCATTCGAAAATATTGTTGGAGATGCGGAAGATTGTAAAAACTATCTTTGCACTGTATAAATTCAATCTCTTAATATTGTATAATTGCAAAGCACACGTGTGAGCACTATGTAATTATTGTAAAACTATCATATTATAGTGGGTACGTCTTTCATTGACTTGAATGTGCCCTGGCGGCTGAGAGTATGTCATGGTCACTCAAATGTCACACTGGTAGTGGCGTGTGTGTTGGATAATTAAATTTCCTTCAAAATGTTTGAGCTGAATGGTGCTGATCCATACGTCATGTTAGAGATCGGGCGCCGTCAGCAGGGACTGGTCATGTCTTAGCTGTCACGACTTATTTTAATTTCTGAATTGTTTTTTCGTTTGTTTTTTCTTTTTGTATATTTTTTTATTACGGACGTCTTCACATGTATCATTTCAACGTGCACGTCTTCACATGTATAGTTTCAACATGACTGATGTAACTAATTTTATGTGTTTTTATTTATTTATTTAAAAGAGTTTCCGTGGAGATTTTCGCCAGTATAGGATTTAATAAATAGCAATGGCTTTTAAATCATATTTTGTTTACCATACCTTCGCAGCCGCCATATTTTGACCTCGAAAACCATGAAAACTAAAACTATCTCTCTCCCTCTGTCTCTTTTTAATATATAAAAGAAAGTGCATGGCCCCTGCACTTTGTGGATTGGCTTGTGGTCGTCACACAAGCTAGTCCTACGGAATATTCCTATTCCGTTACTAAGTTTGTTCCGCGCGGACCGTTAAAAATTTTTTTTCAAAAATTTTCTGACTACCCGGTTTTTTGTACCGACGCGGTCGCGGAGACCATACCCCCGGGATGCCGAAGCCCGGCACGCGCGGCTCGTTGGGCTGCGATGCCGGCTCACCGGAGTCCCGCCCGGCGCTGGATAGGACGTCGTCGATGCCGATCATCGGTGTTGCGTCGTCCTGTGCTCCGCCGGCCGGCTCCACAAGAAGCGAGGAGAAGAAGACGAAGACTTCCAAGAAGAGGAAGGAAGAAAGAAGAGGAGGGGGATCGAGCGCCGCTGCTGCTGCCGGCCCACCGACGTCACTGGCGCCTGCGCGCGCTGCGCCTTCGCCGTCGTCGAGCCGACCGCACGCGGTAGTGATCCGTCCCGCCGCCCCTTACGGGGGCGCCGCGATATAGCTCCTGCACTTTGTATTTTCATTTTCATTATTTTAACCCAAGATGGCGCATAGCGCTTAATCGTTACGTGACGATTTCTAAAAATTTCTATAAGTACATGTAGTACTTCGTTCCAAAATCTACGAAAATAACGGCGGGGTATTTGGTCGCTCGCTTCGCCGCTCACTAGACTCCGCCATCCCCTTCGAACCTAACCTGCCCAAGTCGGGGTGCCAAAAGTCCCGAACTCGCTTTGCTAACTCTTGCATCCTAAGTTGTCATTGCCTTTTTACTAAGTCGATTAGTCGTATGCGTACTGGTACTGTATACTATGGAATAAGGTCGTTAATTAGGTCACAACGAAGTCTTGTATAGATTGGAAAACCTTGGCAAAAAAGTGATTTCCAATCAATACGCGATTAGTTTCACACCCTACCGTTCTGGCCTTGTACAGAATGGAAAGATGCCACAGCGACGATACGTGTTTGTGACTGTACCCTATCTGCTAAATATATTCATTCAATAATGTAGCCTTGCGATTAATTCTGAATGATGGAATCATTACAATTCATGAGAACAATTGTAAACAAAACGTACTTAATTAATTTTTGCGATCCTATACATATGAAAATATATCCAGTCTCGTAATGAATAAATAATTTCAATAATTATTTATGAACTGAACATTTTGGTTGAACCTGCTGTAGACTCTTAGGCCGAAGCCACACAGCTAGGAAGCTTTGATTAATGGTACGCTAGGTGAGTAGCGTAGCTCGCACAAGTGACAAAATATTCATGCAGCGTGTCACCAAGCGTAAGTGTGGTCATTGCTACAGTACCTAAAACCACGCGTTGGTGCTGGCGTGTCACCAGCCTGCAGCGCAGACCTAAGCACTAAACGAAGCACAGACACGTAATAAAAACCGTTCAAAATCTAGTCGCAGTCTCACATCAGCGACGATCAATGACAAAAACTTGTCAAATATGTAGGGAAATGAGAGTTTATTTTTCATAGATTGACAATGAAATTAGTATGCGAACGGTCATAAAATTACGAGAATTGCCCTTCTGTTCAGGTCACGTTAAAGGGAGTGTGTCATTCATCTGCTGTAAGAAGGTTTCAACCCACCACTTTCTTATCCCACCAATTTTTCGAACAATTATTGATTAAATAACATTATAAATTGTTATTGAAAATTCACCGACGAAAATTGAGGTTATAAAATTAATGTCAAACGTCAAATGATGAACGACAAGGTGACTTAATTTGGCTTCCATTATTAAAATAAATGCTCTCAATTTGTAAGTGGCACTAAAAATTGCATTTATAGGTAGGTTTTCTGATCCATTTATTTACATTTACATCAAATACTTTTAGGACCGACCCTAATCATAGTCCATAGTCTGCAACAAGTCAGGCTTTCACTATTTTCCTTCTTATTGTAAAAACTAAGTAAAGAAAAAGTCTCTCCTCGCTCTGCTCCGCTGAATCCTCGTTTACCGTGAAAACAGCTCCAAGGCGGCCATTCAACTGTCATGCCAACTCGGTCGTGTGAAGCTTCGTAACTTTTTTGTCTCGGTAATTATGGCATTATTGAGGAACTGTCGGCCTAGCACAAACGCGCGGAGTAATCGTTACACAAATCCGAACAAATTGAAAATACTCCTTCTGCACACAATATTTTCTAAGTATTAAGACTTCTTTTTTATATCTATGTGATACCAATGTAGGTGTGCTGATCGCAAAAAAAAAATGATGTAGGATAGTTATGTTTTCTATTACAAAATATTGTCTCGGAAATGAGGGGAACTGTTGGACTAGCACGAACGCGCGGAATAATCGCTACGTAAATCCAATAAATTGAAAATACTCACTCGTTCGGCTGTGTGCCGATATTTACTAAGTATTAAGACTTTTTTCATATCTGTGTGATACTTATTGTGCTTATCGCAAAAGTAGCCAAAATGATATAGGATAGTAATGTTTTTGATTACAAAATGGTATGAATTTACGTTACGTCAACGTCGCGCGTTCGTGCTAGCGCTTCAGTATGTCAAATTACAGATCAAATAAAGTCTTTTGTAATGTCAAGGGTCGGCCGTTATACTCTGACGGAGTTATTGATATTACTCGAGTATTTTTAGACGTTGTATTATACTTTTATACTTTGAGACAGTCCGTGTTTTTATTAATAAGTGACTTAGATCCCAGACTTCGTCATTGACAAACATTCAAAAGTCCAAACTCGAGGTTTTCCAACTTGCGATGGAGCGCAGTATTCTAAGTGTCAAATTAAATTAAATTTCTTATCGTGTAAGTTCAGATCTACACTAGCTACGGGGGTGTAGCGGAGAGAAACACACGTCAAAAACTTGATTATTGTTTTTAATTTAGATATGAACGTGTTGTGTTACATAGAAAGGCCTGTATATTTAATTGTTTTTCCTAAAAAAATTACCATATTTGCATACGGATAACTGACGTTGCTCAAAAATCGGCAAAGTTAAAGTGGGCTGGCCACGTCTGCCGCATAATCAACGGGCAGTAGATAAAAATAACCACGAGCTAAAAGGCGTCGCGGCCGACCCCGCAGAAGATGACAGGACGAGCTGGAGAAATCAAACAAGCAGTGGTCCATATAAGATCTGAATTGCAAGCAGTCATGGGAGAGACCTTTGCCCAGCTGGTGATGATACAGGCTAACAGTTACAGTAAGTGGCATAAGATATATATCACTGAATTCTTCTTTGTAAGGTCTTTACTCTACAGTGGGAAACGTAGAGTAATTTTTCCAAAAGTTACGATTATTGCATTACTAGCATTCGGTTGGAAATTGTCCCACGGAAACGTACTACCGGGATAAAAAGTGTCCTATGTATCATAATCCTCTCTATAATCAATGTTGTAAACTCACAAAATGTACTACTTATATTTAAAAAATAACTCTTAGCTCACTATAAAGTTTCTAGTAATATAATTCAATCGTGGTTCGAAAGACACGTAGCGCCATCTAGCGTCCTAAAGCAATTATGACAGTCGAAAGTTATTATTCTTTCCCTCGGGAACAGTACTTTTTTCTGTTTAAAAGGTACCCTGTTTTCTTTTCTGTACCCTCTGACCACGGATATGCATAATTTCATGATGATCGGTTCAGTGGTATCGGCGTGTAAAAAAAAAAACAAGAAAAAAAACAAAAACAAAAAACAACAAAAAAAAGGTAACAAACAAACAAGCTTATTTTCGCATCTAAATTACTAGTTTGAATTAAGATTACGAAGTTAGCATTTCATTTGCTTGTAGAATAATCCGAGATACTTATGAACACTCTAATGATCCCTATAATTAAAATGTCTTTAGGAGATTTTCCTTGAAAAAAAATACGTATAAAAACATTTAATTTTGACTCCATAAAAAACAGGTCTGACTAACCAAAGTCGGCCTGTCAAAAGGTCTACGTCTATTCGATTTCGAATCTGTCTGATTAACCGCGTTCTTCAAAACTGGTTTTCACCATCATCTACCGAATTTATTCCTTATTAATATTCGTTTCGGATTAATATAATTCGTTGGTCTAGTGGCCGCAAGACCTACTGCTGAATATGAGGTCCTGGGTTCGATTCCCAGGTCGGGCAAAGTGTTATTGGGGTTTTGTATATAGAATTTCTCAGTAGCATCCCCGAGCCTAGATTTGTGCCCGATTACTAGCAATAGGCTCGCCCCTATTTCATGGAGCTTAAACATAACTGGCGAAATGTGGGTGTACTATAAGTATACCTCTGCCTTACCCTTCTGTGATAAAATTATGTTATATTATTTTATGTAATAAAAAAATCTTGTTTTTTTTTTGTGAAGTCTTTATTACCGTGCTAAGCAGGGGTGGGTCTAAGTAGTATAGGATAAACGATTCGGTCAAAACTGTATGTACGAGTATTTCATCAAAATACCAAAAGACACATAACAAATACAGGACTACCTACTCGTAAAGTAAGCCAAACCAATTAAAACTTATCTCGTTTTTCAACAACAATAAAATTTGATTCAACACTAGTAACACGATAATTAACAAAACAATATCGAGTCTTTTCACACGAGGAGCTAAATTTCTGAAGTTCCAAAACTTTGGATACAAAACATTTTCGTATGTTGCCAATAACATTGGTTGGTGATGTTTGAATCGCATGAGGATATCGCAGCGGATTTATTCACGAAGTTCGTCTTAGGTACTTGGGAAGTTTTCGCTTTGTGTGTTCGGGGCTCATGGAAACGTATATTTTACTATCTCGTCTTTGTAGGCTTGATTACCTGAAGCTTTTGTTGAGAAAAAGAGGCTATCATAATTTCCTTGTACATTAATTTGGTTTCGGTGCGAAGGTCAGACGGCGATATTGAAATTCTGACAAAAATACATTTTATCACCATCATCAACATCATCATAATCGTCGTGATCATCATCATCTTTTCAACCCGGATTCACCCATTACTAGGTATATGTCTCCCCTTTCTTCTGTCATAGTTCGCGGTTCTATGCGTCCTTCATCCAGTATCCTTATATTTCATACTATTTGCTAAATACGTTCTGTGATACAATCTTTTTTTTAATTTTTTAAGGTTTTAAAAATGCATATGTCACTGTAATCACCAACCATAAAAAAATAGTGAACAGACCTTTCTGGAATTTCTGTTTAGAGTAACAGTCCTCCACCGGATCGCGCTCCGGTCGTGTCGGATTTCCATCTTTCGAATCCTTCAAATTTCGAACAATCAGTACTTCATGTCATTGTGCAATTCGAATAGTGTTGAATCGCTGATTCGTAGTTATAATCGAACCACGCAACACCGATTTCGAATCATGTGTAATGTTAACACCCACCTATGTTTCCTACCACTTTGCATTCGCCAGCTTATTTTTGTACAATTATTGTTTGTTTTATTTTCATTTGCCAGTGTCGCCCCACACACAGAGCAATGCTTTGGTGCTGACTGACATCAAGCAATAGACAAAATTACAAAACTTTTTAAATGCTGAATACCAGGCCTTCGGCTACTTTGTATGTTAATTTATGTAATTTTTTTGTCATGTGCGTTTTGTTTGTGCAGAATAAACAATTTTTCTTTATTTCTTTAATATATTATGAGAAATGTCCGCTCTATTCATAGTAACATACGTTAATTAAATTGACATATAATTGTGATGATTTTATTTACGAAATCAATCAGGTTCTACTTGTTCGAATGTGGTTTTACAGTATTGCTATTCTGTAACCATCTCACCGTGAAAACTTAGGTAAAGTGAGCGTGGAGTGAGCTGTCAGTGCCACTGATGCTAGCGATTGACCAAGACGGAATGACACTGACAGCTCACTCCACGCTAGTCTTCACGATGAGATTTTACAGAATCTACATGCAGGTCTTAGAACAAGAATGTATGAATTTTCATGGGAGAAGTCTTTAAGAAGTAGTTCGTACCTTTATTTTACGTTGTTTTATTTTACTTTTTTATGTTGTTCAAATGTGTTTCGGCCGTTCAAATAAATAAATGGTGCATAGAATGCGAACACTAAATCAATGAACCAGTCAACGAACAACAAAAAAACTTCATTCCCCAAAGGATTAGGCACAGGTGTATCTGTACACCCTACCATAATCAGCCTATAATGTTCCCACTGCTGGGACACAGGCCTCCTCTCTTTGAGAGGGTGTGGGCTATAATGCACCACGCGGGATAGTGCTGGTTAGCGGATGTGTATTTGGGTTTTGGTTCTAGGACATGCCGGTTTCCTCGCGATGTTTTCCTAAACCGCATTGAGAGCAGTGGTGATGAAATAATTTACACAAAGCAGCAGATACTTGTAAGATTACTTCGAACTTTCAGAACTATTTCTAACAAGATAAGCACTTGTAATAAGGTGAGCACAACTTGCAAATACTTACTTATTAAGTTGTGCGAATGTGCGTAACACGGACTAGTAGTAACTGTAACTAAGGTCGTCTGCGAAACTTAATTTTAGCCAACAACAACAACCTGAAATACTAAGGACGAACTTCACCAATGAAACTGAACGCGTTCAGCACATCTCAACCGCGTTCAAGAGCCGTCGGTGTCAAAAGTTCAGCACATCTCAACCGCGTTCAAGAGCCGTCGGTGCCAAAATTGTTTTGGAATTATTGACAGCTCTTAAGCCCGGTTTACCCATTATGTTTTGAACCTTTATATGTTATTATAAAGTTTTTGATTTGTGATTATGTTTAAAAAAAAAAAACATGAAATCACGCCTGTAAGCCCCGTAGTTAAGTAGAGGTGATAGTAGTACACCCACATTTCGCCAGTTATGTTAAAGTCCCATGTAACAGGGGGCGAACCTCATTGCCGTCAACCACAATCCTCCGCAGCCTCTACGACTCTACGGGCGGGCTACTAAGAAATTTCAGACGAAAAACCCCGGTTTTCCCGGTTCTGGACCCAAACCCTAAAACGCTTGCAACCACTATACCAACAAATCAGTGATAAAAATATATCCAAAATTATAGAAATGTTAAATGTTCAAAAAAATTACCATCATTAACAGCTGGTTACATACATAAACTCACGCCTTCTTCCCATGGGGGTGTCATGTATGTGCGGTAGTACTGTCATTTTAATAAATCAGTCATTGCTCAATCACGGTGTCTCATTGACGTGCCCCTTATTTGACATGGCGCAGCCGGTGCTTACCCACTAAATAAAGAAAGTGTTTTAAGTAATTTAAATGAGATAGTGCAAAGAGAAAAAGTGTATACTTGTAAAATACGTGCAAAATATAAAAATGGAAAGTGTTTTAACACCGCCGGCGGCTTATTTATTCGACAGAAATGCGTTGGATATGGCGGCAGGTAGCCTAAGTGAAAGTTGGAATAAATGGAAAAACAGTTACAAAATATATTCAAAAGCGTGTCTGTTAGAAGAAAAAGATGTGATTATCCAATTAAATATACTTTTACACGTCATAGGAGAACAATGTCGAGATATCATAGAACAAACGGAGGATAAACCGGTCACAGTGGAGGGTGTGTGGAAAATATTGGATGAATACTTTCTAACAAAGAAAAACGTAACGGTTGAGCGGCATAAATTTTTCACAAGAGAACAGCTGGGAAATGAAACCATTGAGCAATATGCATTCGAGTTACGCAGATTATCGAAGTCATGTGAGTTTGGATCTCTAAATGAAGAGTTAATTAAAGATAGGCTAGTCTGTGGCGTCACCAACGCAGGTATTCGAGAACGTCTATTGCGTGAGGAAGACTTAACTTTAAAAAAGGCACTAGAAATCTGTCGTGCAGCTATTGTCTCAAAAATGTACTCGGAGAACATCAAACGCGAAAATGAACCAATATACGAGATTCGCGGGAGTCACGAAGAAAATGATGATGTGTGGTTTGTACAAGGGCGAGGCCGATCGAGTTTGAAGACATCAGTTGGCCGCGGTCGTGGCGTGATGGTGGGTGCTGGCGGATGGCGCGGCCGCGGCCCGGCGCCACCCGGTGCCGGCGCCGGCTGGGCTCGCGCCCCCCCCCCGCGCACCGCTGCCCCCGCACTCCCGCACTCAACGTGTGTCATCGGGTGCATTTGTAAATAAATGTGATCATTGTGGGAATGTACACAAAAAGTTTGAGTGTCCGGCGTATGGACAGAAGTGTTTACGTTGCTTAAAAATGAATCACTTTGCGCGAGTGTGCGGTAGTAGTGTATACAACATAGAGGAAACGGATGAACAGGTAATTCATTGTATTTGTAATAAAAAGAACGATTGGAGTTTAAACCTTAAAATAAATAATGTAAAGATTTGTTTTAAACTAGACACAGGTGCCGATGTTAATGTTTTACCATTGCGTTACTTGTCTAAAATTGGCATATTGCAAAAAGACTTACTACAGACTAATACAAAGTTAAATGGATATTCAGGTGCATCTATAAATGTAATAGGAAAAATTCTCCTCAGAGTATATTACAAAGACAAAATGTATTTACTACAATTTAAAATAGCAGATGTGAATTCAGATCCAATACTGGGTCGATTTGCCTGTATGGAGTTAGATGTGGTGAGGCGAGTCATGTCGTTACAAGTAAATAAAGACGTACCAAATTACATAAGTGAGTTTGAAGACATATTTCAGGGCATAGGATGCTTACCAGGAGAATATACAATACAATTAAAAGAAACTGCAGTTCCAGTTGTCCATGCACCTAGGAAATTACCATTTGCTATTAGAGAAGACGTGAAGAAAAAGCTAGAAGAAATGAAACAGCAACAGATAATTGAGAAAGTTGAAGGGCCCTCGGACTGGGTCAATAGTATCACAGTGGTGAGGAAAGCCAATGGGGAATTACGGATATGTTTGGACCCAAAAGAATTAAATGAAGTTATTAAAAGAGAGTATTTCAGGCTACCAACGTTAGACGAAATCGTTTCCAAACTTTCAGGGGCGACATATTTCAGTACTTTAGATGCATCTTCGGGTTTCTGGCAGGTTCGCATTAAAAACAGTGAGTATTGCACTTTTAACACTCCTTTTGGAAGATATAAGTTTTTAAGAATGCCCTATGGCATTTCATCAGCATCAGAGGTCTTTCATAGAAAAATTTATGAAAATTTTGATGACATTGAAGGAATATGTATGTATGTAGACGATTTACTAGTATTTGGATCTACGAAACAAGAACATGATGAAAGGCTAAGAAAAGTATTAGAGAGATGCAGGAAAATTAACTTAAAATTAAACAAAAGCAAATGTAAATTCGGCTTGGAGGAGATAAAATACCTGGGTCATCGTATTACAAAACGAGGCCTGCTTCCTGATGACTCACACATCACAGCTGTCACAAAGATGCCAGTACCAGAAAATAGGAAAGATGTAGAAAGGTTGCTTGGCTTGGTGACCTACGTTGGGACATTCATACCGAATTTGTCAGACAAAACACAACCTTTACGTGAATTGCTAAGGAAAGAAATTGAATGGCACTGGAATGAAAGGCATGAACAATGTTTTAGTGAATTGAAAAAATGTTTGTCTAATAAACCAGTCTTGCAATACTATAATCTTAATACTCCAATAACCATCTCAGTAGATGCCAGCAAAAGTAGTCTAGGAGCGTGCTTAATGCAGAAGGGTTTGCCTGTGTGCTATGCGTCCAAATCACTGAATAAAGCCGAACAAAAATACGCACAAATAGAGAAAGAATTGTATGCTTGTGTGTTTGCATGCGAGAGATTTTATGCATACATCTACGGAAGGTTTGATATTACTATAGAAACTGATCACAAACCACTCATTAGTATCATTAAAAAACCAATAGTTGACTCACCGGCTCGATTACAACGAATGCTATTACGTTTACAACGATATACGTTTAAACTAGTGTACAAGCCGGGAAAACACTTGTACATAGCAGACGCACTGTCTCGCGCTTATGAACCGGCCGGCACGGAATCGAACCCGTTACACTCCGGCGCGGTGCACGATTCTATTCACGAGGAGGTGTGCGCGATAACGCGCAGCAGCACAGCGCTTGCGTCCGATAACTTGTCCGATTCACAGTTAATCGACTTGCAAAAATACTCAGAGCTTGATGAAGAGATTTCAGCACTAAAAAGGTATATTTTGAATGGATGGCCAGATGATAAGAATAAAATAGAATCGATTGTACAACCTTATTGGAACTATAAAGAAAATTTAGGTATTGCATGTGGATTGGTTTGGAATGCGGATAGATTAATAATTCCTTTGAAGTTACGTAAAACAATGCTCAATAAAATACATATAGGACACATGGGAATAGAGAAGTGTAAGCTAAGAGCAAGAGAGACAGTTTTTTGGCCAGGCATAAACAACGACATTCAGAACACAATTTCAAACTGTCAAATATGTTTATCACACAGGAAACAAAATCAGAAGGAAACGTTGCAATGTCATGAAATCCCAGAACGACCGTGGGCAAAGGTAGGCATAGATTTGTTTCAATTAAAAGGTAGAAATTATTTATTACTAGTGGATTATTACAGTAAGTTTTTCGAGGTAGTCGAGTTAAAATCAACAGATTCAGCATATGTAATAGATTGCCTAAAAAACATATTTAGTCGTCAGGGCATTCCTAGTATTGTAATGTCTGACTGTGGCCCCCAGTTTTCGTCTAGTGCATTTAAAAAGTTTTCAGTAGAATGGAAGTTTACACATAATACCTCTTCGCCGCACTACGCACAGTCCAACGGTCAAGTTGAACGAACGATACAAACAGTAAAACATTTCTGTTTAGAGTAACAGTCCTCCACCGGATCGCGCTCCGGTCGTGTCGGATTTCCATCTTTCGAATCCTTCAAATTTCGAACAATCAGTACTTCATGTCATTGTGCAATTCGAATAGTGTTGAATCGCTGATTCGTAGTTATAATCGAACCACGCAACACCGATTTCGAATCATGTGTAATGTTAACACCCACCTATGTTTCCTACCACTTTGCATTCGCCAGCTTATTTTTGTACAATTATTGTTTGTTTTATTTTCATTTGCCAGTGTCGCCCCACACACAGAGCAATGCTTTGGTGCTGACTGACATCAAGCAATAGACAAAATTACAAAACTTTTTAAATGCTGAATACCAGGCCTTCGGCTACTTTGTATGTTAATTTATGTAATTTTTTTGTCATGTGCGTTTTGTTTGTGCAGAATAAACAATTTTTCTTTATTTCTTTAATATATTATGAGAAATGTCCGCTCTATTCATAGTAACATACGTTAATTAAATTGACATATAATTGTGATGATTTTATTTACGAAATCAATCAGGTTCTACTTGTTCGAATGTGGTTTTACAGTATTGCTATTCTGTAACCATCTCACCGTGAAAACTTAGGTGAAGTGAGCGTGGAGTGAGCTGTCAGTGCCACTGATGCTAGCGATTGACCAAGACGGAATGACACTGACAGCTCACTCCACGCTAGTCTTCACGATGAGATTTTACAGAATCTACATGCAGGTCTTAGAACAAGAATGTATGAATTTTCATGGGAGAAGTCTTTAAGAAGTAGTTCGTACCTTTATTTTACGTTGTTTTATTTTACTTTTTTATGTTGTTCAAATGTGTTTCGGCCGTTCAAATAAATAAATGGTGCATAGAATGCGAACACTAAATCAATGAACCAGTCAACGAACAACAAAAAAACTTCATTCCCCAAAGGATTAGGCACAGGTGTATCTGTACACCCTACCATAATCAGCCTATAATGTTCCCACTGCTGGGACACAGGCCTCCTCTCTTTGAGAGGGTGTGGGCTATAATGCACCACGCGGGCCCAGTGCTGGTTAGCGGATGTGTATTTGGGTTTTGGTTCTAGGACATGCCGGTTTCCTCGCGATGTTTTCCTAAACCGCATTGAGAGCAGTGGTGATGAAATAATTTACACAAAGCAGCAGATACTTGTAAGATTACTTCGAACTTTCAGAACTATTTCTAACAAGATAAGCACTTGTAATAAGGTGAGCACAACTTGCAAATACTTACTTATTAAGTTGTGCGAATGTGCGTAACACGGACTAGTAGTAACTGTAACTAAGGTCGTCTGCGAAACTTAATTTTAGCCAACAACAACAACCTGAAATACTAAGGACGAACTTCACCAATGAAACTGAACGCGTTCAGCACATCTCAACCGCGTTCAAGAGCCGTCGGTGTCAAAAGTTCAGCACATCTCAACCGCGTTCAAGAGCCGTCGGTGCCAAAATTGTTTTGGAATTATTGACAGCTCTTAAGCCCGGTTTACCCATTATGTTTTGAACCTTTATATGTTATTATAAAGTTTTTGATTTGTGATTATGTTTAAAAAAAAAAAACATGAAATCACGCCTGTAAGCCCCGTAGTTAAGTAGAGGTGATAGTAGTACACCCACATTTCGCCAGTTATGTTAAAGTCCCATGTAACAGGGGGCGAACCTCATTGCCGTCAACCACAATCCTCCGCAGCCTCTACGACTCTACGGGCGGGCTACTAAGAAATTTCAGACGAAAAACCCCGGTTTTCCCGGTTCTGGACCCAAACCCTAAAACGCTTGCAACCACTATACCAACAAATCAGTGATAAAAATATATCCAAAATTATAGAAATGTTAAATGTTCAAAAAAATTACCATCATTAACAGCTGGTTACATACATAAACTCACGCCTTCTTCCCATGGGGGTGTCATGTATGTGCGGTAGTACTGTCATTTTAATAAATCAGTCATTGCTCAATCACGGTGTCTCATTGACGTGCCCCTTATTTGACATGGCGCAGCCGGTGCTTACCCACTAAATAAAGAAAGTGTTTTAAGTAATTTAAATGAGATAGTGCAAAGAGAAAAAGTGTATACTTGTAAAATACGTGCAAAATATAAAAATGGAAAGTGTTTTAACACCGCCGGCGGCTTATTTATTCGACAGAAATGCGTTGGATATGGCGGCAGGTAGCCTAAGTGAAAGTTGGAATAAATGGAAAAACAGTTACAAAATATATTCAAAAGCGTGTCTGTTAGAAGAAAAAGATGTGATTATCCAATTAAATATACTTTTACACGTCATAGGAGAACAATGTCGAGATATCATAGAACAAACGGAGGATAAACCGGTCACAGTGGAGGGTGTGTGGAAAATATTGGATGATTACTTTCTAACAAAGAAAAACGTAACGGTTGAGCGGCATAAATTTTTCACAAGAGAACAGCTGGGAAATGAAACCATTGAGCAATATGCATTCGAGTTACGCAGATTATCGAAGTCATGTGAGTTTGGATCTCTAAATGAAGAGTTAATTAAAGATAGGCTAGTCTGTGGCGTCACCAACGCAGGTATTCGAGAACGTCTATTGCGTGAGGAAGACTTAACTTTAAAAAAGGCACTAGAAATCTGTCGTGCAGCTATTGTCTCAAAAATGTACTCGGAGAACATCAAACGCGAAAATGAACCAATATACGAGATTCGCGGGAGTCACGAAGAAAATGATGATGTGTGGTTTGTACAAGGGCGAGGCCGATCGAGTTTGAAGACATCAGTTGGCCGCGGTCGTGGCGTGATGGTGGGTGCTGGCGGATGGCGCGGCCGCGGCCCGGCGCCACCCGGTGCCGGCGCCGGCTGGGCTCGCGCCCCCCCCCGCGCACCGCTGCCCCCGCACTCCCGCACTCAACGTGTGTCATCGGGTGCATTTGTAAATAAATGTGATCATTGTGGGAATGTACACAAAAAGTTTGAGTGTCCGGCGTATGGACAGAAGTGTTTACGTTGCTTAAAAATGAATCACTTTGCGCGAGTGTGCGGTAGTAGTGTATACAACATAGAGGAAACGGATGAACAGGTAATTCATTGTATTTGTAATAAAAAGAACGATTGGAGTTTAAACCTTAAAATAAATAATGTAAAGATTTGTTTTAAACTAGACACAGGTGCCGATGTTAATGTTTTACCATTGCGTTACTTGTCTAAAATTGGCATATTGCAAAAAGACTTACTACAGACTAATACAAAGTTAAATGGATATTCAGGTGCATCTATAAATGTAATAGGAAAAATTCTCCTCAGAGTATATTACAAAGACAAAATGTATTTACTACAATTTAAAATAGCAGATGTGAATTCAGATCCAATACTGGGTCGATTTGCCTGTATGGAGTTAGATGTGGTGAGGCGAGTCATGTCGTTACAAGTAAATAAAGACGTACCAAATTACATAAGTGAGTTTGAAGACATATTTCAGGGCATAGGATGCTTACCAGGAGAATATACAATACAATTAAAAGAAACTGCAGTTCCAGTTGTCCATGCACCTAGGAAATTACCATTTGCTATTAGAGAAGACGTGAAGAAAAAGCTAGAAGAAATGGAACAGCAACAGATAATTGAGAAAGTTGAAGGGCCCTCGGACTGGGTCAATAGTATCACAGTGGTGAGGAAAGCCAATGGGGAATTACGGATATGTTTGGACCCAAAAGAATTAAATGAAGTTATTAAAAGAGAGTATTTCAGGCTACCAACGTTAGACGAAATCGTTTCCAAACTTTCAGGGGCGACATATTTCAGTACTTTAGATGCATCTTCGGGTTTCTGGCAGGTTCGCATTAAAAACAGTGAGTATTGCACTTTTAACACTCCTTTTGGAAGATATAAGTTTTTAAGAATGCCCTATGGCATTTCATCAGCATCAGAGGTCTTTCATAGAAAAATTTATGAAAATTTTGATGACATTGAAGGAATATGTATGTATGTAGACGATTTACTAGTATTTGGATCTACGAAACAAGAACATGATGAAAGGCTAAGAAAAGTATTAGAGAGATGCAGGAAAATTAACTTAAAATTAAACAAAAGCAAATGTAAATTCGGCTTGGAGGAGATAAAATACCTGGGTCATCGTATTACAAAACGAGGCCTGCTTCCTGATGACTCACACATCACAGCTGTCACAAAGATGCCAGTACCAGAAAATAGGAAAGATGTAGAAAGGTTGCTTGGCTTGGTGACCTACGTTGGGACATTCATACCGAATTTGTCAGACAAAACACAACCTTTACGTGAATTGCTAAGGAAAGAAATTGAATGGCACTGGAATGAAAGGCATGAACAATGTTTTAGTGAATTGAAAAAATGTTTGTCTAATAAACCAGTCTTGCAATACTATAATCTTAATACTCCAATAACCATCTCAGTAGATGCCAGCAAAAGTGGTCTAGGAGCGTGCTTAATGCAGAAGGGTTTGCCTGTGTGCTATGCGTCCAAATCACTGAATAAAGCCGAACAAAAATACGCACAAATAGAGAAAGAATTGTATGCTTGTGTGTTTGCATGCGAGAGATTTTATGCATACATCTACGGAAGGTTTGATATTACTATAGAAACTGATCACAAACCACTCATTAGTATCATTAAAAAACCAATAGTTGACTCACCGGCTCGATTACAACGAATGCTATTACGTTTACAACGATATACGTTTAAACTAGTGTACAAGCCGGGAAAACACTTGTACATAGCAGACGCACTGTCTCGCGCTTATGAACCGGCCGGCACGGAATCGAACCCGTTACACTCCGGCGCGGTGCACGATTCTATTCACGAGGAGGTGTGCGCGATAACGCGCAGCAGCACAGCGCTTGCGTCCGATAACTTGTCCGATTCACAGTTAATCGACTTGCAAAAATACTCAGAGCTTGATGAAGAGATTTCAGCACTAAAAAGGTATATTTTGAATGGATGGCCAGATGATAAGAATAAAATAGAATCGATTTTACAACCTTATTGGAACTATAAAGAAAATTTAGGTATTGCATGTGGATTGGTTTGGAATGCGGATAGATTAATAATTCCTTTGAAGTTACGTAAAACAATGCTCAATAAAATACATATAGGACACATGGGAATAGAGAAGTGTAAGCTAAGAGCAAGAGAGACAGTTTTTTGGCCAGGCATAAACAACGACATTCAGAACACAATTTCAAACTGTCAAATATGTTTATCACACAGGAAACAAAATCAGAAGGAAACGTTGCAATGTCATGAAATCCCAGAACGACCGTGGGCAAAGGTAGGCATAGATTTGTTTCAATTAAAAGGTAGAAATTATTTATTACTAGTGGATTATTACAGTAAGTTTTTCGAGGTAGTCGAGTTAAAATCAACAGATTCAGCATATGTAATAGATTGCCTAAAAAACATATTTAGTCGTCAGGGCATTCCTAGTATTGTAATGTCTGACTGTGGCCCCCAGTTTTCGTCTAGTGCATTTAAAAAGTTTTCAGTAGAATGGAAGTTTACACATAATACCTCTTCGCCGCACTACGCACAGTCCAACGGTCAAGTTGAACGAACGATACAAACAGTAAAACATTTCTGTTTAGAGTAACAGTCCTCCACCGGATCGCGCTCCGGTCGTGTCGGATTTCCATCTTTCGAATCCTTCAAATTTCGAACAATCAGTACTTCATGTCATTGTGCAATTCGAATAGTGTTGAATCGCTGATTCGTAGTTATAATCGAACCACGCAACACCGATTTCGAATCATGTGTAATGTTAACACCCACCTATGTTTCCTACCACTTTGCATTCGCCAGCTTATTTTTGTACAATTATTGTTTGTTTTATTTTCATTTGCCAGTGTCGCCCCACACACAGAGCAATGCTTTGGTGCTGACTGACATCAAGCAATAGACAAAATTACAAAACTTTTTAAATGCTGAATACCAGGCCTTCGGCTACTTTGTATGTTAATTTATGTAATTTTTTTGTCATGTGCGTTTTGTTTGTGCAGAATAAACAATTTTTCTTTATTTCTTTAATATATTATGAGAAATGTCCGCTCTATTCATAGTAACATACGTTAATTAAATTGACATATAATTGTGATGATTTTATTTACGAAATCAATCAGGTTCTACTTGTTCGAATGTGGTTTTACAGTATTGCTATTCTGTAACCATCTCACCGTGAAAACTTAGGTGAAGTGAGCGTGGAGTGAGCTGTCAGTGCCACTGATGCTAGCGATTGACCAAGACGGAATGACACTGACAGCTCACTCCACGCTAGTCTTCACGATGAGATTTTACAGAATCTACATGCAGGTCTTAGAACAAGAATGTATGAATTTTCATGGGAGAAGTCTTTAAGAAGTAGTTCGTACCTTTATTTTACGTTGTTTTATTTTACTTTTTTATGTTGTTCAAATGTGTTTCGGCCGTTCAAATAAATAAATGGTGCATAGAATGCGAACACTAAATCAATGAACCAGTCAACGAACAACAAAAAAACTTCATTCCCCAAAGGATTAGGCACAGGTGTATCTGTACACCCTACCATAATCAGCCTATAATGTTCCCACTGCTGGGACACAGGCCTCCTCTCTTTGAGAGGGTGTGGGCTATAATGCACCACGCGGGCCCAGTGCTGGTTAGCGGATGTGTATTTGGGTTTTGGTTCTAGGACATGCCGGTTTCCTCGCGATGTTTTCCTAAACCGCATTGAGAGCAGTGGTGATGAAATAATTTACACAAAGCAGCAGATACTTGTAAGATTACTTCGAACTTTCAGAACTATTTCTAACAAGATAAGCACTTGTAATAAGGTGAGCACAACTTGCAAATACTTACTTATTAAGTTGTGCGAATGTGCATAACACGGACTAGTAGTAACTGTAACTAAGGTCGTCTGCGAAACTTAATTTTAGCCAACAACAACAACCTGAAATACTAAGGACGAACTTCACCAATGAAACTGAACGCGTTCAGCACATCTCAACCGCGTTCAAGAGCCGTCGGTGCCAAAATTGTTTTGGAATTATTGACAGCTCTTAAGCTCGGTTTACCCATTATGTTTTGAACCTTTATATGTTTTTATAAAGTTTTTGATTTGTGCTTATTTTTAAAAAAAAAAACGATAAATCACGCCTGTAAGCCCCGAAGTTAAGTAGAGGTGATAGTAGTACACCCACATTTCGCCAGTTATGTTAAAGTCCCATGTAACAGGGGGCGAACCTCATTGCCGTCAACCACAATCCTCCGCAGCCTCTACGACTCTACGGGCGGGCTACTAAGAAATTTCAGACGAAAAAACCCGTTTTCCCGGTTCTGGACCCGAACCCTAGAACGCTTGCAACCACTATACCAACAAATCAGTGATAAAAATATATTCAAAATTATAGAAATGTTAAATGTTCAAAAAAATTACCATTATTAACAGCTGGATGCATACATAAACTCACGCCTTCTTCCCATGGGGGTAGGCAGAAACCACAGAACGCCACCTGCTACGTTCCTTACATACTCCTTTTGCCTCGTTTACGCTCATACATCTGGTCATACACGAGCGCCGGTTGAGAGTACTTCGCACCTGACCTTTCTGAAGAACATCACCAATAAGGTCACTATATTTCTTCCTAGGGCGTCCCCTCCCGGCGTTTCCACTCACATCTGCCTTGTAAATACCTTTTGTTAGTCTCCTTTCATTCATCCGCTCAACATGACCAAACCATCTAAGCATACTCTTTTAAATTTTTGTCACTACATCTTCTTTTAAACCACACCGTTGCCTTATCACATCATTCCTCAGCCTATCATTCAAAGTCACACTACACATGCTCCGCAAGGAACGCATTTCCACAGCATTTATTCTGCTTTCATGCTTCTTTTGCCACACCCAACATTCACTTCCATACATAAGCGTAGGCACCAGCACACTATTGTGCAAAACCAGTCGTGCCTTCTTGGGCATCAACTGGTTGGTCTCAATTGCATGTAAATACACACGTAAAGCCAACTGCATTTAAGAATATACCGAGTGTAAAAAGACACTTAACGAAGCTGAGAGTCACTTGTAATCCCGGTCATTGTTATCATTGTTTTGTACTGGACCATACCTGAGAACCTTCAGCCTACGGAGATATTGAAATTGAAAAAATCCAACTTTAACTTTTTTTTTTTTTACACAACATAATTAATGATATAACACAACTTTTAAGTTGCATGCACCGATAAGCACAATGTGTGGCGTGCATTACGTCGCGCGCTACCGTAAACGGCGATTTTTCACACCAAAAAGAACGTTCATTTCCCAGAAATTATTGTTAGTTTGTGCTATATTACTCAGTTTGTTTGGACTGCCTCGTTGGTCTAGTGGTCGCAATCGCTACTGCTGCGCATGAGGTCCTGGGTTCGATTCCCAGGTCGGGCAACGTGTTATTGGGTTTTTCTATCTGGAATTTCTCAGTAGCAGCCCGAATACTGGATTTGTGCCCGGTAGATGGCAATAGGCTTGCCCCCTATTACATGGGATTTAAACATAACTGGCGAAATGTGGGTGTACTATAGGTACACCTCTGCCCAACCCTTCGGGGAAACAAGGCGTGATGTTATTATGTGTGTGTTATGTGTTACTCAGTTTGATGTACAGAATGCGTAGACGGCTATGTAATGGGTCTTTTTACGTCCTGTGTTTATGTGATTACTTTTACTCATTAACGTACATGGTAAAAATATTTTCGCTGTTTGCACAAAAAGCACACACTACACAAATCGCTTAAAAATTTCATTTCTATTTTCAAACCACATTTTCACCGAGGCGCCCGCGATCAACTTTATACAAACTTTTTGATAATCTCATTTACAAAATAGCGACAAAAGAATTCAGAGGTAAAATAATTATTGCTAGGTATACATCTGCATATTGTAACGTTGCATGCTAATTACCATAGTGTCGTGAGGTCACGCAACTGTTACAAAAATAACGTTATGACAGCCAACGTTGTTTAGGGTTCCGCACCTAACATTTTTTTAAAATATTATTATTTATTATTATTACACAAAACAAAACAGAAGATAATAGTATTGTGTGCTTCACGGCTGCGCCAAATAGGCCCAGTTCAGCATAAATGCCAGACAACTAAGTGCCTGACGCTGGTTTTCAACTAGACCCATTCTTACAAGGACGTCTAACGGATGTAAATCAGTTTTTAACGTGTGTGTAAATATTTAAATAAAATATAGGTAGATAGAGATAGAAATAGAGAGAACAAGTAATATACAATAGATATATAATATAGTGGTGTTTATGAAAAGAAAAAAAAAATGTTATGTTTACACAAGAAAGAAAAGGACTGTCGTCAATAATAAATTATTACGGTTCATATTATTGAAACATTAAAGTCGAACATGTCTAGCTTCCGTTGCGCATCAATGAGGTACTGTCGTGGGCGTATTCTAAATGTGTGGATCGTGGTAATTGCTCGAATGTGGTGGCAGGTTTTTTTTTTTGAACTTTTGAGTAAATGGATTAGCAATATCCTTCAAAATGATTAAAATTGTGATTGATAGTGTGTTTTTTTATGTGTGTGTTTTTGCGCAATTAGAGTGCAGGTCTGTTCTAAGCATGTAATCGATTTATATCTTTTTAAACGTAAGGCAATTAGCCAATTCACATTTTTCTAAATTATTTACTGAATTCTTTAATTAAGTAGCCAATTGAGATTTCCATACATTAAGTGTTATTATGGCCTTCATGTTGACAAAAAAAAACTATTATAGTTTATGCGGTATAGAACCTAATACGCGAGTCCGACTCACACTTGGCCGGTTTTTTACAGGCTATCGTTCTAAGTCGATATATAATTTATTTTTGACCTTATTTTTTCTTGCTTTAAATTTTGATAGCGTAATGCTACGTATTATTGGTGTCTGCTGTGCAAGCATTGAAATACGTGCAGGATAACACAGATATCCTACTAGGTACTTTACCAAATAATCCATATATACATTGTAATACTATAATAATATACATTATATTAATATTATAAATTCGAAAGTAACTGTCTGTAAGTTACCTTTTCCCGCCTAAATTACGGAACGGATTTCGATAAAATTTTGCAAAGAGATTTTTGGCATCCTGTAAAAGGACATAGGTCATAGTGCTAGTAGCACGTTCCCGTGGGATAATTTTCAACATCCACGCGGGTGCAGTCGCAAGCAGAAGGTAGTAAATAATGATAAATAATGTTCATCTTTTTTTTTCTTTCTTTTGCCTTTGTAATACTGGTTAAAAGCTTATTTTTTAACAGAAAAGAATTAACATTGACTACTACGCTTTTACCTACACCGCGATTTCAGGCTATCATAATCAGTAGGCTTAGCACAATCGCGCGTAGTAAACGAAACGTAAATTCGAAGGATTTTAATATTGAAGTCATTTCGCACATAGTTCATTTAGTTTTTAGCCCCAAGGCTTAATTCATATCCCTAAGTGATATTGTAATAGTACTTACAACAACAAAAACTTACATAAACCTTACAGGATAGTCGTATTTTCGATTAAAGAATCGTTGCAACACTGCTAACCTTTGGGAACTTTTCCTGTAGACAACGACAAATATTTTGATGTCATTTTGCGACTTATGCTTATGAATTAAATAAATAAACATTTTCTTGTTTGAAAATAAAAGGAATATTGTTCGTATTACCGTAACCTTTACTTTGCGCTTTCCTGCTACGGCCTCATATTTCCTCACAACAATGTTTTAATTCGAACTAAATCAGCGGTGTCTAAGATTAACTTGTATAGTACCTATTAAACTGACCGCAACTTAGTACTTAAGAAGTAGGTCATTAAACTGGGGTCGGTCGACAATTTACTTGACATTTGCAACTAGCGGTAACGAGAAACAAACTCACTGCGGTAAGCACAGAGTACACTATAGTATACTGAGCGGTAAGGGTCATAGAAGAAATTGTCATGATCATCATCCTTTGTGAACATCTGTTCACAAAGCGGTGATTGAATACAGATGTTATTTATGTGTTTATAAGTTGAAATTGGAAGATATAATTTCAATCAATCATTAATCTAATTACCTAATCCCAATTAAGTACGTTGGGGTCGGTTCCACTATAACCGGATGAAAAATCAGTAAAAATAAACCGCTAAATGCCAGTATTTTACATGGAGCGACGGCCTATCTGACCTTCACAACCCAGTTACTGAATTTAAAGAAGTATTTTTAAATGAAGGTTTTTTTTATAGTTACACAAAAAAAAAGTTTTTTAATATGTAACCTTTCACTGTTACGAATTAAGTGTTCATAATAATCGATCGAAATCTAAATAGGTTCAAGCCACTGGAAATTAATACACACTACCCTCAGTTTCATTGAAGTAACTTTTTTTTTTGTCATGAGACACAATCTAATAGTAATCATAAAAATAATAATATATTATTGCCAAATGCCTTTCACTTTGAAAAAAAATAATGTAATTGTATCACTCACCTTAATTCCAAAAAGCACAATTTTTATCACACTTTCACTCAAACAGCTATCTTTAATATCACTCAGTATTTTCACTCACTCACTGAAAAAAAAATCACATGAGAAAAAAAGTTTACACCTTTCAGAAAAATAAAAACAAACACCACACGACTCGATCCGTTTCAAAATCAATTTAAATTATTGAACACACGCACACCACTATTAGAAGTTTTATTTAATTTTCCGACTTATATTTTCTCGTAAAATGAGGGGCGCAGCGAGACACGACCACCCCTACCCTCGGAAAGTAAGCGACTGGGTATGCTCTGTGCTTATTATACGTTTATAGGAACGTATCGCGTCGCGGAATATGCCTGCATAAGTACACAGTACTAGTTATATGAATACTTATAATTAAAAGAGACCATCACGCTTGTTTGCCCTACAGGGGTAGGCAGTGGTGTAGTACGGTCACCCGCAAGTCCATGGTAACGTGGAAATTGAAAGTTGTTTATTTCGGAGCAGCAGTTTTAGTAGTTCAAGTGTGTGCGCTTGCCTGTACACATTTCGGCAGTTTTTTAAAGTTATTTAAATGAGTTTTGAGCCTACTGCGCTTGACCGGGCACGAATCCAGACTCCGACCTAACGGAGCAACATACAAACTTACGTACACACTTTTTTTTCTTGAGGGACAAATCTCATATTTCTAAGAACGGTCGCAATTTTATTTATTTGCTTGCATGCTCATCACACATTTACAATAATTTACTGTAGGTTTTTGTTAATGAAGCCCTGTCAGGGCACTGCAAAACACAATTTTGGTTTGCTGTTGAGTTTGTGAATTTTACATAAATTGAGTCAAAAGTTACCAAAAACACAGTACGATACATTATAGAAATATGAAATGTTTAGAATTTATGTCCAATAATTAAGAATCATATGCACTAGTACAATAGCTCAGAATTACACAGATTTGAATTTGTAATGTGTTTTATCCACAGTTTTGCTTTGTATTATTTGAAAAGTGTGATTATCCAATTATTTCGTTAAAATTGGCCTACTTCATTATTGTAAGCTGAGAACGAGGAATACTGTCCCACCGACATACAGTTTATACCTAGTACGGGGGTTAGGGTGAATCGGTTTCGTAACAACCTCTTCTTTTTTTGTGCACTGAGTTACTAATTGGGTATCTAATCTTATAGATTCATAGAAAAAAAGTACTAATTTAGAATTTGTTGTTGGTTGTTATTCTTTCGGCAAAATAAAGATTATGATAATTGATTATCTATGGCATGTATGTCAATAAAAAATACAAAAAAAAATGTTATGTCATTGGAAGAGATTTATCATTAGGGCTTTGATCCGACCGGATTTTACAAAATAAAAGAAAAAATTTGACCCACATCTTACCAAAGTTTTACCAAATTCATCCGTCATGAATTGGTCTACTGTATAAAAACATTTTTCTATTAAAAGTCATCTTAGTTTGCTATAGATTGTATTTCTAATCTTAATATCTGTCGAAAATATCCTTAGTTAACATAAATTGTTGACACGTTTTTGCCAATGAGTGTCGCTTCTATGAGATTGCGACTATATTATGGACGTTTTGAACACGGGAATTGGCCATAATAATTTACAAATATTGAGCTTAAACATTATGCAGCAAAATGTTTTTATTTTTTATTGGTGCAACCATTTTTGTTTTATCTACTTACTTCATATACTTAGGTTAATTATTATTACCCATTATTCTAGTTAAATAATATATTTTATTTTAATACATTTGCTTGTGGGTTAAACCTGTCATCAAGGTACTAATTTTGATTTCATATTTAGAAATTTACGGTTTATGAGATACGGCTACAATTTAATAATATATTGCTATAAAAAACACCATCTTCTTGCATAACCCCTTGCTTTATTTTCTAACCCAAAAGTAATCATATTAAAATAAACGTTTAAGAAACCAATAAAATATTAAAAGAAAATTCAAACGCAACAAAAAGAATTTCGCCTTCCCATATTTCATAGGACGACGGAAGAAAAATTAAAAAATTCCTCAGTTTCCATCCGAGGCAGGCCTAACCCCTAACTTTTACTCGCTTACAACTCCTTAATGTGTTTGCAAGAAAAATGAATTTCAAAAGGAAACCGAGTATAATCTTTTGGAAAAATATGACTTACAACAAAAGTCAGAGTTTTCATCCTTGACGCGGCTCAGTTAAACAAGTTTGTGGTAATGTTTTTGATATGCGAAACCTGGGATGGTGGATCATAGAAAAGATATTTAGCTAGAGATATTGTAGTGTAATGAGTAGAGAGGCTCGTGGCTGAATCATAACAGCTGCATGGATCGATCGAAGATCAAATCAATCGCTTGCCGCGGTGACCGTCATTACATATCGAGACCCGTGCCTCGGAAAGCACGTTATGCCGTTGGTCTCGGCTGTCATTCGTAGATCTTTGACAGTCGTTACGGGTAGTCAGAATCCCGAAAGTCTGACAACCAGTCTTACCAAGGGGTATCGTGTTACCCTGTAAAGGATTGTGAAGGGTTCTGGGGAGTTTGTTGCGCCACTTCTTCTTCCCAGCGAAAGCACTAGGGACTGGTGAAGGGCGGACGTTTTGTGGGAGTGCTTATGTAATTTTGACGTTCGAAAAGTGTTGATTCTCAGCTTAATTTGAATAAATGACTTTCGATTTTGATTTTTTTGGATTTAGGCAGTCGCTCCATGTAAATTACTGGTACTCAGCTTCATCCCGTTTCACTGGAAGTCTTGTGTTTGATTGATTTTAGTGCAATGATACAGTGCAGTGATCAATGTGTACTACAGAATGAGTAGAACTTTGAACAAATTGTACGACGAAATCATTATCTGTAAGAGTAAGCACACTTTGTATTTGAATTAATTTTAGAAACAAAATAGTGACAGTAGATTGCATACCTTTTTTTGGGTGGGAAATAATTAAATGACTTCTCCCGCTCTGGGTGGTGTCAGACTTTTACTGACTAAAACCCACCCGTTCTATCAGTTGTCTGTGCCAGGGCTACGGTATCTCTTTCGTTTTCGATATTCTTTACCCACGATCCTGGCAGTAGATTGCATACCTAAGAGTGACGGTTCGCTGACACTTGCAATTCATTGCGCAATCTTAAAATACTTAAATTGTTAACTTCTCGATAGAAAATGTAATCGTTTCAAATATTTATCCTGTGAATTTGACAATCCATTAATATTGTTAATTAAAATTCACTACGTTGCAAAATAAATCGACCACTAGATGTGTTTATTTATATGTCATATGTATATAAATCCCAGGCCAGCGGTTTAGATGCCAGTAGCATGTCATTCCAATTACTATACCATTCCCAACACGAAAGTTTTTAATAAAAAATAAAAACAGGATGCCCCATTTTTTTGCAACATAGTGTGTTACGGTATGCAACGGCAAATGTATTATCCGAACTGGGGGGCAGATGCGGCTGAGTGTATTTTTTTAAAACTGAGAACCGCACAGCATCAGTACAATCCCCAGTTCCGAATGATATTTTTAATTTGTTTCTCTCCCCCACCAGAGTTCGCCGCGTGAAACTCTGCAGGAACAATCGCAGTAAATTTAATTTGGAAAACGTTTACTCAAAGGTTGTTCCGATATAAATAATGGGCTGGGTCAAATAAATAAAAGCTGTACAATTCTAAATTCTATGAGGTCCAGCTGCATTTGCCGCAGTCTGCATTGCTCTCTCTGGTTCAAATCCGTTGGTGCTCGGTCAAATTACAGACACACAAAACTGTGGCGAACCAAAATAATTATCTATGAATCCCACCGTTAACCCAGGATCGCCACGGGCGTGTTTTTTCCGCGGCGATATTAGCGAACTGCTTAGCGCTGAGAGTTGAAAATCCGTGTATGTTTTTGACGCACCGAGATGCGCTCTGTTGGATTTTCAATGCTCGGCTTATCACCGAAAGTTGAAAACCAATTTTTACGTCCGTGCGAACGTGGGCTTAGATATAAACTGGCAACAGTTGGCCGATACGAGTTAGTCTATGGTTAACGAAAAGAAACAAGTGGGACTTGATGTTACTGAATGGCTAAGTAACACGATTCTTATCCTATATTTGGCAAATGTTTAATCTTCCGCTGTCGCTTGGATACTGTGTTTTGATACAAAGTACACATCTATTATAACTGGACCGAGTTTCATTCAAGAAAACACGGTCGCTATCCTAAAATGCATTTTAACTTTTTCTATTAAGGTTCGCTACTGCTTGGGCTACAAGTGTCTATAATTATTATTAAACAAAACAACAATATTAGGTATGTCCACTCCACCTATTGCGATTGCAATTAACGGTCCAGACACCATGGCCAATATATGTATAAACGAGTTTTGTCGACGCGACGGGAGAATAGACAAAATGACAAATGTAATTTTGTCTATCATCCCGTCATGCAACCCAGTCGCGCTACGCGTGCAAGTCGGGCAAAGTATTTTTGTGTTTTTTCATCAGGAGATCTTAGTAGCACCTTGAAGTCTCGGTTTGTACCCGGTTGGTAGCAATAGGCTCGCCCCCCAGACACGAGACCTGCACATAACTTGCGAAATGTGGGTGTACTATAGGGTCACCTCTGCCAAACCCTTCGGGGGTTCAAACTCAAACTCAAAACATATATTTAAAACTAGCTGTGCCCGCGACTGCGTTCGCGTGCATGAAGAAGTTAGGTACCACTCCTCCATTGAAAAGGAACAATCTTCAGACTTGCATGGTGGGAAGCGCTAGCTGGGGTTCTCTAACAAAGCCCTTTTTGGGAATAAATAAGAAATCAAGGTGCCAGGCTGCACCTGCCGTACTCAATAAATTGTCAAGCTATAATGGTGAAAAAGGATCACGCTTTAAGAGCGCAGTTGAAAAATGTTAATCAAATCAGGCAAAAAAACTACTTATTAAATTATCAATATAATATTATTATGATTTGTATTGTATCTGTGTTTCCTTTGTTGGAAATCCCAAATAAATTGATAAATAATATGTTAAAAAGTTGTTTTAATTAATAAAATGCTTCTCTGTAAACAATGTTAGAACCTCTAATATCTGCTTGCCCCTCGAAAGACCTCCTACGTACAGTAGCCCGTGTGAAGAGCTACCCATTTACTGAGATCCAGCTCTGGTAATGGCTGCCATTTTGGATTTAGATTTCCTGATTTTCGGCCCCGGCGCCACAATAGTTAGGTATGCTGTTCGTTATAAGAAACATTATTGTAGCGGATCTCCTCAGATCCGCTACAATAATGTTTCTTCGCAGTCCATGATCAGTTGACCACTGTTAGGTACTTAACCAACTACCGTGTACCTATCATCATCCGTACGATTATAAATTCATAAAAAATAACCCTCTAAATAAATTGGTTGGGTGTCTGTGTGATATACAGATGGACAGGACGAAATGATAAGAATTTCTAAATGCTATTTGGCTACGGATCCAACAGATAAGTTCATAACTTCTTCCTTTTGAAGTTGGTTATAAAGATGCAAGAATGGATCTAGATTGTTTCTTAAAAAGATTCGGTTGAAGGGAACTGAGTGAGAACTTGAATAAGATGTGACCTTAAGAGTAGAGAGAAATCCTTAACCAAAGATCCAGGTCCCCATCTAGAGTAGAGAACTCCAGACAGAACAGTATCTACCTAGGAAACTAATTTATTTCCGAATTCCGGCAATTTTATTACAATTCTTGACATTCCTATTACGAATGAGTGTCACTCTTCTGCGGAAATTCTTAACACCGCGATTCAGAAAATGACGACAACGCCATATATCAATTACAGTGGTTAACACGAAACCCGCTCTGCATACAAAAAACTTTAAAAAATCAAATCGAACCCCAATTTGATTTTAAAGAAAATTATTGCGGTTTAATCTAATAAATCTAACATTGTATAACTTTTAACTCAGAACACCACATCAATTATTATTATCTTACATCACCACTTTTTATTTGATTCTTTTAGCGTCACTAATCAACCACCAATGAAAAAGCGATTTTTATAGCATTAGAATCAATAACACTACTTTTTTAAATAACACAGTTGTTACCTTTATGATGTCCGCGTAAAGCGTGTAAAGCGTCTGTAAAAATGTATCAAAACAATTCAAATCAAATGACGTTGTGAAGAGGCCAGATGGAATGACCATAATGCCTTGGAAGTTGCGTAGGCCTTTGGTGTGGGATGCAACCTGTGTCGACACCCTCGCGCCATCCCATCTAGAACGATGGCACGGCGAGCTGTGCCAGGGCGGCTGCTGCAGGAGCAGAAAACCACAAACAGTGCAAGTATAACAACCTTATTGGGAGCTATATGTTTGAGCCGTTTGGGTTGAAACACTAGGACTTTGGGGTCAGAGTGCTCATCGACTATTTCGGGACATCGCCAAGCGTTTGGTGGACTCTTCTTGTGACCAGAGAGCTGGCCAATTTTTTGCTCAAAGAATCATTATTGCGATGCAACGTGGCAATGCTGGCAGCCTTTTGGGCACTTGTCTCGTTGGAAGCGATGCGGACGAATTTTTTGATAACCTATGAGCTCATTCCTTCTTTTTATTATACACTTGTACATTATATACATATAGTGTTAGCTTGTATATTGTCATTTACAATAAAACAAAAAACGATTCAATTAAATTTAAATAAGCCGTGGCAGCTAAGAGATGACCAGTCCCTACGATATTTCTTTCATCATTCTGTTTTACATTTCTTCTTTTTTTAGGTGTGTTTTGTTTGTGATCTTCCTATGTGAGTCCAAAAAAATACTTGTTCTTTCTTACACAGCCTATGCCTTAAAACAAAAAAATATTATCAACATAGGCCGCCATCTTAATATACATAATAATACAGTCAGGAACACTTGCTACAATTAAACTTTTCACATTTGACTACAGGTCAGTATGGCCCGTTTAATGAACAAACTTCAGGAATCTTGTACGTTGGCGCGATTCAAGTTAAGAGGTTCTATTACGTGACTAATTCTTCGATACTAAACGAGTGAACGCCTTTGTAATTAAAAGTCAATTTTGTCACACTGTTTTAGGTTGGTAACATATACGAGTATATACATAAGCTCATGCCTTTCCATGGCGGTAGGCAGACACTACGGAATGCCTGCTACGATAGTTTGAAAGAATCTTTTTCATCTACTCCTTTTGTTTCGTTTACGTTCATACATCATCACCCTTATTGCTTTGACTTTCAATTACAATCCGACAGATTTGAAGGATATGGCTAATCCATTGTTTCATAGGTTTGTAAAATTCGTCTGCTCACCAACGTAAATAACCCAATGAACGTGGGTGAACTGTCAAAATAAAACCCATTGCGATCAATTGTCAATTTATGTGTGTTACTTTCTTTAGAATTTTTCGGGAGAACATCTCCAATAAGGTCAAGGGTAGGTATTATATGTCCCTTTAAACATTTTCAAGTACATCACTCACTATGCAAAACCAGAAAACCTTGGTGAACTTGGCCCTAAGGCGCTAAATATAAAATATAAATAAAAGTGTAACGGTGGAGTTTCTTGTCCCTTCTTCTCCATACGAAACTACCTTTTGGAAGGGGCGCCTAGAATCAATTCTCTTTAAATGAAAATTTTGACGTTCAAAAGTGCCTTTTAGTGCCTATTAGAAATAAATGCTTTGACTTTTGACTTTGAAATTGGGCTAAGCCCGTCGCTAAAATGTCAAGTTAAAGAATATTAAAATTGATTTTAAACATTTTCGTCTAGTAACAACTGCTTTAATGTAAGATTATGCAGAAGATTTTTTTTCTGAAAATAAACTTTCTCGGGCTTTTTTTGAATTCGAAACACAAATCTACAACTTCGTTATGCCTTTATGTAGAGGCTCCATCGATTTTTATAGATATATATATTTTTTTTAAAGATTTAATGTCTGTAAACACTTTGGAGTTTGTAAACACTAGCAAGTTCAGTCCATTCTCAGACGTTCAACAAGCGTGACTTTAGGAGGGAGGAGGAGGAGGAGGAGGTCATATCTCGGGTTAGACATCGCGGCAGGCCAAAGCGAAGAAGGCGGGACGAGCTTAACTCCTACCGAAAGATTAATTAAATAAAAAACATTGACAATCGCTATCGCCATCACAACATGACATAACCAATTGCTATCTTAACACGTAATCGTCGCTAACAAGTTACACAAACTCATTTGGGCATTGCTATTAGAATTTAGTAAGAGGCCCTGAGTGGAGCTAGTTCACACATTTGACATGGAATACGTTTGATTTCACTACAATTAATCGGCTTGAGAATCATTCGGGACGGTGAAGCGTGGCTGTGAATATTTTGTGTTCTTATTCCGAACATTTGTTTCGTGGGTTCATGACTGCCTCGTTGGTCTAGTGGTCGCAGAAGCTACTGCTGAGCATGGGGTCCAGGGTTCTATTCCCAGGTTACGCACTTTGCCCGAAGTGCTAATGGGTTTTTCTATCTAGAATTTCTCAGTAGCAGCCCAGAGTCAGGATTTGTGCCGGGTTGATGGCAATAGGCTCGCCCCCTATTACAGGGGATTTAAGCATAACTGGTGAAATGTGGGTGTACTATAGGTACACCTCTGCCTAACCCTTCTGGGATTACAGGCGTGATGTTATGTTATGTTGTTTCGTGGGGTCGTGGTCGATGTCGTCAGGTCTTCATAAATCGTGTTTCTATTGAAAATATCCATCAATACGTGATGGATATTTTCAATAAATCAAATCAAAATCAAGTCATTTATTCAAACTATGCTGAGAGTCAGCACTTTTCGAACGTCAAAATTACATAAGACAGTCCCCCAAAACGCCCGCCCTTCACCACTTCCGCTTCCTAGTGCTTTAGCTGGGAAGAAGAAGTGGCGCAACAAACTCCCCAGCAGCACAGCTGTCTGTTTAGTTAGAAAACCATTGTACTATACAATTATAAGGTAATCAAAGAAGAAAAACCGAAACACAAAAAATCATATTAAATTATCTGCCATATGTAAGCTAGCCACGCCAATATACCCAAAACATAAACCAATAAAAATCAATGAAAAAAAACAACTACACAAATAAAAGCCTCCAGGCATAAGGGGCGTGACATATGCATTATTGGATTATTTTTAAGTACACACAAATGATAAACAAGGACCATCGAAGTAAAATAAATTAACAGAACAATTACTTTAACAATAACAAAACCATAGACAGTCATAACGCAAAGATCAGCCATTGCCCCCTCGCCATATTTGTGGGAAGGAGGCAACCCGATCCCCGACGCTACCGCAAGCAGTGACATCTACGGGAGCATGACGAACTCGCTGCCGGTTGCTCAGGCAAGAATAATTTATGATCAATTGTCGAGGTCGCTAGCTAACCACTTATTGCAATACAACTCGTTAAAAAACATTGTAATGAGTAGATCATGTCGAATAAATGAAGATAATTAAAAATAATTGACTTATACAGTCAAATAAAATAAAAATAAATATACGAACTCGTATACCCTGTCAGTAGGTAAGCTGATTCTGGAGAAAGAACATAAACATTGTCTTGAGTTAATTACAGCGGCCAACTATTCTTATCGTTTAAGTAGTCGTTAATTGAATAATATGCCTTTGAACAAAGGTTGGATTTTACTTGAGCTTTAAATGCATTAAAAGGCAAATCTAGCAAAGAAGAGGGTAGCTTGTTAAAAAAGGTTATACCAAGCCCAAACAATAAGTTATGAACCTTATGAAGCCGGTGAAAGGGAGCACGTAGTTTGTTCTTATTTCTAGTATTAACATTGTGAAAATCACTGTTTTTAGTGTATAAGTGTATATTTTGCCTAATGTATAAGATGTTGGCGAAGATGAATTGTGATGCTACCGTAAGGATATCAATATCTTTAAAAAAATCTCTAAGAGAAACTCTGGCTCCTAGCTGATAAATTGCTCGGCCAGCTCGTTTTTGAAGGACGAAAATATTTTGAATATCAGTAGCTTTGCCCCACAGCAGAATACCGTAGGACATAACGCTGTGGAAATAACTAAAATAGACTAACCGTGCTGTATCAACGTCAGTGTATTGTCTTACTTTCCTGACGGCGTAGGCGGCTGAACTGAGCCTCCCCGCTAGGCTTGATATATGTGGGCCCCACTGAAGTTTGCACAGAAAAACTGCCGAGTCTACTGTTTCAAGCAGCTCTTTATCTAAGACGATGTTGGGTCCTAGATTTCTAACATTCGGTAAGACGAACTTCACATATAGAAACACGATTTATGAAGTGAAAGCTTCTTTAGGCGCCATTTGCGCTCTTTCTGAACTGTTAACGAGGCTGAACTGCCACGCTCGCGTCGGTGACGCTGAATCGGGTAAACTCGGCTCCAGTCGGTCGGTGACGTTGAATCGCATATACTCGGCTTCATTCGTTTCCACTTCTATCGCGTCATAAGC
Source organism: Dasypolia templi (assembly GCA_963555695.1). Lineage (NCBI taxonomy): Eukaryota > Metazoa > Arthropoda > Insecta > Lepidoptera > Noctuidae > Dasypolia > Dasypolia templi. The sequence continues at coordinate 9,678,242 of OY743142.1, forward strand.
ACACCCCCTTTTTTACACCATTTGTTTCATTGGCAAATATTTTAACTTCTAACCGTCATAAAGCCATTCGCTTTAGAAACCCACTTTAGTTAGGGACAATTTTAACACATCCCTAAATGTTAAAAACATTACCAAATGGAACTATGAATCACGGCGCAATCAGGTTTTTTTTATAAATTTCTCTGCTTTTTTTATGGCACATTATTACCCTCTCAGGTCACATAGCCACGGATAATAGTTGATTTAGGCCAAAACATATTATAAAAAAGGTATTTAAGCTATGTATGTGAATGTGTGGGGCGCAGCACAGGAAACGGAAGACATAAAGTGTGCTGAGCGCGCGATAGCAGTGGTAATGCGATGATGTCGACTAGATGCGAATACCGACATTCATATATTTTGAACGCAACTGATAACAGTTTTGGGGACGGATTTCACCTACTTTTTTATAAAGGGTGTAAAAATACCTTAACTAAGCCGAGAGTCACTTGTTCTTCCCGTTAATTTGATGCATGAAGTACGCGGCGGGCTCGTCTTGTCGGGCTCACTCAGTGGGCTGCCGAGCGCCGGCCGGGTCTTACGTTAGTTCGATACTCGTCGCTTAAAAGTAATAATCTATTTACTTTAAATTAAGGTCAAAGCATTTTGCGTCGCATTCGGCTGCTTAAATAATAACAAGGATCCGAACCTCTCGTTTTTTACACTTCTAAAGGACATCGAAAGGTAACTAAGTACCTAGACTAGGCTTATTTGAAACGTCATTTGTTCACAAAAATAGAGTAATAGGCACCTTTTCCCGCGGCATACGGTAAAAGGTCGCCCACCTCCGCTACCTCCTTCGGGAATAGGACATCGAGGTGGTTCTCCTAAGACACACCTGGGACCTGCGGATAGGATTAGGATCCCAGGATATCTCGCTTACAGGAAGGACGAATGGTCGGCTCATCAAAGGTACCGTGGTCTGGAGGTACTAGTGAAACGAAGGCTCATCCATCAGGAAGTCCCCTGGCTGACACTCAACCAGCGAGGAATTATGTATATAACATAACATCACGCCTGTAATCTCAGAAGGGTTAGGCAGAGGTGTACTCACATTTCGCCAGTTATGTTTTAACATACATAACATCACGCCTTGTTTCCCCGAAGGGTTGGGCAGAGGTGTACCTATAGTACACCCACATTTGGCCAGTTATGTTTAATTCCCATGTAATAGGGGGCTAGCCAAAGCACAAATCCATACTTCGGGCTGCCACTGAGAAATTCCAGATAGAAAAACCCAATAACACGTTGCCCGACCTTGGAATCGAACCCAGGACCTCATGCTCAGCAGTAGCGATTGCGACCACTAGACCAACGAGGCAGCCCTTATGTTATGTTTTAAGTCCCATGTAATAGGGGGCGAGTCTATTGCCATCAACCGGGCACAAATCCAGACTCCGGGCTGCTACTGAGAAATTATAGATAAAAAAAAAACAATAACGCTTTACCCGACCTGGGAACTAAACCCAGGACCTCATGCCCAGCAGTAGCTCTTGCGACCACTAGACCAACGAGGCATTATATTACTATGGCAGTACTAACTAGTAAGTATGTAACTGTTAATTAAATATTCAGATTTATTATTATTAATAATTCGACAACCCTAACGTAGTCAGAAGAGATAAGAGTTACGCGATAGAAGGAGAGGCAACTTCTAGTTGAATGTAACTAAAGACAACAACCGCTGTGCGACCAGAATTGCACTTTATTGCCCGTGCAATATTCCACAGAAAATAATGACACTGACGCGATCGCGGTCAGTTTCATTGGAGAAATCCAGCCTGAGTCTCATAAAATCGCAAAGAATGTGCGCAACATGGATGGAGTAATTGCACTATGGAGAAGTTTCTTGACGCTGTATGACCTGCATGTTCCATCGCCGCCCATTCGATGACCACTGCGCACAGGATGGATGAAAAGCAGCACCTAAAGTTTTTTTTTTCTCCGTTGGTGTAAGTGTTATAAGGCGTTCCAGTAGAAGGATAAATAAGTTAGTAAAATTTCTAACATGTACTAATTAAATTACAAGATAAACTCATACAGAACCGATTAAATGAACCTCGTCGTCGTCAGCCGCGGTTGCTGGCCGAACCGCGCGCGCGAACTAACTTACTGTGCGAGGCGCCGCTCACGAGTGCACTCCGCACTCTCAACCTCATTGCTGTTGACTTGGACATATTCTGTTGCACATTGGGTGAATTTACAAGAACAGCTACCTTTAGAATTAGCTATGGTTAAAACAGTGGAACTATTTAAATTTTCAGTGTCCTACAATATCGTATTGGGTCTAGCCTGTAAGGATATTTGTATGTTTAGAGTGAATAAATAAATAAATAAATATTCAATCACTTGATGTAAATGTTGGTGAACACAAGGCTAAAATATTTAAACAGGAGTTTTGTTTCTGAACACGGACTGAATTTACCACTACCAGCGCCCTCTTTTATCTAAGTTTCGAACTACAATTGCAAGAGTCAAAGTAGATGGTGTTAACTATGCGAATGAATTTCTGGTAGCAAATCTACGCAGCATTATGAAGTTGGACTTGGCCCTCTGTTTTTTTTTTCATGAAACTTTTCAACACTCTTGTGAATAAAATATCATTTTATTCAAAAAAATATCGTGTTCAATAGAACAAATAAATTAATGTTCCTATTGCTTGCTCATTTTATGCAACTTCTTATTTAAATAGATAATTTTAACTCGTACGTGTTTAATAAATAAAACTTTCACTCAAATATAACTTTTGTTTTCTCTGTAATAGAAGAAAACTTTTAATTCCCCATTTTGTACATGGCAGAATAGGCGCAAACCCTATGCGCGGAAAATATAAAAAAAAACCTCATGCCTTTAGTCTGTGGCCGATTGCAATGCGCGCGCATAGGAAAACTGATTATTTTTTCCCGCCATAGCGAAACATTTATCACAACTCGTTTTCACTATTGAATTTATAGTTATTTATTAATTAAAATGTCTACAAGTACTAGTTACGTAGAAAATGATTTAAGAACAACGCCACTCCACCAATAAATTTAAAAAAAATATCTATAACTCACTAGTGAGTTATAGCAATGAAAAAGTCACAGTTTGATTATGGGTGTCATTCTGTGCCTAATTGCGGTGACCATAGAGCCACTTTATGAGCAAGTGTGTTGAAATAGTTATTTGTGTTACATGTGGGTAAAAGTGTTTTTTGCCGTGAGTGCTTGGATTGAAACCTGAGCTAGCGAAGGGTTCTAGAATTAAAGCACGAGCGAAGCGAGTGGTTTAAAAGAAGGACCCTGAGCGTCGCGAAGGTTACAAATCACGAAACGCTATAAACTTTTACCCATAAGTGAAACACAACAATTTTCACCACACTACGAGGAACTTGCAAAAAAGAAAGAAAACCAGTAAAAGAAAACCGTTTTTTCAACTAATTCTGACGGAATCAAATTTTCATCGCATTTTGAGAAATTTGTAAAAACTTGTCGTTGTAAAAGTTTTTGAATGTTAGCGTGGGACACAGGCAGGCCACAACGGGATTCTTTCAAAGGCTTCTTTCAAGTGCCTGTTGTTTTTTAATTCGCTCATGCAGGCAAAGGAAGTGAGCCATACAGCCTTGTCTTTTTTGTCATTTCTTAGTGAGAAGGTACGTTCAAAACAAATGCTTCATACACTTTATTTAATTATTTCGATACACTAAGTATAGTTAACCATTACTTTTATTACATTTTACTGTATATTACGATTAGAACTATTCAAATTAACATAAAAAATTACATAATTTTATAGTGTTAGCAATAAAAATAAATTAAAAAGCGGATATTTTCGGTTCTGAATAACCAGGTATTTTCGGTTGACAGGTTTTGAACGTTTCTAACTTTTGTCTTAAAAACTTTTTTGTTCCTAACTCTTTGGTTTTATTTAAAACTTCGAGTAAATGTTGAATCGGAAGCCTTCGAATTTTAAAACACTTTTACACTCTAGATAACAAAAAAGGCTTTTACCCACGGAAATCGATGGGTAAAAATTGCAAATAATAGGTAGTGTGGTGAAAACAATATTATATTGCTACACATAGTACGTTGCATTTCTGACACCTGTCAGTGCGACAATTATAGTAGTAAATTAGATGAAATTCCCAAAACACCTACTCCACAGAGCGCGGGCCGCCTCGCCCCTCCGCGCCTACGCGGGCTTAAATTACACTCTAGGGGTAGGGCAGACAAGACTACGTGGATTCGGTTTTGCAGCGATTCGTCACAAACTTTTTAGCACAACTTATTGACATTTTAAGACAATATTCTAATTTTATTTTATGGTTAAAAATGCTATTTTATAGAAATGGCAATACGCCTTATAAAATTATTCCAAATGAAATTCTGTCATCTTCATAGTATGCCAAGTGAAACTTTGCCAAAAATAAAATCCTACCATCTTAAAAGTATGCTATTGTATATTCGGACATATAAACATTCAGATAGACAATAATTATGTGAAATATTTTTTACGCCTTTAAAATATTCACACACATGTTTACAAAAGAATTTAATATTTTCCTCCTTTAGGTTCGAATAATACTGAATTTAAATACGAGTAATTTGTCTAAAATTATGAAGAACAAGAAAAGTATTGCCTCGCACAGGAATACGCAGTATCACAAACTAAACTAAACACACTTTTATTGAGAGTATACGAGTAAGAGCAGGTAATTATTTTTGGTAATAATAAAAAACAAGGACATCTCATAGTGAATATTATCTCAAAAAATAAAAGTGATGTTTCCTAAATAATTTGAAAGATCAACAATGTTAATAAACAAGTAGATCTATGAGATCTCCTAGAATGTAACAATTACTTCGTATTCTGAAATACATAACGTTAACTTTTGAGCTCTGTCGTATTCGGGTAAATATTTTATAATATAAATCTATACCAGTAATAATAAACCTGAAGAGTTTGGTTGTTTGTTTTTTGAACTGAAAACATGTCGAGGAAATCTGGACTTATAGTACCTAAACATAAGTCTGAAAACGGCAACCCGTCTTGAGCAAGCGTGTATCTTGGGGTTGGCTTCCAGTTCAACCGGTTGCAGCTAAATACCAGTTTTTTCAAATTCAAATTCGTTTATTTTACATGGAGTGACTATTTGACCCCCACAACCGAGTTACTGGGTGACACGATTTTTACAGTCACGTTAAAAGGTCCCTAAGCGAGGAGATGTGTTATAATATTATATACTATTACTTTAACTATACTATAAACTATTGTTTTACTAGTAGTGTAATTATTATTTATTTTAGAATCATAACAAGTACTTTACTAGCTACTTAGTTCATTGGAATAGGCTGGAATTCAAATATTCGGTGCACAGGTACAGGCCAGAGCGTTCTGTTTACGTGACGGGCCTTATAGGACTGGCGGTCAGACTTACGGGCGTTCTGACGACCCGTAACGACTGTCAAAGATGACAGCCGAGACCAACGGCGAATGGGGGATGGGTAGTTGTTCTCGCAGCCACTTTTTCACTAGATGGCGGCACAGGTGCACATTCGAACATTTTCAATTTTTACGCCTAATTTGAAATCTTTGATAGAAAACTTTAACATACGCGGCAACAAACGCTTTCCGAAGCACGTCGTGGTCTCTACCATCCTCGGCAAGCCACCTGCCATCCTAGCATAACCTTCAACCAACCAGTGCGGCTATTATTAATTAGCTCAACCAACGAATTAAGCTAATTGATACTATTATAATCTTTTCCGTGTTAATGAATTTTATTGAGGAAGTGAGTTAGAATAGTTTTTTTTTTTTTGTAAACCTGCATTTTATTTTTAACTTGTGCCTACTAACAAAAAATTACGCAATTTTAATGAATTTCAACACGGTAGTGATGCGACACGAACATTATTAGCGCAGAGAATAATAGGTAGGATTTAAATTGGAAGTGTTACACGAGGTATCGAGGGCACTAGCAGGTACACCGAGACTGAAAAGACAGCCTGCCGTCTATAAGTCAAAATATGATTGGGTTTATCCTTAAAAATATCACAGCAGCAACCGGTTATATGCATTTAGCCCGGTCGTTATTACAATAGACATTTTCAAGCTACCTGGCATACCACAAGATATATAGAGTCGAAATTAGTAAGTATCTACCTGATGAGTGGTAAATCATTGCCCATCTCTACAGCAAGCCCAACTTTGGACGTGTGATTAATAGCCCGAGTAAACTTGTCGAGGTCACCGTCGGCGCATCACAAAATATTCACCAGTCATTCGATACATTAACCCGGTCCAAAAAAATATTATTTTAAGGGCCCCTGAAATTCAAATTTCATTTCAGGTCATTAGTACTATTCAATGACAATAGGGATGATGACAATTATTTATTTTTAACTCAAAAAAAATATCTACTTGTTTCCAAATAATGCAAACAATATTATAAAAAGTTTAAAAGCTTAAAAAATTGCTAAGTGATAAACGTTTTAAAGAGACGTCACGACTATGTAACTTCATAGTAGCGCCGTACATTGTCCGTACCACATATAAGATAAAGGAGGTCTATTTTATCCTGTTCTGTCATTCTGTGATCTGTACCGCGCGACAAGGAAGGAAATAATCCCCTCCAAAAAATTTTAAAGCGTGTGGCTTCTTTTTTCGAATATCTCATTTTTACTATGCCGTCTTTGAAATTACATGATTTTTTCGAACATTTATAAAATTAGTCATCATCCCTATTTCATAAAATATCAAACAATGGGATTATATGAACTTAGAGAGTTGTAGTGATGATTTTAATGATTATAATTATGTAAATACATACTTACTTGTTATGGTCCCGAATTAACGTCTCCAAAATACAACCTGACACTAACCTGCAAATTGCAAAAAAACATAAGAAAATTTGAATTTCGCTGGCAACCTGGAACTTTCTCCATAGCTACTCTAGCGATCATTTTTAAGCTAGGGAATGTTTTATGTTACCTGCTAGAGATTCCATAGGCTGATGGCCCCCAAGAGAGCAACACATCAACGACAAGATGACAACATTATTTGTGAAAACCTACTATATAAAATGTTTTTTAAAAGAGTTAATGCGCCAAAACTCCAGTGTCCATACCACAGAGACGTGAAGCCGCCATTTTGCACGGAAACGGAAGTTATAAACCATGCGGCCGCGTTCGATAAGCTCCAATGTCATGGCGCTGCCACTTTACAACTATGCAAATTTTAATGCTGGCAACATGCGTCATCATGCTGAATTTTATATCAATGCAAAAACATCACGCGTTTGCATCTTGAGGGGGTTAAGCAGAGATAATATACCCATAAAAAGCATAAATTGACAATGGGAGCCAAGTTCAATATTACGAATAAGCGTGGTTGTCGACTTCGCCGACAAAAGAGTTGAGATCTAATTGGGTGGCAAGTTTTGTATGTAATCCTTTAATTTATATATAAGATCTGTTCTTAAAAATAAATTAAAGGACACACTGTTCTATACGTGTATACATATAAGACGAAAACCATGCTTGGCAAGATTTAGATTTTCCCTATCGTCGACTATGGTGACGTGTGCTAATTTGACTTGAATGCGGTTTTTTTAGCAGTGGCCCAGTGGTAACGGCTGCGACTTACGAGTTGTAGGTCGAAGGTTCGAACCCAGACAGGCGCTTTACTTTGTGTAAATTATTTCATCACCATTGCTCTCAAAACGGTGTAGGAAAACATCGTGAGGAAACAGGTATGTCTTAGAACCAAAAAATCGAAGACATGTGACATCTATCAACCCGCACTGGGCCCGCGTTGTGGATTACGGCCCACTCCCTCTTACAGAGCCTGTGTCCCAGCAGTGGGAACATAATAGGCTGATTATGCTGATGCGGTTTTTTTGGATAAGCTCGGCAGATTGCTCAACAGCTGTATCTGGTTCATATTCAACCTCAGAAAATATGGCCATGTTTCGAGCTATAGGTCTGAGCTCAAATGGATGTGCATTCGCCAAAGAAGTTAACGCGCTTTGACCACACTTTTCTCCCTTCTCAACTCTCCCCCTCCTTCTTATCTTGTGTCTTACTTCCAATATCTATGTTCATCTCACGCTAAGTAACTGCGTTCTTCCAACAATCTTGTCCTGCTCTGTCCTTCTCATACTTCTGACTTTGTTCATTCTTTCTTTCATATTCAGTCCATTCTTCTTTGCGGTTCCTCTTAACAACAGGACGGCCACCAGTCAGTAAATTGCAGAGTGTAGGAAGATTAGGCATGTAAAAGAACACATGCCTCAACACACCCGCGCCTCCCGCGCCCTACGTCGCTCGGACACCCACGCCTCCCGCGCCCCGCGTCTTTCGGAGTGGCTCGCCGGCGGCATTCTCGAAGAATAATGATACGTTGCTCGGTATTGATTTCTTGCGTAAAGCCGGAATTGTTATTGATATTTCGAACAATACTTGGTTCACAGCTGATCGGCCTCAGGTCATTCACCCCTTGCGATGTGAGACCTCACGTGACGTCGTAGGGTGTGCCTCCGCGGATATCTTACGAAATAATGATGGTTCGATGCTGTCAATTTCAGAGAAGGAATGTTCTCAGCTGCTTCAGGAGTATGGAGATATTTTCGCAGAAGGGGGAGAACCTACATCGTTCGCAGAGTATCGCATCGACTGCGGTGATTCCCCGCCGATTGCAGTGCCACCGTATCGACTCACGCCCGCAAAGAAAGACATCATGGAGGCGGAGATAGAAAAGATGCTGCGCGGAGGTATCATCGTGGACTGTGAATCTCCGTGGGCAGCACCAGCTCTTCTGGTACCGAAGAAGGATGGTTCTTACCGTTTCTGCGTGGACTATCGCAAGTTGAACGCTGTTACTAAGAGTGACTCGTACCCGCTTCCGGTAATCGATGACCTCCTTCAGTACACTGGTAAGAGCTGTTTTATGAGTACTATTGACCTTCGATCTGGTTATTGGCATGTCAGAATAAGACCCGAAGACCAGGATAAGACTGCTTTCGTTTCTCCATTTGGACTATATAAATTTACGCGCATGCCATTTGGTCTGCGGAATGCGCCCGCAACCTTTCAACGTTTGATAGACCGATTTCGATCTGCTTCATCTCTTAAGGGGGTGGGTATGTACCCTTAGGTACATAGATGATTTGATATTTATATCCGGATCATTTCAACAGCATATTAAGGATTTACGTGCGGTATTCGATCGCTTACGTATCTTTAACCTGCACGCAAATCGCGACAAGTGCACATTTGCTCGAGAGAGTGTGAGATACCTGGGGCATATTATCACCGCTGAAGGAATAACCCCAGATCCGGATAAGGTCGCTGCAGTACTACTTATGAAGGAACCAGCTTTTTGCAACTCTGCAAAAAGGATCTCAAATCCTTTTTGCAGAGTTGCTCATGGTTCCGGAAATTTATGCCAAACTTCTCCCGAGTTGTACAACCACTGACGATGTTAACGCGCAAGGATCAGTCCTGGTTGTGGGGTGAAGAACAGGCCAAGGCATTTAAAGATCTAAAAGGATTGCTTACTTCACCTCCGATTCTAATTCAGCCAGACTACAATGTCCCGTTCATTCTCAGGACTGATGCCAGCAATTACGCACTGGGTGCGGCTCTACTCCAGGGGGAGTCGCCGCGTGCAGAGATACCCATCGCGTACGCCGGTCGCCAGCTTACCTTGGCGGAGTGGAACTACTCTACCACCGAGCGCGAGGCATTGGCAGTCGTCTGGGCGTCGAAAAGTACCCTGGGTACATCGACGGCCATCCTGTACGTGTCGGCAGCGACACTTTGAAGTCGCCCGCCGGCCGTCTCGTACGATGGGCTATGAAACTCCAGTCCTTTGATCTGCAAGTCGACTACACTCCCGGGAAAACAAATGTTGTTGCTGATTCGCTCAGTCGTCCGCCGTGTGAGGAGGAGGCTAACGATTCCTGTGGAGTCTGCACGGTGCTTGTCAACCAGCCGCACTGGGATGCTGCTACTCATCGTGAAGATCAGGTCGCCGATCCGGAAGTGGCGAAGATCATTAAGGCTCTGGAAGTTAAGGATGAATTAGAATATACCCGTTGGACGGAGAGAGGATATCATACATGCAGAGGTGTACTATACCGTTATACCGAGGCGGAGACTGAAGAACCGCAGCTCGTCATTCCTGAAAACAGACGAAAACAGGTACTGGTTGAATGTCACGACTCTGCTACTTCGGGTCATGGCGGCTTAGACAGAACCCTGCATCGTATAAGTCAAAGATTCTATTTTCCCGGTATGCGACGTTACGTAGCAGAGTATCTGAAGACCTGCATAGAATGCCAGCGCTACAAACCATCTAACGCGAAACCTGCGGGACTGTTACAGACTCCAGTTCCCGCTCAGCGATTCGAAGTCTTGGCTGTCGATCTCTTTGGACCGCTTCCCAAAGGAGCTAATGGAGAAAGGTGGGTATTGATCGTTGAAGACACGGCCAGCAAATGGGTTGAGCTGTTTGCCCTCTCTGAAGCCACAGCTGAGGCATGCGCCAGGGTACTTACGGAAGAGGCTTTCTTACGCTACGGCGTTCCTCGGCGCCTCATTTCCGATAACGGCGTACAGTTTGTTGCCGATGTCATGCAACATGCAATGTTCACGCTTGGTGTGAAGCAGAGTCTCGTGCCGCTCTACCATCCAGAGGCCAACCCAGTGGAGCGTAAAAATCGCGACCTCAAGACTCAGCTGGCGATCTTGGTAGAAGGACACCATCAGCAGTGGCCAGAAGTTCTGCCATTCATCCGCTTTGCGCTGAACACATCACTAACTAAGGCAACTCAACAGACGCCTGCTTATCTAACATTTGCTCGTGAACTCCGGTCACCTATCGCAGTACAGAGCGATCTGCGTGCTGTCATAGAGGCTGAAAACTATGTTCCACAGATTACGCCGTATCTATTAAAACTTGCAGAGACACTCAGCAGCAGCAAAGACTGTATTGAGCATCAGCAGGACCTTCGTAAGGCTGCGAAAGACAAAAGCCTCCAGCCAGGGGCGTAAAACTACTTACATTACTAAGCGAACGCTCGCTAAGGGCACCCCCTGTGGGGTACGGACCTCGGGTTAGGGCGTCGCTGACGGGAGGACAGCAAGATGGGACAGGCTGGATCAAGTTTTGTTGATTATTATTATTCGGGGAATTTAAAGCTACAGGCTCAGCTACGGCCCGGGCTGGCACTTCGTCGAGCAAGGGTCGGGGGGGACAATTACGTCGGGATCTTCGCGAGGAACCTCGGCGGCGAGGTCGGAATGTCGGTCTGTGTTTGTGCACTGTACTGGTGGCCCTACTGCTCTCCTGAATGAGAGTTATGTGGTCATCGGGATCGGTGAGGACATGCTTGGGACGGCGGACTTGACTAATGGAGGAGGGAATATAGCTAGCGGCTTTCACAACCAGAGGGTTGCGGTGATTCGCTGCGGTCTCGAAGAAACGCTTTGAAATGCGTTTCATGAACTGACGGATAGTGGGAATCCTGAGGTCTACGTGGAGGATTTCGTTTCGAACGTACCAGGGGGAGCCTGTTATCCTACGGAGGAACTTGTTCTGGAGGGTCTGCATTCTATTGAAGCGAACGGGCTTGGCGTGTGCGAAGACTGCACTGGCATAGGTCATGATCGGGCTAATGCACGCTGTGTAGATACGCAATTTGCACTTAAGTGACAATTTGCTACGTGCATTGAGGACGAAGTGGAGTCTACCTAGAGCGAAGGCGGCGCGCGAACGAGCCGCCTTAATGTGCTCTGAAAACGAGAGGTGTTCGTCGAGAACTACACCAAGATATTTGGCTCGCTTCTCCCAAGGGATCGGCTTGCCGAACATGGTGATCGGTCGAGGGGGGCAGGGGGTATGACGCGGCTTCGAGAATAGAACCGCTTGACTTTTGTCGGGATTTACTTCAATTCTCCATTTCCTAAACCAGGCGCCAAGCTTGTTGACTTGGGTTTGGAGAATGCGAGATATCGAGTCTGGATCGCGGCCAAGTAAATGGCCGTGTCGTCTGCGAACAGAGCCAACTGTGCCTTGCTGCACTTGGGCATATCGCTGGTGAATAGCGTGAATGCTAGGGGAGAGATCACAGAGCCCTGAGGGACTCCTGCGCGAGTAGGGTGGGGGGAGGATAGCGCTCCTTCGATGCGATAACGGAAGGTGCGATTCGACAAAAAGTCCCGTAAGATGAGCACGAGACGATCTGGCACACCGAGTTGGTACAGCTTATATAATAAGCCGTTGTGCCAGACTTTGTCGAACGCTTTCGCTATGTCGAAGAAGACAGCACCGGTCATCAAACCTCGTTGGAAACCGAAGTTGATGTGTTCGACTATACGGTGGACCTGTTGTACGCACGAGTGTTGTGTTCTAAAACCAAACTGTTCGTTGGGGATGAGGCCCTTTGTCTCGGCGTAGTCTCTGAGGCGCTTATAAATAAGCCTCTCATAGATTATGCCGAGGACATTAAGCAGACTGATGGGGCGGTAACTACTAGGCTCTGACTTTGGCTTGCCGAGCTTCGGGATACCGATGACGGTGGCTTCTTTGAATGCCTGTGGGAAGATGTTGTTGCTCAGAGCACCATTGAAGATGGTGGTCAGTAGCATTATCAGGTGGGCAGGGAAAAGTTGGAATACCCTATTGGTGATTCCATCTGAGCCGGGGGCTTTACGAGCCTTAAGACCTTTGATGAGGTCGTGCACTTCGTCAGGCGTGACGGGGGCCAGTGGATACTCTGGGTCTTCGACGGGAGGGAGGGAGGCTCTATGTTCGATTTCAGCGTCGACCTCAGAGAGGTGAGCTTGGTCTAGACTGTCGGCTAGAAGCTCAGCCTTGTCGACATCATCGAAGGCGATGGTCTTGTCGGGACGGATCAGGGGGGGCATGGAGACTATTTCTCCGGATCTGAGCTTCCTCTGGAGTTGCCAGAAGGCTAGGTGGGTGGGCTCTAGTTCGCTCAACATCTTGTCCCAGCCGGCGGTACGCAGCTCCTCTATGCGTGTTCTTACAGTACGCTGTAAGTAACGCATATGGGCTTTGTTCGCGTCGCAGGGGAAGTTGCTGTAGGCACGGACAGCCGCGTTCTTTTCATTCAACAGTTCGCGTACATCGTCCGGCAACTTCCAGAGACGGTCCTCCGTCGCTGGAATTTCCCTTGAACAATCGTTCAGGACTGATTGTACGTGAGCTGTGAATGAGTCGATCGCGGCCGTCGTGTCAGCGATAGAGTCAAAATGATCGGGGATTGGGTCCAAGTGGGGGGACGTGGTGGATTTTAAGCGATCGCTTACTTTCCTCCAGTCCGTTACCACTTTGTTGGGAAGGGGTTGGGTGGAATCGGGTAGACCTATGCGGGGGACCAGTTTCATGACTACTGGACGGTGATCGGAAGCGAGCTCTTGTACCACTTCTATAGAGTCCAACCGTAGGTTGACGTTGTGTAGGAGCGCCACGTCGAGAACATCGGCGGTGTGATTGGGATCGGGGGGAAAATGAGTGGGAGTCATCGGCGCGATGACATCGAAATTCTGAGAGGAGGAGAGGTTGAACAAGTGTCTCCCTCTGGAAGAGGTCCTGGTGCTATTCCAGGAGGGATGTTTTGCGTTGAGATCACCCGCTATGATAACGGAGTCACTCAGGCTAAAAAGTACAGAAAGATCTTCAGTAAGGAGTTGGAAGTTCTCCGAAGTATTAATGGGGGGGAGGTAGGCCGATACTATGGTGATCGGTTGATGACCTGTCATGCCAAGCCGACAGCAAGACACTTCCAATCGTGAAAGTGTGGGAGGGTCGATGGGAATGCAGTAAAGCTCCTTTTTGTAGTAACCTAACTTTAGGGATCGGGGTTTGGTTCGCGCGAGGATTCCTTTATCCATTATTAGGATTGGGTTGGTTGGAAAAGGACATCAGGGCTTGCGTAATGTCCGGGTACGCATTGTATATACTCTGGATCATGAATATGTTGCCGGCATTTCTGGCGGCAACAATTTCGCTGGCCATTTTCCTTGCGCGAGGGGTAAGGAAGGCCGTGAAAGTACTCGAGATGACGTTAAACGCGTCCATCGGGTTCTGGCCGCGGGTGGCTGCGGGTGGAGCTGAAGCGGCGGGATCGGCTTTGTTCATGGGCATAGGAATGCCTGGGGGCGCGTTGACGCGAATGCGGGGGTCCATGAGTGGAGGGATGGCCGCAGGAACGGGTCTGGGAGCTAAGGCTGGAAAAGCCTGCTGATGGTGGAGGTAAGTCCAGGGCGAGGGCCTCTGAGGACTGAGTCGCTCCTGGTGATGTGTGGTAGGCCACGCGTGGGCGTAGCGGGGCCTTTCCCTTTGCTGACGGGCGTCTGCACACTTCGTCAGCGGGGAGATGAGGTTTTGGGGGCCTTGGGGCACCCACGATAATTGGCCGGATGGCCTGAGTCGCCACATAGCACGCAGCTAGGCGGCTCTGTGCACAAGGTGCGGTCTTTTGGGCGTGAGCATTCAGCAGTGCCGTGATCGCCCAGGCACTTGACGCACCTGGGTTTCGCATGGCAGTGCATCTGCGAATGCCCGTATAACTGGCAGCGGTGACACTGCCCTATGACACCGGTCTTAAACGGTTTTTCAATCTGCAAGCCGGTGAGGTTGCAGTTGGAACGGACGTTAAATATGGGGTGGTGACCCTCAGTAGGAGGACAGACTACGAGGACCATATCGAAAGGCACCCTGCCTCGGGCGCGGTGCATGCGGTGGACCTCCGCAACGGGGACGTTTTGCGACAGAAGGTCGGCTTTTATGTCCTCCGCGGGTATCTCCTTCGGGATCCTACGGATCACGACTCGGATTTGACGGTCTTCGGGGAGGGCGTAAGTGTGGAAGGACACACCTCTAAGACGGAGAGTCTTCGTGAGCTCTCTGTAGTCGTTTGATGTCGGGACAAGTACCTTAATACCCTGTTGGGTAGATTTCGCGCCGGTGTAGCCGATTCGCAGGTCGGTGCACCATTTGGACACATCTGTCCACTTCCCCTTGTCCTGGATGTACACAGGGGGAGGGGGGGCGATTTTCTTTGCCGCAGAAGGCTGGGCAGCGGGCTTGGCAGCACTGTGGCTGAGGGAAGAGGTTGAGGCCGAGGCGGCCTGAGAGGGGGCGGTGGCGGATGGAGCCACGGGAGCGGAGGTGGCTTCGATAGCCGGTTTCTTTGTCCTTGTGTCAGGACTCGGTTTCTCCTTCAGACTCCTCTTCTTCGAGCCGACCGTCTTGAAGACGCCTTCGTCAGAAGAGGGGGAGGAGCTCTGGTCGTCGCTCTCAATTAAGTAAGGCGAGGTCAGGCGAGGACAAGGCTCGCTGGTGTCCATGTGGACGGCCGGCGGCGAGCAACCTGGAAGTTGCGACGGAGAGGGCTCGTGGGCATCGCTAAACGTAGCGATGTCAGAGCTGTCGGTGCCTACTAGGTCAGAGGGACCGGGGACGGACTGCTGCAGAGCAGCGAATTTGGCGCCATACTTGGCGAGGAAGTCGGGGTCCTTAAATAGGACCTCCTTGAAGAACTCCACTATCAGGGCGTCCTCCATGGTCGGAGTGGGGGGAAAGCTTAAGGGAGGGAATGGTGGAAATTAAGTTTCCACTTAGCCTACTAACCCTATACCTATCGCCCCGGGTGGATTGGCCCGGGGATGAGTTCCCTCCCTGTCGGGTGCAGACAGGGAGGTGTGTACCTATTGGTGAGCCCTAAGCTTGTATACCCGTCGCCAGTCTTATTGTGCGAACGGGGCCCTGACCAGTCTAGCGCGAAGGGTGTAGACACACCCTAAAGACACTAGGTGAGTAGCTGGAAAGCAAAACTGTCACCAGAGCCGACTAGGAGATCCCCCAAGGCCGGTTATCTGGGACCCGTCCAACTAACTGCCTCGCCCTGAAGGGGTTCGGCGGGTGTGAATTGGGTCAACACCCCACTCGGCTTCGTTGACACCGTAAGGTTTCAACCGAGGACCACGAAACTGTGGTTTTACCCAGAAGGGGCCTAGTGAAGCTACTCACAAAACTCGCGAATAAGAAATAAGATTTGCCTTGAAAAAGGCACTTTTTGATTGATTAAAATCAAATCAATTTCTTGACTTGATTTTGAATCGGAGTAGTCGGGGCGACTACGATGACGTCACGTGGTAGCGACGACTAGAATTACGAAACACAACACTGGAGCGGGAGAGCGCACAAACACGTCCGTCCGCGGTGAGAGTCGAGCGTCGAGTGTGAATACAACGTTTGCGGAGCAGCTAGTTTTATATATTAGTGGACTAGCTGACCTCGCAAACGTTGTTTTACTTCTTTAATTTTTTTTGAAAAATAGATGTTGGTCGATTCTCAGACCTACCCGTTAAGCAAACACATACAAATCGGTCCAGCCGTTTCGGAGGAGTTTGGTAACAAACATTGCAACACGAGAATTTCATATATTTGTAGATAGATAGATATGAACCTGTGTCAAAAAAAAAACTTTTTCTTCTTTTTTTAAATAAAAATAAGTGATGGACATTTTAATACTAATAAAATAAATTATGTGGGTGCACTATAGGTACACCTCTGCCTAACCCTTCGGGGAAACAAGGCGTGATGTTATGTTATTTTAAAAAACAAAAATAAAATAGATAAACCGTTTTTCAGATTAGCTTACATACATCTTTTATTGGGTACTGCTGTGATAAACGTTACAACAAAATACCTTGCAATTAAATTAAAGAAAATTTAAAACTCATGTAAAACTGTACCTACACTTTGTAAACAAACATATTATTAATTAGAGGATTATGTCCCAGATAAGAATGCTTGGAAACATGCTGGTCCAGCTCCATAGTTAAATCTAGTCTAGACAAAATCAAACTGGCTCATAAATTAATTGCATAATTTGTTATTTTTAAGACATTTCTTTACATTCTTTGATTACTTAGCCCACACTCTATTTTTCATTAATGTTGGCTTTAATCTGTCTTTTCTTCATTTTTAATTAATTTTACCTATTGTGGTACCTATAGTAATTTTATTCTTGGTGCATCGTCTTCACACCTAACTAATGTACACGAAATATTTTAAAAGTGTAAGTAACAAGAAGTGTGTTGAGATAAACGTCAAATTATGGTCCAGATAGCAAAAATAAATATTGAATACTAAACAAAACGTTAAATATTTTAGGATAACTGTGTAGAAAGTGCAGCCTTTAATGTTGTTTAAAAAAAATAAAGGGCATTCAGTAGTGGTGTTTGTTATTCGTTAAAGTGCTGCCTGTACAGTTCAAGCTGAACTATTTGTTTCAGAGCTGTACTACAAACATCTGTAGTGTGACTATTCCTCGATAGATGGCACTTTAACGACAAAACAATACTCCGAAGCTGTCTCGATAAAAAACTAATTAATCGTTGAGACTTTAATGTCCTAAGTAATAATCTTTGAACTACTTTACTAGCTTTAATTAAACTTTTATAGTTGGTTTATAGTTTTGATGTTGCCGAAATTGATAGTTTGTTAGGAACAAGAGGTGGCACCATAAACTAAACCATTACCAACGACATTTAAAATAAACTATTAAAGCGTTACCTAAATCATTAGTAATTATTCATCAAACACCACAATAGCAATCTGAATAAACAACCAATAATACAGTACTTGGATAGGTTGTACCAGGATCTTTAGGGGCGTGGCAAAAATCGGAACGAACGCTTGTTTTTTTTTTACATTTCCGTTATAATAGTACACACTATTAACATTATACTTCATCAACAGCGCCTCCCTGTTAATGACTTTCGAGCGCCAAAATATTCTTGAAGCCACTTGAAACACTGTAATAGTTCAGTCCATCGACAATTTTGTATCTTTTGTCGTGGTTGCTCTAGTCTTCCCGAAGTTCCCAATCGATGAACGATTCCGTCATTTCCGTTTCCGTCGTGTCGTTCATTCGGCAATCTAAATATGCAAGAAGATCCAAAAAGTATAGATACATATCGTATCGATAAAAATAATATTGGATTTGATTTCAATATAACTTTGATTCAGATCGGTTAAGTTTTAGAATAAAATTGTAGGTATTTTATGAAATTCTATTGTTTGTTTTTTTTTTCATCTTTAAAAACTAAACTAAGAACATCATTTCTGATAATCAATTATCAGTAATGTAATAACATACAATATTGAAAAAAAAAATTGAAAGGCTTTCGTATTTGATTGATACGACATTTTCGGTACTTGATATTTTATACCGATATATTCACGATAATATATTCATGTATCGAAATAATACTTGTCGCCAATAAGTATCGGTGTATTGATGCATCGTTCGTGCAAACCTAACCAGAAAAAAGAAGAAATATGTGGTGTTTACAAATACTGTAATACAACCATTTGAATATAGCTGAAGAGCCAAACGGCTGACCAATTTCTGTCATACTCAAATCAGAGACATACGAGACATAAATATATCTTATAGGTCTTTCTTGTGCCAGTTTTAGGGTCATGTTATTAAGCTTTATAGTCATAATCGTGATAACTAAATCGGAATGCAAATTATTGATGTGAGCGCTACTCGACACTGGCAACAATGGCTAAGGCCGCTTGCCACAATCAAAAAGAAGAAGATGTGAGCGCTGTGTGCGATTATAATCTAATTCGGAATGTACCCCTTGTCATTTCTGCGTCATTCGTCAATCTTCTAGGGATGTCGGAAGTGAAAAAATATATCGATATATCGATGTATCGATATTTAATAAAATATCAATATCGACCTCGATACATCGAGGAAAAAATATCGATATATCGATACATCGGGCAAATTTTCAGAAATTTCCTGTTTCAAAATAATAATGTATGTAGTTGAGTCTGGTTCAATAAGAGTATTTGTCCGGTAGTGAAAGTAGAATTCTGCTTTTCACATGCTCCGCTGTCATGTGGCTTTGAATTTCTCTTAAAATATTCTGTTGTTATTAACAGAATATAATACATACATAATCAGCCTATTATGTTCCCACTGCTGGAAACCAGGCATCCTCTCTGTGAGAGGGAATGGGCCGTAATCCAACATAATATAATACACAAAATACAATCTCCACTAACATTTTTAACATCTACCCAACAAAAAACGCTAATCGGTTATTTTTGTTTACTTATTATTGTATTTTCTCTGTAAGTGATTATTGTAATCGTTTGAGAAAACAAATGTCTTGAACAGAAATAAAATAATTTTGAAAAAATATCGTTTTCGATACGATTTTCTAAATTGAATATTTTGTATCGATATATCGATGTATCGGTTCAGAATATATCGGCTAAAAATATCGATATATCGAATCAAAAATATCGATACATCGATGTATCGATATTTTTTCAACAAGCCTACAATCTTCGCGTGTAAAAATCTGTGGTCGCCGACTCGCCGTCAGCTCATATATCGCACGCTGAGAATGAAAGTGACCCAAGTCGAAATTTAGGATTTTTGGGAATAGAGGAAAATGTTTTCGGCGGATTGAACATTTTTATTCATTCTACAATAACTTTTTAATATAAAAATGAAAGTTACGAATTTCATTTGTATAATTTTATTCGGTGTTATCGCTTTATATATACGAACAAACCCAAAAAAAAACATTATTTTTCTATATATTAAATAACTTTAGAAAAAAACTGAAAATTATAGGTCGCTTTAGTACTAGAAATATTGTAATTACTACTGACTTTTTGTGTTAAAGGTCTGTTTATTTCTTGCAGTACTAAAAAAAATATGTTCGTATTCCAAAATATGTCAGTTTCTTTCGTATGATTTTACGCTGTTTCCGTAACAAGGACAATAAAACAGTAAAAAATAGTTAAAATGAAATTTATTACATCACTTCTACGTCATAATAAGTATCTGTAACTAACACGCCAAACAAAATATTACATCAAAGTAGTATAATTTTTTTTTATCAAACCAAACGGTGAGTATTCTTTTACCTTACACTGGTTTAGATAAAGTAATTCTAAGATACTCAATACTCCATATCTTTATTGCTTTACCATAATGTGTACTTAGGTGGTAACTATATCATAGAGATCATTATGGACCCTGTAGAGCACAACAAAAGTTTAGGAGAGAGGAAGCCCTGTTTCAGGAGACAATCAAGTAGTATTTATAATACCAAATTTTAACTACAATATAAACAAAGTCAGCAGGTCACGAATAAGATAATAACATTTCGCTTATATTTTGTACTTTATCTGCAAAATGTACTAAAATATTTTAGATTATTTTTAGATACATGTACATGTATTATATCCTGGAAAGAAATATAAATAAAAGGAAACAACAAAAATATGTTATTTCTAAGTCTTTCATTTACGATTCAGTTTTATAATCAAATAGGAACATTGTGCTTACTCCACTAATTCAGTTCTTAGCCCGTAATAATCACTTAATCATTGGATTTTGTTATTACATGTACCCACTGTCATTTTTTTTGTAAGTTTGCTTATCTTCAAAGAATGAAAAAAACTGATGCAATTGCTAGGAATAAAAAAAAACTTAACAAATCTTTGATATCTCTTTTTTGTTTTCTTTTAACTTACATAATTTTTATTGTTTTAAGGACATTCCACAATATTTATGTTTTCCTTGAAATTATATGCCCATTGTTCTTGTAGTTTTTTGACATCTAAGAAGAATTCGTACCTAAGTTCTTTGACTATGAAAGTCTTTCCGGATTTCCGAGCGCTTTTAATCAAGGTAGCAAATTGAACAGGTATGTATATAGGACCAGCTTTGACGTTTTTTTTATTTCTTTTCCGATCAAGCTATGCACATTATCGGCTTAATTTTGAGTGTGTAAGAGTATAAGCTTGCAATGACTTTGTTTTTATTCTGGCCAGTGCAGTTGTACTAGGACATAACATGACGGACTGAAAATCATAAATTGCGCAAATAGAGACCCATATTTTGTACCAACCAATGCTTGACGGTCCATTCGTTTTTCTTTGCGACACAGTTATTTTTCTTCGAGGTGTTTATATTTAATAATAAATAAATAGTTAGATTTAAGTAGTGCTTTATTATTTTCGGGTGCAAGTTGATACGCTACAAACGTTTCACATCTGTCTTTTTTCGGTTGAAAGAAACCTATATTAAAATCTTTGTTAAAAAGTGTTCAAAAATAACCAATAGTCGCCCTGCGGCATGTTTTTTTAATTTTTTTCGTTATTAAAATCAATCCAGAGGTTCCTAATAGTTCTGCTGTCAGTTATGTATTCCCTGCCAGTAGTTGGTCTTAAATAATGAGATTCGACTCTCGGTATAGATTCTATGTTATTCCTGATGTATTGTAGCAGATCAGGGTCTACCCTCTTTTTGTTTTCGTGCTTTCCTCTACACTCGGGCCCTACGAAACCATGGCTGCTAGTTTTACTTTTAACTGTTCTAAGCTGTTTGTCCGATATGTCAAAAGTGTTATTAAAAACAATTTACAAACCCGGATCCTATTGCCATTTACGGTGAAATAAAACGCGTTGTTTGGCAGGCGAAGTTTTTGAGCATTTGAGTACCTGTATCTATGTTGCACTTCCATCATGCACGCCTAATGTAAGCCCGTTTTAATTCCAAATTTGACAAACTCCAATAGTTTTTAAACAGATTTGATCTCTCATTCTCACTAACTTTATCAAAACATTGAAGTCTACACTTACTTGTACTAATTTCTTTCACATGCCTAGCTGGAATGACTTTTTTAGATTTCGACAAAGACCTATAGCATACTCCGGAATTTCTTAATATTTTAGTTCGGTTTAGCTGCCAGATACCAGGGTTCCTTTTCCGCTTTCTATCTTGGATCTGTATCACTTAGATCCATATCAATTTCATTCGGGTTGATTGGTGATTGAGCGTATGAACGTTGTTGGCCCAGGATAGCTGTATTTTCAAATTCATATGTAAAATAACTACTTGAAGATGATGAAGTACTCCTTCTACTTAATGATAAAGATGAACTGCTCGTACTCGAACTTCTTGAATGCGGTCGGACGGTGGATATGGTACCAGACATCTTCTCAGTACCTTCTGATTCATTATCTATTTCTTGTTGAGCTTTTTCAAAGTCCTGAAACAATAAATAAGATTAATAAAATCAAAATTTATTAGAGAATCATTCATCACATTCAAAGGTTTGGGTTTAGGAATATGTGATGTGTGTGTGCCCCCGACGTGGTGGTGTATTTTCGATAATGGAAGGACTAGATGGTATATTTTCGTTGTCGATTTCACAAGCCTCATTAGTATTCTGTTAACAAAAACTTAATGTACAACCTTTCGGTACATACGTAATAATATGAAACATGAAAAAACTATTAAATATAAAGTATTTAGCAACTAAATACAACAAGATGAAAGTGAAATCATAATATATAATATACTTAATTACCTTATTTTTCTGTTTGACTTTCACCATTTGAAGAACTAAAGCACTACTTTTCATTTTAACTTTTGTAACTACCGAATCCAGTAGGATTCATAAAACTCTGAAAAAATATTGAAGTGTACTATTAATCAATATGTCAGTCATAAAACACATCGTAAAAATTTTAAACAGACTTTTTTTCAAATAGCACAAATAATTAAGACTTTATTTAAAATTAAAAAGACCGGTTTCAAAATGGGTCTATGAGTTTAATTCATGCCTTAATAAATAAGTGACCGAATTTGATTTATGTCACCCATGTTGCTAATATTAGAAACAAGAAACTGACCTTAACCTAAATCAGTCACTTTATGATTAAAAATTGTAGCAAAACTTACCCACACTAATTGACACAAAACTGACGTAAAGTGTAATCGGTCACTACGGTACTAAACTTGACACGTCTTGCAACAACCACTCTCGCTGCAGAACTAATTGCGTCCTTTTCACTCCGGCACGAGGATCGTGAAGCGCACAAAGACAAAGAGACCGAAAATACCTCTATCCCTCTCTGACCATAAATGGCCTGTTTTTTAATGAAATTGTGATGGAGTGTACTTTTTTGAGTCATTTAGTATATTTAACTCATTTTACTAAAATTTTGAGATAGGTCACTTTCGTTCTCAGCGTGCGATATGTCACAGAGTACACTATAGTATACTGATATATGTTCTGTGCAGCCGACTAGCCGAGCAAGCAAAGAGTACCTAATAATTAATTAAAAGTACACGCAGCAGTAGAGTCTGCGAAGTGCCAAGCTAATTATTCAATTTTGCGTCTTATATCTAGAAAATTTTGTGTACTATTGGCAAGTATTTTCAATACCTCGTAAACCATGTTACTGGACCCGAAAGCTAGAATTAGATTTAGTTGCATTCGTTCTTCATCGCCAGAGAGATTACTTAGGGGGGCCTGCAGGAAACACGAATCACCAAATTCAACAAAAGAACAAAGCTTACGCTGAGTTTGCGGCGGGACTGGGGCGAGGTTTTACTGGTAAGTAGTACCTTTAGTAATATTTTGACCCTTGCGTTTGGCCATTATGACGGTTTAATTTAACCAGTCCCTCGAAATTTGGTTTTGTCCGTTGATACCTTTCTATAATCTGAAATTTTATTAACAACATGGGTAGAAATAAGGTTCCTATAAGCAACACACCACGTCATCTCCCTTTTTGTAAGATGAAATAGTTTTTCCAACATGTGGAGTTTTTTTATGTTAGTTTTTCTTCCTGTTTTGTGCTTGGTAGTATTTGCTTATATATTTTCGGTATATAGGCACTTGAAACATAGAAAGGGATTCACTGATACTTAACACATAACATTACATCACGCCTTGTTTCCCCGAAGGGTTGGGCAGAGGTGTACCTTTAGTACTGACACTTACTGATACTTACTGTTCCCTAAAATCTAATATAAGTGAAGAATATATGTACAAAATAAGTAAAGTAATGCAAATCTTTTGGTTGTTTCAGCACGGTCCATCAGAGATCGTTGGGTTAACATCAGGAGTACTTTCAACCACAATCATTGGCGACTTGAACGGTCCAAGCTTAAAGCAAAGACTCCGGCAGTTATTTATGTGCCCTGCTGGCCACTCTGGAAGCCTTTGCAGTTTTTAAAAGATGTTTGCAACAAAGAAGATAATGAGGTAAATATAAGCAGTGTAGTATGCAGCTGTTATTATAGCACATGGATATTTCGGAAGGAGATTGACGCATGGGAATACTTGACAGTTTGATAAAAACAATCCTTTTTCTACTGGTCTAGTACCATTTTAAAAGCACCTTGCTGTACAACATTGCTCATCTGTTTTTTTTTTCTAAACATGTACTATAATTCAGGAAAATGGTTACTTGCCAGCTGCATTTCAAGGAAGTTTTTAGTGTTTTTCTCATGCTTGTAGTTTTAAGCAAGTTTTATTGATTATATTTTAACAGAAGGAAAATGAAAACCACCACATGTCTTTACTTTAATTTACGTATGGATAATGTGCCTGTGTTATTATTAAATAATAATGAAAAGTTATTTTATTACTGTAAGTAGGTTTGTACAGACACTTTTACATGTCAATTATAATTTAAAACTAGATAAGGTTGGCGTTTCCTATATGACTACTCTGGGAAGAAAGGTAGTGCTTCCAATGGAATGATCAATATGTTTATAAATAGATTAATTCGTTGACTGGCTCAACAAAATGTTAAAAGAGTATTTGATTTTTCTACAGTCTAGCTATCCCTATTATTCATTTACCCATTACGATGGCCCACCAAATTGAATTCACACATTTACATCATCACCAGAAATAATCAAATATAACAAAAACATAAAATAATATATTCATACATAATATTAATAAAACTCACACCTTCACATGGGGGTAGGCAGAAACACCAGAACTCCACCTGCTACAACCCTTACATACTCCTTTGGCTTAATTTACGTTCATACATGTCATATGATCATACATGCACACCAGTTGCAAGAACTAAGCATCTGACCTTACCAAAATTAAAATTATATCTTTGCTATTGTAATATCAATGAATATCTAAATGACATTTTATATTACCTACATGTCTTATAAAACAATTAAATAATAATATGGTATACCAACTAATTCAATCATCAAATTTAAGCTCTCTTGTTTTCTCCTACTTTGCCCAACAAGGTCCACAACCTCTTAAGTTATTTTAATATTGTGGAATGTAAATTTAGTACTGAGTTTCACTTCTGGACAATGTTTAGGTTTACATTAGTCGAGTGTATTTTCCTGTACATGTGATACAGTTGAGGATACTGGACAATCACTCATGAGCATTTAAAGGAAGTTTTCCTTGTTCTAGTTGATTTAACCTATTTTTAACATGATAACCACCACATGCATACACATTGATTGCCACCTGGAATAGTTAGCCTCTGTTATTACTAATCTAGCATACACAATGTCATATCTGATAAATAGTATGAAAGGTTTTTACTATGTATTTAGCTTCCACTGGAATGGATTTTGATTTATTTAAAATAGGTACACCAACAGCATATATCATTGTACATTAAATAATAATGATCAACATTATTATAAAAAGGTATATTTGATTGAATCAAATATTATGTTTAAATAGCAATATTCTTCTCACAACCTATCCAATGATAATGAGCAAGCATGATAATGATATCAAATAATCTTGATTGACTGCCTCGTTAGTCTAGTGGTTGCAAGCGCTACTGCTGAGCATGAGGTACTGGGTTCGATACCCAGGTTGGGCAATGTTTTATTGGGTTTTGTGATGTTATGTTGTGTGTGTTATAATCATAATTTAATTAATTTTTCATTTCAGAACTATAAATCAGTCCCTGATGACTCAAAGAACTGGCAAGTAGTTTGAACGTCAAAGAAGAACAACAATTAGAACTTGAAAATGATTATGAAGTAAACATCCGTCAGCGGAGCCGGCGTACAGACATGCCTCGTTGTAAAGCAACATCATTACTAAAATCCAATAAAAAATCCAAATGCAAAGACTTCATAGATGACCTGTTGCTAGCTATGAACCCTTTGGTTGCTGAAATGTTACCTGACCAAAACTACTGGTTCTTTGGGAAGCATATATGAATGAAAGACCAAATAGTATGAGAAGAATAGACGCCGATAGTGCATGTCATAACATCATGAGTCTGCTAAATGAGTGGCAGCAAGATGATCCAACATGAAAAGGTGGTCTACTCGAAATGGGCCTGTGTCGGAACATAGTTGAAATAAAATGCCTTTGGTCATACATACATAAATTGGTTTTGTGTCTTTGGTTGCAAGTGGTGTTCTATGAGCAGCTAGTCTTGCAAATCTTATGGTGTTGGGTCTTAAAAGAAAGAAAATAAATTGTTGCTTTATTTCTTGAATTGTTGCGGCCTTCTTCTGGATGGGAAGATAACCACTCTGTGTGTTATTTTGGCATAAAATATAATACAGAAAAGGTTGGATGTGTTCTTGTTATCTGAAAAAAAAAAGATTGCATCTTTTGAGTTGTACCTACTTGTTCATCAGGTAGCAAATTATTGTCAAAGTTTCAAAGAAATTTGGATTAGTAGAAGTGGGTGTCGACTATTCTTGTTGTACTTACCTAGTAGATCTGATTTCAATAATTTAAAAAGATTTTCAAATGGTTATTAGGTTGTACAACAATGTTAAAAATAACTTTGAAAACTGATTTTGGTTGGAAAGTTGTGTATATGCTTCCTCACTGTAGGTTTCGCCAAAGAGTTTGCCCAATTTGAATACAGTTATTGCTCTTCCTGGGTTATTGCGAACATACTTCTCAACTGCACAGATGTAATACTTGTTCACAGACCCCATTACAAGATAGGCCAAAGACACACACAGCTTTTGAAGCCTGTGAATGCAGTGTTACGGCTGTTTGTCGTAACACTGCGTTCAATGGTGTCATTTTTTCTTGACAATTTAATAAAAGCCAAATTTTTGGTGTGTGTAGTATGTCCATCAAGAATCAGTAGAGCTGGATCGGATCATCTTCAGTCGGCTTGGCGAATTTGAGGAAATGTCTAACCAATCTGTATAAATGTCCAACTGCATCCACCTTGACAAATGACAAACTTATCCTGTACCTGGTGGTGCCTCATCTTCGATAAAATATAACATCACCGCTATAATGACCCCAGAAGGGTTAGACAGAGGTGTACGCAGTTATGCTTAAGTCCCATGTAATAGGGGGCGAGCCTGTTGCTATAAAATAGAATGTTGATAAATAGTATTGAACACAGTAATTTATGACAATGTTTAAACCAGCTTAGTAGATCAGAGACCACAAAAATCACGTTTTTTATAAAATCTTTTCACGTGAACTAAGCGTGTCCGTGTATACTGGAGCAATATGGCGTCGGGCATTGGGTTATTTCCACACGCCGTTGACAGATGGCGCATGTAGGTTGATCCTTAAAAACACATTCCTCTACTTGTCATATACATGCTACCACTCTTGTGTTTATTTTGTACCTCCCCTCGATTGAATTATCATCTATGAAATTTATATTTGCTAACCGCTGCTGCATACCTGGATGCATACCTGGATTTTGAATATCAACAGGTCCATAGCCTATAAATTCCTAGTCCGAACTAAATTAGCCGGGACTAATGCTTCTGAAGTGGATCGTAGTCAATGTTGTTCTCTTGGCTATAGTGCGCGCGGAACTAGTTGGCCGCGCCTTAGGTGGACATGGGTGAGGGGGCGGGTTGCCTACTGCTCGAAACGCACATGAGATTAGACAGTGATGACCAATCTCGAGATATCGTGAACAATAGTTGTTCAATTATTGAAAAGAATAAATAAAAAACAATTGAACTTTTAGTAGTTTATATTGTACCTATCTAATTATATTGTAATTAATAGTAAAGTAAACCAAAAAAAAAACTATGAAATTATTCTGACATATCCTCTGAATCTTGATTCTGAACTAACTGAACTTGATTCGTCCTTGTTTTCGTTTTCGTCCATCATAGTATCAAATCTCATATCATGATTCCAGTACTCTTGTTCGTTTTTTTGTAAGAGGTCATCGCATATTTGCCATTGTTAACCAGAGAATTCGGAAAATAGCCTTGTTAGTATTGTAATTTTCTCGTCCAATGTAGCATTAATGTGATTTCTGGCCAGGAAATTTTTATATTTGCCCACACAAGCTCGATCGTGTTGAGGTCTGGAAGATATGGAGGAATTCTTAGAACAGTAGGACCTGCAGCTTTCAGAAGTTCACCAATCGTGTATTTTTTTTTCTGTATTAGTATAGTATTAGTTCGGCTTTGATCATCGTGGCAGAAAATGGCACGTTATGATTTTGCAACCAGTTCTGCATATTAATTTTCAAACTTGACATAGTCTGTTTCTTCTCAACTTGCACACAGTGATAGGTAGCATTATCAATAACTATGACTGAGTTAGGTGGAAGTTTAGGTATTCATTTTCGATCAACCCAGTTGTAAAAATTTATAGTTTCATGTATCCATGATAATCCCCCGTTTTTGAGTCTGATTTAAAAATTAGCAAAGAATCGTCAAATAACCCGTTCCGGCAACCAGCGTGAACTATTATTAAACGCCTTCCTTTGTCTATATCTGTATAAATTCCAGGCTCCGACGAAGATTGCCAAAATTTTTGGACATTGGTTAACGTAAGTTTCGTCCAAAAAGAATAAATTTCGTTTGTCTTCTCTGAATTTTCTTATGGCCTTCAAATATCTCACTCGCCATTCAACAATGTTTGGAGCGACCAAACATTAAAAGGGATCTCTTCGATTTACATTTTTTAAACGAATATCCCAGTGTGCAAAAGTTCTCATAAAAAATCAAAAATATTATCCTCTTTCAACACAGCATTTAGTTTTCGTAGACTTGGTTTTTTTTTTCTCTACCGTATAAAACTGATTTATTTTTCTTCTTATCTCTCCAAAATCAAAATCATCAACTTGTATTTTCTTTTTTATTTCTTGTGGTCTCCACGGATAACTAAATTTTGCTTCCCCTGTATTTTGCAAGGAAGTTTTACTTTCAGCAATCACTCTCCTTTCACTTCGTTCTGATATCCCTGTTGCTTCTGCTACTAATTACTATATTCGCATCAGTTTTATATTCTAAATTATTACTAAAGTAATTAGATTGTCTTTTTATCGGCGAACTGGGTGTATCCCACTATTTCCATGGAAATACAAAATAGAAAAATTGGGACCAGCGTTTTTACAAATTATGTATATCCTACTATTTCTATTGCGACAAAAAACGCAGTTATGTTATTTGAAAAATTTACCACTTTTAATGAATAGGTTAAAATTAAAGGACGACTTCTCGGTATAAAAAAAAAATGGAGAACAAATTAATAATCTGCCATTTTTTTAAATAATTCTCCACCACATACTCTACAGTACAAATCACACAAAGCCACCTCGCTACTACGCAGATGTATGGATGATTGTTTGTGACTGTACTCCTCACATGTTTCCATTGCCATCATTCCTTCATCGCTTAACGATATTATTCCGTCTGGTATTACTTTAAAAAATAAATCAACCGTAATAGTAACTACCGACAACGATAAGGGATGATTTATTTAACAATAAGGGTAGATTATAAAACAATAATTGAATGTTAAGAAGCTGTGAACAAGACAGTAAAATGTAATTCCAACCATCTTGTATTTTATTTTTGGGCAAAAGCGGCAGTCTGCAGGTAAGTTGTATTATCAATGTCATGCGGATGGATTTATTCATGCCAAGAGATTGAGCTTTCTTAGTCATTGATTTCACAAAATGAAAATAGCAGTCGTTTATTTTAGCTGCAGGAAAACTTGCTGTTAATGCAGAAATCAAAGTCCTTGCAAAATCAACTGTCAATTTAGTAGGCCTCCATTCAGGTAACCTACTTTTAATAAGATCAAATAAAATACAGTACGCTTTCCGTGATTTACTCGATAAAAGTGCATAAATCACTGGCACCACTTTGCTATGATTCCAGTCACTTCCAAAATCAGCGTGGATTGACAGTAATTGTGCAAATGGCGCTGGAAACGCAAAGAATGTCAATAAAATAATTGCCGCTTTTTAATTCGCCTCTGGTTTCTTCACGACAAAATATTATTATTCTTAAATTGGAGTCAATATAATCAGCAAGCACAAAATCTTCAAATGTTACTGGAATCTGTACTTCCTGAACGGTCTTGTAACATACCTTTTTAACATTTAGAGCTTTGTTACGTCTGTATATTGAAGACTTTTTAGAGGTGTTTTGTGGCAATGGTTTACCAAGCAATGGAATTCCTTCTTCAATTAAAGAATTTATTGCGTTTGGAAAGCTTTATGTATTGTTATTTTGCCCATTGCAGCTTGATCCAAACTTGCAACTTCAATCGCGGATTGGTAACTGTCGGAAATACAGTGAGAAGAGTGTTCAATTGTTCTCGCTATGGTGTTATTCTAACAAGAAATTTCAAAAAAGTATTAAAAATACAGTAGACAAAATAAACGTACTTACGCCAACTACCGACCTACAGCCTCTGGTAAAGTGATTGAAACTTACCGGGGATACTGTTATCGACCCTTTGCATTTTGTTATGTGGAGCTTGTTGCATTTCAACAACGCGTTATTATTCTTGTAAACTATCTATCTGTCTAGTGTATTCATAACCCTGGTACAACAGTATAACACCGTTCCCCTTTTTATATACTCCATTCTTAACAATATTTATTTAATTCAGAACCAACACCTATCTCGTAAAGCACTAAAAGCAATTATAATGGCAGCTGTCTATCAATAACAGTCAATTACAACTATGATCAAAAGTTTTTATCTAAAAAAGGATTACTTAGAAATGAATAGTTTTTATGTGCACGCCGTCATAAGAGGTGATGCAGCGTTTTTTCTGTCGCAGCCGACAGCAATAGAAATAGTGGGTCAGTCAGTCTGAATCAGGCCCAGTATTTCTATCAATAGAAATAGTGGGATACACCCGACGGACTCATCTCGCTATTGCAATCTCATGTGCGTTTTGTCTAAACTAGCCGGAACTCTCACCGCGTGTTGCCGTCGCGAAGTAAGGCGCCGCACCAGTGTTGCCAGTCGATCATGTCAGAAATATAAAAAAATTAACCTTTTTGTATAAAAAATAACCTTTCATATTTTTTTACTGGAAAGGTATTATAAATTGATAGAATAGAATATTAGTTGTATTGATTTACAGAAACATCGATGAGTATTTGAGCACTTGCCCGCATTTCTTGATTTATTCATATTTATTCTTTTTTAATAAAACTGATGCATTAAGAATTGATATGAAGTTAAACGAGTATCGAAATATCGCAAAAATATGGTCCATCAAATGCGCACGCAAGCGCGCCTAATATGAATACTAGTACATTTTTACATACTAAATATGAATTTCAATTTCTTTATTAGTTGTTATGATTCCGAAATTTATATTTTATATAATCGACTATGTAGTGATCCCCAGAAATAAAATTAATAAGTACATACTCGTAAGTGTACAATTCACGATTTCTTTAGGGTAAAACTAGGTAATACTTTTGAAAAAATTGTAATAACATAAAAACGTTGCGAGATATAATCAAACTTTTTATTTTAGAACAATATTAAGTATTTTGACGATACTATCTCAAGTGGTAGTATGAATAGGACCAATGGATATCTTAATATTATTATTATTTTTTAATCTAAGGTGGGGCGTTTTGGCACATGATCGTAGGCAAATATGACTCACTCTTATTATAAAATGCCCCAGTTTATTAATCATATATTTTTGCATTGATAAACTAAATTAACAATTGTTTTGGTATAAAGTATCTTTTAAATCAAACTTATGATGGTATGAAGCAATCACTCAGTCTCTTAATCAAATCAGACTAATTTAATAAACACTTGAATTAAACTTAAATTTTACTTAAAGGAACGAAAATGATAATTTTAAATTAAATCTAATTTTAAGTTTTTCCATCAAAGTTAAACTACTACCAGTAATCATAACTATAACATAACTTATCATTTAGTTTCCGTTGGAGATTCAATCAGTCTTAAATGTTTCAATTCCACAATCATCTTAAAATTAAACAATACAAACAACTTATCGGTTTTTAATATTGAGTTTCTTAGCCAGTTGAAATGCCATTTCTTTTACGTCTTCTCTGTCACGAGCAAATCCAACTTTTTCCAATTTCTTCATATGGGCAACAAGTTTTTTTTTCATGTTCTACTGAAAATACCGGTTTGCGTCCTAAAGGGCCTTTTGATTTGTATGCCAAAGTTTCTGGATGCCTTATTAACACCCATTGCTCTCTGTAGTACCCTACGCATGGCTTTTTCCAAGTCGTCTGCACTCCATGATGCTCGTAGTGTCGTTTTCAAATATTTCCGAGACATTTTCTGTAATAACAACACGCAACATAACGGACTTTTAACACAGTTCATATACTGGGGCGTTTTAAGCAACTGGCTTAGGGGCGTATTGTCAAATTCAATTTTCAATATTCCCCACCGAGGTCGAAGCACTAGATTCAAGGTTAAAACGTTCGACGACATAAAAAGAGTAAGGTAATTTTATCTATTTTACGATAGTATGGGTCATTTTAACACAAAATCTAAAAGTAACATTTATAGATTTTTTTCGGAAACTTACCAGAAATTGTTTTACTGCAATTTAACCAGATTTTGCAATATTTTTGCAACTGAGATTACAAACTACGTGCGCTGGTCGGCCATGTGGTCCAGCTACTAGTGGCTCCCCGCGCGTCTAGTTGCGATCGTTGTAGCTTTGTTAGTGTAAGTGCTACAGTGGTGGGGCATTTTGTCATTTGGGGCGTATTACCAAGTTTTACCCAATTATCTTGAAGGCTCGGCGATGTCTTCATTGATCGCCAATGAGAATGTTGCTCCTAATTTGATGCTATAATCATCAACTGGTGCCATAGTGAACCACTGAGTGGATTTTTCGACACTCCAGTTTAACGTTTGGACTAATTGACTCGGACTTCCAGTTCCATGTGATAGATCTAAATCCACATTGAAATCTTTCTTCGAATCAAGACTTTGGACGATTTGTTTGTACGTCCGATAGTCAGCGTCAGTCCAACGGATAGCATTTCCATCGACCCAGAACTCGGTTGATATAGGAGTCATACGCACCATGTTAGGTGGAGCTCCAGCGGCAAGGCCTGGTCCAATGAATTCCTCAAGAGCGAAGCCGGGTAGTCCATCGAGCTGCGAAGCAACTGCATGAGCGGTCCATTTCTACTCCGTCGCGGAACATCAATAGTAGCGGCAACAATTGCCGTGGAAACCACGTGATAGCACCAGATAATGCTGGTTGTTCTCTGGATATAGCGGCAACTGGTGTGATAGTTTGGTCTGCATCTTTAGTAGTGCCGATACATTCAAGGAACACAGCTAACGGCAAAGGTGTGGATGCCGCCATTTGGTTCAAATCTCGAAGCAGTGGTGGCCCAGTGGTAACGGTCCCGACTTACGGGTTGTAGGTCGTGAGTTCGAACCCAAGCAGGCGCTTTACTTTGTGTAAATAATTTAATCACCACTGCTCTCATAACGGTGAAGGAAAACATCGTGAGGAAACCGGCATGTCCTAGAACCAAAAATTCGAAGACATGTGACATCTACCAACCCGCACTGAGCCCGCGTGGTGGATTACGGCTCACTACCTCTCATAGAGAGGAGGCCTGTGTCCCAGCAGTGGGAACGTTATAGGCTGATTATGCTACCCTATTAAAATTTGTAAATTGAAACAATATATATTTTTTTACTGAGTGTTACCTGTATGTCTGACTGCACCATAAAATGTATATTAAGTAATAATGGGTTGTAGTACGAAGTTAATGTATTAAATTAGGTACAACAATTGTGATTATGAGACTAAAATAATTATTTGAAATTAAAATGATGACTGAAGAGTACATGAGACCAGACAGCACATCAGCATCTGAAATTTTAAAATCAAATGTTTTTTCTGCGTTTTCAAATAAAGATTTCGAAAATATTCTCTTGGAAAAAATTTGCTGAAAAAATTTTGATGTGTGAAAAAATAAGAAAAAGCAATAAGTACCGGCCTTCACCATCATCATCACTTTCCTTGCTGTATTTTATTCTAGCATGCATTCATGCTTTTGATGGCTCATATGTTGTGGCATTTTTTACAGCCGTTTTGGTAGCCATCAAAGCTGCAATTGTGTTCGTATTCAGTCTGTTTCTGTGGTCCGATTTTATCCGTTTTAATTGGCTGAAAACTCGTTCCACACATGCATTGGAAAATGGCAAAACGAGCAAAACCATTATAACTTCCTTCAAATTTGGGAACATTGGTTCTCCTGTCCCATCTGTCATTTTTAGGATTTTATTCCAGTATCCTTCGACCGGCAAGTCAGGCGCGACATGTTTATTTGTGTTGGAGGTATTTCTCTCGAAACTTCATCAATTGATTGATGCCTGTGCTGCCACACCTAAATATATCTTCTCAAGTGGCAAATAGAATCTTGGATTTGCATACCTATTTTGTAGGCATCAGTAGTAGTAGTCTAACAATAATTGAAATCCATATAATTACTGGCTATTGTTTTAATTAATTTGTGTACTTCTGGTTTTAATTGATGTAGCAATGGTTTCTCAGATTGAAATAGTCTATTAAAGTCATTGAACAGATTTAGCACGTAAGACATAAATTCGAGATAATTTTTTGTAAATGTATTATTTAAACTTGTAAGTATGGTCTTCAGTTATTTTGCTTGGATCCTCGAATACTTCCAATTTGAAGTACTCACCGAGTACCTGATATTGTTCCAAGGTTCTATTGACACATGCCTCTAATGATAGCCACCTTGTTGTTGCCGGGCTTAATATCTTATGAATGTCGACTTTAAAAAAATCCTGGAACTCTTTTAATTTGTTTTGCCTCTTAGTGCTTCGGCTAAAATGAGCTCCAATACTCCTTAAAAATAATTCTATAGATCTTGGCAGCTTAAGGCACGCTTTGGATGCCACAAGATGAATCATATGGCAGCTACACTTGATACATGCAATGTGCGGTACTTTTTGTTTCAAGTGACTAAACACAGAGTGGTGTTCGCCTACCATGCTATTATACCGATGTAAAGCCTACAATTTCTTTTAAAGGAATTCCGGTCTTGAAGCCAAGTTAATAAACTATTACAAAGATCTTCAGCCTTTCCAGATTTGACTTTATATATGTCAAGAAACTGTGTGTGAACACAGTCTACTTCGTCATAATATATAACTGTGAGTGCACATTGTTTTTTGACACTGATGTCATTTGTCTCGTCCATTAGAATACTGAATGGAGTTTTCTTTAATTTGGGATTAAATCATCAATCAAAGAAAATGATAAATTGTGCTTTGCAAGAAAAGCGCATATTTTAAGCTCTGCTCTTTTTTTAATTCATCTTCTGGTTTGGGTTGCAGCATTTGTTGAATAGGCGTTGTTAGGCTTTTTGAGCTAATATTTTGAACATGTTTCTTCGTAGACAAGTGCTGGTTTATGATTCAAAACAGTACAATTGCACACTTTGCAATAGGCGGTAATCATGCCACATTCTTGCTCTCTCTTAGAAATCCAATTTTTAAATGTAATGTCTGTTAGCCACTTATCATTGAATTCGCGGTGTTGTTTTTGTTTCTTTGGCAAAGGTTCCTCACGCATCGTACTACTTCTATCGCAATCATTGTTAATATCTCTCCTCTCCTCTTGCCTTGAAGTCGACGACTTGGAAGAAATCAAGAATTTGTCCATTTGCTTAGCTTAGACTGAATTTATATTTTTAGTAGATTAAGTTAAAACCTTGCCAAGCATAAGCACCAACACCAAAGTCATGAAAAGAAGTCAAACAAATAAAATGAATAAATCAACCACGTTATTAGTATGAAAGTAAGATACTTAAAGCAATACGTGTAAATAATTCCTGTCAACGTATTCACGTTTGCGATGAACCTCAAATTCGACTCGGAAGCGTTCTCCGTCATACTCTTGGAGAGACAAGAAGAACGTTTCCGATTCGAAAAAGACGTTTCTCGGAAACGCAAATACGGCTGCTGAACCCGATACACCTAAATGATAGACTAAATCTGACTGATAGAAAGCGATACATTTTATTAAGTAACTGTCATTACAAAAATTCATCCACATTTTGTGGATAAAACTTTAGATGAGGTAACACTACTACGAGTATAATAATGTCATAATTTTTGGCGGGATTGTGCATTTTACAACACTGTTTGGCTGATAGCTCTTGTTGCCAAAGCGATAACATTTTAAAAATCATGTATCATAGATACATTTATCACTAATCTGTGAAAACATGAAGCCTCTTGGTTTAATCCACTGACCGCTATTATAGTACCAGGTCAGTGGTTTAATCTCAGTAACTTCTTATATATTACTAACTGACTTGTACCTACTTACTATTTTATTGTCTAATTAAAACCAACATAAAAAAAACAAAGCATTCATGGTATGTAATAGGTACCTACTATATTGGTCTGATTCAAATTCATCGTTAATTATTAGTCCATAACATGCCCTGTCCAGTTCCATTAAATGTCCATTAGGAAATTATGTTGTATTGTAATTA
Organism: Dasypolia templi; assembly: GCA_963555695.1. Lineage (NCBI taxonomy): Eukaryota > Metazoa > Arthropoda > Insecta > Lepidoptera > Noctuidae > Dasypolia > Dasypolia templi. Next base: position 9,714,905 of record OY743142.1, read on the forward strand.
ATAATTATTAATAATCAAATCACAAAATACAAACACTAATCTTTCGGTGACAACAAATTGAAGTGGCGGCGCGGCGGCAAACGAACAGCAACGAATCAATCCGAAGATCCGATCCAATCCGACTGATCAAGCGAGTGAGCGCGATACAAGTGGTGTAAGTGTGAAAGAGGAAAGAGTACAACGTGTTGTTCCAATAGAGACAGCTATGGTCGGGTATGAGCACTTTGCCATGAACTAGGGCTTCTTAAAGGTTTTTGTTCTACTACTGCTAACAAAGCTTACCAACATGAAAAATTCTAAAACGAGCGTTCCGTTTCACGTTGCTTTTATGTAAAAAATTAAAAGTTAATTCTACTAATCCCGAAAAATCACCTAAAAGTAACCTTGTCATTAGTGTGACCTAAAAGTAACCAATGCAGTTGAAAAATCACCTAAAAGGTTACAAAAGTAACCTTCTGGCAAGACTGAGGTCTCAGTGCGGCGCCGTAATAATGATGCTCTGTGGCGCCGTACTTCGCGACTCAGTGACTGAGTAATGACAAGTGCCCCCGCCTCTCCTACCCACCGCTCACATATAGTGTGGCCATTACTGCTGTGCACTCTCTGAGGTATGCGCGGCGAGGTGGGGGGGCGAGGAAAAAAGTGCATGAGTTCACATGAGATCGATACATGTCTGACAGATATTACGATATCAGTTTACATTTCTAAGGCAAGACTTGTGGCGGGACGATGGTCGGAGGCTATCTATTTGTAATATATTATACTTAGTTGATTAAAATGTAACCCAAATATCCTCATATTTTATTAAAAGTAGGCAGGTGATTAATAAGAACTAAACTTATAATTCAAATTAGGACTTGTTTTATTGAAATTCGTTTATATTTACAAACAATTATATATTCTAACCAAAGTTATTCTGACATAGATTCTGTTTCATTTTCATATTCCATTTCGCCATCGGAATTTGAATCAGGGTCTTGCAAATTTATTATGAATGAATCGAACCTACTATCGCGACTCCAGTAATCATTTTTCTGGACATGATCATCGCATCTCTGCCATTTTTCCGCCGTAAATTCCGAAAACAATTTATCCAATAAGATTATCTTTTCGTATAGAGAAGAATTAATATAGTTTTGGGCTATGTTGTTTTAATATCAGCCCAGACCAACTCTATTGGATTTAAATCTGGATGGTACGGAGGTAAACTACTAGGTGGTCAGGAGTTCGTCAATTCTATACACGGGTTTTTAGCTGTTTTATAGTACTTTAGCTATTTGAATGAATGAATGAAATGCACCGACCCCAGCGTGGTTTGACCAGACTCAATTAATCGAATGAACCCCAAGATTTGCACTAGCCCCTGAAGCCTCATGTTTCATGGTGCTACAAAGACCATTGCATATCAAGGAATAGACCGGGGGGCACTGTAATGGTAGGGACGACGTGCCCTTAGGATAGGATTAGGAGTATGAGAGCCAATCGAGTAACGCACCCTAAAATTAGTATAGAACTAGTGGAGGGGGGGGGGGTAATATTTGTCTATGGGAGGGCATCTTTTAACGACGTCGCAGCCGGTCGCTGCTATGCTGTGTTGTTCCAATATCTTCATCTGAGGTCTCGCTACTATCCGTTTCCGGTTTCCTGTATATCTCGCTAGCAGCCTTTTTGACCTTATCTCGTTCTTCAGCCGTGTCCAACCAGAAGTTGATTTCCTTGTCGAAGTAAGACATGTCTTGTTACAAGTTGTCATTCCAAGTGTAAATAGGTCGGCCGACTTTTTTGGATTTTGCCTTGTACTGCATTGCTGCATGTAGTAGGTGTGGTTTTCGTCGTCTGTGGACATGTGCGAGATAACACATCCTATGATTGTTGATGATTTCATGCATTTTCTTTTGTCTTGGTTTATTTTTAGCGTGGTTAATCAGGTCTCTCATGATAACTCTGTCTTGACCTGTTGGCTTTGGTGAGTGCCGAGACTTTCAGTCCGTGTATCATACAAGGTACGATCACCATTTGATACATAAGTCTAGCTAACTTCCAGTCCATCTTTGAGTTTATTATAAATGGTATTAGTGACTTCGCGTTTCTGATGGCTTGTTCGCATCGTTTTTTAATTGTGCTCTTTCTGCTTAATGCAGATGACTGTCAATGATGATGATGTAAATTGACTCCATTAATGGTAACGTAGGTCGTTTTTTTGTGAAGCTGTGGGGTCCCTTATTAGTATTTTTGTTTTTGTTTCGTTTACTTGGAGGCCGACACTAGACAATAAGGGTTTAATATGGTAAATGATACCTTCAAGCTTTTCTAGGTCTTCTGTAATGAAGATAAGATCGTCCGCAAATGATAATACCAGGGGGAGACAGATTTCCTGATCTTGGTCCAATTTAATTAATTGCGTTTCATCCTCAAGGGTTCTAAGGACATCATCCATAACCAGTGTAAACAGGCGAGGGGATAGAGGGCAACCTTGTTTGACTCCCTTTCCCTTGATAATCCAGTTGCTTTGTTGGCCACACCATTTGATGTATGTTCGTTCATTCATGCAAACTTTGATTATCCTGTTGTCTAACGATTTGTTAGTTCGCTGTACTAATATATCACTCAGTGCGTTTAGGTCAATGTTATCAAATGCCTTTTCTATGTCGAGGGCGAGTACAAAGATTCTTCTACCGGCACGCCATTTTTCAGTCAGTACCCTCTTAAGTGTAAAGATGTGATCATCTGTTGACCGATTGTTTAGAAAGGCAGCTTGGTAATTGCCCAATTCTTTTATCGTTTCGTCTAATTTTTGTAGTAGATAGGAGGCGTAGATTATGTAGCCTGTATTGCAAATTGATATGCGTCGATAGTAGCTTGTATCTTAAGGGTTATTATTTTTCGGAATTGGTACCTGCTCTGTTTCTAACCACGTGTCGGGTACTTCATTCTGATTCCAGGCTTTGTTCATATGATTGGTGACGGCTTCCTATAATATAAGGGGAATCGCTTTGTAAAGCTCAATTACCACTTCGTCTGTTCCCGGAGCTGTCACGTCATCCACATTTTGAGCGTCAGTTATCGGCTTCGTTACGTTAACCGTTGGTATAGGTGGGCCCTCTGAGCTTTTTAGGATTTGTTCCCATTTGGACATTGGTATATATGCGTTTCTTTTACGACGTTTGGTGTGTTGTTTGCTGCTCCTGTAAAATAGGTACAGTACCTGTATGCGTTTTGAAGGATGTTTTTTCCCAGTCCATTAAAGAAGTCCCTACATGCATTTTGTTCTTCTTTGTATTTAATCTTTTGAAGCGTTGCCTGACATTCTTTTACACGATAATGTCTATTTGGGTTATCTGGTTGTCTTCTTTCTAAGAATTTAGCCTTTTGGAGGTTGGCAAGAGCTAATCTATGCTCCCTGGAATGAGTCGGTTGAAAAATCAGGGTTTCCTGGGCCGCTTCTTTTAGTACTCCCTTTATAGTACTCCAAGGTATTTCGATATTTGCTTCCGTTGAATTTATTCCTATATTTCCTAGTTTTTTGGTTATGCATTCTTGGTATTTTGTTGTGGTGGATTTGCTATTGAGAGCGGCGTAATGGCATTGTTTATGTTTAAAATCCTTGGCCTCCAGTTCTTTTCCCTTCGCGCCTTGCGCTAGCCCTTTTGTATTATTTGGGTGCTTTCGTTATTGTGTAGAATGCGGCTTGTTCTTAGCAGCCCCCAGATTATTTTATGGTCGGAGATGCCCCTAGCAGCCCATTCACCTTTAATGAAGTGAAAGATTTTTTTTCCTGTATGTGGCGTAATAATGTGATCCAATTGGGATTTCTGGGTGCATTTAGACCATGTTATCTTACAAGATGGTCTCGCTTTTGTTGTTTCTATTTGCAGTTTTTCCCTGTTGGCTATATCCACTAACATTTCCCCGTTGTGGTTGGAATAGTCATGATAGAGGTTTTGGTGAATCAGCCCTTTGCGTTGGAAACTTAGCGTATCTTTTCGACCAATGTGTGCGTTAAAGTCGCCTAGGATTACTAGCGTACATTTCTTTGGTTTTTATCTAATTAGGTTTAAAACCCCTATGAAAGATCTAGTTGCTTTATGGGTACAACTGTTGATGTGTGAGTTGATTATACATATAAAGGGGAGCATGCTTGTCACTTTCCGTACCAATTCTCAGGGTGATTGACATTGCGTCGGTGTCCTTTTTCATGTTATTTATTTCAATTCGTGCATCTTTTCTGATTAGAATCGCAAGTCCTCGGTGTGCTTTGCCTGTGATTCCAGATAGGTGCCATTCGTAGTGCGCGGAGTTGTACCTTCCTGAATTCATCCCTGTTTCTTGTAGGCAGGCTACGTGTATGCCCCTATGTGAAAGTTCAGCGTCTATTTTAAATTTTTTGCTCGGTTTCGAGGCGCCACGGACATTCCAAGTTGCAATACACAAGTCAGGGCAGGTGTACTTCGTTGTGACAGAGAGCGGGCTTCTGAGGATTGTGTATCCAGTGGCATCCGCTACTTCGTTTGACATCGGTGTACCTAACGAGGACGCTAATAGTTTACGCGTTCTTAATGGATTAAGTAATTGGGGGTTATTCTTTTGGAACCGAGGTGTTGTGGGCTGTTTTTGATCTGCTCTTATGTTGTACTGGTTACTTGAATTTTCGACATGTTGTAATGCTCTGGTTTTTGTTGATTCCTGCGTTAGAGTTTGCTGGTTACTGTTATACTGGTCGTCGTCAATTATCACCCAGCTGTCATAGTGCTGTTCATTGTAGAAAATATGTAAGTTACCTGGTACTGCCTCGCCGGTAGGTGAATATACCAGTGTGCTCCCGCTATTCGTGTGAACAAACACGTTTACAAGTTAGTATTCTGTCGCGGCAATTAGAATGTCCTCCCCAGAATGAATCAGTGAACTGCGTGGTTACGTATTCTGATATAATTTGTTCCTGAGATAGATTATTGTTAGGAAGAAAGTCCTGAATATTATTTAAAAGTGCTACGCTTATTCTTTCATCGTCTCGATTCACTGACATAAATTTTGCCAGATCGCGGCGTACCGATAAGTGATCGAAAGTCAGACCCAAGACATTGTTCATTTGGTGAGCTAAGGCTCTAAATAAACAATTCCCGTCCCTTTTCATAGGTACTTTTACAATAGCCATTGTGGAATTTTTGCTTTGTTTAAACTTTAAAGACAAAGGCACTGAAATTTGACTAAGACAGGGGTAAGATTAATGTGCCGTCCCTTTTGGATTCTGAGGAAGTGTATCTTTTTGTGGAGCTTTACAATTCAGCGTAGAAAGTTTTTAGTGTTTTTTTTTATGCATCCGAACCCTTGCTTGACATGTGTCACACAAAAGGTGGTAAAAAAGATAGGGACTGCATCTACTCAGATTATTTGTTAGCCGTATTTCCTGGGAATTAATGCTACAGTTGTTAACATACGATACGCAAGTATTAGGGGGAGCTATTCTTGTACGACTTCTAAATCGGCATCGTTCTTTTTGTTTGAGTAAATAGCATCCAACAGAAATTTGTCAATATAAACGTCACCCTTCACCAGAATATCTCTTGAACTAGGGACCGCCAAACCTCAAGTTCACAACCCCGCTGACCCGCTCGGCCCCACCACAATTAGATTAGAGCTGAGAGTCTCAGCTAGTTTAGTCTTTTTTTTGGCCTTAACAAAAACATTTACAAGAAAATGCAAATTGCAAGTTGGAGCCTTAAATGATTTGCTATAAATTAACACAAATTAACACAATAGCTAAGCTAAGTGAGATCTTTGTACTTTCATAATGAGAATTCAATTTCCTTAACCATAGAATGGATTGATCTCACCAAATTCGAAGCTCAGGATCCTTTGGCAGGCAAGCAGTTCCTCGCCTGCGTTGAGGTTTGTTGCAGGGAAGTTTGTTTGGCGACATAGGGCACACCAGCAGTTTGTTAAACACAATCACTCCGTTGTCCAAAACTGGGCGTAGGGTTGGCCCACTCTATCCCTACCGTTCGAGAAAACAAGGCGTCTACACTTACAAAGTAATTATGAATATCGAAATAATGATTTCAGCCTGTGTTAGATTATAATTTTGGTATGTTTGAGAACAATATTACCTAGATTAAAATAGAATAACTTCAAGCAGGCTTTCATTTATATTCGACAGGAAGCAATAGTAATATTCACTGAATAGTGATTTCAAGTGTAATAGGTAATTGATTCAATCGAAAAAATTACTCCTTATCTTTGTTTTTTATGTTTGAAATCAGAGGACTCGATCGCACTATTTGTCAGAATAATAGCGTATATTTGTGTATCCCGCACTACTACAATTAATATGAATACACTGTCCTATTACAATTGTTTGACGTTATGTTGAACATGCGCGTGGCTTTGATTCAACGATCTAAAGCGCAGCCGCAGCTTAGAAGTACAGCTTAGGGTACGGAACGATCTCACCAGTAATCTTTATAGTACTTTAGCTATTTTACTTTAAATTACTTGTTTTGTGTCTACTAGTTTTATGTTGAGGGTGTAGGTTAAATAGAAACGACCAATTACGTCTGTAGTTTATTTGCGACTGGCGTTCGCAACTTCGCACCTCTGTATCACGGGCGCAGCCGTGCGTCACCAAGATGGAATTCGCTGAGTGCGTACATTTTGTCCCTACAGTAGCCCCCTTCTTAAAAGAAGTACTTACATTAAGCACAGAAATATTATTAAAAAAGTAGTTTTTTTATTTTTTCTCGTAAATGAGCACATCTCAGTTCATGCTCTATCTTTTCTTGTTTACACTTTTCCTCTATGCTTCTTATTTGTGCATCAACAAATTCTTGCTCACTATAACTTTCCATAGTGTTCATGAAGGACTCTGGATTGCGATGCATAAGAGGTTTGGTCTGTTTTTTTTTAAATAAGACACTTTACGCTCAGGTGTAGCAACAACACCTTTCACTAAAAGCTGCTTTGATTTTACCTCCATCTAAAGCAGGGGTTCCCAACCTTTTTTTGTCTACTGCCCACTTTAAGAATAAATTATTTTTTAACGCCCCCCTTTTTAAACATACTTAAAAACCGCTAAGTACTTATAACTGATTATTGAAACGCAAATTTATAGTATTCGGACAGAGTATCTTTTATTGAAAATAAAACAAACATAATCAATTCTTATATAAAAACTAATGTGAAGGTTGAATCTGATGCTGTCCAATAAGTTTGTTGATATCAGGTTCCAATTTACTCAAAAACAGCCGCAAGTCGCCACGTTCGGTAACACGCAAACGATTTCTCTTTTTAATAAGCAGCTTTGCCACAGCACTAAATCCACGTTCACACAAATATGACGATGGGAATGCAGGGTACAATTGCGGGATCGGTTTTTGTAGCCAAAATTCTTGATATCCATTTTTGAACTTGATTTTTATTTCTTCGTTTGTTGTCAATTCTATAAGTTCTTCTTCCAGCTGAGGTGACATTGCTGTGTTGACATTTGAAAACGGATCCAACACCCAGTCTGGTATTTCCAAGTTTAAAATGTCCTGGTATCGTTCGGTGAAGTCAATGTGGAGGTTTTCCAAATTTTGCCAGTAGGCAAACAAGTCGTCGTTACTGCACTGCAGTATACTGATAAATTCGGAAAATTGTGAAACTCACGTCTGCCCATATTCTTTTTGTGCAGAAGCAGTTTGGCTGCGAAAGCAGCAACGACATTTTTTGTTTTAATTAAATTTAGTTGATCGCCTTGCAGTTGGAGGTTCATGTCGTTGAACATTTTATACAGGTCTGTCATGTAAGCTATATCATTCTTTGATGTTCTGAGCTTGTTGTGCAGTTCTGTATCTTTAGTTTCCAAGAACTCTATCATAGAGTCAAACAGGTTGTAAAATCGAATCAGACAATTCCCTCTTGACAGCCAACGAACTTCAGTATGAAACAACAAACGGTTGAAATCTTCGCCATTAGTAACACAAAGCTGATGAAATAATCTATCATTCAAAGAGCTGCTACGGATTTTATTGACTGCTTTGATGACATATTGCAGTGATTGAAATAGTCGTTCACTTAAGTTTCTAGCAACCAAATGTTGTCTATGAATAACGCAATGTATAGCAAGGACATCTGGAATTTTATTCTTTAAGTATGCTATGAAGCCTTTATGGCGCCCTGTCATAGCCGGAGCGCCATCCGTAGCAACTGATATAATATTTTTCAAAGGAATCTCTTTCTCTCCACAAAACTTTTCCAATGTATTGAATATGGTTTCGCCTTTTGTATCTGTCTCCAAATTTCTGGCAAACAATAGTTCTTCACGTATTTTCTCATCTTTAATAAACCTCACGTAATATAGCAACAACGCTTCATTAGTTGGTAAAGTGGACTCATCGAGCTGAATTGAGAATTGACTAGTCCTCAGATGATTGCACAATGATTCTTCAATGTTTTCAGCCATTTCATCAATTCGTCTTTGCACAGAATTATTACTCAAAGGAATTTTTCGGATAATATCTGCGGCCGGTTTATGAAGCACAGTAGTTATTACTTCCTTTATTGCCGGCAAAATTAACTCTACTCCGATGTTGTGTGGTTTGCCTTTTTGAGCAATTAACAAAGAGATATTGTACGAAGCTCGAAGTCCGTCGTCATCTTGCTTAGCAGCCGCCGAAAATAGTTTTGATACACTTGGCTGAGTATTATGCTTCTTCTCTAGGTCTTGAAAATATGCTACATTCTTTTCTGTCTTATCTGGATGCATTTTATTCAAATGATCTTGCAGTCTTGAAGGCTTCATTGCTTCGTTCGAAAATGTTTTTAGACATAGAAGACACAAAGGCGACGACGGGTTTGTGGGATTTTCAATAAATCCGAATTTAATATATTCCGCAGAGTATTGCCGTCTCTTCTTTTTTACTTCCGACATTGTTTTGTTTTAAGAAATACGTAAGTGTTGAAATCAAGTACTGCTTATCTATTATGCGCGAAACCGCAAATGAAAATAAAATAAATTTACGTCGTTTATATAGGATTGCATAAGCAGCACGCACCAACAGGAATAAGACAAACCTGCATAAACTCGTTTATCTCATTCGACGCCCAATCGTACTCGACAAGCAAGAACAAGTATTATAGAACCAGCCGATTGGTATAGGAATGTACAATTCGGATTATTTAACAAAAACTTGTTAAAACATGATTGCCCGCGGTCTTTTATATCGAACCGAGTTTGAGCTATATCTTAATTAATATTAGTTGATGTTCACAAGATGAAGTCGAGAGTCGAGAGCTCAGTCGGTGTCTAAGAGTCTTCCTAGCTAGGTAGATGAAATTATAAATCGACCCCAAAGCCCTACACAATGCCCCCTTTTTTTTCTGGGTCTCTTACCGCTCCCCTTTAGGCCTGCAGCGCCCACAAGGGGGCGTTATCGTCCACGTTGGGAAAGACTGAATCTAAAGCAATACAAATATTAACATTAAAAACAATTCACACAAAACTAGTCAAGCTATGTAGTAGTTTTAGTAACAAAAAAAAGAAAATCCACCTCAATATTGCATTCATCAATAATATGAATATCTTCTGTTAGTATGGGACACTCAGAGGTGCTAGCCTCGGCCACCACTGGTAATGGTGGTTTACATTCAGTATATAGTATGTATGACAATAGTTAATTGAACCCTCAACTCAATAATAATGGAGCTAGCAAGCCCTAGTGGCCTGCTAGCTCCATTATTATTTCTTCTTCCTGCGTAAGGTTTAAAATATCTTGAGGCGGTCCACCTCCTGTGCGATATAAACTTCTGCGGTGATCGCCGTACTTTCGTTTTAACGTTTTTTTCATATTTTCATATTTCGCGCGCAACGTCTTCGCGTTTCTCTGGTATATGCCAGAAGCACTGTTGAAATCTTGGGCTAATTTAGACCAAGTTTCGTCCTTTATCTGGTTGTTAACGACGTCTGTTTTTTTATTTTCCAAGACATTAGCGTATCTTTTCACTAATGTTGTTAAGAGTTCTGTCTCAGCAGACGCAAAATTTGGCACCCTTTTTTGCGCAGTATTACTCATTTTTATTCGAATATTCACAACAAACAAACAACTCGACACACAAGAAACAATAATATTCGATTTTAGAAGAAATTAAATACCACATCAATATTGTAATAATGATACAACATCACAGACGTCAATAAAACATCGAACACGTTGCTATAGAAACGAACGGTCGTTTCTATAGCAACGTGTTTTTTACTGATTGTAATAATAAAACATCACAGACACACAGACGTCAAATGTAAGTGTCAATGTCAAAAAGATCTATTTGTTGCCATTATTTTAATGAACGGATGAACGAACTTCGAATAAACTGGTCAATGTTGCCATGTGTAAAGGATTAATCGAAGGTTAACTAATCTGTTCATATTTTCCATTAGATCTTAGGACCGAACTTTAAACCATCGATTATATTTAATCGTAGATTCCGATATCCATAGTTTAAACTGCTTTTGATCTTACGGCCCGAAGTGTATCTTATGAAGCTCGGGCGTCTCACTAGCTACGATGATGTCATCTATGTAACAGAAGTAGAAACTAGACTCTGATTGACCTTCTGAACCTATTTTGAATTGTGCATCTAAGTCTTGCAATACCGCGTTGTTCATATATCGCTGAAATGTTTGCGCGGCATTACGTAGACCAAAGGTCATACGCGTAAACTCATACAACCCAAATGGCGTGGTTATTGCCGTTTTCTCTATGTCTTCAGGTACAATCACAATATTGTGATACGCTCTATTTAAATCTAAACGCGAGAATATGTACTTATTGCCTAAAATATACGTAAAGTCATTTATCCGCGGGATGGGATACCTATCAGGTATTGTAATAGAATTCAATGCTCTATAATCACCGCAAGGACGTATCTGCCCATCCTTTTTAGGTACTACATGCAATGGACGGGCCCAAGGACTTTTAGACGGCCTGCATATTCCCATTTCCTGCATGCGCCTAAACTCCTTAACCTTAACATATTTCTCTGGGGCTAAAGGCCTAGCTTGAGTGAAAACGGGTGGTCCGTGTGTCTCAATGTAATGCAACACCGCATGTGGGGGTTCCTCCCTAAAAGACACAGTTTTACTGATCTCGGGGAACTCAGCTAGTATATCCGAATAAATGCAAGCGTTATCAATCGTAGTTAAGGATGGTCCCTTCCACTTTACAATTAAACCTATTGCACTTAAACTAGTTACCTCATCTATGAGACGTCGACCGCTTAAATCTACTAGCAATTTATACTTTGTTAAGAAATCCGCGCCTATTATGGGCTGATTTACATCTGCTACAATAAAATTCCAAGTGTACGGACGTCTTAATCCTAAACTTAGGGTCAATGTCTCTATACCATAAGTTTTTATTATTGTACCGTTGGCGGCATATAATGTAAAGTTAAGACTTATTACTATCATATTAACTACGCGAACGATTTTCTTCACTGGTATTACGGACACGTTAGCTCACGTATCAATTAAAAATCTCATACCTGTTTCTTTATCACATACTACAAGGCGGTTGTAAATCGTGCAACATCCCGCCGTCGGCTGCACCAAGTCTAGTTTCCCGCCGACTTCTCCTGGTCCTTGCTCCAATTACAGGGTTTCACACACTTTGTTGCCCTCTCCCTGTAACGATAGTGGTAAAAACACAACCAATTAGCACTTTTTCTCTCGCTGCCCGTACCACCACGCTTAGATGCCGATCTCGATCTTCGGCTGCCTTTGTCCCAACGTTCTCTGCTTCTGCCGCGCTCCAGACTTGCGAGACGCAGGTTGATCTTCGCTAGCTCTCCCAGGATTTGGCTGCTTTCTGATGAATCATCATACCTTTCTCCTGAAGCCTTTCCCTGGAGTTTCGCTGCTTTGACCTCTGCTACTGTTGATGAGCCCTCTCCCGTACTTTCTAGCACCTTGTCTGCAATAGTAGCACGCACATCCAAGTCCTTTGAGTCAGACACTGTCAGCACCGCACGCACTGATTTCGGCAGGTGTGATTGCCACATCAACTGTAGGGTGTCGTCCGGCACTTTCCCTCTTACCAACTCACGCATTCGTCGAAGCAAATGCGATGGTCGCTGGTCGCCCAACTCCATTTCGCTGATCAGCTTTCTTCAATTTCCTTGTCTCCGACTCCTCGAACACCTCCAGTAGCCTTTCCTTCAGCGACTGATACTTCCGAGACTCCGGCGGAGCAAACAACAAATCGCTCACCTGTTGTATAGCGGCCTTGCTAAGTTTCGTAACCACCAGATCTTGTTTGGCTACATCACTCAGTTTTTGGTTTTCTATCGCCGCCTCGAACTGGACAAACCAGAGTCGCGTTTGGTCTGTCCAAAACTCAGGAATACGTGATGAGACGGTTATGCTGGCCAGCGCCTTTTCGCCGACATCGCCAGGCACGTCATCTTTCATACCTAGCGTACGCGGCGAAACACCTTGCTGAGGATTCATTTCCGTTTCTGGCTATCCACACACCTCACCCTCAAAAATGTTCACAAAGGGTCACCACTTTAGCTGTTTTATAGTACTTTAGCTATTTTACTTTAAATTATTTGTTTTGTGTTCTACTAGTTTTATGTTGAGGGTGTAGGTTAAATAGAAACGACCAATTACGTCTGTAGTTTATTTGCGACTGGAGTTCGCAACTTCGCACCTCTCTGTATCACGGGCGCAGCCGTGCGTCACCAAGATGGAATTCGCTGAGTGCGTACATTGTGTCCCTACAGGTTCTTTTTGTGTATTTTTGATAAGAAGTAGCAGTTGAGCCTTTGTCTTGGTTCCTGAAAATGCTACATTATGGCGTAGCAATCAGTTTTGTCAATCAGTTTTCACTTTTGCGGCTTGGTATAGTTGGTTTCTTCTCAACCTGAACGCTGTGGTAAGTCGCGTTGTCCATTACAACCACAGAATTCGGCAGCAACTTATCTAGCAACTATCTTTTAACTTTTCATCTACCCACTTATAAAAAGTACGCCCGTTCATATCGCCATGATAGTTACCGGTTTTAGCATCTGATTTGAATATAGTAAATGCATCGTCCACTAAGCCATTTCGACACCCAGCGTGGAGAATTACCAATCGCCGTCCTTTCCGAATATCAGCATGAATTCCGGGTTCTGACAATGATTGCCAACATTTGCTGGCATGGTGACTTGCGTTGATGTATGTTTCATCAAGAAAATGTATGTTGCGGTTTTGCGTTCTGTAATTTCTGATTTGTTTAAGATATTTTTTTCCTCCACACTGTAATATTAGGCTGCTCTATAAGGAGATGTCTCTTCGATTTGCATTTTTTGAGACGGTAGCCCATTTTGTGTAAAAGCTGTCTTAAATATTCCCGTCCACAATTAAATATGCCATCCTGTCTGAAACTTGATAGTAACTTACGTGTTCGTAAGTTACTATCAAGTTTCAGACAGGTTGTTTTTTTGGCGATTGAAACTTTAATCGGCCTGAATTTTCAATTAAAAAATAACCCGCAGAAATCACACTATGCACGGTTCTTTTGCTGTACCCCGTAGCCTCCGCAACGATTTTGGCAATATTTACATCACTTTTAAATTCAAAGCTTTCTTTGTCTGCTTTGCTTGTCTTAAAATATTCAGCTACCTTAAAAATGACGGTCTTAATATCACGAGATAACGCACGACCCATCTTGGAATACTTATCTCATGTGTGTCTGACATAGACAGTCTGATACAGATAACACTACCTGCCGCTACGAGCGTTGGCGGCGGACTGACTGAGCGCAGCAGCCGATTCTCGCCCCCGTACGCCGCGCGCAAACCTCAGAGAGTGAACAGCAGTAATGGCCACACTATACGTAAGGCGCGGCCAAGTAGTTCCGCGCGCACTATAGTTACCACCCTAGCAGCCGTAATGTATGTACTGATTTAAGCCTCGTAAAAAAAGTGAGTTTGCGCATTAAGTGAGCCAAAAGTACCAGAATTGCCAGCATCTAGAAGAATTGCTATTTCTGGAAGATTCAATGTTATCTCAATGCCAGTATTAGTTGGCCATGCATTGGTTATCTGGTAGAGCTTCATTGATATCAGTTCTAAAATTTAAGACATTTTGGCGCGCTGCCTCAGTCACATGGTGACCATGACGTGTTGAAAAAGTGAGAAGGGTAATCTCTCCAGTAGACGTGTATCTGTACCTACCACGCATCTTCTCGTAGGTCTCCTCAACTAACGGGATAAACCCAGAAAATTAAAAATTTTGAGTATGAACATCTTGTAAGGGGACCAATGTCGAATGGGGTCCGATGTTAGTTTGAGGTTAGTTGTAGGTGAAGTTTCTGTAGTTGACCCTGGAATAAACAAAACACAGCAACATTAAACTTCCCTTCCTCTTTATCCTTTCTATTGGTTTCGACTTTCTGTCTAAAACCCTTAGATCTAGCAGTTTATGGGTTGCGTTGTTCGAACTGCTGATTATATGCCGGTGGCTTATAAGACCACGTTTGTAGCTGGTTACGATTAATCATGTTAGTAACCTCGCTCGGCATCCCTATATGTCCATGGCGGTTATCACCGGATTGATGCGAGTCTGAAAATTGTGGCGTCTGCCCCCTGTTGCTGCGGAAATGTAGACATCGTATTTACTTACGGTATCAGAATCAGAATCAAAAATGTTTCACTCTTTTATACATTTATTTTTGTCCCATGTTCGTAATATATATTTTTGCGATTTTACACTATTTTTATATGCCGGTGGCTTATAAGACCACGTTTGTAGCTGGTTACGATTAATCATGTTAGTAACCTCGCTCGGCATCCCTTTAAGTCCACGGCGGTTAACACCGGATTGACGCGAGTCTGAAAATGTGGCGTCTGCCCCCGTGTTGCTGTGGAAATGTAGACATCGTATTTACTTACGGTATCAGAATCAGAATCAAAAAATTTTTCACTCTTTTATACATTTATTTTTGTCCCATTTTCGTAATATATATTTTTGCGATTTTACACTATTTTTGTTTATTTTTTGTCACTTTTTTTCTTGTGTTGGATTATAATTAAAGACAGTGTTAATTACTATAAGTGACCTACCGATTGAGTGATATTCCCTATGCCTTCGTTGTTAGTATGCCTAAGAGCGACGTCAATGTCATATGGACGCTAGAAAGGCAAATATATTTCAGATAATATTCAAGAAAATAGGGGTTTGGATCGTTTTAGATAAATAGTGTTCTCAATACAACCAACATAAAAAGAAGTTTCACAGTAAGGCTCCACTTCATGAACCAGTAACAAAATCTTGAAAAATAAATAAAACAACTAATAATTAGCCAAAAATGTTTTATTCTTAAGAACTTTCACATCTTTACGTATCAGTATAAAAAAACAATTGTTAAAACTATTATTAAAGTAAAAAAATTAGATCAATACTGTATTAAAACTGCATAATCGTTAATGCTTACACTTCCTGACTTTCATTGTCAGAATGAAAATCAGGCTGACCACCGAAACCTTCGAGGTCATCCTCTAGAGTTTCGTCCCCCTGTAGAGACTTGTAAAACTCTAAACAATCTTTCGGTATTAAATGAAACATTGACCTAAGATCGTCTAGTTTTGGTTTAGGGATTTTTTTTCCCTGTAGGCCACAATATGGTTAAGTCGGTTTCCGAAACATTAAAGATTTTCCTTTTATTTTCTTTTGTATGTTGAGCTAAAAATATTGGCCTTCAGTTATTTCACTTTTCATGAAAATTATATATTTCTCTTCTTTTTTAATGAAATTACTTTAGTTTGCAGCCAATTCGTTTTCTGATTGTTTGGAAAAGTTGTTCTGTTTACTATGTTTTTTGAGCTCAGGAAGCCCTCTTTGACCATTTATTTTAACTTCGAGCGAGTTCTTTATTTTACAACTCCCAGTGACTTGCAAATACACTGTAAATGACAGCAGTGTAAATACGTTGATGATATTTCAATTGACTTTCAATTTTTGAGAAATCAGTGTCTATTTAAAAGTTATTGTCCTCAAAGTATGGTGAGTTTAAGAGGGTTTTAAGCATCATGACTATTTTAATATTGCGGTTTTGTTCGCCACAGCAATCACTCCATAACGCTAAGTGTTTTAGTTGGTCGGCGTTGGTGTTTTACTTTTGTGTCACCAAACGGAAACTGCCAGGCGGTGGACACGCAAGTCATGGCGCATTTTCAGGTGCAGACTCTGTGTGGTTGCAGGAAGGATAGAAGAAGAGCAGTGCTTAGACAGAAGTGATTTTACAAGAGAGATACGAAAATTTCGGTGGGTTAAAAGAGAAGAACAAGATGATGATGAAGAAAAAGAAGGCAAAGAACGACGATGAATAATAGATAAGACTGGACGGAGACATTTAAAAGTCTCCTAAATAGTTTTTTGTACCAGACCCTTGTTCGTTTTCGCTCGATAAGGGAACATGGCCAGCATCTGGTCTTTCTTGTCCACCCCACCCATCATGATATTGTAATCTTGTATCAAGACGGGTTTGGTGGCATCTCGGATTCGGGAAACGCCGTTGCCATGGTATGTCGAGATCATAGCGACCCGATTGTTTTCCCTCCATACCATGACATCGACGTCTCCCGAGGTGAGACCAGTGATCTGACCTGGGCGCATGTTCCCCTTGGTCAGACTGTGCAGGGCCTGCGGAACAAACTTGCGATTGGTCCGCAGGGTTCCAACACAGTCAAAGTCCAACAACTTACGGCGTCGAGCGAGGATTGGCGAATTATAAAAGTTATCTATCTACAGCGTGTGACCCTTACCCTCAAGACCCTGTGTAAGTCTTAGGATAATTGCCGGCGCGTTGAAGCTTTCATTGGGTCTTCTAACTTCTGCGGTGGAGATCTTTGAGACATACCGGTTGCGTGAACCTCAAACCGCCATAAGTATCCGGTTTGAGATTCACAAATGTCGTACGTCTTGATCCCCATCGTAGCAGCTTTGTTTGTAATCAATTGGCTGATGTCCAACCAACCCTTCCACTGTAGAAGACTTTCGTCCAAGGCAAGATTTTGCCCCAGACGATATATTGACTCGAATTTGTTGTTCAGATGCGACAACAGTGGGTGCACCTTAAAGAGTTTCGGAGGCGTTCAGCTCTAGCGCACACATAGTCTCATTATTAACAAAATGGAGACATTTATTTAAAATGAGAAAGCGATTATAAGAAATGAGCCGAGCTAAAATAAGCAGTTACTTACCCCATAAAACAGCTGACTTAAAATGTCTTCATCCGTCAGACTCTGACGAGGACGATTGACTGATGCCGACGCAGACGCACACTCCACAAACCTTTATATAATTTGTCTCGGTAGTGTAATACAACCAGATACAATATAGAACTATTTCCGGTTCCCACCGGCGCTTCCGGCTAGGGTAAAGAGGGGTTTCCAGGCCCTCACCCTCCGGCAGTTCGACGATGTCGAATATTTATAATCTGAAATGCAAAATTCAATTGTCAATATGCTCAAAAATTATGAATGATTTTGATGATATATAAAAACAGGTTTAAAAAAGCTGCTTACTCTTCGATAGTGCGCGGCCCAGGCCTGTTAGAGCCTGCACCGGCTGCTCGTCCTGCTCACCCACCACGACTACGCCCACCTCGACCTCGCGTAACCACCGTCCCTTCATCCAGCCCCAAAGCTACTCTAGCTCCGCTCGAGCCGCCGCGCACTCGACCTCGTCGAGATCTTGCGACGCCACGTAGAACGGGCTCTAATGTTGCTGGTGTAGCTCTGGAGCCGCCTGCACGCACACGCACTGCACGTAGCGTACTGCCACCACGTGGAGCTACAGGCTCCACGGGAGAGGGAGAGGTTGGCTCTTGACCACCACGCAGCTCGCTTGAAAAAAACTAAAAGCTTTAAATTACACATGCATGCGCAACTGTAGCAAAACACTATAGAAGTAACTATAAAACCAACCTACATTAATAACCAACTTATATTACCAACCAACCAAACAAATGTATTTTTTTTTTAAATAAAACGTTAAAATGATATGACGGCGCGTGATGATTTGGTCGATTTATTGTGACACTTTTTGAAACTTGTTATCGATTAATTTTACTCTGTAGTTTAGAAATTATTTCTTTAGTGGTGTTTTTAATTTAGAGCGGGTAACACCGAATGGGGTTGTGAGTGTCATGGCGGCGGTGGCGATCACTTTTGATGAGATCGTCACGCGGTGCACACGCACAAATCCATTGGCTCTAAAAATCAAGTTGAATAATTATTGTGTTTTAATTTAATCAGTGATTATCATCATAATCCTTATTTTTTATGATTGAGTTTTGTTGCTGTATTTTAAAGTAAATTAAGTGCGTAACTTTGCGAATATTATTTGTTAAACACCTGCACGTACACGCCCGCGATGAAGACCAACAGATGACGGATCCACAGCGACACGTGATGTCCCAGCCGCTCGATCTTCCGTCAAATATATTATTATTATTAATTTATTTCAGATCAAATTACAAGATCCATAAGTTGTTAGTAAAGGTCTTAACCTAATGTTAGTAAAAACCACACAATATACAAATCTAAAAAACGACTGACACCTACGTGTGCAGCCGTATCCAGTGAGCCAGCATGGGGCTGTCCCACCTATCACACAGTACACTCAGGATGCCGTGGGAGCTAGCACGTATACTACTGAGAATCGAAGCGCACCGTTTCCTTATAATGGCATGAAAACCATCAACCCTGGCCTCGGCGAACATCCCGGAAGCGCTACAAAAGCGTGGTAGACGCAACAGCATCCTGAATACATTGTTATATTGGACACGCAGGGCGTTGTATGCCCTCAGCGTATACCCGATCCACAGACTGCACGTGTAAAAAGACTGGCAGTATGCTTTGAAAAGGGTAATTTTGACTTGCGTCGTACAACGTGCAAATCTGCGGATCAGCATATTACCTCGCACAGCCCTTACTATGTCCAGGTCATCATTCAGGTCATGAGTAACCCAGTGACCCAGGTACTTACATTTTATTACTCTAGATAACGGAGTATTATTTATGGTCACATTTGGCACGTTAGTGTAACATTTGGTACCCGCCTTGAATACCAGTAATTCTATTTTTTGCATTGTACCTGAGTCCTTGAGTGACCGCGTAGTCTTCACACATCTTAACAAGACGCCTGCGGGCCTATTACGAACTCTTATTTCCAGGCAGTTTACGGCGTAAACAGAACTGCCTTGCAATTTCGTATTATGAACTCGTCAAACAAGCCAGTCAGCGGTCACGTGACACCCTGGCCGATATCTGAACGAATATTGCCTGGCAATACCGTATTATCAACGTTGGTTTGACATTTCTTTCCGTATTAAAACTGTCAAAAAGTAACCTCACAATCCATTCAGTTTACGCTGCTTCATACTAGCTTTTATTGAATTGTTTTGGGTTTATTTGGACATTATTGGAGTGTTTTCTAGATAAAATAAATAAATACTATCATGTGTGACGAATATGAACTGTTTGAGTTCCTGGAAAGTGATTCTTCTCGGAAAACCTGCGAATCAAGGAACAAAAGGAAACGAATTCGTGACCAACTTAATGCGTTCGACATGGATGATGTGCAATTCATAGAAAGATATCGACTTAGCAAAGACTTGGTACTGAATCTTTGTGAGGAGCTGAGGCCTCACATGTCAGGACCTACAAAATCCACAGATTTATCAGTGGAGACTAAGGTACATAATTGTTTTATAACCTTAACATATTGTAATTATATTTATTTATTTATATATACTATGTACACCGAAACATACATTCCAAAAAAAAAACAGACTACAAAATATGCAATGGGCAGCCGATCGTTTTCTGTGATCTCTTCCAGGAACTTTGGAATGGACAGTGATTTGCCTGGACATAAAATGGGGTTGTTGTTGGTGCAAATAATAAGCATACTAAATATATATACTAAAATAGAAACACAGATAGGCACATAATCTAAATCTTAGATACATAGTTACATATTAGATACTAATAAATTTGAACTTTATTTTTCAAGTTTTAACGAAACATTATTCTCATTTTAGGTCTTGGTAGCATTATCATTTTATGCTACTGGCTCCTACCAACGCCCCACTGGTGATATAGGCTCTCATTCAATATCCCAGCCAACAGTTTCAACAGTAATTAAACAAATAACTGGGATATTGAATTTCCCGCAAATACAGGCAAAATATATTAAGTTTCCAAGCACATCTCAAGAACGCAGAGGAAATGTCGTAAGGAAAAAAAATATATATTATATATTCTCAGAATTAAATGTTTTGTGAATGCCTTTGCCTAAATGACTAACTTTCTTTTTAGGTTCTTTAATAAGTTTGGTATGCCAGGAGTGTTGGGCTGTATTGATTGCAGTCATATAGCCATCATACGCCCAACAGAAAATGAAGAGAGATTTTATTGTAGAAAACAATATCACTCA
This sequence comes from Dasypolia templi, assembly GCA_963555695.1. Taxonomy (NCBI): domain Eukaryota; kingdom Metazoa; phylum Arthropoda; class Insecta; order Lepidoptera; family Noctuidae; genus Dasypolia; species Dasypolia templi. Next base: position 9,735,366 of record OY743142.1, read on the forward strand.
TTGAATGTACAATTGGTAAGTCTTACATCTAATGGGATACTTAAAAAACTTATGAATGACTTTAAAATAAAATATGAGCATCACAAATGAATTGTTAAAATGAAAACTATTTATATTCAATACCTATACATTTAATCAACAAATCAGTATAATAAAAAAATTAAAAAAATGTTTATCTATCTTCTATCTTCTTTTACTTATATGGGAGAATAACCTGAAACAAATATTTTAGATTAGTAATGCAGACCTTGAAATTATCAGCGTGGATGCTAGCTATGGAGGGGCTACACATGATTCATTTATTTGGGGGAACCATCCATTGAAGCATCACATGGAGGAGCTTAGTCAAAATGAGTCCATATGGTTACTTGGTATGTAATAACAATAATTTTACTGTTTATACATGTCCTTAATTATTTGTTGTTAGTTCTTAATTAAAAGTCTTGAGTCTTAAAGTCCTATGTTAAAAATAAAAAAGATAATTATTTAAACTAATTCTCACATAATTGTAAAATGCTATTTTGATTTCAGGTGACTCTGGTTACCCTTTGAGGAAACACATGATGACTCCAATAACAAATACTGCTCCAGGTACCCAGGAAGCATACTACACTGGAGTACATGTGAGAACTCGAAATGTTGTAGAGAGAACAATTGGACTCCTTAAAGCTCGTTTCCGATGTTTACTGGTGCATCGAGTTCTCCATTATTCACCGCAAGTGGCAGCAAAAATAGTAAATGCATGCGTGGTGCTACACAACATGAGTGTCCGGTCAAATCTCCCAGTACTGGAGCTCACTGAAGAAGAGGCTGCTCAAGAAGCTACAATGCAGCAAATGGATGGTACTCACCATGTCAACCAGCAATCATCTAGCAGCAACAGGGAGCTAAATGAAGGATTAGCTACCAGGCGCGCCCTCGTCTCTCGCCTCTGGGTTTCTCAGAGCCCTTCAAATTAAAATAATCATAAATATTATGTATAAGCTTATTTTATTTTTAGTTCACCGATAATTTGTTTTATATCAAAAAACATTACATGTAATTTAAATGTAGCATTTTGATATCTCTTTATGCGTAATTTAAATGTAGAAATGCTTTTAAGTCTACTGTTTTATTAGGTATATTTCACACATTAACCTACATTGTTCCCTTAGCTTTCTCAACATTGTAGGAAAACCAGATTGCACTTTATACTATTTAAAAAGAGTACCCATTGAGTTTGGTACCAGCTTTCTAGGAACAACTTTTTGCAAAAACTTTAAATATTGAAAATTACATTATACAAACCTATCAATTTTCTCTGCAATTTTATTTAACGCATCTAGCATTTTAAGTAAAGTTTGGCTGTTCCTGGTTTCTAAGTCCAATCTGGACCTGCTGATTTGTATCAGTGTACGTCGGGCCGCCTCTTGACTGATGTGATCTTCTCTGCGGCGTCGTTGACGTAAAGGACGCGAAGTAGGAGCTTCACGAATGGTACCGGTTGAAAGCTGGGGCTGCGTTGGTGCCTCCTGTGGTGTTGGTAACTGTGGATCCTCATCCACAACTGGTGGTTGAAATGTTAAATGGTCTATTGGCTCAGCCTGTATGGGTATAATTTCCGCAGTGCTTGAGGTCTGTGACACCTGAGACAATTGAAAACATGACACATAATAATATAACCTACCTACACTTTACGTAATTAATCTAGATAAGTTTATTTATACTAAAAAAATACTCACAGCTAGGAATGGTATAGGAACTTGAGTATCAGGCATGCCAGTCCCATAACCACTTCCGAAAAGAGTTAAAAACTTTTTTTCTATGTCGCTAAGGGGCGGAACATCCGAAGGTCCTCCTCCAGTACGATTTAGGGATGCTCGTACTGCTGCCGCTCTTTTCTTTAATTTTGCCTTGTAATCGATCCAATACTGCAACAGCATTTGGTTTAAGTTATATATTTTGAGTATTTTTGATTAAATAACTTATTATTTAAATCAAAAATACTTACGTTCGACCACCCTTTGCAATCTTTTATGGCACCTTCTCCTTGGGAATTGAGGGACTCCGTGACAGATTCCCACATCCGCTTTGAGTACTCTCGTGCTTGGGCAGATTTATTGTACCCAATCGCCACTTCTTTGTGGGAATTTAAAAACTCCCACAATGTTTCTAGCTGAACGTAAGTTACGCGCCGACGAGGGCGAGAACTCTCATCCACTAAACTAAAATAATTACAATATTTATTGTATTAATATTAAATCATGTTGAAAACTGAGTACTAATTTAAACACTCAATAACACTTACGCCATATTTTTGTTTATACCGACTAATCTTACAAATTCAAGTATTAAATAAAAATACGATGGCTATTGTTCAAAATAAACAAAACGTAAATTGAAGTTTTAGAATTTTCCGCTGAACTTCAAGTGGAATACGTTCGGAAACGTAATCTTGCATTACATTAATTACAAACATAAAATATTATACTAAGAAATGGATTTTATAGCACAATATACCTACATTGCATTTATATTTTCACGTACTTATATACTAGAGTAACTAATTTAATTTATATTTATTGTTTTTATCATAAAATATGTGATTGAAACAAAACCGTAACTCACCAATAAATATTTAATTGTGTTTCTGAACGTTACGTCAGAGAATTACAAGCCAGCCATAGACAAACTACCCAGCGTGAAGTCGCTCAGAACTAGGAATGTCATAATACGAAATTTAACCAGCCCGTGAAATGAATTGCCTGGAACTTGCCTGGTTTTTTAAAAGTTCGTAATAGGCCCGCTGAGAGCTCTTATTGATGGACTCAGCAGCACCATGTCGTCAGCGTAACTTATATTGTTAACGCAAACTCCATCAATGTGACAGCCTATACTGGTGCTGCTGAGTTCAACAATCAGCCGATTAATGTAAAGGTTAAAGAGACGTGGTGAGGTAATACACCCCTGTCTCACCCCGCACTTCAACCTGTACACATCAGACAGAGTTCCACCCCACCGGACATAGTTCGTCTGATTTTCATACCAAAACTTAAATAAAGAAATAACAGCACAGTCAACGCTTCTTTCCTTTCGCAACTTTTCCCACAGGATATCGTATGACACCAGGTCAAATGCCCTCGATAAGTCCAGAAAACATGCATTGACCGATGTTTTCCTATCAGCATAATACTGAACAAAAAAGTGTCTTTTATTTTCTTCAAGGCATAATGCAGTTGCATCGGATCCGAACTATAGTTCACCGCACTCTTCCCAGTTGATAGGTAGGATAAAAACTCTTGTGTAAATGTCCTCCTCCTGAATCCAGAGAATGAAGGACGGCTTGTTGAAACAGGGTCTATGTTCCCCAAACTTTTTGTCAAGAGCGTTTGAGCCATTTTAGACACATACTTGAATCTAATCGGGGTTACAAGTACCTGTCCCTTCTCACCCCTCTTTAAAAATATGTTGTTCATATCCTTTCTCTGATGGAATTTCTGGTGAATTGTTATTTGCTGAAGAATAGAAAGATCTTCCAGGTAGGTGCCAAACATCGCATGGAATATCGCCTCTGAAGTAAGAAGGGGGGAAGCGCCTGATCTTTTTTGTTATAATACTTCATCATATTCTGAACAGTCTGCTTAAGACACATGATGGCAGTCTCCGTCGATAGTCCGGGTCTGAAATCGAATAATGCATCGTGAAGATTTGTACGACTCGCCATATGTGTATCAAGCAAACAGTCCAGTACCTAAGCTGTCACAGTCGCCAAGGAAATAGGCCTATAATTTTCTTCTTAACTATTAGCACGACTATGGTCTTCATAAGCTTATCTGGCAAGTACGAGTGACTTATACATAATGAATAAAATTTTGCCAAAACCCTCGGTAAATGAACTCCCGCTTATCGCAAGTGGTCATGTCCCGGAGACTTGCCTCTGACCATCCTTCTAATGACATCAGCTATTTCTTTGGCCGAAAACCTTAAACACGGAGAACTTACCTCAGCGCCAATCACCGACGACGACACGGGCGCAGCAGGTCCCGATAAGGGATCAACTTGGAACTGATTCACAAACAAATTTGAAATGGCTTGAGGGTCACACATTCCTGCTACGCTCACAGGCAGACTCGGCTTGGGGTTCAGTTTCGAAGTACTCTTCCAAAACTTACCGAAAACTTTAGATTTGCACTGCTCAGCGATTATGTCTAGTTTTAATTGTGCTTGATAATTGCGACACCACTTTAATTTAGCTTTAAAAATGTTACGTGTATTTCGCATATTCTCATAAATAGATCCTGAAGTTGGATTTCCAAATAAATGCCACTTCTGAAAAGCAAGCCGAGCCTGAGAGTGAACACTTCTAACATACTTTCTCGTATTCCAACCCGTTAAAGGTTTATAACATATTTGTCTAATAGCTGTAGCGGTCCGCTCAGCAGATGTTGAAAGTATATCAATGACTTTTGTGTACATACTGTCTAAAGCCAGTCTGTGAGTTACATCGTCACATAATTTATTATTTAATACACTCTGGGCACAATTAATACACTCTGGCGGGAAATCGATTTCACATAAACCTGAATTACACAATTTTTCATACATCTTTATCTGTTCTAAGTCTCGCTCGCCCCATACAACCTTACTACTTAATACTTTACGTACTGGAATACTAGACTCCACTATACATAAGTTACATTCTAACTGGATAGGAAAGTGATCGGACCAATATGTGCCGGTTAAGGCCGCCCATTGCATATTTGTAGTGTTTGTTTTTACTTTTTGTAATGTATTTTTGAGGTGTACAATAAAGTATTTATAAATAAATAACTTCGCTTATTTCTAAGTCGACAAAAATTATAATCAATTACTGTGCATTGTCCATACTGTGTACGGAACACTTCTGTGACGCGATCTCAATGAGCTCGATGTTAGGTTAAATTTTTCATTTAAATAATTACGTAAAATTATATCGTATTTCACTAATAAAATGCGTTATACATTACTACTGTAACGTATCTAAATCATGTTTCTAACAACATTTTGCCGTCACTAGTGTATTTGCAACTCAAATCAAGTGGAAATTTTTTTTGGCGCGTAAAATTCTTACCAACATTTGATAAAATAACAAATTCTGTACAAAATCTTTATCCAATACACAAAGCAGCAATTAAGAACTGTTTATTACTTACCCGTCCATGCTTGTTTCTTTCAGTTTCTTTCTAAATTCCGTAAAAATTAGCACTATACTCGTATAACATTCGCGTGCGGCTGCAAAAACGAAATGAACGAGTTCCCAGAGACTAGAGAATGCACCATTATATCCGTTACGAAACGTTGTTAGTTGTTTAACATGTGATGTTATATACCGTGCCTATTCTTTTTCCTACACTCTGTGTAAGTTAGAGCAGGAAAGGTTACTCTAGACAGGCTTTATTTGCCGTTTTAGCCGCCATGACAAACGCTGTCTCAATGAGTCAACTGACAGTTATGCGGTTTTTGGCGCCATCTCAATGAGTGGGCTTGTCACTTGATGAAGTCAATATATTCTTGCTGCGTCTTATATTTTCTCTGAGTATTCTCTGGGTTTTATTTTCTTTAGTGACAGTATATGATCTTGTTTTGGGACTTTATTTTACATTATTTACTATATATAATAATTGGGCTTCATAAAATCCCAATGAAATATATTTTTGGAATTCTTCTTCTTTTTTCTCTTGTAACTGATCTTGAAACTTTTTCGCAGATACTTGAATTCAGGTTAGTTAACTTTTTTGTTCTGTATGGACGATACAATGATTGATGTCAGAGGTACCAGAACTAGAACCCAATGAATTTTCATGGTTTTGGGTTTATCTGGTAGCTGCCACACACAGGTGTGGGGTTTATAAAAGGGGGTTAAAAATTTCATTAATTTTGCTCTAGGTCGCCCCGGTTACGAGATATGATGGTATTTCTTTTTCTTTCTTTTATTATTTAGGTATTAACGTTTCCTTATTTGGTGGCGAGTTTCAGGAAATGGACGGAGGAAATGGAACTCATCGGAGCTTGGATAGTCCTCGGCGTGATCGCTCGCGCTCCAGACACAGCCAGTTGAGCGCACGCCAGAATAACCGCAGCCGAGGCCGCAGCCGAAGCCGCTCCCGCACCCGCACCCGTAGCCGCAGCCGTAGTGGGCGTCTGCTAGAACGAGAACAAGCTTTGTTGCGGGAACAGGAGCGGATTCGCCGGATGGAGATCGATCTACAAAAGGAACGCGACATCGAGCAACGTCGACGGAGTGAAAGACGGGGCTCACCTGAAGTTGGAACCAGCTGCGAGCGCAGTCGCAGAGGGCTGCCGGGTAGTCGCAACAGGAAAGATCGAGATGCTACGAGCGCGGATCGTCGCACAAAAAGGTCATGTAGTCCCACTTTTTCCTCTAAGGATTTAATAAATATAATTAAATCCATTAAAGATGTCTTGCCATCTCAGCCTCAAAACCAGAGCACGGTATTTAATAATAGGGATCATAAAAATATGATACCCGAGTTTAATCCTTCGGAAAAAAATCAACGTATAGATATATGGCTAAAAAAAGTCAACGAATGTGCAAAGGTTTATGGCTGGGACGAGAAGACTGTAGTCCATTTTGCTATGCAAAAACTGACTGGTTTAGGTAAGATTTGGTATGAAAGTCTCAATTCGATATTGTTTACTTGGGCAGAGTGGCAGTTAAAATTAACGGGTGCTTTCCCCTCTGAACAAAATTACGGCCAAATTTTGGAAGACATGTTGAAACGAAAGAGTAGACCTAACGAATCAATCGAAATATATTACTATGAAAAGCTGGCGTTACTAAATCAATGTGAAATAACGGATAAGCGGGCAGTTGATTGCATCATTCACGGTATTAGTGATAGGACTATTAGGTCGAGTGCATTGGCACTACGTTGTGAGCAACCGGACCAGCTTTTAAAATTCTTATTAAGCAACACTAAAGAACTGGTCACACAACTACCACCTTTTAGAGGTAGAAATATTAATGCAGCAGATGACAAACAAAGTATTAGGGCGACTTCGAAGATAAATCCAAACTTGTATTGTTACAACTGTAAGGAGAAAGGACATCCGTATTCTAGGTGCCCGAAACCCTTAATTAACCCAGATATGCCTACTGTCCTATATTTAGGACAGTGGCAATAAAAAAATATTTCGCATTACCCACTTATCCTAACAATATTTACTCTTGTGATTTGTAGTGAAGAACGTATGTCTTTATATAAAAATAAAAATAAACTCCAGTTATTTTAACAGTTTTTATAAAAATTCAGTGAAAAGTGTGTAGTAAAAGTGAATTGCAGACATGTCGGATTACAGGTATGTATAAATTATTGTCTTTTACAAGTTGGTATTTTATTTTTGTATTGACACCTGGTTAATAACCTCAACTTTAGTACTAATAATGTATTTTATCAATAACAAATAGAGAACTCGATATAATCCGTTTTAAATACTGGTGTACTACATATAGGACAGTAGGATAATACAAGTAACTTTTTCTTACAGGCCGTTAGCTGCGCATGAAATTTTGGATACTTTGGAAAACTTTCCGGATGATGAAGAAGATAATAGAGAAAGAGTGATATGTATTCTACCTCCTCCTGTTGATTCCGACTGCCCGACTGATGAAGATTCAGGGGAAGAATATAATGTGACACTGAACAATTTGCCAAGAAACATACTACTTCAACCGGCAGAAGTATCGAAACAAGGACAGTTTCCGGTAAGTGATACAGAAGAAGAACCTTCTAATTCTACAGGTCGAACAAAACACAGGCGAACATAAGCGTGGAGAAAACGGGACTTGAAAAAAAATCCAGTAAATTGGCCTGAGGTCCAAGGAGTTTTCCAAGATAAGCGCCCAACTGAGTGGTTTGAAAACTTTATAGATGAAGATGTTATTAACTTGTTGGTGTCAGAGAGTAACATGCATGATAATAATATATTCAGTATTGCTTCCAATGCTGTGGGAATGAACCCTAAGCAATCTACAAAACGCTTTTCAGAAAGCGAAAAGAGAAACATAGTCATAGAAGAACCTCACATGGTTGCATTTCAGTTTTCGCAGAAGGGTAGCAACTGCTATGTTTGAATCAAACTGAAAAAAGAGGGCCAAGCCGACCCTCCCAACATGAACATGCTGATAGTCGAAAAGACCAAATCAATCCTGCTTATTTCTCAATCCAAGCAAACACGCTGCCGTCAATGCCATAAGAAGTGTTTGACACGCTGCAAAAAATGTTATGTTGGAGTGTGTGTCAAGGGTTTTAAACATATCATTCATAAACAATATTTCTAATATATATTAACCTATTAAAAAATAAAAATAAAGCTTTTGAACCTATTTCTTGTTTTTTTTTTACGATTACATGCCATATCGTCATCTGATCTTTTATTTCCCCTTATTATCCTACTGTCCTACATATAGGACGGCTGTTTCCCTGAAAGCCTTACAGGCTATATTTTTTTCAGCATTTTTTTAATATTACATAAGGTCTATAAAATCAAACAATATGATTTTTTTCAAACTTTTCAGAAAATAATAGTTTCAGGCTTATCTGGGTTAATTGTAGTCATTGCAACAAGGTGGGTCATAAACCTGAGACCTGTAGACACAATCATAATACAGGGCCAGCGAAGGCTGACCCACTGGCAAGGGCCATGCGCATCTCCAGTTTTTGCCCAAGCGGAAAATTTATAAAAACTGTGAATGTTAATGGTTTTCTTCTGGAAGCATTCGTTGACCTTGGCAGTGAGGTCACGCTTATAAGGCGATCGGATTTTAAAAATCTTGGTCTTGGTCATGACCACACTCCTTCGACAATGAAGGGTTTTGGCAACAGCCTTGTGCAATCCGTAGGTTCTGCAAAGCTAGAAGTTGTCATCGATGGCGTAACTGCTAATGTTTCGTGTAGGGTTGTAGATGATCACTTGCTGGAGAGGCCGATGCTTGTTGGTCAGTCTTACTCAGAGCAGCCACACATTGTTGTCTATAAAGACGCGAACAAACTACAGTTTATGCACATTGGAATCGAGTTACCAGATCTATATGAGCATACAGAACACTTAGAAATGGTAAGGGTAATAGGTCATTGCCGAATTTATGGTACTGTGAGTATAAGGGCTAAAATAGAAACGTTGTTTTCTGGTAGCGTACTGTTAGATACTAGAATTGTAGGAAAGCCAAACCAACAATTCTTAGTTTGTGGGGGTGTTTACGAGGTGAAGGATGGTTCACTCTTTGTGACAGTGATGCCGTGTTCGGTACCGTATTGGTTTCGAGACAATTTTGTGTTTTCTCGAGCCGAAAAGGTGCAAGTAGTAAACAGTCTTGAGAACACGGAATCTCTTGTTTCGGACCAGGAAACTGGAGTGTCTTCAACCAAACGGTTTGATGAGAGTCAAATACGCGTGGGCGTTACTGTGTCAGATAGTGATAGGTTCAAGCTCATAGAACTCCTTCGACGTCACGAGGAATGTTTTGCTTACGATTTAGTTGATTTAGGCTGCACTAATGTTTCCGAAATGAAAATAGAGTTGAATAGTCAACGTCCAGTAGTTTATAGACCTTACCGTCTGTCTTACTGTGAACGCGAAAGGGTTCGAGGGATGATAGGAGACATGTTACGAGCAGGGATCATTCGGGAATCAGTGTCCAACTATGCCAGTCCAATCATTCTCGTGCGCAAAAAGGAGGGCGGCGTTCGTTTATGCGTAGATTACCGATTACTCAATTCAATCACTGTAAAAGAGAGGTATCCCATACCCGTCATAGAGGATGAGATAGCGAGGTTATCTGGACAGGCATGGTTCGTAACGCTTGATTTGATGTCTGGCTATTATCAGGTGTCCATATCTGAAGACAGCAAGCATTTGACTGCGTTTGTCACGCCGGACGGCCAATACGAGTACAATCGTATGCCGTTCGGCTTGGCAAACGCGCCTGCTATATTTCAGCGTATGATGAACCATGTCCTTGGTTCAGCTCGACTTGACAAGGCCACCGTATACATCGATGATGTATTAATTTTTGGTAGGGATCCGTCTGAATGCTTAGATCGATTAGAGGAAGTGCTTGTTTTATTACGTAAAGCAAATCTTAAGTTAAATTTATCTAAGTGCAGTTTTCTACAAAACACGATAAATTACCTAAATGATAAATGATAAATGATTTTTATTTCTGTAACTGGGTTTGTACAAACACTTTTACACGTCAAACATTTTTTTTTAAACTAGATGAGGTCGGCGTTTCCTATTTGACTACTCTGAGAAGAAAAGCCGAAACAAACTCAGAGGTCACAGTCTCTTTTAAAGTCCAGACATAATCTTGGTCAGATCATGTTAAGACCATGTGGATTGATGTCTGAAATGGTCTTTTGAGGAAAGAACCACACAGATTGAATGGACCTGTCCAGTCAGTGCACGCATTTGTCAGTAATCGTACAGCTCAACTCAAAACATAAGGAGCTCAACGATTCAACGAACAATACCAAAGAAAGGACATTGGATAGGCCGCATAATTACTCAAACCGCCAGACCAAGTTACAATTAAAATTCACTGAGATAATAAAATATAAAAAAAACAAAAGTAAAAAATAAAATGACCCACATAGTCTTAACATTCACAATAATAACAATAAAATAATACCTAGGTAAGTATTCATGTCATTGTTTATTTTACAGATCATATGAGGACCATGTAGGTAGGTGTCTGAAATGGTCTTTTGAGGAAAGAACCATACAGATTTGAGTGGGCCTGTCCAGTCAGTGCACGCATTTGTCATTAATCGTGCAGCTCAACTCAAAACGTAAGGAGCTCAACGATTCGACGAACAATACCAAAGAAAGGACATTTGGGTAGGCCGCTTTAAGTACTCAAACTGCCAGATATAAAAAAATTATGAAATAACTGAGATAGACAAAATATATAGAAATAATACCCACTAAGTCCTCACACGAAATTAACTAGGTTTTGAAAGCAGTTCAGTAGGTATACGGCCAGGAGATGCAAAAATTCAGTGTGTTGTCGATTTTCCCCGTCCAGACAATGTGCACGGGGCGCGACAATTTCTAGGGCTTGTTAGCTATTTTAGAAAGTTTATACAGGGTTTTGCAGAACTAGCTCACCCTATCACTAAATTGCTTAAAAAGAATGCTGTTTGGGAAAGGTCAAACGATCAACAAGAAGCGTTCCAAGTTCTAAAGGCCAAGCTTGTAGATAGACCCGTACTTTCCATTTACGACCCCATAGCCGAAACCGAACTTCACACGGATGCTAGTAGAATAGGTGTTGGCGGTATTCTTTTGCAGCGTGCTCAGGGGAGTGAGGGTTCTTTTCATCCGGTGGCGTATTATAGTCGTCAGACGACACCCGAGGAGAAGAATTTCCACTCCTATGAGTTGGAGACATTAGCCGTTATCTGCGCTCTTAAAAAGCTTAGGGTATATCTTTTAGGAAAGCCATTCAAAATTGTGACAGACTGTAGTGCACTACGTTCGACTTTTGTAAAGCGTGATCTAATTCCCAGAATTGCTCGATGGTGGCTGGCTCTACAGGAGTTTGATTGCACTGTGGAATATAGGGCGGGTACAAAGATGGGTCATGTTGATGCGTTGTCAAGGAACCCAATTGTTGATACCGAATCTCAGATTCCCGAACAGTATCCCACGGTGATGACTATAAATGACGAGGACTGGCTACTTACGTTGCAATTAGGGGATTCAGAATTGTGTAGAATTCGTGACATTGTTGCTAGTGATCTAGACCCTCAAGGGGTAGAGTACATCAAGGATAACTATGTTTTGAAAGATAACAAGCTATTTAGGTGTGTCGGGGGTGACAAAGAATGTGTTAGGTGGGTGGTCCCAAAGGGTGCAAGGTGGCAGTTGTGCAAGAGAAACCACGACGATATAGGTCATGTTGGTTTCGAGAAAACCTTAGACCGAATAAAAAAGCATTATTGGTTTGCAAAAATGAAACGTTTTGTAAAAAAGTACGTAGGGTCCTGTATCGACTGTGCATACGCAAAAAAATCTACGAATACACGTGAAGGGTTACTGCATCCCATTGAAAAGGTTGAAAGACCTTTCCACACATTGCACATTTACCACCTTGGACCATTTGTTAAATCCAAAAGATGCCATACTCACATATTGACTATGGTTGATTCGTTCACCAAGTTTTTATTCATCAAACCGGTCAGGAATACAAATACGCAAAATGTGATAAAAGTTTTGCAGGACATTTTTGACACATTTAGAGCCCCCGACCGAGTCGTTAGTGATCGAGGTTCCTGTTTCACTTCCCATGCATTTAAAAGGTTTTGTCTTGACCGCGGAGTAAAGCATGTATTAAATGCAGTTGCATGCCCAAGGGCCAACGGTCAAGTTGAACGTTACAACAGGACCGTCCTTGACTCGTTGACGGCACAAAACCTTAGCGCAGATGAAAAAGACTGGGATAGCAAATTAGGCAGAGTTCAATGGGGCTTAAATAATACGTTACAAAAGTCGACAGGTAGGACACCTGCTGAAGTTATGTTCGGGACGGCAATGAATAGCGAGTTTAACGCAGCACTGAATGAGATAACCGAAACTACGCGAGAGGCCACCTCCTTGCAATCTATTCGCGATGAAGTTAAAAGCAGAATTGACCAAAAACAGGCAGCACAAAAAAGGATATTACGACCAAGGTAGACGACCTGCACGTATTTACAAAAACGGCGACTTAGTAAAAATTACAAAAGTTGCATTTCAAAATGATGGCAAGAGTACAAAGCTCATGCCCTCGTACGAAGGTCCTTTTAGAATCGTAAAAATAATAGGTAATGATCGGTATAAAGTAGCACCAATTGCGGGGTTTGAGGGAATGAAGAAAAAGCGAAAGACTACCATTGCCGCTGACCGGATGCGACCGTGGATCCATGTTGATTCTTTGGAAGTCGATAATGACACTGATAATGATGTCGAGAATGATGTAATTGATGAGGCTAATATGTCAGAATGATAATTTGATTGTTTTAAATGACATAATATTAAGTAGTGGTAACGCTAGCTCATGCTGTTCATTGAATATTGAAAATATTAACTTTTATAGTGTTTATTTACATGCTGTTGTTTTCCTTTTGTTTCAGGTCAGACAAAAGAAACCGCGGAAAGGTTTTGCGTCTTGACCTGAATGAGGCTAAACTCATGGTTGATCTGTTAAACCGTAAAGTCCTAAGGAACGGATTGGTTTACAGATTTATGGTTGCTTTTACCCCGCGACTTCGTCCGCGTGAACGTCGGTTATCGCGGATGCGGACGGGATCGCGGATTAAAAGTTTGGATAATTGGTTACAAGGATAATTGGTTAGGTCAGACAAAAGAAACCGCGGAAAGGTTTTGCGTCTTGACCTGATTGAGGCTAAACTCATGGTTGATCTGTTAAACCGTAACGTCCTAAGGAACGGATTGGTTTACAGATTTTGGTTGCTTTTACCCCGCGACTTCGTCCGCGTGAACGTCGGTTATCGCGGATGGGGACGGGATCGCGGATTAAAAGTTTGGATAATTGGTTACAAGGATAATTGGTTACAAGGATAATTGGTTACAAGGTTAATTAACTATTCATTTAGATGATAAGTTATAAAGATAACTAGTTCTAAGGATGATTAGTTCTAAACATAATTGGTTGTTACAACGAAACTTTTGTGATAGATTTTTATGTAAAAACAGCTATTTCAGCCAAGGTTACTTAATATTTTGATAATTTTTTTCTTATTTTCACATCATCTTAATTCTTTTAAAAGGTGCTCGATTTATGCCGAATGTAAGGTTTCACCAGAAACGTGTATGAGGACATACACGTCGTCAGGATGGTCGAGTGTAAGGTTTTATTATTATAACAAACTACACGGTTGCAGAATATCCACTAAATAAAAACGATCTACAGTTCAAATATTTGTACTGGCCATACTGACGGCGGAAATAAAATTGGGAGCTTAAAATTATTGCACTGGGCACACTGGTGGGCAGAGCTGCGGTGATTTGGCACAGATCGGGCACTTTTTGGGAGGAGTTGGCAGCTAGCGGTCGTGGGATTGTTGCGCCACCGCGATTGCTTTAAGAAATAAGTTTTAACTATTATATGTGATTAGAATATTAAATAAGTTTTGAAGATTAACTGTGGTTGTTTCTGAGATATCCTAAACTTGTATGATACGGTAAGTTTAAATATTTCCTTAGATTTGGATATTTTCGTTTTCTACCCTGTTTTGGTCGACCTTCTGAAGGAAACTCTATTTCATGTTGTCTTTTAGCATCATTTCGCGTTTTATTTTTCGATTCACATACTATCGTGTCACTGTTATTTATAACTTCTCCAACATTGGTATTGATCGTCGTCATTGTTGGTGGTGCTTCAGTATCGGTTATTTGTTTCTTTGAACTATGCACTAAAGCAACAACACTTAGGTCCGTATTACAGAACGTTCCTCAAGTCCAGTTTGATCGTCAATCAGTCGATCACCGTTTAAGTATAGAATCAATACTTGAGCATCGTGCTTAATCCAGAACGGTAATCAATCTATACTCAGCTGAATCGAGGCTCAAATCGAGCCTCAAGCAGAGATGTGTGTTGTCTATGGATCAGCTTGTTTTCGTTTACGATTTATTTTATTTACCAACTTTGTTCTGATCTTCTCTGGATTAGAAACAGTAAAATATACTGTAGGTAGCCTTTAATAAAAAAAGTTGATCATTTTACATATTGTTTTATATAAAAAAATATAATTAAACTAGGGTATAGTAGCTGTAAATCTATGTACATAAAAGTCAATTGCCAAAAATGTTTGTCCGCGCATCACTTCAAAGCGGCTGCACCTATTTGGCTAATTATTTTTTTGTTGTGTTTGTATTTGTCAGGATAAGGTTTGAATGAAAAAAAAACAATTGGAAAATCCACCGGGAAGGTCAGGAATATGATAATTTTTTTTTGTGAAATTTACCCCAGGCGACGCCGGGCACAAACAGCTTGTTAAATAAAATTACTTATTATGGTAGTTCTAAACGCAAACCCATCAACAGTCCCTTGAATTTCAGGATGATACATGTGAATTTCATTTACATTGCTATCACTCTGTTCATCGTTTATTGGCATTGAATCGTTGCATGATCATGAAATATTAAAAAGTACAGCGCAAAAAACGATTACGTTACAAACTGAAACCAGTTTATTGCCCAGCCCTCGACTTAGGCATGAAATCTCCGTTTCCATCTACCAAATGTTCTTTCAACCACATTTCGTGTTTTGATATGAACTCTATTGAAGATTACTTCGGCATTCCTTGTTGGTGTACTCATTGGGGTTAAAAGAAACCTAAGGCATGGGTAGCCACTGTCACTAACAAGGTAACCTTTGTGTTGTTGCTGAATGTACTGATTTTTTAAGGAGCACATTTGAAAAATTCTGGTATCATGTGTGCCGCCCATCGTGCCACAATAAAGTGGCCAAACGGACCAACAACTGAACAACAAGTACATAACTATCAACAAAAATATTGATAGTTATGTACTTAATCAATATTTTTCTAACCTGAACCTAACCATTTATAGAAAAATAAGATTTTCTGTTTCTTCATTTTGTTCCACACCTGGAGTTTTAACGATTTTTATGTGTGTGCACTCAATTGCACCATCTACGTTTCTGAAGCCAGGATATCCTTCATACTGGCCCAGCTGCTGAAACTGCGCTCGAGACTATATCTTGTGGATACTTAATATTTTGGTCTATGTTGAAGAGCCATTAGGCGAGAGACATTCGCCACTATGTTTGAAGCAGCTGGTTGGGAAACGTTTGAAAGATGACCACACAAAAAAGTTAAGTTATTGATTCATGTTGTTTATACAATCCATTGAATAGCATGAAGTGAATGACGTGAAGGTAATTAAATGTGAAAATAAAACACTCAAAATAAAATGAAGACGTCGCATAAAAATATAACCACACAAGAATTTGCAATTCTGGGCCTATGGGATGCCCTTGTTTGTGTGATTTTCTTAAATCGTCGTATATCATCGGTAGAATTACATTTTTCACCACATCCTGTGAAAACCTGTATCTCTTTTTAAAATATTCACAATTTTAAGGGTCCTGTGTATCCCTTAAATATCTGAGAGGAACGCTAAAATTCAACCTTCTTTTTGTATCGTCGTTGAATAAATTATTGTAATTATCTACTTCTACAAATATATCCATTAAGATAGTAATAAAGAAAAAAAACAATATTTAAAACTCGACAACGCATACACTTGAACAGAATAAAAATTGACATTGACACGACAAAATGATGCTCAAGCGCGGTCGCGACCACACTTGGGTGATTACAGATCAAATCACTGCTTGGGTTCGATTTACAAACTGAGCGATGATCTAGAATAAAGCATAACTCAGTTGAACTATGATCGATGAATCTATGCTTGAGGAACGTTCTAAAATTCAAACAAGACTTAAAACTAGTTTTAAACAGAGATCAATGCTTGAGTTTCCTTCTGTAATACGGACCTTAGATGTCTAGATGTACCTAAATCTTCTTCATCACTGGTATTTTTGTCACTGTTTGGTATGAAATCTGAGTCTGTATCACCAATAAAATCACATAGTTGTGTATCAATTGCTTCATTGTCAACTACATTTACTTCTGGTGGGCTTTGTTCTCAATTCAAAGTTTTTAAAAGCTCTAACGTAATAGGAGACATGGGGCGTCAAAATCAAAATCAAAAGTCATTTATTCTGTTAGAAGAACTGGATTCTAAACAATTGTAAGCAATTACCAAAACATTAAATTAATTGCCATACGTCAGCTAGCCACGCCAATACAAAAAAAGAAAGTAAATAAAACTTATAACATAAATAAAACCCTCCAGGCCTAAAGGGTATGGCAGCTTACATATGCAATACTGGATTTATTATACAAACAAATAAAATAAATAAATGATAAACTAGGACCATCAAAGTAAAATAAATTAACATGGCGCGTAATAGCGACGTCATTTCAAAATTATTGTAATTGCTTGTATTATAAGTTGGTTTAAGATGAAAATATGGAGTTAAAGGCAAAAACAGTGGTGCTGCTGGCGATTCTAATTTGTTAGTTTCTGTGCTAGGTCCTATTGTATTTGTTTCAAGATCAGGATCATTATTATTATAAGCTTAAAAGGAAATAAACTATATATGTTTGTAGAAGCCCCCATCACCCAAATCAGCAATATAAAAGCAAAAGTCTGTATTAAAAAAAAAATTGAGTGAAAGATCTCCCATCTTTCACTCAATTTTTTTTTTAATACTTTCCTCTACTCTGTATAATTATCTAAAAATGTATCGCAAATGCCTCAGGAGGATATCAACAAAATAGTTCTTAGATGTAATGAAGTATGAGGTAAGTGAGTAGGTACCTACATACAGGTGAGCACATGTAAGTATAAACAGGTCACACATAAGCAAGTACATACAGGTAAGCACAAGCTGGCAAGATAATAAAATAAAAATAAACTCATTTACACCAAAGGTTTTTCAAAATTAAGAAATCACGTAAATACATTTTTTTTCTCATACTTAAAATAAGGAAAATTCTGCTCATTTTTATTATTGTTGCATGCTATAATAGCCTGAAGCGGTGGTACCTCATCATCATCCATACCATCTGAAAAGCATAACATTCTTCGTAGTAAGTACGTAAACTAAAGCAGTTAAAAGCCAATAACAAAAATAACCTTGAAAAACTTATTATTGTTATGTTGGAAATCGCCCAAAGCATTACTTATGATTCGGTCTATTCTCCTCATTTTTATTCAGATTACTAAATTTCACAGTTTACGATTTATTAAGAGAGAGTTTAAGGGCCGGTTTTTTGATCCGTAGTTAACTCAACCAATAGTTAAAAATAGTAACTAATGGTTAAATTTTGGTAAAAAGTGTTTTTCGATCAATTGTTAGTGTAGCCAATGGTCGAATAATTAACTATTAGTTATAAAAATTAACCACCCAACTTTGGAGAGTTAACAGTATGGCGGATGGTTAACTCTACCACAACAGATGGTTTGTCATTGTGTTTTGTACAAGTTTTCTTGTTGTCAACGTCGTATTTCTCAAATATTCTTTGTATTATTTATCATGGATTTAAACATAGTTAGATATTATGATATTGCCAACGGTATCGGTTATCAAAGGAAACAGTTATGTGGTTAGTCGGTGAAATTGGAACCCATCTAAAAACTCCCACCACAAGGTAATGTACCTACATATTTAAAGTTTCAATGATTGCATTGGCAAATTATCTTTACAACAACAGTACTTAATCTCAAAATATTCCTTACGTTTCAGGAATCAAGCCATAACGCCTCTTGAGCAAATATTGCTTACATTGCGATTCTACGCCACAGCGACCATGCAACGATGCTCTGGAGATTTCTTTGGGATATCGAAATCATCTGCATGTAAAGTTATCCACGCGGTCTCCAGAACAATTTGCACTAAATTAAAAAACTTTATTGAAATGCCGCACACCATAGAAGAAATAAGAGAAGTAGTGGCGAAGTTCTACTCAATTGCCAAATTTCCAAGTGTCATTGGAGCGATAGACTGTACTCATATACGTATTTTAAGCCCTGGTAGGTACATACTACTACTAATTTAATCCCAAATAATAAAAAAAAATCTGCATAGGTATTTATGTACTTATTTATATAATTTTTTAAACTAAATATTTATTTCAGGGGGTGATAATGCTGAGATGCTGGCTGAGGTCGCCCGCCTGACTACCGCCATTGAGCTTCTCCGAAAGGAGAACGAGGAGCTCCGGGCAGACCTGGCCAAGGTCCAAGGAGCCGGCCATCGGGAGTTGCCACAAAGAAGGGCGCATGGGCAAGGCCAGCCCGTGCCGCCCGAGGACCGGGTTCTGGCCTTGGTGCGGCAGGAGCTGGCTGCGTTCAATAGTAGGTTTTCTGCTCTGGAGGCCATTGTCCTGCGCCCCCCGCTAGCGGCGAGCCAGCCGGCTTCGGCACAGCGAAAGGCGGCCTCGTATGCCGCCACCGCTGCCAAATGGAGGACCTCGGGACAGACCCAAAGTGGAGCCGTGGTGGAACCCACGGGCCCGCCCCTGGCGAAATCGGCGTCTGCGCAGACGGCAAGGGCCACAGCCCTGACGGCGAGACGGCCGCCTCCGCCCTCCCAACCGCCTTCTAAATCTCTTCCGACCGACGCCGAATGGCAAATGGTCGGAGAGAAGGGGAAGGCGGGTAAGGCAGCAAGGGCGGCCAAAAGAAAACAGAGGCGGCAGCGGCGCAAGGAGCGAAGCGTCCTGGCTAGGCTTCGTGCCCCGAAGTCCGCAGCTGTAGTGATAACACTACAGCCGGAAGCGGAAAAGAAGGGCATGACCTACCGCGAGGTGCTCGGCAAGGCGAGGACGGCGGTGGACCTCCAGGAGATCGGCGTCACCAATGGCCTCCGGTTAAGGGTCACTGCGACTGGAGTCCCCGGTGCGGCCAGCGGCCCAACCGCAGACGCTCTGGCTGAAAAGCTTAGGGCGTCCCTGAATGCGGACGAGGTCCGAGTGTCCAGGCCCACAAAGTGCGCTGATATGCGTATCCTGGGCCTGGACGACTCTGTGACGGAGGCAGAGGTCGTGGCTGCAGTCGTTAGGACTGGGGGGTGCTCTGCCGAGCAGGTTAGGGCAGGCACCATTCGTCCTGACTTCACGGGGATGCGATCCATTACGGTGAGCTGCCCCGTGACGGCGGCCCAAAAAATTGCCGGAGAGGGCCGAAGGCTCCTGGTGGGCTGGGTTTCCGCGCAGGTGAAACTGCTTGAGCCCAGACCTCTGAGGTGCTTCCGCTGCCAGGTGGGCAACCACGTGGGAGTACAATGTACCTCGGAGGTGGACCGCAGCGGTCAATGCTTCCGATGTAGTCAACCCGGTCACAAGGCTGGTTCGTGCAATGCCGCGCCGCACTGCTTCATATGTGCGGCAGCTGGCAAGCCGGCCGATCACCGGGTTGGGAGTAAGGCCTGCGTACCACCCGCCAAAACCAGGGGCAGGGGCAAGCCCACTGCCACCGCCGTCAATGCCGCGTCCGCCGACACTGCCGCCGCCGCTGCTGCCTCCACCGTCGTCGCCGCCGCAACCATAGTGGCAGGGCCTTCACAGGGGGCTCGGGAGGGGGCTGAAATGGAGTGTCATTAATGGCCCCATTACGCCTCCTCCAGGCGAACATCAACCACTGCGCCTCTGCTCAGGATCTGTTGCTCCAGAGCATGGCGCAGTGGTCGATTAACATCGCCGTGGTCGCTGAGCCGTACTTTGTCCCGCCCAGGGATGACTGGGTGGAGGACCTGAGCGGCTCAGTGGCCCTAATTTCGTCGGCCGCCGCCGGTACCCTGTCCCTCGAGGCCGTCAAGAGGGGACGGGGTTGCGTGGCAGCACGGTTCGGGGAGATAGTCGTGGTAGGGGTGTACTTCTCTCCGAACCGAACTCTCGCCGAGTTCCACAACTCCCTAGCGGAGTTGAGAGTCGTCGTCGTCGGGTTTCGTTCCCTCCCCGTGCTCGTCCTCGGGGACTTCAATGCCAAGAACTTGGCTTGGGGTTCCCGGCTCACGGACACGCGGGGCAGGATGGTGGAGGACTGGGCTCTGGAGACAGGCCTGGTCGTCCTAAACCGGGGTTCTGTCCCAACGTGTGTGCGTATGCGGGGTGAATCAGTGGTGGACATTTCGTTCGCCAGCCCCGCTCTGTCGCCGCACGTCATTGACTGGCGCGTCATGGAGGGGGTGGAGACCTATTCCGACCACCGGTACATCCGGTTCGACGTCTCCGCCCAGACCTCGAGCGCGCCGGTCCGACAGGCCCCGAGTGGTCCGCGGTGGGCGCTGAAGCAGCTGGACCGGGAGCTCCTCCTGGAAGCCTCGATCGTGCAGGCCTGGGTGTCACCACCGGATAGGCCTGCTGACATCAACGACGAGGCGGAGTGGTTCCGGGAGGCCATGTCCGAAATATGTGACGTGGCAATGCCCCGGGTCCAGCCCGGACGTGCTTGGCGCCAGGTGTGCTGGTGGTCGCCGGAGCTGACGGCTTTGCGCAAGGCGTGCGTGGCTGCGCGACACCTGTACACCAGGCACCGCAGGCTACGTATTCGCCCTCCGAATACGGAAGCCATTCAGGCGGAGCTGTACGAGGGGTACAGAGCGGCGAAGACCGCCCTCCAAGCGGAGATCCTGCGAGCCAGGGCTCTGGCCCGCGAGGAGTCGCTGGAGACTCTGAACAGGGACCCGTGGGGACGCCCCTACAAAATGGTGCGGGATAAACTCCGCCCATGGGCTCCCCCACTGACGCAGAGTCTCCGGCCCCAGCTCATGGAGGAGGTGGTGAGCACTTTGTTCCCTTCGCGGGGGGAGCATACTCCCCCGCCCATGACTCCGCCTACTGCGGTGCCGGATGCGGACCACACTGCCGACGACGACGACGATGCTTCGGAGGTGACCGGGGTAGAGCTGAGAGTGGCGGTAAATAGGCTTAGTGCCAAAAATACCGCCCCAGGACCCGACGGCTTACCTGGAAGAGCCTGGGTTCTGGCCATGGAGGCTCTCGGGCCTCGACTTATGGGGCTCCTAAGCGCATGCATGGAGGAGGGCCAGTTCCCACTTCGCTGGAAGACGGGGAAACTGGTCCTCATTAAGAAGCCGGGGCGCCCTGTGGACTCTCCGTCCGCTTACCGGCCCATCGTTCTGCTCGACGAGGTGGGCAAGCTCTTTGAAAGAGTTATTGCAAACCGCCTTGTCGGGCGGCTGGTGCGGGTGGGGCCGGATTTGGCGGAGAGCCAGTTTGGTTTCCGCAGGGGGCGCTCTACGGTTGACGCCATCATGCGCGTGCGAGCCCTCACGACGGGGGATGCTGTTGCCCGGGGTGGGGTCGTCTTGGCGGTGTCTCTAGACATCGCCAATGCCTTCAACACCCTGCCCTGGAGTTGCATCAGGGAGGCATTGCGGTATCACCGGATGCCGACCTACCTCTGTCGCGTGGTCGAGGCCTATTTGACGGACAGGGCCGTCATCTACCCCGGTCACCGGGGAGAGTGGAACCGGCGAGAGATGTCGTGCGGTGTCCCACAGGGATCGGTCCTGGGGCCGCTTCTGTGGGATATCGGTTACGACTGGGTGCTGCGCGCCGACCTCCCGAATGGCGTCAGCGTGGTGTGCTACGCTGACGACACACTGGTCCTGGCACAGGGGAGGTCGCACCAGGAGGCGGCCGAACAAGCGACACTCGGGGTTGCGACAATCGTCGAGAGGATCCGGCAGTTGGGACTCGAAGTGGCCCTGCACAAGTCCGAGGCCATGTGTTTTCATGGTCCTCGGAATGCGCCACTGTCGGGTTCCCAAATAACGGCGGGAGGGGTTCACATTGGCGTCGAGTCGACGATGAAGTACCTGGGACTCGTCCTCGACAGCCGGTGGAACTTCGTGGAGCATTTCCGACGTTTGGCTCCCAGACTGGAGCGGGCTGGGGCTGCCTTGAGGCGGCTCCTGCCCAATCTAGGGGGTCCAAACGCCTCCTGCCGGAGGCTCTATGCGGGGATCGTGAGGTCCATGGCCCTTTACGGGGCACCGGTGTGGGCGCGTTCTTTGAGGCGCCGACCGGCCCGCAGGTTGAACGCGTCCCAAAGGGTCATGGCCATCCGGCTGGTCCGGGGATACCGCACGGTCTCATGCGAGGCGGCGAGCCTCCTTGCCGGATTGCCGCCATGGGATCTGGAGGCAAAAGCCCTCGCGCACGTATGGGAGTGGCGCGAGGAGGCAAAACGCCGGGGTGTAACTCCGCTGCCGCGACAAATCACGGTACAGCGGACAGAGCTCCGGCGGGATCTCATGGCGACATGGAGGGTGCGATTGTCGCAACCCAGTGCTGGGCACGCCACAATAGCGGCGGTAAGTCCCCTCTTTGAGGAGTGGTTGGAGAGGCGCCACGGCGTCCTCACCTTCCGCCTGACACAGGTCCTCACCGGACACGGTTGTTTCGGGAGGTTCCTGTTTCGCATAAGGCGGGAGGAAACGCCCGGGTGTCACCATTGTGTGGATCGCCCGGAGGACACGGTGGAGCATACGGTGGAGGTATGCCCAGCTTGGGCGGAGCACCGCAGTGTCCTCGCGGAGGCGATTGGCGGCGGCGATCTCTCGCGTCCGGCCCTGGTCCAGGCCATGGTACGGAGCGAGAGGGAATGGCAAGCCGTCACCTCCTTCTGCGAAGCAGTAATGCTCGCGAAGGAGGAGGCGGAGCGGGTGAGGGAGAGAGGCTTGCGCCCTCATGCCCCCACTAACCGCCGCAGGAGACGCCCTGGGCGTCGGGAATCGCAAGCAGATTCCCGGCCACCGTAGGCGCGGGCTTGCGGACGGCGAGCCATGGGTAGCTCGCCGTCCGGTAAGGACCAGGCCCGGGTCAACGGCGCGTTGTGTTCCACGCGCGCCTCAAAGAGATGTCAGCACAAAATGACGGGGTCCGATAGGGCCGACGCCTCAGGGTCGCGGGTTATTCCACAGAGAAAACCGTGGCCCTGGCACAGGCAACTGAAGGAACACGGGTGGGTTTTAGTCAGTAAAAGTCTGACACGCCCTCCCGCTCCACCCAGAGCGGGACAAGTCATTTGATGATTTCCCACCCAAAAAAAAAAAAAAATAATAATAATGTGTTCAATGTTTTATTTAATTAAATGGTAAATTACATAGATTGTCTTTCTTCTACAAGTTTTACAACTCTTCCATCCCATTCCTTAAAAGCAGTTGCATGCACTCCTTAGACTTAGGCAATTAGGCAGTGCCTACCTCATGAAAATAACATCCAAAAGAAACTAATAATAAAAATAGTCTTCAGCAATTATTTACTAAATAAATAAATAAAAATAATCGTCGTAAATTGTATTCCTTAGGTAGGCCTAAGGAATACAATTTTGTTGTAGTAGGTACCTACATCGTTTCTTACTTACACAAGTTACACATACTACAGTTAAGCAAAGCGCGCCAGCGGCGCCAGTCACGAGTACGACAAATTACCTAAAAAATGTACGCACACTGTAATGAAATCTGCTAATCTCAACATTCTCAACACACACACACTTCCTTATTTTGGCCGCGTAGCTCTGCCTGTAGTCATCTATTTTTGGTGGATCAACATTGTACATTGTTAAGCATTATTTGTAAGTGTTTGTTTCGTGTCGTATGGTCGTACCGTAGGTACTCAATTGTTAATTGTAAAGTTTTTAAATTGGTCGATGTTTCCCCGCGTGTCCGAGTTCGGAGACCTTTTTGTCCACAGCCTACAATTGTGGGTGCTTATTCCACCTTTGAATACCGAGGAATTTCTACTGGCCTCCCACGGGGCTGATTACCTGAGAGGTACCACCTTCCGGCTCTCGGGGTCACCTTCAAGTTTATTTTTTTCATAATTTTTTTATCATATCAAAACAGCCTTCCGTTGTGAATTTAAAAATTACTGAAAAGATGCAATGATGAAATAACTAAATAATAAATTTATAATAGTATAATTGTAGCCAATAAGCTAAAGGTAAACAATAAATAACCGACAGAGAACCAAAGTTGTCGACATAGCTCAAACAATTAGCAGGCCGGCCCACTGCCACTTCAGGCAGTGGGCCGGCCATATCTCGCGAAGAACTGACAACCGCTGGGGTAAACGAGTTCTTGAGTGGAGACCGCGACTCGGCAAACGTAGTGTAGGACGTCCTCCGGCCAGGTGGGATGACGATCTGCGAAAGACTGCAGGCAGATGCTGGATGCATCGAGCTGAAGACAGGGCGCTATGGCGCTCGGCGGGAGGCCTATGTCCAGCAGTGGACTACTATAGGCTGATGATGATGATGATGAAACAATAAACTGGGAACGTTCAAGGTAGTGAGACTTTTAATCACCATTGACCTCCACAGGCCCCGATCCTAAGATTAATTGTTCAATCTCTCCAATTTTATCTAGCTATCCATTAATAGTGTGTCGCTCCACGGCGCCCGAAATTTCATTTCTTACATTTGCATACTTTTTTTTTAGGAGATCACATACTCAGAAACACACACATACTGTCTATTTTTTTTGTACTACAATCCATCCCAATCAGGGACCCCTTCTTCTTTTTTTATAATACATACTATAAAAAACGATGAACACAGTTCACACGACACTGAAGTTCATATTGAACAGCTGGAAGGTTCGCCCGGAGGAGGAGGATGAAGGATCTTCGTAGATCGACTTCGTGGGCGTAATCGGCTCCGTGAAGGGAAGAAGAGGAGGAGATGGAGAAAGCGGTGGCCTTCAGGCCACGTAGAATCTCCAGGCAGATGGTTACTCAGCAGAGTGCAGACGTAGAATTCCCAAGCAGATGGTTTGTTGACAAAGCCCGAACGCTGAATCCTTTCAGGTGCTTCAGCCCTTTCTTATATAGGCAAAATATTCCTCATGCTGAATTTATGGTTGACGATTTAGTGAAGTTTCAAAATTATGTTTTCCTTCATTCTGACATCTCATCTGCCAGTCATAAAACCAGCCTGTGTGTTCAGCCAAGATGTATTAAAACCTCCACGATCGAGTCTGAGCGTGTCCTTATTAATAATTTTGGATGTCGATTCAGTTAACAATCGTAATTATAAAAAAAATACAATATTTCAGCTAAACCTATTGATAAAAATTCAAATTTTATAAGCCAAAAAGTAATCTTTATGGACTAAAAGAGAAAAAGAAAAACAATGACAGTTTGATAATTTGACTTAGGTGTCACAACAATGGAAAATGTAAGAAAAAAAATGTTTTATTTAAGATTTTACAAAAGAGATCGTTTAAGAACGATTCGTAAAATGCTAACAAATAAAAGAATATGATTCGGGACATGAATGGATGAATGAATGATGACTAATGGTGTTAGTATAGCATATACTTTGATTATATAGCTTATCGTGAAAATGATGCAAATGTTCGTATAATAATAATTGTATCAAAAAATAAAGCAACTTATACATTTTAATTAAATAAGTAAAATTTGACAACAATCAGTCCTAAGAAACATATAAAAATGTTTCAACAATTAAACATGAATAGTTTATAATTATAAATCAATAGATCAGATAATATGCGTCTAGTAGACTCTATACAGATACTAACTAGGTATAGTAATAGAAATAGAAAGTAAAACAATAAAAAATACTCGAATAAAAAACAAAAACACACTGCGTTCAATTCGGAAACGGATAGGGAAAACATAATCACGAAAAAAACTTTTTTGTAAATGTCATGGTCATTCATGTGGAATAATAAAACCTTACTTCAATCGTCAACGTCTTCTATATCAGTGCCTGGCAACAATTCTTTAGTGACCAAATCAGCATATTTTTGTTTAGGAATAGGAAGTCTGTTTATATACAAATTATCTCCTAGACGCCTATTCATACCACTAACTTCAACTTTTTCAGCAGCTGCTGTATGATTCATGCTGTATTTTATAATGGCGTCCAGCGGAAATTTTTCGACTTGTAAATTAAATAAAAAATAAAGTAATAAATTTTTAATATTTGTTATATTTTAAAAACGTAATCCGCAGACCCTGGATTTCATAATTTTATAAATGATGTCCTCCAAGTGACGTCCATTTCTTGCAATACAGTCTTGTAAGCGAACCCTTTGACAAGTACGCGCGAACAAAGCGCTTGGGGGATGGCAGCGATTTCACGCCGGATGTTTTCTTGTAGAGCAGTTATTGTACGGGGATTATTGCAGTACACTTTTGATTTAAGGTAACCCCAGAAGAAAAATCACACGGCGTCAAATCCGGCGATTGAGGTGGCCAGGGTATGTCTCCGTACTTGCTTATTAATTTTCCAGGGAAAATTTCCCTTAACCTCGACATTGAGACCCTGGCAGTGTGTGGAGTCGCCCCGCCCCATCTTGCTGAAAATGAGTTTTATTATTGCGTCCGTGAAACACTTGCAATTGCGGTACCAAAAACTAATCAATCGGCAGTACACCGAGGAAGTGGCAGTTTCTCTCTCATTGAAAAAATATGGACCGATTATTCCATGAGTAGAAATGGCGAACCATACTGTCGTTTTAGGGCAGTGCAAACTCTTTTGATGCCGTTCCCTTGGATTGTCGGTGTTCCAGTAACGCATATTTTGTTTATTTACGTAACCCCCGACGTGGAAATGTGCTTCATCGCTAAACAATATGTTCCAAGCGTTCTGGGGGTCCGAAAACGTTCCAACATCGTTCGGGCGAACGTTTCTCTTAAAACGTAATCGCTTTCGTTTAGTTTTTGGACAATTTGCATTTTATAGGGATAAAGTATTTTTTTTTTCAAAATCATATGCACAGTTGACTTCTTAATGCCTGTAGAGGCGGCAATCTTTCTCACAGATTTTCTTGGATTTCTAATGATTTCTTGTCGCACCTGTGCCACACGTTCTGGCGGTGCGGCTGACGAGGACGGTCCTGGGTGCGACATATTAAACCATTGTCCCGTCTTGTCGGTATCTTTGTTGTACCCACGACCATATAATGTGCGTGCTTGGACCATCGTTTAACCGCCGAATATCAAAGTGGGAACAGAAACCACGACGCGCTCGAATCAACGATTCACCACACTTTAGATATTGCTCCACCGCAAACGCGCGGTGGGCTCCCGACCAGTGACTCATGGTTACTAACAAATCCGCAAAGATGATGCAACCGACGCTACGCCTCCCGCGCCTCTAGCCCCGCTTATAAAAGAGTAACGATAATTTAAACTTCAAAAACTCCACACCTGCTGGACACCCTTATACCAACATACACGAAATCTTTTGCTGATTACATTTTGAATAGACAAGTAATCTAACAGCAGCGTTTGTTTGAGAGTCGCACTTTCCACTTTCCACATTCATAATATTGAAACTCAAACTTCATACCGCGCGGAGTAATTTTTCTGAATTTGCGTAATAAAACGCATGACTTTATTAACTTTCATCTAAGTTATATTGGGTTATTTCAATAAAAAATGTTACTATTTTACTACTTAGACCCTTATTGATATATATTACATCTACGATATCTACCTTATTGTCGTGCGAGGCATGGCGAATTATAGAAATTATCCATCCACAACGTGTGACCCTTGCCCCCAAGACCCTGTATAAGCCTTATGACAATTGCCGGCGTGATTGCTTTCATGGGGTCTTCGAACTGCTGCGGTGGAGATCTTTGCGACTTACCGCGAGCGTGAACCTCAAACCACCACAGGTAGCCGGTTTGAGATTCACAAATCTCGTAAGTCTTGATCCCCATCGTAACAGCTTTATTGGTAATCAATTGGCTGATGTCCAACCAACCTTTCTACTACAGAAGACTTTCGTCCAAGGCAATATTTTGCCCCAGACGATACATGGAATGGAATTTGTGGTTCATATGTGATAGCAATGGCTGCACCTTAAAAAGTTTTGCCTCGGAGGCGTCCAGCTCTAGCGCACACATGGTCTCGTTATTGACAAAGTGCAAGCACTTGTTCAGCAACGTGAACCGGTGACCCGACATGTGTGCGCTAAAGCCGGGAGTACAGAATACGTCAGGGGTGGTGATCCAGTAGTTGTCCAAACGGGACTTGACTCCAACCCCCATAGCCAGCACCAATCCAAAATAGACGTATAACTCGTCGTAGTTATACGGCTATTGGGATGGAGGATCTGACCGCCTGCCACCTGCTGAGCGTATTCTATTTGTCTCCGAGGAAATGTACTCCATAAATTCCCAATCCCATATGCCAATGAAAATGTCATGTGCGTCAGTTGATGGAGCTATCGGACCTACATCACTGTTTGAAAACATTTCCCGTCTCGATTCAGGTGGAATCGGAACATTCGGAAACGGTTTGCAATCAAATTCATACAAACCCCAAGGCTGGTCCGTCGCGCTTGGGGGAGCATCTTCAATCTCCACTGGCGCGGATGAGGTGGGAGCAGGAGGAACTTCTAAGTCGTCATCTTCCTCTTCCATTGGCGTTTCCCAGAAGCTCCTCACCACCCTCGACGTTCGCAGGAACGGCACCACATCGTCGTCATCGTTCGAGTCAGAGTCTGCTTCGCTTCCTGTGTAATAAATAATAAGTAGGTAAAACATCTGTGGGAACTTGTTAGCCCCACCCCGAGCTGAAATCAAATCAGCAGCTACTTACCATAGGCCAGGTTATGGAGTATATCCTGGTCACGCCGACTGTCGAAGATGGTCGATGGGTGCCGTCACACATTCCTCAAACCTGGTAAAAAAAAAAAAAAAAAATATATACAACATAATTGGCGAGGTACACCTCTGCCCAACCCTTCGGGGAAACAAGGCTTGATGTTATGTATAAATAGAAGTCTGTATAAGTTACTTACACTGCCGGTGAAGGTACCATATAAGATGGTGCGGGTAGCGGGCTGGGTGGTGGTTGCGGACTGGGCTGAGAGACCTCTGCATCCTCAGCCATCTGACGTTGAGTTGATGGCCGTGGTAGAGGGGCAGATCAGAAACGAATAATAAATAAAATTTCAAGTTAAAAATAATTCTCGCTAGTGTTATTCAACCCGATACAATGTAGAACTACTTACGGTTGCCACTGGCGCTTGCGGGAGGGATGTGTGGTATTTTGTTACACCAAAAACACATCTTATTATCTATTTATGTATTTAACACCTGAGGAGCTGTTGTGCACACCAATTCTTTCTATGATTCAGTAGGTACTAAAGTTTTTATGAAAATTGTATGACACTCATTTAACTTACATTTGTTTATCTGATAATTGTTGTACTGCTGAAAAGCAAACCTTTAACTAGCTCCTGTAGTTAATAAAGTTAAATTTTTAGGCGTTATTTTAGATACAAAATTAACTGGCAAACATCACATCAATTTTCTTATTAAAAAGTGTGAAAGAGTTATTTCAATTTTAAAAGTTCTTGCGGGTGTTTGGTGGGGTGCTCACCCCTACACCATGAAATTAGTTTATAATGCCTTAATTCGTAGTGTCTTGGACTATGGTACACATCTTTTGATTCCTTGCAACAAAGGTGCTTTGGCAGGGCTGGATAAGGTACAGTCCAACTGTCTCCGAATCATCACAGGTTGTATGAAGTCCTCTCCCGTTAACGCATTGCAGGTCGAATGTGCTGAACCGCCTCTAGCCCTAAGACGGCAATATTTGGCTTCCCGTTTTGTGTCTAGAATAATATGTAGATCCTCCCATCCTCTTATAGGAAGACTGAACGAGTTAGATGCCTTATGTAGAAACTCAAATTACTGGAAAAATAAAGAAATTCCCTTGATCATTAAATCCTTTCGACAAATTCTAAATTTAGGTAGCCCGATCGTCCAGTATCCCAGATTACCTCTTTATAATTTTCCTTTTGAAGTTTTAAATTTTATCCCAAAAATTATCTTTGATATTGGTATATCCAAAAAAGTCCGTCAGCTAATTTGACTTTCAATGCAGCGGTGGGCGAGCGATGGAATGGTTTTCAATTATTTTTTACGGACGCTTCGAAACTTACCGATCTTAGTCACACTGGAGCTGCAGTCTATTACCAAAGCTCCAAAATTATCCTTCAATTTAAAAGCCCTAAGGAGTCTTCTGTATTCACTGGTGAGTGTGTGGCTATATTGGAAGCGTGTCTTTTTATAGAGTCCCACCATAATATTGAGAAAGCCGTTATTTTTACAGATTCCATTAGTAGTTTGCAAGCTTTAGTCCAAAACCCCTTTAAAAGTAAATTGCACAGTTCACTTATTTTAAAAATTAAAAATTCTTTAATGTCCTGCGCTAGTAATCAAAATGATGTTCAGTTAGTTTGGATCCCTAGCCATTGTGGCATTAAGGGTAACGAGTATGTTGATGCTCTGGCGAAAGATGCATGTTCATCTTTATCGTCAGATCTCACGCACAACTCTTATCAGGGTTACGACTTATTGTCCCTTCCAAGACAGAACCTGCAGTGTTCCTGGCAGGAACAGTGGAATATGTCCAGCAAAAAGAAAGGCAGTTTTTATTATGCTGTGCAACCGACCATCAAACCAAAACCGTGGTTTTTACCCACAAAAAAGTATCGAAAACTATAATTTCTGTTCTTTGTAGAATCCGCCTAGGTTTTTGTTGCACTCCCGTCTTTTTAAATAAAATCCATGTTCGTGACTCCTCTCTCTGCGAGTGCGGGTTGGAAGAGGGCACCCTGGATCACATATTTTTCATATGCTCTAACAACACCCCCCCTCTAGACTTGTATAAGCGTCTCCCAAAATTTAAGATCCCCCTACCGATTAATTTCCCCTCCCTTTTAACATATCCCTCTCCTGAACTGCTTGTGGCGCTGATGATTTTCATCCGCCACAATAATATAAAGTTATGATCTATTTCCCTAATTATTTTGTGTGTGGATATAGAATAGAATAGAATAGACATTTTATGCGGTGACATTGTTAGGTGCGAAATTCAAATCTATTCGAATTTTCATTATTTACTAGAATAAATCAGTGAACGAAATAAATATTGTAATTTTAAAAGGACTTCACAGGACGTTTGCTACATCATGTTTCCTAGGAAAAAGTAAGTACCTATTTTATACATAGATTTAACTACTATATCTCAATCGAAATAATAAAAATGAACACCCGCATAATATCACCGTATTGTTTCAGTGTGCGAAGCAACGTTAAACAAATACAATATTTATGCCATTACATGCACAGTAATGCGCAATTTGCCGCCGGTGAATACACCCGGTGGTGTATTCACCGGCGGCAAATTATAGCCCTGCCTGGAGCACGTGGAGCATAGCCCTGTGCGGTGCACAGGGCTATGCTCAAATGGAGCGCCAGTGGACAGAGCTGAAAAATGCACTGGATGAACTCGGTCCACCAAAATCAGTCGCGCAGTGGAAAGTCGTAAGTTATGATAATAATGATGTCATTTATTTGTCCAAAACATGAGTATACACACACCTTGCATAAAAGATGCCATGGACCATGGACGTTTAGTCGTATCCTCCCGACCGAATTTCGGTCACGGCGCGAATCTTAACGGAGACTACATAATATGAGATATGATAGTGCAGATGTCCTTAAATCTCATATTCCGATGATAAATAATCATTAATCGCAACCGCGATGCTAGTACGTATCTATGAGCCCCTCAGAGTTTAGTAAACTTATAATTACATAGGTACATACAATTTTTTCAAATTAACTATTCCTTCTTCATAAAACCTAAGAATATTGCAAGAAGAAGCTTGAGGGAGACATATGTCCAGCAGTTGATGTCTTTTGGCTGAAATGATGGTGATGATGACAAACTAAGATTAGTTTTTAAGGAATTATTTATGAAATATTATATTTTTCAGTGCTGGCGTGACCAAAAGCGGAAGGCTAGGACAGAGGGTGAGGCTGTCAACAGAGCCAGAAATACAACTGGTAACAACATACCTGTCCCCCAAATTTCAGAAAACGCGAGCATTATTTTGGACACTATTGGTCAGGAGATGGCAACGGGGTGTGGCCCAGCAGAGTCACCAATCGGGGTAAGTTTTATGCTTAAACATTTACTTTTAGCAGCTATTTCTTTAGAGTCCAAGTCCGAAATCTTGAATTTGTGGCTGGCTGATTGAAAAGTGTCCTTGTCAGGGTCCTATTACATAGAACTTAACAATAATTGACCAAAATTTGGGTGTGGACTGTCTACCTCTTCGGGTCTGATTATGTTATTCATACCAACTCATACTTCTATATTTTAAACTTTATTGTCCTTACTTTATGCGAAAGTGTCCTTTACAAGCCTATGCGGCTGTACGGATTTCGCTGAAGTTTGGCGCACAGGAAGACCGTGACCTAGGTTAGGAGAATACTTTTTATTCTGGTAGTATTGCGTGCGTTCAGATATAACATGTCGACTGTTCGTGCACGCTGACGAAGCCACAGGCAAAATATAGTGTGTTAATAAATTGTAACAAATTAATTTGTTCGTTCCTCTGTTTTAGTTCAGCAATGATACTGTCCTACGCAGTATTACTGCTGCAGCGCCACTACCATCATCTGTGCCATCAACCGAAGTGCCGGCAGTAGAAGTGACGGTGGCTGCTTCAAGCTCGCCAAGACCAGCGGTACGAAGCCGAAGGCGGGTTCGAAAAGTGCAACCACCGGACCGCTTCATTAATGCTCAGCTAGAGCTAAACGTATTAATGAAAGTAAGTCAAATCTTACATTAAATAATATTGGATGATCAACAGAATTTGACTATACCAGCGGTCGGCAGCCTTTTAGCCGGAAACAGCCACACAGCCCATGGCAAAATGAAATAACCGCAGCCGCACTTGTTCATAATAAATTGTTAATATAACTACATGACCTATATCGGTAGTAATATGGATATGATTGTACACCGGGAAGCATAGGACTGGTAATGAAAGCGATGATTTGGGAAGGCCTTTTATAACCAGCAATGGACGTCTTCCGGCTCATCATCTGATGATGTTGCGTTCACGGTTGGCGAACCGTGGACTATTGTTTTGGGTGCCAACGCGGTAGTCGACTTTCAGGCCTGTCACAGAATTCTTACGCAAAATGTATGTTTGAATGATAACGACTTTTAGAGTTTACGAAACAGCCGAGGGCCGTAAGGACAAAGCTATTTCTAGCTTCTTAGTTAATGTCTTCCCGCCAATATTACTGCAATACCCTATGTAAAGATTTCAGTTCGAAACAATATTGATTACGCCGACATGACATTGATTTCAGGAATTAATAAAAGAAGTACGCCGGAGCAATCATCTCAAAGAGGAACAGAACGCGTTGCTAATGTAAGGACCCTTTATATTTGTAATCATAAACCAATTCAGACAATAAAAAATGGGAAGTAATAACAAAAGGTGTATGTATTTAAGCTTATAATGAAACATTTATTTACAATACATACCTTAATAAAAAAAAACGAGAAAAATTAATTAAAATAGTTTCTTATTATTTCCCTGCGCCTGGCTTGAGACAGCCGCAGCAGGTGTACAGGGGTTTGAACGTACGTGTCAACGGAGTTATCACCGTCATCCCGCAGGTCTTCTTGTAATGGAACCCTGTGAAATTAATTATTTACTAACACGAAACCAACCAATGTTGTGCAACAAATTAACAACCTATGCTACAACAGATATTTAATATTACCCAAAATGCTTCATTAGGTTATAAATGATGCAGCTAGCATATATTATTTCAGCAGCTTTCTCCGGGAAATAGTGGAGCACCCTATCTATGCCCAAGCACCTCAAACTGCCTTTTAGATACCCATTCGTACGCTCTATTGCATTCCGAACTTGGCAATGCCAGTCGGTATACCGCTGCTCTGGCGAATCAGGCTCAGCGTGCAGCACCGGCGTCATGAGCCACGGCTCCAATAGGTACCCAGAGTCACCTGCAGAGGAAGTTTCAACGTAATAAATAAAAGTTCTTTTTTTTGCAGGAGGTGCCGCCATATGCGACGATAGTTTGTTTATTTTTATTTCCTATGTTAAACTAAATTAAATTACTATTTAAAATAAATCATTGGTATTATTTTATGACTACTGACTTACCTAAGAGGAAGTAATTGCCTATTTCAGAATCGTGAAGCCTCTTCATCTCCTGTTTTATATTGCAGTGGTTCCAAATAAAAGCGTCGTGGACTCTGCCAGGATACCTGGCATTTACACTTATGATCCTGCAATCAGAATCAGCTACCTGAAATATAAGTAATATTAAACACACAAAGTTCCAAAGCAGAGAAATAAGCACATACTGTAAGCTCTTACTAATTGGACATTTAGGGTGTGTGCAGCCTTTCTCCTATTTTTGTATTGAGCTCCCTGCGGCCCAGGTGGTGGAAACATTTTGATATGTGTACAATCAATGAGCCCCAATATGCCAGGGACATTAAATTTATCTTGGAATGCCCCAGCCAATGTATCCATTCAGTCAAAAGTCTGAAACATCTATCTATTAATATTAAAAATATATATCTATCTACTTATCTATCTCCTAAATCGAAATATATTTTTATATTAAGTACATTAAAAAAGAAATTAAATAGCACATTTCGGCACACAGCCTATGACCGTTATTTTGCGAACGGCTCTCTTCCTTTCATAAAGTAGGCGAGCACTAAGGAGGGGTTTTGGAAATTTTATCCCTAGACTGCCAGTCCAACATAGATGGGCGAGTTCTAAGCGGTGAAGATAAGCTACTAAACTATGTGTTTTTCCACTAGAGCTAAATGATGTTGCGGAGCGGGTAAGATGCGCTTTGAGCGTAGAAACCCGGTTCCACCAGAACTTAGCTCAGCTGGTTGATATCATACACATCCATCGCTATGCAGAATATGAAATATAGTTATATTGATATTCCTTTGGTTAATAAACTGGAAACTTGGCACGAATCATCCTATACCACGCCCACTGCTGGGACATAGGACTATTTTCTATGAGATGGAGTCAGTCGTAATCTACCACTCGTTTTTGTTCGCACCAAAGAATGTTGGTTGTTTTTCGGCAAATGAGTTAGCTTGTCGAAAACTAATTCGTGACTAACGAACACGTTGATCTTTAAATAACAAGTGCAGGTAGCATTGGGAAATTCATAATACCATATCTTTATTTCGCAAGAAATTTAATCATGAACAATATAAAACCTACAGAAAGTGGTCATATACCAACCTTGTGTAAATAGCCTGCAAGAACTGGTCAAGAAAACTGCTTACGGTAGTTTGTGCCTGGCACAATGTGTGGTCTTGACCAATCTGCCTCTGATACCCACCGTTGGCCAAAAATTGAACAGAGCACAGTACCTAAAACCAAATATGAACAAACAAAACATTTGTGCAGTGGCACTTTGAAATAAAATCCTTTCAACTAATTCAGTCATAATACTAACAAACATAGTACTTTGGCTGTAGTAAGCAGTAGCAATGAAGTATTTTTACTTTGATTATAATTCATAAGTAGGATGACTGTTATGTACTTACCTTAAAGTGGACTGGCAGACCCGTGCAGATTTTGGGTTCTAAGTCAGACTTTAACTTTTCGATAAAACGTAAAAAGCCATAGGCTTTGAGATCCGCCAAATCGACTGGAACTCAGAATCCCTCAGGTCAAAGGGATCGCAAACGTCCCTAATCCTTTTCCGTTGAATTTTACGGTTTTCCCTTGCTTCGTACAGCGATCTTAAGTAGTTATAGTATGGCACTGCCATGTTTTTAACTAAATGGTATAACCTTAAAATTTTAAAACACAATTTTTTTCCTAAGTTGCATTGACAACTGTAGCTTTCTCGTTTTGTCTATCCTTGTCGTCGTCAAAATTTTCGACGAGTAAAATCATGACTTATCTCATATAAAAGTGTCAAAATTCGATAAGAATAAGACGCTATTCGCTGCCATGTTAGGGTTTGACGACTAATTTGTCACGAAGTCTCTTTTGTCTAAATTTGACAGCACGAGACGAGTTGTTTGTGCAGTCATGTTAGCACTGGACGATAAAAAGTCATATCTCGTTTTTACTCGTCGAGAAGCGCTTGTCGCGCATGTCATGTTAGCCCTGCTGGGGCTATATAAACGATCTGATACTTTTCACCAGGTTCTATTATTTTGATTCCGTCTTTTGACTCGCCCTTCTGGCTCGCTCTGTTGGCTTCTTTCTTTTCGTACTTTTTCTTACTCTGTTTTTCTAAAAGCTATTTAAATATAAACCTTCCTAAAAGTTGAGCTGCTTCGCGACTGTGAGCACGGAGAGGCTACTGCGAGCTTCAACTCGACAGACTGCGGGCCGGAAAAGCGGCCGATGCCTCGAGCTGCTGCACGACCGTGAGCTCCCTCGTGTTAGACTGCGGGCAAGAGGATCGTCCTACGCTACTACTAATCGATTCCTATTCCTTAATGAGTAGTCTACTTTCAAAACCCGCTAAAACGTTATTAGAACAAAAACAATGTTTTATTTGATTAGGAAAATTCTTTGATGCTACTTTAGGTTGCCTTTGTCAGTTCCAATCAAATTCCACGAAAACCCTCTCAAATAAGCTTACAAAAATGCAAGTTTGTGGCAAATACCGCTAAAACATTCCCAGTTTCTTTCAAATTCCGCTAAAACGATATCGACCAATCACAGCGCGGCGTTCCTATCACGTGACACTAACAACAGTATGGCGATTCTAGTAACAGAGTGAAAAGAGTTTCTCGGTTTTTTAAGGTTTTCACATAGAAAAAATGAATGATTTGTGTCAATTTATCACAAAATGTGATCCTAAACGTGCCCGGAAGAAGTTATGTGATAAATCAAAGTGGAAACGTGCGGCGGAACAAAGAAAACGGTATGTAAATAAGGGCACATTTTTACTCTGCAAAATGAGCGGGATGGCAGTATGCAAAAACTTTATCATTCGCCAGTTTATTACCAGACTGTCAAGAAGACGTATCCGTCTAACATAAGAATGTGAGATTTTGTGTTTGGATGTTTGTCACACTTTCACGCAAAAACTACTGAACGAATTTTAATGAAATTTTACAATAATATAGCTTAGACATCAGAATAACACATTGGCTATGTATGTACCACGGGTGAACCTGGAGCGGACTGCTAGTCTTATATAAAACTTTATAAGCCTCTTAGTTATGAGTACTTTTATGTGGACTTAATCGCGAATGGCTTGTTTATAAGGTGTAAACAAGACATTCAATGTACAAAGTCGTCGGATTATTTTTCAATTTAATTTGTGTTAAATGTGAACACAAATTGTTTCAGATATGAAAGCAAAGGACTGCCAAAATTTCCTCAGTGCAATCATAATCAAAAAGCGTTTAGGTGCACCAAATTAACGTGTCAGCATATTCGGAGATTCCATAGAAATTTTTATAAATGCACGAATAAAATTGCTCAAGACAGTTATATATTGAAATATTGCACTGTAAAAACAGACGATTCCAGAACAAGGAAGGTGGCGACAAAGTATCATATGATTGGTGACCATGGGCAAATGATTCCGGTTTGCCAAAAAACATTTTTGGATGCACTTTTGGTCAAAAAAGACAGAGTAAAAGATATAGTTAACAGATTTTATCAGAGCGGAGGGATTCATCCAGAAGAAAATAGAGGGGGTGATCGTAAAACAGAAATATATGAGGCACGAAGACTGTCTGTGCAATGGTTCATAGAAAAATTCAAATGTCAAGAAAGTCATTATTGCCGCTCTAAAACGGAAAGGTTGTACCTTCCATCCGAGCTAAATATCCGCAAATTATGGCGGATGTATAACGCAGAACGTGACAATGATCTTAAGGTGAAACAAGGATTCTTTCGCCGTATATTTAACAAATGTTATAATGTTGGTTTCGGTTCCCCCAGAACAGACGTGTGCACTACATGTACTGCTTTGCAAGAAGAAATTAAAGTTGAGACTGACCTTATGAAGAAGCAAGAGCCAATGACATCAAAACGCATTCATAGACTAAAATATAAAGCATTCTACCAACTACTGCAGGAAGAAGCTCAGACCATCAAAACTATTTCATTTGAATGTCAAAAGAACCAGCCTCTACCGAAGCTACCTGATTAGTCGGCATATTTTAGTCGTCAATTTAATTTTTATCATTTTGCAATAGTAGATGGGAATTCTAAGGCTAAATTGACCAAAGAAAATGTGAATTCATACTACTGGACTGAAACGACCCATAATAAAGGAGGCAACGAAATTGTAAGTGCAGTATATCATTACCTACAACAGGCGACATTCAACGAGCAAATCAAAACTCTGCGTGTGATTTGCGATGGCTGCTCCGGCCAAAATAAAAATACTGGAATGGTTGTTATGTTGGGTAAATGGCTGTATTTGGAAGCACCCCGACATTTAAAAAAAGTTGAAATAATATATCCAGTAGTGGGACATTCTTTCATTCCTCCCGATCGCGTTTTCGCGAAAATTGAAAAAGTATTAAGAACTAAAGAGGTTGTAGTTTCGCCAGAAGAATATGTGTCTGTGCTTCAAGACAACGGAACAGTCACAGATCTTTCAACAATACCAGTTTACAACTGGAAGAATAGCTACGAAGCTATTATAAAGCCTACTACTTCCTGGCACTTTCCATT
Organism: Dasypolia templi; assembly: GCA_963555695.1. NCBI lineage: Eukaryota > Metazoa > Arthropoda > Insecta > Lepidoptera > Noctuidae > Dasypolia > Dasypolia templi. The sequence continues at coordinate 9,774,558 of OY743142.1, forward strand.
TATGAAATCAAAGCGGTTTTTTTTGATCAGATCTAAAACGGAAAATATATTGGTTCAAGGTGAGATAAACTATAAAAGTGAAATTAATGACAAAAAAGTAATCACAAAAAAAAATTAAAAAATTACCATGATCTGCCCTGAAATAATACCACCAAATATCATTTTACCAAAGAAAGCCAAGATTGACGATGTAACCAGACTTCTCGTAAAGCATTTCGGGGCTGAGTTTCGAAATTTGCCTGCTTTGGTTTACTACAAAAATATTGAAGAAAGACAAGAGAGGTTACAAGATTTTGAGAATTTTCTAGGATTGGACAATGTTACTCGTAACTCTGAGACTGAAGAACATGTTTGTGAACCTGGTTTTGAGGATATTGGTTCCCACGTTTAAAATTACTGTTAAAAACAATGACATTTTATAATAAATAAATAAAAATAAATATTATAAATAACTTCCAGTTGTATTTTATTTCATTATAGTATACTGAATTAACCCATCCGCTTACAAAAAACTAACTGTTGCAAATTCCGCTAAAACAAGTGATGTATTTTGCAAATCCCGCTATAATCAAATGTTCTCTTCAAAAACCGCTAAAATAAAAATAGTTTTGTGAATATTTCCGATATATTTGCAATTTTGATAATAAAAACCTGTTTTAGGGCATTGCTATACTCAAAAAATGGATACTGCACATAAAGTTCTGTATTGTAACTAGTACAAAATAAGTAGCGGCATTTTTTTAATTTGCCGTCATTAAGTAAAAAGTGCTTTAGCGGGTTTTGAAAGTAGACTACTCATAGTTATAGTATGGCACTGCCATGTTTTTAACTAAATGGTATAACCTTAAAATTTTAAAACACAATTTTTTTCCTAAGTTGCATTGACAACTGTAGCTTTCTCGTTTTGTCTATCCTTGTCGTCGTCAAAATTTTCGACGAGTAAAATCATGACTTATCTCATATAAAAGTGTCAAAATTCGATAAGAATAAGACGCTATTCGCTGCCATGTTAGGGTTTGACGACTAATTTGTCACGAAGTCTCTTTTGTCTAAATTTGACAGCACGAGACGAGTTGTTTGTGCAGTCATGTTAGCACCGGACGATAAAAAGTCATATCTCGTTTTTACTCGTCGAGAAGCGCTTGTCGCGCATGTCATGTTAGCCCTGCTGGGGCTATATAAACGATCTGATACTTTTCACCAGGTTCTATTATTTTGATTCCGTCTTTTGACTCGTTATTTTGACTCGCCCTTCTGGCTCGCTCTGTTGGCTTCTTTCTTTTCGTATTTTTTCTTACTCTGTTTTTCTAAAAGCTATTTAAATATAAACCTTCCTAAAAGTTGAGCTGCTTCGCGACTGTGAGCACGGAGAGGCTACTGCGAGCTTCAACTCGACAGACTGCGGGCCGGAAAAGCGGCCGACGCCTCGAGCTGCTGCACGACCGTGAGCTCCCTCGTGTTAGACTGCGGGCAAGAGGATCGTCCTACGCTACTACTAATCGATTCCTATTCCTTAATATCTTTTTATATGTAATTTTGTATTTTATAATCTAAAAATTATAATAACTTGTAACCACGCTTAGCCAGTCGGCTAAACGTTACGTTACAGATGCAGAGGTCTTTCCAGACCCTGACAAGCCGGCATGTCCTCCACGTCCATCATAACAAGTCTATAACGCAAAGTCCAGTTGTTATACTCAAATATTATAACTTAATTAGGTTTTTTTTTTATAAAGCGTTAAGAAAGCATTTACTCTTCGATTGTGCTCGGCCCTGGCCGGTCCGTCCGAGTACCGCGAGCCACCACCCTCGTGCCGCGCCCGCCACCTCTGCCTAGCGGAGCCGCCGCCACCATGACTGCGGGCTCTGCTGGTGGTAAGCGTGCTACCACTGCCGCTGGAGCCGCCTCGCGTACGCACAGTACGCCGCGTGCTGCCACCACGCGGCATTGTCGCGGGCGATGGCTGGCTGCCAGAGGGTGATACTCCAGCAGAGGCCCCTCGTGTACGTGCACGACCTCGTCGTTCGCTTGAAATAAGCAAAAAAAAAAACACATGTACACTTTTACATATATTGTCGATACTGTGTAATAACGCCGAAAAAACATATGTATAAAAAAAAATGGCGTCCTGGTTCATAGTGTGACGGAATTTTTAATTGAGAAAGGAATTTCTTGAAAACTGATTGCAGGGATTTAAAATGAGAAAATATGACATTTAATAGTATAAATTTTTTAATTTATTTAGTTGTAATTTAATTCCAAGACGACATTAGTTTGACTGGAAAAGAATGGACAATAATTATTTAAGTACTTCATCATTCAATTTTAATTATAGTTAGTCAATCTCTTTCTTGGCATTGTCTGTTATTATGTACTTAGCATCATTTTACTTTTTTTTTGTACTTTTTCATGCCTTCTGATAAAATATGGCTGTTACTAATTATATTTTTATGTCACCTTGTTTTGTACCCATATTTGCAAAAATAAATATATCTCTCTCTCTCTCTCTCTTCACTTATTGCCGAATGCCTGACCGTAACCATACTCCTAGAGTACGTTTTAGGTTAAATTTTGACGTAATTTAACATTGCATTAATTTAGCATAATTACACCGTATTTCACTATTAAAATGGCTAATACATACGTAGTTACGTATTTAAATCATGTTCAGATAGTCATTTTGCAGTCACTAGTATAAAGAACCGTCTTATTTCTGTGTACGAAGAATCTGATGGCGAGCAGCTACAGAAGTTATTTTCGGATATGGAACTTGGTGACCAAAAGCCTATCAATTACTATGTCTACGATTTACGATTATGTATTTTCTCATTCATCTCAATATCGGGATTTCTTGAACTGACACGAATTTGTTAGAAAATGTCTTCTGACACATTATCCTTGAAAACAATTTTTTTTTAAAGTAAAAATAAAATATCCTATGTCCGTCTCCTGGTTCTAAGCTACCTCCCCATCAATTTTCAGCCCAATCCGTTCAGCCGTTCTTGAGTTATAAATAGTGTAACTAACACGACTTTATTTTATAAATACCTAGTATTGCCAAATATTGCCACGAAGATTTTTTTTTATTTATTGCAAATAATATTTATTACGTTTACAGTGTGTTAGTTTAATACATAAATATAAAACAATTTAAAATATAAAAGCTTATTCGAAGTGGTCTCCATTGGCTGCAATACAGTCCTTTAAACGTTGAGGCCAGTTATCAAAGCACGCACTCTTTCCATGGGAAAATTCTTCACTGCCAATCGTATGGATTGTTTTAGGGACTCCAAATTATCATGGCGTTTAGAGCAAGCCATACTCTCTAAAACTGACCATAAATCATAATCCAGCGGACTAAGATCGGGACTAGACGACGGCCAGTCTTCAGCTCTGATGAAGTCCGAAACGTTCACTTCGAACCAAGACTGCGTGGACCAAGCTTTATGACCCGGCGCCGAGTCTTGATGGAAGGACCATACTTGGTTATTGAACATGGGGTTGTTAAGCGGCTTAACTACCTTCTCAAGAATGGTATCTTGATACACTTTTGCCGATGTTTTGATACCTTTTTCACAAAAATATGGCTCAGTCACTCCTTCATAGCTAACACCCCACCAAACCATCACTGAAGTCGGATAATGCCCACGTTGCACTCTGTCGACTAATTGGGAAGCTTCCTTAGAGCTTTGAGCATAAATACGGTCATTTTGTTTGTTAAAATGTTGCTCAATTGTAAAGATTTTCTCATTCGTAAACAAATTTTTTCTGTGACCTCGCTTTGCGTACCGCTTCCGTAGTTGTTTCGATTTTACCACCCTATTCTTTTTTAAATTATCAGTTAAAAATGACCAGTGCGTCTCTTCTGCAAGTCCTAAATCATCTTTTAAAATACGCGACATGGTTCTGGGTGCTATCTTTATCTTCTATCAAATCTTTTGCTTTCGGATAGGATTTCTTCGAATTCTTTCCCTTACTGCTTTGACCACCTTTTTCGTACAAACACTACGTAAACGGCCAGATCTCTTTCTGTGACAAACAGAGGAGGTCTCATTGTACCTATTTATAGCCCGGTACACAAACATTTGACTAATACCAAACGTATCGAGAGTTTTAAAAATTGCATTTGGCTCCATACCAACTTTGTGTAATGCAATCACAGCGATTCGGTTCTCTTTATCACCCCACTCCATTTTAATATCGCAAAATATTGTACAATGTATTGGCGCCAAAATTAGAAATCTCAATGAACAATTGTATTAAAACATTACAGATTCCAAATTCAAATGTAATAAAATGTAATTAAATGTAACTTTCTTATTTTTAACTGTAACAGTATTTATGGCCAGACTAAGTATAGATTAAACAATTTGTAAAGTAAGTTAGTTATCTACACAAAAGGATGAAAGTAGACTTGGTACAGATAGTTTAATGGATGAGAAAAAAAAATACAGGTAGTACTATAAAAACACTACACACTGTTCACACGACACTGAAGTTTATATAGAAGGATTGAAGACGAACAGCTGGAAAGTTCGCCCGGAGGAGGAGGATGAATGATCTTCGTAGATTGGCTTCGTGGGCATAATCGGCTCCTTGAAGGGAAGAAGAGGAGGAGATAGAGAAAGAGGGTCTTCAGGTGTCGAAGGGACACTTCAGAGTGCCAGTATCCTTCGACAATGCTCGACGCAGAATCTCCAGGCAGATGGTTACTCTGCAGAATGCAGACGTAGAATTCCCAGGCAGATGGTTTGTTGACGAAGCCCGTTCACGTTTTCCATATCCGTGTACATTAGGAGGCAGTACTGCCTTGAAACACGCACGGATTTGTCGCGCTAATTGCCTTTACAAAATCGTGTTCAATTCAAGGCACATGTCCTCCAATCGCGCACGGGTTTGGAACGCCATCTGTTCTTCCAAACACGTGTTCAAGGCGATGCATGGAACTTAGCCATGAAGTTCGCGCGTAAACAACTTCGCTTGCGTCTCGCCACTCCGCCAGTCACACATTCGCCAGTTAACATTCGTTCGCTTTTCCACTGTGCAGCGTTTGAAATAAATGTGGATTATTAACATACTTATCTTGTGATGGTGATAAATGAATAAAAAGCTAAAGTCAAATGGTTCTTCTTAGGTTTGTCGAGATATGACTCAAGTTATACTATTACAACATTTTGAGGTTATGGTAATAAAATGTGCTTTCGATTAAATATGGAACTATTGAAGAAGATACTTAGTGGTATTGTGGACAATTTAGAAGTCGTATAATATGATGAAGACAATGATAATTACCAATGTAAAATTCGATGCTCTTTATCTTGTGAAGGTGATTACGACAAAACGTGTGGTTATTTCATTGAAAAATTTTCGGAAGCAACGCGAACAAATTTGATTATGTTGAGACGATATGCTCAGCAGGTACGATATGATTTCAGAAAAGTATTTGTCATCTTTCGGAAAGGAACAAAACCAAAGATAAAAAGAAAGGTATGACTAGAAACATAATTGTAACAAAGAGTACGATAAAAAAATCGCAACTGATGAAACGGGGATTGAATGTTCTAATAGAGATAAACTATAATCATTCCCACCGAGTCAATGTCGCCCAAGCATTGAGCCTACTGCGTTGTTCCGAAGACACGATAAAACAATTTGAATCGTATTTTGTAGGTGCAGCTTGATGACAGCTGCAGCAGCAAAATTGTATTATGAAATAGCTATCATTGTAGGATGTGAGAAGAATGATTACATTACTTTATCTAATGCACAAAAAAATGGATTAGAGGTTTCAAAATTATGTTTTCCTTCATTCTGACATCTCATTTGCCAGTCATAAAACCAGCCTGTGTGTTCAGCCATGATGTATTAAAACCTCCACGTTCGAGTCTGAGCGTGTCCTTATTAATTATTTTAGATGTCGAAATTCAGTTAACAAACGTAATTAAATAGAAAATACAATATTTCAGCTAAACCTATTGATAAAAATAATTCAAGTTATATAAACCAAAAAGCAATATTCGTAAAATAAAAGAGATAAAGAAAAATAATGACAGTTTGATAATTTGACTAAGGCATAGAGTATAGTAACTAAAATGAAAGACTAAGGTGTCAACAATGGAAAATGTAAAAAAAAATATGAATGTTTTATTAATGATATAACAAAAGAAATTGTTTTAGAACGATTCGTAAAATGCTAACAAATAAAAGAATATGATACGGGACATGAATGGATGACTAATGGTGTAAGTATAACATATACTATATTTCCCCAACGACACCGAGATTTTTTTTTGCTAAGGTTATGGTATTTCAGCATTCACAAAAATTACATAACACACACAAACATACCGACATCTTACGAAGTTAGGTCAGATAGGATTCACATTCAATGACCACTTGAACCTGTTAAGTCAATAACTTTAAGGCGTATTTTCGGAGTTGTAAGCCGCTCTCGTCTCAAACCACTAATGAAGAATGAAAACCACTAAAGATGAAATATGAAGATTTAAGGCTTTTTAAGAGAGTACTAACCGCTCTTTAGAACATATGAAATAGATAGATAGTTTAGGCTTGTTTAGGGAGTCACCAGCCGCTCCTGCATGGGCTTATTTAAAGAGTTGCAAGCCGCTCTGTAGGGTGTAATAGATAGTACATATACAACGTGTACCAGAATAAGAAATCGGGACCTATTAGTTCAACCAGGTTTCAGACTGGCTAAAGTAGACTCATCTTTCATGGGGTACTGTCTAAAATGTTATAATAAAATACCTCCCCACATACTTCAACTGAATGAGACAAAATTCAAATCCTTTGTCAAACGCACACTATTCAGGCAGGCATATTATAGGTTGGAGGATTACATAACTGATAAAAATGCCTGGCTTAATGCCGGTCCTGCTCCACACCACAACTAATTAATTGACATTCGAATCACTGTTGAAGCTGCTGAAGATAGTAAGAATTTATTTGCATTATATAAACTCAATCTCCTTTTTATTATATAGATGCATTGCACAGATGTGAGTACTTTGTACTATAGAGCTACCATTTACCGGGTAATGTCATAGATTGACTTGAATGTGCCTTGGCGGCTGATAGTATGGCATGCTCACTCAAATGTCTCGCTGACGGTGGCGCGTGTGTCGGATCATTTAGCTCCCTTCAAAATGGTTGAGCTGAATGGTGCTGATCCATGCGTCATGTTCGTGAACGGGCGCCGTCAGTTGGGACTGGTCATCTCTTAGCTGCCACGGCTTATTTTAATAATTAATTAGCTGGATTGTTTTTATTATGCTTTGATGCACTCTGGACGCTTTTAACGTGTACGGTTTTTTGTACATCGTTCTCACTTATAGTGTCAACATTAATCGATGTAACTAAGATATATGTAAAAACATTATTATTTAAAAGAGTGTCCATGGAGTTTCTTGCCCGTTCTTCTCCATAGGTACCTACTACGCTTTGGAATGGGCAACTAGCTTCATATTTCTGACTGACCGACTCCTTGACAATTCAAAAGTGCCTGTAAATGGTTTAATTGAAATAAATGATTTGAGTTTGAGAGTTTAAGCGCAAGACCTGAAAGTAGTTTGCTTAGAATCAGCTTTGAATCCATTTCCGTCATTATTTATATGTGTTAATTTTTTACCCGAAAAATCTTTAATTTACCTGAAATTAGTACCACCGCGTCGTAACAAGGCAATACAATATTTGATTTAAGGAAATTTAAGCCTTATCACAAAGGAATAAAGCCTTTTCAAATGCACGACCGAATTTGCAATTCACTCATAGTTATCCTATGTGTAAAGCGCGTTTAATAAAATAGTCAATTTAAGGAAACCTAAACCTTATTCCAAAGCAGTACGTCTTATTTAAATGCAAAAACGAATTTGTAGTTCGATCATAGCTTTTACACACAAACATTGCTTTTTATTACATTTAAGCTTGTCCTGTTAAAAGAAGAAGTTAATTTAAGGCAATTTAGATCTTATCTCAAAGAAATAAAGCTTTTTTAATTGCGCGACCAAATTTGTAGATTGTTTTACACACTCGTTTGTTCAGAAAAGCCAAAATATTAGAACATTTGTATTACTTTTTCTGCAAGTGAAATATTAATGTGTAAGAGCGAGATGTATTAATTTGCCGCACCTTTGACGTTTGACATGCCGACGCACGCGCCGCCACCGCCCGCCTCACATCAAAGGTTTGGTTATTCTCCGGCAGCGAGAAGTGTTCCCGAATTTAATTTTTGTTGCTGTCACATTGAATTGTTTACGCGCGCGATGGCATTCCAGTACACCAATATTCAGTACATGGAGATGGTGAGGACACTGGCTCGTTGCAACGATAATGTCGATTAGCGTGTCGAGAGTTCAACGAACGATATGATACTAGAGTGAGTGCCAGGTCAATGTTAAGTGCCATTCAGCGTCTGAGGGACTCCGGTACCTTTCGTCCTAACACGGCAATAGATAGAGGGGCGAATGTGCGCACTACTCGCTTACAAGCAACAATATTAAAATATTTTGACGAAAACCCAGAGAAGAGTACAAGAGAAGCAGCGCCATTATTCGACGGCAGCCACATGTACGTGTGGTGAACGTAACGCGCTGATGGTGAACTCCCGTATCACCTGCGACGTTGTCAGGAGCTGCCGCCGAACGACCACTTGCCACGTCTGGATTTTAGTAGATGGTTAGAGAACTGGCAAGGAAACATCATCTGGACGGACGAGGGCACCTTCACGCGAGTTGGCATTTACAACCAGCATAACCAGCATTTGCGGAGACATGATAATCCACATTCATGCCGTGCTGATTCGTTTCAACACAGGTTCTCCGTGAACGTGTGGGCGGGCGTCATAGGTACAAGCGTACTCGGCCCTGTTTTTCTGCCGAGGTTAACTGGAGATACCTACCTACAGTTCTTGCGGGAAACATTGCCCGAGTTATTGGAGGACGTCCCGCTCTTCTTTTTAAGAGACGTGTTTTACCAACAAGACGGTGCTCCCGCGCATTTCTCATGGAACGTTCGGCAGCATATTAATGCGGAAAATGGGCCCCGTTGGATTGGTCGTGGAGGACCAGTGCAGTGGCCTCCCAGAGCTGCTGATCTAACACCTTTAGACTTTTATTTGTGGGGTCGAATAAAATCGCTCGTTTACGTCAACGAAGCAACGAGTGTAGAAGACCTCAGACAAAAAATTGAACTCGCCTTTGGTATTGTGAAAAGTGACACTGAAGTACTAAATAAACTTAAATTTAACATAAGAAAGCGTGCGATAATGTGCATCGAGCAAGGCGGTGGACAATTTGAAAGTTTACTTAAAAGGAGACGAAGAAGTAGTGTAAATAGTTCAAACCTGTAAGTAATTACTTTTACCTTTACTGAATTTAATTAGTGTAAATATTTATTATTCAAATCTTTCATACACGCCGACTCTGAATATGATATCGCGACAGTTAGGTACGCATCAGAGATAAAGGCTCGCACAAACAGGCACGACGGGACCGTGTGAACGAACCTTAAATGCGTCAGTCTCCGGGGCGACCGTGCCGCGACGGGGCGCGGGCGCACGCCGGAGGTAACACCCTATCGCAGACGGGCGAAAAGTTGCTCGATTTGAAAATGCTTCCCCTTTACTAAACCTAATAACTTAGAACAAAATAATCCAAAGCTTATTTATTAAGGCTCCCACAAACAGGCGCGACGCCACAGCACGACGCAGTGGCACCGCTCGTCGCGCGACACGCGGTGCCTTTGTGTTGCGCTGCGGAATCGCGCCAGTGTGTACGAGACTTTACGTGTGATTGTTACGTAATGTTCGTTTATTGAACTAACGTACACACATACCTAGTGCGTACTCCTACTCTTGCAGTGAACCTACCTAGCCGGCTGGCAGGCACATGAGTGTGCGGTGCGTGCGCTATTGGTGTGGGTACAGATCGAGTAGTGCGCTCAAACGTTTTATGTTTAGTCAGGACAACTATTTTATAAAAAAATGCTAGGTGTGGTTTATCTTAATTAAATAACATATGTTATTTTAGTCTTATAATTTAATATTCTAATTGGGGTGTATGAGCTCTTGCGTTCATTCTGTAACACGTTGTATGTACAGGTTTGGTTGCTTCGTTACCAATGTGAAGTAAAAGATGGTGACAAATTAAGAAGGTTAGGTAACTTGTACCTTAAAGCACTTCTTAGTATTATCTGATTAGAACAAATATAAAGAAAAATATAAAAAAATCTTGATGGATTAAGAACCAATGAATGAATTAGAAAATTAATAGGGTTAATAAGCCAAAAATAACTCTATTGTTAGAAGGGAAAAGATAGGGATGAGTCATGAGTATAAAATGAAGTTCTTTATATTTTAAAATGTTTTTTCGCCATTTGGCTTGGTTGACATTAGTATCCTCAAGTATATAAACTAATGGGGATAGTTACTACAACACAGTGGACCTCACATATTCAGCCTTGTTTTAAAGTTCAAAGAAAATTATAATATTCATGATTTAAAAAAAATATAAAAAATAAAGATTATAAAGAAGAAAGAGGATAAAATTGAGTTTGGGAGTAAAAGAGGGTAATGAGTGCAAAAGACAACTCTAATAATAAGTTAAAAAAAACTGTTCAAGAGCCTACGATACTAGACCTAATCTTATCAGACTCCCAGGTTTAATAAAAAAAAAAAATGTGTAAGAGGATAGTGCAGTATTTGTAGTGGGTGTAACGTGTTTAGGGTTTGTGTAAACGTCCACAGAATGTTGTTCTGTATCAGTCGTGAAGTGTCCCAGCAACCAACTTGGGACTGTCCACGAGTGGATTGAAACACACCAAGCGACTACTGGGTACTGGTACTACTGGGTATTACCAGATTGTCCAATAGCCGTCGTAGAGTGAGCCAACTCAAACTTGCAAGAGACCCCGAGAGGTTTTAACAACACTTACAAGTGAAGAATGGATGCCATTTACCAGTGGGTAAAAGGAATGTATGGCTGTAGTGTACAATGATGTTCAGTATGAAGAACTGTTGAGATGAGTACAGAAGTCTTCAAGAGGAGGGCTGAAGAGGAAAAATAAGTTAATTAGCATAAAGTCAAATAAGAAACCAAAAGAAAATAGAACTAGAGATAGTGTTTTTTAGAATTTTGAGAGGGTGAAGTGGATTCGAATTGATGAGTGGGGCGCCAAATGTAACAGAACTACTGGATCCTAAACTACACAAAAGGATGAAAGTAGACTTGGAACAGATAGTTTAATGGAATGTAAATCATGAAGTTCATCAGGATATTCCAAAGCAACTTCTAAAATGAATCCGAAGTCCGATGTAATAGACAAATCTATATTGGGATTTACCCATTCTAATCCACCAGTAGGAATGCATTGGGACATAGCCCAACCATATAAGTTGTTGGCATCAAAATATGTGATAAATGAATTTGGTTTCTCTCTACCATAATCGCCCATGTATTTGTTATTTGCTCCGGCATAACGATTACTACATTGAGATACACCACCTCTGATACCTGACCGGATAAATGCAATTTTCTCATAATCTGTTAATAATTCTAATTCTATTTGTGTATATTTTAGCATTGCATCCCAGCTTAAACCTGGAGCTGTATAATAATAGGCAGGGTCTAAATCATAAGTATTAATACATAGCTTTCTAAAGTTTTCAAATACATCAGTCAAAAGTAAAACGTCTGTAAGTTTGAGTAATCTAGCATATTACAACAACCAAAATGTTGCCAAACATCTTTAGCATGAATGTAATCATAGTTTGAAATATGAGAATCTGTGAGCGAGCTTTAAACATTCTTTTGATCAGGGAGTGACGTTAGATTTAAACTATCATAATTAGTCATAAATTCGTATAGGTAAACCACTTTCCGTTTTAAACGAATGAAATCTTTATCATTAGGGAAATTTCTATGTAATTCTTGAAATTGGTCATTACTAAAAGTTTTGGCTAATTTGTCTAAACTACACGCTAAAAACTTTAATGAATCTACGAATCTCAACTTAACTTCATAGTTATCTATTTTTACCGTTTTGGAAAATGATATATATTTTTCTTTATTTTGGGGAATAACTTCGACTTCATCATCACAAAAGTTTAATGCATGAACAATAAAATGGGCAACATAGTGACTAAGGTTGTGTAAGAATATTGGTATATGACGTGGTATTTTGAACGTCGAGCTACACGATTCATGAGCAACATCTATAAAACTGTCAGTGTACCAATCAAAGTCATACAGAACCTCTGTTAAGTTAGTTTCACATATATGACAGATTTTTGTGTTCGAAATTTGGTGTTTGTTTTCATTATTTAACGGGATCGGTCATTTTTGAAAACAAATTTTTCTACTTATTTCTTTTAAATTGTTAAACTTTCCATAAAAACTTGTGCACAGTTCATGGGTCCAATATGTTACATATTTTGATAATTTATTGTCAAATGAACATATTATACAGGGTGTAACGAAAACCCTGTCCGATCCTGAAGGGTATTATTTGGTATCGTAGTGCGTACACAAATACGTAATCATTTAAAGGATACGAGATAATTATTTTTCCCCAATGAAAACAATTAATTTAAAAAATTAAAAATAATCATACCAAAGGCAACACTGATCGCTCGACAGGGTTCACCAGAGTTCACCTACAGTTTCGTGTCAAAGAAGCCGCCTGAGCGCGGCGATCCTTTGTCGCAAGCCGCCAAAGAAACGTAGGACTAAAGAAATCTACGTTTTGCCTACGCGTAGGTATCAGCTGATATTTTATTGTAGGCTTACGCATAATGACCCCGATTTCTGACCTTCTGTTTATCAAGAAACAATTATTATTGAGTTAATGTGATGTGCTTTTGGCTGTATCAGTTTATTAAAACATTTACTTGTTACACACCTCTATTTATCTAGAACATTAGTACACAATCGACACCTTTTTATTAAATTTGCACGTACTCTTCGCAGCGCACATGTGTACGATTTGAGTGACTCGAAAGCTTCCACAATCCGAGCTATTACTTCGATTTCCGAATCACACATTCACTCACAAATAAAAATTAACATATTCAAATATTCCTGATTGGTATACGACATTGTTTGCGATACGATAGCGGCACGTGATACGTACGGACATCCGATCGCAAGCTATCTCCACGTGCGACTGGCGAAGTGTCCAAACAAGTAGCGACCAGTCGGCTACATCAAAGGATCGAGGACTCGTTATGAGTACCTACAGCGCGGCTAATGCAGAGCGGTGTCCTTTGAAATAAAATAGGCAAAAAATAAAAGATTTCGCCGGCCGATGGAGTGTTGTCAACTTATGAAAATTTACCATATTTAGTGTTACATTTCGCATGGTAACTAAAAAAAAAAAAATCAATAGCTTTTGGTTTTTATGAGTTAGATTTTTTTAACTATTTTTTCTAGTACGTATGTTAAACCAGGAATACGCCTTTTTTGGATCGGACAGGGTTTTTGTTACATATTGTATAATAACCAAAACTATACACTTCATGTTTCTGAACATAATGCGTAAATGGTTTAGATGGATCGTTAGAACATGATTCTATTGGTTTTAAAAATGCTTCAAAATCAGCATAAACTACGAATGGTATCTTTAACTTTTTTTCATAACTTTCAAATTTAATTTTATCATTTGAAATAGATTGACCAAACCAATTCTTTAAAGTTTTACATTTTGGTAATTCTGTACAAATGTGAGCACAATCGTATTGTTCATGGTTATTTAAACTTTCTTGAGATGGAAAATGAAGTAGACATGCATCGCAAATACACATGGCGTGACAATTTTTTGAAATCTGTTTACTAACTAACCGCGATAATTTTTTTATTTAACAATAATGAATATTCGTACTGTTGAGTATCAAGCTCCAGGTGTGCTGCTGGTGGTCTTGACTTATAAAACTGCTTGTTTTCGATGCATTAACACTGTATTTCTTGAGGTAGCTGATGACTATTAAATTAAGACGACCGTTGTGTGCGTACGCTCAAGGTGTTAGCGAGCGAGTGAAAGGTGGGATGAACTCCGCGATATGTTGTTGTATGCACGTGTTATGATGTCGTCTTCTTCGTCAGGATGTCGGCGACTCGACAATATCCGTCAGAGCCAGTCTTCACTGCAACCACTCTGCCCAGCAACCACAGAAGAGGAGGAAGATTTGTGTTTCTCACTAAGACCATGGTGCCTGTCTTCAGCTATTGCCCAGCTGTCTGCCATTTGGTTTTCTGCTGCAGGAGAGACATACTCATTAGAGAAGCGCTGCCAAAAATGTTGTCGTAGTTTTTCGATGCGATCGAAGCGCTGTAGCCGCTGAATATTGACGTCCGTAATCTGAGGACGAGGGACTGACGTGAGTGATCGTCCGATAAGGAGAGTGTGAAGGAGAAACATAATAAAGATCTGATGGATCAGTGGATAACGGTGTTAAAGGTCTGGAATTTAAAATAGCCTCTATCTGAATCAGACGAATTAATAGCTCTTCGTATGTCAAATGAGGTAGGCTCATGACTCTACGCAATAAATGTTTGGTAGACTTTACTGCCCTTTCCCAAATCCCACCAAAATGTGGGCAGGCAGGTATAAATTTAAATTCTATGTCCATGCTTGCAAGATCGGACTCTATATTACTGGATGAAACCTTTAAGAAGCGTGAAAGCTCATTGAATGCTCCCACAAATGTAGTACCGTTGTCGAAGTAACCGCGTTGAGGCTTGCCCCGACGACTAATAAATCAGCTGAAGGCCGCAAGAAAAGCTTCCTTGGTGAGGTCGGAAACCAGCTCCAGAACGGCTCTGACTGCAAAGCACACAAAAACACAAATGTATGACTTAACTAGCTTACATCTTCTACCACTACGGTCGGCTATCAGCACTGGCCGGCATAATCAAGCCCTGTATTCAAAAAAGGGTACTCTAGATGACTCCTATCGCTTGGTAGGTTGCCCATGATGACCTGAATAGGCTGAGCTTTGAAGCGAGTGCAGCGAACGCAGTTACGCACTACGAGCTTAGCTTAGCGGGTTTCTGCCTGCTAAAGGCCAGTAGGTGAGTCTAATGTGTGTTAAAAGTAATTGTGGCCCTGCGTGAAAGAGTGTTTTGTGCTCTCTTTCAAAGAAATTTTTTTAGAGCTACGTACATACATGTCGCTATGGCGTCCCTACAATATTCCTCCCCTTTTTAAAAAAAATAAAAATTTAAACAATGTGTTGCATACTTTAGTTCTGACTACTAATTAAACTGATCTGGAATGTTAACGATAATGACACTGGTTCGTCTCGAGGCAAATAATAGTGGGATCGCCTTACAATGTTTGCACGTGGCAGGTCAAACTTGCTGGCGTGACTAACACACAATGCAACTTTTACCTTTTATTTTATAATTATTTAGATAATAACCGATACACTTAATGATTATTTAATACATTATTTGAATATTTTCACTGTTTTTATTATTTTATTTTTATGCTTCATTTTCACTGGTTTATTTTACACTTTGTACAATATGTTTTACACTATTCATATTGGATTGTTGTTGGCTGTTGACCAACTTTGTTGATCGGGGTTGTTGATATTACCGATGTCATTTCTTTTCTGGCCCACTTTTTTATACCTTTGTTGCACTTCTTGAGCATGAAACAGGCTCCTATCATTAGAAGAATGATCAACATAATGCCGATAAGCATGCCATACGTTTCTATCTTCTGCTCTAGAGAACTATTGCTTGCGTCGTTTGCGCCGTTCTGGGCTATTATAATTTCTTCTTGCTTGCTATACGACTTTCCCATTTTTACACTTGTACAAAGAAAAAAATGGTGAATTTAATATAAAACGTAGGCCGGAATCGTTTTTACAAGAGATTATTATAATATGAGTGAGTAGGTACCCATTCATAACTATAACTTGCTTAATACTACTGTTTAATACTCTACTTAATTTGTATACAACACAATTGTTGTAGTGCTAAGCGATGCGAGACTACGCTACCATTTCTCTTGTTTTCCCTTTACCAAAGATCTTTACGGTTTGTTTATCGCGTCACTTAGCATTACATTCGCTTACATAGGATTACAAATTATAATAAAAACCTTACTGGCTGTTTTATGACTCGGCCAGAGCGTGTAGTGCGAGTAGTGCTTGGAATTGGAATGTCAGTGGGTTCGATTCCCGTTTTATTTTTACTTATTGACTATCTGAACTTTCTGTACTGGTATTACCATCTGTTGTATCGATCAAAACATAAGCTGGTTTTAGTCTGTCAATAGATGTACAGTCGAAACCGATTATAACGACATCGTTTACAACGACCGATCGGTTATTACAGCCAGATTGTAAAGTCCCGCCCGAATCTCTAGTAAACTATTCAGCAAACATACCGCCTATTACAACATCGGATACAGCGACATATCGCTTACAACGACGAAACTTTATCGATATTCATCGACTATAACGACCAACCGCTTCTTGTCCCAGCAAAACAAAACAATACGGACGATTTTAAATCTTATTGATAAGCATTGAAGGAATATTTAGGCGCGTATTATTATATACCTACGCACTTTCTCCCACCTCATCCGAACCTCTTCCCGGCCATTTGACCTTGCATATTTTACACCAATTGTTTAGTGCGCTAAATGACTGCGTGAGCGACAGCTTGATTTATAAGTGTTGGTTTTGATTAGACCGTGTATTTATGCGTTATCATGTCGCAAAAAAAGAGAAAAGTGTTTTCTATTGAAGAAAAATCTCATGTCATATGGAGATTAGAAAATGGCGAGTCGAATAGTGAAATTGCAAAGGAATGTGGAGTTTCGCACTCTACGATATCAACGATTTGGAAGAATAGAGATAAAATAAAAGTTCTTTTCGAAAACAACTCTTTAAAACTTAAACGAGCGAGGAAAAGTGAACATAAAGTTATAGAAGATGCTTTATTAACATGGTTTAAACATCAGAGGGCAAACAACGTCCCAATAAGTGTAAGTAACTATGTATGTATGTGTATTGCTTATAACAACTATCGGATATAACGTCGGCAACTATACGGTCCCTTCAATGTCGCTATATCAGGTTTTGACTGTACTAGCTTTCATTCCAGGCAACTGAATGACATAAAATTTTGACCTCCTTTGTAAAACGCGATATGGACCATCATAAGGAGCCTTCAATGGTTTATGTACTGTGTCGTCTCTGACAAATACGTATTCGACTTTGGTTAACTGTGGATGTTGCGAAAATGAGCAAAACATGAGCGTGAGTTTCCATGCGGTTCCGGTACGGGCCTAAGTCATTTTATATGTTCACGTATCTGTTCTACCAAACTGTATGGCTCTGATAAACCTATTTTTGCGTCGTCATAGAAATCTCCTGGAAGACGTAACGTGCGACCGTATGTTAATTCCGCGGCTGATATCCCACTATCGCTTCTACACGCAGCGAGACCTAACATAACTGTGGGCAATTCGTCGACCCATGACTTTCCGTTCAATCGCGTCATAAGGGCTGCTTTAAGTGTTCTGTGCCAGCGCTCTACTGCTCCATTAGCTTATGGATGATAAGCCGTGGTGCGTATCCTATTAATACCTAGAATTTTCAAAAGTTGTTTTTCAACAACTTTTGAAAATTCGTGCGTGCTTTCGAATTGGCGGCCTTGGTCACTTGTTAATTTTATTGGACAACCATATCGGCAGATCCACTCTCTGTATAAAATACCCGCTACCTTGTCTGCAGTTATATCCTGCATGGGGAAGGCGGCGATTGGCGATCTATTTTTGCTCGTTGACAGTCTATACATGTTTTTGACCAATCGTTAATGTTAGTATTCATATTTGGCCAAAAAAACTTTTTACTTTTAAATTTTCGGGTTACCCGAACACCGGAATGACTGAGATTGTGTATACTCTCAAACACATTTCGCCTTGCT
The DNA here is from genome assembly GCA_963555695.1 of Dasypolia templi. Taxonomy (NCBI): domain Eukaryota; kingdom Metazoa; phylum Arthropoda; class Insecta; order Lepidoptera; family Noctuidae; genus Dasypolia; species Dasypolia templi. Next base: position 9,792,516 of record OY743142.1, read on the forward strand.
TCTTGTGGTACATTTCGGACATGTAAATGGCCAATAATTCTCGATCGTAAGCTGAGTATTTCTGTTGGGCCGTCGTTATTTTTTTTTGAAAAATAAGCGAAGGTTCCCAAATTTGATTTACTTGTTGCTGCGAAACTGCACGTGAAGCGTCGGTCATTAACGCCAGCGTCGAATCGTTCCTTCGATGAGACAATGTAGCGGCCATTCTAAGACGGGTTTTACATTGTTCAAAGGCCTCACTAGCTTCATTGGTCTATTGAATTTTAGTTTTATCCTTCTTTTTCGAGCTCCCGAAATATTTGTTGAAAACATACTGATATGATGCTGCGTTGGGCAAATGAGCACGATAAAAATACCACCATACCTGTGAAACGTTGTAACTCCTCAATCGTCTCCGGTTTTGGGTAGTCAATTATGGCCTTGACCTTTTCTTCTGTTGGACGAATACCCTGTGGTGACACGTGGTAGCCTAAAAATTCTAAATTAGTTTGACCGAAAGCGCATTTATCTAAGTTTAATGTTATTCCGTGTTTATCTAACCGCTGAAAAATTATGGTTAAATGTTGGAGGTGCCTGAGTTTTATTTTCACTCATAATCGTCGTCATCAATATAATTAAAAACGAATTCTAGGCCGTGGAAAACTGAGCCCATGACACTCTGCAAGGTTTTTGCGGCATTACGCAATCCGAATGTAATTCGAGGAAACTCATAAAACCCCTTTTAATATCTATTTTTGAAAATATATTTCCAATAATAGATATTAAAAGGGCCTATCATTGTATTGAAACCGCGCCGGAGGTCGTAGAGAAAACTGCAATAATAAACACTTATTGCAGTTTTCTCTACGCCCTCCGGCGCGGTTTCAATACAATGATAGGCCCTTTTAATATCTATTTTTGAAAATATATTTTTGCCGGCCGTGTTATTGGTAAAATGTTGTAACTGCGGTATTGGGTATCTGTCTAGCTTCGTGACTGCATTTAGGCGACGATAATCCCCACATGGCCTAATGTCACTATTCTTCTTTTCAACTATGTGTAAGGGGCTTGCCCAAGGACTTTTCGATGGTCGGCAGATACCTACTTCTTGCATTTTGTGGAATTCGGCCTTTGCACGTTGCTATCGGACGGGTGCTAGAGGCCGTGCTCGTGCAAAGACCGGTGGTCCGGTTGTTTCAATACTATGCTGTACAGAACTCGGTTTCGTTTCCGCGAATGACATTAAGAGGTCATGATAAGGATGTCAACACTAACAAAAGTACAGAAGGTTCACTCATGCTTACTATTGATGCTATGACATTTATATCTGTTACCTGGTCGATGAGTTTTCGGGCGCTGACTTCAACCAGAAGTTTGTGATAACTTAAAAAATCGATAAGCAGTTGCGTGTAACGATGTTTTTGGTAAAGAGTGAATTTGAGTATTAGGAAATTATATTTCCCTATTATTAAGAAAATTAGGACCCGACCACCAAAGAGTGGACGAGCTGATGCAATCAGCCTTCACCCCCCGAGATGTAAGATCAGCAGAAGGCACATAGCTCCACGTCTGTCCGGTCGTAGCTTCTTGAATTTCACTCACTCTATTGCGGACGAATTGATCAAGCCGACTATCCTGGCCGAACATCCTGGGAACGGAAAGAGAGGTATAACTGCAAATCATCGGTGTAAAGGTGGAACTTGGTATTGATCAGACAGTTGATGATGTCAGCACTGTAAAGGATGAAGAAAAGCGGGCCCAGGCTCGATCGCTGTGGTACGCCCCTGTCCACGCGCTGTAGACCACAGGACATGATATCTCCGTTACTGTGGCATGTCACCTGGACAAACTGTGATCGATTACTGAGGTAACTCTCAAACCATTTAATAGTTTCAACATCGAAAAATCTAGTAGGACAAGCAGGGTTCCCATGCCCTGATCTCTGGCTTCAAGAATGTTACAGATCGCACCAAACTTCTACACGCCTCTGAAGTTGCTTCGCGCAGGGGTTCAGTCACGCACAAAATTATGTTGTTTTGGAACACAAAACCTTCACCATGACTGAGGAACAAATTTTGCAATTGAATATTGGCAGATAAATTTCGAAAGCGCTCTCTTTGAGGTTTCCTAACCCCTGACGCAAAAAGAGGGGTGTTATAAGCATAGATCGGAATAGATAGAGTATATAATGTGTATCTATTCATACACGAAATATTTGAAGAGAGACATCTATAGGTCGAACAGAAGCTATAGAAACGAAAAATATTTTTTTATCTAAGCATCTATTTTTTTTAATTTAATTATTTAATATTACTTGACACACATAATAAATACTGGCTCTTTCTTATTTTGTAACATCCATTACGCTAGTTTCTACGAAATTACTACGTAGAAACTACTTTCATTTAAGCGCGCGAGGTCATGGCGGCGCGCTTAGATGTCGCGTGGCTTTTCACGAATGATCAAAAGAGACCCGAACCGTGGCGCCAGCGCCGCGCACGTGTGTTGCTTCAGTTGCCTCGCCCCCGCCCGCCGCGCCGCCCGCCGCCGTGCTGGCAGTCCCGCGCGAAACTCATGTTGCACTGCATGAGGCTTAACTAACGTGGAACGCATCGCGCATTGCGCAACAATGCCGAAATATTGGTATTCCAACCCGCAACAATACCGAAATATTGGTATTCCAACCAGGAGTACCCGAACATGGTGGACTGCTACAATGAGGGTGGACTTATTTTGCTCACAGCACAAGCCCTCTTAGTCCTCTTACTATTGACCCTAGAAGCTGTACAGCGGCAACGGGACAATGGGGTCTACATGCCCCCAGCTGCAAACGGAGGCAGGCCTGATCTTACGCCAATGGATTTCCATTTGTGGGGTAGGGATAGACCTGATTTATGGTAATGACGGCCAGACCATTTCTAGTGCGGAACAATAAAACATGTGAATTGTGAACGCTTGTGTACGCAGCGATTGCTAGTGATAGAGACATTATTAAAAGTGTAACTGCAGGGTGAATATGTACAACAATTGGTGTAAATAGTGTTCATAAAAACTAAGTCGTTATGAGGTATGTACATTTTAAATTGTTGTAAATAAGTTGATTCCAATTTTTAAACACGCTTGCCTAGTTATTGTTTTTCGCGTAAAATAGTCATGTTTCTGCTAAAAATGTTGTTTACCTATAAAAAGATAGGTCAATAAAACGTATAATCTAACCGTAATGCACTTATTTTATAGTTACAAAGGTCTTTGTGGTTATTTTACGAAATACATAGCAAGCTATTTACCTTGCAGCAAGCAGAAACAGCGTGTACCTATAACAGTCCAGTCCACATCTGCCAATCTGGTACGATTTTTGATAAAATAAATTCGCGCTATGCACTTCTTACAGTTAACATCTGTACATTACACTATCAATCAGCTGACATATACGACTCGACGCACAGTTCGTAACCTAATAGAAGTTATTACCTTATGCGAATTCGCGTTGCGTCAGCTGTTGATTGGTACTTACCTAGTTTTACATTTATCTAGTAGATGTGTAACACTGTAGAATATGAATATGTTTTAATAGCAACTAGGTTCCTTTTCGTAAAAATATAAGAAATTATTGAAACGTCTCGATACTCGCTCGTAAAAGTCGTGATCTCACAGAGGTCATTAGCTGCTTATTTAGATTTACAATACAGATATATTGTGTAGGTACTGTTTTTGTAAAAATTCGCGGAGGGTGTTCAATATTGTACCTACTTAGATTTAGGTCCATTTGGATATTAAATTCACATTTATTTTTATTGTAAGCGATAACTATGTTATCAAAATAAGACGAGATCCGAGTTACGAAGTCTACCTACGTTGGTTCATTGTTAACATCATCACGCCTGCATTCCCCGTAGAGATAGGCAGAGGCGCCCGCGCTTCTGCCCCGTCGCGTCTTTCGTTCATAGAGTAGGCCGTAAAGGTTTTATGCAGAACATCTCAAGCACTTAAAATAAAATAAACAATTAGTTAAAAATTCTTTTTCGTTTCTATAGCTTCTGTTCGACCTATAGATGTCCCTCTTCAAATATTTCGTGTATGAATAGATACACCTTATATTTACCTAAACTAAATAGAGACGCAAATCGTGGAGACTTCCTTATGATTAATTTTTTCCTCGAAAATACTCGATCAGGTTCGGGATCTCGAAATCTCTTAAGTAAAAATATATATAAATTACAGTAAAATATACGAATTCAATATCTGTTTTTATTTTCCAGAATTATAAAAAGTCAAATGATATTTTATTTTGTAGTTTCCATAAATAGGTAAAAGATAAGGTCATTATTTAAATTGAACTTAATTGTTTATTATTATTATGTTGAAAACTTTGAAAGCTAAATTTTCTTAACAGCATTAATGTATGCATTGATGTTGATGTTTACGTTATGAATACGTACATTTGAACACATTATCTTAGTTATAATGGTTTAACACCTTCAACATAGTTTGATAATGACATTGTAGAGGTGCTTGAACAAGGCATGATTTCACTGTCATCGTCGTCACTATCCGATGATTCATGGTTAGAGTCGGTATCTTCACTCTCATCGTCGCTCTCTGGTTCCGATTCTACTCTTATTATAATTTCATCGGTTAATGTGTCTATTACGTGATCACCCTTTCTATATTCTTCTTCAATGTTTTTAACTTTGGTGCACAATGCCGTCCACTTTGATTCACCCATAATGTTAAATTATTCTCGGACAAGACTTGATTAATATTCCAGCTTACATTTTTCTTCCCTACATAACCCTTCACAGCTGCCCAGGCCATTTCGAACGGATTTAAGTCTGGGTGAAAGGGTGGTAGCCGTAATACCACTCCAGTATGTCCACTCTCTCCTAGAATACGGTCAATGTAAAAATGTTTGTTTACTTCCTTGTTTTTTTAATAAGTTCGTATAGTTGAGGTTTTAGCATCTCAGGACTGAAAGTAATTCCTTTCTCGTTGAGCCATGTCTGCATGTCAGATTTTTTTGAGTTTGAGGTTGGGAGGTGCTCTTCCTGTTTATTGTGGTAGGACGCATTGTCAACAACTACAACAGATCTGGAGGGTAGATTTGGGATCAACTGGGTTCGCAACCATTTTTCATAATTTTGAAAATTCATATTGTCATGATAGTTTCCACTCTTGGTCCCCGCCTTAAACATAAGTAGAGCATTAAGTACAAAACCGGCCTCTGATCCGCATAATGACGATACGTTGGCCTTTTGATTTTTTTTTCTTGAGTCCCTCTTTCGATCCATCGCCCCATGTATTGGAGCTGACATGTGTTGAGTCGACATACGATTCATCTGTATGAATAATCGGCGATCCTTCATCACGGTAACGTCTGTTTTTTTTTTTAGAAAATCTATGCATTTCAACCGTATACTGGTATGTTTAATAAAGAGTTTTCTATTATCCTCCGTTCTTTTCCACTGAAACCCCAAGCGTTTTAATATGTGCCGCAGGCTGGTTCCAGAACCTTGGTAATTTATGTCTTCCTTTAACTTTCTTAGAAGGCCCTTTACAGTCGGTAACTCTTTTTCGGTATTGTGATAATTGTGGATGCATCTTTTTACTACCCCTTCGTCAAAACTGTGAATATTAGTTATCTTCTTTTTTCCTGTCCTCTTCTTCCCAGGAGTTCGAAACACAGCTACAAATTCTGATTTATTGGCTTCTGCATTAATTCTGCGCAACGTTGTCGTTGAAACTCCAGTAGCTTTTTTTTGCACGGGCTTAATGTTTATTTTTATGCCTTCGTCCGCTTCTTTTTGCATAAATTTCAAAACATTGTACACAATTTTTCTTTTCAAGGAATAACAAAAAACAGGAACAAATAACGGAACAACAAAAACTAAAACAATAGACAACGAAAACTTAACAGTAACAACAAAAACAAAGCAGAACTGCGCGTGACAGTACTTCGCTACGAAAAACAAGCGCGTGTGCTATTCGGAAGAACACTGAACGCACACTAACGCGCACGCACAGGTGAGATGGGTGCGGGGGCAGGGAAGTGGAGCGGGCCCTGCTGCCGCGCCGCCGCCTCCCGTTGCACCCTGCTGACACCTATTTTTTGCTACTGCGACGCGGCTCGCGCCAACTTCGGAGGCGTCTAGAAGTTTGGCGCGATCTGTACCAACTACATCCAGGAGCGCCGTCGCGGTACTGTGGCCCCTACGAAATCCGCACTTCAGATATGCTCTAAGCTGGTCTGAGACAACCCTTTCTAAGATCTTGGACAAACATGGCAGTAGGCTTATCGGACGTAGGTCTGACACGCTAGTAGGGTTGGATACTTTTGGGATAGGTCTAGCCATTTTCCACAGATCGGGGAAAGAAGAGGTGACTATGGATCTGTTGATGATAGCTGTGATAATTGCAAGTGTTCGAGGAAGTGTCAACTTCAGTATCTCCAGAGAAATATGGTCAGAGCCCTGCGCATAGGACTTAAGACTGGGCAAGATCCTCAGCACCACATCCTGCTGGACTTGCTCAAGCTGAAAATGACTGTTACTGTATCTATGGTGCTCAAAATAGGAAGGATGTCTTTAAGTGACCTATATGTAATCCAGTATGGAGCAGGATTGACGCCTCTATTTTTTATCGACTATTATGCGGCTAAGTTGAGTAACACCTTTTTAGCGTTACAATACTTTATGTTAAGGAACATTTTATATTATGCGGTTAGTTTACACTTGAAACGTGAATCTGGCGGTAAATTCATAGTGTGTGTTGACTTGTGATAGTATAGTGTAACTTTGTGAACTTTAATTCTTAAATTAAAGGTAAGTAAATAAATAGGCTCTACTAACAGGCTAACCTGTACATTATAAACGAGGTTTACAATGTGCAAGTTAGTGAAGTTTAAGAACATCATTTTCTAAGTTTTTGAACTTATATCTATTTTTAAGATGCCTGCACGAAGAAGAGTTTCCATAAGGCAAATGGAATTACTTGTGGAGTTTGCAGAGTCCCATCGCGACATAGCATTGGGTCGCTTGCCGGGAGGGCCACAGGGTGTTCGAGTCACCCGAGAAGTATGGGAGTCCGTATCGCTTCAACTCAACTCTATAGCAGATGGAACCACTAAAACACCAGACCAATGGAGAAGAGTAGGTTTATATTTTTATAAATATCCTCTAGAAACACACTATCAATTTATAATATTACTTCCTATGTTACATAAATTTCCATCCACAGTAATCATGTATTATATCTTAGTACAAATAGTCTATATAAGTACGAAATTTGTTTCATCATAATATTGCATTCTCATATCTACTTAAATGTTTTGTCACATGACCCTGAGACCCTTAAGGGCCCATAAAAATAACCCACTTAGAACCCAGACTCAACAAGTACCTACTTAAAAAAACATACTCTAAAAATAGCTTGCTTGTTTATGTTACTTAAGTTTTCATTCGTTTATTCGTTTTGCTTGGATAAACATCATCTAGGATAAAGTATCTATTTTAGGAATATGTTGTATGAACATTTTTAATTTCATATTAATATTTATATAGTATACTTTTTATTTTGAATTCATTTTCACTAGGTATGTAGTTTGTGTAATTTGGAAAAATTGCAACAACTTCTTTATCTTTGTTTTGAAGTTTCATTTAGTTTCTACCTACCTACCTAAGTTTTATTTTTTATTTTTCTGTTATAAACTTATATTAGAGAATGCTGTTATTGGCGGCTATTTAAGTCCAAGGCTAATTGTTATTTATACTTAATATTGTTTGCTTTACAGAAACTGTTGGTAAGCACAATGCTGCTTCTAAATTAATGTAAATATTCAAAATAATATTAAAACTTTCAACTTTTTTATTTAGCAACTTTACACACAGTAGTATATAAAAAATATCTCTAGTACTCCATAATTCTTGAGCTTTATTCACACAATAATCAATAAAAAACTAAAATTCATACAAGTAAATAAGGAGTTTAGATTATTATGAACAACATTATACATAATAGAAAAAAAAATCTCTAGCATTCTAAATCCTTGAGTTTTATTAACACAAAATAATCAATATCTTTTACAATTATTCACACAAAATAATCAATAAAAACCTAATATTAATACAAGTAATTAAGGATTTTAGAATAATAGGGTCAACATTACACACAATCGAAAATAATATCTCTATCATTATATAATCCTTGAGCTTTATTCACATAAAATAATCAGTAAAATAAACCCACAATAATAATAAAATTTAAACACAACATATCAGTACTGAATAATATAAAGAGGACGAAGTCGCAAGAAGAACCTAGTTAGATACCAGTATAGAGGTATGAGGAACATGGTGTAAAGTTCACTCAGTCTATGGAAAAGGGAGGATCCTCTGACCAGACGGTTGTTGTGTCTGGTGGGCAATTCATTTTCAGAGTTACCAGTATAGACAATTATAAATTGTGCCTAGCATTCCATAATCTTGTGACTAGAATATCTCTAGTGTTGTCATCATTAGTGGCATTGTTACTTGCCACCTCTCCAAAAACTTGGTTCTGTAAATCATTGTAAATATCATCATCAGTGTTAGTCTCAGGCATTGGAATATTCCGTGCATTGGCAATGTTGTGTAGAACAACACACGTATTCACTATCTTGGCTGCTGTGACTGGGTCATAGTGGAGTACCCTGTGTGCTAACAAACACCGCCAACGTGCTTTCAGAACTCCAATGCAACGCTCAACAGTGTTTCTGACTTTACAATGAAGTTCAGTGTAATGTTCCTCAGGCGAACCCACAGCCGCGCCGAGGATTGGTGTCATCATCCAAGGGCGATGTGCATATCCAGAATCACCTAAAATATTAATAAAATAAATCACATATTTTCGTTATGTTATATTCCACATAACACATTATTTATTAACACATACATGATGAGCATTCTGTTATCAATCAAACCAGCCAAAATATTGTATCAATAATCATAATGCCATACCTAGTAGCCAACAGCACTCTCTATTCCTTTGCAGTCTTTCCAATAGACCTTTTAAGGGGCATTGGTTCCAAACAAAGGAATCATGTGATGCACCACCAAATGATGCATCAACATGCAGTATGTTAAGGTGTGCATCACAAACCTGAAACAAGTTTTAATTTTAAAGTAGGTATTCAATTGTTAAACATAATATGAAATGATTATGATACATGATGATTTCTCAATGAATAACATTTGTAACACCATGATAATAAATGACTACCTATTACTTACTATTAAAACATTCAAAGAATGATAATTTTTACAATTAAAATATGCCTCCTCATGATCTGCAGGTCGGATTATGGCCACATGTGTACCATCAATGCAGCCAATAATGCCCGAAAAGCTAAACTTTTCCATAAATCTGAAATCATCATAGGTCAAACTAAACTATATAATAATAATAATACAAATAGAATTAAATAATATTCTATTTGTATTATTATAATAGTTTGAATATAATAAAAATACAAATATAATTAAAATATTCAATAAACCTAACCTTTCATAATGATTTCCCTTTCAGTATACTATAGTGTACTCTGTGGATTTCCCTCTCTCGCTGAGATGAAGGAAACTTTATGTAGTTCAAGAGTACTTCCCGGACATTGAGTGCATCTGTAACCTCATGTAGACACTTACTTAATGTCGGCTGGGACATGTTAAAAAGATATGAGGCACCTACATTACGTTGGTATGACCCATTGGCGTAAAAGTTTAACGCAGCCAAGATCTGCAACAGACAATAAATATTTAAAGTTGCTTAGTCAAACAAGTAGATAAAATCAATCAATCAACTCAGCCTATCGCACTCCTGACTGCTGGACATAGGCCTCTCCCATGCGGCGCCACAACACCCTGTCCTTCGCCTCGTAAATTACATTGTCACAACAAAACTTTACTTTAGAAGTAAGAACCTAAGTAAGCAGGTAAGTAGGTACTTACTTTTAGTTCATTGCGAACAGCTGTTTTTCGTCTAGCTTGTGGTAGATAAGGCCGGAGTTCTTCCAAAACCTGTTGGAATCCAGCTTTATTTAAACGAAAATTCGCAATAAACTCTCTCTCTCTGGCAACTGTAATGGGTCACTAACGTCGCGTAAGCGGCGTCTCTCAATTCGCAGACGACTTTGTTGTCGCTGTTTTTCAGCAAATGCCAGCAAAATTAGGCGTGCCATAGTCTGATAGTCGTTTGCTACGAACAAGAATCACAATAAAACAACAAAAGAAGTAAGGTTTACACTCTCTTCACTTAAGTACCGGCTTCGGTGATTATCACAAAACGTTATTAAACACTACCTTTAAGAAGTGTCTTTCACGAAAGCCACTACAAACTAAATGAATATCAATTTGATGTCCACTACGCTTACACAATCGCAACCTTTTGCTTATCGATACAAAAACATCTGTCAAAATGTGTTACGGTGACTATCAGCGATGCTGGGTGCCTATGACGTCATCCTAGTTATTCACTGAAGATAGCCAATACGAAACGAACTGTTTGACAGCTAATCGTTAAACACTTTGCCAAGTGGTCATCATTCTAAGCTGTCAACAGAGATACGCAATAGCCCTGCTGATCAGTCAGAATAAAATTACGTATTAAATATTTAATTAATCTGTCTTACTGTGGATGGAAATGGATTGGCAGCAACATGGCTGTCTCCTGCAGCAAATTGATGCCCCCGCATCACTGCTACTAGGTTAATGTTATGTTAATACAGGTAAATTCTCAGCAGACCCACCACCTGTACGCCTCATCGACTGTACATGCTAGGCACAAGTTTTCTTGAGTGCAAACTGTTTGTCAGCCCAATGCTAAAATAAATGTCCAATTATTGTAACTTTTCTATATAATAAAGTCAAAAAAAAAACATACTGTGAAGACAGTACCCTAGCCCAGCCTTTGCCATCTTTCTGCGCACCGCCTAGTGCATTTAAGGTTACTGCTATCTCGTCCCATTTCTTTTAGTCTGTTGCTTGGCTTGAGCAGTGTACAAAAACCCCTTGGCAATGCCGGGATTCTGTACCAGGAAACCTACAAGTCTCCAGCTGTTGATGTGTTGGCCTACTCATCGTGTAAGAACAATGAATGATAGTATTATGCAAATTGTTTAATAACTTAAACAATATATTTAATAGAATTGTGGCCTTACCTTTATATTTTCGTCTTCCTCGGTTGAATACAGTACAAATAACTTGAACTTGTGCATAGAAACGTACTTTGATATGATCCAGTGTTTAGCACTTGAAAATTTTTAGATAACATCGCTTAAAAACTTGTTAATAACAACACTAATAATTCACAGTTTTTACGAGATTTGTAAGTGGATAAAATTGACAAATACGAGGAAAGTTTATAAAAAAAACTATGTAACGTAGGCAATCATATACACAATGAGCCACTGTTGCCTTAATCTTTAGTGTTAAAATACATATAAGTGCAGGCTAAGAAGTCTTACATGATAATATATGTTAAAATAAATATTAGAACAAATTTATTTATAGATCCTAGAGTATTTATTTATATGACGTTACGGATCAACATTCCATACAAGTATTTTTACTTTAAGGTTAGTTTTTTCGTAACCTCGATTCTGTTTCTTATTTATATTACGATCGGATCAATGTTCTGTAACGAGTTTGTTTATACCGTAACATGTTTTGGTTCAAATTGCTTGTATTCGAGTCTATTTTTATCTGTCATTTTCATTCTTAGATATGTCGCATCAGAAAATAATTAAAATAATCATTTCAACGCCGGCTGTCGCTGACAACCAGCGCTGGGGCTGTCTCGCATAGGGTCGTAGCATTAAGCTGAGCTATGGCCGTTTTGCGTGGATGTGACGCATATTTTCCCCCGATTTGTTCTCTTTGGTGTTTGTGTTCGATCACTGCGTCATGTTTACCGTAAATAAACGTTCTTTTCTTTCTTCTTTCTTTCTAGAAACGTCAAAATTGGAAGTTGTCACTTTGCGATCCATATTTTGTGGGAACAATGTCGTCTCACCTATTTTTTTTTAATCTCCTTTAATCCAGGCCAATATCTGGTCTCCAGATGGTCTAACCTCAAACTAGGGACCCAGGGAATGGTCTATGTTATCAATTCATTCGGATTTCTGCCTACTTCGCTGTATCCTCTCCGGTGATTTTGTTACCTATGGTACACCGGGTGGAGACACGAAGAACATACTGGGATAAGCGCCTGCAACGTGGGTGTTTATTCCAAATCTAAATTTCTTCTCCGAAGAATTCTAACTGGCCCCCCACGAGGCTTGACATCAAGAGGTACCACACCTCCTAACTATTTTTTTATCTATTAAACAGCCTTCTGCAATTAATTTAACTAAAGTCAGCTAAGAAAAATGCAATGATGAGGTAACAATTATACATATTTTGTTTAATATAAATTTTAAAGCTATCGATAAAATAAACTGTGAACGTTCAAGGTAGTGAGTGTTTAATTACCCGAGTTCCACAGGCCCCCTCTCTAAGATTAAAAGGTTAATCTCTCCGTAAGTATCTATCTGTCAACCTAAATATGGTGTGTACTGTGTAGCTCCACGTCGGCCGAAATTCTTTTTTTTTGCAATTATTTGTTTTAGAGATCACACCTACACATTATTTCTTTAACACACACACATTTTCACGTTAATGGGAGTCACTGCAAGAGGTAGCGCGTAGCTAACTATTTCTGGGATCTCATATATCGACATTGTCTTGCCAGGATTATTGCGTAGCCAATTATCCTGAGCCTTTGCACAATTGTTGGTTTTAGGCGGTGTGTGCAGTGAGGAGGGAATGACAACATAATAACGGAGTTGGATTTCGCTTTTTCCACCACATTAATATCAATATGGGATTGGTGATTATCGAGCAACAATAAAACCGGATCTGCAGGTGATGGTTTGGTATGTTTGATAAAATGATCCATATATATCAGGAACTCCGTGGCAGTCATCCATCCTGAACTGTTTCCGGCGCCGATAGATTCCGGTGGCCCGCCTTTTAAGAACAAATCCTTATATTTAAGTCTTGGGAAAATAAAAATGGGAGGAACTGCATGACCTAATGCATTTACTGCCAGTTTAACTGTAACTAATGCCCCTCGTTCAGCAGATACTATGGCTCCAACTTGCTTAATTCCCTTCTAAGCAATGATTTTTCTCGGCTGTAGCACTGTTGTAACGCCAGTTTCATCTAAATTATATATTCTGGAAGGTGGATATTTAAATTTATCTAACACTGTGCTTAGCTTTGTAAAAAATTCGCTAACATTGTGTTTGTTGAAAGATGTCGCCCTGCTAGTGCTTGTTGACTCCGGTGCTCTTATAGACAGGTGAGGATTTCTTTTTAAAAAACCAGTCAGCCAGTCTGGGCCAGCTTTTTTGTTTTCATGCCAAGATGGCGGAATATTGGGAGCGTTGAATTTTAATGCACATTCGTACGCTAATTTTCTCACTTCTTCGGGCAAAAGACCAAAGAAATTTGAAGAACATTTCAACAAATATTCTGCTGACTTATCTTCCTGTTCTTCAGTAAAGACTAATCTTACTTTCTTGTAGCCAACAGTGATATTTTCTAATCCAGACTTTAACTTTTTAACAAATCTGTATAATGAAATATGACAAATATCCAATTCTCTGGCAACAGTTTTTATTTTCCTGCCATCCTTGAGAACTGCATCCGCTGCTCTTTGCATCAACTCCTGTGATACAGAACCTCGTGTTGTTTTTCGCGTATAAGTCCGCATGCTACAAAAGAAAAATTACAATGTTAATATTCCATTGTTTATATAAATAAATTGGGCAAGTTGTTCCGAGGTCACAACGTGCCCCCAAAAAAATGCAAGATGTAGGTTAGATTACGAAACATACGTAATTTTGGCATAGTGAGCCGATACAGTAGACAAATGCTTTAATTAAAACACTCCATTCGGCCATTCCAGCTCTTGCCCAGGCCTCAGGAATATTCATCGGTTTTCTTCCAACGGCGAACTGATAGGTAAGATACATGTTTGCCTTGCAGATAATTCGTAATTCATTTTTGCCGCTTTTATTAAATACGCTAATAAAAGCTTTTCTTCCTCGTCAGAAAATTGTTTTTAACTGCGTAATTCGGTGTGAAAGTTATGAAATCTGATGCAGAACTGCTTCGAATCGTTTTGATATATTTGAAGAGATATGAGGAACAGGGTGTAAAGTTCACTCATACTCTTTAGAAAAGGGAGGATTCTCCGACCAGATGGATGTCGTATCTGGTGGGCAACTGCCCGATGATTGTTGTCGGGAAGTTGTATATATGCTATCTGCGCGGTAAACTCTGCTTGCGCGATGCAGGATTGATGCGTTTGTTCACATGTGGCGGTGTAGATGCCGCCACATCACTCCCCTCCGAAGACCGGAGGTCGATAGTGGACTAAGTCTTGTATCTTGCGATGCTTGCCAATGCCAGTTGGGTTCCAGTGGGTTGGAACCGAGTGTCGCATAGTTCGCGGTGAGTCGGAACTGTCTGCGAAGATGCCCCAGTGAGTCGGGGTGGCTGACTGCTGGTGTCGACCAGGAGAGGGATTAAGCGCTCTGCTTGTGGACCGGCCGAATGTACAGTGTGCTGTGCCAAGGTTGCTGATGAGGCTGAAGGTGATGACCAGGTATGCGCTTGCGCTGCATGCTGATGGTCAGGACAACCGTTCAAGCCGTGGTTGCTGGCTGGCTGTGTGACTTGCGGGAGTGATGATGATGACGTCACGCTGAAGTAGTTGCACGAAGGCTGCGCTGACGTTCATACTCGGGGTCACCAGTGAAGAGATATGCAGATCACGTCGGGGTCACCAGTGAGGAGATATGAGGAACAGGGTGTGAAGTTCACTCATATCTCCTCACTGGTGGATTATTCGGTGTGTGTAAGGCAGAGTGGTAAATAAAAGTCAATCTGCTACGTAGGTACTCACGGTTATATTGGGTTCGACACACACACACAACACAGAAAACAGTCAGAAGGAGTTCAGTAATAATATGTATAACAGTCACACACGGTCACAATAGTTACGGCACAATAAACAACAGTTATTATTGGAGATTCAAGGTACGTAAAATCATGCGCAGCCGAGCGTCGCGTGAGCAAATATCGACTGAAGGTCGTGGCAAGGTGGTCGAACGATAGTTACCAGGACTCCCCACCTTGGCGCTCGCCGCTACGTCACAATGACGTAGATCGGCGCGCGCGGGTCCAGTGTTTACCAGTGACCCGTCATCAACCGTATGTGAATATGTATAATGTGATAATATAAATAAATGTAAATATATATTATGATGGTATTTGTATTGTGTGAGTTTATGATAGTAAGAAATAAATAAATGGTATGGAAGGTATGTACCCCACACCACCCCCCTCCAGAGACCGTCAAGGGCGATATAAATCTGGGAATTTTACCCGAAGTGATGAACATCATCTCTTCACTGGTGACCCCGAGTATGAACGTCAGCGCAGAGTTTACCGCGCAGATAGCATATATACAACTTCCCGAAAACAATCATCGGGCAGTTGCCCACCAGATACGACATCCATCTGGTCGGAGGATCCTCCCTTTTCCGAAGAGTATGAGTGAACTTTACACCCTGTTCCTCATGTCTCTTCATATTTATGTAAAGTTGATTTATTCAATCCGAATTCTCTCGCAACAGTTCTTATTTTGCCGCCATTTTTTACTGTATCTATTGCCAGTTTAACCGCTCTGGACTTACTGCATCTCTCTTCACACCAGCTTTACTTCTAAGCACTACGGAAGATACATACGAGATGTTATTAAGCAGTGTCCATAGGTACAAGCAATACAACATTAAAAAAATTGTCTTGCTTTCTAGTTTATAAACTATTTTCTATACTTTAATCTAATTGTAAATAAAACTAGCTACAGATAAATGAATTGTATCAATTTGTAAAGTATATACTTGCATTCATTAAGTAAAAAACCGAAAAGATCATGCGAAAACTTACTTTTTAACACAAAAAACTTCAAAACGGCCTCACACTGCACACATCACCGGTAGACTCACACTACTTTACTCTTTGAGACTCGCGCCACTCACTGGTGTTGCAAGAAATTGAAAATGCCACCCAAATGGTATAATATTATATTTTTAGTACATCCAGTTTTTTTTTTATTATAATCAATGTCCAAAGGTAAAAGCGTCCATAGGTAAAATACTTAACCCTAATCAAGGCCACATTCCAACTTAGTTTTTATTACTTTACGGTATACAATTGTACATTGTAATTATGTAATTTAATTAGCAGTCAAGTATTTTGCCGTATACATTACGTATTAAAAATAAATAAGTTGTTATTAATAAAATATAAAATATTTTAATAAATCCCACAAACTTTCTTTATAAAAACACAAATTCAATAAAATACAATAAAAAAGTAAAAACAAACAAGTGCTAATTCTATTCTACCTACAAGGTAATGGAAAATAACCACATCGGCACGTACTCGCTGTGTGATACGGTTTCAAACACTCAAATTCACATTTCCAGGTGGTTCGGCTTCTTCGGTCGTTCTGCAAACACTACACACATGTTTTCTTAAGTGTGTTAGGTATTTTTTTACATTGAAGTGGTTATTTTCCAACACGGACCTCGGTGTTTAACCCTCTTTGTGCTGGGCAGTTAGAGGTTGGCAAGCACACTTGTTCGCATTTCGGGGGCGACGCAATGTTGAAAAAAACATTTATAAGAGGCCTTCAACAACTTGGAATCGAAAACTTCGGTTTGCTTATATCTTAACATTTGTAAATGATATAAGCATTCTGCACCGAAATATTGAGCAGCCCCCTAAAAATTTTTTTGTACCAGATAAGGTTCCTCGACCGTTCTAATGGGAGTTTGACAGCATCTGGTTTTTTTTTTATCGACGCCCTCCATTGTACTATGTACTTTATCCTAGACGATGTACATAGCCATGTACATCGTTCCCTATCTCCCTTATACACTGTACCCTCGCTTCCACTGCGGAGCAAGTCGCTCTTCAGCAGCAACGCTTTCGATATCATAAGCCCTGCGCGGCGCCTTTTCTTCTCGACGAACTTTAATTTATATAATTTTACATTGACTTAAATTTTAGAAAAAAAAACATTTTATAACAAATTGTACTAACTGTGCCTTTGTGACCTCGAGCTTTGTGCTGGCGGAGTAGACTGCTGTTTGTCCTAAAAATTAAATGTGTTTATAATTTGGCTTTTACATGTACATCGTTGCCCAACTTTAACGGTTCCATACCCAAAGGGTGCCAACGGAACCCTGTTACTACGCCTCCGCTGCTCGTCTGTCTGTCAGTGGTCTGTATCTCATAAACCGTAGTAGGTAGACAGTGTATATTTATATTGCGCTAAAACAAAAAAAAAAATGGCTCTCCATACTAGAAACGTGTTTTTTGCCATTGTGTTATGGAACACTTCGTGTGGGAGTCCAACTAGCACGTGGCCGGTTTTTTTTAATTTACACATAGGCTGGTGTTTGAACACAATTCAGTATCGGCGGGCTACTGTGTTTCATAGCCCGCCGATATTGATGACATTTCTACGCGGAGGGTGGTGGCGTAAAAGTCTGCGATTCGGGCTGTAGTCCTAATGGAGATGGAACCTCTTCGTCAAGTCATTCGATTTCCATTATAGGCTCTGAAGCTATATTTTCAGAGCCTTTAGTGAGAGTGTTAGGAGGTGAAGCCGGAGTGATGGTTGTTGATGTACTGAGATAAGCGGGATCGGTAGCTGCAATCTCAGAATCAGCTGCCTCAGACTCATTATGGTTAAAGAATTTTATTTCTCAATAAGAATTACAGAGATTTCACTTTCTTGAGAACATTTTTAAAACTTAAAATATATTAAAGCAGCTTTAACACACAAACTATTGTTATTCTTTATAGTTAATCATATTATGTACGTAATAACATTTCATTTCGTACGCAAACAACAAACGATACATAAAACTTAGTACTTTTCGATAAAGTTATTTTACTAGATGCTTTTATAAATTTCAATATAACATGTAAAATTATTGTACCTAAATAAATTTATTTTCTTACAGAGAAACAATTGTGTTTAGATTGACTGTGTCGTCCAAATCACTATAAATAATCTTATAAAACGACATTTACTGTCAGAAAATGGAAAAGTTGAAATTTACGTTTCAAGCAAAATCAGCAATAGACGGAAAGTCGAACTACATCGCCATAACTTCAATTGTCACACAAGATGACAAAGTGTTTTTGATTCCTGCGGAATGTCAAGCAGTATCACTTCATAAACATATCCAAACCTCTAAAGCTTTTGTTACAGTGAAGAATACATTGATAAAAAGACATCAAACTAGAAGTGTATGGATAAAAGTGACAGAGGGTATGTTAAATACATACCTTGATGAGGATGATAACATGATTTTTCAGGACCAATTCCTTGAGGAAATTACCCTAGAACAATTGGCTAATGTCAATAAAAAGACTTCAGAAGATCCTATAGCAAAAATTTTGGAAAAACTAATCGAAGGTCAACAAAACAAAGAAAAACAAAGTATAAAAAAGTTTGCCGACAGGTTTGTGATTGAAAATTTTTATGGTAGAAATATAAATGCAAATCACTGGATTGAAGGAAAGGAATTTGAAAAAGAATGTGCAAGGTTTGATTTAGTAGTAAGAAGAAGAAAAAATTGAAATATTCAGATTATTTCTAGAAAAATCTTGCACTGATTGGTATTCTTCCATGATGATCAAACTTAGTTTACAATCAGAGTGGTCAGAATGGAAAATAAACTTCTTGCAAACCTATGCTAACAAAGGTTGGACTACTAGCAAGTATGCTTTATCTTTCAAGTATCAAACAGGATCTTTATTAGAATATGCTATTAAAAAAGAAAAACTTTTGCTTGAAGTACGAAGAACAATTGATCAAGGGACCCTAATTGATATAATTGCAGCCGGCTTACCAGATTTTATAACTGATCGGATCAACAAAGAGGAAGTAGTACAAACAAAAGACTTATTTAATGAACTTTGAAAAAAAATATCAAAAAAAAAAAGATGATACTAAGCTGATGAAAGAAAAATGTAACATTTGTGAAAAATTAAACAAAGGTGTGCGCTATCATTCAGAAGATTTGTGTTGGTTCAAAACAAAAATAAATACTGAAAAAGATAAGAAACAAATAAAGTTCATCACCAATTCAGAATTGGAATGCGAACTTCAATGTGAAGACCAAAAAAACGAATAGTGCCGCCATTAATTAAAGTAAAATTAGTATTGAATAAAAAATTTGAAGTATTTGGAATCTATGACTTAGGTTCTAATGGGTCATTGATAAATTCATGGTTGTTGAAGATAAATAATAAGGAATTGAGTTATTCTAACAATACTAATTTAAAAACAATTAATGGCGTTAAAAAGGCACATTGATCTGTTAGTAGAAAAATACTGCAGTAAAAGGCCATATCGTTGCACGATTGAAGACAAAAAGGAGATTGAAAATCAGATTGCAAAACTATTAGAAAAAAAATTATAGAAGAATCATATAGTCCTTTTGCAGCTCCAGTTACACTAGCTTATAAAAGAGATGAAAATAAAAAATCAAGATTATGCATAGATTTTTGAGACCTAAATAAAATTGTTGTCCCTCAGTCACAGCCATTCCCACTTATTGAGGACCTTATAGTAAAAACAAGAGATTGTAAGTTTTTCTCAACACTGGACCTGAATTCAGACAGAGACAAAACTGCATTTGTCACACAAGAGGGTCACTATCAATGGACTTGTTTGCCATTTGGCTTAAAAACCTCACCAGCTATATTTCAGAGAATAATGTGTAACATAATACGGAAACACAAGCTCTGAGAGTTCACAGTAAGTTTCATTGATGACATCTTATTATTCTCAAAGACTTTCTCAGATCATGTCAGACATCTAGAACAACTATTTCAAGCAATTAAAAGTGAAGGTTTAAGACTAACATTTTCTAAATGCATGTTTGCAGCCGAATCAGTTAAATACCTGGGTCACATAATACAGAATAATTCAGTTAGACCTCTGAAAGATAACTTAACATCAATAAAAAACTTCCCTACTCCGAAAACGCAAAAAAAATGTGAGACAATTCTTGGGAAAAATAAACTTCTATCGCAAGTATGTGCAAAAAATAGCAATAAAATTGGAACCATTGCATAACCTCTTGAGAAAAGGACAAACCTTTAACTGGACTAAGGCATGCCAAGAGTCATTTGATGAAATGAAACAAATATTATGTTCTCAACCAATATTGACCATTTTTTATCCTAACTTGCCTATTCACATATACACAGATGCCAGTATACTAGGAGTAGGGGCAGTCTTAAAACAGCCACAAGAAAACAATGAAGAGAAACCGGTAGCATACTTCTCAAAAAAATTGAATGAAGTACAAAAAAGGAAGAAAGCTGTATACCTGGAATGCCTAGCAATTAAAGAATGTGTAGGTAGGAAATTCACTGTCTTCTCAGATCACAAGCCGTTGGAGAATATGAATATAAAGTCAAGAACAGATGAAGAATTAGGAGACCTAACATACTACCTATCACAATATGATTTCCAAATTAAATATTCTCCAGGAAGATACAACATCGAAGCTGATTGCTAAGCAGCAATAAAGCAGGAACCTAGTCTTGGAACCAAATGAAAACTTGGATGAACAATTAAAAGTAGTCAACATGATAAAACTGGAAGATATCTTAAACGATCAAGATAAAAATTGAAAAGATACAGTACAATAAAGAGAAGTTAATGGCGAAAAACAATGTTTATTACAAGAAAGTAAAGAAAAAAGAAAAAATAATTCTTTCAGAGAAATTCAGTATACAATTCATCAAAAATGTAGATACAGACCTAGGTCATATAGGAATTAAACAAATGCAAAGAATGATCAGCACATGGTATACAGCAGAAAACATGACAAAAAACATAAAAAGAATCTGTGAAAGTTGTATGGTATGTATGAAGAACAAATCAAGAGGACAAAATAAATATGGATTGATGTCCCAATTGGGACCTGCCACAAAGCCTTTTGAGATATGTTCCATTGATACCATTGGAGGCTTTGGGGGTTCAAGGTCAACAAAGAGATACTTGCACCTGCTATCAAATCATTTCACTGGATACGCTTATATATTGACGTCAAGTTCTCAAAATGCAAATGATTTCATAAAACTAGTGAAAAAATGTGCATGTGGCGATATTGGCATGATTCTCTCAGACCAATACCCAGGTATCAATTCAAGAGAATTCAAAAGGATGAAAAGAATATTCCAATATTTTTTTACTGCAGTGAACTCGCCCTTTTCAAATGGTTTAAACGAAATGCTAAACCAAACGTTGGTCAATAAAATCAGATGCAAGATAAACGAAAAGGACACAAAATTAGCATTGTCCATGCTAATTTTGTGTCCTTTTCGTTTATCTTACTTACTTACTATAGCACAAAATTGTGTCAAAAACTATAAGGTAACAGAGCACACTGTCACTGGTTATGCTCCAAAGTACCTACTAAACGGTACAGATGTTACGATCTTGCCAAATGAACTGAAACTTGAGAAGATCGAATATGATTAGATCCAAGACAGGAAAAAAGCTCTGGAAAATACGATTAGATCACATAATTACAACAAGACAATTTACGATAAAAATCGAATACATGTAGACTTCAAAGTTGGTGATGCTGTTTTTATCGAAAACGGAAACAAACTGAACAGGAAAAAGCTCGACGAATTGAGAATCGGACCCTACTAAATAGAAAAAAAAAATATCAAACTCAATTTTTATAATAAACACCGAACATAGGAAATCAGAGTCAAATTTTTTTCACATCTCGAAACTAACACCAGC
The DNA here is from genome assembly GCA_963555695.1 of Dasypolia templi. Classification (NCBI taxonomy): domain Eukaryota; kingdom Metazoa; phylum Arthropoda; class Insecta; order Lepidoptera; family Noctuidae; genus Dasypolia; species Dasypolia templi. Next base: position 9,814,425 of record OY743142.1, read on the forward strand.
CTCTGGGCTTGCAAACCCATGAAAAAGCTGCGTGATTAGTCGTTGTTTTATCTTCTCTGAGAGGGGGAGATGTATAGAAAAATATATTTTTCTTAATTTCAATATTCCCGCGCATCAAGCGCTATCGTGATAACTCCCTAAACCATACTTTTTATTTAGTAATCTGTGGTCGAATAATATAACCTATGAAGTATCTATCTGTCGACTGTCGTGCGAAAACAAGATTAAAGAATTATAACGTATTGTGATTCAGGAATCGACATAGTGATTTAATAACATTAAATGTCGTTTCTTTTCTTACAGGTAAAGTTATTTTACTAGATGATTTTATAAATTTCAATATAACATGTAAAATTATTGTACCTAAATAAATGTCTTTTCTTACAGAGAAACAATTGTGTTTAGATTGACTGTGTCGTCCAAATCACTATAAATAATCTTATATTTGTATGGTTAATTATTTGTGTAAATATAAACTGCAAGTAATATGTAATTAAAAAGTGTCTCATTACGGATCAGTAAAAGTTCTATCGATGTTTTCAAGAAAAGAAGATCGAAATGTTGATGTGTTAATTATAATTATGCATTTACGATAGAATTCAGACTACGTGCGTGCCCAGAACAATTTACAATAATGTTAGATTTTATGGAAAGGTAAGTGGGAATTCGCGATAATCACGAAACATTTCGTAAGTTTGTGTTCATTTGTTTACACAAAGACCCAATGGAATTTTTGTTCAAGTGCAGCTCTCAACGCTATCAGTTTATAAGTGGCTTTCGCATTTCGTATTTTCGACTTTATTTCCTAAACAATAGAGGCAAGCAGGAATCACGACCACATTCTTATGAACCCTGTGAATTATTTTTATAACTAAGCGTTCTTATGCCTATATGTTAAGTGTATATGACTCTATGGTACTCACATTTACAATATTGAAATAAATCTATTTATACAAAACTGGTTATTATACTATAAATGAAGTCGGTAATGGAAGTAAATTGTACTAATTACTTATTGATTCATAAAATATGACAGAAAAAAATGCTAATCAATACTATTATTTCTAGAAATGGTGATCTTTCAAGACCGCTGCCAGGAGCTCAAGGTCGACTAAGAGCTGAACATCAGTGGAATGAGCTCACTGAACTTTTAGATTCTGTAGGTGGCAGTGGTGTCCAAAAACAAGCAGATAAATGGAAGAGAGTATGTTAAGATTGCACATCCACTCACAACATTCACATATTTATATTCTATTCAGGATGTAACTGTAACAGAGTTATTTCCATTATTTAGATATTTGATGGCCAAAAACTGCAAATTTCATTAACATACACTGCGTTTGCTAAATTTTTATTACTTGTTTATTTTAGGTATGGTCTGATTGGAAGACTAAAACAAAAATAAGGCTTCCCTGATCAATAGAGATACACAGGGCACTGGTGGAGGACCAAGTAGAGCCAGACCACTTAATCCCTTAGAGCAGGGGTGGCCGACTTGATTAGATCCAAGATCTACTGTTTACTGAGGAAGCCCTGTGCGGTCTACCAATAACATACTTCTAGAAATATTAAATGAAACAACATAGTTCAGTACACAATTAAGTAGTATTTTTTTTTATTAAGAGGGAAAACATAAAACTGGAAATTATTCTTAGTAACTACTTATGTATATTAATGTGAGCATTGCGTCTGAGCGTCGTCCGCAAAATCAGGTTTGTAATTGGAAATTGCCAACCTTAAAGAATTCAGTGTATGAGCGTCTGTGTAGCGAGAACGGTGTTGAGATTTTGTTTGTTTTAGGTAGAAAAATGCTGACTCACATAAATATGTTGAACCAAAACACGAATGCAACTGTTCAACACATTTCTGCAAACTTGGAGATTTCTCTATTTCTTGTTGGAAACCAATGCCCAGAAATCTAGACCTGAGGATGACCTTGCTTTTAAAAATATGTCGCAGCGCAAAGTAATAATTTCGTTTTGAAGTATCATGTGGTCCATTTGAAAAGTATTTGGAAGCTTATGTGTAGGAGCGTGTTCAATGAAAGAGGCGTGAACAGGATTACAAAAGTTATAATTATTAAATGAAAACAAATGCGTTACAGCGAACAGTTAAAAACGAAGTTACTAGTTACAGAGAAATGATTTTACTACCAGAAGGGTCACGATGTTATTCTATGAAGTTATCGATATAAAACAATCGAAATTAATAAATTACGCGGACGAAATATATTAGCGCGGTGCGGATCAAAATAGCGTAAACGCGCTGTGGAGGCTTCTTGGTTACTGGCACAGAGTACATTAGACTATGCTGAAATAGAGACCAATCTTCGGCCTTAAAATGGGCAACCACTTGCGCCTGGCCCCTAACGCCATCTGTTGTCACTAGTAAGAAGCTTTACTCGTCCTATCTATAACTATAGCTATACCTGTCTAAATATAGATATGCATATGTAAGTGTAGCTACTATCATAACTTCGTGGATGATTTAAGTGTCAGTTATTAAGGATTTATAAATGAAACATATTATTAATAAAAACAAGTTTATTTGTGTCTTTTAAAGCACTTATTTAACTTCATGGCTTTTATTTGCAGATTGTCCTCATCATCATCAACCTATCTTCTCCCAGCTAATATTTTATTAATATTTTTGCAATATTAAACACCATACAACGAATGACAATGCTAATCAAATAATCAATTAATTTGTCTTTATGGATTTTACATTTTATAAATTCAAAGTTAACAAATATAATTATCGCTGTTTTTGTTTGTTACTTATTTCTTTTAAATTGCATTTTTCAATGTTTTATTTAATTATTTTAATTATTATATCTTTCATATTCTTTCCTGGGAGTGCAAAGCCATCGTCGACTCACTATGTTTAATACATTCAATTTCTTTTTCTGATGATCATTTGTGCGATCAGCGCAAGATTAAAAAATACGGCTTTTTATTTTAAGAAATATCTGCTCATGTATTGAATGTATTTCTTTTACCTCCAATGGGGTCAAGAGCAGGTCGACGTTGCTTTCACATTTTCGTTAATGATGAGAGAGTGCAATGCATTGCAATTGTCTCCTTCGCGGTTACCGCGGGTGTGGACACTGCTTAAAAATATTTATTAACAGTGTGGCGAAAGCAGACTCCAACTGATTAGTTTAGTTAGTGTTGCGACACCTTTCTCACTGCGCCAAAGAAATGTTCCAAGAGGTCCTGCACCCAAATTGCGTAACACATTTTGTTTTTGAATGCGATTCTGAAATGAAACAAATTGCGATCTTAATCGTTTGCTATAATCGGAATTGTGTAATAAAAATGATCTCAATTCTGCCTAATTTTATAGGGATGTAAATCATTTCTAGCACTATCTCGCGTATTGTTTCATCGAAAAGGAATTATTCGCTTCCAAATAATTTTGCTACAATTTAATTTTGTTTTAACTACAACTGAAATGCTTTTAAATAAAATTGTACAATGATGGCTGAAAAATTAAAACCCAATAAATAAAACAATTTCTACCATAAACTACCAAAATTGAAATACGCAACGAAACGTTATTTTCTTCACGTTTTAGTTATCTGTGGCCAATGACAAAATCGTAGAAAAGCAGTGTTGTGAAATAAGTGGGACTTCCACTAAAACTAGGAGTTTTGGACACCCGTACTAGGGCGGTCGGCAGACAAAATTTATGGTGGTTAGGACTTTGTAGAAAATACTACAATCATATACTAAAACTATTGTTTGTCTAAAACCTGTGTCAGTAATTTTACCTTCGATTTGTAAAGACTGTTTATCATGACGAATATAGTGAAGAATTTTATAAGAAGCTGCGCCCGTGTAAAGATCGAAAACAACGTCATTTCGGAAAAAAATACACGGAACATACTTCCAGGATAAAAATTGAACTGTTAAGCCATTAATGTGTATCTAACAAACATCCAAACATCTTCACTAACTTTTTCAAGTAATTTTATTTGTGATATTATATAAATTAAGTAGTTCTCCAAGTTTAGTCCTACGGCCCAAGTGGACTCGGGAAAAAAAGTTAGCAACACTGATAAAAGTCTTTTTTAATGTTTACGATTCGCATTGTTTTGTTTTGCTTTGAACTACGAGTTGTTTTTTATTGTTCAACACATAGAATCATTTAAAATGTGACACAGAATCATATTTACTTACTATTCCTATAGGTACATATACATGTTGGCCTATGTTACAGTTTCGAATTGTTGTGTTGTGTGTGTATCGCTGAAAACGTTTGGCAAGGACTAGGGGCTAGGGCTGATATGGCTCTGTCTTCGTTTTGTACTGGCTGCACACACACTCCACAGCGAAAAGTACTTATGTCAATATCATCACTACAAGTAAGTACCAATGCTAATATATATAGGAATAACGTGTGTAGGAGTGTACCTTCATATCTTATTCATTTATGTAGATAGAGGTTCTTTATTGGTCAGTATACCTAAGGACAATCATTCATTTGTTGTGTAGACACAAGTTAGTAACCCTTGTGGGGTGAGCTGTTTGTTGCAACCTTCAACCTCGCTTAACAACTGAAATTGTAAATTGATGTTTTGTTTGTACTGAAACAAACTAGTATATCACCTTCAACCTCGCTTAACAACTGAAATTGTAAATTGATGTTTTGTTTGTACTTAAACAAACTATAATAACTACTACAAAAAAAAAAAAAAACATTTTTTCAGACGGTGCTAAAGCTTACAAGATTGGAATACAAACACCAACAATAATCTAGTTGACATATGGGGGAACTCCTTACAAAGACGTTTTTGTGCAGGACATGGAAAACCATTCGCCTGTATTCATAATTGAAGGTAAGCTTTTTGACACAGTTATGAATCAAGCGGCAACTCACATAATTGTGAATATATTTCCTTGAGCGAACTATCTACTTATGTAGTCACATCACATATTTCATGTTTACCTAACTAATGTTTACTATTCTAATTTAGTGTTATGTTAAATAAAAACATCTGGAGACTGAATAATGGGCTCTAAATAAAGAAGACATACAACCCACAGCAAGGACTAGGCCGATGGCTTTTGTTCAGCCATAAGCATTATTGGCAAACTAGGCATCTACTTTATTTGAACAGAAAATAATTTGATTTTGTTTTCAAACTGTTGGAAAGTTCCCGGGGCGCTTCACCTACAAAGACAAGAAGGCAGCACCGCAGCATGAATGATGGTGCCCCATTGCTGTTTCTTCGGCTACTGCTGCTGTTTACTTCTGACATCACTGCTACTACTTTGTACACACTTCTACTGCTTAACATAGAACCTGACAATTGTTCATAAAAGCTATTCATATTTTTATTAGAACACAATTGATTGTGGTCTGCAGGACAGCTATGTAAACATATGTACCTATTGTGTTAATTGAAAACAGTGTAAATTTTTAAAAATAACTTTGGATGAAATATTTAAGAATACACTAAGAACTTAAAATTTTTTTTAATAAAGGAAAGTGTTTATTGTTACACTAATTATAAATAAGGTGGTATTTTCCGAAATGAACTATTATTAAATAGATATAGGTAAATAGAAACAAATAAATTAAGGTAAACAAGAGAAAAAAACTGTTTTATTATATTATTACAACCTTCATGAAAATAGCAATTATTCACATTTAACATGGAATATTTGGACATGAGAATAAATGAAATTGGAACAAATATATTGCATGGATTGGTGGAATTTGGCAGCTAATGTATTCCCATAGAAGTCATCATGGATAATTTATATACCTTCTGCTTGCTAATGCTTGCTGTGATCGCTGAGAGAAAGTTATTTTCCTGAATAATGTAGGTACCTCTTTGAGCCTGACACCTGAAAGAACACCAAAAAGAATTAGTTAATCCTTATTAATTTACATCATACATCCACAAGTTTAATAGGCCTCTCCCTTAGACACTTCAATGCACAATCAATCTACAGAACAGTATTATTCTGCTATGTACAATAATTCGGTGCCTACAATTCTATTCTGTTTTTAGTTGAAAAGGTGGATGGCCTAGGATATTATAATATATCTTAGTATAAATACATATACATTGTTCAATGCAGTATGAAGCAAAACCAATTCAACGCAAAAGAGTATTTTGAAGGGGCTCCATAAAATAAATTGAAAATTTACTTCCCTAATTAGATAACCTCATGACTTTCATAGAAGTGCTAGAATTAAATGTTAAAATCCTCTAAATAGATTTTGAGGATTTACACTAGGTACATCCTATATGGTTATGACAAAATACGTATTTAATAAATGGGTAGGCATTTTTTCCAGATTTTTGTAAATTGGTTAGGTTTATACAAAGAGGTTTGGGTTTGGTGGTGCCTTACCTATTTTTGTATTTTCCAGTACCTACCTACTTATCAAACCAAGTGTGTAACAACAACAACATTTTTGCTTCTTTGAAGATAGGATATTTACAATCCAATAATGGGCACATTCACTGTTCAACACATTTAAGAAAATAATATTGCTATTACCTTGAACATTCAATGGTGTGGAATAGGTATGGTGTCTATGTTTACAGTGCTTCTGGCTTTTACAATGAAGTTGTCGACTGGGTTACTAACTAAGCTAGTCGCTTATGATAAGTTTGTTACGGTATATCTCGTATGCCTATGTAGGTACGTATTTGTCTTTCGTTAAAATGTCACCAACATACCTCGTTTCTGAAATATAATAATATGTATCTTTAGTTTATGTTGTAAGCACTTTTATCAGAAGATTTTTTTTACTATTATTGCAAGAAATCCACCTCGCCGACTCGATAACTAAAACACCACTAATATTGATTTATCATTTAGGTTTTACACTAAATCACATTCACAATTTATCAGGAAGACTACCACTTACATTATTCGAATTATATAAGGAGATAATAGGTTTGTGGCGTCATGTTAATAAGACCACACTAACGTTGTATTTTTGTGTCCACAGAGTTTCTGCTTACCCTTTTGGGTTTAGGCGAAGCGCGATTGTCGCGCGCCGGAGTACGTCCTACGCTGGTGTGCGTACGAGTTTGCCGCCACACCTGTGCAGACATTTACCTCGCCCCGCGCCGCCGCCGCCCCGCCGCCGTCCCGCGGTCGTCGGCTGCGGCAGTCGAGACCGTCCCTCGAACAGTTAACTTCAAGCCTTCAAAGCGAGTCCACGCTACATTGATCCGCACCGAACTTTTATATTTCGTCCGCGTAATTAGTTCACTTCAATTGTTTTATAACGTTAACTTCCTAGTATCACATCGTGACCCTTCTGGTAGTAGAATCATACTTTGTTTCTAGAATTAACTTCGTTTTAACTGTTTACTGTAACGCATTTTGTTTACTCCAGAATTATACCATTGTAATTCCTGTTCGCGCCTCTTTCATTGTACGCGCCCCATAAAGCTTCCAAAAGTGGGGTGATGTTCATCACGTCGGGGTAACCAGTTTAGGAGTATGAGGAACAGGGTGTAAAGTTCACTCATACTCTTTGGAAAAGGGAGGATCCTCCGACCAGATGCATGTCGTATCTGGTGGGCAACTGCCCGATGATTGTTATCGGGAAGTTGTATGTATGCTATCTGCGCGGTAAACTCTGCTTGCGCGATGCAGGATTGATTCGTTTGTTCTCATGTGGCGGTGTAGATGCCGCCACATCACTCAAATAACCAACCAGGGGAGTTACGTTAGACGTGTCGCGAAGTTACCGAGTCGCGACCGCGTGTACACAGCGAAGTTTCGAGAACGTTCGAGAACATTTCGTTTGAAATAATTTTCTTCTGAGCGTGTTTGCAGAAATGGCGGAGGACAGAATCACGGAGGCGTTGGTTGCAGCATTGGGATCAGCAGAAATAGCCAAGGTTAGAGTACGCGTACCTCCTTTTTGGCCAGAGAAACCCGCGGTATGGTTTGCGCAGCTGGAAGCCCAGTTCGCATTATCGGGTATAACTTCCGACGCGACGAAGTACTTTACTGTGGTAGGGAATCTAGAACCTTCCATCATGGAACAACTAGAAGATATTTTAGAAAGTCCACCCTCCAGTAATAAATACGAAATACTTAAGGCAGAACTAATTAAGCGTTTGTCAGTTTCGCAGGAACAAAAAGTGCGTCAACTCCTCAATCACGAGGAATTGGGGGACCGCAAGCCATCCGCATTTCTCCGACACCTTCGGAGCCTAGCTGGCCGCGGTGTACCAGACGACTTCGTACGCACCATCTGGACCAGCCGTCTGCCAACCAGTCTGCAGGCGATTGTAGCGTCTCAGGCCAGCACGACCTTGGAAGCGGTCGCGGAGCTGGCAGATCGGGTTTTGGAGATCGCACCGGTGAACCCGGTGGCCCAGGTTGCGAGTGCCTCACCCTCTTCAGGGAGCATATTAGAGGTAATGCGTACGGAGATAGCCAGTCTCACCCGCAAGCTGGACGAGTTATCCACCGCAGTGGATCGACGACCACGAGCACAAGGTAGGTCAAATAGGAGCCGTAACCGGCAATTTTCACACTCACGCAGCCGTTCCAGGGACCGTTCACACAAAATGGCGGACAAGCGCAGCGAGTGTTGGTATCACCATAAGTTTGGCGGGAAAGCTCATCACTGCATAAAACCGTGTGATTACGCTTCGGAAAACGCCAGAACCAATCGCTAATTACGGCGAGCGATTGCTGCAGTATTTCCAGCCGTTTATTCGTCACAGATCTGTGTTCTAGAAAACCTTTTCTAGTAGATACTGGTTCCGATCTGTGCGTCTACCCCCGTAGCTATTTAAATGAAAAGCGGACACGTGTAAACTACGACCTTAGCGCAGCTAATAATTCTGTTATATCCACGTACGGATATATTAATTTGCAGCTGAATTTAGGTCTACGCAGGGAGTTTAGCTGGAATTTCGTCGTCGCCGATGTGACCAAACCAATTATTGGGTATGATTTTCTTTCACACTACAAACTTTTGGTGGATTGCCACAACAGCAGGTTGATCGACGGATTAACTAACCTTTCGGTTAGCGGAGCATTCGCAAAAATGGAGATTCCCAGCGTCAAGGCTGTAACTGGTACTTCTCGGTACCATGAGCTGCTGCGAGAATTTCCGACCATCTCACGGCCGTCCGGTGCACCAAGACAGGTACGTCATTCAACCGTACATTTTATTAATACTACGCCCGGACCACCGGTTTTCTGCCGGCCACGCCGTTTAGCACTCGATAGATTAACGATAGCTAAGTCAGAGTTCCAAGCAATGGTCAAGGAAGGGACAGCTCGTGTTTCCAGTGGACCTTGGGCGTCTGCCCTACACCTGGTGCCTAAACACGACGACACTTGGAGGCCCTGCGGTGATTACCGCGCTCTGAATGCCAGGACCGTGCCAGATAGGTACCCGGTCCGGCACATTGAGGATTTCTCTCAGCATCTACATGGGTGTACCATCTTCTCAGTTGTTGATTTGGTGAAAGCATACCAACAAATTCCAGTAAATCCAGCTGATATCGAGAAGACAGCCATCACGACACCGTTCGGACTTTTCGAATTTCCATTCATGTCGTTTGGTTTGAGGAACGCAGCGCAGACATTCCAACGTTTCATCGATGGATTGGTGCGCGACTTGGACTTCTGTTATCCATACATCGACGACGTATTAATCGCTTCTAGAAGTACGCAGGAGCATGAAGAACATCTGCGGAGGCTATTTGCTCGCCTCGAGGAATATGGAGTCGTCGTTAACGTAGCTAAGTGCAACTTTGGACAACCGCAGGTAACTTTTCTTGGTTATTCGGTTACAGAAAGAGGAGTGCACCCGTTAGAGGAAAAGGTGGAGGCTATTCAGAAATACCCACCGCCTCAGACCGTTAAATGCTTGAGACGATTTTTAGGGATGCTCAATTTTTACAGACGTTTTTTGAAGAATGCCGCTGAATTACAAGCGCCACTCAACGATTCATTGGCAGGCACAAACATGAAAGGATCAAAACCAGTTAATTGGACTTTCCAGTTGTTAGAGGTTTTTGAGCGTTGCAAGCGTAGCCTTTCAGATGCAGTACTTTTGGTTCACCCAGTTGCCGAGGCGCAGCTGGCACTCGTAGTAGATGCATCGAATGTTTCCCTGGGAGCCGTATTACAGCAGAGAGTGGATGACGTTTGGCAACCCTTAGCTTTTTATTCAAAGAAAATGAGCCCGACGCAGCAGAAATACAGCGCTTATGACCGAGAACTCCTCGCAATTTACGAGGCCATCAAGCATTTTCGCCACATGGTGGAAGCACGATGCTTCACGGTATACACCGATCATAAGCCGCTGATTAGCGCATTCAAGAAAAAGGACCAACAAGGTTCACCAAGACAGACTAATCAACTGAGTTTCATTTCAGAATTCACGACTGATATCCAGCACGTGTCCGGGCAGGACAACCACGTGGCCGATGCATTGTCTCGGATTGAGGCAGTCACTGCGCCATTGGATCTCATGGAGCTTGCCCTTGCGCAGCGTGATGATCCAGAGCTACAACAGCTTCTGAGGGGTAACCATTCGTTAACACTCGAGTTAGCGACAGTACCAGGTTCAGACGTGAATATTTATTGTGATGTTTCCTTGTCTAAACACAGACCTTTCGTGACACGGACTTACAGACGCCGTGTGTTCGAGTCGTTGCACAGCCTTAGCCACCCTGGTGCGAAGGCGTCCATCAAGATGGTCAGTGAACGTTTTGTTTGGCCGTCTCTTAGGAAAGACGTCCGCGCTTGGGTAAGAGAATGCGTTCCGTGTCAAAAGTCGAAGGTAACAAGGCATACCACATCTCCTCTAGGTAAATTTGACGTACCAGATGTACGTTTCGCGGAGCTTAATGTCGACCTAATAGGACCACTACCAGTATCTTCTAATTTCAAATACTGCCTTACTATCATTGACAGGTATACCAGATGGCCGGAGGTGATTCCACTCCCTGACATGACAGCGGAGACGGTGACGAAAGCGTTCGTATCGGAATGGATTGCCCGGTATGGTTGCCCGAAGAAGGTAATAACGGATCAAGGTAGACAATTCCAGTCACATTTATTCCAAAATTTAGCAAAGACGTATGGAATCGAGTTGGCAAGGACAACAGCGTACCACCCAGCCTGCAACGGTATGATTGAGCGTTTCCATCGCACGCTCAAAGCCGCTTTGATGTCGCACGGCACAAAGGATTGGGTGAGTTCTCTACCTGTGGTACTATTAGGGTTACGGACAGCGTACAAAGAGGACCTCCAATGTTCACCAGCTGAGTTGGTGTATGGAGAGCAGTTACGCATCCCCGGTGAGTTTTTCACCGCAACAACCAACAAGGTAGACTACCCAGATTTTGTCAGCACATTACGACAAAGAATGTCCGACCTACGCCCGTGTCCAGCATCGGACCATTCACGGCATAAGGTGTTTGAGCACAAGGACTTGCATACCACGTCGCATGTGTTCTTGCGTCAAGACCTGCTTCGTGGATCGCTAGAACCACCTTACAGTGGCCCACACAAGGTCATTACAAGGAGTCCCAAGACGGTCGACATTGTGCTCAATAACAAAACTGTCAAGGTATCGATTGACAGGGTAAAACCAGCCTATGCACACCGTGATAGCGTTGAGAGTGAGACACATAGTCGTGAGACACATAGTCGTGAGACACAAATTACACGCCCATTGCGTACTACTCGTTCAGGGCGGACTGTTAGGTTCCCTGAACGATACAATTAGGGCGGCCCTTTTATTCCTCCGCCACCTCTTCACTTCTGACCCCGAGTGGGGAGTGATGTGGCGGCATCTACACCGCCACATGAGAACAAACGAATCAATCCTGCATCGCGCAAGCAGAGTTTACCGCGCAGATAGCATACATACAACTTCCCGATAACAATCATCGGGCAGTTGCCCACCAGATACGACATCCATCTGGTCGGAGGATCCTCCCTTTTCCAAGAGTATGAGTGAACTTTACACCCTGTTCCTCATATCTCTAAACTGGTGACCCCGACGTGATCTACATATCTCTAAAACTGGTGACACCGACGTGATGAACATCATCCCTAAACTGGTGACCCCGAGTATGAACGTCAGCGCAGCCTTCGTGCAACTACTTCAGCGTGACGTCATCATCATCACTCCCGCAAGTCACACAGCCAGCCAGCAAGCACGGCTTGAACGGTTGTCCTGACCATCAGCATGCAGCGCAAGCGCATACCTGGTCATCACCTTCAGCCTCATCAGCAACCTTGGCACAGCACACTGCACATTCGGCCGGTCCACAAGCAGAGTGCTTAATCCCTCTCCTGGTCGACATCAGCAGTCAGTCACCCCGACTCACTGGGGCATCTTCGCAGACAGTTCCGACTCACCGCGAACTACGCGACACCCGGTTCCTACCCACTGGAACCCAACTGGCATTGGCAAGCATCGCAAGATACAAGACTTAGTCCACTATCGACCTCCGGTCTTCGGAGGGGAGTGATGTGGCGGCATCTACACCGCCACATGAGAACAAACGAATCAATCCTGCATCGCGCAAGCAGAGTTTACCGCGCAGATAGCATACATACAACTTCCCGATAACAATCATCGGGCAGTTGCCCACCAGATACGACATCCATCTGGTCGGAGGATCCTCCCTTTTCCAAAGAGTATGAGTGAACTTTACACCCTGTTCCTCATACTCCTAAAGGTTTAACTCCAAAAATATGTGGATCGGAAAACGAAAGCGGCCAGAAGGTTGTCTTCGCTTTCAATGCGATTATTAGTTGGTTTCATGTCAGTGATCCAAACCAATTGTCACTTGTCATAATGGTTACACAATTCGAAAAAAAGGCGCTTGCCCAATTTTTCCTGGCATATCGTTCACTCTATGTCGTATCAAACAGACTAGAATTGGTTTCATACGTTAGTGGAGTTACGCAATACGAAAGTCGTAAAATCAAGCAGAGTGCGGTCTAAACGAAGACAATTACTCTCGATCATTTGATGAAAATGTGTTACGCAATTAGGCTGCTGATTAAGGTGCCGCAACCATACTGACGACACGTTAAAATCATGTTTTATTTTTAAACCAAGTTTGTATTCCTTTCAGTGTCCACACCCAATTGGTAGAGAACAGTTACTGTTTTACCAGTCGAATTTATACATTTCATAGAATTAAACTCATCACTCTCACGAAATGTCATATTATTTGATTTAAATGTTAATATCCTAACTAAATCCTGAAGTTCTGGCTTATATCTGTAGTACATCGTCGTTTTATCTAAATATACAGCATGTAACAAAAACCCTGTCCGATCCTGAAGGGTATTATTTGGTATCGTACTGCGTACGTACACAAATACGTAATCATTAATTTAAAAAATTAAAAATAGTCATACCAAAGGCAACACTGATCGCTCGACAGGGTTCACCTACAGTTTCGTGTCAAAGAAGCCGCCTGAGCGCGGCGGTGCTTTGTCGCATGCCGCCAAACAAACTTAGGACTAATGAAACCTACGTTTTGCCTACGCGTAGGTATCAGCTGATATTTTATTGTAGGCATCGACGCATAGTGACCCCCGATTTCTGACCTTCTGTTTATCAAGAAACAATTATTATTGAGTTAATGTGATGTAGTTTTGGCAATGTACCGCCTGTAGGTATCAGTTTATTATAACATTTACTTGTTGCATACCTCTGAGATTGTGTTCCATATGCCTATCTCGAACATAAGTACACATCTTATTATCGACACCTTTTTATTCAATTTGCACGTACACTTCGCAGCGCACTTGTGTACGATTTGAGTAAGTCGAAAGCTACCACAATCCGAGCTCTTACTTCGATTTCCGAATCACACTCACACACAAATAAAAATTAACATATTCAAATATTCCTGATTGGTATACGACATTGTTCGCGATACGATAGCGGCACGTGATACGTACAGACATCCGATCGCAAGTTATCTCCACGTGAGACTGGCGACAAACAAGTAGAGCCAGTAGGCAACCAGTCGGCTACATCAAAGGGTCTAGGACTCGTTATGAGTACCTACAGCGCGGCTAGTGCACGGCGGTGTCCTTTGAAATAAAAATAAGCAAAAAATAAAAGATTTCGCCGGCTGGTGGAGTGATGTCAACTTATGAAAATTTACCATATTTAGTGTTACATTTCGTATGGTAACTAAAAATAAATTAATCAATAACTTTTGGTTTTTATGAGTTACATTTTTTTTGTATTTTTTCTAGTACGTATGTTAAACCAGGAATACGCCTTTTTTGGATCGGACAGGGTTTTTGTTACATATTGTATACGAAAAATCTGACTAAAGTCTTTTGGAATTTTAATGGATATTTATTCATTCATTCAGTGTTCACATTTCATAAATACATATTTCAATAACAAAATTTATCAAGATTGTTTTTCTCTATTTAATAACCTTAACTGACGTAAGTATAGTAGGGAAAGCACCACCAAAAGTTACCAAAGGTCCACTACGTTAATCTAAATCAATTTATTTTATTAGGTAATATATAAGGTGTATCTACTCATACACGAAATATTTAAAGAGGGGCCCCTATAGGTCGTTTAGAAGCTATAGAAACGAAAAAGAATTTTTTATCTAAATGTTTTATTTTATTTTACGTAATTATCATAATTTAAAACTGCTTGAGATGTTTTACATAAAACCTTTTTTGCCAGCTCTATGAATCAAAGACGCGGCGGGGAGAGGCGCGGGCGCGATGCCCGCCCAACCGTAGCAGCGGGGCGCGTGCCGTCTCTCTCTTCGTAACTCGATCTCGTCTTATTTTGATAACAGAGTTATCGCTTACAATAAAAATAAATGTGAATTTAAAATACAAAACGACCTAAATCTTAAGTAGCTACAATATTGAATTCCCTCCTCGAAGTTTTACAAAAACAGTACCTTCTGTAAACTAGGTACTTACATCTGAATAAGCAGCTGACCTCTGTGGGGTCACGACTTTTACGAGCGAGCATCGAAACGTTTCAATCATTTTCTTATTTATTTTACGAAAAGGATCCTAGATTCGATTAAAACATTCATATTCTACAGTGTTACACATCTTTTAGATAATAATAATAGAAAAATAAACAGCTGACGCAACGCGATTTCGCATAAGGTAATGACTTCTGTTGGTTACGAACTGTGCGTCGAGTCGTATCTGTCAGCTGATTGATAGGTTGTGTACCTACCTATTTGTACAGATGTAAACTGTAAGAAGTGCATAGCGCGAACAATTTAAAATGTACATACCTCATAACGACGTAGTTTTTATTTATATTATTTACACCAGAATTGCTGTACATATTCACCCTGCAGTTGCACGTTAAATAATGTGTCGTTGCACTTTTAACAATGTCTCTATCTCTAGCCATCACTGCGTAAACGCCACAATTCACGTTTTTTTGTTCCGCACTAGAAATGGTCTGGCCGCCATTACCATAAATCAGGTCTATCCCTACCCCACACATGGAAGTTCAACGGCGTAAGATCAGACCTGCCTCCGTCTGCAGCTGGGGGCATGTACACCCCGTAGTCCCGTTGCCGCTGTCGAGCTTCTAGGATCTCTAGGAAGGGGGCTTGTGCTGTGAGCAAAATAAGTCCACCCTCATTGTAGCAGTCCACCATGTTCTGGTACTCCTAGTTGGAATATTTCGGCATTGTTGCGTTTGTTGCGCGAAGCGCGATGCGTTCCACGTTGGTTAAGCCGCGTGCAGTGCAACATGCAGTTCGCGCGAGACTGAGCATGGCGGCGGAGCGGACGGCGCGGCGAGCGCGGGGCGAGGCATCGTGCCCGGCGCCGCCGCCGGTGCCTCTTTTGATAATTCATAAAAGCCACGCGACATCTAAGGGCACCGCCATGACCTTGCCCGCTTCAATGAAAGTAGTTTCTATGTAGTATTTTCGTAGCGTAATGGATGTTACAAAATATGAAAGAGCCAGTATTTTATGTGTGTTAAGTAATATTACATTATTAAATATTTTAAATTAGATGCTTAGATAAAAAAATAAAAATCATTTCTATAGCTTATGTTCGACCTATAGACGCACCAGTTCAAATATTTCGTGTATGAATAGATACACCTTATATAAGGTGTATCTATTCATACACGAAATATTTGAACAGGGGCATCTATAGGTCGCACAAAAGCTATAGAAACGTAAAAGATTTTTTTATCTAAGCATCTAATTTTAAAAATTTAATAGTGTTGTGATTTTTATTAATTTTTTTATTAAATTTGCCCTAATTTAACCATGTAATGATTTATTTATATTTCCACCGATTTTGTTCATAATACATATCTTTTACCTTACATTTCCTATGTGGCCCAATAAAATATTATACACACACAATAAATATTACACAGTCTGCCCAGAGATGTGCCCTAACAGGCATTGCACAGAGCGGTTTCGGTTCGGTCTTTTCAAAGGAAGCGGCGCCCCTTCCATCAAGCCAACCGTGCCATCATTAGACCATTACGACTGTCCTACGCGCCTTGGTAATCAAATGTAGTGTAGTTAATTTAAACAATACCAATCGCCTTGAGTTAATTAAATAGCCATCATTCGACTACGGATCTACTACCTAACAATGTTGTATACCTACCAAAAAAATTGTCAATAAGACGTGTAATCTACAGATATTGTGTAGGTACTGTTTTCGAAAAACTTCGAGGAGGGAATTCAATATTGTGTACTTAGGTTTAGGTCGTTTTGTATTTTAATTTCACATTTATTTTTATTGTAAGCGATAACTATGTTATCAAAACAAGGCGAGATCGAGTTACGAAGTCTACCTACGTTCGTTTATTGTTAACATCATCACGCCTGCATTCCTCGTAGAGAAAGGCATAGGTGTATTGTAGAATGTTCCTTACAGTTCACCAGTGATATGTTAAGTCCCATGTAGTAGGAAGTGAGGGCAGGTGTTTGCGTCCGCTAGCACAGACAGTGGAGTGTGCCGTGCGGTAACTGTCACGCGCGTCCACACGGAGACATGTATTACTCAACCTCGCCAACTACTCGACACGGAATAACTGAGACGGCACCACAGACGGCGGGCACCTCGCCCGCCCCTCTGCCCTGCCGCGCGCCGCGTGAGACACCTGTCACGTCAATCATTCATAGATTAGACCGTTAAGGTTTTATGCAAAATATCTCAAGCAGTTTTAAAATTATGATTATTACGTAAATTAAAAAAAACAATTAGATAAAAAATTAAAGCTTCTATTCGACCTATAGAAGGCCCTTATTCAAATATTTCGTGTATGAATAGATACACCTTATATATTATAACATGCGCATCCCTAATTCTAATGTAGCGTAGGGCACGCGAGGGTGGGTAAAACCTGCGGCGCGGGGCGGGAACGCCTCCCACGCCGCCCGCGGTGCGTCCGCGCTAGTACCCCGTCGTCATCGAAAGGGCTCGGGAGAATTCGGGAATCTAATCTCTTCGCGACCTTAGTTATTATGACAATAATTAGGATAAGTGGCTGTTGTGAATACCTAATAAACCCTAAGTGTAAATATGGTGGTTTTACTTAATAACGACGGACTTCTAACGATGTACATTAGAAGTGGCGTTTCCAAATAGTGGCCCCGAATCCAGTTTAAACCGGTTTGTGCCCGTTGAATCCGTGTGTTCGTGATCCTCCTTCGTACGTACGGAAGAATTCGGTGAATATAAAAGATGCCGCCACGCAAAGTACGTACAGGTACGGACGCTAACGTGAGTGACGCACAATCCAGCTCGGAAGATGAAGCCGCGAGACCTTCGCCAGTACTCTCTGTTACGAAAAATTCAAGACCAACTTAAACTTTGTAATGAAATCTATCCCTAAAAGAGTCTCGTTATTTGAAGCGTCGGGGAATATAACAAATTCTATAGGTACACACACAGACATACAATTGACATTTACACACGCTAACAAAACATTATTGGTACGTAGACTACCATCAGCGAGCTTAACTGACATAATTTGAGAATTAAATTGAATGCTTAAACGCAACAAAAGTGAGTACAGCGTCGAACCTGCAATACTACGCCGGGCGGCGGTATCTATCAGCGCTGTACCACTGTACCCAAAAATATCAACATTTAAAATAGGTCGGCCTTGAGTTACAATCATGTCGGCGTCGTTAAACTTAACATTACATACCGTATTAAGTGAGTAAAATACATTATTTTGTGATTGTGGCGTATTTAAATCTACAACATCGCAAGTCTAAATGTTATTTTACATGTAGGACAATTAGCTCGAATATAACCCTTTTCGCCACAACTATAACAATACAAGTTAGATTTATTATTTAGTCTTTTTTCGGGCATGAATCGCGAGTATGACCACGGGACTTACAATATACACAAAATAGTTTTTTTATCACTCGTATCACTTTTCACCTTACTCGCACATTGACTTTTATCGGCACTGATTCGAATCGAAGGCGACGACGAACGATGCGGGGAATAAACCTGCGACCGCTGAGCCAGCGCGGAACTCCGCGGCAGAGGCGACGCGGACGCCGCGTTTCCCGCCGAATTCGCGTTCTCCAATGCGACGCGTGAAGTTCGCGAGCCGGGCGGCGCGGGCGGCATGGGGCGCGCCGAATACTAGAATTTTCCATGAGCGATTCTTCTATTGCTCGCGCCTTGTCAATCAGGGCTTCGATACTGACTACTGCATCTCGCGCTAAACGTTTGCGAATACGTTTATGCAATAAGCCGTATATCATGTCTAACTTCGCTTCTTCGGGTAGGTATAGGTATAGGTAATACGGGCTGGTGTACGCAACTCCACGTCATTGCGCGTATTTTGCGTACGGTGGGAAAATCGATCATTCGATCCACCCCAGCTCCTCGAGGAAGGCCAGCAACGCCTTTATGTTACTGACAGCCTCGGGTAGGGTACCTGGGTTACCGAAGTGCTTTGCCCTGTATGTGGCGACCACCGGGTAGTTTAGAAGCAAATGAGCTGCTGTCTCGTCCTCCTCCATGCAGGCCCTGCACAGCGGACTGTCTGTGACTCCTATGACAAAGAGGTGTTTATTAAATGACCCGTGGCCAGTTAAGGCTGCCGTAACTATGCGCAGCTGTTGTTTAGTTAGTCGGAGAACCTGTTTCGTGAGGCGGCTGTCAATTGCAGGGAGTGCTTCCCTAGCCTGCCTGCACTCACCTTGTTCCAACCATTGTTTGTGATGTTGCTCCCTGGTGCGTTTCCTTACCAGAGTGCGTAAATATCCGAAGGGGAGTGGCACGATGGGTTCAGGTCCCACTGCCGTCTCACTCGAGCCCCTTCTGGCAAGTTCGTCGGCTGCATCGTTGCCCAGCGAACCGCTGTCCTTTGATCCATTGAATGGTGATTTTATTGAGTCTACCCACCTGGTTAAGGCGCTGGTGACACTCGTATATTAGCCCAGATTCAACTGTGTAGCTGTTTAGCGCTTGCAGAACAGCCATGCTGTCTGAGAGTATACGGATCGAGTGGTCCATAACTTCCCTGGCCATGATGGCCGAAGCAGCCAGAGAAATACCCATGCATTCGGCCTGGAACACTGTGTTATGGACCCCCAATGATGTGGCTATACGTATGTTTAGGTCCTCCGAGAAGACTCCAGCACCTGTGCCATTACCTGTTTTGGATCCGTCTGTAAAGATGCGCAGCTCTGCAGGGCACAAACCCTCGCATCTCCGATCCTCGTGAAGCTGGATCTTGTATTTTTGATCAAACATAAATTGTTTGGGTACCCGATCATTGATGGCTCTCGTAATGGGAAACTCCTTGTTGAGACCCTCAAGTAGCGCGGTGTGTGGTATGTCTCTCTTAACCCAGAGATCTATCGTCTTAAGACGCACCGCCGCCAGTGTGGCTTCCTGCTGTATGAACAGGTGGAGCGGTGGCAGTTCCAGCATGGCTTCAACTGCTGCAGTCGGAGTGGTCCTCATGCAGCCCGTAGCCGCCGAGCAGGCTAGTCGTTGCATGCGTTGTAGTTTGTTTGAGGCTGTAGCCAGCTTGGTTCGGGGCCACCAGACCGCGGCTCCATAGGTGATCATGGGGCGGATCACTGTGGTGTACAGCCATAGTATAATTTTAGGGGATAGTCCCCACTTTTTACGTATCATTTTCTTGCACTGCCAGAAGGTTATGCAGGCACTGTTTAGTTTGTTGTCCAAATCACTACTCCAGTTTAACTTACTGTCTAGAATGACCCCCTGGTACTTGACCTCGTTGGCCAACTGAAGTTCTGTATTGAACAGTTTTGGTAGGCGGAAAGGGCCTAGTGCTCGTTTTTGGGTAAACATGACACGTTCAGTTTTGGTGAGGTTCACTGATAGATCATATTCCCTGCACCAATTTTCTACGATACGTAGTGCAGTGCTTGCTGGGTGAGGTTGCAGATCGTACCCGTCACCTTCCCCGAAACAAGGATTGCGATGTCGTCTGCATACCCTATAGTATAATAGCGGCTGGCGTTGAGTTTGGTGATCAGGTCATTAATCACCAGATTCCATAGAAGGGGGGACAGCACCCCTCCCTGGGGGCACCCTCTGGCTATCATGGCCAGTTGCTGCTCACCCTCAAGGCGAACCACACGTTTGCTAAGCATGTTTGTAATCCAGTCCGTTAGTACCTGTTCTACTCCATGTCTGGAGAGGGCGCTGGTGATGCTGGAGAAGTTGGTTTTGTCGAAAGCTCCTTCGATGTCTATGAAAGTGCCCAGGCAGGTGCCTTTTTGATTAATCGCTTCCTCTATCTGGCTGACTACCCGGTGAAGAGCGGATTCGGTCGACTTACCCGAGCTGTATGCATGTTGGTTACCGTGTAGCGGTATGGTTTTCAGAGCGCCGTCCCTCAACTCCCTATCACACAGCCTTTCCAGAGTCTTTAATAGAAAGGAGGTCAGGCTGATTGGTCGGTAGGATTTGGCGTTTGTGTAGTCACCCTTACCTGGTTTAGGGATGAATATTACTTTCACTTCCCTCCATCCTTTAGGAACGTATCTAAAGGCCAGGCACGCTCTCATTAAAGGCACCAGTCTTATAGCGACACCGGTGTCACCCCACTGTAGTAAGGCGGGGAACGCTCCGTCAGGACCAGCTGCCTTAAAAGGATGGAAGCTCTGGATGGCCCATTGGAGTTTCTCCAACGTGATCGCCTGCTGGCGTAACGCCAGTCATTGTATGAAGGCGTTTGCCAGTCGATTACCTGTGCGAAGATACATCCAGGGAAGTGAGTTTCAATAAGGATGCGCCTCGTTTCTTCTGGCGAGGAAGAGAGTGTGTTGTCGGGTTTCCGCAGGGTAGCGGGCCCAGTTGTATTCTGTTGTGCCAGTACTTTCCTTACCCTGTTAGCTTGCTGACAGGATTCAATGCTACCACAGAATTTGCGCCATCCCGTGGTACTTCTGAATCTGATGCATTTTTTGTAGCTGGATTTGGCTGCATAATATTTATCCCAGTCCTCATCCGCACATGTGTTCATGGCTCTATTTAGAGCTTTCCTTACCTTGCCGCGCTTGCGCTCCAGATCAGCACCCCACCAGGGTTGTTTGCCTGGTGTGTTACGTGGGGTGGTCTCTGGGCAAGCAGTTTGGTAGCTGTCTATCATTGATTTAGTAAGATGGCTTACTTGTAACTCAATTTGTGCCGTATCCGCAAGTGACAACGGAACGCTTGATAACGCCAGCTTGGATTCAAGGCTGCGTGTGTAGGTGGCACGATCTGTGCTGCGTGGATTGCGTCGTGGTGGTATTGGAGTGACACGGACATGGATGTCAAAGCGGATCCCCCGATGATCAGAGCAGGAGGCCTCCTTAGAGACCTGCCACCCCGTGGTAATTTCCGCCGCGCCCTCTGTTGCCAGAGTGAGATCTATGATTGTGTGGCTTCGCCTGGTTACGAATGTTGGTTCGGAGCCAGTGTTTAGTAGGGATAGGTTAGTCGAGAATAAGCAATCAACCAAGGCCTTACCCCTCTCGTTCTGCGTGTCCATACCCCAAAGTTGGTGGTGAGCATTGGCATCGGCCCCGACGCCGGCCTCAAACCCGCTTCTCTCGCAATGGCTCACGAGGCGAACGAGGTCGTGCGGAGGCGGCGCCTCCGCCTCGGACATGTAGGCCGAGGCGAAAACGATCACCATCTCCTCGGCTCCGTCACGCTGTATTAGCAGCTTTACTGCAGAGTCATCTCTGCAACAGATGTCATTTAAAAGCTGTGTTTTAAGGTGACCTATGATATAGATGCACGATCTAGGATGTTTGTGATCTGTGGTGACCAGGAGCTTACCGCCAAGATGGAGAGTCCTTGTTTGCGGCCAGCCCTAACCCACGGCTCCTGGATCAAGGCAATGGCTGTGTGTTGGACCTCCAACCACTTACGAAGCTGAGCCGTCGCGGTCTGGCTGTGGTGGAGGTTGGCCTGGAGGACTTTACAGGTCGACGAAAGGGACGCCATCGTTGGCCGAACCCTCTTCGTCCCCCTCCAGTCTGAGCCCGGCAAACAAATCGCTCTCGTCGAAGCCGTCCCCCTCCTGGCCCGAAGCCGGGGACAGGATGATGTCGTCCAGCTCCTCACCCGATGAAGGGACGGCGTCCACGATGGCGGCAGCAGAGGCGGCCAACTCTGCTATAGCAGGTTTAGCCGCTGATGCTTCCGGGTTGCTTGACGGGGGAGTGGACTCCCCTGTAGGTGTCTCGCCGTTGGTTTCCGTGGCGGGGTCCCAATCCTGGGGGACGTCGGTGAACCTGCCGTTCCGACCCTGGAACTTCACGTACACCGTCCCCAATCCTATAGAGAGACGGCGTCCGGCCTTCATCAGGGTCGGGATTTGGTCCACAGGGACACCGGCCACCACGAACCATGCCGCAGCCTGTTTGTCGGCATGCAGGAGTACCCACCTCTTTATGTCGACCCAGGGGTTTTGATAGCTGAGAGCGCGCCCAATATTGGCCGGCTCTCCGAAGACCCCCTGCTCGTCTGGGATCACGACTCCACATCGTGCTCGCTTCATAATCTCCGACCGGCTCTTGACAACTAGCGAGATGCTAGTTGGGAGAGAAAGGTCGGAGACAGTCTTCCTTAGCCAGGCTAAGGTGTGGTCGTTGTCGCACCATAGTTTTAAAACACCCCTGGCGAACAGCGGATTGGCGTTGAAGGTCGGCCCTGGTGTATCTTGCTTGGGGGAGCAGGCTTCGAGTATAATCTGCTTCTGGATAGCAGCGAGTACCTGGTCCGATACGTCCTTGCTGAGGATCCCCGTGCGGTCGCAGGTGATCGCGACGTCAAGGGCAGCGCTGGCAGCTTGTGCGTAGCTTCGTTGTGCGACTCGTTTGGATTGATCAAGGCGCGGCCGCTTATGCTCTCCCCGAGGTGTTAAGGTCTCGTTGAGAGCTCGCTTGGCCGCGGCCTGATCCTTCCAACCAGGTCGCTGTGTTTTGGTGGTACCTTCAGCTCCCTCTAGGACGCCGGTTGGCGGTTGACTGGGCGCTGGTCGGCTAGTGCCGGCCTCTGCCTGTGACCGCTTCCCGGCGGAGAAGTTTAGCTGGCCGCTGGTCGGTTTGACGGACCTGGCGGCAGTAGCCTGTTTGTTTCGGGAGCTTTTACCTTGCTTCCATCGTGTTTGGCGGCGCTCCTTCCTCGTGATCCTGTCCCTCTGGTCGCCTTGTAATGAGGCAGCCGGTGGACCTGAAGGGTCAGTGCAAGGGCAACGGGCTTGTTTATTGGCTTTACCATTGCCCTTGCGTTTCTGCACTTGCCAGGCGCGTGAAAACGCGTCCTCAGTGCACCTGGCCGTCTCCGTTTGACCGTTGACGGCCTTCTGGTGAGGGGAGGCTAGAAGAGCCACAGGAGGTGGAGGAGGTTTAGTAGGAGAGCCGGTGCCAGTATTACCCAACGCCGGGGTCTGTGTGGAGAGGGTCAGACCGGCAGTGGTATTAATCGTCGCCGTCTTCGCCGCTGTATTAGAAGGGTCGGTACTGGTCCCTATCAGCGCCGACGTCCTTCGTCTAGGGCGAAAACCGCAGCTAAGACCAAAAAACAAAAGTCCCAAGACTTTTGTTTTTTGGTCTTAGCTGCGGTTTTCGCCACAGCCGGACCGACGCCCGCGCTGGTACCAACGGCGCTAGCCGCATAGCCACCAGGGGCGAGGGAAGTGCAAGCACCTCCCTTTGGAGACTCATTGGCTTTCGCCTCCACTCCACTGTGTTGGTTTTTTAATTGGCCTGTTTTGTCCATATTAAAAATGATTTTAAAATTCGTCTCTCTGGCTCCCACCCTCCATGGAGCCCGCAACTGGGAACGTCTAACTGTAAGGAAAGCTCGAACGTAAGGACTACCAGAGAGATATAGGGGCGCAAGGCTGGCTTACAGTGCGACATCGGGCGCTCGATCGGGCTGGCATAGGGGGTCCTAAGGGCCACCCCCCACGAACTGATCAACCCTCACTTACACCGTCAGCATGACCTTTACCTACCGCTTCGGCCGTCCAAGGACGACCTCAGCGGACCTCACGCACCTCGCCTGTGGCCCTCTGACGGGACACTATGACCATTTCCCTACCCCTGGCTAATGGGTAGGGCCACCGTTTCGCTTGAAATCCAGACCAAAGGGGGCGTGTTGCCTTACGGGCACATTACAAACCAGAGCCGCTCGGCTCAACCCCCCAGGACTCCTTCATCCCCGCTCACGGCGCTCAACTGCGCAGGTCCTAGCGCAGGTAACTGCTTACTCCTACTCGCCATCAGCTGTCTTTAGTGACGGACAAGCCCGCCACCACCCAGTTACAGGGAGTCGCAGTTAGGAGTGGGAACTGTGGAGATGGAGGTGGAGGGAGTAGGGATCTAGGTAGGATGGGGTGGGGGAAGGATGAGATTTGGGGAAGGGGGGGGAATATGAAGGAACAGATAGGGGTTAAGGGACTTTTGGGAAAGGATGTGCTGTGATGGCGCCTGGAGGTTTTTGTTACGTCTATTTCTTAAGGAATTAGACCAAGAAACGGGGTGGCAACCTCGGGAAGGTGCATCCTCCAGACTTGCCTTGAGGATCTACACGACTGTAGCGCTCTCCCTCAAGACCCCGCCACCTTACCTCCTCTGAAGGAGGCGGCATGGTAGGCCTGCATCTATACTACCAAGCAAAGCATGTCGTTTTGCAACCGTGAAAGCATAAAAACAGGCTCCTCCCCGCTTTTTCGGGTAACACGTATGGTAATTTAGACATCATACCACGTATTTTTACAATAAATTTATCCGCAAGCTCTCCGTTCTGCTCGTCAGCGAATATGTTCCGGTAGACTTTGTAGGCAGGACATGGAACACCATACATACATCGAAGTCTTTTAACTGCTCATGGTCACGAGGATACCTCTGTCCAGACCCCTCTCCACCATACTGCAGCCTCGCCGTGGAGTAGCATGGGTAGACCACGTAGTGCAAGGTCATCGCTGACCGACGAACACTCCTTAAATATTTCCACTGAGTCGATGAACGCTTCTGCGACTTCGGGGTCTCGGCTCTGACCGTCGAAGCGTGACGTACACTTAGACATGTTGCCAGACTTACTTGTTAACAACGACGGTGTCGGTGAGGATGATGCGATCGCAGCGTCGGAGCCTACGAGGGGGGCTGATACCATGAGGGATTCGATAAGCTGCCGATTCGCTTCCGCCTGAGTCTTCGCGAATGCGGTAAGGAATGAAGTCAACTGGTCCCTAGACATGAGTACAAGTGTTGAGTTTTGTGAACGAAACGTCAGATGTCAAGTTGACTTTTTAAAATAAACGGGGTTTGACACGACTTCAGGAAAAGCGACCCGAGAGGAAAGGACGTGTTTTATTTCCATCATTCTTAATCCTGAATCATCCATTATAAAAATACATCCAGAGATTCGGCGACGGACGCAGGGCGACCGTGAGCTTGCTGGACATCTGGCGACCGTGACAATTTGATATTTTATAAACCGGGAATCTACAGGTAATACTCCAAACTGGCACAAAATGGACGCCGCAGAGAAACGCCCCTCAACATCTTCGCAAACAAGAGAATTTCAAAAATACAACAAAGAAAGAAGCATTCTACGAAGGCTTTTCACGATCGCGGCCAATACCATCGAAGAAATCTTCAAAACCGGTGAAGCAGAGATGACCGCTTTAAAATGTGAGTTTAACAAATTAAGTGACTTAAATAAACGAATTTCACATTTAGATTCTCAAATTAAAAACGAAATATTAGGACGCAATCGCTACTGCTGAGCATGAGGTCCTGGGTTCGATTCCCAGGTCGGGCAACGTGTTATTGGGTTTTTCTATCTGGAATTTCTCAGTAGCAGCCCGAAGTTTGGATTCGTGCCCGGTAGATGGCAATAGGCTCGCCCCCTATTACATGGGACTTAAAACATAACTGGCGAAATGTGGGTGTACTATAGGTACACCTCTGCCCAACCCTTCGGGGAAACAAGGCGTGATGTTATGTTATGTGAAAGTACAGATGCGCAAATAGAAAAAGAGATATTGACGGCGGAAGAATATAGTAACAGATTTATCACTATAAAAACTATGTACGAGATAACTTTAAATAAATCTACTAAGATGAACACGAGCGGAGAATACACAAAAAATAGGTATTTCAAGCTGCCCGAAATAAAGTTTCAAAAATTCGATGGTGATATTCGTAATTGGTTAAGTTTCTGGGGTCAATTTTCAAAAATAGACAAGGACTCAGGGTTGGATGAAGATGATAAAATGTACTATTTAAGACAGAGTATTGAAATTGGAACAGATGTCTACTCATTAGTAATGAGCTACCCTCCATCAGGGAATACATACCAAAAATGTATAGAGGAACTTAAACAGAGGTATGCGCGAGAAGAATTGCTAATAGAGGTTTATGTTCGAGAATTACTTGCATTAATTTTAAAAGGGAAACTCAACCTTGTGGAGCTATACGATAAACTGAATGCGAATTTAAGAGCCTTGGAAAGTCTCGGCATCAGTAAATATCAAGCATTTATCCTACCTCTTATAGAGTCAGCCCTGCCAATTGATATTTTAAAGATTTGGGAGCGACAGAAGGGTCATTTAAAAACTAAAAACCCAGAGGAAGTACTTGTCAGCCTAATGAGTTTTTTAAAAGCGGAGATTGAGAGCTTACAAAGAGTTGAAATAACAAGAAATCTGGCACAAACCGATTATGGCCAAGAGGCCACTGCTAGCTGCCTTATAGCTCATAATAATAGTTATCCAAAAAAGGAAATGCAACTCAAGAACAACTGTCTATGGTGCGATAAAAGTAATCACTCAAGCACTGATTGTTTTAAGCTGCACAACCTCACTGTGGAAGGAAGACTAGAAATTGTAAGGAAGAAAAAGGCATGTCCAATATGTCTGAAGCTTGGACATCATCCAAAAGCATGCAGAGCATACGTGAAATGTTTTATATGCCAGAAGAGGCACTCTACAGCACTTTGCACTGAGAAAAAGGAGATTAAATGTCCACAGAAACCTGATACCACTACAACAAACCTATCTACACAGAACTACAACATTGAAACCTTACTTCAAACAGTGGTAATAAACGTGCGCAATGGAGAACGAGTCCTACCTGTTCGAGCTCTATTTGACAGTGGTTCCCAAAGGAGCTATATTCAAGAGAATGTTGCAAAGCAGCTGGAGTTGATTCCCACACGACAGGAAAAGTTGAATCATTGCTTGTTTGGTAACATAAAAACTAAAATAGAACCTCACAATGTTTATAATGTAACGGTAGAAAATCTTAATTCAAATTTTACAATGAACATTGAGGCCCTTAGTCAAACTTCAATTTGTGGAAATATTCCAAAATTAAATTTAAATAATGAGACATGTAAAATTTTAAATAGGCATCAGATCTCCTTACCTGATACGAAATCTGATATAACAGAAATAGGTATTTTAATAGGAGCTGATTTTGCAGGGTTTATGTTGACAAGTAGTGTTATTGTGATGGAAAATGGTTTGGTGGCGATTAAAACTAAATTAGGTTGGACAATTCCGGGCAGGCAAATTGGCACTTCATCTGATAATACTGCTTCTTCTATGTTTTGTATGTCAGTGTCTACTAACAATAATTTGACAGATTTTTGGAATCTTGAAACTCTTGGAATAAATGATCCAGCAGAGATGAAGTCTAGAGCGCAAGGTGAGGCCGAGGCAGTGAGCTGCTTTAAGGAGACAGTGACCACACTATCGGATGGCAGATATGAAGTGGAACTTCCATTCAAGGTAGGTTTTGATGATTTACTACCTAATTATGATATTGCAAAGAAAAGGTTGGATTTAAATACAAAAAAGCTGATTTCAAGTGGTAAGTACCAAGATTATGATGCAATAGTGCAGGAGTGGCTAAGATTAAAAATTATTGAGCCTTCTTATATCCTTCATGGTCATAAATCTGGTCATTATTTACCACATAAAGCTGTATTTAAACAATCTAGTCAAACAAGTAAAATAAGGCCAGTCTTTGATGCCTCCTGCCTGGATAAAAATAGGCTGAGTCTGAATATGTGCTTAGAGAAAGGTATTAATTATATTGAACATATACCTAAACTAATAATTGGATTTAGGAAAGGCACTATTGGTATAACATCGGATATTGCTAAAGCCTTCCTTCAAATTAGTGTAAAGCCTGAGGATAGGGAATATTTAAAGTTCCTTTGGTGGGAAGATGAGTCCCTGGAAAATGTAGTGGAATACAGCAGGCTTACTCTCGACACTCGATCTCAATTTGAAATCGAAATTGGGATCGAGATCTTGTCATTTGGCACTCTTGAATGGTACACTAGCGCACGATTGAAATCGTATTAGGTGGATTTTTTCGGAACTAAATGAAATCGACTGGACGCGATCGGATGCACTTTTTCGGTACTCTTGACGAGATTTTGACGTTGACATATCGAGTTTGAAATCGTGTTTGTGTCAAAGTTGAACGATTTCAAAAAGTCTACTTTTTCGGGATCGAGTTTGTTATTGTGACTTGATTTGTGAAGTTTTTACTGTGAATAATGGCACGTTTAGAACTTATTTGTGATATTTTGGACAATGCTCATAAGTTAGATATGAGACAAAGGCGGAATTTGAGACGAATGGCGCGTTATGCAGACAACGCGTTTGCCATGACTGACGATGAATTTAGGAAAAATTACCGAGTAGATAAGGAGCTTTTCGAAGTGATCTATAAGGGTTTAGAACCTTTGATGCCCCAGCCTACTCGCCGTAGCGACATACCAAGAAAATATAAGGTTTGTAAACTAGCAATTCCATTTTCACATGGTATTTTATTTATGTCAATATTAATACTAATTTTATTCTTTAGGTTTTAGTGGCTCTTTCATTTTACGCCACAGGCAGCTACCAAAGATTAGTAGGTGGGACACAAGGTACAATGATGTCCCAACAATCAGTCTCAAGAGCTATAAGAGAAGTTACAAAGGCTCTTAATTCAAATGCTATTTTAAATAAATGGCTGAAGTTTCCACAGACTCGACTACAACGAGACTTAATTAAACAAAGGTACTTCTTTTACCTAAATATTATATAGTACCTATCATTCAATACTTTTGATATGTTGCTTTTTATATTTGATGTTTATTTTCAACTTATTTGTTATGATTATTACGATAATAATAACTTAATTTCAGGTTTTATGAAAAATTTAAAATTCCTGCAGTCACAGGATGTATTGATGGTACTCATGTGGCTATTGTAAGACCATCACAAAATGAGGAGCGGTTTTACAACAGAAAAGGTTTCCACTCGAGAAATGTTTTAATTGTGAGTAATGTAGGTTATTTATCTAGTTATTAACTATTAGAGTAACTGTAACTTTCTATAAAAAGTATTTCTTTTACAGATTTGTGATGCGGATCTCAATATACTGAGTGTAGATTCGTCATTTGGTGGAGCCTCACATGATACTTTTGTTTGGAACCAACATCCTGTTAAAAATCACATATCCAATTTAATAAATGCAGGAGAAAGAGTTTTTTTACTTGGTAAGCATTGCATACAGTTTTTTAAATTAATGTACTAGGTCTGCATTATGTTTTGTATAGATTTTAATAACTTAATCATTTTATAATTACAGGTGATTCCGGCTATCCTCAAAGGGAATATATGATGACCCCAATAGTGGATGCACCGCTAGGCTCAGCTGAAGAGTACTACACTAATCTGCATTGTGTGGCTCGCAATACTGTTGAGCGAACAATTGGGGTTTTAAAAAATAGATGGAGATGTCTCCTGGGCCATAGAGTACTTCATTATCATCCAGACACAGCTGCTAAAATTATAAATGCATGCTGTGTTTTACACAACATTTGTAACAGAGCAAGATTGGGTCTAGATGATAACGTGGATGCCGTACCACCCATGGGTGAAATACAACTAGCACTACCTGACTTAGAGGTAGATCGAGGTGCTGTCTCTGTTGAGCTGAGCAGGGGTCGCGAGGCTCGTGCACAGCTTGTACAAGAACTGTGGACAGCTCGGCATCTTCATTAATATTAGTGTTATGTAAGAACAAATTTTTGACTAAGTATGTAATTAAAAACCGAATTCAATGAAACTCATTTTGTTAATTAATTAATTATATATTTTTTTGTAAACAAAGTATAAATATAGATAGATTAATACATTAAGTTACCAAGACTTGTACTCTCTTTTATTATTTATTCAACAACATTATATAATACAATGTAACAGTACTAGTACTTACTTAAAACCCTAAAGTAAGAATAGCTTATTTCATTATTATTTTAATATAGATAGGTAAATAAATGATGTGACCAAGAAATGTACTCTCTTATTATTTATTAAACATTATATAATACAACGAAACTTTACAAGTACCTACTTGAAACCCTACAGTAAGAGAATAGCTTAAATTAATTAATATAGCTATGTAAATACATTATGTGACCAAGACTTGGACTCTCTTTTATTATTTATTAAACAAATTTATATAATACAATGTAACTTTACTAGTACCTACTTAAAACCCTAAAATAAGAATAGCTTATATATAATTACTGCCTATTTTGCCTCAGGGCATCAGCAATGTTATTAAGGGCATTTGCCACAGTTTGAGAGCCTTCTCTTATGGCTGCTGAGAGTCCCTCCATCTGTTCTACAGCTTGAGATAAGGCCCTCGCTGTGACAGTTTCTGCTTCAACCCTCTTTCTCTCTATGTCTGTGAATCTCTCCCGGTCTTGATCTAACATAGTCCTTGATCTGACACCCTGTCCCGAGGGCAGGCTGGGTCTTCTAGGACTACGTTCTCTTGTTGGTGAAACTGACAAATAAAATAAATAACAATAATTATAAGAAAGTTACATCATCATGAATGACGATATACATAGTTTGAAAAAAAATTACCTCTCACAGTCTCCACATTTTGGCCGGGAGAAGCATGATACTCCAATTCATTTGTTTCCATGTCTTGGGTTGGAAGAACCATTTCTAATAAGATGTCATTCTGGCTTTGGCTCTGCAATTATTTTACATATTATAGTATAAGTATTTCATTATGAAGGTGTATTTTTTTTATCAAGTTTACAATTACATACTAAAATATTTAATTAATCTCAATTACTGTGGATGGAAACGGATTGGCAGCAACATGGCTGTCTCCTGCAGGAAATTTATGGCCCCCCATTATTGCTAATAGGCGTTGCTCGATGGGTGTTAATGCAGGTAAATTCTCCGCAGACCCACCACCTGTACGCCTCATCGACTGAGCATGCTGGGCACAAGTTTTCTTGAGACCAAACTTTTTGTCCGTCCAAGTCTAAAAAGGAAATAAATGTACCAATTATTGTAACTTTGCCATACAAAAACGTTAAAAAAAAAAATATTACTGTGAGATTGTACCTTAGCCCAGCCTTTGCCATCTTTCTGCGCACCGCCTAGTGCATTTAAGGTTACTGCTATCTCGTCCCATTTCCTTTTAGTCTGCTGCTTACCATGAGCAGTGCGCAAAAGCCCCTTCGCAATTCCGGGATTCTGTACCAGGAAATCTGCAAGAGTCTCCAGCTGTTGATTTGTTGGCCTACTCATCCTGTAAGAACAATGAATTTTTGTATTATCCAAATTGTTTATTATTAAAATTTAAACAATATTAAATACAATTGTGGCGTTACCTTGATATTTTCGTCTTGCTCGGTTGAATGCAGTACAAATAACTTGAACTTGTGCATAGAAACATACTTTGATACGATCCAAAGTGTTTAGCACTTGAAAACTTTTAGATAACATCGCTTAGAAGCTTTTGTTTATCACAACAATAATAATTCACAGTTTTTACGAGATTTCTAAAGTGGATGACATTGACAAATACAAAGAAAGTTTTTTTTTAAAATCTCTGTAACGTTGGCAATGATATACACAATGATCCACTGCTGCCTTAATATTTAGTGTTAAAATACATATAATTGCAAACTAAGAACTCTTAAATGATAGCAAATGTTAAAATAAATATTAAAACAAATTTATTTATAGATTTAACAAGCTAATCAATAATTTTAAATTTGGTAATAAACGTTTCGATTTGTATGGCCACCCCATGTCAGTCAGTGTAGTCGATCATGCAGTCGATTCCGATCTCAATCTCGACTTCGTTCAAGAGTACCAATTTTCTGAAGATTGGAATTGAAATCGGAATCGGATTGGAATAGAATCGAGAATGAGATTGATTTCAAGAGTAAGCCTACAGACACTGTAGAGTGGTGTTTGGATTAACATGTAGTCCATTTTTACTCTCAGCTACAATAATGCACCATTTAGATAGCGTATCAGATAAGTATGAACAGACTGCTCAGCTTCTTTAGAACTCATTTTATGTAGATAATTGTATTACAAGCTTAGATTCTGAAGAAGAGGCACGCAGGTTTATAGAAGAAGCAAAAGAAGTCATGAAAGCAGCACAGTTCGACCTGAGAATGTGGACAACGTCACCACTTCAGATCAATGAAGCTGGTAAGGATATTATATCAGTACTTGGCCTGAACTGGAACACAGTCTGTGATGAAATTTCATGTAACATTGGTGGTCTGCCTCTGCCAGAGATGTTAGGTAAGGTAACTAAAAGAGTGGTACTTTCATTGACCCAGAAGGTATTTGACCCCATAGGATTTACTTGCCCTGTCACCTTGGCCCCACGGCTGCTGTTGAGAGAAATGTGGATCCGGGATTTGACCTGGGATGAACCTTTACCTCAGGACTTAGCACATAAATTCGTAAGATGGTATAATAATTTGAAATATATAGAACAGTGTAGAATACCTAGGAGATTGGCAGGTAACAAATTGACTGATTGCAAACTTAGCTTACATATGTTTTGTGATGCTAGTAAAGACGCAATAGCATGTTGTATATTCTTACGGGCAGAAAAGGGCAATGAAGTCACTGTTCAGTTAGTCGCAGCAAAGTCTAGGCTAACACCACCAAAAATTATTTCTATTCCTAGACTTGAGCTTATGGCTGCAGTGATTGGTGTAAGACTACTTATAGAAATTAAAAAAGGCTTAAATCTGACCTGTGAAGAATATTATTGGACAGATTCTAGCGTCATTTTATATTGGATATGCAATAATTTATCATGGAATGTATTTGTAGGCAATCGCGTTAAAGAGATAAGAGAGTGTACTAAAACAGGAAAATGGTCTCATATTCCAGGATCTCTTAACTGGGCTGATCTGCCATCGCGAAGCTGCGATGCAAAGCAATTACTAGAGAGCCGATGGGTTGAAGGTCCAGAATTCTTGTTACACAGTCCTGCAAAATGGCAGAGTTCCCCGGTGACAGCAGATGAGGCAGAGGCTAAAAAAGAACTGAAAAAGACAGCTAAGTTGAACTGTATCATTAATGTCTCAGCAGATGAGAACTTCTCAGATAGACTCCTATATTTCAGTAAGTATAGTATGATTGTACGTGTAGTTGCCTGGATAATGAGATTTGCTGATAAATGCCTGAAAAGGAAAGTTAAGACATTAAATAATAATGACATAACAAGTAAGGAATATGAGAAGGCTGAGATAAAAATATTCCTACTACTACAACGCGAAAATAATGAGATCCTAGAGTCAAAATGTAAGAACATACATACATTTCAAGATCAGGAGCAGTTGTTAAGAATTAAAACTAGATTATTATTACTATCCGACATGCCTGAAAACACTAAACATCCTATTTTATTACCAGCTAAGAATGTGATAGTACGCAGGTTAATAGAACAGAAGCATATCCACTTACAACATGCAGGTTCAAACACTTTAATTACTGACATCAGGAAATCATATTGGATTTTTGGTATTCGTGGAGTAGTTAGGTCAGTATTAGCTAATTGCATGGTATGTAAGAGATACAGAGTAAAACAGATGCAAGCACCTGTTGCGCCCCTGCCTGTGGATCGAATGCAGAGCTCCTTACCATTTGAAGTGTCTGGTGTAGATCTAGCAGGGCCTCTTTTATTGAAAAATGGTGAAAAGTGTTGGATTGTCTTATATACCTGTGCTGTTTACCGTGCAGTACATTTAGAACTAACTCTATCTCTATCATGTGCTGCATTCCTTATGACACTAAGAAGGTTCATTGCTAGGCGAGGCCGAATAAAGGTAATATATTCAGATAATGGTACTAACCTGGCTGGTACTAAGAACCTATTGGATAGTATAGATTGGGACAAAATTCAACAGGAAACATGTTCTGAGAAAATCAAATGGAAACTTAATGCACCTACTGGTGCTTGGTGGGGAGGTTTTTTCGAACGGCTTATAAGAATAATGAAAAATCTGTTACGGAAAGTTCTAGGTAGAGCTAGTGTAACTTATGAAGAGCTTTATACGTTACTTTGTGAATGTGAGTCAATAATGAATAATAGACCACTCACTTATGTTCAGGATGATAGTGCCAATTCCTTGGAGCCCCTAGCTCCAGCTTGCTTTCTGCAACCTTTACCTGGTTCAGACACAATTGACCTAGATTACCTCGACTCAAAAAGCTTGAATATCCGACTAAAATACCTGCAAAAGTTGCGCGAAGATTTTCGGCATAGGTTTAGGACAGAGTATTTGACTGAACTAGTACAGAGAGGTAGAGAGAGAGGTAAGTATGATGAACTTAGAGAAGGACAGGTAGTATTAATAGAAACGGAGGAGAAAAGAATAAAATGGCCCCTAGGTGTTGTAACCAAAATATATACTGGAAAAGATGGTATTAATAGGACAGCATCAATTAAAACAGCTCTGGGCTATAAGGTGAGACCCATACAACGTTTATACTCTCTAGAAATCGCATCAAGTGAGGTGACAGATCTGCCTATCCCAAAACATTTCCAAGTAAAAGACAAAAAAGGTAAAGTAGCATGTACCCCTTCATCTAGCACTGCGCAAAATCCAGTCCAGGCGAAGGATGGTTGTACCTCTCATGTTCCCAGTGAGCCTGGAAAAGTCACACGACATGGCAGGAGAGTAGTGATACCTAGTAAGTATAAATTATAATAATGATAATTATTTGGTATATGTGAATGCAAATTTTATTCTAAGATTAGTTTAGTAAAGATGTGGACTGCCACCCATTTTTTATCACATTTAAATACATGTAATTCATGTATTCATAATACATTTTTTCTCTTTTCTGTGTTTAGGAGGGACACACTCAATTTTGAGTTATTATTATTATTTAGTATTTAAGACTTGACTAAAATTTGTAATAGTGTTACAAATATTTGTAATCATTAGATAGATTATAAGATTGTGGCACAGAAGTGAGACTGATTTATGTGATTCTATTTTATTATTATTTGAATTTAATTATTTGTAATGTCTGCCTCAGCAACTGTTTTCAAAAGAGTTCTTTGTATTAATAATTTGAAATGTTCGTTTTGCTTTATTTAATATTCTTTTCTGTGTTCGGAGGATGTTGAGTTTTGTGAACGAAACGTCAGATGTCAAGTTGACTTTTTAAAATAAACGGGGTTTGACACGACTTCAGGAAAAGCGACCCGAGAGGAAAGGACGTGTTTTATTTCCATCATTCTTAATCCTGAATCATCCATTATAAAAATACATCCAGAGATTCGGCGACGGACGCAGGGCGACCGTGAGCTTGCTGGACAACAAGCGAAGGTCTCGCGGCTTCATCTTCCGAGCTGGATTGTGCGTCACTCACGTTAGCGTCCGTACCTGTACGTACTTTGCGTGGCGGCATCTTTTATATTCACCGAATTCTTCTGTACGTACGAAGGAGGATCACGAACACAGTAGAGTTCTAGCTTAGAAAATCTACTCGGTGAGTATTCAGATATTTTTGAGTTGGTTGGGGATCCGACGCCATTCGCCGAGCATCACATAGATACGGGTGATCATCCCCCTATTGCTGTTCCACCGTATCGAGTCACGCCTGCGAAGAAGGAAATTATGGCTGCGAAACTCGATCAGATGTTAAAAGAGGGAATCATTGAGGAGTGCGAGTCTGCCTGGTCTGCACCAACTGTTCTGGTACTAAAGGCGAATGGTGGGTATAGGTTTTGTGTAGACTACAGGAAGCTCAATGCAGTGACAAAAAGTGATGCGTATCTTATGGCACGAATTGACGAGTTGCTGCAGTCATCTAAGAAGGGTTACGTGATGAGCTCTTGTGACCTTCGAAGTGGTTACTGGCAGTGTTGCATCAACGACCAGGATAAAACCGCCTTTGTCACACCATTTGTTACGTATCGCTTCAAGCGTATGCCGTTTGGCCTTAAGAATGCGCCGGCTACGTTCCAGAGGCTTATTGACAGGTTTCGTTCGGGATCCCCGCTGAAGGATGTTACCGTACTAACATACCTCGATGATATACTGGTGATATCAGAGTCGTACACCCGTCACCTTTCCGATCTCCGTGCGGTATTCTACCGTCTCCGCTTGTTTAAGCTCCGTGCGAATCGAGACAAGTGTGTCTTCGCCAGGGAACAGGTTAAGTACACGTACAGGTTGGGGCACGTGATCTCTCAGGAGGGTATATCACCAGATGAGTCTAAGGTACGTGCTGTTTTGAATATGAAGGAGCCTACGTGTCTTCAGCAATTGCGCACTTTCCTTCAGACATGCTCTTGGTTCCGCAAATTTATACCAGACTTTGCGAAAGTGGCTGAACCACTCACGCGCTTGACCAAGAAATCCCACATGTGGGAATGGAGTTTGGAGAAACGTAAGGCTTTTGAAGCTCTTAAAAATCTGCTGACTACGTCGCCTATTTTGGTCCAAGCGGATTACACCAAACCATTTCTACGAAGGACTGACTCGAGTAATTATGCCTTGGGTGCAGCTTTACTCCAGGGGGACTCACCCCATGATGAACATCCGATAGAGTACGCTAGCCGTCTGCTCACCCCAGCCGAGCAAAACTACTCGACCACTGAAAGAGAGGCTCTTGCGGGGTAGTCTGGGCTGTCGAGCGATTCCGAGGCTATATCAATGGTCATCAAGTCTGGGTGATGACTGATCACCAACCCCTGAAGTGGCTGTTTTCCCTCAAGTCACCAAGCGGCAGGTTAGTTCGCTGGGCTATGAAGCTGCAAGCTTTTGACCTACGTATCGAATATACACCAGGTAAGGTCAATGTACTAGCCGACACTCTTAGTCGACCCGTGACAGAGGATGGTGGAACACCGGGATGCGACATCTGTCCGGTTCTCGTGGACATACCACACTGGGATGCAACTTCGACCCGAGAGGCTCAGCTGGCTGATCCGGAAGTCGCCAAGATCATCCAGGACTTAGAAGGTAAGGATGAACTCGCTGTTACCCGCTGGACTGAATCAAGCTGTTCTGTATAGGTATGTGCCTGATACTGATTCCGAGGAGCCTCAACTTTTCATACCAGAAAGCCTACGAAGCAAAGTCATGTTCGAATGCCCATGACGCGCCCACTGCCGCTCATGGTGGTATCGATAGAACATTGCATCGTATCTCGCAAAGGTCCTACTTCCCCGGTATGAGACGGTTTGTAAGTCAATATCTTACAACATGTGTCGAATGTCAGCGGTACAAGCCGTCAAACATTAAGCCAGCTGGACTTCTACAGACTCCAGTCCCAGCTCAGAGGTTTGAAACCATCGCAACTGACCTCTTTGGTCCGTTGCCTAGAGGACCGCAAGGTGAGAGATGGATCCTCATTGTGGAGGACACTGCCAGTAAGTGGGTGGAAGTCTTCGCTCTCACAGAAGCTATGAAGTATTTATGAGATTTGGTCTCCCTCGGCGCTTGATCTCTGATAACGGAGTCCAGTTTGTAGCAGATATCATGCAGAAGGCAATGTTCGTTTTAGGTGTAAAACAAAGCTTGGTGCCTCTCTATCACCCGGAGTCAAATCCGGTTGAACGAAAGAATGGGGACCTCAAGGCTCAGCTCGCCATCTTGGTTGAAGGTCGTCACCGGAATTGACTAGAGGTATTGCCGTTTGTACGTTTTGCTTTTAATAGTTCTCTCACTAGGTCTACAGAGCACACGCCTGCTTACCTGAGTTTCGGTCGTGAGCTGCGGTCTCCTTTAACCGCCCAGGCGGATCTAAGAGCGGTCGTAGAGTCTGAAAATTTTGTACCTCATATTACACCGTACCTGCTCAAGCTCGCATATACCGTCTCGACATCCAAGGAGAACCTTGAGCGTCATTAGGATGCTCGCAAGGTTTATGCTGATAAGGGTCGGTCGTCTCCTGAGGAATATATTGAAGGGGACTTGGTGCTAATCAAAACGCATGTCCTCAGTAACGCCGCAAGTTCAACCCGAACTTTTACTTATCTATTAGCCCATATTTTTTTTTTTTTTGTAGATTTCTTGGCCATTTATTAGAATTATGTTTTCTTTCGGTTCCTCTCCTTTTCTTAAATAGAGTCCTAACCAACAGTTTGAGAGCGTGTCTATTGTTTGCTCTCTGGTCACATACTGAAACAACCACTATCAGCCCTGCTTCTTGCCCGCCTTTTGTTAGTTCTTTAATTTGTTTCGCCCGCTCAGGTCCCTTGGTTGCACTTGATGCAAATGTATATGAAACTGCCTGTTTATAATAAAAAATTAGACCACGCACCATAAAAATTAGGGCGTGATCTGCAAATTCACCCTTTCTTTCTTGCCCAATGTCAACAAGACGTTATTTTATCTTTCCCCTCCTGGTATGTGACATAGGTGTTCAGGGAGACTTCGTCAAATATTTAGAGATTTTCTTTGGTTTTCATAAGGTCAGCATTGGTTTTCAATTGAGAGAAAATGTTTTTGTTAATCCCATTTTGGTTTGAGATTACTCATTTGAATTAATTTAATGAGAGTTTGCTGAGCACGCAAAATAAATAAATATCTTTCAAAAAAATCTATCTCCTTTGGGGCTTTGCTTGAAGATTGATAAAGCAGCAATTTTTTCCCGCAATGTAAAACGTTGTCCTTTTTCCTTTTTTCGGTCCTCCCGCCATTGCATTTTCATGAATAATTTACCAGTACTTGTGCAATTTTCGAGGGTATCTAAGACTGCAGGACCAGATGCAATTTTTTTTGGCTTATTTTATGTTGGCCGACTGTTTTCTTACCTTATTTTTTATTTTGCATATTTTTATTCTTGCAGCAACAAGTTTTGATGTAACTCTTTTTCCACATTTGTAAGTGTTTGAGAGAAATGTTTAATTATTTTGCCGATAGATGGCGTTGTTCATTTTAGATCGAATTGTGAATCGCGGTGTTAAGAATTTCTTCGAATATATGTAATATATAATGGATGTGTATATAATGGTCCTTCGAAGCCGGAGCCGACTTATCCGGAGGTGTGGTGAAGATTTTTTGTGTACCAACCTTGGTCGGGCAAGTGGATCGCTTGCGATAGCTGACCAAGATCGTAGCATCAGTGCAGTGCTAGTGGCAGCAGCATCAGTGCGGCGGTGACGATCAGCAGCAACTCTGGGAGCAGCAGTAGCAACGCGAGAAGCGATCTACTGCAGACGGTGCCGGGATAACGACATCGTCAGGAATCGGCAGCAGGGTGACCTCGTAACCAAGAGGAGGTGTGGGACGTGCGTCACGTGATGCAACGGTCAATCTACCAGTGGACGATTCATCAGGTGGTATCAATCAAGAAGAACAACTGTGAGTGAACTTTTATTACTAAGTGCAAGTGCCAGTTAAATTGGCTCAGTCAGGAAAGTAACTTTAATTTTGAACCTTATTGCCTTGAAGATCGGAACTTTAAAGAAATATCAGAATATTAACCTTAAACTTAGAATATTGACAGTGGTTAGACATAGTTTAATTTTAAGGAAAATTGGTTGAGACGGGTAATCTATGCCCAGATTTTTCATAATTTAATGATTAAACTTGTATTTTTTACACATTTGCTTTTGACACTTAGCTAAAATAATAACTTGAAATATTTTCCTTAGGTCTTGTTCAATAACACTTGAACTTTTAACGTTTGTGCTGTTATCAACTTCTTAGATAATTGAAACTTTGCAAGTTTATTACTTTGTTTAACAATAAATATTTAAGGGTAACTCTATAAAAAAATGGATTCTTTGATTAACAAATTAGAAGATACTTGTAACAGAATTAATAAAGCTCACTCTAACTTTAAAAAGTCACCTAAAGAAAGAATAACTCGTCCTTATGTTAAAGTTAGAATGGAAAATTTAGAAAAATTGTGGGATCAGTTAGCAGATAGTCATAGTAAATTATACGAAGAATATGATCCAGATGAATTAAAACAAAGTTCATATGTTAAAAAAGATATTTATGATATAACTGAAGAAGTTTACATTCAGTATAAGACTGAAATGGAAACTGTTCTGGAATCATATGAGGTTAAAGAGGAAAGTCAAAAAGAAAGCCTTAAAGATGCAACAAGTAATTTTAAACAGTGTCAAGTCAAACTACCTAAAATTGTTATTCCAGTGTTTTCCGGAAAATATACAGACTGGGTAACCTTTCGAGATTTATTCGTATCGCTTATTCATAATAATAAATCATTAGATAATGTACAACGGATGCAATATTTAAAAGGATATTTGTCTGGGGAAGCGGAACAGCTATTAAGACAAATACCCATATCAGATACAAATTATGAACGATGCTGGGAACAATTGAACGCGCGGTATAATAATAAAAGATATTTATCACATTTCATCTTGAAAAGGTTACATAGTCAAAAGAATCTAAGTAGTGAATCAGCTGTGGGTCAAGGAATTGATGGATAATACTAATGATTGTTTACATGCATTAAATAACATTGGTATCAATACTGCTGACTGGGACCTCATAGTGATTCATTTGCTTACCTTAAAGTTGGATCCGGAATCCCGAAAACAGTGGGAGTTAAATATTACGAGCGACACTTCTGCCGATGGTTTACCAACCTTTGAACAGTTTCAAAAATTTCTAACCAGTCGTTATAGAGCGTTTGAATTTTTGGATGCGGGTTCCAGTTCAGGGAAAACAAAACAAATAGAGAAGCCTAAGGTATTTCATGCCTCTGCTATGCAGTGTAGGTTCTGCAAGGAGAGTCATAAAATAATGTCTTGTAAACAATTTATAAAAACTGATGTAAATGCCAGACGGGAGTTTGTAGGACAAAACGGTTTAAGTTTTAACTGTTTAGGACACAACCATTCGGCCAAGCAGTGTTTAAGTTCAGCCGTATGTCGAGTTTGCAATCGTAAACATCATTCTTTGCTCCATCCCGCTGGTCAGGTAAAGAGCGATGCAGAAAAAACTTAAAAAAATAACGCGCGTCACAACGATGACGGAGACACATCTATTGTACAGAAGGCTACACCGTCCGAACCGTTAAACTCTGACGCAGTGTCTACATTTTTCTCGTCAAATAAAATTAAAAGGCATAATCAGGTGTTGCTGCTTTGGTAAAAGCTACTGCCAGGAATGGAATGAGTCACACTATCAGGGCATTGCTTGATCAAGGGTCTCAAGCATCCTTTGTGACAGAAGCAACTGCCCAGTACTTGGGTCTTAAAAAGACACCAGTAAGGGGACACGTTTCAGGGCTGGAAGGAAATGCCCAAATTGTTTCTAAGTTTATGGTTGAAATAACGCTTACCTCTATTCATGATCCTGGCGTAAAAGTATCAGTTGCCGCATATGTATTGAAAACAATAACCACGTTTCTTCCTTGCAAGAAAATAGTATCTATGGATTGGATATGTAACTTACCTTTAGCAGATCCACAATATAAAACACCAAACAAGATCGATGTTTTGCTTGGTGCTGAGGTTTATGGTCAAGTAATTCAAGAAGGAATGAAAAAGGGACCTCAGGGAACTTTAGTAGCGCAAGCTACCTTGTTTGGGTGGATTTTATCGGGTGTGGTTGAAAAATCACATCAACCTCATGAGAATGTAGTAGTTATGCATTCCTATGTGGAGGACAATGACTTATTGAAACAGTTCTGGGAATTAGAGGCGGATACAGGGATCAACAAAAATATCTTCACTGAGGAAGAAAAACAATGCGAGCGTTTCTTTGCCGAAACAACAAAAAGAGACGTGGATGGGCGGTATATCGTACGGTTGCCGTTTAAAATCACAGATCCAGAATTAAAAATAAAGAACTCAAAAAAGATAGCTGAAAAGAGACTTACTTCATTGGTTACAAGATTAAGTAAAAATGAAGAAATGAAAATAAAGTATCAAAAGGTGTTAGATGAATACTTACTGCTGGAACATATGGAGAAGGTTCCTGAAAAAGAGAAAAATAACTCGAGTGGAATTTACTTACCTCATTTCGCGGTTGTTAGGGAGGATAAAGACACTACGCAAGTGAGGATAGTGTTTGATGCATCCTGTAAAGGTGAAAATGGTGTTTCGTTAAATGATCTTTTAATGATAGGCCCCACTATACAACCAACCTTAAGGCATATTTTGATGAAATGGAGACTGCATCCAATTTGTTTATCTGCGGACATAGTCAAAATGTACCGGCAAATCAAAGTTGATAAGCAGGACGCTGACTTTCAAAGAATTGTGTGGAAAGAAAGTCCTAATAATCAAACGAATGAATATCGTTTACTGAGGGTAACTTTTGGTACGTCATGTGCCCCGTATCTCGCAGTTAAGGTTCTTCAGCAAGTGGCTGAAGACGAGAAGGATAACTACCCTAAAGCTGCTAATAAGGTAAAGGAAGACTTCTACATGGATGACCTGCTTACGGGCGTCGAAACAGTAGAAGAAGGAATCAAGTTGTATCATGAATTTAACAAGTTAGTAGAGAAAGGGGGGTTTTCGTTACGAAAGTGGTCAAGCAATAGTGAGGAATTATTGAAAATAATAAACAAAAGCCATGAAGAACATAAAGAAGAAGAAATAAAAATTAAAATCGATGAAGTTATGAAGTTACTTGGACTTACCTGGAATCGAATGGTTGATGCTTTCCGCTACACGGTGACTCTTCCGCCGACGAAGGAACCTGTAACAAAAATTATAATTATTTCAGACATATCACGTTTGTTTGATCTACTCGG
The DNA here is from genome assembly GCA_963555695.1 of Dasypolia templi. NCBI lineage: Eukaryota > Metazoa > Arthropoda > Insecta > Lepidoptera > Noctuidae > Dasypolia > Dasypolia templi. The sequence goes on from OY743142.1 coordinate 9,857,964, forward strand.
ATGGGTTTCACCGAGTGTGATAGTAGCAAAAATTATAATTCAAAAGCTATGGTTATTAGGCGTAGTCTGGGACGATGAAGTTCCAAGCAAAATACTAAAAGAGTGGCGTACTTACCGGGACGACCTGTATCAATTATCGGAATTACAAATACCTCGCTGGATTAAGACCAAACACAACGATGCACTCGTTGAACTTCATGGATTTTGCGATGCGTCAAAGGCAGCTTACGCCGCGGTTGTATACATCCGGTCAATCGATGATAAGGGTCATGTGTCTGTGAATTTGGTGACATCAAAGACGAAAGTAGCACCTATCAAGCAAATATCGATTCCCAGATTGGAACTCTGTGGAGCGGTTCTTCTTAGTAGATTGTTGGTTGAGGCAGCTCATGTAATGGACATTCGGAAGGAGAACATACATGCCTGGACTGATTCTACTGTCGTGTTGGCTTGGCTCAATAGCCACCCAAATAGGTGGCAAACGTTTGTAGCCAACCGGGTATCTGAGATCTTAACCACCTTACACGCACAACAGTGGTATCATGTTCGATCTGGAGTAAATCCCGCTGATTATGCTTCTAGGGGCCTCAACCCTTCAGAACTCAAGAAACAAACGTCTTGGTTTGATGGGCCAGCGTTTTTAGGTGCAACTGATATAGTTTATAACAAACCTAAAGATATGGAGACCAATTTAGAAGTTATCAAAGTACATTTCTCGAGCACTCAAAGTAATTTATTAGACCGGTTTTCAAACTTAACAAAGTTAATGAGAGTGGTTGCTTATTGTCGACCCATGTGGATAAAAAGAAATAAGGATAACGGTGAAGTAGCAGGGTTCTTAACAGCTCAAGAATTAAAAGAGGCATTAGATGTTTGTATTAAGAAGTGTCAAGCAGAGAACTTTGGAGAAGAAATGGAAAAGATAGCAAAGGACGGTAACTTCGTCAAATTAAAAGGACCTTTAAAATATTTAAACCCTTTCATAGATGGAAATAAAATTTTAAGAGTAGGAGGACGGTTACAAAAGTCAGGATTAGGTGAAAGTAGGAAACATCCTATATTGTTACCAAAAAGGTCCAATTTTACTAATTTGATCATGGCAGACTCACATCATAAAACTCTGCACGGGGGGCCTCAACTCATGCTAGCGTATCTGAGGTCAAGATACTGGATTCTTGGTGCCAAAGAATTGGTAAAGTCACACGTACATAAATGCGTTACATGCGTGAGGCATTCGGCAGTTACATCAAAGCAGTTGATGGGACAATTACCAGCGGTAAGAGTAACGCCTGCCAGACCCTTCAAATGTACCGGGGTAGATTATGCGGGTCCAATAAACATCAGGACCTCCAAAGGCCGTGGTCATCATGCCTATAAAGGCTACATTTGTTTATTTATCTGTATGGCCACAAAAGCCGTACATATTGAAGCTGTTAGTGACCTAACAACTCAGGGCTTTTTGGCGGCGTATAGAAGATTTGTGTCGCGAAGAGGCTATTGTTCTGACATCTGGTCAGACAACGGAACCAACTTTGTAGGGGCATCAAGGGAATTAAATAAGTTATTCTCTGCGGAAAAATCACACTTACCAAAAGAGCTGGCTGACTGCTTAGCGTCTCAGGGCACGAAGTGGCATTTTATTCCTCCATACTCGCCCAATTTCGGTGGTCTATGGGAAGCCGGAATTAAATCCATAAAATTCCACCTTCGTCGGGTTATTGGCGATTCAACGTTAACGTTCGAGGAGTTGTCAACCGTCTTGTCACAAATTGAGGCCTGCCTCAACTCGCGACCACTGTCAAGGATGGATGACGGTCTGGATGGTTTAGATGCTTTGACTCCGAGTCATTTCCTTGTTGGTGAGCCCTTGGTTGCCGTTCCGGAGTACAATTTTGAAGCTTCCGCTGTATCCTCTTTACGTCGATGGCAATTAACTCAAAGGATGATGCAAAATTTTTGGCGGCGCTGGTCGCAGGAGTATTTATCTATGTTTTTAAATCGATATAAATGGAATCAACAAACTCCGGAACCAAGTATCGGTGATTTAGTTTTGGTAAAAGAGGATGATTTGCCACCCTCTCGTTGGCTGCTTGGTCGTGTGGTTGCAAAACACCCTGGAGCTGATAATATTACTAGAGTTGTATCTCTACGCACAAAGAACTCTGTAATTAAAAGGTCGATATCTAAGATTTGTATCTTACCTGTGATGTCCACCACCACGTAGCTATAATTATATTAATTAAGATATTTAATGTAATTATTTTAAGTTTGTTAATTTTAGTAGTAGTTTATTAATATGTATGTAGTTAAAATAAACCAGTAATGGAAGGTCAAATTTGTGAATTTGTCCTTGGTGGGCGGAATGTTTGAGAGAAATGTTTAATTATTTTGCCGATAGATGGCGTTGTTCATTTTAGATCGAATTATGAATCGCGGTGTTAAGAATTTCCATCACTTAACTAGGTCAGCGAAGTTTTTATACAAAAATGATCTTAATACACATTCAATAAGTACATTCGAGTTGTTTCACTGTATCATCATCCTTGTTGCGATAGTGAGTGCTGCAGCAGTGTCTGTGTCGTGAAGTGAACGGGTTGTTCAGTAAGGAATACCTTTTTTGTAGTTTTCCGGACTACTCCCTTTTCTCCTGTAAAATAGAAATAAAAAATGTTAATTATTTCACAATGTTTTAGTAACATTGTTTAATAAATACGATTCAGAAAAAAAGCCAAGTGACTTAGTTCTAAGAATCAAATAAGATGTTTATCTAAAACAAAATAAACTATTATCTAGTACAAGGAAAACTAAAATGCAGCGAAACCACCTATACATGGGAATATAAATTGGATAAGTTAATTATTTCAAGTAACCACACCGCAGTTCGCGCGACCCATGGGCATTGAACTCTTGATCCCCGTTAATTTTTTATGATTTGTGGGCGCTTCAAACTTACTAAGAGTTCTAAAATGTTCAAGTGACATGTTATGCTCATGCACTGAAGTGTCCGGATCTAATATATGAGTTTATTTCATTTTAACAATAAATGTAATCTATCAATATTTTAATATAAAACAGAATAATGTTTATTTATTTATTTATTAAACAAAATAACTACGAGTATAAATGTAGTACAGTGTATGGACAAAAATTTATCAGTTTTTTTGACAGTTCAAAATAGTTACTTATTGCAAATAAAATAAAATAAACAGCCAAGTGCGAGTCGGATTAGCACACGAAGGAAATATCTTTTAAAAAAATACTTCAGTTAAAAAAAACATTTCTTGTAACTCCGCCCCTGTAATAACTAATAACTTTATATGTATGTGGTATGGAACCCTTTGTGTGCGGGAGTCCGACTCGCACGTGGCAATTTTTTTTTGTTTATTTAAAAATCTAAGTACTAAAACTAAACGAAGAATATTTTTCACCTTAAATTAAAATTACTGTGTATTATAAAGTCATGTTTTGCAGTTACAGAAAATCGCCTAAATTTCAATAACATTCCTTAAGAAACGACGTTTTTATTTGTTGATTTAATACAAGAAACGGTACATGGAATATAGAAGTTTCAAATTCCTAACTTGTTTAGTTGTTGCGATTAAGGCTCATACAAAAACTGTCAACTTTCACGCCCACCAATTTCTTCATATTGAAAGATTAAAAAAAATAAAACTTGTACTTTACTCAACGACCCTACTTGCCTGAGTAAGATTTTTTTTTCAAAATCAGTTGTAGTTATTGTTTGTCATCCTTCAATGTTTACTTTATTATATTTTATTTCAACTGCCATTACGGTTTATGAGATACAGCCCGATGACAGACAGACAGACGAACCGTGGAGGCTTAGTAATAGAGTTCCGTTTGACACGCTTCGGGTATGGAACCCTAAAAACATATTTTTAAATATTATTATGTTTTCTTTCCTAAAATTGGTAAGGTCTATGAATTTACTTTTTTTACGGGTTTCTTAAAAGATCAAATCTTATACAGTATAAATGCATAGCAGTGAAAGAAAGCTTTATGATGAAAGAAGGTCTTTATGATTGAATAAATCTGAAAAAATCTAAATAATGTTTAATTAAATCAGGAATAATAAAGACTTACCAATATTTACTTATTGTACTAAATCCTTTCCAATTTTCATAGATGTATGCGGCAAATATTCAAAATTTAAAGTGGGATCTGGAAGAAAATTACATAATGATTCACTTCATATTAAAATTTAAACACCTATTTCAATTTTTACCAAATGTAAGTGTATAAATAGGTACCTGATGATGTTGATAGCAGCTCCAGAATTGTTTCTAATGGCTTTCTATTAACAGATGTAAATGTTCAGAGACAATGGTGCTGAAAGTAAGAACAAACATCTAAATAGAGCCACAAAATACTACAGCATCAACATAAATCCAAATGGGAATAGGAATGTACAGACAAGACAGCACAGTGGGTTATATTCCTTTATGTTCAATGATGATTTATACAAACCTGGCATATTTAATGTAGGAACAGCAATCTTGCTGATTCTGTTGTTACACCATAAATTATGAATGTCATCTTCAGACTGTGAGCGTCACACATAGCGGTACTTAATTATGCGCTCATTTTCCAATCCCAAGATGTCACTACCTATTCCATAATGCATGTGTTTTAAGCATTCTCTATCGCTTTCAGGGTTTGGGAACCCATGGAGAACTCGACGCATACCTAAAATTAATACCGTAGTCTTTAAATTTTGAAAATAACTTAATCAAGTTTACAAAAGCTAATTATGCTGTACTGTCAAGATCTCAACCATTTATAAACAATAGTCAGGCTAATAAGCTTTGCTGCGATGTTGGTGAACTTTGACCTGATGGGTGCAAATGTGATGATTCCTTTATTGTCGAATTCAAGGACAGCTTTTCGATGGATTTTAAAGTTCTTTCAAATACATGAAAATTACGGATTGACCAACAGAATACTGTATGTTAAGGTCTGCTGATCTACCAGTCAGGTAAATATTGCATAACCGGCTTTTGCAATATTATGCAGTTTGTACTTTCAATAAGCAAGATATAATAGTGAAATTAAGTCCGACATACCTCCACTCTCCTATCACCCTGGAACACAGCAGTGCTTGTCCAAAGACATGGTGCAATAAAACAGATGCACTAAAAGAGTCCTATCTCAAACACAACACTATCACTATCAGTCATCTCAGTTTTGGTATAAAATCACACGAAATTCCTTTCTGGTCACAATTATGGATTAGCCGGAGAAACTTTAGCTCAACTCAACGACAAATGTACAACGAAACACGGAAAGATCACAAAAATATCGCATTTAACCAGCACAAGCGTCAGGCATCAGCAGACATTTGCATTTGGGGTACCAGTTTAGTTAATATATAAACCACCAATGGAATTTTACGATAGCTGCAATCTACTTGAGTAAAGATAACATAGATAAACAATTTTCTGAATATTTTTTAGAATTTCCCAAAACAAACAATTGTTTTAATTACAAGTTTGTCCTATTAAAATCTTTGGAATTAAAAACTTATTGTCACTAATTCTAATAAAAATCTACTATTTTAGTAGCAATCAGCCTCACAAAATTGTCAACGTTCGATTTTGTTTGTAACTAAACCATCTACGTCACGCTATAATTTCAATTTGTTAGTTTATGGACCAAAATTTACATCGTGATTTAGTATCATTGTAACCACTGACTTCCCCAGTTTTTTGTACTAAGATTGAACCACCTGGTTACTGGCTTGATGGACGCTCTCGACTGCACCTTGTTAACAATAAAATCACCTAATGTGTTATGTCCCACTGTCTATTCTACCGGTTATGGGAGGGTGAAACCTATTTATGACAGCAGCAGCCACCTTAAAATCTTTAATTAAACTTCTTGAGGCTGTATTAAAATAACATTTTTGATACTGAGATCTCATGCTTGTACTTATTTTCTTAGTGTCGTTCAGAGAAGGAAATAAATATTTATTCGTTCTGACTAACATGGCTAATTCTAGTATATAAAGACATGGGAACGTTAAAAGTTTATGAGATTTTAAAACGGGTATGCATCTATCTGTTACTTTTAAACCAAACATGGCTCTAAGACAACGTTTTTGAGCTTTGAAATGCTTTCCCTTTCACTACAATTGCCCCAAAATATTATGCCAAATCTCAAAACTGATACAACCAGGCCATGGTAAGCAACAAATATTGTTTGATGACTTTTTTGACATGATGTGTAGTTTGTTTGGGCTCTTGTGTTTTCTAATCAGGGTCACCAGGTACTCCAGATCTTCGATTATCCTAGTTTTTATAGTTTTCCCGTAGTAAGTGGTCATTAAACCCTAACTCTGTACCAAATTTCAGCTGTCTGTTTATGGGAAGTACTCGTTCTATTCTGGTGATCATGAGAGAGTGAGTGTCATAAATGCGAAACTTTGCTTTCGCTTAACTTCGGACCTAAATGACCTATACAGACTTTAAATTTTGGATTTTAATTATGTGATTATAGCTTACTGGATGACGAAAATTTCTGCGTTCTGGTCTTATCCAGAGGTTTTCAAATAGGGGCCTGAAAATGCGGCGAAATGGTTCCAGTAAAGGATGGTACGGCAGTGTTTGCTTCGCACACGACTTGGCGGGGGCACTGCCTGCCCCCTGATGAATGATTGTATTATGCAAATTGTTTACTTATTTAAACAATATATTTAATAGAATTGTGGTCTTACCTTGATATTTTCGCCTTCCTCGGTTTAATACAGTACAAATAACTTGAACTTGTGCATAGAAACGTACTTTGATATGATCCAGTGTTTAGCACTTGAAAACTTTGAGATAACATCGCATAAATTTTTTTGTTAATCACAACACAAATAATTCACAGTTTTTTCGAGATTTGTAAGTGGATGACATTGACAAATACGAGGAAAGTTTAAAAAAAATTATGTAACGTAGACAATGATAAAAATTTAAATATAATAAAAGTTCAGACAGTAAAACAATAAAAAAGTAAAAACAAAGTGCTAATTTTATTCTACCTACAAGGTGGACGGTGATGGAAAATAACCACTTCGAATCGGCACGTACTCGCTGTGTGATACGGTTTCAAACACTCATATTCACATTTCCAGGTGGTTCAGCTTCTTCGGTCGTTCTGCGAACACTACACATATGTTTTCTTGAGTGTGTTCGGTTTTTTTTTTTACATAGAAGTGGTTATTTTCCAACACGGCCTCGGTGTTTGACCCCTCTTTGTGCTGGGCAGTTAGCGGTTGGTAAGCACACTTGTTCGCATTTGGGGGGCGACGCAATGTTAAAAAAACATTTATAGGCGGCCTTCAACGACTTGGTGTCGAAAATTTCGGTTTGCTTATATCTTTACATTTGTAAATGATATAAGCATTCTGCACCGAAATATTGAACAGCCTCCTAAAAAGTTTTTTATACCAGATACCTAATGTTCCTCGACCGTTCTACTGGGAAGTTTGACAGCATCTGGTTTTTTTATGGACGCTCCCCAATGTCTTATTTACTTTATCCTAGATGATGTACATAGGTTATGTTCTTTATCCTAGACGATGTACATAGCCATGTACATCGTTCCCTATCTCCCTTATAGACTGTACCCCCGCTTCCACTGCGGGCTGCAAGTCGATTTACGTCATCGCGTATCTACCTCAAAGACTGGAAGCCCGCTACAATTGCGGCTGCAAGTCGCTCTTCAGCAGCAGCGCGTCGAATTCGATGTCATAAGCCCAGCGCGGCGCCCTTTCTTCTCGACGAACTGTAATTTGTATAATTTGACATTGACTTCAATTTAAAAAAAAAAAAAAAAATTACAACATATTATACTAACTGTGCCTTTGTGACCTCGAGCTTCGGGCTGGTGGAGTAGACTGCTGTTTGTCCTAAAAATAAAATGTGTTTATAATTTGGCTTTTACATGTACATCGTTGCCCACCTTTAACGGTTCCATATCCAAAGGGTGCCAACGGAACCCTGTTACTACGCCTCCGCTGCCCGTCTGTCTGTCAGTGGTCTGTATCTCATAAACCGTAGTAGGTAGACAGTGAAATTTAGACAGTGTATATTTCTATTGCGCTAAAACAACAAAAAAAAATGGCTCTCCATACTAGAAACGTGTTTTTTGCCATTGTGTTATGGAACACACGAAGTGTTCCATAACACAATGGCAAAAAATACTTCAGTATCGGCGGGCTACTGTGTTGTGCTTGTGCGCCGATAGTGATGACATTTCTACGCGGAGGGTGGTGGCGTAAAAGTCTGCGATTCGGGATGTAGCCCTAATGGAGATGGAACCTCTTCGTCAAGCCATTCGACTTCCATTATAGGCTCTGAAGCTATATTTTCAGAGCCTTTAGTGAGAGTGTAAGGGGGTGAAGCTGGAGTGATGGTTGTTGATGTACTGAGATAAGCAAGATCGGGTGCTCCAATCTCAGAATCAGCTGCCTCAGACTCTTTTACCGATGGTATCTGTAAAATATTGAATGATTTTATATAGGTACGTAAGTACCTCCACACACTAACCCAACATAACCTTTTTTTTTTTTTGTTCCCGGGCTGGAAAATCCTCATGGATGTCCTCCGCCCTGGGGCGGGCGGAGGGGTCTGTCAGACTGTTACTGACTAAAAACCACCCCGGTGTTCCATCTCACACCTACGTCGGTGTCGTGGGAACATATAATTCTTCCGCGACCCCGGCTGGTGCCGGCCCGCTTGCGGCGACCCCGGCTGGTGCCGGCCCGCTTGCGCGGGCCCCGTCTCGGGCGGGGGGAGTGAGGTGTACTCCTCCCGCAACGTCTGTAAGCGGCGGGCGCGGAACACTAGGCGCGCCGCCTTCTCGGGTCCTGATGTTGGGGGGCGACGGATGTCCCCGAATCCGTCGCCTCTGGACCCATTTAGGGGGGCTGGAAGAGGGCGTTGTCCGCCCCCGCCTGCGCCCGGTGCGCCTGCTGCGGATCGGGAGAGTGGACGAGATCTCTCTCTCCCTTTCCGCAGCCTCTTTCTACGAGATCACTGTTTCGCAGAAGTCAACCACCGCGTCCCAGGACTCAACGCTGCCGACAATCGCACTCACTACGGCCGGCAGCGACAGGTCACTGCGTACTTCAGAGATGAGGGCACGGCGCGGCACACTCTGCCAGCGTATGCCACGCCGTGTCCGCCGTGTCCTCCCGGCAGTCGACGCAGTGGTGACACCGGGCGTCCGGCTCCCTGTTTATGCGACACAGGTACTTCCCGAAGCAACCATGCCCCGAGAGCACCTGCGTCGCCCGAAACGACAGGGAGCCGTGCCTCCTCCCGAGCCAGAGGTCGAGCACTGGCCGGACCGCCTCGATGGTGACGAGGCCGGCGGTACAGACGGCTTTCGCAGAACAGAGATGCTTGCGGCCGTCAGGTCAGCCGCCCAGATCGGAGCCCCGTAAAGAGCCATCGATCGCACGATCCCCACATAGAGCTGGCTACAAGCGGCGCTCGGGCCCCCCAGATTGGGAAGCAGCGTTGACAGCGCCCCGGCCGCGCCCAACAACTTGGGCGCCAGCCGCCGGAAATGGGGTCCGAAAACCCACCGGCTGTCGAGCACCAATCCCAGATATTTCATGGTTTGCTCGACGCTGGTTTCCGCCATCACGTCCCATGTTGGTGACACACCTCTCCGCCAGATAAGCCCCAACGATGCGGCGGAGGTAGAGAGGCACCCGATGATAACGCAGTGCCTCCCGAATACAACTCCAGGCCAGGGTGTTGAAGGCGTTGGAGATGTCCAAGGACACCACCACCCCACCCCGGGACACCGTTTCCTCCGCCAGGACTCTCACCTGCGATATAGCGTGGATGGTGGAGCGCCCACGCCGAAAGCCAAACTGGCTCTCGTCCAGGTCCGGTCAGGAGTAATCTGCAGGAGAGAGTTGCTGTGTTAGAAAACAAACACACTGAGCCCATAGTATCGTCACAGGTAAATGATTTGATGTCACAACTGCGGAGCGACATTAATGACCGAGATCAGGAGCTGCTCGCAAATGACATACAGATCACTAACATACCCGAGATCAATGGTGAAAATCCAATCCACACGGCAATGTTAGTTGCGTCTAAGATTGGCATCAAAGTCAAAGCGCGCGACATAGCGAGCGCTGAGCGTGCCGGAGGTAGGCGCATTAACGCTACGCAGGCGACGGCGCCGGTGGAGACCCGCCCCCGCTTCCTCGTAGTGCGCCTCGCACGCCGCGACCTGCGTGACGAGCTGCTGGAGGGTGCACGAGTGCGACGCAACATGACTACTGCAGACCTGGATATGGCGGGCCCTGTGACGCGCTTTTACGTGAACGAGCGCCTTATGAAAATAAATCGAGAGTTGTTTCGGAGCGCTCGGGAAGCCGGCAGTCGCGTCGGTTGGCAATTTGTATGGACAAAACGAGGCCGTATTCTCGCCCGGAATAAACCCGGTGACTCCACTTGCCACATCCGCTGTGAGGCTGACTTACTGCGCACCTTCGGATCGGCGCTGGGTAACGGTGGCAATGGCAGACATTAAAATTACCATTTCGTTTGTTTTTTTTTGTTTTGTTCAACCAATTATGTGTATAATTAAAGTCATACTTTCTTGTACTGACACGCTGTTTTTTAAAGTAAGTTTATTCGTAGTACGTGTAAGCATTTCTAAAATGTTAAGTTTGTGTTGCTACTGCTATCTGTTATTTTTTACATTGGTAGGTGTATGCCTCGCGGCGCACCGCACTCTCGGTTTATTAAGCATGTTCCTCTGTCAACTATACGTAAACCAGTTTTATAACGCTACACATATTTATGTACACCTATTTATTACAAAACGATTATTTGATTTTACATACCTATTAATTACATACCGCAGCTTGAAACCTTTGTTATATTTACATTTAATTATTTTCAATATTTACATAATTACAATTGGACAACAACTGATAATATTATTTGAAATTAGAATTGAAAATACTGAACGTGCACTGATAATATTGATATTGCTAAATGACGCAATATTTTTTTTATTATTGCAATGATGACTAAAGGAGAAAAATTTCTTAAAGTTGGTTTTCTTAATGCTGGTTCATTGGGTATGAAGCGGTCCAGCTGGATGTCATGCGATGTGCTAGGTGGCACGTTGGCGCCGCCATCTTGTATGTCTTTCGGCTCGTTCGGCATTTTTCGTGTTCGTCGGGGTCACCAATGAAGCGGAACAGGGTTGCAGTAAATAAGCAAACACAACAGCTTACGGAAAAGAAGAAATATATTGTCCAAAAGTTTACATTAAACACAGGACACAGATAATACGACAGAAGGCGAAATGAAGAGCACAGAAAGAAAGCGATAGGCACAGTTCAAAGTTAAGCACTACCTAGCACGTCTAGGTACGAGTCTTTCACAAGCACGGGATAAAAGTTTATATGCGACTAGTAACCACTGTCGAATGTTTACCGGGTACGAGCGAGAGCGACATGCGCTTACGACCAGTGAGAATTCTCGACTAATGCCTGCGAGCGCCGCGAGTTTGAAGGAGATGGATAGACAAGGCGCGGGCGCTCGCTCAGGTAACCGGTCCGCATTCCACATAACTACATAAAAAAATATCTAATAACAAAATGATTTGTTTGTACTGATGTTTTTGTTCTAAAATTTGTACTATAAGAAAGTTATATAATATTATGTACAAATTAAGTTTAAAGCTAAATATATTAGATGTAAGTGCATAAGGCGTACAAAATACATTTTATAAATTAAGTGTAAATACTACTACTATAATTAAAATAAATATTAAATAGAAGCAGTAGCTACGCTACACAACCCCCCTCCAGAGACCGTCCTACGGGCGATAATAGTCCGGGAATCTCACTCTGCGGCCCGAACGAGTTACTCTGACCGGGCACTCTCCGGCGTCATGCAAGTTATCGTCACTTGTATTCTGAGTGGGAGTGTGAGTGAAATTTTGGGGTGAGTTAGTGATGGGGCCATATGTGTGAGTAGAACTATGAGGTAGTGGGCGTTGTGTTGGGTGTATTGTGGTATCAGGATCACGCAGTATGTAGGCAGGTTTTATTCTGTCGATCGATACGGTGACAATCTTACCTTTCACCGTTAGCTTGAACGCTTTTTCTCCTCCTTGTATGACCTCATAAGGACCAGAGTAGGCAGGCTTCAATGATCCGGCCACGGTGTCATCGCGAAGGAAAACGTGTGTTGATGTGGCCAAATCCTTAAAAACGAAGGGTGAGTGACGTCCACTATGACGTGACGCTGGAGTAGGTTGCAAATTATTTGCAAAGCTGCGTAGGCGCACAATGTAACTGGTGACGTCAGGGTCTCCTTGGTCCTCTGGGCTGAGAAAGTCTCCTGGTAAACGTAATGTTTCCCCATACACTAGTTCAGCTGGCGTTGACTTAATGTCCTCTTTGAAGGTACAACGTACACCTAATAGTACTAGGGGAAGGGACTCGACCCAGCTGCTATCCGCGTGACAAGTTATGGCGGCTTTAAGCTGCCGATGAAACCTCTCCACGAGCCCATTAGAGGCTGGATGATAGGCCGTCGTCCTTTTATGCTGAAACCCAGATATTTTTGATAAGTGGCGAAACAATGCCGATTCAAATTGCCCCCCACGGTCTGTAACGATGTTCGTGGGGCAGCCGAAACGGGATATCCACCCGCTAAGGAGGGCTTTTGCTACCGTCTCAGCTGTAATATCCTGTAAGGGTATTGCCTCAGGCCATCGAGTAAAACGATCGATTGCTGTGAGACAATACCGGTATCCCTGCGATAGTGGTAGGGGTCCGACGAGGTCAATATGTAGATCCCTGAACCTAGCACGTGGAAGCTTGTACGTGCCCAAGGGTGCTGATACATGTCTATGAACCTTTGCCCGTTGGCAAGCTAAGCAAGTTCGCGCCCATTCCCTACAATCCTTCCTGACACTAGGCCATACATAGCGGTCGGTGATCAGTCGGATACTGGCGTTGGCCCCGGGATGGCTGAGAGAGTGAAGGCTCTCAAAAACCTGTCTACGTAACTCCTTCGTCACATATGGTCGTGGCGTGGTGCCACTTACATCGCAAAACAACTGTAACTGTGTGTCTGGTAATTTAACCTTCTCCAAGTGTAGGGAGTTATTGCCGTTCAACAGTTGTTTCAGTTCAGGTTCGGTCTTTCGTGCGGTAGCTAGCTTTTGCAGATCGAGAGGTAAAACGATCTCATCGATACGAGATAAAGTATCAGCTACCACATTATCCTTCCCTGATATATGCCGAATGTCAGTACAAAACTGTGAAATAAAATCTAAGTGGCGGAATTGCCTGGGAGAGCAGTTCTCTTTCCTGGAATGAAATGCAAATGTAAGTGGCTTGTGATCGGTATATATCACAAAGTCACGTGCCTCGATCATATGACGGAAGTGCTTGACCGCCTCATAGATCGCTAAGAGCTCGCGATCATATGGGGAATATTTGGTCTGCGATGGAGTCAGCTTTCGCGAGAAAAACGCTAGAAATTGCCACGTATTGTTCTTTAGCTGCTGGATCACGCCACCCATAGCTGCGTCCGAAGCGTTTGTAACCAAAGCGAGTTTTGCTTCGCAGTCTGGGGGAGCGAGCATGGCAGCTTGAGACAGACCCCGTTTGCACGCCTCGAAGGCTACCTGTTCTTGCGACGTGAAATGTACGGGGTGGAAACCCTTCACGGAACCTGTCAAAAGAGCGTTCAACGGTGTTTGGAGTGTGGCTGCGTCGGGAATGAACCTGCGGTAAAAATTAATCATTCCGAGGAACCTGCGCAACTCTCTTACCGTTTTCGGGACGGGAAAACTGTTGATAGCCAGAACTTTGTCTGGCAAAGGCTTGGTGCCGTTCACTGAAATGCTGTAACCCAGAAATGTTACCTCCGAGGCTCCAAACACGCACTTTGCTGTGTTAATGACCATGCCATACTCCGCCAACCTGGTAAAAATTTGGTGCAGGTGGTCTATGTGGATCGCCCGGTCTTTTGAGAAGACCAAAATGTCGTCGACGTATGGGTAGGCAAAGTCTAGGCCGCGCAGCATTTCGTCGCCGAAACGTTGAAATGTCTGTCCGGCATTACGAAGTCCAAACGTCATGTATGGGAATTCGTATAAGCCGAACGGTGTTGTTATGGCGGTCTTCTCAATGTCACTGGGATTGACACGAATTTGGTTATATACCTTCACCAGGTCTATTGTTGAGAAGACAGTGCAACCTGTAAGATTGTGGGAAAAGTCGTGGATGTGACGAATGGGGTACCTGTCCGGGACTGTCCTAGCGTTCAGCATACGGTAATCGCCACACGGGCGCCAGTTGTCCCGCTTAAGAGCGAGATGAAGTGGAGAGGCCCATGGTGATTCTGAAGGCCGACACGTACCTATCTGTAACATGGCTTCAAATTCTGCTTTTGCAACCTTTAACCTATCTGGCGCTAACCTGCGTGGTGTGCAAGATACTGGTGGTCCTGGTGTAGTTTGTATGTGGTGCATTATGTTGTTTAGGTGTACGGTGCATACCTGAGGGTCGAGTGATGTCAGGGTACTTTGCTAGTATAGCATGGTATTTAGAAGAATTTTTGTCACCCGACGTTACCTTCACCGAAGAAACATCGTCAGAAAAACTCGCGACCGAAGCCGCGGTGGTGAGCATAGTATTGCTATCTATTAAACATTTATTACGCACATCTACAATTAAATTATAATATGATAAAAAATCTACACCTATGATTGCCCGCGTTACGTCTGCTACAATAAATCGCCAAGCGAAGTCGCGGCGCAAGTTCATATTAAGCACTAAATGGGCATATCCATAAGTATTTATTACTGACCCGTTAGCGGCAAACAGTTGATAGTTCGTTTGGCTTTGTTTACCTTTCGCTAATGTTCTAGGGAAAACACAAATGTCACTGCCTGTATCAATCAAAAACTGCACTTTTGTCCGCTGGTCGGTTATAAACAAGCGACCGGTATTAGGGCAGGCGTCGGTCGCCATGACGGGCTGCCCTATTCTTTTCCCTTTGGCTTATAATCGCACGGTTTTATACAGCTACTTGCCTTTTCACCGAACTTTGCGTGGTACCAACACACTGAGTATTTTCAAATACATTTTATAAATTATGTGTAAATACTACTACTATAATTAAAATAAATATTAAATAGAAGCAGTAGCTACGCTACAGGTACAGGTCATGATTGGTGCGCTCGACAGGCATTGTTTTGACGTTATGGCTATTAACGAGACTTGGTTGCGACCGGGCGAGGAGGGGCGCGCTCCGGTGGTTTCGGACTACCGACTGCGCCACACGCCTCGGCCGGCGAGTGTGCGCTCGGGTCGTGGGGGGGGCGTTGGCTTTTATCTGCGGCGGGGTTTGAGCGCGCGAACATGGACTGGTGCGATTGATCCAAGGTTCGAATCCGTCGAACAAATGTGGTTAATGATCTCATTGAACGGCAAAAAACAGTACACCACCATGGCATGACCTAGTCCTTTTCCTAGATGCCATAACGGATTCCATTAGTTCACTGGGTAATTGTGACCACTACATATTACTTGGCGATTTCAATGTAAATTTATTAGACACGAACGGAATAAAAACTAAAAATATAAATGAGTTTTTGAATTGCCTCAGTCTGTCACAGTTGGTCACAACTCCTACCCACTATACAGCATCCAGTGAAACTCTCATCGATCTCCTATGTACTGACCTAAGAGCAAGAAATACAACAGTAGAACCTTTTGGTTCATTAAACGGCCATTCTATTGTAGTCGGTGAATTTCACATTAAACGTGACAAGGTCAAACCATATTTGGTAAACATCCATTCGACCTCTTAAAAATGGATGCGCGGAAAGTTTTAATTTAGACTTATCGTTTTTAAACCTTGGAACAATTTCGTCGCTTAACAACGTAAACGATATGGTGCATGTGTTTAACACATATATAATTTCCCTGTTTGATACTCACGCACCGATCAAGACGTTTACTGTAAAGGAAAAGTCGTATCCGTGGATCACAGATACAATCAAGGTTATGATGCGTTTACGTGACGAAGCACTTGGCAGTTATAGGAAAACGAAAGCCGATTCAAAAAAAATATATTACAAAGAGCTAAAACACTTAGTGATTAGTTCATTGTACAAAGAAAGAGTTGTGTATTTTAAGCACAACATAAATAATAAAATAAAAAACCCTAAATTGTTATGGAAAAATCTGAAATACACATTAATGCCCTATAAGCCCAGACAAGACCTACTTTCACACTTCACAGATCCTGACCTAATTAATAACAACTTTTTAAATGTCCCCGGTAACCCCGCGGCAAGCATATCACTTATAAACTATTATGAAAATCATAGGCATGGTAAAGAAATTTTCGAAATCACTCCAGTGGAAGAGAACGACATCTCTCGTATCGTCTCCAACCTTAAAAGTAGTGCTGAAGGCTACGACAACATAACACTGGATATGATTAACATGACTCTGCCATACACGTTGAATGTTGTAACGGACATAATAAATCGCTCCATAGTTACCTCTACGTTCCCCGTGTTTAGGCTCGCTCTGAACGTTTATGGTTAGCAGCATGTGCCAGGAAAACCTATTGCCTAGAGAGTTCGGTCAGGCGTAATTTCGTGGCGGTGTGCGTGAATAACTTTTTGTAGACTTCACTTCGCAACTTGCTAACCGAACGAGCGGTCGATATATTTTCTGTTAACTGTAAAATCAAATTAAAGTTATTTCCAAAATTTCATCGTATTATTGAAGAAAACAAATCACAAAAAAATCATCCTTTATGTCGTAATAGACATAAAAATTGGCGACCGTGACAGGACAGAAAATCTAAATTTCAAAATAATCGGTTCGTTGAGTCTGCACGTGGCGTGATCATCGAGACCACAAAAGGCCGAGTTCCCATCGTGAAGCTGAACCCAACGAACATCCTGAAGCCTAAGCATCGACGCAGCTAAAGTATCGACACAGGTGTACGGAAGAAAAATAAATTGCAGAACATTCGTGTGAACCGGATCATCATAAGTTAAGTGCCCTTCCTTCCTCATTCTTACCTACATACCTATTTTCTAAATCACATCATCAGCTATCCTTAATCTCATTGAAAGGTGTGAAAAACGTGCCTTGCACTTGTGAAATAATTTCAATTTAATAATTAGGTGTTGCTGAAGGTCAAAGTTTTACTTGACCAAACTTAATTGTTTTCCACATAACTCACTATAATATCAGCGCATTTCACTAAAGTTCATCGTTTAATATTCCTTATTTACAAGTTGGCATAAAATTTGGCTAAATTACTATTTTAAAATAATTTTCATTCGTTTTTTCATCTACCGACATCGTGTATTTCTCATGCCATTCTAGGAAAAGATAACGGAACGTTCCCAATCAGTTTTTAATATTGTTCGCCGGACTTTCCAGATATCTCGAAACATCACGCTAGCACCATCCATTGGTACGAGCAGAAATTGCATTCCGTGCTTGGCAGCGGGGATCCGGTTTCCTGGTCGGCGGTGACGTCGGATTGAGGGGTGTGAGATTCCTTTATTTAACTTACTAAATTATTGTTGTTATGCTGAAACGTAGTTGAGCTATTCGCTTGATAGTCTATTTATTATACTTAGCATATTTTGCTTTGACAAAATTGTAGTTTTAAAAGATGTCGCAAGAAGCCGATTGAAAGAAGTTACGCGAATTGACTGTCAGGCGTAGCTCAATTAAAGGTCAAGTTACCAAGTTTAAAAACTGTTTAGATAAATTATCGTCTTCGGACTCATTAACAAATGTGGAAATAGCTGAATTAAAGATTAAACTTGGTAGGTTTGAACAATTATCAGCTAGGTTTGATGAGTTGCAAAGTCAGATTGAAGTCATAAATAGTGGGAGCCTGTCATTAGAGCTTGAGGAGCGGGAAAAAATTGAGGTTGATATGGTGAGTGGGCTTGCCATTGCAAAGGGTTTGTTAGACAACTGTATACAACCATGTAGTCATGACTGTCATGAATCCCGATCTGAAACTCGTGACTCAGGTGTCATGTTGCCACGTATTGTAACGTATACTCCACCTACGTCACGTTCTAGTCCATAGATAGTTCAACTTCACCACCACTCATTCTAACATCGGCGTCAGTAAGCAAATTAGCGAGACCATAAAACTGACGAGCTGTCATACCTGACCTTCCAATGGAAAGCGATGTAAAATAAATACTCCTGCCAGTAGTAATTCCAGAGAAACCACTCACAACAATGCTATCACCCTCAACGTTTCTATCAGTAAAAACAACGAATCTATCATGATCACCTTTAATTTTATCCTTAGGAATCATGGATAGCAAACCAGTAACAGACTGCTCCAACAAACGCAATCTTAAACCGAAGGTTAACGTATTCCAGGAATTCGCAGTGACGAAATCCCTAGTAACTAAAAGTTGTGTGGGTGTATGCTTAAATCCGCTGACTAGTATATCTTCATATATGTTACGCAGCTCTTTGCGAGAAACCTTATTTTCACGAGAAATTGACGTACCAGCCCAAACTTCATCTCCCCTCTTATAACAACGGACCTGACCAACAAGAGAAGGCTTCCAAGTTAGATCAAAAGGATATACTACAACTTCGTTTAATGAAGTATCCGAATCAAACAAACGTTTAACATAATCGAGATGGATCAGCACCAAACTCAGAGATACGCAATCAGCGAGAGCGATGATAGAAGACATATTACTTCCCAGAATGGAAACGTTTAGACGGCAAGGAAATTAAAGATATTTTTAAAGAATTGACTTTTATCGAAGTTAATAGTCAGTTTAGCAAACGTCAATTTCTCAAGAACTTTAACTAGATAAGAAATATGCTCTTCAAATGATTCCGAGATGATTATTATATCATCAAGGTAACAAAAGACCTTATTGTCAAATTCAGGAGTAAAAAGCATGTCCATAAGTCTTTGCTGAGTAGCAGGAGCATTAGTTAGACCAAAGGGCATGATAACAAAGCGATACATGCCTCGACCAGGGACATAAAAAGCTGTTTTATCTTTATCTGATTCTTCTTTCAAAGGAATCTCCCAAAATGCTTTAGCAATATCTATGCTTGAAAGAAATTTAGCGTTTTTAAGATTATCTAAAATTTCGTTAACAAATGGAAGGCTGTATGCGTCTTTACGAGTAACTGAATTTAGTTTACGACTATCAACACAGAATCTCCATTCGCCATTATTTTTAGGTGTAATGATAACCGGAGAAAGCCAAGGACTTTCTCACATATTCAGCCTTGTTTAAAAGTTCTAAGAAAATTATATGATTTAAAAAAATCAAGATAAAGACGATAAAAATGAATTTGGGAGTAAAAGAGGGTGGGTTAATGAGTGCAAAATACAACTCTGTAATAATAAGTCGAAAAAAAAATTTGTCTGTGCGTCTCTGACCTTGGAAGGTTCCTCGATCTCCCAGAACAATCGAAGTTGCGTATCTAATGAATTTATAATATTGCACTGAATTGGCGCATTTTTTCGCGTATTTTTTATAGGTCCGGAAATAATCCAGCCTAGCTTGGTATTCTGTAGAAACGGACCACTAGACAAAAGAATTTTGCCGTGTTCTAACAGATCCCAAAACCTATCTGCGCCAATTAAGATGTCAATATTTTTGTAGTCTAAAAACTCCGGATCGGCCAACCGTATGTTGCCTGGAATACAGACTTGCGCGCTTAATTTACATACGGCAGACATCGAAGCCGTAATCTTAGACAGCACATAACAATTAATGTGCGTAGTAAATTAACTATCGACGCAGGATTTGATAACGATATTACAGCTTTGTGAACAATGTACTATCGAGTCACCTACGCCTCGAACTTCGTTTGTGGACTGTATTAATGGTGAATTTAATAGTTGACATAATGATTTAGCAATGAAACAGCGCTGGCTTCCATTATCCAGCAGCGCCCGCGCTTTATGGTATCTATCGTGTACATCTGCTACTTCAACGATAGCTGTTGACAACAACACGGATTGCACACCTATAGACTGAATAGAATGTGTTTGCATGTGTGCCTTGTTTACTTGAATAGGGACTGCGGAGTCCGAGGCGGTTGGTGCTGCCGCGGGGAGGTGCGCAGGCGCTTCCCTCGCATGCGACGCCTCAGTTATCGTTGTGGAATGCAAAGCAACAGAATTATTAGCGTCATCATTGTGCAATAATGAATTATGTTTTTGATTGCAGTGTCTACAAGGCCCAAACCTACAACTATTTACGGAGTGTCTCGAATGTAAACAATTCTCACATAAGTTGTGCTCGCGTACAAGTTTAAGCTTTGTGTCTAAGTCGCAATCGATAAACTCTTTACATGTATACAGTGGATGAATGGCGTTGCACTTTGCGCACGATAACTTACCGCGTTGTTTATTTGATTTGCTCGGCCCGCTGGAAACATTGCAGTGAGACATATTCTGACATTTTGAGTGTTGTTTTTTGTTGTCTGTGCTTTGTTCTTCTTTGCTATGTGAACGCTGCAATGCCTCCAGCATGTCTGCTTTGTTGCGCAAAAAGTCAATTAAAATATCCACCGATAAACGTTTAGAATTGTTCTCGTTTGGGTTCGGGAACAATGTGCACTTATGAGACCCCCATTCTCTTTCAGTTACTTTATTTAACTTCGACACCATGATATTAATAATCAAACTATCCCAGTAGTCTGTAGGCTCACCTAGAACCTTAAGTGCGCGTAAGTTTTTCAAAATAGTGTCTATTACATTTCTAATTGAAGAAGGCGACTCTTTAGTTAATGCAGTTATATTTAACAAAGCTTTGATATGGTGATCAACTAAAAGAGAGCAGTTATTATATCGGTTGAGCAACAAATCCCAAGCAACCTGATAATTATCAGAAGAAAATTCTATGGAATGTATTACAAGTTTTGCGCTGTCTTTTAGGGACGATTTGAGATAGTGAAACTTTTGTATATTTGAAATATCTTTAGAATTATGAACTAGTGAGGCAAATGTGTCCCTGAATTCCAGCCATTGTTCATATGAACCGTCAAATGTAGGCATGGAGATAGTGGGTAACTTCACAGAATGTATTTGAGTATTATTATGACTCTGACATGACTTGGAGCAGTCAGCAACCTCATCAGTGTTAAGCATAAATTCAGCAAGTGCTATTAAATTGTAGTAACTATCTTCATCCAAAGTAGTACATCCTTGAATCCTCAACTTTAAATCAATGCGTTTTTGATTAGGAAAGTCATGATCACAATCTTTTAAAGATTCTAAATAATTATTAAATTTGGTAATCCTGCCCTTAATAATACCACGTTTCCTAACTAAATCGCGAACTAACTCACTACTTTCTACACTTAGTAAATTAGGAGATTTGTCACGAGATTTAGCAGAGTCAATAGGCATTTTGGTGGTCAGTGAAAAGAGGAGTACTCACGGTTTTATAATCGTTATCTCAATCACACACGGCACTGATGCTAGCAACGTCACCATCGGCTAGTAATTGACTGGAAATCCGATATTCCGAGAATACAATGCGGCAGTTTCACTGAAATAAGAGCACAGACACACTATAGCCCCGGAGGACATGGTGGAGCATACGGTAGAGGTATGCCCAGCTTGGGCGGAGCACCGCAGTGTCCTCGCGGAGGCGATTGGCGGCGGCGATCTCTCGCGTCCGGCCCTGGTCCAGGCCATGGTACGGAGCGAGAGGGAATGGAAAGCCGTCACCTCCTTCTGCGAAGCAGTAATGCTCGCGAAGGAGGAGGCGGAGCGGGTGAGGGAGAGAGCATTGCGCCCTCACGCCCCCACTAGCCGCCGCAGGAGATTCCTGCAGATTCCCGGCCACCGTAGGCGCGGGCTTGCGGATGGCGAGCAATGGGTAGCTCGTCGTCCGGTAAGGACCAGGCCCGGGTCGACGGCGCGTTGTGTTCCACGCGCGCCTCAAAGAGATGTCAGCACAAAGTGACGGGGTCCGATAGGGCCGACGCCTCAGGGTCGCGGGTTATTCTACAGAGAAAACCGTGGCCCTGGCACAGGCAACTGAAGGAACACGGGTGGGTTTTAGTCAGTAAAATTCTGACACGCCCTCCCGCTCCACCCAGAGCGGGAGAAGTCATTTGATGATTTCCCACCCAAAAAAAAAAAAAAAAAGACACACTATAGCACCAAATAGAACTCAGGAAAAGATGGAAAGGGATAAGGATTGGCCCCACCGATTGCGTGTTATATTCGATGAAACCTTTTGCGTTTTCTTCTCAATCCGCCATGTTCAAGGGGTCCTCATCCAAAGGTCGCTCGGCGATCTTGAAGGTATCAATATCCCAATGTTCGGTTCGAAGGTCCAAAATGTAGCAGCAGCGGTGAGGTTTGGTGAAAACTTAGGTTTTTATAGATTGTGTTGTGGATTTTTATAAAGAAAAACGATGCGATAGGTTTAACGAGCAAAATATGTATTGGCCATCTTTATTACAACATTCAAGGAGAGGGGTGTGGGAACAATCATGAAGTAAACCAATCACGGTCGAGAGATTACTATGACGTAGCATGTGGTGTTGTTTCTAGCCTCGAGATGTCGCTATCAGTCATAGATGAGCATCTATAAAGTAGGAGTTCACAACACTTGGTTCAAAGTACCCAACCTCAGGTAGCGTCTACCATAGGTCCGCCAACTAGGGAGGCATCGACGAGCTCTCATTCTACATTTGCTGAAGCCGTTGGCAAAAATAATCCCAATAAATCGAGAAAAGAAAAAAACGGGTAGGCAATCAACTGCCACAATGCAAAGTGTAAGCATGTGTGGGGCCATGAAATCTACTGTAAATGAGGCACAGATGAGTAATAATAGCCCACCAGATGCTTTTGAACAGTTGGAACAGGAGGAAAAAACTGGCTGAACTACCGTACAATATTAAAAACCTAACCGTTTGCCAAAAAACGTGACAGTTGGAAGCAATACGCAAAAAAAAACGGAATAATGGCTATGGAAAGAAAGTAACATCTACATGTTTGGCGTTTACATCCGGAAACCACGCTGGAATCTATGACTGATTACGTAAAAAATCTGTGCGGACCAGAAGCGCCTATGAAAATTGAGAAAATCAAACATAGCACAGCACGAGATTATTCGTCTTTTCTAATAGGTGTATCTGAAAAACACTATAACATGTTGAATAATGCGGAAGTATGGCCACTGTACGCGGAATTTAGTGAATGGATTTGGTTTCGTAAACAACCCAAGAGCCCGTTCCATTAGTAATGGTCTAATTGAAATATACTACCAAAATGTAAGGGGTCTTCGAACCAAGCTGGACACTTTCAGAAATAACCTAGTGTCACCCGACTCGGACTTATTCGCTATTACAGAGTCAGGCTGCAGTGAGTCCATACAAGACGCGGAAATTGTTCCACTTGGATATAAAATATTAAGATTTGATCGAGCGGATGGTCGAAAGCAAGGCGGCACGCTGCTCGTGGCCACACACCGGTTAGAGCTGCGACAACTACCTATCTTGGATGCGTCGATAGACTCTTGTGTGTTCGAAATGTTTTGTGCAACGGTACATTTAAATAAACGTTTTTTGTTTGTGTGCTGTGTTGTCTACATTCCGCCAAGTAGCTCGAAAAATGATTATTTGTTGTTATTTAGAATAATAGAAGGAATGTGTGCTAGGTATGGAGAAGTTATTGTAATAGGTGATTTTAAGTTGTATTCATGTCCTGTTAATATTAGTAACTATTACGAATGTTTTTTGTCATATTGCGAGTTCACTCAAAGTAACACAGTACCTAATTGTTTAGGTCGTTAGTTGGATTTGGTTCTGAGTACGGGCATTAGCGGAGGGGTGGCGGTGGTAGCGGCGGACGAGGCGCTGGTGCCTGTCGACGCGCACCACCCGCCGCTATCGGTTAACGTCCGCCCCGCCCCCGCCCCACCGACGACCTCCGCGGACGCCTGCGATCCTAGTGCTCACTATATTAGACCACAATGGAATTGGAATAGGGCCGATTTTCAGTTATTATATTATAGGTTTACTTCCACTGACTGGAGTATATTGTATGGAATGCATGATTTGGAAGAGATGCTGAGCTTCTTTTATGATAAACTTAATTATACGATAGATGAGTGCGTGCCGCGGAAAAATCTTAGTTGTAGGAATTCGCGGTACGTATACCCAGTATGGTATACAAGAGATGTAATAAAAAATATACAAATTAAAGCTAGGCTTCATAAAAAATTCAAAAAATCTAATTTAAATAGTGATTATCACAAATTTGCGGAGTGTAGAACTCGTATAAAAAAGGCATTAGAAGTTGCTCACATAGAACATAGAAATAAAATTCAATGTCAATTCTTGAAGGATCCGAAATCGTTGTGGCAGTATATTGGGTCAAAACAAAAAAACACTAATAAGCACACTATTGTAAAAGACGGTCAACATCTAACGGATGATGAGTGTGCTGGGCAGTTCGCAGACTTTTTTGAGTCTGTGTACAGCAAGGAGCCACCTCAACTAGACGCGGGCGCGGCGGCGGCGGAGTTCGGCGCGACCAGTGCACGTGTGCATATTGAGACGCTGAATCTTTCGGAGGTACAGCAGGCGCTTAAAAGTCTCAAGCCAAAACGTTCATCTGGCCCAGACGGTATACCAGCGTTTCTGTTCCGAGACTGTGGGAGGGTACTGGCGGAACCACTACTTCACATTTTTAATGCAAGTTAAGAACAAGCGACGTTCCCTTCTAGGTGGAAAATCACGCGCGTCATTCCGGTACCTAAAGGAAAATCTGGTCCGGATATCAGTAACTATAGGCCGGTAGCTGTACTATCGACGCCTGCGAAAATACTTGAGTCAGCTATTCAGCGCTCCGTGCAGGGACAAGTGCGAGCCCGCGATTGTGAACGCCTGCAGGACGACATCAACCGAGTGGGAGAGTGGAGCATCGGCAACAAAATTCATTTTAATGTAGCCAAATGCTCGGTGATGTCTTTCACTCGCGCTCGGACTCCTTTGTGTCATCAATACAAGGTAGAGGATGAGCCGATGCAACGAGTGTCGCAGGTACGAGACTTAGGGGTAATCTTCACTCAGGAACTAACCTTCCGTGAGCATATCAATAAGATATGTAAAAAAGCATACCGAAACCTAGGTTTCGTACTCAGGCAGACTCAGGGGTTTACCAACATCCCGACCCTCAAGGTGTTGTATGATGCGCTAGTCAGAAGTCACCTTGAACATAGTGCAGTCATATGGGCTCCTCATGAGGCGAAATATAGTGTCATGTTGGAACGTGTCCTAAATAAGTTTACTAGACACTTGTATTTCAAGCTGTATGGGGTATATCCATTCTACCCATTGATGTACCCTACACTATTTGTACTGGGTATGGTAGGGTACAACGCGTTAAAGGTGCGACGGGACTTCGCACTTGCAGCGTATGTAGTGAAGCTACTGCGTGGCAGGGTGCATAACCCAGGAGTGCTGCGGCACCTGGAACTTTGTGTGCCTGACCGGTACGTGTGGAGGCGGCGGCGTCAGCCCCTACTCGTACTTGCCGCGCCTGCAGCCAGAACCAACTTACTGGCGAGGACTCCTCTTACTAGAGCCATGGGTGTGGTGAACGAGGTCCACGAGAGGGTTGATGTATTGTGGTGCAGCTTGAGTGAGTTCGCAAAAGCTGCATTATATGTGATATGTTATTTAGATGTAGGTTAAGATTTAGGATATAGTGTGTTATTTTATAGGATAGTTAAGGATTTAGCATGTAAGGCCTCTTTATTGCATTGGATCGCAGATCTGTAATGGTAGTTGTGGGTAAGATTTGCGTAAATAAATAAAAATTATGAGCTTTGGTTAGCGAGCGCGCATAAGTTGATAAAACGTTATATCAATGCGTGAACAGAATATACCCGGAATCATTAATTTTACATGTCGTTTTGTTAAGTATTGAACCTTCAAGACTGAGATATTATATTATTCCCGAAGGTAAAATATTAAAAAAATTATGAACATGTGGGACTGAATTATTTTTCCTATAGAAACACAGGGATAGGAAGCGTCTAAACGAATTCAAAAAACATGTATGTCGATATATCAATGTGTTCTCGCCAGCCACGGATATTATGTAAGTATTTTTGTCTCTTCCTTTATTTGTTTCGTCTTTTCTTATTCCTTTGTGGCAGATTTTTGAGAAACACAATTAATGACTATGACCTTATACTAACATGCACTGTATCCAGAAATCAAACACAATATTAATTTGTTTTGAGACAACACTGTCTTGGTGTCATTGGTATCTTCACAGTATTGGGTATCCCTAAACCAAATTATACCTCTAACATGTTGTTTTCCAGAATTTTTTGACACTTAGCTTAAACATACTCAATGTTAACTTTTAAATTATCAGCATGTACTGATTTCCAAAATCCAGATAAAGAAATAAGTACTTCAATACCACCAGTTCCGATGGAGAAAGAAAACATTGGTAAGATTTTTTCTTCTAAGCCTAAACTTAAGCCTAAACTAAGCCTTTCTAAGATTTAAATAATACTAAATCAACCCTTGAATTCACAAACAACACCTAACTAGACGCTTCTAAAAGTATTGTTTTTGCTACAACACATCTCAGTATCAGTGACACCAAGAGATTTGACCCTTGAAATTAAGTGATGTTTCATTTTAATGTTAATTTATTGGAAAACTCAGGTTCTTGTAGCAAAATAATAAGTTTGTTTCAGTCCTACAATCTTGTAAATCTATTTTTGGAGCCAACAAGAATTACCCCTACTAGTGCCACATGCCTAGATAATGTTTATACAGATATTGTACCAAGCCACAAAAAATTGATTAATTTACTAGATTCTGATCATTGCGGACAAAGGATTACTATTCAAAACTAAAACAACAAAATAACTAAAAAGGATATCACTGTCAACCCCAAAACTACAAGCCGCTTAAAGGCTTTTAAATTTAAACTAATGAATAAATTACCAGTTTTGTATTCTCCTGTTCATGCTGATCCTAATCATCTATATGATGAGTTCTTTAATATTTACTGTAAACAATTTTAATTATATCTTTATTCCCAAGACTATCTCGGTTAATAGTAATGCAGTGATTGGGCTACCATTGGTATTCAGAAAAGTAGAACACGGCTATATGAGCTGTATAATGAAAGGACTTATGTTAACACTGCTGAATTTAATTTATATGTTAGAAATTATTCATAACTGTTTAAAAAAGTTTGTGTTATGGCCAAGTCGCGTTATTTGGGTTCGAAGATTAAAAGCAATAGTAACGTAATTAAAACGACTTAGAAAATTATTAATAGTGAAACGGGAAGTTCTAGTAACAGAAGTACTGACTACAGCCTGTCTATTAATGACAACATAATAAAATCAGACTCACAAGTCGCCGCGCCTTTGATTTTTTTTTTTCAGATATTCCCGTTTCAACTACTAAATCCCTTAACTCATCACCTTCTGTTGCTGAGTCTTTGCTAAAGGAAAATGTAAATTTTTGCGATTCGGAATTTGATTTTGAACATATTACATGTAGGGATATAATTAAAGTTTTTCACACTTTAAATGTAAAAAAGATTGCAGATCTGTGGGGTAATTCTGTAGAAGTTGCTAAGTCTATTATAGACATTGTAGCACCTACTCTAGTTCTTATCTTTAATAATTGTATTGACTGTGGGGAGTTTCCTGACCTTATGAAAAAAAGTAAAATAACACCTCTGTTTAAATCAGGTAGTACATCAGACCCCACAAATTATAGACCTATTTCAGTACTACCTACATTCAGTAAATTTTTGAGAAATTAATTTTAGACCAACTGCAAAGATTTTTTTACAGACACAAATTATTACATATCAAACAGTTCGGTTTTACCCTGGTCGCCCAACTATTGATGCCGGTGTTGAACTTTTAGGACATATTTATAATGCTTGGGAAGATAAATGCGATGCCTTGGGCATCTTTTGTGATTTGTCCAAGGCATTCGATTGCGTTCTTCATAAAACGTTAATCAGGAAACTCCGTCACTACGGGATCCGAAACACCGCTCTGGATGTTCTTACTTCATACTTGAGTAAAAGGATTCAGAGCGTTGACGTTAATGGAGAAAGATCGCCCGGATCTATCTTAACAATGGGAGTTCCACAGGGCTCAATTCTTGGTCCTTTCTTGTTTCTTATTTATATTAATGACATGCCTTACCTCATAAAGGATAATCATGATATGGTGTTGTTTGCGGATGATACTTCACTTTTGTTTAAACTTAAACGTCAGCAGCTGGTTACTGACGATGTAAATAACGCGGTCTCAAAGATAGTTCACTGGTTCAATGTTAATAATTTACTTCTTAATGAAAAGAAGACTAAATGCATTAAGTTTACGCTACCTCACGTTAGGCAGGTGAAAACGAATTTGTTGATAAAGGGCGAAGAATTGAAACTTGAAGACAGCACAGTATTCTTGGGCTTAACTTTGGATGCTAAGCTTCAGTGGGGCCCACATATTGATAAATTGACAAAAAAGCTAAGCTCCGCAGCATACGCTGTTAGAAAAAAATTAACTGATTTAGAGACAGCCCGTTTAGTATACTTTAGTTATTTTCATAGTGTGATGTCGTACGGTATTCTTTTGTGGGGAAATGTCGCCGACATTCAGACTGTATTTGTTTTGCAGAAAAGAGCTTTTAGATCAATTTATAAATTAAGTCCGAGACACTCTCTCAGAGATAAATTTAAGGAAATTAATGTAATGACTGTGCCTTCTCAGTATATTTATGAAAATCTTTTATATGCCCACAAACACATAAAATTTATTAAAAATTACAGTGATATGCATAATATAAATATTAGGAACAAACACAAATTTGTTGTACCTACAACAAGGCTCAAGAAAATAGGTGGCTCGTTCAGATGTCAATGTATACGCTTTTATAATAAACTTCCAAGCCACGTTGAAGTCAAAGCCTTAATAAATTCAAAGTATTTATTAAACGTAAGTTGTGTCAGAAAGCTTTTTATACAGTCAAAGACTATATTGAGGACAAAAAGGCTTGGGGCTGACCTGCTCCAATTTTTGCATACTGATTATGTTTTTTTTTTGTTTGGTACCTAACTTTGTTTTATTTTGTATACACTTTGACATTTCATGATTATTCATATACACAATGACATTAATATTTACTTTGTATAATATTATTATTATTTTAATTTCGTGTAAGGACTTAGTGGGTAATATTTTTATATATGTGAGAGATAATTTATTTAGTGATTTTTAAGAATTGTTTAATAATATTTTTATCAACTTCCGTTATATGAAAGTATTGTAACTGACTACTTGTTCCCCCACTATACGGGCGGTTCTTGCTTTTAAAACGAGCGCACAGTCTTTCGACGGATCAGAGCAAGTCCGTCTAAGCAGACGACAACCTCATAGGTTGACCTGCGAGATGCCATTTATAAAAAAAAAAAAAAATTCGACGGATCAGACGCTGTCCGATAGTGGACACGGCACAACGGTGCTCTGAACTGTCAGCTATGTTTCTTTAAATATTGTTGTAATGTTGTATTTCTGATGTTTTTAATGTGTATCATTTTTAAGTTCTATTATGTTTTTTATTATTATGGTTATTATGATATGAGGTTTTGTTGTGTCACTTACTGAATATAATAACGAACCTATTTATGTCTCTTATTCTACCCTACCTCCCACATCAGAAGTGGGATTGATAACAAAAAACTACGCCTACAAATGTTTGATTTCAGGAAAATGAAGAGAAATAAATCTGCGGTAGTCGAAACAGAGGCCCTGCAGGATGATGCAGAAACAACGCAAGGGTGTCAAGAACTTCAACCACCTGTTCGTCAGTCGCCAATCTTGGGACAAAGGAGAGCGGATTACGCAGCTCCTAGTTCAGCCAATAGGACTATGGCATCCCCTGGCGGTGGCGATGCACCTCTCGGCGGTTCAATGGCAACAAATAGCAGAAGTGATTCAAGGGCAGTAGAGTTTGTACCTATTAATGTTATGCAAAATATGATGCAAGAAATGATGTCACAATTAATTCAAACTACTGCGAAAGCCTTTAATCCACCAAATGTGCGACCTATCCCACGGTTGCGTATTCTTGAACATATCATGTGCCAATCTTTGACCCTGACGTACTGATACTATACAAGTTTGGTGCCAAAACGTCGAAGAACTTAAAATTGAGTATGAACTGACTGATAGAGAAATTCTGAACTTATCTAGGAAGAACTTA